>CM077348.1:68262099-73062099 GCA_039655645.1 Ammopiptanthus mongolicus
CAATTCATCCAACAAAGGCAAAACAACTGAATGCACAAGACACTGCCCACGTATAGTGAACAGGAAATGAACAGTGGGAATGGTAGCTCCCTAATTGTATTTGTATGGTTCATAGGTAGGGAAAATAAAGATCTAATAAAAAATCAAGTGTCGCGACCGTCCCGTCCGGGCGCCGTGAAAAAAGATGACTATATAGATCAGATTCGAGGGAGTCATCACCAATTTTATTTTGATGAGGGAAAAATAGAAAAATCCTAAAAGGATGGTCTTAAACAAGAAATTAAGTTCGGGAGTCGATTACGAGTAGGGAAGGTATTAGCACCCTACACGTCCGTTAAAACGATTGTCTCTAACTAATTGTTTAAAATTAAATAATTTATGTTTTACCCCTAAAAAGAGAAAGATTTCTTTATTTAATTAATTTGAGCTCTAAAATAAGGAAGAAGAATTATAAAAAAAAAATATTTTTTTAGCTTGACAAGGATGGTCCCTGTTCCTACGTATCCCTTTGTGCGATAGGGAATTCAAATCTATGTAGTTCTTATAGAAAATGATTGTGGTTTGGTTGATTTTATTTATTAAGTTTTTTAGAGATTTTATTGATTTTATTTTTGAAACAGATTTTATAGATTTTATTTTTTTATTTTTGAAAGAGACTTGAGTGATTTTATTTTTTATTTTTGAAAGAGATTTGGTCGATTTTATTTATTTCTTGAAAGAGATTTTAGTTTAGGATTCTGAGCTGTCGCAACTCATGCATCCTTAAAGATGGGATAAATTAGCTGTCACTGCTAACTTAAGCTCTTTAAATAATTTAATCTTATTATTTTTCTTAAAAGTGAGGTTATTTAATTTGGTTTATTATATTTTTAAAAAAGGGGCCCAGGATTTCTGAGTTATCTCAAATCATACGTCCTAGAGAGTAGAATTAATCTAACTGTCACAACTAGTTAACTCTTAAATTCATTTTTTTATGTATTGAAATACCTATTTTGTTTTTACTAGAAACTTAGATCAAATGACCTAGCCTACTAAAAGTTAAAAGTACAAACCCACCAGCTTAAATTTATCCCAACCAAAAAGAACTCATCAAATAAGAAAAAAAAAAAGAAAAAAAGGTCCACACCTAAGGCCCAATCAAGGTTATGCCCAAGACAGAAAAGAAAAAAAAATAAATAAATAAAAGAGAGTAAAAATAGAATAAAACTAAATAAAACAAATAAAGAAAAAAAGAAACGTAAATGAATTAAGATTTAAAAGAGAACAGAGCAGCAACAGCACTCCTCCTGCCGTGCACTCACGGTCGCGATCGCGAAGGAGGATGAAGATGGCGGCGAGCGGGCGGAATCCGAACTCGTGCGGCTTGCTAACGACAGAGAAGTGTTCTAAACGCTCCGGACTTGTCTACAACAGCGGAGAGGTGCTGCAACGGCGGGCTTGCGAATGGTAGCAGCAACACGGCTGTGTGCGACGTCGATGCGGGGCGTTCCAAGCTACTCCGCGGTGGTGGAGAGTCGCCGTTCGTGGTGGAGAAGTCTCTACTGTATGACCTAATATACTGTTCCTATAGATTGGGTTGATCTCCAAGGGGAGCTCTTATTTTGGTCTCAGTGAAAGCAAATGGGCAAGCAACTATTATAGAAGATTAAGATGAGGAGAAGATGGTGAAACAAGAATAACCTGGCTGCCTCCTCCTTCTCCCAAAAAAAGGTCCCCCTTGAAGCATTTTTCAATTCCTTTTTATAATTAGCAATTAGGATTTTTTTTTATGAAAATTATTTTAATTCTTAATCACCTAAATCACCCTAACTAGACGAAAAATATTCTGAATTGAAATCAATTAATTAACCCCCTTTTTTATTTGAAAACTTACTATTTAGGTTCTTTCTAATTATGGAGGGGATTTTATGAAATTAATTTTATTCCATAATTTAATTAAATATAAAAAGGGAAAAGAATCAACTTAAGTAATTTTAATTAAAACAAACTAATGAGAATCATTTTTTGAAAACTTACCAAACTTGGATAACTAAAATTATTTATTATTTTATTATTGTTAAAAATTATTGTTCATCCAATTTAGCCCAAGGCCCAGTGGACCTGTCTATGTTGCTCTTTGATCAAAATTCATATTATTTTTTTTTATATATTTTAACCGGACAAAATTAGGTGTTCACAGTTGTCCCTCTTTACTTGTTTCTTGCTAGATAATTGGCATAACCATAGTTTGCATTTTATCTTTGTAAGTGACGAGTAAAGACAAGAATTCCAATTTTGTCTGAGGACATTGGGTGCAAGCACCAGGAGATGTGATGCGTACGGGGACCCGAAACTTAAAAACAATGGGTACAGGGACCCGAAATTTAAAGGCAATGGGTATGGGGACCCGGAATGACAATGGGTATGGGTACCCGAAAATTAAAGGCAATGGGTACGGGGACCCGAAAATACAAGGGGTACGGGGACCTGGAAAGACAATGGGTATGGGGACCAGAAGAGACAATGGGTACGGGGACCCGAAAAGACAATGGGTATGGGAACCCGAAAATACAAGGGGTACTGGGACCCGAAATTTAAAGGTAATGGGTATGTGGACCCGGAAAGACAATGGGTACGAGGACCTAAGAAGACAATGGGTACGGGGACCTGAAGAGATAATGGGTACGGGGACCCGAAAAGACAATGGGTATGGGGACCCGAAAATACAAGGGGTACAGGGACCCGTACGGGGACCCGAAAAGATAATGGGTACGGGGACTCGAAAAGATAACGGGTACGGGGACCCGAAGTTAAAAACAATGGGTACGGGGAACCGTGAACTTAAATGGGTACAGGGACCCGAAGATGATGATGTGTGTGTGGTGGATTGCCCGCTAAAACCTGTATAAGAGAAAAAAGAGCTTATGGGTTAGATTGCCCGTTGAAGCTCGAAAACAAAAGGAATGCGGGGTGGATTACCCGCTATGCTGAACAGAAACAAAATGAAGCTTATGAGGCCTTGAACCTGCTAAAGCTAACAAAGAAGATGCAATGATGATGATTTTTATTCATGTGTATGATGCAAGAGATGCTTGATGAAAAAAATATATTTATTTTATTGTATTTTTTTTTTTCAAATGTATGATGCAAGAGATACGATATTTTTATTTTATTATTTTTTCCATGCATGATGCAAGAGATGATTTCGTGATTAATGAAAAAAACTTATACTTTTGTTTTTGCAAACCACTCTCTAATCCTTGGCCCCTTAAAGTTTCGATCACCGCCAAATTTGAGATGAACTACAACGATGCACATTACTCTTGGTGTGATGTCTTGCACTTCTTGTTAGACGTGTGCTTCCTCCAGATTGCCCTTGGTCAAGAGACCACTATGCTCTTGTGATCTTTTGAAATCATGATTGAGATATTTTTTCAAAAAGGATGATGGGGTGGAGTTCACATTTTTTGAAGCGGTACTCCTTAAGGTTATCATTGCTAGGCTTTCCTACTAAATTGCCTCAATCCTCATGATGTCTTGGAAGCATTTTATGACTTGCCCTCATAAACTTAAGTTGCCCTAGTTTGTCAGCTTGAGAAGACTTCCTTGTCTTTCATTTGTATTCCTGATTGAATGGCCAATCGAGGATGTCACTTCTCCCATGTATTCAGAATTCAGAATTCTTCTGACCAGACTTATTCATCAAGGGAACTACCCATTTGATGGTTATATTTTAGTGTTGAAATTGTGTTTCCCATACCCGAAGCATCATGTAATAAACATGCATTGGTTCAAAAGTATGATAAGAAAGGATATTATTGGTTGAAAACTTCCTCATTAGTGTTGGAAGTTTGACGACTCAACTGCGTTTAACCGAAGACAAACAAAGTAAGACTCACAAGAAGCAGTATGGAGATCAAGCAGAGGTCGTCCCAGTTTAGACTGATTTGATCTTGGATATCATGGGAATTGTTCACCAAAAATTTGGAAATGAAATTGGTCTCGTATATGCGGCTTCAGAACAAAATTGCCTCAGAGCAAGCCCCTGGTGAATGGAGTTGCCCCAGTAAAGGACCTTGGAGCACGGAATTGCCCCAACATAGGGCACCTGATAATGACACTTGAGAATGAAATTGCCCCAGTGTTGGGCATTTGAGAATGAAGAAGTTTCCCAGTACAAGGTGTTTGAATATGAAACTTGAGAATGGAGATGCCAAGTACAACACCCTTTCCCGAGTGTCACATTCCCGAACATTTATAAGGCCGAAAATATTTATTAATGAGGAAAATACGGTTTTCTTTTTTCTTTGTGATTAGTAAAGGTAAATAATACTAATAAATGAACTTAGGTTCACCATGCATTTCTAGCACATACTATATTAGAAATACAGAAACAGAAAATAGAAAATAGAAAACAGAATATAATACTGTATACAGACATAGATCTAATGTATAACTGACATAAGGATAAAATAAGTACTAGGAGTCGTAGCTACCAAGAGGTACTACAGATACCGACACAGTCTGGCCAAGACAAAATTAAGCAGCAAAGGAGTCTCCCTCTGGACTCAAAGAAATTACTGAACCGAACTATCGTCACATCCATCTGTTTAAGCAGCAACAGCAATACCAGCAAGAAAAATACAGATATGGGTGAAATTCCCATTCATCAACACAACAAAATAGCTAAAGTAAAAACGGGACAACTCACCAGGTAACAGCGTACCCAACATGCTTACTATAAAACTCAATATAAATCATGTTAAACAATTAAACACTCTCGACCAAACATGAAAAGTACGGCGTCTAGTCGAGGATATCAGTGTATTACTCGGATTCGCCACGACACAGGAGAGCTACCAACTGGTCACATGTCAGCCCTTCCAACCCTGATACCTCCAAAACTACTTAAAACATCACCGTAAGATTCGCACCCGCATTAAGGTGTAAGCTCAACTCCTAGGCTCAAGGCCTTTCAACTATGCAAATGAAATGGCAATGCTTACACAAAACAGATGCGATAAAGCAATGTCTATCCCCCGGATAAACCTCAAGGTTCACTAAGGTTCTCTTCCTTAGGAACTATAAGCGTCTCTGAAATACCAAAACTTTTATCCACCGGATAAATCTTGCGATCCCTCCAGGATCGAGTCATCACAAGACTGAAACAATTGAACGATTAACCTAGACCCGAATCATCGGTCTGTCATCAAACTACTGTTTCAAAACCCAAAACGTTTCATTTTTGTGTTTATGTCTTACGAATTTTGTCTCAAATTCTAAGCATTATGGATATGGATTGAGAATCCTCTTAGATAAGTCTTTAAACCTTTCGAAGATATTACTCCTTGATTTTCAAAAATTAATGAAATAAGTGTTGATTCACTTAAGTCTTATGAAGTCATTGGCGTACTAAGTCATCAATGGTATAATATATGGTCTTGTTCCACGACATACTGCACTTAATTATCCCTTGTCTTTAACTCTAGGTTAATTACTTACCTTAGGTTTTTCACGTGTAAATTTTTACGATTTGAGTTGAAAACTCTCTTTGTAAACAAAACAACGTTTACAATTGAAAACTTTATTTGATTTAAAACAACATTGCACTTGCTTAAAGCAAAGTACCTTAACTAATTTTGAAAGAGTTTTTTCTTACTAACTTAGTGTAAAACTATGTTCTAAGTTAATGGAAAGGAAATGTAATCTCATCTAACTTCCTTAATTATGATTCATTTTAATCAACTTAAGGATAAAAGGTCTTCATTATGTTTGAAAAAGGAACACGAACTTTGTTCTAAAATAAAGGTAGTGCCTTATGGAACTATATTGATTCTCATGAAAACATTTCATTAATCCACTTTTAAATCACTTGGTTAACTAGATGAATTAATGATAAGGTAAAAGACATGTTTCACTTTGGTGAAAACACTTAAAGATTGAACCTTTATTTGATCTTTGGATCAAAGTCTCTTATGGACTTTCTTTAAAGCATAAGTCATTAAAACACTTTTCTTACTTCAAAACTTTAATTGTTCAAGAACAACACATATGCTTCCTCATTTTGTTCACTAAGGCCGAAAGCCTACTCATGGTAAAAGTGAAGGTTTTGCTTCACCAACTAACCAAGTTATAGCTCAAAATGCTCACATAATTCTGACAAACAACAATCACCCATCATTGCTTCATAATCAAGCATAAAAATCCATACTTGATCTGGAGATCAAAGTAGGTTTTTCAACATACATGAAAATGTTTTTCATCTAATCAACATCATCATAAACATGATAAAGCATACCAAAAACATAAACTACCATTATTACAACTTTATTCTCCAAGTGAACCAAATCAAGTGGTGAACCCAAACCAAAGGGTTTCACCCACATACAAAGTAAACAACCATCTTCACCGCCACCATGTTGGTGTGATGAGGTTCACCCCCCATACCTGTTGATGATCAAATCTCCGGATCAAAGTCAGTTGACCGGTTCACGAATCTCCCGATTATTCGTCCGAATACTCATCACCAACTACAAACAACACAACAATCAAACATTAAACATTAAACAACACAAAAATCTCTTATTTCCCATCCAAAAGGGTTCAACCATCGTCTAGAAAAATTAGTTAGAGATGTCCAAAATTTCTAATATTTTGGATGGATGATCCTTAGGTACTCCTAACACTAGAACAAGTCTTATTACACAAAACTTGAATAAAAAACTCAACCTTTTTTCCTTCATGAAGGTTTCGGCCATCTTTAAATAAAAAGGCTAGAAAACTTATTTGATTACATGCTCTTGAACAATGAAAGAGAATGATGAAACTAGATCATAGAAATTGATTTGGTATTAAAAGGATTTTTCTATACATTTCTATGAATTTTCAAAGTTTTGAATCTAAATTTGGATCTTCATATCATCAAGAGATTCAAGAGATGAAATAGAGAGATTAAGAGAGTTAGGATGAGGATAATACCTCCTAGAATCAAAGATCTGTGAAAGAGAAACAAGTTTTCACTCAAAAGCTTCAACTTTTGAAGATCAAAATGGGTTTTTGTGAAGAACTTATATAGAACACATGAAGAACTTCAAGAACTCTATGAATTTGGATGAACAAGTGAGAGAAAGAAGAGAGAGAGAGTGTGGCCGAATGGCCTAAGTGAGAATGAGTGAGTTATAGATATTTTGGTATCATGGAAAACTTGTAAATAAGCAAAAATGGTACTTTGGTAATTCCTTCAAAGACTAGGGGCATTTTGGTTATTTCCCTTATAAATATCTAGATATTTCCAGAAATGTAATGATGACATTGGTGCGGGTCACGGTAAATCCCTTTACAGCTCCAATCGTCTCCCGATTCGAGTATTCGCCCGAATATAATATATTCTTTTTAGTTTTAGAAGTCGGCACGGATTTTAACAAAGATATAGAGAATTAAATCCTGAGACTTATTGTCTCATTCACGAGTCCAAATTAGGTCTTGATAGTAGAAAAACACTACTACCCGTGGAAAACGCAGATCGGATTCCGTTTGAGTTTTTGCCCAAAACTTAACCATGGCTTCCTATGGTTGAGTAGGACATTCCTATGTTCTCAAAATATTTTATTTCACTCTCTAGACCCTCCAGTAAAATAAAAACGTTAAAATACTGAAGAATCATAAAACGTGAAAGTCGGGGCGTTACACCCTGTACATGGCCCTTGAAAACAAGGTTTTGCCCCAGTGTATGCCATGCAAATCTTGCCCTAACTTTTACTTAGACCGCCCTTGCGGATTTTCATCCTAACGGGCTTTTTCTTTTTCCTTTTCTTTTTTTCTTTTTTGAGGAGCAATTAATTAAAAAACTCATAAGAACATAAACTTTGTCTCAAAATTAAGGTTTTATAAAAACGACAATCATAATTGATCAGAATGGACTTTTTAAGACTTGTAGCGTGGCCAAGGTTGAGGGTCATGAAAGGAAGGATATAAGGCTCAAATGATTGCTTTAGGGTTGAATAGGATCAAGGATCCACTCCCTTTTCTTGCAAAAAGTAAAGTCAACCAAAATGCCTTTGCATTTGTCTTTGTTGCTTCTTTATCCACATTCATTCTACTTCCTTTTTTATTTCCCTCTTTTTCTTTTCCTTTTCTTTTTTTTTCTCTTTTTTGCATTATTTTCTTCACAATCACCATTCCTTTTGTGCTCACCCTTTGTTTAGGGTGATCCTTATCCAAGGTTCTTAGAAGAAAATTTCCAAGCTCAAAAGGGGTAACAAGGGATAACGCTGACATTTTATGGAGGATAGAGAAAAATGACCAAACTTAATTTCAATCATGATTGCTTATTTTAATAAACTTATTTAAGGGACAAAATATGGCGTACACCAAGTGATTATTTATTTGCTTCTTTTCATTTTTTTTTTTTTTTTTATCTTTTTTTTTTGCTTTTATTTTCATTTTTTTCTTCTTCTTTTTGCTTTATTTTTGGCAAAGGGCACCTGCACATTTGGGCTTCATCAATTTCTCACGAAGAATTTCCAAGAACGAGAGCCCCATAACAAGACTATGGAAGGTACTTGGAGAGAAATGACGAAAGAAACACCATGATATGACAACATGATACAAATAAAGATGTAAAGAAAACAGACGAGATAGGGTATGCATGCAAGTTCATTACATTAACGCTTCAGGAAAGTGAGCTTAGTTCAAGCACCAGATAATTCATATTATTGAATAAACTGTGGGGTCAATATAGCGTAACCACCTCTTCATGGTGAACCAAATGACAAACAAATCTGGACTAATTATTCAAAAATTTCTAAAACAAAAGGAATGCAGAGTATTTCCCATTCTCGACCCCTAGATGATAGGACAATCTTGAACTCCCTACATTCCCTTGGCTAATAACCTTCACCATTCTGAATGAAGTGACCATCTGCCCTCATTCTCTAAAGAAAAGACGTGGAACTTAGATAACGACTGGCTTGAGTCCACTTGGGGCTGGTTGAGGCTCCCGTTTACTGTAATAGGTCACTAACGGTTTCGGCCATGGCTTGCTTAGCATCTGGCCGAGGACTATGGATTATGTCCCACATTAGGTTCATTGTCTTGGAAGCTGAACTGCTTCACATTGATCAATTCCTATACCTTAGCCTTCAAGGCCTTACAATTCTCAATGGAATGACCTATTGCTCCCCGCATGATAATCACATTTAGCATTTGGATTAAACCACTTCGGGTGTGGGGGTTCCACGGGTATTGTTGGAACGAGGGTTAGCATGGAATTATTTACAAGCCTGGTTAGCAGCTCGTGTAAGTCTTGGGTATCGGGTCAAATTGCACAGGCTTCTTTTCCGGGTCATAAGATGCTTTCCTCTGGTTTGGATTCCGAGGTTGGGCTGTTTGAGATGGTATAGTGGGAATGTTAGGATATGATGGCTAGTAAGGTATCATTGGATGATGAGGTTGAGGATTTGGAGTATGTGATGTAACGGCGATCGATGGGTAATATGGAATGTATGGTTCTTGAAAGGAAGGGTGAGGGTTAATGAATATTTCATTTGATTTTTCTCGGTTAAAATTCTTTCTGCCAAACATGATAGCATGAGTTTCACTGTTTTTCTTCTCCACAAATGGGACTTTCCTTGTGCTAGTCGCCTAGACTAACCCTAAAGCAATTTTACCATTTCTCAATCCGCTCTCTATCCTTTCTGCAATGATGACCATGTATGAGAAATTCGAAGATACACTTCCAACCATCCTATCATAGAAGGGCGACTGGAGTGTGTCAATGAACATGACAACAATCTCTGTGTCGGACAATGGAAGCTCTAATTGAGCGGCCACTTTTCTCCATCTTTGAGCATACTCCTTAAAGGTCTCAGTATTATGCTTCAACATATTCTACTAACCTGTCAGGAGCCACGTCCATGTTGTACTTGTATTGCTTTATGAAAGCATCAGCCAAGTCTCTAAAGCATCGGGTACGAGCTTGTTCCAGCAGTGTGTACCAATTTGAAGCTGCCCCAGTTAAGCTATCCTGGAAGAAATGAATTAGCAGCTTGTCATCTTGGGCATACAAAGCCATCTTCCGAACATACATGGTCAAGTGATTCTTCGGGCAAGTAGTCCCTTTGTACTTATCAAACTCTGGCAATTTGAATTTAGGTGGAACTACCGCATCAGGAACAAGACAGAGCTCTAAAGCATCCCGAAGACCATAAGCGGCTCCTTCAATAACCCGCAATCTCTCCGCAAGAATTTCAAAATTTTCTTTAGACTGGAGGTTTTCTCCTGAGTAGTTCAAAGGATTTTCATTGACTATCCTTTGGGGAAAAAATGATGGAGTGGAGTTTTGTGTTGCCTGGGTTTTGTGGACGGTATAGGGAGGTTGGGGGTTGGTACCTTCAGGATGGTTAGTAGTATGTGGGAAAATGTGGTCATTAGTCGGGAGAGTGGTGTATTGTGTTTGGGAAGTTTCATTGGTATTGATATGAGGTGCTTGCATTTGGACAGGATTTTGTGGATTTTGGTTATTGCCTTGGGAATCGGTAGCAAATGGTGGTCTGTAACTGGGAGGAAGGCCGTATGGCGGGTTTGTCATCATCGGAATCTCTTGAGATTGCGCCGAGTTATTGGAGTAGACCGTGAGTGGCATCATCGTCCGAAGAGTACCCTGAGTGAAACCTGGAGGAAACGGATGTGAGGTCGGAGGATCTTCGCTTGAAGATATAGGATTCCCATATGTTCCCTTCTCTTTCTGCAAAGCTTGTAGTATCTCAAGCATCTTGCCTATCTGATCCTTAAGCTGACTGACTTCTTCCCTGAGATCTTGAGTCGTTTCTAGTTCATCCATAATTCTGGCTTGTGACCGAGTCTGATATGGGTGCCGAGGAACCAGTTTTGTTAGGTGGATTGGTATGTAGAAAAAAAAATGCAATATGCTATGGAGACCTTATTTTTTGGGAAAATGCATGTAATGAAATGTGATGATAAAAAAAAGAGAATTATTTTTAAAGAAAGAAAAAAAAAATATGCAGGGGTAGGGTATACTCCCTTTGTGCCCTACATAGGGTTTCCTTAAGGTAAGGAGGTCTATGGGTAACTTTCCCAGAGGTGGTTCTATATATAACCCTAGATTTGGTACTTAGAGCCACGGATCCCGTCTCGAAATATTGCCTACAACCATAGGTAAACTATTAGAAGTGGCAATACCCTCGAAAGGAATCAAACTCTAGGTAAGGCCTTCAAGATAACCAAACAAGATGAATATCCAGAAGGCTACCACTACTCAATCTCTTTCTAATCTTAAGTTTCACTTAGGCCTAAGTATAGGGTCCCACTCATAAACTCACAAAAGTTCGAGAATGTATAAGTGTAGTGTGTGGAGGTAGCAAAACTTAAACTATCCAACCTGTAAGAAAACATATAATAGAACCAAAAATATACTTAAAAAAATTAACTAGAGTTAGCGTAATACATAAATAAACGAAAAGGCGTAACATAAAAAGCTAATAATTTTACACATTTAATTATATTAGGCCTGATTCTCTAATTGTCCCTAGCGGAGTCGCCAACTGTCGCGACCGTCCCATCCGGGCGCCGCGAAAAAAGATGACTATATACATCAGATTCGAGGGAGTCGCCACCAATTTTATTTTGATGAGGGAAAAATAAGAAAACCCTAAAAGGATGGTCTTAAACCAGAAATTAAGTTCGGGAGTTGATTACGAGTAGGGAAGGTATTAGCACTCTACACATCCGTTAAAACGGTTGTCTCTAACTAATTATGTAAAATTATAATAACTTATGTTTTACCCCTAAAAAGCGAAAGATTTATTTATTTAATTAATTTGAGCTCTAAAATGTGGAAGAAGAATTATAAAAAAAAATATTTGTTTAGCTTGACAAGTATGATCCCTGCTCCTACGTATCCCTTGATGCGATAGGGAATTCAAATCTACGTAATTCTTATAGAAAATGATTGTGGTTTGGTTGATTTTATTTATTAAGTTTTTTTAGAGATTTTATTGATTTTATTTTTGAAACAGATTTGATTGATTTTATTTTTTTATTTTTGAAAGAGACTTGAGTGATTTTATTTTTTATTTTTGAAAGACATTTGGTCGATTTTATTTATTTATTTCTTGAAAGATATTTTAATTTAGGACTTCTGATCTATCACAACTCATGCATCCTTAAAAATGTGATAAATTAGCTGTCACTGCTAACTTAATCTCTTTAAATAATTTAATCTTATTATTTTTTTCAAAAGTGAGGTTATTTAATTTGGTTTATTATACTTTTTTTTTTAAAAAAAGGGGTCCATGGATTTCTGAGTTGTCTCAACTCATACGTCCTAGAGAGTAGAATTAATCTAGCTGTCACAACTAGTTAACCCTTAAATTCATTTTTTTATTTATTGAAATACCTATTTTGTTTTTACTAGAAACTTATATCAAATGATCTAGCCTACTAAAAGTTAAAAGTACAAACCCACCAACTTAAATTTATCCCAACCAAAAAGAACTCATCAAATAAAAAAAAAAAAAAAAGGTCCACACCTAAGGCCCAAACAAGGTTATGCCCAAGACAGAAAAGAAAAAATAAATAAATAAATAAAAGAGAGCAAAAATAGAATAAAACTAAATAAAAAAATAAAGAAAAAAAGAAAAGTAAATGAATTAAGATTTAAAAGAGAACAGAGCAGCAACAGCACTACTCCTGCCGTGCACTCATGGTCGCCATCGTGAAGGAGGATGAAGATGGCGGCGAGCGGGGCGGTATCCGGACTCGTGCAGCTTGCAAACAACGGAGAAGTGTTCTGAACGCTCCAGACTTGTCTGCAACAGCGGAGAGGTGCTGCGACGGCGGGCTTGCGAACAGTAGAAGCAACACGGCTGTGTGTGGCGTCAATGCGGGGAGTTCCAGGCTGCTCCGCGGTGGTGGAGAGTCGCCGTACGTTGTGGAGAAGTCTCTACTGCGTGGCCTGATATACTGTTGCTATAGATTGGGTTGATCTCCATGGGGAGCTCTTATTTTGGTCTCAGTGAAAGCAAATGGGCAAGCAACTATCATAGAAGATTAAGATGAGGAGAAGATGGTGAAACAAGAATAACTTGGCTGCCTCCTCTCCTTCTCCCAAAAAAGGTCCCCCTTGATGCATTTTTCAATTCCTTTTTATAGTTAGTAATTAGGTTTTTTTTATGGAAATTATTTTAATTCTTGATCACCTAAATAACCTTAACTTGACAAAAAATATTCTGATTTGAAATCAATTAATTAACCCCCTCTTCTATTTGAAAACTTACTATTTAGGTTCTTTCTAACCATGGAAGGGATTTTATGAAATTAATTTTATTCCATATTTTAATTAAAAATAAAAAGGGAAAAGAATCAACTTAAGTAATTATAATTAAAACAAATTAATGAGAATCATTTTGAAAACTTACCAAACTTGGGTAATTAAAAATTATTGCTCATCCAATTTAGCCCAAGGCCAGTGGACCTGTCTATGTTACTCTTTGATCAAAATTCGTATCATTTTTAATTCTTTTATATATTTTAACCTGACAAAATTAGGTGTTCACACCAAGGAAGCTGTTTACCTTACCTAATCCCAAACAAAAGTTCTACACAGTAAACCAAATGATGAGTGACGAAAGAATGAAAATTTAAAGACTAAACTCATGAGCCCCAGCTGCACAATTGGTTGAATTCATAGTACAAATGGGGTTGAAGTAAAAAAAAAAAAAAAAAATGAGGAATGTAATTACCCACCAGAACACTCATCTCAATTAATACAACCAAAAACACTCACCAACTGTGCCCCAAACCTATTCTAACCTCCTAAACTATTACTCTATTAGAACACTCAATAAAACAAAAAATGAGACACGGGAGTAGGATACCACTACAGACATGCACAATACATAACACATGGAAAACAATTTATGGCATTGACATAACAAGCTATCCATTGCATCAATGATACCTAATTTCAAATATGTAAAATTCCACATCAAAGAGCCCAAAAATTATCTTATCTCAATATGAATTTCTTCTAACATGAACTATATGTAGCATAATAGGGTATTCAAATTTTAATTTGGTCACAGTCAGTAACATCTTCAAGTTGTACCACTTAAGACAAACAAATTGAATTTGTGCAGAAATATGCAGAAAATGAGAGAGGAAGATCACCTCAGCGGTGGTTGTTTCTGCAACTGCGATGGCCGGAGTGCGTGCGACGGTGGTTGTTTCTATTGAGAGGAAGAGAAGAGAAGAGATGAGAGGAAAAAAAGGGAAGAGAAGAGAGGAAGAGAGGAACTTACCGGAGTGCGTGCGACGGTGGCCGGACGAGGGGACGGTGGCCGGACATGTGGAAGTGAGGCACAGAGAAATCGGTTTCACGTGGAAGTAAGGAAGAAAAGGGGCTTCAGGGGATTTAGGGTATTAGTTATAGCAATCGAAAATATTCGATCGCACATTGGTCGCTAAGCGACTCCAATAAAATCTTATTTACCGTGGCTTAGCGACCGATTTATAGGTCGGTCGCTAATTATGTCCAGTTATCAGTTCCGGTCGCTATTCGGCTGCAAAAATGGCTCCATCAAAATTTCATTCATCGCGCCTTAGCGAACGAATTGAAAATCGGTTGCTAACTAACTCCAATATTACTGTTGCATTAAAATCCGTCTCTATTTCGGTTGCAAAAAAAGTCATCATCTTTGACTTATTATTTTTTTAATTTCGAGACCGGAATTGCGACCGAATTGCTTGTGATCGTAGAATTCGGTCGCTAAATCGGTCTCAAAAGACATACCTTATATAAAATATGAAACTCATGCTATCAGTCGCCGTTTTGGTCACAATTTGCGACGGACAATATCAGTCGCAAATCTTCGGTCGCTATTTGACTTTTTTTTTTGTAGCGTCTTGTATTAGATGCTTAGGGACGCGTTTTGGGTTAGTTAACGTTAGAATGAGCCAAATCAGTGAATCTGATAGGTGAGAATGCTTGTGCTCCTGTCCAGCACGCCCGTGCTCGTTGGCCGACCATTTAGTTCGACCTAAACCCTAAAGTTATCATTCATAACCTTAGAAACAATCATCATCTCTATTTCTCTTCGAATGTTCCTCAAGTTTCCCTAAACCTTCAATCCTTGTTTTGAATGTTCTTCATCAAGAACACATCCCTTAGTGTTTGCTCTTGCAATTGGAGGATATGTCTTTCGTGTAGTGTTGATCTAAGGTAAAGTAACCAACCCTGTTTCATTCTTTTCTTTCAATTTCCTAAGTTGAGTGTTGAACCGTTCTTTATGTCGAACCAGACTTCGGTTATTGAGTTCTGGCGTTGTAAATGTGGATTAGTTCCCTTAAGTATAATCAAGGTAATTTTGTAAACTCCTGTGTTAATTCCCTTTCGTTTCTCTGTTTGGGAATTAACTATCCTTTTTGTTTTTGACGTTTTTGACCAAAGCTCGTTGAACCTGTTGAACCCGTTCAAAGGAGTCAAGTGTGGACTTCGCTCAAGTTTGGCTTATAGCTTGGAATCGTCACACCAGGTATAGGGAGAAGGAATTAGTATGAACATATAGGTTGTGGGGTAGCATTAGATGAGGGTTAATACATGACCCTTTTGTGTGCTATATGCCTTAGTTGATGTATGAATCCTAATGCCATTATTGTTATGTGTATGATGATGATTGTTCATATGTGATTGTACGACCTTGACATGTTTTATATAAATTGGTTGACAATGATGTTGTTGTATGCCATGATTATGCGAGTTATATGAGTAACAATGAATTATTGTTGTTAAACTAAATTAATCAAAGACATAGAGATATTAGTGTTGAACCTAAAACTAGGATTGGTTGATCGATGCAAAGGGTGAGATTGATGCCCAATGGATTAGTCAAGGACCTTAGGATTAATTTTGAGTGTTTAAAACTTAAAAACCCTAAGTTTCAGAACTGAGAATGCTATAATGGCGTTGAGCACGCCCGTGCTCATTACTCAGTGAACGTGCATGACGGTGCTGTAATCCAGTATGCCCGTGTCTGTGCAATAGCGAATGAGCATGCCCGTGCGCTAAGGTAGCATGTCGTGCTTTGTAAACGGCATTTTAGTACGCTCATGCTATTAGTGTGCACGACCGTGCTCAGATCGTGCACAACCGTGCAACTGAGCAGATTTGAGAATACTTCTCAGATTCAAATAAAAAGAGATTAAATAACCTTTGGGATAAAAATATGATAAATAGGATTATAAAACGTGACCATGAGAATGGTTAATAAACTAGGATAACGCTAAGGTAAGACTTAATAACGAATATAAAACGTTGATGTTGGTTAAGACGGTAACGATGAGTTATCGCACGTTGATGTTAATTATGATCACTTTGATGTTTATTGGTCAAAGTTAATAACCATTTTTAATGGTGTTGGTGGAGGTGATTGTCCATTTTGATTGTGTGTTAGCATTGCATGCATTCATGACATGGAGTTGTTAGTTGGGGGAAGTTACGATGACTGGGGAGTACGTCCGAGAGTATGGCGAATTGGCCGTCCGTAGTGATTCATCTGAGAGTTAGGTGGATCAAGTGCATCCGTGTTGATCCATCCGAGAGTAAGGTGGATGATCGCCTATCCAAGGGGTTCATCCGAAAGTTTGGTGAACTGTCGGCATTGGTGATTATCGGCCAATATAGATATGTAACTCCAAAATCGTCTTCCTTAGTTAGTTATTGGATCCACATTGCACATGGAGTAGTGGAGTAGCTCTGCATCGCATAGCATGTATAGTTGATGTGATATGATGAAATATGATATGATGTAACCTGTTATATTATGATGTATTATATGTTGTGTGATCATCTTGCTAACTATTCTATTACCGTTTATGTTTATACATACAGTTTCTTACTCCCTATCGTTGTTGTTTCTTTGCTCGTAGTTTAGGATTTATGTCTAGTTGTTTCCGGTGTATTATTGGTAGTGGTTACCAGCTCTGATATATTACATCGGGACATGGGTTTTGTTCTTTATGTTTTTCTGCAGTTGATACATTATGGTTTTAAATGTTTTGGATCATGTGATACTTGCTACCTTTTGGTTTGAATTTATTGAATTTTCATATTATTTATCTTTATATATATTGTATGCAGGGTAGTGATTTTCACAACTACCATTGCAGAAAATTGAGAAATGAAGACACTGTAATTTTTACCACAATAGGAATTTCTTCTCAACATAATCTTTATATATTCACTCAAGTGAGTGTCAACAGAAAAGACTTTTAATAGCGTATATTTTTGGCATTTAATAGCGCTTAAAAGTACTATTAAATCGAGCGCTATTAAAGGTTGAACAAACAATGGTGTTTAAAAAAGCGCTACGGAAAGTAGAAAAGAATGAAGCGCTATCTAAAACCAATAAGCGCTATCTAAAACCAAAGAATAGACAGCGCTTCCTTGAGAAAGCGCCGTCGTTTCCAAAAAGTCATGCACCCAAAACTTCAGCAAACCATCAACCTGCAAAATTGGAGACAAATCAAGCTATTAAATGAACTTGAAGTATATAATTCAATCTAATCACAACTCACAACTTAAATATAACACTAAAAAGACAAACTTAATTACCTTTAATTATTGATTCATAATAATATAGTTACACCACTCATCCAAAATTCCAAATACTTGATCATCAGTGTATGTGTCATATTTATTATCGGGAAAGTACTGTATGCAATAGAAAAAATTAAATTAAGTTAGAATTAAAGAACATTCAAACGGTCCAATGTAAGTGTAATTAAACCGAAATTACGTACTGACGATGGGATTTGAATTTGGTTATGAGCGATGATATCCTTAATGAACCTTATAACGTAGTATCCACAGTCTATGTTGTTGTATTGGCAGATGATCCATAAAATAAAAATAATAAGTTAATTGGTTTTAAATTTAAATAATTGCATAATTACAATTTGAACAAATACCTCTACAAAGATCCATTTTGTCTTTGATGATTTTGAAGATCGAGACTTAGCTCCCCTTCTGCATCCACGATGAATTGTCAAAGCACTAAAATGCAAAAACAAACAAATTCATTAAGGTAGCATTTTCCGCTCTTTAAAGGGTACATGCAATGGATCCATGTAGTAGATTGTGTCTTCATTAGGATTGATCGCTAACAACACCCAATGTCCCCTACAAAAAAAGAATGAGTTAGAAAATCATAAGTAGAGGTAATTAATCACAATAAAATATAGTATCATTAACTAAATGACTCACACTACATTCACAAGTTCCAGAAACAGGGAACCAACATCTGGACTTGCCCAGATATATGTGGATATAAAGCTGTTTTATGTAGGCAAAAGAAGACAAACCTCCCGGTGTTATTCGTGGGGATCAACATCTCGGTATAAGTACCTTAAATTAAAACATATATAGTAAGTGTTAATATTGAACTTTTGAAGAATAAAAGAAGTTATATACTTTAAAGTTTGATGTATTACCTGAGATATACGCTAATACCAGTCTGACTGATTTCATCATGACTGTTAACATCGTTGATTTCGTCTTTACCCACTGATAGCATATGTTGATAACCCATAATTTCTTCATCCATCTCCAAGTCTATTAGAGCGCTTAAACCTTTTTTTTACCAAGATCCTCATGTAGGATATACAATCATATGAGTTTGCTGCAATAGGAGGCTGGGAGGACTGTTGCTTCTTAGGGGATCAAATGGACTCCTTTGTATGCTCCTTGTTAATTATAGGAGGTCGGGACTCCACAATCTTCTTGCCATTGTCATTGGATTTGGATTTTTCGGAGATAACCTACATATTGCAATACAGTAGTTAGTGACCACCCAGTTTAATAAATATATACAACATATCACAATGGATAGTAATTATTAACATACCTGCACGAGGTTGATTGGCCATGTGACAATGGTACCTATTGCATGATCCACTACCATGACATTAGCATGCTCAATTGGTACAGGCAATGGTGCATGCCCCTCTAGTGCAACTTCAATCTTCACATTCACATGGCCAGGAGGTAATGGTAGGTTATGCAATGTGGCACCCTCCTCATTAAAGACCATCGCCCTAGGGATAATGCGATGAGTTGGGTGCCATAGATACAAGTTGCACAGATTTATGCCCTAAACTAATGATAAACAAAATATTAATTAGTATGAATTAAACTATCAATGCAATACATAAAATTAAAAAATTATCATTGATAAGTATTACCTCAGGCAAGGGTATATGCGGTGGCACAACAGTGCAACTATCTCTGACACTGTGCGGGGTAGGGGTAGGAGGATCATCAATTGGCTCATAATCTGCACGTCCCTGCTTATCCTGCTTGCTAGCCTTTAACTCCTCTACTTCACGAGTTAGCTCGGCTAGCCTCCTTTGCATCTCCATTTGAGTCAACATATCTTGATGTTTTGCGCGTTGTTGTGCGCTAAAAACAATCCTCAGGGAGACGGCAAACCCCACACCCCTTAGGCGACCAGGGTATTCTTCGAGATTCAATACTCGTGCAAGAATGTCTTAACGACCAACACAGTTTATTATCTCCCCCTGTGATACAGACTCTGATAAGGACACCTGTGATATAAATATTAACGAACAAATTAAGATGTTAAACATAATTATAATAAGAAAATTACAAATGAACTAAGTTAATTAATGAGGGAGTATACTTACAATTTTGTTAGCCATGCACTTCCTTAGTGGTGGGGTGCAAAATCTGGCCATCATGGCCCATGCAGGCTATCATCCATAAAGTACTCCGCTCAACTGCCTCGGTGGCAGGATCCGCTCTTGCACTCTTCAACTGTACATTTAAACACACAAATTAAATAAAATTCATCAATTCTAAGGAAGAAATCATAAGTGGGTTAATCAAAAAGTTATAAGGATATATTGTACTTACAATTTGTTCTTCGAGGCCATCATAATCCGTACGCCCTGCCAAGTAAGGGTACGGAGGGTTTGACGCTCTAATCCGATTTGCTTTACTTGTTTTCTACATAGACACAGAAGTATATATCAATGCATTATTTTATATATATATATATATATATATATATATATATATATATATATATATATATATATATATATATATATATATATATATAAATTAAGTTAACAAACATGATTATATTTTACATACCTTAAATGTCTTGTTTTTTTGTGTGTGTCGTTACAAAAGCTCTCCATTCGTCCACCTTTATCATGTCTGCGTACTTTGCTGGAGGCTCATGTCTGACATTCCCACCTTCATCTTTTACATACTTTTTCGTCAACTTTGTTCGGAATGTCAGGTGACATCTTCCGGCAATCTGGAGTACTATTTTCCTCCGAGACTCATCAATGTCAAAAATAGTTTGCAGAAACGATAAAGGTGTAAGTTTAAAAGTATACATGTTAATTAAAAAACTAATGTTAATTAGTTACTTATTTACCTGTATATCATGCCAGATGTGTGTGATTTGGCCTTGTCCAAGGCTCTATCCTTCCACGTATTGCATGTAATTGAGACCGTTTGCCGAACTACGGCCCCAATGTAACTCTTTAGCTCCTTCCCATTATCACCAATGGGTTTGTGTTTTGTATTCCAGGCAACCTGATAAAATGAAACACTTGATTAATAAAATAATGAAATACTTAGTAAAATGAAACCCTTGATTAATAAAATAACGAAACACTTAACTAATAATGATCTTATATACCTTTAATCTCATGCCTCTGCTCCTCTTAAGGATCAGATTCTTCTTGAACGTCGCTCCACAACGCCGCATTTTTGTTTCGGGTGCCTCTAGGTTAGAATCCGAACTACCATCATGATCAATAGATGAAGACATGACCTACAACACAAGTAAAAATGTCAGATCACAATATAAGTTAGAAAACCATGTTTAAGTAAATTTAATTGATGAAGAAATTAAAAAAAAAAAAATCATGATGCTACATGTTTAAGTAAAAACGATGAATATAAATTGAATTGATGAAGAAATTAGAAAAACAAAATCTCCATACATGTTTAAGTAAATATTTTTCTCTTCCTCGTTGGATTTAGACTTGTGTGTCCCTTATTGGTATGAAACAATGGATTGACCAAAGACCCTCATCATGATCATTTCTAATGTTCAAACCCTCATCTATAGTTGGATTGGACGGAAGTGATTGCGAAGTCCCGAAGAAAGGATCATCCTCAATATTAGCATTTTCATGTACTTGATCATCAATGCCATTAACAACCGTTTTGTTAGTCAATCGAATAATGGACCATTTCATATCAGCTAGATCGATAACATAGTACACTTGTTGAGCTTGCGATGCTAAAATAAAGGGCTCGTCTTTACACCCCACCTTATTGAAATCCACACGCAAGAACCCCAACTCATCCATTTGTACACCGTTATTATTGTCAACCCACTTACATTGGAACACAGTCACCCAAAACATCATGTAATCCAACTCTCATATACGTTCAATTACCCTGAAGTATGACATATTCGCATATATAGGGTTTCTGTCTTTGGCACTTGAGATATGCATGGCTTGAGCTACAAGAGTAACCCCGCTATTTTGCATTTTACTATGATCATCCTTTTTTTTTGGTTTAAATGTGAACCCGTTCATTAGATAACTAGTGTAAGAGAAGACATGTATTGTTGGACCTCTTTCTAACCATCTCAACCTTTCTGAAACCGATGTAGGATTTACAGCAAACTCTGCAGAAATGTGTTCTTTTAGCCACGGTATGAAACACCGATTTTGTTCTCTTGTCAACCAATTCTGACTCTTATTAGGATACAAACCCAGAATTATGTGCTTGTGTTTTTGAACATATGATTCAACCTCATCGGCATTGTGCAGAACATACAAGTGTGCTCGCTCCCATTTTGTCCGTTGTATAGTCACTAGTTCAGTTCCAGTAATACCTTGACCCATCGTTCTTCCTGTGTGACGAGACTTTGTCAACCCTATGGAATCATCTTCAGTGAGGTACTCGGTATAGAACTCAACAACTTCTTCAACAATGTAACATTCAACAATACAACCCTCTAGTCGTGATCGGTTTTTCACATACCCTTTTCGTATCTTCATGTAACGCTCAAAAGATACATCCACCTCATATAAGCAGGCTCACACAGTTGTGTCTCTCTGACTAGGTGAACGGTTAAATGAACCATTATATCAAAGAATGAAGGCAGGAAATACATTTCAAGTTCACACAAAGTTACAACAATCTCTTTCTGCAATGTTAGCAACTTCCTAGGGTCAATCACCTTACTGCAAATTGCCTTGAAGAAGAAACAGAGTTTAGTTAAGGTCTCCCGCACTTTGTTAGGCAAAATTGACCGTATATTGATGGGTAGCAAATTCTCCATGAGGACATGGCAGTCATTAGACTTTAGACCCTTTAACTTCAGATTTTTCATATCCATGCTATTCCTAATGTATGAAGAGTACCCCTCTGAAACCTTAAATCCATGAAGAAAGTTACAAAGAGCAATTTTCTCTTTTCTAGCTAGAGTATGAGCGGCCGGAGGTATATATGTACATTTCCCCTTCTTTACTGGTCCCAACTCTTGTCTCAAGCCCATACTAACCAAGTCCAACCTTGCATTGATGCCATCTTTAGTCTTGCCTGGCACATTAAGTAAGGTAGCAATGATACTATCAAAGACAATTTTTCAACATGCATCACATCAATGAAATGTCCTACGTATAAGGATTTCCAATATTGCAGCTCAAAGAAGATCGACCTTTTCTTCCACCCTCTTATGGCAAGCTGTTGTGCAAAAGGTTTCCTTAATTCAACGTTCAAATCTTGTACCTTTTCAAACATTTGCGCACCCATCAACAGAGAATGACTTCTACGGTTTTCTGTATTCCCATTGAATGCCTTTCGCCAGGACCGATAATGATAATCGGATTGCAAAAATCTATGGAGCCCAAGGAAGACATCCTTCTTACCATGTTCCAATCGTATCCAATCTGTATCATCTTCACAAATAGGACATGCACACTGACCTTTGGTACTGTATCCTGACAGATTACTGTATGTCGGAAAGTCATTAATTATGCCGAATATCATAGCTCTCAAGGTGAAACTTTCTTCTTTATATCCATTGTACACTTCTACACCCCTCCCCCACATTTACTTCAAGTCTTCGATTAAAGGAGCCAAGTATATGTCAATATCATTTCCTGGTTGTTTGGTCCTAGAAATTAACAAAGACAACATTATATATTTACGTTTCATGCATACCCATGGGGGTAGGTTGTACATCACCAAAATCACAAGCCATGAACTGTGAGAGCTACCCTGAATACCATGCGGGTTAAATCTGTCAGTAGACAATGCAAGCCTTAGGTTTCTTGGTTCTTGCTCGAAATGAGGATAATCATGATCAATTCTTTTCCATTGAGGAGAATCTGTCGGGTGCCAAAACTTGTCATCTCTAATCCTTTCATCCTCATGCCATGTCAAGTGCTTTGCATCTTCCGAGCTACGGTACATGCGCCTAAATCTGGGAATTATGGGAAAATAACACAGAACCTTCTCTGGAGCCGATTCTTTCTTCTTATACCGTGAAGCATTACACTTAGCACACATCTGTAAATTTTCATAATCCTTCTGAAATAAAATGCAATCGTTAGGACAAGCGTGTATCCTCTTATAGCTCATGCCAACAGAGCGTAACATTTGTTTAGCCTCATATGTCCGACTAGGAAGCACATTATCCTCTGACAACATATCTTTCAATATTGTGAGTAATTCCATAAAGCTCTTATCTGTCCATCTATTTCCCGATTACAAGTTATACAACCTTAACATCACCGACAATCTTGTGAATTTAGTACAACCCACATACAACGGTTTCTCTGCATCACTTATCAACTTCTCAAACATTTCAGGACAATCACGAGGATCTTCTTCAACTGCGTGTGCCATATCTTCAAAACGGTCGCCCTCATATGTATTTGTACCGGTATCATCCACCGCATATCTCTCACTAATATTCCCCATATCACTAGATTCACCTCTTGTCTCACCATGCTTTGTACAACAGGTATAACTTTGATTAATTCCATAACACACTAAATGTCCTTCCAACTGAGCTACACTAACTCGTCTAGTATAACAACAACTTAAACAAGGACATATGATTCTACTAGAGTCTTCGGCCCGAACCGCAAATCTAATAAAATCTTGCACTCGGACTCTAAATTCATTCGACAAACGATTGGCAGACGTCCACTTCCGATCCATATTTTCCTGATCTACCACAATTATTTTGAGTTTAGAGAGGTTGACGTCTACCTTTGATGAGAACTACATGAATGCATGATGCACGCCTACTTCATACTACAGGGAGAGGGTCCTATCCTATCCAAGATTGTAAACTTCACATTATATTATTGTATGTCCTAATTACTTCTTGTTCTAAGAAAATTTCGGCAGCATTTCCCCTTAGTTCTCCAAGCACACAACTTAATTCAGGTGATATTATGACCCAAATGAACTGTACGTGTACCCAAAGAACAATGAGAAAATACAAACCAATGAATTTTTCTTAGATCAGAAGTAATATTTAAGACATACAATAATATGTATTGAATGCGAAGTTTACAATCTTAGACTGTCCACTTTGGACAATTCAAGAACAAGTTGTATACTGTGCCATGGCACAATATACAAATCGTTCTTGAACAGGAAACTAAGCTTGATGCATGTGCATACCAATAAAAAATAAACATGCCTACTGCTATAAACACAGGGGAATAACATTTATGGGTACCAGAGTGAAGCCGAACAGCTTGAATAGGAGATAGGTGATGGACAAAAGTAACTGAGGGAATCCAAAATCCAAGTTTGCTCAAATCAAGCAAACAGCAACAATATAACTAAAACTGAAATCAAGCAGACATGAGCACAAATCAATGCATGTATACCGATAAATATGCTTATATTGTGATAACATAAACCAAGTTTACATTTTAAACAACAACACCCCAACATCGCAGACATTGACCACCAAAACAAAACCTTTTAAGTTGCACAACAATCATAAAAGGCAGTTACTGAAATGAAATTAGAACAAGCATATTACCAAAATATCGGTGAATCAAAATATTACCAATCAACCAATATCAACCAAGAATCAACTCAATCAGTGAATAGTGAACAATGAACAACGAATCTAATGCATTAGTGAAAGTGAAAATTTAGCTTACCAATTTTTCAAGGAGCTATAGGTAGTGTTCTTCCTTGCTACCTACTTCCCATTCTCTAGGTTTTTCTATAAGAGAAAACAATGATGATCAAAACTAAATTCGAAACCTGAATGCTTGATTAAAAACAAAAGTTAAAAACAAAAAGTTATGCTGTAAAGTTAAAGAAAATGCAAAATGCAAGAAAAATGCAAAATGGTGGTGGTGGGAGATACCTTCTGGTTGTCTGAAAGAGAGACTGAGAGTGGGAGAGGTGGCAAGGTGGTGGCGCTCGCGTAGTGGTGGTGGCCAGAGAACCAAAATGGTGGTGGTTACAGTAACTGAGAGTGGGAGAGGTGGTGGCAAGGTGGTGGTGTTCGCGGCGTGGGAAAGGAAGCGAGATTGAGGTTACAGTAACTGAGAGTGGGAGAGGTGGTGACGTTCACGGTGGTGGTTGTGTTTGCAGAGGAGCCAGGGGTTGCGGGAGGCAGGGAGCTAGGGGTTTGCGGAGCGATGAAGTGAGGAAAGAGGTGTTTAGTGAGGGAATTAGTAACTGATAAATTAAAAAAACTTGAAAAGGGGAATTGATAGCGCTTCCTTGAGGAAGCGTTATCTATTCCTCGTCCTAGGAATAGATAGTGCTTCCTTGAGGAACCTCTATCTAAAGTCAAACTTTAGATAGCACTTCCTCAAGGATCGACTTTAGATAGCGCTTCCTCAAGGAAGCGCTATCTAAAGTCCTCCGCCTCTTTTTTTAATAGCGTTTCACTTAAAAACGTTATTAAAGGTGCACCATTTAATGTATAATTTGGCATAGTGGACTTTTCTTTAGTTCTTATGAACTTCACTATGTATCCACTCTTATGAGTGTAGGAAGAACATTTTCTCTATACTTCATTGTAAATACACTCTGTGAGTGTTGTGAGAATATTTCTATGTAACTTTAATCAAAGTTCAGTGAGCCTGGAGAGCCTAGGGGAAAAGAATACTCAACGACCTGAAGAGGTCGGTTAAGAACAATACTTGTTGAGTCTGGAGAGGCTATGTGTGCAAGAATATTCAACGGCCTAAAGAGATCGGTTATAAATAATACTTGAGCCTGGAGAGGCTAGGTTTGAAAATAATACTTGAGCTTGGAGAGGCTAGGTATGCAAAGAATACTCACTGTAGTTATCTGTTTTGATAATGAAAGAATACTCAGTCAATACTAGGGACTGGATGTAGCTTATGGTTTTTATGAGTGAACCAGGATAAATCTCTTGTGTTCAATTTTCTTTTCCCTATCTCTTTTACACTTGATTGATTTTATTGTCTCTTATAATTGTAATATTTATATTGTCTTGAAAGAGTCCTTTATCTCTGTTCTTGTTGTTTTAACTAATAGGGGATTGAATAAGTTTCTTTTAAACAAAGCGTCTGTGTGTTTTAATCTTATAACGTGTTATATAAAAAATATATTCAGATGAGTCATGCGTTCGACTATTTGTTAAAGAGATCTGTTTGCGAAAAGTTTTTAAGTAACCGCAATTCAACCTCTTTCTAGTGTTTGTGGTAATTTCAACATGAACTGCAGTTTTTCAAACAATACGAATCAATTTATTGTAACAATTTATTTTACAAGAAAATTTACCCGCGCGTAGGTGAATAACGCTAGTATAAAATGAGCGAGACAGATGATTCCATTTCCATTTTTCCTTTACTTTGTAAGGAATGAGGGCTGTTCTATAATCTACATATAGCATGCCCATCATGAAGGACATGGATGCTACAAGAAAGCAAGTAAACTACGTAACAGATTTTGTGAAGAGTACTTTTGTTTCAACATTTATGATGTGATACCGAGACGAGATGTGACCCAAATATGTATATGTTACATTTTATTTCTATTTTTTTTTCCGGTACAATGTTACATTTTATTTTTATGTAGTTTATGATAATATTTCAGTTTCATATTAGACACAATGTCTTGTGAAAAATATTATATTTGAGATGTAAAAAAAACATTTTTTTTTGTGAAGTTTATCACTCTCTCGCGATACCAATAACCTACCATAGTGTATTTAGAAATATTTTTTGTACCACTAAATATGATACTATAAGAATATTTTATGTCAATACAAGTAAAATTGAGTATAGAAAAGTATCATATACCGTGATAAATTTAATATTTGTATATCGATGAGAGATGTGTCATCTAAGTGTGGTATTCTTTTTTTTTTTTTTTGGTATGCTTCGTATCTAAATGTTTAAATTGTAACAAAATTTTGTTGGATTAGGAAATTAGGATAGCTTCCAAGTAACAACTCATTTGCCACATTCAGCTAACATAATATTTGGTTGGAGGGAAATGAATAGGAGGGGGAGGGAATAATATGACTAATAATGATATGACTTTTAATTGGGCTAATACTCCTATAGAAAATGGTCACAAGTAATATTAGCATACAACAAAATATAGAATAGTATGATTTGTTATTAATAGGAAAAGCCTTCCTTTACCTTAAGAGTATTTTTCAAAAAAAAAAAAATGTAGAGAAAACAAAAGAAACAAGCACACAAACCAAGTCCTTGGAAGAAAAAACAAGGAAATAATTAGTGTTGACAACGCCAACCAAGGGAAATAAAAGCATGCCCAATTTCACTATGAAAACCCCAAGAAGTTAGAAAGGTCAAAAATAATAATAAAAAAAATAAGACCTAAAGAAGAAGTGTAGCAACCATATTTACACAGGTTGGTCAACAATTCCCTCCAAGTTAGCACGACCTAATTGTCTGCTTTATGTCACTCTCAACGGACCAAAGAAAACTGCTAACCCTGTTCCTATTGGAGAAAGACTTGAAGGGTGGTTTCTCTACAGGATCATCAGAATCAAGAAGAAGAAGTGCTTGGGAAGAAACCTCCTCCTCCATGTTCATGATCCATCAAGATCCCATCATGATCAGCAACAACATTATTTGGAGGTCTCGGGTTGCTTACTCTCTGAAAAATCATGTTGTCTCCACCTTTTGTGGTACCACTATACATTAATTGTTGCTGGTTTTCGAGTTGATATAGATTTTGTTGTTGTTGATGCTGTAGATGGTAACCAGGAGGTGATACCATGAGCGTAGTTCGGTTTACATGAGGGACAGGACGTGAGCCAAACCCAAAACCCATCAGATCTGGCAAATCTAATGCTGGTGATGAAGTTGGTGCAAAGGGTGCACTTGGACCTCCAGTGAATTGTTGCACCATGGCACGAAAATTTGTGGTGTCTGTGTTGAGCAAAGTGGTGGGATCAGTTCTTCGTGAAGCTCGGGATCGCCTCCGTGTGGGCTTCGAGACACGGCCTTCCGGTCTCAAATGGGTGGATGATGGTGAGCTTGAATTCGGCATCTCCAGTGGCGGGCCGATAGGCATGGCGGTGCTGACAGTGGCGGGGATAATCGTTGTAGTAGTGGTGGTGACGGTGGTGGAGTCGGGAAGTGAAGTTGTAGTTGGGAATTTTTGGTGATAGAATTGGATCCAGTCATTTGGGCCGGACATGGTTTGGATCATGGCCTATGACTATACACAGAGAAGAAGAACAAGGCGTAACAAATAATGGAAATATAAAAGAAGACTTGATTATTTTTGTTTGGTAAGAGGGAAAGAAAGGTGTATCTTGTGTTGGCTATTTATGGTTGGGATAATTTTTTTTATGCTTTTTTTGGTTTTGGAATTCGATAGTATTTACTTTTCTAGGTAAATACAATACATAATTTCAAAAAATGATTATGGCACCCATTAACTTACAATCAAGAATTGATTTCAAAAAAACTTACAATCAAGAATTTCGAATTGATTTCCTATTCAGTGTTTAGTCAAAAGTGTGAACGTGATGGAAGATCCTTAGATCCTGACTCTGGATTTGGAGTAAACAGTAGATTCCAAAGGCGGCATACAGTGACATGACACGTGAGAGTAATATGGATTTAAGTGGCGAGCAGAAAACTTAAATACGCTTATATTGGTGTTATAGGTTATTATCTAAGTGGAGTATGACATCTATAACACCTTATTAATAAAAGGTTAAACTAATCATTTGATCCCTATACGTGACACTGATTTTGAATTTGGTTCCTATACGTAAAAATTTTTGAAATTGGTCCCTATATGTACAATTATTTTTAATTTGGTCCCCGCCGTTTATTGGTGTTGTAACACCGTCAAGTGATAGGGATCAAATTCAAAATGATTGTCATATGTAGGGATTAAATTGAAAATGATTGTTACATGCAGGGATCGAATTCAAAATAAAAATTTGAATTTGGTCCCCACATGTGACAGTCATTTTCAATTTGGTCCCTATACTTAAACTTCAACAAACGGCGTTATGACACCAATAAACGGCGAGGACCAAATTAAAAATAAATATACATGTAGGGACCGATTTCAAAAAAATTCACGTATAGGGACCAAATTCAAAATTGACGTCACGTATAAGGACCAAATAATTAGTTTAACCTTAATAAAAATATAACATATGTAATAGCTGTTATACATGTTATATTCATATTGGAAATAAAACACCTAAAACACTTATAGAATAGCAATTAAGTTTTGTCGATGCAATAAAGACTTTTTAAACTGTTAACAAGTCATAAATTATCACATCGTTAAAAATGTTTGACTCTTATTCTAATCACTTTTTTTTATAAACAAAAAGTATATTTAAAAAAAATAAAGGGTACTCTAACCCATATAAAAAAACAAATGAGAGAAGGCCAAATACCCAAAATAAAATAAAACAGCAACAAAAGAAACCTTCCTATTGCAGCCTACACCCAATAGTCCATGATCCATAATTGCAGAAGCATAGACCGAACAATAACAAAAAATTCTTCCTTAGGCCTCCAAGAGGAGACAATCACTATAATAAATTTATCATATACCTACTGACACTTTTAGTGACAATCGTTAAAACTGTAGGTATAGGTATTAGTATTAGTCAAACCGTAGGTAAAACCTATTGACAGTCAAATACAACTATAAGTAACTGTATATGGATTGTAGCTAAAACCTATAGTGACAATCATTTCCCGTTGTTATTTGTCACTCATAATGGACTGTTGAACCGGCCGTAGGTGAATGTATGTTTTACATATACCTATGTATTTTAAACATATAGTGAAAGATTTTGTCTGTCACTGAAAGGCAAATTTCTTGTAATGATTAATCTTCAAACAATTGTGTTATTTAAATATCAAAATCTAGACATCATATGTGTTTATCTTTATCTCTCACTTACTTTTTATCTTCTTAGGTATACACGCATCTCAAAAATATAATAAAACAATGTCCCCTTTATGATGTTCAAAAATCTTTACTCTCTTCCGATGCAAGGTAGCCTAGCCCTCCAGGCTCCAAGAGCAGACAATCTTCAAATGCATGATAGCCAAAACCAACTAAGGGAAAAACTTTCACTTTACATGGCTAGCAACTAGAACATTGGACATCCCAGGAGAGCGCAAAGCGATATTAGAGACGGGTAACATGATACCAGCAAAGCAAAGAAACAATGACATCCCTTCCTCCTCCAGCTTACAAACATGATACCAGCAACAACCATTCAAGATTGTTAAAGAGAAGAAGAATCACACTACAACAGAAAAGGAAAAAGACAACATTTATTTTTGCCTTATAATAGCACTTCAGAAATGCTATCTTTTTTAGTGTAATTAAAAGTGGAAAGAAAAGATAGCGCTTCTAAAGCGCTATAATAGGTTACATATTATAGCGCTTCCCACAAGAAGTGCTATAATAGGTAACCTATTATAGCGCTTCCTGACCCTATAAGATAGCGCTTCTCCATGGAAGCGACGCTTCTCCAGAGAAGCGCTCCAGGGAAGCGCTGTAATAGGGAATACCTATTACAGCGCTTCCCTGGAGAAGCGCTATAATAGGTCCACTTTTTTATTTTATTTTTATTTCGTTTTTCATACATTCCATGTTAAACTTGCATACATACAAAACTGTTCATGCTCCAAAATCAATATTACACATAATTAGTTCCTTTAATTTTGACCAACTATCTTATAAGTCCCTATACAAAACTCAACTATGCTTACAATATTTAACTACTATACAAACAAACTCTATAAATCCCTTTGGACCAAAATCAAACAACCAATACCATTTGACGATGGTCCGCCCAAAATCAAATTGTTCAAGTCACCCTTAGTAAGAAAAGAATCTGCATAACATAACCAAAATGAAACCATGCAAACTTAAATATTAATTACAATAATCACAGGCGTAAGAACACAAAAATTGCATTGCAAGAGTATAAAACCGGATTCATATGTGTCGCGACCGAAATCGCGAAGGAAACGGCGAGAAAAAGATATTTTATTAAAAACATATAGAGTCGCCACCAATTTTATTTAATTTATGAAAAATTGGAAAACCTTAAAACCGTGGTCTTTGAAACCAAACCCGAGTTCGGAAGCCGATTGTGCATAGGGAAGGATAGAGACTTAACCCCATAGCACCCCTAATACACCCGTTAAGAAAACGGTTACCCAAATTAATTGTGCAAATATTTAATAAATTTTAAACATTTATTTTACCTCATTTAAGATTTAAAGAAACAATTCCTTCTTTTTTTTTTTAAAAAAAAAATTAATAAAAAAAAGAAACTAATGAAAGAATTTTTCTTTGATAATAGACTTATCGGATCACACTGATATACTCGGAGGAGAGCAAGTACTAGCATTCACTCAGTTACAAAAACTTGGTCACACATGCCAAATCTCTTCATTGGGTGTTACTTAGATGGAATAAATTCCCCAGCCATTGACTTGCTACCCTTTCCATTTCCATTTGTTACGCAACATTATCATAAAAAGGGCACAATGTGAAGAATCATGATTGAAATAGAAAAGCAACAAAGTCTGGGAGCTGTCCTATGATTGATCTTCAAATCAAAACACAAACTAAAGAAGGATAAGAGAACTGACTACCCATTACTATCAATATTACATAAGCAATCATCTGAAGCATGCATTCAAATAGCACTTGGAATCCATCCTATACAGGTTTAAAATCATTCCAAATTATTTTCATCATCTAATCAAAAATTGGCATATGAGAAACGTGCCCCAAACCTCAATCACCGTAGCCTTAAGTGGATTGTATACTTACAACAATAATAGGATTCAATCACAAGAGATTAGCTAGAATTTCATGGGTGCAATGGCAACAAAATACTAGGTGACCACATGACAATGTTTCAAGAAGATATTCATGAACCAAGCAACAACAAGTCAAGCCAACACCCCACTACATATATGCTAACTCAACAATTATGGTGCAACTCATTACTGAAGCGTTTCATCATATGCAAATTGTGCAAGCATGAATGATACATTAACCACCATTATTTAGAGAGGAAAAAAACATGCAGAGTGATTAATCTTGACATGCCATATGCACACATGAAAGGAAGACCACCAAACTTGAACTTAACATTGGCACCCACCAAACCTTAGTCACAAATCAAATAAAAATTCACAAACACATCATGATAAAAATTCTGAGATCAAAGCCATGGGCACATTCACAGTCAAACAATCATAACATCTGGGACTAAGCTAGTGAGCAATCAAATATTAATGTTTATTGAAATTGATTAACATATAAACAAAACTGTAACAACTTCAGTGGGCCTAGACATTTTATCAAACAATATACAGGAAGCATAGGTAATCGTCTCAGCACAAGCATTTCATAACATGATTCATGTAGAATTGCATCAAGTAACAAAATAAGGAAGTTCACATTACAAATTCAGTATATTTCCCGGAAAAGAAAAAAAAAAAAAACAGGACATGTGCCCATCAAATTCATTCATTTAAAATTTTTGTACAATAATGGCCAAGAGAGAAAAAATGAGAGGGAGCAGAGATTTATGCACCAGCCTTTCAAATGGCTAAAAGCAACAATTAAATTGATCTCAACCCCTCAATTACAGCACTTTGGCAACTCACATGCTCTCAAAAATATGGAACCCAAGTTACAAACTTTCTCCCTAAAACTAAAAAACTCTTCCTTATCTGTTCTTGTGGGGAAAAAAAAACTCCCTTGTCTCTCCCTCCCAATTTTTCGCCTTCTCTCAGTATGGATCTTTCTCTCTTTCTCTCTGTGGGTCTTTTTCTCTTTCTCTTTGTGGGTCTTTTTCTGGTCCCCCATTGTCTCTCATTTGCTTGCTTTATAGAACAGCTGCTGCACCAACGCGCTAACCTGTGAAAATATCATAAGAACACAATTAATTCGTGATTGAGGATGAAAAGAGTAAGAAATAATGCTCCCTTGATGATTAATGTAGGAAAGGAAATAAAATCGTATAGGGTTGATGGTGCGAGTTGTGTGTGTGTGGCTAAGAAAGGAAGGAATGAATTTGACTTTGATGTTAATGGTGGGTGAGGCGAAATTGCCGCGGAGAGGTAGGTGAAGCTAATGGTTGAGTGGCTGCTAGGGTTACCAAGGGGGAGGGCTGCGTTTCTGATGAGGAAGAAAGGGAAAATGGATCCGGGTCATGGGTTCAAGGTAATGTGTCTGGGCTTTGGTCTTTGGCCCAATGAATTTATTTTTTATTTTTTCTTTGTTAACATGAGCAAACAAAGCATGACTAGATGAATAAATAAAATGCTTCTAAATTTTATTTTCCTAAGACAAGCTGTAATAAATTTTTTTTTTTTTTATGATTTTCTCTTATTCTTTTTTTTTCCTAATAAAACTAAAAAGAACTCTATTTTTTTTCTTTCAAAAATTTACATTTTTATGATTTTGACTCTTTTTTCATTTTTTGGATTTTTTTCTCAATTTAAGTGAAAAATAAAAGGGACCCGGTCAAAATGGGGTATTCACAGTTGTCCCTCTTTACTTGTCGCTTACTAGAAGACTTAAAAAGTCATGACTCTTCATGTAATGGTAGTAAGGGACGAGTAAAGAAAAAAACACGCATTTTAGCCGGGAAAGCAAATTATAGAAGCTCAAATTAGAGCAAATTAATAGTTCTATGGGCCTCTGATCCCGAAACGAAATTGTGATAAGCCTCTGAGCTCGAAAGTTAAATGACAGTGGGCCTCTGATCCCAAAAATAAATTGTGATGAGCCTCTAAGCTCGAAAATTAAATTAAAGCGGGCCTCTGATCCCAAAATTAAATGATAATGAGCTTCTGAACTTGAAAATTAAATGATAGTGGGCCTCTGATCCCAAAAATTAAATGACAATGAGTCTCTAAGCTCGAAAATGAACGACAATGGGCCTCTGATCCCAAATATTAAATGACAACGAGCCTCTGAGCTCGAAAATTAAATGACAGTAGGCCTTTGATCCCAAAAATTAAATGACAATGAGCCTCTGAGCTCGAAAATTAAATGATAGTGGGCCTCTGATCCCAAAAATTAAATGACAATGAGCCTCTGAGCTCGAAAAAAATAAATATGCAGCGGACAGAATCTCCTCGCCCAACAAAAATAAATATGCAACGGACGGAACCTCCTCGTCCCACAAAAAGTAAATATGCAATGGACGGAACCTCCTCGTCCGACAAAAAGGTAAATATGCAATGGACGGGACCTCCTCATCCGAGCAAAAATAAATATGCAATGGAAGGAACCTCCTCGTCCAAAAATTAAATATGCAATGGATAAGTAAATATGCAATGGATGGAACCTCCTCGTCCGAAAAAAGTAAAAATTCAATGGACGGAACCTCCTCGTCCGAACAAAAATAAATATGCAATAGACGGAACCTCCTCGTCCAACAAAAAAAGAAGTAAATATGCAATGGACGGAACCTCCTCATCCAATGAAATAGGCGGAATCTCCTCACCGATAGAAACTTGCAAATAAATTCGATGGGCCTTTGAGCCATAAGCCTGAAAATTATGCAATAGGCCTTTGAGGATGAAAACTTTTATGATATGGGCCTTGAGCCAAAGAGAATTATGCAAGTGGCCTTGAGTCAAAGGGAATTATGCAAATGGCCTTGAGCAAAAAGCTTCATCAATTAAGCCTTGTGCTGTAAACCTTCATGCAGTAAGCCTTGAGCCAAAAAGCTTTATCAATTAACCCATGCGCTGGAAAACTTCATGTAGTAGGCCTTGAGCCGAAAAGAATTGTGCAATTGACCTTGAGTCAAAAACTTTATGACTTGAACCACAAGCTAGAAAACTCCATCTAACAGTGAGTAGGCCTTGAGCCAAAAAAGATGCAATTGGCGTTGAGCCAGAAAATTTACAAGTCAACAGAATTATAATTCTTTTCTTCTTCTCCCTTTTTTTTTTTCATTTGCAAGTCAACTGGACACAAACTCGCGATTTTTTTTTTCAAAACAAAATCTCATCTTGGGAGACAATTTGACTCAGACTCACAACTTTATCCTTTTCCCTCTTTTTTTCTAATTTTTTTTCTTTTTTTAGAACATCTGCACTGCGCGGGCCAACTCGACATCGACTCACAAAAGAGAAACCATGCGGATAAATTGAACTGAGTGCTTCTTAACAAGCATCAACCAATCAAACCGCTATTCGGACACCTCCTCACTTGCTTAGACATGTTGAATATATGCGAGGCCATGTTCTTGTTGCCTTAGAATGTAGCATCTTAAACACCATTGGTCTTGACCTTCCTTTCATTTCCAAGCCTCAAATTGAAAATCAAACTACCTCACAATCTTGATTGTTCCTTGAGAAATTCATCTTCCACCCTTTTTGAACTCGCTGTTGCTTGAACGGTAACTGGGGAGATTGCCATTGGATTGTTGAATCATATTATTGAACCTATGTTCACATATCATGAAACATTACTAATGGACATGCATGGATCGACAAGTGACTCAAGAAGGAGACTGATTAAGAGCTTCTTTGAGGATTTTGAATGCTTGAGTGCAAGAAATCAAATGGGTGTTGCCTAAAAGTGGGTCCTTTTGATTCTCATATCATGGATCAAAACTTATTGACTGGTGTGACCCTTTGAGGGCCAAAACAAAATTGCCCTAGTGTGAATTGAGTAGCACAAAAATTTGCCCCAGTGTAGTGCTGAATTGAACAACGCAGAAATTTTGCCCCAGTGTAGGGCTGACTTGAACAACGGGGAAATTTGCCCCAGTGTAGAGCTGACTTGAACAATAGGGATTTTCCCCTAGTGTAGGCCCAACTTGAACTTGAAAAATTGTCCCGATTGAGCAACACGGAAATTTTCCCCAGTGTAGGGCTGAATTGAACAACACAGAAATTTTGCCCCAATGTAGGGCTGACTTGAACAATGGGGAAATTTGCCCCAGTGTAGGGTCACATTCAACCAAAAGATTTTCCCTAGAAAACGGTTGGATTGAACTATGTAGAAAGTTGAACCTACGTAAACCCCTCTGCTTTTTTTTTTGCCCTAACTTTTGCGTAGACCGCCCTTGCGGGTTTTCAGCCTAACGGGCTTTTCTCTTTTCCTTTTTTTTTCATGGAGCGAAACATTATGGAAGGTGTGAATACTTTATCTCAAGATTAAGATTTTTATGAAAATAAGAGCAACCCCTCATTGATCAGAATGGACATTTAAAGGTTGTAATGTGGCCATGGTTAGGGGTTAAGAAAAGAAAGGCATAAGAGGCTCAAACAAATGTTTAAGGGTGAATGAGAGCAAGGATCTTTGGCTTATCTCGAACCCAAAACTCCTTTTTTTTTTTTTTTTTACTTTTGTTCATTTCTCCTCCCTTTTTATTTCAATGGTATTATCAACATCCTTCATTCCTTTCATTTTTCCCTTTTTTAATATCATCTCCGTCCTCACCATCCACTTTTACTTTTCTTTTATTTTCTTCTTTCTCTTATTATCTCTTTCACATTTTCTTCCTTTTTTCTTCTTCGATATCACCTCCATTCTCACCATCCACTTTCCCCTTTTTTTTTTCTTTCCTCTATCGCTTTCACATTTTCCTCCTTCTCCCCCAGCTATTGTTGTTGCAACCAACCTTTATTTAGTGCCAACCCCTAGTGTAGGGGAGATCCTAGTCTAAGGTTATATGAAAGAATTTCTAAGGCTCAACAGGGGTAACAAGGGATAATGATTTTTTCATGAAGGATAGAGAAAGATGGCAAATCCTCATTTCAAAATTTGGTTACTCATTTAACATAAAGAATTAATCTTGAGACAAAATTAATACATGTAAAAATTGCACCTTCATTTATTCGCTCTCATTTATTTTTCTTTTCATATTTTCTTCCTCTTTTTTTTTTTTGAAGAGGGGACTTGAAACTTTTTCGAAAGACTGTACATGTTCATCACAGCCATGAAATGACACAAACTTTTATTCGAATATAGATGACAGAGAAACAATTCATGCAAGTCCATTACCATAAAGCTTCAAAATGAAGCAAACACAGGAAACAATATGATCAAACAATCTTTGTGTGACAATCACAGCTCAACATCTTCTGACTTTTCCCAATCATATGGTTTGTGTCACCCCATACTGCCCTTGAGCATTAATTGTGCTAGGAGATCATATAATTCTTCATACATTTCCAACTTTTTGACACAAACTTTTCTGATGGGCTTGCAAGTGTCCTCAACATGTCTTCAGATTTGCTTGTCCCTGAGGTATCTTGTTCACTTGCTTCTTCATTTCCTCCACCTCAAGAATCAAGGTTCTTCTCCTTCCTCGCTCACATGCTTCCATTTTTATGTTATGAACCATGGTTTGATTGGTCTAAACCTTCTTTGAAAGCAACTGGTTTAATTTTAAAAGGATGAACTTATTCCTCTTCTTTTCCTTTTCTCTATTTTCTTTCTTTTTTTCTTTTTCTCTCTCTTTTTTTCTTTTTTCTTTTCTCTCTTTTTCTCTCTCTCTCTTTTTTTTTTTTTTTGAAGAAAACTGAAAGAAGTTTTACTATCTACTCAAAGATGTTTTTTTTTTTTTTTTGCTTTATTGGGGAAACCCCTTTTTTGAAAAAAAGAATGTAAAAACATGAAGGATAGAGAGTAAGAAGAAAAATGCTCCCTTTGTGTCCTAGTAAGGTGCAACCTAATGATTGAGTATGATTAGGTTCCATCTATTAGTGCATGGATCTTATGGACAGTTCTAAACTCCTAAAGAAAAATGATCCCCAGATTGCCCTTATCTAGAAAATAAGGATCTAACACCATGAATAGACCATAAGGAGGGATAAACCCCACAATATGGTCATACCCATGATACTAGGTACAATTTGAGTGGAAGATTTAGCAAAATTCAAGGAAGCATAAAGCTTCACAATAACATGGCTAAAACCCCTTCTAAATGCTATGGCATCACTCAGGCTCGGGTATAGAGCCCATAAGGTGTGTGAGGTGAGTGATAGTGATGTGCGTGAAGTGAGCACACAAACCTGTAAAATCTAAAACTAAAAAATTCTGTAAAACAAAGTCACACATATATACGAAATCAAAGGTCATCTATCCTAGAGTTCAAATAACATATTACAAGAAAAAAAGTCATCTACCCTAAGGTTGAAAAAGCAACCAAAAACTAAATACACAAGGAAAAAAAAAAGCTTAAAAAGAATATATTTACAGTAAATAAAATAAAAAAACCAAAGCAAAATATATTCACCAAAAAAAAAACCAAAACAGAGTATATTTACACAAAAACATGGTATTTTTCATCTTTTCCAATTTTTATTTTTCCATATTTTGAGAAAGGAAAAAAATCAAAACACAAAATCGCAAAATATAGACATGAAAACAAAATGACGTTTTTTTTTTCCTCAGTTTTTTGCTTTTTTTGTTTTCATAGAGAAAAGAGAAACAAAACATAGCAACAAAAAACAAACAAAAAAAAGGTAAAACAAATAAGTTAAAGTTTATTAAAAATTTGCACATTTAATTTTAATGGGCTTGACTCTCTAAAAACATCCCTAGTGGAGTCGCCATCTGTTGCGATCGAAATCCCGAAGGAAACGATGAGAAAAAGACATTTTATTAAAAACATGTGAAGTCACCACCAATTTTATTTAATTTAGGAAAAATTGGAAAACTTTAAAGCTGTGGTCTTTGAAACCAAAGCCGAGTTTGAAAGCCGATTGCGCATAGGGAAGGATGGAGACTTAATTCCATAGCACCCCTAATACACCCGTTAAGAAAACGGGTACCCAAATTAATTGTGCAGATATTTAATAAATTTTAAACATTTATTTTACCCCATTTAAGATTTAAAGAAACAATTCCTTCTCTTTTTTTTTTTTAAAAAAAAATTAATAAAAAAAGAAACTAATGAAAGAATTTTTCTTTGATAACAGACTTACCAGATCACACTGATATATTCCGAGGAGAGCAAGTACTAGCATTCACTCAGTTACAAAAACTTGGTTACACATGCCAAATCTCTTCACTGGGTGTTACTTAGACGGAATAAATTCCCCAGTCATTGACCTGCTACCCTTTCCATTTCCATTTGTTAAGCAACATTATCATAAAAAGGGCACGATGTGAAGAATCATGATTGAAAAAGCAACATAGAAAACACAGAAAAGCAACAAAGTCTGGGAGCTGTCCTATGATTGATCTTCAAATCAAAACACAAACTAAAGAAGGATAAGAGAATTGACTACCCATTTCTATCAATATTACGTAAGCAATCATCTGAAGCATGCATTCAAATAGCACTTGGAATCCATCCTATACATGTTTAAAATCATTCCAAATTATTTTCATCATTTTATCAAAAATTGGCATATGAGAAACGTGCCCCAAACCTCAATCACCGTAGCCTTAAGTGGATTGTATACTTACAAAAATAATAGGATTCAATCACAAGAGATTAGCTAGAATTTCATGGGTGCAATGGCAACAAAATACTAGGTGACCACCTGACAATGTTTCAAGAAGATATTCATGAACCAAGCAACAACAAGTCAAGCCAACACCCCACTACATATATGCTAATTCATCAATTATGGTGCAACTCATTACTGAAGCGTTTCATCATATGCAAATTGTGAAGGAACCTGTTTGAAACACAAGAAGGGGGGTTGAATTGTGTTTTAGACAATTTTAAATTCTTTTCGTAAGCAGATAATGTTTTTCTCAAGATTGGACGCTAAAACGATTGAAAGCAAAGAGAGCTCTTCCAAACACCACGTTGGACGCTCACTTAGTTTTGACTAAGACGGAAGACAGCGTAATGAAAGGCAATTCAATCCCAGTTAGTTAATTAGATAATAAACTAAAATAAGAGTAAGGGAGACAAAGGAACACAACGATGTTATCCTGGTTCACTCTTCACCAAAGAGCTACGTCCAGTCCTCTCTACTTGAGAGCTTTATCCACTATAACAAAAACCTTTTGTTACAAAGTATTCAACACCTCTTCAGGCAGTATTCTCAACCTCTTCACGTTCTCTAAGTATTCTTTTACAGACAAGCCTCTTCAGGCTCAACCAAACTAAGGTTTTGAAAAAGGTTGTTCTACTAACTCACTAAATGTGAGAATTCGAAACTAAAGCTTAGACTCTTGAAAACAACTCTACACAGAGAGTAATATGAAAGTTAGAATCAGAGTAGTTTTTCTAGCTTTGCAAGCTTTGAGATTTTCTCTTTTATCTCAAGAAGGATTTTGAATTGCTTTGTGTTGCTTCACTTCTTTTTGCTCAAGTTCAGTTTTTGTTCAGCGTTTCTTAATAATGCACTTTCAAAAGATGAAGGTATATATAGCCTCTTTTCTTTGGGCAGTCTTCAGTCTTCAACGGATGGAAAAGGATCCGTTCTGATGAGCATTGAATGCATTTGATCCGTTGAGTCTGATAGCTTCTGAAGTTTCTGATTAGCAGAGAGGACTATCAGGGAGATAGCTAAAAGTGGTGCTGACATATCCTCTGAGTAGAAGAAAGTTGCCTTTTGTTTATCCAAAACAAGAAGGTCAACTTCTTTAGGTGATAGGGACATTCTGGCTTGTGCTTTTCTTTTGTACGAATCTTACAGAGAATGTTTTGTCCCACTAGTATAAGCCTTTTACATGGAATAATAATTTCAAATGCTTTTACAGAAATATTCGCGCTTGAAATTTAAAAGACATTTATTGGACTAGCTATTACAGAAGGTAACCAAAAGAGTCTTTGGACTCAATGGTTCTATAAACTATCGTCCAGTCGTAAACCAGGAATAGGTGTTGGACGAGATGGAGTCTTTGGACTATGTTGGACGAGATAACGTCTTTGGACTATATTGGACGAGATAACGTCTTTGGCCTATATTGGACGAGACAAAGTCTTTGGACTCAATTTAGATTTGTTCTGCACACTTAATATAACACGTTAGTCCATAACCAATCTTTGTTCATCTTAAATTAGCTCTTTGTTAACATCAAAACTTAAGAGATTATCTGGACCATGACCACTTTGGTTCCAACAATCTCCCCCTTTTTGATGATGACAAAACATGCTAATTTTGATTTGAACAAAGAGTCCTAGAGAGCTGAAGGGCTCCCCCTAAGACAAACATTCTAATCATTTAAAGCATTTAATCATTTAAAGCATCATTCAACAAATATGAGCACATGTATCATTTAAAGATTCAATCAACAAATTTAAGGATTCAATAAACAAATTTGACTTTAAATAATTAATCAATAATAATCAATTATTGAAAATAATCAATCAATCAATAATCAATCAAACAATAATCAATCAAACAATAATCAATCAAAATCCATCTTCTCCCCCTTTTTGTCATCAGACAAAAGAGTGAGAAACACATCATAGTCAGTTGTTTTTTTTTTAAAAAAAAACAAAGAAAGCAAAACAAAAATAAAAATAAAAAATTTTAAGAAGAGGGAGGAGGTTTGGGAATGAAATCTTTGAACATGGCCGCAATCTGCTGAAGGAGCACCGCATTGTTAGCTTCTATAGTCCGTTGAACGAACTCTTGAAACTCAGGAGGGATAACTGAGGCAGAGCTCTCAGCAGTGGCCCGAGTTGCGTCCACATCTCTTTGATCAGGAACTACACTCAGAGCCCGAGAAGGAGATGGAGCATCAGGATGGACCATTGAGAGAGGGACCGGTTGAGACTTGGACTGAGCAGAGTCTGCAACTTGTTCCGCTTCGTTATCATGAGTTTCAGAGGAGGGTTCCACATAGATGGTTTCGGTGTCCCCAGTCTCTTCAGGAATGGCCGGCTGAGGAGGAAGAGTAGGAGGAGCAAGAGGAACAACAAGGGGTTCGGGTGGACGCAGCACCTCAAGTATGATATCAGCATCATCAAGCTTGTTTTCACGCCATCTGATAGGAGGCATAGGCAGAACATCTCTAGGATAAAGAGGTATCCCAAAGATATCGTCTACGATCATGAAGGTTGCTTCACGGATTCGATATTGTCTCGGGTAGACTCGAATCTCAGCTTTCTCCTCAACTGATAAACCAGATGATGACGCTTCTTGGGAGCATCTCCAGATGTGATTTTCCCAATATATCCTAGCATCTGGGTCAAATCTGAAGCGAGGATCTTTCTTCCATATACTTTCGAGAGCCCCAGAGTCATCTCGATGTTTTGTCCAAAACAGGGGATCAAAAGCATGTGGGTAAGGCAGCGTCCATGACTCAAGCTTTTTGCGAAGGTCCTTATCCTTGTTGGGATCTAGGATAGGGAGCCTTGGGCAAGCTCGAGGAGGAACAACTCCTACGCTAGTGCGAGAAGACTTTGACCAAAATCTCTTAGGAAGGTTGTGATGGATCTTAGCTTCTCGAGGCATATCACACTCCTTCCGCACAACATAGTAAGGAAGAAAGTCTCGGACATCAGAATACTCCTTCCAAGATGATGGATAGCTTAGAATGAAAGAAAGGTCGGGATCAAGGATGAAGTTACTTAAGCCATATGTCCTTGCCCTTCTTTCATACTCCGTCTTGCAACCTCTCTTGTCTTCATGGCGAAGGACAATGTGCCTCTTGATATTGTAATGGCACCATTTGAATGCCTTGTCCTTGATGAGGTTGGGAAAGATTTTCCTTGGGGGAAAAGTCTTCTTCTCAAGGTAGGTAACCAATGGTCCATGGGCATTGTAAGTTTCAGAGGGCAGAGGTTGAGTTGAAGTGTATGGGATGGGTTGGTAGGCAAGTTTTGGAGGTGAGGAGGATGATGTGGAGGGTTGTTCAAATTCATATTCGGGTAATGGAAGGGGGCATTTGGGGTGAGGTTCAGTAGTGAGGGGTGAGCGTTTAAGGAATAGAACAGGAAATTTGCGTTTAACATCAGCCCATATTGAGCATTTGTTGTTGTAGTCTACTCCAGGGAGGCTTCTATATTTGCTTAAGGGAAAGATCCGTCTAGGGTAGGGGGCACTATAGGGTTGGAAGGGATGATCTCCCCAGGGTGTGAACCAATCCTCGGGTTCATTTGGTGAGGCTTGAGTTTGGGTTTGTGGTAGGTTAGTGGGTGAGGGAGGTAGGGAAGGTTCAAAGGTTAAGTCTTCTATCTCGGATGATTGGACGATAGGAGAAATAATAACTGAACTGGAGATAGGTTCAGTATTACCTTTCGTCTTTCTTCGAGATGACCTTGCCCTTGTTGACGGAGGTGCAGCAGGTGCGGTTTCCAATCTTGGTCCTTTTACTACCCTGGAGATGGGTAGATTGTCCTCTTCATCTTCATCTAAGGGAGCTAGAACCAGCTTCCTTTTTCTTGAAGGTTGGACGATTGGCTTTGGACGAGACGAAGAAATAGAAGATTGGACGATTGGCTTTGGACGAGACGAAGAAGTCTTAGCTATTGGACGAGCTCGTTCAGCAGAGCGTCCAGCAGAGACACATTGTTCAGACGCTTCTTCTTCTGAGCCTTGCGTCTGAGCTCCTTTTTGTTGGCCTTCAAGTTTGGACTTTTTAAAACAGTCCAACTGCATCATTACCAAACTTTGCCTGTTAAACTCAGGCTGATGCACCCGTTCAATCCCATGAACTCCATAGTATTTGAACTTTCTTTCTGGAGCTAAGTTCTTGAGGTCGTCGTAGACCATGTGCTTCTCAAATATTTTGGAGAGAAGAGCGCCATAGATGAGTGCAGTGTTCTTCTTCCCAGATCCTTCAATGGCATATTTGAAGAAGGAAAAGAGGAGGTGTGGAAGGTTTATTTGCCTTTCAAGAATCAGATGAACTAGGCAAAACTGATGAGCCTTTGAAACATTATCCTTTGACCCAACTTTATGAAGGATAGCCTTGTTCAAGATTTGGTGAAGAACCCTAGCCTTGTCAGTCATCTTTGAGGCTATGAGCTTGTCACCAGAGTTTTTCAACAAACAATCTCTGATGGTGGAAGCATCACCAATCTCTTCTTCCCACTCATCTTCAACAGTTATGCCTGATTGAGCACACCCAGTTGCATTGGAGATAGTTGCTTCAGATACAATGACTTCAGTATCAAGCACCTTGTTGCGAATCTCTCTTGCAGAGACAATGGGGTTTGTCCAGAACTCCCTAACAAGAGCAGGGTAGATTACCGGAGAACCTTCAAAGTAACTTGACCATCCAGCGGCATGGATGTTAGAGAAGATGTCAATCCCATTATCAGCTAGGAATTGTAGGTTAAACTTGTGCTCGACCAAGACATCAGCAGTCTGAGTATTAAAGGTTTTTCCTTTACCCTTGGAGCCAGCAGCAGAAGAGGTTGCCATAGTTTCAGAGAGGATGTTTGAAGAAAAAGGTTTTTCAGAAAGGGTTTTCCTTTTCGAAGGTGCAAGAAGAAAAGTTAAAGCTTTTTGTAAAGGTTTGATTTTTATCAAGGAGCAGAACTTAGGTTTTAAAAGGAAGAAGAAGAGAGAGCGAAAGCCTTTCGTATTTTCAAAGAGAGAGAGAGCGAAACGACGTGCATTAAATGTCTGACACACGTTCAGACTTTGAAACCGTAAAAAGCATTTTTGGCAAATAAAGAAAACAAAAAAACTGACTCAGTTAAGGGAATGAAGGATAATAATTCATTCGACAAAGATTGAGTTTCATTAATGCATTAGACGATCATTCAGAAGATACATTGGACGAGCATATATTGGACGTAATGCAAATATTGGACGCATGCATTGGACTCTCAGTTAATCAATGAAATGCATGTTCAGATATTTTCTTATAAATAAAAACCTATCTACGGCTAGAGGTTTAGTGAAGATATCTGCCCATTGATGGTCAGTATCAACAAATTGAATATCTATTGTTCCTTTTTGCACATAGTCCCTAATAAAATGATGTTTTATTTCTATATGCTTTGCTCTAGAATGCAGTATGGGGTTCTTTGATAAATTAATGGCAGCAGTGTTATCACACATTATAGGGATGTTGCTTACAAACACGTTGTAGTCTTCCAACTGATGTTTGATCCAAAGCAGTTGTGAGCAGCAGCTGGCTGCAGCAATGTACTCAGCTTCAGCAGTTGATAGAGCAATTGTGCTTTGCCTTTTGCTTGACCATGAGACGAGATTAGCACCAATGAAGTGACACCCTCCACTTGTGCTTTTCCTTTCTATTCTGTCTCCAGCATAGTCAGCATCACAGAATCCAACTAATCTGTATTCATCAATTTTCTTATACAAAAGACCCAGATTCGTAGAACCTTTTAAGTATCTAAAGATTCTTTTTACTGCTGAGAGATGAGACTCTCTTGGATCAGATTGAAAACGAGCACATAAGCAAACGCTAAACATGATATCAGGTCTGGACGCAGTTAGATATAAGAGGGAACCGATCATACCTCTATATACCTTTTGGTCTACCTTTTTATCTTTATCATCTTTGTTTAGCACGGACGTTGGATGCATTGGTGTATTCATAGGTTTGCAATCGTCCAACTTGAAGCGTTTTAGAAGCTCCTTTGTGTACTTCGTCTGATGAATGTACACTCCGTCTGAAGTTTGCTTTACTTGAAGTCCGAGGAAGAATTTTAGTTCTCCCATCATGCTCATTTCAAACTCTCTTTGCATTAATTCAGAAAACTCTTGGCAAAGAGATTCATCAGTTGCACCAAATATTATATCATCAACGTAAATTTGAGCAACAATAAATTCCTTTTTATTTACTTTTCTAAAAAGAGTTGTGTCCACTTTTCCTCTCGAGAAGCCATTCTCCATTAGGAAAGAGCTGAGTCTCTCATACCAAGCTCTAGGAGCTTGCTTGAGTCCATATAAAGCTTTCTTAAGCTTATATACATGCTCAGGACGGTTCTGATCTTCAAAACCGGGTGGTTGGAGAACATATACTTCTTCATTTATTACACCATTTCGAAAAGCACTTTTTACATCCATTTGGTAAAGCATGATGTTATGATGTGCAGCATATGAAAGTAAGATGCGTATAGCTTCTAATCTAGCTACTGGAGCAAAGGTTTCAGTATAGTCAATACCTTCCTCTTGTGAGTAGCCTTGGGCAACTAGCCTTGCTTTATTCCTTACCACCTTGCCATCCTCGTCCAGCTTATTGCGATAGACCCACTTGGTTCCAATTACAGACTTATCCTTAGGCAGGGAGACCAGCGTCCAAACGTCACTACGTTGAAACTGGTTGAGCTCTTCTTGCATAGCGAGGATCCAGCACTCGTCCAATAAGGCTTCGTCCACAGACTTTGGTTCCATCTCAGAGATGAATGCTGAGTCAGCTTGCTCTCTGAAAGTTGACCTTGTCCGGACGCTATCATTAGGTTTGCCAATGATTTGATCCTCGGGATGATAAGTTCTGAATTGCCATGGACGAGGGGTATTTACAGCTTGCTGAGACGATGATGCGTCCATCGTAGCGTCTGATGCCTCATCTTTGTTGGTTGTTGGACGAGCATCTGAATCATTCAGATTCATATCTGCAAAAGAATCATCTAGATCTGATAATCTCTTATCAGGCTGTTTGTCATCAAATTTAACATGAATGGATTCTTCAACAATCAACGTTCTAGAGTTATAGACTCTAAAAGCTTTAGACGTTTCAGAGAATCCTAACAATATTCCATTATCTACTTTGGCATCAAACTTTCCTAGTTGATCCTTAGTATTTAAAATAAAACATTGACATCCAAAGGGGTGGAAATAAGAGATGTTGGGTTTGCGTCCTTTCCACAATTCATAAGGAGTCTTATTCAAGATTGGTCTTATGTATATTCTGTTTTGAATATAGCAGGCAGTATTTACAGCTTCAGCCCAGAAGTGCTTAGGGACAGAATTATCACTGAGCATTGCCCTAGCCATCTCTTGAAGAGATCGGTTCTTCCTCTCAACAACACCGTTTTGTTGAGGAGTTCTAGGAGCAGAGAAATTGTGATGAATACCACTTTCATCACAGAACCTTTGAAAGAGCTCATTTTCAAACTCGCCACCATGATCACTTCTGATCGAGCTGATGAATACGCCTTTTTCATTCTGAACTCGCTTACAGAATATAGAAAAGACCTTGATAGACTCATCCTTGTGAGCAAGGAACTTAACCCATGTCCATCTAGTATAGTCATCTACTATGACAAGTCCATATTTCTTACCACTGACAGAGGCCGTCCTTGTTGGACCAAACAAATCAATATGCAACAATTCCAGTGGTCTAGAAGTACTAACAATGTTTTTGGACTCAAACGAGTTCTTAACTTGTTTTCCTTTTTGACAAGCGTCACAGAGAGCATCTGATCTAAACACAATCTTTGGTAAACCTCTTACAAGGTTATGCTTGTTTAGTTTAGAGATTAATCTCATACTAGCATGACCAAGTCTTTTGTGCCAGATCCATCGCTCATCTTCGACAGACACTAGGCATGATACACTTTGAGTTGAGAGTTCCCCCAAATTAATCTTGTACAGATTATTTTGCCTTTTGGCAGTGAATAAGATGGACCCATCAGGGTTCTTGACCATACATTCACCTTTATTGAAGGAAACAACAGACCCACTGTCACATAATTGACTTATGCTAAGCAAGTTGTGTTTTAATCCTTCAACCAGAAGAACATTATCAATAGAGGGAAGAGGATACTTACCAATCTTACCTATTCCTACTATCTTACCCTTCTGGTTGCCTCCAAAGGTGACCCATCCACTAGACTTCTCATGGATTTCTTGGAACATACACCTTTCTCCCGTCATGTGACGTGAGCAACCACTGTCCAAGTACCAGGACTGGGGTCTTTTTCGTGTTGCTAAGCAGATCTGCAACAGGTATTATCATATTCTTAGGTACCCAGATAGACTTGGGTCCTTTTGGGTTAGTTGGTGGTCTTCGTCCATGCATTTTGTTTTTATTTTTGTAAATGCATTTTGAAGAAGTGTGACCACTCTTTCCACAAATCTTACAGTAAGTTCTGGATGCATGCAATTTATTTTCTTTTTGCTTTCCATAGGAATGAAAAGCCTTGTGATTTTTGTTGGACCCTGATATTTTCTGAGACGCATTTTGTTTCTCAGAGTCATAGCCTAGGCCAGACTTATCATGAGGTGATCTAGTGTACCTCAATATCAGGTCTAGCTTCTCTGATGCTCCAACAAGCTTAGTTACGCTTTTGGTGAGATCAGATACCTCTTGTTTTAGTCTAGTTACCTCATGAGGTTCACTGGACTCAGAAGTGAGTTTATCAGTTAGACTGACATTCTCAGCTTTAAGCTTGTTATTCTCTTCAACAAGCTGCTTATTTAATTTGTTGGACTCTTCCAACTCCTTATTTACTTTTGACAATTTTTTCTTAAGCACGATGTATTGATGATGCAATATAGAAGAATCATTTAGCAGTTCATCATATGCTTCTTGAAGAGAGTCAGAAACGGATACCTCGTCATCTTCTGATTCAGCGTCCGAAGAGCTTTTGGCCATTAGGCAGAGATTTGAGGTAGACGAGTTCCTTGGTCTGAACAGATGTTCCAGAGCGTCCAGCTTCTCCTTAGCTGTTTGGAGTTGCGAGACCATGTCCAATCTTGGACGATCAAGGGCGTTGACAAGACACCAATTGGCATAGGCATTCTGAGAACATCGTCTGATGTCATCACTCGTCCAGTCTGTTTCATGTTTGGACGATGTTGAACCGTCCTCATGGGTAATCGTTGGACGATAATCTCCGTTTGTGAAGATGTCCCACATCTCATAATTTTGAGCTTGGACGTATAATTGGAATATTGATTTCCAATAAGTGTAGTCTGTTCCCTTGAAGATGGGTGGAACATTCATATTCCTTCCTCTTCCAGAGGTAGACTCCTGACTTCTTTCTCCGGGAACAACAAATTGTTCATCGTCCGAAGAGTCTTCATCTTGCTTGTTGGACCATAGGCATAGATTAGCCTCTTCATTTGTTTCTTCTTCTTCTTCTTCAGAAGAGTTCAAGTCCTCCCAAGTTGCCATGAAGTTCTTTTTCTTCTTTTTAAAGAACTTCTTCTTGTCCTTTAGCGTAGGACAATCAGCTTTGAAGTGTCCTGGTTTGTTACATTCAAAACAGACCAGTTGACTTTTATCCTTGGGTTCAGCATGGTCCTTGAAGCTTTTCTTTTGGAATGGCCTTCTCTTCATTCCATTTTTCTTTCCCCACATATTCTGAATCTTTCTGGAGATGAAGGATAGCTCGTCATCGTCTGATACATCATCATCAGACTGATCACCTTCATCACTGGACTCATCAGCTTTTAAGGCTTTTGAGTTATTGGACCTATGAGCTTTCAGGGCAATCCCCTTGTTCTTCTTTCCGGGATTGTCAAGATCAAGCTCCTGCTCATGAACTTGAAGAGTCCCGACAAGATCATCCAGAGTCAAAGTGGAGAGATCTTTGGCCTGGGTGATTGCAGTGACAAGAGGTCTCCATTTCTTAGGCAAACTCCTAAGAATCTTGGTGACATTCTCCTTGGTAGTGTACACCTTTCCAAGGGATTTCAGATTGTTGATGATCGTCTGAAAATGACCCATCATGTCAAGGATGGACTCTCCTTCAGCCATGGTGAACATTTCATACTGGCCAACCAGCATGATGATTTTAGAGTCCTTTACCTTGGTTGTCCCTTCATGGAGATTAGACAAGGTGTCCCATATTTGTTTAGCTGATTCACATGCGTGAATCTTCTGAAATTAGTCAGGACTGAGAGCACACATTAAAGCATATCTTGCTTTATGATTTTGTTCCATTCTGGCCCGTTCAGCATCTGTCCAATCGTCCTCTGCTTTGTCTGTCCCGTCAGAGTTGAGACAAACGTTAGGACCATTTGTGATTCTAGCCCAGAGAACTGAGTTTGTACTGAGGATGAAACCTTTGAATCTCTCCTTCCAGTACAGGTAGTGAGTACCGTTGAAGAACGGCGGTCTGGTCATGGAAGTGCCTTCCATAACTGGTTGACTTCCGCTTGGCATACCTGGTCCAGACATATCTGCAGTAGGATCTTTTCCTCTACACGGCAAAGTGCTCACCCAGAGGCTGAGCTCTGATACCAATTGAAGGAACCTGTTTGAAACACAAGAAGGGGGTTGAATTGTGTTTTAGACAATTTTAAATTCTTTTCGTAAGCAGATAATGTTTTTCTCAAGATTGGACGCTAAAACGATTGAAAGCAAAGAGAGCTCTTCCAAACGCCACGTTGGACGCTCACTTAGTTTTGACTAAGATGGAAGACAGCGTAATGAAAGGCAATTCAATCCCAGTTAGTTAATTAGATAATAAACTAAAATAAGAGTAAGGGAGACAAAGGAACACAACGATGTTATCCTGGTTCACTCTTCACCAAAGAGCTACGTCCAGTCCTCTCTACTTGAGAGCTTTATCCACTATAACAAAAACCTTTTGTTACAAAGTATTCAACACCTCTTCAGGCAGTATTCTCAACCTCTTCACGTTCTCTAAGTATTCTTTTACAGACAAGCCTCTTCAGGCTCAACCAAACTAAGGTTTTGAAAAAGGTTGTTCTACTAACTCACTAAATGTGAGAATTCGAAACTAAAGCTTAGACTCTTGAAAACAACTCTACACAGAGAGTAATATGAAAGTTAGAATCAGAGTAGTTTTTCTAGCTTTGCAAGCTTTGAGATTTTCTCTTTTATCTCAAGAAGGATTTTGAATTGCTTTGTGTTGCTTCACTTCTTTTTGCTCAAGTTCAGTTTTTGTTCAGCGTTTCTTAATAATGCACTTTCAAAAGATGAAGGTATATATAGCCTCTTTTCTTTGGGTAGCCTTCAGTCTTCAACGGATGGAAAAGGATCCGTTCTGATGAGCATTGAATGCATTTGATCCGTTGAGTCTGATAGCTTCTGAAGTTTCTGATTAGCAGAGAGGACTATCAGGGAGATAGCTAAAAGTGGTGCTGACATATCCTCTGAGTAGAAGAAAGTTGCCTTTTGTTTATCCAAAACAAGAAGGTCAACTTCTTTAGGTGATAGGGACATTCTGGCTTGTGCTTTTCTTTTGTACGAATCTTACAGAGAATGTTTTGTCCCACTAGTATAAGCCTTTTACATGGAATAATAATTTCAAATGCTTTTACAGAAATATTCGCGCTTGAAATTTAAAAGACATTTATTGGACTAGCTATTACAGAAGGTAACCAAAAGAGTCTTTGGACTCAATGGTTCTATAAACTATCGTCCAGTCGTAAACCAGGAATAGGTGTTGGACGAGATGGAGTCTTTGGACTATGTTGGACGAGATAACGTCTTTGGACTATATTGGACGAGATAACGTCTTTGGCCTATATTGGACGAGACAAAGTCTTTGGACTCAATTTAGATTTGTCCTGCACACTTAATATAACACGTTAGTCCATAACCAATCTTTGTTCATCTTAAATTAGCTCTTTGTTAACATCAAAACTTAAGAGATTATCTGGACCATGACCACTTTGGTTCCAACAAATTGTGCAAGCATGAATGATACATTAAACACCATTATTTAAAGAGGAAAAATACATGCAGAGTGATTAATCTTGACATGCCATATGCACACATGAAAGGAGGACCACCAAACTTGAACTTAACATTGGCACCCACCAAACCTTAGTCACAAATCAAATAAAAATTCACAAACACATCATGATAAAAATTCTGAGATCAAAGCCATGGGCACATTCACAGTCAAACAATCATAACATCTGGGACCAAGCTAGTGAGCAATCAAACAATATACAGGAAGCATATGTAATCGTCTCAGCACAAGCATTTCATAACATGATTCATGTAGAATTGCATTAAGTAACAAAATAAGGAAGTTCACATTACAAATTCAGTAGATTTCCTGGAAAAGAAAAAAAAAAATAGGACATGTGCCCATCAAATTCATTCATTCCAAATTTCTGTACAATAATGGCCAAGAGAGAAAAAATGAGAGGGAGCAGAGATTTATGCACCAGCCTTTCAAATGGCTAAAATCAACAATTAAATTGATCTCAACCCCTCAATTACAGCACTTTGGCAACTCACATGCTCTCAAAAATATGGAACCCAAGTTACAAACTTTCTCCCTAAAACTAAAAAACTCTTCCTTATCAGTTCTTGTGGGAAAAAAAAAAACCCCTTTGTCTCTCCCTCCCAATTTTTCGCCTTCTCTCAGTATGGGTCCTTTTCTCTTTCTCTTTGTGGGTCTTTTTTCTGGTCCCCCATTGTCTCTCATTTGCGTGCTTTATAGAACAGCTGCTGCACCAACGCGCTAACCTGCGAAAATATCATAAGAACACAATTAATTCGTGATTGAGGATGAAAGAGTACGAAATAATGCTCACCTTGATGATTAATGTAGGAAAGGAAATAAAATCGTATAGGATTGGTGGTGCGAGATGTGTGTGTGTGTGGCTAAGAAAGGAAGGAATGAATTTGACTTTGATGTTAATGGTGGGTGAGGCGAAATTGCCGCGGAGAGGTAGGTGAAGCTAATGGTTGAGTGGCTGCTAGGGTTACCATGGGGGAGGGCTGCGTTTTTGATGAGGAAGAAAGGGAAAATGGATCCGGGTCATGGGTTCAAGGTAATGTGTTTGGGCTTTGGTCTTTGGCCCAATGAATTTATTTTTATTTTTTCTTTATTAACATGAGCAAACAAAACATGACTAGATGAATAAATAAAATGCTTCTAAATTTTATTTTCCTAAGACAAGCTGTAATAATATATATATATATATATATATATATATATATATATATATATATATATATATATATATATTTTTATGATTTTCTGTTATTCTTTTTTTTTTCCTAATAAAACTAAAAAGAACTCTATTTTTTTTTTCTTTCAAAAATTTACATTTTTATGATTGACTCTTTTTCCATTTTTTGGATTTTTTCTAAATTTAAGTGAAAAACAAAAGGGACCCGGTCAAAATGGGGTGTTCACAATATGTACCTTGAATTAATTACTAAATAAATGTCTTCGTGAAATTCCGGCACCATTCTTCCACGAGTTCTGCTAGCTGATCCTTAGAGTATGAGTCCCATTTACACTCCAGAAAGTACTGCATAATCAAAATTAAAACTAAAATTAGAATTACATTGAAATTATCAAATTATATAAACTAGCTAGCTAGATATGAAATTACATACCATCGTTGGTATGCTCATTTGGTTTTGTGAGACGACATCTTTCATGAATTTCATCACTTAGTAGCCGCAATCTATGCTGTTTGGTTGTTGAGGGCACTGTAAAATCAAACTTAATAAATTAATTATTTTTTTAAATATATAATTTGCTCAAGAAGTTTTATAAATACCTCTATATTAATCCATTTAATCGTGGATGATTTAGACGCCTTGCGTCCGCTGCATGCATAATAAACTTTGATAGCCCTGATTACAAAATCACCTTCATTAAAGTACACATCTTGAATCAACCCTCACATATGTTAAAAATAAATGCATATACTTACTTATCGTACTGCTCCTTCATTTCTTTTCTATTGCTATATAGACGTCGTAGGGGATCTAGATAGTACACGATGTTTCCAATGGGATTGATAACTATCAATACCCAGTGCCCTCTACCAAAAAACTTTGAGTTAGCAAATCCTATGTAGTTCATCATGCACATTTCATAAAATTAAGTATCGTTAGGATAAGTGACTCACCCAATATTGCATGGAGACAAAAAAAGGGTCTCATTCTCAGCCCTTGTGAGACTCAAGCGATCAACTATGTATTGTATTTGTCCAGTATTCGTAGCTGTCAGAGCTGTTCTTAATGGGCATAAGAACACAAACCTGCTCGTCCGTTGCTCTGGGACCAAAATGTCCTCATACAAGTGCCTAAAATTAAAATACATATGCAAATGGATTAACAATAACATCTATTAACAAATGGATTAACAATAACATTAAAATAGATGTAGTACCTTATATATACGGACAGATGAGATTACATGTAAGGTCATGATTAAGTATGTCATCCAAGTCGACTTCGCCGATGTATGTATCAAGATGTACTCTGAAAATTTCAGCTGGGAATACGACAAACACATGATCCTGCATCTTAGACACATGGATTTTAAGATAGGAATGATAAGGTACGAGATTCTGGGAGGACTGAGAAGGCCGTGAGGCATTAGAAGGCCGGGAGGGCTGAGAAGGAGGGGAGGGCTGGGATTTGGTCGTGCCCTTTACTTTGGATGTAATTGACTCCTTTATGTGCCCCAGACTTTTAATAGACTCAGGAGTGTGCATCGACAGTTTATGCTTGCCCCTGTCCTCACTTTTGGATTTTGAGAGCCCCTAGACATCAGCCAATATGTACATCAGTCAGTGAGCAACTAATTATAATCAGTAAATAAATGCAGTATACGAAAATTTTCGGATCATATTTATTAACATACCATAGATTGTACTTCCACGAGGCTAATTGGCCATGCCACATAGGTACCACACGCTTGTTGTACTGTCATCAATTCTGCCTCCACAACAGGTACAGGCAATGGCGCATCCCCCTCAATTACAATATCAACTCCAACTTTCACATGGTCGATGGGTAATGGTCGGTTGTGCAGTACTGTATCAATCGATTGTCCATACACTTTTCCCGTAGTGACCATGCGATGTGTTGGGGTCGATAATTATAATTTGCATGACTTGAAGGCACCCTAAACCAATGATAAAACAATAAGTTATGAATTAATGTAAATTATGAATGCAATAATACTAAAAGGAAACAATATAATTACCTTGGGAACGGAGATGGGTGACACAAGAGTGAAACTATCTCTTGCGCTAGATGGGGTAGGTAAATCAGGCTCGTGTCTATCTGCCTCCTCATTTCCCTGCATGTTGAACTTCTCACTAACAAGTCTCTCGAGACGGTCTAACTTCAACTTCAACTCTTCATATTTACTAAGTTTTGGGCGCTTTTGAGTTGGATGGATAGACGTCCGAGTGAGAGGAAATCCCATACACCTCCAACGACCAAGGTACTCTTTACGAGGTATGGCTCTGGCAAGAATATCATTGGGACCAAAAACTTCTATCTCCCCCTGTGTTGCAGACTGTGTTATGGTCCCCTGACACAGATGATTAAAGATTGTTAGCAAGGGTCATAATTTTAACCAAGTTCTAGAAAAAATTGTTAATCAAGTATTCTGGAAAATACTTACAATTTTTTCAACCACTTCCCGAGTGCTATCATCGATGATATTACCCTCTACGTCCACACGAGCTCCCACCCACAAAATGTCGCATTCGAGCATTGAAGTTTTAACATCTTTTCCTGTTTGCACATTCTGTACATGTTGAGACAATATTAGTCAAACATGTAACAATTATATTATCATGTTGTACACCCTAAGTATACATATACACATCTGAAAGCTTGATGTAGTTTTCTGGCTTCCTGAAGTACAAATGTCTTGTCGTTATCAGTGACATTAAAAGTCATCTGCAAAACAATATAAACAAGGTGTCAAATTAAAGTATTTTCATTCAAAACAATATAACCCACAAATGTATAGTATAACTAGTATTGTGACCCGTGCATTAATATAGAAGTATAATACAACCTAAAACTTCAACAAATTTGATTGGAAAATATGACATGTTGAATTATAATTCGAAAATTGTAGTTGTATTTCTTGCTTGGTTTTTTTGTGAAGCATTCACCAAAAACTATCCCCAAGAGAGAGGTATAAAGTATCATGCGCAGACATTTTGAAAGGAGTAAACATCAGTCATTGTCTCACCTCTCCTTAATAGTTGTAGGCATCACTTTGTGGAATCTTTGAAATCATCATTGACATGAAACTGAGTCATCAAATATCCGACACTTTAATAAGTTTGAAGACTACTTTTGTATAGAATGAAAGCAAATATAAAAAGAGCAAACAAACCTTTACACACCCAATTTGTCTGAACGAAGCACAAAAGCATGATTCATTTGAGTCACTAAACAAATATCATATATAACATCCTAACCAAAAAACAAATAATTCAGAACTCCATAACAAATGAATACATAAATCAATCGATGAAAAACATTGAATATATTGATTCCTTCCTTTACCGTGGCAGAATTTATTGTTTCCCTAAACTCACTAGTGCAAAATATGGATTCTACAACAGGTTTCTAGATCGGTTAACAAAAAATCGATTTAAAAAAAGAGGTGGTGGCAATTTTGGAAATAAGTGAAAAACTTTTTACATCGGTTTAAATTTAACCCGATGTATAACAAATTAAAGATCGGTTTTAGAGGACAAATGATGTAGAAAATTTAAATAAAAAACTAATTATTTATTCCCGCCAAGTATTTACATTGGTTCTTACAAAACCGGTCTCATTAGTATACTTTCAAAATCTGTTATTTCACAACCGATCTCATTATTGTACTTTCAAAATCGGTTCTATTATCCAACCGATTTCAAATCTTCATTAAACCCATTTCATGTTCCAGCGTTCTTTCATATCTTTCCCTCCTCACTGTTTGCCCTCTCTCTCGTTGTTGCTCCTTCTCCTTCATCCTTCACCACCGTAACCTAGCACCACCGCCATAAATCGTTGCTGCTCCTTCATCGCTGATACACTGCCCAGTCGCGCACGGCTTCACCCTCTCCTCTGAACCTCTGTACCAAACTTTGCCCACGGCTTCACCCTCTCCTCTCGCAGGTTCTCTTTCTCTCTCTCTACATTGTTGTTGTTGTGTGCTACCTGTTACTTTGGTTTTGCAATGTACTTGATTAGTTTTACAGCATGGCATGTAACTTGATTCCAAGACTCACAGAAAGGAAATCCATACGTGACATTCTAATGAAGAAAAACACTTCTCCTTCTGATTAGATTTTCTTATGAAATTAAAGGGAGAAAGGAAGAGAAAAAGTATTAATCTATTAGAATTTACTATTTAGTTTGAAAATGTGGTTGATTCAACTTGAGTAAATATGCAAGAAAACATAAAACTCTTCTGCTCTCATTCTTCAATCATTGAACTGGAAGGCTCAGATTAGTAAGTATCTTTAGTTGATTTACTCTCCACTGAACTAAGGGTATATTTGGATGAAGAATTTCAAGGAGGTAATATACTTGGTGAGAGGAATTTAAATATTATAGTGTGAAATAACTTGTTAGGATATTAAACTGAAGAGTTTTAAAAATGATAGGTACATGACTTTGTTTGAGCTAAGTCTGAAATCAGAATCTTGATACCTCTTAGCTCGTTGCTACTTCTTCTCCTTCATCGTGTTCATATTTTCTGTTTCTGTTCTATCAATGTAGATATGCATTGCCTCATATAACTACTTCATTCCTAGTTCTATTCTTTTGGCCAAATTTTTTGTATTGCTTGGTTTATAAACACTTGGTGCATATTAGTTTGGCATATTAGTTAAGGATATTAGTTTAACATGAATGGTTTTTAAATGTTAGGTTAAAAAACCTCTCACAGTTCTCTCAAACCCTCTCTTTGCTTTGTGTTTCTGATTTAGGGTGAAGGCAAGCCTCAACCCATCTCGAGCTCCCTCTCACTCAGCACTCTCTATCTCCTCACTCTGAGCACATGTAAGATATTTTATTCTAATGTTTTGTTTGCTGCTTTAACTTAGGGATTGGACTGTTGGATTATCTTTTAGTGTTAATAAATTAGCAAAACCTTTGTTTCCCGTTTGAGATTCAATATTAAAGAGCATATGTGTACTTTATTAAGGTACTACTCATTGTATTGAATCTTGAATTGTCCAAGTTGGACAGTTTGGGGAAAAACTTATTCTTCATTTGGTTAATACTTATTCCTTAATTCTCATATGTTATACTTGAAGAAATTTCGGTCCGATGCATTTCCTTTTGTTCTCCGGGTGCACATTTTGTCGCGGTGGATGTCACCGCGTTCAAGTCGTGTACGTCGGAGACCGATGGGAAATGCTGCCGAAATTTCATTAAGTATGGGCATGAAAGTTATGGATTAACTGTTAACTGAGTGTTGAAGAAGTTTCTTCTTGAATGGGATAGGGCCATACCTTGTGATAAAAAGGAGTTGAAGATCTTGGACTAAGTGAAGTTGTTGTTGTAGTTATGGATCGTAATTGGATCGATGCTAGACGCACAAGTCATGAGTATGAGAATGGAGTGGAAAATTTTTTAGAATTTACTAAAAGAAATGTTCCCGATAGTAATGGAAGGTTTTATTGTCCTTGTGTTAATTGATTGAATGAGAGACGACTGGAAGCTGAGAAAATACGAGAGCATCTTATTTGTGAAGGGATATGCAAGAGTTATACAAGATGGATATGGCATGGTGAATTGTTAGACAAACCAAGTGTGTCCCAAAGAGAGGAGGTTGATGACGTAGATATGGACGATCGACTAGAGGACATGATCCGCGATATTGGACAAGAGTCATTTCAACGAGCAAATGTGTATGATACTTTGTGCACTGATGCAGATAAGCCTTTGTATCCTGGGTGCTCTAATTTCACACGGTTGTCAGCGGTGTTAAGATTGGTAGTTGTGAAGGCGAGAAATGGGTGGAGTGATAAAAGCTTCACCGAATTGCTTGAGCTGTTGAAAGACATGCTTCCAGAAGGTAACACATTGCCGAACTATAACTATGAGGCAAAGAAAATATTGTGTCCGATGGGTATGGAGTATAAGAAAATACATGCATGTCCTAATGATTGCATATTGTACAGGAATGACTTTGAAAAGATGCACGAGTGTCCAAGGTGTGGGGTATCACGCTACAAAGTGAACGATGGTGATTCAAATTGTGATGTGATCACAAAGGGTCCTCCTGTGAAGGTGTTATGGTATCTTCCAATAATTCCAAGGTTCAAGCGATTGTTCGCTAATGTAAATGACACAAAAAACATTAGGTGGCATGCGAATGAGAGAAAATGTGATGGACAGCTTCACCATCCGGCTGATTCTTTGCAATGGAAGAGAATTGATAGTTTATTTCCGGATTTCGCCGATGAGAAAAGAAACCTTAGGCTTGGACTTGCTACCGATAGAATGAATCCGTATGGCACCTTAAGTAGTATTCATAGTTCATGGCCTGTTCTCCCGGTAATTTATAACCTACCTCCTTGGTTGTGCATGAAGCGCAATACATTATGTTATCTATGATGATTTCGGGCCCAAAACAGCCAGGAATGACTTAGATGTTTATCTAAGTCCCTTGATTGAAGACTTGAGAAAGCTGTGGGTGGAAGGCGTTGATGTGTTTGACGGGTATTGCAATGAGACTTTCAAGATGCGGGCCATGTTATTTTGCACCATCAATGACTTTCCAGCATACGGGAACTTGTCCAGATATAGTGTTAAGGGGCATAAAGCATGCCCTGTATGTGAAGAAGGCACATGCTACCATCAACTATAACATGGAAGGAAGACAGTTTACCTTGGGCATCGAAAATTTCTCACACCTGATCACCCGTATCGTAGATTGAGAAAAGCTTTTAATGGATGCCAGGAGAATGAAATTGCTCCGACGGCCTTAACCGGAGATCAAGTTTATCGATGGGTTAAGGACATGGATATTATCTTTGGAAAGACCCATAAGAAGGCTACTGAGAAAAACATATGGAAGAAGAGGTCGATCTTCTTTGATCTTCCATACTAGTGCAAACTTGATGTAAGACATTGTATTGATGTGATGCATGTGGAGAAAAATGTGTGTGATAGTGTAGTCGGGACGCTTCTTAACATTCAAGGCAAGACAAAGGATGGTGTGAATGCTCGTTTAGATCAAGTTGCGATGGGCATACGAGAGCAGTTAGCTCCACAATCAGTAGGGGTTAAGCGGACTTATTTGCCCCCAGCATGTCACACTTTATCGAAAAAAGAGAAAAAAAGTTTTTGTGAGTGTCTGTGGGGTGTCAAAGTGCCACAGGGTTACTCTTCAAATGTTAAGAGGCTTGTCTCAATGAAAGATCTCAAATTAGTTGGTTTAAAGTCTCATGATTGCCATGTCTTGATGCAACAGCTACTACCAGTGGCTATTCGTGACATCTTGCCTAAAAAAGTGAGACATGCCATAACAAGGTTGTGCTTATTCTTCAATGCTATATGTAGCAAAGTCATTGACCTTCAAAACCTGGATGAGTTGGAAACTGAGGCTGCTATTATCTTGTGTCAATTGAAGATGTATTTTCCTCCTTCATTTTTTGACATCATGGTTCATTTAATTGTTCATCTAGTGAGGGAGATTAGATTGTGTGGTCCAGTTCATTTAAGGTGGATGTACCTAGTTGAGCGATACGTGAAGATCCTAAAAGGGCATATGAAGAATCCACACCGTCCTGAAGCATCTATTGTTGAAAGGTATGTTGTAGAAGAAGCTATTGAGTTTTGTACAGACTACATGTCAGAAGCGGAACCTGTAGGGCTTCCTAAGTCTCGTCATGAGGGAAGATGTGATGGTAAGGGTACACGAGGTATTACTGTTAAGAGCATGGGGTCGAGAGGAAGTGCTTCAAGCACATTTGTATATATTGAATAACACTGATGAGGTTAATCCTTACGTATGTGATCACAAAACCATTGTCAAGCAAAATTACCCTCGAATGAATGAAAAATGGTTGTTGAACAAGCATAATAAGACTTTCTTAAACTGGTTTAAAGATCAAATTGCGGAGGATAATACTGCTTCCGATATATTAAAATGGTTAGCACACGGGCCTAACTTTGATGTCATATGTTGGATTGGATACGATATCAATAAGTTTTCCTTCTATACAAAGTCCTAGGATGACAAGAGTACCGTGCAAAACAGTGGGGTTATGGTTGTAGCCGAGTCCATGCACTTCTCTAGTTCAAAAGATACAAACCCCGTTATGACATCCATATCTTACTTTGGAGTCATTGAAGAGATTTGGGAGGTCGATTACACTAAATTTAGAGTACCTGTTTTTAAATGTAAGTGGGTTGACAGTAACAGTGGTGTACAAACCGATGAGTTAGGATTTACATTGGTAGACCTTGGCAAGGTAGGTCATACAGAAGAGCCTTTCATCATGGCTTTCCAAGCAAGACAAGTGTTTTATATTCATGATCCTTCTAACAAAAGGTGGTCAGTGGTTCTCCAAGGAAAAAACATGCATAATGGTAGTGAGGAAAATCAAGATTCAACTCTTGATATTTCCGATACTCCTTCTTTCTCAACACGGATGCCTACTTTCAGTGAGGAAAATGAAACGAACGATGTACATGCCATTCATGATGATCATCATGAAGGGATATGGGAGAACACTACTACTTGACCATGGTGTAAGTTATGTTTAAAGTTATATTTATTAGTTAAGTTATGTTTATCTTGATAATTATAAGTTAAGTTTTTTTTGTTATTTAATTTGATATCTATATGTTAAGTTATAGTGTAAGTTATGTTTAAAGTGATATTTGTTATTTATCCATCTTTACTGACATAGTTTATTATTTTTTGTATAAACAGGCATACATGGCAGATCCCTCGGACATCCCTCCTACACGCAGCGGGTCGGATACCCCATTGACAAATAAAAAAGGTAGACGCGCCACACGATTAAAAAAATTGGCCGTCAACCGTAGTGGTAATCAAAGGACGAGGGTTGAGTTTGATGGAGATTGCTTACCTATAGGGCCAATGGAAGATCAGTTTAGGAGTTTTGTGGCCGTCCTTGCCAAAAGCAAGGCTAGTATACTTATTGAGGATTGGGACCATGTACCGACGAACGTGAAGGATCAGATATGGGATAGTATCATGGTATTTTACTTTTACCCTCTTTGGTTGTATCTATTTTATTTCACCGTATTATTTTCAAATACACTAATTTCTCCATTTTGTTGTGTAATATAGCTCACCTTTGAAGTGCCGGATACCGAGCGTATGAAGAAAAAATGGATTTCGTATGCGGGTGAGCGTTGGAGAGCATTTAAAACACAACTAAGCGGGAAATACATACATCGGTGTGCAGACAAATCTCCACCTGAGATGTACCCGTTCCTTGATCAAGAGACGTGGGATAAATTTGTTCCGATCCGATTGGACCCCGCCTTTCAGGTTAACTTGAGTTATATTGGTTAACTTGACCAACCAAATTGATTTTATTAATATACTGAATTCAGTTGATGTTATTTATGATAGGAGAAAAGGATAAAGGCGCAGGATATCCAGAGTAAGAATGTCTACCCCCATCATTTGTCTCGTGGGGGATATAAAAAGCTGAGGAGGAAGATGATTGAAGAGAAGAAGAGACAACTTTTGGAAGAAGCATCCCAAGCTGATCCTACGGCTGATCCACCTCCAGAAGTTGTTGATCCACCTCCACCCCCACGCCACCATACATGGAAGAGAGCCCGACAAGGACCATCGGGACAATATACATCCTAGGCGGTACGTCTTGTTGCTGAAAAGATTGTAAGTATATATTCAATTCTAATTGTAATTGTAACATGCTTATCCATCATCTTACACAAATTAATGTGACAATTGTATGTTGTAGGATTCCTTGGACGAACAAAGCACACAAGGAACCTTTGTGTCTACTGGACGCAAAGATGTCTTGGCTATTGCGATTGGGAAAGAGGACCACCCAGGCCGTGTCCTTGGTGTTGGATGGGGTGTTGGCATTAGCCAATACCACGGACCATCTTCACATCATCGAAAGAGGGATGATATTGAGTCCATCAAGGTGCAGCTTCGAGAAGAAATAAAACGAGATCTTCTCTCAGAGTTGGCATCTATGGGTTTTTCCCAGCAAAACACAAGTGCCCAATCATCTGTACCTATGAGCACTAAGGGTTCATGTGATCATTCACATCAGCCTGATAAGGAGGACGATCAATGTGAGTTGTATGTTGATGATCATCATGATCGCCGGTTAGTGGCATTTGGGAGGGTACACAACTTGGGAAATACCTTACACCACCAGACATTAGAGAATGATCATGTGAGGGTGGTGGTTGAAGATGTTTGAGATGTTGATGCTCTAGTCCCTGTGCCCACCGAGGAGGTTATTACAGCTGGCCAGGCCCCCGGTAATTTCATCCCTTGGCCTAGAAGACTTGTGAGTTTTTTTGTTTCAGCAAAGCTATTCATGTAATTGTTCAATTACTTATGTTTTTCTATATTTACAATTGAAATAACTTAATTGTGTTTACTAATGCTTTACCTCTGTTGTTTAGGATGATGGAAAAGATCATCGACCCAAAAAGCCTAGGTCGGATCCGAGAAAACTTGTGGCGTCTGGTTCATCGAAGGTATTCATATAATCATTCAATAAGTTAAGTTTTTTTTATTGATAATTGAAATAACCTAACTGTGTTTACTAATGTTCTATATTTGCTGTTTAGGGTATTGACAAGGATGTTGAACTTGATACTCTGGAACGTCTGGCATTAGCGGCTGTGAAACTTGGGAGGGAGTCCGCTTTTATAAATTTGGAACACGATGGCAAGCCCGACACTTTCTATATCCCCTAGAGGGACATTATGGAGATATGCATTGATAGTGAAATGTTTTGCGTGACAGTTGTCTCATTATGGTGCACGTAAGTATATTTTATTTCAACTAATTAATTTGTAAGTTAACTAATTAAATTTTTAACTATTACAATTAATATTTATTTCAATATCTTAGGTATCTGCATCGCCTGTGTATTGATAGGGGTAACCTCCATCTTTATGGATTCCTTGACCCTCAACTAATTCAGGGTGAGACACTTAGGTCAGATGAGATTACCGCGTACATGTGACGTGTGCTTGATGAAGGCAAAAAACAGTTCTACCTAGCACCTTGCCTCCATCTGTAAGTACAAGTTTTACTAGTGATTTCTAATTATCTGTGACTTGTCTCTAACTGTTTCCAAATGCAATAAACATTGGCAATTATTGATCATCTGTCGTGGTATGAGTATTGTGGTCTTCTTTTGTTCGTTGGGAAGGAAGCCGACGAAAGAAATCAAGCTTATTGTTGAAATGTAAGCTTTTAATTAATTTAATTTGTACTACATTTGCTTTATTAATTACTCTGAAATCTATAACATACTTTAAATTCATATTTTCTTAATTATGATAGATCTATGAACGCAAGTCGTCTTTTGGATGGTGGTAGGCCCAAGCCTATTAGGTTGATTTACCCTAATGTAAGTAGTTTATTAGTACCCGAGATTCAATTGCAGTGTAAAATAGTTACTATTATGTTTTTACTCATTATATATTCAAATTGTGTATTCATTTGTAGTGTCATAGGCAATGTGGTGCCTGGGAGTGCGGATATTATGTCATGAAGTGGATGTTCAACATTATCTCCGCGAGTATTACAGATCGATGGAAGGAGGTAATTAACTAATAACATTTGTAAATAGTTATAGATTAATTATGTATAGTTATAGTTGATTAGTTATAATGTGCAGATTTTCGACAATCCGGAAGCATTCTCTGAAGAGGACATTAAGGACATCAAGGAGCGTTAGGCAAACTTCTTTCTTGAGATGACCACTGAACATTAATTTATGGATGGCATTTTATTTCTTCAATTAGTTTAATTTGTTATATATCTTTGTTGTTTCTTTGTTATGTATTTAATTAATTAGTTTGAATTTATTACATTATATAATTAGTTGAGTTTGTTGAATCAAAAGAAGCTGACTTTTACATAATCAATAAAGTAGTTTGGCTTACTTAGTATAATGAGTTAGATTATGTTATTGTTGGGATTCTATTTTGGCTGGATTGTTCTGGTTGTACATATATGAAACAGGATTAAGGATTACCACTGGTTTAAAACAGAGAATTTAAAAAAAAAATTGGACTATCAACATCGGTTACAATAGAGAACCGATGTTGAACTATCAATTTCAATCGGTTCTGAGTTATAACCGATGTGAAAAATAAAACTTTCAAAATCGGTTACAAGACAAAACCGATGTTGAATTATAAATTTCAACATTGGTTCTATATTATAACCGGTATTAAAAATTCTTTTTCAATAATTATTAATCTGTTGAATGAGCACTTTCAAAATCGGTTTGGTTTATAACCGATGTGGAAATTTAACTTTCAACATCGGTTAAAAATCGATGTTAAAAGGTCTTACATTCTACATCATCTGTTTCTATATCGGTTCCATAACCAATTTAGAATGATATTTTTAACCGATTTAAAACATGTTAATTGCACTAGTGACTCCAATACAAGTCAACCATTAGGCTCCATATGGCTATCTAATATTATATTTATACTTCTTTTCTACAATGTAATAAATGACAAAGGCCATTTGGGACTTCACAAAAACACCAAAGCAATCACTAATAAGGGACAAAACAAGTTTATTTTTCCAATACTAATTTCACAGATGTAAGGTAATGTAAGTTGGAGTATGATTCACATGGAGGAGAAGTAATGAATAGCAAAATCATAAAAAGTACCTAAACAATGGCAACAGACAAAATGGCAATTGAGCGTATACATTTGCAATGGCATAGAGTGTACAATTTATAAATGACAATTGACAAAATGAAATGTTGATATAACAATAGATATAACCAAATTGTGATAATATACTGGCTACATAAAAAAAATAGAAATATAGGAATTACACCAGTTTCAAGTAATCTGATATAACTTGTGAACAATAACATTGCAAGAATGCTTCTGATAATGTTGTCATATGCCTATAAATCTGCAAAAAATTAATAGTATAGAAAGTAGAGATTATTGAAATAGTGAATAATAATCAATTAGAAGTAATGCTTGTAATTGCACCTAGCCAGTATAAGTGATTATTATGCAGCGTTGGGAAGTTTAATTCCATCTACAAAAATGATTTGCACAAAAATTTTTTTACACAAATATATTAGGTTCAATTCATGTATTATTTTATATCAGGATATTCAACTGTATCACAGATGATCATACCTTACATCCAATAATCAAAAAAGTTGTGCAAAATTATTTATAGGAAGGTTGGATATGCAGACTTTATCTTTATAGCAAAATAATTGTAAGAGTTGTGCAAAATACCTATACTGAAAAAGTGAAAAGAATGTTAATCAAACATGTGATTTATCAAAACTTGCATTTGTTTTGCCCACTAGTCAATAGCAATTGGTAATCCAACTTTGTAAGAAAAGTGTAGTTAGCAAGCATCATTTATATAAATTTGTATATTTGTATATAATAAAAAGGCAATTTTTTTGAAATATCAATGTTTTATTTTTTATTTACCAAAATAGCACCCTTTTTTAATTATATATCGTACTACCGCCCTTTTCTTTCCCTTTAAGAAATCGCCCCCTAAACCCGACTTCCTATCATTAGGAAGCAAATTTTTTTCAAACCCAGTTGGGAAGTTGGGTTCTTCAACCATGACTTCTCAACGTGGTTTTTTTATTAATTAATTATTTTAGTGTAATTAATTATGATAATTATTTTAATTAAATAATTTAAATAAAAAAATTTAAATTATGAATTAAATTATTTAACTTATTAATTTAATTACATTTTTAATTAGAAAAAGGTTATTTCAAAAACAATGTTATTTCAAAAAACAGTGAACCTGAATTTGGAAGATCTGCTACAGATTCTCAAAAACTTCTCTGTGCACAACATTTTTTGTTGATGTGCATACACTTTCATCATCATCTAAGATCAAAACTTTGAATCCTTATCTTGATTTTACCCTAGAAATAGCAACGTATAGCTAACCATGTTAAAAACTGCTCATGGAAGATATAGTCCTACCCTTGAAAGTGATTGTCCTTGACTTTTGTTTATTGTCATTCCAAAACATAGACACAGTGGAAATTGTTTTCGTTGAAATTTAAATGGCAATCCAGGATCAGAGGGTACCAGATCCATTCTTGGAATAAGAATCTTGTCACCGATATTTTTGCCAGTGATAACTGTAGCTGTTATAACATTTTTCCCTAAATCATTCACCTACAGTCTTGTTCCATTACATAAACCGCTTGCCTGATCAATATTTCTTAAAAGCATTACCGGCACTCCAGCCTTTAGTCTCAATCTATGATTTGGAATTCCAGAACATTTGATCTCATTAAGAAATTCTGATGTAAACCATTAACCCTGCATATCTATATCTTCATCTGAATGGCAAGGTGTGTCAGAACTAAAATACTCTTTTTCATCTCCAGGAATTAAAGAGAGAACAAAGTCATTAACTTGTTCAACTGAATCTAAAGTTGGTGCAAGGATTGCTCGTTCTTCAAAGAAATTAGCAGTCTTCATATTGTGTAATATCTCAGGATAGACAAACTCAACTGATGAAAGTAGAGGGTTCTCACACTGATCAATCAGCAAGTCTGGTGGTATGTTAATGTCATATTCACCATTTTCATTTGATTCCATTTCACCATCTCCAATTTCAAGAATCCAATTAGCAAATTCTTTTATTTCATTGACACTTTGATCTGTTTCTGCAGTACTTAACCTTATATTTTTAGTGAGCTTGAAAACTTCGCAGCCTTTCCATATTTCAGAGGAATTAATTGCTGCTTGAATAATATTATTTCTTGAACCCTTTATGACAACTGGCAATATTTGCCTGAAATCACCTCCCAAAACAACCATCTTTCCCCCAAATGGTTTATTTTTGTTCGCAGCACATTGGAATGCCATAAGATCCCTCAAAGTGCGATCAAATGCCTCAAAGCAATATCTATTCATCATTGGAGCTTCATCCCAAATTATTAATTTGGTTTCTGTAAGCAGTTTTGCCCGAAGGCTTCCTTGACTGATGTTGCAAGTTTAGTCCTGATTGATAAGTAATGGAATACAGAATGTGGAATGAGCAGTCCTCCCACCAGGTAGCAATAAAGAAGCAATCCCACTGGAAGCAACATTGAGGACAATCATTACCTGTGATCTAATACCAGCAGATAGTGTTTTCCAAAGAAAAGTTTTACCTGTTCCACCATGACCATATAAGAAGAAGAATCCTCCGGCTTTAGAGAAGACTAATGTAATAATTTGATCATACACACTTTGTTGCTCCTCTATCAACAATTGTAACAGAGAAGTGTGTAGTTCAACCAAGACATTTCTATCATAGTTCAACTCATCAACAACAAGCTTATTCTGAAAATCAAACATATCAGACAATTCCAGAAACGGTAGACAACCATAATCTTTTAGACTTCTTCCATTTGACATGAGCAAATTTTCCAATTCTATATGGCAAAGATTCTTCAATTCATCATCTCCAATCTGAAGACCCGAATAAAATATAACATTACATGAGCAAGCTGTTAACATATGTAGTTTCTCTATTACCAGGGTCTTCGAATTTCACATGGAAGTTCTATGAATAGTTGGTTGCTGCTAACATATGAGATGCAATCTAGGATGTTCAAATAGTGGCAGAATGTTTAAAATGGCAGAAATTTGTGGCTAAATGTTTAAAATGGCAGAAATTCATTTTAAAAGTCACGCAAATCTAACACTGAGCAAATAATATCATGTACCTATAATGTGGGTTGATTATTGTTGCTTTGGTATGTCAGCGTTTGAGGACCCGTTTGATATTCGGAGATTGTTCAAAAGAGCCTTTTCCTTCGTTGGGAAGGACTACTTATGCCATACCTTGTGGGACAAGTATATTCATTTTGAGTTTCCCCAGCAGCAGTGGCTTTCTCTTGTTCACATTTATACCCAAACTCTTATGTTCCCAACCAAAAATTTACATCAGCATTATGATAGTTTTAAAAGGTTGGTGATCTTTTTGGAAGAGGGCATAGCAAACGTGGACAATTCCCCAAAGGAATTGCAATCTGAACCATATTTTGATGGTGATATCCCTGTATGTTGCGATGATGATATGATTTATTGCACTATATTCCAGAAGGGTGATGGTGATCAGTTGTATTTTTCATACATGGATAGTGTTGAAATGGTTTTTGTTAACTTGGATAGGCATGGTAATATTACTTGGAATATAATGGAAGTCCTGCAAGTTTATCAAGTGCCAAAATTGACCACTGCCCAACATTCCCAAGGGTATTTGCGAGTCCTTCAAAGACATGCATACAGGGCCATTTTTCATAGGAAAATGATCGACAAGGGGCGAGTTCATGTCCTACTACATCTAATCAAATGGAAGACCTTACCTCTTAAACATGGCACTTGGAAATAGAAATATTCATCCTTGAGGACAAGGATTTCTTGAAAGGAAGGGTATTGTTACAGGAATTCCTAATGCTAATAATGTTGTAACACTTAGCTTATTTCTCCTTTTCTGTTTCGTTATGTCATTTAGGGTATTTCGGTAATTTTACCTTTATTTTGTATGCTATAAGTATCGGCTCTTGGCCGTAATGGAATACACCGAATTTTCGTCAACAAAACTTCTATCTCTAAATTCTAATTCTCTCTACTCATATTTTCTCTTTTGCATTGGATTCCATTCTAAATCATTGGAGTCCCTGCTCTTGAGATTGGATTTTACCGGATTTTTTCCCTAATATCCAAATCCCGTCTCAGTGAAAGCACGAATGGATTTAGCTCAAAGTATCATATTTTGCTGTTTATTTTGTTAGGGTTTACATTTTTCCATTTAACCCATTCAAGTTTGGAAATAGGGCTGCAAGAACAGGGGGCAATGGTGCAGAAAGAGGGGAACATCTTTCTAGAGATGGTTGTTGCTTCCCACTCACGTGTGTGAAGCAAGTATCAGACTTTATGCTATGACATCTGTTCTTTCTCTTTTTATGTTATTGTTGGTTTCATTGCATGGGTCTACCTAGAGTAGGTCCATTATTCTGTCTGAAATATAAAGCTATGATTGTGTGATTTTGTGCTGGAGTTCATTATTAATTATCAAATAAATTACAAAGCCCAATACAGAAATTATATAGAAAAAGCCCAATACTTCATCATTGATTTTTTGTCCATAATAATATTGCTTAAATTTGTCCATAGGCGTACCCAAATAATTGCAAATGGACGGTTAAATTATGCTTTAATTTACAATATTTATTTGAAGTTGTAAATGTAGGAGTAAAAGTCAGGTAGTTGATTTTTGAGATTGAGTTTGCTTTTTCCATTACCATAGACAGAAGTGAGGAAATATTGTTGTGAAAAAATTTATAGAAATATTTTTTTCCAAAGCAATGCACAAGGTCCATTGAGACAATTAAGTCAACAGTGGGTCCATTAATTTACATAACTATTAAAAAAAAATTCGAACCTAAAGAAAAGACATAATCAAAAGTAAAAGACAGCATTGACAAAATTCACACAGTTGCTGGTCTAGTTCAAATGCAACCCATTGAAATTAAAACATCATAACCAAAAACAACATGAAAACCTATTTCCTAACATTAACGACATCAGAATTTCCTTCAAATTCAAAAATAACTTGATCACCAACTTTTAGACCATTTCCATGACAAAAGTTCTTCCATCCTTTTCCAAGTTTGATGGACCTCCTTGACTCAGCGCGAATCAAGATGGAGCACGGAGTTTGCATGGTAGAAGGGCCATTCAATTTAAGAGTTGTAAAACCAGTTTTCCTTCACTGATAGTCATCAGAAGGGTGATCATTTAAAAGGTTCTTCACCGATAGTCATCATTCACGAATAGTCATCAGACAGGTGATCATTTAAAAGGTGCTTCACTGATAGTCATCAGACGGGTGAACATTTAAAAGGTGTTTCACTGATACTCATCAGACGGTTGATCATTTAAAAGGTTCTTCACAGATAGTCATTAGACGGGCGAACATTTAAAAGGTCCTTCACTGATACTCATCAGACGGGTGATCATTTAAAAGGTTCTTCAATGATATTCATAAGATGGGTGAACATTTAAAAGGTGTTTCACTGATAGTCATCAGACGGGTGATCATTTAAAAGGTTCTTCACTGATACACATCAGACGAGTTAACATTTAAAAGGTGTTTCACTGAAAGTCATCAGATGGGTGAACATTTAAAAGGTTCTTCATTTATAGTCATCAAAAGGGTGATCATTTAAAAGGTCCTTCACTGATAGTTATCAGACGGGTCATCATTTAAAAGGTCCTTCACTGATAGTCATCAGACGGGTGATCATTTAAAAACATTTAAAACATCCTTCAAAGATAGTCATCATACAGGTGATCATTTAAAAGGTCCTTCATTGATGGTCATCAGATGGGTGATCATTTAAATCTTCACTGATAGCCATCAGACGGGTGAAGGTTCTTCACTGATAGTCATCAGACGGGTGAACATTTAAACAGTTCTTTACTTATAGTCATGAGAAGGGTGATCATTTAAAAGGTCCTTCACTGATAGTTATCAGACGGGTGATCATTTAAAAGGTTCTTCACTGATAGTCATCAGACGGGTGACCATTTAAAAACATTTAAAAGGTCCTTCACTGATAGTCATCAAAAGGGTGATCATTTAGAAGGTCCTTTACTGATAGTCATTAAACGGGTTATCATTTAAAAACATTTAAAAGGTCCTTCACATATGGTCATCAGACGGGTGATCATTTAAAAGGTTCTTCACTTATAGTCATCAGACGGGTGATCATTTAAAAACATTAAAAAGGTCCTTCACTGATAGTCATCAGAAGGGTGATCATTTAAAAGGTTCTTCACTGATAGTCATCAGATGATTGAACATTTTAAAGGTTCTTTACTGATACTCATCAGACGGGCGAACATTTAAATGGTCCTTCACTGATAGTCATCAGACGGGTGAAGGTTCTTCACTGATAGTCATCAGACGAGTGAACATTTAATGGGTGCTTCACTGATAGTCATCAGAAGAGTGATCATTTGAAAGGTGTTTCACTGATAGTCATCAGACGGGTGATCATTTAAAAGGTTTTTCACTGATAGTCGTCAAACGGGTGAAGGTTCTTCACTGATAGTCATCAGACGGGTGAACATTTAAAAGTTGCTTAACAGATAGTCATCAGAAGGGTGATCATTTAAAAGGTGCTTCACTGATAATCATCAAATGGGTGATCATTTAAAAAGTTCTTGAATGATAGTGATCAGACGGGTGAACATTTAAAAGGTGCTTCACTGATAGTCATCAGACATGTGATCATTTAAAAGGTTCTTCACTGATAGTCATAGATGGGTGAACATTTCTTCACTGTGATAGTCATCAGATGGGTGATTATTTCTTCACTGACAGTCATCGGATGGGTGAACATTTCTTCACTGATAGTCATCAAACGGGTGATCATTTAAAAGGTTCTTAACTGGTAGTCATCAGACGGGTGAACATTTAAAAGGTGCTTCACTGATAGTCATTAGAAGGGTTATAATTTAAAAAATCCTTCACCGATAGTCATCAGACGGGTGAAGGTGCTTCACTGATAGTCATCAGAGGGGTGAACATTTAAAAGGTGCTTCACTGATGGTGATCAGAATGGGTGATCATTTAAAAGGTTCTTCATTGATAGTCATCAGATGGGTGAACATTTAGAAGGTCCGTCACTGATAATCATCAGACGTGTGAACATTTCTTTACTGATAGTCATCAGACAGGTGATCATTTAAAAGGTTTTTCACTGATAGTTATAAGATGGGTGAACATTTAAAAGGTTCTTCACTGATAGTCATCATAATGGTGATCATTTAAAAGGTTCTTCACTGATACTCATCAGACGGGTGAACAGTTAAAAGGTGTTTCACTGATACTCATCAGACGGGTGAACAGTTAAAAGGTGTTTCACTGATACTCATCAGACGGGTAGCCAGTTAAAAAGTTCTTCACTGATAGTCATCAAACGGGTGAAGGTTGTTCATTGATAGTCATCAGATGGATGAACATTTAATAGGTGCTTCACTGATAGTCATCAGAAGGGTGATCATTTAAAAGATCCTTCACTGATAATCATCAGACTGGTGATCATTTAAAAGGTTCTTCACTGATAGTCATCAGAAGGGTGATCATTTAAAAGGTCCTTCATGACGGGTGAACATTTAAAAGGTTCTTCACTGATAGTCATCAGAAGGGTGATCATTTAAAAGGTCTTTCACTGATAGTTATCTGACGGGTGATCATTTAAAAGGTTTTAAATCATTAGTTTATATTGATAGTAGATTTGGTATTTTTAACAGGTAGTGATTTGTTTATATTGATAGTAGATTATGGATCACTATTGACTTGTGTACGTATTATGGGTACATAATATATCATTACTTATTACTTATTGATCACATTTTAGGTAATTAACATGAATTGAATGAAAAAAAAGTAACAACTTTAATTTCAAGTGTTTTCCATTTGTATTAAAATGTTGAATTATTTAACATGGTTAGTTAATTGCATACGGGTAACATTAATTGAATCGGTTCAATTAGCCTACTCCAATAATAATAGAATTCAAACATCAAACATCAAACATCAAACATATTTCATAAACAAAGGTAAGATGACCATAAAGGGACATCACCCAACAGGTACATCACGAATCATGAAACAGGTACAAAAGATGAGCATCTAGCATCATCACCAAAGAAACAAAAGATAAGCATCCAACATCATCCCAAACCAAAAAAAAGATGAGCATTTAGCATCATCAGCAAACCTAAGATGAGAGAAAAGCATCATCACCAAACCTAAACTTAAAAGATAACCAGTCCAACACGTAATACCCAAAAAAAAAGTTGCACAGAACATTGGAGCCTTACAGTAGGTTGTTTTATCTAGTCTTTCTCTAACTTGATGTTCTTCTTCAACAATTTGAGTGGAAGTTCCAAGTCCGTTGTGTTCTTCTTCAATATGCTTACATGGTCTTTCTTAAGAGTAGTGAACTCATCTGAATCCTTTGACAAAAGGTAACCTTCCTCTTCACAACTTTGGGACTCAGTGTCAAGAACCGAAGAAGAGAACTTGGGCAAGAGATTCTGTAAACAGAAATAAGAAAAGCAATTACCTATGGCATTCACCAACATGAAGAGGCATCTTGAGAATACCTGTGCAATATCAGTGTCAGGATTCTCAATCAATTTCTTCTTTCCAGCAACCAAATATGCATTCTCCGAATTCCCATCCTTATCCTTATATAATTAAGGATAACAACCAGTTAGCAAAACATAGAATGAGAAGAAAACAAATATTTGAAATTTGCAAAATAAAAAACCACTTAGAAAATTCACCTCTGATTTGTTGTACAGATCATTGAACTTGGTGATAATGACTTCCTCATAGAAATTTTTTTTCATAGGAAATGTTTTCTCCCACTTCAAGCTTGTTGGCATCCTGAAATCAACTTTGAAAAGAAAGGTCTTTTCCACCAACTCAGCAATTTCATTAGGGAGGGAAACCGGGCCAGACTTCTATATAAAAGTGAAGGACTTTAGAACAATGTATGGTAAAAAATATGGCAATATATAATCAATATAAATATCAATATAATCAACATCAACATATCAACATATATAATCAATATCAATATAATCAACATAAAAGATAAGAACCTTGTTTTGGGTTTCAAACAAATCAGACACGATTTCCTGAGAAGCATATTTGCATCACGATCAAAGAGTACAAATGTTGCAGAGTCAGTCTCATCTGTAACATCCCGATTTTTTTTCTGTGAACTCTGATCGAGTTGGATAATCTCGATTTGGAGCTTTGGATGATTGTGTGGATTGTTGTGTGTTAGTTTTAGACCTAGTTGGAAGCTTAGGAATAGGCTTGAATAAGGTTGGAAGTGCCTAAGGCGTTAAATGAGTAACTGTGGGAGCTAGAAGTTCTTCACTCGCTGAGCTGACGCTCAAGTGTGAGAGAGTTCAACGCTCAAGCGTTGAGACGCTTAAACATGGGCAGAGTTGGACGCCTCAGCGTGCTTAGTGCGTTGAGCAGCTGTTCTGCGTTTGGACGCGTGTGAGACACGTGTCAGGCCAGGGAGTATGCGGAGTGGACGAGGTCCCACGCTCAAGTGTGGAAAGAACCCAACGCTAGAGCGTGGCAATGCTAAAGCGTGCAAAGATATGAACGCTTAAACGTGGACAGCAGAACCCATAAGTGGAGCTTCACTTTCATCTTCTCATTCTGCACGGTTTTGGGAAGCAAATCTGCGAGTTAGAGAGAGACGCTCTGAGATTTTAGAGTGAGAAAGCTTGAGGTTAGAAGTGATCGAGCCGCCGGAACGCGATTCTGACAGCACCGTTGTGATCGCGGCTAAGTTATCTACAACTCTAACGGATTGGTTTTTCGATTCGACACAGGTAAACTCGGATCCCTAACACGTGTTCTTCGTGTTCTTGGCGTCCTTCGAGTCTTTACCTTTTCTTTTATCTTTTAGGCTTGCCCTGGGGCTAACACTGTTGTAAATGTGTTGTATTCGTTACTAGGGTGAAGTGCGTGCTCGTGATTTCCCCACAATTGGAGCTGGGACTGCGGTTGAGGGGCTGTTCTTGGAGCTGTTCTTGAGCTGCCATTGCAAGGGGGCTGCGAGCTCAAGCTTTGTAGGAGCAAGCAGGTGATTCGCGTGGATTTGTGTGCCGACAGTTCAGGTGGGGAGAGAATATTGCTGCCGTCGGGAAGGCAAGAGTAATGTAGTTGTGATTTCTGCTATGCGTAGGGAAGCCCTAACCCTACTAGTGGTTGAGCCCTAATAAAGTATCTAAACCCTAGTTTTAGCTTACTTTGGGCTATCGTCGTTAAGTTTGGAAACCCTAAGTTAGAGAACTGTTAATTAAGGATGTTTGCTGATGTATGACTTTATGCTGTTGGTTGTTGTTGCTATATGTCTGCCTATATGCTACTTGGTATATATGATATGCTACTAGCTGCTTATATGATGTGGTTGATATTACTGTTGTCATGTTGATGTTATTGCTGCTGTTATTGTGTTGTATACTGTAATATTGAGAGTTATGGTGGAATGCCATAGAATAAGTTTGGATGTGAGCCGTGTCGTTGTCGGGTTGATATCGTGGATGGTGCCGTTGCTGCTATGTTGACTTCTCGAGGCTGTGTGCCGTGTTGATTGAGCTGTGGCTCGTGGACACGTGGCATTGAGGCTGTGGCTGGGTGGATGCAGTGGCATCGTGATGTTTTGATTTGGTTGAGAGCTTAGGCGTAAGATCCGGTATCAAGCCCGTTGAGAATGTTTGCTGCATATCATTTTCAGCTGCCAAGTGGTGAGGCCGTGTGACAGGTAGTATGGGCTTCCAGCGTCATGCGAGGTTAGCGGTACCTGAGTGCGGGTACGGAAAGTAGATGGGGCGGTCAAGTGAGTGGCCTTGGGGATGTTCCCGGTCTCGGGAATAGTTTACAGTGACGGATGAGGTAGCTCCTATCCTATCGTAACGCCTGATCTAGTCCGGTTTGCCCGACTAATCCCAGAGCTTTCCAGTTGTTCCAGGCTAACATTCCAAGGCAACCGAGATAGCCCGGTTCCGATATGGAAAGGGGAAGCACTCTTATTGGTCACGGCGAGCGGTTCGTTTCTTGGGCAAGCTAACTCCGTTCCGACACAGAACCTGTTCCGATGTGGACTTGTTCGGGTGTGGAACTGTTCCATTTGGGAACCTGCAGAAGTACATTTTTCGGCTGACATGCTGTATGGGATTAGTATCCCGGTCTAGAGGTTTGATCTGAGTGTGAGTCTCACGGGATGGATGCTTGTTGCATATACTGCCTTGGGTGATGCATGTTGGAATGCAGTAGATGCTATATTTGCTATATCTGCTATGTGTTATCTGCTATACTTGTTTACTGCATTACTGTTGTTTTTCGACCTTATAAGGCGCTGTATTTCTTATCTCCCTTCTGTTTTCCTTGTTGTCCGGTATGAATTCGCTTGAAGACAACGAGCCGGCTAAGGCGTACCATGGACCCGAGACTTCACCCATTCATCACGGGGGCACCGCTGATGCCGATGTTGGGAGACATTGAGATCATCTACCATGATGAGAGGGGATGGCGGGTAGACCCCTCTACCTTTTTGGTGGTCTATACTGGGCTAGTCCGCTTGATGTTTCAGAGCGGTACACCTCCATATGTAGATATTATCGGTCCCTATCGTATCTACCAGTTCCTTTCCTTTCCGAGGATGTGGCGACCTCCGAGGCAGAGGGAGTAGGACTACACTTGGGCAGCACCCCAATCATCGATCGTGACCTGCAGGAGAGGTTACGTCTATCGAGGCCAGCGTAGGAGGACCGAGCATTACTTGAGGACCTACCGCAGGCGGAGGATCGTAGTGTCCAGTTCTTCGTCTGAGTATAAGCTAATTGTGCGGTACCGGCGTACTCATGGCGAGGGTCATGGTAGCTCAGGGCATCCTCACCACTTATGGTGAAAGCCTGCCAGTGCGTCCTAGGGAGTGAGCTGAGCGCTTTTTCATGTATTTTGAGAGGGGACGGGGGTTGCTGGTGAGCTTCGAGTGTTTTTATTTTGACTCTTGATGTATTTTTTGTTTTCTACCCGACAGTATGTATATGTATGTACAGTGCCCTACTGATGGGGCTAACTTATGCATGTTATGGTACAGTTATGTGTGTGTGTGTATATATATATATATATATATATATATATATATATATATATATACTCTGATCGTCGTTTTCTATACTTGCCGTTCTTGTTTACGTTGTTTAGTTTCCGCAACGCGGTTTGTTTTACCATGCTATCGCTTTATATACGGCCAGGCAAAGTTAATAATAATAATAATAAGAGGTTGGGACTAATGGGATTATCCTTCTAAGAGAGGAGGGTCGTCTCATTTTGGTGGTCTCAGAGCAGTTCGATTCTAAATCGGACTGTGAAGGTTAAGTGTACTGGCTTGGACGGTTGATAACCGATTCGTATCAACTATGTCGGGTTTTGGGTAGAGTGTCCGATGCACGAGTTATCGAAGCGTGATAACTGTTTTCATTCATAAGGCATATGATATGTTTAACTGTTAAGTGCTATTATATGTCTTATGAATTGGAACTGATGGCTCCTTTTTATAGTAAGCTAAATGGCACGTGGAAGAGGAAGGCCGACAACTAGACATAATGATGGTAACAATAATGGTGACCACTCAGGGACAGGGAGTGGCGGTGACACCTCTAAAGCAATGCGGGCCATGAGAGACTTGGCTACCGCCATGATGCAGCAGACTCAACAGACTACCCAGTATATGCAAAGGCAGGAAGAGAGGAAAGCCAGGCAGGATCGGCTGCATACTGTAAGAGAGAATGAGATGGTGGACACTGGTCTTAATGCTTTCATGAAGGGAAATCCTCCCCAATTCCATGGAGAGAATAATCCTGAGGCTACAAAAATGTGGCTACAAGAGATGGAGAAGGTTTTCATGGCCACACACTGCAAAGAGGATAGGAAGGTTACCTATGCTGCCTTCATGTTGGTAGGAGCAGCAAAAGCTTGGTGGAGAACCAAGGCTAGGTTGTTAGAGACCGGAGAAAGAGTACTGACATGGCAACTGTTCCGGGAGTGTTTTCTGGAGAAATACTTCCCGAGAAGCATCCGGCAGGAAAAAGAAAAGGAATTCCTGAGTTTGAAACAGGAATAACTATCCGTGGGTGAGTACGCGATGAGGTTTGATGCGCTACTCAAATTCTCTCATTTCTATCAGATCCATCCGGATGAAGAATGGGTCTGCAGGAGGTTCGAGGATGGGTTGAGACCCGAGTTGAAGCGAGCAATGCTGCCTTTGAGTATTGGATCTTCTCCCGAGTTGGTAGAGAAATGCACAGTGGTTGAGGGACATGACCGAGAAGGGGCTGTCGCGCAACAAAAGACAAGTGGTGGACCTGTTCGGAGTAGTCAAAGTGGTAGAAGCAGCAAGTTCCAAAGGAGAGTAGGGCCGTATGATCGCCCAGCTCGATTCAATGTTAACCATGGAATGAGCGGCTCCAATCAAACTCAGCAAGAGGTCAAGACTTGTTTTCGGTGCGGGGGACCGCATCTGGTGATGAGTTGTCCCAGGACCTAACACAAAAGATGCTACAATTGCTACCAGATGGGGCACTATGCGTCAGACTGCAAGCCCAAAGTGAGCAGAAGGGCTTAGTTTCAATAGTAAAGCGGTAGAGCTCAGAGTGGTGGAGCAAGATCAGTTGTGACAAGTCAGCAGAGCAGGCCACAGACGATTGGAAGGGTGTTTGCCATGCGAGGTTCTGAAGTCTCCCAAAGTCCTGATCTGATCCAAGGTAAATGCTTAGTTTCTGGTAAGCTTTTGTCGGTTTTGTTTGATTCGGGGGCTACGCATTCTTTCATATCAGTAGAGTGCATGGATCATTTAGGGTTGCTTGTTTCTACCTTACCCTATGACTTAACTGTTTCAACACCTACTGATGATTCCTTAACAACCCTATCTGTATGCCGTAAATGTCCCGTTACGGGAGAAAATCGTCATTTTCTTGTTGACCTTATCTGCTTGCCTATACAACAGATAGATGTAATCCTAGGCATGGACTGGCTTTCGGCCAACCATGTAATGTTAGACTGTTCAAACAAAACTCTCAGTTTTTTTGAGCAATCTGGATTGATTCCTGCCAACGAGAGTACTCTGACGGGTGAACGATCAGACGAGTATATGGTGCTGTTCTATTGGGAAGTGAAGGAGACTCCTAGTTTTGAAGCTTTTCCTATCGTGCGAGAGTTTTCGGATGTGTTTCCCGATGACGTTCTTGGATTACCACCAGAGAGATAGGTGGAGTTTGCCATAGACTTGGTACCGGGAACTGGACCTATATCGATAGCACCGTATCGGATGTCTCCAGTGGAGCTGATGGAGTTAAAGAAGCAGTTGGACGAGATGCTGGGCAAGGAGTTTATCAAACCTAGTGCATCTCCGTGGGGAGCTCCGATGTTGTTTGTGAAGAAGAAGGACGGGAGCTCAAGACTGTGCGTAGACTATCGTCAACTGAACAAAGTGACAATAAAGAACAAGTATCCGTTACCACGGATAGATGATTTGATGGATCAGCTGAAAGGAGCGGCTATGTTTTCTAAGATCGACCTGCGATCTGGATACCATCAAATTCGGGTTAAGAAGGAGTATGTCCCAAAGACTACTTTTCGGAGTCGGTATGGTCACTACGAGTATTTGGTTATGCCGTTTGGTGTGACTAATGCTCCAGCCGTGTTCATGGATTATATGAACAGGATCTTCCGATCGTTCCTCGACAAGTTTGTTGTTGTTTTTATCCACTGCATCCTTGTATACTCTTCGAGTAAAGAGAACACTTAGAGCATCTGAGGGCGGTGTTGCAAGTGCTAAAGGATCGCCAGTTGTATGCTAAACTGTCGAAGTGTGAGTTTTGGCAAGAGGAAGTTCGGTTTCTAGGCCATGTGATCAGTAAGGATGGAATCGGAGTGGATCCTGCGAAAGTTGAAGCCGTAGTGAGTTGGGAAAGCCCTAAGTCGGTAAATGAGGTGAGAAGTTTTCTTGGTTTAGCGGGCTACTATCGGAGGTTTATAGAAGGATTCTCTAAAATTGTGTTACCTATGATGCAGTTGACGAGAAAAGGGAAGGCGTTTGAGATGTTAGAGGCTTGTGAGTGGAGTTTCCAGGAGTTGAGAAGGAGATTGACCAGATCACCTGTGCTGGTGTTACCAGATCCTTTAGGATGATTCGATGTATACTGTGATGCATCTTATCAAGGCTTGGGATGTGTGCTCATGCAAGACAGGAAAGTGGTGGCATATGCCTCCAGGCAGTTAAGAGTACATGAGCGGAACTACCCAACGCATGATCTGGAATTGGCTGCGATAGTGTTTGCATTGAAGATATGGAGACACTATCTTTATGGTGCTAAATTTAGTGTGTTTAGCGACCATAAGAGCCTGAAGTATTTGTTCGACCAGAAGGAGTTGAACATGCGGCAACGTAGATGGATGGAATTCATAAAGGACTATGAATTCGACCTACAATACCATCCAAGTAAGACGAATGTTGCGGCAGATGCGCTCAGTAGGAAGTCCCTACACATATTTGCGATGATGGTAAAGGAGCTAGAGCTTTTAGAGGCGTTTAGACATCTGAACCTGGAAGCGGAAATCGTCGAGGATAAGCTGAATTTGGGGATGGTTAGAACTAGCGATTTCCTGAACCTGTTGTGGAAGAAGCAAGCTGAGGATAAGTACCTCGTGGGTGTGAATCGATTGATAGAAGAAGATAAGACTTCGGAATTCAGAAGAGGTACAGATGGTCTGCTTAGATATGGTGACCGGGTTTGTGTGCTAGCGGATAGAGAAGTTAAGAATATGATCTTGGAGGAAGCGCACAAGAGCAAGATGAGTTTCCATCCGAGGTCTACCAAGATGTATCATGATATGAAGAAGCTGTTCTGGTTGCCGGGGATGAAGAAAGATGTAGCAGCTTATGTCCTAACATGCTTGGTGTGTCAGAAAACGAAGATTGAACACCATAAGCCAGCAGGATTGTTGCAATCGCTGGATGTCCCAGAATGGAAATGGGATAGTATTGCCATAGACTTTGTTTCTGGGTTGCCGAGAACTCAGAAAAAGTGCGATGCAGTCTGGGTAATTATCGACAGATTGACGAAGTGTGCACACTTCTTACCAATTAACCAGAGTTACTCTCTGGAGTGATTAACTCAGATTTACATCAAGGAAGTTGTAAGGCTTCATGGGGTACCTTTGAGTATCATCTCGGATCGTGATCCAAGGTTTACCTCAAGGTTTTGGATGAGCTTACATAGTGCAATGGGAACTAAGCTAAGTATGAGTTCTGCTTACCATCCTCAAACAGATGGTCAGCTGGAACAAACAATTCAGTCATTGGAGGATCTCTTAAGGGCGTACGTGCTGGAAAACACGGGAAGTTGGGACGAGTTTCTTCCATTGATCGATTTTACTTACAACAACAGTTTCCATTCTAGTATTGGAATGACGCCGTACGAAGCACTGTATGGACGGAAGTGCAGGACTCTGGTGTGCTGGTTCGAGATGGGGGAGAGTCAGCTGCTAGGTCCAGAGTTGATACAGCAAACAACGAAACAAGTCCGTAAGATATAGGAAAAGATGAAGGTTGCAAGGGACAGGCAGAAGAGCTACGCTGACAAGAGGAGGAGGCCTTTGGAATTTCAAGTGGGAGACCATGTCTTTATGAGAGTAACCCCAAGAGCTGGAGTTGGCAGGGCATTCCGATCCAGAAAACTAACACCTAAATTCACAGGACCGTTTCAGATTCTTCGACGAATTGGTCCTGTAGCCTACCAGATGGCTTTGCCGCCAAGTCTATCCAATCTTCATGACGTCTTTCACGTCTCTCAGCTTAGAAAATACTATCCCGATCCATCACACGTGTTAGAGCCCAAATCAATTCAACTGAAAGAGAACCTGGAGTACGAAGCTGCACCTTTTCGGATCATAGACCGAAGGATCAAGGAGCTACGCGGTAAGCGCATTCCATTAGTAAGAGTGGAATGGAACCCAGTGACTGGTGATTCAATGTGGGAACGTGAAGCTGAGATGCGCCAGAATCATCCCTATCTTTTTATAGGTATACGATGGAAATTTAGGGGGGTAATGTAACATCCCGATTTTTTTCTGTGAACACTGATCGAGTTGGATAATATCGATTTGGAGCTTTGGATGATTGTGTGGATTGTTGTGTGTTAGTTTTAGACCTAGTTGGAAGCTTAGGAATAGGCTTAAACAAGGTTGGAAGTGCCTAAGGCGTTAAATGAGTAACTGTAGGTGCTAGAAGTTCTTCTCTCGCTGAGCTGACGCTCTTGGATTACCACCAGAGAGATAGGTGGAGTTTGCCATAGACTTGGTATCGGGAACTGGACCTATATCGATAGCACCGTATCGGATGTCTCCAGTGGAGCTGATGGAGTTAAAGAAGCAGTTGGACGAGATGCTGGGCAAGGAGTTTATCAAACCTAGTGCATCTCCGTGGGGAGCTCCGATGTTGTTTGTGAAGAAGAAGGACGGGAGCTCAAGACTGTGCGTAGACTATCGTCAACTGAACAAAGTGACAATAAAGAACAAGTATCCGTTACCACGGGATAGATGATTTGATGGATCAGCTGAAAGGAGAAGCTTTGTTTTCTAAGATCGACCTGCGATCTGGATACCATCAAATTCGGGTTAAGAAGGAGTATGTCCCAAAGACTGCTTTTCAGAGTCGGTATGGTCACTACGAGTATTTGGTTATGCCGTTTGGTGTGACTAATGCTCCAGCCGTGTTCATGGATTATATGAACAGGATCTTCCGACCGTTCCTCGACAAGTTTGTTGTTGTTTTTATCCATGACATCCTTGTATACTCTTCGAGTATAGAGGAACACGTAGAGCATCTGAGGGCGGTGTTGCAAGTGCTAAAGGATCGCCAGTTGTATGCTAAACTGTCGAAGTGTGAGTTTTGGCTAGAGAAAGTTCGGTTTCTAGGCCATGTGATCAGTAAGGATGGAATCGCAGTGGATCCTGCGAAAGTTGAAGCCATATTGAGTTGGGAAAGCCCTAAGTCGGTAAATGAGGTGAGAAGTTTTCTTGGTTTATCGGGCTACTATCGAAGGTTTATAGAAGGATTGTCTAAAATTGCGTTACCTATGACTAGAGCTGGGTATACGGACCGGTCCGGTCCGGTCCGGTCCGCATAAGTCCGCACATACATGGACCGGGCTTGAATAGTCCGCAAAATAAATGGACTTGCATTTATCAAGTCCGGGTCCTGTCCGCGGGCTAAATGGACTGGTCCACGGAATCAAAAAAATAGTCGATTCTAAATTTTATTTTTTTGTTTATTTTGTTTAATTAAAACCTTTTTTTATGCTACAAAAGACTAAAATTGGTAAATGTAAAGTCCGAATATGACTTGTTTTAATAATCTACACAACTTTCATGCAATTTTATCAAACATAATCCAAAGCAAGTAATATTTGACTCAAGTATATCAAACATGAGTACATCAAACACAATCCAAAGTAATAATATCTTAAGCACAATCCATACTGAATCCTAATCAAACATAATCCAACAATGCACTAACACGAAACAAGTACATCAAAAATAATCCATAACACTGCCAAATACATCAAACATAATCCAATAATATTCCAACACAAACAAGTACATCAAACATCAACAATAATATTTGACTCTCTCATAGAGATAGCTGGCTCCTCCTTTGGCTCAATCAACTCATCTATATCTTCATGTTTTCCTACAAGTCATAATTCATAACATAAGTAAGAATGCAAAACATAATCCAAAGCAAGGCATTCTAGTACATAAAGGAAGTCTATATTTACCTTCCACATCAAATCCTAACAACCAATTTCTAGTACATATCAAGGCTTGTACATTTTGGGGAAGGAGAGAACTTCGATATTTATTGAGAACACGAGAACCAATACTGAATGCTGATTCAGATGCCACAGTTGTTATTTGAATGCTTAAGATATCAGAAGCCATCAATGCAAGATCTGGAAACCTATGCTTATTCTCCTTCCAATATTGCAAAACATCAAGATTTGGATGGTATGTTGAAGATAGGTTTTGCTCTTCCAAATAAGTATCCAATTGAGACTTACCCACATTTGACCTATTTTGATTCTCATACTGGATATATTCCTACATTATTTTCAAGTTACAACAAAGAAAGAATGAGAATTTAAACGAAAAGAAATAATGAATAAATAAAAGAAAGAATGAATAAATAAAAGAAATAAATCCATTTACGTTCACAGTAAGCATTTGCGATTGATCTACATTGGGAAATCCACTACTACTAGTTGGAAGACATTGAGAGCCTTGTAGTGAACTTTGAGCTAGACCAACATGAGTAGTTGTCTCTTTGGAAGACCTTTTGATATACTCATCAAATAGAGTATACAACTTGTGTTTCACAACTTTCAACTTTGCTTGGCAAGATATTGGATCAAGATCAAGCTTTGAATAACAAAACTCCAAAAATGAGAATTTAAAGCGAGGATCAAGGACAGTTCCATATGCAAGCACAATGCTATATTCACTCCAATATATGTCAAACTTAACTTGCATCAAACTTGTCATCTCCCTAATCACCTCATCTTCACTATTCTTATTTTCAATCAACAAGCATTCAATCCTCCATACTTGAAAGAAATATAAATTAGACGTCGGATAAGAGGAACCGGATATCAAATTCGTGATCACATAGAATGGACGCAAAAATTCACAAATTTTTTCTCCTCTTGCCCATTCTTCATTAGTAGGAAAATACTTATAGTTCCTATCTTCAAAATCAAGGTCACTAAAAGCACGTCGATATGCAAGTGCACTTTCAAGCATCATAAAGGTCGAGTTCCATCTAGTAGGGACATCCAAACGCAAACCTATTTTGGTATTAATACCAACTTTTTTAACACAATTGTTAAAAGCAATCTTTCTTCCCTCCGACCCCTTAACATACTTGATACTTTCTCTAATATTATGTAAAGCATCACTAGCAACTTTCAAACCAGCTTGAACTATAATGTTATGTATGTGAGCACAACATCGGATATGGAAAAAATCGCCACCACATAACAAACCATCACTTTGCAAAAGAAGTCTGTCTTTCAACAATTCTTGCATGGTGCCACAAGAAGATGCATTATCCAAAGTCAATGAAAAAATTTTCCTCTCAATCCCCCACTCTTCCAAGAAACCATAAACAATCTTAGCCAATTCACGCCCGGAATGTGGATGGGGGTAATGAGAAAAATTTAGAATTTTGTTGTTAAGCTTCCAATTTTCATCCACAAAATGTGCAGTTAATGAAATATAACCCTCTGTGGTACACGAAGTCCATACATCAGATGTCAAGCTTATTCTACTTGGAACTTTGGACAACACTTCTTTCATTTTTTGTTTTTCATTCTCATATATGTTAATCACATCTAATGTGGCAGCACGTCTAGAGGGCACCTTAGCTTCAGGATTCAAATATTTAAGTAGCTCTCTAACCCTCCTATATTCCACAAAAGAGAATGGAAGGTCATGCTCTATGATAGCCATGGATATCATGTCACGTACCACCTTAAAATCAACTTTTCTACTTTTTAACTTTCCAGTATGATCAAGCATAAGTTTACCAACCTCACTATTAGCAAACCCTTTCGGAACTTTCTCACAAATGTTAATATGACGAAGTAAAGTTGAAGTTCCATATATATTACCGCCACTTACCAAGGCTTTCCCACATGCCTTGCATTGACTCCTCTCTTTCCCATCACTTCCCACAGGAATTTTGACAAAATAGTTCCATACCGAAGATGTTTGATTTCTAGACCTCTTATTTGATATTTTAGGTTCATTTAATCCATCTCTTTCTACAACATCATTAATTGGACTAATTTGGCCTACTCTTTCACGTTCAATATCATCTACATTAACACTTTCATTCATGGCAGAGGCAGAAAAATCCATTTTTAACTAATCAAATCTGAAAAAAATCAAGCCAAAAGCAAAGCAACAAAAAATTCAGAGACAGAGGAGATGAAGCCATATTCAGGGCAAACAGAGACACTAGCAAATCCAGAGATGAGAGAAACTGAGAGAAGAAATTCAGAGATGAGAGGACCTTCGAGATGCGATCAGAGACGGAGAGAACGACGCTCCTTCAGGCTACCGGAGATGGAGGCGAGGCGCTGCGTGCGGCTGAACGATGGAGAAGAGTCGCTGCGTGTGTAACACCCTGTTTTTCTTTTACACTATGCTTATATGTGTTAATATTTGCTTGTATGTGTTGTATATATATTGTTTATGATTGTTCTTGATATCCAAGTTCATAGTTGGGGTAGTTTAGCCTTAAGGAATGATCAATGCATTCAAGTCCAAGAAACATGTTTTACGGTTTTGTTCATATCTTGAGTTCTAGACATCCGATTGAGGTGATCTTGGATGCGTTGGAAAGCTTAGAGAATTATCTACATGTCTTATTTCAGGTGTTAAGGCCATATTCGGCTTCTAAAGTTTTGGGTCGAGAGGATACATTCGCCTCGCGAACTTGACAGCCAGATTATTGCAGCTCTCTGGTTCGCCTCGCAAAAGGCTACTCGCCTCACGAATCTGCGCGCACCAGAATCATGTTTTGGGCTTCTAATCATCCCATAATGACCCTAACTCATATTTATACCATAAGACTCGACCTAAACCTATTTTCTAAGTCGAATTACTCTCAGAAACTGCCTCTTCCTCTCCAAACAAGGATTTCTAAACCCTTTCTAAGGATTCTTGAAGGAGATTGCACCATTGTTCATCGTTCTTCGTCTCCTTCGCTTGAAGAGCATCACTGCCATCACAAGCCCTCTTCCTACTTGCTGCTCTTGAACCTTCTGGGGCTGTGATCATTAAGTCAAGCGTCGTAAGATCGAGCATTCGTGTAGACGCAACCTTTTCCGGACCTTCTTCCTTCCTTTGTTCATTGTGATCGTCATACCAGATATAGGGGGAAGAAATAGATCATGAGTATGTGGGTTTTGGGATAGGTTAAGATGAAGGGGTTAACCCATGACCCCTATATGTGTGTCTATATGCATTTTAAATGCCTATGTGTATGCTATGAGTGTAATTATATGTATGTTATGTATATGCCATGTATATGCCTATGTGAATATTATATAAATATATATGTTTATGGTTCTATGATTATGATTATAGGTGTTTGTCTTGATGATATGATTGAAATATTATGATGTGCGATGAATAGTATGAATATAGATACGATATGCATTGATGAGATTTTATAATGTGCATTGATAATGATGACTTGATGATGATGTGCGTTAAAATGAAGAAAATAGGATTAGTAAAAGAACATAGCTTTAGAATGTTTGGCACCCCATAATGAATGAGTTGTTATGAGAGGTGAGATTGATAATATTGGATTAGTCTTGGAAATCCATAGGAATGATCCTTGAGAGATGGGATGATAGTCATAGGGATAACTTAGAGAAATTCTTAAGATTCCCACGTCTGTCATGATTCGCCTGGCGAATAGCCATTCGCGAGGCGAGACAGAGAGACCATTTGCGGTCTGACATAATTCGCCTAGCGGATTGTATTCCGCGAGGCGAATGAGAGAACCAGATATTGGGGCTCTCGGGCTCGCCTCGCGAGCCAGGATTCGCCTAGCGAATCTGAGAACCTATTTAGGAGCTCTCGGGCTCCCCTCGCGAGCCACGATTCGCCTAGCGAATCTGGGTTTCTCACCCAGATTCTGTTGTGAAGGGATAATGGTTAGGGTAATGGGAAAAAGACTGTGATGTCATAATTCAAGGTTGATAATATAGAAAAGAACGTTAATAACTATATGACTTGAGATTTAAATATTAGGATTAAGTTATAATCTTAATAAGATATGAATTGTGGTTTAGATATTAGGATTAAGTTACAATCTTAATAAATATATGACTTGAGGTTTAAATATTAGGATTAAGTTATAATCTTAATAAGATATGAATTGAGGATTAGATATTAAGATTAAGTATAATACTTAACAAAGATAATGTTAAGTTAAGACTTAACAAAGAGAACAATTAATAAGACGATGATGTTATTGGTAACGACGTACTGTTACCGATGTTGTTGGTTAAATCATTCTTGATGCTTATTGGTCAAGTTTGATGTTGTTAAATCATCTTTGATGCTTGTTGGTCAAAGTTGATAACCATGTAATGGTGTTGATGGTGGATGGTTGGACATGTGTTTGCATGTTGTTGAGCATAGCATGCATCATACGTTGACGTTGATATGTTGGGTGGAAAGCAAACGATGAATCGCGATAGTGGAGGCCACGATGGGTGTTATCCCGGCCTTGCGGGTACGTTGGGTATGGAAGTTCCAGGTGACATATGCTAGCTACCTATTGTCGGAGTGACCTAAAGAATAAGTTTGAGTACCCTGACTAGCCACTATACGTTATCAGGATTAGTGAGAGTGTTCGGGGATGGCCCATGGTCTGGCATATCATCCACGTTGATAACCGGACATGTACTCCTAATCGTCTTTCCAGAGTTAGAGTTGTTGGCCACATGCATACTGAGTAGTGATGTTGCATTCGCATTGACATGCATCCTTGATATATATTGATTATCTGTGTTGATTGATGTATGTTGTATGCCATCTTAATTACTATTCCATTCCGTTTACATATATTCATGATTGTGTTTCTTACCCCTCTCTTTGTTATTCTTGTGCATATGTTGTGGTATATGCAGAGGAGGGTGAGCATGCTGATGAGGAGTGATCCCGAGGAGATCTCTCTCAGTAGTTAGGATTTATGATTTATGTTATTCAGTTTTATTCCGATGTATTATCGGTATATGTATACCAGCTCTGATATGTGACATCGGGACTTGGGTTACGTTTATTATTTATGTTTTTCGCAGTTTGTTTTTAAAGGATTTTGATTATTTCAGATTCCTATGTTTTACGTTATAGATGATGTGATGCACATTACCCTTGAGGATATGTTTTTATTTTAATTGTTATATTTTTTAAAGACATGTATGATTTTATTCGTGTTTTATTATATGCGGGGCAGTGGGTGTCACATTTAGTGGTATCAGAGCCGGTCTGTCCTACAGGCCGGGGTATGTGTCTGTTGTGTTCTCTTCTGTGTACTCTTATATGATTGTCTGTGACGATGGTATAGAGTATTAAGTGTTTAGTTTTGTTTTACTTGACTTTCGATATTGAGCAGTGTGCTTGAACGATGCAGGAAGTTATGGCAGGTAGAAACGATCGTGCGATTGCTGATGCCCTGGAAGCATTAGCTAATGCCATAGGGCAGAATCAGAATCACAACGGAGGTGGACCTGCTGAATTTTAGGGTTTGGATAAGTTCCAGAAGAATAATCCGCCATCCTTCAAGGGAGCTTATGACCCTGAAGGTGCTCAGACATGGATCCGGAAACTTGAAAAGATCTTTCGAGCCATGGCATGCACCGATGCACAGAAGGTTACCTTTGCTACCTTCATGTTAGTAGAAGAAGCTGAACATTGGTGGGAGAATTGCCACCAACGTTTGGAAGCTGAGGGAGCCGCTGTTACTTGGGATGCCTTCAAGGAGAGATTCTTGGGGAAGTATTTTCCTGCTGATATACGCGACAAGAAGGAGATGGAGTTTCTAGCTTTGACTCAGGGAAGCATGTCCATTGGGGAATATGCCGCTAAGTTTGAGGAGCTGTCACGTTACTATCCACTCTACCAGTATTGTAATGATGATCGCTCCAAGTGTGTGAAGTTTGAGAATGGTTTGCGCCCAGAGATTAAGCAAGCCATCAGCTACCAGGAAATCCGTGTTTTCCCCACCTTGGTGAACAAATGCAGAATCTTTGAGGAAGACTACAAGTCCAGAGTTGCCCAGTTCAAGAATTCTGGTCCTCAGGGGAGTAAGAGGATGACCCAGCAGGATAAAGGGAAGCAGCAGTTGGCACCAGTTTGCCGTGGGTTCAAGCACGCCGGCAAGAAACTGCAGTATACGTTGGGACCAGTTAGTGGCGGAGGATTTGCCTCTTCTTGGCCAATCAAGTGTGGCAAGTGTGGTAAGGAGCACTTTACTCGAGATTGCAAGGAGACAGACATCATCTGCTTCAAGTGTGGGAAGCCTGGTCACATCAGTAAGGATTGTAGTGGGGAAAAGATGGAGCCACAGAGTGCTAGCAAGAGTTCTCAAGCCAATCGACTGAGGACAAGTGGGAGAGTCTTCACTCTCAGTGGAGCTGAAGCCTCAGAATCCGAAGACCTGATTCAAGGTAAGTGCCTCATCAAAGGGACTCCTTTAATAGTGTTGTTCGATTCGGGTGCGTCGCATTCTTTCATATCACATGATTGTCTTGAGTACCTTAGATTACCTGTTGCCCAACTTGAATATGATCTAGTTGTTGCTACCCCTACCAATAAGTCTGTTGTTACCTCACATATTTGTAAAGGTTGTTCCATTGTCATTGATGATAGAAATTTCATAGTTGATCTTATATGCTTACCCCTTAAACAACTTGATGTTATTCTTGGTATGGACTGGTTATCTGCCAATCATGTCCTTTTAAATTGCTTTGATAAACTGTTGTTTTTGGAACTGCTGTCGATCCTAAGGATCCGAGTTTTCTGACTGCCAACCAAGTCAAGGCTTCCATTAGAGAAGAAGCCCAAGTATACATGATCTTATCTTCCCTGGAAGTAGAGAGAAAGGCTGAGGTTAAGGATGTGCCAGTTGTGAGAGAGTTCCCAGAAGTTTTTCCAGAGGATATTTATAGTTTGCCACCTGAGAGAGAGATTGAGTTTAGCATAGACTTAGTGCCAGGTATAGGACCTATATCCATAGCACCATACAGGATGTCCCCTCTAGAGCTAGCTGAGTTGAAGAAACAGTTAGAGGAATTGCTCCAGAAGCAGTTTGTTAGGCCTAGTGTGTCTCCGTGGGGAGCGCCAGTGCTGTTGGTGAAGAAGAAAGATGGTAGCATGAGGTTGTGTGTCGATTACCGACAGCTCAACAAGGTGACTATTAAGAATAGGTATCCTCTTCCTACGATAGATGATCTTATGGACCAGCTGATAGGAGCTTGTGTGTTTTCTAAGATAGATTTGAGATCAGGCTATCACCAAATTCGGGTCAAGTCTGAGGACATTCCAAAGACTGCGTTCAGAACACGCTATGGTCATTATGAGTATCTAGTTATGCCTTTTGGTGTGACTAATGCCCCTGCCGTGTTCATGGACTACATGAACAAGATCTTTCATCCATACTTGGATAGGTTTGTAGTTGTTTTCATAGATGATATCCTAGTATACTCTAAGACTAGGGAGGAACATGAGGAACACTTGAGGATAGTCTTGGAAACCCTTAAGGAAAAACAGTTGTATGCCAAGTTGTCCAAGTGTGAGTTTTGGTTAGAAGAGGTGAGTTTCTTAGGACACATCATCTCTAAAGGAGGGATAGCCGTGGACCCATCTAAGGTAGAAACCGTGCTCCAGTGGGAAGCACCTAAGTCAGTGACTGAGGTTAGGAGTTTCTTGGGTTTAGCCGGGTACTATAGGAGGTTTATAGAAGGATTCTCTAAGACAGCTTTGCCTATGACCCGCCTTACTAAGAAAGGTCAGATCTTTGTGTGGGACTCTAAGTGTGAGGAAAGTTTTCAGGAGTTAGAAGAATAGGTTGACCACTGCACCTGTGTTAGTGTTGTCCAATCCTAGTGAACCTTTTGTGGTGTACTGTGATGCTTCCAAGCAAGGTTTAGGTGGTGTGTTGATGCAGAATGGTCAGGTAGTAGCTTATGCTTCTAGGCAGCTTAAGACCCATGAGAAGAATTACCCTACCCATGACTTGGAGCTAGGAGCCGTAGTGTTTGCATTGAAGATTTGGAGGCATTATCTTTATGGAGCTAGATTTGAGGTCTTTAGTGATCATAAGAGTTTGAAATACCTATTTGACCAAAAGGAGCTGAATATGAGACAGCGTAGGTGGATGGAATTTCTTAAAGATTATGAGTTTGAGTTGAGTTACCACCCAGGTAAGGCCAATGTAGTGGCTGATGCGTTGAGTAGGAAAACCTTACATATTTCAGCCTTGATGATTAGAGAGATGGATTTGATAGAGGAGTTTAGGGATTTGAGTTTAGCTTGGGAAGTTACCCCTAAGAGCATTAGACTAGGAATGTTGAAAATTACTAGCAGTTTGATGGAGCAGATTAGAGAAGGGCAAAAGATAGATGTATACCTTTTAGACCAGAGAGAGTTGATTGCTCAGGATAGAAATCTTAGTTTTAAGGAAGGGACTGATGGAATTTTGAGGTTCCAAGATAGGGTTTGTATACCTGATGTTCCAGAGCTCAGGAAGTTGATCCTTGAGGAAGGACATAGGAGTGGTTTGAGTGTTCACCCAGGAGCCACAAAGATGTATCAGGATCTGAAACGGATGTTTTGGTGGCCTAGGATGAAAAAGGATGTGGCTGAGTTTGTGTATGCTTGCTTAGTGTCTCAAAAGGCTAAGATAGAGCACCAGAGACCTTCGGGTAAGTTGCAACCTTTGAGTATTCCCGAGTGGAAGTGGGATAGTATCTCTATGGATTTTGTGTCTGGACTCCCTAGGAGTCCAACTGGTTCTGATGCCATATGGGTTGTTGTGGACAGGTTAACCAAATCTGCCCATTTCATCCCTATGAACATAGAATATCCATTAGAGAAGTTGACTGGGTTGTATATCAGAGAAATAGTTAGATTGCATGGGGTACCGTCTAGCATAGTTTCAGACAAAGATCCTAGATTTACCTCTAGATTTTGGAATAGTTTGCATGAGGCCTTAGGAACTAAGCTTAGATTGAGTTCAGCTTATCACCCACAGACCGATGGTCAGTCTGAGAGGACAATCCAATCCTTAGAGGACTTGTTGAGGGCGTGTGTGCTAGAGCAGTCTGGTAGTTGGGATAAGTTTTTACCCCTTATAGAGTTTACCTACAACAATAGCTTCCATTCCAGTATTGGGCTGGCACCTTATGAGGCTTTGTATGGTAGGAGGTGTAGGACACCTTTGTGTTGGAATGAGCCTGGAGAGAATGTCGTGTTAGGACCTGAGGTAGTGCAAGAGACTACAGAGAAAGTGAGGATGATACAAGAAAAGATAAGAGTGGCACAGAGTAGGCAAAAGAGTTACCATGATAAGAGAAGAAAAACTCTCGAATTCCAGGAGGGGGATCATGTGTTCTTGCGAGTTACTCCAACAACTGGGGTTGGCAGAGTAATGAAAGCGAGGAAACTTACTCCTAGATTCATTGGCCCTTACCAAATTCTAAAAAGAGTCGGTGAAGTCGCCTACCAGATAGCTTTACCCCCGTTCTTGTCAAATCTTCACAATGTGTTTCATGTGTCTCAACTTCAAAAGTATGTTCATGATCCAAGCCATGTGATAGTACCCGATATCATTCCACTAAAGGATAACTTGACTTTCGAGGTGTTACCGCTTCGGGTTGAAGATCGAAGGGTCAAGCAGCTGAGAGGGAAGGAAATTCCCTTGGTCAAGGTCGTTTGGAGTGGAGCTACAGAAGAAAGTGTTACTTGGGAGTTGGAGAGCAAGATGAAGGAGTCATATCCGCATACGTTTACTCAAGGTGAGTAGAAATTTCGAGGACGAAATTTTTATAAGGGGGTGGAATTGTAACACCCTGTTTTTCTTTTACACTATGCTTATATGTGTTAATATTTCCTTGTATGTGTTGTATATATATTGTTTGTGATTGTTCTTGATATCCAAGTTCATAGTTGGGGTAGTTTAGCCTTAAGCAATGGTCAATGCATTCAAGTCCAAGAAACATGTTTTACGGTTTTGTTCATATCTTGAGTTCTAGACATCCGATTGAGGTGATCTTGGATGCGTTGGAAATCTTAGAGAATTATCTACAAGTCTTATTTCAGGTGTTAAGGCCAAATTCGGCTTCTAAAGTTTCGCGTCGCGAGGATACATTCGCCTCGCGAACCTGACAGCCAGATTATTGCAGCTCTCTGGTTCGCCTCGCGAATCTGCGCGCACCAGAATCGTGTTTTGGGCTTCTAATCAGCCCATAATGACCCTAACTCATATTTATACCATAAGAGTCGATCTAAACCTATTTTCTAAGTCGAATTACTCTCAGAAACTGCCTCTTCCTCTCCAAACAAGGATTTCTAAACCCTTTCCAAGGATTCTTGAAGCAGATTGCACCATTGTTCATCGTTCTTCGTCTCCCTTCGCTTGAAGAGCATCACTGCCATCACAAGCCCTCTTCCTAGTTGCTGCTCTTGAACCTTTTGGGGCTGTGATCGTTAAGTCAAGCGTCGTAAGATCGAGCATTCGTGTAGACGCAACCTTTTCCGGACCTTTTTCCTTCCTTTGTTCATTGTGATCGTCATACCAGGTATGGGGGGAAGAAATAGATCATGAGTATGTGGGTTTTGGGATAGGTTAAGATGAAGGGGTTAACCCATGACCCCTATATGTGTGTCTATATGCATTGTAAATGCCTATGTGTATGCTATGAGTGTAATTATGTGTATGTTATGTATATGCGATGTATATGCTTATGTGAATATTGTATAAATATATATATGTTTATGGTTCTATGATTATGATTATAGGTGTTTGTCTTGATGATATGATTGAAATATTATGATGTGCGATGAATAGTATGAATATAGATACGATATGCATTGATGAGATTTTATAATGTGCATTGATAATGATGACTTGATGATGATGTGCGTTACAATGAAGAAAATAGGATTAGTAAAAGAACATAGCTTTAGAATGTTTGGCACCCCATAATGAATGAGTTGTTATGAGAGGTGAGATTGATAATATTGGATTAGTCTTGGAAATCCATAGGAATGATCCTTGAGTGATGGGATGATAGGCATAGGGATAACTTAGAGAAATTCTTAAGATTCCCACGTCTGTCATGATTCGCCTGGCGAAGAGCCATTCGCGAGGCGAGACAGAGAGACCATTTGCGGTCTGACATAATTCGCCTAGCGGATTGTATTCCGCGAGGCGAATGAGAGAACCAGATATTGGGGCTCTCGGGCTCGCCTTGCGAGCCAGGATTCGCCTAGCGAATCAGAGAACCTGTTTAGGAGCTCTCGGGCTCGCCTCGCGAGCCACGATTCGCCTAGCGAATCTGGGTTTCTCACCCAGATTCTGTTGTGAAGGGATAATGGTTAGGGTAATGGGAAAAAGACTGTGAGGTCATAATTCAAGGTTGATAATATAGAAAAGAACGTTAATAACTATATGACTTGAGATTTAAATATTAGGATTAAGTTATAATCTTAATAAGATATGAATTGTGGTTTAGATATTAGGATTAAGTTACAATCTTAATAAATATATGACTTGAGGTTTAAATATTAGGATTAAGTTATAATCTTAATAAGATATGATTTGAGGATTAGATATTAAGATTAAGTATAATACTTAACAAAGATAATGTTAAGTTAAGACTTAACAAAGAGAACAATTAATAAGACGATGATGTTATTGGTAACGACGTACTGTTACCGATGTTGTTGGTTAAATCATTCTTGATGCTTATTGGTCAAGTTTGATGTTGTTAAATCATCTTTGATGCTTGTTGGTCAAAGTTGATAACCATGTAATGGTGTTGATGGTGGATGGTTGGACATGTGTTTGCATGTTGTTGAGCATAGCATGCATCATACGTTGACGTTGATATGTTGCGTGGAAAGCAAACGATGAATCGCGATAGTGGAGGCCACGATGGGTGTTATCCCGGACTTGCAGGTACGTTGGGTATGGAAGTTCCAGGTGACATAGGCTAGCTACCTATTGTCGGAGTGACCTAAAGAATAAGCTTGAGTACCCTGACTAGCCACTATACGTTATCAGGATTAGTGAGAGTGTTCGGGGATGGCCCATGGTCTGGCATATCATCCACGTTGATAACCGGACATGTACTCCTAATCGTCTTTCCAGAGTTAGAGTTGTTGGCCACATGCATACGGAGTAGTGATGTTGCATTCGCATTGACATGCATCCTTGATATATATTGATTATCTGTGTTGATTGATGTATGTTGTATGCCATCTTAATTACTATTCCATTCCGTTTACATATATTCATGATTGTGTTTCTTACCCCTCTCTTTGTTATTCTTGTGCATATGTTGTGGTATATGCAGAGGAGGGTGAGCATGCTGATGAGGAGTGATCCCGAGGAGATCTCTCTCAGTAGTTAGGATTTATGATTTATGTTATTCAGTTTTATTCCGATGTATTATCAGTATATGTATACTAGCTCTGATATGTGACATCGGGACTTGGGTTATGTTTATTATTTATGTTTTCCGCAGTTTGTTTTTAAAGGATTTTGATTATTTCAGATTTCTATGTTTTACGTTATAGATGATGTGATGCACATTACCCTTGAGGATATGTTTTTATTTTAATTGTTATATTTTTTAAAGACATGTATGATTTTATTCGTGTTTTATTATATGCGGGGTAGTGGGTGTCACAGCGTGCAGCCGAGCGATGGAGGAGAAGTGTTGGGTGTGGCTGAGAGAAGGAGGCGCTGCGTGCGGCTGGAGATGGAGGCGAGGCGCTGCGTGCGGCCGAGCGATGGAGGAGAAGTGTTGGGTGTGGCCGAGAGAAGGAGGCGCTGCGTGCGGCCGGAGAGGGAGGCGCTGCGTGCGGCCGGAGAGGGAGGTGCTGCGTGCGGCTGGAGATGAGGGAGAGGAGAGGAGAGGAAGTCTTAGGGTTTAGGGATGAAGTCTCGTGTGGGTGGGAGGGAGAGACGAAGTCTGTCTCTGACTGAGGGATGAAGTCTCAGTGAGGGTGAGGGTGGTTGGGCTTGGACCCTTTGGGAAGTGCAAAATTAGTGGTTGGGCCTAAATTGTTTGGACACTTAAGTTCTGAATTTTTTTTTGTGTAAGTCCGCGGACTGGTCCGCGAGTCCGCGGACCCAGTCCGTTTAGTCCACGAGTTAAATGGACCGGACTTAAATAGCCCACATTTAAATGCACCTGAAATTTGTCTAGTCCAAGCCCTAACGGGCTGCGGTTTAAACGGACCGTCCGCGGACCCAAGTCCATATACCCAGCTCTACCTATGACGCAGTTGACGAGAAAAGGGAAGGCGTTTGAGTGGTTAGAGGCTTGCGAGTGGAGTTTCCAAGAGTTGAAAAGGAGACTGACCAGATCACCTGTGCTGGTGTTACCAGATCCTTTAGGATGATTCGATGTATACTGTGATGCATCTTATCAAGGCTTGGGATGTGTGCTCATGCAAGACAGGAAAGTGGTGGCATATGCCTCCAGGCAGTTTAGAGTACATGAGCGGAACTACCCAACGCATGATCTGGAATTTGCTGCGATAGTGTTTGCATTGAAGATATGGAGCCACTATCTTTATGGTGCTAAATTTAGTGTGTTTAGCGACCATAAGAGCCTGAAGTATTTGTTCGACCAGAAGGAGTTGAACATGCTGCAACGTAGATGGATGGAATTCATAAAGGACTATGAATTCGACCTACAATACCATCCAGGTAAGGCAAATGTTGTGGCAGATGCGCTCAGTAGGAAGTCCCTACACGTATTTGCGATGATGGTAAAGGAGCTAGAGCTTTTAGAGGCGTTTAGAGATCTGAACCTGGAAGCGGAAATCGTCGAGGATAAGCTGAATTTGGGGATGGTTAGAGTAACTAACGATTTCCTGAACCTGTTGTGGAAGAAGCAAGCTGAGGATAAGTACTTCGAGGGTGTGAATCGGTTGATAGAAGAAGATAAGACTTCGGAATTCAGAAGAGGTACAGATGGTCTGCTTAGATATGGCGACAGGGTTTGTGTGCCAGCGGATAGAGAAGCTAAGAATATGATCTTGGAGGAAGCGCACAAGAGCAAGATGAGTTTCCATCCGGGGTCTACCAAGATGTATCATGATCTGAAGAAGCTGTTCTGGTGGCCGGGGATGAAGAAAGATGTAGCAGCTTATGTCCTAACATGCTTGGTGTGTCAGAAAACGAAGATTGAACACCATAAGCCAGCAGGACTGTTGCAATCGCTGGATGTCCCAGAATGGAAATGGGATAGTATTGCCATGGACTTTGTTTCTGGGTTGCCGAGAACTCAGAAAAAGTGCGATGCAGTCTGGGTAATTATCGACAGATTGACGAAGTGTGCACACTTCTTACCAATCAACCAGAGTTACTCTCTGGAGTGGTTAACTCAGATTTACATCAAGGAAGTTGTAAGGCTGCATGGGGTACCTTTGAGTATCATCTCGGATTGTGATCCAAGGTTTACCTCAAGGTTTTGGATGAGCTTACACAGTGCAATGGGAACTAAGCTAAGTATGAGTTCTGCTTATCATCCTCAAACGGATGGTCAGCCGGAACAAACAATTCAGTCATTAGAGGATCTCTTAAAGGCGTACGTGTTGGAAAACACGGGAAGTTGGGACGAGTTTCTTCCATTGATCAAGTTTACTTACAACAACAGTTTCCATTCTAGTATTGGAATGACGCCGTACGAAGCACTGTATGGACTGAAGTGCAGGACTCCGGTGTGCTGGTTCGAGACGGGAGAGAGTCAGCTGTTAGGTCCAGAGTTGATACAGCAAACAACGGATCAAGTCCGTAAGATATAGGAAAAGATGAAGGTTACAAGGGACAGCCAGAAGACCTATGCTGACAAGAGGAGGAGGCCTTTGGAATTTCAAGAGGGAGACCATGTCTTTATGAGAGTAACCCCAAGAGCTGGGGTTGGCAGGGCAATCCGATCCAGAAAACTAACACCTAAATTCACAGGACCGTTTCAGATTCTTTGACGAATTGGTCCTGTAGCCTACCAGATGGCTTTGCCGCCAAGTCTATCCAATCTTCATGACGTCTTTCATGTCTCTTAGCTTAGAAAATACTATCCCGATCCATCACACATGTTAGAGCCCATATCAATTCAACTGAAAGAGAACCTGGAGTACGAAGCTGCACCTGTTCGGATCATAGACCGAAGGATCAAGGAGCTACGCGGTAAGCGCATTCCATTAGTAAGAGTGGAATGGAACCTAGTGACTGGTGATTCAACGTGGGAACGTGAAGCTGAGATGCGCCAGAATCATCACTATCTTTTTATAGGTATACGATGGAAATTTAAGGGGGTAATGTAACATCCCGATTTTATTTCTGTGAACTCTGATCGAGTTAGATAATCTCGATTTGGAGCTTTGGATGATTGTGTGGATTGTTGTGTGTTAGTTTTAGACCTAGTTGGAAGCTTAGGAATAGGCTTGAACAAGGTTGGAAGTGCCTAAGGCTTTAAATGAGTAACTGTAGGAGCTAGAAGTTCTTCTCTCGCTGAGCTGACGCTCAAACATGAGAGATTTCAACGCTCAAGCGTTGAGACGCTTAAACGTGGGCAGAGTTGGACGCCTCAGCGTGCTTAGTGTGCTGAGCAGCTGTTCTGCATTTGGACGCGTGTGAGACATGTGTCAGGCCAGGGAGCAGGCGGAGTGGACGAGGTCCCATGCTCAAGCGTGGAAAGAACCCAACGCTAGAGCGTGGCAACGCTAAAGCATGCAAACCTATGAATGCTTAAGCGTGGACAGCAGAACCCATAAGTGGAGCTTCCAATTTCATCTTCTCATTCTGCACAGTTTTGCGAAGCATTTTTGCGAGTTAGAGAGGGAAGCTCTGAGTTTTTAGAGTGAGAAAGCTTGAGGTTAGAGGTGATCGACCCGCCGGAACGCGATTCTGACAGCACCGTTGTGATCGCGGCTGAGTTATCTACAACTCTGACGGATTGGTTTTTCGATTCGCCACAGGTAAACTCGGATCCCTAACACGTGTTCTTCGTGTTCTTGGCGTCCTTCATGTCTTTACCTTTTCTTTGATCTTTTGGGCTTGCCCTGGGGCTAACACTGTTGTAAATGTGTTGTGCTCGTTACTAGGGCGAAGTAATTGCTCGTGATTTCCCTGCGATTGGAGCTGGGACAACGGTTGAGGGGATGTTCTTGGAGCTGTTCTTGAGTTGCCATTGCAAGGGGGCTGCGAGCTCAAGCTTTAGAGGAGCAAGCCGGTGATTCGTGTCGATTTGCATGCCGACAGTTCAGGTGGGGAGAAAGAGTATTGCTGCCATCGGGAAGGCAAGAGTAATGTAGTTGTAATTTCTGCTATGCGTAGGGAAGCCCAAACCCTACTAGTGTTTGAGCCTTAATAAAGTATCTAAACCCTAGGTTTAGCTTACTTTGGGCTATCGCCGTTAAGTTTGGAAACCCTAAGTTAGAGAACTGTTAATTGAGGATGTTTGCTGATGTATGACGGTATGTTGTTGGTTGTTGTTGCTATCTGTCTGCCTATATGCTACTTGGTATATGTGGGGACCTCCGAGGCAGAGGGAGCAGGACTATACTTGGGCAGCACCCCAGTCATCGGTCGTGACCAACAGGAGAGGACTACACTTGGGGACCTACCACAGGCGGAGGATCGTAGTGTCCAGTTCTGCGTCTGAGTATGAGCTGATTGTGCGATACCGGCGTACTCATGGCGGGGGTCAGGGTAGCTCAGGGCATCCTCACCACTTATGGTGAGAGCCTGCCAGTGCGTCCTAGGGAGTGAGCTGAGCGCCTTTTCATGTATTTTGAGAGGGGATGGGGGTTGCTGGTGAGCTTTGAGTGTTTTTATTTTGACTCTTGATGTATTTTTGGTTCTCTACCCGAGAATATGTATATGTATGTACAGTGCTTACGGATGGGCCTAACTTATGCATGTTATGGTACAATTATGTGTGTGTATATATATATATATATATATATATATATATATATATATATATATATATATATATATATATATATATATATATATATATATATATTGCGCTTTATACTCTGATCGTCGTTTGCTATGCTTGCCATTCTTGTTTAAGTTGTTTAGTTTCCGCAACGCGGTTTGTTTTACCACGCTATCGCTTTATATACGGCCAGGCATAGTTAATAATAATAATAAGAGGTTGGGACTAATGGAATTATCCTTCTAAGAGAGGAGGGTCGCCTCATCATCAATCACCCTAACTTTAATACGATACTCGGTTTAAGAAGCCAAAATTAACATGAACTTACAATACATGCAGTAAACAATATCAGTAAACAGAAAAGAAAGCATTAAGAGTGGATACCTTGGAACAACTTTCATAACATGTTTATTGCACTTTTCACAGAAAAACAGCTTATGGTCAGGGTATACTGCCTTACCACACATGCATGCAGTATACCACCAGTCCTCATCATCGATAACATGTATGACTGTGGCATATACAACACAGGATGTTTCCTGCAGCATATTTTAAAGTTAAATCAAGTTAATAATATGTGTATAAACCGAACTTAAAATAATCTATTGAAACTAAATGTATAATGTGAGTAATGAGTAATGATGTTAAATGTATAAACTAAATATAATGCGAAGTAACTAAATTTTAACTCTTGGACTATAGTGAAATATGCTTACCTGTTTGCAATCCTTCAGAGCCTCAATTGTTTTCCTTGCTGTGGCTTGCAGAAAGTCATTTTCAAGACCAACTGAGCCATTCCCATTTTCTGTAAGCTGAGTAAGTCCTTGGGAAGGTGATTCCAGCATCTCAGTCATCCTTTATAATATAATAATATAATCATAGAATCAGAGCATCAGAGCATTAGATATAATAATAAATAATGTATGGTTAAGGTTATCAATTACAAACAAATATGTTGAATGATCAAATAACCTATTTCTAAAGAATATTGCATCTTGACACTCTGCATTGTAGATTATCTTGGTGCAGTTCATACAGTTTTGAAGATTAATCTTGCCTATATGGGTTAGACAATTCTAAGTTAAAATAAACACATTTGGAGTAAAATAAATTAAACAAATTATGTACAACGAATGAGATGAAAACCTTGGAAGGACTTTAATTTAGCCAGTTGAAAAATAAGCACAGCATTTATCACTTCCCCAGAAGCAATGAAAGTACTCAGTTCATCAACATAGGGTCCAAACAGAGTACACTCTATCTTATGCCTATTTACAAAGAGAATAATAATAATAATAATAATAATAATAATAATAATAATAATAATAATAATAATAAACAATAACAGTTAATCACAGGAAGGAGTAAAAATAAAAAATAATGACAAACAACATAAGTAAACGTTTTATTGAAATCCTCACCCGTCTGCCTCAACTTCAATGACATTAATCTTGGTCTTACACCCATTTTTTTCATACTCCCTTTCAGTTCCAACTCCAGTAAGCAAACCTATGACATCTGTAACAAAAATTTAATTAGAAGTATGCTAAAAGAAACAAATATATGAAACTGTAATTGTTTAAAATGAAGACTTATCAACTAAATAATCCATGTCATACGAACCACCTATAATCTGAGGAATGGATACAAAATCATACATGTTTGCACGCACATCTTCAACGGGCATGTTCTCAACCTTAGTTTCCCACTGAAAATTTAGCTTGTATCTGTGGTGGCATGTTCTATAATTACCACTGTTGGCAGCAACACCAAAAATATGGATAGAGTAAACAGATCCCTCTTTCAAATCTTTCTCAAACTTATAGATCAAAGTCCTTCTCACTGAACCATGAATCTTATCTCCCTACAAACATATGCAAATAATCAAAACGCGTATAAAATTTTTTGAAGAAGTAAAATTAAATTAAAATGTAAAATAAAACTAATAAAACTAAATATAATAACAAAACAATGAAAGACAGATGTAACCTTGTTGTCTTTCAACACCATCTCCATAGAGAAAGGTACGTTTGGTTTACTGAAATGAATAACCTTCCATAGCCGAATGACCTTCACCATGATCTTCCAGCTCTCCTTCTCAAGAGTGATGTCTGAAATGGAGTCAAACTTGGAAGCCATTTCTTGTTGAAATAAAGAAAAGAAGATTATAGAGGAGAAGGCAATTTCGTTGAGTTGGTTTGTGAGTTTCATGAAACCAAAAGCTCACAATATATAGACGATGATATGAGCTGGATGAAAAGGATTATGAGCTGGATTTCACAATAAAAGAAAAAATAGAGCACCTTTCCATATGAAAGATAAACAATAAACAAAACCCTAGCCCTCTCTTCCATGTGTCAGGAAAACCCTCAGGTCTCTGTTCCATGTATCACCAAATAGACGATGATATAAGCTTGATGAAAAGGATGAGCTGGATTTCACAGATAAACGAAAAACCCAGTCTATCCATATGACAGATCAACGCAATTGTAGCCGTCTCTCTTCCATGTCTCAGGAAAACCCTGAGCTCTCTGTTCCATGTATCACCAAAGACGAAAGATTGACTTTGATGGGGAAGATGAAAGCAAAGATACGGGAAAAATATAAGGAAAGGGGAAAGAAATTTACGGGGAAGATGAATCCATATAACTCCTTCAATCTCCATATATCACAAAGATGAAAGATTGACTTTTATGGGGAACAGATACGGGAAACAAATAAGGAAAGGGGACAGTATGACAGTATGAAATGAGAAAGAGAGATTGGCGGGGAAGATGAAAGGGGGAATAACACGTCTGATGACAAATTCAGTTTGAAAAAAGGCTCATTGGGGCTTTTTATTTAAAGAGAGATTGGCGGGGAAGATGAAAAGGGGAATAACACGTTTGATGGAAGTAGGAAAAACAACCCTAACCCAATATATAAATGGCTGATTTTGAGGCTTTATTTACATCAATGCCACTCCAGGCCATTTGGTAGGTTTTTGTGACAACTTACCATTAATGGGTGGTTTTGCTAAGTAACTTGCTGAAAGGGCTATCCTCTCTCAGCTTGACACCTCAGCAAAAATGGTGAAAAATTACCCTAAGTGCAAGCTTCAATTGTATTGTAAATAGATTACCTGTATATCATTCCAAATGTCTTCTTTTAGCTCATACAAAGCTTCATCCCTCTAATCCTCACATGTAATGGGGATCGTTTGTCGGACTAAGACACCAATGTAACTGATGAATGTGTTGCTGTCTTCAGTAATTGGTTGGCCCTTAGCATTCCATGTCACCTAATAAAAAAACAAAATGAAACAGTTAGATAATAAAGAAGATAATGGAACAGTTAGATAATAAATAAAATATGAAACAATTAGAATAGTAACATACATTTAATTTCTTTCCTTCACTCCTAGCACGGATGACCTTCCTCATACAAGTCGGTCCACGTCGCTTCACCTTTTTCTTGGGAGACTCAGCAACACTATCATGATCAGGATCGGGAGATGTCATTTACCTGCACCAAAATTATAGACAAACAAGTAAAACGTTAATGAACAAGTATACATGTTTAATTAGAGAAATCGATAAATATAAATTTAAGTAATTTATAATTGATCAAGAATTTAAAAAACACAAACACTACATACATGTTTCAGTAATTCTTTTCAGTTTCCTCATTGGATAGTGACTTGTTTTCCCCTTATTGATACAAAATAATGGATTGAACCAAAGCCCCTCGTCATGATCATCTCTCATATACAAACCATCCTCTACAGTTAGATCAGTCCGAAGTGATTGTGATGTCCCGAAGAAAGGATCATCCTCAATATTGACATCTTCATGGGCTTGACCATCAATCTCAGTAACAACTTTTTTGTTCGTTAAAAGAACAATGGACCACTTTATATCAGCTGGATCAGTGACATAGAACACTTGTTGGGCTTGCGATGCTAAAATAAAAGGCTCATCTTTATACCCCACCCTTTTGAAATCCACTCGCATGAATCCCAAGTCATCCATTTGTACACCATTATTGTTGTCAACCCACTTACATTGGAACACAGGCAGCCGAAACATTGTGTAATCCAACTCCCATATGCATTCTATGACCCCGAAGTATGACATATTCGCGTATATGGGGTTTCTATCTTTTGCACTTGAGATATGCATAGATTAAGCTACAAGAGTCACCCCACTATTTTGCATCGTACTCTGATCATCTTGTTCTTTTGTATAGAATGTGTACCCATTAATCAAATAACTGTTGTAAGAGAAAACATGCCCAGTTGGACCTTTCGCTAACCATCTCAATCTTTCTGAAACTGAAGTAGGATTTACAGCCATCTCTGTATAAATGCGATCTTTTAGCCACGTTACAAAACACCGATTATGTTCTCTTGTTAACCAATTTTGATTCTTATTTGGGTATGAACTCTTAAGTTCTACCTTATGTTTTTCAACATATGGCTCAACCTCATCGGCATTGTGAAGAACATATAAGTGTGCTTGCTCCCATTCTGTCCTTGGTATAGCCAATATTTTAGCTCCAGTAATCCCTTGTCCTATGGTTCTTCTTTTGTGACGAGACTTTGGCGTCCTAGCGGAATAGTCAACATTGGGTAGGTACTCGGCACAGAATTCAACAGCTTCTTCGACTATGTAGCGTTCAACAATACAACCCTTTGGTCGTGATCGGTTTTTCATATACCCTTTTAATATTTTCATGTAACGCTCAAACGGATACATCCATCTCATATAAGCTGGCCCACACAGTTGTGCCTCTCTAACAAGGTGAATGGTTAGATGAACCATAATGTCAAAGAATGAAGGTGGGAAATACATCTCTAGCTCACACAAAGTCAAAACAATTTCTCTTTACAATGTTGGCAACTTTCCAGGGTCAATCACTCTGCTGCAAATTGCCTTGAAGAAGAAACAAAGTTTAGTTAAGGTTATCCGCACTTTGTTGGGTAAAATTGATCATATACCGATGGGTAGTAAATTCTCCATGAGAACATGGCAATCATGAGATTTTAGACCCTTTAACTTCATATCTTTCGTGGATACGAGGTTCCTAACGTTTGAAGAGTACCCTTTTGGAACCTTAACTCCATCAAGAAACTCACAAAAAGCCTTTTTCTCCTTTCTAGATAGAGTATGAGCAGCCGGAGGTAGATATGTACGCTTCCCCTTCTTTATAATCGGTCCCAATTCTTGTCTCAATCCCATACTAACCAAGTCCAGCCTTGCATTGATGCCATCTTTAGTCTTCCCTGGCACATTGAGTAAGGTACCAATGACACTATCAAAGACATTTTTTTCAACATGCATCACATCAATGAAATGTCTTACATATAATGCCTTCCAATATGGCAACTCAAAGAAAATCGACCTTTCCTTCCACCCTTTGATGACAATCTCTCTCGCAAAAGGTTTACCGAAATTAGTACTCAAATTCTTGAACTTTTCAAACAGTTCCTCACCCATTAACGGTGAAGGGGCTTTACCATCTTCTGTGTTCCTATTGAACGCCTTTCTCCACGATCGGTAATGATGATCTAGATTCAAAAATCTATGATGCCCGAGGAAGACATTTTTCTTACCATGCTCCAACCGCATCCAATCTGTACCATCTTCACATATAGGGCATGCACACTGACCTTTAGTACTGTATCCTGACAGATTATCATATGCCGGAAAATCATTAATTGTGCCGAAAATCATAGACCTCAAGATGAAACTCTCTTTTTTATACCCATCATATACCTCTACACCTGTCTCCCACATTTTCTTCAAGTCTTCAATTAAAGGAGCCAAGTATATGTCGATATCATTTCCTGGTTGTTTGGGCCCACAAATTAACAAAGACAACATCATATATTTGCGCTTCATGCATAGCCATGGAGGTAGGTTATAAATCACCACAATCACAGGCCATGTATTGTGAGAGCTACTTTGAACACCATGCGGGTTAAATATGTCAGTACACAACGCAAGCCATAGGTTTCTTCGTTCTTGCCCGAAATCAGGACAATCATAATCAGTTCTCTTCCATTGAGGAGAATCTGCCGGGTCTCGTAGCTTGCCATCTTGAATCCTTTCATCCTCATGCCATGTCAAGTGCTTTGCATCTTCTAAACTGCGGTACATACGCCTGAATCTAGGTATTATGGGAAACTACCACAGAACCTTCTCTGGAGCTGATTCTTTCTTCTTATACCGTGAGGCATTTCATTTAGGACACATGTTTAATGATGCATATTCATTCCGAAATAAAATGCAATCATTAGGACAAGCATGTATCCTCTCATAGCTCATGCCAATCGAACGTAACCTCATATGTCCTACTAGGAAGCACATTATCAGCTGGCAACATACCTTTCAATAGTGTGAGTAATTCATTAAAGCTCTTATTAGTCCATCCATTGATCGATTTCAAGTTATACAACTTTAACATCGTTGACAACCTTGCGAATTTAGTACAACCCTCATACAACGGTTTCTCTGAATCACCTATCAACTTATCAAACATTTGAGGACAATCACGAAGATCTTCTTCAACCGCGTTTACCATCTCTTCAAAACGGTCACCCTCTTATGTATTTGTACCGGTATCATTTGAAACATATCTCTCATTATTCCTCATATGACTAGACTCACCTCTTGTCTCACCATGCTTTGTCCAACATGCATAAATTTGATCAATTCCATTACAACCTAAATGTGCTTTCAACTCAGTTGCGGTAATTTGGCTTGCATAACAACAATGTAAACAAGGGCATACGATTCTACTAGGGTTTTCTACATTCTCAATTGCAAAGCTAATAAAATCTTGTACTCCTTCCATATATTCCTTCGACAAACGACTGGCAGACATCCACTTCCTATCCATACTTTACCGATCTACCACATTTACTTTGAGCTTAGAGAGGTTGACGTCTACTTTCAATGAGTAATACATGCATGAATGCTTGATGTACCTACTTCATACTATAGGGTGCGGTTCCTATCCTATCCAAGGTTGTAAACTTCGCATTATATTATATGTCTTAATTACTTCTTGTTCTAAGAAAAATTCGGCAGCATTTCCCCTTAGTTCTCTAAGCACACAACTTAATCCAGGTGGTATTATGACCCAAATTAGGTATGTACCCAGAGAACAATGAGAAAATACAAACCAATGTAATTTTTAGAGCAAGAAGTAATTAAGACATACAATAATGTATTGAATGCGAATTTACACTCTTAGACTGTCCATTTTTGGACAATTCTAGAACAACTTGTATACTGTATCAAAAACAATATACATATCGTTCTTGAATAGGAAATTACTAAGGTAAATGCATGCATGTATATGGCAAAAAAAATGGAAAAAATGGGTATGAGAAGATGTCAGTACCTGAGCGGTGGGTTTCTCCGAGCAAGTAGGTCACGGAGGAGAGGTACGTGGTACAAAACTAAAACTATGAATGATACAGACAAATAAAAAATATGAAATCCACCCTGAAATTATAAAAGAATTGCAAAATCAATTACCATAATTTCATATATATATATATATATATATATATATATATCAAAAAGAGTTATATATCACTAACAGGCAAGCAAAAATTCAAAACAGCAGAGGCTTATTATGAAGATAAAAAAACGTCCAGTCAGTGCAAGCACACATACAAGAGGTTTCAGGGTTGGTTGAGGTTTGAGGTTTCACAGTAATGCAGGGTTGGTTGAGGTACTGAGTTCTCTTCTAGGCCGGAAAACTCATCTCAGAACCATTACTCCACTCGATTTTCAAAAATTGAGTTCCCAAAATTCAATGGAACGAAAGTCAGAGAATGGTTGTACAAATATGAGCAATTCTTTTCCCTGGATAACACTCCGCCAGAATCCAAGGTGAGGTTAGCCTCCATCCATTTAGAGGATAGTGCCATGCAATGCATTTGAACTATATGAGATCTAAATTTAATATTTACCTGATTAGCCCCAATACATTGCTGATATTTCTGTGAGATTTGGGGAGACTTTTGAGGATCCATTATCAAACCTGATTCAGGTGAAGCAAACAGATAAGGTTTAAACTTACATTGATGAATTTGAATTAGTCTTGACTCAAGTGACCTTACCCCTAGAACACTCCCTTAGTATTTTCCTAGCAGGCCTAGAGCATAGGACCCTACTGCACGTGAGGATGTTCAATCCCACTTCCATCACACATGCTGCTAACCTTGCCAAATTATATGAAGCCTCAAACACAAACCTACACACCAAAAAGAACTACAACCAAACATATATACCCAGCCATAAGCCTGCTACAACAACAAACAAAAACACCTACAACAGTACCTCACCTTACCCGAGCCAAACAACCAAACCAATTTTAGGCAAAACACTTAGAACCTATAATGCAGCTGAAATGGAAGATAGAAGGGCAAAGGGCTCAGCAATTGAAGCATAAGAAATCTCAATTGATTTTAATGGAAGTGGATGATGATGAACCAGTGGATGAGGAAATATAAGTAATAGAAGAAGGAGGAAACATGATTGCATTATGAATGTATTATCTGGAGCATCTAACTACTAAACAATGAAAGGAGAAATAAAGGGTACCTATTTCACGTTTGATGCGGTGAGGGAGTGATGGTCGAGGGAGAGCTTCTTAGAACAATACAAGCACACGCGATGGTCTTCTCAGAGCACCAAATAGAGGAGAGGAGAGGCGCGCATGGTGGGCTTGTCAGAGCTTCTCATAGCAGCGAGGGAGAGGCGAAGGCAGTGGCTTTTGGGGCGGTGGCGGTGCTAACGGTGGCAGAGGGGAGGGTTCAGAGCCCTCGGAGAGAAAAAAGATTGAGAGGGAGTGAATTTAATTAAACGCGTAGTGTTTTTAGATGGAGACTTGTCTCCACGTCAAATTTTATAGTGTTTCTGAGTGAAAACGCTATTAAAGTGGTGTCATTTAATCTGTAATCTGTAGTAGTGTCACCAAGTCACATATGGCAAAAAAGATAGAAAGAAAACTAACACCCTAAACAACACGTCTCATATCCAAAGGCTTTTATAAAAATATCCTTGTAGCTTCAAAAGAACTCGTTAAAGTTAAAGACCAATAGCAGAGTGACGTGCACCAAGTTTATATACATCCAGCACAACACCTAGCATTTGAACTCAGCATTTTTCTTTCATTGGCCAGTTTCAGTCAATACATGATGACCATCCAAACTTCCCACACCCGCTTTTGAACCAAGCATTTTTCTTTCATTGGCCAGATTCAGTCATAGAAGGCCATAACACATACACGATTGCAAGGAAAGTGTATGCAGCACAACAGTTGCCTCAACCCACTAGCAATCAGAAGCTTGACATGATTATACTCCTCTTAGATCCTCTCAAACAAAGAAATACATTTCGCAAAGATATTTTAGTCAACCTCGCAAGTGTTTCACTCATTTTCAACATATTGTTTCTCTACCTCATTAGTGTTTCACTCTCACTCGAAATATTAATTCACCTTCTGAAAAAACTGTTCCATCCCTCACACTACCAATCGAGCGCCTCACTGTAATGAAAGTGCTTCACTCCCACTCCCTAACTACTCAAATATTATTTTTATCATAGTTTGTGATTGGTTAAAAGTGTAAAATACTTTATACTGACAGTGATCAATGCCAATTAAACTCATACTTTATAGTATAAAAATTTACTTATGTTTACATTATTAAGCTTCTCTATATTTATACTATGGATTTAATTGTTATGCACTGTTAGTGTAAAGATTTTTTATATTGTCAACTAATCTTAAAATGTTGTCACATCATTAAAAATGTTTGTTTCTTATCCTAACTACCTTACAAGTCGCTCATATCATGATTTGTGATTGGTTAATAGTGTAAAAAACCTTATACTAATGGTATATATCAATTAAACTCTTATACTATTACCAAACATTAGTCAATATAATTAGTTTTATTTGAATTGAATTTTATGGCACACATATTCAGGTCAATGTTTTTTGTTACATTTTTTTAAAGTTTTAGATTTTATATTTAGGGTGATATATTGTTAACTTAAGCTTTCTGTAAATAGATTTAAATTTATATATATAACATCAACCTAAAAATCTATCATAGGCTCTTATTTTAATTAAGTCAGCTTGACTTATTTTTAAAGAGTTTTTTTGTTAACAGTATGAAATGATTCCAGAGTGATGAAGACCAAGAGGAAGATTACGAGAATTACCAACCAGTCAGCTGCCCTGTTTCCTTACCATAAATCATGAGTAATTCTAATAGGCCCAAAACTCTGCAAGATCATATGAATACTACGAATCAAAGCAGCTCAAGGGTGAGTGGGCACACAATCCCCAATGGACAACTGAATAGTAAACAAGGAGTCATTCTCAATCCACACCTGGGACATTTGTTTATCTCTAGCATAACATACAACAGTATAAATACCCCAAAGCTCAGAACAAATAACTGACGTCGAATCTATATTGTGAGCAAAACCCAAAATCCACGATCCCGTTGAGTCCTTGCACTACAAGAAATTCGCTGATTACTGACGGTTACTATCCGTTGGTAATCGACTAAAGCCATCGGTAAAGTAGGATTACCGACGGTCTTCGGATGGCCACAAATCCGTCGGTAATTTGATCGTCCCTAAATTTTACCGATGAATTAGGGTATCCGTCGGTAATTATCAACGGTCTTCTCCGTCAGTAAGTGTCGTGGGTGCAGGAGTAAGTTACCGACGGATAAAACCGTCGGTAATTTGTGGTCTGGATTATCGACAGAATACTCCGTCCGTATTGTAGTGGAGACTTTACCGACGGCTCTAACCATCAGTAAAGTTAATTTTTAAAAAATAAGTTTAATTAAAATTATTATAAAAATAATTTACGAAAATATTAATTAAAATAATTATAAATTATAATAACTTAAATTAAACAAAATTTAATGAAAATTATTTAAATTATATAAAGTCAGCAACGTTGTAATCAAAACATGAAAAATGTAACAAAATTCTACAACTAATACAAAAATCCTAATAATCTGTATAGTCTCCGGGAGAGACGTCATCTGATGACTCTTGCTGTTGTCCCTACTGCTGCGGGTCATCCGAACGGAGCTACTGCTGTAAAGCAATACGTGTCTCAGGTGGGAGTACCTGGAGGACAGCCTGCAACATCTGGTGCACTGACTTGACCTGACTTTTCAACTGCTGGTTCTCCTCCCTTACCTGATGTACAGTATCCTCGGTGGCAACCAGCTACTGTCTCAGCGTGTCCAGCTCCTCTGAATTCTGGGAGTAACTGGAGGATGAATGTGATGGTTGCGTGAGGCTGGGATCTCCTCGTCGGAAACCACGGGCGAGGTCTCCAGCCCCGTAAATCCGCTCCTTCTTCCTGCCCCCAACCACATCCACCCAACACTTGGGCCCTAACTCTCTGCTCCTTAACAGGGTCAGGAGGGGTGGACGTCGAGCCGACGGTGCAAAATGCAGCATCCTCCATAACCTAAGATAACCTGGTGCCAAACTGTTCTTTTTATTCATAAACAGAAACATCATGTCATATATATATATATATATATATATATATATATATATATATAATATATATATATATATATATATATTGAAAACAATATCAAAATGAAATAAATAAACTAAACCGAAATCAAGAAAAGGACTCACCACTGTCTGCCTGGACCTCTCATCGGCGAACTCGCCGGTATCCCTCCGTGTATGAGTTTGCTCAACGAGCTCGTCGATATTACGGGACGACCAAGCTCCTCTGACTGCAAACAAAAGCACAAGTAATAGTGAATAAATAAAGATATAAGTATTACATTTAAAACAAATTCTTAAAGTGTAATTTTTTTTTAATATATGTACCATCCTGAATGCGTGATCATGCTGGGGGATGGAGCCACCAGTGTGCAGGATCCCGCCTTTTTCAGACGCTCGATTTTTCTTTGCTTGTTCACACTTAGCTTTATAAGAAGTTGTACCCCAGTGCTCATATAAGCTAGCCCAAACATGCTCCTTGATCCAGTCGGGACGCTGACGGGTCTTTCAAGCGTTCCTGAGCAAATCTGAGAGTTTGTGAGAGGCTCTCGAGTAAAAGTTTTTCTCTATCGTTGCCTCATGCTCAGGGGCCCACTGCACTATTTTCTGTCCGAAAGATTCAAAAATTGTTAGTAAAATAATAAACAAATATAATAACAAACAAATATATAATTAAGTTACCAGATATGCATTTAAACTAATGAAGTACTTAACCCAAAACATCGGAAAAACACTCGTTTTTCATTATCATTAAGACATCCCCCACAAAATCCATGGATGGAGAAATTGGTTTTTGATAGTTTCTATAATGGCTTGAGATGCAAATCTGGATGGATGAAACCTAATTAATATTATATTATAAATTGAGGTTTTGACGTGCATGGTGGCTTAGGAAGTGCATGTGTCGGCTCCATGGCAAACAACCCAGTTTGTTCATGGCAACATCTCTTCCCTGAAACTTTTGTTCCACCCACTCGTGCCTCTCCTTCCTCCTCATCCCATTCTCCTAAGAGCTTGGAGCTTCAACATAAGTTATCGTATTTTGTGAATGATTCCCAGCAAAAGAAGATGTTTTCCAAAGCATTAAGTAATGCGTAACATCTCTCTTAGTCAACTTCCCCGCCCATGCCTGAAAGGAGATGCCTTGGCCATCAAGATCCCAAAAGAGGAATACAAGCCCGGTTTAGAGGGGTGCAAGAACCATTTACATGGTAGATTGATTCTTCAAAAAGGTGATGCACCTATTAAGGTGGGTGACTTGCGATCTAAGCTATCAGATTTGTGGAAGCCGATTAATCAATGGACAATGATCTCCTTAGGTAAAGGGTATTATGAGTTTTCTTTCTCATCTGCATAAGATTTAAGAAAAGTGTGGTCGATAGGGCAATGGAATGTAAATCTAGGTTTCTTGCGTTTAATCTCTTGGACCAAAGATTTTAATCCTAGCAATCAGAAACAAACTAATACTCATTGCTGGGTTTGGAATATTGGACTTCCCGAGGAATATTGGAGGCGTAAAATAATTTTCTCCATTGTTGGTGGCATAGGCATTCCTATATGTCTTGATGAAACTACAAGCAAGCGTTCTTTGTTTGGTCATTTACCCGAGTTTTGGTGGATATTGATTTGAACTCTCAGTTTCATACTCAGATTCTTGTTGAGAGATATGGATATGCTTTCTTTGTTGGTTTGGAATATGAGAAGCTGCTAGTATTTTGTAATTCTTGTCAGATCATAGGTCATGATTTATCTTCCTGTAAGAAGAACAAAAAGGAGCCTTCTTTGATTGATCATCATCGGGATAACCAGAAAAATAGAAATATCTCCAAAACAAAAAGGAGTTGCAGTTGTTGATGAAACTTTAAATAAAGAAAATCAAGAAGTTGAGGCAGGGAATTCAGGTCCTAGTAATCCTAGTGCAATTGAGAAAGAAGATATTCTGATTAATTCTTTTAATGTTGGGAAAGATGTTATGCATCATGAGAACTCATATGATAAAGGCCATGTTTCAAATGTCTTTGCTCCTACTGAACATATGGATGGTCATAATTCCAGAGGCAAAAATAAGCAATTTGAAAAAGTAATTATGGAGGATGTTCAAATTGGCCCTGTCAAAGATAAAAGTATGAATAATGTTGATTATAATGTGCAACCTGATGTGATAAATCCTATTTTTGGTTTTATACATGATATTGAAGGCTCCAAATGTAACATCCTGATTATTCTGTGACTCTAATCGAGTTGGTTAATCTTGATTAAGGTTTTGGATGCTTGTGTGAATTGTTTGGTGATAGTTTAAGACCTTGTTGGAAGCTTAGGAATAGGCTTGAACAAAGTTTGAAGTGTCTAAGGTGTTAAACGAGAAATTGGGGAAGTTTGGAGTTTGGAAGACTCTTCCCAGTTGAGCAGTACGCGCAAGCGCGGGAAGGGTGCACGCCCTAGCGTGCCAACGCTCAAGCATTGGCATATTGCACACTCAAGCGTGTTGAGTGCGTTTGCCAGCGGGTGTGCTTTTTGACGCGTGTGCTACACGTGTCATGCCAGGGTGAAGGCGGAGTGGACGAGGTTCCACGCTAAAGCGTGGAGGAGACCCCACACTCAGGCGTGGGCACGCTCAAGCATGCAGGGTCCTAACGCTAAACGTTCTCAACAGGAACACTTAAGTGATTTTTCATCACTTTCTTCTCCACTTCACCATTTCCCCATTTCCGAGCTCGAGCTGCAGAAAGTCTAAAGAGAAGTCAAAGCTCTTAGTGAGAGAAAGCTCAAGTTCGAGGCGATCGAGGTATCGGAACACGATTTTGACCGCACGGTTGCGATCGCAACTAAGTTTCCTACGACCTTAACGGATTGTTTTCTCGATTCGCCGAAGGTAAACTCGAATCCCTATCACGTGTTCTTCGTGATTTTTTCGAGTCTTTACCTTTCTTTTTTGATCTTTGAGCTTGCCCTAGGGCTAACACTATTGTATATGTGTTGTGCTCGTAACTAGGGCAAAGTTCATGCTCGCGGATGCTCGTGGATTGTATCTCAAGGCCGCGACTTAGGAGAATCTTTGAGGCTGTTCTAGGAGCTGTTCTTCGTGTTCGTGGGTGCGTGGGAGGATGTTCAAGCGTTCGTGTTGGTATTCGTGCGAGTTGTTCAGGTGGGGAGAAAGAGTGCTATTACCGTCGGGAAGGCAAGAGTAGAGTAGATGTATTTCTGTGTGTAGGGAAGCCCTAACCCTACTAGTGGTTGAGCCCCGACAAAGTACCTAAACCCTAGGTTTAGCCTACTTTGGGCTATCACCGTTAAGTTTGGAAACCTAGGGTTATAGAACCGTTAATTGAGGATGATCTGATTCGTATGACTGTTGTGATGTTGACTGCTATTGTTGATATCTGTCTAAGTGCCTATATGCTACTTGGTATATGACATGCTTGCTACTTTGTTGATGTTGTCATTACTGTGGATGTTATGTTGTTTGTGGTAAATGTTGTGTTGTAGTTGAATGCCGTTAGAGTTAAGTTTGGCTGTGTGTCGTGTTATTATCTGGTTGATACCGTGGATGTTGTCGTTGCTGTTATGCTGGTTTCTTGAGGCTGTGGCTGTGATGTTTGAGTTGTGGCTCGTGGACGCGTGGCGTCGAGGCTGTGGCCGTGTGGATGTGGTGATATCGTGTTGTTCCTAATTGAGTGTTTAGGCGTGAGAGCCGGCATTAAGCCCGTTGAGGATGTTTGTTGCATATCATCAGCTATCAAGTGGTGAAGTCATATGGCAGGTAGTATGGGCTTCCTGCGTCACACGAGGTTAGTTATACCTGAGTGCGGGTACGAAAAGTAGAAGGGGCAATCAAGTGAGTGACCTTGGGGATGTTGTTGGTCTCGAGAATAGTTTACAGTGACAGATGAGGTAGCTCCTATCCTTTCATGATGCCCGATCCTGTCCAGTTTGCCCAACTAATCCTTGAGCTTTCCATGTTCCAAGCTAATGTTCTGAGGCAACCAAGACACCCCAGTTCCAGTGTGGAAGGGGGATGCACTCTTATTGGTCAAGGAGAGCGGTTCGGTTTCTTGGACAAACTAACTCCGTTCGGACACAGAACTTGTTCGGGGGTGGAACCGTTCCGGTGGGAACCGATTTCGTGAGCTTTCGGCCGATATGATGCATGGGATTAGTATCCCGATCTAGAGGATTGATCCGAGGGTGTGATTCACGGGGATGGATGTCTGTTGCACGTGTTGTTCCGGGAGATGTTTGGTTGTATGCAGTGATTGATATACATATCTATGATACATGCTATATGCTACTTGTTGTTATTTTCACTACAATGCTTTTGTCGTTTCGACTTTGCGTATGCTGTATTTCTTATCTCCCTATTGTTTTTTGCTTGTCTTTTTGAGCCTTGGATCGCGTGAAGACAATGAGCCAACTGATGGACCCGAGAGCACACCCCTACATCACCTTGGTGCCTAAAATGCCAGTACTGGGTTTGATCGAGATCATCTATCACGATGATCAGGGGTGGTGTGTGGACTCCTCTACCTTTTTGATGGTCTACACAGGACCAATGAGCATCTTTTTTCGAGGAGGGGCATCGCACAGGGAGGACATCGTGGAACCCTTCAGAGTGATGCAGTTCTTACCCTTTTCGCATATGTGGCAGCCACCGAGATGCCATGAGCGCGACTACACCTGGGTTGAGCCAGCTTCTTCGCAGGTGACCAGCAGGAGAGGCTTTATCTACCATGGTCAGCGCCGGAGGACGGAGCAGTACTTGAGTACCTACCATCTGAGTATGAGCCTCTGGTGACCTATAGGCGTACTCATGGCGAGGGCAGGGTAGTTCAGGGCATCCTCACCACTGATGGGGAAAGCCTGCCAGTGCGTCCTAGGTTGTGAGCTGAGTGCTTTTTGTGTACTTTTGAGCGTGGGACGGGTAGTGCTGGTGAGCTGTGTGGGTCTTCTTTACTTTCGGATGTATTTTCGTGTCTTTTATTTTTTGTTTAAACAGTTTGTATACTTATGTACAACGCCCTACTGATGGGGTTACGTTATGCATGTCTTCGTATATATATGTGTAGTTGTTTATTTGTGCCTTACTCTGATGGTTTTCTATGCTTGCTGTAATTTGATTACATGTTGATCGTTTTGTTTCTGTAACGTTGTTTGAATACCACGCTATCGCTTTAATACAGTTAGGCATAGTTAATAATATAAGCTTGGGACTAATGGGATTATCCTACATAAGCGGGGTCGTCTCATTTTAGTGGTATCAAAGTAGTTTGGTTCTATAAAGGGGCTGTGGATGTCCGGAACCGTTAATGCGAATCTAGGAAGTGTACTATCTTTAACGGTTGATACCCGGGTCGTATCAACTGAGTCTGGTATTGGGTCGAGTGTCCGATGCGTTAGTTATCAAAGTGTGATAACTGTTTTCATTCATAAGGCATATGATATGTTTAACTGTTAAGTGCTATTATATGTCTTAAGAATTGGAATTGATAGCTCCTTTTTACAGGAAGCTAAATGGTTCGGGACGAGGTAGAGGAGGAAGGCCGGCTACGACCGGAGGCAACAATAACAATAACAACAATGGTGACCACTCGGGTATACGAAGTGGTGGTGACACCTATGAGGCAATGAGGGCTATGAGGGATCTGGCTACGGCAATGATGCAGCAAACTCAGTAGACTGCCTAGTACATGTAAAGGTAGAAAAGAGGGAAGCAAGGTAGGATCACTTAAGTGATTTTCCTTCACAACAAATAGATGTAGTTCTAGGTATGGATTGGCTTTCGGCCAACCATGTGATGTTAGACTGTTCAAGCAAGACCCTTCTTTTCTCGGAGCGATCTGGATTGATGCTTGCCAACAAGAGTATTCCGACGGGTGGACGATCAGATAGATATGTGGTGCTATTCTCTTTGAAAGCAAAGGAGTCTCCTAGTGTCGGAGCTTTACCTATCGTGCGAGATTTTCTGGAAGTGTTTCGCGATGATGTTCCCGGATTGCCACCAGAGAGGGAGGTGGAGTTTGCTATAGACCTGATTTCGAGGACTGGGCCTATTTCGATCGCGTCGTATCGGATGTCTCCAGTTGAGCTGACAGAGCTGAAGAAACAGTTGGACGAGATGCTAGGCGAAGAGTTCATCCGACCTAGTGCATCTCCGTGGGGAGCATCATCGATGCTGTTTGTCAACTATCGTCAGCTAAACAAAGTGACGATAAAGAACAAGTATCTGTTACCACGGATAGATGATTTGATGGATCAGCTGAAAGGAGCAGCTATGTTTTCTAAGATCGATCTGCGATCTGGATACCATCAGATCCGGGTCAAGAAGGAGGATGTGCCAAAGACTGCTTTTTGGAGTCGGTATGATCACTACGAGTACTTAGTTATGCCGTTTGGTGTGACTAATGCTCCATCTATGTTCATGGACTATATGAACAGAATCGTTCGACCGTTCCTTAACAAGTTTGTTGTTGTGTTTATCAACGACATCCTTATATACTCTTCGAGTAGAGAGGAACACCAAGAGCACCTAAGGGCGGTGTTGTCAGTGCTAAAGAACTGGCAGTTGTATGCTAAACTGTTGAAGTGTGAGTTTTGGCTAGAGGAAGCCCAGTTTTTAGGCCATGTGATCTGTAAGGATGGAATCACAATGGATCCAGCGAAAGTTGAGGCTGTAGTGAGTTGGGGAAAGCCCTAAGTCTGTAAGTGAAGTGAGAAGCTTTCTTGGTTTAGCGGGCTACTATCGGTGGTTCATCGAAGGATTCTCTAAAATTGTGTTACCTATGACGCAGTTGACGAGGAAGGGGAAAGCGTTCGAGTGGTCAAAGGCTTACGAGCAAAGTTTTTAGGAACTAATGAGAAGACTGACAACTTCACCAGTGTTGGTGCTACCAGATCCATTAGGACAATTTGATGTGTACTATGATGCGTCTTATCAAGGCTTGGAATGTGTCCTCATGCAAGAAGGAAAAGTGGTGGTGTATGCTTCCGAGCAGTTAAGAGTACATGAGCGAAACTACCCAACGCATGATCTGGAATTGGTTGCGATAGTGTTTGCACTGAAGATATGGAGACACTATCTTTATGTTGCTAAATTCAGTGTATTTAGCGACCATAAGAGCCTGAAGTATCTGTTCGACCAGAGAGAGTTGAACATGAGGCAGCGAAGGTGGATCGAATTCATAAAGGACTATGAATTCGACCTGCAATACCATCCAGGTAAGGCGAATATAGTAGCAGATGCGCTCAGAAGGAAATCCTTACACGTATCTGCCATGATGGTAAAGGAGCCAGAATTGTTAGAGGCATTTAGAGATCTGAATCTGGAAGCGGAAATCATCGAGGATAAGTTGAATCTTGGGATGGTTAAAGTAACTAACGATTTCCTGAATCTTTTATATAAGAAGGAAGCTGAGGATAAGTACCTCAAGAGCGTGAACCAGTTAATAGAGGAAGGTAAGACTTCGAAATTCAGAAGAGGTACTGATGGTCTACTTAGGTACGGTGATCAGGTTTGTGTGCCAGCGGATAGTGAAGTTAAGAATATGATCTTGGAGGAAGCACACAAGAACAAGCTGATTTTTCATACGGGGGCTACCAAGATGTACCAGGACCTGAAGAAGTTGTTCTGGTAGCCGAGGATGAAGAAAGATGTGGCGGCGTATGTCCTAACCTGTTTGGTGTGTCAGAAAGCGAAGATTGAACATCAGAAGCTAGCAGGGTTGTTGCAATCGCTAGGTGTCCCAGAATGGAAGTGGGATAGCATTGCCATGGACTTTGTTTCTGGGTTGCCGAGAACTCATAGAAGGTGTGATGCAATCTGGGTAATCATTGACAGGTTAACGAAGTGCGCTCACTTTTTACCTATTAACCAGAGTTACTCTCTAGAGCGATTGACTCAGATTTACATCAAGGAGGTTGTGAGGTTGCATGGGGTACCTTCAAGCATCGTTTCAGATCGTGATCCAAGGTTTACCTCTAAGTTTTGGAGAAGCTTACACAATGCGATGGGAACTAAGCTAAGTATGAGTTCTGCTTATCATCCTCGAGCGGATGGTCAGTCTAAACGCACAATTCAGTCATTGGAGGATTTCTTAAGAGCGTATGTGTTGGAAAACACGGGAAGTTGGGACGAGTTCCTTCCATTGATCGAGTTTACTTATAATAATAGTTTCCATTCAAGCATTGGCATGGCTCCATATGAGGCACTGTATGGAAGAAAGTGCAGGACTCCGTTATGCTGGTTTGAGACTGGAGAGAGTCAGCTGTTAGGTCCCGAACTGGTACAGCCTAATGGAACAAGTCCGTAAAATACGGAAAAAGATGAAGACCACAAAGGATAGGCAGAAGAGCTACGCCAACAAGAGGAGAAGACCCATGGAATTTCAAGAGGGCGACCATGTCTTCATGAGAGTTACCCCAAGACCTGGAGTGGGCAGGGCAATCAAATCCAGAAAGCTAACGCCTAAATTCATATGACCATTTCAGATTGTTTGACGAATCGGTCCTGTAGCCTATGAGAAAGATTTACCACCAAATCTATCAAATCTCCATGACGTCTTTCACGTCTCTCAACTCAGAAAGTACCACCCTGATATGTGCTAGAGCTTGAATCAATCCAACTGAAAAAGAACCTTGAGTACGAGGCTTCACCTGTTCGGATCGTGGATAGAAGGATTAAGGAACTGTGCGGCAAGCCCATTCCGTTAATCAGAGTGAAGTGGAACCCGGTGACGGGAGATTCAACGTGGGAACATGAAGCTGAGATGCGCCAGAGTCATCCTTATCTGTTTTCAGGTATGCAACGAAAATTTCGAGGACGAAATTTTCTGTAACGGGGTGGTAATGTAACATCCTGATTTTCTGTGACTCTAATCGAATTGGTTAGTCTCGATTAGGGTTTTAGATGCTTGTGTGAATTGTTTTGTGTAACTTTAGGACCTAGTTGGAAGCTTAGGAATAGGCTTGAACAAAGTTGGAAGTGCCTAAGGTGTTAAACGAATAACTAGGGAAGTTTGGAATTTGGAAGACTCTTCCCAGCTGAGCAGCACGCGCAAGCGTGGGATGGGTGCATGCCCTAGCATGCAAGCATTGGCATGTTGCACGCTCAAGCGTGCTTAGTGCATTTGCCAGCTGGTGTGCTTTTTGACGCGTGTGCTACACATGTCATGCCAGGGTGAAGGCGGAGTGGACAAGGCTCCACGCTCAAGCATGGAGGAGACCCGATGCTCGGGCATGGGCACGCTCAAGCATGTAGAGTCCTAACGCTAAAGCGTTCTCACCAGGATCACTTAAGTGATTTTTCTTCACTTTCTTCTCCACTTCACCATTTCCCCATTTCCAAGCCCGAGCTGCAGAGAGTCTAGAGAGAAGTCAGAGCTTTTAGTGAAAGAAAGCTCAAGTTCGAGGTGATCGAGGTACCGGAACGCGATTCTGACCGCACGGTTGTGATCACGGCTAAGTTTCCTACGACTTTAATGGATTGTTTTCTCGATTCACCAAAGGTAAACTCGAATTTCTAACATGTGTTCTTTGTTGTCAACAGATTATAGCTTAAGGCCGCGACTCGTGAGAAGCTTCGAGGCTGTTCCGGAGCTGTTCTTCGTGTTTGTGGATGCATGGGAGGACGTGCCAGCGTCTTGTTGGTATTCGCGCCAGTTGTTCAGGTGGGCAGAAGGAGTACTGCTACCGCTGAGAAGGCAAGACTAGCGTAGATGTATTTTCTGTGTGTAGAGAAGCCTTAACCCTACTAGTGGTTGAGCTCCGACAAAATACATAAACCCTAGGTTTAGCCTACTTTGGGCCATCATCGTTAAGTTTGGAAACCCTTTGTTAGAGAACCATTGATTGAGGATGATATGATTCGTATGACTGTTGTGATGTTGACTGCTACTGTTGCTATCTGTCTAAGTGCCTATATGCTACTTGGTATATGACATGCTTGCTGCTTTGTTGATGTTGTTATAACTGTGGCTATTATGCTATTTGTGGTAAATGTCGTGTTGTGGCGGAATGCCATTAGAGTTAAGTTTGGCCGTGTGCTGCGTTGTTATCGGGTTGAGGTAGCTCCTATCTTTTCATGACGCCCGATCCAGTCCGGTTTACCCGACTAATCCCTGACTTTCCACGTTCCATGCTAACGTTCTAAGGCGACCAAGACACCCCAGTTCCGGTGTGGAAGGGATATGCACTCTATTTGGTCACGGAAAGCGGTTTCGGTTTCTTGGACAAACTAACTTCGTTCTGATACAGAACCTGTTTCGGTGTGGACTTGTTCGGGTGTGGAACCGTTCCGCTGGGAACCGGTTTCATGAGCTTTCGGCAGACATGCTGCATGGGATTAGTATCCCGGTCTAGAGAATTGATCTGAGGGTGAAAGTCATGGAGATGGATGTCTGTTGGACGTGTTGTCTCGAGAGATGTTTGGTCATATGCAGTGATTGATATACATATCTGTGATAAATGCTATATTCTACTTGCTATTATTTTCACTACATTGCTTTTGTCGTTTCGACTTTGCGTATGCTGTATTTCTTATCTCCCTATTGTTTCTTGTTTCTCTGTTTTGGCCCTTGGTTCGTGTGAGAACGAGGAGCTAGCTGATGGACCCGAGAGCGTACCCCTACATCACCTCAGTGCCGAGGATGCCAATGCTGGGTTTGATCGAGATCATCTATCACGATGGTCGGGGGTGGTGTTCGGACCCCTCTACCTTTTTTATGGTCTACACGGGACCAGTGAGCATCCTTTTTTGAGAAGGGGCATTGCACAGGGAGGACATCGTGGGACCCTTCAGAGTTATGCAGTTCTTACCCTTTTCGCATATGTGGCTGCCATCGAGATGCCATGAGTGCGACTATACAAGGGTCGAGCCAACTTCTTCGCAGCTGACCAGCAGGAGAGGCTTCGTCTATCGTGGTCAGCGACGGTGGACGGAGCAGTACCTAAGGACCTACCGCAGGTATAGGGTTGTTGTGTCCAACTCATCGTCTGAGTATGAGCCTCTGGTGACCTATAGGCGTACTCATGGCGAAGGCCAGGGTAGTTCAGGGCATCCTCACCACTGATGGTGAGAGCCTGCCAGTGCGTCCTAGGTTGTGAGCTGAGAGCTTTTTGTGTACTTTTGAGTGTGGGATGGGTAGTGCTGGTGAGCTGCGAGGGTCTTCTTTTACTTTTGGATGTATTTTTGTTTCTTTCAGTTTTTGTTTAAACAATTTGTATACTTATGTACAGCGCCCTACTGATGGGGCTACGTTATGCGTGTCTTTGTATATATATGTGCAGTTGTTTATTTGCGCCTTACTCTGATGGTTTTCTATGCTTGCCATAATTTGATTACCTGTTTATCATTTTGTTTCCATAACGCTGTTTGAATACCACGCTATCGCTTTAATACGGTTAGGCATAATTAGTAATATAAGCTTGGGACTAATGGGATTATCCTACATATGTGGGGTTGTCTCACCAAAGATCATGATGCTCCTAATATCTAGTTAGATGCTAAGCATTTGGATAGTAATTGTGTTCTTGATTCCCAAAGTTCTAGTGCAGCTAGGCCTACTCCTGATCGTAATGGTGATTGTAATTTCTCTCAAGCATCTTTTGTTTCTCCAACTTTTTCTGGGAAGATGGTTTCTTCTTCCACAAGAAATATCTTTGATAATGATACAGCTTCTCCATCCACAAAGTCACCCATTGCAAGATTGGATTTCTCTGTAGAAACGGATGTAATTCATTCTATAGTTAATTCTCTTTCATCACATGATCTAGTTACTCCTCCACCTTTGAATTCGAACCAACTACCTCGACCAATTAAAGAGGTTAACTCAATAGTGGCAAAAGACTTAAGAGTGGTAGGAAAGTTCTGGAGTGATATTGTTGAGGAAGAAGAAGGGAATCCTGCAGATGTTGATGCAGAAACTTGCCCTAAGAATGATGATATCTTTCAGGCAGTTCTTTCCAAATCTCAGAGAAAGAAACTCAGGCAGAAGAAGAAAAATGTGCAGAGGCCAGTGCAATACAATACCCGATTGAGGGCAGGTTCAAATTCGGTATCCTTTTGATATGAAAATCATGTACTGGAATGTTAGAGGATTAGCTAACTCAGCAACTAGGTTAGCTTTAAAAAATTTTTGCAATAATCACAGAACTGATCTGTTATTTGTCTCTGAACCCTGGGTTGATCTTAGGTAGATTTATACTTCTTTTTGGAGAAGCATCAGGCTTAAATCCTTAGCAATTAACAATAGAGATGATCTTAGGTAGATTTATACTTCTTGTTTAGCGGGCTACTATCGGTGGTTCATCGAAGGATTCTCAAAAATTGTGTTACCTATGACGCAGTTGACGATAAGGGGAAAGCGTTCGAGTGGTCAGAGGCTTACGAGCAAAGTTTTTAGGAACTAATGAAAGACTGACCACTTCACCAGTGTTGGAGCTACCAGATCCATTAGGGACAATTTGATGTGTACTATGAATGCGTTCTTATCAAGGCTTGAATGTGTGCTCGTGCAAGAAGGAAAAGTGGTGGTGTATGCTTCCGTTTCAGTTAAGAGTACATGAGCGAAACTACCCAACGCATGATCTGGAATTGGTTGCGATAGTGTTTGCACTGAAGATATGGAGACACTATCTTTATGTTGCTAAACTCAGTGTATTTAGCGACCATAAGAGCCTGAAGTATCTGTTCGACCAGAGAGAGTTGAACATGAGGCAGCGAAGGTGGATCGAATTCATAAAGGACTATGAAATCGACCTGCAATACCATCCAGGTAAGGCGAATATAGTAGCAGATGCGCTCAGAAGGAAATCCTTACACGTATCTGCCATGATGGTAAAGGAGCCAAATTGTTTAGAGGCATTTAGAGATCTGAATCTGGAAGCGGAAAACATCGAGGATAAGTTGAATCATGGGATGGTTAAAGTAACAAACGATTTCCTGAATCTTTTATATAAGAAGCAAGCTGAGGATAAGTACCTCAAGAGCGAGAACCATATTAATAAAGGAAGGTAAGACTTCGAAATTCAGAAGAGGTACTGATGGTCTACTTAGGTACGGTGATCAAGTTTGTGTGCCAGCGGATAGTGAAGTTAAGAATATGATCTTGGAGGAAGCACACAAGAACAAGCTGATTTTTCATACGGGGGCTACCAAGATGTACCAGGACCTGAAGAAGTTGTTCTAGTAGCCGAGGATGAAGAAAGATGTGGCGGCGTATGTCCTAACCTGTTTGGTGTGTTAGAAAGCGAAGATTGAACATCAGAAGCTAGCAGGGTTGTTGCAATCGCTAGGTGTCCAGAATGGAAGTGGGATAGCATTGCCATGGACTTTGTTTCTGGGTTGCCGAGAACTCATAGAAGGTGTGATGGTCTGGGTAATCATTGACAGGTTAACGAAGTGCGCTCACTTTTTACCTATCAACCAGAGTTACTCTCTAGAGCGATTGACTCAGATTTACATCAAGGAGGTTGTGAGGTTGCATGGGGTACCTTCAAGCATCGTTTCAGATCGTGATCCAAGGTTTACCTCTAAGTTTTGGAGAAGCTTACACAATGCGATGGGAACTAAGCTAAGTATGAGTTCTGCTTATCATCCTCGAGCGGATGGTCAGTCTAAACGCACAATTCAGTCATTGGAGGATTTCTTAAGAGCGTATGTGTTGGAAAACACGGGAAGTTGGGACGAGTTCCTTCCATTGATCGAGTTTACTTATAATAATAGTTTCCATTCAAGCATTGGCATGGCTCCATATGAGGCACTGTATGGAAGAAAGTGCAGGACTCCGTTATGCTGGTTTGAGACTGGAGAGAGTCAGCTGTTAGGTCCCGAACTGGTACAGCCCAATGGAACAAGTCCGTAAAATACGGAAAAAGATGAAGACCGCAAAGGATAGGCAGAAGAGCTACGCCAACAAGAGGAGAAGACCCATGGAATTTCAAGAGGGCGACCATGTCTTCATGAGAGTTACCCCAAGACCTGGAGTGGGCAGGGCAATCAAATCCAGAAAGCTAACGCCTAAATTCATATGACCATTTCAGATTGTTTGACGAATCGGTCCTGTAGCCTATGAGAAAGATTTACCACCAAATCTATCAAATCTCCATGACGTCTTTCACGTCTCTCAACTCAGAAAGTACCACCCTGATATGTGCTAGAGCTTGAATCAATCCAACTGAAAAAGAACCTTGAGTACGAGGCTTCACCTGTTCGGATCGTGGATAGAAGGATTAAGGAACTGTGCGGCAAGCCCATTCCGTTAATCAGAGTGAAGTGGAACCCGGTGACGGGAGATTCAACGTGGGAACATGAAGCTGAGATGCGCCAGAGTCATCCTTATCTGTTTTCAGGTATGCAACGAAAATTTCGAGGACGAAATTTTCTGTAACGGGGTGGTAATGTAACATCCTGATTTTCTGTGACTCTAATCGAATTGGTTAGTCTCGATTAGGGTTTTAGATGCTTGTGTGAATTGTTTTGTGTAACTTTAAGACCTAGTTGGAAGCTTAGGAATAGGCTTGAACAAAGTTGGAAGTGCCTAAGGTGTTAAACGAATAACTAGGGAAGTTTGGAATTTGGAAGACTCTTCCCAGCTGAGCAGCACGCGCAAGCGTGGGATGGGTGCATGCCCTAGCATGCAAGCATTGGCATGTTGCATGCTCAAGCGTGCTGAGTGCATTTGCCAGCTGGTGTGCTTTTTGACGCGTGTGCTACACGTGTCATGCCAGGGTGAAGGCGGAGTGGACAAGGCTCCACGCTCAAGCATGGAGGAGACCCGACGCTCGGGCATGGGCACGCTCAAGCATGTAGAGTCCTAACGCTAAAGCGTTCTCACCAGGATCACTTAAGTGATTTTTCTTCACTTTCTTCTCCACTTCACCATTTCCCCATTTCCAAGCCCGAGCTGCAGAGAGTCTAGAGAGAAGTCAGAGCTTTTAGTGAAAGAAAGCTCAAGTTCGAGGTGATCGAGGTACCGGAACGCGATTCTGACCGCACGGTTGTGATCACGGCTAAGTTTCCTACGACTTTAATGGATTGTTTTCTCGATTCACCAAAGGTAAACTCGAATTTCTAACATGTGTTCTTTGTTGTCAACAGATTATAGCTTAAGGCCGCGACTCGTGAGAAGCTTCGAGGCTGTTCCGGAGCTGTTCTTCGTGTTTGTGGATGCATGGGAGGACGTGCCAGCGTCTTGTTGGTATTCGCGCCAGTTGTTCAGGTGGGCAGAAGGAGTACTGCTACCGCTGAGAAGGCAAGACTAGCGTAGATGTATTTTCTGTGTGTAGAGAAGCCTTAACCCTACTAGTGGTTGAGCTCCGACAAAATACATAAACCCTAGGTTTAGCCTACTTTGGGCTATCACCGTTAAGTTTGGAAACCCTTTGTTAGAGAACCATTGATTGAGGATGATATGATTCGTATGACTGTTGTGATGTTGACTGCTATTGTTGATATCTGTCTAAGTGCCTATATGCTACTTGGTATATGACATGCTTGCTGCTTTGTTGATGTTGTTATAACTGTGGCTATTATGCTATTTGTGGTAAATGTCGTGTTGTGGCGGAATGCCATTAGAGTTAAGTTTGGCCGTGTGCTGCGTTGTTATGGTTGAGGTAGCTCCTATCTTTTCATGACGCCCGATCCAGTCCGGTTTACCCGACTAATCCCTGACTTTCCACGTTCCATGCTAACGTTCTAAGGCGACCAAGACACCCCAGTTCCGGTGTGGAAGGGATATGCACTCTATTTGGTCACGGAAAGCGGTTTCGGTTTCTTGGACAAACTAACTTCGTTCTGACACAGAACCTGTTCCGGTGTGGACTTGTTCGGGTGTGGAACCGTTCCGCTGGGAACCGGTTTCGTGAGCTTTCGGCAGACATGCTGCATGGGATTAGTATCCCGGTCTAGAGAATTGATCTGAGGGTGAAAGTCATGGAGATGGATGTCTGTTGGACGTGTTGTCTCGAGAGATGTTTGGTCATATGTAGTGATTGATATACATATCTGTGATACATGCTATATTCTACTTGCTATTATTTTCACTACAATGCTTTTGTCGTTTCGACTTTGCGTATGCTGTATTTCTTATCTCCCTATTGTTTCTTGTTTCTCTGTTTTGCCCTTGGTTCGTGTGAGAACGAGGAGCTAGCTGATGGACCCGAGAGCGCACCCCTACATCACCTCAGTGCCGAGGATGCCAATGCTGGGTTTGATCGAGATCATCTATCACGATGGTCGGGGGTGGTGTTCGGACCCCTCTACCTTTTTTATGGTCTACACGGGACCAGTGAGCATCCTTTTTTGAGAAGGGGCATTGCACAGGGAGGACATCGTGGGACCCTTCAGAGTTATGAAGTTCTTACCCTTTTCGCATATGTGGCTGCCGTCGAGATGCCATGAGTGCGACTATACAAGGGTCGAGCCAACTTCTTCGCAGCTGACCAGCAGGAGAGGCTTCGTCTATCGTGGTCAGCGACGGTGGACGGAGCAGTACCTAAGGACCTACCGCAGGCGTAGGGTTGTTGTGTCCAACTCATCGTCTGAGTATGAGCCTCTGGTGACCTATAGGCGTACTCATGGCGAAGGCCAGGGTAGTTCAGGGCATCCTCACCACTGATGGTGAGAGCCTGCCAGTGCGTCCTAGGTTGTGAGCTGAGAGCTTTTTGTGTACTTTTGAGTGTGGGATGGGTAGTGCTGGTGAGCTGCGAGGGTCTTCTTTACTTTTGGATGTATTTTTGTTTCTTTTATTTTTTGTTTAAACAGTTTGTATACTTATGTACAGTGCCCTACTGATGGGGCTACGTTATGCGTGTCTTTGTATATATATGTGCAGTTGTTTATTTGCACCTTAATCTGATGGTTTTCTATGCTTGCCATAATTTGATTACCTGTTTATCATTTTGTTTCCATAACGCTGTTTGAATACCACGCTATCGCTTTAATACGGTTAGGCATAATTAATAATATAAGCTTGGGACTAATGGGATTATCCTACATATGTGGGGTTGTCTCACCAAAGATCATGATGCTCCTAATATCTAGTTAGATGCTAAGCATTTGGATAGTAATTGTGTTCTTGATTCCCAAAGTTCTAGTGCAGCTAGGCCTACTCCTGATCGTAATGGTGATTGTAATTTCTCTCAAGCATCTTTTGTTTCTCCAACTTTTTCTGGGAAGATGGTTTCTTCTTCCACAAGAAATATCTTTGATAATGATACAGCTTCTCCATCCACAAAGTCACCCATTGCAAGATTGGATTTCTCTGTAGAAACGGATGTAATTCATTCTATAGTTAATTCTCTTTCATCACATGATCTAGTTACTCCTCCACCTTTGAATTCGAACCAACTGCCTCGACCAATTAAAGAGGTTAACTCAATAGTGGCAAAAGACTTAAGAGTGGTAGGAAAGTTCTGGAGTGATATTGTTGAGGAAGAAGAAGGGAATCCTGCAGATGTTGATGCAGAAACTTGCCCTAAGAATGATGATATCTTTCAGGCAGTTCTTTCCAAATCTCAGAGAAAGAAACTCAGGCAGAAGAAGAAAAATGTGCAGAGGCCAGTGCAATACAATACCCGATTGAGGGCAGGTTCAAATTCGGTATCCTTTTGATATGAAAATCATGTACTGGAATGTTAGAGGATTAGCTAACTCAGCAACTAGGTTAGCTTTAAAATTTTTTTGCAATAATCACAGAACTGATCTGTTATTTGTCTCTGAACCCTGGGTTGATCTTAGGTAGATTTATACTTTTTTTGGAGAAGCATCAGGCTTAAATCCTTAGCAATTAACAATAGAGATGATCTTAGGTAGATTTATACTTCTTGGTTTAGCGGGCTACTATCGGTGGTTCATCGAAGGATTCTCTAAAATTGTGTTACCTATGACGCAGTTGACGAGGAAGGGGAAAGCGTTCGAGTGGTCAGAGGCTTACGAGCAAAGTTTTTAGGAACTAATGAGAAGACTGACCACTTCACCAGTGTTGGTGCTACCAGATCCATTAGGACAATTTGATGTGTACTATGATGCGTCTTATCAAGGCTTGGAATGTGTGCTCGTGCAAGAAGGAAAAGTGGTGGTGTATGCTTCCGAGCAGTTAAGAGTACATGAGCGAAACTACCCAACGCATGATCTGGAATTGGTTGCGATAGTGTTTGCACTGAAGATATGGAGACACTATCTTTATGTTGCTAAACTCAGTGTATTTAGCGACCATAAGAGCCTGAAGTATCTGTTCGACCAGAGAGAGTTGAACATGAGGCAGCGAAGGTGGATCGAATTCATAAAGGACTATGAATTCGACCTGCAATACCATCCAGGTAAGGCGAATATAGTAGCAGATGCGCTCAGAAGGAAATCCTTACACGTATCTGCCATGATGGTAAAGGAGCCAGAATTGTTAGAGGCATTTAGAGATCTGAATCTGGAAGCGGAAATCATCGAGGATAAGTTGAATCTTGGGATGGTTAAAGTAACTAACGATTTCCTGAATCTTTTATATAAGAAGCAAGCTGAGGATAAGTACCTCAAGAGCGTGAACCAGTTAATAAAGGAAGGTAAGACTTCGAAATTCAGAAGAGGTACTGATGGTCTACTTAGGTACGGTGATCAAGTTTGTGTGCCAGCGGATAGTGAAGTTAAGAATATGATCTTGGAGGAAGCACACAAGAACAAGCTGATTTTTCATACGGGGGCTACCAAGATGTACCAGGACCTGAAGAAGTTGTTCTAGTAGCCGAGGATGAAGAAAGATGTGGCGGCGTATGTCCTAACCTGTTTGGTGTGTTAGAAAGCGAAGATTGAACATCAGAAGCTAGCAGGGTTGTTGCAATCGCTAGGTGTCCCAGAATGGAAGTGGGATAGCATTGCCATGGACTTTGTTTCTGGGTTGCCGAGAACTCATAGAAGGTGTGATGCAGTCTGGGTAATCATTGACAGGTTAACGAAGTGCGCTCACTTTTTACCTATCAACCAGAGTTACTCTCTAGAGCGATTGACTCAGATTTACATCAAGGAGGTTGTGAGGTTGCATGGGGTACCTTCAAGCATCGTTTCAGATCGTGATCCAAGGTTTACCTCTAGGTTTTGGAGAAGCTTACACAATGCGATGGGAACTAAGCTAAGTATGAGTTCTGCTTATCATCCTCAAGCGGATGGTCAGTCTAAACGCACAATTCAGTCATTGGAGGATTTCTTAAGAGCGTATGTGTTGGAAAACACGGGAAGTTGGGACGAGTTCCTTCCATTGATCGAGTTTACTTATAATAATAGTTTCCATTCAAGCATTGGCATGGCTCCATATGAGGCACTGTATGGAAGAAAGTGCAGGACTCCGTTATGCTGGTTTGAGACTGGAGAGAGTCAGCTGTTAGGTCCCGAACTGGTACAGCCCAATGGAACAAGTCCGTAAAATACGGAAAAAGATGAAGACCACAAAGGATAGGCAGAAGAGCTACGCCAACAAGAGGAGAAGACCCATGGAATTTCAAGAGGGCGACCATGTCTTCATGAGAGTTACCCCAAGACCTGGAGTGGGCAGGGCAATCAAATCCAGAAAGCTAACGCCTAAATTCATATGACCATTTCAGATTGTTTGACGAATCGGTCCTGTAGCCTATGAGAAAGATTTACCACCAAATCTATCAAATCTCCATGACGTCTTTCACGTCTCTCAACTCAGAAAGTACCACCCTGATATGTGCTAGAGCTTGAATCAATCCAACTGAAAAAGAACCTTGAGTACGAGGCTTCACCTGTTCGGATCGTGGATAGAAGGATTAAGGAACTGTGCGGCAAGCCCATTCCGTTAATCAGAGTGGAGTGGAACCCGGTGACGGGAGATTCAACGTGGGAACATGAAGCTGAGATGCGCCAGAGTCATCCTTATCTGTTTTCAGGTATGCAACGAAAATTTCGAGGACGAAATTTTCTGTAACGGGGTGGTAATGTAACATCCTGATTTTCTGTGACTCTAATCGAATTGGTTAGTCTCGATTAGGGTTTTAGATGCTTGTGTGAATTGTTTTGTGTAACTTTAGGACCTAGTTGGAAGCTTAGGAATAGGCTTGAACAAAGTTGGAAGTGCCTAAGGTGTTAAACGAATAACTAGGGAAGTTTGGAATTTGGAAGACTCTTCCCAGCTGAGCAGCACGCGCAAGCGTGGGATGGGTGCATGCCCTAGCATGCAAGCATTGGCATGTTGCATGCTCAAGCGTGCTTAGTGCATTTGCCAGCTGGTGTGCTTTTTGACGCGTGTGCTACACATGTCATGCCAGGGTGAAGGCGGAGTGGACAAGGCTCCACGCTCAAGCATGGAGGAGACCCGACGCTCGGGCATGGGCACGCTCAAGCATGTAGAGTCCTAACGCTAAAGCGTTCTCACCAGGATCACTTAAGTGATTTTTCTTCACTTTCTTCTCCACTTCACCATTTCCCCATTTCCAAGCCCGAGCTGCAGAGAGTCTAGAGAGAAGTCAGAGCTTTTAGTGAAAGAAAGCTCAAGTTCGAGGTGATCGAGGTACCGGAACGCGATTCTGACCGCACGGTTGTGATCACGGCTAAGTTTCCTACGACTTTAATGGATTGTTTTCTCGATTCACCAAAGGTAAACTCGAATTTCTAACATGTGTTCTTTGTTGTCAACAGATTATAGCTTAAGGCCGCGACTCGTGAGAAGCTTCGAGGCTGTTCCGGAGCTGTTCTTCGTGTTTGTGGATGCATGGGAGGATGTGCCAGTGTTCTTGTTGGTATTCGCGCCAGTTGTTCAGGTGGGCAGAAGGAGTACTGCTACCGCTGAGAAGGCAAGACTAGCGTAGATGTATTTTCTGTGTGTAGAGAAGCCTTAACCCTACTAGTGGTTGAGCTCCGACAAAATACATAAACCCTAGGTTTAGCCTACTTTGGGCCATCATCGTTAAGTTTGGAAACCCTTTGTTAGAGAACCATTGATTGAGGATGATATGATTCGTATGACTGTTGTGATGTTGACTGCTACTGTTGCTATCTGTCTAAGTGCCTATATGCTACTTGGTATATGACATGCTTGCTGCTTTGTTGATGTTGTTATAACTGTGGCTATTATGCTATTTGTGGTAAATGTCGTGTTGTGGCGGAATGCCATTAGAGTTAAGTTTGGCCGTGTGCTGCGTTGTTATCGGGTTGAGGTAGCTCCTATCTTTTCATGACGCCCGATCCAGTCCGGTTTACCCGACTAATCCCTGACTTTCCACGTTCCATGCTAACGTTCTAAGGCGACCAAGACACCCCAGTTCCGGTGTGGAAGGGATATGCACTCTATTTGGTCACGGAAAGCGGTTTCGGTTTCTTGGACAAACTAACTTCGTTCTGATACAGAACCTGTTCCGGTGTGGACTTGTTCGGGTGTGGAACCGTTCCGCTGGGAACCGGTTTCGTGAGCTTTCGGCAGACATGCTGCATGGGATTAGTATCCCGGTCTAGAGAATTGATCTGAGGGTGAAAGTCATGGAGATGGATGTCTGTTGGACGTGTTGTCTCGAGAGATGTTTGGTCATATGCAGTGATTGATATACATATCTGTGATACATGCTATATTCTACTTGCTATTATTTTCACTACATTGCTTTTGTCGTTTCGACTTTGCGTATGCTGTATTTCTTATCTCCCTATTGTTTCTTGTTTCTCTGTTTTGGCCCTTGGTTCGTGTGAGAACGAGGAGCTAGCTGATGGACCCGAGAGCGTACCCCTACATCACCTCAGTGCCGAGGATGCCAATGCTGGGTTTGATCGAGATCATCTATCACGATGGTCGGGGGTGGTGTTCGGACCCCTCTACCTTTTTTATGGTCTACACGGGACCAGTGAGCATCCTTTTTTGAGAAGGGGCATTGCACAGGGAGGACATCGTGGGACCCTTCAGAGTTATGCAGTTCTTACCCTTTTCGCATATGTGGCTGCCATCGAGATGCCATGAGTGCGACTATACAAGGGTCGAGCCAACTTCTTCGCAGCTGACCAGCAGGAGAGGCTTCGTCTATCGTGGTCAGCGACGGTGGACGGAGCAGTACCTAAGGACCTACCGCAGGTATAGGGTTGTTGTGTCCAACTCATCGTCTGAGTATGAGCCTCTGGTGACCTATAGGCGTACTCATGGCGAAGGCCAGGGTAGTTCAGGGCATCCTCACCACTGATGGTGAGAGCCTGCCAGTGCGTCCTAGGTTGTGAGCTGAGAGCTTTTTGTGTACTTTTGAGTGTGGGATGGGTAGTGCTGGTGAGCTGCGAGGGTCTTCTTTTACTTTTGGATGTATTTTTGTTTCTTTCAGTTTTTGTTTAAACAATTTGTATACTTATGTACAGCGCCCTACTGATGGGGCTACGTTATGCGTGTCTTTGTATATATATGTGCAGTTGTTTATTTGCGCCTTACTCTGATGGTTTTCTATGCTTGCCATAATTTGATTACCTGTTTATCATTTTGTTTCCATAACGCTGTTTGAATACCACGCTATCGCTTTAATACGGTTAGGCATAATTAGTAATATAAGCTTGGGACTAATGGGATTATCCTACATATGTGGGGTTGTCTCACCAAAGATCATGATGCTCCTAATATCTAGTTAGATGCTAAGCATTTGGATAGTAATTGTGTTCTTGATTCCCACAGTTCTAGTGCAGCTAGGCCTACTCCTGATCGTAATGGTGATTGTAATTTCTCTCAAGCATCTTTTGTTTCTCCAACTTTTTCTGGGAAGATGGTTTCTTCTTCCACAAGAAATATCTTTGATAATGATACAGCTTCTCCATCCACAAAGTCACCCATTGCAAGATTGGATTTCTCTGTAGAAACGGATGTAATTCATTCTATAGTTAATTCTCTTTCATCACATGATCTAGTTACTCCTCCACCTTTGAATTCGAACCAACTGCCTCGACCAATTAAAGAGGTTAACTCAATAGTGGCAAAAGACTTAAGAGTGGTAGGAAAGTTCTGGAGTGATATTGTTGAGGAAGAAGAAGGGAATCCTGCAGATGTTGATGCAGAAACTTGCCTTAAGAATGATGATATCTTTCAGGCAGTTCTTTCCAAATCTCAGAGAAAGAAACTCAGGCAGAAGAAGAAAAATGTGCAGAGGCCAGTGCAATACAATACCCGATTGAGGGCAGGTTCAAATTCGGTATCCTTTTGATATGAAAATCATGTACTGGAATGTTAGAGGATTAGCTAACTCAGCAACTAGGTTAGCTTTAAAAATTTTTTGCAATAATCACAGAACTGATCTGTTATTTGTCTCTGAACCCTGGGTTGATCTTAGGTAGATTTATACTTCTTTTTGGAGAAGCATCAGGCTTAAATCCTTAGCAATTAACAATAGAGATGATCAGGTGCCTAACTTATGGGGTTTTATGCTGATCATGTGAATCCCATTGATATTTCAGCATCTAGACAGAATATATACCTACCTTTTATGGTTGAGCAACAAAAGATTCATATTGCAGGGATCTATGCATCAACTAATATTGCTGTCAGGAAAGATCTATGGAGAGATTTGCAGGTAACAGTTAATAATAACCTAGGTCCATGGCTTTTGATTGGAGACTATAATGCAATACTTGGATCTCATCAGCAAAGAGGAGGTGGAATTCCTTCTGCTGCTTCCTGTACAGATTTTAAAAACTGGGTAGATTCTTGTTTCCTAACTCATCTTCAAACTAGAGGAGTGAGTTTACATGGTCTAATGGTAGAGGTGCTGCTGCTCACACTGAGAGGAGATTTGATAGTGCCCTGTGCAATGATGAGTGGTTTAGCTTTTGATCTGCAACTGCCTTTAATACTTTTACTAGGACTCAATCTGATCACTATCCACTGCTTGTTTCTATGAAGAGAGGCATTCCTACATTTCCATTTTCCTTTAAATTTCATAGTATGTGGATTCAACATAAAGACTACAGAAGGTTAGTTCAGGATGTATGGAGCAGAGAATATGTTGGTTGCCCCATGATGGTCCTTTTCCAGAAGTTAAAAGCATTAAAAGTTGCTCTCAATGTGGAATAAAGAAGTATTTGGTGATGTGCATAGAATGGTGGAATCAGCTCAAGCAGTGCTTGATAAAATTGGAAATGATATTGCTGAAAATGGATTCACTGATGATCTAAACAACCAGGAAAAATAGGCTCAAACTAGTTTACAGGAAGCTCTCTCTTTCTGTAACACCCCTTCGAGGTGTCACTGTTCGTAACCCAAATCTTTTTTTTTCGGTTAATTAAAACCTTTTCAAAAATATTCATTAGACTTATTGCTGAAATTCTGATACCAGTCAAAGACTTTAACAATAACAAAGGAATAAATTCAAACTCATCATTTATATATGTCATTCAACTTTGCCTTAAGGCATACATCAATTCGATTTCTTATTACACATTATACTGTACACATAATACTGAGTCACGGTCAAAGGACCTGACATTAAATATCAAAATCCTAAGAGCTGGTCTAACAAAACTCTAAGAATAATAAATTATACTACCTAGCCTACATCGTCTCGATGAGACTGGGCCTCGTCATCAACAGTCCATCCGTCTTCGTCGTCCACATCAAGGTACTCAGCTTGAGGGTCCCGCAATGACCCAAAGGACCGTTGGAAAAAAATATCTGTACATGTGTTCAAAAAACACAACAGGGTGTCGAACATGTACAGGCAAGGGTAAGATACTCTTACACAAGTTTATCGTAATAGCCACACAAGTAAAGCAGCATAGAAGTAATGCATCAACACAGTCATGCGATAAAACATAAATATTCAACATAATATCACTTTCAAAATATCATACTCATTCATCAAGAGAAATCAAATGAATGCATGAGACTTCTCAACTCTCTAGTTCATGTACTTCGAAGACTCCTAAGTCCCCTTCCTCGAGGGATAGGCCGCGAATACTCCCATAACATAATTGCTCTCGTGAGTCAGCCTCTCAATTTAGGTCCGAGCTCCAATTGTTCTGGGGTAACACGTCAAACCATATCCTGAATAGTCCAGTCTCTGATCAAGTTCATTCGTGCTGGGTAGCCGACTTACCACGGCACGGGGTCGCGAGGCCTCTGGCCATTTGTGGAGTATCGACACACATAATGCCCATAGACCTAGTGGTCTTAACTGGCTCAATTCTCAACCACTTGGGTTGTAGCTCGGTTCAAATGGCACGTCAGCCGACTCATGCATGTATGCAGAAGGTTTTCCATTCTTTCTTTTCGTTCATTCTTTCTTTTTCTGTCAAGGCACAAGGCCCATGACTCATTTTAAAGGACATATAGCCCGTTCAATTCAAATTTCAGGACACGAGGTCCAAGTTCTTGATTTGCGAAGTACTAGGATGACGTCGCGGACACTAGACTTGCATGGGACACTAAGTCCGTTCTTTATCTTTTTCAAAACACAGGACATGTAGTCCGAGTGCTCAATCCACGATGTACTAGGCCGACGTCGCGGGCACTAGACTCGCATATAGGACACAAAGTTTGTTCATGTCACAGAACTCTAGCCCGACGTCTCGGTCACTAGGTTCATGTGCTTCACATGCATGAAGGGGAAATCACCAGTTTCATCAAATTCATTTTCGTAGTTCAAATCTCAAAAGCAAAACTCAGGTTCTCTTTGGTGTAAAACAAAACTCGTTTTCGCTCTAAAACTCTTCCACAAAACTTTTCTTTACAAATCATTTTCGAAGACTCAAGTTCTGAAGATGTACTTTCCAAAGGATTTTGGTTTAAAAAGCCTTTTCTAAAGGCTCCCCCGTTCTAAAACATTTTTCTAAAGATTGTTATCGGAATAACTTTCATGAAGAATGTAACACCCTTCTCGGGTGCTATGTACTCGAACTCAAATGCGGAAAAAAACATCGAGAAATAAAAGCGCTGGTTGTTTTCGGAAAATAATATAATTAAATAGCTAATTTCAAAAACGTGGTTCTAAATATTTTCTACATGCATAGGTAAAACAAATTCAAGATAACGAATTAAACTTCATAACACACATTAATATCCAAGTGCTTACTCACATAGTCATAACATAAACTCAAGTCTAATATAGACTATTACAGACTCAAGACATAAGTTCAACGTACGTGCAGCAATTAATATAAGTCTACTACAAAATAAAGGACTCCTAAGCTGGTCGGGCTAAGAGTAGCAATTGGGATACAACCCAAAGTCAGCTTCTTCAAAAGGCTTCGTCATCCGAGTCCTCACATGTCCGCGAGGACCTATGATCAATATCTGTACATGTGTTCCAAAATCGCAACAGGGTATCCAACATTTACAGGCAAAGGTGAGATACTCATATAATAAGTTTATCACGATAGCCGTATAGGCGACAAACAGCATAAAACATCCACAGATAAATATAGTCATTTATGTAATACAATACAACATCTCAAACACTATCATGAGTTATAATAATGCATGAGACTTCAATATCATCTTTCTAATTCATGTACTCCGGAGATTCTAACTTCCCAACATCAAGCGATAGGCCGTAGTAACACCTGTAACACAGTTGTCCTCATGAGTCGGCCTCTCAATTTAGGTCTGAATTCCAATTGTTCCAGGGTACCATGTCATAACCATATCCTGAATACTCCAATCTCTGATTGAGTTCATTCGTGTTTGGCAGCGGATTTACCACGGCACGGGGTTGCTACGCCACCGGCCTCTTGTGGAGTCTCGAACACAGAATGCCCCTATAGACCCAGTGGTCTTAACCGGCTGAATTCTCAACTACGTAAGTTGTGGCTCGTTTTCAAATGACACGTCTGCCGGTTCATGCATGTACACAAAAAGTTTTCTGTTTGCTTTTTCATTCATTCTTTCATTTGTCAAGACATAAAGCCCACGACTCGTTTTAAAGGACATTAAGCCCGTTCAAATAAAAAACACAGGACACGAAGTCCGAGTGCTCAATCCACAAAACACTAGTCCGACGTCTCGGTCACTAGGTTTGGGTTCATCTCAAAAGATCCATCATTTTTCCTTTTGGTTTTATTTTCTCAAAACAACTTTGGAAAACAAAACACACCTTTATTTTCTTGAAATAAAACATTTCTTTACAAAGAGAACATTTTCCGGGAAAAACACTTTTTTGTAAACAAAAACCGTTTTCTAAGGTTCCACGTCTTTTAAAAACGTTTTTCAAAACTTTGATTTCGGTTTTCGAGTATTTTAATTAATTTTCGAGACATAGCTAGTCCTATGCTTATCCAGGATATATATAGGTATCAAACAGCCCATAATCATAACATAGTATCATCCAAGGCATCAATGCCACAAATCATCAATCAATATGCAAATATGTTTCATTAAGTAAAACAACTTCATAACTCATTCAAACTTATCTCCAAATCATCAGTTAAACCACCACAACACATATATCAATCAAGTACTATGAAGCTACCAAAATCAATGAAATACCTCCCTTTACCTCTCTAAGTTGTTTAATCCAAAATCGAACGATTCTCGGCTCCGGCTCCGTTTTCGTCCGCGTCGCCTAAAACAATCAAACATAATACAATTCAAACAACAATCAACATCAATATATAACATCAAAACATAAATTTTCCTTTCCCTAAAAAGGTCTAAGGTTCGGCCATTTTTGCTAAAAAGGGTTAGGGATCACATTTGGTTCCAAACTTTTGGATGGTTGGTTCATAAGCTTGGTTAACACTAACACAAGTCCTATTACTCAAAAATATGAAACAAAACTCAAAGTTCTTCATTCCTAAGGGTATCAGCCATGAAGGGAAAAAGGGGTTAGAAAATGATTTGGTTTTCCATCACTTGGATTCAAGGACAATAGGAAAGTGAAGGATGGAATCAAGAGTTAGAAATCAAAAATTTGATCAAAAACACTATTCATCATCTTCTCTAGGTTTCGGCCACTTTGGGGAAAATTAGCTAGGATGAGAGTTTGATCTTGAGCTCTTGGGTTAGGTAGAGAATGATGAAGTGAGTTCAAAGAAATTGGTTTCCCATTAAAAGGATTTTTCTACAATTTCCTATGAATTTTGAAAGTTTTGGATCATAAACTTGATTTTCATGAAAACAAGATTTGATCTTGAGATTGAAAGAGATTCAAGAAGCTAGGAGATTATATAAGTGATCTTACCTAAGAATGGATGAAGATTGATCAAAGATTCAAGCTTTTCTCTCAAAGGATTCAAGCTTTTCTTAAGAAAAAAATGGTGGCTTTGCTCAAGGAGGAAGAAGATGTATTCTTGGTGCGCTAAGACCATATTTGGGCGTGAATGAGGGCTGAGGAAGGGCTGTCCAGCCTTCTAAACATGTCACTTAAGGGTAAAATGGTCATTTCCTTTAAGAGTGAAATAGTAAAAGTGAAAAAGGTTAAGGGTATTTTGGTCATTTCGCGTCCAGATATTTTCGAACGTCATGACGACCCTGGCATGCTCTTCCAAGTGATATAACATGATGTGACATCAAAATTATCCACTGGCGGGCCTCGTTGAATCCCTTTACGACTCTAAACGCCTCCCGGTTCGAGTATACGGCCGAATATAATATATTATTTTTATTTTTCGGACGTCAGGACGGTTTTTTTCGAAAATGTATGAAACGCGATTCTAAGACTAACTGTCTCGTTCATGGGTCAAAATTAGGTCTTAATAGTAGTAAAACACTACTGTCAATGAAAAACGCAGACCGGGCTCTATCTGAGTTTTCGACTCAAAACTTAATCGTAGCTTCCTACAATATCGTTGAGCATGACTATGGTCTCAGAATATTTTATTTCCATTTCTAAGACCTCGAATAAAATACGAGTTCATAACTACTGTTTAATTAGGAAAACTTGAAAATCGGGGTGTTCCATTACTACCCCTCTAAAAAAAATTTCGTCGTTGAAATTACGTACCTTGGAAAAGATCGGGATACTGTAATCTCATCTTGTCCTCGAGCTCCCACGTTGCGTCTCCAGTTGCTTCATTCCAAACGACTTTGACTAAGGGAACTCGCTTTCCCCGTAGTTGCTTGATCCTCTTATCAACGATTCGCACAGGCGATGTCTCATAAAACAAGTTTTCTCGTAAGTGTACTATATCAGGTTTGATTACATGGGACGAATCAGGAATATACTTCCAAAGTTGTGAGACATGGAAAACATTATGAATGTTGGACAGAAAAGGTGGTAAAGCAATCTGGTATGCTACCGGACAAATACGTCGAAGAATCTGGTAAGGTCCAATGAATTTGGCAGTGAGTTTTCTAAACTTAATAACTCTACCTACCCCAGTCGTAGGTGTGACTCTCAGGAACACGTGTTCACCTTCTTGAAACTTGAGGGGTCGCCTTCGTTTGTCTGAGTAGCTCTTTTGTCTGCTCTGTGCCGTCCTCATCTTTTCGCGGATTTGCTTAATCGTTTCCGTTGTTTGTTGCACAAGTTCGGGGCCTACAATCATATTCTCTCCATCCTGGTTCCAACACAACGGTGTATGGCACTTTCGTCCATACAAGGCTTCGTAGGGTGCCATCCCTATGCTAGAATGATAGCTGTTGTTGTAGGTGAATTCAATAAGAGGCAAAAGAGCATCCCAACTTCCACCATGGCCTAGAACACAAGCCCTTAGCAAGTCTTCCAAGGATTGTATCGTTCTCTCTGTCTGTCCATTAGTTTGAGGGTGATAAGCTGAACTCGGCCTCAGCCTTGTTCCTAAAGCTTGATGTAGACTTTGCCAAAAACGTGACGTAAACTTTGGGTCTCTATCAGAGACTATGCTTGACGGCACTCCATGTAGTCTGATTACTTCTTTGATATACAGCTCAGTTAACTTCTCCACTGAGTAGTTGATCTTAACAGGTAAGAAGTGTGCTGACTTCGTTAACCTATCAACGACCACCCAAATTGAATCAAAACTCTTGGAAGTTCTCGGTAATCCTACCATGAAATCCATTGAGATGCTCTCCCATTTCCATTCGGGTGCATCCAAGGATTGAAGCATTCCTCCAGGTCGTTGATGTTCTACCTTTGCTTTCTGACAGGTCAAACATGACGCTACATACTCAGCCATTTGCTTCTTCATTCCTGGCCACCAAAACTTTTGTTTCAGATCTTGGTACATTTTGGTTGCTCCAGGGTGCATGCTCAGCTTGCTCTTGTGTCCTTCTTCTAGAATCATTTTCCTCATCTCCGGGTTACTAGGTACACAAACCCGTCCATTGCATCTCAAGAGACCATCATTTCCCAAACTGAACTCTGCAGCCTTCTCTTGTCCAAGTAACTCCTTTTTCTCTTGGAGGTACTCATGAGTGGCTTGTTGTTCACGGATCGTCTCCATCAGTCCGCTAGATACCTTGATCATTCCCAAGCAAATCTGCTTGTGGTCCACTTCCATAGCTAGGTTGAGATCACGAAACAATTCTATCAATTCCAGCTCTTTAAGCATCATTGCAGAGATGTGCATGGTCTTCCGGCTCAAAGCGTCTGCAACGACATTTGCTTTCCCAGGGTGGTACAGCAAAGTGAAGTCGTAGTCCTTAAGAAACTCCATCCAACGTCTCTGCCTCATGTTAAGTTGTTTCTGGTCAAACAAGTACTTCAAACTCTTGTGGTCACTGAAGACATCAAACTTGGATCCATACAAGTAATGTCTCCAGATCTTCAGCCAAAAACCACAGCTGCTAACTCAAGGTCTTGCGTCGGGTAATTCCTCTCATAAGTCTTCAACTGGCGCGAAGCATATGCCACAACCTTCCAATGTTGCATAAGTACACATCCTAGTCCCTGATGCGAAGCATCACAGTACACTTCATACGGTTCGTCTGGTTTTGGTAATACTAACACTGGTGAGGTTGTCAAACGTTCCTTCATCGTCTGAAAACTTTCCTCACATTTTCCAGTCCATGTAAACGGTTGGTCCTTCCTCGTCAGTTGAGTCAACGGCGCAACAATCTTCGAAAATCCTTCGATGAACCTCTTGTAGTAACCAGCCAGTCCAACGAAACTGCAGATTTCTGTCTGAGTCTTGGGTCTCTCCCATAGAAGTACCGCTTCTACTTTTGTAGGATCAACGACAATTCCTTCCTTCATAATCACATGTCCCAAAAATTTGACTTCACCCAGCCAAAACTCACACTTGGGTAGCTTTGTGTACAACTTCTCCTTGTGAAGGATCTGTAAAACTTGTCACAGGTGTTCCTCATGCTCCTCGGGACTTTTCGAGTAGATAAGTATATCATCTATGAACACAACAACGAATTTATCCAGAAACGGACGGAAAATCCGGTTCATGTAGTGCATGAAGATAGCAGGCACATTCGTCACTCAGAAAGGCATCACAAGGTACTCATAGTGACCATAACGAGTCCTGAATGCAGTCTTAGGTACGTCTTCGTTCCTTACTCTGATCTGGTGATAACCAGATCTCAGGTCAATCTTTGAAAAGACAATGGCTCCTTGAAGTTGATCCATTAAATCATCTATGCGGGGTAGAGGATATTTGTTCTTGATCGTTATCTTGTTGAGTTGGCGTAATCCATGCAGAGTCTTAAACTCCCGTCCTTCTTTTTCACCAATAACACTGGTGCTCCCTATGGGGACACACTTGGTCTCACAAACCGCTTGGACATCAGATCCTCTAGTTGGGTCTTCAGCTCGGCTAACTCCATAGGTGCCATCCTATATGAAGCTATAGAAATCGGACCAGATCCTGGAACTAAGTCGATCGCAAACTTGATGTCTCTTACAGGTGGCAAACCTGGAACGTCCTCTGGAAAAACTTCCGGAAAATCTTTCACAACTGGCACATCGCTCAAGACAACGTCCCTCTCGATTTCTAAACAGGATAGAAGCATGTATCCCTGAGCTCCTTCTTTCAAAGAAGCTCTTACTTGGTTGGCAGTTAAAAATCTAGAAATCTCAGGGTCAGGAAAAACTAAGGTTCTATGTGCCCAGTCTAAAAGGATACGGTTGGAAGATAACCAATCCATGCCTAGGATCACATCCAATTGAGTCAAAGGCAAACATATTAAGTCAACAAGAAAGTTCCTATCATGAACAATAATAGGACAGTTCAAACATACTGTATTTACAGTAACAAGTTTAGCAGTTGGAGTTGTGAAAATCAAATCAAAAGATAGCGAAGAAATAGGCAAGTCTAATTGTCTCACACAATTCAAAGAGATGAACGAATGTGTCGCACCCGAATCAAATAGTACAGTTAGGAGATTACCAGCTATGATGAAACTACCTTGTATGAGATCATCAGATTTGGAAGCATCAGCGCCACTCATGGTATAAACTCTTCCCCTCGCTGTTGGTCTAGCAGTTCGAACATTGTTGACAGTCGGCTCGGGTTTTGGTGCAGGGCACTCCCTCGCGAAATGTCCTATCTCCCCGCCTTGGAAACATAGAACTCCTTTCAGCTTGTAGCTATCAGGTGGGTGTCCGGGTTGCCCACACTTGAAACATCTCGGGGCTTGGCCTTGGTTCTGGTCGTTTCCACTCCTTCCACCATAAGCAGAAGCGACAGGATGATATGATTGTTGTTTCTGACTATTCCCTTGAGGTCGGGAATACGGCTTCTTCTGGGATTGCTTCCATTTCTGGGTTTGGTACTGGTTCGAGTTCCTAGACCTAGACGTTCCTCCTGCAATACTCTTGTTCTCTCTTCCTTGTCTCATCTTCTCGATTTTTCGGCACATCTCTACCAAGGCTTGGAAGGTACGGATCTCTAGTGGTAACATTGACTCCTTGATCTCGAAGCGCAGACCTCCTTCGAACCTCTTGCATTTCCAGTCCTCGTCAGGTTGGGCTTGGAAAAAGCGGAAATACTTGGTGAGTGATTCAAACTTCGCCGCATATTCCCCTACAGTCATGTCCCTCTATTGCAGCCTTAGAAACTCCTGCTCTTTCTCGGTCCTGGCACTTTGGGGAAAGTACTTGTCTAGAAACTTGATGCGAATTACTCCCCAAGTGATCTCTTGGTTGTTGGCTTCCAATAGTTGTCTGGCTCCTCCCCACCAATACTCTGCATCACCCAGAAACAGGAACGTGGCATAGTCCACCTTCACTCCATCGGGGCAGTGCAGAACAGCAAAAATGTTCTCTATTTCTTGCAGCCACAACTTTTCCGGGTCACAGTTCCCATGAAACTGTGGAGGATCATGATGCCGAAAATCGACTAACCCTCTGGCACCAGCAGCAAGATCAGCTCTTTGTTGATTTTGTTGATTCTGTTGAGCCATCGTAGCTGTCTGTTGAGCAACAGCAGCAGCCATATCAGCCATGGCCTAGATAGTCCGATTGATGTTGTTGTCATCAGCATTGTTGTCAACATTGCCGCGACCTCCACCACGACCACCTCTCAGATTCATGTTTCCCTACAAGGCAAACCAATTATACCTTAATAAGGAAACATAAATCCGTGCGTCAAGTGCTAGTGTTTCAAATACTAGTGTGTCAACACACATTGCTTCAACAAAGAAACAATACAAACAAGGTTCACATAGAGATCACACAACATAAACACAATAGACTCACTTCCCAAGGATTCCCGAAAGACTCGACCAGCTCTGATACCACTAGTGTAACACCCCCCTCGGGTGCTACGTACTCGAACTCAAATGCGGAAAAAACATCAAGAAATAAAAACGCTGGTTGCTTTCGGAAAATAATATAATTAAATAGCTACGTTAAAAAACGTGGTTCTAAAAATTTTATGCATGCATAGGTAAAACAAATTCAAGATAACGAATTAAACTTCATAACACACATTAATATCCAAGTGCTTACCCACATAGTCATAACATAAACTCAGGTCTAATATAAACTATTACAAACTCAAGACATAAGTTCAACGTACGTGCAACAATTAATATAAGACTGCTACAAAATAAAGGACTCCTAAGCTGGTCGGGCTAAGAGTAGCAATTGGGATACAACCCAAAGTCGGTTTCTTCAAAATGCTTCGTCATCCGAGTCCTCACGTATCCGCGGGGACCTACGATCAGCATATGTACATGTGTTCCAAAAACACAAAGGGTGTCCAATATGTACAGGCAAAGGTGAGATACTCATATAATAAGCTTATCATGATAGCCGCACAGGCGACAAACAGCATAAAACATCAATAGATAAATACAGTTATTTATGTAATACAATACAACACAACATCTCAAACACTATCATGAGTTATAACAATGCATGAGACTTCAATATCATCTTTCTAATTCATGTACTCCGGAGATTCTAACTTCCCAACATCGAGCGATAGGCCGCAGTAACACCCGTAACACAATTGTCCTCATGAGTCGGCCTCTCAATTTAGGTCCGAACTCCAATTGTTCCAGGGTACCACGTCATAACCATATCCTGAATACTCCAGTCTCTGATTGAGTTCATTCGTGTTTGGCAGCCGATTTACCACGGCACGGGGTTGCTACGCCACCGGCCGCTTGTGGAGTCTCGAACACAGAATACCCCTATAGACCCAGTGGTCTTAACCGGCCGAATTCTCAACTACGTAAGTTGTGGCTCGTTTTCAAATGACACGTCCTCCGGTTCATGCATGTACACAAAAAGTTTTCTATTTTCTTTTTCATTCATTCTTTCATTTGTCGAGACATAAAGCCCACGACTCGTTTTAAAGGACATTAAGCTCGTTCAAATAAAAAACACAGGACACGAAGTCCGAGTGCTCAATCCACAAAACACTAATCCGACGTCTCGGTCACTAGGTTTCGGTTCATCTCAAAAGATCCATCATTTTTCCTTTTGGTCTTATTTTCTCAAAACAACTTTGGAAAACAAAAGACACCTTTATTTTCTTGAAATAAAACATTTCTTTCCAAAGAGAACATTTTCCGGGAAAAACACTTTTTCGTAAACAAAAACCGTTTTCTAAGGTTCCACGTCTTTTTAAAACGTTTTTCAAAACTTTGATTTCGGTTTTCGAGTATTTTAATTAATTTTCGAGACATAGCCAATTCTATGCTTATCCAGGATATATATATATATATATATATATATATATATATATATATATATATATATATATATATATATATATATATATATATATCAAACAGCCCATAATCATAACATAGTATCATCCAAGGCATCAATGCCACAAATCATCAATCAATATGCAAATATGTTTCATTAAGTAAAAAAACTTCATAACTCATTCAAACTTATCTCCAAATCATCAGTTAAACTACCACAACACATATATCAATCAAGCACTATGAAGCTACCAAACTCAATGAAATACCTCCCTTTACCTCTCTAAGTTGATTAATCCAAACTCGAACGATTCTCGGCTCCGGCTCCATTTTCGTCCGCGTCGCCTAAAACAATCAAACACAATACAATTAAAACAACAATCAACATCAATATACATCATCAAAACATAAATTTTCCTTCCCCTAAAAAGGTCTAAGGTTTGGCCATTTTTGCTAAAAAGGGTTAGGGATCACATTTGGTTCCAAACTTTTGGATGGTTGGTTCATAAGCTTGGTTAACATTAACACAAGTCCTATTACTCAAAAATATGAAACAAAACTCAAAGTTCTTCATTCCTAAAGGTCTCAGCCATTAAGAGAAAAAGGGGTTAGAAAATGATTTGGTTTTCCATCACTTGGATTCAAGGACAATAGGAAAGTGAAGGATGGAATCAAGAGTTAGAAATCAAAAATTTGATCAAAAATACTATTCATCATCTTCTCTAGGTTTCGGCCACTTTGGGGAAAATTAGCTAGGATGAGAGTTTGATCTTGAGCTCTTGGGTTAGGTAGAGAATGATGAAGTGAGTTCAAAGAAATTCCCATTAAAAGGATTTTTTTACAATTTCCTATGAATTTTGAAAGTTTTGGATCATAAACTTGATTTTCATGAAAACAAGATTTGATCTTGAGATTGAAAGAGATTCAAGAAGCTAGGAGATCATAGAAGTGATCTTACCTAAGAATGGATGAAGATTGATCAAAGATTCAAGCTTTTCTCTCAAAGGATTCAAGCTTTTCTTAAGAAAAAAATGGTGGCTTTGCTCAAGGAGGAAGAAGATGTGTTCTTGGTGCTCTAAGACCAGATTTGGGCGTGAATGAGGGCTGAGGAGGGGCTATCCAGCCTTCTAAACAAGTCACTTAAGGGTAAAATGGTCATTTCCTTTAAGGGTGAAATGGTAAAAGTGAAAAATGTTAGGGGTATTTTGGTCATTTCGCGTCCAGATTTTTCCGAACGTCATGACCACTTGATGACAACCCAATGGTGTGGTTGCCTTTTGACGATCTTATGGTTGAATTCTAAGTATGATAATTTCGTGCTCTTTGTATAGGAACAAAATGAAACAACATAAAAGTGATGTGATAAGCCACAAACCAAGAAGGTTTGATAAGCCAAGTGATGTTCGCCACAAGAACCTTGGATTCTTGATAAGAACTAAGTTTGGTTAAACTAAGAACCTAAGAGAACAATTCTCTCACAAATGGAATTAATCCAAATTCAACATCCAAGTTGTCTTATTCATGGTAGTAGGTGCATACATATAGTTGTGGACATCCAAACTTTTGGCATCCAAAGACAAAGCATAACCTCCACTTGAATGGCCTAATTATGTTACTAATGACTCACCTTAGGACCAATTCTAACTCAGCCATACGCCCATCTTTCAAGCCACACAATGGAATCCTAGGACAATCTATAACTCCCACATTTATTAGCTTGATTCCTAACACTAAAGATCAACTTAAAACCTAACTTAAATAGCCACCAAACAATTGAAATCAGCCACTAATCCCCCTAGTTATCACGCCTACCATCCCATCATTATGGGTGGTTACACTTGCTTTTCAAATTAAAAGTGTAACACCCATAACTTACAACATTTATTCATTCAACTAAATGAGGAGTTTCTTATAGCATGCAAGCTAAAGATTCCCTCCTTTAAGACTCTCTAAACTCGTGTAACAGCATGGGAAATATGGGCTTGACCTTCATGCAACTCTTAGTGTAGCCCACTAACAAAGTAGCCAAAATTGGATCCACTCACATAACCCATTGGCGGGTCTCGTTGAATCCCTTTACGACTCCAAACGCCTCCCGGTTCGAGTATACGACCGAATATAATATATTATTTTTATTTTTCGGACGTCAGGATGGATTTTTTTCGAAAATGTATGAAACGTGATTCTAAGACTAACTGTCTCGTTCACGGGTCAAAATTAGGTCTTCATAGTAGTAAAACACTACTGTCAATGAAAAACGCAGACCGGACTCCGTCTGAGTTTTCGACTTAAAACTTAATCGTAGCTTCCTACGATATCGTTGAGCATGACTATGGTCTCGGAATATTTTGTTTCCATTTCTACGACCTCGAATAAAATACGAGTTTATAAATACTGTTTAATTAAGAAAACTTGAAAATTGGGGTGTTACAAAGAAACATTTTTGTTTTCGAAACATCAAATACTTTCATAAGATACTTTCTTTGACAAACTGAAAACTTTTCAGGTTTTTCCTTCTTTGTACAACATGTTCTGAAAATAATGATAAAGCGACTTTTCACTATTTTCCTCACCAACTCTCGACTTCCTGAGTCATATTCAAAAACATCTTGGATTCTTCTTAGTGGCTTTTTTTAGTAAAATCGGCTATTATAACCTTTAGATTAGAAGCTTTTTCATTTCCTCGAATCAAAACATTTCAAAAATATTTGATTAAGACTTTTAGTTAGCTTAATCTTCATTATTGAGCTATAGCCAGTGCTATGCTCGTAACCAGTCCAGGATATAAATATATATATATATATATATATATATATATATATATATATATATATATATATATATATATATATATGTCAAATCTCAATCAAGGCATCCATGCCACAATTCATATTTTAAATATTCAAGTATATACTCCATAAAATAAATCAAGCACATACACAACATATAGCATATCTTCAAAGCACTAATCAAGCATAATTGTCACAACCAACCTCATGTGACTATCAAACTCAGTGGAGCTAATCTCCCCTTACCTTTAGGAGTCATCCTCCGAAGGCAAGTCGCCTGATCGGTCCGCGAATTCTCCCGATTCCTCGTCCGAGTATCCGACAACAACTACAAACACACAATCACACCAATCATCAACAAATAACAACATAATTATCAACATCAAAACATAGGTTCTCCTTCCCCAAAAATGGTCTAAGGTTCGGCCAAAAATGGTGAAATAGGCGAGGGATTTCTTTTGGTTCCAATCTTTTGGATGGTTGGTTCTTAAGCTTGATAAACACTAGTGTAAGTCCTATTACCCAAAAATTTGAAACAAAACTCAATATTCTTCACATTGAAGGTCTTGGCCATAAAGAGAGAAATGGGTTAGATATTGATTTGGTTTTCCATCACTTGGATTCAAAGACAATAGGAAAGGTAAGGATGGAATCAAGAGTTAGAAATCAAAAATTTGAACAAAAACACTATTCATCATCACCTCTAGGATTCGGCCACTTTGGGAAATTAGGCTAGGATGAGAGTTTGATCATATGCTCATGGGTTTAGGTAGAGGATGATGAAGTGAGCTCAAAGAAATTGGTTTCCCATTACAAGAATTTTTCTACAATTTCCTATGAATTTTTGAAGTTTTGGATCATAAACTTGAAAACTATTAAATCAAGATTTCAAATATGAAATAGGAAGAGATTCATGAAGCTAAGAGATCATAGAAGTGATCTTACCTAAGAAAGGATGAAGATGGATCACAGATTCAAGCTTTTCATCAAAGATTTCAAGCTTTTTCTCTACGAAAATGGTGGCTTTGGTTCGAGGAGGAAGATGAAGCCTTGGAGCTCTCTTTGGGGGCTGTCTTGCGTGAATGAGGGCTGAGGAATGGGGCTGACCAGCCTTAAAACAAGTCACTTAAGGGCAAAATGGTCATTTCCTTCAAGGGTGAAATGGTAAAAGTGAAAAAGGTTAGGGATATTTTGTTCATTTTGTGTCCAGATATTTCCGAACGTCATGACGACTTTGGCATGCTCTCCCAAGTGATATGACATGATGTGATATCAATATTATCCATTGGCGGGTCCCGGTAAGTCCGTATGCGGCTTCGTTCGTCACCCGATGAGAATTACGCTCGAAAAAAGGTCAGGAAGTGATTTTTTTTTTTAAATTTAACCAAAACTCAGAGAATCGAATTCTAAGACTTACTGTCTCATTCTCGGGTCCATCTGAGGTCTCTGGAGCAGTAAAAGCCTACTGACAATGCAAAAACGAAGACCGAGCTCTGTCTGAGTTTTTGGCTCAAAAATTAATCGTAGCTTCCTACGATAGCGTTGAGCATGACTATGGTCTCGGAATATTTTATTTCCCTCTCTAGGTCCTTCAATAAAATACAAACATATAAATACTAATAAATTAGCTCTAGAGAGCTTGAAAAATCGGTGCGTTACACTTTCCAAGAGGAATTTTGGAGAGAAAAGGCTAGAGTCAACTGGTTTAAACAGGGGGATAGAAACGCTTGCTACTTTCACAGGTTGGCCAAAATTAGACATGCTTCTAAACAAATGAATGTTATAAAAAGTGAGGATGTTATTCTGGATAATCAGATAGACATAGAGCAGCATGTACTCAACTATTACACCAATCTCTATGCTTCTGAAAATGAATGCTTAAGGACTGATCTGATTAATAAAGTTATTCCTGAGATAGTTAGCAATGCTGATAATGCCTTCCTCACCAATCTTCCAACTATAGATGAGGTTAAAGCTGCAGTTTTTTCAATGAATGGATCAGATGCTCCAGGGCCTGACAGTTTTGGGGGTTGTTTCTTCCAAGCATATTGGGATATAGTAGGTCCAGATATGTTCAAATTTATGTAGCAGTTCTTTTCTTCTGGATGGATTTTGCCTAATCTCAACTCAAATCTAGTAGTTCTCATTCCAAAATTTTCTGGTGCTGAAAAGATTGAAGATTATAGGCCAATAGCTTTGGCAAACTTCCAGCTCAAGGTGATAACTAAGTTTATTGCAGACAGACTTGCTTTGATGGACCCAAAAGTAATTTCAATGCAGCAAAGAGGCTTCATAAAGGGTAGGGAAATTTCAGATTGTATATGCACAACCTCAGAAGCTGTGAATTTGTTAGATTACAAAGCTTTTGGTGGAAATATTGCACTGAAATTTGACATCAAGAAAGCTTTTGACACAATTGATTGGATGTTTCTTCTCAAAGTCTTAAAAGCATTTGGCTTCAATGATACTTTTTGTGGTTGGTTTAATTCCATCTTGGAGTCTGTAAAATTGTCAATTTCTGTTAATGGTCACCCTACTGGATACTTCTCTTGCAAGAGAGGAGTTAAACAAGGGGATCTGCTCTCTCCTCTCCTATTTTGCCTGGTAGAAGATGCATTGAGAAGAGGTATCCCCTATCTTGCTAATTCAGGAATTCTAAAACCTATGACTGGTCCTAGAAATTGCACAACTCCAACACATGTCCTTTATGTCGATGATATTATGGTTTTTTGCAAAGGAACAAAGAAAAATCTTGCTGCACTAATGTCCTTATTTCATGAGTATAAAGAACCATCTGGTCAACATCTTAGCCTTGGGAAGTGTAAGTTCTTTGCAGGTTCTATATCCTCTACAAGAAAGGCTGATCTAAATCAATTCTTGGAATTCAGCGATGGATTTCTTCCAATTACTTATTTGGGAGTGCCTATTTTCCAAGGGAAACCGAAGAGAATTCATCTACAGCCCATAGCAGATAAAATCAAGAATAAGTTGACATCCTGGAAAGGTTCCTTGCTCTCAATCATGGGAAGAGTCCAACTAGTAAAATCAATTATCCATGGTATGATGATTTATAGTTTTCATATCTATATGTGGCCTACTGCACTTTTAAAGTCCTTGGATAGAAGCATAAGAAATTTTATTTGGTCTAGAGATTCTTGCAAAAGGAATCTCGTTACTGTGGCTTGGCACAAGTTATGCTCTCCAATCAATGAGGGTGGTCTTGGGATAAGGTCTCTTAGGTCAGTAAATGAAGCAGCATTGCTGAAATTAAGCTGGGAGATGTTCTCATCACAAAACCAGTGGGCTTTGCTATTAAAGTCCAAGTTCTGGAGGCATAATTCACTTATTGGCCATTATGCTAAATCATCAATTTGGCCAGGAATTAGATAGCACATCAACATGTTTATACAAGGCAACAAATGAATTTTAGGCAATGGGAGCAGCATAAGCTTCTGGAAAGACACTTGGCTAACAAATTCTTTGGTTGATCAGCTTCATTTGCCAGTGAATGTCCATAAAAACTTAATGCCACTGTTAAAGAATTTATTCAGAATAGCTCATGGTCGATTCCTTCTAGTTTTGCTCAAGCATTTCCTGTAATTTCTGCTGAAATTCAGCAGATTATCATTCCATTTGATGCTGCAGCAGACCAGCTAATCTGGAAAGGTACAAAAAATGGTCAACTCAATTTTAAGGATGCATATCTATTTTTAAATCTTCCTGAAAGTTGTGTTGGTTGGGGGAAAATTATTTGGAACTCAGCTATTCCCCCATCTAGATCCTTCTTGGTTTAGAGATTGTTTTACAAGAAGCTTCCCACTGATGATAGCTTCAGATTAAGAGGTTGTACTATTGTTTCAGTTTGCAGCCTCTGTGGTAGTGATTTTGAGACTGCAAACCATCTTTTAAATCTCTGCCAGTATGCTACTGGCCTATGGAATTGACTAAGCGGACTTTTTAATCATCAAATTGATACTTCTAATATTTGTACAACTTTGAAAAGTTGCAGCAAAGGTTGGAGTGCTCAAGTAAAGGACATGGTTCTGTCAGCAGTAATACGTATTATTTGGTTGATTTGGCATGCTAGAAATCAAGCAAGGTTTGAGAATTGTAAAATTCCTCTCAATCGAGCTATTAATATGATCTCTTCTAATATCACCCTTACTGGTACCATCTCAACTGGAAAGTCTTTTTCATCAATAGAAGAGTTCAAAATTCTAAAACATTTCTCAGTCTCGGGTCATTATCCTAAGGCAGGTTCAATCGTTGAAGTCACTTCGTGTAAACCTCTTTGTGGTTGGGTAAAATGTAACTCTGATGGTGCTTTAAGAGGAAACCCAGGATTGACTTCTTATGGGCGAATCTTTAGAGATTCAAATGGTGCCTTCATGGTTTGTTTCTCAGATTTTGTGGGAATTTTAACTTCTTTCCAAGCTGAATTGCTAGCAGCAATAAAGCCAATAGAAATTGCCTCTCAGTGTGGTTGGAAGAAATTATTTTTGGAGTGTGACTCTTCTCTTGTGGTGGCAGCCTTCAAATCATTGGACCTAATTCCTTGGTGCCTAAGAAATCGATGGAAAAATTGTCTACATTTAGTAAACAGTATGCATTTCATTGTTTCACATATATAGAGAGATAGGGAAACTCTTATGCAGATAAGTTAGTTGGGCATGGTATTAGTAATCACTATTTTACTTGGTGGGATGTAGCACCTAGCTTTATTTTAGATGACTTTCATCGTAACAGGTTTAGTCTTCCCTTTTATAGATTTAGATGACTTTATTCCTTTTCATGGGTATCGGTATAGCCCCCCATGGTTACTTTGTATTCTTTTATTCTTTATTTTTGAATAATACTTTTGGTGTGCTGCAAATGATAGGCAGGGTTTGAGGTGCCGACCAAGTTGGGATCTCTCTCCTTACAGTGATGGTTTTGCACACCAATTTTGCTAAAAAATATATATTATATTGTAATAAAAGTGAATGTAATGCTAATTATTTCTTACCCTCCCTAAATAGGATGTATGGTAGGGCGAGTAGCGGTCGGGTTCTCCTCCAGCTCATCTACCTCCTCTTCTAGGGCTGGACTATCTCCATGTGTAGCCTGGCACTGCATAGCCTGAGGAGTAGGACCAGATGATGATGATGGAATAGCATAGGCAGTAAAACCTAGAGTAAGCATAAACACGAGACCTGTAGTGGATGGCATCGGTCTAGGAGCTGGGGATGATGATGGTGCAGTAGGTAGCGGGACTGGCATCAATCTAGTAGCTGGGGATGATGATGGTGCAGTAGGTAGTGGAGATGGCATTAGTGTAGTAGTTGCTGATGCCGTCAGTCAAGTTGGTGATGTCGTCGGTCCAGCTGGTGGGGATGTGGTCGGTGCATCAGCTGCTGATGGAGTGGGTCTCAACGAACGAAGCCGAAGCTGGTAACGAGGCTTCTTACCCTTCCCCTTATCAACACCTGACGGTGGGTGTCGGTGGGTGGCCTCCTCCAGATGACATGTCTATATAGGATATTGCATGAGAGGACTTTAATTCAACACACACACACACACACACACACACACACACACACATATATATATATATATATATATATATATTGAATAAAAACAACTCAATAAAGACTTAATATTAATAATCATCGTGATTAACATAAACATGAGTCAATAAAAATTAAATTCAAGCACATGTATCTAAATTGCCTAATGCCTATTCGGAATCTGGGGCATCATCATTGTCTTGAAATTCTGCCTGTTCATCTTGTTCTGGAAATTCCTCCCATTCGACATCTCCATCTCCATCTATTACATCCTGTTGGATGAATGACACATTACCAATGTCCACTTCTTTGGCATGAGCTTCTAAGTCTTGCAAGCCATTTATACGCTCAACATCAATAACTTCATTCACATGTGAAGGTTCATCCACTTGGTAAGGCACTTCATCCTCTGCTTCGTCGGATTCTATACGGCCCCTTGGTTTCATTTTGATAGTAACACACCAGCCATGTTTATCTATTCGCATTGCTAGATAAGGGATATAATACACTTGCCTTACATTTTGTGCAATGATAAACGGATCAAACAACTGATATTTTTTATCCATACGAATGTCAACGATATTATACTTCGGATCAACTCTTGTACCTAATCTTGATGGATCAAACCAGTGACAAAAAAACACCAAAACTCTCTTAGGATAAGACAAAGTATTGTATTCTAACTCGTATATGTGTTGAATAACTTCGTAGAAATCGTCTTCCCTTCCTTCTGTAAGACCCCTTACGTGAACGCCACTGTTTATAGTTTTTTTCCCTCGCTCCATGCATGTGTATGAAATTTGTACCCGTTAACAAAGAATGTGTGCCATTCTTTTACACAAGTCATAGGACCAAGCGCTAAATCCCTTAAGTGCTAGTTACGAGCATTTAATTCCACTTGTTCAACCTACATATGTAAGTCAATTGATAAATAATATATTACTATTTAGATATAGTGGATAAGAAAAATAATTTTTAGGCAACTTACTTGATCCCTGAACTAGGCAAAAAAATCACTATTTATTCGAGCAGAAGCATCTTGTTCATTTATTTGATGAGATTGTAAGAATGTACTAATCAAATGGAATAATTGATCAATAAATGTAAGGAAATATTATGAAGATAAATGCAATCTATGATAAAGTGTTCTGAAATACATACTCAAGATATGACTTAACTTCAGTGCAATTGATCAATACATGACAATGGGCAGAGTTCCACTCTGCACCGGTTAACCATTGAATTGTCTCCTTCCCAGCTTTATGACCAGGCTGGTGGAATACTGATAGGGATGATAGACGTCTTCCATTTCCACATTGTTCCTAATGTTTCTCGCTCCCAACATGTAGTTGTTGACATAATGGGAACAAAAATGAGTTGTCTCACGATGTATGTAAGATGCACGTATTGATCCTTCAACTCTAGCCTTATTTTTCATTAATCGTTCTCACTTACCCATGAACCTATAAAATAACAATACTGGATTAATTAATAAATACATTATGGAATTGAAATAAATATTATGATTTAAATTAAATTACCTTTCAAATGGATACATCCACCTATATTGAACCGATCCACCAAGCCTTGCTTCATATGCAAGATGAACAGGTAGATGCTCCATTGAATCAAGGAAACCCGGGGGAAATATCCTTTCCAACTTGCACATAATGATTGAAATGTTTTGCATTGTCCTTATCAGGTCATCCTCTATCAACGTAGGTCTTTGAAGAAATGACTGAATTCAGTGAGCGGAATCAAAACATGTTTTGGCAACTGTTGCGTTCAAAACACACTTAAGGGGAGTGTACCCTGTTGCAAAAGTAATATAGAATGGAAGTCCAGATATCGTACCCAAGAGATTAATTGAGATATTAAATGATAAAGCAAGTACTGGAATAGAGAAATCCTTATGCTATTCAGACCTATCGAAATACTAAATAATATAAAGATGATGATATAGCAGCAATAAAAGATAACAAAAGAGATAAAAAAGAGTTAAGAGATCAAGAGTAAAAGAGCCTAGAGCCGTGGTTTCACTTGTTTTTTCGATACCCCCCAAATCCTAATTCTTTTTAATTCCACAGTTGCTTTTCGAATATCAATCCCTCTACGAAAACTGTTAATTGTTTGTCAGGCAACTAATATTCTTTTCCCCTGATGAACCCAATTGTAACACCCCGTTTTTTTTTAAAAGCGTTCTAAAAGCTTTCTGATTTTAATTAATCAGTATTTGTGTGTTTGTATTTTATTGAAGGGTCTAGGGAGTGAAATAAAATAAAATAATCTAAGACCATAATCAAGCTCTACGATATCTTAGGAAGTTATGATTAAGTTTTGGGTCAAAAACTCCGACGGAGCCCAGTTTGCTTTTTTCATTGACAGTAGTGTTTTACTACTATCGAGACCTAATTTGGACCCTAGAACGAGACAGTTAGTCTTAGAATCACGTTTCCTACATTTTTGAAAAAATTTATCCTGACCTTCGAAAATGAAAATAATAAAATATTCAGGCGAAAACTCGAACCGAGAGACGATTGGAGTTGTAAAGGGATTTATCGGGACCCGCTAACGGATAAACTTGATGCCATATCAAGTCACAACACCCCGGAAAGCGTGCCATGACTCGACACTGTCATAATGACAAACGAAAATATCTGGATATGAAAAGACCAAAATGCCCCTGGTCTTTTTCCTAAAGGACGTTTACGTCCCTAAAATGTCTAAATTTGGCGACCTCACCCTCACTCTCTCTCCTCAAATTCGAGCTCCCCCTTCTTTCTCTCCCCTCCATCTTCTTCTTCTTCCTTTCATTTTTCTTCCTTCTCCATTTTCACCATTTTTCTTCCTTACTTTACCTCCATTTTTCTCAAGCTTCTACAAGGATTTTCAAGAAACTTTGTTAAGCAAAGTTGATCATCTCATCCTCCTCTATCATATTATAGGTATAAAATTCATCCTTGAGCTCTCAATCTTCATTTTTCTCCATTGAAGTTCATAGTTTCAAGTTTATGCTTCAAACTTCAAAAATCTCTAGAAAATTGTAGAAAAATCCTTTTAATGCCAAACTAATTTCTATAAGCTAGATTCTGCTCAAATTCCATTTTTGAGTAAAAAGACTTACTTTAGTATTGTGCATGCTTAAGGATCATTGATCCAAGAGTTAGTAAATTTTAGACATCCCTAGCCTATTTTACCATGAAGAGGCCGAACCTAGCTTGTGTGTGAGCTATGAGTTTTGCTTCAAGTTTTTGTGTAATAGAACTTACACTAGTGTTGTGTGCACTTGAGGGTCATTGATCCAAGAGTTGGTAGGATTTCAACACGTCTAGCCCATTTAACTAATTAGGGGCAGCAGCCCAGTCCTAGGGAGTAAGGGATTTTTAATTAAGCTATGTTGATTTCTGGTTGTGTTTTGTTGTATAGAATCGGACATGACTCGAACATCCAACCGCGCACCCGATTGACAGTTGCGAAGTCGAGCCGGAGCTGCACGTGAGAATCACTAAGGCATGGAGAAAGAAATGATATCGTCGGGAAGGCAAGCTTAGTATAGAGTATATATGTGTGTAGGGGAACCCAAAAACCCTACTAGAGATTGAGCCCTGGATAAAGTGTCTGGACCCTAGGTGTAGGTACTTTTGGGCTATCGCCACAAAGATGATAATTTCAGTGATGTGATGGATTGAGGTTGATGTGTTGAATTATTTAATTGATTATCTGTTTACCTGTTGTTTTGAACTATTGGTGTGATTTACTGTTATCCGGCTTTATGATGATATCTGTACTGGTGAAATTACTGTTATAATATTTTGTTGTGATTTGGCTGGTTGAGTGTTGATGAGAGTATGGTGAGTGATGATGTTGTTCCAGTTGATACCATTGTGGTCCTGACCATGGGGCTGTGGCTCGTAGGCACAAGGCATCGTGATGCTGATGCTGATGCTGATGTTGATGTTGATGTTGATGTTGATGTTGATGTTGATGTGGATGCGATGCGTCGTGGTTGTGGTCGAGTGCTTAGGTGTGAGGTTCCGGTATCAACCTGCAATGGATGTTTGTTGCATTTTCATATCATTTAATACCACAGCATTCTGTCCCAAAGGGGGATGTCTAATTGGGGACATGATGTTTTTAATCCCGAGGCGGGATGTCCAAGGGAGGACGTGATGTGATATTATCTCGATGGGGATGTCCAATGGGGGAAGTGATGCAACGGCCGACATGCATATGGGGAAGTTAGCATATGCGTAGGGACTAGTATCCCTCCTATAAGCTTATCTGAGAGAATGACTTTTGTGATGATTGTGGTGTATGACTTAAGAGATGGGTGATGTTGTGTTGTATATGTTATCTGTGTTGTGTAATGCACGTATATATATATATATATGCTGTACTGATGCCCCTCCCCCATATTGATGATATATGTTTCTTATCTCCCACTATTTTCTGTATGTGTTACTTTTATTTTTATGGGAAGAGCCCATGGAGGAATCACCTTCTGCAGAACTGGATGGCATTCCATATGAGCTAGATGCCGGTGGACGAGCCCAGGATCCTAACCTCGAGGGGTGGGGAGGTGATCATGGTTAGCCAGAGAATTATCTCTCGGCCTATTTTCCTATTTTTATTTTAGTCTGTGTTAATATACTTTGTATGCATTACATTAATACTATATCCCTACTGATGGGGCAATGATGTATGTACGTATTTATTTATAATTTAAAAGTTGTGCACTCTGAGATGTTGCGTGCAGTAAATTGTTTTGCTTCCGCGCTCAATTTTCCACTTCGCTTCGTATTAATAAGGCACGCTAACGATCATTATAAAATTAAGGTTAGTTAATATCTTAGGTTCTCCAATGGGACGGCGGATCGTATCACCAATGGTTTTCAGGCAAAGAGTTTAAATGATTAGAAAGCAAAAAGCGCAAAGAGGTTGAATGATTGGAAGGAGTAAATCACGTTTTCTCAAATCTAGATGTTAAACCCTGGTTATCATCCTATAGGTCTACCAATTTAATTGGGTTTGATAGCCAAAATATCAATCAATTTATTAAGAGCATACAAAGGGTGCGCAATCCTAGTATGGGATGAGGAACAACAAAATAACACTATTTGTAACACCCTGATTTTCGTAATCTTGTTATTTAACTAGTATTTAAGTAATTTTACTTTATTAGAGGGTCTAGAAAATCAAATAAATTATTCCGAGGCCATAGTCACGCTCTACACTATCGTGGGAAGCTATGGTTAAGTTTTGGGTCGAAAACTCAGACGGAGCCCGGTCTGCGTTTTTCCTTGACAGTAGTGCTTTACAACTATCGAGACCTAATTTGGACCCGTGAACGAGACAGTTAGTCTTAGAATCACGTTTCCTATATTTTCGAAAAAGTTCGTCCTAACCTTCGAAAATGAAAATAATATTATTATATTCAGGCCGATAATCGTTCTAGGAGACGATTCGAGCTATCTTAGGGTTTTTCGAGAACCTTGAGCCAATGATTTTCATACTAGAGCTATGATAAATCATTTGGGGACTCCTACAAGTGTCGTGAGGATTTTCAAAATATCGGGACGCGAAATGACCAAATTGCCCTTGGTCTTTTTACTAAATTACCTTTTTACCCTTTTACCTTTCTTAAATCTTAAGAAAGCTTAAGAAAATATCTAAATTTTCATGATCACCCTCACTTTCTCTCTCTTATTTTCGAGCTCCCTCTCTCCTCTCTCACCTTCATCTTCTTCTTCTTCTTCCTTCTTTCTTCTTCTCCTCCATTTCTCTTTTCTTCCTCCATTTTCACCTCCATTTTTCTCAAGCTTCCACAAGGATTTTCAAGCAAGTTTGTGAAGCAAAGTTGATCCTCTCATCCTCCTCTATCACCTAGAAGGTATAGATTTCATCCTTGAGCTCTCAATCTTTATTTTCACCATTTATTTTCATGAATTTCAATTTCTAGATCTAAACTTCAAAAATCTCTAGAAAATTGTAGAAAAAACATTTTCAGACCAAACCAATTCCTATAAGCTAGCATGATTCCCTACTATCATAATCCAAGAGCTTGTGATGAAATAAAATCTCTAGCCTATTTATCTTTTAAGGGCCGAATGTAAGGGTTTTGGGGGAAAATGGGTTTTGTTATTTGTTCTTGATTCCACATGTTGCAACCCTTAATCATGTAATCCAAGTGATTAGGAGGCCAAATCAAACTCCCACCTATTTTTCATGGTAATGGCCGAAACCCTACCTTGTGAGTTTAAGGGGTTTTGGTTCAAATCTTTGATAATTGATCATTGATTATGCATTAGGTATGCTTAAGGATCATTGATCCAAGAGTTGGTAGAATTTCAATATCCCTAGCCTATTTTATAAATTAAGGGCAGTAGCTAATCCTAGACATTAGATAGATTTTATTTTAATTTCTGGTTGTGTTTTGTTGTATAGACTCGGACAGTATTCGAACATCCGACAGCGCACCCGACTGACAGCTGCGGAGTCGGAGCCGGAGCTGCACGAGGAAATCACTAAGGTGGGGAGAAAGAACTAATATCGTCGGGAAGGCAAGCTTAGTATAGAGTATATATGTCTGTGTAGGGGAACCCTTAAACCCTACTAGAGGTTGAGCCCTGGATAAAGTGCCTGGACCCTAGGTGTGGGTCCTTTTGGGCTATCACCACTAAGTTGATATTATAAATGATGTGATTGATCGAGGTTGCTGTGTTGATTTATTTAATTGATTATATGTTTATCTGTTGTGTTGAACTACCTGTGTGATTTGCTGCTATTCGATTTTTATGATAATATCTGCCTTGGAGTGAATTACTGTTGTAATGTTATTGTGATTTGATTGGTGGTTGAGTGTTGATGAGAGTATGGTGAGCGTTGATGTTGTTCGGGTTGATATCGTTGTGGTCCCGACCGTGGAGCTGTGGCTCGTAGACGTCGTGATGCTGATGCTGATGCGATATTGATGATGATGTGATGTTGATGTTGATGATTGATGTTGACGTTGATGTGATGCGATGTGTCGTGGTCGTGGACGAGTGTTTAGGCGTGAGGTTCCGATATCAACCTGCGATGGATGTTTGTTGCATTTTCATAACATTTCATACCACAGCATTTGGTCCCAAAGGGGGATGTCCAATTGGGGACGTTATGTAAAATCCCGAGGCGGGATATGATATGATGTGATGTGATGTGATGTAATCCCGACGGGGATGTCCAATTGGGGACGTGATGTATCGGCCGACATGCATATAGGGAAGGCAGCATATACATAGGGACTAGTATCCCTCCTTTAGGCTTATTCGAGAGAACGATGTTTGAGATGATTGTGATTGGTGACTTAAGAGATGGATGAGGTTGTGTTATATGTTATCTGTGTTGGGTGATGTATATATATATGTTGTACTAATGCCCCTCTCCCATATTGATGATATATGTTTCTTATCTCCTGCTATTTTCTGTATGTGTTGCTCTTATTTTATGGAAAGACCCTGAGGAGGAACCAGTTGTTGAAGAGCTGGACGACATTCCTTATGAGCCTGACGCTGGAGGACGTGCCACGGACCCTAGCCTCGAGAGGTTGGGCAATGATCGTGATTAGTCGGAGAGCTATCTCTCGGCCTACCTTTCATACTTTTATTTTGGTTTGTAATAATATACTCGTATGTATTACTTTATTACTGTAGCCCTACTGATGGGGCAATGTTGTATGTGATATATTTCTTTATATTTTAAGCTGTGTACTCTGAAGTGTTGCGTGCCGTGTATTTGATTGCTTCCGCGCTCAGCTTTCCGCTTCGCTTCATTTTAATAAGGCGCGCTAACGTTTATTATGCGATTAAGATTAGTTAATATCTTAGGTTCTACTGATGGGACGGCGGGTCGTCTCACTATTCAAATTGCAACCTTGAAACCAAATAGAATTGAATTAAAGCTAAGACATAGCGAAAAGAGTTTCTACTAACACAAGATCCACCACAACTCTAGTGGTGAATTTAGGTACTCATAGTAATTGAGAAAACCAAAGTCAACAATGGAAAACGCATCCTGAAGGATTGAAGATGGAGAAGTTGTCTCCAACTTAATCTCCAGGTGTCAAATCCTACTCTAGAAATCAAAACTATAAAAACTATAAACTAGAAAGCTATTGCAAAAAGTATAGTATGATAGTATCAAAGCATGCCATCCTAAAGGATTGAAGATGGAGAAGTTGTCTGCAACTTAATCTCCAGGTGTCAAATCCTACTCTAGAAATCAAAACTATAAAAACTATAAACTAGAAAGCTATTGCAAAAAGTATAGTATGATAGTATCAAAGCATGCCTACAGGAGGTTTACGTCCCTAAAATATCTAAATTTGGTGACCTCACCCCCACTCTCTCTCCTCAAATTCAAGCTCCCCCTTCTCTCTCTCCCCTCCATCTTCTTCTTCTTCCTTTCTTCTTTCTACCATCTCCATTTTCACCATTTTTCTTCCTTACTTTACCGCCATTTTTCTCAAGCTTCTACAAGGATTTTCAAGAAACTTTGTTAAGCAAAGTTGATCATCTCATCCTCCTCTATCATCTTATAGGTATAAAATTCATCCTTGAGCTCTCAATCTTCATTTTTCTCCATTGAAGTTCATAGTTTCAAGTTTATGCTTCAAACTTCAAATATCTCTAGAAAATTGTAGAAAAATCCTTTTAATGCCAAACTAATTTCTATAAGCTAGATTTTTAACCCTCTTTCATAATCCAATAGCTTGTAAGCAAAAGAGCTCTCTAACTCAAATGGGTAAAAAGGGCCGAATCCTATGTGTGGGGAAAGCTTGAGTTTTTTATTCCATTTTTGAGTAAAAAGACTTACTCTAGTATTGTGCATGCTTAAGGATCATTGATCCAAGAGTTAGTAATTTTTAGACATCCCTAGCCTATTTTATCATGAAGAGGCCGAACCTAGCTTGTGTGTGAGCTATGAGTTTTGCTTCAACACCTCTAGCCTATTTAATTAATTAGGGGCAGCATCCCAGTCCTAGGGAGTAAGGGATTTTTAATTAAGCTATGTTGATTTCTGGTTGGGTTTTGTTGTATAGAATCGGACAGGACTCGAACATCCGATCGCGCACCCAATTGACAGTTGCGGAGTCGTAGCCGGAGCTGCACGTGAGAATCACTAAGGTGGGGAGAAAGAACTGATATCGTCGGGAAGGCGAGCTTAGTATAGAGTATATATATGTGTGTAGGGGAACCCTAAAACCCTAATAGAGGTTGAGCCTTGGATAAAGTGCCTGGACCTTAGGTGTAGGAACTTTTGGGCTATCACCACAAAGATGATAATTTCAGTGATGTGATGGATTGAGGTTGATGTGTTGAATTATTTAATTGATTATCTGTTTACCTTTTGTGTTGAACTATTGGTGTGATTTATTGTTATCCGGCTTTATGACGATATTTGTACTAGTGCTATTGCTGTTGTAATATTTTGTTGTGATTTGGCTGGTTGAGTGTTGATGAGAGTATGGTGAGTGATGATGTTGTTCAGGTTGATACCGTTGTGGTCCCGACCATGGAGCTGAGGCTCATAGACACAAGGCGTTGTGATGCTGATGTTGATGCCGATGTTGATGTTGATGATGATGCTGATGTTGATGTTGAAGTGGATGCGGTGCGTTGTGGTCGTGGTCGAGTGCTTAGGTGTGGGGTTCTAGTATCAACCTGCGATGGATGTTTGTTGCATTTTCATATCATTTCATACCCCAACATTTTGTCCCAAAGGGGAATGTCCAATTGGGGACGTGATGTTTTTAATCCCGAGGCGGGATGTCCAATGGGGGACGTGATGTGATGTTATCCCGACGAGGATGTCCAATGGGGGACGTGATGTATCGGTCGACATGCATATGGGGAAGTTAGCATATACATAGGGACTAGTATCCCTCCTATAAGCTTATCTGAGAGAATGACTTTTGTGATGATTGTGGTGTATGACTTAAGAGATGGGTGATGTTGTGTTGTGTATGTTATCTGTGTTGTGTAATGCATGTATATATATATGTTGTACTGATGCCCCTCTCCCGTATTGATGATATATGTTTCTTATCTCCGGTTATTTTCTATATGTGTTACTTTTATTTTTATGGGAAGTCCCCGTGGAGGAATCACCTGCTGAAGAACTGGATGGCATTCCGTATGAGCTAGATGCTGGTGGACGAGCCCAGGATCCTAACCTCGAGGGGTTGGGAGGTGATCGTGGTTAGCCAGAGAATTATCTCTCGGCCTATTTTCCTATTTTTATTTTGGTCTGTGTTAATATACTTTGTATGCATTACGTTAATACTGTAGCCCTACTGATGGGGCAATGATGTATGTACGTATTTATTTATAATTTAAAAGTTGTGCACTCTGAGATGTTGCGTGCAGTAAATTGTTTTGCTTCTGCGCTCAATTTTCCGCTTCGCTTCGTATTAATAAGGCACGCTAACGATTATTATACGATTAAGGTTAGTTAATATCTTAGGTTCTCCAATGGGACGGCGGGTCATATCACCAATGGTTGTCAGGCAAAGAGTTTAAATGATTAGAAAGCATAAAGCGCAAAGAGGTTGAATGATTGGAAGGAGTAAATCACGTTTTCTCAAATCTAGATGTTAAACCCTGGTTATCCTATAGGTCTACCAATTTAATTGGGCTTGATAGCCAAAATATCAATCAATTGATTAAGAGCAAACAAAGGATGCGCAATCCTAGTATGGGATGAGGAACAATAGAATAACACTATTCAAATTGCAACCTTGAAACCAAATAGAATTGAATTAAAACTAAGACATAGCGAAAAGAGTTTCTACTAACACAAGATCCACCACAACTCTAGTGGTGAATTTAGGTACTCATAGTAATTGAGAAAACCAAAGTCAACAATGGAAAATGCATCCTGAAGGATTGAAGATGGAGAAGTTGTCTCCAACTTAATCTCCAAGTGTCAAATCATACTCTAGAAATAAAAACTATAAACTAGAAAGCTATTGCAAAGAGTATAGTATGATAGTATCAAAGCATGCCTAAGAATGGCACATAGGGTCTCTTCTTTTAAGAAAATATGAGAACTGGGCCCAAAGTTAGGCCTTCTGCGTAGTCAGCACCGTCAGCACGGGCGTGCCAATCTGGTGGCAAGGGCGTGCTCTTCATGATATCAGGCCGTCCTAAAATCTGTCAGGGTGTACCAACTTCGTAGAACAATGTTCTAGTGCATGGGCTTCATCACGGCCGTGCTCCCCTTCTGGCACGGTCGTGCTCTTCGCGATTGGGACCGTGCTAGCTTTTGTCGGGACTTGCTTCTCTAAGTCAGACCTTGCTTCCTTTGGCAGGGCGTGCTCTCGTATGGCACGGCCGTGATGAGTCTCCAAATGTCAGCTTTAAGTACTTTCGTAAGGCTTTGTTTCGATGGCTTTGGAGGGTTGGCACGGGCATGCTCTCGCATGGCATGGTCGTTCTACTCTCAGAACTTCTGTATTCTGCCCAATTAAGCTCTAAAAATCTTCGCTTTTCCTCAAAAGCTCGTCAAGCTGACTTTGAACGTCAATTCTGTCAAAGCTTAAGTAAAAAGGTTAAAAATCAATAATATTTATCTTTAAATGCGTCAAAATTCAACCTAAATACCCCCTATAAAATGCATAGAATTGAGGTTCATCAAAAAGTAAACACTCCATAAATAGATGACAATCATGGCTTTTCATCCCATTCATTCTTCCCTTGTTAAGATCAGCACATCTTGCCAAGTTGGACAAATAACCGTCGAGCATCCTAAGTTCTTTTATCCACTTGCAAATTGATTTTGCCTCCTCAATAGTTAAAGTGTAATTTGCTTTTGGTCAAGTCCTTTCTCTTACAATACAGAGCTAAATCCATCCTTGCCTTCTCATTATCTTTACTTTTTCCACTCACATTCATGATAGTGTTGAATATGTTATCAAAGAAAATTTTCTCTATGTGTATAACATCTAGGTTGTATCTTAGCAGATTATCTTTCCAGTAAGGAAGATCCCAAAAAATACTTCTTTTGGTCCAGTTATGCCAATCTCTGTATCCTTCAGTGACTTTTGATAAATCCTTCACTCTGTGCCAAATTGGTTCAGGTGTCAACCTAGGTGGCGGCCTATCTGTTTCAACTTCATTCTTTTTGAAGGTGTTCCTGTTCCTTCTGAATGCATGATCACGTGGTAAAACCTATGTGTGAGTCAAACCAACTACTTTTGCCCCCTTACTTTAAGGTAAAGGCTTTTCCATGCTCCATACAATGCGGACAAGCCAATTTTCCATGAGTCCCCCAACCAGACAACATGCCATAAGCAGGGAAATCATTAATAGTCCACCTCAAAGCTGCCCTCATAAAAAAATTTTGCTTTCTTGAAATATCGTATGTAGTCAACCCACCCCACAACTTCTTCAGGTCGTCAACCAAAGGTTTAAATAAACATCAATACTTGCCTTTGGATTAAATGGGCTCGGTATGAGACAAGTCAAAAACATATAGGGTTTTGTCATACACATTTCAGGGGGGAAGATTTTACGGAGTAACAATCACTGGCCAATAGGAATAAGGCGAAGCTGATACTTGAATATACGGGGTAAAACAATCAGAGCATAACCCAAGTCATACATTTCATGGATCGGCGGTAAAATCAGAATGTGTCCGATCAAAGTGCTTCCAAGCTTCGCCATCAAACGGATGACGTAACACGTCCGAACTTCTTTTGTTCTCATGGTGCCATGTCATTTCACCTGCAGTTTGAATTGATGCAAACGTTCTCTGTAATCTTGGAATTATTGGCAAATAGAACATCGCCTTCACTGGAATCGGTTTGTGGTTACTAGTCCGATTGTTGCGGTCACGATACCTAGGCGCATGACAAAATTTGCATTCAACCAACGCCTCATCATTTATGTCGTATTCATTATCATAACACAGCATGCACCTATTCACACAACAGTCAATCCTCTTAGCCTCCAACCCCAGCTTTGACACTAACCTCTTTGCATCACAATACCTTTCAGGTAAATTCCCTCTAATAGGTGTTACGTCCAAAAGCATTTTCATAAAAGAATCCAAACATGGGTCAAAAACAAAAAAATTGGACTTGCAAGCTAAAAGCCTCACACACATTGATAATCTAGAGTCCCTAGCCCCTTCAAACAATGGCTTATTTGTCTCTACCAGCAGATTATAAAATCTTTGAGCATGATCATTTGGAGGTTCTTCCATGTTATCTGACTCATGCACTTCAAATGTCTCCTGCTGCATGAGAGCATCACACACCATCTCCTGCATTAAGGCAAAATGTTCACTAATGCCAATGTCCGCACCACTGCTAGAAGCACCCACACAACTATCGTCAATCGCTAAATCAAAATTTGGAAACTCTTCACCATGATCAGTCCAAATCCAGTAATCACGCTTGAAGCCAACTTTATACAGGTGGACCTTCACAACTTCATCCTTCAAAATCTTTGTACAATCGCATTTAACGCACGGGCATCTAAATCCCCCCTCACTGATATACCAGTGCTGCTGACGAGCTTTGGTAACAAATTCTTCAACCCAATCTACAAAAGATTGTTTCAGACCCCTTCTACCCTTATAACACCTATCATACACCCAACTACGATTCGAAGGACGACGATCCATATTCTGCATGTCCAAACAACAAGGAAACTTTATACATCCAATTGTGGCAACACGACGTCTTAAATAATATGACATGGTCCCCATTCATTAATTGGTATGGCTCTATCCCATTCGAGAAGAAACTTTTCCGACACTCGTATAATAGTTATTTGTTACTTCTCGCGTTTTATACTTGACAAAATTTCGGCAGCATTTCCCATTGGTCTCTAAGTACACAACTTGACCGCGGTCAAGTATGCACCTAGAGAACAAGTGGAAATGTGTCAGACCAAAATTTTAACAAGTATAAGGCATGAGAAGTAAAGAATAACTATTATATGAGTGACGGAAAGGTATCTTCCCAAACCGTCCGACTTGGACAATTCAAGATTAATACACCGAGTGGTACCTTGAAAAAGTACACGTGCTCAATAATATTGAATCTCAAACGGGAAACTAAGGCTTTCCTCCAGTACTAACTATAGAAGAAAATAAAACTTGAACTCAGTGAGACAAGTTTGGGTAAAAACAGTTGTTCAAATCCTCACTCTTTAGCAACATAACGTGCATAAAGACTAATAAAATTAGCAAACAAACATATAAATAACTCGTCTAAACAAATTATTTATTTAAAAATTATATTTCATGCTCTAATCTAGTGTTATTAAATTTAAGATAGTTATTGATTTTTTAAGTTTTGTTTAAGTCTTATTAGGCTAAGAGAAATTAGTATTGAGACTTAGGGTTTAAATATTATTTATTCTTCTCACTTTTTCATTTTTCATTTTTTTTTGTTTTAAGTCTTATGTACCAAGGTACATATAAATGATATTAAGTCTCATACAAATAAATCAGTAATGAACATGAACAGGGATATCATTAATGGCAAAATGAACAGCGAGGAACCAGTTATGGCGGTAGCAGCAAGATAGTGATAGTGTGGTTGTGGTCGCTCCTCTGTGACGTTTGCGGCGGAGAGGGCCTCCTTCTGAGATTGAAAAAAATTAAAAAAACAAAAAATAATTAAATTAACAGAAATGGAAGAGGGAATGAAGAAAAATGAAACAAATGGAAGAGGGAAACAGAAATCAAAGAGGCTCTCACCAATGGAGGGGGCGCGTGGTGGTGGTCTTGGCGGAGGGAGGCAGCGCGTGGTGGTGCGAAGGGAGACAGTGTGGTGACCTTGGTGGCTTTCAGTGGCCTTCGCATCGGAAAAGGAGGGAAAGGGAGAAATGGGGAGCGAAAGGAAACCAGCTCGCGCTGGCTCATGGTGGCGGGTTTTCTGAAAAATGGGGATGGGCGTTCGCGGATACTAATTGAAGGTTACCGACGGCTTCACCCGTCGGTAACATGTAACCGTTGAACTTAGATTTACCGATGGATTTTCCTTCGGAAACCTCGACCAATTACCGATCGATAAGCCGTCGGTAATGAAAAAAGATATTACTGACGGGTTATTCCTTTGGTAAGTGTCCCGCACAAATTTTCGTGGTTTACCGTGCCAAAGTTACCCACGAAAATGGTCGTCGGTATTCTCTTTTTCCTTTACCGACGGATAATCCGTCGCTAATATGTGAGGTTTTGAATTTCTCACATTATCCGTCGGTAAGGTAAATATTACTGACGGAGTCATGCCCGTCGGTAAATGACCTTCGATAATAGGAAATATTCTTGTAGTGTTGAAAACAGCCCCACAACCTGCCATCATGCCACCTGGATTAACAGATCCATCTGTTAGGTCTCCAAGTGTTTAAGTGTCTTACTATGCATCTGATAGTTTGTGCTAAGCGTCTGATCCGTGTGTTTTGATATATCTGAACATTTGGTTAATGATTAAATGAATTGTGTGAATAGTGCTGATGATTTACTTGAGTGTGCAGAATATAAGCTTTATATCTGACTTCACATGAAGAATCTTAAATCAGGCCTTGAAGCGTCTGATAAACAAAGTCAAGCATACCTCCATGGTCTTTTATACATGAAGACTTTTAGCAACATCTCTCAATTATGCCCTATAGAAGAAGCTGATTACTCTTTTGAAGACAAAGTCAACCTCAAAAGAAGACAAAGTCAAGGAAATGTCTCAAAACGGATCTTTGTTATGTGAAGACTATTTAAAGAGATTTTGTAACATCCCAAGAAATAAATAAAAATATAAATAGCCATTAACATTAGCAAATAAAATTAATAGAGTTTTTGGTGGCTTAGAAAAGATGATTCCGAGCTATAAGGGTAGTATAATGATAAAAAGAATAAAAATACAAGTTTTAAGTTAAAAAATCAGTCGCAGTAGCATGAGCACATTCATGCGCATGTTTGGCATGCCCGTGTTGGAAAAGCATGGTTTGAGCCGCATTATGCTAAATACGAGCACGCCCGTGTTGGAAAGCAGGCAAGTTTGATGCTGTGGAGCATGACCGTGTCGAAACACGCGAGTTTTGACACTGATGAGCACGCCCTTGCTCTTAATAAGGAGCATGAACATGCTGTATATGAGCACGCCAGTGCTCGACATCAGAACGGAATAAAATAGATTTTTTTAAAAGGAGGAAACGTGGGTAACTCTATATAAACCAATCCTAAAACACTTTAGTGCGGCTTCAAACACTAATAACACTCTAAAAGCACTCTCTTACTATCTTTGTGGACTCAAGGCCCTAGAGCGGGTGAAGTTGGAGAAGAAAGAGCTTAAGAGGGAAGAGAAGTAGGAAATCTTTGAGAGTTTCTTGACGTGTTCATGGGAGACGCTTGGAGATTCTTGGAGGTCTTCAAGAGGTGAGTAAAAACAACATTTTCTCACCCTTCCATGGTGCAAACAATTTTGGGAAAAAAGAGGGGTTTGAACTATCTAATGATTTCATGAAGAAATTTCAATGAATGAACGCATGTTTGGCCAAATCCTATTTTCTAATTTATGGTTTTTTATGGGAAACGAAATTAATGTTTAATTAGAGTCTTTAATGATATGAATGCCATGATTGAATGTCTATATAATGTGAATTTTGTGGTCCTTGATGATTGAGTTGGAAAGCTTCTATGTGATGTATATGTTATGAGATATTAAAAGGGATTTGGTATGCCTATGTGTTGTTATGGCATGATAGTTTGACTGTTGTATTTGATTGCTTGACATGCACTTAATACTACCACAACAGAAGTATTAAGGATTGAGGAAATACCATCATTGTAGGGGTATTGACCTTGTGAAAACATCACCATTGTAGGAATGTTGAAAATAGCACCATTGTAGGGGTATTGACCTTGTGAAAACATGACCATTGTAAGGATGTTGACAATAGCACCATTGTAGGGGTATTGGAATTAAGAAATATCCCATGGTAGAGGTATCAAAATGAGAAACATCACCACAGCAGGGATGTTGAAAAACACCACCATTGCAGGGGTATTGCAAAAGAAACTTCACCATTGTAGGTGAGGTCGAAATACACCTTATGAATAGGGGTGGACAATGGGATGCCATTATTGTGCGCTTATGTCTAACATATTGAATGCATGAGTTAAATGTTATTTGTTTTAGTATTGGATTCTATGATATGTTGTATTGGAATATTTATATTAATGTTATTATAGAAAACTATATTATTTTCGAAAAGAGCAGGTACCATGGTAGTTTTTCCAGTTACTGCGCCGGCTGAGAATAACACTTTTGTGAACTTACTTTTAGAACTATTTTTATTCACTGGGATTCCCATATCATTAGCAGTGTTATTTTCTGAGCATGAGGACGATATTCCTGAGACCAAGGAGGCTTGAAGGCTAGAGATTCTTCTTAATATTATTGTTATTTTGGTCAGTACCTGTTATGTACTGGAGCCGTTTGTGGTTAAGACCTTGGATTATTCTATTTTGTTCGTTTGGGTTTTAGAAGGCGCCTTGTTTTGAGAGGTTTGGTTTACTCATGTATTTCGGCATTTAAGGAATTATTAATTATTAATATAAAGACTATTTTGAGATTATTATTATTACATAAAGTATTATATTATGAAAAAATTTCATTTCACTATGTTTTATTTAAAGAATTTTGTTATGGGTTACTAATGTAATGAAGGGTGTTACATTTATGGTATCAAAGCAATCCTAAATTGGACTGCGGTAATGGGGTTTTCTTAAAAACAAAACTTGGGCGCATAGGAATACTTGTTAGAGTCGTAGATGCTGCATGCTATGCTTTGGGATATTGAGCTTGGCTAACTCATCGTTTCATTGGTCGTGAGCATATTTATGACGACTAATAGGCGAGGGACGAATGATGCGCTTGCAATAACTATGGATCATGTGACCATAGATGTGCAAGAGCAGACGGAGACTCTTCGACATATAAGGGGGAATGGGGTGATAGCACCCCAAGAACCTTAGTACATGGGGTTACCGTTATTTCGAAGGACAATCCACCATCTTCTCGGGACAGCTCAAATCTTGCAGAAGTTGGAGAAGCCAAAGAGGAGTTATGCTTGTAGCAACAAAGTAGTTATGTTGTTGATTCAGGAGCAATCATTCTTTCATATCACATGTTTGTAAGGAAAATTTATAATTGCCCATTCCTTCTTTGCCTTTGATTTCATGTTTCTATTCCTACAAGTGATGGAATTGTTACCTCTATTGTTTGTTTAAATTGTTCCCCAGTGTATCAAGACATGTTTTACAATGTCTGTTTTATTTGGTTGTCTATGTCTGGATAAATTTCATTTTTGATATGTATTGGTCATCTGGAATCATGTTGTCATAAACTGTTCTGATAAAACTGTTTCTGTTATATCACGACCTATGTCTAATTGAGTTCTCTGATTCTGAACCTTTTGGCATCAATTGTCTATCATAATAAGGGCTTAGGATAAATATTTCTCTTTTCTTCTAAGATAAAGGCTGAAAGTGATCGGGTGGCATTACCTGTTGTATGTGAGTTGCTAGATGTGCTACCTAAGGAGGTTTCTAGCTTACCTCCAAATAGGGAAGTTGAGTTTAATATAGATCTAATGCCTGTGAGAGGACCTGTGTCTGTAACGCCTTATAGAATGGCACCTCTAGAGTTGAACGAGCTTAAGAAACAGTTGGAGGAGTTGCTAGACAAGGGGTTTATTAGGCCTAGTGTGTCAACTTGGGGAGCGCTAATTCATCTAGTGAAAAATAAATATGGGAGTAAGAGGTTATGTGTTGACTATAGGCACCTGAATAAAGTAACCTTTAAGAATAATTAGTACCTTTTGCCTAGAATAGATGACTTGCTAGATCAGTTGAGGGGAGCGACAATGTTTTCCAAAATAGATCTAAGATCAGGATACCATCATATTAGAGTTAAGAGTGAGGACATCCCTAAGACAACCTGTAGGACAAGGTATGGACACTATGGTATATAGTGATGCCCTTCGGAGTGACAAACGCTTCAGCCGTTTGCATGGACTACATGAATAGGATCTTTAGACCTTGCTTGGATAGGTTTGCGGTGGTGTTCATAGATGATATTCTAATATACTCTAGAACACCAGAGGAGCACGAGGAACGCTTGAGGTTAATGTTGCAGACCTTGAGGGATGAGCGCTTGTATCCCAAACCGGAAAAGTATGAGTTTTGGTTAGTTGAGGTGAAGTTTTTGGGACACACCATCTCTAGGAGTGGGGTAGCAGTTGACTCTTCTAAGGTCAATGCAGTGTTAGAATGGGAACAACCTAAGACAGTGACTGAAGTGAGAAGTTTCCTATGATTAGCAGGTTACTATAGGAAGTTCATAGAAGGTTCTCCTAGACTAGTCTTACCTTTGACCCAATTGACTAGGAAAGAAAATCTTTTGTGTGGAACCAGGAATGTGAGATAGCTTCGAAGAGCTTAAGAGAAGATTGGTGTCATCACTGGCCTTGACCATACCAAACCCTTTAATGAGTTTTGTGGTTTATTGCGACGCATCTAAGAAAGGCTTAGGATGTGTTTTGATACAAGAAGGCAAGGTAGTAACATATGCATCAAGGCAGCTTCGACCACATGAGGGAAACTATCCTACCCATGATCTAGAGTTGGCAGCTATAGTATTTGCTCTTAAGATTTGGAGGCATACCTTAATCGACCAAAGTTTAAGGTTTTTAGTGACCATAGGAGCCTTAAGTACTTGTTTGACCAAAAGCAATTGGATATGAGGCAAAGGAAGTGGGTGGAGTTCCTTAAGGAATATGACTTCGAGCTGAAGTACCATCCAAGAAAAGCCATTGCGGTGCAGATGCCTTGAGTAGAAAGTCCTTGCATACGTCAAGCTTAATGGTACATGAAATGAGTCTCATAGAGGAGTTTAGAGATATGAATCTGGATGTGACCCTTAATGCTTTAAGTTTAAAGTTGAATAGATTGGAGATCTGTAGTGACCTTAGGGACGAGATTAAGCGTGAACAGCTTTTAGACCAGGAATTTCAATCCTTGTTGGGGTAAAAGAGTTATCTGTTGTCTGATGATGACGTAGTGTTGTTTAAAAATAGGATCGTTTTTCCTAAGGAGGGGAGCCTTAGGGGGAAATTGTTAGAAGAAACACATAAGGGAAGTTCACCATACATCCAAGAATAACTAAGATTTATCATGACCTTAAAAATATGTATTGGTGGCTAAGAATGAAAAAGGATGTGCCTATCTTTATGTCTAAGTGTTTAGTATACCAAAAGGTTAATATAGAACACCAAAGACCTTCAGGTTTGTTGCAACCTTTAGAGATTCCAAAGTGGAAGTGGGGGAGAATTTCTATGGACTTCGTGATGGGGTTACCTAGGACTCATTTGGGTTTAGATGTCATATGAGTAATTGTGGATAGGTTGACCGAGTCTTCTCACTTCCTGCCAATTAAGGCAACTATAGCTTGGATAAGTTGGCAGACTCATACATTAGGGGGAATAGTCAAGCTTTATGGTACACCCACATTTATAGTGTTAGATAGAGACCCAAGGTTTACGTCTAGATTTTGGAGAGATTTCCGGCTAGCTTTTGGAACCAAGTTGAGTTTTAGCACAACCTATCACCCCCAGACGGATGGTCAGTCGGAGAGGACCATTCAGACCCTTGAGGACATGCTTAGAGTATGTGTTTTAGATGAAGGTGGGCGTTGGGGTAAGTTTTTCTCTCTCATAGAGTTTGCGTATAACAATATTTATCACGCTAGCATAGGCATAGCACCCAATGAAGCTCTTTATAGAAGAAAGTGTAGATCCCCTTTGTGTTGGTGTGAGGTAGGAAAGACCTTGGTAGGACCTGACTTGGTTCAAGAGACCACAAAAATAATCAGAGTGATTAGGGAGGGGTGGGCACAGCGCAGAGTAGATAGAAAAGTTATGCCGACAAAAGAAGAAGGCCTCTAGAATTCCAAGAAAGTGAGCACGTATTCTTGAAAGTCAATCTTAAGACTGGGGTAGGAAGGTCAATGGAAGTCAAAATACTTAATCCTCATTTCATGGGTCCCTTTCAAATTCTAACAAGAGTCGGGCTTGTTGCTTACCAATTGGCTCTCCCGCCACAGATGGCAAACCTCCATGATGTTTTCATGTCTCACAACTCAGAAAATATGTACCTGATGTGTCTCATGTGATAGCTTCTTAGTCAGTACAATTGAGAGATAACTTGATCCTTAAGCCCAGGCCTAGTCAGATCATCGATAAGAGCACTATGACTCTACGGAACATAAGACGACCATCCATTATCCGAAGGATAATCCCATCAGTCCCAAGCTTACTTTTATTAACTATGCCTAACCATATTATAACGAAAGTGTGGTATTCAAACAGCATAGTGAGAACAAAACGTCAAACAAACGGCACATACGAAAAAGCGTAGACAGCATCAGAGTAAAGCGCAAGCATAAGGTAACTATACATATATATAAAACCATGCATCAAAGTAGCCCCATCAGTAGGGCACTGTACATACATATACAAACGGTCTGTACATAAAACTGAAAAGATAAACAAATACATCCAACCAAAATAAAGACCCTCGGAGCTTTCCAGCATTCCCCCAACCCACTCTCAAAATACATCAAAAACCTCGCCACTCAGCCCTAGAGACGCATTGGCAGGGCCTCACCATCAGTGATGAGGATGCCCTGAGCTACCCTGTCCCTCTCCATGAGTATGCCTATAGACCTGCGTAGGCTCGTGCTCAAATGACGAACTCGACACAACAATACGACGTCTCCGATACATCCGCAGGTACTGCTCGGTACGCCTCCTCTGACCTCTATAGACAAAACCCCACCTACTGGATACCACTGAAGACTATGGCGCTGCCCACATATAGTCCTGCTCTCTGCCTCGGTGGGTTCCAAATCCGTGGAGATGGAAGAAATTGGACAACTCTGAACGGTCCTATGAGATCATCCACGTGCGATGCCCTTCCTCTGAAGTGAATGTTGACCGGTCCCGTGTAGACCGTCAAGTGGGTAGAGGGGTCCACACACCACCCTCTCTCGTCATGGTAGAAAATCTCGATCAGTCCCAGTACGGGCATTCTCGGTACCGACATGATGAAAAGGTGTACCCTTGGGTCCATCAGCTGGCTCCTCGTCTTCATGCGAACCAAGAAGCAAAACCAACAATGGAACGATAGGGAGATAAGAATAAAGTGCATAGCCAATCGAAAATGACAACATTAACAGATAGTATGTATAACATATATAACAGTTACTGCATAAAACCAAACGTCTCTCAAGATAACACATGCGACAAACATCCATCTCCATGAGTCTCACTCTCAGATCATTCCTCTAGACCGGGATACTAATCCCATGCAGCATGTCGGCCGAATCTCACAAAGCTGGTTCCACACCAGAACAAGTCCACAACGAAATAGGTTCTGTGTCAAAACGGAGTTAGTTTGTCCAAGAAGTCGAACCGCTCGCCGTGATCAATAAGAGTGCATCCCCTTCCACACCGGAACCGGGGTGTCTTGATCACCTCAGAACGTTAGCCTAGAACGTGAAAAACTCAGCGATTAGTCGGCAAATTGGACTGGATCGGGCGTCACGACAGGATAGGAGCTACCTCATCCGTCACTATAAAATATTCCCGAGACCGGCAACATCCCCAAGGTCACTCACTTGACCGCCCCTCCGCCTTCCATACCTACAATCAGGTACAACTAACCTCGTATGACACAGGCAGCCCAAACTACCTGTCATACGGCCTCGCCACTTGGCAGCTGATGATTTGCAACAAACATTCTCAACGGGTTTGATACCGAACCTCACGCCTAACGATCAATTAGCAACAAACGATGCCACCGCATCAACACGGCCACAGCCTCGACGCCATGCGTCCACGAGCCACAGCTCAAACAACACGGCCACAGCCTCAAACAGTCAGCACAACAGCAACGCACCATCCACGGTATCAAGCCGACAACAAACACGACACACAGCCAAACTTAATACTACCGGCATTCCACCACAAAACTCAACATCATAACATCACAACAGCAGCAATAACATAGTTGGCATATCATATACCAAGTAGCAAATAGGCACGTATACAGATAGCAATAACAGCAGTCATCACCATAACAGTCATACGAAGCAGATCGTCCTCAATCCACAATTATCTAGCCCAGGGTTTCCAAACTTAATGGTGATAGCCCAAAGTATGCTAAACCTAGGGTTTAGGTACTTTATCGGAGCTCAACCACTAGTAGGGTTAGGGCTTCCCTACACAGAGCAGAAAAAGCAACTACGCTACTCTTGCCTTCCCGACGGCAGCAGTACTCCTTCTCCCCACCTGAACAACTGGCAAGAATATTCATGTGAACACTGGCACATTCTCCCATGCAGCAAGGATGCGAAGAATAGCCCCAAGCTCCTCCAATAGCCGCGGCCTCAAGCTCCCAAGCACGAGCAATCACGAACGCAGACTTTGCATCAATCACTAGCACAAAATATATGCAATAGTGTTAGCCCTAGGGCATGCTCAAAGATCGAAGAAGAAAGGTAAAGACTCGAAGAATCATGAAGAACACGTGTTAGGGATTCAAGTTTACCTTTGGCGAATCGAGAAAATAATCAATCAAAGCTGTAGGAAACTTTGTCGCGATCACAACCGTGTAGTCGGAATTATGTTCCGATACTTCGATCGCCTTGAAACGGGAGTTTCTCACTCTAGGATTCCACAGCTTCTCTCTCTACTCTTTGTATCTCGAGCTCAAGAACATGGACAGTGAGACAAGTGAAAGTGAAAGGAAAGACTTCACTTGTGGCATCAGCATGCTTGAGCGTTCCCACTCTTGAGCATGGGGTGCTCTCCATGCTTGAGCGTGGAACCTTGTCCACTCCGCCTTCACCCTGGCCTAACACATGTTGGACACGCGTCAGAAAGCACACCAGCTGGCAAACACACTCAGAACGCTTGAGCGTGCAACATGCCAATGTCTGAGAGTAAGCACGTTAGGGCGTGCTCCCTTCCCACGCTTTAGCGTTCTGCTCAGCTGGTAAGAAATATGTTTGATTTTGTGATAAGTTTTGAGTGCTTTTAGTAAAAAAAAATGATGGGAGTTTGAGGTTATGTGTGGACAATAGGCAATTGAACAAAGTAACCATTAAGGATATGTATCTTTTGCCTAGGATAGATGACCATAGATCGGTTGAATAGAGTGACGGTTGATTCTAGTAAAGTAGATGCAGAGATAGGATGAGGAAAGCCAATGTAGTGGTCGATGCTCTGAGCAGGAAATCTTTACACATGTCTAGCTTGAGGCTGCAAGAGATGAACCTAATAGAAAGAATCTAGAGACAAGAATTTGGATGTTTTTTCAAAAGCTTTAAGTTTGAATTTGAATAGGTTGAAAATTTGTAGTGACCTTAGAAAATAGATTAAGCTAGCAAGTGCAGTTTTTAGACCAGACATTGCAATCTCCTTTGGATCAAGAGAATTATGTGTTATCTGATAATGGTCTAGTGTTGTTTGAGAATAGGATCGTTGTTCCTAAGGAGGGGAGCCTTAGAGAGAAAAAAATTGTTAGAAGAGACACATAAAGGAAAGTTAACCATACATCCAAGAATAACCAAGATGTATCAAGATTTAAAGAAGATGTATTGATGGACGAGAATAAAAATAGATGTTGTCTTAAAGAAGTTGTATAAATATGCTCAAATTTTATTATTATTTTGTAAATTTGTTATATAATTTTTTTTATAGAATCACTTTCCTTGAAATTTCAGATTGCTTCTCAAGTGACCAAATATTAATCGCAATTAATGTATCCCTTGGATTTGTTTTCCATATAGAGTAATGACATGTCTAACCATAACAAACTTATAATTCTTGTCAAAAACTGAAAAATGTTATTTCTTATTTGTATTTGCCTACTCAAAGATCAAGATGAAACTGATTTCTTAGTACTGATATGGTATTTATTGGCGGAGTGTTTTTTTACAGTTGTTTCTGTACAATGTCTACACGGTTTAATTACAAGTTTGCTAAATCTTATTCTCCATTTTGTTATCACAATTCTTTTAATTAAGATCATCTTGTCAACAGAAAGTGAAACTATTTCTTTTTCTTGTGAAATTATCATCTTTGGCTAGATAAGACTTAGTATGTGGATGTTGCTACTGCTTATCCTTTCTTTCTTTGTTTCTTTTTAATTATAAAATTCCACTGTTCTGTAAATAATATAAGAAATTTGTTTTGAGTCTATAAGAGACTATTAGATCTGCGGATGGATGGTATAAAACTTTACTTCATTTTCTTTTGTGGATTGTTTGTTAAAAATCTACTTTTGAAAATGCTTATCATGATGAAACGCAAATTAAGGTATTATAATTATAGGAGGATTGACAGAAATACATTCTTAAGTGCATGACTTTATTATATAAAATTATTGTCTTCTTTTTAAATATATTTTTTATAATTAAGGTGCCATGAATGGTACACTTATTATATGGTGAAATAGTTAATGACTATATATATTGATGATGTGATTAGGAAATGTAGGTCCCCTTTATGTTAGTGCGAAGTAGGTGAGAAGATATTGTTAGGACATGATTAAATCCAAGAGACCATAGTTAGGGTTCAAATGATTAAGGGAAAGATGCGCACTGCGCAGAATAGGTCAAAAGTGTTATGCCGTTAAGAAAAGAAAGCCTTTAGAATTTTAGGAAGAGAAATATGTATTCTTGAAAGTCACTCCTAAGGCTGAGATGAGGAGGATAATGTCATTCTGAAAAATTAATTCGTCGTTTCTTGGGTTCTTTTCAAATCCTAAAAAGTGAGTATGTTGCTTATCAATTGGCTCTTCAATCACATTTGTCAAATCCTCACAACGTCTTCCATGTTTCTCAACTCCGAGAGTACGTTCCAGACGTTTTGTATGTGATGGCTCCTAAGTCAATTCAATTAAAAAAGAAATTAATATATAGACCCGGATCTATTCAAATCATTGACGAGAGCACTAAGACTCTAATGAACAAAACGATTCCATGAGTGAAGGTAGTTTGGGAAGGGTTAACTGCCGAGGAAGCTACACGGGAGCTTGAAGAGGATGTTATACGTCAATATCCAGATCTCGCTAATTAAGGTAAATTAGTTCTTAAGGTTGTTAAGTATACTATTTATTGGTTGGATTGCTTAAGTATAATGTTAATTTCAGGGGACGAAATTCTTAAAGGAGGGGAGAAAATACAACATCCTAAAATTATAATATAATTTTTTGATAAACAGATTAAGTTATTAAAATGTATTGTGTAGATTAGTTTAAAAAATGTATACTATAGATAAATTTAATTAAAAAGTAACGAAATGGGGTAAATAGGAATAAAAGAAAAAAGAAAAAAAATTAGAAGCAAGGTGGGGTGGGATCCATGTTGCTAGCAAATTAAAGGATTTGCAAAGCCAAATCCAACTCACAAGGAAAGCACTCACAGCATCGAGAATTCCATTGGAATTCTTAGAAGAAAAAACAAAGATGGTGGGCACATAAATATATTGAATTGATTTGGAAAGAAAGAATCATGTACAGACTAGAATGACTCAACAATTCTGTTGCTTTCTTTTTGGTCAAAAAGAAAGTTTGGCCCCTATATATATTGAAATGGAGGTTGGTTTTAAGATAGACAGGCCATGTTAGTGTGTATTGGTGGCATTATTCATCAGACGATTGTTATGAAAAGTAAAATTAAAAAGACTAATGAAGGGCTGAGATATATTACCTACAAACGGTTGTGCCTGTAAACAAAAATGAGTGTGTGACTTTTCAAGGAAATAAAATGGGTTAAAAAAAGATGGTTCATGAGAAACTGTCTTAATAGATTCGACAGGTTGTGGGCGCATGCAAGCCTCATGAAGGCGGCGGTGTACGCGCGCCACTACCCCGCCGCTGCCCAGTCCGACTGTTGCCGCTCTCTTCGCCCCAAAGGCTCCGCCCTCAACACCTTTGCCGCCATTGAACCTCTCTCCGTCTCTAACAACACCTTCCATCAGTCCATGCATGATGAAGGGAAGAGATAGTACATACGAGATTCATGGAGAGAGAAAGTTTTGCTCTATATAAAATATGACCTGCAATTGCAGGTAACTTAAGGAGCATATCCGTGGGCACTAAGATGGGCTGCCTACCTTAAAACAAACCTGAAACGGATGGGTTCTCTTTCTAATTGAAAGATAGTTAATTGACCTATTTCAATAATAAAGAAGAAATGCAACCAGCAGGTTTAGCGCCGCTCAACGAAAAAACATGGCACCAGTCACAGGATCATTGAGTGTGAGGCAGAGCACAAATCCAAGATCGTCATCGAGAAGAACAAAAGCATTATTGGTGAAATGCTCACCAATAGGATGAAAAATATCCATATCTGAGATGAGATATCAGATTATGGAAAATATTCACATCTGGGATAGGATATCAGATTATTGAAAATATTTATATCTGGTATGAGATATTAGACTTTTAAAAGTATCTACATCTGGGATGGAATATTAGATACCTCCATTTGGGATAGGGAAGGCAGTGGGATACCATTTGATGAACCTCAATTCTGTGCATTTTATAGGAGGTATTTGGGTCGAATTTCGATGCATTTTAAGATAAATATTATTGTATTTCATCCTTTTACTCACGTTATGACAGAATTGACATTCGGAGGCAGTTTAATGGACTTTTGAAGAAAAGAGAAGGTTTTTGAGCTTAAAGTGGTAGAATACTGAAATTCTGAGATTAGTACAGACATGTCATGCGAGAGCACGCCCGTGCCAACCTTCTAAATTCATTCATCCAAACAAAACCTTACTAAAATAGTCAAAGCTGACCTCTGAGGACTTAGCACGGCTGTGCCATGTAAGAGCACGACCATGCCACATTGAAGAAATGGCTAACTCAGAGAAGCAAGGCTTGACAGAAGCTAGCATTGTCCGAATCGTAAAGAGCACGGCCATGCCAGATGAGGAGCACGCCCATGCGGAAGTCTGTGCCTTAGAACGCTGCTTTACAAAGTTAGCAAGCCCTGACACAATTGAGCACGACCGTGCTAAGTGAAGAGCACGCTCGTACTGAGTGAAGAGCACAACCGTGCCAAGTGAAGAACATGCCTGTGCTAATGGCACAGAAGATCTAATACAAGGCCCAGTCTGCATATTTTGTTATAAATAGACACCCTCTGTGCCACTTCAAGGACATCTTTGACACCTTTGGCAAACTTTGCCTTCTGTACATTCTTTTCGTCTTTTATTCCTAGTTTTAGGATTTGTAGTTTATAGTTTTTGTAGTTTTAATTTCTAGAGTAGGATTCACACCTGGAAATTAAGTTGGAGACAACTTCTCCTTCTTCAATTCTTCAGAATAAGTTTTCCATTGTCGAATTTGGTTTTCTCTATTACTATGAGTAGCTAAATTCATCACTAAAGTTGTGGTGGATCTTGTATTAGTAGAAAATCTTTTTGCTATGTCTTAGCTGTAATTCAATTCTATTTGGTTTCAAGGTTGCAATTTGAATAGTGTTATTCTGTTGTTCTTCATCCCATACTAGGATTGCGCATCCTTTGTATGATCTTAATCAATTAATTGATATATTGGCTATCAAGCCCAATTAAATTGGTAGACCTATAGGATAACCGGGGTTTAATATCTAGATTTGAGAAAATGTGATTTATTCTTTTCAATCATTCAACTTCTTTATGCTTTATGATTTCTAATCATTTAAAATCTTTGCCTGACAACCATTGGGTTTATTTGGGGAAAAGAATATTAATTGTCTGACAAACAATTAATAGTTTTCGTAGAGGGATTGATATTCGAAAAACAACTGCGAAATTGAATAGAATTAGGATTTAGGGGGTATCGAAAGCATAAGTGAAACCACTGCTCTAGGCTCTTTTACTCTTGATCTCTTAACTCTTTTTATCTCTTTCATTATCTTTTACTACTCCTTTATTATTATTATTTATTTTTTAAGTTCTTAATTAGTCTAAATAGCATAAGGATTTCCCTATTCTAGTACTTGCTTTATCACGTAGTTATCTAAATTAATCTCTTAGGTACGATATCTAGACTTCTGTTCTATATTACTTCTGCGACAGGGTACACTGCTCTTAAGAATGTTTTGGACGCAACAAGTTTTTTGCACCGTTGTTGGGGATTAATTTTTGATATTTTGTAATTTTAGTAATATTGGAAGAAAAGAAATTCTAGTTAATTTAAACATTTTTTTTTATTCTCTCTCTTTGTATGCTGACACGTTCTAAAGATTCTGATCTAGTTTTTGACAGGGAAGTTGAATGGACTTTTCACAGGCTGTGGAGGCAAGCAAGAGAGAAGAACGCCATGGGAGAAAGAATGACATTGCTAGATTACTTTACCCCCTCTGCTGAGATGACAGATAGCATCACCAACCCTATGGTAGATGCCAACAAATTTGAAATCCAGCCTACGATGATGTCTATGGTCCAAAGCTCTGGACAATTTACTGGACTGCCCAATGAAGACCCTAACACTCACTTGAAGAAATTCTTAAGGGTCACAGATTTGATAAAGTACAGTGGAGTTTCCACAAATGCTATCAGATTGAGGTTGTTCCCATTCTCTCTTTCAGACAAAGCTGACCAATGGCTATTATATCTACCTGCTGGTTCCATCACTGCTTGAAACCAACTGACTCGCCAATTTTTGGCTAGGTGTTTCCCTCCTTCTAAATCTGCAAAATTTAGAGCTGACATCACTAATTTTGTGTAGTTTGAGAACAAATCCTTATTTGAAGCATAGGAGCGAAACCACGACTTGATTCGAAGATGCCCATGTCATGGCTTTTCAGTTCCTATTCAGGTGCAAACTTTTTATATTGGGCTCTCTCAACATGATAGATCCAATTTGGATGCTGTTAGAGGAGACTCTATCTTGAAGAAAACACCTGAAGAGGCTCACGCCTTGATTGAAGAAATGTCAGTCAACCATTACCAGTGGTCTCAAGGAGATAGTCATATTGTCAAGAAGCCAATTGAAGTTTATCAGGTTAATGCCAACACGGCACCGGAGTCCAAACCGGAAGCTCTTTCAAAACAAATGGAGATCTTAATGCAAGCTCAATCACAAGCCAAATCTAAAGTTGAGCTAATTGAGGAGACGAATTACATAGGGAACATCCCTAAGAGGCAGAATGACCCATAAAATTTAGGGTGGAAGGATTGTCTTGATTTCTCATGGAAGGATCATCAAAATAGTTAAGATGTCTATAGGCCCCCTTATTTGCAAAACCAGACTAACCAAGAGGAGAGGCAACCAAAATCCGAGGATCTTTTGATGAAGTACATAGAAAAGATTAATAAAAGGGTAGATGTCATGGAAGCTCAGATGTCTAACATTGCTCAATTGTTAACTCAGACACTGCATAGAGTATCACAGAATCAAATTGAACCTAATCCAAGTGAAGGGGTCGATGTCATCACTACTAGGAGTGGCAAGGAATTGAATAAAAAACACAAGGAAGACTCTGCACCTATGAAAGAAGATGCTCCCGCTGAAGAAATCGATTCTAAAGATGAGCTTGGCCATGCAACACCTCTAGCACGGTCCCAGTCGCAAAGAGCACGGCCGTGCCAGATGAAAAGCAAGCCCGTGCTTCAGATCGTGCCTTAGAACGTTGTTCTACGAAGTTTGTCAGCCCTAACACAATTGAGCACAGTCGTGCCAAGTGAAGAGCACACCCATGCTCATGGTACAGAAGACCAGAATCAAGGCTCAGTCCGCGTAATTTGTTATTAATAGAGGCCCTGTGTGCCACTTAAGTGACATCTTTTGCACTTTCTTTCATCTCTTTATTTCTTTGAGTACTATACTCTTGCTTAGCTTTTAGTTTGTAGTTTTGATTTTTGGAGTATGATTTGGCACCTGGAAATTAAGTTGGAGACAACTTCTCCCTCTTCAATTATCCAAGATGCGTTTCCCTTTGTTGATTTTGGTTTTCTCTATTACTATGAGTAGCTAAATTCACCACTAGAGTTGTTATGAATCTTGTGTTAGTAGAAACCCTTTTTTCTATGTCTTAACTTTAATTCAATTCTATTTGGTTTCAAGGTTGCAATTTGAATAATGTTATTCTGTTGTTCTTCATCCAATATTGGGATTGCGCACCCTTTGTATGCTCATAATCAATTAATTGATATTTTGGCTATCAAGCCCAATTAAATTGGTAGACCTATAGGATAACCGGAATTTAATATCTAGATTTGCGAAAACGTGATTTATTTCTTTAAATCATTCAACTTCTTTATGATTTATGCTTTCTAACCATTTAAACTCTTTGCCTGACAATCATTGGTTTTATTTGGGGAAAAGAATATTAATTGCCTGACAAACAATTAATAGTTTTCTTAGAGGAATTGATATTCGAAAAGCAACTACGAAATTGAATAGAATTAGGATTCGGGGGTATCGAAAGCACAAGTGAAACCACGACTCTAGGCTCTTTTACTCTTGATTTCTAAACTTTTTATTCTTCTTTCATTATCTTTTACTACTGTTTTATTATTATTTATTTTCTAAGTTCTTGATTAGTCTAAATAGCATAAGGATTTCCCTATTCTAGTACTTGCTTTATCACTTAAGTATCTAAATTAATCTCTTGGGTACGATATCTAGACTTTCGTCCTATATTACTTCTGCGACAGGATACACTGCCTATAAGTGCATTTTGAACGCAGAACCATTGCATTGATATGAGCTCATAGACCTTAGTGGATCTGGGATTCACACCGGTTCTGGGAACCAAACAGTCAAGTCAAGTGATTCCGGGAATCATTGAGTCATGTTCATGGAGTTGCATATTGCATAGAGTATGCATGGTTGACATGAATAAATGCTTTGAGGTGTGAATCTTTTGTCTACAGTGATATTTATTTTATTATATATGATGTTGAATAATATATGTTTGATCTAAAAGAATTTATTATGTGTATTTTCTGCGGGTACCATGATTGATTTTTCTGGTTGCCGTGCCGGCTGAGAACAACACTATTTGTGAACCTTTTTATTAAATGTTTTTATTCACTGGGATTATAAATTTCATTAAAAGTGTTATTTTCAGAGCACGAGGACATTACCACTGAGACTGAGGAGACATAAAGACTTAGTGCTTTGTTTAGCTATTTATTATATTGGTTAGTATAATGTTCAATAAGATGCTGCTTGTGGCCAGAACCATATCATTTTATTTTATCATTTGGATATTTTAAGTAGACGCCCGGATTTTAAGACAATTCATTTTATTTATATAAGGATTTTTATCATTATTTTCTTTTAATAATTATTGAGTTAATTTCGAACCATTATATTTATGAAAAATTTATTTAGTCACATTTGAATTGCAAAATTTGTTTTAGGCTACTAATGTAGCAAATGGCGTTACATAATGCATACCACCTCTTCTCCCCATCTATAGTCCTAGTTGAGGAAGAACCAAAAAACCACCAGTAACCATCTATGTTATCATTATCTGTGTTGATTGTCAATGTATTCCGTACAAGAAGACGATCAACGCCTTGTTCATGATAGATTGTCGGTGAAGGTTGGTGATCAAGTTCTCCCTTTTGAAGAATGCTTAAGGTCAGGAACAAACGATGAATCCAGGTATATTCATAATCAATGAATCCTAGTAATCTGACATGATGTAGATCATAGGCTATATGATTTATGTGCTTTAGGATGTATGCATAGCTTTAGATTTAGATGTGATTCATTCTTCCATGGGTCAGGTAGATGCCCCCATATTTCCTTTCCTTGTATTTTTTTTTCTTATCTTAATATTTTGATGTGTTGCAAATGATAGATAGTAATTGTGGTGCCAACTTTCGTTGGAATTACCTCTTACTATTGTGATGATTTTACATGTCATTTGTTTTAAAAAAAAACTATATGCAGTCAAACAAATATTATGCATATCGATAATGATATAAAGAAATATGTACAATCTTTTTTTACACGCAATTTCATTTTTTAAAACTGTATCACACACATTTTAAATATTATATAAATAAATCTTCTAATAATTTTAAAATAAAATTATTATGCATCTCAAGAGTACAAATTTAGTAACAACAAAATAAATAAAGTATATAGAGGGAATCATGAAGGTATTGCTCAGCAAGCCCAGCAGTAATGCACTGTACTCAATTTTTGGCTCTCTTTTTTCTGCCACCCACCTTCGCCCAGCATTTCAAACTTTGCTTGAGGTCTTTAATCATTTTTAAAAGGGGGAATTGTCTCAACCCGAAAATGGAAACAACAACGATGGACAAACTGTATGCTAAAGTTGTTGTCTTTTTGTTCCCCTCCATTCGAATGGTGAGCAAAATGGTTGCAGCAAATGCTACCATTGTGCAGATCAGCGAGAAGAATAGCATAATGAATCCTATCTTCAGTTTTCGAGGCAGAGACACATGGAAATCCCACAAATCAAATGAAGATGTGAGGATAGAAAGGAACATCACCACTGAACCTAATGAGCAGGAAAGGGCCACAACATCCATGATAGTAAAAACGTGGAACACATTAGAGGTATGGAGTACAGGTGTGCCACTTTCAGTCCCTCCCGGAATGGCATAAGCAGCAGCAAAGACAACACCAGCAATGAGGACAGCCACGGTGGAGCACGACTGAGCTGTTTCCTTCATCCATTGCTTTGCTTGATCATGCATCTCTGCATGCTCTATGTCCAAAAGATCTCCAGCTGTTAAACCATCTTTGTCACAATGCATTAAATAGTGCTCAGGAACCTTTGACTTAACTCGCTGAGATAAAATAAGTGACAAAAAGTTATTGATTGAATATACTCTAATTATCATTTGATTCACATGAATTATCAATACTAGAAATTCGTCAAGGTCATATTATCCTACTCATATAATAATAACAAAATTGTATCCTACTCATGTAATATTGATAATTTATATAAATTGATTTCGTAATTAAAACTGTTTATACAATTTATGTGGTTTGAATTTATATTCAAGAGGGAAAAGCTCACATGACTCACAATTTATTTTTAAAAGTTTCTCGGGCAAGCTTATGACAAAAACTAAAAAGAGATTATAGGAAGATTATAAACCATTTGCATAAGCTAAAAGGTCTTCCAAACACACTCTTAATCATTTCCACTAATTTAATGAAAATTGACTCAAAGTGGTGTATATATATTGAGTTTTTCTTTTTTTAATTACGTGATGTTTTTCTAATTTTTCTTCTCGTACTTTTTTTTTTTTAAAACCTTTTTTCTAACTGTATACAATAATAACAATAACAAATTCTTTTCACATTAGATGTGAGATCAATTAAATAGATCCTCTGTTGTTGTTGTTGTATTATATTATAAACCACAGTGGTAAAAAATTATATATAAATTCAAACATTAAATAAAACTTATAATCGAAAGCTATTTAGAATGGTAAAAAAATTTTTGGCTGTTATATCATAACAAATCAGGTTTGGAGTCAACGTAGAGTTATCCCTCCCCACCAAATTGGTCAACTTAGATCTTTTTTTTGGACAAAAAGAGGGCAAACCTCGAACAGAGAAACAAATTATATACACTACTGGGAAGAAACGACTAAATGAGGTATGAATACCCCAAGAGTATCAAAGGATATCGATGGGGACAACTCCACCATAGGTGTGGTCATCACCCTTGTTTCGTAAGTATCTGAAGACAAGCTATAGTTAGTTAGCCAGACCGCACATCTGTTGTCATCAAGAAAAGTATGATTGAACCTGATCTTTCAAGGGCGAGACATCAGAAACTGAATCCGCCTAAGAAGAGTGTTACTCATCTCTGCCTGAAAATTTTTCAGCCGATTAACTATAGTTTCAGAATCACTTTCTACTATGACCTCCTTATAGCCTTCACTCTATGCTAACTCCAACCCAATAACAATCACCCACAGCTCTGAACGATATGCATCACACCTGCCCAGCAGTCTAAAGAAACATTTCAGCCACTGCGCATCCTTAATTTCCTCGAATCACCCCTCCATGGTTCTAAATTGCTATTGTGATTGCGGATGCGGATGCGGTTGCAGCCGTTGCGATTGCGGCCATCGCGGTTGCTGCGATGCGGAATGCGGCCGCTACGACGAGAAATAATTTTATGTTCACATCAAATTTAACAAAATTTTATAATTATTGTAATTCTTTATATATCTTTTATTAATAATGTTGTATAATTTTTTTATTTTATTGAAGTGTTGTATAAATTTTTGTTCATTGTTAACATGATTCATCTAATTTTTTTCCAAAATTTCTTTATTGTCTCTAAACTTGAATATAAACTATTAATTAGTTAAGCACAAATAAGCTACTTATTAACATGCAATGTAAGTGAATAATAATAATAAATCAATTATAAAACATGATTGACATGATTGTGTTTTTTTAAATTTCTTAATAATTAATAATTAATAATAAAACTAAAAGAGAATGATCTAGAACCTAGATATTCTATGCACATCTAGAAAGGGATTATAAATAACCTCGCAGTCCCAATTAATTTTATAGAAATCCGGTACGGATTAATTGCATATATATATAACCAGTGGGTGGCGTTTGAGTTTTTTTCCTTCTAATATTTTAATATTTTATTCGAAAAAAAAATTATAAAGCAAAAAGAATTATTAAGTAGAAGAAAGAAAAGTCAAAAGACTCTTCACTTCTTCTTCTCTACCAAATAACCTCTATGTTTCCCTCTCTGGCTCCCTGAGTTCTTCTACATTTTTGTCCCAAACCTGAACCAAAGAACCCATTTTTAGCCTTCATCAATTCATCCTTCAACCAAAGATGAAAGAAATAGAGAAGGAAAACCAACCTCAACGGATCTAGTACCAACCTGAACAGATCAGATGCGTGCAGCAGCAACGGTGCGATTTTGACGGAGCTGACACGAGCAGCAGTGGCGGCGGTAAGGATCGATGGAGCTGACTCAGATTGATGACGTTGCATTGTTATCAGTTGCAGTCGAATGTAGCCTGATGCGGGTCGTTGTAGAGGCAACAACGTTACATTGCGGCGATAATGGCGTTACGTTGCGGCGGCAACCGGTGATTGAAATTCACACCGCAATTGCGGCGTGTTGTCGTTGCAAAGACGGCCGCAACCGCAATATTGCGGCTGCATTTTGTGTAACGGTCCGCAATTTAGAGCACCACACCCCTCTACACCCAGCTTCCATGGGGTTAACCCGAGAGGCTCCTTCCGAGTTAAGCTTAATCCACCCCAGGGGAGGAGGCTACCACCACACTTCCAAGGAAGACAAGCAGTGTTGAGGAGGACCCATCATGTGAGCAGATCGTGCCTCCATTATGGACCTGATGTAGCACATAATTGATGGAAATGATATGGGGATCTTATATAAAGCCTTCCTCAATCAATTAAAGACTTCCACCCCCACATTAGCCCACACGCTACCATAAAAACATCCTGCCAATCGTACTCTGCATGGAATCCAAAGTTGGAGGAGAAGTTATCTCTGCAAGCTAGAATGACAAGTCCCCAGAATAAAATCTAACAATTTTTTGGAACTCCATGAGCCTGATCCAAACGTGATTGGCATGATGATAGTTGTGAATATATGCTTTGACAAGATTAATTTAGTTTTGATGTTTGGCAAAGGATTCCTCAAAGACATGAATAACAAAAAGAATCAAGCTGAATGTGAATATGATGATTGACAAAAGGAGTCCTAGAAGGACAAGAATGCAAAAAGCGAAAAAGAGCATCAAGGAGATCAAGTTCTTCAAGACTGGGTTATGGGAAATTTTCTTTTTTGTAATCCGTGTTTTTAGGATCTCTTTGTAAATGGTAGTAAAGCTCTCTCAATCTAAAATCAATCACAGCTTCAAGCGATCTACTTGGATAAAATCAATTAATAGTCGTTAAGTATAAAATCAGTTGGTTTAATAAATATAATCGATTATAGGATTTCTAATAATCGATTACCATCTATATGAAAAACTGATTTTACAAACAAAGGAGTAATAATCAATTAGCATTATCGATGATGCAGCCATGCGTGAAATTGAGCTAAAATCAGAAAAGATATAATCGATTATAATCATACGCGTGTAGAAGGATCTTTAAACAGAAAGGTCCTAATCGATTGGAGTAATCGATTATAAGGTTACTACCTCCCAGCGCCTTTTGTACATAAGAGAGATAATCGATTATGACCTTGTGTATAATCGATTATGATACAAGAAAAATTAGCTTTCCTATTGGACTTAACCTAATTCTTTTGGGCTTAAATGTTTTTCTAAAAATAGGGATGTTGAGGCAGCCATAAAAAAAAGTTACTAATCCTAGTTGCGCCAAAACTTTGTTTAATTCTTTTATCACTCTCACTAGTCTAGACACTTTTAATATATTCATATTGAGAGAGAGCTTAATACTCCATATAGTTTGAGATTATATTGTGCTTCAATTTGTTTTTTTTTTATCTGCACTATTAAGAGTGCTATATTGTGGTAAGAGTCAAACGACTCAAACCATCTTTTGGTTACCAAATTGACAAGAAAGGTAATATCTCTTAGGTTGATTGAGGTTCTTTCACTGGGGGAGGTTATATCCCTGGTCTGTGAGAAGTGCTTGAAAGGTTACCAGCACCTGTTAAGCTTCGTTGAGGCTCTTTCACTTGGAGAGGTGATATCCCTGGTCTGTGAGGAGTGCTCTTCTTTGTGACGATTTCTAGCTGAACCTGATTTAAAAGCTAGTTATTGAGTGAAAACCCTTTGGTGGTTGACCTTGGGGACTGGACGTAGGCTAACGGGGTAGTTGGTAGCCGAACCAGAATAATTTTGCGTGTTCTCTCTTTCCCTATCCATTTAATTATCGCAATTTACTTTATTGCAATTTAAATTCAGCAATTTATCTTAAAGCAATTTATTTATAACACTTTACATTTAGTCATTTTTTGTACCGCATTCGTAATTTATTTTATTCGGCTATTATATCTGATTAAGTTTTAAAATGACGTTTTGATTACACAAAATTTTTAATTACACGATCAGTCAATTTACCCCCTTTTGAGTAATGGTTGCCACAGCCAAACATGAAGTGTAGTTTCCTCCAACTCAAAGCACCCAGGGCACAGAAGAGACATACCTGCGCCCCACCTGCTATGCTTCTTATTCGTAAGAAGCCTGCCTGCCATGAGACACCAATCATATGAAACTTCGAAACGCTAGAGGACTTGTCAACGCCACATAGGTCTCCAAGGTCCTTAATTGCTATGTGGTTGATCACACAAGGCCTCATAGGCACATCTAATTGAGAACTCCCACGAGGGAGACCTGATACACCTAATCTTGTCCTCCTCTTAGTAGCATCTTGGGGGGACACAAGCATGGAGACACCGTAACACCTGCTCTGGGACCAGGCTACAAAGCTTCACGAAATCCTAATCCCCCCATCTATCCCGCACTCACCCACCTTCAAGCTAAGGTCAAGAAACTTTACTCCTAGATTGCTACCGTGAATAACTATGGGATGTCCTCTATCCAATGGTCTGTGCAAAACAGGAACATCACACAACACGCCCCACACATGCTTCATTTAGAACGTCTCATTCATCCAGCTCAACTTCTTGAACCCAAGTCCATTGTTAGCCTTTGGAAGACAACAAATATCCCATCTCACCGGGTGCGGTCTACGACGGTTCGCCGAATCATCCCAAATGTAGCCTCTTTGAATTTTCTCCAGATGATCCCAATTTTAGGTCTCCAATCGTCTGTAATGACTATGCGCTAAATCATTTGTTCCATGTGTTTTGATGTATAAAAACATTTCGATTAAATGATTTGAATGAACTGTGTGAATATTACTGATGATATACTTGAGTATGCAGATTATAAGCATCTTATCTAATCTATCTCAAGAGTTTCTATAGTCATATGATGAAGCATCAGAAATACAAGCTTAATTGTCTATACGACAAAGACAAAGGCTGAAAAAGTTACTTCTTCTAAATGTGTGATAGATACTCACATCAGAAAACAAAATTCAAGAAAGAATATTGTTTTGGAACAATATTAGTAAAGTGAATGATACAAAGAAATCTTGACAAGACATCAATTGAATATTTTCAGAAGAATCTGAGCCATTACTATCATCTGTCGTCCACACATCAAGCGTTGGAGTCGACATAATCAAAGTACAAGATTCAAGCGTGTCATATCACTTGTGAAGGAATCATAAGAAGAAGCGTTTTGGAAAGAAACTAAATTGATTAGAAGGAATATTAAATATGTTCTCTGCATGTTCAAAAATATTATCCAGATGGATAGTACCTCTTACAGCACGCAATGACAGTCTAAAAAGAGTTGTTGTTCTGACTTATTACGTGAAAGAGGAAGTCTGCGCTGCAAAAAATCAAAAGATGCTTTGAATGGCTTTGTTGTTTGGAAACATGGTGTACGGTTACACTAAGTTTATCTTCAACGGTCTAATATCTTACAAAACGATTACTTTGCATTTAATGTTGTGCTTCAAAGAAGTCAAAGAAGAAGACTCGTCTCATAAAGGATCTTTGCATTGTTCAAGACAAACAAAGACAAGATTCAAGAAGCGTTTCTCAACGGATCTTTTGTGGTGAGAAGCCTATTTAAAGGAAACTCTGTTGAAGTTACAAAGTAGAGACGAACAATCAAAGAAATATACAAAGCTAAAAAGCTGACATCAATCTGAGAGAACACCACAAGAAAAACAAAAGTGAAAATCCAAAAGCTACTAGCTGTAATCTCTACTTTCTTCTACAATCCTTGTAATATTCTTAGAAGAAATTTTTCTTAGTGCAGTCATACCTTCGAGAATATCATATTCATTCTTTGAGTGTTACCTGGTTGGCTAGCATACTGTAATCTGAAGCTGTTGCTTCAAATCAACTCATTCATCCTAAAAGGGCCTGGAGAGGCTAACTGAAGAATACTTGTTGAGCCTGGAAAGGCCAGGTGTGCAAAAAATACTCGTTGATCGTTTGAGTTTGGAGAGGCTAGGTGTGCAAATAATACTCGTCTGTAATCTAATAAGTTATAGTGAAAAGCTTGGTTAAGCGAAGGATTGGACGTAACCCATGGTTAGGGTGAACCAAGATAAAACTCGTCTCTCTCTCTCTCTCTCTAAGCTTTAACTTTAATCTGCAATATATTTTCTTGTTTATCTTTCTTTAACTAATAGTGGGGATTCAAAGCGTGCATATCTAAATATTGTCTTTTAGGAAAAAGGTTTTTCGTCAAACAACTTTCCTAGCTTTAGTCAAAATCAGACATCTCTCAACAGCTGTCTTTGTGTTGTGTTTAAAATCTTTTAAGTTCTTGCTTAATATTGAAGCTTTGTTTTTGAAACTTGCGATTTTCACTTGAGTTTAAATAAACACAATTCAACCCCCTTCTTAGTGTTTATTTGTGGTACCTTCAGTTAGTATTAGAGCTTAGCTTCTAGGTTGAGCACCACACAGTGCAGAGGAAACGATTCTGGTAACCATAATGGCAAGTGAAGCAAGCTCCAGCAATAGTGTGTACAACCAAGGAACCCTCTTCAGCCATCCTCCTATATATCTTCAAAGGGAAAGATTACAAATACTGGAAAAACAAAATGATATTGTTTATCCAATCTACTATACAGATCTATAGGAATTGATCTCTCATGAATCTGCTGCTCTCAAATGAATATGGAACGTCAACATCCTCTATCAAATAGTCGGTTGCACGAAAAATTTGTTTCAATTCAAAGCAAAAGGAAAATATCTTCTAATTTGTTCTCTTAGCAGAACTATATATGATGAAATCTTTGGCTGTGAGACAACTAAAGATATATGGGAAAACCTTGAAGAATTATATGGTGAAGAAAACAAGGTAAAGGAATCCCCAGTTGAAAAATCCAAAAACATGCCTGATGGCCGTGCTGTTCATGAAACAAAACCCTTATTGATTCTTGAGGAATCTGATGAGGATATTCTTTAGGCCACTCAGAAGATTAAAAGATTTCAAAAGAGAATCAACATCAGAAGGACTGCCGTGAAAACCACTATTCTAGACTCAAGAAGACTCAAGAAGGAATAGAAATATAAGAATATGAAAATCTTTGTCCCTGGTGTGTAGAACAACATGAAGATTCCCCTATAGAAAATGAAGAAGCAGCTCATTGAACAATGTTGGATACTTCTATAAATAGACCACCTGTCTTCAATGGCAATTACTCTGATTGGAGATACATGTTTGAGCTATATGTAAGAGCACAAGAAGAATTTGATTTTTGTGATGTGTTCATCAATGGACCATACAATCCAACTTTTATTTTTAATGATGGAACTACTATACCAAAGCTAAGAGCAGATTGGACTCAAGAAGATAGAAGAAAAATTCAACAAAATAGTAGAGCCAGATGGTGTCTTATATGTGCTCTGGAAATAAGGCAATAAGAAATGGTAATTCAAATAGAATCCACAAAAAACAAATGTTGGATATGTTGGACGTTCTCTACAGAGAAAGAATTCACACTACATCCAACATGTATCTTTCTAGAGATATGTCTTCTGATGACGAACTTGAAGAAGATGAGGTAAATTCTGAACTTGAAGATCTACATGATACCTATGATGAATTACTTAAGGAATCTAATTGCATTCTCAACAAGTTCAAAGACCTTAAGAAAAAGTATGTGAAACTATCAAAAGAGTACGAACAGAAAAATCTTGAGTTTGATGAACTAGTTAAGCAAAACACAAAGCTAAAAGCTGAGATCACTAATGAAACTTTACCTTCCGAAGAAGTTGTCAAACTTCAACAGAAAGTAGAAGAGCTCACTACTGATCTTTCTCGATTTGTCAATGGCAAAGACAATCTGACTAAACTCTTGGGAAGTCAGAAAATCAGTCTTGATAAGACTGGAATAGGATTCTCTGAGGAAATACATCATAATGTATCCCATAAATCCTTAAACAGAGAAATATATCCCATACAAAAGTCTTTTAAGTCTGTATGTCTTTACTGTGGCAAGAATGGACATCTCACGTCTAAATGCTTCCATAAAAGGAAAGCAAAGTCTTCACAGACTCATAAAACTAACCATAAAGGACCAAAAAATATATGGGTACCAAAAAATTTGGTTATTAATGTTGCAGACGTTCTCAACAAAGCCAAGAAGACACCATTAATAATAATTGAAAAATGGATGCTTGTAGTACACAATAATAAAAGAGTATATATACCCAGACCACCGTGTGAGAAACATCTACAAGGAATCGAAAAAAGGCTATCCAAAAAGAGATTCAGCAGGTAAGTGCCTTCATACTCATATTTAAGTTTTTACTCGTCTGAATGACGTAAGCTGAATACATAACATAGAATTGTGAAGTATGTTGCGTTTGTATCTTTTCATAAAAATCTTATCTTTTCAACTCCTTCAAGAAAATCGTCTAGATTAGTGGGAAGAAATAGTTAGAAACTATTCATATTTCTCTCAATTGTATATCCTTCATCTCTCACACACAAAGTTTTTCAAAAACTCTTCTTTTCTGAAACCGAGTCATCCCCAACCTTTTAACTATCTCTCTGACAACAGTGGCACCAAAAAAACAATTGGCAAGGTCACATCTTTCGAAGAAATGAATGATTCTGAAATAAAATGCTCTAGAACATCATGTTGAGTTAGAAAGCATCAAGAAGGCTGGTCTTGACATCACCGAAGAACTTGAAGCTGCTGGTTGATCTAAGTTTTTCTCTCTAAAAGAAAAAAATTGTCCTTGTCTTTTAAGAGAGTTCTGGAGGTCAGCTTATGTTGTTGAAGGAAAGTTGGTTACTAAGATTGTTGCTCTTGTTGATTTCACAAAAATCGAACTCGACCCTAGGGATATGGTAGTCCTCACTAGTTGTGAAAGAGAAGGAGCCGACTTTTATGAAGAATGGGAAGAAAGCATCGACAAAACAAGATTGTCAGTTACTTTTTTCGGAATAGGTAATCGAAATGGGACTTCAGCCGAAAACCTAGTTCCCAAAGGAAGATTGCTGCATCTAATTCTCATAAGCAGCATTACTCCAAGGAGGTCAGGAAAGAACATTGTCACAAATTTAGATAAATTCATTTTATATCATCTTCTCCATCACATTAAACTTGATATAAGTGATCTTATTTTCAAGCACATGGTGAAAATTGCTAATCAGAAGATCAAAACCTCTTATCCTTATGGGATGATCTTTACTATATTATTGAAATTAAGGAAGATCAACTGCACTGAATTGAGCCTAGATATTATACCTACTATTTCCTTAAAGACTCTCCGTTAGATGAAATTGAAGAATGAAAATCGTGATCCTCTAACTGAGAACCAAATAGAGAAGGAACAAGCAGATAAAGTTGATGTATCTATATCTAACAAAGGAGAAGAATCTGATAGTGATCTTATGCCTTTTGTCTTCAAAATCTGATAGTGATCTAGAAAAAGGCCTAAAAGAAACATGAAACAGTATTTATCCTTGTTTACAGGTATGAGCGAGAAATTTCGGGGACCAAATTCTCCTTAAGGGGGTGGTAATATAACATCCTTGTTTTCTGAAACCTAATTAAGGTGGATAACCTTGATCGGGTGTTCGTATGATTGTGTGATTGCTTGTGTGTTAGTTTGACACCTAGTTGGAAGTTTAGGAATAGACTTGAACAAGGTTGGAAGTGCTTAAGGTGTAACACGAGAAACTGGGAAAGTTAGAATGATGGAAGTCCTTTCCTCGTTGAGTTGGACGCTCAAGCGTGGAAGGACTCCACTCTCAAACGTTGTAACGCTTAGGCGTGGGAGAGCTTGCACGCCTTAGCGTGCTGAGTGTGCTGTGCTATCTATTCTGAGTTTGGACGCGTGTGAGACACGTGTCAGGCCTGGGAGAAGGCGGAGTGGACAAGGTTCCACGCTCGAGCGTGGGAACGCTCAAGGGTGCAAAGTGTTCCACGCTTAAGCGTGGATAGCTAATCATGTTGGGGGAGTTTTTTTTCTCTTCTCACTTTTACACGAATTTTGCAAGTGTTCTCTGCAACTAGAGAGAGAAGCTCTGAACTTGTAGTGAGAGAAAACTTGAAGTTAGAGGTGATCGAGCCTCTGAAACACGATTTCAATTGCATCGTTGCGATCACGACGAAGTAAACTCGAATCCCTAAAATGCGTTCTTCGTGTTCCTGGCATTCTTCGAGTCTTTACCTTTTTCTTTGATCTTTTGAGCTTGCCCTAAGGCTAAAACTGTTGTATATGTGTTGTGCTCGTGATTAGGGAAAAGTCCGCGTTCGTGATTGCTCATGATTTTGGGCTTGAGGCCGCGACTGTGAGGGAAGTTCGTGGCTGTTCTTGGTGGAGAGCAGCTGCGAGATTGAGGAAGGAGGAGCGTGATCGTTGCGTTCGTGATCGCGTGTGTGTTTGTACCACAACCATTCACGTGGGGAGAAAGAGTTACACAAGTCAGGGAGGCAAGAGTAGTTTGTATAGCTTTGTTACATGCTTTATGTTGTGTAAGGGAACCCTAAACTCTACGTGAGGTTGAGCCCTGACGAAGTACCTAAACCCTCGGTTTAGCCTACTTCGGGCTAGCATCGCTGTGTTGATACCCTAGGTTAGCAGATTTGTTTTGATTGACGTGATGTATGTATGGTTGTTCTGGGAGTATCTGCTTATCTGCTAACTATGGTATGTGATGTATCTGCATGATATGATGGCATGATGACATAGGAGGTGTTTACTGCTTTATTTAGCATGCTAATAATGATGAATTGCTATATGTATCTCGAAATGTGTGTATGCATGAGAATTGGAGGTTTAGTCTGATTAGGGCTTTGACCCAATGATGGACGTTTAAGCTGATAGTCGAGATTCGAGGTTATAGTTGGAGCTTGGAGCTCGTAAGTTATGATGGAAGCACAGAGCTCAGATGGTTACAGTGGAGCTTGGAGCTCATATGGTACAGTTGGAGCTTGGAGCTCGTGTTGCTAAGAGCAAGTTTGCATGTGTCGCTATATCAGCTCAAGAGAGATGGATGACATGCATAGCATATGCATATGATGCCAAGTGGCGAGCCGTATGTCGTGAGGCATACGAGGTTGGTGCATCGAGTGTGGGTGCGAAAAACGGAAGGGAAGGTTGGTGCGACCTCGGGGATATACTGGACACATGTGTACTCACATGAGATCGGTATGGTAGCGCCTATCGCGTCCTGGTGGTCATGGGCACGTCCTACTATCCTGATTGGACCCTGATTTTTTCCAGTTGCCGGTGGATCTTCCGAGGAGAACCGGATATCCCTCTTTGTCTGGGACAGTTGAGCGGTGATGTACTCTTATAGGTCACGGTGAGCGGAACGGATTACCAGAACAAACCAACTTGTGGTTCGTTGAGCGGACGAGATGTTGCCCTTAGTAGGGTGTTTAGTACCGGCTGGCATGCATAGAAAGAGTATGTGTCACATCTAGCTAGGGAACGACCGTGGTGTCTAGATATTGAGAGATGGTTGTGTTTGCTATATACTCTGCATTGCATCATCTTTATATTTGATGTGTTGTATATCTTATCTCCCTATCTTTTCTTTGTATGCTTACGTTCTGTTAGCGAGCAGACGATGAGCCAAGGGAGCCACAGGATGGACCCGAGACGTCACTTGTTTATCACTGGGGCACCGCGGATGCCGGTGTTGGGGGATATTGAGATCATATATCACAATGAAAGGGGATGGCGGGTGGTCCCCTCGACCTTTTTGGTAGTATACACAGGACCTATCAGCCTGATCTTCAGGAGCGATACCCCACCGTACGTGGAGATCATCGGACCCTATCGTGTATATCAGTTTCTTCCTTTTCCTCGGATGTGGCGTCCTCCAAGGCAGAGAGAGCAGGACTACTTGTGGGTGGCACCCTAGTGTTCAGCGATATCCAGTAGGAGGGGCTTCGTCTACAGAGGTCAACGAAGACGTTAAGATCGGTACCTGAGGGCAACTCTGAGGCTTTGGATCGTAGTGTCGAGTTCCTCATCCGAGTACGAACCTATGCGGGGTAGAGTAGCTCAGGACATCCTCACCATTGATGGTGAGGGTTAGCTAGTACATCTCTAGGACTGTGTGGAGAGGCTGATGTATTTTTGAGAGTAGGGTTAGAGAGTGCTGGTGAGGGTGCTTGAGAGTTTTTTTTTTTTTTTTTTTGAGATCTTGATGTATATATATGTATATTTTTTTTTTGGTCTATCGTTGTACAGTTCGTGTATGTAGTACAGTAGCCGTACTGATGGGGCCATGTATGTAATACAGTACCGCGTGTATATGTGTTTAACTTTACCTGCTTCATTACTCTGATGTTTGTTTTACATACGTGCTTGTGTAGTATGTTTTACCGTTTTGCCTCGTCTGCTTGTAAGCGCGTATAATTTCACTAGGTTATAATTAATATTTTAAGTGGGTTATAAGTTCAATGGGATGATTTCATATTCGTATGGGGTCGTCTCAGAATTTAGGAGGATAAGATGAAAAGCTACAAGATTAAAATAACTGACATGTTATAATTTTATTAATTGTAAGGAATGTTATTATAGAGACTAGGACTTTAGGAAGCTTTTGTTTGTTGTACTTGCTTAATACTCACCGAGGCTATATATAGCCTGCGTTATCGCCTAACAGAGGCAGTTTAGTTGAATTTTTTTATATTTTCTTTTAGATTAAGATACCTATATTGTTCTAGAGATTGTTGGGACATTTGGCACCAATTTTAGCATTCCTCATTGATTCAAATTTCTACAACATTCTTACAAAATTGCCTCCTCCTACATTTATGCTTAGTTACTGTGTTGCTGAACTCCATAATAGTGTTTTCACCTTGATAATAGTTTCACTGAGTCACCTTGCTAACCTTATTGAAGACTTTTGACATGGACCTTTCTTCCTCTTGTAGTTTTTTGTGAGTCTCCTTGCCGATTTTATTAAAGACTTCTACCAATGACTCTTTCTTGCTCTTCTAGTTGTTGATAAGCCTTTGTCGCTTTGTGATGGCAGTCATGGTTTAGTTGTTGCAATAAATATATGAAACACTTTTAAGTTATGTCCAATGTATGACCGAACAAAATTTCTGATACCACTTGTGGGAATTTAGGAGGAGAAGATCAAAAGCTAGAAGAATATAATAGTTGACATATTGTAATTTCATTTAGGTAGCTATTGTTTGCTGCACTTTCCCAATACTCACTAGGGCTATATATATCCTTCTTCACCGCCTAACAAAGGCGATTTAGATTATTATTATTATTATTATTATTATTATTTAGACTAAGATACCTATACTGTTTTAGAGATATCTAGGTAATTTTGCATCAATTTTAATAATAATGATAAAGTAAATCTTCAATTTGGTCCCTGAATTTGTAAGGTCGTATTACTTTGATCCTTGACATTTTCGAAATTTCAAAAACATTCTTGAAGTTATCAAAAGTTAATCAATTCAGTCATTCCGACAGAGTCCAAGTTGATACGAACCTTTCAATTTCAGGGACCAAATTATCATAATGACCAAATTGATATGACCTTACAATTTCAGAGACCAAATTCACTATTAACACAATAATAATGATAAACGCATATCGAAATAAAAAAAAATGAGGTTTGAAGGGTGATATATAGGCTGGATGCAGGGCTTACCTGGTACCATGCCAGCTCATCTTGCAGTTGATATGCGACACCTGCAAATTCTGTTTCTCGGTAAAACTCCATGCTCGCAGCTTGGTGCAACATAGTATAAGAATCTTTTCTAGTTATCCGTGCTAGCAATGACTCAAAAGCTGGACTTCCCTCTATGAATTCATAGATTTTAAGCTGACGGTGCCTCACAGCCATGAATAGTATGTTGAGGCCATCCTTGTTAACGTGAGAAATAGCCTCAGGATGCTCATTAACTATTATCTCGACCACTTTTATATTCCCTGAGGCAGCAGCCAAAAACAGAGGAGTTTGCCATTCTTTTTCAATATCCTCCTTGTTTATCATTTGCTCCTTGTTTATCATTTGCTCCTTAATTCGCTTCTTTTTCTGAAGTTTTATCTTCAGCTCAATTTCTTTTTTCTTTTCTGTGACATTAGACGGAAAGTCTGACAACACAGTTAGTAGCACGTCATTTTTGTTAATTGAATGTCTCCATGAGTCGTCACTATTCACTAGCAACTTTGCCAGATGCTCTGCAAACATGTGCCTCTTTTTGTGTTCCCAAATCTTGTCAATACAACCGAACCCTGTGTATGTTGGTCAAGATCAATTATTAAATTAATCATCGTGACACAAATTAACATGGTTATAAATTGTGATTGGGGATATGATTATGTTATGTTTATCACAGTTATAGATAATTGCGGAAAAAGAAGGCGGGTACGACCTAATTATTGTTTTTATTGAAACTACTAAAACAACAATATTATAAATATTGTGTCAATTGCGGCTGCGATTACAATTTAAAAACTTGTAAAATCAATCATGAAAATGAAAAGCCAAAAACTAGTTTAGATTATAATTACTGTAGAAATTGTGTATATAAAATTATTTATCAGGCCATACCTTTTGTTAGAAGTTTCCAGACAGCACAGTTGATGCTTGAAAAATCTGCAATTTCTGGAATCAGTTCAGTTAATTAATTAAGGCAATCTCTCTTCGTTGATTTATTTATATGTAATTAATACCACCTTCTAAAGGTTTCTAGAATAGATTTTGACTACATGATGAGAGACATAAATTTGAATTCACAATTGAGAGAAATCGAAAGTGAAAAGAAAAAAAATAGTACTCAATTTGGAAGGGTTTTCAATTTCGTCATCCGATTGGCCGCTTTCTATATCTGTTGTGGATTTGAGCAATAACTTGTTTCCATCGTCATCCCTTTCAGGAAGCCCTTTCACCCAAGTTGCATTTAATGAACACTAACGTTAGCACCATGCATTGCATTTATTTTTACATAAATAAGAGCAAGAAAGTTGAGAAAATACAATTGTTGCAACAAAAAAAAGAAGAAAAAATTAAAACAAAGTGGGGATGTGAAGAAAGAGCCGTACAATTATATATGAGCTGCTCTATTGTTCCCATTTCCAGGGTCCCTTTGCTGCTGAAAGCCGTCGCCATTTTTGATAGCAGATGAAAACATGTAGAATTCTTCATATACAATTCTCGAGCTAGATCTTTATCCACTATATTATTCATCAACCAAATAGCTACGTCTGCATAAGAAAAACTTAAGCTATAAGATATCACATAAAAAGTCACAATAAACTTCTAATCTTTTCCTATGCATAATGTGGAAGGTTAAGATTTGCTAACGTATAGTAGAAAGATCCTATTAAAATCTAACTCAACTACTAAATCATGTGATATTATATTAATGATTATATTAGCAATTCTTTAAGCATTAAAATAAATTTGGTTGATAAATGTTTCTTTCACTTACATCATTGAATGACATTTTGTAAAATGTAAATATAGCCAATCCAAACAATGAATCTTCTAATACTAGAGTGATGCTCGCGTGTACGAAACTTTAGATAAATTAAATATTCATATGTAGGTATATCAAATATTCATTAAAAGCTGTTTGGTTAGTTTTTAACTAAAAACATTTATTTGAAAGAAAAATTGAAATTTGATTTTTCGGGAAAGCTGAATTTTTTCATCTTCTCACAATGAATTTATGTCAAGAACTTTTTTCTGAAAATCACTTTCTTTTAATCCTAAAGAAAGGGTCAATATTCATCATTTATTTATATGATAGGATCAAGGTTTTAAATAAAGGTTCGTGATTATAATTTGGATCGCAAGATTTTGATTTTGAAAGTATCTGAAATCGTATCGTAATCACAACCTTAATTTAAAACCTTGGATAGGATATGATTGAATAATAAGTGGTACAAAACCAAATCCTACTTATTATTGAGATTGAAGCATACTTACGGAAATGTAACCCGAGCACACAGGTGTGGAGAATGGGACGCGAGTCTCTAACGCTAGCTGGAAAATGCTTAGATTGCAAGGGATGATTGTAATGTCGATGATTGTAATGTATATGCTTGAGCACTTTCAGATTCCCGAATCTGGCAGCTCTGAACAATGGGGTTTCCCCGATATTGTTTTTGATCTCCAGCATAGGCTCATCATTTTGATTCTGCTGATCAAAACGCATGATGCAGTCCACAGTTTTCAAAACTTGTTCGGTTTTAGTAAGATGGCCTCGTGAAGGATGATGTTTCCTTCATAATTTGGCTTCCTCAATGCAAACTTCTGCTCGGTTCCACTTAACATTTCTAGCAGCTCTTTCAGGAGTTTTGCATTTCCTAAGCGGGCTACGGCGTGAATGGCAGTGTTCCCAAACATGTCAAAAGCCTTAAACAGCTTTTCCTTATTTTCCTGAAAGATATTCTTAAAACGTTCCCAATCTTTTTTCTTAGCAGCTTTCTGTGCATCCACCATTTTCCTATCAAAATATTTCGGCCCTTCCATTTCCCTCTTGGTCTCAGATACACACAGCCATTTCTATATCCACACTCACAAATGTGATGATGCACACTCCATGCAGAATGAATCATTCTATATATAGAGACTTCTAGGTAGTGGGGTCAATAAATTAAATAAGCACACGTACATGCCTTCGAAGGAAGGCACCAATTCTTTATTACTTGCATCAACATGATATACACATGGTTTTGTGCTTTGATATATCAACCGTCTCTTTCAATCCCCTATTTTTAATATTCTATGCTTTTAAATGAATAAAGGGAGACAATTGCTTTTGCTTTTACACTTCAATTCTATCTTTGAATCCCCTATTAATTTTTTGGGGTTGCTACGGTACCTCCGTAAATTCATGGGTTTTGGTACCCTATAACGGGGTACCATTGTTCAAAGGTGTTAATCCTTCCGAATATTTTTCCATCTCGTCTTTTATATCGAGAAATACAAGCTAATCTCTTTTTTGCTTTAGTGAGAATTTCTTGTTCTATCTCTCTAAGGTTTTCATTTTCTTCATGTAAGATAATTCCTTCAAAATGTTTTATCTTTTTCCTAAGATAATTCATTGCCTCTAAGATATCATATTGTAAAATAGTATCGTATTTTTCTACAAGCATAACTATTTTTCCAGACATAAGTAACCCTAGTTCTTCTATATATTCTATCATTCTTTTAATTGGTTTTCTAAACAGATTAATCTTTTTTCTCTCCAAACAATACCTCTTTCAATTAATTTTCGAATTTGTTCATCTACATAATCTTCTTCCTTAATTTTTAATAGAGTGGACAAATTTGTATATTTGTCTTTAAGTTATAATTTTATTATTCGTATAGTTTCTTTTATTTGGTTTTGATTCATGCTGCAAAATTTTCTAATTCCTTTCTGAATTGTTTTAACATTTTTATTTTGTAATTTAGTATCCTTTTTACTATACATCCATCAATTATTTCTTCGGCATCTTGTTGCTTCCAATACGTAATTTCTTTTCTAAGTTCGTTTATCCATTCTTTTAATAAAGTAATAGTCTTCATGCAATTATTCGTTTCAGTCTTTGTTTTATCCATTTTTCTAATTCTATATGATGCGTTAGCATACTTTCTTTATACCAGTAGTCTTGTAACGTTTGTGGATTATTTTCTTGCCAATAGAGTATCTTTTTACCGTTGGTAAATAACCAATCTTTTAAGGTAGAGTACGTTTTCATGCTATTAATTTTTCTAGGCGTCTTTTAAAAATTTGAATACATATTTCTACTCTTCTGATTTGATCTTTGAGATAAGGGTTAGGGTTTTCCTCCTCTAAGTCTTTTAAAGTTTTACAATAATTTTTTAAATTAATGATTATTGTTCTTATATTGCTAGCAGTTTTCATTATCTAGCTCTGATACCATTTCTGGCCCAGCTTATTCATCAGAAAAATCTTTGTCCAAATTCTTTTCATATTTTGTTTTTTATATATAACGTTAAATCATTTACTTGGTTTACTAATTTATTTATGTTTTCACTAGTACTAGCATTCCTCTCAGGTTCTAGTAATTGAATGGGTCGAGGTATATAAGGTATTCTTAATGAGTCGGATCTTTTTAAAAAAGTTCCTAGTTCAGTGATTTCATTCCTTCTGGGGTAATAAATTTTTCCAATATCTTCGAATAATTGCGGAACATCTATTCTATCATTATTTCTAAACGTAATACTATGATGTGAATTTGTTAATGCATAGTTTACACAGTAGGTTACTGAGAATATTTTATCTCCAGGTCGCATAAGATTTTTTCTAAGAAATTTATGTTCTAAGGTTAATGATTGATCTAATCTTTGAGTACTTAAGGGAATTCCTATATTAGGATGAATTTCAAACTTTAATTTTACATATGCTAAGTTTCCTTCTATTACTCCTAATATTTTATCACGAACATCAGTTATTCGTTCATCTTTTAAGATTAATTCAACTGGAGAGTCTATTCCTTCTTGAAAGGTTGCTTTAATTAAAATTTGAACTGCTCCTATGTGAATAATTTTGTCTTAATTCTGAAATCTTTTTTCGGCTTAATAGTTGGATATTTGTACTTCCTTGAGCTTCAGTTATGTCTATTGGAGTTTCTGTAATTATTTTTCCATAATAAATGATGTTTTCTTTTTGAATAAATCTTTTCATTATTCCTCCTAATCTTTCTTTTCCTTTCATATTTGCAGTTTTCGAGAGATCTAATTCTTCCTTTTGTATTTTTTGAAATATTCTGGGATTAATCAGAATACTTCCTTGATAATTTCCATCTTCTTCAGTGATTTGAAGGTGTTCTATGTCTTCATTAGTTTCTCTAATTTCTGACCTAGTTGTAGTTTCAGGGTTCATAATGACTAACAATAGTAGTGTAGAGTTTGAGTTATACCTGCTTGGGTATTAATGAAAGATAGTGCCTTTTGGTCCACCGCTGCTTCCGCGTTCTGAGTCCATAGATGTGCATAGAGCTTGATCTTCTTCATCTTTGTATTTCTGACCGATAGTGGATACCTTCATGGTGTGGTAGGAATGCTTGCTCGAATATTTTGTAAAACTAAATGATAAGTGGTAAGTGGAAGAGAATAAGTAGAAAAGTAATTTATTTATGGAAGTAGTTACAAGGTGGTATACACAGATACCTAGTATCCTCTAAGAGGAGACTATCAGCTTTCCTTAACTTAGGGAAGCTCGGGTGAGAGTTTTCTCCAACTTGATTCACTCTGCTCTGCCTCAGCATAAGAGGTCTTATTTATAGGCTAAGAGCTTATGGTCTATTTACATTGGTAGCCCTATAGCACGTAAGTGCTTACATCAGAGAACTAATAATTTACATGATGCCGTCACTGCTTACGTCATTCTTCAATTATTGCTTCGTCTTCGGAATCTTTTCCTTGTGGCAGACAGCTAGTAGTGGCTTCTGTCGTTTCTTGCTTTTGCTTTATGCATCTTTCACATGCATGATTCCCATTTTCTTCAATTAATAAGCATAATTTGTCAAGGATAGCTGAGCAATAATTCATAGCGGGTCCCTCTAGTGCATAGAATGACATCTCGAAGTTTGTCAGTAGGGATAAGTCTTTTTCTCTGATGACTCTTCCGCTTGTCTTGCTTAATAACAAAGCATTTGGTCCTTTGTATAGTGTTTTGATAAATGATTCTTTTTCAATTGTCTGGCATTGAGAGTAAATGCTTGCCAATTGATGAGCTATGAAGTTATTAATGTGGTCTTCATCATAGTCTATTCCGGTAGGTTCATCCATTAATGGGAAATTATTATTGCTAATCCCGATAAAGATTAAATGCTTAGCTGGTTGTTTGGTGGAGAAATCTGGATAAGCTGAGTAAAATTTTAAGAACATAGCTCTCTCTCCAGCAATATTTTTCTGAAACAACTGAACTGCCTCTTTGAATTAGTATGGGAATAGGTTAATTTCTTCAAGATTAGAGCTTAAATAAAGACATTCAATTAGACCAAATTGGAATAAATTGAACGTCAGAATTGATGGTGCTCCTGGTGTAAGTACTGCTTTGGTGGCAAATATTTTGCGGTCGAGCATATACATGCAATTACTTTTCTCTTTTTCTGTCCAATGCAGTAATCGGTTGAGATGTTCATGAAAATTTTCTTTAGAAAATTGAACTTGAAGTTCATGTTCTTTTCTGGTAATAATTGGAAAATTGTCTAGAGAAGAAGGAACTCTTCCTAGAATTTTAAGTGTTTTTCTTGGTTCTGGTTTCAGAGAGGTGGTCTCAGCAAAAGTTCTTGGTCCAAGATAAATTTCTTTACCTTTAGCAATTTGATAGTCTTTTAATGCTTTTTCTGCTTCTTCTTTTGTTGCATAGGATTTGTGAATAACTCCTGGGACTTTCTGACAGTGAGGGGCTGCTTTGTGCCACTCGTCATATATTCCTGGCAATGGTCCGTTGAAGATAACATACCATTTTTGATTTCCTTCTTTTTGAGCTTGTATTTTGATTTCTGATGGGAGTACTTGTTCGAGGAAACGTTCTGTTTGTAATTGTAAATCCAAGACTTTAATGTCTGCTTCGAGTAATTCTAATTCTTTTAGCTTTTGATCTCTGAGTGCTTGCTTGAGTTCTTTTTGCCTTCTCAACATTTCTGTTGTCCCGCGCTCCATTCTCTGCTTAGTATATCTGCAAGAACGTTTTTCTCTCCTTTAATGTGAGAGATTGAGTAATTATATTCAGATAATTTCATTTGCCACCGGATCAATCGTCCTTGTTTATAAGTGCCTTTATGATTAAAATTTTTAAAACCTGCCACATAAGTGGAATCAGTTCTAACAATAAATTCTTTGTCAAGCACATAAATACGATGTTTTTCCAACATCCTAATAAGTGCTAACATTTCCTTTTCATGTGTAGGATAATTAATTTCACTGTCCGTAAAGGTTCCAGACATGTATCTGCATAGTAATTCTTTCTTTTGTCCAGGGGGTTTTGCTTTCATAACACCTCCCCAACATTCATGTGATGCATCTGTTTCAATAATAATTAAATCATCATCTGCAGGATGATATAATTCCGGTAGATGTCGACATAAGTGCTTTAATTCAGTAATAATTGCTTCATCCTCTTTTGTCCAAGACCAAAGAGCATCTTTCTTTAGTTTCTGTTGTAATACCTTTCGTTTTGCTGCAAGATCTTTTATGAAACCTTCATTTGAAATGTAGGTTAGTAATCCAAGAAATCTTTGTAATTCTTTTTTATCCTTTAAGATTACAGGAAAATTACTAAGTTTTTCTAACACGTGTTTTTGCATTACTAGTTTTCCTTTTTCTATTTCGAGGCCTAAATAATTAATTTTATTTTGTGCTAAAACTCTTTTCTTTTTACTTAATACTACTCCGTGTTTGAGGAGCTTATTTAGTACTAATGTTACTTTCTGATAATGATCTTTTAAATCCTTATTGGTAAATACAAGTATATCGTCGATATAAATGAGACAAAAATCTTTGTATTCTTTGAGTATTGAATCCATGTATCGTTGCCTGGGGATTGTTTCATTCCCATAGGGAGTACATTCCATTCATATTGTCCTTGAGGACAACTAAAAGCTGTTAGTGCTTTAGATTGTTCATCTAGTTTTAATTGGTAAAATCCTGATTTACAGTCGAAGGTACTGAACCAAATCATACCTCTAATTTGTTCGATAATTAAATCCTTTTGAGGGAGAAAATATGCGTCTCCTTCCATTGCATCATTTATTTGTTTATAATTTACCACCATTCGCCTTTTACCACGTTTAAGTTCACTATGATTTTCTACATAAAAGGTTGGGGCTGAATGCTTACTTTTGGATGGTCGTATTAATCCTTTATCGAGCATTTGCTTAATATCTTCAGCAAATTCATCTCTGTCTTGTTTAGTGTAAAGCATCGGTGTACATTTTATTTCTTGGGTAGGATTCTTTAATTTTAATGTAATGAGTTCGGTGTTTTTATTATTTATGGTTGGGTCTAAAGGGTGATCACTACATAATTTTTCTAATAAATGTTCAATATGTGCTGGAATTATTCTATTTGGTTCGGAATTCATTAAAGCATAGCGAAATTTTTGACAAATAAGAGTTAATAACTCACCACGTTGCAGCTGGCTAAACTCTGATTGTTCCGTAGAATAAGTACATAGAGAAGAGTGAAGAATTGGGATAGAAAGAATTTCCCGAATTTGAGTATTTCGTATATACGGTGTGCGGAGTGTTATATAGTCTAAGTATTGACAGAATGGTGAATAAAGGCGTAAGAAGTTATTGCCTAGGATAACATCTATTCCTGTTTCTTGTTGGTAAATTGTTGGGACAATAAATTTCTTGTCTTGGATTATTAAAGTGATGCGATTTACTACCCAGAATAAAGAGTGGATAGATTCATCAGCGATTTGTATTTTTAATGGCTTTTGTAAATATTCCCAATTATTAAATAATGCTTTTGTTGCTAAGCAAATACTTGCTCCAGTATCTACGTAGGCTTCAGTTTCTTTATCACTTTGTTCTATTTTGATTTTAATATAAGTACTGTTCGGATTCTTTTTCTTCTGAAGATAGTTTATCATGTTCAGAATATTCATATACACTGGTATCAGTGGTGCTTAATTCTTCTTCTAATGGTTCAAGCTCATATATTTTATACACTTGTTTAATTATTTTAGCCTTTTCTTTAAATTCTTTTTCTTTCTTTTGAGGACATTCATTTGCATAATGACCTTCTTCGTTGCATATCCAGCATACACATTTCTTTTTTCCTTTTGGACAATATTTCTTCGGTGTACGTTTTTTCTTAAAGTATTTTTTCTTTGTATCTTTATACGCTTTCTTTTTTGGATAAGTTTTTCTTAGATTTGGCTTTTTCCTTTTATTATAGTATTTTTTTCTTCGTTTGGTAGGATTGCATCCATAACTTCCAGGTAATTCTATTTCTGGTAATTCACAGCAAATTACATTTCTTCCTCTATTTAATTGTCTTATGGTTTCTCTGTTTAAACATTGATCTCGTAATTCTTTTAGGAGTACTTGAATAATACCTCCTAGAGTTTTTGCCGTTGTTAATGGATTAGCTGACCAAATTTTTTTTATTTTTTGATTAAGTGGAAATGGTAGTTTATCTATAAATATCATTTTGTCTGTTTCTTTGGTATCAGCGTCTAATTGATAATAATATTTTTGGTATTCACAAATAAAACTTCCTATATCACACATATCGCATATTTGCATTCTATTTAAGTGTACTTTTGCAGTTTCGTGTAAATATCGTTTTACTTCATCACTTTGTTCAATACTAGCAAATCCTATAAATTCTTCATATATTAATTCCATGATAAGTCTAGCAAAGTCTTGGTTTGTTACTGTTCGTTGTATGTATTGTTGCCATTTTTCTTCTCTTATTGCATTTAGAAATTTTTGTACATTTCCTGAAGTTTTGTAAAAGATAAAATTCTTTATTGAATTTCTATCTAGACTATTAAATTTGTCATCTGTTGCCATTAGCAGCGTAAGTTCATTAATCCATTGTAAGAGTATCTCTTCTTTGTTTTTAGCACAATCTAGATTTAGAATATTTCCTGATTTAATGGATTCGTATCTTGGTTTAAATTCTTCTGGAATTTTAGACCATTTATTATTTCTTTTTAGATATCCCTTATTATGCATTGTTTTTTCTTCTATATCATCCCATATTTCATGTGTTTCTTTTCTTTTTCTTCCTCCAGGTATCATACTACTTGATTCTCCATGATGCATTCGTATTTCATTAAAATCTGTTTCATCGGAAGAGGAGCTATAATTTAATACTACTTCTTCAGTTTCTTTTGGGGTTGAATTAATTGGTTCTGTAACTTGTATCTGATTATGTTCTTCGTCAATTATTTTTAATTGTTCAAGAAGTTGTTGTATTTCTTCTAAGTCATTAGAAGCTTTTATAGTTTCAATATAATCAGTTTTTATCCTCTCCATGTTGTTTTTGGGGTTAAGTTTTCTAAATAATGTAAAGGTTCTGAGTTTTTCTTCCTTAGTAATTCTTCCAGATCTCTTTTTGTAATAGGTCTATTCTTAGTTTCTTCTTCTAATAAATCTTCTAATTGTATAAGGATTTTTCTAAGTCTTTTTTTCGTCTTCATGATTGTCTATGTCTTTACCTTTTCCTTTTTCTATTGTGCTTAAAGTTTTATATATGTCTAAATATTTAGTTTGTTCCGTATGTTCATGAGAGCTAATATGTTCATGAGAGCTAATATGTTCTGCAATTTTAGAAGTTGCTTCTAAAACTTGCATTACATTATTATTTATCTGTTCTAATATTTTTTCCAGTTCTTTATATCTTTTATCAATTCCTTCTAGTAAACTTATGGTTCCTATTATTATGAGGGTACCGATACCCTCAAATCTCCCAAGGTACCATAGAATTTGCTTTAATTTTTATGCTTTTCTTTAGCTTTGACATATCAACCGTAAGTGTCTTTCAATCCCCTATTTTTAATATTCTATGCTTTAAAATGAATAAAGGGAGACAATTGCTTTTGCTTTTACACTTCAATTCTATCTTTGAATCCCCTATTAATTTTTATGCTTTTCTTTAGCTTTGACATATCAACCGTAAGTGTCTTTCAATCCCCTATTTTTAATATTCTATTGCTTTTGCTTAAACAATTTACTTGTTAATTTGCAGAACAAAAGGCATTAATTTAGATTTCGAATTCATGTAAAGATTGTTGAAATACTTCAATGATTTATAACCAATGTCAACAAATAGTATGCTTTTTCCAAAGCTTGGGATTAAGGACGGGACTTGTTTCAGCCTTGGCCAATCAATCAATTCATGGGAGAGCAAGAAGGATTTATAAAATTTGTTGTCCCAGTAGATTATAGTTGGTTCCATCATTATAAATAAAATTGGTTTTAGAGACCGAAAAATCGGTCACTAGATGATTTAGTGATCGGATTAGAAACCTATTTTTTTAGTCACTAAATCATTGGTCTCCAATGTGTAACGACCAATTTAATAACTGATTTAAAAATCAATTTTAGAAACGGATTTAAAGACTAATTGGAAAACTAATTTTAGAAACCGATTTAATGACCGCTTTTAAACCGATTTAAAGACTGATTTTGGTGACTACTTTTAGACCAATTCAGAAACCGATTTGATATTTTAGCCTGGTTGCAAAGCCGTTTGAAATAAAACCGGCAACAAACCGGATAAGCAGGAAAAAAACCAACTGCCTGAAAGCTTTAAACCAGCCAGAGAACGGTTTACCCAAAAGTTAGGGAGCTGATTGATTTTATAGCTACAGCACAATGCTTTGCTTCATAAAAATGTCTATGTGGGGCTCATAAGTCATGTCACTTCCACTCTTACAACTTACGTTGGATCTGAAGCTGTTTTCGCAACATCATAGAAAATAGGCAGAACACGTTGTCCCGATGCATTCATACAATCGACGATCTATGGGAGTTCTCTTACGCACCAGGTGGAGGAAGCCTAATTCTTGGAGAAGACAACGATGCAAACAAGTGATCCTTCAATTCCAGAATCCATGGTAGCATCGGTACTGATTGCTTCCCGAAGAAATGAGGGCTATACCACCTATGCCCCTCTCTCAATCTGTCCATACTCGGTTTCACGAGTTCAGTAATTGTGATCCGGCCAACCAATGTCTCACATGATTTTGAGGTGTACTATACTTCAAATAAATATAACCAATGAAAAGTGAGGAAAAACAAATTTAACCAAAACGCTGAATTATGAACGGTGAATATGAAAGTGGTGGGTATACTAAGGATCAATTTTGGCTCTTGTAAAAAAAAAAAGATCAATTATGCAAACGTCTTGCTAAGTATGCATCATATATTAGGACAAGTGTTTCCTGTAACACTTTAACAAGAGGACAAGTGGAATCCATGCTATCCTTTTATTTCTTGTAACAGCGAGGCTTATTGATTGGAATTTGGAACTATTCATTGATTTAATGCTATAGACTTGTGGTACGATTATTCCTTTTCTTTTTTTTTTTTGGTGATTACGTACGATTATTCCTATTGCATTCGTAACCTATTCTTTGTCACTGTCAGTGTTCACTTGGCCTTTGAAATTATTGGTGAATAGTGTTTTGATATGGGTATTATTAAGTCCATATCATCATCATTATATGTTAGTTAATATTTTATTATTGAACCTATTATATAAAATTAAAAGCATGTATTTAATTACAAATGGTTCGATCACGATCAGTGAATCATTAACCAGTGTCTTCACGGTTCAATGATCGGTCTGATTTTTAAAACATTGAATTTTAGTGACGGATTCTAACGATTTTTAATTAAATCATTCACTAATTTGGTCGCTATTTCGTGCTTCAATAAAAAAAATAATTAAAATTATATATATATATATATATATATATATATATATATATATATATATATATATTATATATATATATATATATATATTCGAATACATTCTGTATAACAAAACACATCAATATATTAAAAATGTTAATATGCATAATACTTGACCGATAGAATTAAAATTTTAAACTAAGTGCTAAATAATCGGTCTCTATTTCGGTCACTAATTCTCAACTTCTAATTTTTAATTAAACATAAATTAATTATTTACTAGTTTAGCACTCGATATTTCGGTGTCTTATTTTAATCAAATAATCGATCTCTATTTCGGTTATTAATTCTCAACTTTTTATTTTTATTTTAATGTGAATTAAATTATTTAGCAATTTAGCGACCGATATTTCGATCTCTAATTTTATTAAAAAATCGGTCTCTATTTCGGTCACTAATTCCCAACTTCTTATTTTAATTAAATGTAAATTAATTATTTACCAATTTAGTGACCGATATTTCAGTCTTTAATTTTAATAAAATAAACGGTCTCTATTTCGGTTACTAATTCTCAACTTCTTACTTTTAATTAAATGTAAATTAATTATTTAGCAATTTAGCGACAGATATTTCAGTCTCTAATCAATTTAGCTTGACTTGTAGATTCAACAGTTCTCATATACTCTGCTTCGGCTGTTGATTGGACAATTGTTGCTTGCTTATTAGATGTCCAAGAGAATATTCCCGATCCAAGTGAGAAGGGATAGCCTGATGTGCTCTTCATATTATCGACAGATCTTGCCCAGTCACTGTTGGTGTACCTGATCAACCTTGAGTTGGTCACCGGTGTATATCATATTCGAAACTCCTTGGTGCCCTGTAAGTATATCAGGATTCGTTTGCTTGCTCCAAAGTGATTTTGGCTTGGGCTTTGCATAAACCTGATAGAAGACTTGTAGCATACATGATATATGGCTGTGTGGCTATGAGATATAGAAGACTTCCGATCAAACTTCTGTAGAGTGTTGTATCTGCCTTTGGCTATCCATTGTCCTTTAACAACTTCTCATTTGTCACTAGTGGAGTAGCAACTGGCTTGCACTTGTACATCTTGAATTTCTTTAATAGTTCATTTGTATATTTCTTCTGCGAGATAAATATTCCTTATTTATTTTGATTTACCTCAATGTCGAGGAAGTAGTGCATTAAACCCAAGTTTGTCATCTCGAATGCCTTCGTCATGTCTTCTTTGAATTCAGCTATCATCTTCATATTATTTCTTGTGTAGATAAGATCATCTACATATAGGGAGAAAATAAGAGTGTCATAACGACCTTAGGTCTTGATGTATAGTGTTGCCTCACTCTTGCTCCTCCTGAATCCTCTATCGATGAAGTATTGATCAATTCTGCTATACCAAGCTCGAGGAGCTTGCTTTAGGCCATATAAGGTTTTCCTTAGCCGTAGAACTTTGCTTTCATTGCCTTTGCTCAAGAAGCCTTGTGGTTGCTCAACATAAACTTCTTCTTGAAGCACACCATTGAGAGAGGCAGATTTAACATCTAGTTGATAAATCTTCCACCCCTGTTGTGCTGTAAGAGCAATTAGAGCTCTTATTGTATCTAGACGAGCAACAAGGGCAAATGTGTCATTGTAGTCAACTCCAGACTGCTGTGAGTAGCCCTTGGCTACTAACCTAGCCTTGTGCTTTTGTATGGTGCCATCCGGATTGAGCTTTATCTTATAAGCCCATTTAACTCCAATTATATCTTTACCTTGTGGGAAATCTACTAGTTCCCAAGTATTATTCTTCTCGATTATTCTAATCTCTTCTTTCATTGCCTTGACCCATACTTCTTGCTTTGATGTTGCTTCAAAGCTTTCAGGTTCAAATATAGCCAAGTTGCAAGTTTCGTATATATCCACCAAAGATCTTCCTCTTCTCGGAGTAGATTCTGGTGAAGAACCTTATTCTTATGGAGGTGAAGGGAGCATACCTAGGTCTTTTTCTATTTCTTCTTCAACTTCTTCAGTTTCTTTGGGTTGCTTCATTGTAATGGAGATGTTGCTTATGACAACCTTTTCTTCATCCTAATTCCAGATAGCATTTTCATCAACCTCAACATCTCGGTTGATGGTAAGCTTCTTTGTTTGCAGGTTGTAGATTCGATAACCTTTTGATTGTGTCTTATACCCCAAGAATATGCCTCGTATTGTCTTGTCTTCTAGCTTACGTCTCTTTTCATCTGGAGCATGGATGTAGCAGATTGATCCACAAACTCTTAGATGTTTGGCTGATGGCTTTCTCCCGCTCCAGGCTTCTATAGGAGTCTTATCTTGAACTGCCTTAGTTGGACACCTGTTGAGAATGTAAATAGTAGTGTAAACTACTTCGACCTAGAAGGTGTTTGGTAGACCTCTTCTCTTTTAGCATAGATCTCGCCATCTCCATGACTATGCAATTTTTCCTTTTAGATACTCCATTTTGTTGCAGAGTGTATGCAATTGTAAGTTGACGCTCGATGTCTTCGTCCGTGCAAAATTTGTCAAATCGCGAGAGTTGTACTATTTGCCACGATCACTTTCGAGTACTTTTATATGTTTCCCACTTTTCTTCTCGACAAGGGCCTTAAACTTCTTGAATACTCCAAAAACTTCTGATTTTTCTCTAATAAAGTAGACCCATGTCATTCCAAAAAGTTCATAAATGAAAAGGATGAAATACCTGTTGTTGGTAAGTGGTGGTATCCTCATCGGTCCACATATGTCCGTATGAACAAGCTCCAACAAGTCTTGCTCTCCATGCTTTGTTAGTTGAGAAAGGTAATCTATGTTCCTTGCCAAGTAAACATCCTTCACATGCTTCACTATTTTCTTTGAGGCATGGAAGATCTCTCATCTTTCCTTTTTTATATAGAAGCTTCAAGGCAAAGGTGTTGAAGTGGCAAAATCTCCGATGCCATAACCATGAATCATCAACTTGCACTTTCATGGCAATGTTAGTAGTCTATTTGAAGCTTATTGGAAAACTTCGATTTCTTTTCTCCATTTTCACTTGGCCTATCTCCTGCCTTTTGTTTTTGTTGTCATATATCGTGCATGTGACCTTTCAAAGTGAAGAGGATAACCTTTCTCCACCATCTGACCAATGATAAAGAGGTTTTCTTTAAGATTTGGAACTAGTAAGACATCTTTGATGAATCTCGTACCTTTCTTCGTCTTCACCATAACAGTGCCTTTGCCCTTCGATTCCACGACAACACTGTTCCCCACTTGAACTTTCACTTTGACGTAGTCTCAATATCCTTGAAGATGCTCCTATCTTTGGCCATGTGAGTGTTGCATCCGCTATCCAAACACTAGTTTCCACCCATTTCGTCACTAGAATCTTGGGTAGCATAGAAAAGATATTGCTCATGGTTATGCTGATGCTGCTCATGGTCTTGATCTTCGACAAAATAGGCTTGATGCTTATTTTTGTTTTAGCAATTCTTCTCCACATGTCCAAATCTCTTGAAGTGTTGACATTGTGGCTTTCCGCGACATCGACAATCTTTTTCGGCATGATTTGTCCTCTTATAGATACCGCATGGAGGATACTTGTTGTAACATCCTCATTTTCATTACCTAAATTAATGTAGGGATGTAGATGTGCTTTGTTGGATAAGTGTTTTATACTTGAATATATGCTAAGAATTAGGGTTGAATTGGCTAAGATAAGGATGAAGAACGAGTGATTCAGAGCAGAACGCTCAAGCGTGGACCATGAGAACGCTCAAGCGTTGTAACGCTCTAGCGTGGAGCAGGGTGGGCGCTTAAGCGTGGCCACTATGACCTATTGACAGACAGTGATGGGAGATAAAGTGACACTTGTCAGTCACGCGTCACAGCTGGCACGTGAGGGGCTGTGCCTTAGCGGTGAGAAAAGGTCAACGCTCAAGCGTTGAGAGAGCCAACGCTGAAGCGGTTGAACGCTAAAGCTTTGGGTTTGGAAACGCTAAAGCTTGGATAGAAAAATCTTTCCCTATAAATACCTCATCATTTTCACCAAGGGGAGGTTTTACATTTTCCTCCGTTCATACAGAGAGCTCGAGATAGAGACCAGAAAGGGACTTCGAAGTTGTTGATCCCGTTTATGCTTTGTTCGTTGATCCGATTGCAGTTCTGTTGGTGTTTTCGTGATCAGCTCAACTTCTACTACAATTCTACCGGTTTACTTTCGTGATTTGTCAAGGGTAAGTCGAGGTTCCGTAGCTGCCTACACATTAGTTATACAATGTTCTTCCTCTATTTCTAGCTTCTATTCACAGTTATAGCTTTGTAATAGGGTTAATGCTATAGTCTACGTGTTGTTTCCATGATTAGGGCAAGTTTCAGAGTTGCATTCGGAGCCCGTTGAAAGAGTAGGACCACAGATGTGAGGAGCTTGGGTGGAGCTTGGAAATTTCGTGTGTTCGTGATTGTGGCTACATTCACTATCAGGTGGGAGAAAGAACCACAATATTGTCGAGGAGGCAAGAATAAAATAATATATATTGATATGCGTAGGGCGACCTAAACCCTACTAGTGGTTGAGTAACCGACAACACCTAACTCACATTGGCGACTACCAGTCGGTGATACTAATGTAGTTTTAGGCATTGTAGGTTTATCGCCGATAGGTTGATTTGATGATATGTCGAGGTTGTATGCTTGTGTGTTGGTGTGCTTAAAATGATACCTATTGATATGCATGTATGCTTAGTAACATGCTTAGGGTTACTTGAGTATTTGCCTATGAGTTGATGCCATTAACATGATTATAGTTGCTTATGATATGATATTTGTGATCACTGTTGTATGAGTAGAGATAGGCAGTAATTCCTGATAATTTGGGAGACGAGCATGTGGTGAGGAATTTGAGGATATATATGTTGTAGTGCTCAACCTAGAGATCTTGTGGATATGACTATGTTGAGATATAAAGTCGATACCCGGCTATGCCGAGAACGTTGGTAGTAGTTGTGTACTAGTTGCCATTGAGGAACTAAGCGGTTGATCCCGAGATGAGTCGGTGAGGTTCATGTTGCATCGTTGTTATTCATCATTGTGTTGGCGTACGGACGATCGATCTTGCCTACGAGGAGATAATCGTACCTATAAGTTGAGTTGTGAACGGGCGAATGTCCCGATCTGGCCTACGGGTAGGGGGATATGTCGTTGCCGTAAGTTGAGTTGTTGAAAGGCGGTTATTCTAACCTAGTCTGCGGGCGAGGGAATATGTCTTACTCATGAGTTGAGTTGAGCCAAGAGGGTTGTTGGCCGAATCCTGCATTACGAGAGGTGGCACAGTGATGGATGGGACATCTTGATCTGCCGAGATGTCGCGTCGTGGTCGCATCCATATAGTCGTTAGATGCATGAGTGTAAGAGACATTAGCTAAGAACGAATAACTTGGGAGATGATTGCTTGACACATTGTGCTATTGTGCTGCTATCTGTATATCTTATTTTATAGTTTTTTCCCTATTATGATGTATTGCTGTTTCTTATCTCCCGTATTTTCCCTATGTTGTATTTTATTTATTCTCGATCGCATGAGAAGATTCTATTGAGGAGTTGCCAAAGGAGATTGATGGCACACCTGTTGAGCTTGATGCTGGCGGGAGAGTCCCGGATCTCGGTGTTGGGAGACTTTGAGCTGCTCTATGAGGAGGAGGACCGTTTCTGGGAAATTCATTACTCCCAGCGACAAGTGGTGTATACGGGTCCAACCACCGTATACTTTAGAGCTTGGGGATCGTCTAGGAAATATTTAGTAGAAGACTTCCGGATCGCCCAGAGACTGCTGTTAGAGAGGCTGTGGAACATGCCGTGGGACTACCATCATGATTCAGATACTGCTTGGAGATCTCACGCATCCACTAGGACTGGTTTTGTAGCTCGAGGCCGATATCGTCGTGCTGAGAGGAGGATGAGGGAGTACCATCGTCGCTGGGTACAAGGCGATGCAGACCTATCGTTGGAGGCAACGAGCTTCGGTTGGGAGTTCTCGCTATCAACGTTAGAGTATTGTTTGGGTAACTAGTCTCAGTTTTAGTATGGCTAGTACATAAGTTTGAGCGAAATGTATTTTGGGGCCAGGAGAGGAAGTCTGATGTACTTTTATTTTATATCTTTTGGTACCATGCTTTCAGTTTATATATGTTACTAGTTGCATACTCTGAGACAGTTGATGATGTTGTAGGCTCTTCTGATGGAGCGAGTACTTTCATATATATATATATATAATATATATATATATATATATAATATATTTCCAACTCCCAAGAATTAAAGATCCAAATGACAACAAAACACCAATCATGGCCACTCCATTCAAAACGAAGAATGTGAATGAGCCAATTTCTGCTCAAGACATCCAGAAGTTGATGGAGCAGTCCAACTATACAAACAAGTATCTTCAGGTTTTAGGTACTAAATTAACAAAAGAAGATGTCCCTGCTCCAGCATCCTTTTCAGGAACAAAGAAGGAAGTAGACAAGCCTTTAGATAAACCCCTCTTCAAACCCTTCAAGGTTTCCAAGAAGTTTAAGGAAAGCCTAAAGCTTCTTCATAACCCAGAGGTCAAAACAGAATCTATGGTAGACCTTATCAACAGGGTTGATGAGAAACTACAAAACCTTGTGATCCCAGATTCACCGCAGGTTTCAGATCAACCTCAAACTCAAGCTCCTTATAATTTAAGGAATAAAAATCAAACTATCAATGTCCTTAATGAAGATAGCTCAGAACCAAAATCTGTAGCTTCTTCATCCAAAACCAAGGAAACAGAGAAACCTCTTCTTAACCTCAATCCGGTTTTTACTAAACCTTGGAAAAAATCTACAAAACTTTACTATCCTAGAGCAACTCCCCCAGATTTGCTCTTAGAAGAAAAACCTCCAACTTTCAAAAGCTTTAATGCAAATAACATCTATGAATGGAACATAGATGGCCAAGGCGAATACCAAATCTTGACCACATTGCAGCATATGACAATGATGGCAACAGCTTATCAAGCTGCAAATAATGCCTCCGAAGAAACGATCTGTAATATCCTCGCAGCAGGATTTACTGATCAACTGAAAGGATGATTGGATCATTCTTTCACTAATGAGCAGAAAGAAAGAGTCTTCACTGCTATAAAACTAAGGCAGATGGAACACCAATCACGAATGATGGTGAACCTATTCCATATGCGGTTAACACCCTAATCTTCTCTATTGCTGAACATTTTATCGGTAATGCATCTGTCTGGAAAGACAAATCTGCTGAGTTATTATCCAATCTTAAATGTAAATCCTTATCAGATTTCAGGTGGTATCGAGATACTTTCCTAACAAGGGTTTACACCAGAGAAGATTGTCAGCATCATCTCTAGAAAGAAAAATTCATAACAGGTCTCCCTACAGCATTATGAGACATTGTTAGGGATGAGCTCAAAGCTCACGCCCCTGATGGAAAAATTCCTTATGATCAATTGACTTATGGGCAACTCATTGCAGTTATCCAGAAAATTGGCACGAGACTTTGTCAAGAGGATAGAGTCAATAATCAATTCCAAAAGGAAAAGGCAGCAAAAAAGGATCTAGGATCTTTTTGTCAACAATTTGGCATGCCTCCTTGTCCTAAAGACAAACCAAAATCTTCATACAAATCTTCGCACAAGCGTCAAGAAAACAAAACCCATAAGCCAAAGTATACCAAGTATACTAGATACAAAAGGAATACTCCACCTAGGAAACTCAAACAAGAATTTAAATCCAAACCAGCGATTGATATCACAATCCCCAAAAAAGCAACAATCTGTTATAGCTGTGGTATGTAACATCCATGTTTTCGGTAACCCTAATTAAGATGAATAATCTTAATCAGGTTTTCTCTTAGGTGTGTGTTGGGTTGTGTGTTGGTTATAAGTCTAGTTGGATGTTTAGAACTAGGCTTGAATCATGTTGGAAGTGCTTAAGACGTAACACGAGAAACTGGGAAGTCAGGAAGCTGGGAGTTCTTCTCTTGCTGAGCTTGACGCTCAAGCGTGGGAGAGCGCCACGCTCAAACATTGCGACGCTTAGGCGTGGGAAGAGACGGACGCCTCGGCGTGCTGAGTGCGCTGTACAACTGTTCTGAGTTTGGACGCGTGTGAGACACGTGTCAGGCCAGGGAGCAGGCGGAGTGGACGATGTTCCACACTCGAGCGTGGAGAGAGCCCACGCTAGAGCGTGGCAACGCTCAAGCGTGCAAAGTGATCCACGCTTAAGCGTGGATAGCAGGAGCCATAAGTGGAGTTTCCACTTTTACTCTCACACTTGCATGAATTTTGGGTGAATTTCTACAACTAGAGAGAGAAGCTCTGAGTTTCTAGAGAGAGAAAGCTTGAGGTTGGAGGTGAACGAGCCGCCGGAACGCGATTCCGACTACACGGTTGCAATCACGACGAAGATTTCTACGACTCTGGCGGATTAGTTTCTCGATTCGCCATAGGTAAACTCGAATCCCTAACACGTGTTCTTCGTGTTCTTGGCGTTCTTCGAGCCTTTACCTTTTTCTTCGATCTTTTGGGCTTGCCCTAGGGCTAACACTGTTGTGTATGTGTTGTGCTCGTGATCAGGGCAAAGTCGCGCTCGTGATTGCTCATGCTTTTGAGCTTGAGACTGCGGCTGTGAGAGGAGGTGGTGGCAGCTGCGAGCTCGTGGTGGTGGTGTTGTGCTCGTGGTGGTCGTAGGCGTGTTTAGGGGTGTTCGTGAGATCGAGGGTCAGGGCTGTCCGTTGGTACAGGAGCATTTTGGAACGAATCACCAGGTGAGGAGGAAGAAACCACATATATCTGGGAATCGTAGGAGTATATAATTGTTAACATGTGTAGGGCTCCTCAAACCCTACTAGTGGCTGAGCCCTGATAAAGTACCTAAACCCTAGGTTTAGCTTACTTTGGGCTATCGCCGTAGGATCGATCTGTGATATCTGTTGATTGAGGATGCATGTCTATCTGTGGTAATTGATAACGTGAGTAAATGATGTCGTACTTGATAACATTTTAGATGAGATGCTTGTTGTGATAACATGTTTAATTGCTAGTTGGTATACATGCAATGATGTTATGCTGCTATACTATGATATGTTGATGTGATTGTGATTGATGTGATCTTGGTTGACTGTGGAGACGGTTGGTATGTTGTTAGAAGATAGAGTGGTTGGTGTCATTGGATTCGTAGTCGATGTTGTAAGCCAGTTGATCTAAGTTGAAGGTGGCTCTCATAGTTGGAGAGCGACATCCTCATAGTTGGAGGATGTTGACCTTGAGACGTTGGATAAGTTGTTGTTAAGACGTTGTTGAGATGATTGGTGCATAATCATAGCATTTGCATTGTTTTGGTTGAAAGCCGCGGGATTTACTGCAACAGCCGTTTGAGCAGTTATCACGTGAGGTCGAAACTTGTGAACAACTGCAACAGTCGTTTGAGTGGTTGTCACAAGGGGCTGCATAATTAGCTGCAACAACAGTTTGAGTGGTTGTGTATAGGGAGTCGTATGTACGGTTGCAACAGCAGTTTGAGTAACTGTCACACGAGGTTGAGGAGCCGTTCTTACTTGGTGAACATCCACCCTCGCAGTTGGAGATTGGATTGTCATTCCTCACAGTTGGAGGTTGACTGTTGTATTCCCATGGTAAGAGTGTGCGTTGTAGAATTGGCCAATCATGTAGATTCAGTTGTGCATGTAGAGTAGGTGGTGATCCCTAGTTATGATAACTTGGAGGTTGACTGTTGTGATGAACTCGAGAGATGAATGTGCTTGCTGGTTGTGCTTGCTGTTGTGCATGTTGATGTGTTATATGCTACGTGAGACATTGTAGCGTTTCTTACCTCCTGTGCATGCTTCCCTATGTGTTACATGTATTTCGTTGTTCGGGTCGTGATCCGAAGGCGGAGGCGTTGATTGGTTGATGAGGGAGCTGCAGCGGGTGAAGCTGAGTAGAGGCGAGACTCCCATTGTGAACAAGTGTGACGTCAACGCTCTTTGAGTAGAGAGAGACCCTTGAGGTATCGTTGAGTCTCTTGTGAGTTGTACCACGGCCAGTGGGGCGTCTGCTTTGTTGTTGATGTTTTTGCGCCATGGCTTCCAGGCGAAACTCTGATATGTAATTGGACTGTATTAACTGTTTATTTGCTTAAGTTTCTTTCGAGCTTTATCTGCATGCTTAAGGTATCAGAGAGATTGAGGTTAAGTTTTGGGGGCGTCACATGGTAAACTCGCCCATATCAGTAAATATTGTAGGCTTAAAAAGAAAATTAAAGCCTTAAAACTTGAACCATCAGTTGAAGAACAATTGAATAATCTCTTAATAGAATCGGATGCTTCAGATGGATCAGATGCTGATTCTTCTGAAAATCTTAATCATATTTCATAAGATGATATTGGAAACCAAGGTTCTGATTCATCTAATGAAATTAATGTCTTGACTAAGGAACAAGATCTGCTTTTTGAAGTCATTAATCCTATTCCTGACCAAGAGGACAGGAAAAGATACTTTTGAAAGGTTCTCTGCTTCCATGAAAAAATAGCCTAAGGCTAAAGAAAAAGCCATTATCAAAGATCAGTTTGATTTCAAAGCAATCCTCAAACACCTGGAATCCATGCAAACAAAAACCAGTAACGATTCAAGATCTCCAGCAGGAAATCAAGAATCTCAAAGAAGAAATCAAAGAGATAAAACAGGAACAAGCTGTTCATAAACTGATTTTATCTCAACTTGATGATATTCACAAAACAATATGTTCTGATCTGCCTAATGCATTTTGGAATAGAAAGAAACATGTAGTTGATTTGTCCTATGAATCAAGGTTTCACTGATAGGCAAATTCCTACAAAAACTCACCCCATCCAAATGAACCACGAATTACTCCAATACTGCCAAAAGGAGATTGGTGATCTTCTGGAAAAAGGATTAATTCGTAAGAGTAAATCTCCATGGTCATGTTCTGCCTTCTATGTTAACAAGCAGGCAGAGATTGAGCGTGGAACCCCTCGCTTAGTCATCAATTACAAACCGCTCAACCAAGCGCTAAAGTGGATTAGATATCCAATCCCTAATAAAAAGGATTTACTTAATCGCTTAAACAATGCCAAAATCTTTTCCAAATTTGATATAAAATTTGGATATTGGCAAATTGGGATTAAAGATAGTGATCGCTACAAAATAGCCTTCACTGTCCCTTTTGGGCAATATGAATGGAACGTAATGCCCTTTGGTCTCAAAAACACACCTTCAGAATTTCAAAAAATCATGAATGACATATTCAATCCTTATTCTAACTTCACTATTGTCTACATTGACGATGTGTTAGTTTTTTCACAATTTATTGACCAGCATTTCAAACATCTTAGGGTCTTTGTAGGGATCATTAAGAAAAATGGTTTAGCTGTGTCAAAATCCAAAATTAGTCTCTTTCAAACAAAGCTTAGGTTTCTGGGTCATAATATTTATCAAGGAACAATAACTCCTATCAATAGAGCAATCGAGTTCGCGGACAAGTTTTCCAATCATATTATTGATAAAACTCAGTTGCAGAGGTTCTTAGGATGTCTCAATTATGTAGCTGATTTTATTCCAAACTTAAGTAAAGCCTCTCCATGATAGGCTTAAGAAAGAACCTCCTCCCTGGACAAATGAACATACTCAGGTAGTCCAAACAATCAAAGCTCGAGTAAAGGAACTTCCATGCCTTTATCTTCCAAATCCTTCCGCCTTCAAAATAGTTGAAACCGATGCTTCCGACATTGGTTATGGTGGAATTTTAAAACAAAGAATTTCAGGAAAAGAGCATATTATTGCATATACTTCTAAACACTAGAATTCTGCACAGCAAAAATATTCAACTGTCAAGAAAGAAATCTTGGCTATTGTTTTATGCATCTCAAAATTTCAATCTGATTTACTTAATCAAAAGTTTTTGGTTAGAGTAGATTGTAAATCTACAAAAGATATATTGCAAATAGATGTCAAAAATATTGCATCAAAATAGATTATTGCCAGATGGCAAGCAATTTTAAGTGCTTTTGATTTTGAAATTGAATTTCTCAAAGACTTTTCCAATTCTCTTCCTGATTACCTTACTCGTGAATATTTACAGGGAAAGTAAACAAGTTTTGACGGCAACAATGCCGAAATCAGAGGCTTCCTCGGCATCGGGGAAGAAAGGAAAAAGTAAACTAGTCCTCTCTGGACTCCAAGCGCGCCAAGTTGCGCCCAAAAAATCTGGGTCATCCACCCAATCTGAGTCATCAACTCAGAAAGCAACAAACACTAGGTCTTCTACCCATCAAACTACCAAACCTGGGTCTTCAACCCAGACAGCCCAAACAGCCAAACAATCCAAAAAGGATTAGGCATTCCTATTCAAACTTTGCTAGCCTTTCAAGATCAAGGGCTAACACATCTTCCAAAAGGCACCTGGGGAGCAAGGGTAGAGCAAGAACCCAACTCTCCACCCTCTTTCAAAGAAATCAATCTCAAGGACATGATCCAAGAATTGGCAACCACACCCATTCCCATCCAAACGAACCTGATAACAAAGTATCAGCTAAAACCAAAAAACAATTCCAAATAGTCATTCAAATGGAACAAAGTTTCTAGGATAATAATCCCAATAAAGTTCCTGAGAAGGTTTTCCCAAATGGCTTTCACTATAAGCCAACTCAAATTTCAAAAAATAGAAAATTTTATTAGTTTATATTGATTGATACTGACTCTGTTGCGATCAAGCAGTATCGTGACCCAATGGATCAATCAAGATACACTCATTCAGCTTTCCAGATTCTTAAGATTATAACACTTGAACAATTTGGAAATAATTTGAATAGTTACAAAAAGTTCTCCCAAGAGTTTGAACCTTGCGGTTTTACTTATTGGGATTATAAAACAGCTTAGTACAACATGTTTTGGTACCAAAATAATCAATTCAAGCATTCGTGGTTGATATACTCCAAGAAGGGTATCAACTACAAGTTCCCAAATTGGTTCGTTCACTGGTGGCAGTTTTTCGGACCAAGCAAACAAATCCTTCCCCCAGAAGTGACTGAAGGGTATGAAACTTTTGAGAAATATTATGAGCCAACGGCAAGCCCTTTTCCGGCAAATTTAATATTTTTCTCAAAATTTTCCCTATCATGAGTGTTTAGCTGGCAATATAAATTCCAAAAGTCAAGCTTTCCTGGAATTCTCCCAATCCTCCAGCGAGCATCTTATGTCAAGTGGTGGCCTCAGTTCGATTATTCTACAGCCACAACTGAAAATGTCAAAATCTGGTTTCAACAAAATCCTAAATGGATGAAATCAGCCAATCCAGAAACCTATGAGTTTCTGAATCAAAAATTAAAGATCATAGCTGCCCTTGCTGGATCTACATCCAAGGAAAGCTTTGTCAAAAATCTGGAAACTATTGTGAGACTGGCAAAAGCTGAAGAAGCTCAAGCCTCCTCTTCCAAACAAGATCGTCCTCCTTCAGAAGATGAAGAAGATCTCTCTCAATGCTCAGACTCATTCTATCAGAATGAAGATGATTGTTTTGGTATAGACACAACAGTCCATCTGAGTGATGATGAATAAAAGTCCAGCCCAATCTTTGTTGGACCAACACTGTTCTGCCAACACCAACCTGCACTATGGAAATAGTTCCTGTTAAGATACCGGCACTGTTCATTCAATTATTGTAATAGTTTAGGTCATGATACCGAAACTGTTGTAATAGTGCTTTTAATTTTCCTATAAATAGGATAGCTGAGCCTTTGTGAAGGCATTTGAAAAATTTTAGAAAGAGAAGCTCTGATCTAAAGTGAGCTCCTTCTCCCTCTTTCCCATCTCCTTGTTTTCATTTTCAATCTCTCAATCTTGTACTCTCAATCTTTTCTTTGAATAAAACATCAATCTTTTCTCTCTTGCATGACTTGATTGCATCCTCCCTTCTCCCTCCACCGGTCCTGGTGAGGCTCTGCCTCCGCTCTGGTTTCTTTTTCTTATCTTTTACATGTTTTAATTCATTGTTTTGCATATTTTAATTATGTAAATTTCTTGTTTATGTTCCTATTTCTCTCATCCTGCTCTCTTCCCCCTTCCTTCCTGTAGCTTCATTATCCCTCTGGTATCAAAGCCAGATGGGGAAGTAGGAACAGTATAATGGATCTGAGATCTTATCTTTCTGAATAAAAAAAAAAGAGTTTTTTATGTTTATGGAAGGCTCCACCTCCTATCTTCTTTATGTTTGTGGATAGGAGGCAGCCTCCTATCTTCTCTATGTTTATGGAAGGCTCCGCCTCCTATCTTCTCTTAGAAATTATTATGCTTAACTGGTTGGTGCACCTCTTAACTGGGTAACAACCATATGCATGTATTTGATTTATCTTGTTAAAGCTGTAGCAGTAAGTCCTCGCTGTGGTAAAAGAGGCAGTAAGTCTAATTCGACCATGCTTAAACAAGATAAGTAAAGTATTAGCATGCTCCGGTTGCTTTTGGTTAAGATGGAAAGGTGTAGCCTTGGTTAGGAATAATAAGTTCTAATGTTTCTTCTTTTGTATATGTGTTTTCAAAACTCTTTTGTTTTGTATAGTTTTATGAAAATATTCAGAAAGATATAGCTTAGATCTATATTATTGTTTCTATGGAACCAAAGGAAGGCAATGATATCAGAATTATGAAAATCATGTTGCCTCGCTCCTTCTCTAAGCTCTCCTTCCGCTCCTCCCAACCTTCTTCTTCTCTTCAGGAATCTGAGATTCCTACCAATCCAAATAGTATTTTCCAAGAGGAAATCTGTTTTGAAAATATCAATCAAGTTATTGATAACTGGGAAATCCTGAAAATTCCCACAAAAGAACTCTACAAACTAGAAGGCAAATTCTTTTTGCATTCTGACTACGTCATAAAGACCGTAGAGAAAAGCATTCCAATCAACCCAGAGAGTGAAGAATTCCATCTTCTCTCAATAAAAACAATCAAAACCCACAAACAAAAGTACATATACCTACATATAGGATGTGTTCAGATAGCTGTAAAACCTTTAATCCGTGAAGGGTTAAATGCTTCAATTTTAATGTGCTTAATGAATATTAGGCACAACAAATTTGAAGATTCTCACTTAGGCACTGTAGAAACTAGCCTAAGTCAAGGTCCAATTTATTTTAATTGTTACCCAAATAGAACTTGGAGTTTACAAGATAGAAATATATTGGATTCTTTGTTCTTAAACATCAAGATCTGTTGTAACGCCCCGATTTTCTAGATTTTCTTAATTAATCAGTAATTATGTGTTTGTATTTTATTGAAGGGTCTAGAGGGTGAAAAAAATTATTTCGAGACTATAGTCACGCTCTACGCTATCGTAGGAAGCTATGATTAAATTTTGGTCGAAAACTCAGACGGAGCCCGGTCTGCAATTTTCACTGACGGTAGCGTTTTACTACTATCAAGACCTAATTTGGACTCGTGAACGAGACAGTTAGTCTTAGAATCATGTTTCCTACAATTTAGTAAAAGTTCATCTTGACGTTCGAAAATAAAAATAATATATTATATTCGGGCCGATAATCGTTCTAGGAAACGATTTGAGCCGCGTAGGGGTTTTATGAAGCCCATGATCGGATAATTTTCATGTCAAGGCTGTAATAGGTCATCTAGGGACTCATACCAGTGTCGTGATAATTTCAAAATATCGGGACGCGAAATGACTAAATTGCCCTTGGTCTTTTTACTAAATTACCTTTTTACCTTTCTTAACTCTTAAGAAAATTTAAGAAAATATCTCATCTCACTCTCACTCACTCTCTCTCTTTCTCGGCCCTCACTCTCTCTCTCTTCCCCATTCTCTTCTTCTTCTTCCTTCTTTCTTCTTCCTTTCCCTTCTTCCTCCATTTCTCTTTTCTTCCTTCACCTTCACCTCCATTTTTCTTCAACTTCCTCAAGCTTTTTCAAGAAAGTTTGTAAAGCAAAGTTGCTCCTCTCATCCTCCTCTATCACCTAAGAGCTATAGATTTCATTTTTGAGCTCTCAATCTTCATTTTTCTTCATTGAAAGTTCATAGTTCAAGTTTATGATCCAAACTTCAAAAATCTCTAGAAAATTGTAAAAAATTCCTTTTAATGCCAAACCAATTTCTATGAGCTAGTATCATCCCCTACTATCATAATCCAAGAGCTTGAAATCAAATAAACCCTCTAGCATATTTATCTTTTCAAGTCCGAATGGGTGTCTATGTGGGAAAAAATGGGTTTTTGATCATTGTTCTTGATTTCACCCATTTCATCCTTAATCATGTAATCCAAGTGATGAGGAAGCTAAATCAATCTTCCACCTATTTTTTGGGTGGTGGCCGAAACCCCAAATTTTTGGTTTAAGGGGTTTTGGTTCAAATCTTTGATAATTGATCATTGATCCAAAAGTTGGTAGAATTTCAACATCCCTAGGCTAATTAATTAAATAGAGTCAGTAGCTAATCCTAAGGAATTAGGGAGTTTTTGATTTAACTGTATTAATTTCTGGTTGTGTTTTGTTGTATAGAATCGGACAGGATTCGAACATTCGACAGCGCACCCTATTGACTGTTGTGGAGCCACATCCGAAGTCACACGGGAACTTCACTAAGGTGGGGAGAAAGAACTAATATCGTCGGGAAGGCAAGCTATATATATATATATATATATATATATATATATATATATATATATATATATATATATATATATGTGTGTGTGTGTGTGTGTGTGTGTGTGTGTGTGTGTGTGTGTGTGTGGGAACCCTTAAACCCTACTAGAGGTTGAGCCCTGGATAAAGTGCCTGAACCCTAGGTATAGGTAATTTTGGGATATCACCACTAAGTTTATAATATGGATATTGTAATTGATTGAGGTTGATGTGATGAATTGTTTATCTGATTATCTGTTGGTTTTATTTTGTTGAACTGTTTGTGTGATTTATTGTTATTCAACTTTATAATGATATCTGCACTGGAATGAATTACTGTTGTAATGTTATTGTGATTTGACTGATGATTGGGTGTTGATGAGAGTATGGTGAGTGATGATGTTGTTCGGGTTGATATCATTGTGGTCTCGACCGTGGAGCTGTGGCTTGTAGACGCAAGGCATCGTGATGCTGATGCTGATGTTGATGCTGACGTGATGTTGATGATGATGTGATGTTGATGTTGATTTTGATGTGATGCGATGTGTCGTGGTCGTGGACTAGTGCTTAGGCGTGAGGTCCCGATATCAACTTGCGATGGATGTTTGTTGCATAACATATCATTTCATACCACAGCATTTTGTCCCAAAGGGGGATGTTCAATTGGGGACGTGTTACTTTAAATCCCGAGGCTGGATGTGGTGTGATGTGATGTAATCCGACGGGGATGTCCAATTGGGGACGCGATGTATCGGCCGACATGCATATAGGGAAGTCAGCATATACATAGGGATTAGTATCCCTCTTATTGGATTATCCGAGACAATGACTTTTGAGATTATTATGATGTGTGATTCAAGAGATGGATGAGGGTGTGTCATATGATTTAATCGTGTTGTGTGATGTATGTATGTATATATATATATATATATATATATATATATATATATATACTGTATTGATGCCCCTCTCCCATATTGATGAATTATGATTCTTATCTCCCTTTATTTTCTGTATGTGCTGCTCTTATTTTATGGGAAGACCCCGAGGAGGAACCAGTGGCTGAGGAGCTGGACGGCATTCCTTCGAGCCTGACGCCGGAGGACGTGCCACGGATCCCAACCTCGAGAGGTTGGGCAATGATCGTGATTAGCCGGAGAGTTGTCTCTCGGCCAACTTTTCATACTTTTATTTTGGTTTGTATTAATATACTCTGTATGTACTACTTTAATACCGTAGCCCTACTGATGGGGCAATGATGTATGTGATATATTTCTTTATATTTAAAGTTGTGTACTCTGAGGTGCAGCGTGCCATAAATTGTTTTGCTTCCGCGCTCAATTTTCCGCTTCGCTTCGTATTAATAAGGCGCACTAACGATTATAAGGCGATTAAGGTTAGTTAATATCTTTGGTTCTACTAATGGGACGGCGGGTCGTCTCATTTATTGGTATCAAAGCAGTTTAGTTAATATCTTAGGTTCAACTAATGGGACGGCAGGTCAGTTCGATTCTAATATCGGACTGTGTGGTTTAGGAAGTATACTAGCATTGACAATTATATCCACATTGGGCACTAACTGTGTTAGAAAAAGGGTAGTGTGTTCGATGCGCATGTTATCGAGTGTGATAATTGTTTTGTTCGTAGGGCACATGACATATATATCAATTGATTTATATTGAATATTGCTTCGTTCTTGTTAGAAGGATTCAAAATCTGGGGAATTTCGCTAAGCGAAATGGGTCTCGCTAAGCGAAACTGATCTCGTTGAGCGATTCAGAGAAAATTTTAGCAAATTCGCTAAGCGAAATGCACCTCGCTAAGCGATACAGAGAAATTCCAAGTTAGGCATCACTGACTCAATTTCGCTAAGCGAATTAGGTTTCGCTAAGCGATCCTGAGGAATTTCAAATAATGCATCGCTGTCTCAATTTCGCTACTTGAATGGAGTCTCGCTAAGCGAAATTCACTCAATTTCGCTAAGCGAATGTAATCTCGGTAAGCGAAACCTTGTTTTTGCCTTTTCCTTGTTTTCTTCATTTTTTTTTCTCTAGCTAGCAAACAAGTTATGTCTTATGGATTTAAACTAACACTTCCTTTACCAGGAAAGAATGGCCAGAGGACGCGGTAGAGGAAGGGGAGCACTAGATGGAACCGGGAGCCCCGACAGTAGTGGGGATATCTCGGGAATTGGAGGTAGCGGAGATCAGAACGAAGCAATGAGGGCCATGTGGGATTTGGCCGATGCAATGCTGCAACAAACATAGCAGAATGCTCAGTTCATACAGCAACAGGAAGAGAGGGATGCTAGACAACAACAGAATCATGTCGGAGGAGGGGAAGTGGTAAACACTGGACTGAATGCTTTCATGAAGGGGAATCCTCCCCAATTCCATGGGGAGTACAATCCGAAAGCTGCTGAGCTATGGCTGCAAGAAATTGAGAAAGTCTTTGTCGCTATCCAATGCAGAGAGGATAGGAAAGTCATTTATGCTGTTTCATGCTAGTCGAAGCAGCAGAAGCATGGTGGAAGAACAAACATAGACTGCTAGAGGCTGAAGGAAGAATGCTGACCTGGGAGGTGTTTCGTGAGAGCTTCTTGGAGAAGTATTTCCCAAGAGGTGTTCGTCAAAGTCGGTGGGAGATTACGCCATGAGGTTCGAGGCGCTACTGAAATTCTCTCAGTTTTATCAAGTATACCCGGATGAAGACTGGGTTTGCAGAAGGTTCGAAGACGGACTAAGGCCCGAGATGAAGAGGGCTATGCTGCCATTGAGCATCTGATCATTCCCCGAGCTAGTAGAAAAATGTACCGTACTGGAAGGACACGATCAAGAGAGAGTTACACAAACTCCAGCAACAAGCGGTGGACCAGCCAGGAGCTTTGGTCAGAAAGGCCGAGGAGGAAGGTTCCAACCGAGGGCGAAGCCTTACAGTCGCCTGAATCAGCAACCAGCAAGCTATGGGAAAGGGAATGCCAGTCAAGGGCAACCAGGATTCTCCAAATGCTTTCGATGCGGTGGGCTACATCAAGTGAAAGATTGTACCCAGGCACCGAGCGTCACTTGTTTCCGTTGTGGCACGTGGGGCCACTATGCCAACGAGTGTCGAACGGGGGATGCTAGTAAGAGTCAAATTCAACAAGCCGGAAGGATTCAGAATACTGGGGCTGGACAACAAGTGGTAGGCCAGCAGAACAGGCCGCAGACGATGGGAAGAGTATTTGTCGTGAGAGGTTCTAAAGCCTCTCGATGTCCCGATCTGATACAAGGTAAGTGCCTAGTTGCGGGGGGACTCTTATCTGCTTTATTTGATTCAGGGGCTACACAATCCTTTATTTCTTTGGCATATACGGATCATTTGAATTTGCCTGTTTCAACCTTACCATATGATTTGACTGTTTCTACACCTACGGGTGATTCCCTGGCAACTCTATTTGTCTGTTTAAAATGCCCGGTTATGTTAGAAAATCGATCTTTTCTTGTTGACCTAGTCTGTCTGCCTATGCAGCAGATTGATATTATCTTAGGCATGGACTGGCTTTCGGCCAACCATGTAGTACTAGACTGTTCAAATAAAACCCTCTGTTTTTCCAAGCAACCTGGATCATTGCCTGCCAGTGATAGTGTGTCGGGAGGTGTACAATCAGGAGAGTGCATAGTGCTGTTTTCCTTGGAAGCCGAGGAGACTCCAAGTCTGGATGTTTTGCCGGTGGTGCGTGAGTTTCTAGATATTTTCCCAGACGATGTGCCAGGATTACCACCTAAGAGGGATGTAGAGTTCGCAATCGATCTTACCCCGGAGCCGAACCGATTTCGATAGCACCTTATCAAATGTCCACGACATGCTGCAGAAGCAGTTTATCAGACCGAGTGTTTCACCATGGGGAGCACCTGTGCTGTTCGTCAAGAAGAAGGACGGCAGTTCAAGGTTGTGTGTGGACTACCGATAGCTCAACAAAGTAACAATCAAGAATAAATACACGTTGCCAAGGATTGACGACCTTATGGACAAGTTGAGGGGAGCAACGGTATTTTCTAAGATTGATCTGAGATCCGGTTATCATCAGATAAGGGTAAAAGAAGATGATATACCGAAAATGACTTTCAGGAGTCGGTACGGGAACTACGAGTATCTAGTCATGCCTTTTGATGTAACTAATGCTCCTGCAGTGTTCATGGATTATATGAACAGAATCTTCAGACCTTACCTTGATAAGTTTGTTGTTGTTTTTATCGATGACATCCTTATCTACTTCTTAGACAAGGAAGAACATCAAGAGCATTTGACACTACAAGAAATTTCGCTATTTCCCACGGCTTTTTACCCACGGCCTTTTAGCCGTGTGTAATTTTGACATTTCCCACAGCTTTAGTCGTGGGAAATCAAGTGGTTTTTCCCCCCAAATTTCCCACGGCCAAAACCCTCGGAAAAGAAACCAAGAAACTTTCCCATGGGTTAGCTGCAGGTAAGAGATGGCGCAAAGTGGCGCGAAATGAGCCCATTCGGATTTCCCACGGCCTTAGCTGTGGGTAATATTTTTCGCTTTCCCACGGCTTTGACCGTGTGTAATTAGTAAAAAATTATCGCTTTCCCACGGCTGTGACCGTGTGTAATTCACAAAGTTTCCCACCGGTTAGACCGTGTGTAAGTCTTTTTGTAATTTCCCACGGCTTTTCTGTGGGTAAGGCTTTTTATTTTACCACGGTTTTGTCCGTGGGTAAGGATTTTTCTTTTTCCCACGGGTAGGCCGTGGGAAACGCCGAGAGTTTTCTATGAATTAAAACCTCTCGTCTCCTCTTCTGTGATGGTCATTCACTGATAAAACCTCTCTGCCGGCAACACAGAGACCTCTCCACCTCGCGTTTGGCCTCAACTTCATTCACTGCTTGCCGGCTAGAAAGGTATTGTGTCTTTTATTTTGCCCTTTCCTTACAGACTTTCCCTTCATGCACTCAAGCTATTTCCCTGCATAGCAAAATCTCTGCTTATTTTGGTGAAACCGAAGCTATTTCCCTTCATTCACTGTTCGCTGGCTTGTTTTGGTGACAGCCATGGAAAGGTATCATTTCGTATTCTTTGCAAACCCTTTAGGTACTGCCTCTTCTCTTTTTCAATTTTTCCATCTTCCCTTCGAGTTCATGTTTTTATGATGCATCAATCATCTCGCCGGCTATTTTTGTTTTCAATTTTTGGGATTTTTAATACAATAATCGGCACTGGTATATGGGATTTTCAATTTTTGTTTTCAATTGTTTTCAATTTTTGATTTGATGCAGATTTATTCTGAAACTGTTAACTAATTACTGGATTTTGAGGGTACATTGCTGCTAACAGATTTTGAGGGTAGATTGCTGCTAACGGTCTTCAATTGATATAAGGTAAGAAAGGAAGGCGATCTGTCTTTAATTATTGATTCCCTTATGAATTAGTGTGTGACTGTTTTGACTTGTATTATATTTTCCTCTGTTTGAAAAGAAGTTTTTTTTTTTGAGTCAAAAGAAGTTTTTTATTTGAACTTTCTATAGTAAGAACTTACATACTTGTCTTTTTAATATGCATTCAACTCAAATGTGGAGGAATGATATTTTTTAGTGAACTGTTAGTAGAAATAGGTAATTGGAGATGTTAGTCTGGAGTATATGACTAAAATAAAAAAAATAGAAAGAGAAAGTGTTATGTTTGGATGTTATTTTACTTTTGTTCTTTCCAAATGGGTTTGGTAACACATGGGAAGCTTCCATTTGTACTTTGTCTCCATAGAATAATAAAATAAAAAACTAAATAAAAAAATAATAAAGTAAAAATGACTCGTGCTGTGGTGGCGGTGTGACGATATTTTGTGTAACACCCTGTTTTCATCTCTATGTTTATATGTGTTAATACTTGCTTATAGATGTTTGCATATGTTGTTTATTCTTGTTTTTGGTGCATAAGTTCATAGTTGAAGCAGTTCAGCCTTTAGGATAATCGATCCATTCGAGTCCAAGTAACCTGTTTCATGGTTTTGGCCATATCTTGAGTTCTAGACATCCAATTGAGGTAATCTTGGATGCGTTGGAAAGCTTAGAGAATTATCTACAAGTATTCTTCAGGTGTCAAGGCCAAAAACATGCTTTTTGAAGGGGAAATCGATTTGGGAAACCGATTCCAGCAAGTGGAAATCGATTTCTTAAAGGGTGAAATCGATTTCTTTGATAAGAAAATCGATTTGGTCAATGGAAAATCGATTTCCAAGGTTGTGGAATCGATTCCCATGCTTGTCAGAACTTGTGTACGTGCTTGTTGTAACACCCCGATTTTCGAGTTTTTCTTTTAATCAGTATTTATGAACTTATATTTTATTCAAGGTCTTAGAAAGGGATATAAAATATTCCGAGACCATAATCATGCTCAGCGTTATCGTAGGAAGCTACGATTAAGTTTTGAGTCAAAAACTCAAACGGAGCCCGGTCTGCGTTTTTACACTGACAGTATGATTTTACTGCTCAGAAGACCTCAGATGGACCCGTGAACGAGACAGTAAGTCTTAGAATTCGATTCTCTACGTTTTGGTTAAATTTCGCAAAAATTTCAAAAAAATCATTTCCTGACCTCCGTTCGAGCGAAATCTTCAATCGGGTGGAGAACGGAGCCGCGTATGGACTTACCAGGACCCGACAACGGATAATCTTGATATCACATCATATCAACTCACTTGGGAGAGCATGCCAGAGTCGTCATGACGATCTGGAATTTCGGGATACGAAATTACTAAAATACCCCTAACTTAAGACTTTTCACCATTTACCATTTTACCCTTTGAACCAAATGACCTTTTTACCCTTAATGAACTCTTTAGAAGGCTGGAACAGCCCTCTCAGCCCCTCATTCCACGCAGCCCAGCCCCCCAAGAACACCAAGAACACTTCATCTTCCTTAGAGAAGAAACCTCCATTGAATCCTTGAGAAAACCTTGAAAGCTTGTTGAAATCACTTGATTTCTTGACCAATCTTCATCCATTTTAAGGTAAGATCACTTCTATGGTCTCATATCTTCTTGAATCTCTTTCAATATCAAGATCAAAACTCCATTTTCATGAAACTCATTCTTAGATCCAAAACTTTGAAAATCCATAGGAAATTGTAGGAAAATCCTTTGGATGTGAAACCAAGTTCTTTGAACTCACCTCATCACCCTCTATCTAAACCCAAGAGCTCATGATCCAAGTCTCATCCTAGCTCTAAAATCCCAAAATGGCCGAACCCTAGTAGTGGTGATGAATAGTGTTTTTGTTCAAATTTTTGATTTCTAACTCTTGATTCCATCCTTAGCTTTCCTAGTGTCCTTGAATCCAAGTGATGGAAAACCAAATCAATTCCTAGCCTAGATTGCCCTATATGGCCGAGAGCTTCATGGGGAAAATCCATGAGTGTTGTTTCACATTTTTGAGTCATAGGACTTGAAATAGTGTTAACTAAGTTCATGAACCAACCATCCAAAATTTTGGAATCAAATGAGATCCCTAACCCTTTCTACCTTTCATGGCCGTACCCTATACCTTTTAGGGGAAGAAAAACTTGTGTTCTTATGTTATAGATTGATATTGAATTGTGCTTGATTGTTTTAGGCGACGCAAACGAAACCGGAGCCGGAGCCGAGCATCGATCAAGTTTGGAATAAGCAAATTTGAGAGGTAACGGGAGGTAGTCATTTAAGTTTGAGTAGCTTCATAGTGCATGTTTGATATATGTGTTATGATGTCTTGAGTGATGATTTAGAGATGAGTTTGAATGATGTATATGTATACTTATATCCTGGATTGATTGGATGTTAAATGTTGTGCATAATTGTCTATTTGATAATTTGTGGCATGGATGCCTTAGTTGATATTATGATGATGATTATGGATTGTTGATGTCTATATATATATATATATATATATTTATACCCTGGATGAGCATAGGACTGGCTATGTCTCGATAATTTATTAAAAGACTCGAAATCCTAAATCTATGTTTTGAAAATCGTGTTTTTAAATCAAAAAGTGGTTTTTGGGAAAACGTGTTGCTTTTTCAAGAAAAGTTGTCTTTCTTGTTGAAAAGTATTTTTCTTTTGAAAAGTAAAGTGGTTTTGTGAAAAGTCGTGCAAATCGTGTTTCATTTCGGTAAAGCGTTTTAAAAAGACGTGAAACCTTAGAAAACGGTTTTTGTTTTCAAGAAAGGTGTTTTTCACGGAAAAATGTTCTCTTGATCAAAAAGGATGTTTTGTTTCGAGAAAACCAAAGTATGTTTTGTTTTCCAAAGTGTTTTGAGAAAATGAAACCAAAGGAAAAATGATGAACCTTTGAGACGAACCCGAACCTAGTGGCCGAGACGTCGGGGCTAGTGTTTTGTGGATTGAGCACTCGGACTTCGTGTCCTATGTTTTTGATTTGAGTGGGCTTAATGCCTTTTTGAAACGAGTCGTGGACTTTATGTCTCGACATTTGAAAGAATGAACGCAAAGAAAACAGAAAACTTTCTGTGTACATGCATGAACCGGCAGACGTGCCATTTGGAACCGAGCTACAACTTTCGTAGTTGAGAATTCAGCCAGTTAAGACCACTGGGTCTATAGGGGCATTCTGTGTTCGAGATCCCACAAGTGGCCGGTGGCGTAGCAACCCCGTGACGTGGTAAATCGGCTGCCAAATACGAATGAACTCGATCAGAGACTAGAGTATTCATGATATGGTGAGACGTGGTACCCTGGAACAATTGGAGTTCGGACCTAAATAGAGAGGCCGACTCATGAGAACAATTGTGTTACGGGTGTTACTATGGCCTATCGCTCGATGTTGGGAAGTTAGAATCTCCGGAGTACATGAATTAGAAAGATGATATTGAACTCTCATGCATTATTATAACTGATGATAGTGTTTGGGATGTTGTACTGTATTATATAAATAACTGTTCATATAACTGTATTTATCTGTGGATGTTTATACTGCTGTTTGTCGCTTGTGCGGCTATCGTGATAACTTTATATGAGTATCTCACCTTTGCCTGTACATGTTGGACAACTTGTTGTGTTTTTGGAACACATGTACATATGTTGATCATAGGTCCCCGCGGAGACGTGAGGACTCGGACGATGGAAACTTTTGAAGGAGCCGACATTGGGTTGTACCCCAATGGCTACTTTTAGCCGACCAGCTTAGGAGTCTTTTGTTTTTGAGCAGGCTTATACTTTATTACCGCATATATGTCGTAATTACTTTCTAAGTCTGTAATATGATATATATATTAGACCAGGTTTTACGTTATGTTTATGTTTTATGAACAGTGAATATCAATGTGTGATATGAAATTTATTTCTTCGTCTTGAGTTGTTTGCCTATGCATGTAGAAAATTTTCAGAACCGCGTTTTTGAACGTAGCTACTTAATTAAAGTATTTTCCGAAAGCAACCAGCGTTTTATTTTCTTGTTTTATTCCGCATTAGAGTCCGTGTATGTAGCACCCGCGAGGGGGTGTTACATTAGTGGTATCAGAGCTGGTCGAGTCTTTCGGGAATCCTTGGGAAGTGAGTCTGTTATGTTTATGTTGTGTGATCTCTGTGAACCTTGTTTGAATTGTTTTCTGTTGAAGCAATGTGTGTTGACACACTAGTTTTGATTTATGTTTCCTTATTAAGGTATGTTTGGTTTGCCTTGTAGGGAGACATGAATCTTAGAGGTGGTCGTGGTGGAGGTCGCGGCACTGCTGACAACAATGCTGATGACAATAACAAGAGTCGGGCTATCCAGGCCATGGCTGATATGGCGGCTGCTGTTGCTCAACAGACAGCAACGATGGCTCAACAGAATCAACAGAACCAACAAAGAGCTGATCTTGCTGCTGGTGCCAGATGGTTAGTCGATTTTCGGCGTCATGATCCTCTGCAGTTTCACGGGGAATGTGACCCGGAAAAGGATGACCTGTGGCTGCAAGAGATAGAGAAGATTTTTGCTGTTCTGCACTGCCCCGAGGAAGTGAAGGTGGACTATGCCACATTCCTATTCCTGGGTGACGCAGAGTATTGGTGGGGAGGAACCAGACAACTGCTGGAAGCCAACAACCAAGAGATCACTTGGGTAGTATTTCGCACCAAGTTTCTGGACAAGTACTTTCCTCAAAGTGCCAGAACGGAGAAAGAGCAGGAATTTCAGAAGCTGCAGCAGAGAGATATGACTGTCGGGGAATATGCGGCGAAGTTTGAATCACTCGCCAAATATTTCCGCTTTTTCCAAGCTCAGCCTGACGAGGACTGGAAATGCGAGAGGTTCGAAGGCGGTCTGCGCTTCGAGATCAAGGAGTCGGTGTTACCACTGGAGATCCATACCTTCCAAGCTCTGGTGGAAAAGTGTAGAAAGGTAGAAAAGATGAGAAGCGGAAGGGAGAACAAGGGTACTACAGGAGGACCGTCTAGGTCAAGGAACCCAAACCAGTACCAGCAACAGAAAGGGAAGCAGTCCCAGAAGAAGCCGTATTCCCGACCTCAAGGGAATAGTCAGAAACAACAACCTTATCGTCCTGTTGCTTCTGCTTACGGTGGTGGGAACAGAAACGACCAGAACCAAGGCCGAGCCCAGAGATGTTTCAAGTGTGGGCAACCCGGACACCCAGCTGATAGCTGGAAACTGAAAGGAGTTCTATGTTTCCAATGCGGAGAGATAGGACATTTTGCGAGGGAATGCCCTACACCAAAGCCCGAGCCGACTGTCAACAACATGCGAACTGCTAGACCCACGGCGAGGGGAAGGGTTTATACCATGAGCGGCGTTGATGCTTCCAAATCTGATGATCTCATACAAGGTAGTTGCATCATAGCTGGTAATCTCCTAACTGTACTATTTGATTCGGGTGCGACACATTTGTTTATCTCCTTGAATTGTGTGAGACAATTAGAGTTGCCTGTTTCTTCGCTGTCTTTTGATTTGATTGTCACAACCCCGACTGCTAAACCTGTTACTATTAATACAGTATGTTTGAACTGTCCTATTACTGTTCATGATAGGAACTTTCTTGTTGACTTATTATGTTTGCCTTTGACTCAATTGGATGTGATCCTAGGCATGGATTGGTTATCTTCCAACCATATCCTTTTAGACTGTGCACATAGAACCTTAGTTTTTCCTGACCCTGAGATTTCTGGATTTATAACTGCCAACCAAGTAAGAGCTTCTTTGAAAGAAGGCGATCAGGGATACATGCTTCTATCCTGTTTAGAAATCGAGAGGGACGTTGTCTTGAGCGATGTACCGGTTGTGAAAGATTTTCCGGAAGTTTTTCCAGAGGACGTACCTAGTTTGCCACCTGTGAGGGACATCGAGTTTGCGATCGACTTAGTTCCAGGATCTGGTCCGATCTCTATAGCTCCTTATAGGATGTCACCTACGGAGTTAGCCGAGTTGAAGACTCAACTAGAGGATTTGATGTCCAAGCGGTTTGTGAGGCCAAGTGTGTCCCCGTGGGGAGCACCAGTGTTGTTGGTAAAGAAGAAGGACGGGAGTTCAAGACTCTGTGTGGATTACCGTCAACTCAACAAGATAACGATCAAGAACAAGTATCCTCTACCCCGCATAGATGACTTGATGGATCAACTTCAAGGAGCCGCTGTCTTTTCAAAGATAGATCTGAGATCCAGTTATCACCAGATCAGAGTAAAGAACGAGGACGTACCCAAGACTGCTTTCAGGACTCGTTATGGTCACTATGAGTACCTCGTGATGCCTTTCGGATTGACGAACGCGCCTGCTATCTTCATGGACTATATGAACAGGATTTTCCGTCCGCTTTTGGATCAGTTTGTTGTCGTGTTTATCGATGATATTCTCATCTACTCGAAAAGTCCCGAGGAGCATGAGGAGCATCTACGACAAGTTTTACAAATCCTTCACAAGGAGAAGTTGTACGCAAAGCTACCCAAGTGTGAATTTTGGCTGGATGAAGTCAAATTCTTAGGACATGTGATTTCGAAGGAAGGAATTGCCGTCGATCCTACGAAAGTAGAAGCAGTACTTCTATGGGAGAGACCCAAGACTGTGACAGAAATTCGCAGTTTCGTTGGACTTGCTGGTTATTACAGAAGGTTCATCGAAGGATTTTCGAAGATTGTTGCGCCGTTGACTCAACTTACAAGGAAGGACCAACCGTTTATGTGGACTGACAAGTGTGAGGAAAGTTTTCAGATGATGAAGGAACGTTTGACAACCTCACCAGTGTTAGTACTACCTAAGCCAGACGAACCGTACGAAGTGTAATGTGATGCTTCGCATCAGGGATTAGGTTGTGTGCTTATGCAACATCGGAAGGTTGTAGCATATGCTTCGCGCCAATTGAAGATTCATGAGAGGAATTACCCGACGCACGACCTTGAGTTAGCTACTGTGGTTTTTGCACTAAAGATCTGGAGACACTACTTATATGGATCTAAGTTCGATGTCTTCAGTGACCACAAAAGTTTGAAGTACCTGTTCGATCAGAAGGAACTTAACATGAGGCAGAGACGTTGGATGGAGTTTCTTAAAGACTATGACTTCACTTTGTTGTACCACCCTGGGAAAGCAAATGTCGTTGCAGATGCTCTGAGTCGGAAGACCCTACACATCTCTGCAATGGTGGTCAAAGAGCTAGAATTGATAGAACAGTTTCGTGGTCTCAATCTAGCTGTGGAAGTGAACAATGAGAAGATTTGTTTGGGAATGATCAAGGTATCGAGTGGTCTGATGGAGACAATCCGTGAACAACAAGCAACTGACGAGTATCTCCAAGAGAAAAAGGAGTTACTGCGACAAGAAAAAGCTGCAGAGTTCAGTATGGGAACTGATGGTATCTTGAGATGCAATGGACGAGTTTGTGTGCCAAGCAACCCGGAGATGAGGAAAATGATTCTAGAAGAAGGACACAAGAGCAAGCTGAGTATTCACCCTGGATCAACCAAAATGTACCAAGATCTAAAACAAAAGTTTTGGTGGCCAGGAATGAAGAAGCAAGTGGCTGAGTATGTAGCGTCATGTTTGACCTGTCAGAAAGCGAAGGTAGAACATCAACGACCTAGAGGGATGCTTTAATCCTTGGATGTACCCGAATGGAAATGGGAGAACATTTCAATGGATTTTGTGGTAGGATTACCGAGAACTTCCAAAAGTTTTGATTCAATTTGGGTGATCGTTGATAGGTTAACGAAGTCAGCACACTTCTTACCTGTTAAGATCAACTACTCAGTGGAGAAGTTAACTGAGTTGTATATCAGAGAAGTAATCAGACTACATGGAGTGCTTTCGAGCATAGTCTCTGATAGAGACCCAAAGTTTACGTCACATTTTTGGCAAAGTCTACATCAAGCTTTAGGAACAAAGTTAAGCCTAAGTTCAGCCTATCACCCTCAGACTGATGGACAAACAGAGGGAACGATACAGTCGTTGGAAGATTTGCTGCGAGCTTGTGTTCTAGACCATGGTGGAAGTTGGGATGATCTGTTGCCTCTTATAGAATTCACCTACAACAACAACTACCATTCTAGCATAGGGATGGCACCCTATGAAGCCTTGTATGGCCGAAAGTGCCAGACACCGTTGTGTTGGTACCAGGATGGAGAGAACGTGATCGTAGGCCCAGAACTTGTGCAACAAACAACGGAAAAGATTAAACAGATCCAAGAAAAGATGAAAACGGCACAGAGCAGGCAGAAAAGCTATTCAGATAAGAGAAGACGACCCCTCGAGTTTCAAGAAGGTGAACACGTGTTCCTGAGAGTCACATCTACGACTGGGGTAGGTAGAGCGATTAAGTCCAGAAAACTCACTCCCAAATTCATTGGACCTTACCAAATTCTTCGACGTATTGGTCCAGTAGCTTACCAGATTGCCTTACCACCTTTTCTGTCTAACATTCATAATGTTTTCCATGTCTCACAACTTCGAAAGTATATTCCTGATCCGTCTCATGTAATCGAACCTGATATAGTACATTTACGAGAAAACTTGTCCTATGAGACATCACCTGTGCGAATCGTTGATAAGAGGATCAAGCAATTCAGGGGAAAACAAGTTCCCTTAGTCAAAGTCGTTTGGAACGAAGCAACTGGAGATGCAACGTGGGAGCTCGAGGACAAGATGAAGTTACAGTATCCCGATCTTTTTCAAGGCACGTAATTTCCAGGACGAAATTTTTTTTTAGAGGGGTAGTAATGTAACACCCCGATTTTCGAGTTTTTCTTTTAATCAGTATTTATGAACTTATATTTTATTCGAGGTCTTAGAAAGGGATATAAAATATTCCGAGACCATAATCATGCTCAGCGTTATCGTAGGAAGCTACGATTAAGTTTTGAGTCAAAAACTCAAACGGAGCCCGGTCTGCGTTTTTACACTGACAATATGATTTTACTGCTCAGAAGACCTCAGATGGACCCGTGAACGAGACAGTAAGTCTTAGAATTCGATTCTCTACGTTTTGGTTAAATTTCGCAAAAATTTCAAAAAAATCATTTCCTGACCTCCGTTCGAGCGAAATCTTCAATCGAGTGGAGATTGGAGCCGCGTATGGACTTACCAGGACCTGACAACGGATAATCTTGATATCACATCATATCAACTCATTTGGGAGAGCATGCCAGAGTCGTCATGACGATCGGGAATTTCGGGACACGAAATTACCAAAATACCCCTAACTTAAGCCTTTTCACCTTTTACCATTTTACCCTTTGAACCAAATGACCTTTTTACCCTTAATGAACTCTTTAGAAGGCTGGAACAGCCCTCTCAGCCCCTCATTCCACGCAGCCCAGCCCCCCAAGAACACCAAGAACACTTCATCTTCCTTAGAGAAGAAACCTCCATTGAATCCTTGAGAAAACCTTGAAAGCTTGTTGAAATCACTTGATTTCTTGACCAATCTTCATCCATTTTAAGGTAAGATCACTTCTATGGTCTCATATCTTCTTGAATCTCTTTCAATATCAAGATCAAAACTCCATTTTCATGAAACTCATTCTTAGATCCAAAACTTTGAAAATCCATAGGAAATTGTAGGAAAATCCTTTGGATGTGAAACCATGTTCTTTGAACTCACCTCATCACCCTCTATCTAAACCCAAGAGCTCATGATCCAAGTCTCATCCTAGCTCTAAAATCCAAAAATGGCCGAACCCTAGTAGTGGTGATGAATAGTGTTTTTGTTCAAATTTTTGATTTCTTACTCTTGATTCCATCCTTAGCTTTCCTAGTGTCCTTGAATCCAAGTGATGGAAAACCAAATCAATTCCTAGCCTAGATTGCCCTATATGGCCGAGAGCTTCATGGGGAAAATCCATGAGTGTTGTTTCACATTTTTGAGTCATAGGACTTGAAATAGTGTTAACTAAGTTCATGAACCAACCATCCAAAATTTTGGAATCAAATAAGATCCCTAACCCTTTCTACCTTTCATGGCCGAACCCTATACCTTTTAGGGGAAGGAAAACTTGTGTTCTTATGTTATAGATTGATATTGAATTGTGTTTGATTGTTTTAGGCGACGCAAACGAAACCGGTGCCGGAGCCGAGAATCGGATCAAGTTTGGAATAAGCAAATTTGAGAGGTAAAGGGAGGTAGTCATTTAAGTTTAAGTAGCTTCATAGTGCATGTTTGATATATGTGTTATGATGTCTTGAGTGATGATTTAGAGATAAGTTTGAATGATGTATATGTATACTTATATCCTGGATTGATTGGATGTTAAATGTTGTGCATAATTGTCTATTTGATAATTTGTGGCATGGATGCCTTAGTTGATATTATGATGATGATTATGGATTGTTGATGTCTATATATATATATATATATATATATATATATATATATATATATATATATATATATATATATATACCCTGGATGAGCATCGGACTGGCTATGTCTCGATATTTTATTAAAAGACTCGAAATCCTAAATCTATGTTTTGAAAATCGTGTTTTTAAATCAAAAAGTAGTTTTTGGGAAAACGTGTTGCTTTTTCAAGAAAAGTTGTCTTTCTTGTTGAAAAGTATTTTTCTTTTGAAAATTAAAGTGGTTTTGTGAAAAGTCGTGCAAATCGTGTTTCATTTCGGTAAAGCGTTTTAAAAAGACGTGAAACCTTAGAAAACGGTTTTTGTTTTCAAGAAAGGTGTTTTTCACGGAAAAATGTTCTCTTGATCAAAAAGGATGTTTTGTTTCGAGAAAACCAAAGTATGTTTTGTTTTCCAAAGTGTTTTGAGAAAATGAAACCAAAGGAAAAATGATGAACCTTTGAGACGAACCCGAACCTAGTGGCCGAGACGTCGGGGCTAGTGTTTTGTGGATTGAGCACTCGGACTTCGTGTCCTGTGTTTTTGATTTGAGTGGGCTTAATGCCTTTTTGAAACGAGTCGTGGACTTTATGTCTCGACATTTGAAAGAATGAACGCAAAGAAAACAGAAAACTTTCTGTGTACATGCATGAACCGGCAGACGTGCCATTTGGAACCGAGCTACAACTTTCGTAGTTGAGAATTCAGCCAGTTAAGACCACTGGGTCTATAGGGGCATTCTGTGTTCGAGATCCCACAAGTGGCCGGTGGCGTAGCAACCCCGTGCCGTGGTAAATCGGCTGCCAAATACGAATGAACTCGATCAGAGACTGGAGTATTCATGATATGGTGAGACGTGGTACCCTGGAACAATTGGAGTTCGGACCTAAATAGAGAGGCCGACTCATGAGAACAATTGTGTTACGGGTGTTACTACGGCCTATCGCTCGATGTTGGGAAGTTAGAATCTCCGGAGTACATGAATTAGAAAGATGATATTGAAGTCTCATGCATTATTATAACTGATGATAGTGTTTGGGATGTTGTACTGTATTATATAAATAACTGTTCATATAACTGTATTTATCTGTGGATGTTTATACTGCTGTTTGTCGCTTGTGCGGCTATCGTGATAACTTTATATGAGTATCTCACCTTTGCCTGTACATGTTGGACACCTTGTTGTGTTTTTGGAACACATGTACATATGTTGATCATAGGTCCCCGCGGAGACGTGAGGACTCGGACGATGGAAACTTTTGAAGGAGCCGACGTTGGGTTGTACCCCAATGGCTACTTTTAGCCGACCAGCTTAGGAGTCTTTTGTTTTTGAGCAGGCTTATATTTTATTACCGCATATATGTCGTAATTACTTTCTAAGTCTGTAATATGATATATATATATATATATTAGACCAGGTTTTATGTTATGTTTATGTTTTATGAACAGTGAATATCAATGTGTGATATGAAATTTATTTCTTCGTCTTGAGTTGTTTGCCTATGCATGTAGAAAATTTTCAGAACCGCGTTTTCGAATGTAGCTACTTAATTAAAGTATTTTCCGAAAGCAACCAGCGTTTTATTTTCTTGTTTTATTCCGCATTAGAGTCCGTGTATGTAGCACCCGCGAGGGGGGTGTTACATTTGTGTTATCGGGCTATGCTGTGTACGGCCCATTCGTCCTAAAACGTCCCTAACAGCTATATATACGTAGCGTATGACCTAAACCTAGCCTTTACACTCTATTATACTCACTAGTTGCCTCTTGTCATCCCTAAGAGCTCTCACTGATCTCTTGCTCTAGAAAACCCAAAAGACGAATCCTGTTTTGATGTTCTTCGTCAAGAACACGCCTTTGCTTGGCAAGTCTGTCCCTGCTGCTAGAGTTAATCTTCCTAAGTTAGAAACCAAGGTGAGTTATCTAATCCTAGAGTTGGTTTCCCTTTCAATCCTTAACTTAAAGGTGGACTCTGCTTTCCAGTGTTGCGATCGTGATCAAGAGTTGAACTCGTAAGGAGGAATCGTAGTGGAACTTGGCTCTGTTCTCTTTCCCTTAGGCTGTGAATCATCATACCAGGTATGGGGGGAGAAATTGGTCATGAATATGTGGGTTTTAGGATAGGTTAAGATGAAGGGGTTAACCCATGACCCCTATGTATGCCTGCGTATGCTTATGAATGTTGTTATGTTGTTTTCTGGCTATATGAGTATTGATTGATGAATAATTTGATGCTATAACAAGTTTATAATTATGAGTTCATGATTTATATGATTGTTGATGAATTGATGATGATGAGCAAGATGTTTATGACATGCTATGGCGTTTTGTTAACCTTATGCTATAAGAACGTACTTATAGGGTGATAATATAAAAGTGAGACGAGAATGATGATCAAGGATTAGTTTAAGAACACTTGGGTTGTGATTTATGAGTGTTAGGCTAATCAAATTGGTGATAAATAGCTTAGGCTTGAATGATATATCAATTAGAGAACGTAGAATGGTCCGATAGTGCAGAAAACCCGTTTCTGTATGACCTGACACCCAGAAATCGATTTCCAGCACTTAGAAATCGATTTGAACACCCCAAAATCGATTTCCATAGTGTGGAAATCGATTTGGCCTTGTGAAAATCGATTCCCATCATGGGGAAATCGATTTAGGACTCCTGGAATCGATTCCTAACTTAAGGAATCGATTTTCGCGCGTTCGGAAGTAGTTTTGACCCCTTATGCTTGATGGATAGTGTTATGTAAGTATGATATGATCTAAGGACTTTAGATTACCCTTAGGAGCTTAATAATACTTGATCTTTGCTCTTACTTAACACTAGGATGTAACCCCATGGTTTAAAATAGAACGAGTTAGAGAAGAACGTCATGAAATAATAAAGATAATAACGAAGATGCTGTTAATAATTATAACGATGAGTTATTATTAGTAATGTTGTTGATGGCCATCGTGGATGGTCATAGTTAATAATCAATGTGATTGATTATGGTGGTGAATGGTTGGCACGTGTTTGCATATTGATGAACATTGCACGCATCATACGTTGAAGTTGATATGTTGAGTGGAAAGCAAACGATGAATCGCGATAGTGGAGGCCACGATGGGTGTTATCCCGGCCTTGAGGGTACATTGGGTATGGAAGTTCCAGGTGACATGGGCTAGCTACCTATTGTCGGAGTGACCTAATGAATAAGCTTGAGTACCCTGACTAGCCACTATACGTTATGAGGATTGGTGAGACTGTTTGGGGATGGCCCATGGTCTGGCATATCATCCACGTTGATAACCGGACATGTACTTCTAATCGTCTTTCCAGAGTTAGATTTGTTGGCCACATGCATACGGAGTAGTGATGTTGCATTCGCATTAACATGCATCTTTGATATATATATATATATATATATATATATATATATATATATATATATATATATATATATATATTATACATGTGTTGATTGATGTATGTTGTATATCATCTTAATTACTATTCCATTCCGTTTACATATATTTATGATCGTATTTCTCACCCCCATCTTTTGTTGTTCTTGTTCATATGATGTTGCATGTGCAGAGGAGGGTGAGCATGCCGACGAGGAGTGATCCCGTGGAGATCTCTCTTAGTAGTAGTAGTTAGGATTTAAGTTCAGTTGTTTAGTTTTATTCCGATATATTATCGGTATATGTATACCAACTCTGATATGTGACATCGGAATTTGGGTTATGTTTATTATTTATGTTTTCCGCAGTTTGTTTTAAAAGGATTTTGATTATTTCAGATTCCTACGTTTAAGTTATAGATGATGTGATGCACATTACCCTTGAGAATATGTTTTTATTTATAATTGTTATATATTTTTTTTAAAGACATGTATGATTTTATTTATGTTTTATTATATGCGGGGTAGTGGGTGTCACATTTTGCAGATGGTGTGGTTGCGGCTCATATGACTCGACGAAAGAGACAAAAGTAAATTTAAAAATTAAATAATTAAAAATGATATAAATAATTAATAGAATGCGAAATTTTCTTTGCACTTAAAACAAGTGTTAAGTCTCATAACACTGAAATCAAATAAATAAATTATCAACAAAAATCATTGTTGATATGCGTGTTGACACTGGAGGGAAATGTGTGTGTTTGGACACTGAAGTTTTGTACAACAAGAGTTTGGTGGGACGTGGCATACCTAACTTAAACAAAAATAAGTAAATAATAATACTTAATAATTTAAATAATTAAATAATTGTTTAAATAAATAATGATACTTAATAACTAAATGGTTAATAATTGCAACTGAAATACATAAATAATTAAATAACCAAATAAGTTAATAATAAATTATACAAATTTCTCTTAACACTTACAAACGGGTGCTAAGCCTCATAAAATTATTTATAAAATTATAAATGATATAATAAATTAAATATTAAATAATAAAATGATAAAGTAAAAATGGCTCGTGCTGTGGTGGCGGTGTGACGATATTGAGTTAATGGTGTGGTTGCAGCTCATGTGACTCGATAGGAGAGGCGAAAGTAAATTTAAAAATTATTAATAAATAAATCATTATTGATAGCAGTTTGGTGGGACGCGGTAAAACTAGCTTAAACAAAAATAACTAAATAATAATACTTAACTACATAATTAATATTTATATAAATAAATAGTTAATATTGAAACTAAAATGCATGAATAATTAAATAAAAAATTATACGAATTTCTCTTAGCACTTAAAACAGGTGTTAAGCCTCATAATACGTAAAAAATATAAATAAATTTTTAAAAATTAATAAGCCTTTATTAAAGTATGAAATTGTTTAAGATTCATAGTTTTTTTTAGAATATTTAATTATGATTTTGTTTGTCAATTTTATGACTCCTTTATGCACTTTATCTATGTTGCAAAAGTAAAAGGATTTGAGCAATAACTGTTTTTACGTACCCTATGAACTTGAATTTCAAGTACAAAGGGTGTCTTATAGGGTCAAATTTTATTTCATATAATACTTGAGCAAAACCTTAGCTTCCCATTTGAGGTTCAATATCATTGAGTACATGTACTCTTTAATTCAAGGTACTGCTTATTGAACCTTGAATTGTCCAAAGAGGACAGTTTGGGAAAAAACTTTTTCTTCACTCGTATAATAGTTGTTGTGGACTTCTCATGCCTTATATTTGATAAAATTGCGGTCTGATACATTTCCTTTCATTCTCTGGGTGCAAACTTGATTTTAGTCAAGTCATGTACTTGGAGACCAATGGGAAATGCTACCAAAATTTTGTCAAATATAAGGTATGTGAATTAAGCAATAACTATTAATACTAGGATCGAGTGTTGAAAACTTTTCTTCTCGAATGGGATAGGATCATACCAATTAACGAAAGGGACAGCGATTTTGGATTGTGAAGCATTTGGTGGATAAATTTCTAAGTTGGCATGTTGTCAAAATTTAATGTTTAAATTTATCTGGATTTTGTATGAACATGTAGAAGATGGATTGTTATCCTTCGAATCGTACTTGGATGTATGATAGGTTATATCCGAAAAGAGGGGGTCTGAAACGATCTTTTATAGATGGGGTTCAAGAGTTTGTTACCCAAGCCAAGCAACAGAAGTGTTTCATCGATGATGGATATCGAATTAGATGTCCGTGTGCTAAATGCCAATGTCGAAAAAATAAAAGTGATGACCTTGGGAAGACAGACTTGTATAAAACTGGGTTCCAGAACAATTACTGGATTTGGACCGATCATGGTGAAGAAGTGTCACGTGTTGATTTAGGGCTTGACAAGAATTGCACGAGTGCTTCAAGTAGTTATGCAGATATGGGATAAGGTGAACAGTTTGTGTCAATGCAGGAGATGGTGTGTGACACTCTCGGGGTGAATGAGGCGCACGATTATGATAACACAGAACAACTTCCGAATGAGGAAGCACAAAGATTTTATAATCTTTTGGTTGAAACAAATAAGCCATTGTATGAAGGGGCCTCAGACTCTAAGTTATCGATGTGCGTGAGACTGTTAGCTTGCAAAGCCAATTTTAACGCTTCTGACTCGTGTTTGGATAATTTTTCCAAAATGCTTTTGGACGTGACACCTATAAAAGGGGTTTTACCAGAGAATTATTATGGTGCGAAAAGGTTAGTGTCGAAGCTAGGATTGAAAGCCAAGAGAATTTATTGTTGCATAAACGGGTGTATGTTGTATTACAATATTGAATTTGGCATAAGTGATGGCGAGTTGGTCGAATGCAGAATTTGTCAAGCGCCAAGGTATTGTCATCACAAGACTGGGACAAGTAAGAACAAACCTGTTCCAATAACGGCAATGTTCTATTTGCCAATAATTCCAAGGCTACAAAAATGTTTGCCTCAATGCAAACTGCAGGAAAAATGACGTGGCACTATGAGAATAGAAGAAGTTCAGGCATCTTACGTCATCCATCTGATGGCAAAGCATGGAAGCATTTTGATCAGGTACATCTCGAATTTGCCTTGGATCCACGCAATGTACGACTTGGGTTATGCTCTGATAGTTTTACCCCATATATCCAAGCTTCAGCTTCGCCTTATTCATGTTGGCCCGTAATTGTAACCCCATACAATCTTCCTCCTGAAATGTGCATGTCTAAACCCTATATGTTTTTGACGTGCCTCATACCAGGCCCATCCAACCCGAATGCTGGTATTGATGTTTATTTGCAGCCTTTGATTGATGATTTGAAGAGGTTGTGGAACGGCGTGTTGACATACGATATCGCAAGAAAGCAAAATTTTTTTTATGAAGGCAGCTTTGATGTGGACCATTAATGACTTCCCTGCTTATGGTATGTTGTCTGGTTGGGGTACTCATGGTAAATTGGCATGTCCGCATTGCATGGAGTATACAAAGGCTTTTACCTTGAAATACAGGGGGAAAAGTTCCTGGTTTGACTCGCATCGTAGGTTTTTACCGACAGATCATACGTTTAGACGAAATAGAAACGCCTTTAAAAAGGGGGAAGTTGAAAAGGATGAGCCGCCGCCTAGGTTCTCACCAGAAGAGATTTGGAGTAGAGTAAGAGAACTGCCCACAGTCACTGACAATGGTGGTGTGTCCAGATTACCAGGATACGGGGAGTTTCACAACTGGACAAAAAGAAGTATTTTTTGGGAGCTCCCATACTGGAAAGATAATCTGTTGAGACACAATCTCGATGTTATGCACATAGAGAAGAATTTTTTTGATAACATATTCAACACGGTCATGAATGTCAGTGGCAATACTAAAGACAACGAGAAGGCAAGAATGGACCTAGCTTTGTACTGTAGGCGACCAGACTTGGAGTTGAAGCGGCATGTTAATGGGAAGATATTAAAACCGAAAGCTAATTATAGTTTAACTGTTGAGGAAGCAAAGTCCGTTTGTCAGTGGATAACAGAACTACGGATGCTAGACGGTTATTCTTCCAATTTGGCAAGATGTGTCGATGTCAGCAAGGGAAGGATGCATGGGATGAAAAGCCATGACTGCCATGTATTCATGGAATGTTTGCTTCCTATTGCTTTTAGTTCCTTGCCAGTCCATGTCTTGAATCCGCTTACTGAATTGAGTCAATTCTTTAGAGATTTGTGCTCTGCAACGTTGAGGGAAGAGGAACTGATTAAGATGGAGCAGAACATTCAAATCATTTTATGCAAGTTGGAGAGAATATTTCCTCTTGGTTTTTTTGATTCCATGGAGCATCTCCCAATTCATCTCGCATATGAAGCAAGACTTGGTGGACTAGTACAATATAGGTGGATGTATCCATTTGAAAGGTAACTATCCTAGAATTAGATATTAGATTTTTTTTTTCCATTTGAAATGAAAGGTAATAAATATTTCTATGAACTTGTTATTTTGTAGATTCATGGGTGATTCAAAACGATCAGTGAAAAATAAGGCTAGAATTGAAGGATCAATCTGTGTGTCTTACTTACACCGTGAGACAATCCATTTTTGTTCCCATTATTTCAACAACTTCATGTTGTCACCAAGAAATAATAGAAATGAAATGGAAAATGAAAGTGAAAGACATCCGCTCTCCTTATCAGTCTTTTGCCTGTCTGGTCATCATTCGGGTAAAGAGTTGACTCACTGGTTAACAGATGCAGAGAGGAAGTCGGCCCATGTTCATGTGTTGATCAATTGCACCGAAGTTAAGCCATACCTTGAGTATGTATTGTATATCCTTTTCTTTCAATTATGTAATAATAAATACTTTAATTTGTGCTAAAAATGTGTGTATTGTCCAATTTATACAGCGCATTCTTGTTATCTGAAAACATAAGTGAGCAAGAGCAGTCTGCTCGTATACATGCAGATTTTGCAAAGTGGTTTACGCAACAAGTAAGTATCTTAAAATTCTTTGAACTATCAACTTCCTGTAAAATCTAGACATAAGCGATTTTTCCATTTAACATACGTAGGTTTACAATGAGGCACAGACTGCCGTGAACCGACATTTAAGGAACTTATCCGACGGTCCTAATTCAGCTGTCAAAGAATGGCATACGTTCTTTGTAAATGGGTACAAATTTCATACCCAATCATGGACGGAGGGCAAAACAACAATAAACAGCGGGGTTTACATAAAGGGCCTCACAGAAGGAGGCGAAGATGACTTCTACGGCGTGGTCCAACCCATATATGAATTGGAGTACACTTATTTAGACTATACTAAAAAATAGTTTTGTTTTATTGTAATTGGTTTGATCCATCCATTAAGGGCACAAAATATAATCCAAAATGTAATACTGTAGACATCCAAATGAGTGGAAAATATCAAAGGTTTGATTCGTTTATCTTGGCACAAAATGTTAGACAGGTGTATTATGTTCCTTATCCAGCAACTCGAAAAGACAAACGAGGTTGGTGTGTTGCCCAAGACCAAACCAAGGGGTCGCATCGAAGCGGATGATCCAGAGGTAGAGGTGCCTTATCAAGTGGATGAAATGTCACGTATAAATGAAGTCATTGAAGTTGAGCCGATTGGTTACTTATGTGACTTGCAAGTCCCTGGTGAAGAAGTGGATATCATTAGTTTGTCGTCCATCCATGAGCATTTGGATGAAGAAAACGATGGTTCCACGGAAGATAATGACTTAGTAAGATCTGAACATGATGAAGATAATGACTCAGCAAGATCTGACGATGATGTCTCAAATTCTGAATAAAACTTAGATCATTTGTTTAAGTTTTAATTGTATTAGTGAATTATATTGTTTGACTTTATATATGACTTAGATATTGCTCTATCTTGGATTATAAGTGAGTTACATTTGTTAATTTATGGCTTAGATAACTTATATTATTGCTTTATCGGATGGGTTATATATTTCATGAATTTTATTTTAAGATTAAATTGCTATATAGACATGGCATCAGGAGGAGGATGTGACCCACCTCCACCCAGACCACCCACTGGTGAGAAGGGTAAGGGTGTGGTCTCCGATGCTGACCTGCGTCCGACTCGTCGTCGAAACAGGCCCTCTCGCCATATAGTGATTCGTGAGTTTGTAGATGGATACTCGTCTATGCCTTCTACATCTACCCAGTCACTGCCAGCACTCGCACCACACCCATCCACACTTACACCGCGTCCATCCGCACCTACACCGCGCCCACCCACACTTACATCGCGTCGACCTGTAGCTACACCACCTCCACCACCGTGAGTAGCTACACCACCTCCACCGATTGCACCTGAGATCGATATGATTCCTACTCCGAGGTTCATGCCACATACACACCAGGGCGCTTCTACTTCAGCAGGTGTGGCTGAGATGTCACCTGCTTATCGTCAAGCTGAGGAGGAGCAGTATAGTCCTAGTTATTCACGCTCACCTTCAGAGGCAGGGGTGGGCAAGGATGAGTCAGAGGAGGTAGAGGAGATTCAGTTAATGCCCGATGGTCGACCTATTATCAGACTGGTTGGTAATGGGTAAGAATTAATAAAGAAACATTTATTTGATTTTTATTATAATTTATTACAATATCTTTGATTGATTCATACTCTTTTATTGTTAAGGTTCCTTCCTTCGAAGAGAGCTGCGTCTACCATCTCGTATGTTATTCATCAGACGTATCATAGGGCATGTCCATCATGGGGCGCGCTTAATGATGGGGAGCAGAATATTATGTTTGAGGCTTTTAGAGTAAGTTGCAAAAATTCAATTTATTTAATGTGGTTTTTATTATTTCGTAAATAATTAGTGTAACAAATATTATTTATGTTCTTCTAATATAGGGTCAAGTCGCATGGAGGATTGAGCATGAGTCGGAGATTGAGAGGATCTTTCACATGAAAGCCTCTCGCCGCCTATCCGACATGCTTAGGGAAGCCCGCAATTCAGGCTCACAGCCAGACTGGATTGGAGATGGAATTTGGGAGGACTTGTATCGTCACTGGGCTTCAGATGCGTTTAAGAAAATGTCAGATCAAGCTAAGAAAAATAGGGCATCGGAAAAAGGGGGAGCCTGCACACAGGACGTTCCATTAGCTAGGCGCAGTATGCAGAACGTATGGTACGTTTATACTCTCATTTTTTATGCATTAAATATATTTATTTCAAGATCAATTGTTTATTAATTACATTTAATTTATTATCCATGCTTGTGTTACAGGCTATAAAGTATAAGCGAAATGTGAAGGTTAACGAGCTCCACCACCGTACCTATACTAGGAAGGGTATAGGCGAGTATGTAGATGAGCGCTCGAGGCGCACTCAGGTAATCAATATACCCTTTATATGCCCTTTATTTTTAATTTAATAATTTTGTATCATATATGAGCTAATTAGCGTGTTTGGTCCTGAATAACAGGAGTTTGAGGCGAGGATGTCTCAGGCTAGGTCATCTTCATCCACTTCAGCTGACCCTGAGGAGGAGGACCGGCTTGCATTGCGTGTTTGGGCAGAGGTTGTTGGCGGTAAGTATAGGGCCGCCTGTACGGTGCTGGAGATCTTGATCGCAACTACCGGAAAGGGTCTTCGTGCATCTTGGACGTTCGTACTGAAGCGTCCACTGGTCACGGTAGTCGTCCTCGGGAGTCCGCGGAGATTGCTGAGCTGAGGCAGAGATTGGCCGCTTCCGAGGAGCGTGAGCGGCAGAGGGATGAGATGATGCAGCGGATGATGGAGACGATCCAGCGATTAGAGCAGCATTAGTCCACACAACCTTCCCCCCACCCCCCCACAACAGCAGCAGCCTCTGCAGCCTGGTCAGCCGACCCAGGGCACCTCAGAGGAGGATGATGACTATTTTGACTAGCTTCTTGAGGATCCTTATAGAGATGAAAATTATTAGATTATGTCGTTAGGTTTTGTATGAATTTTAGTTTTTATTGTTTGTAAAAAAGCATACATTACTTATGGTTTAAATTATGATGTCAATTTATGTCATATTTATTTACTTATTATTTTTAAATAATTAAAAAATATAATCTTTGACCAGATGAATAAAAAATTATAAAATTTTATTTATTATACTATTGAAAAAAAATTTTAAAAAGAAATTAATATTTCCCAGGGCTAAGGCCGTGGGAAAAGACCGTGGGAAGTTTTGGGTAATTTTCCAGGGGTACAGCCGTGGGAAAATTACCCAGGGTTTTGGCTGTGGGAAATTTCCCAGGGGATAGCCATGGGAAATCTCCCATAGCTTTTCTAAATTGACCGTGGGAAAACAAATCCGACGCCCATTTTCCCGGCAGCTGAGGAGCCGTGGCTAATCCGTGGGAAAATTGTGTTTTCCCACGGATTTTTGTGTTTTCCCTGGGATTTAGGCCATGGGAAACAGCGAGTTTTCTTGTAGTGTGAGGGTTGTACTTCAAGTTCTTAAGGACAGACAACTCTATGCCAAGTTGTCAAAGTGCGAGTTCTGGCTGAAGGAGGTACAATTCCTTGGACATGTGATCGACAAGGACGGTATAGCAGTGGATCCTGCAAAAGTTGAAGCTGTGGTTAAGTGGGAAAGCCCTTAGACGATAACCGAGATCAAAAGCTTTCTCGGACTAGAAGGATACTACAGGAGGTTCATCGAGGGATTCTCGAAGATTGCGTTACCTTTGACGCAATTAACGAGGAAAGGAAAAACGTACGAATGGACAGAAGAGTGTGAGGCTAGTTTCCAAGAGCTCAAGAGGAGGCTAACTACATATCCGGTACTAGTCTTGCCAGATCCATCAACATCGTTCGATGTGTATTGTGACACATCGTATCAGGGTTTGGGATACATGCTTATGCAAGAAGGGAAAGTGGTAGCCTATGCTTCCAGACAACTGAAAGTGCATGAACGGAATTACCCAACCCATGACCTAGAGTTGGCTGCAATAGTGTTTACGTTGAAGATATGGAGACACTATCTCTATGGCGCTAAATTCAGTGTGTTTAGTGACCATAAAAGTTTAAAGTAACTGTTCGACCAAAAGGAGTTGAACATGCGGTAGAGGAGATGGATGGAATTCATAAAGGAATATGAATTTGATCTACAGTACCACCTAGGAAAGGCCAACGTGGTGGCAGATGCATTGAGTCGGAAATCTTTGCATATGTCCGCTATGATGGTGAAAGAACTGGAACTGCTAGAATAGTTCAGGAATCTGAACCTGGACATGGAGTTGTTCAGAGATAAGATAAGTTTAGGAATGGTCACTATCACTAGTGATTTTATGAACTTGATCTGGAAAAAGCAAGGAGAAGATCAGTACCTACAGGAAAAGAACCAGATGGTAGAAGAAGGAAGGACTTCAGAGTTCAAGAAAGGTACAGATGGAATCCTGAAGTTTGGAGATAGGATATGTGTGCCTAAGGTAGCGAAGTTAGGAACATGATCTTAGAAGAGGCGCACAATAGTAAGCTAAGATTTCATCTCGGATCTACGAAGATGTACCGGGACCTAAAGGGAATGTTTTGGTGGCTTGGGATGAAGAAGGAAGTAGCAGAATATGTTCAATCCTGTCTGGTGTGTCAAAAGGTGAAGATTGAACACCAGAAACCAGCAGGGTTATTGCAATCACTGGATGTCCCAGAATGGAAATGGGATAGCATTGCAATGGATTTTGTTTCCGGACTACCAAGGACGCAAAAGAGGTGCGATGCAATTTGGGTAATCGTTGACAGGCTTATGAAATGTGCTCATTTCTTGCCGATCAACCAAAGGTACTCTTTGGAAAGATTAACCCAGATCTACATCAAGGAAGTGGTGAGATTGCATGGAGTACCTTCGAGTATAATTTCGGACAAGGATCCGAAGTTTACTTCTAGGTTTTGGCAGAGTCTAAATGGTGCTTTGGGAACGAAGCGCAGAATGAGTTCAGCTTATCATCCACAAACGGATGGTCAGTCTGAAAGGACAATTCAATCTTTGGAGGATCTTTTAAGAGTATGTGTTTTGGGAAACACAGGAAGTTGGGACGAATTCCTTCCATTGATTGAGTACACGTATAATAATAGTTTCCACTCGAGTATTGGGTTGGCGCCATACGAGGCACTGTATGGGTGAAAGTGCAGAACACCGCTCTGTTTGTATGAGACCGGGGAGAATCAATTGATAGGCCTAGAGATGGTGCAGCGAACGACGGAGCAAGTTAAGAAAATTCGGAAAAAGATGAAAGTCGCACGGGATCGGCAGAAGAGCTACAACGACAAGAGGAGGAGACCTTTGGAGTTCCAGGAAGGCGATCATGTCCTTATGAGAGTCACTCCAAGAACTGGAATCGGCAAGGCAATCAAATCCAAAAAGTTGACACCTAGATTCATTGGACCATTTCAAATTCTTCGCCGAATTGGTCCAGTTGCCTACCAAATTGCTTTACCTCCCAACCTATCTAATATTCATAATGTATTCCATGTATCCCAACTCAGAAAATACCATCCTGATCCATCACACGTGATAGATTTTGAATCAATCCAAATAAGGGAGAACTTAGAATACGAAGCATTGCCTATACGGATTGAAGACACGAGGGTGAAAGAACTCCGCGGGAAACGGATTCCCTTAGTCAAGGTCATATGGGATGCTACAACAGGAGATGTCACCTGGGAACGTGAGGAGGATATGCAGCAGCAATATCCACATCTATTCTAAGGTACGTCGAATTTCGAGGATGAAATTCTTTTTAAGGGGGTAGTAATGTAACGCCCCGATTTTCTAGATTTTCTTAATTAATCAGTAATTGTGTGCTTGTATTTTATTGAAGGGTCTAGAAAGTGAAATAAATTATTCTGAGACCATAGTCACGCTCTACGCTATTGTAGGAAGCTATGGTTAAATTTTGGTCGAAAACTCAGACGGAGCCCGGTCTGCGATTTTCACTGACAGTAGTGTTTTACTACTATTAAGACCTAATTTGGACTCGTGAACGAAAAATTTAGTCTAGAATCACGTTTCTTATATTTTTGAAAAAGTTCGTCCTGACGTTCAAAATTAAAAATAATATATTATATTCGGGCCGATAATCGTTCTAGGAGACGATTCGAGCCGCGTAAGGGTTTTATGAAGCCCTCAATCGGATAATTTTCATGTCAAGGCTGTATTAGGTCATCTAGGGACTCATACCAATGTCGTGATAATTTCAAAATATCGGGACGCGAAATGACCAAATTGCCCTTGGTCTTTTTACTAAATTACCTTTTTACCTTTCTTAACTCTTAAGAAAACTTAAGAAAATATCTCATCTCACTCTCACTCACTCTCTCTCTTTCTCGGCCCTCACTCTCTCTCTCCCCCCTCATTCTCTTCTTCTTCTTCCTTCTTTCTTCTTCCTTTCCCTTATTCCTCCATTTCTCTTTTCTTCCTTCACCTTCACCTCCATTTTTCTTCAACTTCCTCAAGCTTTTTCAAGAAATTTTGTTAATCAAAGTTGCTCCTCTCATCCTCCTCTATCACCTAAGAGCTATATATTTCATTCTTGAGCTCTCAATCTTCATTTTTCTTCATTGAAAGTTCATAGTTCAAGTTTATGATCCAAACTTCAAAAATCTCTAGAAAATTGTAGAAAAATCCTTTTAATGCCGTACCAATTTCTATGAGCTATTATCATCCCCTACTATCATAATCCAAGAGCTTGAAATCAAATAAACCCTCTAGCCTATTTATCTTTTCAAGTCCGAATGGGTGTCTATGTGGGAAAAAATGGGTTTTTGTTCATTGTTCTTGATTTCACCCATTTCATTCCTTAATCATGTAATCCAAGTGATTAGGAAGCTAAATCAATCTTCCAACTATTTTTTGGGTGGTGGCCGAAACCCCAAATTTTTGGTTTAAGGGGTTTTGGTTCAAATCTTTGATAATTGATCATTGATTATGTGTTAGGTATGCGTAAGGATCATTGATCCAAGAGTTGTAGAATTTCAACATCCCTAGCCTAATTAATTAAGTAGGGGCAGTAGCTAATCCTAAGGAATTAGGGACTTTTTGATTTAACTGTATTAATTTCTGGTTGTGTTTTATTGTATAGAATCAAACAAGATTTGAACGTTCGACAGCGCACCCGATTGACTGTTGTAGAGCCCCATCCGAAGTCACACGGGAACTTGACTAAGGTGGGGAGAAAGAACTAATACCGTCGGGAAGGCAAGCTTAGTGTAGAATATATATATATATATATATATATATATATATATATATATATATATATATATATATATATATATATATATATATATATATGTGTGTGTGTGTGTGTGTGTAGGGGAACCCTTAAACCCTACTAAAGGTTGAGCCCTGGATAAAGTACCTGAACCCTGGGTGTAGGTACTTTTGGGCTATCACCACTAATTTTATAATATGGATATTGTAATTGATTGAGGTTGATGCGATGAATTGTTTATTTGATTATTTGTTGCTTTTATTTTGTTGAACTGTTTGTGTGATTTACTATTATTCAACTTTATGATGATATCTGCACTGGAATGAATTACTGTTGTAATGTTATTATGATTTGACTGATGATTGGGTGTTGATGAGAGTATGGTGAGTGATGATGTTGTTCCGGTTGATATCGTTGTGGTCCCGACCGTGGAGCTGTGGCTCGTAGACGCAAGGCGTCGTGATGCTGATGCTGATGTTGATGCTGACGTGATGTTGATGATGATGTGATGTTGATGTTGATGTTGATGTGATGCGATGTGTCGTGGTCGTGGACTAGTGCTTAGGCGTGAGGTCCCGATATCAACCTGCGATGGATGTTTGTTGCATAGCATATCATTTCATACCACAACATTTTGTCCCAAATGGGGATGTCCAATTGGGGACGTGTTACTTTAAATCCCGAGGTGGGATGAGATGTGATGTAATCCCGACGAGGATGTCCAATTGGGGATGTGATGTATCGGCCGACATGCATATAGGGAAGTCAGCATATACATAGGGATTAGTATCCCTCTTATAGGATTATCCGAGAGAATGACTTTTGAGATGATTGTGATGAGTGATTCAAGAGATGGATGAGGGTGTGTCATATGATTTAATCGTGTTGTGTGATGTATGTATATATATATATATATATATATATATGTGTTGTGTGATGTATGTATATATATATATATATATACTGTACTGATGCCCCTCTCCCATATTGAAGAATTATGATTCTTATCTCCTTTTATTTTCTGTATGTGCTGCTCTTATTTTATGGGAAGACCCCCAGGAGGAACCAATGGCTAAGGAGCTGGACGGCATTCCTTACGAGCCTGACGCCGGAGGATGTGCCACGGACCCTAACCTCGAGAGGTTGGGCAATGATCGTGACTAGCCGGAGAGTCGTCTCTCGGCCAACTTTTCATACTTTTATTTTGGTTTGTATTAATATACTCTGTATGTACTACTTTAATACCGTAGCCCTACTGATGGGGCAATGATGTATGTGATATATTTATTTATATTTAAAGCTCTATACTTTGAGGCGTAGCGTCCCGTAAATTGTTTTGCTTCCGCGCTCAATTTTCCGCTTCGCTTCGTATTAATAAGGCGCGCTAACGATTATAATGAGATTAAGGTTAGTTAATATCTTAGGTTCTACTGATGGGACGGCGGGCCGTCCCATCTATGGTTTAGATATGAAACCTGGATCTATCCCAGCGGCTTTGCTTTACAGAATTCAATACAAGGTAATGAATTGATGTAATTGTAAAGTCCTCAAAACAAAAACAACTGGAGAAACAACTTTATTTCTCACGGACGTGACGAAAGCAAACGTCATAATTCCAAAGACAATTCTCTGGAAAGATGTAGTCTTACCAGAAAGATGGATCTTGGATAAGGCAACACCAGCTTTACCCAGAGAGTCATCGAACTTCAACAGAATAGTCCAGTCTCAATCAGGGCAAGTTGAGTTAGTCTTTGATAGGCGAAACTCATTTAGCTCATACAGAACAAACAGTATAAGATCTGAAGATTTTAGATCTGTCCCATCAAGGCAATCTTTTTCAACTTTGACCCAAGCTTCAAACCAAACTATAAACTTACAGGGATTAGATACATCATCTAGTATCCCAAGACCAATTTATCAGACTGAAGATAATCAGAAATCTATTCAGTCTCCAACTTATTCTTCCCTTAATGAGTCTTATAATGATTTATTAGTTCATTATTGATAAGGAATCCCTTAGAAAGAGCTTTTACTCCGAGGAATGGAAACCTCAAAGGGAGTGGTTCTTTCAACATTATCAGGGAACAAATAGAGAAAATATTCAGAATGAATATTATACATTTCTTAACAATGTTAAGGAAAACATTCATATTTTTAACTAGTTTCATGTTTATGCAGTCAAGAACAATATCGATTATCCTTGGAAAATAACTTTTACGGAGGATAAACAACTAATGTCATTACAATATGGCATTTACGAAATGGTGAGTTGGTCAAAGCAGAGTTACCACCAAATAACTCTTTCCAACTCCCAGGAATTAAAGATCCTGTATATATATATACGTATGTACAGTTGTGGTATCAGTGTTGCTTTAGTTGTTTTAATTATTCCACATTTTTATAATCATGCTACGTTATAACGTTAAGAGTATGAGTTCGAGTTACTAAATGGGACCTCGTTAGGAGTATGCTTCATGGATAGCGATTTTTGGTAAGATCGCGACAGAGTTGTGCGATCGGAGCGGTGGTGGCAGGCTGGGTTGACTGGCTGAGAAGTGGGCTTGGGCGTTGCGGTGAGACCGCCACGGTGATGGTTCACGGATCAGAAGTTGCGTCCAATTTAGAAGACCGCCATGGAACCTGAAGTAGAGCCAGGTATGTATGTTGACATTCATATATTATAGAGATTACGGGTTTTTCTCCGCCCAATTTTTTTTTGGTTTACTAAAATGCAATGATGATTCTAAAAATTTTGTTTCTTGGGTGTTATTCATTTACTGTTTATTTCAATTTCATGATGTTCTTTGATTTTTTTTTTCTTTTTTGAGTTAGGAGAAAATTATACCGTGTGACCTTGTGAGTGAATACTCAATTTATTTATTTTCTTAAGTCTGGGGTTGAATTTAAAAAAACACATATAAGTATAGGAATTTCATTTGAATGTATAAAGAAGGGTTGCAGATAAGGAATAAAAGTGGCATGGATATTATGTCGAAGTGTTGGGTTCAGGTATTTTCGTTCCTATATCATTTCTATCCCTAATTCTTTCTGCTTCAATTATTTTACTGTAAATACTGCCTTTGACAAGGATGCATGCTAGCAAAAGCAAATTAAAGTTTCAATTATTTGTTCCATATTTCACTTTAGACCTTTCATGATATGCGCAGGTATAGGCTTTGTTTCTTTCATTTAACCTTAGCAAGATCCTTTGTTTTGGAATCTAAGGTGAATTTAATATAGTACACAGTACATACATATATTTACAATTGATGAAAGCTATGTGTATGCCATACATACATTTACTCATGATGAGAATGAGTTTGAGTTTCATAAGTTGTAAGTTGTCTGATTTCTGAGCACCAGCATGCATATCCTGGGCTAATTCCGAGAAATTTGTTGCTAATTGAAGTACTTCAGAAATTGGACGCAATAATTGCATTTGAGCTTGCAAGTATGAATCTAATTAATATATTTTTACTACTACAAACTATTATTTTTCTTTCAGGCTACTACCTGCCATGAAAAACATCTTTCAAGCTCTTCTAAGCACAATCTACAGTGTCATCAAGGTTTCCTCTCCTACCGTGGCATATCTACCAAGTTTCTTTGCTTTTTGTTTTTGTAATTTTTTAAACCTATTGTGGCTTTATCAGAGGAGAACTCTTCTGAGGTTGGTATATCCATAATAGGATCTTGAGAAGAAAGAGGATCTTGAGCTTCTGAAGACTGCCATTGCGAAATTGGTATATCCATAATAGGAAAACGATTTTACCCAACGGTGCTTCAATGTTATTATACCACCCAATTCATAATTAGCTGTTTGTGCCTTCCTTTTCTATCTAGCTAACTGTGTTGTGTAGGGATGTGCAATTTTTTTGGTTAACCACCCCAAAATCATGAACTGGACTGCACCACTATAAAAAAGCCCAGACCATTTATATAGTTTATAGACCAACCCACATTTTAAAACATGGGTCAGTAGCCCAACCCACTTTCCCAAACCAGTTAGTAAACTCTAATCACCCAACACTTTTTTATTCATTTCCATCATCTTCATCGTACAAGCAGCGCCAGCGATTGCTCATCCCTAATCAGCGATTGCTCAGCACCTGATTTTTCTTCTTCTTCTTCTTACAATTCTCCCATTCTCCCATCTTCTTCGAATCATTCTTGTTGGAATCAATCAATCAATTGAATAAAGTGATGGTGAAATCGGTGGAGAATGGATATGGTTCTTCTTCTTGTGTAGCTCCTCCTCCTTTCCTGAACAAGTGTTACCAGATGGTGGATGACCCTTCCACCGACTCCATCATCTCTTGGACCAAAACTGGCAATCACACAGTTTTGTTATATGGGATATGACCCAATTCTCCCTCTCCCTTCTTCCTTCCTACTTCAAGCACAACAATTTCTCCAGGTTCTTCCGCCAGCTCAAAGTCTATGTCAGTTTCCCTCTCTTTTCTTTTTTGTGGCTATCTTATCTTCTTTTCAAAAATATGATTTTTTTAATCAACCCATTTACTGATATTATGAATTGAATAATGCAATTTCAATATTGTGATCATGATTGTGATTGAGATATGTCTTATTTGGTTCCTTCTCCCAGCTAATCATTGCAGAACCATAAACCCCTTCTTTTGGTCCGTCCCTCCCTAGAGTCACCTTAGTTGGTTAAGCTAAACTAAAAAACCGGATTGGCAAAAAAAGTTAAACCGGATTGCTAAAAAACCGGTTTCAATAGTGGTTCACGTGTAAAACGGTTTTAAAAGTGGTTTGTAGTTAAACCGGTTTATAAGTCCTAAACCGGTTTGAAACCGGTTCTAAACCAGAACCAAACCAGTTCAAAACATAAACCGGTTTTTATCAAAATGGTTAGTAAAAACTAAACCTAAAAGGGGTTTGGTCCAGTTTGGCGTGGTTTATTGGACCATGCACACCCATTGTGTTGTGTACTTTCTGTCCAGCCTTTCCATTACTGCAAGTATAAGCGTGATGAAAACCAACTTTACGTATTTGAGGATGATTGCAGTCAAAAGCTGGAGTTGGGGGGGCGGATGCTTAAAGTGAGGAATGGATTCTTAAGGCAGAAGAACTGTTCTCTATCCCATTAATAATTAATAATTCAATATAGAACTAAGAAAACAATGGTCCTGATACCGCCCTATTTCTCTCTTCCCATTATGGTGGTTTTCTCTTCTCTTTATAGTGTTTAGGTGTTTTCTTTTTTCGATGTTTTTCTAATGGAAGTTACAGCCCCAATCATTCGGCGGCAGTCCTGTTCACTTTTTTCTTTCTAACTTGCTTTGATTGTTATAGTGTCTCATAAAATTATCAAATTCTTTCAGATTTGTTATATTTAGAATGGATTGGAAGACTTTGATTGTGAGTTTCTTAGACCTGTCTTATGTTTATAGCAGTAGATTTGAAATTTTTAGCTTTGACTCTTTCATATTGCTTCCATGATATCGCTTTATATAACACTAAGACTTTCTAATCTACATAAATAAGAGGACATGATTCTCTTTTCCTACATAGCACATTATATGTTGACTACGTGAGTAAAAGATGTGCTATCACTGATAATTTATGGATTGAAAATAAAACTATATTGATTATGTGTTGTTATTTTTGAATAAAGATTGAACATATTTTCTTCTTCTTAACAGATTTATCATTTTTTATTAAAATTGTGAGTAATATCGTGATTGTTGAGCTAATTAACCAGGTACTTAGCTTCTCTACTCCATTACCAGGGCCGTCTTAAATATTTTGGGGGCCCTGTTCTAATCTTAAAAATTGGACTTAATTTTTATTTAAATATTATTTCATTTATTTCTTTAAATATTATTTCCTTGTTCTAATCTTAAACACCCACTTCAGGACAATAAATACAAAGAAGATTATTAAAATCCTACCAATACAACTTCAAGCTAATATCAATCTTCTAGCTACTTAAAAAGTTTTTTTTGGTCAAAATAAGGTAAATTTTGGGCCAATTTGACGTGCTGTTGCACTCCTTGCAATCAACAATTTGATTATTACTTATTTATTTTCATTATCTTTTTCCTTTCTCTACCTTAGTTAAAAGTTAAATAAGGTAAAGAATACGATCCAACAAGAATATATTTTACTTTTTATATGCAACTGCCTTTTCTCTAAACGAGTCTCATTTACACGGATTGTTTATTTAAGGTATTACACGTATTTATCTTCTTTTTTTTTTTTGCTGATTTAATTCAAGTGTAATGAGTAGACTTTAATGGGACTAATTTTAATGTTATTAATTTGTGATTAGTTTTGTATAGACCGGGGGATCAGGATCTCCTGTCTCATCTTGGTGTACTACATCATGTCCCAACCAATAATATCTTGCAATGTATTTTATTTTTTTAATATTAAATAAAATTTTAACTTATATAGCAAAATATTATTGGTTGAGACATGGTGTGGTACAACAAAATGGAACAGGAGATCCTCATCCACACTGAGGCGCTGAGTTTGCAAGAATTTCTCCTCCTAGAATCTCCATCCCAACACCAACCTGCCACCAATTTACCAGCAGTACTGAGTCGAAGTTTTTCTGAGCGTATGTATCTTATGGGCTGTGATCCTCAAAAATATCATGTTGTTCAATCTTAAGAAACCATAAAAGTGCTTGTTGCCATGATTCCCAAAGACTGGCGGGTAGTTATTCTTTAAATATTTTGTTTTACTATTTTCCCCTTTAGCATCACAATTAGTAAGTTAGATAGCTGGGATTACAAAGAATTAGTGACATGGCTGTAGCTGTGCTGTTATTACTAGAACACATCAAGTTCGTACTTTTAGAAGGAAATTAGCCATGTTGGTTTAGCCTTTAGCTATAAGATTTTCCTCTGGCGACTGGTTTTAAAAGGCCATGTTGGTAGAATGACCTTGACCAACTTAGGTGAAGCAATTTTGATTCGTATCCAATGAGATGAATCCCTTCAAAGAAAAAGTGAAATGCTTTACCTGAGTCCTGCTACATTTGAATGGCTATAAAGGAATATCAAGTGAATTACGTTGCGTCTGATTCTATAGTTCTTTGATGGAGTTGACTTATGTGGGTGATAAAGGATTGTGAGAATCTAGAAATTTATGTTTGCAAAATGTTGACAAAATGCATTGTGGTTGATCGATGTAACGTACTGGGATCTTTGGTATGAACTGCTTTGAAGGTCATTTTTTGTTAAATGATACCATTGTATTAAAGAAAATTAGTAGGAATGTAGACTTAGTTCAGTGTTATTATATATATGATTGATGGATATGCAGATGATATAGTTTAGAATATTATATCACATAATTGTGCTTGGAGTGATTCACATAAATATTATATCCCATTTTTCGTCAAGTAAAAATGTGTGCGTTTTTTCCTTTTTATTTTCTTGGGATGGATTGTAGAAAGATGAATAATAGAAACATAATTTTGTGTTTGTACAATGGACAATGTCCCCTTAGAATTACAGCAATATTATTTGAACTGATTGGGACAACTTCGGGTGATACTTGATAGTTTCGTAGGGACAAGATGTGTGAATTAAATTTTTAAATTACATTTCCCCCATAGAATATGCACGGTTGGGACTTTTTTTTTATCTTTCTGTGTTGTTGGTCTGTATTGGGATTTGTTTTTCCTGTTAAGTTGTTATCTCATAGTCTATTAGTTAGTTATAGTTGTTGTTATCAGTTAGTTTGTTAAACTCATATTGTGAAATATCAGTTAGTTAGTTGGGCTGATATTAATGTGAAAGCTCTTTTAGTTATAAGTAGCTTCTTTCTGTTTGTTTGTTGTGAGAAGCAGTATAAATTAGAGTACTGCTGTGTAATCAATTCATTCAATCAAAGACAAGTATTATTCAAAACTATCTTTCATTATGGCATCAGAGAAAGACGATCCAAAGCAAGAAAAAGAGTTCTTAGGGAAGGAAGATACCCTTGATAACAAGAAACCTCTCAATCCATCCTTTTTCCTCAGTTCTTCTGATAACCCTGGAACCCCTCTTGTGGTTGCGACGCTTAATGGAGACAATTACCGCACATGGGCACGGTCAATGAAGATGGCGTTGCGTGTGAAGACGAAATTAGGCTTCATTGATGGAAGCATCAAGAAACCATCACCTCAGGTGGCAGACTACCAGAACTGGAAGAAGGCCGACTCGATGGTGATGGCTTGGATCATCAACTCCACGGATCCAAGCCTTCATGGAAGTATCTCTCATGCAACCACTGCAAGGGACATCTGGGAAGATCTTGAGGACCAATTTGCTCAAACCAATACACCTCGCGTCCATCAACTATGGCGCACACTTTGTCTGATACAGCAGGAACCAGGAGTAAGCGTAAAAGATTTCTATACCCAATTCAAAAGTTATCTTGATGAACTCAGCGGATTGCAACCATTGCCAGAATGCACTTGTGGTGCATCTAAGGCCTTGATGCAAAGAGAAGAGGAGAGTCGGGTCCATCTATTTCTTGGGAGCATTGACAATGAACAATTTGCTCATGTCAAAGCCACCATTCTGAATTCAGATCCTCTTCCCTCCCTGCGTTCATCTTTCAATCATGCTCTAAGGGAAGAATCACGCTTCTCCGCAGAAAAGGAAAGAAATACCAAGATTGAATCAGCTTCAACCTTTTACTCCAATAGCAGTACCAGACAAAAGGCGCGCGATGGACCAAAATTGAAATGTGACCATTGTGGAAAACTTGGTCATGTGAAGTCCAAATGTTTTGAGATAGTTGGCTACCCTGCTCACTGGGACATGCGTAGAACACAGCGAGGTCCCAACAAATCTAGAGGACAAAATGGTGCCCATCTTGTTTGTGTTGATGAAAGCCAAAAGAAGGATTCAGAAAACACCACAACAAGACATGCTCTACATGGAACCTGTATGAAGAAATGCACTGATACTCACGAAAATATGGCTGGTAATGTAGGCATGCATAAAGATCAAAATTGGGTTCTTGATAGTGGTGTTTCACATCACATGACCCATTCCCTTACTCTCTTAGAGGAAGTAAAGAATTTTGACAAACCTTTTCATATTGTTATGCCTACTGGTTACACAGTCATGGTGAAAACAATGGGAACTGTTACTCTTAACAAGCATATTAGACTGCATAATGTTTTATTTGTGCCTTCCTTTAACTGCAATCTGATTTCAATTCATAGATTAACACTTGACTTAAATTGTTCAGTGACTTACCATGAGGATTCTTGTCACATACAGGACCAAGTCACGAAGAAAATGATTGGATCAGGTAATATGCAAGATGGGGGTTATGTGCTTGATATGGCAGTAGCAGGGCCATCTTCAGTTGTGACTGGAAACGATCTCACCACTCTATGGCATACTAGAATGGGGCATCCTTCCACACAATCTTTATAGTGTATTTCTCATTTACTTAGCAGTAGTTTTGACTTCAATAAAGTGTCTTGCTGTGATATTTGTCATAAGTCCAAACAATGTAGACTTTCTTTTAATCAAAGTAGTAATAAAGCTGAAGAGCCTTTTGATCTCATCCATTGTGATCTTTGGGGAAAATATGACACTGCATCACACAATGGCTCTCATTTTTTCCTCACTATTGTTGATGATTATATCCGTGGAACATGGGTATACTTCATAAAAGAGAAAACTGAAACCAGTAGCCTTTTGATAAACTTTCATTGCATGATAAAAACTCAGTTTAACAGAAAAATCATGAGGATAAGAAGCGATAATGGCACTGAATTTGTTAATTTCACTCTCAAAAGATTCCTTCAACAAGAAGGAATAGTTCATGAGACCTCTTGCGTGGGAACACCACAGCAGAATGGGAGAGTAGAGAGGAAGCATAGGCATATCCTTAATGTTGCAAGGGTACTAAGATTCCAAAGTAATCTTCCCCTAAAGTTCTGGGGAGAGTGTGTTCTTGCAGCAACCTATATCATTAATAGAACCCCCACTGTTGCAAATAAAGGTGCAACCCCTTATGAAATGTTGTTTAATAAAGTTCCATCCTTTGATCATATTAAGGAATGCTTCCAACCATCGAGATAAAATTGATCCTAGGGTTGAGAGATGTATATTTGTAGGCTATCCTCTAGGACAAAAAGGTTGGAAAGTCTATAATTTGAGAACAAGAGAATTCTCTGTCTCTCGTGATGTTATTTTCTATGAGGACATTTTCCCTTATGCTGAAAGTATGGAAGAGACAGACAGCAAAAGACTCTTCTATGATTACTTTCCAACAGTTGGGCCACAACTTGGAAGAGGTAGATTCTCCACCTGACACTAATGTTGAATCGTCAAGACAAGATCAGTCAAGAGACTTGGAAACACACAATATGCCTAGTCCTGATATCATTCCTTATACTGATAAGGTTCAGAGTGAGGGGGAGAATCATGAATTACCTCATGAACAGGCACCTATTGAACCAAGGACAAGACAACCACCTAGTTACCTAAAGGATTATTACTGTCACACAGCTATGAAAAACTCTGCATATAAGTCCCTAGATTCATCATCCAGCTCAGGTATGGTTTATCCCATTTCAAAATATGTAACCTACGCGCATTTCTCACAAAAACACCAAGCATATCTTGTAGCCATTACTGATCAAGAGGAACCCAAAACCTACAAGCAAGCAGTCCTTAAGAAGGAATGGAGAGAAGCTATGGATCAAGAAATAAAAGCTTTAGAAGAAAATAATACTTGGGAACTCATGTTTCTGCCCAAAGGCAAGCAAGCAGTAGGTTGCAAATGGGTGTACAAACTCAAATATAAAGCCTCCGGTGCAATAGAAAAGTATAAAGCACGGCTCTTGGCAAAGGGCTATACGCAAATTGAAGGAGAAGACTTCAATGAAACTTTTGCACCAGTGGCAAAAATGACAACTACAAGATGTTTGCTCTCAATTGCAGTGGCTAAGGGATGAGAACTACATCAAATGGATGTAAGTAATGCTTTTCTTCATGAAGAGCTTGATGAAGAGGTTTATATGGAAGCTCCACAAGGATATCCAATTCCAGAAAAGGGTATGGTGTGTAGACTAAGAAAGTCTCTCTATGGTTTAAGACAAGCTTCAAGAAACTGGTATTCCAAACTATCTCAGTCTCTTATTGCATATTGATTTCAGGAATCACAAGCCGATCATAGCTTATTTGTTTATTCTCATAATTCTGTTTTTTTAGTAGTCTTATTATATGTAGATGATCTAATAATAGCTGGAAATGATGTTACTGCTTGTGCTAGTATTAAATAACACTTAAGAAAATGGTTCCATATGAAGGACCTTGGTCCTCTTAAGTATTTCCTTGGCATAGAATTGGCTCGAGGTCGCTCTGGTCTGTTTTTATGCCAAAGAAAATACACTTTGGACATTTTAACTGAGTGTGGCATGCTTGCTTGTAAACCTGCCACTTTCCCTTTGGAACAAAATCAGAAGATGGCTCTTGTTACAGGGGAGTTTTATTCTGATCCTTCACAATATAGAAGGTTAATTGGTCGCCTTATATACCTTACTATTACTCGACCAGATCTCACATTTTCTATGCATGTTTTGAGTCAATTTATGCAGGCACCAAGACAGGGTCACTGGGATGCTGCTGAGGGTGCTCCAATACTTGAAGTCCACTCCCGGGCAAGGCATAATTCTACCTAAGGACAATGATCTCAGACTCACTTCCTTTTGTGATTTCGATTGGGCATCTTGTCCCTTACCCGAAGATCGGTTTCTGGTTATCTAATGAAACTTGGAGATGCTCCTATCTCTTGGAAAACCAAGAAGCAGACCACTGTATCCCGGTCCTCTAGTGAAGCAGAATACCGAGCCATGGCGCATGCTACCAGTGAGATTCTATGGCTGCGAAGTTTGCTCCAGTGCCTCCAAGTTAATTGTGATTTATCTACCACACTTTATTGTGATAATCAGGCAGCCCTCCATCTTGCTGCTAATCCTGTGTTTCATGAGAGAACGAAGCACATCGAGGTAGATTGCCACTTCATTCGAGAACACTTACAAGCTGGAGTTCTCATTGCTGAATATGTGCCAACTAAACAACAACTAGCTGACATCTTTACCAAGGCTTTGGGAGGAAAATTATTTCAAGAGTTATCCTTCGAGATTGGTGTTCATAATCCTCACACTTCATCTTGAGGGGGAGTATTGGGATTTTTTTTTTCCTGTTAAGTTGTTATCTCATAATCTATTAGTTAGTTATAGTTGTTGTTATCAGTTAGTTTGTTAAACTGATATTGTGAAATATCAGTTAGTTAGTTGGGCTGATATTGTGAAAGCTCTTTTAGTTATAAGAAGCTTCTTTCTGTTAGTTTGTTATGAGAAGCAGTATAAATTAGAGTACTGTTGTGTAATCAATTCATTCAATCAAAGAAAAGTATTATTCAAAACTATCTTTCATTAGTCTGCAATCCATTTTTGAGTTAAATAAGTTTAAATTTGCAAGTGTGTGTATTTATGTTTCTTTTTACTTTGTTGCGATATCTCCAAGGAATGGAAAATGTTTTGTCATGCGATTCTAATTATAAGGACATCGTAAATATTCAAACTGGTGAAGTATGTTGTGTCATCCCCGTTTTGCAATTTCGTGAAGTATATAGTCTGGTATCCAAATTTGCTTCTGTTGATCAGAGATGCACTTACATTCTGGATTTTGATGGGCATCTAAGGAGTTTTGATTGTATAATAGTACTTATTGTCTTTCAATTATGGTGAATAGGATTGGGTGTACGGAACCAATGATCTGAATTCCGAATTACAATAGTATGAGGTAACCATAGAGCTTCACTAGATCGTTTCACTGGGACTAATATATATATTAAATAAACCTAACATTGTCATTATGTTGATGGTATAGTTATCAAGCAATCAGGGATATCCATTCTCACTTCCTTATAAAGTAATATTTTCATCACTTAGTGATAAATTTAGTAAATATTAATAATATTTTTAATAAAATTGCCATCACAATTATCAATATTATTAAATATTGAATAAATTTGATTTATATGGAAAACTCACCAATGCATTTCGCACGGGTCAAAATCCATAAGCAATATGTTACATCTTTTGACATATTACATGTTACACAGGCCGTGGTGTTGTTCTTTTACTACTGTGTTATTGGGTTTATAACTCTAAAGATATAATCATGGTTTACATTATTCATTTTTTACAATATTACAATCTTTCTTATATATTAAATTTGTTTAAATATTCTTTGTAATTTATTATTTAATAAACTGTGAATGATATAACTTTTAAGCTTTCAATATTATATTTATATTGCTTTTGTCTTTAATCTAGTGATAAAACTGAAAGAAATATTTTTCATATTATTTTCAATGTAGTTGAAAACTAAAATGTTTCTTCATATGAGAACAGGTCTAATAAGAAAAGTTAAATTAGGAATTATTCGTAATAAGTATTAAATTATTGTTGGTATTAATTTTAAACGTAGGTATAAAAAAATTAAACTTTCCTCGTTATTTCAAACCCAATTATGTGCCTTTTATTATAATACAGTTTTTTTAAACAATAATACATTTAATATGTGTATAATTGTGTTTTTACTTTTTAATCAATAATGTATTATTATTTTCTTTTTCTTTTTTATCAAAATTGCTATCACAACTATTAATAATACTCAACTTTCAATACTTTTCCTTTAAATGAAATATTCCCGTAACAACTACTAGTTTCCTTACAATTTCTGGAAAATTGTATCAACTTTTATACTGAAGTAAATCAAACAGAATGACGTGTTGGTGCATATGCATCCAAAACTATGTTCACTCTACATCAATAAGTGTCTTAATCAATAGTATGAGAGTGTTAGAACACACACTCAACGCACAGACGGGTTGAACAATATGCAGACGAGTAACGAATACAGAGTATAGACGGGTGAACAGTGCATAGATGGGTATCAGAGAAAACTGATTACTGAATAATACTTCACACACTTTATTCCATTTGCACTCACTCTATTTATACACTGCTATATCACACTAACAGTTACCAATCACTTGTAACTAACTAACTACTTTCCTAACTAACTAACCACTTATTTGAATTACAAGATAACACTTCCCCTTAATTCAAATACTCAAAAGATACAACACCTAAATCATTTCTAAGCTTTTCAACTCGATCTAAATTCAGTGGCTTAGTCAGTATATCAGCAGTTTGTAACTCTGTAGGACAATAGACTAGCTCGAGTCTTCCTTTGCTTACATGGTCTCTAAGGAAATGAAACCTGGTTTCTATGTGTTTGCTCCTGCCATGAGAAACCGGGTTTTTGGCTAGATTAATAGCTGATTTATTATCAACCATTAGCTTCATAGGCTTAGCTACTTCAACCTGAATCTCACTCAGCAGTGAATCAAGCCCAAGAGCCTGAAAAGCTGCATAAGAGCTTGCAATATACTCAGCTTCACACGATGACAAAGCAATAACTGGCTGCTTCTTTGAACACCAAGAGATTGGTGCATTCATAAACTGAAAAATGTAGCCAGATGTACTCCTTCTATCAACTCTGTCTCCACACCAATCAGAGTCAGAAAAGCCTATGAGAACACTCCCCTGCTGCTGAATTCTGTTAGGGAACAGAACACCAAACTCTAGTGTACCTTGCAAGTATCTCATTATTCTCTTAGCAGCAATCAAGTGTGGTTTCCTCGGATCATCCATAAACCTGCTAATCATGCCAACTCCATAGCATATATCAGGTCTACTGTTGCAAATATACCTCAGAGAGCCAACTATCTGTTTAAACAAAGTGCTATCTACTGCCTCTTCTTCACTGCTCTTTTCTAACTTCACATAACCTCAACAGGTATTGCTGCAGAATTGCAACCATTCATGTTGAATCTCTTCAAGACTTCACTCACATACTTTCTTTGGTGCAGCACTATCCCTGCTGTTATTGCAGTAAACTCCATACCAAGGAAGTAAGTCAGCCTTCCTAAATTTGTCATCTCAAACTCAATCTTCATTACCACTTTGAACTCTTCAATTTCTTTGGAACTGCTACCAGTTACTAGTAGATCATCAACATAGAGACATAGCAACAATAGTTCTGACCTATTCTACTGAAATCGTACATAAACACCTTGTTCAACTGAGCACTTGCTGAATCCAAGTTGAAGTAAGAATGAATCAATTCTTTTGTTCCAAGCCCGAGGGGCTTGTTTTAGGCCATAAAGTGCCTTCTTCAATCTGTATACCATTTCTTCCTTCCCCTTAATCTCAAATCCTGGTGGTTGAGAGACATATACCTCTTCTTCAAGAGGTCCATTTAGAAAGGCAGATTTAACATCAAGTTGAGATAGAGTCCAACCTCTTGCACTTGCTAGAGCAACAACCAACCGAATTGTCTCTATCCTTGCCACAGGTGCAAATACTTCTGAGTAATCTACTCCCTCCCTTTGCAGAAAACCCTTTGCAACCAACCTTGCTTTGTGCTTAGCAATTGACCCATCAGGATGCAACTTCAACTTGTAAACCCACTTAACAGCAATTTGGTGCTTGTTTGTAGGTAGACTTGACAATTCCCATGTCTGATTCCTCTCAATGGCTTTCAATTCTTCAATCATAGCATTTTTCCAGACCTGCTCCTTCAAGGCTTCCTCAAGGTTAAGTGGTTCAGAATCAGCAAACATAGCAAAATGCACCAGATCACCATCATGAGCTATTGCACTGTTAGAGAACAGCTCATAATCAGCTAATCTAGGTGGCATTTGCCTATGCCTGTGTGGCCTCACTTGAGCTGTCTGAGTTCCTGTCTGAGTTCCCAGTATGCCATGTTCATCTTCTTGTTGACCTTGCTCCTCATCTAACAATGATGAGGACACCTGTGTCAGACTGTTGCTGCTACTGCTACTGCACTTCTGATTCCAATCCCAAGATTCAGTTTCAGCCACTATCACATCTCTACTAATCACAATTTTCTCTTTAATAGGATCATATAGCCTGTATGCACCAGTTGGATGATACCCCACCAAAATCATTTACTCACTCTTGTCCTCCAATTTCCTTCTTTTCTGATCAGGGACATGCTTGAAGCATAGTGCTCCAAATGTCTTCAAATGGCTCACAGGTTTCCTCCCAGTCCATATCTCCTCTGGCACTACTTCCTTTAATCTCTTTGTGGGGCATTTATTCAGTATATACACTGCTGTAGAGACAGCTTCACCCCAAAAGGGATGTGGTAAAGCTTTCTCTTTCAGCATACTTCTTGTCATATCAAGCACTGTTCTATTCCTTCTTTCTGCCAAACCATTGTGTTGAGGGGTATAAGGGGCTGTAATCTCATGTTGAATGCCATTCTCTACACAAAAGTGCTCAAAATTACTTGAGGTATACTCCCCTCCTCCATCAGTTCTCAAAATCTTGATGGACTTCTCACTTTGTTTATCAACTAGCTTCTTGAAGTTTTTAAAGATTTCAAGTGCTTCATTCTTTGTATTAATCAGGTATAACCACATCATTCTACTAAATTCATCAACAAATGAAATGAAATACCGATTACCTCCTAGTGAAGGCACCGCAAATGGTCCACAAATGTCAGAATGCACAACTGCTAACAAGCTTGTTGCTCTCATTGGCAGATGTGACTTAAAAGAATTTCGGGGTTGCTTTCCTGCCATACAAACTTCACATATCTTCTCTGGTACAGCAATCATGGGAAGGCCAGCAACCATTTGTTTGGAAGAGAGATCGTTTAAACTTCGAAAATTCAAATGTCCAAACCTTGAGTGCCAAAGCCAACAGTCCTCAACATGTGCAGCTGCTTTCAAACACTGAATCTCAGCAGCATGCATATTGATCTGAAAGGTCCTATTTTTCGAGAGAGGAGCCTTTAAGATCAATAGTTGAGTGGAGTCAAACATCTCCATTTGATCATCCTTCATAACCACAGTAAAACCCTTCTCAATCAGTTGGCCAATACTCAAAAGATTGCTTCTCATACCTAGTACATACAGAACATTTGAAATCAAGACTGATTTCCCATTTTTCCTTTTGATCACGATGTTGCCAATACCTTTAGCATTCAAGGTTCTGTCATCTGCAAATCGAACCTTGCTCTTTCTTGTTGTGTTTAGATCAGCCAACCATTCCTTGTGACTGGTCATATGGTTTGAGCAACCCGTATCAAGATACCAAAGCTCAGATTGAAAGGATACCTCACTTGTAGTCACCATCAGTAGAACTGGATCAACATCAGAATCCTCTTCTTGAGTAGCACAGGCTTCCTCATTAGTTGCTTTCTTCGATTTGCCTTTGCCATGCCAACATTCATCTGCAAAATGACCCCACTTTTCACAATTGAAACACTGCACCTTGCGTTTATCAAAATTCTTGAATCCTCCTTTGGTTTTGGCAGATCCTCCTCCCCTTTTACTTGAGAATTCAAACCTGTCATCACCCTTCCAAGAACTCTTCACAAATTTCCCCTTTCCTCCTTTCCTACATTTCTTCTTGTGATCAAACCCTCTCTTGTCGGTTTGAGCTTGCATTGCCTGATCAAAGGTTTTCTCAATCGCCCCTCTCTCATTCATCCTCATCTCCCAAACCTCCAGAGTCCCTTGCAACTCCTCAAGACTCAGGGTTGCAATGTCTTTAGACTCCTCAATTGCACACACTATGTAATCAAATCGAGGATGCGGGGTGCGCAATATCTTCTCAATTATCTTCTGATCAGATAATCTTTCCCCGTACCCTGCCATCATATTGGTGATGTTTCTGATTCTTGCAATGAAATCAGCCACCTTCTCTTGATCCTCCATTTGCAATAGCTCATATTGCCTTTCCAAGACTTGAAGTCTCGCTTTCTTGATCTTTTCACCACCCGTATAACACTTCTCCAAGATATCCCAGGCTTGCTTTACTGTTGCAGCCCCAGAAATCTTGTCAAAATTAGCCAAATCGACACACTGATGCAGAGATTGCCTTGCAATCTTTCTTCTTGTTCTCCTTGTACACAGCCCTCTGAGCATCGGTGGCACCCTCATTCACTTCTGGGTAGCCATTCTTGATGATTTCCAGCACATCCTGGAATCCAAACAATGCTCGCATCTGCACATTCCACCAATCCCAATTTTTGCCATCAAGCATTGGCATTTGCGCAGGAAAATTGCCATTGAAGCCCATATCCTCACTTCACTCGTGTTTCACCTCACTTTACTCGTGTTTCGGTCCAACAAAGAATAAGCTCTGATACCAATTGTTAGAACACACACTCAACGCACAGACGGGTGAACAGTGCACAGACGGGTTGAACAATATGCAGACGAGTAACGAATACAGAGTATAGACGGGTGAACAGCGCATAGACGGGTATCAGAGAAAAATGATTACTGAATAATACTTCACACACTTTATTCCATTTGCACTCACTCTATTTATACACTGCTATATCACACTAACAGTTACCAATCACTTGTAACTAACTAACTACTTTCCTAACTAACTAACCACTTATTTGAATTACAAGATAATAGAGTTGGTGCGTCTTTATCTTGCCATTCACAAGTGACGTACTTCCTATTCATCCTTAGTGGGCAGATATTTGTAACAATACTGGATGTGCTAGGTAACTTGCTGTAGTGAACTTAGGCTTTCACATTTAGCAATGTTTAATTTCACAGTAAAGGCAATTCTCTCGGTTCTCATGGTTTTGATTAAATTGTGAGAGTTGTTTTCACGGTATTATTCTTGTTCATTTTTTTCCAAAAGTTTGTAATATTAACAACTGACAATAATTTGGCAAGTTTCATAATACTTTTCAAAATGCAAATGCATTTGGTATTCTGAATTTGCATCCATAAATTTCCAGTGTCTGCTATAGCAAGAAAGCTGAAGACTCCTATCGTTCCTATGGTTCCCCTGTCATTCCGGATATTACACCAAGTGACCTGCAAATATGGACGCGTCAAAAAATGTAAACTTACCTAAACTTCAGTGCCAATTGTCTAAAACAGTTTTTTTTTTTAAATAAAGTTGCTAGACTACTAATTATTTTACGGCTTTTTTTTTTGTGTGTCTACCAAGGTATCTCGTTAATAGCTAGAGTCTAATCTTTTTCGAGACATAAAAATCATCAAAATAAGTCTAGTTTTGTCTCGTTCAACGAAGTATTTTTCATACATACGACAGACACTACGCCAGAAAAGGGATTAAATGGCGCACATTTAATAAAGTTTTTAAATGAAACGCTATTAAAAAAAAAAAAGGCGGAAGACTTTAGATAGCGCTTCCTCTAAAGTTTGAGTTTAGATAGCGCTTCCTTATTCCCGGGATGTGGAATAAATAGCGCTTTCTTAAGGAAGCGCTATCTAAACTCAAGACTTTAGATAGCGCTTCCTAAAGGAAGCGCTATTATAAGTTCACTTTAGATAGGAGTGTCACATTCCCGAACGTTTATAAGGCCGAAAATATTTATTAATGCGAAAAATACGGTTTTTTTTCTTTTCACAAAGATGTAATGGGATTAGTAAAGATAAATAATACTAATAAATGAACTTAGGTTCACCATGCATTTCTAGAACATACTGTATTAGAAATACAGAAACAGAAAACATAAAACAGAAATAGGAAATAATACTATATACAGACATATGTTTAATGCATAATTGACATAAGAAATAATAAGTACTAGGAGTCACAGCTCCCTAAAAGTACTACAGATACCGACACAGTCTGGCGAAGATGAAAATTAAACAGCAAAAGAGTCTCCCTCCGGACTCAAAGAAACTGCTGGACTGAACCATTGTCACGTCCATCTGCTCAAGCAGCAAAACGAGTACCAGCAAGAAAATATACAGATATGGGTGAAATTATCGTTCATCAACACAACAAAATAGCAGAAGTAAAAACGGGATCACTCACCAGCTAACAGCGTACCCAACATGTTTACTAGAATTCTCAATATAAATCATGTTAAACAATTAACAGTTAATAGCATAATGCAAGGCATTCTCAAAAGCAGAACAACGATGTATAAAAGTAAATGTAAACATCAACAGCCATGCAATGCAGTGTAATGTACATGACTCAATGCCAATGCCACTGGGTACTACTCTGACCCCTACTCCATGAAGCTAATAAAACATCGGAGAGAGTGAATGGGAGGATATGTTCCGTTTACAGCCAGCCATGAGCAAGATGCTACAACATTCGTAACGTGCACGTATCTGGCTTTACGGAAACACTCTCAACCAAACATGAAAGGTACGGCATCTAGTCGAGGATATCAGTGTATTGCTCGAATTCGCCACGACACAGAAGAGCTACCAACTGGTCACATGTCAGCCCTTCTAACCCTGATACCTCCAAGACTACTTAAAAAGTCATCGTAAGATTCGCACTCGCATCAAGGTGTAAGCTCAACTCCTAGGCTCAAGGCCTTACGACTATGCAAATGAAATACCAATGCTTACACAAAGCAGATGCGATAAAGCAACGTCTATCCATCGGATAAACTTCAAAGTTCACTAAGGTTCTCTTCCTTATGAACTATACACGTCTTTGAAAAACGAAACTTTTATCCACCGGATAAATCTCGTGATCCTTCCGGGATCGAGTCATCACAAGACTAAAACAAGTGAATGATTGACCTAGATCCAAATCACCGGTCCGTCATCGAACTACTGTTTCAAAACCCAAATCGTTTCGTGTCTGTGTTTATGTCTTATGAATTATGTGTCAAGTCCAAAGCATTATGAATGAGGATTGAGAATCCTCTTAGGTAAGTCTTTAATCCTTTCTAAGATATTACTCCTTGATTTTCAATTTAGGAAATAAGTGTTGATTCACTTAAGTCTTATGGAGTCATTGATGTACTAAGTCATCAATGGTATAGCACATGGTCTTGTTCCACCACATACCATATTTAAATATCCTTTGTCTTCAGCTCTAAGTTAATTACTTAGCTTAGGTTTTTATACGTAAAACTTTACGATTTGAGTTTAAAGACTCCTTTTGTAAACCAAAACAACGTTTTCAATTGGAAACTTATTTGGTTTAAAAACACATTGTACTTGCTTAAAGCAAAGTACCCTAACTAATTTTGAAAATAGTTTTCCTTACTAACCTAGTGTAAAACTATGTTCTAAGTCAATGGAAAGGAAATGTAAATCTCATCTAACTTCCTTAACTATGAGATATTTTAATCAACTCAAGAATAAAAGGTCTCCACTATTATTTGAAAAAGGAACATGAACTTTGTTTTAAAATAAAGGTAATGCTCTATGAATCCTATGCTAACTTTCATGAAATTTCTCTTTTAAATCACTTAATTACTTAGATGGACTAAGATTAAAAGACATGTTTCACTTTGGTGAAAACACTTAAAGATTGAAACTTCATTTGATCTTTGGATAAATTCACTTATTGTTTTTATTTGAAACATAAGTTATTAAAGCACTTTTCCTACTTCAAAACTTTAATTTGTTCAAGAACAACACATGTTCTTCCTTTTCTTATGGACATGGCCGAAAGCCACAACAAGACAAAAGTGAAGATTTTGCTTCACCCTCAAGACAAGGTATAGCTCAAAATGCTCACATAATTATGACAAACAATAATCACACATCATTGCATCATAATCAAGCATAAAAATCCATACTTGATCTAGATATCAAAATAGGTTTTTCAACATACATGAAAAAGTTTTCTCATCCAATCAACATCATCAAAACACATGATAAATCATAATAAAGCATAAACTACCATTATTACACTTTGTTCTCCAACAGAACCAAATTAAATGGTGAACCCAAACCAAAGGGTTTCACCCACACATAAAGTAAATAACCATCTTCACCACCACCATTTTGGTGTGATGAGGTTCACCCCCATACCTGTTGATGATCAGATATCCGGATCAAAGTCGGTTGACCGGTTTTTGAACCTCCTTGTACTAGTCATCAACTACAAACAACACAACAATCAAACATTAAACATCAAACAAAAAAAATCTCATCTATTTCTAATCAAAGAAGGTTCGGCCATTTTGGGGAAAAAGAGTTATGAATTGATTTAGTTTTCCATCACTTGGATTCAAGGACAATCGGAAAGCTAAGGATGAAATCAAAAGTTAGAAATCAAAAATTTGATCAAAAACACTATTCATCATCTTGCTTAGGGTTCGGCCACTTTGGGGATTAAGAGCTAGGATGAGAATTAAATCATGAGCTCTTGGGTTTAGGTAGAGAATGATGAAGTGAGTTCAAAGAAATTGCTTTCCCATTAAAAAGATTTTTCTACAATTTCCTATGAATTTTTAAAGTTTTGGATCATAAAATGGATTTTCATGAAAAAGGATTTTGATCTTGAGATTGAGAGAGATTCAAGAAGCTAGGAGATCATAGAAGTGATCTTACCTACGAATGGATGAAGATTGATCAAAGAATCAAGGTTTCCGCTCAAGATTTCAAGGATTTTCAAGAAGAAAAATGGTGTTTTCTCAAGGTTGAAGATGAGTGTTCTTGGAGGGCTGTTATGCAAGAATGAGGGGCTGAAATGGGGATGAGTTCAGCCTTCTAATAAACTCACTTAAGGGCAAAATGGTCATTTGCTTCAAGGGTAAAATGGTAAAAGTGAAAAAGGTTAAGGTTAGGGGTATTTTGGTCATTTTGCATCCAGATTTTTTCCGAACGCCATGACGACTCTGGCATACTCTCGCAAGTGATTTGGCATGATTTGGTATCAAGTGTTGTGTTGGAATAGGTGGCTTTGACTCAAGAGGGGAGGGGTGAATTGAGTCTTAAAAAATCTTCTTTAATTTTCGAAAATTACTTTTCTCAAATTCAATTGTAGAAGCTAACACCAACAACAATAATAATATGAATAAATAAAGAGTGTAAGGGAAGAAGAGCGTGCAAACCAAAGGTTTATCCTGGTTCAGTTCACCACCGTTGGTGACATACGTCCAGTCCCCAGAATACGTTTCCGAGTTTTGTTCACTATAATCAAGCTTCCAAGGCGCTTGAAAAAAACCGTTACAACCAGAGCTCTCCTTACTTGGGATACCCCACCCTCGTATAGGAGCCTCAATCAGATAAATAAGGGATACCTCACCCTTTCACAAGGTTTCAGCAATAAGAATAAGATGACACACTCCACTAGTGTAGATGGATACAAATTGAAGTCCTATGAGATTGATAATAATAAGAACAATAGATGGCTCAAAGTGATTTCAGAAATGATTTGTAAAATAGCTCGTGTTATGAAAAATGTACTCTGTATATGATACTCCGTTCTTCCTTTTGCTGAAATAAGGCAAAAGACCATTTATAAGGTTGAAAAAAATTTACCGTTTGATTCCAAAAACGGCAACCACGGCGTGTGTAATGATTTTGATTCTTTTCATTAAAGGCACATAACAATCGATTTTTACATATGCCAATCGATTTTCACAGGCACAGGAGAAAATCGATTTGAGCCTGGTGTAAATCGATTTACCAAATCGATTGTAGCTGAAGGAAATCGATTGAAAGGAAAGGACAAGGTCTTACCAGACAGTGAAAATCGATTCTCCAGTGGTTTAAATCGGTTTCATAAATCGATTGATCAAATTGATTTTGCTTCTTTAATAGAGTGATGAAACATGTTCAATCTGTTTTGAAAAGCGATTTGAATATCTTGAAAATCGATTTTGGTAATCCATTTATAGAACAAATTAAATCGATTGAAGATTTAAATAAATTCCATATCCAAAGCTATATCACTGTTTGATTGAAAGGGATACGGACTTTAACCCAGAAATTTTATTTTGGATTTAATATCAAACGCTATTTCAAAGATATTATTAAGGAATGTAGATTTCAAATACATTTTAAAAATAATCATACTTATTGAGAAAAGCTTTTACTTGTCATCATTAATACCTTGAGCCACATTATTACTAAATAAAATCAATCTCTTACAATAATATCTAAGACCTAATTCTTTACCCATTTGATCCTTTGGTTTTGATATCTGAGATTCTGGTACATCATAATAATTTGATTTTTTGCACTTGGTACCTACATACTATAACAATATATCCTTTTGGCTTTTGTCAGTGTTTGTCATTCATCAAAATATATATAAGTAAGTAATTACATCAAGATTATCCGTTGTCGGGTCTCGTTGAATCTCTTTAAGACTCCAAACGCCTCCCGGTTTGATTATATGGCCGAATATAATATATTATTTTTATTTTTTGGACGTCAGGACGGATTTTAACAAAGATGTAGAGAATTAAATTCTGAGACTTATTGTCTCGTTCACGAGTCCAAATTAAGTCTTGATAGTAGAAAAAGGCTACTATCCGTGAAAAACGCAGACCGAGCTCCGTTTGAGCTTCCGCCCGAAACTTAACCATGGCTTCCTATGGTTGTGTAGGATATTCCTATCTTCTTAGAATATTTTATTTCACCCTCTAAACCCTCTAATAAAATATAAACGTTTAAATACTGAAGAATTATAAAACATGAAAATCGAGGCGTTACATTCCTACCCCTCTTAAAATAATTTCGTCCTCAAAATTTAACGTACCTCTTAAAGCAAACTCGGATATTGTTGTTGTATGTCTTCTTCTCTTTCCCAAGTAGCATCACGTGTAGTCTCCTTCCAGATAACTATGACCAAAGCTATCTCCTTTCCTCACAGTTTCTTTATCCTTCTGTCTTCGATCTTAAATGGTAATGTTTCATAGGTCAGGTAATCCTTTAGCTGTACTGAATCAGACTCTATGACATGACTGGGATCAGGAATATACTTTCGCAATTGCGAAACAAGAAAAACATTATGAAGGTTCGAAAGAAAAGTCGGTAAAGCTACTGGACCTATCCGACGAAGAATTTGATTAGGTCCGATGAATTTTGAAGTGAGTTTTCTGGACTTAAGGACCCTGCCTACCCCAGTCATTGGAGTGACTCTCAAAAACATATGATCACCTTCCTCGAACTCAAGTGGCCTACTTCTTTTATCCGCATAACTCTTTTGTCAGCTCTGAGTTGTCCTCATCTTCTCTTGAATCAGTTTCACCTTCTCAGTAGTTTGTTGCACTAGTTTAGGTCCTAATGAAGTACTTTCTCCATCTTGATACCAACACAAAGGTGTTCTGTAACGTCGTCCGTATAAAGGTTCATAGGGCGCCATTCCTATACTCGAATGATAACTGTTGTTGTAGGTGAATTCTATCAACGGTAGGAAATTTTCCCAATTCCGGCATGTTCCAACACACACGCCCTTGAGGATGGTAAGCCGAACTCAATCGTAACTTCGTTCCCAAAGCTTCATGTAAACTTTACCAAAACTACGAAGTGAAACGTGGATCTCCATCTGATATGATACTTGAAGGTGCTCCATGCAGTCTCACAATATCACTGATATAAATCTGAGTAAGCTTCTCCATGGAATACTTGAGATTGATAGGTAGAAAATGAGCTGATTTCGTAAACCTATCAATTATTACCCAAATGGAATCGTGTCCTTTAGGTGTCCTTGGCAAACACGTCACAAAATTCATTGCTATGCTGTCTCATTTCCACTCTGGGATATCCAACGGAAGTAACATTCTCGCTGGCCTTTGATGTTCAACCTTTGCTTTTTGACACACTAAGCAAGACGCCACATAATCAGCTACATCTCTTTTCATGCCTTGCCACCAAAACAACCTCTTCAGGTCTTGGTACATCTTGGTTGACCCTGGATGCATACTCAACTTGCTTCTATGAGCTTCATCCAAAATTAACCTCCTTATCTCTGGGTTATTTGGCACACAAACCCGTTCTCCTCGTCTTAGGATTCCATCTGCTCCTTCTTTGTATTCAGACGTCATCCCTTTCTTCAGATTCCTCCGCTCTTTCTCCAGATATTGGTCGTATACTTGTTTCTCCCGAATCTGATCCATCAGATCACAATATACTATAACCATACCTACACATAGTCTTCCTGGCATACTAACCACGGACAGATGCATATCTTTGAACTGTTCCAACAGCTCGTGTTCCTTAACCATCATGGCAGACACATGTAATACCTTTCTACGCAGGGCATCTGCCACCACATTAGCTTTTCCCACATGATACTGTAACTGGAAATCATAGACCTTCAGAAATTCTAGCCACCGTCTCTGCCTCATGTTGAGCTCTTTCTGATCAAACAGGTACTTCAAGCTCTTATGATCGCTGAAGAAATTAAACGTCGAACCATACAAGTAGTGCCTCCACATCTTCAACTCAAAGACCACCGCTGCTAACTCCAGATCATGCGTAGGATAATTCTTTTCGTGTATTTTCAACTGTCTCGAGGCATACGCTACCACCTTCCGATTCTGCATCAGAACACAGCCTAACCCCTGGTATGAAGCGTCACAGTACACTTCAAAAGGTTTGCTTGGATCTGGTAATACCAACACTGGTGATGTATTCATCTTCTTCTTTAGCTCCTGAAAACTCTGCTCACAGGCTTCAGTCCATTCAAAAGCTTTATCCTTCCTTGTCAATTGGGTAAGAGGTCCTACAATCTTAGAAAATCTCCCGATAAACCTCCGATAATACCCAGCCAAACCCACAAAAGTGCGTATCTCAGTCACTGTGGTTGGTCTTTCCCACGCACGAACTGCTTCAACTTTTGACGGATCTACAACAATTCCTTCCCTTGAAATCACGTGACCCAAAAACTGCACTTCGTCGAGCCAAAGCTCACACTTGGATAGCTTTGCGTACAACTGTTTCTCCTTCAGGACTCGAAGAACCACACTAAGATGTTCAGCATGTTCTTCCTGGTCTCACGAATTGATGAGTATGTCATCTATGAAAACAACGACAAACTTATCTAGGTATGGACGAAAGATCCTATTCATATAATCCATGAATATAGCTGGAGCATTCGTCACACCAAACGGCATCACAAGATATTCGTAGTGCCCATAGCGTCTTCGAAACGCTGTCTTTGGTACATCATCTGCCTTCACACGAATCTGGTGATAACCCGATCGCAAATCAATCTTGGAGAAAACTGCCGCTCCCCTCAACTGATCCATCAAGTCATCTATCCTCGGAAGTGGATACTTGTTCTTAATAGTAACCTTGTTCAACTGGCGATAGTCCACACATAGGCGAGATGTTCCATCTTTCTTCTTCACTAACAGCACAGGTGCTCCCCACAGCGACACACTGGGCCTAAGAAACGACTTCCCCAATAAGTCCCCCAACTGTTCCTTCAAGGTTTCCAACTCAGCAGTGAGAATATATGCCTTGACAGGATTATTTTAGTTTTGATGATTGACAAAGGATTCCTCAAAGAATATGATTGACAAAGGATTTGTCAACGGATATGAATGGCAAAAGGAATCAAGGAGAATGTGAATATGATGATTGACAAAAGGAGTCCTAGAAGGACAAGAATACAAAAAGCGAAAAAGAGCATCAAGGATATCAAGTTCTTCAAGAATGGGTTATGGGAAATTTTCTTTCTTGTAATCTGTGTTTTTAGGATCTCTTTGTAAGTGGTAGTAAAGCTCTCAAATCTAAAATCAATCACACACACACACATAAAATAAACTTAATAGGCTTCAAGCGATTTAATTGGATAAAATCAATTAATAGCCGTTAAGTTTAAAATCAGTGGTTTTAATAAGTATAATCGATTAAGAGATTTCTAATAATCGATTACCATCTATATGAAAAACTGATTTTACAAACAGAGGAGTAATAATCGATTAGCATAATCGATTATGCAGCCATGCGTGAAATTAAGCTAAAATCAGAAAAGATATAATCGATTATAATCATACGCGTGTAAAAGGATCCTTAAATAGAAAGGTCCTAATCGATTGGAGTAATCAATTATAAGGCTACTGCCTCCCAGCGCTAAAACTCTGTATAATCGATTATAACCTTGTGTATAATCGATTGTGATGCAAGGAAAATTAGTTTTCCTATTGGGCTTAACCTAATTCCTATGAGCTTAAATGTTTTTCTATAAATAGGGATGTTGAGGCAAGCCATCTAAGAACACAACTCACTAATCCTAGTTGTGCTAAAACTCTGTTTAATTCTTTTATCACTCTCACTACTCTATACACTTTGATTATATTTATATTGAGAGAGAGCTTTTACTCCACATAGTTTGAGTTGTATTGAGCTTCAATGTGTTTTTTATCTGCACTATTAAGAGTGCTATATTGTGGTAAGAGTCAAACGATGCAAACCATCTTTTGGTTACCAAATTGACAAGAGAGGTGATATCTCTTGGGTTTTGAGGCTCTTTCACTGGGGAAGGTTATATCCCTGGTCTGTGAGGAGTGCTCTGAAGGTTACCAGCACCTGTTAAGCTTGGTTGAGACTCTGTCACTAGGGGAGGTTATATCCCTGGTCTGTGAGGAGTGCTTGTAAGGTTACCAACACCTGTTAAGCTTGGTTGAGGCTCTTTCACTGGGGGAGGTGATATCCCTGGTCTGTGAGGAGTGCTCTATTTTGTGAAGGTTTCTAGCTGAACCTGATTTAAAAGCTAGTTATTGAGTGAAAACCCTTGGTGGTTGACCTTGGGGATTGGACGTAGGCTACTAGGGTAGTTGGTAGCCGAACCAGGATAAATTTGCGTGTTCTCTTTTTCCCTATCCTTTTATTATCGCTGTTATTTATCGCACTTTAATTTTAGTTATTTAATTAACGCAATTTAAATATCGCAATTTACGATATTGTCATTTTCTTTCTGCGATTTATTATTCAAGAGTTTTATTTGCAAAAGTTTTTTCAAATTCAATTCCCCACAATTCAATTTATCTTAAAGCAAATTATTTATAGCGCTTTACATTCAGTCATTTTATTTACCGCCTTTGTAATTTATTTTATTCCGCTATTATCTCTGATTAGGTTTTAAAAAGGCCTTTTGATTGCACAAAAAGTTTTTAATTACATGATCACCCAATTCACCCCCCCCCCACTTGGGTAATGGTTGCCACAGCCAACATGTGGTATCAGAGCTTCGGCTCTGGTTAGTAGCTTGACAGCTTAGAGTTAAGATCCTTTTGTTGGCAACCTTTTAAAAGGTTTTTCAAAATGTATGGTTTTGAAATTGACAAGCCACCATTCTTTGATGGTGAGAATTTTATTTATTGGAAAATGAGAATCAAAATCTTTATGCAGTCAATTGATGTGGACTTATGGGATATTGGAATCGATGGACTCATTCTTAAAGCCAATGAACATCAGACTGAGTTTGACAAAAACTGTTTTTGTTTGAATCTCAAAGCTATACAAATTCTCCGGAATTGCTTGTGCGATGATGCTTATGAGAGAATTAAAAATTGTGATTGTACCAAGGATATTTTGAATACTCTTGATAATTATTACCTTGTCACTAACAATTTTGACATTGAAAGTAAACGCAGTGAAGGGCGAGGAGAATCATCCTCAAGATTATGCCAGGAAAAAGTGTACCATGACCAAAGAGTCAAAAGTGCAGAAAATAGAAACTATTCTCAAAATGACTCAAAGAGAAATAGAGGTAAATGATATTAAACTCAAATTATTAAATGATGAATGGTTATATGCATTAAATGATGTATATGATGGATTGATGAGTTTAGAAAATAAAAGTTTAAATTGTTTGAAAAATATTTCCTCAATTGAAAATAATATAGATAATTTAAGAAAGGAATATATTTTTCTTGATGAAGAAAATCTTATGAAATTTGAATCCTTACCATGTTATGTAAATTGCATATCTCTTGATAATCAAGTTGAGGATTTATTTCATGAAATTACTAAAACAAAAGATTCCATATGTGTACAACCTTCATATGAAAAAGAAGAAATTCATGCCAACTATAATTTATCTATCGTTAAACATGACATTCATCAAGATCATGATCACTCAATAGTTGGAAATGAAAATTATTATATGAAAAATGAGAGGAGTATGACATGCAATTATTGTGGTAAGTTAGGACATAATTCTCATATGTGCATCTATAGGAAAAATCATTGTATGAGAAATAAACTCGTTTGGGCACCTAAACGTGCAAATAACTTGTCCACTAACCATCAAGGACCCAATATGAAATGGGTACCAAAAAGTTTCTCTAGTTCTTCAAATGTGCAGGAAAAATCCAAAATTGAGAAACAATCTTGCATGCAAAAGGAGATGACATCAAGAAGAATGTTTCACAATCTCGAAAATGCAATTGCTACCAAAAGAAGCAAAGGTTTCTTGATGAGCAACTCAAACAAGCATAAGATAGACGATGTAAAAGCTAGATTCAAGATCAAGCGGATGTGGGTAAGAAAGAATCGTCCTGTGAATTCATGCAACGAGGTAACTTTATCCTCTACTTCCTATACATGCTCGAATGTGAAACTTGCTAAATGGAGGTATGTTGATAAAGATATCTACATGAAATCAATCAAGATGAAACATATATATTTTCCGTGCAATAATCCTACCTTGAATATGATTACTTGATTATGAAACTCTTGGTGAATACAAAATGACATTTGAATTTTCTGGTTAGAATCAATTATATGTCATATGTGCTTGTGATGCTTATATGGTTAATTATTATTTCAAGCATATTATGTTTATACTAGTGGGTCAAATATCTCTAGAAAAGCTAGGTATTCTCAACAAGAAATTATAGGGCTTCATAGAAACAATCAAATCTCTCTTGCTATGAAAATGTGAAAATCGAACAGGGTAATCAATTATATAATCGATTACAGTTCCACGAGAAAACTAGGGAGAGAAACAGAAGTGTAACACCCCTGTTTTCGGTAACCCTAATTAAGATGAATAATCTTAATCAGGTTTTCGCTTAGGTGTGTGTTGGGTTGTGGGTTGGTCATAAGTCTAGTTGGATGTTTAGAACTAGGCTTGAATCGAGTTGGAAGTGCCTAAGGTGTAACACGAGAAACTGGGAAGTCAGGACGCTGGGAGATCTTCTCTCCTTGAGCTTGACGCTCAAGCATGGGAGTGCGCCACGCTCAAGCATTGCGATGCTTAGGCGTGGGAAAAGGTGGACGCTTCAGCGTGCTGAGTGCGCTGTGCAACTGTTCTGAGTTTGGACGCGTGTGAGACACGTGTCAAGCCAGGGAGCAGGCGGATTGGATGAGGCTCCGCGCTTAAGCATGGAGAGAACCCACGCTAGAGCGTGACAATGCTCAAGCGTGCAAAGTGATCCACGCTTAAGCGTGGACAGCAGGAGCCATAAGTGGAGTTTCCACTTTCACTCTCACACTTGCACGAATTTTGGGCGAATTTCTGCAACAAGAGAGAGAAGCTTTGAGTTTCTAGAGAGAGAAAGCTTGAGGTTGGAGGTGATCGAGCCGCCGGAACGCGATTCTGACTACACGGTTGTAATTGCGACGAATTTTTCTATGACTCTGGCGGATTAGTTTCTCGATTTGCCACAGGTAAACTCAAATCCTTAACACGTGTTCTTAGTGTTCTTGGCGTTCTTCGAGTCTTTACCTTTTTCTTCGATCCTTTGGGCTTGCCCTAGGGCTAACACTGTTGTGTATGTGTTGTGCTCATGATTAGGGTAAAGTCCGCGCTCGTGATTGCTAATGATTTTGAGCTTGAGATCGCAGCTGTGAGAGGAGGTGGTGGCAACTGCGAGCTCGTGGTGGTGGTGTTGTGCTCGTGGTGGTCGTAGGCATGTTTGGGGTGTTCGTGAGATCGAGGGTCAGGGATGTCCGTTGGTACGGGAGCATTTTGGAACGAATCACCAGGCGAGGAGGAAGAAACCACATATATTTGGGAATTGTAGGCGTATTATATAATTGTTAACATGCGTAGGGCTCCTCAAACCCTACTAGTGGCTGAGCCCTGATAAAGTATCTAAACCCTGGGTTTAGCTTACTTTGGGCTATCATCGTAGGATCGATCTGTGATATCTGTTGATTGAGGATGTATGTCTATCTATGGTAACTAATAACGTGAGTAAATGATGTCGTACTTGATAACGTGTTAGATGAGATGCTTGTGGTGATCACATGCTTAATTAATAGTTGGTATACATGCAATGATGATATACTGCTATACTATGATATGTTGATGTTATTGTGATTGATGTGAGCTTGATTGACTGTGGAGACAGTTGGTGTGTTATTAGAAGGATAGAGTGGTTGGTGTTATTGGATTCGTAGTTGATGTTGTAAGCCAGTTGATCTAAGTTGAAGGTGGCTCTCATAGTTGGAGAGCGACATCCTCATAGTTGGAGGATGTGGACCTTGAGACATTGGATAAGTTGTTGTTAAGACGTTGTTGAGATGATTGGTACATAATCATAGCATTTGCATTTTTGTGGTGGAAAGCCGCGGGATTTACTGCAACAGCCGTTTGAGCAGTTATCACGCGAGGTAGGAACTTGTGAACAACTGCAACAGCCGTTTGAGTGGTTGTCACAAGGGGTTGTATGATTAGCTGCAACAGCAGTTTGAGTGGCTATCATATAAGCTGGTACCTGTATACGGCTGCAACAGCAGTTTGAGTGGTTGTGTACAAGGAGCCATGTGTACGATTGCAACAGTAGTTTGAGTAACTGTCACACGAGGTTGAGGAGCCATTCTTAACTGGTGAACATCCACCTTCGCAGTTGGAGATAGGATTGTCATTCCTCACAGTTGGAGGTTGACTGCTGTATTCCCATGGTAAGAGTGTGCGTTGTAAAATTGGCCAATCATGTAGATTCAGTTGTGCATGTAGAGTAAATGGTGATCCCTAGCTGTGATAACTAGGAGGTTGACTGTTGTGATGAACTCGAGAGAAGAATGTGTTTGTTGGTTGTGCCTGCTGCTGTGTGTGTTGATGTGTTATATGCTATGTGATATCCCTTTGCATGATATTGTAGCGTTTCTTACCTCCTGTGCATGCTTCCCTATGTGTTACATGTATGTCGTTGTTCGGGTCGCGATCTGAAGGCGGAGGTGTTGATTGGTGGATGAGAGAACTGTAGCGGGTGAAGTTGAGTAGAGACAAGACTTCCATCGTGAACAAGTTTGACGTCAACGCTCATTGAGCAGAGAGAGAAAGACCCTTGAGGTATCGTTGAGTCTCTTGTGAGTTGTACCACGGCCAGTGGGGTGTCTGTTTTTGTTGTTGATGTTTTTGCGCCATGACTTCGAGGCGAACTCTGATGTGTAATTGGACTGTATTAACTGTTAATTGCTTAAGTTTCTTTTGATCTTTATCTGTATGTCTAAGGTATCAGAGGGAGTGAGATTAAGTTTTAGGGGCGTCACAAGAAGCTTCATAATCGATTATGTTAATCGATTAGAGAAAAATGCTAGAAATTCCCCACGAAACAGTAAGCTCATAATCGATTAGAGAAATCGATTATGGAAATAAACGATGCCGTGATAAGAGATCGGAGGCAGTATAATCGATTATTGCAGGTGCATAATCAATTATTATTCAAAAAATAATAATCATAAGAAAAATATGCTTAAAAATATTGTCAAATCAAATCTTAATTAATTCCCTAATTAATATCTCATTAGGAGACAAAATCTGGCTTTATTCCCTTTCTCCTAAAAGAAATAATTCAAAATTCAAAATATTTCAAATACAAAACATATATTTGTGAAATCAAAAGAAGATATTTTGAATAACTCCTTCAATATACATAAAGTTAAATGGTCCCAAATATTTTTATATATCTTATGGTTATTATATCACATTAATTCTATTTGAATATCTAAAAGATTGTGATTGATTAACCTATACAATAAATGGGATTAATATTAGAAGGAATAAATAAATAACAAAAGAGAATAATTTTATTAAGTCAAAAATTAAAATTCTCTTGTTATGAAAGTCATAATTAATTATTCACTATTTTATAAAAGTGAAATATCCTTTTTGAAGAATTAATATAAAGCTTTAAATAATTTCATGATCATGCTATATTGGAAAATTATTTTCTAATCATGAATATATAAACCACATCTCTCAATATTTGAAAATCATTATGATAGTGGTATCAAAATCCTTAATTGATTTGAAAAGCTTATTAAGAGACTATTTCCTAGTATGCTCTATATTTGACAAACAAATCTTTTGAAAATTTGTCTCATAAATTAAGGATTGATTCTAAAAGTTTAGATAATAAATAAAAGGTTTAATTAAGTTTTTAGTCCCTGAAAAGTCAGTCAGTTTTGGTTTTGGTCCCTGTACTTTTTTTGGTTGGTTTTGGTCCCTGCAAGTTCCAAAACTTTGGTTTTGATCCCTGTCATCACTATCCATCTGTTAAGCGTTGACGTGACTAATGGACCATCATGTCAGTACTGTTATGTAGGCTAATTTTATAATATTTAATGTCACATATGATTAAATATTAAATTTTTTACATTCTTTTATAATATATAATGCCACAGAGGTATTCGGAAACCCTATAAGTGTTCCTGAATGTTGTCATTTCCGCCTTTCATTCATTTAATAAAAGTATAAAAAACAAATAATAACATTATAATAAAAATAAAGATATTATAATAGCCTACATAGCAGTGCTAACGTGGCAGTATACTAACCACATCAACACTTAATGGATGAATAGTGACGGCAGGGACCAAAACCAAAGTTTTGGAACTTATAGGGACCAAAACCAACGAAGAAAAGTATAGGGACCAAAACCAAAATTGACTCACTTTTCAGGGACTAATTTATGAAAATCTTTAATTATACCACAAATGCTTAAATGAAAATTTATTGAGATTGTGGTTTAATAAGGAAAGATAATAAATGCGTTTGGCACATTATATATTTGAATTTGCCAAATTAATCCAAGATTTGAAATTCAAAATTCAAATGTTTTTAAAATTCGAATCTTGGAACTTACTTAAAATATGAAGGATAAGAATTAAATGGAAATTAATTAGAAAGGTCCTCCAAGTTTAATTATGGGAAACATATCAATATTGTGATAAAGTTTTAAATGTTTCCATAAGAAAAGTAAAGCCTTTAGAAATATATAATAAATATTTGAAATTTGGAAAGATCATGTTAAAATTATAATATTTATGATAGAAAGAGAAAATTGCTCACATCATGAATGTATCCCTCGTTAAGGTATTGAAAAATCGTAATATGGGATAACATATTTGATAAGATATTTGAATTTGGTTTGAGGAAACTAAATTTTGAAATGCAATTAAATGATAAATCCCTTGTGCATTAAACCTAAATTGTTCCTAAAATAAAAAGGTTCACATTATCAATAAAGTCAAATCTTGAGCGGGAGAAACCTTTATAATAAATGCACAGTTTTAGGAGGAGATTTAAATCCTTTTTGTTATTGTCAAACAGAGGAGTTGATTTTATAAGTCTTGATTAATCGTATTCCCTCTGAAATCTTGAGATACATAGAAGAGAGAAAGCAAGCATATGAAACACAAATGGTTTATCATAATAAGTGTTCTTTTTCATCACAAGTGTTATAAATGTTTTGTGCACCATTATGAATAAATGTCTTATCTCATCAAGTAGTGTCTATATTTATTGCCAATATTTATTGCTTGGATATGAGATGACATGAACATATGCCTTGACTTATGCATACATTTAAACGATTTAATCCCGCTTTTTGATAATGCCAAAAGGGGGAGAGATATATCATTACATGATTAAGGGGGAGCGATTTCTGGAATTCAAATTCAAACTAAATGCATAAAGTGAGGGGGAGTAATAGGAGTAATTATGCGCTTATCTTTGATATAATGTTATTTTATCATACTAACCTATTACTTTGAGAAATCCCTCCTTTAGATGTTTGTCATCATCAAAAAGGGGGAGAATGAGAATATATGCCTTGACAGGATTATTTTAGTTTTGATGATTCACAAAGGATTCCTCAAAGGATATGAATGACAAAAGGAATCAAGGAGAATGTGAATATGATGATTGACAAAAGGAGTCCTAGAAGGACAAGAATGCAAAAAGCGAAAAAGAGCATCAAGGAGATCAAGTTCTTCAAAACTGGGTTATGGGAAATTTTCTTTCTTGTAATCTGTGTTTTTAGGATCTCTTTGTAAGTGGTAGTAAAGCTCTCAAATCTAAAATCAATCAAACACACACATAAAATAAACTTAATAGGCTTCAAGCGATTTAATTGGATAAAATCAATTAATAGCCGTTAAGTTTAAAATCAGTGGTTTTAATAAGTATAATCGATTAAGGGATTTCTAATAATCGATTACCATCTATATGAAAAACTGATTTTACAAACAGAGAAGTAATAATCGATTAGCATAATCGATTATGCAGCCATGCGTGAAATTAAGCTAAAATCAGAAAAGATATAATCGATTATAATCATACGCGTGTAAAAGGATCCTTAAACAGAAAGGTCCTAATCGATTATAACGCTACTGTCTCCCAGCGCCTTTTGTACTAAAGTGAGATAATCGATTATGACCTTGTGTATAATCGATTATGATGCGAGGAAAATTAGTTTTCCTATTGGGCTTAACCTAATTCCTATGGGCTTAAATGTTTTTCTATAAATAGAGATATTGAGGCAAGCCATCTAAGAACACAACTCACTAATCCTAGTTGTGCTAAAACTCTGTTTAATTCTTTTATCACTCTCACTACTCTATACACTTTGATTATATTTATATTGAGAGAGAGCTTTTACTCCATATAGTTTGAGTTGTATTGAGCTTCAATTTGTTTTTTATCTGCACTATTAAGAGTGCTATATTGTGGTAAGAGTCAAACGACTCAAACCATCTTTTGGTTACCAAATTGACAAGAGAGGTGATATCTCTTGGGTTTTAAGGCTCTTTCACTGGGAGAGGTTATATCCCTGGTCTGTGAGGTGTGCTCTGAAGGTTACCAGCACCTGTTAAGCTTGGTTGAGACTTTGTCACTGGGGGAGGTTATATCCTTGGTCTGTGAGGAGTGCTCGTAAGGTTACCAACACCTGTTAAGCTTGGTTGAGGCTCTTTCACTGGAGGAGGTGATATTCCTGGTCTGTGAGGAGTGCTCTATTTTGTGAAGGTTTCTAGCTGAACCTGATTTAAAAGCTAGTTATTAAGTGAAAACCCTTGGTGGTTGACCTTGGGGACTGGATGTAGGCTATTAGGGTAGTTGGTAGCCGAACCAGGATAAATCTGTGTGTTCTATTTTTCCCTATCCTTTTTTATCGCAGTTATTTGTCGCACTTTAATTTCAGTTATTTAATTAACGCAGTTTACGATATTGTCATTTTCTTTCTGTGATTTATTATTCAAGAGCTTTATTTGCAAAAGTTTTTTCAAATTCAATTACCCACAATTCAATTTATCTTAAAGCAATTTATTTATAGCGCTTTACATTCAGTCATTTTATTTACCGCCTTTGTAATTTATTTTCTTCCGCTATTATCTCTAATTAAGTTTTAAAAAGGCGTTTTGATTGCACAAAAAGTTTTTAATTACACGATCACCCAATTCACCCCCCTCTTGGGTAATGGTTGCCACGGCCAACAAGCAGGTGCCATTCGATACGGTGCCATAGACACTGGTCCTGTTCTTGGCTCAAGATCGATCGCAAACTCGATGTCCCGAACTGGCGACAAACCTGGTACATCTTCAGGAAAGACTTCCGAAAACTCGATCATGATAGGTACGCGCTCTAAGGCTAGCTCGCTCTTGACCTCTAAAGAAGATAGTAACATGTATCCTTGAGCCCCTTCTCTCAAAGAAGCGTTTACTTGGTTGGCAGTCAAAAATCCAGAATTCTCACAACTAGGGAAAGAAGGTTTTATTTGCACAGTCTAACAGGATATGCTTAGAAGATAACCAATCCATTCCTAAGATTACATCCACTTGCGAATTAGGCAAACAGATCCAATCAATCTAAAATGCTCTATCTTTAACAGAAATGGAACAATTCAAACAAACTTTAGCAGTTATAATAGGCTTTCCAGTAGGCGTAGAAATTAACAAATCAAAAGGTAAAGAAGACACAGGTAATCCCAATAGATTCACACAGTCATATGCAATAAAGGAATGTGTTGCGCCTGAATCAAACAGTATAGTTAAGGTTTTACCTCCCATGACACACTGACCTTGGATTAAGCCTTCATTTTGAGAAGCTTCAGCGCCACTCACAGAATAGACTCTCCCTTTTGCCTTACGCCTTGCTGCCTACACATTGTTGACGAAATGTTTCACTTTTGGTTGCATACAGTCATGTGAAATATGTCCTGGCTTCCCACACTTGAAGCAGATAATTCCTTTGATTGAACAGTCTTTTGGGACATGATTACTCTTCCCACACTTCATGCACTTGTTTGGGGCATTTCCACACTGACTGAAACCCCCACTGCTTCCTCCAGCAGAACGTTGATCTTGTTGCTTCGAATATGGCTTCCATCGCGATTTGTTGTCACGACTACCGTTTCCTCTTTGGAACTTACTCGGTTCAGAACTCTGTGTCCGCTTGTCCTTGGGCTCCAAGCTCTCGATCAAACAACACTTCTCCATCAGACTTGGAAAAACAGAAATTTCTTGAGGAACTACAGCACTCTTCAATTCGATCCTCAGACCTCCCTCGAACTTCCTGCATTTCCATTCTTCTCTTGGGTTGTCTAGAAAATAATTCGAGAACTTTGCTAAACTTTCAAATTTGGCCCTGTATTCAGCTACAGTCATTCCCCCTTGTCTCAGCTGGAGGAACTCCATCTCTTTCTCGTGCCTCGCACTCGCAGGAAAATACTTTTCCAGGAACTACCCCTTAAAAGCATTCCAGTCCACAGCTTGTTGATCATGAATCAACATCTAACGGGCTCCTTCCCACCAGTATTCAGCATCCTCCACCAGCATATAGGTTGCATAAACAACCTTGTCATTCTCAGTACACCTCATTGCTCCAAAGATTTTCTCCAAAGTCTGGATCCAATGCTTAGCTAACTCATGATTGTATTCGCCTTTGAATTGAGGTGGATTCCTATGAAGAAATTCATCCAGTCCTCTACCCCCAGCAGCTCTTTCGTCACATTGAACCATCGCAGCAGCCATCTCCCGTATGGCGTTCACAGCAGCATTCAAGTTTTGAGCAGCCATCGCTACTTTCAAAACCAGAATTGTCAAACTCAAAGGAATAAAGCAAACAACATTATCCTCCTTATGGAGATAACAATAGAGAAACACACAGAGAACACAACACAAACAAGATAGACCATAACCTACAAACCCCAAAAAGACTCAGCCAGCTCTGATACCATTTGTAACGGCCAGGACTGCTTTCAAGATTGCCGACTGTCCCCACAAACCAACACGGGTATTTACAACGTGCTTTGTCCCCACTCACACGCTTTCTGGGAAACTTCCCAGAAGGTCACCCATCCCACAATTACTCCTAGTCAAGCACGCTTAACTATGGAGTTCTTATGTTTTGGGCTACCGAAAAGAAGATGCATCTTATTGGTATAGGCAGTACCAATCAATTCTTATAAGCCTTCCTTCAACTGTACAGTCCCATACCTACACAGCCTCAGGATCCCTCTCATTCCGGTGTGAATCGGTTCATTCATGTGTCCCTCTACCTAGAAGCTTGCCAAGAGCCGCTCCTTGTCCGTGCATCATGCACTGGCGATCACTCCCCGCCCTCGTCAGCCCCGGGTGTTACAAGCCCACCATCTTCTGCTTGGTTCGTCCCCGAACCACATCGTACTGGGAGAGGTCCGCTCTGATACCATTCGATGCAACATCTTTTCCCGAGTGTCACATTCCCAAATGTTTATAAGGCCGGAAATATTTATTAATGCGGAAAATACGGTTTTCTTTTTTTTTCTTCTTTTCACAAAGATGTAATGGGATTAGTAATGGTAAATAATACTAATAAATGAACTTAGGTTCACCATGCATTTCTAGAACATATTGTATTAGAAATACAGAAACAGAAAACATAAAACAGAAATAGGAAATAATAGTGTATCCAGACATAGGTTTAATGCATAACCGACATAAGAAATAATAAGTACTAGGAGTCACAGTTCCCTAAAAGTACTATACATACCGACACAGTCTGGCCAAGACGAAAATTAAACAGCAAAAGAGTCTCCCTCCGAACTCAAAGAAACTGCTGGACTGAACAATCGTCACGTCCATCTGTTCAAGCAGCAACAATGAGTACCAGCAAGAAAATATACATATATAGGTGAGATTCTCGTTCATCAACACAACAAAATAGCAGAAGTAAAAACGGGACGACTCACCAGGTAACAGCGTACCCAACATGCTTACTAGAATTCTCAATATAAATCATGTTAAACAATTAACAGTTAACAGCATAATGTAAGGCATTCTTAAAAACAGAACAGCGATGTATAACTGTAAATGTAAACATCAACAGCCATGCAATGCAGTGTAATGTACATGACTCAATGCCAATGCTACTGGGTACTACTCTGACCCCTACTCCATGGAGCTAACAAAACATCGGAGAGAGTGAATGGGAGGACATGTTCTGTTTACGGCCAGCCATGAACAAGATGCTACAACATTCGTAACGTACACGTATCTGGCTTTACGGAAACACTTTCGACCAAACATGAAAGGTACGACATCTAGTCGAGGATATCAGTGTACTGCTCGGATTCGCCACGACACAGAAGAGCTACCAACTGGTCACATGTCAGCCCTTCCAACCCTGATACCTCCAAGACTACTTAAAATGTCACCGTAAGATTCGCACCCGCATCAAGGTGTAAGCTCGACTTCTAGGCTCAAGGCCTTACGACTATGCAAATGAAATGCCAATGCTTACAGAAAGCAGATGCGATAAAGCAACGTCTATCCATCGGATCAACTGCAAAGTTCACTAAGGTTCTCTTCCTTAGGAACTATACGCGGCTTTGAAAAACAAAACTTTTATCCACCGGGTAAATCTCGTGATCATTCCGGGATCGAGTCATCACAAGACTGAAACAAGTGAACGATTGACCTAGATCCGAATCACCGGTCCGTCATCGAACTACTGTTTCAAAACCCAAAATGTTACGTGTTTGTGTTTATGTCTTATGAATTATGTCTCAAGTCCTAAGCATTATGAATGAGGATTGAGAATCCTCTTAGGTAAGTCTTTATGTTGGTGTAAGCCCTAGAGGCCATTAGTCTTCTTTGAGATTTACATTTGTATCATGACTTTGACTCACATATATTTATATATGAGGCATTTCAGTTTATACTATTAATTGTTTAAATGAAGTGAAATCCTTAGAATAGTTATTTCAGTTCAATAGAACATCAAGTACATGACTTGATCGTGAGACCCTATTGAACATTTTAAATACTATTCTTAAAATATCCGTAGTGAAGTATTATTGTTAATTAGGACTACAATAATACATCGAGACTATTATGTGTGTAGACTGATGACCACATCTCACGATTCATGGATATGAGATATCAAGTCGTCACATAGGTATAAATATTAGAGTAATATTTATACTGGATTGACCCACTATGAGAAATATTTATACTGGATTGACCCACTATGAGAATGTTGCATAATAGTTATGTAAGTGTCATGAGCGCTTCTCATGGTAACCAAAGTGAAGTAGTCCTTCGACTTGAAGTCACTACGATTCCTACATGAGGAGTTGTAGGCTTTAATGCTACCAAACGTTATCCGTAACAGGATGATCATAAAGATAGTTATTGGGCCTACAATGAATCATGTTGAGGCATGTGAGTGATTTAGACAGGATTCATCCCTCCTACATAACAGGAGTAATGTCATGGGCCTCTCAATAGAGTGAGACGTGAAAGTGCATGGCCATGCTGTAATGGGCCAATATGAGATATTGGGCCCATTTGTGATTGCACGTCTACTCGGGAATTGAGAAACAAATAATTGAGCATAACAAGGATGACACACTTATGCCTTGTATTCAATTAAGACATATAGACGAAGGGACATTTACTACACGTTTATTTTGGTTATCGTAAGGTACATATCGTATCACCGATATTCTCACTAATTGGGTAACAATGATGTATTGCTAGATGCCGCTCATTGTTTATAATATTAAATGTGATTTAATATTATTGCCAATTTATTGAGAACCTATAGGGTCACACGCATAGAGCAAATAGTCGGAGAAGGAATTAATTTATTAAATATGATTTAATAATATTATTTATAAGATTGGGCCTGTAGCGTACAAGCCCAATGAGGTTAGGTTAAGTGGGTGACATCTTATAATGTTGTGCACGTCACTTAAGCGCTAAGGAGAACTTACTGCGCATAACCTAGTGGCCGTCACACCACCTTGGTAGGCACGCCCCCTCACCCTTGCCGTCAGCTAGCACGACATTTTCTCCGGCGGTGTTTTGTTAGCGTGGACTACATAGAGGTACTGCTCCATTGCGGTACTGGTGATAGCGTTGTTCGTAGTGCTCGTGATCATTTGGGAAGGATTGTTCTTCCCTTGCAGTGATCGCGGTAAAGCTACGCTACAAGAGATAAAAACTACATCATGAGTCATGACCATTTGCATGGATCCTTTTTATTGGGAATTTTTTCGCTGCATTTTTCGCTTTAATACGCAAATTCCCAACAGTGGTATCAAAGCCGTTTGCGAAACCATGATTCTCTTGTATGTTTATTTATTATAACATGTTTTGTTTTTGAAATATATGATCTTTAACATGTTATGTTTGAAAATCGTAAAAGTGTTTTGCGAAAAACGTTTTTCTGAAATCCTTGTTTTGATTTGCGGCGACAGCAAGTGTTGTTATCATATGCACCTTACATCCAGACGCGTCATAATCGATTATGTAATCGATTATGAGGGCTCAAGTGTTGATCCCTAATCGTTATGGAAGCAAGGCAATTCTGGTCAGAACCACAATAATCAATTATGTAATTGACTAGGTAATCGATTATATAATCGATTATGCAAAGAGTTTGCATGAACGTTTGTATAACAGATTACATAATGGATTATGTAATCGATTATGCGACGGATTATGGTAGTACAATAATCGATTATGGTGGTACAATAATCGATTATGATAGTACAATAGTCATTTTCTGAGAAGTCAGAATATAATCAATTATGGTAATTGATTATGTTATTCTTCGGAGTCAGAATAGCAGTAATCGATTATGGTAATCGATTATGAGGATATCAGAAGCGTTGCTTTGAATGGTTTTTGAAATCATTTAAAAATAATAATTAATAATAATAAATAATTATAAATATTTTATTATTAATTTTATTATGTATTTGGTTGTGTATGGTGAATGGCTATGGCCTTAGTCCTTTATCTTCTTTCTTTGGTTATTTTGAAATATGGCCTGCATGTCGTGCCTTTCTCTTAAATTGCATATTTATATTCTTTTCTCACCTTATTCCCCTCGAATGTAAAAGAGGTTTCTATCAATTGTAATGTTATGGTGGAGACAAGAAGACGACTTCATAAGAGGACGACTCGGTAGGTGATCATACTTGGTGAAGCTTGTACGCTACTAGGGTTTTAGATTAGATTCTCTTATTGGCTTGGGAGAATCAATGCGTTAGGGGCCATAACCATGTCACATTTGTTATATGCTATATATGTATGAGATGCATGTTAGTATATAGTAGGTTAAACAGTTTAACTTATGGTGAGATCAAATTTATAAATAAATCCCTCAAAAGGAAATATTAAGTCGCGTTTAAATGTGCCTTCCGATGCATGACACTCGTCAAGACTAATATCGATTCAGCGTAGGTCTGCCAAAGCAGAGTACCTTTGTCTATACTAGTAAGACGCGATGGGATAAATGTAATATCCAATTGTCAACCATTGGGTCTGACTTAACTAAGCCAACTTCAATAGGATTGAAAAGGGCTTAGAGGCATGGAGTTGGGCATAAATCTATAAGATGGATTAGAATAAGAGTTATTCATCCAACTAATCCAAGAATTACATGAGATGTAATTAGAAAGAGTTTCCTACCTAAATAGCCTAGTTCTGGGCGATCAGCCAAAGCTGACTCAAGATGAAGTGAAATATGGATCTTGGTCCCACTAGAAAATCTTTCAACGGGATTTTCCGAGTCAATGGTGAGAGTCATTGATTTGAGTAAAATAGTGGGAGGCGTATTTAATAAAAGACCTTATTAAATATGTTTATGCATGAAACTTATATTCTGTATATTTTTGTTGTAGATAACCATGTTTACAAACCACACATCAAATAACCTATTACTGTGATCTGTCCTTGAGAAGGACAAGCTGTCCAGAACGAATTTCCTGGACTGGTACAGAAACCTCAGGATTGTCCTCAGGCATGAAAAGAAGCTGTATGTTCTTGAAGAACAAATCCCTGAGGAGCCACCGGCTGCTAATGCTTCTAAGGCTGATAAAGATGCTTATAAGAAGCATCAGGATGATGCCTTAGACGTCGGCTGCCTCATGCTTGCTACCATGACCTCTGAGCTTCAGAAGCAACATGAGACCATGGAGGCGTATGATATGATCGTGCACCTCAAAATGCTCTATCAAGGGTAGGCAAGGCATGGGCGGTTCGAGGTTTTCAGAACCCTTTGCAATTCTAAACTAGCAGAGGGAAGCCCTGTAAGTCCTCATGTACTTCAATTAATTGGGTACATTGAGAATCTTGAAAGGTTGGGTTTTCCTTTGGGCCAAGATTTGGCCACTGACGTAGTTCTGCAATCGTTGACTGAGAGTTATAGTCAATTTGTTATGAACTACAATATGCATGATCTTGACAAACCATTGCCATAATTGTTGAGCATGTTGAGAACTGCTGAACAAAATATTAATAAAGGAAAGGGGAAGGCCATCATGATGGTCCAAGCTGGAAAGAGCAAGAAGCAGCATAAGAAACCCATGGATAAGAATAAGGGCAAAGGCAAGGGCTTCCATAAGTCCAAACGTAGCACTTCTGGCTTAAAGCCTACGGGTGGAGTTGCTAAAGAGGGCACTTGCTTCCACTGCAAGACATATTTCACTTAGTTACTTAGATGGACTAAGATTAAAAGACATGTTTCACTTTGGTGAAAACACTTAAAGATTCAAACTTCATTTGATCTTTGGATCAATTCACTTATTGTTTCTCTTTGAAACATAAGTTATTAAAGCACTTTTAATACTTCAAAACTTTAATTTGTTCAAGAACAACACATGTTCTTCCTTTTCTTATGGACATGGCCGAAAGCCACATCAAGGCAACCGTGAAGATTTTGCTTCACCCTCAAGACAAGGTATAGCCCAAAATGCTCACATAATAATGACAAACAATAATCACACATCATTGCATCATAATCAAGCATAAAAATCCATACTTGATCAAGAGATCAAAATAGGTTTTTCAACATACATGAAAAAGTTTTCTCATCCAATCAACATCATCAAAACACATGATAAATCATAATAAAGCATAAACTACCATTATTACACTTTGCTCTCCAAGAGAACCAAATTAAATGGTGAACCCAAACCAAAGGGTTTCACCCACACATGAAGTAAACAACCATCTTCACCACCACCATTTTGGTGTGATGAGGTTCACCCCCCATACCTGTTGATGATCAGATTTTCGGATCAAAGTCAGTTGAGCGGTTTGTGAACCTCCTGGTACTCGTCACCAACTACAAACAACACAACAATCAAACATTAAACACCGAACAAAAAAAAATCTCATCTATTTCTAATCAAAGAGGGTTCGTCCATTTTGGGGAAAAAGAGTTATGAATTGATTTGGTTTTCCATCACTTGGATTCAAGGACAATCGGAAAGCTAAGGATGGAATCAAGAGTTAGAAATCAAAAATTTGATCAAAAACACTATTCATCATCTTGCTTAGGGTTCGGCCACTTTGGGGATTAAGAGCTAGGATGAGAATTGAATCATGAGCTCTTGGGTTTAGGTAGAGAATGATGAAGTGAGTTCAAAGAAATTGGTTTCCCATAAAAAAGATTTTTCTATAATTTCGTATGAATTTTCAAAGTTTTGGATCATAAAATGGATTTTAATGAAAAAGGATTTTGATCTTGAGATTGAGAGGGATTCAAGAAGCTAGGAGATCATAGAAGTGATCTTACCTAGGAATGGATGAAGATTGATCAAAGAATCAAGGTTTTCTCACAAGATTTCAAGGATTTTCAAGAAGAAAAATGGTGTTTTCTCAAGGTTGAAGATGAGTGTTCTTGGAGGGCTATTATGCGTGAATGAGGGGCTGAGTTCAGCCTTCTAATAAACTCACTTAAGGGCAAAATGGTCATTTGCTTCAAGGGTAAAATAGTAAAAGTGAAAAAGGTTAAGGTTAGGGGTATTTTGGTCATTTTGCATCCAGATATTTTCTGAACGTCATGACGACTCCGGCATGCTCTCCCAAGTGATTTGGCATGATTTAGTATCAAGATTATCCGTTGTCGGGTCTCGTTGAATCCCTTTAAGACTCCTAACGCCTCCCCGTTCGATTATACGGCCGAATATAATATGTTATTTTTATTTTTCGGACGTCAAGACGGATTTTAACAAAGATGTAGAGAATTAAATCCTGAGACTTATTGTCTCGTTCACGAGTTCAAACTAAGTCTTGATAGTAGAAAAAGGCTACTATCCGTGAAAAACGCAGACCGGGCTCTGTTTGAGCTTTCGCCCGAAACTCAACCATGGCTTCCTATGGTTGTGTAGGGTATTCCTATCTTCTTAGAATATTTTATTTCATCCTCCAAACCCTCTAATAAAATATAAACGTTTAAATGCTAAAGAATTATAAAACGTGAAAATCGGAACGTTACATTCCTACCCCTCTTAAAAGAATTTCGTCCTCGAAATTTAACGTACCTCTTAAAACAACCCGGATACTGATGTTGTATGTCTTCTTCTCTTTCCCAGGTAGCATCACCTGTAGTCTCGTTCCAGATAACTTTGACCAAAGTTATCTCCTTTCCTCGCAGTTTCTTTATCCTTTTGTCTTCGATCTTAAATGGTAATGTTTCATAGGTCAGGTTATCTTTTAGCTGTACTGAATCAGATTCTATGACATGACTGGAATCAGGAATATACTTTCGTAATTCCGAAACAAGAAAAACATTACCATCCGACGAAGAATTTGATAAGGTCTGATGAATTTTGGAGTGAGTTTTCTGGACTTAAGGACCCTGCCTACCCTAGTCATTGGAGTGACTCTCAAAAACAGATGATCACCTTCCTCGAACTCAAGTGGCCTACGTCTTTTATCCGCATAACTCTTCTGTTGGCTCTGAGTTGTCCTCATCTTCTCTTGAATCAGTTTCACCTTCTCAGTAGTTTGTTGCACTAGTTCAAGTCTTAATGAAGCACTTTCTCCATCTTGATACCAACAAAAAGGTGTTCTACAACGTCGTCCGTATAAAGCTTCATAGGGCACCGTTCCTATACTCGAATGATAACTATTGTTGTAGGTGAATTCTATCAACGGTAGGAAATTTTCCCAACTTCCAGCATGTTCCAACACACACGCCCTTAACAGATCCTCTAAAGACTGAATAGTCCTTTAAGATTGTCCATCAGTTTGAGGATGGTAAGCTGAACTCAATCGTAACTTCGTTCCCAAAGTTTCATGTAAACTTTACCAAAACCGCAAAGAGAAACGTGGATCTCTATCTGATATGATACTTGAAGGTACCCCATGCAGTCTCACAATCTCACTGATATAAATCTGAGTAAGCTTCTCCATGGAATACTTGAGATTGATAGGTAGAAAATGAGCTGATTTCGTAAGCCTATCAATTATTACCCAAATGGAATCGTGTCCTTTAGGTGTCCTTGGCAAACACGTCACAAAATTCGTTACTATACTGTCCCATTTCCACTCTGGGATATCCAACGGAAATAACATTCTCGCTGGCCTTTGATGTTCAACCTTTGCTTTTTGACACTAAGCAAGACGCCACATAATCAGCTACATCTTTTTTCATGCCTTGCCACCAAAACAACCTCTTCAGGTCCTGGTACATCTTGGTTGACCCTGGATGCATACTCAACTTGCTTCTATGAGCTTCATCCAAAATTAACCTCCTTATCTCTGGTTTATTTGGCACACAAATCCGTTTTCCTCGTCTTAGGATTCCATCTGCTCCTTCTTTGTATTCAGACGTCATCCCTTTCTTTGGATTCCTCCGCTCTTTCTCCAGATACTGGTCGTATACTTGTTTCTCCCGAATCCGATCCATCAGATCACAAGATACCATAACCATACCTACACATAGTCTTCCTGGCATACTAACCACGGACAGATGCATATCTTTGAACTGTTCCAACAGCTCGTGTTCCTTAACCATCATGGCAGACACATGTAATACCTTTCTACTCAAGGCATCTGCTACCACATTAGCTTTTCCCAGATGATACTGTAACTGGAAATCATAGTCGTTCAGAAATTCCAGCCACCGTCTCTGCCTCATGTTGAGCTCTTTCTGATCAAACAGGTACTTAAAGCTCTTATGATCGATGAAGACCTTAAACATCGAACCATACAAGTAGTGCCTCCAAATCTTCAACGCAAAGACCACTGCTACTAACTCCAGATCGTGCGTAGGATAATTCTTTTCGTGTATTTTCAACTGTCTCGAGGCATACGCTACCACCTTCCGATTCTGCATCAGAACACAGCCTAACCCCTGGTATGAAGCGTTACAGTACACTTAAAATGGTTCGCTTGGATCTGGCAATACCAACACTGGTGATGTAGTCAGCTTCTTCTTCAGCTCCTGAAAACTCTGCTCACAGGCTTCAGTCCATTCAAAAGCTTTATCCTTCCTTGTCAATTGGGTAAAAGGTCCTAAAATCTTAGAAAATCCCTATAAACCTCTGATAATACCCAGCCAAACCCACAAAACTGCGTATCTCAATCATTGTGGTTGGTCTTTTCCACTCAAGAACTGCTTCAACTTTTGACGGATCTACACCAATTCCTTCTCTTGAAATCACGTGACCCAAAAACTTTACTTCGTCGAGCCAAAACTCACACTTGGATAGCTTTGCGTACAACTGTTTCTCCTTCAGGACCCCAAGAACCACACTAAGATGTTCAGCATGTTCTTCCTGGTCTCGTGAATAGATGAGTATGTCGTCTATGAAAACAACAACAAACTTATCTAGGTATGAACGAAAGATCCTATTCATATAATCCATGAATATACCTGGAGCATTCGTCACACCAAACGACATCACAAGATATTTGTAGTGCCCATAGCGTGTTCAAAATGCTGTCTTTGGTACATCATCTACCTTCACACGAATCTGGTGATAACCCGATCGCAAATCAATCTTGGAGAAAACTGCCACTCCCCTCAACTGATCCATCAAGTCATCTATCCTCGGAAGTGGATACTTGTTCTTAATAGTAACCTTGTTCAACTGGCAATAGTCCACACATAGGTGAGATGTTCCATCTTTCTTCTTTACTAATAGCACAGGTGCTCCCCACGACGACACACTGGGTCTAACAAACTGCTTCCCCAATAAGTCCACCAACTGTTCCTTCAAGGTTTCCAACTCAGTAGGTGCCATTTGATACGATGCCATAGACAGTGGTCCTGTTCCTGGCACAAGATCGATCGCAAACTCAATATCCTGAACTGGTGCCAAACCTGGTACATCATCTGGAAAGACTTCCGGAAACTCGTTCACGACAGGTACACGCTCTAAGACTAGCTCGCTCTTGACCTCCAAAAAAGATAGTAACATGTAACCCTGAGCTCCTTCTCTCAAAGAAGTGTTTACTTGGTTGGCAGTCAAAAATCCAAAATTCTCACAACTAGGGAAAACTAAAGTTTTATTTGCACAGTCTAACAGGATATGGTTAGAAGATAACCAATCCATTCCTACGATTACATTCATTTGCGAAAGAGGCAAACAGATCAAATCAATCAAAAATGTTCTATCTTTAATAGAAATGGAACAATTCAATCAAACCTTAGCAGTTATAACAGGCTTTGCAGTAGGCGCGGAAATTACCAAATCAAAAGGTAAAGAAGACACAGGTAATCCCAACAAATTCACACAGTCATATGCAATAAAGGAATGCGTTGTGCCTGAATCAAACAGTACAGTTAAGGTTTTACTTCCCATGACACACTGACCTTGGATTAAGTCTTCATTTTGAGAAGCTTCAGCGCCACTCACAGAATGGACTCTGCCTTTTGCCTTAGGCCTCACTGCCTAGACATTGTTGAAGGAATGTTCCACTTTTGGTTCCATACAGTCACGTGAAATATGTCCTGGCTTCCCACACTTGAAGCAGATAATTCCTTTGATTGAACAGTCTCTTGTGGCATGATTACTCTTCCCACACTTCATGCACTTGTTTGGGGTGTTTCCAGATTGACTGAAACCCCCACTGCTTCCTCCCATAGAACGTTGATCTTGTTGCTTCGAATATGCTTCCATCGCGATTTGTTGTCACAACTACCGTTTCCTCTTTGGAACTTACTCGGTCCAGAACTCTGTGTCCGCTTGTCCTTGGGCTCCAAGCTCTCGATCAAACGACACTTCTCCATCAGACTTGGAAAAATAGAAATTTCCAGAGGAACTATAGCTCTCTTCTAGTCGATCCTCAGACCTCCCTCGAACTTCCTACATTTCCATTCTTCTCTTGGGTTGTCCAGAAAATAATTCGAGAACATTGCCAAACTTTCAAATTTGGCCCCGTATTCAGCTACAGTCATTCCCCTTGTCTCAGCTGGAGGAACTCCATTTCTTTCTCGTGCCTCGCACTAGCAGGAAAATACTTTTCCAGGAACTTCCCCTTAAAAGCGTTCCAGTCCACAGCTTGTTGATCATGAATCAACATCTGACGGGATCCTTCCCACCAGTATTCAGCATCCTCCACCAGCATATAGGTTGCATAAACAACCTTGTCATTCTCAGTACTCCTCATTGCTCCAAAGATTTTTTCCAAAGTCTGGATCCAACGCTCAGCTAACTTGGGATTGAATTCACCCTTGAATTGAGGTGGATTCCTACGAAGAAATTCATTCAGTCCTCTACCCCCAGCAGCTCTTTCGTCACGTTGAACCATCGCAGCAGCCATCTCCCGTATGGCGTTCACAGCAGCATTTAGGTTTTGAGCAGCTATCGCTACCTTCAAAACCAGAATTGTCAAACTCAAAGGAATAAAGCAAACAACATTATCCTCCTTGCAGAGATAACAACAGAGAAACACATAGAGAACACAACACAAACAAGACTGACCATAACCTATAAACCCCAAAAAGACTCGGCCACCTCTGATAGCATTTGTAATGGCCCGGACTGCTTTCAGGATTGCCGACTGTCCCCACAAACCAACACGGGTCTTTACAACGTGCTTTGTCCCCACTCACATGCTTTCTGGAAAACTTCGCAGAAGGTCACCCATCCCACAATTACTCCAAGTCAAGCACACTTAACTATGGAGTTCTTATGTTTTGGGGTTCCGAAAAGAAGATGCATCTTATTGGTATAAGTAGTACCAATCAATTCTTATAAGCCTTCCTTCAACTGTACAATCCCAAACTTGCACAGCCTAATGATGCCTCTCATTCTTGTGTGAATCAGTTCATTCATGTGTCCCTTTGCCTAGAAGCCTGTCAAGAGCCGCTCCTTGTCTGTGCCTCATGCACCGGCAATCACTCCCGCCCTCGTCAGCCCCGGGTGTTACATGCCCACCAGCTTCCTCTTGGTTCGTCCCCGAGCCACACCTTACTGGGAGAGGTCCGCTCTGATACCATTTGATGCAACACCTTTTCCCGAGTGTCACATTCGCGATCATTTATAAGGCCGAAAATATTTATTAATGCGGAAAATACGATTTTTTTTTCACAAAGATGTAATGGGATTAATAAAGGTAAATAATACTAATAAATAACTTAGGTTCACCATGCATTTCTAGAACATACTGTATTAGAAATACATAAACAGAAATAGGAAATAATATTGTATACAGACATAGGTTTAATGCATAACTGACATAAGAAATAATAAGTACTAGGAGTCACAGCTCCCTAAAAGTACTACAGATACCGACACAGTCTGGCCAAGACGAAAATTAAACAGCAAAAGAGTTTCCCTCCGGACTCAAAGAAACTGCTGGACTGAATCATCGTCACGTCCATCTGCTCAAGCAGCAACAGCGAGTACCAGCAAGAAAATATACAGATATGAGTGAGATTATCATTCATCAACACAACAAAATAGCAGAAGTAAAAACGGGACGACTCACCAGGTAACAGCGTACCCAACATGCTTACTAGAATTCTCAATATAAATCATGTTAAACAATTAACAGTTAACAGCATAATGTAAGGCATTCTAAAAAACATAACAGCGATGTATAACAGTAAATGTAAATAGCAACAACCATGCAATGCATTGTAATGTACATGACTCAATGCCAATGCCACTGGGTACTACTCTGACCCCTAATCCATGGAGCTAACAAAACATCGGAGAGAGTGAATGGGAGGACACGTTTATTGTCAGACATGAGCAAGATGCTACAACATTTGTAATGTGCACGTATCTGGCTTTACGGAAACACTCTCGACCAAACATGAAAGGTACGGCATCTACTCGAGGATATCAGTGTATTGCTCGGATTCGTCACGACACAGAAGAGCTACCAACTGGTCACATGTCAGCCCTTCCAACCCTGATACCTCCAAGACTACTTAAAAGGTCTCCACTATTATTTGAAAAAGGAACATGAACTTTGTTCTAAAATAAAGGTAATGCTCTATGAATCCTATGCTAACTTTCATGAAATTTCTCTTTTAAATCACTTAGTTACTTAGATGGACTAAAGATTAAAAGACATGTTTCACTTTGGTGAAAACACTTAAAGATTGAAACTTCATTTGATCTTTGGATCAATTCACTTATTGTTTTTCTTTGAAACATAAGTTATTAAAGCACTTTTCCTACTTCAAAACTTTAATTTGTTCAAGAACATCACATGTTCTTCCTTTTCGTATAGACATGGCCGAAAGCCACATCAAGGCAAAAGTGAAGATTTTGCTTCACCCTCAAGACAAGGTATAGCTCAAAATGCTCACATAATTATGACAAACAATAATCACACATCATTGCATCATAATCAAACATAAAAATCCATACTTGATCTAGAGATCAAAGTAGGTTTTTCAACATACTTGAAAAATATTTCTCCTCCAATCAACATCATCAAAACACATGATAAAGCATAATAAAGCATAAACTACCATTATTACACTTTGCTCTCCAAGAGAACCAAATTAAATGGTGAACCCAAACCAAAGGGTTTCACCCACACATAAAGTAAACAACCATCTTCACCACCACCATTTTGATGTGATGAGATTCACCCTCCATACCTGTTGATGATCAGATTTCCGGATCAAAGTCGGTTGAGCGGTTTGTGAATCTCCTGGTACTCGTCACCAACTACAAACAACACAACAATCAAACATTAAACATCAAACAAAACAAATCTCATCTATTTCTAATCAAAGAGGGTTCGGCCATTTTGGGGAAAAAGAGTTTGGAATTGATTTGGTTTTTCATCACTTGGATTCAAGGACAATAGGGAAGCTAAGGATGGAATCAATAGTTAGAAATCAAAAATTTGATCAAAAACACTATTCATCATCTTGCTTAGGGTTCGGCCACTTTGGGGATTAAGAGCTAGGATGAGAATTGAATCACGAGCTCTTGGGTTTAGGTAGAGAATGATGAAGTGAGTTCAAAGAAATTGGTTTCCCATTAAAAGGATTTTTCTACAATTTCCTATGAATTTTCAAAGTTTTGGATCATAAAATGGATTTTCATGAAAAAGGATTTTGATCTTGAGATTGAGAGAGATTCAAGAATCTAGGAGATCATAGAGGTGATCTTACCTAAGAATGGATGAAGATTGATCAAAGAATCAAGGTTTTCTCACAAGATTTCAATGATTTTCAAGAAGAAAAATGGTGTTTTCTCAAGGTTGAAGATGAGTGTTCTTGGAGGGCTGTTATGCGTGAATGAGGGGCTGAAATGGGGCTGAGTTCAGCCTTCTAATAAACTCACTTAAGGCAAAATGGTCATTTGCTTCAAGGGTAAAATGGTAAAAGTGAAAAAGGTAAAGGTTAGGGGTATTTTGGTCATTTTGCGTCCAGATTTTTTCCGAACGTCATGACGACTCCGGCATGCTCTCCCAAGTGATTTGGCATGATGTGGTATCAAGATTATCCGTTGGCGGGTCTCGTTGAATCCCTTTACGACTCCAAATGCCTCCCGGTTCGATTATACGGCCGAATATAATATATTATTTTTATTTTTCGGACATCAGGACGGATTTTAACAAAGATGTAGAGAATTAAATCCTGAGACTTATTGTCTTGTTCACAAGTCCAAATTAAGTCTTGATAGTAGAAAAGGGGCTACTATCCGTGAAAAATGCAGACCGGGCTTCGTTTGAGCTTTCGCCCAAAACTTAACCATGGCTTCCTATGGTTGTGTAGGGTATTCCTATCTTCTCAGAATATTTTATTTCACCCTCTAAACCCTCTAATAAAATATAAACGTTTAAATACTGAAGAATTATAAAACGTGAAAATCGGGGCGTTACACTATCTATTCCCATTTTCAAATTTTTTTAATGTATCATCAGTTACTAATTCCTTAACGTACATTTCCCCCTCCTCACTCTCAGTCTTTCTTTCGAACCTTTCCCTAACCCCTCCCTGCCTCCTTCGCGCACGAACACCTCCACCACCACCACCATTTTGATTCTCTGGCCACCACAACTACGAGAACGCCACCGCACGAGCTTCTCCATCTTTCTCCTTCCCTCCCTTGCACGAGCTTCTCTCCCTCCCTCCCTCATGTTTTAAGGTACTTATACCGAGAGATGTTGATCCCCACGAATAACACCGAGAGGTTTGTATTCTTATGCCTAGATAAAACAGCTTTACATCCATATATATCTGGGCAAAAATAGTACATAGCTGAACACCTTGAGCTAGCAAGTCCAGATGCCAATTCTCTGTTTCTGGCACCTGTGAACGTAGTGTGGGTCATTTAGTTAATTAATGACATGGTACTGTATTTTATTGTGATTAATTATCTGCTTATGATTTGCTAACTCATTTTCTTGTTTTGTTGGAGACATTGGGTATTGTTAGCGATCAATCCCAATGAAGACACAATCTACTACATGGATCCAATGCATGTACCCTTTGCACAGCGGAAAATGCTTATGACTATCTTTAACGAGTAAGAAAAATGATTTGAAATTTATCTCATATATGTTGTGATTCAAATTGTACGTGTACCTTAACGAATTTGTTTGTTTTTGCATTTCAGTGCTTTGACAATTCATCGTGGATGCAAAAGGGGAGCCAAGTCCCGATCTTCAAAATCATCAAAGACTAAATGGATCTTTGTAGAGGTATTAATTTGTTCACATTGTAATTATGCAATTATTTAAATTTAAAACCAATTAACTTATTATTTTTGTTTTATAGTGCGTCTGCCAATATAACAGCATAGATTGTGGATACTACGTTCTAAGGTTCCTTAAGGATATCATCGCTCATAACCAAATTCAAATCCCATCGTCGGTACGTAATTTCGGTTTAATTACACTTACATTTGGACCATTTGAATGTACTTTGATTCTAACTTAATTTACTTTTTCTATCGCATGCAGTACTTTCCGGATAGTAAATATGACACATACATCGATGATCAAGTATTTGAAATTTTGGATGAATGGTGTAACTATATTATTATGAATCAAGTTAATTAAGTTTGTTTTTTTAGTGTTATATTTAAGTTGTGCGCTATGATGATTAGATTGAATTATATTGTCTCCAATTTTGCAGGTTGATGCTTTGCCGGAAGTTTTGGTTAATTAATAGCTAGCTAGTTTAGTGTATTGTAATGTCTGGGATTGTATATTGTAATATGCATGTTTGAATTAGTTTGAATTGTGTATACTGTACTCTAGGTATATATTTTAACATTTTCAATGAATGAAATGAATTTATTTATACTGTGCCAATTATGTATACTGTACTGCTATCTGGGTTTTGCTGAGTGCAGGGAAGAGTAGGAAAAAATAGAGCATATCATTAAAAAAAATATGGAAAAAGATAGCGCTTCCTTGGAAGCGCTGCGGCAAAGCTGAATAGGAAAGGGGCTGAGCTGACTGATGAGTGCCTTTTTAGCCTTTAAAAAAAGGGCCTGTTCATAACCTCTCCTTGTAACTTTCCCACCAAGAGCTCCCCGGCGACGACAGAGGAACCAACCCGCCTGCTATGGCGGGGCGGCTTTTTTTTTCACCGGTTTTTGAGATGGAGGAAGAATGTCCTTCCTGAAGATTATGGGAACCTTCTTCTATTAATTGTTTTCGAAATGCCGATTTTCTTTCTTAGGTGCATAGCGCTTAAATAAGTGGTTGAAGAGTACCTTTCCATCCCGAACCCAAAGGCAATCGTTGAGTGAACTGTATCTTCTATGTGTTAGTTGAATCAATTCTTCTAAAATAAATATAAATAAATAGATATGAGCCGCTTTCAGAGGCGAAAGGCCATGGGGAGATAACCCTGTAGAGAATGAGGAGAGGCCAAGGATCTTCGGGAGGGGGTCTTAGCGAGTAAAACAAGAAGGAAGACAAACATAGATAGTAATTTAGAGGGAGCGAAGTGAGTGGTCTATTCTTGGTTTTCAGATAGCGCTTCCTTGAGGAAGCGCTATCTATTATGATTTAAATAGCGCTTTCTTGAGGAAGCATTGTCTTTTCTATTTTACATAGCGCTTTTTTAAACGTCATTGTTTGCCGTCTATTCTTGGTTTTTAGATAGCGCTTCCTCAAGGAAACTCTATCTATTATGATTTAGATAGCGCTTTCTTTTTTACTTTACATAGCGCTTTTTTAAACGTCATTGTTTGTTCAACCTTTAAAAGCGCTATTAAATACCAAAAATAAACGCTATTAAAAATCTTTTCTGTTATAGCGAGGAATTGATTGAACCCTGACAGCACATTTAAATAACTAACCAACTGTGCTAGATTTTGTTAATTTTTTACATCTTTATTGATAATTTGTTATATACCCTGATCTATATGCTCACGTGAATTCATTTAATTGGATCATTTAACAAAGTTATACCGCAGTCATTATATCATGCAACAACTAGCTTGAGATGGTATGAGGATTTTTTAATCCATAATCGGAAAGGTTTTGTTTCCATTACTGACCTGGGCGGATCTATATGTATTTGAGAGGGTTCAACCCCCACGATTCTTAAAATCATCTACTAATATCTTAGGTAAAAAAAAAAAATACACCCATAATTGTCAAAAATTGCACCCTTGTTATTAGATCTTTTGACCTCTTTTTCTCACACACTCTATCTTTTGACCCTTTGACCCTTTCTCTCACACACTCTGAAATTGGGATTTTGAATCAAATTATTTACTCTATTGATATATGATTGTGTTTACTATATTATTCCTTTGCATATTTACAAAGAGATAAGATACGAAGAGCATATTTCCAAAGTGGACCGTGTCAACCTACTCAACATAATTTTTCCCAAAGAAAAATTGTGAAAAATAGGTTGCGTAATCGAAAGGGAAATGTTGTCTGGTGATTTATATTGAGAGAGATCTGTTTAAAATAACATTAGCAATGAGATGATTATTCAACAATTTCAAAACATGAAATCACGTAGAGAACAATTATGAGGTATGTAATTTATTTGACTATATATATATTAAAATTTATATCTTTATCTTTAAATGTTTGATAGTATTTTTTTATTGTTTTTTTTTTAAATAGATTGTCTTTTTTGAAAATAGATTGACTCCCCTGACTTCGGGTGCTAGATCCGCCACTGATACTGAGATATCATATGGTGTCCTCCTCGTTTCTTGTGTGCCATTGATGGAATGAAGGAGAACAAAAATATGAATATATTAAAGTATAAAAATATGATATTACTATTTAAAAATATTGTATAAAGGACTGCTAGGAATTAATGCTAATAACTCCAATACTTCATGTTTCCATTGCCTACAAGTAGGGGTGAATTCTAAAAATGTACTCCCTTTGGATCTATATATAAACAAAAAAGTATCTAAATTTTTTGGACTCAAATATAAGCAAAAGTCAATCAAATCAACCCTATTTAATGCCATTATGTCAAAAATACCCTTTGGTTAATTGTTTTTTTTATTAATTCAAGAGCATTATACACTCTCAAGACACAACTTCCAAAAGTATTATACACTTCCAAGAAATGGTAGTTTAGTAACTATAACTTATTTTTTACACAAATCAAGACAATTAAACTAATATAATTAACTTTCTTAATATGTGTGAAATTAGGTTTTTTTTGCTTATATATAGGTCCGGAAGGAATAGTCTCTAAAAAAGGGTTACACCCGTGTAGCCTTAATAATTTCTGTAAAGATATAAATTTTAACCGTCAGATTAATATTAAAGCAATAAAGGGTTGAGATTTGTTGGTCCAAAAATAAAACACTTACCTGCTACTGGTAAGAGGTAACAGCGGTTACCATTACCGCTCCACTCTCGCACCAAAGTTGGCTTCCGCCACATAGCGTGTTTAAGGTAAGTTCGATGAATTAGAATTCGGGCAGACCAAACAAACCACTTAGGTCCCCTTCAAACTTGCAGATCTGGCGTTGGCCGGTGGGGTAATGTTAGCATTGTTGGGATTTGAACACAAACCACCATAATAATTCATTGATCTGAATGTTATTTAAATACAAAAAATAAAATAATTGAACTCCTAAAACTTATCCTAAAATATCTACTGCTAAAGAACTGATAACAATCTAATCAGTTCTCTATTTTATTGCTTATCTGATCTAATCAAAAACTAAAAAACAGATAACAACCCACAAATAACAAACTACTTCCTAAAGCTTATCATTAAAAAATAGATACTGAAGCATTATCTCAACACTCCTCCTTGCTTCAGTAGCTACAAACTCCAATTTTTTTCTTATGTCTTCAAACTTTCCTTTACGATGTGGCTTCGTAAAAATGTCTGCTAGTCGATACTCAGGCACCAACCGACCAGACTTGAAATGAACTCCACAAGCGTTGCACAATATCTTCGGTCCAACAGGTCCAGACCTTCATTGTGGTGTCTCTTGAGTCACCTTTTTTTCGAACCCACTTTTTGTCATTCAGAAGCGATTCAAATTTATTAGCATTATTAGGCTCCTTAGTTTTCGCATGATGAGGATCAGATGTACGAGATTTTTGCAGTTTCCTCCTCCTTGTAACTTTCGGCCAATCTACATCTAGATTCTCTTTTTGTTTGTCTCCCATAATTATCGCACCTTCATTAGCACCAACTGAAACTTTGTGACACATTCCTTGCAATAAGGATTTTGCTTGACAGGTGGATTCCATGGTGGTCTTCTGCTTGGCTTGTATTTGCTTCAAGTTTAACGAAAAACTCTTATTCTGCATCTTTACTGTAAACAACTCATCACCATTTTGATTATAAATCACACATGCTTTATCTTTAAAGAAAATAGCATAATTCTTTTCCAAGAGTTGTCCCACACTAAGGCACAAACAACACATCTGAAATTAATTTAGTACCTAATGAAGTCTCAATTGCAACAACTCCTTTACCTTTTACCTTTATAAAGCCTCCATTTGCAATTCTGATTTTGGAGATTTCTGACTTATCCAACTCTCTGAATTTGCTCTCAACAAATGTTATGCATGTGATGAGTACAACCACTATCAATCAACCATGCTTCATTTGTATTTTTAGTTGAAAAACAACTAGCCACAAAGAGATGTTCTTCTTCTTTCATCTCATTCTCAGCAACTTGAGCTTGTTGACCTTGTTGTGAATCCTTGTTTTTGCATACCTTCTCTACATGACCAAATTGCTTACATAACCTACACTGAATATCAGGCCTATACCAGCAATATTTTTCAAGATGAGTTACCTTCTTACAATGAGTACACGGAGGGTAATTCCTTCTTACTTTGGCTTGAAAAGCTCCTTCAACTTTGCCTTCTTGTCTCATGAGTTTTCTATGCTCTTGAGCTTGTAAAGCACTCAACACTTCTGCCAAGGTAATGTTTGTCAAATCTTTAGAGTTCTCTAAAGAATAAATTGTGGACTCAAACCTTTCAGGAAGAGTAACCAAAATTTTCTGAACAATTCTGGAGTCTTTGAATTCCTGACCGAATAATCTAACTTGATTCGCAATGTTGAGAAGTCGACCAACATACTCCTTCACTGTTTCTGACTCCTTCATCCTCTGCATCTCAAACTCTCTGATTAAATTCAGCACTTTCATCCCTTTGATCCTCTCATCAGCTTCATATTCTTTCTTGAGAAAATCTCAGATCTCGTTGGCTGATTTTATCATCATGATTCTGACGAAAATTCTTGATGATACAACATTGAATAAACATGCTCTTGCCTTTGATTTCATTTGCTTCTTTTCCTTATGATTTTTTATTTGAGCAACTGTTGGATTGTTTGGCAAAGGAGGAAATTCATAGTCCTCCTCAACAACTTCCCATAAATCATTTGCCTCTAACCGTGCCTCCATTCTTGCTGCCCATATATGATAACACAGGTGGTGCTAGTGTTGTGTGGGGTGTTCCAAAATCCATTTATTATGGTGGGTTTCACTCAATTCACTCACAAGTCCCTTTAGGAAGATGGCTCTGATACCATTTGTTGGGATTTCAACACAAACCATCATAATAATTCATTGATCTGAATGTTATTTAAATACAAAAAATAAAATAACTGAAGTCTTAAAACTTATCTAAGATAACTACTGATAAAAAATTGATAACAATCTAATCAGTTCTTTATTTTATTGCTTATCTAATCTAATCAAAAACTAAAAAACAGATAACAACCCACAAATAACAAACTAATTCCTAAAGCTTATCATTAAAAAATAGATAATGAAGTATTATCTCAATAAGCATCAACCTAGATTACTAGATCTAGACCAGTTGGGTGTTTCTTCCACTACTCGACTTCAACTTGTTAGCTATCTAATGCATTTTCTATCATTTTTGTCCCAAATCAGAATCCTCCATTTTACGAATCGCCTTGCATATACTTAGCCTCATACTGAAATCTGTTTCAGTCAAATTATAATGCACCAACTCATTTAAAAGTTGCCTTAGTAGCAACAAAATTGGTCTATTTAACTAATCATCTATATCAAAATCTTTATTTTAAGTATGCCTGCTACTAATAAACCGAGAGAATTTTTCACACAAGTATTATTACTACAATCTTTAATTCCAACTTCAAAATTTATTCATTATTAATTGATTACTCTCCATATATAATATCTCATTCTCATTAAAGTACCTCGAATTCAATTGTTGGTTTTATGAACTACAATTTGTATGATTAACATAAAAAAATTATTTTAATTGAAGGCATTCCAAACATATATGAGGTTTTTTTTATTGTAATAAGCCACACAAAAAAATTAAATACAGTAACCGTCTTTTGGTGCTTGCCTAGTCCCTAAAGCCGACTTCTCTAAGGGGCTGAAAATTTTTTCTACGTAAACAAAATAAAACATGTGTCATTGTCGTCCTTACCGGTCAAACCGGCAATCACAAGTAAATTATAGGCTACATAGGTGTACCCTTTTAGAGAATTCATGCTAAATTTCACCACAAGTAGGACCTTGTACTTTTCCTAAAGATCGTCCATAGGGTTATTTTCGTAAGATAGAATGAAATATACTCAATAAGGTTACAAGGGTGGCTCTTAGTGATATTCTATAATGTTATTTCATAATAATCATAGTTCTTAATTTAAATATTTGTAAAGAATTATATAAATTGTTTCATTAAACCTTTTTAATAAATAATTATTCTTCGTTAATCCTCCATCAAAATTTTCTAATTGTAGTTTCGGTAAATTAATGACTCAATATCAACTAATTTTTGAGTAATGTCAAGCTAGCTAACCTCTTGGAAATGAAAGGAACCATACCAAACGTGAGGCTAGAAGCAGATTGAACAAACACAGAAAAGCAGCACATGATAAGGACATAATTCCACAGCGAACCAACTCGACCAAACCCACAAACCCCACAACCTTCCCCTCATTCCCACAACTCAACAGTAATTAGATTGTTATTAACCAATGGTAAAGAGAATTTAGAGAAAAAAAAAGCTAATCAAGAATTTGCTCTCCTACACTGCTCTGGCTTCGGGCCCGCATGGTCTCTCGGATCTTAGCACAAACTTCAAAGTTCTTAAGTCCGAACAAAAATATTGTTATTTTTATCAGTACTGTCTCGAAGCACTAATTAACAACACACAATGTCACATACAATTAAATTGTGATTTATTTTACTCAAACTCTTCCCAAGTCACCACGGATCACAATTCTGAGTGTGGATCCATATTGTCTGCTAAAATGCAGTTCGCTATTATATGAGTTTTCAACTCAAGTTCAAATGATTTTTAAATTTTAATTAGCTAATTTATTTTTATATTCATTAATTATATATTTATTTAATTAATTCCCAGAAATTAATTATTGATAGATATCATATGAAATTATGGTGGTGTTACAGTCACATCCTGACTTCACGCGCTTCTTTTTCCGCTTAAGCCTCCATTCTTCATTGTTCGAGTTGTCTGTGCAACTTTCCCAACTGGCCCCCAACTTCCGTCACTCTTCCTTCCATTCTCTTCGTGCTCATCATCCACAGCTCCCATACTGGGAGCTCTAATACCAATATGATAGACATCAGCAATGTAAGAAAGAAAATACATAGACAGAGGTTCTTCGAATGACCTCTTTCCTCCAACTACCCTCTCTTTGCTCTCATCATTACATTTATCTCCCTCCCATTATAGAATGCTACTCTCACTCGCACCTCCCTTCTGCCACATGTACAAGCAGTTACATTGGAGCCCCCGTGCCTATTTTCCTTCCCCAGCCCATTCCGGCTCTCTTGGACCTTTAACCCATTACCCTTCCCCTTAACTCTTCTAATGTAAACCTTAGTAACAGGGGGATATTTATCGCTCCTCACATCAAGCTACAGATATGTTCAACTATGCTCTTCCTCCTAAACCCTTCCCCTCTAATGTTCTCAAGTTAGGAATGCTCAATGTCCATTCACGTCCATCATCATAAAGTCCACATATGCCCTTAGATGCTGATATCACTTAAACCACCTTCAATTAGTTAGTTGAACTTTCAGTTAGTTAGTTGAAGTTAATGGTAATTTTAGGATTGGCTTGCTTTGTTTTTAGTTTTTTGCTTTCATTTCTCACTACAAAAAAACAGCGTTTTAGCCACCGAAAAATCGGTCCCTAAATGAACAAAATCGGTCCCTAAATTGATTCGCGACCGATTTTGGGACCGATAAGTGAGCGTCCCTAAAACAGTGGTCACAAATGGTTTAGGGACCGATTTCTATATCGGTCGCGGATTTAGAGGCCGAATTTGCGGTCTCTAAATGCAGTCCCTAAATGTGGTCACAAAGGCATATTTCGGGACCATATTTCGGGACCGAAATATTTAAACTTAGAGACCGAATATGCGGTGACTAAATATTTCAACGGCTAGTTTTAGCTACCGCTAATTCGGTCTCTAATATAAATATTTTAAAAAAAGTAAAATTAAATATATTTTTTAAAAATAAATTATATTTTTTATGTAAAAGATTAAAAAAACTAAAATAAAATAAATTACAGAATAATCACTGAGCCCAATAATAAAATAGAAGAGGTCCAAAATTATATATATAGTCCAAAAGTTTAATATATCATTTGATCCATCAAAATATAACTATTAAATAAAGGTATCTCCTAATCACGAGGGGGTGAAGGTAATGGACTCAAATCATCATCGGCGTCCTCATCATCAACATCCTCATGATCAACCACATCATCGTGCACGGGGCCTGAACCTGAACCCGAACCACTAGCCCGCATCATCTGGTAAAGCTCATCAATCCTAGAACTCTGATGGGTTAACTCAGTCCTAATCGTCAGGATCTCTTGGTCTTTCGCAGCTAGCTCCCGATTTAGGTTGAGGATGACCTCTCGACAGTCCACGGTAGGGCAGGGTTCGGACTGAGTACATGGCGTTGATGAGGCCACAAAGTCATCCCCCATCGGCCCTAGTCCATAAACATACCCTTTCTTGTTCTTCCCTCCTGCCACCTTCAAGAAAAGGGCATTATCAGAGGCGGCAGAGTGCTCCTGCCCTTGATTATCAGCCTCTCCTCGGAGGCGATGAAACGCTTCCTGTATAATATCACAAACATTAGCACTATTGTAATTATTAAAAATAAATTTTTTATAAGCGAAAAAAATGAATTAATCGAAGCATTAGGGTTGCTCTAACTCATATATATCAAATATATGCCAAATTAACATACCATGAAGTCCATGACTACTCATAAATTATCATATATTTTTATATATTTTATTTCGTAAAACATTATTACTAGATTCTATTAATTTAAAAAATATTCAAATAGCTAAACAATTCTATCAAAACGAACATTATTTCTAACTTCACACCATTAGGGTTCATTATAATTATGTTTCTTCTCCACCACCCACCCATAGTTAATATCTTTTCATTTAGAATCAATTATCTATACAAAAGGGTTTATTGATGCATCCTAAGTGCTAAATCATAGAGAACTCATGTTTCCTTCAATCATGTTTGAAAATGCACTGTAAGTATATTAGAATGATCCACACATAACCGTAGCACATATTATGTAAATTAGACTTCACTTATCCATAGAACATTATGATTTCCATTTGAATTTTAACTTTTAAATTGTTACAAATCCTTTACTAACAAATGCACAGTAAGTATATTAGAATGATCCACACATTAAACTATAACACATATTACTAAAGGAATATCAACCAACAAACATTACTAGAAGATACAGAGGTAACACAATGCACGATCAAATAGCACCCAAAAACATATTTATACATCAACTCCCACCAACTAACTGCAATATACCAAATAACTTGAGCATTCAATGTCTGCTGTATTTAAAGAGGAAAAAAGACATGAAGTTGATAGGTGATGTTCATCCTATGCATCATCTTTCTGTCTCTCATTGTTGATAGTCTCATCCCATGTTAGTTACTTAATCTTGAAGGTTCAATGACCACTAAGTTAGTCCAGCCATCAATGAAGGATTCCCATTTGAGTCCTCTGATTCATAGAACCATGAATATCATAAAACTTCAAAGACTGGTCCCAGCTGCAATTCCTTCAAGGATGAACACCTCAAGACTTGGCGAGAGACCATTATGGTTTAGACCCATTATAGTTATTTAAGTTTCAGAACACCTCAGGCTTAGTTGAGGATGAAACACTTGCTCAGAAGAAATTAAAGAGAGCTTTATCAGGCTTTAGAAGGTACACACTTCAATTATTTTCATCTCACTTTATTACTTCGAGCTTAGCATTGTTTATCAATTTATAAAGCATGATATGATTGAAACTGGTTGCATACAAACATACAAACATCTCACTTTTTTTGTTTCATGTTTTGCCGCCATTATTCAAACATTAGTCTGCAATCGAGAATACAAACTCACTTACAGCAAAGCTGATATGAAACAGGACATGCGAAGACCCTTACGAGGACCTACATTAATCCACCCTAAATAGTTTCTCTAAATCTTCAATTGCAGATAAAAAACTCAGTGTCCAGCAAGGCTTTAGAAGAGATTGATGAATACTATATAGGCTTCTAACTTACAGCACACTTAACAATATAGTTAACTAGTGTTTGTTACCCGTGCGATACACAGGAAAAAACTGTCATTACATATATAGGTATACAGAACTATACACAACTTAACCATAGGCTAAAAAAACACAAGTACTATTTTTGAAGAAAATAAAGGGATCATAACTACAAAAAAATACTCCAATTACATAACCAAAATTATACGGTAACTGAACTTTGAAATGCATAGTTTGAAGGTATATATGTTTGAATTTGGAAGGTCACCGATGGCAATATTCAAAACCAAACACAAAGCACATTAAAAAAATATCAACCTAAAAACTACATGAGTATCGACCAAATAGATTAAACTATGGAGAAATAACAAAAAAAGCTACAACATACTACACAAGACATCCTCTTTCTTTTTTCTCGATTTAAAGAGGAAATAAAGAAAAACTTTCGTCACGTCCTGCTCCTCAACTTGAACATAATCATTTGAACTCACACCACTAACAGAGCCTTCAACTTGGAATGAATTAAACTTCCAATCCGGTTTTCGTTTCACATTCTTCTAAACTGTAAATTGAAAATCAAATATTTATAAGAAAAAAAAAGAGAGGTTAAATGACAAAGCTTCCTAGTTTATCCAAGAAAATTTTAGTTGAGGATAATATCTAAGAATAAAACCAACCACACATAAGCAAGAACACACCGCAAGTCAAATGTTAGCAGACATAGATAGCAAATAACAAAATCCCTATTTAGTACCACATTAATGAATGCATTATTTACGGCCGAAATGATAAAGATTCAAAAAAATTAAGATACTCAAAGCACATGCTTTTCATACACCCAATTGTTTTGCAGGTTGCAGCTATTATCAACTCTCCAAAAACCCCACCAAACGCCTAGGTATCAACTCATAAGTTCTTTGAATTTAGAAAAATCCTAACAATGGCTACATCCTTTGAAAAGAACAATTTTCTCCATTTCTCACCTTTTACTTTATAATTGATTGATATATAGCTCTAAAACAATTTCATTCTGTTGGTAGGTTCTATGAAAATAGTTACCACAAAAACAAATGTTCTTATAACTCTTGATGTAGCAAGGCTTGTTTTCACTTTGGGAAGGACCTCCGTAGGGAAGGGAATGGAGAAAACTAAATTTGTGTGATCTTCTCTACTACAAATGTCGTACCCACTAAAGGTAGCAGCAACTTTAGTGACCACTATATTAGCCCGGAGTAGCTCATTCATAATTGTGGACTCTGTTGACAGGCTTGCTCAATTTTAATACTTTTTCAGCCCTTTAAGCTGCATATCACCTAATTATGCGTCATTTTCCCAAGCATCCCCCTCCACTAAACTCATTTTATAATTCAAAAGTTATTTAAATTGAACTTCTATTTGCTAACTTATATTGCCTCTATTACACATGTATGGTAATGTTTCCCAACAAAATTTAAAGCTCAATGAACAGAACATCAGTCTTATGAACCAACTCCACACTTAACACAACCCCCTCCTAAAAAAATTTCATCAATATAGCCAGTCCAAACCATTTACATTATGGGGAGGTTTATTATACTTGCTAATGTGCATCTGAAATCCCCCATATTTAAAGGAGGAATGTCAGCACTGCTACACAATCCAGGTAAAGATTTGTTCTCAGCCAATGTTAAACTTCTCTCTGAAAGATATTTCATGTCGAAGTAAATATAAGAGATCACCAAGCCTTGAAATATTATGTAAGCACAATAAAGTGCACAGGTCATATATCAATGTCATTTATAAGAATTCATGCATATTCTTCATTCAGGGGTGGGGGTTTAACTACTTAGCACTGAACTGAGAAAATTATGAATGAGAAATGCAATATGCCCATTGATACAATAGTGATAGAAATGCAATATGCCCATTGATACAATAGTGATAGAACAACAAAGAAGCAAAAATCACGGGACTCATTCAAGTAGACATAGAAAATTGTTTTCAGAATGAGCTCAGAGACATCGAAGTATATAACTTTTCATGTGATAATCATAATTACACTTGTTTCCTTCAAATTAAAACCCAAAGTCTATTAAAAAATAAATAGTGTTAAAGCTGGCAGCCCACTTAACAACACCCAAATCAGAATGTTCTCACCTCTTCTACATATTTTATACTCATATTTAAGACTAACATGATGATTAAATTCCCCTCACAGATATTCATAAACTTGACCAAATGATTTTTTATTAAAATCAAGGAAAATGATGTAATGTGAATAGTTTCAAAGTTTAGAGCATTCAGTCTGTTTGATTTCTCCTACACCATTTTTTATTTCAAGTTAAGCATAGATTTCAAGGACTTCACAAATACATCAACCTCAAGCAACATATCCTCTTCCTAACATTACAACCATTTCCAGCATGTTCATGCCCCACAGTCCACTAAATTTACAAAATGCATTCACCATCTTCATTCAACAAATTTTATTCTACACATGGTCTTGATGACTGAGAATCCAAATTAAATAATAAAACAAAATATATGCATCAAATATTTCTTCATTTCAATTGCGTTTTCACCAAAATCAGTGAACATTTTCAAACATAATTAACTTTTCAGTCCCAGCAACAGAACAGAGAAACATCATAAGGGTTTCAATCTATAAAGGCAAGAAGAAATTCCAAAAGGCACAAAAACTTTGTATTAGTTGTACCTGAAGTACTCAAAAAATCTTTGTATTAGCGGAGTCATTTGATGTATTGAATTTTGAACAGAAACAGAAACAGACATACATCATAAAATTGAACATTGTATCTTTGAAAGTTATTTCTTAGTTTATTCAACACCTTCCAGAGATGAGCAAGAAAGGAATGAACAACCAACATTAGAAGCAAGAATTGCATATGCAGTCAAATAAAACTCACCACAGCTAAGTTGCGTCAATTAAGAAAGCACAACAACCATGCAACAAAATGTCTAAGCAGCTGTTTCAAGTTGCAATAATCAAAAGTGACAGGCAATAAGAACTTTATTAGAACTTAATTTTATATAAACATCCAGGTAAAAACCATATGTACAGCCAATCAAAACAAAAAGGCCCCATTTGGAAGCTCTCTAAAGCAAGCAAGCAACACATTAAGAATAGATGATTACAAAGAATACATCATTCACATATTGAGTGAAATTATAAAGATATTAAACAAAATAACTCATAAGTTAAAATATCCAATAAGAACTTGGTTTCCATAAGCCATAGAGAAACTCAGAAAGTTTTAAATCAAATAAATCAAGTACATTTTTTATAAAAAGAATTGAGTGAGTAACAAAGAGTCAAATGAAAATTAAAAAGCATGTAACCTCTAAAAACCCCAAAATCATTGATGTAAACTCAAAAGAGATGAGCTTATTCTAAATAATCAGTCCTGGGGCAAAATAAATAGAGAAAATGTTATCAACAACTCAAGGCATAGCACAATAGAGATAAGAGGAAGGGGAAGCAATGGCTTATCGGAAGATTTACCATTCTAAAGCAGCACAAGTAATTTCTCTGTAGCTTCCATTGCCAATTGTCCATGTTTCTGCTTAAAGTACAATAATTGATCAAAAACAAACTCTTCCAATTTGAAAGAGACGAAAAATATCCAGCATGCATTGAAATGGCATCCTTAAGATGATATACCTTGCCAACCAGTTGGTTCACCTTTGTGACCAAAAGGTTCAGATTGATGAGCTGCCAATTTCCCAGCTCAAGTTCAGCGGAGCTAATAAAACGATAAAAAATAAACAATTAACCCTATAAATCTTTCATTAAAAAACTAATGAAGTAAAAAAATGCTTAGTTTAGAATAGAGATGAACAAAATATAATATATAAACAATTATAGAAAGAAAAAAGGAAGAAATTTATCCAATAAATCAATTCACAACTAAAAGAAGTGCACTATGAGTTTGTTTACTCATCTAGTCGTGCTTAAAACAACAAATCAGGGTGTAGTCACTAAGAATGACAGCAACCATAGTTACAACCTTTTTTACAAATAAAAGATGAGAAAGACTGGTCAATTAGATTAGATATCCATTGATCTTTGTGCAAACTATGAAGAAATGGAACAAACACAATCAACATAAAACAATCAGACCCAACAGAAACCACCCAAAATGAAAAAAAATACGAAAGCCAAATCAAATCAACTCACAATCTAAAAATGGGAAAAGGTTAAAGACATAAATAGAATATATACCTTATGATTCAGCCTCTGGATATGGTTCAGGACAGAGATATCTAAAGAGAACATAAGAAGAATTGGGTTTGTTGAAAGAGAGTTGTGGGAGTAAAAGAGGGGTACATACATGGATCAATGCCAAATGACCATTCTATCCACATATCATGCAGTTTGTCTTGAAAAACTCTATATTATCTAACTACAGCTTAGAAAAGGAGAACTTATTTTATCATTTTTATGTAGAGCCTAGAACAAAGCATGGAGGAGAAGAAAATAATTTTTCAAAGATAGGTTTGTTGCCTATAGATGTGCATGAAATCGTCAATGGAAATGGAAGAAAAAAAGGTTTGAGTAGAAACAACAGAAGAAACATTGCTGAAGTAAACAGATATTAAAAACCCCCACCATTTGTAGCCTTTTTATAACTCTCTGGGAGTAGTCTTCTTGTAGAATCAAGTCTCTGCAAGTCAAAATTGCTTTCCCTTTGTTCTGTCTCTGCAATCATTCAACAATATCATCAACATTTGTCCAATTAAATAAAGAAAAGAAAAAGGCAAACTTGAAATCTTTTTGCCATGTGGGGAAGTGGAAATTTCTCTCCAAAGGCTCTAGATCATTAACCCTCCGCTCTTCCATTTACATACCTGAATAATGGCAGAGAGTGAGAGAGAGAGAGAGAGAGGGGGCGAGAATACCGATGGTGCTGAACGGCGGTCCAACGTGCTCCGACAATGCTCCGGCGCGGCATCTCGCGGCGGTTCCTGACCAAAAACATGGGTTAGAGACCGGATATAGTGAGGGGAAGAAGATGATCCGAATGGTTTCGCGAAAACTCACCTCGTTTGGCCGGAAAACGCGTGGACAACGGCGGCGGTGGCAGAGCAACGATAACTAAACGCAAAACTGAATGGTGGGAAATGAAGAGGGTGATGAGAGGAGTCCGAATCTGGTCTCCTTTTTTGCCAACTGTGGCCAGACGGCGGCCCGAATCTTGTGGTGGAGAAAGAAGAGAGAAGAGAGAAAGATGTTCAACGTGAAAAGAAGAAAGAGAGAGGACTGATGGAGTACTCACCACAAAAGCAAGCTGGATAACCTATCCTACCCTCTTAAATGACCTTTCACCCATCAGTTTTCCTTACAATAAAAAAGTGGTCCCAAATTTTGTGAATCACTCAGAAGCTGCCAATTGTCATCCAAACTTGTTGCTGCTACAGTAAATCTTGTCTTCCCAAATAGTCAGTTATGATAATAATGTAAGATTGATGAATAATTGAATATTGTACATCAATCTGATTTGTCAGTATGCTAAACTTTAAAAGCATTCGTTGTCACCCTTTAAATGTCATAGTCATTGACAGGCTTCTGTATTCTAATTTCTAAAATGAAGGTTTCAACTCTCAATAGGAAGAACCTCAACTTTCAAACTACTGTTTGAGGTAGGGAACTTTCATAACAAAGTTTCTTTGGTTGTATTGGGAGGGGATACAAGTTACTTTTGCTTGCTCCAGTAATCATAATTCTAAATTCTTCATAGCTCTAATAGATGTATTCATTGCATAGTAATTAAGGATAGGACTCAACCCATTACTCTTTCAAAAGCAGGAGTTGCATCCATACACTTCCGAGAATGGCACGCAATCTGTCTGCAACAATTTATGACATGACCATTTTCTTTTGAGGGGGGAGGGGAGATGAGAAGGAAAAGTATACACTTCAATACATCAATTGCGCAAGTGGAGGCCAATCAAATCTTTCGAAGCAAATAGCAAATTAGGTACTACTATAGACAAACATACAATTCCAACATAGTGAAGCATCCACATTACATTTTGAGATGCAGAATGTGTAATCTGACAGATCCAAAGCTTCCATTATGTCAATGAAGCATTAGTTTTGAGTTTTGTTGTACCTCGGTGTTCAATGTCACAAGAAACCATTATATTCATGGAATCAAATCTCAAGAGCACCTAATAGCGATACGATTTTCTAATTTTGAATCAGTCCCCAATTACTTCTGTATACAATACATAGATTCCCAGAAGTTCAGATGAGGCAGCATTATGAATATAATCAATGCTTACACACAAAATGTCAAGAGAGAATAAAGTATGTGCTCTCATAGGACTACCATCAATGAGATTTTGCGCAACTGAACTTAGGCCTATGGAACTTAGCAGTAGCTTGAGCAGAGCTTCTTAAAATTTAGCAGTGCCTATGGTGCGTTGTCAATAATGAAGTGCGTGCTGAAGGGAGTGTGGTACAATGCGTGTTGATAGCATTGTTCTTCTAAATTTGTTCATATCAATCACATTAACGTTGTGTAAGCTTATTTATTTATGTATAATTCGATCACTGGAATGATTGTAAGCTACATACATTAGCCAAGAAGGTTGTAATTTAATTTGTAGTACATTAAGTCCTTAATATTTTTTTTGGTACAGATGGGAAAGAAACAAAAACTAGACTCTCCTATAGAGAGTTCCAAAAGAATCAGGTAGCAACAAAGAAGACAACCCCTCTAGGATAGATCAAAGCACCTATAAAGCAGCAACCTCACCAGCACAAAAGTTGGCCTCCCGGTAAACGTGAACTTGGGAGGCTGAGCCTATGGCTTTGTGAGAAGATGATGGAGAACTGCAACCGGAGCTGGAGTTGACTTTGGGGTGGGGTTCCGTGAAGATACCAATGAATGTCTCTGGTGATGACACGTGTAGGGATTGATCTATCTGGCTAGTTCTGTTCATGACCTCCATGTACAAAACAAACCAGTTTTGGCCGCGGTTATGAGCTTACATAGGTGGTGAATTTTTTTTTTTTGTTTACCCCTTTTACTTATAATACTTCTGGAATTTTGAATGTACAAGTGTTTATACGGATTAGCTCATACTGTAGACAGACAGACAGTTTTGGTTGCTAATAATAATAAGTGAAAAGATCCAACACAGTTTGTATATACTTGAATTACTTAAGTACATTGGATTCATATTGTGTATATGAAATAAAATTTGATGGGAAACTCACTTCCATGATCTGTATGCTCTAGTGATATCCTTATACACACAACAAAAATAATAAATGGGATGACAAATTTACACAGCCATGATAACAAGTAAGCCTCTATTTGTTTTAAAAAAATTTGAATGCAAACCATCATTCTATCGACCTTTGAATACAGCTCAATAAGGGAGCTTCCCAAAAAAGTGATTAGGACATGACATTTTATCATTTGCATCTAAAACAATTTAAACCAAACATGCCATAAGTGGTAGTAGCTAGTAAGAACATATCCAGATCAAACATTTGCAATCTTGCGATATCATTATAGACCATGATCAAGTATTCAAGTTCAAGACTACCGGTCAAGGTTTTTTTGGTAGAACCAAATGGAAACAAAAAAGTGATATATTTCTCTCATGATCTTGAGATGATTTTTAGCATCATAGAATAGTTAAAAATAAAATCAGCTTTCCATTCCAACTTTTGTTTAGAGACTTTCTGTACAGAGTTTTGAAGTTAAGCATATCTCTAATGTCAGCTATGATAGAACCAAAAACATGATACGGTTCCATTAAGGCAATCACTTTCACAAATAACCTTCCTGAAGCACAGTTAATAAACCTATGGTGCCATTCTGGGAAGAAGAGAGAAAGAGGGAAGAGGGCTTACTCCGCCGTCGGACGAGCGCCGCGTTGCAGGGAGAGGAGGTGGGGACGAGCGCCGTGTTGCAGAGAGCAATGAACCATGAACTGAGTGAGTGAGCCACGAACTGAGTCTTCACTAAGGATGGAAGGCCCACAGTGGCCGTTTTCCGGCGTGCTCCGGCAACCGAGTCACTCTCTGAGGATAGAAGCTCCACAGCGGCACAGAAGAGTGAAAAGAGAGAGCGTGAATACAGAGAGAGTGAAATGTGAGTAATGAAGGGGGGGAAAAATAAGTTGGTGTAGTGTGTACCTCATCTCGAGATGATGGTTCAACATTAGCTACAGGCTCACTTTGTTGTAGATGTCCATCTAAAGATCTTTCGAAAGATACATTTTGTTGAATTGGTGTGGATTGACACCTACGACGAACACGTCTTGAGCCAGCCATACCTGGGAAGTAGAATGTATCAAACAGGTCTTTGACAAGCAAGTTAAATTGTGTTTCAGAGCATAAATAAAGATAGCAACTATTAATGTATATATAGTTGTCTAGTACATCTGTTAGTGATTAAGATCAGAACTGCTACTCATTTGGGATCATAGCTAGCATTATATTAGGCGGATATCCTACCTGTTATGTTAGGAAAATATTGTGATTAGTAGTAAATCTCGTAACTAGTTGTACACAACATATGTCTAGGAGTAAATAGAAAATATCAAGGTAGCTATTTTTAGAAGCAATGCACTCACAGTGCCCAGTCTTTGCGGTTCTGTACATATATATATGTATATGATTGAGAATCAATGAATAATCATTCTCCTGCCACTCTTCTGCCTTATTATCCATTATACCTTTTTTCTAACTTGAAATCAGAGCTCTAAAGCTCTGACAGCACTACTAGATCCGGGAACCATGAAAAACTCAAGCCACGAGCAACCCTACTGAGGAGATCAAGCAGGAAAAATTCAATATATTCATTGCCATGGCAGCAAAAAAACAAACAGCACCCCTACGGAGTTATTAGAACAAAACAAATTAGAAAGAAAGTAAGCTAAATCTCTGCACCCTCAATACATGGCAGCAAAAAAAAAACAAACAGCACCCCTACAACCCAGTAAATATATGGAAAAACAGCATAATGATCGTTCAAGTAGAGAAATAGTCAAGTCTAAAGTTATTCCAACAGGACTGGATGTCAAAGTTGCCTATAGTATACCCATGTGACTTCTATCTACGTACACTACTACTATTCTTTCCCTGCCAAAGGGCAGAGCGCCGTATGTCCAATCCTCACACACAGCAGCGACAACACAATAGATAGGGCAAAGCAACAAGTACTACCCTCCTTTCCTGCCACATCCCCCCATCCACCACTCGCAAAAACAAAGAAAGTAAGTACTCTTTCCTTCTTCAGCAGGCAGCAGCTAGCTAGCTCTAGCTGCACCAATTCCTAGAAGAAGAAAAAGTCGACACCCCATACATAAATAAGCCTTCCCCTCCAAGCCAGCCAGCCCATCTACTGTAGTCAACAAACACAACATTTGCGATATTTTAAGCAGCAGGAAATCACAATGTATAGGCTGCAAGAAACTTCGTGATTAATTATCATATAGGAAATGAGTATTAGGTTTTGTAATAGAAGTGGAATAAAGAAGATTGTGATGGACATTGAGGAGTTCTGAAGTCTGGGAATCGGTCACATTAATCCTGTTTTCTAATGGGTAAAATGGCTTGGTATTCTTGCAGGATCAATGCTTGAAATTCAGTGCTTGCAATTGACTGATCTCTCATTCGTGTCTTGACACAGTTCTAGAATTTTTAGACATACCATTGAAGGCAGCATCTCTTATCTGTGCTTGATCATTGATATCCATGAAGAATGTAGAGTAACTGAGTTATAATTGAATATTCAGTGTGATATCTTGAATACTATGGTTTTCTGTTATCAGCATTTATTACCTTGAACATAATGTTGTCCTTTTTCAATTGTTATTTCTTTTTTATTGTGATAAATGAACATTTTGAACCTGATGTTGGAAATGGTTGAATTGACATCTTATTTTGATATTGGATTCATATACTTATTAATGTATGGAACACTGCACTTGATACACCATTTGTGCAAGTTCTTTCAAAGTGACCAGAATTTTCGATGACTTAAGCTGATGAAGGCTAAAATAGGGACACAGATGAACGTGTTTGTCAATGGTTAGTGAACCAGAAGTTCATGAGGTGTACATAGACGCAATAGTTATGAATCAATGAATCATTATATCTTAACATAAATCTAATATCAAATTCTCTTATTAGAGTAAGAATCAAGATTAAGTAGAGGTTATCATTTTCTTTTTCCTCAATTTGAGGTTTCTCATTGTCTCAACCATTATCTATATCATGGAATGAATATTACGTTAATATTCTTCTGATTCACATGAATATCCTTAATCAGAAGGGAAGAAGCAAAGCATATTAAATGGTTTATTTATGATCAAAGAAGAATTGCTAGGTACAAAACCAAAATACACGAGAAAAAACTAGTACACAGAATCAACGAGTTGCAAGAATGGAACAAGCATGACTGCAATAAATATAGGTACATCAAACAGAAATTGAAACACACCACAACATCCTGGTACATCATTTTTAGCATCAGGAATGTACTAAGTTCAAGAACCATTCCAGAATATTGCAAAATAAGTTCACTAAGTTAGAATCGCCATAAGTTCCAAGTTCAACACAATATAACAAAAAAAATTAACATGTCTATAAAATCACTAATATAACATAAAGATCCCATTTTGCAACACGCCCTTTAACAAAGAAACAACAGAAGGATCACAAAATCATATCTTGATTATCATCATTAAAACTGTCATTAATGGTTGAACTTTCAGGATCATCATCTGCAGCCGTTCTTGCCAATTGTATATGTGCGGTATCATCAGAGAAAATTTCTTCCAAGTTCTGTGATGGGTATGCATCTATGGATGCCATAATTTCATCATCTTCACCCATTTCGTACAAGTCTCTTGGCTTCAAATGAATTGGAATGCTCCAACCTTTTTCCTTCTCATCCTCCACATAATAAACCATTTGAGCTTCTGAAGCTCTAATGTATGGTTCATCATCTTCATGTTCTCCCGTATGTATTAGTCTTGCAAAGTTAACCGAGAGAAAACCCAACTTATTTGTCTTCATACCTCTTGGGTTAGTGGTATTAGCCCATTCACATTTAAACATGGGTATTATGAAGCCATTATAGCAAACCTCAATGATGTCTATCAATCTTCCATAGTAAGGCACCCCTCCGAACCTCATTTGAGCGTCACTATTGCTTGAGGAACTCCTGGTTCCAAACATGCCAAAAACTCCACTGTTTTGAGTTTTTAATAACCTATCTCGTGCCAAGGTTCGAAATTTGTATCCATTGACATTATATGCAGTGAACCTTCTAACTTTGTCATAAGGACCTTGCGCAAGACTAACAAGAACATCTTTATCTGGTCCACTAAGACTGTCGAGATTGTTACAAATCTAGATGCCATAATAATATATATTGTCAGTCACATTCTTATTTAAAAAAACATAAATGACACACATACACACATTAATAATCATTGTTATGAATACTAACACGATTGGCGAACCAACGAACAAACTCTCTATGAACCTTCGTGTCTACCTCGGAAGCACTCCTTGCACCTCCCCTTAGTTGCCTTCGCACGAAATTTCTATACTGCCTATTTAGTTGTATATCATATTAGATGTGTGAAAACACAAGTTAAAAATAATTGATCCAAGTAGAATAATTACTTACTGAAGATAGTAATCTACTATAGGGCAGTTCGTTAATACATGCCTATGAGCCTGTAACTTTTCCATGGGTGTCAGGGTGACAAATGAAGAGCCGCCAACCGATTTTCCAACTTTAGGAAATAGTTCAGCTACTCGTGTGCCAGATTGTATATCATTAATAGGCTCATCGTCTACACGACTAGGTCGGTTCCATCTAGTCTCAATGTTATCTAGATACCTTGAACAAAATGTAAGAATCTCTTGTACAAGGTAGCCTTCTGCAATAGACCCTTCAGGTCGTGCTTTATTACGTACATAGGATTTTAGCTGTCCCAAGTACCTATTGTTCAACCACAACAAATATTATTTAGAACAACCTTGTACATTATCAAGTCGAAAAAAAATGAAACGAATGCTATCACACATATTTTACCTTTCTATAGGATACATCCATCGATAATGAACAAGACCTCCAAGCTTAGCTTCTTCAACAAGGTGAACAACCAAGTGAACCATAACAGTAAAGAATGAAGGAGGAAATAACATTTCCATGTGACATAAAGTGAGGACGATTTGATTTTGCAATCTGTCTAGATCTTCAACTTTCAATACTTTGCCAGATAATTGTCTAAAGAATGAGCACAATTCAATTAATATTGCTGAAACCTCATCAGGCAATGTTGTCCGCATGGCTAACGGTAGCAATTGCTCTATCAATATATGACAATCATGACTCTTCAACATTCCATTCAACTTAACACTGTCCAAGTCAATGCACCTAGAAATGTTGCTTGAATAACCATCCGGCACAGTGATATTCTTAAAGTCGTTAAAAATGCCTTCCTTCCTTTATTAGTCAATGTAAAGACAGCTGGAGAATATTTTCCATTTTCATTTGGCCAAAGGTCAGGCCTTAAGCCCATAACTTTAAGATCTCTTCGAGCATTTACATGATCTTTGGTTTTTGCGCTGTCATTTAGCAAAGTATATATGACATTGTCGCACACGTTCTTCTCAATATGCATCATATCAAGACTATGACGCAAGCAATTATTCTTCCAATATGGAAGTTCAAAGAATATGCTTTTTTTTTTCATTGTTGAGCGGTACCTTGTGCAAGTCGACGGCCACGTGTTCGTTTTCCCGTCCCTTCTTTCTCTGGTTTTCTACCAAATATGACATTGATGTTTTGAACCTGTTCAAGAATTTCAAACCCAGATAATGTTTTTGGTGGACTACGCATGTCTTGCTCACCATTAAAGTGGACCCTATTCAATCTAAATCTGTGTCTATGGTCAAGAAAACGACGATGACCCATAAAACACCATTTTTTGCTATGAGGACGACGACAGGGAATAGAGTCAAAGTTACAAGATGGGCAAGCAAGTCCGGTGTATGTGTTCCACCTGGAAAGTGTTCCTAGCCCAGGAAAATCACTAATTGTCCACATTAAAGTTGCGTGCAATTTGAACATCTCTCGCTTGAAAGAATCATAGGCATCCACACCCGTTGTCCATAACTCTTTCAACTCTTTGATTAAAGGTTGTAAGTAGACATCTATATCATTTCCTGGCATTTTTTTACTAGGAATTATCATTGAAATTATAAAAGATGTCTGCTTCATGCACACCCACGGAGGAGTATTGTATGGAATGAGAATAACTGGCCAAACACTATAGTTTGAACTCATGACACCAAGAGGATTAAAACCATCAGTGGTTAATGCGAGACACACATTTCGTGAATCTGATGCAAACCAAGTATGCATCGAGTCAAACTGCTTCCAAGCTTCAGAATCTCTAGGATGCCTTAGCATTCCGTCGTTGTTATTATTGACAGCATGCCATCTCATATCCTCAGCTGTCTTTGATGACAAAAACAATTTCTATAATCGAGGTTTCAGTGGAAAATAACGAAGAACTTTTGCAGCCACTTTCTTCATACCATTTCCATCACCGGACACCCCAGTTTTACTAGCTTTTACCCTTGATTTCCATTTGGAAGTGTTACAAATTTTGCATGTCTCCCTCTGTTCATCTTCCGTATTACCCCAATATAGCATACAATTATTCGGACACACGGGTATCTTTTCATAGTTCAAACCAAGCTTTATGATTGTTTTCTTGGCCTCGTAAAATGAACTTGGAATATTTGCATGTTCAAATGCATCTTTCAATAGTTCTAAAATCATTGTCATGTCTTGTCGCTTATTCCACACAGGCATTTGATATGATACAACTTCACCAAAAAAGACAATCTTGAATATTTTGTACACCCTTCGTACAAGGGTTCTTTTACATCTCTAGCTAATTCAAAGAATTCTTCAGCTTCATGTTGTTCTTGAGCTGTGTTTGGCATCACATCTGCATCCTGATCAATCTCTACATTTGATGCAATGGGTACTTCATTTGCAAGGTGCCTATCAACTCCAAATGCATCATTGATCATGTTCTGAATAGGATCCTCAACAACAGTAGTATCTTGAATTACATTAGGAATATTACTAAATGAGATATTACTAGTTTCTGTTGTTCTGGACTCCCCGTGATAGAACCAACAAGTGTATCCTGTTGGAAATGGTGTACAGATTAAGTGATCATACACCACATCCCTACTCTGCCATTTTTTGAAGCCACATCGTTTACAAGGGCATAATGTTTTACCATTTACTGATTGATGTTCAAAGGCAAAATCAATAAATCCCCTAACCCCTTGGTCATATTCAACTGAGTTTCGTGGCTTCATAATCCATGACTTATCCATTGCTTCAAAATATTAAATCTGGATTTAAAAATAACACACTACTTCATAGTTAAAGTAAAAGAAAATAATCTAAAACAGTTTTATATTAAACATATAATATTGTAAAAAAATAGTTAAAATATTGATATTAAATGAAAATGAAATCCACTAAACAGTGTTATATATGTTAACCAAGATAGAAGCAAAAGCTTGTCTAGAGTCTAGAATAGTGTTGCCCGAATTATTCAACAAAGAAATTAAGAGGATAAAGCAAACAAGTATAATCACATTGAAGAGAACAAGGCATCCTTATAAGATCACAGATTGCAACTCCTACTAATGGTGACACCGAATGAAGAAAAACTACGCAAAACCTTTTCATAAACAACTGATCTCATCACATTGAATAAGATAGTGATCTAAGCACATGACTTTTGTCTTTTCACATTAAAATCATAGGAACATCTCTAACAGTAGCATGACATCAAACCAAGGCTTGTAGCATGTCAACAGAACAAGTTTTAATTGTGCAAACAATACAACTTATTAAAGATCAAGCCAACTAGATAAAGCCGAAGACCAACGTGAAGCTCAAACTCCTACTGTTGAGTTTTTTTATTTCGAACCGTCCTTTAACAGCCTTGCTTACCACCCTCTAACCACCTTTGATTGCTTTCAAAAAGACCATATTCTTTCCTTGACATGATGACACTAAATTCAATTTTTGACCAACAAAGCTCAGACCAGCCACCGTTTTAGAAAGCATCCTCCCGCTTATGTGATCCTATTCATATCTTATTAGTGCTTCAAACAGTTACATCATTTAACTTATCCTTTTTTTCAACTCAATAAATTAAAAGAGTGTGTGAATCAATATCACATGAAGTGTCAATTCATTTCTACTATCAATATCACATGAAGCTTAACAATCAATAGAAAATGTGTATCCATTTAGATGAATCACTAACCCAATTGAACAAGCAGGATATCAAAGCACAAGAAAAACTCCAAATACAAACATAAGCTCAAGCGCACTAATATCAACAAATTAGCCATTGAAATAGTAAAATGTAAATGAATCACAACCAATTAAATTACTGACTTAGATACCCAAAAACTAAACTTACTGACTTTGGTATAATATATCCATATCAATGAGGTGTCAATTTATTTCTACTATGAAGAACACAACAAGCTTATGTATTCATGCAGTAGTACACCAAAAATTGAAACTTTAACGTATGAATCATCAACCACAAGAAGTAAAATTTGGAAACCCAATTTCATTGAGAGAGTAAAACGTGAATAAATGACAAATAAATCACAGATGTAGATACCCTTACTGAGATGGAAAGGAGGCAACGAGGGTTAACTCAATTTGCCCAAATGTGAATAATTTCATTTCTAATTTCATGAAGCTTAAGCCAAATGGAAAGGAGGCAATGAGGGTTTCCTCAATTTCCCTCTTTTCAAAACCATCAAAATTGATGAGAATTAGGGAGGAACAAGAAGAAAAGAAATGTGAACCTTACCTGAACGGAAGCTCGCCGGACGAAGGATGACGACCACCGGTGGACGGCGACCACAAACGAAGAAGAAGAAGAACAGCAAAATAACCCTAAGCGAAGCAAAAGAACGTCCAGGAATTAGAGAGGAAGAAGAAGAAGAAGAAGAAGAAGAAGAAGAAGAAGAAGAAGAAGAAGAAGAAGAAGAGGCCATACCTTTGCGCACAAAGATGAGGAGAAAGTCTAGCGGGAATGTGAATTGAAGTGAAGTGAAGATTAGTTACTGAAGGGGAAAGTGAAAAAAAATAGAGGGAATGTGAAAAAAGAAGCGTGGGTATTCCATTTTTAACAAAACCGTCGGTAACTTGTATTGAACCGCCGCTATAATTTATGCTTTGCGACGGTTTCATACAACCGCCGTGATAACCGCCGCAAATTAATACCGGAGGCGGTTGCACTAGAACCGCCGCAGAGTGCCTGACGCAAATTCCAGATTTCCCTGTAGTGTCTACGATCTAGTAAATTTATCCAATCTTGTTTGAGGTCTTGATGCTTGAAACTTTGGTATTCCTTACTTATTTCTTTCTTGCTTTGCCAACCTTTGAGTACCTAAATGCTTGTTGATATTGTCTTTTGTCTTGCATGCTCATGGTTAGTGTTTGCCATACATGATATATTTATACCATGTTTTTCCATCAACACATGTGTACATGTACAACACAATTTATCAAGCAATATTCTAGATGTCTATGAATTTTCCACAATTAATATTTAGCATTTCAATAAATAATATTTGGCATCATCAAAACTTAACATATTTAAACCTACAAGGTTTCACAATTATTATTATAAATTTGTCATTATTATTAATCATTAATATTGTATATTATTGTTATTACTATTGTTGCTACTTTTATTTTGTTATTAATATTGTTGTTGTTGTTACTATAATTATTAAGATTTTTTTTATTATTGTAGGTCATACAATATGTCTCTAATTGTAGTGTTCGTGTACTCCAATGGAAGGATCTTTGATGGAGAAGAAGGAATCATATTCGAAGGGGATAAAAAAACAATGCAAATAAAACGTGGAGTTGGGTATGAGCTTCTGAGGACAAAGATTCATGCTAGGTTGAAACTTCATCCAAATCAATGTGTTCCGAAAATTGTCACTCGGTTTATGATATCCAAAAATCCGATAAAATACATTGTTTATCAAATTAGTGCCGATGAGGATGTGGAATGCATGATTAACTCTTTTGAGCAGAATTCATGGATGACAACACTGGAGTTATACTGTGATATCGCTGTTTTCGGTAGTTCGACAGTCCTTGCGCCATCATTATATAGTAATTTCGAGGTACAACAATATGATGTAGATCTCAGATCATCGGATGAAGATATGGATTGGAACAGTGAAATGGAGCTCAATTCTACTGGATACGAAGACTAAGATGAAATACCAGATGGTGATTCGTCAGATACTGAAGATGAAGCTGATCAAATCGCCAGTTCAATGGCATCACCGGTAATCATGGCTTCTCCCGTTTCATCTCTGAGGCCTGCAGCACATTGTGTTCCACAACAAACAAGTATGATATTATTGTTACTAATTTTCTTACTAATATTGATGGTGTTATTATTATTATTATTATTATTATTATTATTATTATTATTATTATTATTATTAAGGTTATTACTATTATTGTATATTTACAGGTCAATCACACGGTGCATTATTCAATTCATCTCCTCATTACAGTTATATTAATTGGGACCACCCCAATGAAGAAATGGATTTTCAAGGGTTGGATGTTCCTGGGTCATGGCGTGTGGGTCAGGAATTATATGTCGGTTTACGATTCGACAGTAAACAAGCATTTCAACTAGCTGTGAAGAATTACTCAATGAACATTCACCCGTGATTCATAGTTGTTGAATCAAAACCAACAATTTTATATGTTAAATGTCCAAAACATGCAGAAGGTTGCCCATGGAGGATGAGGGCAATTTTATCAAAGAAGACAGACAAGTGGCATGTTAAGAAGTGGGGTGGTCAACACATTTGTGTGAATCCTATGTTGTCGCAAGACCATACAAAGTTGATTCTAACTTTGTTTGTTCTGCCATATTGGGTATGATCCTTAGCTAGAATTTTATTTTGTACATTAATATTTAATTTGGTTCATTTAAGATTTGAATTGAGCTTACAAATATTTTTAGGCATGGTCCGAGATGAACCATCGGTGCAGATTTCGCTTATCCGAGAAAGGATCCAAAATATGTTTGGATACAAGATATCTTATAGGAAGGCATGGAAGGCCAAACAGAAAGCGATCGTGCATGTATTTGGAGATTGGGATGAATCGTACGCACTATTGCCTAAATGGTTGGAGTATATGCAGTTGCATGCTGATGGTTCCTATTATAAAATCGAGACAAACGATGTCGTAGTTGGTAATCGGGTGAACACCAATGCCGAAAGTTTCACCGAGTTTTTTGGACTTTCAAACAATGTTGTGATGCGTTCAACCACTGTAAACCGATAATACAAGTTGATGGCACACACTTATATGGTAAGTATCGTGGGACATTGTTAATTGCCACAACACAAGATGGAGACAGTCATGTGTTGCCGTTTGCGTTTGTAATCGTGGAAGGAGAAACTTTAGGTGCATGGTCATGGTTGGCACTTATACGTGAACATGTTACCAATAAAAGAGGAATATGTTTGATCTTCGACCGTCACCAAAGCATTAAATCAGCTGTGGCAAATCCACACCTTGGTTGGCAGCCCCCAAACGCGTACCATGTATATTGCATTCGACACATCTCCAGTAATTTTAATCATAAATTCAAGAATGCAAAGTTAAAGTTTGAATTGCTAAAGCTAGGTAACATATTATTCTATGCATTTGTTTAAGGTAATTTGTTTTGAATCATTTTGCTTTGCACATTTTTAGGGTATACAGTCTGCTGAGGTTGGAAAAATTCCGCCAAATAAGCCCAGAAATACAAAGGTGGATTGATGGCATTTCGAAAGAAAAATGGAGTTTGGCTCATGATGACAATGGTTGTAGATATTGTAACGCCCCGATTTTCACGTTTTCTAATTCTTCAATATTTTAACGTATATATTTTATTCAAGGTCTTAGGAATGGAAATAAAATATTCCGAGATCATAGTCATGCTCGACAATATCGTAGGAAACTACGATTAAGTTTTTAGTTGACAACTCAAACGGAGTCCGGTCTGCGTTTTTACACTGACAGTATGATTTTACTGCTCAGGAGACCTCAGATAGACCCGTGAATGAGACAGTAAGTCTTAGAATTCGATCCTCTACATTTCGGTTAAATTTCGTAAAAATTTCAGAGAAATCACTTCCTGACCTCCGTTCAAGCGGAATCCTCAATCGGGTGACGAACGGAGCCACATATGGATTTACCGGGACTCGCCAACGGATAATCTTGATATCACATCATCCCAGGACATTTCGGAGAGTATGCCAGAGTCGTCATGACGATTGAGAAAAACTAGACGCGAAATGACCAAAATGCCCCTAACCTTAGTGTTTTGCACTTTTACCATTTTACCCTTTTGGCAAATGACCATTTTGCCCTTAAGTGACTTGTTTTAAGGCTGAACTCAGCCCCTCACTCTCTCATTTTCGCACAGCCCCTCCAGAGATAGAGCTCCATAGTTGTTCTTGAGAGAAAACACCATTGTTGGTCTTGAAGCTCCTTGAGTTCTTGTTGGAATCACTTGATTCCTTGAGCAATCTTCCTTCATTTCAAGGTAAGATCACTTCTATGATCTCTTAGCTTCTTGAATATCTCTTTATTTCAAGATCAAGATCCATTTTCATGAAAATCATTTCTTAGATCCAAAAGTTTGAAAATCCATAGGAAATTGTAGAAAAATCATTTTGATGTGAGACCAATTTCTTTGAACTCACTTCATCATTCTCTACCTAAACCCAAGAGCTTGTGATTCAAATCTCATCATAGCTCAAAGCACAATATGGCCGAACCCTATATGAAATGATGAATAGTGTTTTTCATCAATTTTTGATTTCTAACACTTGATTTCATCCTTAGATTTCCTATGCCTTTGAATCCATGGAATGGAAAACCAAAATCAATTCCTAGCTTTATTCTCTTTAGGGTGGCCAAAACCCTCTTTGTGAGAATTGTTGAGTTTGGTTTGATTGTTGTTTAATGTTTGATTGTTTGGTTGTTTGTAGTTGGTGACAATTATCAGAAGGTTCACAAACCGATCAACCGACTTTAATCCGGGAATCTGCTCTTCAACAGGTATGGGGGTGAACATCATCACACCAAGATGGTGGTGGTGAAGATGGTTGTTTAAGTTTATGTGTGGGTGAAACCCTTTAGTTTGGGTTCACTTTTAATTGTTAAGTTTTGTTTAGTTCTCTTGAAGAACAAGATTGTCATGATAAGTTTATGCTTTAGTATGTTGTAGTGTGCTTTAGCATATGTTGATGATGATATGATTGAATGAAAATCATTTTCATGTATGTTGAAAAACCTACTTTGATCACTAGATCAAGTATGGACTTTTATGCTTGGTTATGAGACCATGATGTGTGACGGACTTGTATGTTTTGGTTATGATGTAATAAGGTGTAATTGTGGTTTGTCATAATTGGTGTGAGCTTTTGAGCTATATTTGCTTAGTTGGTGAAGCAAAGTCTCCATTTTTCATTGGAGTAGGCTAGCGGCCGTAGTAAGAGGAAATATAAGAACATGTGTTGTTCTTGATCTAGCAAGGTTTTGTGTAACAAAACATGATTTCATAACCTATGTTTCAAAGAACTATGAAAAGTGATTTTGATCCAAAGATCAAATGAAGTTTTAACCTTTTAAGTGTGTCACCAAAGTGGAAAATGTCTTTTCTTTAGCCATAGGTTTGTTAATCAAACTAAGTGTTTCAAAAGAGAATTAATGAAGAAGTTAAGGAAAAGTGAAAACAGGGCACTCGCCCAGCGAACCCTGTCTCGCCCCGCGAGACAGAGGGAAAAGAAGGCATTCGCCCGGCTAACCTTGCCTCGCCTCGCGAGACAGTGGGCTAGCCCGAGCAGCAAAGATGCAGCTTCTCTGCCTCGCGTAGTGAAGTATTTCTCGCCCCGCGAACCGCCTAAGCAGTGAAGAATTACAGCTCTCTGCCTCGCGACGTGAGACAATTATCGCCTCGCGATGCAGAAGGTCGGTTTGAAATACAGTTCTCTGCCTCGCGACGCGAGACAATATACGCCTCGCGATACAGAGGATCTGTATAAGGAACAAATACAGCTCTTAGCCTCGCGACGCGAAACTTCTGTTCGCCCCGCGAGAAAGGAATTTCAAATGAGGTATCACTGCCCTAATTTAGCTAAGCGAATGTACTCTCGCTAAGCGGATTTCACCTTTTACAAAATGCTAGAAATGCAGTAAGTAGTTTAAATGTTGTTTCAAATCAAATGAGTTTTCAATTGTAAAAGTTGTTTAGTTTACAAAAGGAGTTTTCTAACTCAATCGTAAAAGTTTGTGAAAACCTAAGTTAAGTAATTAACTTAGAGTTGAAGACAATGGTTAATTATGTATGGTATGTGGTGGAACAAGACCATGTACTATACCATTGATGACTTAGTACATCAATGAGTTCATAAGACTAAGTGAAATCAACACTTGTTTCCTTAATTGAAAGACAAGGGATTAATATCTTAGAAAGGCTTAAAGACTCATCTAAGAGGACTCTCAATCCTTATTCATAATTCTTAGGACTTGAGACATAATTCATAAGACGTAAACACAAACACGAAACGTTTTGGTTTTCGAAACAGTAGTTCGATGACGGACCGATGATTCGGATCTAGGTTAATCGTTCAATTGTTTCCGTCTTGTGATAACTGGAATGAGAGAGATCCTGAGACTGTGCAGGTATGGGACTGTACAGTGGAAGGAATCTTGAGACTATGCAGGTATGGGACTGTATAGTTAAGGGAAGGCATATAAGAATTGATTGGTACTATCTATACCAACAAGATTTATCTTCTTTTCGGGAGCTCAGAACATAAGAACTTTATAGTTAAGCGTGCTTGACTTAGAGTAATTATGGGATGGGTGACCTTCTGGGAAGTTTCCTAGAAAGCGTGTGAGTGAGGACAAAACACGCTGAAAAGACTTGTGTTGGTTTGTAGGGACAATCGGCGATTCTGAAAGCAGTCTGGATCATTCCAAAGGAGTCACGAGATATTTATCCGATGGATAAATGTTTTATAAAACAAAGATGTGTGTAGTATCTAAGGAAGAGAACCTTAGTGAACCTTGAGGTCTATCCAATGGATAGATATTGCTTTATCGCATCTGCTTTGTGTAAGCATTGGCATTTCATGTACATAGTTGTAAGGCCTTGAGCCTAGGAGTTGAGCTTACACCTTGATGTGGGTGCGAATCTTACGGTGACGATCTTCAATGGTCTTTTTGGAGGTATAAGGGTTGGAAGGGCTGACATGTGACCAGTTGGTGATTCTTCTGTGTCGTGGCTAATCCGTGCAATACACTGATATCCTCTACTAGATGCCGTACTTTTCATGTTTGGTCGAGAGTGTTACCGTAAAGCCAGATACGTGCACGTTACGAATGTTGTAGCATCTTGCTCATGGCTGGCAGAAATCGGAACATGTCCTCCCATTCACTCTCTCCGAATGTTTTGTTAGCTCCATGGAGTAGGGGTCAGAGTAGTACCCAGTGACATTGGCATTGAGTCATGTACATTGCACTGCATTGCATGCTTGTGGATGTTTACATTTACTGTTATATATCGTTGTTCTGTTTAAGAATGCATTATATTGTACTGTTAACTGTTTAACATGATTTATATTGAGAGTTTTAGTATGTTGTTTAACTGCTTAACATGTTGGATACGCTGTTACCTGGTGAGTCGTCCCGTTTTTACTACTGCTGTTTTGTTGTGTTGATGAACGGGAATCTCACCCATATCTATATGTTTTCTGCTGGTACTTGTTGTTGCTGCTTGAACAGATGGACGCGACGATGGTTCGGTTCAGCAGTCCCTTTGGGTTCGGAGGTGGACTCTTTTGCTGTTTTAGTTTTGTTGTCGGCCAGACTATGTCAGTTTTTGTAGTACCTTTTGGGAGCTATGACTCCTAGTACTTATTGTATTTCTTATGTCAATCATACATTGTTGATGTTTCTGTTTTCCGTTCTCTGTTTCTGTATTTATAATACAATATGTTCTAGAAATGCATGGTGAACCTAAGTTCACTTACCAGTATTATTTATTACCTTTACTAATCCCATTACATCTTTATGAAAAGAAAAGAAAAGAAAAATCGTATTTTTCGCATTAATAAATATTTTCGGCCTTATAAACGTTCGGGAATGTGGCACTCGGGAAAGGGTGTTGCATTATTTGGTATCAGAACTGGCCGAGTCTTTTTGGGGTTTGTAGGTTATTGTGTGTCTTGTTTGTGTTGTGTTTTCTCTGATTGTCGTTTTGTGTTATTGTTTCTTATAGAAAACAATGTTGGAGAGGATGATGACTTCGGTCTATCCTTTTGTATTGTTTGTTCTTTGTGTTGCGTTTCTGTAAGGAAGACAACACCTATTTGTTATTCTCTGCATTATTGTTTCTGAAGAGGAATGATATTAGGCAGGAGAGTAATGTTTTTGCTTTCTTGTAAGTTGTCACTCGCAAAGTTCTTCAGAACGAGTGTTTTTCGACGAATGCCAGACGAGTTGAAAGACATGGAGTTCCTGCAGCTACGTCAAGGAGGAATGTCTATCAAAGAATATGCTGATCATTTTGAGTCCCTGTTGAAGTCTTCGAGGTATTTCCATCTTCATCCCGATGAGGAGTGGAAGTGCACAAAGTTCAAAGAAGGTTTAAGGGACGAGATTCGAGGAGAGGTCTACCTCTTGAGGTCAAAGAGTTCTCGGTGTTGGTAGATGAATGCTTCGTAATCGAAGATCTGATGAAGACTCGTGAAGGAAGGAAACGTAACTCTGGACCGACTAGGTTTCATAAAGGCACCAATGGTCATGATGATAGATCTCGATGGAAACCGTATTCAAAACAGCAAGGTCAACAACAACATTCTGTAGGAGGAAGCAATGGGAGTATTAGTCAATTTGGAAGCGCCCCAAAGAAGTGCATGAAGTGTGGCAAGAACAATCATGTCACCAGAGGATGCTTGATCAAGGGAATCATATCCTTCAAGTGTGGAAAACCAGGTCATACTTCACGCGACTGTGTGCAATCAAAAGCTAGACATTCTATCAACGATGTGCAAGCAACGAATCCTAAGGTAATGAGTGGAGTTATACTGGGGATGATGCTGAGACTTCTCAAAGGGAAGATCTGATTCACGGTCAGATCGTCGTGGAAGGTAGAACCTTATCTATATCTTTCCTTACCCTTAGATTTGGTAATTTTTGCACTTTCTGCAAAGCCTGTTATAACTGCGAAAGTCTGTTTGAACTGTTCTATTTTCTGTAATGGATAGAACATTTTTCATTGATTTGATCTGTTTGCCTCTTTCGCAAATGGATTTGATCATAGGGATGAATTGGTTATCTTGTAACCATATCCCATTAGACGGTGCAAACAAAACCTTAGTTTTCCCTGATTCGGATAATTCTGGATTTGGATTGCCAACCAAGGAAACGTTTCTTTGAGAGAGGGAGCTCAACGAATACATGTTACTAACGAGTTTCTGGAAGTCTTTCCTGAAGACGTACCAGGTTTACCGCCAGTTCGGGACATCGAGTTTGTGATCAATCTTGTGCCAGGAACAGGACTAGCGTCTATGGCACCTTATCATATGGCACCTGCTGAGTTGGAAACCCTGAAGGAACAGTTGGTGGACTTATTGGGAAAAAAGTTCGTTAGACCCAGTGTGTCGCCGTAGGGAACGCCTGTGCTGTTGGTGAGAAAGAAAGATCAAACATCTCGCTTGTATGTGGATTAGCGCCAGTTGAACGAAGTTACCATTAAGAACAAGTATCTTCTTTCGAGGATAAATGACTTGATGGATCAGTTGAGGAGAGCGACAGTTTTCTCCCAGGATGTTTTGCGATCGGGTTATCACCAGATTCATGTAAAGGCAGAAGATGTACCAAGAACAGCGTTTCAAACACGCTATGGGCACTACGAGTACCTTGTAATGCTGTTTGGTATGACGAATACTCCACTATATTCATGGATTACATGAATAGGATCTTTCGTCCATACCTAGATAAGTTTGTCGTTGCTTCATAGATGACATACTCATCTATTCGCGAAACCAGGAAGTACACACTGAACATCATAGTGTGATTCTTCAGGTTCTGAAGGAGAAACAGCTGTATGCAAAGTTGTCCAAGTGTGAGTTTTGGCTCGACGAAGTAAAGTTTTTGGGTCATGTGATTTCAAAGGAAGGATAAAGCGTTTGAATGGACTGAAGCCTGTGAGGAAAGTTTGCAAGGATTTGAGAGAAGGTTGACTACTTCACCTATGTTAGTGCTGCCTGATCTCAAGGGAACATTTGTGTTCACACTCCAACATATTCCTCAGTGTATTAGACAATTGAGTGAATTGGTAATATGGTGTCCATTGGTCTGGACATTTTCGTATTATTTCACTGAAAGTTTTGTTATTACTATCTCTTGAGTTGCAACATAAACAACTTCTTGATACTGAAAGTTTCTTGATGAAACTTAGTCTAATCACTTTTACTTTTGGTGAAGGTGATCCAGTCTGATTTTTTCCAGACTGTTTATCTTTGATCCCCAAATTTATTGGAAGGTTCTTATGAAAGAAGGAACTTTATTAGAGTCATGGATGTAAACATGTATTAGCTATGCATTTTTACACTCACGAACCTACTGAAGAATCTTTTTGCATACCGGATATTCCTGTATTCATTCTAGATTGGTAAAATTCTTTTGTATACTTTCTTTTGAGACCAAGACCAAGAAAAATTTTCCTTTGTTGAAAATTTCTTTCCTTAATCTTCAGCGACCGAGTAGGTTTAGTTTTAAGTCACGGAATTTCGAGGACGAAATTCTTTTAAGAGGAGTAGGAATGTAACGCCCCGATTTTCATGTTTTCTAATTCTTCAGTATTTTAACGTATATATTTTATTCAAGGTCTTAGGAATGGAAATAAAATATTCCGAGACCATAGTCATGCTCGACGATATCGTAGGAAGCTACGATTAAGTTTTGAGTCGACAACTCAAACGGAGTCCGGTCTGCGTTTTTACACTGACAGTATGATTTTACTGCTCAGGAGACCTCAGATAGACCCATGAATGAGACAGTAAGTCTTAGAATTCGATCCTCTATGTTTCGGTTAAATTTCGTAAAAATTTCAGAAAAATCACTTCCTGACCTCCGTTCAAGCGGAATCCTCAATCGGGTGACGAACGGAGCCACATATGGATTTACCGGGACTCGCCAACGGATAATCTTGATATCACATCATCCCAGGACACTTGGAAGAGTATGCCAGAGTCGTCATGACGATCGGGAAAATCTAGACGCGAAATGACCAAAATGCCCCTAACCTTAGTCTTTTGCACTTTTACCATTTTACCCTTTTGGCAAATGACCATTTTGCCCTTAAGTGACTTGTTTTAAGGCTGAACTCAGCCCCTCACTCTCTCATTTTCGCACAGCCCCTCCAAAGACAGAGCTCCATAGTTGTTCTTGAGAGAAAACACCATTGTTGGTCTTGAAGCTCCTTGAGTTCTTGTTGGAATCACTTGATTCCTTGAGCAATCTTCCTTCATTTCAAGGTAAGATCACTTCTATGATCTCTTAGCTTCTTGAATATCTCTTTATTTCAAGATCAAGATCCATTTTCATGAAAATCATTTCTTAGATCCAAAAGTTTGAAAATCCATAGGAAATTGTAGAAAAATCATTTTGATGTGAGACCAATTTCTTTGAACTCACTTCATCATTCTCTACCTAAACCCAAGAGCTTGTGATTCAACTCTCATCATAGCTCAAAAATCACAATATGACCGAACCCTATATGAAGATGATGAATAGTGTTTTTCATCAATTTTTGATTTCTAACACTTGATTTCATTCTTAGCTTTCCTATGCCTTTGAATCCATGGAATGGAAAACCAAAATCAATTCCTAGCTTTATTCTCTTTAGGGTGGCCGAAACCCTCTTAGTGAGAATTGTTGAGTTTGGTTTGATTGTTGTTTAATGTTTGATTGTTTGTAGTTGGTGACAATTATCAGAAGGTTCACAAACAGATCAACCGACTTTGATCCGGGAATCTGCTCTTCAACAGGTATGGGGGTGAAACTCATCACACCAAGATGGTGGTGGTGAAGATGGTTGTTTAAGTTTATGTGTGGGTGAAACCCTTTAGTTTGGGTTCACTTTTAATTGTTAAGTTTTGTTTAGTTCTCTTGAAGAACAAGATTGTCATGATAAGTTTATGCTTTAGTATGTTGTAGTGTGCTTTAGCATATGTTGATGATGAGATGATTGAATGAAAATCATTTTCATGTATGTTGAAAAACCTACTTTGATCACTAGATCAAATATGGACTTTTATGCTTGGTTATGAGACCATGATGTGTGACGGACTTGCATGTTTTGGTTATGATGTAATAAGGTGTAATTGTGGTTTATCATAATTGGTGTGAGCTTTTGAGCTATATTTGCTTAGTTGGTGAAGCAAAGTCTCCATTTTTCATTGGAGTAGGCTAGCGGCCTTAGTAAGAGGAAATATAAGAACATGTGTTGTTCTTGATCTAGCAAGGTTTTGATGTAACAAAACATGATTTCATAACCTATGTTTCAAAGAACTGCGAAAAGTGATTTTGATCCAAAGATCAAATGAAGTTTTAACCTTTTAAGTGTGTCACCAAAGTGGAAAATGTCTTTTCTTTAGCCATAGGTTTGTTAATCAAACTAAGTGTTTCAAAAGAGAATTAATGAAGAAGTTAAGGAAAAGTGAAAACAGGGCACTCGCCCAGCAAACCCTGTCTCGCCCCACGAGACAGAGGGAAAAGAAGGCATTCGCCCGGCTAACCTTGCCTCGCCTCGCGAGACAGTGGGCTAGCTCGAGCAGCAAAGATGCAGCTTCTCTGCCTCGCGTAGTGAAGTATTTCTCGCCCCGCGAACCGCCTAAGCAGTGAAGAATTACAGCTCTCTGCCTCGCGACGTGAGACAATTATCGCCTCGCGATGCAGAAGGTCGGTTTGAAATACAGTTCTCTGCCTCGCGACGCGAGACAATATACGCCTCGCGATACAGAGGATCTGTATAAGGAGCAAATACAGCTCTTAGCCTCGCGACGCGAAACTTCTGTTCGCCTCGCGAGAAAGGAATTTTAAATGAGGTATCACTGCCTTAATTTAGCTACGCGAATGTACTCTCGCTAAGCGGATTTCACCTTTTAGAAAATGCTAGAAATGCATTAAGTAGTTTAAATGTTGTTTCAAATCAAATGAGTTTTCAATTGTAAAAGTTGTTTGGTTTACAAAAGGAGTTTTCTAACTCAATCGTAAAAGTTTTACACGTGAAAACCTAAGTTAAGTAATTAACTTAGAGTTGAAGACATGGGTTAATTAAGTATGGTATGTGGTGGAACAAGACCATGTACTATACCATTGATGACTTAGTACATCAATGAGTTCATAAGACTAAGTGAAATCAACACTTGTTTCCTTAATTGAAAGACAAGGGATTAATATCTTAGAAAGGCTTAAAGACTCATCTAAGAGGATTCTCAATCCTTATTCATAATGCATAGGACTTGAGACATAATTCATAAGACGTAAATACAAACACGAAACGTTTTGGTTTTCGAAACAGTAGTTCGATGACGGACCGATGATTCGGATCTAGGTTAATCATTCAATTGTTTTCGTCTTGTGATAACTAGAATGAGAGAGATCCTGAGACTGTGCATGTATGGGACTGTACAGTGGAAGGAATCCTGAGACTATGCAGGTATGGGACTGTATAGTTAAGGGAAGGCATATAAGAATTGATTGGTACTACCCATACCAACAAGATTTATCTTCTTTTCGGGAGATCAGAACATAAGAACTTTATAGTTAAGCGTGCTTGACTTAGAGTAATTATGGGATGGGTGACCTTCTGGGAAGTTTCCTAGAAAGCGTGTGAGTGAGGACAAAACACGCTGAAAAGACTTGTGTTGGTTTGTAGGGACAGTCGGCGATTCTGAAAGCAGTCTGGATCATTCCAAAGGAGTCATGAGATATTTATCCGATGGATAAATGTTTTATAAAACAAAGATGTGTGTAGTTTCTAAGGAAGAGAACCTTAGTGAACCTTGAGGTTTATCCAATGGATAGACATTGCTTTATCGCATCTGCTTTGTGTAAGCATTGGCATTTCATGTGCATAGTTGTAAGGCCTTATGCCTAGGAGTTGAGCTTACACCTTGATGCGGGTGCGAATCTTACGGTGACGATCTTCAATGGTCTTTTTGGAGGTATCAGGGTTGGAAGGGCTGACATGTGACCAGTTGGTGATTCTTCGGTGTCGTGGCGAATCCGTGCAATACACTGATATCCTCTACTAGATGTCGTACTTTTCATGTTTGGTCGAGAGTGTTACCGTAAAGCCAGATACGTGCACGTTACGAATGTTGCAGCATCTTGCTCATGGCTGGCAGAAACCGGAACATGTCCTCCCATTCACTCTCTCCGAATGTTTTGTTAGCTCCATGGAGTAGGGGTCAGAGTAGTACCCAGTGACATTGGCATTGAGTCATGTACATTGATTGCACTGCATTGCATGCTTGTGGATGTTTACATTTACTGTTATACATCGCTGTTCTGTTTAAGAATGCATTATATTGTACTGTTAACTGTTTAACATGATTTATATTGAGAGTTTTAGTATGTTGTTTAACTGCTTAACATGTTGGGTACGCTGTTACCTGGTGAGTCATCCCGTTTTTACTATTGCTGTTTTGTTGTGTTGATGAACGGGAATCTCACCCATATCTATATGTTTTCTGCTGGTACTTGTTGTTGCTGCTTGAACAGATGGACGCGACAATGGTTCGTTTCAGCAGTCCCTTTGAGTTCGGAGGTGGACTCTTTTGCTGTTTTAGTTTTGTTGTCGGCCAGACTATGTCAGTTTTTGTAGTACCTTTTGGGAGCTTTGACTCCTAGTACTTATTGTATTTCTTATGTCAGTCATATATTAGACTTATGTCTGTATAGAGTAATGTTGATGTTTCTGTTTTCCGTTCTCTGTTTCTGTATTTATAATACAATATGTTCTAGAAATGCATGGTGAACCTAAGTTCACTTATTAGTATTATTTATTACCTTTACTAATCCCATTGCATCTTTATGAAAAGAAAAGAAAAAGAAAAATCGTATTTTCCGCATTAATAAATATTTTCGGCCTTATAAACGTTCGGGAATGTGACACTCGGGAAAGGGTGTTGCAGATATGGCCACATGACTACCAACTTGTCGGAGGCTGTTAATAAAATTTTAAAGGGTGCTCGAATTTTGCCAATTATAGCTTTGGGCAAGTGCACATATGGGCGGATGGTGGAATATTTTGTTCAAAGAGGTGCAACCGCAAAGGCTCAATTTAATTTAGGTTAATTGTATTTCGACAAGATAATGAAAGCGATCATGCCCATCAGGTTCGATCGTATGATTTCGAGCAACAAAGATTTGAAGTTGAAGAAGCTTTCAATTCGGTCACGCAACAAGGGGGTTAGTCTTGGGACGTCAATTTACAGAGGAAGATGTGTCAATGCGGAAGATTTCAAGCGTTTAAATATCCTTGCTCACATGTAATCGCGGCTTGTGCGTCCGTGAGTATGAACTATTATCAATTCGTCGATCCCAAATACAGTCTGAACAACATCATTGAAGCGTATTCAGATCAGTGGTGGTCCATCGGAAATGAGGAAGACATACCGTTGATATGGGTGCCTTAGACTTTGGTCCCAGATGAGACGATGCTACGTCCAAAGGGACGCCCTAAATCAACCCGCATTCGGAATGAAATGGACTCGAGAGAGTCGCAACCAAGCCAAAGATGTGGGCTATGCAGACCTCGGGGTCATAACCAGCGTCATTATCCTCGACGTGAGGAAGGATCAGGGGTTGAACCAAATGATGGGGATCATGATGTATAAAATCCAATTCTTGTAGCATTTTAGGATTATTGTAGAAATAATAATTACATCGTATATGTTGTTTATTTTTTATTTGTTTTAATATTTTGATTTACTTTCGATTAGTTCTAACTAAAAATAATGATTATTGTCTGAAATTACACATAAAATATCGTTATGGAATTACACATTCATAATGTTAAAAGGAGCACACATCATGAAAAAGAAGCTAATACAACTCAATAAAAGCTAATATGATGAAGACATACAACATCCATCTACAAAAGTCAACATCAAGATCTTTATTTAATACATCAATGTTCCTCGTGGTCATTGTTAGGCAGTGGAGTCAAAATGCATTGTCAAGGACGATCTCTGGCTCCACAGTGTGGGTTTCTTCGGATGTCTTGTTGGGTTCCAGCTGTAGGATCTATATCACTCGGCCAAACAATGGTCTCGTGAACGCTTGATTCCATGGCGGCAGAGAAATCAGCATTAAGATCAATTCCCACACCACCATAACCCGAAGATAGTAATGAGGCGTTTTGTTGTTAGTTTATCCACGCCGTGGGTGCATCGGGTGTGTAATCAACTGGGATATATGGTGATGGTGTAAATTACTCATGTGGTGAATATGGTGGGTGCGTGGTCGACACTAAAGGTGAGGGGATTGAAGTGCTTGATGGAGGAGGAGGCATATATGAATAGAAATATTGTTGAGGTGGTTGTCGTGAACCACATGGGGTATACTGGGTTGGGACATAATACATCCCCGATTCACGCTCTGGGATTGGTGGAGCGTAGTATTGTTGTTCAGTTGCCCGTTTTCTTCGCCACTCAAGTCCACATCCCTCAACCGATGATGAGCTGATAGGGTTAATCACATCAGCTGGTTCTACTTGTTGCGTTGGGAGTGGAGCTTGTTCAATAGGGATCATGATGCGCTCTACCTCTTCCAATGCTGAAAGTATTTGTTCAGTCTCTTCCCTGACCCCATCCAACGAGAAAGCCGAATTCCCTTCCGGCGTACATAGGTAGTTTATTCGCTCAACCCCGTCAACCTTTAAAACAAATATCAAATCACATTATCACAAAAGAAATAATAAACTAATTAAACTTAACAGTTAAGTAGGTATATCGAATTTAATATTATCACAGAGCAATGATGTGCACCATATCTGCTTATCCACCTTCGTGTATGGTGCAAGTACCACATCATGTACTCCGAGTGCCTACTCAATGGTCGTTGTTGGGGTTCAGCTTGAATTATCTTGTTATTCATATTATTCCACAAGGTAATAACTGGGTCCAATCTCCTTTCCCAATTATCAGCTGCCTTCCCCCTCAGCGTCAAATCATGGAGTGTCTATGGTTGGGATGGAGGACGAGGAATATGTTGCTTCATTCCAAACTGTCTCATGACACGGTCTGGCCGGTGCCACTCCACAATATGGAAGCATATCATAGGAACAACTTCCTTCCACCCATGTATACCCTCAAGGGAGATCATGGGTAATGTGCTCATAATCTCTGCAGTGTATGGCTCCCAAACAATCTACAAATATTGAACAATATTGAATAAAAAAAAAATAACTCTACTGATCGAAAACTATTGAATCACGTTTAAACTAGAGAAAAAATCTTACATGTCTTTGCTTCATTTGGTCAAATGCCAATCGATAGTGTTTCAAACTGTATGATGGTCTAGCAAAATTAACACCGCGGATCCACCTGTTATTAAAAAATAACATTCCAATTTCAATTAAATGAACAACTATCATAATTAATATAAGTAATTAACAAAACATCACAAAATAACATTACACTCAACGTGCACCATAAAGGGTACCAAATTATTGATTATCATGGCTGATCGAGGGCACAACGGATGGAAATCTTTCCCACGCCCATAACTGAATTAGCGGGTTGAAGCCGCATATCTCATTATACTCATAATTTGTTGACTTGCAAAGCTTACGGTACAAGTAGCTTAATATTGCAGCGCCCCAACTATATTCATCGGCCTCTCCAAAATTTTTTAACAAAGTAAGGTACCTTAATGACACGTATGTGCCTGAATGATTCGTGAACATCAACCCACCAAGCAACCTCATTATATAAGCACGAACGTATCTTATGATATGCCAGTCCGAATGACGATGTTCATCAAAATTGCCAAACTGTCCATCGAGCCATTTCATCTTAATTCGACTTCCATTAATGACTCCATCAGATGGGATCACACCTAACATAGTATCCGCGTAATCTACATAATCTTTTGTGGTTTTACCAATGACTAGTTTGCCATCCACCCGGACACCCATCAGAATAGCATTATCTTGCAATGTAATTGTTCACTCTCCGAATGGCATGGGAAAAGTGTGAGTCTCCGATCTTCACCGTTCCGCCAGTGCACTGACTAATGTTATGTCAACCTAGAACAACCCAAGTTGTGCAATTCCTAAGAAGCTGGCTTGACTCAGATAGCTTATGATCTCCTTCGGAATATGTGCAGCTCCACGATGAGCACCTGCAGCTAATCTACTCCTCAATAATCGATCCTCTTCTTCATTCCATATATGTGTAGAAATACATGTTGCTTGCATCCTTAACAATGACGTATCAATTATGTCAGGATTAATCAAATGTCCACCTCCAGTCGAACTTGAAGCCATTTTTTCCGCCCTAAAATAACAAAAATATAACATTAGTGTTAATAATGATTATAATCATAATATTAAAACTAATAACAGTAACACTAAAAAATAGTAACAATAAATAAACATATAATAATAACAATAGCAATAATAACTATAGTAATAATAGCAATAATAATAATAATAATAAAAATAAAATTACAACAAACTCAAAATTAGAAATCTAGTAATAATACTAGTAATAATATAATAACATATAAAAGAATACTAATTAATAATAACAATAAAAATAATACTAATTAATAGTAATAATAAAAAATAATTTACAAGAACAATAATAAACGCAGTAATAATACCGTTATTAAAATTTGGTATGTAAAAATAAAAGAGTAGAAGAAGTAGAGTGTAATGTTGAGTAGAGGAGGGAGAGGGGGTTGGTGGGGTCGCTTAAATAGAGGGGGCTAGGGGTCTTAATGTGGGGTGGTTGGGGGTTTGGGGGGATGCTGGGGAGGGGGGACAGCCTTCCCGGAGCTCGCCACATGGCATGCGCATTGAAGGCTGCAGGTTTTAAATTTGTTTTTTTAAAAAAAATTCTGTAGAGCCAATGAGTGTGTGACACGTGGTATTTTTGTGGAAGCCGCCGGTCCAAGTGGCACCTTTAAAGGCGCCACTTGGACTGGCGCCTTCCACGTCAGTAAATAAAATAAAAAAGTCCACGCTGGCAAAAACAACCCTATTCTGGTAAAATGTTACAAAACAACCCCATTTTGGTATAGAGTTTCTAAAATAACACTAGTTTGGTCAAAAAGCCTATGTTTTATATCATAATTGTTTGTTGAGTTATTGTATATGATGATTGATGGCTAAATGGTTGTGTTGTGATGAATCTCCCAATATAACCATAAATTGGTTAATTAGGACTTTAATTGGTCAAATAATAAAGGGACTATTGTTCCCCAAAAATATTCATAAGACATGGATTAGTAAAAGGGGAGGTTTTTATGATGATGGTTTAGTTACGGACCTTAGGAATGATTTTTGAGAGTTTTAAGGTCTAATTGGTTAAATAATTAAAAGGTTGATCTCTATCCAGAATAGCACTGTCGCGCGATCAGCACAATCGTGCTGAACAGCGAGCACGCTCGTGCTCCCAGTTTGAATTCTAGAAAATGGCCGCACTTTCAGCATGGCTGTGCAGCAGAGGAGCACACCCGTGCAGATGAGCATGGCCATGCATAACAGGGAGCATGCCCGTGCAGATGTGCACAAGCCGTGCCTAACAGGAAGCACGCCCGTGCTCCATTTAAATGGCAGCACGCCCGTGCTGGGGTTAAGCACGCCAGTGCCACCCCTCTGGACAGAATCTGAGACTTATGGTTTAATAGGGGTTTTTAACCCCAATGTTCCCAATAATGATAGAATAATACACCAAACAAATGATGAAGTTACATAACTTAATTATATATTAATTAAGACGTTGAGGAATGATGAGTTGGTTAAGTCGTTGCCCTAGGGGTTACCGCATGATGATGGAATTGGTTGCCTTTAGTGGTCCAATGTTACGATGATAAGATTGGATGCCTTTAGTGGTCCAATGTTATGACGATATAATTGGGTGCCTTTAGTGACCCAATGTTGAGGATGATACACTTGGGTGCCTTTAGTGGCCCAAGCGGAGGTGGCGGTTGCCCGTTGTTTGTTGTTGTGTTCATGCATCACATTGGAGATGTTAGTTGAGGGAAGTTCAACATAGGGGAGGTCGTCCAAGAGTACGGCGATCTGGCCATCCACGGTTGGTTCACCCAAGGTTTGGTGAATTGTGGCCCCCCGTAATGAGGCATCAATGGTTTGCTGCGTTGGCTATCAGAGGAGTTCACCCATGGTTTGGTGGATTGCCGGCGTTGGTGCCTTTAGTGGCCAATGCGGATATGTAACTCCAAAGTTGTTCTTCCTGAGATAGTTGGATCCACATGCATTGATGGAGTAGCGGAGTAGTGTTGCATTGCATCATATAGCATACTGGTTGATTTATGATGTTGTGATGATGTTTACATACGTAATTATATGCTTATGACTGTTGCTATACCATGATGTATGATCATCTTATTCCTATCTCTATGCCGTTGTGTTTACATGTTTCCTTACTGCCCGTTCTTTGTTTTCTTGTTTGGCATGTTTGGTTTATGCAGACAATGACGAGCAGCCCGAAGAGGAGTGACTCTGAGGAGCCACCACTCATAGTTAGGGCCTTCATCTTTTAGTTGTTTTTATTGCTTTAGTTTTCAGTTTTATTCTGAGGATGTTTCCGGAACGGTTGTACCAGCTCTAAATTGTGACACCGTGGTTGGGTTTATTTGACGTTGATGTTTTCTTTACTCTTTTTAAAATATTGGCTTAATCTTTTCCGTGTTTTTGAGAACTACTTCATGTGGTACCTTTTCTACCCGTGAACCTTTTATGAAAGGTTGCATGTTTTATCTTACGTCTTTATTTATTGTTCTTATTAATTATCTTTAATGCTTTTATAACATGCGGGGTAGAAGGGTGTCACATTTATTGGTATCAGAGCGGATCTCGCCCAGTACGATGTGGTTCGGGGACGAACCAGGCGGAAGCTGGTGGGCATGTAATGCCTGAGGCTGACGATGGCGGGGAGTGATTGTCAGTGCATGAGGCACGAACAAGGAGCGCCTCTTGGCAGGCTTCTAGGCAAAGGGATACATGAATGAACCAAATTCATATTGGAATGAGAAGGATCCTGAGACTATGTACGTATACGACTGCATAGTTAAGGATGGCTTAAAGGAATTGATTGATACTACCTATGCCAACAAGATGTATCTTCTTTTCGGGAGCCCAGAACATAAGAACTCCATGGTTAAGCGTGCTTGACTTGGAGCACTTGTGGGATGGGTGACCTTATGGGAAGCACACTGAAAAAACCTGTGTTGGTTTGTGGGGACAGTCGGCAATCTTGAAAGCAGTCCGGGCCGTTACAAATGGTATCAGAGCAGGTCTGTCCTATCAGGCCGTGGTATGAGTCTGTTGCAAGTTTGTTGTGTGCTCTTGCTTGTATTGTCTATACTCGTTATAGGCAATGATGCTTTAAGTTAAGAGCCTTTGTTGTTGATCTTGTATGCCTAGCTTTGAAAGACCTTGATGTTATTCTTGGCATGGAATGGTTATCTTCCAACCACGTCCTTTTCAACTGTTTTGATAAGGACTTAGTTTTTGGCACTCCTACGGAGTTTAAGGATCCGACCTTTCTTTCTGCCACCCAAGTGAATGCTTCGATGAAAGACGAAGCCTAAGTATACATAATGTTAGCTTCCCTGGAATTAGAGAGCCCTCCTGATGTTAGAAGTGTGCCTGTTGTGCGGGATTTTCTTGAAGTGTTTCTGAGGGACGTTTACAGCTTACCTCCAGAGAGAGATGTTGAGTTCTCCATAGATTTAGTGCCTGGCACTAGGCCAATCTCCATAGCCTCTTATAGAATGTCTCCTCTAGAGCTAGCTAAGCTGAAAGAACAGATAGAGGACCTAATGAAGAAGCAGTTTATTAGGCCTAGTGTGTCTCCTTGGGGAGCACTTGTGTTGTTGATGAAGAAGAAGGATGGCAATATGAGGTTGTGTGTCGACTATCGGCAACTCAACAAGGTGACCATTAAGAATCGGTATCCTTTCCCTAGGATTGATGATCTGATGGAACAATTGATAGGCGCTTGCGTCTTTTCTACGATAGATTTGAGGTCAAGGTGCCATCAAATTCGGGTTAAGTCTGAGGACATCCCGAAGACAGCGTTCAGGACGTGATATGGTCACTATGAGTGCTTGGTTATGCCCTTTGGTGTGACCAATGCATCTGCTGTGTTCATGGACTACATGAATAAGACCTTTCACCCTTACTTGGATAAGTTTGTGGTGGTATTCATAGATGACATCTTAGTGTACTCCAAGACCAAGGAGGAACAAGAGGAGCACTTGAGGTTTGTTTTGCAGACCCTTAAGGAGAAGCAGTTGTACGCTAAGCTGTATAAGTGTGAGTTTTGGTTAGAGGAAGTGAGCTTTTTAGGGCATGTCATCTCTAAGGGTGGGATAGCAGTTGACCTAGCTAAAGTTGAGACGGTGCTCCAGTGGGAATCGCCGAAGTCTGTGACCGAGATTAGGAGTTTCTTGGGGTTAGCCGGGTACAATAGGCGGTTTATAGAAAGTTTATCTAAGATAGCTTTACCCTTAACCCGCCTCACAAAGAAGGGACAGTTGTTTGTGTGGGACTCTAAGTGTGAGGAGAGTTTCCAAACCCTTAAGGATAGGTTGACATCAGCACCAGTGTTAGTTTTGCCAGACCCTAGTGAACCTTTCGTAATTTACTGCGATGCTTCCAATCAAGGTTTTGCTGGTGTGTTGATGCAAGATGGTAAGGTTGTGGCCTATGCCTCTAGGCAGTTGAAGACTCATGAGAAGAACTACCCTACCCATGACCTAGAGTTAGGAGTTGTGGTTTTTACCATAAATATTTGGAGGCATTATCTTTATGGAACGAGGTTTGAGGTCTTTAGTGATCATAAGTGTAACACCCCGATTTTGGAGTTTTCCTTTTTAATCAGTATTTATGCACTTATATTTTATTCGAGGTCTTAGGAATGGAAATAAAATATTCCGAGACCATAATCATGCTCAACGATATCGTAGGAAGCAACGATTAAGTTTTGAGTCGAAAACTCAAACGGAGTCCGGTCTGCGTTATTACACTGATAGTATGATTTTACTGCTCAGGAGACCTCAGATGGACCCGTGAATGAGACAGTAAGTCTTAGAATTCGATTCTCTACGTTTTGGTTAAATTTCACAAAAATTTCAAAAAAATCACTTCCTGACCTCCGTTCGAGCGAAATCTTCAATCGGGTGGAGAACGGAGCAGCGTATGGACTTACCAGGACCTGACAACGGATAATCTTGATATCACATCATGTCAACTCACTTGGGAGAGCATGCCAGAGTCGTCATGACTATCGAGAATTTCGGGACGCGAAATTACCAAAATACCCGTAACTTAAGCCTTTTCACCTTTTACCATTTTACCCTTTGAACCAAATGACCTTTTTACCCTTAATGAGCTTTTAAGAAGGCTGACCAGCCCTTGCTCAGCCCCATTTCCACGCACAAACAGCCCCAAGGAGAGCCAAGAACACTTAATCTTCCTTAGAGAAAAAACCTCCATTGATTCCTTGAGAAATCCTTGAAACTTTGAAGAAAAGCCTTGATTCCTTGACCAATCTTCATCCATTCTAAGGTAAGATCACTTCTATGGTCTCATATCTTCTTGAATCTCTCTCAATCTCAAGATCAAAACTCCATTTTCATGAAACTCATTCTTAGATCCAAAAGTTTGAAAATCCATAGAAAATTGTAGAAAAATCCTTTGGATGTGAAACCAATTTCTTTGAACTCACCTCATCATCCTCTACCTAAACCCAAGAGCTCATGATCCAAGTCTCATCCTAGCTCATTTATCCGAATATGGCCGAACCCTAAGATTGATGATGAATAGTATTTTTCATCAAATTTTTGATTTCTAACTCTTGATTCCATCCTTAGCTTTCTTAGTGTTCTTGAATCCAAGTGATGGAAAACCAAATCAATCCCTAGCCTTTTTACCCTTTCATGGCCGAACCTTGAACCTCTTTGGGGGAATAAAAATTGTGTTTTGATGTTGTATATTGATGTTGATTTGTGGTTTGAATTGTAATGTGTTTGATTGTCTTAGGCGACGCGAACGAGAACGGAGCTGAAGCCAAGAATCAATCGAGTTTGGACTAAGCAAATTTGAGAGGTAAAGGGAGGTAGTCATTTCAGTTTGGTAGTTTCATAGTGCATGTTTGATATATGTAAATGATGACTTGATTATGGAATTGGAGATGAATTTGAATGATGTATGGATTTGTTTTACTTACTGAAACATATTTGCACACTTGTTGATAGTTTGTGACATGGATGCCTTTGTGGATATCATGACAATGATTATGGATTGTTGATGTCTATATATATATATATATATATATATATATATATATATTTATATTTATATATTTATATCCTGGATGAGCATAGGTCTGGCCATGTCTCGATAATTATTAAAAGACTCGAAAAACCGAATCAAAGTTTTGAAAACCGTGTTTTGGAAATCAAAAAGTGATTTTTGGAAAACGTGTTGCTTTTTCAAGAAAAGTTGTCTTTCTTTTTGAAAAGTATTGTGCTTTTGAAAAGTAAAAAGTGGTTTTGTGGAAAGTCGTGCAAAACGTGTTTTGTTTCAGTAAAGCGTTTTAAAAAGGCGTGAAACCTTAGAAAACGGTTTTTGTTTCCAAGGAAGTGTTTTTCCCGGGAAAACATTCTCTTTGATCAAGAAATGTTTATTTCAAGAATAATAAACGTGTTTTGTTTTTCCACAGTGGTTTTGAGGAAATAAAACCAAAGGGTGTTTTGTTTTCCAAAGTTGTTTTGAGGAAATAAAACCAAAAAGAAATATGATGAGCCTTTGAGACGAACCCAAACCTAGTGGCCGAGACGTAGGGGCTAGTGTTTTGTGGATTGAGCACTCGGATTTCGTGTCCTGTGTTTTTTATTTGAGTGGGCTTAATGCCTTTTTGAAATGAGTCGTGGACTTTATGTCTCGACATTTGAAAGAATGAACGCAAAGAAAACAGAAAACCTTCTGTGTACATGCATGAACCGGCAGACGTGCCATTTGGAATCGAGCTACAACTCTAGTAGTTGAGAATTTAATTAGTCAAGACCACTAGGTCTATAGGGGCATTCTATGATCGAGATCTCACAAGTGGCCGGTGGCGTAGCAACCCCGTGCCATGGTAAATCGGCTGCCAAACACGAATGAACTCGATCAGAGACTGGAGTATTCAGGATATGGTTATGACGTGGTACCCTAGAACAATTGGAGTTTGAACCTAAATAGAGAGGCTGACTCATGAGAAAAATTGTGTTACGGGAGTTACTGCGGCCTATCGCTCGATGTTGGGAAGTTAGAATCTCCGGAGTACATGAATTAGAAGGATGATATTGAAGTCTTATGCATTATTATAACTGATGATAGTGTTTGAGATGTTGTACTGTATTATATAAATAACTGCTCATATAACTGTATTTATCTGTGGATGTTTATACTGCTGTTTGTCGCCTGTGCGGCTATCTTGATAAACTTTATATGAGTATCTCACTTTTGCCTGTACATGTTGGACACCTTGTTGTGTTTTTGGAACACATGTACAGATGTTGATCATAGGTCCCCCCGGAGACGTGAGGACTCGGATGACGGAGCGTTCTGATGAAATTGACGTTGGGTTGTACCCCAATGACTACTTTTAGCCGACCAGCTTAGGAGTCTTTTACTTTGAGCAGTCTTATATTATATTACTGCACATATGCTAAACTTATTTCTTAAGTCTGTGATATGTTATATATTAGACTAGGTTGTATGTCATGTTTAAGTTTTTATGAACAGTGAATATCAACGTGTGATATGAAGTTTATTTCTTCGTCTTGAGTTGTTTTGTCTATGTATGCAGAAAATTTTTAGAATCGCGTTTTTGAACGTAATTACTTAATTAAAGTATTTTCCGAAAGCAACCAAGGTTTAATTTTCTTGATATATTTCCGCATTAGAGTCCGAGTACGTAGCACCCGCGAGGAGGGTGTTACATTAGTGGTATCAGAGCTGGTCGAGTCTTTCGGGAATCCTTGGGAAGTGAGTCTGTTATATTTATGTTGTGTGATCTCTGTGAACATTGTTTCAATTTTTTCTCTGTTGAAGCAATGTGTGTTGACACATTAGTTTTGATTTATGTTTCCTTATTAAGGTATGTTTGGTTTGCCTTGTAGGGAGACATGAATCTTAGGGGTGGTTGTGGTGGAGGTTGCGGCACTGCTGACAACAATGCTGATGACAACAACATGAATCGGGCTATCCAGGCCATGGCTGATATGGCGGCTGCTGTTGCTCAACAGACAGCAATGATGGCTCAACAGAATCAACAGAACCAACTGAGAGCTGATCTTGCTGCTGGTGCCTGAGGGTTAGTCGATTTTTGGCGTCATGATCCTCCGCAGTTTCACGGGGACTGTAAACCGGAAATGGTTGACCTGTGGCTTCAAGAAATAAAGAAGATTTTTGCTGTTCTGCACTGCCCCGAGGGAGTGAAGGTGGACTATGCCACATTGCTGTTTCTGGGTGATGTAGAGTATTGGTGGGGAGGAACCAGACAACTGCTGGAAGCCAACAACCAAGAGATCACTTGGGGAGTATTTTGCACCACGTTTTGGACAAGTGCTTTCCCCAAAGTGCCAGAACCGAGAAAGAGCAGGAATTTCTGAAACTGTAGCAAAGGGATATGACCGTCGGGGAATATGCGGCGAAGTTTGAATCACTTGCCAAATATTTTCGCTTTTTCCAAGCCCAACCTGACGAGGACTGGAAATGCGAGAGGTTCGAAGGCGGTCCGCGCTTCGAGATCAAGGAGTCGGTGTTACCACTGGGGATCCGTACCTTCCAAGCTCTGGTGGAGAAGTGCAGAAAAGTGGAAAAGATGAGGAGCGGAAGGGAGAACAAGGGTACTGCAGGAGGACCGTCTAGGTCAAGGAACTCGAACTAGTACCAACACCAGAAAGGGAAGCAGTCCCAGAAGAAGCCGTATTCCCGACCTCAAAGGAATGGTCAGAAACAGCAATCTTATCGTCCTGTCCCTTCTGCTTACGGTGGTGGGAGCGGAAACAACCAAAACCAAGGCCGAGCCCAGAGATGTTTCAAGTGTGGGCAACCCGGACACCCAGATGATAGCTGCAAGCTGAAAGGAGTTCTATGTTTCCAATGCGGAGAGATAGGACATTTCGCAAGGGAGTGCCCTACACCAAAGCCCGAGCCGACTGTCAACAACATGCGGACTGTTAGACCCACAGCGAGGGGAAGGGTTTATACCATGCGTGGCGTTGATGCCTCCAAATCTGATGATCTCATACAAGGTAGTTGCATCATAGCTGGTAATCTCCTAACTGTACTATTTGATTCAGGGGTAACACATTCGTTTATCTGTTTGGATTGCGTGAGACAATTGGACTTGCCTGTTTCTTCGTTTTCTTTTGATTTGATTGTCAGAACTCCAACTGCTAAGCCTGTTACTATTAATACAGTATGTTTGAACTGTCCTATTACTGTTCATGATAGGAACTTTCTTGTTGACTTAATATGTTTGCCTTTGACTCAATGGATGTGATCCTAAGCATGTATTGGTTATCTTCCAAGCATATCCTTTTAGACTGTGCATATAGAACCTTATTTTTTCCTGACCCTGAGATTTATGGATTTATAACTGCCAACCAAGTAAGAGTTTCTTTGAAAGAAGGAGTATAGGGATACATGCTTCTATCTTGTTTAGAAATCGAGAGGGACATTGTCTTGAGCGATGTGCCGGTTGTGAAAGATTTTCCGAAAGTTTTTCCAGAGGACGTACCAGGTTTGCCACCTGTGAGGGACATCGAGTTTGCGATCGACTTAGTTCCAGGATCCGGTCCGATCTCTATAGCTCCTTATAGGATGTCACCTACGGAGTTAGCCGAGTTGAAGACTCAACTAGAGGATCTGATGTCCAAGCGGTTTGTGAGGCCAAGTGTGTCCCCGTGGGGAGCACCAGTGTTATTGGTGAAGAAGAAGGACCGGAGTTCAAGACTCTGCGTGGATTACCGTCAACTCAACAAGATAACGATCAAGAACAAGTATCCTCTACCCCGCATAGATGACTTGATGGATCAACTTCAGGGAGCCGCTGTCTTTTCAAAGATTGATCTGAGATCCGGTTATCACCGGATCAGAGTGAAGAATGAGGACGTACCTAAGACTGCTTTCAGGACTCGTTATGGTCACTATGAGTACCTCGTGGTGCCTTTCAGAGAACGAACGCGCCTGCTATCTTCATGGACTATATGAATAGGATTTTCCGTCCGTCTCTGGATCAGTTTGTTGTCGTGTTTATCGACGATATTCTCATCTACTCGAAAAGTTCCGAGGAGCATGAGGAACACCTGCGACAAGTTTTACAGGTCCTTCACAAGGAGAAGTTGTACGCAAAGCTACCTAAGTGTGAATTTTGGCTGGATGAAGTCAAATTCTTAGGACATGTGATTTCGAAGGAAGGAATTGTCGTCGATCCTACAAAAGTAGAAGCAATACTTCTATGGGAGAGACCCAAGACTATGACAGAAATCTGCAATTTCGTTGGACTGGCTGGTTACTATAGAAGGTTCATCGAAGGATTTTCGAAGATCGTTGCGTCGTTGACTCAACTGACGAGGAAGGACCAACCGTTTATGTGGACTGACAAATGTGAGGAAAGTTTTCAGACAATGAAGGAACGTTTGACAACCTCACCAGTGTTAGTATTACCTAAATCGGACGAACCATACGAAGTGTACTGTGATGCCTCGCATCATGGATTAGGATGTGTGCTTATGCAACATCGGAAGGTTGTAGTGTATGCTTCACGCCAGTTGAAGACTCACGAGAGGAATTACCCGACCCACGACCTTGAGTTAGCTGCTGTGGTTTTTGCACTAAAGATCTGGAGACATTACTTGTATGGATCAAAGTTTGATGTCTTCGGCGACCACAAAAGTTTAAAGTACCTGTTCGATCAGAAGGAACTTAACATGAGGCAGAGACGTTGGATGGAGTTTCTTAAGGACTATGACTTCACTTTGCTGTACTACCCTGGGAAAGCAAATTTCGTTGCAGACACTCTGAGTAGGAAGACCTTGCACATCTCTGCAATGATGGTCAAAGAGCTAGAATTGATAGAACAGTTTCGTGATCTCAATCTAGCTGTGGAAGTGAACCACGAGAGGATTAGCTTGGGAATGATCAGGGTATCTAGTGGTCTGATGGAGACGATCCGTGAAAAAAGGAGTTACTTGGACAAGAGAAAGCCGCAGAGTTCAGTATGGGAACTGATGGTATCTTGAGATGCAATGGACGAGTTTGTGTACCGAGCAACCCGGAGATTAGGAAAATGATTCAAGAAGAAGGACATAAGAGCAAGCTGAGCATTCACCCTGGATCAACCAAAATGTACCAGGATCTGAAACAGAAGTTTTGGTGGCCAGGAATGAAGAAGCAAGTGGCTGAGTATGTAGCATCATGTTTGATATGTCAGAAAGCGAAGGTAGAACATCAACGACCTGGAGGGATGCTTCAACCCTTGGATGTACCTGAATGGAACTGGGAGAGCATTTCAATGGATTTTGTGGTAGGATTATCGAGGACTTCCAAGAGTTTTGATTCCATTTGGGTGATCGTTGATAGGTTAACGAAGTCAGCACACTTCTTACCTGTTAAGATCAACTACTCAGTGGGGAAGTTAACTGAGTTGTATGTGAGAGAGATAATCAGACAACATGGAGTGCCTTCAAGTATAGTCTCTGATAGAGACCCAAAGTTTAAGTCACGTTTTTGGCAAAGTCTACATCAAGCTTTAGGAACAAAGTTGAGGCTAAGTTCAGCCTATCACCCTCAGATTGATGGACAGACAGAGAGAACAATGCAGTCTTTGGAAGATCTGCTGAGAGCATGTGTTCTAGACCATGGTGGAAGTTGGGATGATCTGTTGCCTCTTATAGAATTCACCTACAACAACAGCTACCATTCTAGTATAGGGATGTCACCCTATGAAGCCTTGTATGGACGAAATTGCCAGACACCATTGTGTTGGTACCAAGATGAAGAGAATATGATCGTAGGCCCAGAACTTGTGCAACAAACAACGGAAAAGATTAAACAGATCCGGAAAAAGATGAAAACGGCACAGAGCAGGCAGAAGAGCTACTTAGATAAACGAAGACGACCCCTCGAGTTTCAAGAAGGTGAACACGTGTTCCTGAGAGTCACATCTACGACTGGGGTAGGTAGAGCGATTAAGTCCAGAAAACTCACTCCCAAATTCATTGGACCGTACCAGATTCTTCGTCGTGTTGGTCCAGTAGCTTACCAGATTGCCTTACAACCTTTTCTGTCTAACATTCATAATGTTTTCCATGTCTCACAACTTCAGAAGTATATTCCTGATCCATCCCATGTAATCGAACCTGATATAGTACATTTACGAGAAAACTTGTCTTATGAGACATCGCCTGTGCGAATCGTTGATAAGAGGATTAAGCAACTCAGGGGAAAACAAATTCCCTTAGTCAAAGTCGTTTGGAACGAAGCGACTGGAGATGCAACGTGGGAGCTCGAGGACAAGATAAGATTACAGTATCTCAATCTTTTTCAAGGTACGTAATTTCGAGGACGAAATTTTTTTTTAGAGGGGTAGTAATGTAACACCCCGATTTTCGAGTTTTCCTTTTTAATCAGTATTTATGCACTTATATTTTATTCGAGGTCTTAGGAATGGAAATAAAATATTCCGAGACCATAATCATGCTCAACGATATCATAGGAAGCTACGACTAAGTTTTGAGTCGAAAACTCAAACGGAGTCCGATCTGCGTTTTTACACTGAAAGTATGATTTTACTGCTCAGGAGACCTCAGATGGACCCGTGAACGAGACAGTAAGTCTTAGAATTCAATTCTCGACGTTTTGGTTAAATTTCACAAAAATTTCAAAAAAATCACTTCCTGACCTCCGTTCGAGCGAAATCTTCAATCGGGTGGAGAACGGAGCCGCGTATGGACTTACCAGGACCTGACAACGGATAATCTTGATATCACATCATGTCAACTCACTTGGGAGAGCATGCCAGAGTCGTCATGACGATCGGCAATTTCGGGACGCGAAATTACCAAAATACCCCTAACTTAAGCCTTTTCACCTTTTATCATTTTACCCTTTGAACCAAATGACCTTTTTACCCTTAATGAGCTTTTAAGAAGGCTGACCAGCCCTTGCTCAGCCCCATTTCCACGCACAAACAGCCCCAAGGAGAGCCAAGAACACTTCATCTTCCTTAGAGAAAAAGCCTCCATTGATTCCTTGAGAAATCCTTGAAACTTTGAAGAAAAGCCTTGATTCCTTGACCAATCTTCATCCATTCTAAGGTAAGATCACTTCTATGGTCTCATATCTTCTTGAATATCTCTCAATCTCAAGGTCAAAACTCCATTATCATGAAACTCATTCTAAGATCCAAAAGTTTGAAAATCCATAGGAAATTGTAGAAAAATCCTTTGGATGTGAAACCAATTTCTTTGAACTCACCTCATCATCCTCTACCTAAACCCAAGAGCTCATGATCCAAGTCTCATCCTAGCTCATTTATCCCAATATGGCCGAACCCTAAGAGTGATGATGAATAGTGTTTTTCATCAAATTTTTGATTTCTAACTCTTGATTCCATCCTTAGCTTTCCTAGTGTTCTTGAATCCAAGTGATGGAAAACCAAATCAATCCCTAGCCTTTTTACCCTTTCATGGCCGAACCTTGAACCTCTTTGGGGGAAGAAAAATTGTGTTTTGATGTTGTATATTGATGTTGATTTGTGGTTTGAATTGTATTGTGTTTGATTGTCTTAGGCGACGCGAACGAGAATGGAGCCGGAGCCGAGAATCAATCGAGTTTGGACTAAGCAACTTTGAGAGGTAAAGGGAGGTAGTCATTTCAGTTTGGTAGTTTCATAGTGCATGTTTGATATATGTATATGATGGCTTGATTATGGAATTGGAGATGAATTTGAATGATGTATGGATTTGTTTTACTTAATGAAACATATTTGCACACTTGTTGATAGTTTGTGGCATCGATGCCTTACTTGATATTATGATGATGATTATGGATTGTTGATGTATATATATATATATATATATATATATATATATATATATCCTGGATGAGCATAGGACTGGCTATGTCTCGATAATTATTAAAAGACTCGAAAAACCAAATCAAAGTTTTGAAAATCGTGTTTTGGAAATCAAAAAGTGGTTTTTGGAAAACGTGTTGCCTTTTCTAGAAAAGTTGTCTTTCTTTTTGAAAAGTATTGTGCTTTTGAAAAGTAAAAAGTGGTTTTGTGGAAAGTCGTGCAAAACGTGTTTTGTTTCAGTAAAGCGTTTTAAAAAGGCGTGAAACCTTAGAAAACGATTTTTGTTTCCAAGAAAGTGTTTTCCCCCGGAAAATGTTCTCTTTGATCAAGAAATGTTTATTTCAAGAATAATAAACGTGTTTTGTTTTTCCACAGTGGTTTTGAGGAAATAAAACCAAAGGGTGTTTTGTTTTCCACAGTTGTTTTGAGGAAATAAAACCAAAAAGAAATATGATGAGCCTTTGAGACGAACCTAAACCTAGTGGCCGAGACGTCGGGGCTAGTGTTTTGTGGATTGAGTACTCGGACTTCGTGTCCTGTGTTTTTGATTTGAGTGGACTTAATGCCTTTTTGAAATGAGTCGTGGACTTTATGTCTCGACATTTGAAAGAATGAACGCAAAGAAAACAGAAAACCTTCTGTGTACATGCATGAACCGGCAGACGTGCCATTTGGAACCGAGCTACAACTCTAGTAGTTGAGAATTTAATCAGTCAAGACCACTAGGTCTATAGGGGCATTCTGTGTTCGAGATCCAACAAGTGGCTGGTGGCGTAGAAACCCCGTGCTGCGGTAAATCGGCTGCCAAACACGAATGAACTCGATCAGAGACTGGAGTATTCAGGATATGGTTATGACGTGGCACCCTGGAGCAATTTGAGTTCGGACCTAAATAGAGAGGCTGACTCATGAGAAAAATTGTGTTACGGGTGTTACTACGGCCTATCGCTCGATGTTGGGAAGTTAGAATCTCCGGAGTACATGAATTAGAAGGATGATATTGAAGTCTCATGCATTATTATAACTAATGATAGTGTTTGAGATGTTGTACTGTATTATATAAATAACTGCTCATATAACTGTATTTATTTGTGTATGTTTATACTGCTGTTTGTCGCCTGTACGGCTATCGTGATAAACTTTATATGAGTATCTCACCTTTGCCTGTACATGTTGGACACCTTGTTGTGTTTTTGGAACACATGTACAGATGTTGATCATAGGTCCTCGCGGAGACGTGAGGACTCGGATGACGGAGCGTTCTGATGAAGTTGACGTTGGGTTGTACCCCAATGGCTACTTTTAGCCGACCAGCTTAGGAGTCTTTTACTTTGAGCAGTCTTATATTATATTACTGCACATATGCTGAACTTATTTCTTAAGTCTGTAATCTGTTATATATTAGACCAGGTTGTATGTTATGTTTAAGTTTTTATGAACAGTGAATATCAACGTGTGATATGAAGTTTATTTCTTCGTAATGAGTTGTTTTGTCTATGTATACAGAAAATTTTTAGAACCGCATTTTCGAACGTAGCTACTTAATTAAAGTATTTTTCGAAAGCAACCAACATTTTATTTTCTTGTTTTAGTCCGAGTACGTAGCACCCGCGAGGGGGTGTTACAATAAGAGTCTGAAATATCTTTTTGACCAGAATGACTTAAATATGAGGCAGCGTAGGTGGATGGAGTTCCTTAAGGATTATGATTTTGAGTTGACCTACCACCCAGGAAAGGCCAATGTAGAGGCAGATGCCCTTTGTACAAATGTTTTGCATGTCTCCGCTTTGATGGTTAGGGAGATGGATTTGATTGAGGAGTTTAGAGACCTTAGTTTTGTTTGTGAAGTTACCCCTAAGAGCATTAGGCTTGGAACCTTGAAGGTTACCAACAGTTTGATAGATAGGATTAGACAGGGTTAGATGTCAGATAAGTTTCTTTTAGACCTGCGTGAATTGCTTGCTCAGGGTAGAGACCTTAGCTTTAAGGATGGGAGCAATAGGATCTTGAGGTTTGAAGATAGAGTTTGTGTGCCAGATGTTTCTGAGCTCAGGAAGTTGATGCTTTAAGAAGGACATAGGAGTGGGTTGAGTGTGTACCCAGGTGCCACCAAGATGTATCAGGATCTTAAGCAAATGTTTTAGTGGCTTAGGATGAAAAAGGATGTGGCTGAGTTTGTGTACGCGTGCGTAGTGTGTCAAAAAGCTAAGATAGAGCACCAAAAGCCTTCAGGTAAGTTGCACTCTTTGAGCATCCCTGAATGAAATTGGGATAGTATCTCCATGGATTTTGTGTCTGGACTCCCTAGGACTCCAGCTGGTTTTGAGGCTATATGGGTTGTTGTGGATAGATTAACTAAGTCTGCCCAATTCATTCCGATGAATATGGAGTATCCTTTAGAGAAGTTGGCCAGGTTGTACATCAGAGAGATAGTTAGGCTTCATGGTGTGCCCTCTAGCATAGTATCAGACAGAGACCCTAGGTTTACCTCTAGGTTCTAGGATAGTTTGCAGAATGCTTTATGTAATGCCCCTCGTTACAATAGTAACCCAAGATAAATATTTAAATAAAACAAGGTAATTAAAAAAAAAAATCTTAATAAATACTGAATAAGTTCATGATATAATATTAATCGAAAATAATTGTTTATATCAATCTAATAAACAAAATACATAATAAGTTTTAAACCACAAAACTGGGCGTCTATTATAACTCGCATAAATAAATAAATAAACAATAATAATAGCCCTCCTGGCATATGCCATGCCACACTAACCCAAGCTACTACTAGAACAAATCCTCAAGCGTTTGGATGCTCAATAGGGTCGTCCTCAGTCTCTGAAAACAACACTACTAATGAGATTTATAATCCCAATGAATAGAAATGCATTTATAAAAGGTTTTCACAAAAGCGTTGTTCTCAGCCGATGCGATAACCGAAAAAACTAACCATGGTACCCGCTATTTTCAAAATAATTAAATAAATATTATATACTCAAATAATGACCTTAAATATTCAACAACACATCATAATTAAATACAACATAATTTCACATAATATCAAATATTCTCAACATCATCGTATGTCAGATGACCATCAATCTGCACATAACAATGACGTCCCATTGCCTACCTTACTCATGAAGGTATTTCAATGTCACCTTCTCTTCAATGACATTACTTATTTCGATACCAACCATTGTACACTGGTGGTATTACTCATTTCGATATCCCAACGTGTGACGATGTTACTTTCGATCCCCCATCATGGTGGTATTTCATATTTCGACACCCCAATTCATTGGCAGTGTTAATTTCGATACCCCTATCATAGGCGGTATTTCAGCAGACAGCATTCAACATATTAACAGTTATTCAATCATGCCAATATCACAAATATCATCAAATAGTGCATATATAGCATGTCAATTCAACCAAATCACGTATGTATCATATATATCATGTCACCAATCTCAGCAATAAACATTTATTTGACAGCAGAAACTCCTTAGAAGGAAAACCTCCAAATTTGTAAAATCAGGATTTGACCAAATCAGGATTATTTTCAAAAAAAAAAAACTTGTTCATGAAGCATAACCCAAACCCAAGACAAATTGCACCATGGAAAGGGTGAGAAAGAGTATTTCTACTCACCTCTTGTAGAACTCCAAAAGCCCCAAATATTATCTAAGACGAATGATAGTGTTTCACCAAAAATCCTAATTTTCTTTTCTCGCTGATGTTCTTCATTGCACCTCCAAATTTCACCCTCCAACAAATGACCCTCCTGATCCGGCATTAAAACAGATTGGTTTCTCTATTTTGCTAACACCAACACATTTTCTAACTATCAAATAAAACTAACGTACCTGATTGTGAAAGTATATAGGTAGTTTTTCATGTTTTCACAAATTTTAATATTCGAGACCCGCTAATCTTTTCTTTTTCAGTTTAAGAACTCAACTTGAATTCTTTGTGGCCGTTCCTTTGGATTTGGCTAAGTCCAAAAGGATAATAACTAAACCACCTTTAGGTGAATTCTCATGCGATTTGTTTGTGCTGTTGTTTTTTTTTTTTTTTTTTTAAATTCAAATTTTGTATTCTTTTGTAATTACTAAACAATTCTAATAAATTCTTATACCAATAATTTTTTACACTAAATCTCGTATTAGCTTAATATTTTTAATAAATTAATTATATTGAAATTTTAGGATGTTACACTTTAGGGACAAAGTTTAGACTAAGTTCAGCGTATCACCCACAGACTAATGGGCAATCTGAGAGGACCATCCAGTCCTTAGAGGACTTGTTGACGGCTTGTGTGTTAGAACAGTCAGGCAGTTGGGACAAGTTTTTCCCCCTGATAGAGTTCACCTACAACAACAGCTTCCATTCCAGTATTGGGATGGCACCTAATGAGGCTCTGTATGGGAGGAGATGTAGGACACCTAATTATATAACCAAATAGACCCTAACACTCTCAAAAATAATTCCTACGGTCCGTAACTACACCATCATCATAAAAACCTCACCTTGTAGGACGCCCGTGCTCCATTTAAATGGCAGCATACCCGTGTTGGGGTTAAGCATGCCCGTGCCACCCCTCTGGATAGAATCTGAGACTTAAGGTTTAATAGGGGTTTTTAACTCCAATGTTCCCAATAATGGTAGAATAATATGTAACACCCCCGTTTCTGTAACTGTTTATGATCAACATTTAATTGTGATCGCTACCTTATGTTTGATATGACTTATATATATATATATATATATATATATATATATATATATATATATATATATATATATATATATATAATGGTTATGTTTTAGTAAAGTTTCTTTTGTCGTCAAGAGATGAAAAACCGATAAAAATTCTATTTTGATCGTTATCGGGTAATTTCTCGTTTTGCGTGTCGGAGGCCGGGAAACGGGGAATTAAGTGAGATGTAATGTTGAATTACATTTTCCATTACCTTGTTCATTATTCCTAATGAAGAGGATTAGCTTTCTTAAAATCCAACAATTTACCAAAAGTAGTAAAAACCAATTATCCATTTTTGGTAAAAACCCTAATTACCTAATTCCTAACTAAATGAGAATGCAACTATTCTTGTTACATCTAGTCAAGGCCATTCGGCCATGATGCTTGGGGAAGAGCCAAAAATCCTCCTTTTTGTCATATCCAAGAAAGTTATGACACTAACCATTCATGGAAAAAGCATCTTAGCCATTTTTGGTTAATCTTGTCCTTAAGCCTTCCTTAAGCAACAACACACTCATCAACTTGAATCTTGGCCCTCCATTCTCTATGATCAAAATTGAATGAGGATTTGGATTCCACAAGGAGGGGAGAGCTTGGCCCCTTTAGTGTTCAAGACACCAAAACACTATTCCATTCATTCTAACCTCTCACTTGAAAACACTAAAACTCTTAAGTTCTCTCTTCTCTCTCCTTTCTTCCTAACTTCGGCCAGCACTAGTAAGTGTTCATACTCATCTTATTTCATCATTCTAACTTCATATTCTTGTTTATCTCATTCATCTAAACAACTTTCCTCTTTGGAATTTCTTCATTTGAAGTTGTTTGCTTCAAGTTATTCAAGAATCATTCAAGAAGGTTCAAGCTTCTTGAACTTGATTTTGAACCCTTGTTCAAGAGTAAGTTTCTAACTTAGTTTCTTCTCTTTATTAATCTTGAGAACATCTTTATGTTATGATCCTTATGATGTTGAAAAACCATTGTGTTCTCATTGTTTATGAAGTTGAAAAAAATCAAGTTTTGAACTTGTTTGTTTCTCCTCTAAGTCACGGTTTTCCTAGTGGTTTTGGTGACCAAGTTTTCATCTTCTACTCTTCAAGGAAGCTTCACAAAGGTAATGTGGGAGTGAACCATATCACACCTTAAATGGTGGTGACAAATACCTCCTAATTTGTTGAAGGAAAACCCTAGATCTAGGGTTTCCTTATAAAGTTCTTTACTTTGTTGTCATATTAAATTTTGTTGTTGTGTTGATATCATGATTATGTTTGTATGTGCTAGGAGAAAAGTATTTTGGCATGGTGAAAAGCTATTCTTAGGTCCAAAAATCTAAGGATACGATTTTTGAATGGTTTGAACTTGTTTATGTTCTAAGTTGTCTTGATAACATGCTTATATGTTGATGTGATTATTCTATGCTACCTTGGATGTTGTTGAATGGCTGTATTTTGGTGGTATATGACCATGAGTGGTTTGGCCTTGACATGTTTAGGAGGGAAGCCAAAGATTCTATGTTTAAGTGATGGTAAAATGAACTTAATATGGTTCTAACAATGCAATAAAACAAAGAAAAACCTATCCTATTTTCCTATGGGGCATTCGACCTTGGTGCAGAAAATAGGGTTAGGACCTTAAAAAGTTAATGCTAAGGGGTTTTATATGTTCATACTAAAGTATAAGAAGTATATAAATTGAAAAGGTTTCCAAAGAAACCAAGTTTTGGTTCCAAAGAACCATGTGTTGTGAAATAAGAGTTTTTGGAGTTCATGTAGGAACCATGTTAAGAATGGGTTGGTTCGATGTTCATCAACCACTTACTTCAAGAGTTTCATAGTTAATCAAGATGGTTTTCAAGAAATTTTAGTTAGTAAGCCTTCTTTGAGAAATGGGATTCTTACAAAACCTTTCTTTAAAAACAAAGAGTTTTACACCATTACCTTTGGAGCTATTTAAAATTATCTAAGTTATATTTCATTTGAAAAAAAATTGGTGATTTTCAAATAAGAAGTATGTTTTTCTTTTACACTAATTAATAGAACTAGGAAACTAATTCAAAGGAGTTTTTACACTAAATGAGACACCTATAGACACTTGATTAGAATTTTCAAACTGTACTTCATCAAAGAGATTTCATCAATTACTTTGACATAAGGATAGTACTTTGAAGTTTTCACTATAATAGTATAAACATGTGTTATCTCCTAAGGGAATCTATATGAACTCCATAATGGACTCATAAGATCCTAGTAAAAGACGTATACTAATACCTAGTGGGCATGACAAAACCATGTTCCACATCCTTGATGATTTAGATCATCTAAGGACTCCATAATGTTTAATCACTAAGAGTTACTTATAAAAGTAATGTTCCTTGTTAGACAAGTGAGAAGATTGATGAAGGGGATCCTTGTGGATCCTAACCTCCATAATACATCTAGGTTATGGACTAATGTATCATAAGACATGAATATCGTGTTACGAACGACGAAGTGGTACGTGATTGCAAGGAACGGAACTAAGGATGGGCAACTGATGGCAAGTCGTGTGAAAGTGGTTCCTGTGGTTTATCAAGTGATAAACGAGTTACTACAGTGATGAGGTAGTACGTGCTGTTTTGTGTGGTTTTCTTGACATGCATTTGCATCTGTGCATGAGTTGGGCGTAATGCCTAAGAGTTGAGATTACACCTTGGTGCAGGTGCGATTGTCTGAGGTGTCGATCATGAGGATCTTGGGGACGTCGGGGGTTGGGAAAAACACATATGGCCAGAGAGTAACTCCTCTGTGCCGTGGATATCCATCGAAAAACACTGACGTCCTGACTGAAACACTGGGCAAGTCATGATTTGGGTAAAGAACGTCTGGCGTGAGCCGTTATGATGATTGCAATCAATTGGATGTGGCACTGTGGGCTGAGATAACGCTGGCAATGTTCTCCCACTCACTCACTCTTGTTATGTTAGCTCCATGGAGTAAGGGGTCTGAGTCATGTTGCATTTGTGTCATTGCATTCTTGAGTTGACCTTTGACCCATATCATTGTTGATGGATATATTAACTGTGACTGATATATGAACTGCAATTGATATATCTATGTAACTGTGATGCCATGTAATTATTTATTATATTGTGAAAGCCCATGCGCTATTATGCCGATTGGGTGCGTGTGTGCGTGACTTTTATCACTGCTATTCTGGTTGTGCGATATGCGGAATCTCACCTCATTACTTTTGCTGTCACGCTACTCGCATGGTTTTCTTTCTACTATGGTTAGTAGATATGGCGAGCGATCCACCTTCTCGATTGACGTTAGACTTGACGCTTCACGACGGGGCGGATGCTTGGACGATCCATCCTGATGGACGTTGCACATACACGGGAGCAGTGAGTTTCATGAGCAGGAGGGAGTTGCCTTTCTCCATGACGAGGCTGTCTGAGAGAGTTTGTACTATACGGTTTAGTGGTGAGGGTAGCACAGGAGTCACCCACCACCACGATCACCACCACCTGCTGATCATCCGCGACAGCCCAGCACCCAGACTGCAGTTCCTCGGGAGGAGCCCCGGGACATATATGTTGACCCTGCTTCTATGCCACCTCCACCTACTGCACCGTCTACTTCTGCTGTACTTGCATCTGTGGCTGGCCCTTCTGTCCCTGTTGTCCCACCCCCAGGGCCTACTTATGAGCCTTCCAAGCTACACCCTCTGATTCCCCGCCATCGGGCGACTTGGAGGATGACTGCTCGTAACAGCACACCGGCTCATGCAGGGTATCCTTTTCTGCTCCCCTCATTATCCTCTCGTCTGAAGATGAGGAGATGGAGGAGGAGGAGGAAGAGGAAGTGCCCGAGTATGTTCCGGAGGACGTTCCTGAGGTAGCCCCTACCAGCTCGTGGTGGCTGAGGACTGACGAGGAGGCACTGCGATATGCAGAGCAGATCATGAGCGGTTATGACATGCATGCCTTGGAGGATGAGGACGAAGAGGAGGAGGCCATGGAGGAGGACGAGGAGGAGGAGGACCCTAAGGAGTATTAATCTGATGACTAGTGTAGTGTCAGTGTTTGGCCAGTCTCTAGAGTCTTCCCAATGTCTGTATATTTATTATGTACCCCCATCCCCTTTATGTTATGGAGCTACGTCTCCTGTAGTATAGGATCAGATGGTCTTTATGCTATTTTGCTTTTCCCTGTAGTTAGATGTTAAACTACTATGTGTACTTATGTATTTTGAGAGATGTTCTATCTTTAGTATTGCTTATGTTTATGCATATTATCCTTGTGGTGTAAGCATACGTACATGGTTTTGGAACTTGAGTACGAAAGAAAGGAAAAAAGAAAACCCATATTTTCGGTAAGCTCTATTTATATATTTTCGCTTTTAAATTTATGGTCTTGTGTTGAATAATCGTGACCCCTAAAGTGGGGTGTTACATAATACACCAAACAAATGATGAAGTTAGATAACTTAATTATATATTAATTAAGACGTTGAGGAACGATGAGCTGGTTAAGTCGGTACCCTAGGGGTTACCGCACGATGATGGAATTGGATGCCTTTAGTGATCCAATATTACGATGATATGATTGGATGCCTTTAGTAGTCCAATGTTATGATGATATAATTGTGTGCCTTTAGTGACCCACTGTTGAGGATGATACACTTGGGTGCCTTTAGTGGCCTAAGCGGAGGTGGCGGATGCCCCTTGTTTGTTGTTGTGTTCATGCATCACATTGGAGATGTTAGTTGGGGGAAGTTCAACATAGGGGAGGTCGTCCAAGAGTACGGCGATCTGCCCATCCACGGTTGGTTCACCCAAGGTTTGGTGAACCGTGGCCCCCCATGATAAGGCATCCATGGTTTGATGCGTTGGCTATCCAAGGAGTTCACCAATGGTTTGGTGGATTGCCGACGTTGGTGCCTTTAGTGGCCAATGCAGATATGTAACTCCAAAGTTGTTCTTCCTGAGATAGTTGGATCCACATGCATTGAGTAGCGGAGTAGTGTTGCATTGCATCATATAGCATACTGGTTGATTTATTATGTTGAGATGATGTTTATATACGTAATTATATGCTTATGACTGTTGCTATGCCATGATGTATGATCATTTTGTTCCTATCTCCATGCCGTTGGGTTTACATGTTTCCTTACTCCCCGTTCTTTGTTTTCTGTTTTGGTTTATGCAGAGGATGACGAGTAGCCCTGAGAGGACTGACTCTGAGGAGCCACTACTCGTAGTTAGGGCCTTTAGCGTAGTTGTTTTTATTGCCTTAGTTTTAAGTTGTATTCTGAGTATGTTTCCGGAACGATTGTACCGGCTCTGAATTGTGACATCGTGGTAGGGTTTATTTGACGTTGATGTTTTCTTTACTCTTTTTTTAAAATATTGGCTTAATCTTTTTCGCGTTTTTGAGAACTAGTTCATGTGGTACCTTTTCTACCAGTTAATCTTATATGAAAGGTTGCATGTTTTATCTTACGTCTTTATTTATTGTTCTTATTATTTACCTTTAATGCTTTTATAACATACGGGGTAGAAGGGTGTCACATTTATTAGTATCAGAGCGGACCTCTCCCAGTATGATGTGGTTCGGGGACGAACCAGGCAGAAGTTGGTGGGCATGTAACGCCTGAGGCTGACGAGGGTGAGGAGTGATGATGTGATCATGAATTCATTAAGCATGTGGAAAGAAGCATATTCAGATCCGGTTCAAGTTTCCTTTGATAAGCTCGGTTGAAGGATAACCAATGGGTTACTTTTCTTCAATTTTATGAAGATGTTTTGAGTCCATCTTGAAGACAACACAATGGAAAGCCCAATTCACATGACAAGAAGCATGCATGGGTTGATTGGTGGACTATTAATTATTAGTGGGTTTAATAGATAATAATTAAGTCCAATTTTTATCATTTTATTTTTTTAATTTTCGTACTATTTTTTAGGCTGAATTTTATGATGACCTCATTCCGGGTGCATCATTACCCAATAGGCCAGCCTATAGGAGCAATCCACAAGAGACTAAAGAGATCCAAACACAAGTGGAGGAGTTGATACAAAAAGGTTGGGTGCAAGAAAGTTTGAGTCCATGTGTTGTCCCGGTAATTTTAGTGCCAAAGAAAGATGGGACTTGGAGGATGTGCACGGATTGTAGGGACGTGAACAACATCACAATTAAGTATAGACATCCTATCCCTAGACTTGATGATTTGCTTGATGAATTGCATGGTGCTTGTGTTTTTTCTAAAATTGATTTGAAAAGTGGGTACCATCAAATTAGAATAAGGGAGGGGGATGAATGGAAAACTGCCTTTAAATCTAAATATGGTTTGTATGAATGGTTGGTAATGCCTTTTGGTTTAGTAAATGCACCTAGCACTTTTATGAGGCTTATGAACCATGTTTTGAGGGAATTTTTGGGCAAGTTTGTTGTGGTGTATTTTGATGACATCTTGATATATAGCAAAAACTTAGATGAACATCATGAACATTTAAGGGTTGTTTTGCCTGTATTAAGAAAAGAAAAATTGTATGCTAATTTGGAAAAGTGTACTTTTTGTGTGGACCATGTGATTTTTCTTGGATTTGTGATAAATGCTAAAGGGGTCCATGTTGACAAAGAGAAAATTAAGGCCATTCAAGATTGGCCAACCCCCAAAAATGTAAATATGTGAGGAAGTTACATGAGCAAGTGAAGGTCCAAATTGAAAAGAGGACCCAAAGCTATGCAAGACAAGCAAACAAAGAAAGGAAGAAGGTGGTATTTGAGCCCGGAGATTGGGTTTGGGTTCACATGAGGAAGGAAAGGTTTCTTTCCCAAAGGAAATCTAAATTGCAACCAAGAGGAGATGGGCCATTTCAAGTGGTGGCCAAGATCAATGATAATGCATACAAGTTGGATCTTCCTGGTGAGCATGGTGGAATAAGTGCTACTTTCAATGTGGCTGATTTATCTTTTTTTGATGTAGGTGATGAAGAATTCAATTCGAGGTCGAATTCACCTAAAGAAGGAGGGGATGATATGAGCCCAATAAGGAGTATGGACCAAGAAGCGCTTCAAAGACTTGGTGGGCCTATGACCAGATCAAGAACCACGAAAGCCCAAGAAGTCCTAAAACAAATGGTGACCACCTTTATGGAAGCAAGCCCAACTTTAGGCCTAGAAGAAAAGGAGGCCAAGATGGTGACTTATCTTAGTCAAGTAGAGGCCCATAATGATGACAAGGGGGGCGTGACCTTGCTTTCATAGTTGTTGTTTTGTTTTTCAATTCAATAAAGTGTAATGGTTTATGTGAGTGGATCCAATTGAGCATTCTCTATTAGTGGGCTACACTAAGAGTTGCATGAAGCTCTAGCCCATATTTTCCATGAAGCTACACGTTGAGTAGGGAATCTTGGGGAGGGAATCTTTAGCTTGCATGCTATAAGAAACTCCTCATTAAGTTGAGTCAATAAATTGTAAGTTATGGGTGTTACACTTTTAATTTGCAAAGCAAAGTGTAACCACCCATCATGAAAGGAGAGTAGGCGTGACATTGAGTGCTTGGGGCTGACTTCAATTGCTTCATGGTGATTTATGAGTGTCTTGGTGGCTGCCTTCAATTGTTTGAGTGTTACACTTTTAATTTGACAAATAAAGTGTAACCCACCCATGAAGAACAAGTGATAGGCATGACATTGAGTGTCTTGGGGCTGAATTCAATTGCTTGATGGTGAGTTATGAGTGCTTGATGGGCTGCCTTCAATTGTTTGAGTGTTACACTTTTAATTTGACAAACAAAGTGTAACCACCCATGAAGAAGGAAGGGTAGGCGTGTATGAATGGGTTTGGGGGCTGAATTGATTCTGTTTTAGTGGTCATCAAGTTAGGAATTAGGCCATTCAAAGTGGGGGTTATGCCTTACCTTTGGATGCCAAGAGTTGGATGACTATTATATGTATGCACCTAAAACCTTGAGAAATACAACTTTGAAGTTATTTTGGATCAAATTCCATTGAGTGAGAATTGTTTCTCCTAGGTTCTTGGTTGAACCAAACTTAGTTCTTATCAAGAATCCAAGATTCTTGTGGCGAACATCACTTGGCTTATCAAACCTTCTTGGTTTGTGGCGCCTCACCATCTCTTTCTTTCCATTTTCTTAATTTCTTCTCTTATATGTTGTTTCATTTTGTTCATATACAAAGAGCACGAAATTATCATGGTTGAAATTCAACCATAAGATCTTCATAAGGCAACCTCACCATTTGGTTGTCATCAAGTGATCGCCAGTGCATGAGGCACGAACAAGGAGCGGCTCCTGGCAGGCTTCTAGGCAAAGGGATACATGAATGAATCGAATTCATATTGGAATGGATCCTGAGACTGTGCAGGTATGGGATTGCATAGTTAAGGAAGGCTTAAAGAAATTGATTGGTACTACCTATGCCAACAAGATGCATTTTATTTTCGGGAGCCCAGAACATAAGAACACCATAGTTAAGCATGCTTGATTTAGAGCACTTGTGGGATGGGTGACCTTCTGGGAAGTTTCTTAGAAAGCTTGTGAGTGAGGACAAAGCACGTTGAAAAGACTTGTGTTGGTTTGTAGGGACAGTCGGCAATTCTGAAAGCTGTTCGGGCCATTACAAATGGTATCAGAGTAGGGCTGTCCTATCAGGCCGTGGTATGAGTCTGTTGCGAGTCTGTTGTGTGATCTTGTTTTTATTGTCTATACTCGTTATAGGCAATGATGCTTTAAGTTAAGAGCCTTTGTTGCTGATCTTGTATGCCTATCTTTGAAAGACCTTGATGTTATTCTTGGCAAGGACTGGTTACCTTCCAACCATGTCCTTTGGAATTGTTTTGATAAGACCTTAGTTTTTGGCACTCCTACGGAGTTTAAGGATTCGACCTTTGTTTCTGCTAACCAAGTGAAAGCTTCGATGAAAGACGAAGCTCAAGTATACATGATGTTAGCTTCCCAGGAATAGAGAGTCCTCCTGCTGTTGGAAGTGTGCCTGTGGTGCGGGATTTTTTTGAAGTGTTTCCGGGGGATGTTTATAACTTACCTCCAGAGAGAGATGTTGACTTCTCTATAAATTTAGTGCCTGGCTTCGGGACAATCTCCATAGCCCCTTATAGAATGTCTTTTCTAGAGCTAGCCAAGTTGAAAGAACAGATAGAGGACTTGATGAAGAAGCAGTGTATTAGGCCTAGTGTGTCTCCTTGGGGAGCACCTGTGTTGTTGGTGAAGAAGAAGGATGGCAGTATGAGGTTGTGTGTCGACTATCGGCAATTCAACAAGATGACCATTAAGAATCGGTATCCTCTCCCTAGGATTGATGATCTCATGGACCAGTTGATAGGCGCTTGCGTCCTTCCTAAGATAGATTTGAGGTCAGGGAACCATCAGATTCGGGTTAAGTTTGGGGACATCCCGAAGACAGCGTTTAGGACGCCATATGGTCACTATGAGTACTTGGTTATGCCCTTTGGTGTGACCAATGCTCCTGCTGTGTTCATGGACTACATGAACAAGACCTTTCACCCTTACTTGGATAAGTTTGTGGTGGTGTTCATAGATGACATCTTAGTGTACTCCAAGACCAAGGAGGAACTTGAGGAGCACTTGAGGGTTGTTTTGCAGACCCTTAAGGAGAAGTAGTTGTACGCTAAGCTGTGTAAGTGTGAGTTTTGGTTAGAGGAAGTGAGCTTTTTAGGGCATGTCATCTCTAAGGGTGGCATAGCGTTTGACCAAGCTAAAGTTGAGGCGGTGCTCCAGTGGGAATCGCCGAAGTCAGTGACCGAGATTAGGAGTTTCTTGGGGTTAGCCGGGTACTCTATGCGGTTTATAGAAGGTTTCTTTAAGATAGCTTTACCCTTAACCCGTCTCACAAAGTAGGGACAGTTGTTTGTGTGGGACTTTAAGTGTGAGGAGAGTTTCCAAACCCTTAAGGATAGCTTGACATCAACACTAGTGTTAGTTTTGCCAGACCCTAGTGAACCTTTCGTAGTTTACTGCGATGCTTCCAAGCAAGGTTTAGGTGGTGTGTTGATGTAGGATGGTAAGGTAGTGGCCTATCTTTATGGAGCGAGGTTTGAGGTCTTTAGTGATCGTAAGAGTCTGAAATATCTTTTTGACCAGAAGGAATTAAATATGAGGCAACATAGGTGGATGAAGTTTCTTAAGGATTATGATTTTGAGTTGACCTACCACCCAGGAAAGGCCAATGTAGTGGCAGATTCCCTTAGTAGAAAAGTTTTGCATGTCTCCGCTTTGATGGTTTAGTAGATGGATCTGATTGAGGAGTTTAGAGACCTTAGTTTAGTTTGTGAAGTTACCCCTAAGAGCATTAGGCTTGGAACCTTGAAGATTACCAACAGTTTGATGGATGGGATTAGAGAGGGTCAGATGTCAGATAAGTTTCTTTTAGACCAGCAAGAATTGCTTGCTCAGGGTAGAGACCTTAACATTAAGGATGGGAGCAATGGGATCTTGAGGTTTGAAGATAGAGTTTGTGTGCCGGATGTTCCTGAGCTTAGGAAGTTGATCCTTGAAGAAGGACATAAAAGTGGGTTGAGTGTGCACCCAGGTGCCACCAAGATGTATCAGGATCTTAAGCGCATGTTTTGGTGGCCTAGGATTAAAAAGGATGTGGCTGAGTTTGTGTACGCGTGCGGAGTGTGTCAGAAAGCTAAGATAGAACACCAAAAGCCTTCAGGTAAGTTGCACCCTTTGAGCATCCTAGAATGGAAGTGGGATAGCATCTCCATGGATTTTGTGTTTGGACTCCCTAGGACTCCAGCTGGTTTTGAGGCTATATGGGTTGTTGTGGATAGATTGACTAAGTCTTCCCATTTCATTCCGATGAATATGGAGTATCCTTTAGAGAAGTTGGCTAGGTTGTACATCAGAGAGATAGTTAGGCTTCATGGTGTGCCCTCTAACATAGTATCAGACAGAGACCCTAGGTTTACCTCTAGTTTCTGGGATAGTTTGCAGAATGCTTTAGGGACAAAGCTTAGAATAAGCTCGCGTATCACCCACAGACTGATGGGCAATCTGAGAGGACCATCCAGTCCTTAGAGGACTTGTTAACGGCTTGTTTGTTAGAACAGTCAGGCAGTTGTGACAAGTTTTTGCCCCTAATAGAGTTCGCCTACAACAACAGCTTCCATTCCAGTATTGGGATGGCACCTTATGAGGCTCTGTATGGGAGGAGATGTAGGACACCCTTGTGTTGGAATGAACCTAGTGATAACGTGGTGTAAGGACCAGAAATAGTACAAGAGACAACAGAGAAGATAAGGATGATTCGGGAAAAGATAAGAGTGGTACAAAGTAGGAAAAAGAGCTACCATGACAAAAGGAGGAAGGCACTCGAAGTCCAGGAAGGTGATCATGTACTCTTGAGACTTACCCCGACAACTGGGCTGGTAGAGTGATGAAAGCAAAGAAACTTACTCCTAGATTCATTGGTCCTTACCAAATCTTAAAGAGAGTCGGCAAAGTCACTTACCATATAGCCTTACCACCGTTCTTGTCCAACCTTCATAGTGTCTTTCATGTGTCTCAACTCAGAAAGTATTTCCATGACCCTAGTCACGTGATAGTACCTGATGTGATACAGTTGAAGGACAACTTGACTTTTGAGGTATTACCCCTTCGAGTCGAGGATAGGAGGGTGAAGCAGCTTGGAGGCAAGAAGATTCCTTTGGTCAAAGTCATTTGGAGTGGGGCTACCGAGGAAAGTGCTACCTGAGAGCTGAAGAGTAAGATGATGGAAGCATAGCCACACCTCTTCAATCGAGGTATGTAGAAATTTCGAGGACGAAATTTTTATAAGGGGGTGGAATTGTAACACACTGCTTTTCATTAAGTATTTATTATATATGCTTGTTTGGATGTTTAAGTTTTGTTTGGTTAAGCTTTAGTTGTTGGTTAAGGGCTAAGGGGGATTTTTGGCTTAAAAGTCCCTTTTTGGAACATCGGCACGCCCCGTGCTGATTTCCACCACGCCCGTGTTTGTCCGCGTGTCTTGTGGCCAGTTGAGTCATAAGCACGGCCGTGCTCGTGTGCGGACCATGTCTCGGTGACGCTAAGTTCAACATGCTCGTGTCGAAGTAGTGCACCGCCGTGCCATGCGTGCAACTTATATATTGGCACAGAAATCGAGGGTTGCAATTTTAACCCTCATTTAGTGGTTGCTACTGCCCTAGTGCGGCCAAACCTGCCCCGTTACCTATCTCCATCAAGCTCAATTCATTATTGGGGTTTCGGAGACCTTTGATAAGCTTTTGTTCATCTGTGCCAGCTGTGTAGGTAATGTTTCTTCCTTTTCTTGGTCTCCTTTCTTGATATTTGATTGGAAACTGATTTGGCTAATGTTTTAGTTAACCAAGGCTTGGATTCAGACTGAGCCGCTTGGGAGGACGTGACCGGTTTGTCGTTTGGGGCTATCATTGTTGGAACCTTCAAACCAGGTATGGGGACAAGGATAGTATAACCACTAGGCAGTGGGGGTAGTGTAAGAAGAAGGGTACCCATGACCCCGAGATTATTTGTATGTTGCATGCTTAAATATCTGTAGCTACAAATGGTTGTTACTGTTAATAACATATTTTGGTCAAATGCAATATGCCAATGTTATATGCGTTGTTTGTTATGTTGGTATTTGATGGTATGTTTATATCATAATTGTTTGTTGAGCTATTGTATATGATGATTGATAGCTGAATGGTTGTGTTGTGATGAATATGCCAATATAACCCTAAATTGGTTAATTAGGACTTTAATTGGTCAAATAATAAAGGGACTATTGTTCCCTAAGAATATTCATAAGACATGGATTAGTAAGAGGTGAGGTTTTTATGATGATGGTTTAGTTACGAACCTTAGGAATGATTTTTGAGAGTATTAGGGTCTAATTGGTTAAATAATTAAAAGGTTGATCTCTTCCCAGAACAGCACTGTCGCGAGATCAGCACGGCCGTGCTGAACAGGGAGCACGCCTGTGCTCCCAGTTTGAATTCTAGAAAATGGCTGCACTTTCAGCTTGGTCGTGTACCATAGGAGCACGCCCGTGTAGATGACAATGACCGTGCATAACATGGAGCACGCCCATGCAGATGTGCACGACGTGCCTAACAGGAAGCACGCCTGTGCTCCATTTAAATGGCAGCATACCCGTGCTGGGGTGAAGCACGCCCGTGCCACCCCTCTGGATAGAATTTGAGACTTAGGTTTAATAGGGGTTTTTAACCCCCAATGTTCCCAATAATGATAGAATAATACACCAAACAAATGGTGAAGTTAGATAACTTAATTATATATTAATTAAGATGTTGAGGAACGATGAGTTGGTTAAGTCGGTGCCCTAGGGGTTACCGCACGATGATGGAATTGGATGCCTTTAGTGGTCCAATATTACGATGATCTGATTGGATGCCTTTAGTGGTCTAATGTTATGACGATATAATTGAATGCCTTTAGTGACCCAACGTTGAGGATGACGCACCGGGGTGCCTTTAGTGGCCCAAGCGGAGGTGGCGGTTGCCCCTTGTTTGTTGTTGTGTTCATGCATCACATTGAAGATGTTAGTTGGGGGAAGTTAAACATAGGGGAGGTAGTCCAAGAGTATGGCGATCTGGCCATCCACGGTTGGTTCACCTAATGTTTGGTGAACCGTGGCCCCCTGTGATGAGGCATCCATGGTTTGATGCATTAGCTATCCAAGGAGTTCACCCATGGTTTGGTTGACTGCCGGTGTTGGTGCCTTTAGTGGCCAATGCGGATATGTTACTCCAAAGTTGTTCTTCTTGAGATAGTTGAATCCACATGCATTGATGGAGTAGCGGAGTAGTGTTGCATTGCATCATATAGCATACTGGTTGATTTATGATGTTAAGATGATGTTTATATACATAATTATATGCTTATGACTGTTGCTATGTCGTGATGTACGATCATCTTATTCCTATCTCCATGCCGTTGTGTTTACATGTTTCCTTACTCCCCATTCTTTGTTTCCTTGTTTGGTTTATGCAGAGGATGATGAGCAGCCCGGAGAGGAGTGACTCTGAGGAGCCACCACTCATAGTCAGGGCCTTCAGCTTCGTTGTTTTTATTGCTTTAGTTTTCAGTTGTATTCCGAGGATGTTTCCGGAATGGTTGTCCCAGCTCTGAATTGTGACATCGGGGTTGGGTTTATTTGACGTTGATGTTTTCTTTACTCTTTTTAAAATATTGGCTTAATCTTTTTCGTATTTTTGAGAACTATTTCATGTGGTAACTTTTCTACCTGTGAACCTTTTATGAAAGGTTACATGTTTTATCTTACGTCTTTATTTATTATTCTTATTAATTACCTTTAATGCTTTTATAACATGCGGGGTAGAAGGGTGTCACATGAAGTTTTGAAAGACTGCGAATTAAGTTCAAATGACTGAAGAATGAAGAATGAAAGAATGAAGATATAAATGCACAGAGTAATTTCTCTTTGAATGCTATGATAGTTTTCTGTTGGAATCTTCAATGTCTTCTTCATTAAATAGTCTTCAAAGAATTGAAGCCGTTTGAGACATTCCTCGACAGCTTGGCTTTTTGTAGATCTTCATTAAATGCAAATAGAGTCGTTCTGGATAGCCATTAATGCTTGAGGAACATTGCTTGTTCTCTTACATAGGAACGACAAAGTATTTTGATGTAGCATCAGTCATTTCAGTCCTTTACAAATGCTTTTTGTTCTTTGCAAACAAACTTTTCCTTTGCGTGTATCTTCCAGTTATACATAGGGATAGAGTTCTTTTGTTGTACTTCCATTCTAAGTTACTTGAAAACTTTATTGGCTGGACTTCTGATTTATTGATCTTCGTGAGAGAAGTCTTCAATCTTGAATGAGGTTCTTCACCGTAAGTCAGTAGACGGGTGAACAACTTCTTTAGACGAGTTGACTTTTAGATTAGAAGGTCAGCATCTTTTTGTAAGCTTTAGACAAGTGATCTTTCTTTCTTCAGACAGGTGATTTCAAGCTTGGTTTTAGTATAGGCAAGTGTTTAAGCTTATCATATTAATCTGCACACTACATAGACAAGTTAGCAACCACAGACGAGTTCAATTAAATCATTGAACAAATGTTTAGTTTTCATCAAAACTTAGGTAAATGCACATTAGACATTTTGGAGACTTAATAATCTCCCCCTTTTTGATGATGACAAACATTTTAAATGATTTAATGAACTTGAGAGAAATCAAGTATCAAGAACTATATCACTTTTATATAGACAGTTTATCAAAGCGATATATATATATATATATATATATATATATATATATATATATATATATATATATATATATATATATATATATGTATATATATATCAGAGTTTAAGGTTATTTATCATTGCTTCTTTCATCATTTATTTTCTTCCCCTTTTGACATCAGCAAAAAGAAAGTAAAAAGGTGATTCTGCTAAAGAGGAATCAAAATAAGGAAACAAAATAAAGTTGGAACATATTTGTATTATCAATCATTGGCTGTGTGCAAAGCTGTTTACAAAAAGGTGATATTGAATAAGTACTAAACAAAACAAAAAGAGTTTCTACTTGATCTTCTAGATTAGCTCTAGCTTTTCTTTCTCCAGCCAGATCTCTATGAGCAGCCTCTATCAAAGTCCTCAACGTTGCTACTTCATACTGCAAAGCCTGAAAGGCTCTTCAGGCAACAATAATGTTGTCATCAGAGTCTTCAGAATGCCAGGGAAGACCATAGACAGGTGGTGCACAGGGGACAGAGAAGGGTGCAGAGATTCTAGGAAAGAATGATAGATGGAGATTACGATAGAAAATAAGAGGTAGAAAAGCAAATTTAGGAAATATATGTTGAGCAGGGAGAGAGTGTTCCTCAAGAGATGGAAACATAGAGGACAGACAGGTAAGAAGTGAAGGGTGAGTGATGATGATAGGTTCAGGTGAGGGTAAGGGTAAGGGTTCATTAGTGTATGATCTATGATAAGGTATCAAAAGATCTACATATTCCATGAAGGAATAAGAACCAGTGATAAGAATAAAAAGAGGTCTAGAAGGGTTGGGTAGGATAACTACTGAATTATGGTAAGTAATAGTAGGATTGGGGTGATGAAAAAGGATGACAGTAGGATACATCAAGTACATGTCCCTACAGGGATTGAGTATTTGAGGTGGGAGAGGAGGGACAACAGACAGGTTCGAGAAAATTGCAGACAACAGAAGTAGCAAGTCAGATATAAACATGGAAGATGAAATTCCAACTGTTTCTTTGGGAGTGAAATCCCTTTGAACAGGAACATGGCTTACATCTGACATAATTGTATAGGAAGAAGTGTGTGTATTATGAGAGGAGACAGGTGATGAAGGGACCTATGGAAGAAGGAGAGGATGAGGATGAAGGCTCGTAATCTTCAGGAAAGACGGAATTCTCGAACATCCTGAGCTTCTTGAGACGTCTGGGAGCAGCTGTTATAGCAACAGGAGCTGGTACAGGAGGCGCAACGACAGCCTCAACTGGTACTCCTGATCTCCTTCTTTTAGGGTTAACCCTTGGGTAAAAACCTTGCTTTTCCTTGGGTTTATCCAAAGACTTCTTCATTTGCTCCTCCTGAGCAGGTACTTTCTTTCTACTGGGAGCAGACTTGTCTTGTTTGTTAGCAGCAAGGGTCTTCTTTAGCACAGATTTCTTTGAAGGTTGAGCAGACTCAACTTCAGCATTCTCCACAACAGAAGCTTTCCTCTTAGGAGACAACTTTCTTCTTTTGAAGGTCGGAGGTTGAACACTATCCTCTGTCTCAAAAGAAGGAGTAGGCTTCTTAGATAAAGGACTCTGATCTTGTCTTGCAACTTTTCCAGCAGATTCCCACAACTTCTCAGACACTGGGACTTCAGACTCGTCTGCTGATTCAGCAGGTGCCTTTGTTTGCTGTTCTTCAGAAGCTTGATCAGATGAAGGTTGAGAAGAGGCAGAGAACCTCATCATAGACAAAGTCTTCTTAGCTAGAGCAGGAGCCAAGTCCATAAAGACAGCATCTTCAGGGTCAAAGATCTTGATTCTGAAGAGTTTGGTCAGAAGCATTCCATAAGGATAAGTAAGAGAGCTTTGTCTCCTAATTAGGGTTAGGAAATGCTTAAAGATGAGATTGTTGAGGTCAATTTTAATCTTGTGGATGAGATGATAGAGGGCAAACTTGTCCATCTTAGAGATATTATCTCTAGATCCCTTTCTAGGCATCTCACACTCTTGCTTGAGCAAGAAACGGAATTTGGGAACAACGATTATGGATTTGAAGTTTGGAGGGTGCGGAACACCATATAGGGCGATGTTGATATCATCCTGACTCATAGTGTTTTTCCATTCTTTGGTAAAACCAGCCCCAAACCTAAGACAACCAGTTGCATTTTCAAGAGTGTTACGAGTAAAAGAGAAGCGTTGTCCATGAACATGACCTTGTATCTCAGTGAGAAGACCATGTGGAGACTCAGTGACTACAACGCTTGTCCAAAAGTCTCTCACCATCTTACGGTGCACGAGCTCCTTCATTTTGAAGAACGGAGTCCATTGAGAGTATGCAAGTTCCTCAGTTACATCCATTCCCAGACGTTTCATAGTCTCAATATGCACAGATTTTCCAGTGATAATCTTGTCAACATCCTCTACCTCCATAGCGTACCTTTGTGCGATATCAGCAAAAGAGAGCTTCTTCTTTGGTGCCATTGTAGAAGGTTTTGGGTTAGAAAGATTTGGAGGGAAGAGAAAGAAGATCAAGGGAGTTTTATAGAGAAAGGATTTTGAAAATGTACGAAACAAGGATTGGCAGTCGAAGGACCTTTTAAAGACTTAAAAGCATGATAGAGAAAAGAAAAGAAATTTCAAGACTAAAAACGGTTTAAGTCCACAACATGTACTAAAATATTTAAAGAAAACATGGTTTCAAAAAGAACAACTGCTATGTATACATTTTGCCTCAGATAATTAAATAGTATTAAGGAATAATAACCACTTAAACCTTTTGAGTTCATATGAGTATGACTCAACAGGGTCAGACAGGTAAGCACAGACAAGTAATGCAGTATTCATTAGACTGGTTATTCAACAATGCAATGCATGTTCAGATTATCTCTAATATACTTAAACCTATCCTCAGCTAAAGCCTTTGTAAAGATATCAACCCATTGATTTTCATTTTTAACAAACTTAATATCAAACACACTTTTCTGAACATAATCTCTTATGAAGTGATGTTTAATTTCTATATGCTTAGCCTTAGAATGCTGTATGGGATTTTTAGTTAAGCAAATAGCACGTGCATTATCACACTAGATAGATATATTATGCTGAAATATAGAGTAATCTTCAAGTTGATGTTTTACCCATAGAAGCTGTGAGCAGCAACTAGCAGCAGAGACATATTCTGCTTCTACAATTGAGAGTGCAATATTTGTCTGTCTTTTGCTTGACCAAGAGACTAAGTTTGCTCCAATGAAGTGACATCCACCATTGGTGCTCTTTCTTTCAATTCTGTCTCCAGCAAGGTCAGCATCACAAAAACGAACAAACCTGTATTCTTGTGTTCTCAAATACAGTAAACCAAGATTAGTGGTTCCAAGCAAATATCTAAATATTCTTTTAACAGCCTTGAGATGGGATTCTCTAGGATCAGATTGGAATCTAGCACACATACAGACACTAAACTAAATGTCAGGTCTGCTAGAAGTTAGGTATAGTAGAGATCCAATCCAATCATACCTCTGTAGACAGTTTGGTCTACCTTTTTACCTTCCTCATATTTGCTTAGATTAGCATTGGGTTGCATGGGGGTTTTCATAACTTTTGAGCTGTCCATTTTGAATTTCTTTAGAATTTCCTTGGTGTATTTTTGTTGATGGATGTAGATACCATCACTCGCCTGCTTGATTTGTAGTCCAATGAAGAACTTCAACTCTTCCATCATGCTCATCTCAAATTCTGCTTGCATCATCTTAGAAAATTCTTTGCAAAGCTTTTCATTAGTAGCTCCAAAAATAATATCATCAACATATATTTGAACTACTATAAAGTTATCTTTTGAGAATTTTTTAAACAGGATTGTGTCAACTTTTCCTCTAATAAAATCATTATTCATGAGAAAAGAGCTATGCCTATCATACCATGCTCTAGGTGCTTGTTTCAAACCATATAACGCCTTTTTAAGTTTGAAAACATGATCTGGTTTTTCAGTGTCTTCAAAACCAGGGGGTTGTTTAACATATATGTCCTCTTCAATTATTCCATTAAAAAAAGCACTTTTCACATCCATTTGAAATAAAGTGATTTGATGTTGTGTAGCATATGACATAAGTATGCGTATAGCTGCTATCCTACCTACAGCATATGATACATCCATTTGAAATAAAGTGATTTGATGTTTGTCAGGCAATTAATATTCTTTTCCCCAAATAAACCCAATGGTTGTCAGGCAAAGGGCATAAGTGATTAGAAAGCATTAAGCACAAAGAAGTTGAATGATTGAAAGGAATAAATCACGTTTTTGCAAATATAGATATTAAACCTCGGTTATCCTATAAGTCTACCAATTTAATTGGGTTTGATAGCCAAAATGTCAATCAATTGATTGTAAGCATACAAAGGGTGCGCAATCCTAGTATGGGATGAAGAACGATAGAATAACACTATTCAAATAACAACTTTAAAACCAAATAGAATTGAATTAAAGCTAAGACATAGCGAAAGGAGTTTCTACTAACACAAGATCCACCACAACTCTAGTGGTGAAATTAGCTACTCATAGTAATGGAGAAAACTAAAATCAACAAAGGAAAATGCATCCTGAATAGTTGAAGAGGGAGAAGTTGTCTCCAACTTAACTTCCAGGTGCCAAATCCTACTCTAGAAATCAAAACTACTGGATAAAACTAAAATAAAAGTCTAATACTCAAAGAAATAAAGAGATGAAAGAAAGTGCAAAGATTTAAAGATGAAAAGATTAAAGATGATCTTAGAATGGCATAGAGGGCCTCAATTTATAACACAGAATGCGGACCGGGCCTTGATTCTGGTCTTCTGTTTTACTTGGCACGAGCGTGCTCTCCATTCAGCACGGGCGTGCTCTTCACTCAGCACGGGCGTGCTCTTCAGTATATCAGGCCTTATTGACTTCGTAAATCAGCATTCTAGTGTACGGGCTGTAGCACGGGCGTGCTCTTCAGTTGGCACGGCCGTGCTATTTGCGATTGGGACCGTGCTATCTTCTGTCTGACCTTTCTAACTTCGTAAAACAACGCTCTAGCGCACGAGTTTAAGCACGGGTGTGCTCTTCATCTGGCACGGCCGTGCTCTTTGCGATTGAGGCCATGCTAACTTCTGTCAGGTCTTTCTTCACTGAGTCAGCCCTTTCTTCAATATGACATGGTCGTGCTCTCGTGTGGCACAGCCGGTCAGTTTTGACTATTTTTGTAAGGCTTTGTTTGGATGCAAGAGTTTGGGCGGTTGGCACGGGCGTGCTCTATAATGGCACGGCTGTGCTAAAATCAGAACGTCAGTATTCTGCCCATTTTAGCTTTAAAACCTTCTCTTTTCTTCAAAAGTCCATCAAACTGCCTCCGAACGTCAATTCTGTCAAAACTTAAGTAAAAGGGTGAAATACAATAGCATTTATCTTTAAAAGCATCAAAATTCGACCCCAATACCCCCTACAAAATGCATAGAATTGAGGTTCATCAAACTTCCCACATTTAAACATTGCTTGTCCTCAAGCAATTATCTGGCTTAAAATAATTTTTCAAAAGAAGTTTCAGACTTAAATCAAGGGATCCCAAAACAAAAAGAGTTTTTAAAATAAAAGAAGATAGTCAAACAAGTATAATTTTCAAAAGAAAGCCAAAGATTACCCAATTGGAACTTTTAAATTCCTTGAAATCAAACGTTTTTCAAAAGACCAAAGGTCGTTCTTCTCACAATCTCTCAGTGTATTGGGCAAAGATGTAAAGACACTCAAGATTCCCAAATAAATACATTACCATAGGCTTGTTCATCGACCAAATCTCTACAATATGAACCACATGCATGTAGAAGAAGGTTAAGGTCTTTTTTGGGTTGTAATGGGGCCGAGATATTAATGTTAAGTGAGGTAGAGAAAGAAAATGGATAATCAAATGGTTAAATCAATAAACAAAGTAATGACACTTAGAAGCATAAAAGAACAAAAAGTGCATTGACGCTTTTTTTTCAAAATATATATATATATATCTTTTTTAAGGATCTGCTACTTTTTCTTCATCCTTTCCATTCTTTCTTTAGCTATAAGCTCTTTTTTTCTTGCATTCTCTCTAATCTTTTTCTATATTCATATTTTTCTTTTTGAGAAGAAAGAGGCAATATATTTTTCTTTTCACTGCCAGCCTATTTTCAATATTTTTTTTATTTTTGGAAAGGGATTCATCACCGTACATTTCTCCTGCTGCTCCATTATACTTCCAACGGGTCACCAAAAAAAAATTTAATTCTAATTTTTCAGAACATGGACCAAGAAGAGAATTTTCATAAAAGACTCAAAATTGGACAACTAGGGGAGAAGTGTTTTAACAAAATATGTAGGGCAAAAAGAATACCTAAGAGTACCCCAACCAATGTTCCACATGCATAAGTCAAATTTGCTTTAAGATGGTCTCAGGACAAGTTCTAGAATATATAATACCTGAGAATCACACTCATCAAAGAAAAATGGCTAATATCAGGATATTTGGCAATGTAACTTAACCCTTAAAAGCCCAAATCTCACATTCAGGAGTTAGGTCTGATGAAAAAGTTTTAAATCAAAGAATTTATCTGCTAATTATCAATTTTCAAAAGACTAACTTTTTCAATCACACTAAGGAGACTTTGAAGCAAATTTTTTTCTTCACAAAATCTTTTTTTTTTTTGTAAGGGGTTTCCTTAATTTTAGAAGAAAGTTAGGCCAAATAATTGGATGCAGCAATATCAAAAATATGAACACATTTTCCCTTCCCACACTTAACTTATGTAGTGTCCTTAATGCATACATTTAATCATGAAATACAAGTGAAGAGGGAAAGGAGAAGAGAGAATTTTACTTTTTGTTTTTTTTAATCCTAAAAATAAAATAAACTATCTTATAAATAAAATTAAAAAAACAAATAAAATAACTCGGGTTACCTCCCGCAAAGTGCTTGTTTAATGTCACGAGCCTGACAACCTGTTTTTAGGAGACTCAATCAGGTGGCTCTCCAAGTGCAGCTTTTCCTTTTAATGCCTTGTCCCAATTTATCCTTCCCCCTTTGCTCTTTTTCCAAGTTCCCTGTGATTGATGAGCTTGATAAAGTAATGAATCATGATCCTCTAACGTAGGAATTTTCTTCAAGTCATCTTTTGCTTTAAAATCATGAAACTTGTTAGAAATAACTACATCAGTAATATCTTGAATAAAGTGACAGGGAGCAAAAGAAGAGGGATTTTTGGATGAGTTAAGAACTTTAAAAATAGCCTCTTCATTACCCATCCGCAAAGTCAACCACCCTTGTCGGACCTCAATTTCGGCATCCCCAGTAGCTAAGAAAGGTCGCCCCAAAATAATTGGGACATCCTCATCTCCCTCTATATCCAAAATAACAAAATCTACAGGGAAAATAAAATTGTCTACTTTGACTAAAACATCCTTCACTATCCCACGTGGGTAGGCAATTGTTCTATCTGCTAACTACAAGGATATGTTAGTCGGCTGAGGTTCCTGCATGCCAAGTTTTCTCAAAACAGACAGAGGCATTAAATTTATACTGGCACCTAAATCACATAATGCTTTTTCAAAATAAGAATTACCAATAGAGCAAGGAATTGTAAAACTCCCTGGATCTTTTACTTTTGGTGGCAATTTCTTAAGAACAATGGATGAGCATTCCTCATTTAGTTTCACTATTTCAAAGCCCTCTAATTTCTTATTATTAGAAATTATTTCTTTCAAAAATTTTGCATATTTGGGCATTTGAGTAATGGCTTCAGCAAAGGGAATATTACGATGCAATTTTTTTAATATTTCTAAAATCTTTTTAAATTGCCTGTCATTATCTCCATCTTTCAATCTCTCAGGATAAGGGATTTTTACCTTTTTTGGCTCACTGATGGCTGTTACTTGTTTCTTCTCACTGGGCAAGTTGCACGGCCGTGCCAGAAGTGTTTCCCACGGCTGTGCTCATCTTCAGCATCAATTTCTTCGGCAGGAGCATCTTCTTCCATGGGTGTAGAGTCTTCCTTCTTATGATTTTGCTTCAATTCCTTGCGAGTCCTAGTAATGATGACATCAACCCGTTCACTGGGATTAGGTTCAATTCTATTCTGCGATATACTCTGTAGTGTCTGAGTTAACAATTGAACAATATTAGACATCTGAGCTTTCATGGCATCTACCCTTTTATCAATCTTCTCTATGTACTTCATCATAGGATCCTCAGATTTTGGTTGTCTCTCCTCTTGGTTAGCCTGGTTTTGCAAATAAGGGGTCCTATAGTCATTCTGATTTGAACCTTGGCTATTTTGATGATCATCCCATGAGAAATCAAGACAATCCTTCCACCCTGAAATATATGGGTCATTCTGCCTCTTAGGAATGCTCCCTATGTAATTTACCTCCTCAATTTGCTCAACTATAGATTTGGCTTATGATTGAGCTTGCATTAAGATCTCCATTTGTTTTGAAAGTGCTTCCAGTTTGGACTCTAGTGCCGTGTTGGCATTGAATTGATAAACTTCAATTGGTTTCTTGACAACATGACTATCTCCTTGAGACCACTGGTAATGGTTGGCTGACATTTCTTCAATCAAGGTGTGAGCTTCTTCAGGTGTTTTCTTCAAGATAGAGCCTCCGCTAGCAGCATCCAAATTTGGATCTATCACGTTGAGAAAGTCCAATATAAAAAATCTGCACCTGAATAGGAACTGAAAAGCCATGACATGGGCATCTTCAAATCAAGTCCTGGTATCGCTTCCATGCTTCAAATAAGGATTCATTCTCAAACTGCACAAAATTAGTGATGTCAGCTCTAAATTTAGCAGATTTAGAAGGAGGAAAATACCTAGCCAAAAATTGGCGAGTCAGTTGGTTCCAAGTAGTGATGGAACCGACAGGTAGAGATGATAGCCATTGGTCAGCTTTGTCTAAAAGAGAGAATGGGAACAAACTCAATCTGATAGCATCCGTGGAAACTCCACTGTACTTGATCAAATCTGTGACCCTCAAGAATTTCTTCAAGTGAGCGTTAGGGTCTTCATTGGGCAGTCCAGTAAATTGTCCAGAGCTTTGTGCCATAGACAACATCGCAGGCTAGATTTCAAAGTTGTTGGCATCCACCGCAGGATTGGTGATGCTATCCGTCATCTTAGCAGAGGGGGTAAAGTAGTCTCACAATGTCATTCTTTCCGCCATGGTGTTCTTCTCTCTTGCTTGCCTCCGCAACCTTTGGAAAGTCCTTTCAACTTCTCTATCAAAAACTAGATCGGGATCTTTAGGCGTTAGCATACAAGAAGAGAGAATGAAAATAAAAAAAAAAAAAAAATTAAATGTCTAAAGTAACTAGGATTTCTTTTCTTCCAATATTACTAAAATCACAAAATATCAAAAATTAATGCCCGTCAACGGCGCCAAAACTTGTTGCGTTCAAAACACACTTAAGTACAGTGTACCCTGTCGCAGAAGTAATATAGGACGGAAGTCCAGATATCGTACCCAAGAGATTAATTTGATATAATAATGATAAAGCAAGTATTGTGATAGAGAAATTCTTATGCTATTTAGACTAATAAAGAACTTGGAAAATAAATAAGAATAGAGAAGTATTAAAGATAATCGTAAAAGAGTAAGAAGAGAGTTTAGACAAGAGTAAAGAGCCTAGAGCTGTGGTTTCACTTGTGCTTTCGATACCCCCCAAATCCTAATTCTATTTAGTTTCGCAATTGCTTTTTGAATACCAATCCCGCTACAAAAACTATTAATTGTATGTCAGGAAATTAATATTCTTTTCCCCAAATAAACCCAATGGTTGTCAGGCAAAGAGCTTAAGTGATTAGAAAGTATTAAGCACAAAGAAGTTGAATGATTGAAAGGAATAAATCATGTTTTCGCAAATCTAGATATTAAACCTCGATTATCCTATAAGTCTATCAATTTAATTGGGCTTGATAGCAAAAATGTCAATCAATTGATTATAAGCATACAAAGGGTGCGCAATCCTAGTATGGGATAAAGAACGATAGAATAACACTATTCAAATATCAACTTCAAAACAAAATAGAATTGAATTAAAGCTAAGACATAGCGAAAGGAGTTTCTACTAACACAAGATCCACCACAACTCTAGTGGTGAAATTAGCTACTCATAGTAATGGAGAAAACTAAAATCAACAAAGGAAAACACATCTTGAATAGTTGAAGAGGGAGAGGTTGTCTCTAACTTAATCTCCAGGTGCCAAATCCTACTCCAGAAATCAAAACCACAGAATAAAACTAAAGCAAGAGTCTAATAGCTAAAGGAGTTTCTACTAACACAAGATCCACCACAACTTTAGTGGTGAAATTAGCTACTCATAGCAATGGAGAAAACTAAAATCAACAAAGGAAAACGCATCCTGAATAGTTGAAGAGGGAGAGGTTGTCTCCAACTTAATCTCCAGGTGCCAAATCCTACTCTAGAAATCAAAACTACAGAATAAAACTAAAACAAGAGTCTAATACTCAAAGAAATAAAGACATGAAAGAAAGTGCAAAGATTTAAAGATGAAAAGATTCAAGATGATCTTAGAGTGGCACAGAGGGCCTCTATTTATAACACAGAATGCGGACCGGGCCTTGATTCTGGTCTTCTGTTTCACCAGGCATGGGCGTGCTCTTCACTTAGCATAGGCATGCTCTTCACTCAGCACGGGCGTGCTCTTCAATATATCAAGCCTTACTGACTTCGTAAATCAGCGTTCTAGTGAACGGGCTGTAGCACGGCCATGCTCTTCAATTGACACGGCCGTGCTATTTGCAATTGGGGCCGTGCTATCTTCTGTCCGACCTTTGTAACTTTGTAAAACAACGCTCTTGCGCACGGGTTTAAGCACGGGCGTGCTCTTCATCTGGCACGGCCGTGCTCTTTGCGATTGAGGCCGTGCTAGCTTCTGTCAGGTCAGTCTTCACTGAGTCAGCCCTTTCTTCAATATGACACGGCCGTGCTCTCGTGTGGCACGGCCGTTCTTAGTCTTCAGAGGTCAGTTTTGACTATTTTTGTAAGGCTTTGTTTGGATGCAAGAGTTTGGGCGGTTGGCACGGGCGTGCTCTATAATGGCACGACTGTGCTAACATCAGAACGTCAGTATTCTGCCCATTTTAGCTTTAAAAACTTCTCTTTTCTTCAAAAGTCCATCAAACTGCCTCCAAACATCAATTCTGCCAAAACATAAGTAAAAGGGTGAAATATAATAGCATTTATCTTTAAAAGCATCAAAATTCGACCCAAATGCCCCCTATAAAATGCACAGAATTGAGGTTCATCAATAACCCTAAATACTAACTCAAAACATCAAAAACAAACCAAAAACTTTACCCTACACTTAAGGGGGGTCTCGGCCTCTCATTGGCAAAATAGTCTAGAGAGATTTCTTGGCTCTAAGCTCTTGGACCATGCAAGTATGTCATGATCCTAGGCCATAGAAATTGGTTTGGTTTTAAAACGATTTTTCTACAATTTTTCATGCATTGTTGAAGTTTTAGGGGCAAAACCCTATCCTCCATGAAAATTGATTTCTAGAGGAGAGAAAGGACAGATTGAGAGAGATAAGGAAGGTTATCTATCTCCTAAGAGATTCTCCTTCCAAAACTAGTGAAGTTGCTTTATAAAATCTCAAGCTCCAAGTCTCCAACAATGGAGTTTTGTGAAGAGAAAGAGAGGAAGAAGAGAAATGGGTGAGGATGGGGGTTTGGATGAGGTTGGCCGATTGAGTGAGATGGTGAGGATGAGAGTGAAGATATTTTGTTAAGTTTTACTTAAGAGTTAAGTAAAGGTAAAAAGGTAATTAGTAAAAAGAAAGACCAAGGGCAATTTGGTCGTTTCGCGTCCCAACATTTGAAATCATCACGACACTGGCACGAGTCCTCAGATGACTTGACACAGTCTTGACATGAAGATTATCGGCTCATGGGTCTCATAAAACCCTTACACGGCTCCATTCGTCTTCCAAATCGATTATCGGCCCGACTATAATATATTACTTTTATTTTCGGATGTCAGGATGTATTTTAGCAAAAAGGTAGAGGATTGAATTCTAAGACTAATGGTCGTCCGTTAGTCAAGATGAGGTCTTAATAGTAGTAAAACACTACCATCCGTGAAACATAGATCGGGCTCCGTTTGAGTTTTCGGCCCAAACTTTAACCGTAGGCTCCTACTATTATATCAAGCATGAATATGATTTTAGTTTTCCCAAAATCATTTTCTAAAGCACAGATAAAAATATAAACTTGTTAATTAAGTTTATCGTTCTTAGAAGGCATGAAAAATCGGGGTGTTACATTACTATCCCCCTTAAAATAATTTCGTCCTCTAAATTACATACCTGTGAACAGATAAGGATATTGCTCTCTGATCTTGTTCTCAGTTTCCCAAGTTGCTTCTCCAAATGTATCATCCCAAATGACCTTGACAAAAGAGATTTGTTTTCCCCTCAGTTTTCTGACTCTCTTGTCCCCGATCCTTACAGGTGCAGTCTCATAAGCCAGGTTCTCTTTCAAAGGTACTTGATCAGGTTCGATTACATGAGATGGATCAGGAATATACTTCCTTAATTGTGAAACATGAAAAACGTTGTGTAGGTTTGAAAGAAAAGGAGGTAAAGCAATTTGGTATGCTACTGGACCAATACGAAGAAGAATTTGGTACGGTCCAATGAATTTAGGAGTGAGTTTTCTGAATTTCATTACCCTACCTACCCCAGTTGTTGGATTGACTCTCAGAAATACATGTTCACCTTCTTGAAATTCGAGAGGTCGTCTTCGCCGATCCGAATAACTCTTCTGCCTGCTCTGAGATGTCCTCATCCTTTCACGAATCTGTTTCACTTTATCGGTCGTCTGCTGCATAACCTCGGGGCCTAGAATTGTACTCTCTCCATCATGATACCAACAAAGAGGGGTTTGACATTTCCTCCCATATAGTGCCTCATAGAGTGCCATCCCTATGCTCGAGTGATAGCTGTTGTTATACGTGAACTCGATCAATGGTAACAGTTCATCCTAGCTTCCTCGGTTATCTAAGACACACGCTCTTAACAAATCCTCTAACGATTGAATTGTCCTCTCGGTTTGTCCATCCGTTTTAGGATGATATGCAGAAATTAGGCGTAGCTTGGTTCCTAATGCTTGGTGTAAACTTTCCCAAAATCGCCAAGTAAACTTTGGATCTCTATCCGAAACGATACTTGAGGGTATTCCATGTAGTCTAATCATTTCTCTAATGTACACCTCGGTCAACTTTGCTACCGTGTAGTTCATCTTGACAGGTAAGAAATGTGCTGATTTCGTTAACCTATCAACGATTACCCAAATCGAATCAAAATTCCTTGGTGTTCGGGGTAAACTTACCACGAAATCCATTGAGATGCTCTCCCACTTCCATTCCGGTATATCCAGGGATTGTAGCATCCCTCCAGGTCTTTGATGCTCTACTTTTGCTTTCTGACAAGTCAGACACGATGCAATGTATTCTGCAACTTGTTTCTTCATGCCTGGCCACCAGAATCTTTGCTTCATGTCTTGATACATCTTGGTTGCACCAAGATAGATACTTAATCCACTTTTATGGGATTCCTCTAGGATCATCTTTCTCATTTCAAGGTTTTTTGGCAAACAGCCTCGTCCATGGCACTTTAAAATTCCGTCTGTTCCCAAACTGAACTCATCAACTTTCTCTTGTTCCATCAACTTCTTCTTCTCTTGAAGATGTTCATCAATAGCTTGTTGTTCACGGATCTCTTCCATTAATTCATTGGAGATCTTGAGCATTCCAAAATTTAGCCTCTTCAGACTTATCTCCATTCCCAAATTGGGAACACGAAACTCTTCAATCAGTTTTAATTCTCTCACCATCATAATTGAAATATGAATGGCTTTCCGACTCAAGGCATCTGCTACGATGTTCGCTTTTCCTGGATGGTATTGCAACGTGAAGTCGTAATCCTTTAAAAATTCCATCCATCGTCTCTGCCTCATGTTGAGCTCCTTCTCATCAAACAGATATTTTAGGCTCTTGTGGTCACTAAAGACGTCGAACTTAGCACCATAAAGATGATGTCTCCATATCTTTAGTGCAAAAACCATGGCAGCTAACTCCAGGTCGTGTGTGGGATAGTTCTTCTCATGAATCTTTAATTGCCTTGACGCATATGCTACCACTTTGCGGTGTTGCATTAGTACACAGCCTAAACCTTGATGCGAAGCATCACAGTATACCTCGTAAGGTTCACTAGGTTCCGAAAGTATCAACACCGGTGAAGTCGTCAACAGTTCCTTAATCCTCTGAAAACTTTCTTCACACGAATCAGTCCAAACAAAAGGTTGATTGTTCCTCGTCAGTTGAGTCAATGGTGACATAATCTTGGAAAATCCTTCAATGAATCTCCGATAATAACCGGCTAAACCAACAAAACTCCGTATTTATGAAACTAGGAAAGTATAGCTTCCACTTTTGCAGGGTCTACAGTAATTCCTTCCTTCGTTATGATATGACCCAAAAATCCAACTTCTTCCAGCCAAAACTCGCACTTAGAGAGTTTCGCATACAGCGTTTTCTCCCGCAAAACTTGAAGAACTTGCCGTAAATGCTCTTTGTGTTCGTCATGATTCTTAGAATAAATGAGGATATCGTCGATGAACACTGCAACGAACTTATCCAGAAACGGACGAAAAATCCGATTGATGTAGTCCATGAAAATCGAAGGTGCGTTCGTTACTCCAAAAGGCATCACGAAATGAGTGAATACTCATTTTGGTCCCTGAAATTGTAGGGTCGTATCAACTTAGTCCCCCACATTATCAATATTCCAAAATGATCCCTCAAATTGCAGAAAGTTAATCAGATTCGTCCCTCCGCTGGTATTTGCATGGACTGTAATGACATTAAGTTGGTAATGTCAGGGATGCATTTGAAACTAAGTGAATAATGTCAGGGATGCATTTGCTACATTTTGCAATTTCAAGGATCATTTTGGAATATTGATAATGTGGAGGACTAAGTTGATACGACCCTACAATTTCAGGGATCAAATTGAGTATTTACTCATCACGACATATTCGTAATGTCCGTAACGAGTCTTAAAAGCGGTCTTAGGTATATCTTCCGTCTTTACTCGAATTTGATGGTATCCCGTCCTTAAGTCGATCTTCGAGAAAACATAAGCTCCTTGCAGTTGATCCATCAGGTCATCAATCCTCGGTAACGGATACTTGTTCTTGATCGTTACTTTATTCAGTTGACGAAAGTCCACGCAAAGTCTCGAACCTCCGTCTTTCTTTCTCACTAAAAGCACTGGCGCTCCCCATGGCGAAACACTTGGTCTAATGAACTACTTTGACAACAGGTCCTCGACTTGAGCTTTCAACTCAGCAAGCTCAGCAGGTGACATCCGATATGGAGCAATCGATACCGGTCCAGCTCCTGGAATCAGGTCGATGGAGAATTCTATGTCCCTCACAAGCGGCAAACCTGGAACATCGACCAAAAACACTTCAGGAAAATCCCTCGCAATAGGCATCTTACTCAGCTCGATCTTCCCCTCGACTTCTAAGTTGGATAAAAGCACATATTTTGGATCTCCCTCTTTTGAAGAAGTTCTAATGCGGTTGGCGGTTAAAAATCCAGAAATCTCGGTACTAGGAAAAACTAAAGTTTTATGTGCACAATATAATAGGATATGGTTGGAAGATAACCAATCCATGCCCAAAATTACATCTAATTGTATTAAAGGCAAGCATATAAGATCAACAAGAAAATGTCTATCCTGAATAACATTAGGACAGTTCAGGCATATAGAATTTACAACAACAGGTTCAGCAGTTGGTGTAGAAACAATTAAGTCAAAAGATAAGGAAGAAACAGATAACACTAAGCGTTTCACACAATCCATGGAAATGAATGAATGGGTTGCACCCAAATCAAAAATAACTAATAAGAGATTACCGTTTATGTCGGACACACCCTGTGTCAAATCTTCGGAGTTCGAAGCCTCAGCACCACTTAGGGTATAAACTTTCCCTTTGCTGTCGGTCTCTTGGCTCCACCATTCTTGTCCACAGCTTGGACTAAATTTGGTGCTCTGCAATTCCTGGCAATATGTCTCGGTTCTCCACAACGGAAACAGTTATCTTTCTTGGCTGGACAGTTATTCGCCAAGTGTGACGGATCTCCGCACTTGAAACACTTTTTCTCTTGGCCTTGACTTCCCTGGCCTCCACTGCCCGATGCACGAGCAACAGGTCGGTAAGGTTGTTTTTGAAAATTTCCCGGGGGTCGGGAATAAGGTTTCTTCTGACTTTGCTTCCCCCTCTGATCATACTATTGACCCTTGAATCGGGAAGGTCCTCCGACAATTCCCCTGTTGTCTCTCCCATGCTTCATCAGCTCGATCTGCCTACTCTTCTCAACAAGTGCCTGGAAATTCCTGATTCCTTGCGACAACACTGACTCCTTAATCTCATACCTCAGCCCTCTCTCGAAAGCTTCGAACTTCAAATCCTCCTCAGGGTTATTCTGGAAGAATCGAAAGTACTTGGCCAACGACTCGAACTTGGCCGCGTATTCCCCGAATGACACGTCTCTATGTTGCAGTCGCAAGAATTCCTGCTCCTTTTCAGCTCTTGCACTCTGGGGAAAATACTTTCCCAAGAAATGATCCTTGAACAGTGCCCACGAAATCACCTCATGATTGGCTTCCAGTAGTTGTTTGGTTCGCGTCCACCAATATTCCGCATCTCCCATCGGTAGGAATGTGGCATATGGCACCTTCACTTCTTCCGGGCTGTGTATCAGCTCGAAGATTTTCTCGATCTCATGAATCCACAGATCAACTTTCTCCGGATCCACGTCACCAACAAACTGTGGCGGATTCTAATGCCTGAATGTAGTCAAGCTCCGGTCCTTAGCGGCCCGGTCAGCATGGAGTTGCTCTCGCGCGTTATGGGCATTCATGGTTGCAGTATGAACAGCAATAGCCGCAGCCATGTTTGCCATTGCCTGATCAGCAAAATCCATTCCGTTTGCTCCAGTGGCTTCCTCAGCTGGGACACCAGCTCCTCGTCCGCGACCACGCCCGCGTCCACGTCCTGCTCCAGCTCCAATTTCTAGTTTCATATCTGACCTACAAGATCCAAATTAGTCAAACAGCAACCAGAAATTAAAGCAGATAAGCAGTTATGCACATACATTACTTCCAAGAAGTAAATAAAAAGAAGGAAACAAGGGAACAAGTTACTCGCCTGGCGACCTTATGCTCGCGACGCGAGGCAGAGGGCTAGCCCGAGCAGTAACATGCTATCTTTCCGCTTCGCGACGCGAAACACCTTCTCGCCTCGCGAGCCAGAAAGTCTGCCTGAGAAGCAAAGTACAGCTTCTCGGCCTCGGGACGCGAAAACTTCTCTCGCCTAGCGATCCAGAGGTCACACAACATCAACACAACGGACCTACTCCCCAAAGATTCGCGAAAGACTCGACCAGTTCTGATACCACTAATTGTGACACCCTCAATCCGGTATCACATTTTGTAACCCAAAACACTAATAAAGACGTTAAATAAAACTTGCTGGTTTTACTTTCGGAAAAACGGTTCATTTAACATATCTTATTAAGTCCTAAAAATCGTGATAAAATTTTTTCTTATTTATCAACCATAAATAACCACAACTCACTAAAACTCATGGCCATCAGTAGCCGATAACAGACTACCCAAAAATCGCTACCTCAAAAGAAAAGTCTACACCCTATGCTGGTCAGACTAGTGGAAGCCATTGGATAGTCCCCCAAAGGAGGGTCCAATAGGTCCATCAGGAGAGTGGTCGGGGGAAACTACATCCCCATTGACCATCCCAGCATCCCCGGCTCCCTCAGTCAAAGCATCCCCATTTTCTAGAGGATGATACTCAGGTGTCGCGATGAGCTCTTCCTCCTCGAGATCCTCTTCAGGATCCTCCTCTTCCTCCTCCTCCTCATCATCACCCTCCTCCTCCGACCCCATGGGCACTAAAACAAACAGAGGTGGAGGTGGAGGGGATAAGGGAGCTGCTGCTGTAGAGGCTGGGCGGCTGGGATGTGGTGCTGTAACTCCCCCTCTTCCACCAGGTACTGCAGTATCATCCAGATTGGTGGTAACGGGATCTGGACGGTCTCGACGGTGTGGATCCTCTCTTGAGGTCCCACCTTAATATTCCCTCGCAGAGTGTAAACTGGGCCTGTGTACGCCGCACTGGTAGCCCCGGGATATATGACCCAGGCGGCAGGGTCCTCACGATGATCAAAAGTGAGGGAGCGGACTCCCGTGTACGCCAATCCCTCACTCCCCAAGCTCATCTGTGCATATAGTATATATATACAACCAGAAACAAAATAGTCCAGAAAAATATGCAAGGGTGAGAAACCAATATATGAATCCAAAAACGACAACTATATGCCCAATCACAAACAGCAGATTCATACAGTATTATATCTCACCAAACATTATCATGCATCACATAGTACAACATATATATCCATGTACTAACAGTAAAAACACAAGGGTTTCATACCCCACAATCAACGTTATTCTCTAAACGTATGCATGACACTTCCATATATCTCAACTAGTATTCAATTCTAGATTTCCGTAAATCTCATCAACATTCGCAATGAGCTGATCAGGCTCCTAAATCATTGACTCGCAGGCTCAAATGATTATCGCCAATAACTGGCCCAAAAATGAGTACTTTGAATCCCATGACACTACACGATTCTCACATGGGGGCGCAATTAGAAGTACTCAACATATACGATCATACTATATTGTCCAACTCAAGGCACAATACGTTCCCAGAACACGTATGATACCATTGTCCATCAAGGCACAATGTCATGACAAATAAGTCATCTCAGGTTCTCCTTGCCTATCAAGATCCCCTGTTTTCATGGCACGTATGCCCCACGTAAAATGCATGAGAAAACTATTTAGTTTTCGATAATTTATCTTTGTCGCATCAATATTTCCTCGTTGTAGCATCAACGCTAACAACCACCATAAAGTCGTAGACTCTTTAAGCCTCAAAATTTTTTTTGTCAAAACAGGACATCTAGTCCAAAATAGCTCGAACCCAAACATCCCTAACCGATGCACCAGTTTAGAATTTTGGATTCAAGAGCATAAAAACATCCTCAAGCTTACAGGGCCACAAAGATCGTCCTTAAGCCGACGGGACCACAACTAACACGGATCCTTGATCCACGTGTTTCTGCAGAACCCTAGAACTCCGACGTCTTTGTTTCTAGTTTCGAAGCTTAAAAACCACTTTTCTCGAAAAACTCAAAAACCAAAACCCAAATCTCCAACAATTACACAAAGTCCTCGGGATCGGTTTTTCATAAAACAAAACTTGGTCTAAAGACCATTTCTTTTCCTTTCGTCGTTTCTCGGTAAAACTCAAACCTTAAAATACAGCTTGCAAAAACCCTTTTCCTTGGATAAAACTAAATAACTTGAAAATCACGTTTTCTCAAAACGCTTTTGCTCAAACGGTTAACTTTATTAATTTTAAAACTAATAAAGTTTTCTAAAACACTATTTTATCTTAAAAACCTCATTTTTCGTTATTAAAAACACATTTTCACAATTTCGCCCTTTTAAGTTAACTTTTCGTTAAAAGCAGCTATTTATTATTATTTTATTCCGAAAGAGATAATTAATTATTTTCTATTAAATTAAATTTTGGAAAACAATAAAACATTATTATTTTTCTCCATTCCACATCTCAAGCTTTTAAAGCTTTTATGTTACACGATGTCGGATCCTAATCAATATTAGGTCCTTTTATGCCTTAAATCCCACAGTAGGGCACATGATACATCCATACATTTATACAATAGTTATACCATGTATCCACATACATCAGCAGTTATATCATGCATAGACAAATCAACAGCAGTACGTAAAACACTCCACCAATAATCAGATACAGACATTTATTTACATCACAAACACACCAATGCAGCATATAGCTGTCGGAATTGGAATTCCTCAGGTTTATCCCCTTACCTCTTGAAGTTCCAAGGTAAGTAGCAATCGCCTGATTAATCCGAAATCTCGCTCGACTATCTGCCGATCACTACACGCACACAAACAAACAAGGTATTAACTCAAAAATACAAAGATTTCTCCTATTTCCTTACCCCTAGGGTTCGGCCCTTTGACCTTAAAAATAGCTAGGGAGCTCCAAAATTTCTCATCTCTTAGATACCTCACTAAGTGAGATAACCCTAGATACCAACAAAAAACATCAAAAACCAACCAAAAACCCTACCATACACTTAAGGGGGGTCTCAGCCTCTCATGGGCAAAATAGGCTAGAGAGATTTCTTGGCTCTAAGCTCTTGGATCATGCAAGTATGTCATGAACCTAGGCCATAGAAATTGGTTTGGTATTAAAAGGATTTTTCTACAATTTTTCATGGATTTTTGAAGTTTTAAGGGCAAAATCCTAACCTCCATGAAAATTGATTTCTAGAGGAGAGAAAGGAGAGATTGAGAGAGATAGGGAAGGTTAGCTACCTCCTAAGAGATTCTCCTTCAAAAACTAGTGAAGTTGCTTCACAAAATCTCAAGCTCCAAGTCTCCAACAATGGAGTTTTGTTAAGAGAAAGAGAGGAAGAAGAGAAATGGGTGAGGATGGGGGTTTGGATGAGGTTGGCCGAGTGAGTGAGATGGTGAGGATGAGAGTGAAGATATTTGGTTAAGTTTTACTTAAGAGTTAAGCAAAGGTAAAAAGGTAATTAGTAAAAAGAAAGACCAAGAATAATTTGGTCATTTCGCATCCCGACATTTGAAATCATCACGACACTGGCACTAGTCCTCAGATGACTTGACACAGTTTTGACATGAAGATTATCGACTCATGGGTCTCATAAAACCCTTACACGGCTCCAATTGTCTCCCAGATCAATTATCGGTCCGAATATAATATATTATTTTTATTTTCAGTCGTCAGGACTCATTTTAGCAAAAAAGGAGAGGATTGAATTCTAAGACTCATGGTCTCGTCCGTCAGTCAAGATGAAATCTTGATAGTAGTAAAACACTACCATCCGTGAAACATAGATCAGGCTTCGTTTGAGTTTTCGGCCCAAACTTTAACCGTAGGCTCCTATGATTATATCAACCATGAATATGATTTTAGTTTTCCCAAAATCATTTTCTAAAGCACAGATAAAAATATAAACTTGTTAATTGAGTTTATCGTTCTTAGAAAGCATGAAAAATCGGGGTGTTACATGGTATACCACCAATTGTACCAACACCAGTTACGTTTCCCTTCTGGTTGTCTCCAAAGGCAACATGTCCACCGTTCTTAGGTTGGAGGTCTTGGAACAAAGACCTTTCTCCTCTCATGTGTCGCGAGCAGCCACTGTCCAGGTACCAACAATGGTGTTTGCTTTGTCCTATTAAGGATATCTGCAATAAGAATTATTTTCTCTTTAGGTACCTATATTTTTCTGGGTTCTTTTCTGTTAGTTCTAGGAGTCTGTGAAGACTTCCTTTTCTTCTTGTGAATACACTTAGACATAACATGTCCAGCTTTTCCACAAAAGTTATAGACAGGTCTAGACTTAACTGAAACAGATTCAACATATACTGTTGAGATTCTTGTTGATACTTTATGATGAGCTTGATGATCATATCCAATACCTTCTTTGTTAAGAGAGTGTCTTTGACATGCCAGCAATTTGGTCAGATTATCTTTGCCATTAACAAATCTGGCAAGATCAGAAGTGAACTCTTTCACTTTCTGTTGAAGCTTAACAACTTCTTCAGAATGTGATGTTTCACTTGAGATATTAACTTCATTAGACTTTTCAATCCTTAGCGGACTATTCTCTTTGGCCAGCATCTCACACTCTTGAGATTTTTGTTTATGCTCACTAACGAGTTTAAGATACTCTCTCTTGAGGGATTTGAAAGATTTAGATAAGCCTTTGGATTCCTCTACCAGCTCTTCATAGGCATCATGGAATTCCTCAAATTCATAATGTATCTCAGTTTCAAGTTCTGAGTCTGCATTGGCCATCAGACAGAGATTGGCTTCCTCCTATGTCTCTTCTCCTTCAGAAGATGTGCACTCAAGATCTTCCTATGCGGCCATCATTCCTTTCTTCTTCTTTCTGAAGAACTTATTTTGAAGAGCTTTCTTTAAACGTGGGCACTCAGATTTGATGTGACCATACTTCTTGCACTCATAGCAGACAATAGGGCTGTTGTCTATTGATGTGGATTCCTTCTTGAATTTTCTAAAAGGCTTCTCCTTTCTAAACTTCTTTTTCTCTAGAGCTTTCTCATCTTTTTGGTCATGAGAGATGTCTCTTCATCACTATCAGAATCCTCATCTTCAGACTCGTATGCATCACTAGCAGACTCGTCTGCTTTGAAGCTTTTAAGGCTTCAGATGCCTTCAGATCAGCCTTTAGAGCAATGACCTTGCCTTTTTGATTGACACATCTTTATTGAGCTCTTGCTCAAGAACAGTGAGGGTGCCAAGAAGTTCATCCATTGCCAAGGTAGTAAGATCCTTGGCTTGAGATATAACAGTGACAAGAGGTTTTCACTGCCTTGGAAGACTTCTGAGAATTTTGGCAACCTTTGTTTGAACCAAAACAGGAATGGTTTATGACCCCCTCAAAGTTTTAATGATTAACACAATCATTATATGCTTATGAAAATAATTTAAGTTCAGTTGCTACTAATCCATAAGGTCAAAAGACCTTTTCTATATCTCTGACTTCAGATAAGTTTCTCAAAAAAGCACTAAGCCTCAACGTCTAAAGTTACATCTAGCTCATATTGGACGATAAGCTCAAAGCATTCTTTGCGTCTACAGGCATAATATAGCTCTCAAAGCGGTCTGCGTCGAAAGAAGATAATGTGGATCGTCCAACTGGTCCCTGGATTTTATTCTTTAAAGGATAAGTATCTTGCGTCCAGAAGTCATAAGCACATTTTATTGAGCGTCCAATCTTTTATATTACTTGTGCATCCACTAACTTTATTTTGCAGATAACGTGGCACATATTTCAAAAGTCTTTAATAGATCACCAAAGAAAAATAGCTTTCTATAAAGACAAAACAAGGTACAACGTTGTACACGTCGAGCCACGTAAAGCAGAATGTAACACCCCGATTTTCACTAGTTTTAATATCGGTGTTTTATATAAATGAGTTTATATCTTATTCGAGAGTTAGAAAGTGAATTTAAATAAACTAAGACCACATTCATACTCTACGTCATCGTAGAGAGCTACGATTAAATTTTGGGTTGAAAATTAATATGGAGCCCAGTTTGCGTTTCCACTGACAGTAAGATTTTACTGATCAGAAGACCTAATTTTGACTCGTGAACGAAACAGTTAGGCTTAGAATAGAATTTGCAACAACTTTGGCAAAATTGGTTTTTCGCACTAAAAAGTGCATTAATATACGTTATAAAGGCGAAATCTTAAATCGGGTGTAGAATAGAGCTGAATACGGACTTACTAGGACCTGCTAACGGATAAACTTGAAATCGCATCAGTCACATCACCTAGGAAGGCGTGCCAGTGTCATGATAAAAAATGAAAATTTCAGAACGCGTTCACACTAAGAAAAGACCAAAATACCCTTGGTCTTTTTCCAAAATGACATTTTTTTCCCTAAAAGAAAAGACCGTTTTGCCCCTAGGAATTCATGAAAACCCATCCTTGCCCTCATGACTCATCACCATCATCAAAATATCTAGATATTTTGGTGACTTTGGAGGTGAAAAGTCCATTTTGCCCTTGGTCTTTTATGTTAATTACATTTTTGTCCTAAGGTGAAATGTCCATTTTGTCCCTTAAGTGAAAATATTTGGACCTTCCTACCCTCCCTTCATACCCCACGCCCCTAAGGCTTCATGAAGCCTCCCTCCATTTCTTCTGCTAACTTCATCTTCATCCTTAACTTTCTCTTATTTTTCTTAAGTGAAAGCTTAACATTTTGTGAAGAAAAAGTGTTGATCTTTACCCATTTTCATCACTCAAGGAGGTAAGATTACTCTCCTTGATCCATAAGTTCTTATTCTTCACTTAGTTCTTGTTTTCAAGTCATGATTCCATGAGTTATTTCTATGTCTAAAGTTCAAAAATCTCTAGAAAATTGTAGAAAAATCCTATGATTATGAAACCAATTTCTATGAAGCCACCATGATGTGTATATTGAGTATCTACAAGCTTGAACACAAAAGAAATTTCCTCTCTATTTTTCTAATGAGACGCCAAAACCTAGCTTGTGAGGAATCATGAGTTTTGTTTCCAGTTTTTGAATGATGAAGCTTGTTTTAGTACTAGGTATGCCTAAGGATCATTCATCCAAGAGTTAGAAATATTTAGACACCTCTAGCCTATTTTTCTAAAAAGGTCGAACCATAGTTCATAGGAACTAGATGGGTTTCGTTGGATTGTATTAATTTCTAGATGTGATTTGTTGTGAAAGATCAGACGGTGTTCGATTATTCTAATGCATGTACGGTTGCCAATTGCGGAGCTGCAGTCTGAGTTGCACGGGGAAGCACGCAGGAAAACTGTTCAGGTGAGGGAAAGAACCACAATATCGTCGGGGAGGCAAGAATAAAATAATTTATATTGATATGCATAGGGCGACCTAAACCCTACTAGCGGTCGAGTGACCAATGGGTTGATTTTATGATATATCGAGGTTGTATGCTATGTATTAGTGTGCTTAATATGATATATGTGATATGTATGTTGTGCCTAGTAACATGCTTAGGACTACTTGAATATTTACCTATGAGTTGATGAGTTGATATACTTATATGAGTAGATATGATGAGCATGATTATTAAACAAGATTATGGTTGCTTATGATATGATTTTGTGATTACTATTTTATGTGTAGAGATAGGCTGTAATTTCTGATAAGTTGGGAGATGAACATGTGGTGAGGAGTTTGAGGATATATGTGTTGTAGTGCTCAACCTAGAGATTCTGTTGATATAATTATGTTGAGACATAAAGTCGATAGCCGGTTAAGCCGAAGAAAGTTGGTCGTAGTTGTGTACAAGTTCTGGTTGAGACACTAAGTTGTTGATCTCGAGATGAGTCGATGAGGTTCATGTTGCATCGTTGTTGTTCATCATTGTGTTGGTGTATGGTCGATCGATCTTTCCTACAGGGAGATGATCGTACCCACAAGTTGAGTTGTTAACGGGCGAGTGTCCCGACCTAGCCTGCGAGCGGGGGGATATGTCGTTACCGAGGGGCGAATGTTCCGACCTGGCCTGCGGGCGGGGTAATATGTCATACCCATGAGTTGAGTTAAGCCTGCGGACTGTTGGCCGAACCCTGTATTACAGGGGGTGGCATAGTGATGAATGAGACATCTTGATCTGTTGGGGATGTCGCGACGTGATCGCGTCCATATAGTCGTTAGTTGCATGAGTATGAGAGACAGTAGCTAAGAGAGCAGGACTTGGGACATGGTTGTTTGACACCGTTGTGCTGTTGTATGTTGCTATCTATATAGGTTATATTATAGTTGTTTCCTATCTCCCGTATTATTCTATGTTGTATTTTATTCTTGATCACACGTGAAGATCCCGTTGAGGAGTTGCCAGAGGAGACTGATGGCATACCTGTTGAACTTGATGCTGGCGGGAGAGCCCCGGATCCCAGCGTTGGGAGACTTTGAGCTGCTCTATTCAGAGGATGATCGTCTCTGTGAGATTGACTACTCTCAGCGAAGAGTAGTTTATATGGGCTCGACTACCGTATACATTAGAGCTTCGGCTGGGAGCTCTCCTTACCCTCGTTAGAGTAGTGGTTGGGTAGACAGTCTTAGTTTTGTTACGGCCAGTACATGGGTTAGAGCGAAATGTATTTTTTGGGCCAGGAGAGGAAGTCTTATGCATTTTATTTTGTTGCCATATTTTTCGCATTTCTATTAATCGCGTTACGCTGTAACGTTGAGAATACGAGTTCTGGTTGCTAAATGGGACCTCCGAGGAGGGGCTGTCTCATTGAGTAGTATCAGAGCAGTTTGATTCTTAATCAAGGACTGTTTGGGTTAAATTATGAATTCTGGCCGTGTCTAGCTGTTTCGAGCATTTGTAAGGCATATGATGCATGTATATGATAATATGGTTTTGTATGTCTTACAAATGTGAGCTAATAATTTCTTCCACAGGAAATTAAATGGCTCGCGGACGAGTTAGAGGACATGGCGAAAGGGCCACAGAGAGTGCCACTGAACTTAGAAATGGTAACGAGGGAAATTCCCACGTTGGTGATGGGACATAGTCAACTGAAACCCTAAGGATAGTTAGGGAGTTGGCAAGGATAATGCTACAACAGACGCAGCAGAATGCTCAACTGTTGCAGGTAACAATGCAACAACAATAGAGACAGAATCAGCGGGGTGGAGTGGAGACGGAAGACACTAGACTAAATACTTTTCTGAAAGGGAAGCCGCTGCAGTTCAATGGTAACTTCAATCCAGAGGGAGCAGAACTCTGGATACAGGAGCTTGAGAAAATCTTAGCTGCAATGCATTGTTGTGAGGACAAAAAGGTGACTTATGCATCCTTCATGTTGATGGGAGGTGCAGAGCTGTGGTGGAAGGGTAAGCAAAAAATGCTTGAAGCAGAAGGAAGAGTGATTAACTGGGGACTATTTCGGGAATGCTTTCTAGAGAAGTATTTCCCTAGAATGATGAGAAGAGAAAAAGAGAAGGAATTCCTGGGTTTGAAACAGGGAACCATGTCTGTTGGTGAGTACGCTGTGAGGTTCGAAGCGCTACTCAAATTTTCTGAGTTTTATCAGAGGTTTCCCGATGAAGAGTGGGTGTGTAGAAGTTTTGAAGATGGCCTGAAGTATGACCTATAGACGGTGATTCCACCACTGAATATCACCTGGCTGCCTGAGATGTTAGAGAGATGTTCAGTCATTGAGAACATTGACAAGAAGAAAGAGCTGCATCAAGGCAGAACTGGAGGACCTACTCGGAGATTCGATCAGAAAGGTTGAGGAGGATCACATCTAATTCGAGATTGTCCGATGAGGGAGATTCGCCAATGTTTTCGATGTGGCCAGGTGGGTCACATAGCTCCAGAATGTTCACAAGGAGCAAGGTACAACACAGGCAGGTGTGGCCCAGTGACTGGGGCCCAAGGAGCAGGACAGCAGGCGGTGAGACCGCAAGCCACCAGAAGGGTGTTCACCGTAAGAGGAGCTGAATCCTCTCAATCCCCTGATCTTATACAAGGTATGTGCCTAATGTCAGGTAAACTCTTATTAGTATTGTTTGACTTGGGAGCTACACATTTGTTCATATCCCAAGAGTGTGTGGATCATTTGAAATTACCTGTTTCTTTACTTCCTCATGACTTAATTGTTTCTACTCCTACCAGTAATTCTTTGACAACCATGACTATTTGTTTTAAATGTCCTATCATTGTTTAAAATAGAACATTTCTTGTTGACCTTGTTTGCTTGCCAATGCAACAACTTGATATAATTTTAGGCATGGATTGGCTTTCAGCTAACCATGTAATGTTAGACTGTTCTAAAAAGACCGTGTCATTCCTTGAGCAATCTAGATTGATGCCTGCCAATGATAGAAATCTTATGTTAATTAGTGAATATCAGAAACACGTGTTATTATCCTCTATGGAAGCTAAGGAATCTCCTAAGTTGCATTCGTTGCCTATAGTGCGAGAGTTTCCAGAAGTTTTCCTTGATGATGTTCCAGGTTTACCGCCGGAAAGAGAGATAGAGTTCACTATAGATATCGTACTAGGAACTGGACCCATTTCGATAGCACCTTATCGAATGTCTCCAGTAGAGTTAGCGGAGCTGAAGAAGCAGTTGGATGACATGTTGGGGAGCGCCGGTGCTGTTCGTCAAGAAAAAGGATGGAATTTTGAAGCTTTGAGTGGATTATCCACAACTGAATAAGGTGACGATCAAGAATAAGTATCCATTACCTAGGATTGACGATTTGATGGACCAGTTGAAGGGAGAGGTAGTATTTTCGAAGATTGACTTAAGATATGGTTATCATCAAATTCAAGTCAAGAAGGAGGATGTACCGAAGACGGTGTTCAGGAGTCGGTATGGATACTACGAGTATTTGGTTATGCCCATTGGTGTGACTAATGCTCCGGCAGTGTTTATGGATTACATGAATCGGATTTTTCAACCGTTCTTGGATAAGTTTGTAGTTGTGTTTATCGACGACATTCTTATTTATTGTCATAATCGGAAAGAACATCAGGAACATCTCAGGATTGTGCTTCATATGTTAAAGGACCGACAACTTTATGAAAAGTTGTCCAAGTGTGAGTTTTGGTTGGAAGAAGTGCATTTCTTAGGTCATGTGATTAATCAAGATGGGATAGCGGTAGATCCAGCAAAGGTTGAAGCTGTGGTACAATGGGAAAGTCCTAAGTTGATAAGTGAGGTACGGAGTTTTCTAGGCTTAGCTAGATATTATCGAAGGTTCATCGAAAGATTCTCGAAGATCACATTGTCGATGACGCAGCTAACAAGGAAGGGAACATCCTTTGTATGGACGGATATGTGTGGGAAAAGTTTTCAAGAGCAAAAGAGGAGGTTAACAACATCACCAGTGCTGACGTTACCAGACTCTTTAGGACAGTTTGACGTGTACTGTGATGTGTCATACCAAGGTTTAGGTTGTGTCCTGATGCAAGAAGGGAAAGTAGTGGCGTATGCTTCGCGGCAGCTAAGAGTTCATGAGAGGAATTATCCAACTCATGATTTGGGGTTAGCAGCTATAGTGTTTGACTTGAAGATATGGCGACGCTATCTTTATGGAGCTAAGTTTACGGTGTATAGTGACCACAAGAATTTAAAGTACATGTTCAATCAGAAAGAGTTAAACATGAGGCAGAGAAGGTGGATGGAATTCATAAAGGATTAGGAATTTGATCTGCAGTACCATCCTGGAAAAGCAAATGTAGCAGCGGATGGGTTTAGCAAATGAGCCTGCGAGCTGTTGGCCGAACCCTGCATTACGAGGGGTGGCATAGTGATGAATGGGACATCTTGATCTGTTGGGGATGTCGCGTCGTGATCGCGTCCATATAGTCGTTAGTTGCATGAGTATGAGAGACAATAGCTAAGAGAGCAGGACTTCGGAGATGGTTGTTTGACACTGTTGTGCTATTGTATGTTGCTATCTATATAGCTTATTTTATAGTTGTTTCCCTATCTATGATGTATTGCTGTTTCTTATCTCCAGTATTATTCTATGTTGTATTTTTTTCTCGATCGCACGAGAAGATCCTATTGAGGAGTTGCCAGTGAAGATCCCGGATCCCAGCGTTGGAGACTTTGAGCTGCTCTATTCAGAGGATGATCGTCTCTGGGAGATTGACTACTCTCAGCGAAGAGTAGTGTATACAAGCCCGACTATCGTATACGTTAGAGCTTCGGCTGGGACCTCTCCTTACCCTCGTTAGAGTCGTGGTTGGGTAGACAGTCTTAGTTTTGTTATGGCCAGTACATGGGTTTGAGCTAAATGTATTTTTGGGGCCAGGAGAGGAAGTCTTATGTATTTTATTTTGTTGCCATTCTTTCAGTTTATATGTGTTGCGTACTCTGAGAGTTTGTAGTTGGTATCAGTTGTTGTAGGCTCTACTGATGGAGCCAGTACTTTTATATGTATGTTATATATAGTCGTGGTATCAGTGTTGGTTGTTTTAATATTTTCCGCATTTCTATTAATCGCGCTACATTGTAACGTTAAGAATATGAGTTCGGGTTACTAAATGGGACCTTCGAGGAGGTGTAACACCCCGATTTTCATGCTTTCTAAGACCGATAATTTATATAAATGAGTTTATATTTTATCTGAGGGTTAGAAAGTGAATTTAAATAAACTAAGACCACATTCATACTCTACGTCATCATAGAGAGCTACGATTAAATTTTGGGTTGAAAATTCAGACGGAGCCTGGTCTGCGTTTTCACTGACAGTAAGATTTTACTGATCAGAAGACCTAATTTTGACTCGTGAACGAAACAATTAGGTTTAAAATCGAATTTCCAACAATTTTGATAAAATTGGTTTTTCGCACTAAAAAGTGAAATAATATAAGTCATGCGGGCGAAATCTTAAGTCGGGTGAAGAACGGAGCTGAATACAGATTTATCGGGACCCTCTAACGGATAAGCTTGAAGTCACATCAAGTTAAATCATATGGGAAGGCGTGCCAGTGTCATGATGACATTCTAAAATATTTGAACGCGTTCACACTGCGAAAAGACCAAAATACCCTTGGCCTTTCTCCTAAAAGACATTTTTGCCCCTGAAGGAAAAGACCGTTTTGCCACTAGGAACTTGTGAAATCCCATCTTTGGACCACCTTATCCCTCCCTTTTACACACCTAAACCAGCCCCTCCATGGCCATCCATCACTTTTCTTTCAACTTCATTTTTACTTCTAAAGATCAAAGCTTTCATTTCTTAAGTTTTGAAAAATCCTCTCATCTTTCTCTTCTTCCTCCATTCGGCCCTTCACTCTAAATCACTAACCAAGATTCCTTTTCCATTTCTAAAACCATACTTCATCTTGTCTTGATCCAAGGATCAACTTTGGTGAAGGAAATTTCTTGTTTTGGTGAAGTGTGTTCTTGAGCACCAAGGACACCATCCAAAATCTTGAACTTGTTCTTGAGTAGGTGAGCTTCTAAATCTCTTTTCTCTTCATTTCCTTACTCATTACCTTGAGTAATCATCTTCTAGTTCTTCATTTTCATGAAAATAAGTTCAAGATCTCACCTTTTCTCTCCAATAGGTTTGGCCACCCATTTCTCTAAGGAGCTTGGAGTTTCCTTTCACTTAAACCTCTTCACAAAAGGTATGGGTAATGAACCTCATCACACCAAAATTGGTGGAGGATGAAAATGGTTGTGTATGTTTTGTTTGGGTGAAACCCTTTTGCTTGGGTTCACTACTTTATTGATGAAGTTCTCTTTGAGAAAATGATTGTAATAATGGTTCTATGCTTAGTATATGTTTATGATGATGTATGCTTGGATGGAAAAGTATTCTCATGTATGTTGAAAACCATACTTTGATCTCTAGATCAAGTAAGGATTTTTATGCTTGATTATGATTGAATGATGCATGATTATTGTTCATCATAATATTGTGAGCATTTTGAGCGATTACTTGACAAGTTAGTGAAGCAAAATCTTCACATCCCATGTGTGGGAGTATTCGGCCATGACCATAAGAAAAAGGAGAACATGAGTTTGTTCTTGAACTTTGAGTTTGTTCTTGAACTTCAATGTTTTTGAAAGTTAGAAAGTGTTTTCCATGATGCACTGACCTTGGATTAAGTCTTCATTTTGAGAAGCCTCAGCGCCATTCACAGTATAAACTCTACCTTTTGCCTTAGGCCTTGCTGCTTGCACATTGTTGACAGAATATTCAGCTTTCGGTTGCACACAGTCGCGTGAAATATGCCCCGACTTCCCACACCTAAAGCATATTATCCCCTTGTTTGGGCATTCTCTTGTGGCATGATTCTTCCCACACTTCATACACTTGATTGCGGAGTTTCCAGACTGACTGAAACCCCCATTGCTTCCTCCCACAGAACATTGTTGTTGATCTTGCTGCTTTGAGTATGGTTTCCAATGAGATCTGTTGTCATGACCACTGTTCCCTCTGTGGAATCTAGCCTGTTCAAAACTCTGGGCTCGCTTGTCCTTGTTAGGCTCCAAGCTCTCGATTAGATGACATTTTTCCATCAGCCTAGGAAACATAGAAATCTCCAGAGGAACCACAACCCTTTTCAAATCGAGCCTCAGACTCCCTTCGAACTTCCTGCAGTTCCACTCCTCTCTTGGGTTGTCTAAGAAATAGTTTGAGAAATTCGCCAAGCTTTCGAACTTGGCCTTGTACTCAGCTATAGACATTCCCCCTTGTCTCAGCTGGAGGAACTCCATCTCTTTTTCGTGCCTCACACTTGCAGGAAAGTACTTTTCCAGAAACTTCCCCTTGAAAGCATTCCAGTCTACAACTTGTTGATCATGCATCAACACCTGATAGGCTCCTTCCCACCAGTATTCAGCATCTTCCACTAGCATATATGTTGCGTAGACAACCTTGTCGTTCTCGGTACACCTCATTGCTCTAAAGATCTTCTCCAAAGTCTGGAACCAATGCTCAGTTTTCTCAGGATTGAACTCACGCTTAAACTGAGGTGGGTTCCTACGAAGGAATTCATCCAGTCCTCTACCCCCAGCAGCTCTCTCATCACGTTGAACCATCACAACAGCCATCTCCCGTATGGCGCTCACAACAACATTCAGGTTTTGAGCAGCCATCGTGACCTTCAAAACCAGAATTTTCAAACTCAAAGGACCACATCACAACCAAAGCAAACAACATTATCTTCCTTGCGGAGATAATAAAGTGTTTTAGTAACTTATATTTCAAAACAAAACAAGAAGTGATTGTGATCCAAATATCGAATAGGGTTTCGACCTTCAAGTGTTTTTACTAAAGTGAAAATGTATTTTTTACTTTAGTCATAGTTTATCCAATTAATTAAGGGTTTTAAAGATAAAATGATGAAAGTGATTTCATGAAGGTAAAAGTAATATGAAGTTACCTTAGGTTTAATGGGATGTTACACTCTTTGGAAAACTAAGTTAACATTCAATCTTCCAAGTATAAAGAGGACCTTGTCCTCAAGTTTGAATTAATTGAATCATAGTTGGAAAAATATGAAATTCCATTTTCTTTAACAAATCACGGTTTTACACTAAGTTGGTAAGGAAAAGCCTTTTTCAAATTAGTTCAGGTACTTTACCTCAAGCAAGTAACAAAGTTCTTTTAAAAATCAAATGAGTTTTCAAATAGAAAGGTTTTGGTTTGCAAAGTCTCAAATCGAGAGTTTTCAACTCTAAATCGTAAAGTTTTACGCATAAAAACCTAAGTTAAGTAATTAACTTAGAGCAAAAGAAAAGAGATAATTAAGTATAGTATATGGTGGAACAAGACCATTTCATTACTTGAAAATCAAGGATTTAATATCTTAGAAAGGATCAAAGATTTATCTAAGAGGATTCTCAATCCTTCTTCATAACACTTAAGACTTGAGATGTAATTCATAAGACACAAACACAAACATGAAACGTTTTGGGTTTTGAAACAGTAGTTCGATGACAGACCGGTGATTCGGATCCAAGACAATCATTCAATTGTTTCAGTCTTGTGATGACTCGATCCCGGAGGGATCACGAGATTTATTCGGTGGATAAAAGTTTTATAATACGAAGACGTGTATAGTTCCTAAGGAAGAGAAACTTAGTGAACCTTGAGGTTTATCCGGTGGATACACATTGCTTTATCACATCTACTTAGTGTAAGCATTGGCATTTCACTGCATGAGTTGTAAGGCCTTGAGCCTAGGAGTTAAGCTTACACCTGGATGCGGGTGCGAATCCTACGGTGACGTTTTAAATAGTCTTGGAGGTATTAGGGTTGGAAAGGATGACATGTGACCAGTTGGTAGCTCTTCTGTGTCATGGCGACACCGAGCAATACACTGATATCCTCAACTAGATGCCGTACTTTTCATGTTTGGTTGTAGTGTTTCCGTAAAGCCAGATACGTGCACATTACGAATGTTGTAGCATCTTGCTCATGGCTGGCATACACGGAACATGCCCTCCCATTCACTCTCTCCGATATTTTGTTAGCTTTGTGGAGTAGCGGTTAGAGTTTTACCCATGTGACATATGGCATTGAATCATTGCATTGCATTACATGGCTGTTGATGATTACATTTATTTGTTGTACATCACTATTCTGTTTTCGAGGATGCCTTATATTATGCTGCTAATTGATTAACATGATATATTGAGATTTATGGTATGCATGTTGGGTATTTGTTACTTGTTGCGTCGTCCCGTTTTTACTTATGCTATTTTGCTGTGTTGATGATTGGGAATCTCACCCATATCTGTATATCTTCTCTGCTTGTATTGTTGTTTCTGCTTGAGAAGATGGGCGCGACGACGACTCAGTTTAACGTCTACCTTGAGTCCGAAGGGGGACTCCTTATGTAGTTCTTTTGTCTAGGACAAGCTATGTCCAAGTGTTAGTTGTACCTTTTGAGGAACTGTGACTCCTAGAACTTAATTGTATACTTATTATCAGTTAGGCTTGGACCTATGTCTGTATACAGTATTGTTTCTATTTGTGTTCTCTAATTCTGTATGACTTCTAGAAATGCATAGTGAATCTAAGTTCATTTATTATTACTTACTTTACTAATCTCATTACATCATTGCGAAAAGAAAAAAAAGAAAAGAAAAAGAAAACCTATATTTTCCGCATTAATATTATTTTCAGCCTTATAATCGTTCAGGAATGTGGCACTCGGGAATGGGTGTTGCAGGAGGGGTTGTCTCACAAAAAGCATGATGGCCAAAAAGTAAAGGACAGTCTGCTTTGACTAAACCTGCTACAAGCTGCTATCACTGCTATTTTGTCAAAAGCAAACATCTCCCCTGCTTCCACAAATAAAGGACAACTATGAATAGAAAACAGCTAGCAAATGAACATGTGTCTAACGGATATTTCACTAAGTCTAAATGGACAAGTTTTCTACCATTTGAAATCCGGAAGATAGTCAAGACTATAAAAAGACCATCATTTGAAGAAATGGGTGACAATAATATCAAATATACGCACAAGAGAGATTACTGACTCGATTCAACTTTCATTCTAAAAAGGCTAAATACCACTTTTGGTCACTTATCTTTATTTTATTTTTCGTTTTGGTCCCTTATTTATTATTTTTTTCGATTTGGTCCCTTATTTTGCAAAGTCTTACCAATGTGGTCCATCTTTTATTTTTTGTTTCAAAATGGTCCACTATTATGCAAAAATTAAACTTATGTGGTCCCTTTTTTTGTTCCGCTATGGTCCCTCTTTTACTTTTTTTGCTTCGAAATGGTCCCTTATTTTACAAAAGTTATATCAATGTGGTCCTCTCCAAATCACAATTTAAAAAAGCTGTATTTAGCCTTTGATAATCCTGCGAATTATCTATTTTGGGTATGCTTTTGAAAGGATTTAAACCATTTGTATCCAACTTTTAACCTTGTTTTTGCCTCAATTAACATTGATTTTGAACATGATTGAATGAGATAGGTAGTTACATAAATCTCTTGAAGTTGGCTGCTTAATTGAGTATTCAGGGCTAATTAGTGCTATTTTATTTGCAGCGAGTAAAGGAGATTAGATGGAATTCAAAACAGGAAGAAAAGCGCCTAAAATATAAGGATGAGTACTGTCAGCATACCGCTGGGCGGTGGATTTGGCCGCTGGGCGGAGGAGGTGTCTTACACTTTGCTCTCTCTTTGACTTCGTACCGCTGGGTGGCCGTATGACCGCTTGGCGGTGAGTCCTAGATTTTCACGCAGCTGTTTCTGACCTCCCACCGCTGGGCGGTCATTTTACCGCTGGGCGATGTTAGGGTCGCAGGCCCATTTATCAGTTGGCCCATTTGCACATCAGAAAACCTTTTCTATTCTAAGTTTGGGGGGTTTTAGAGGGGAGAGAGGGGGAGACACTAGATTAGAGAGTTCTGGACCCTAATTTGGAAACCTTGTGGTGGCTTGGAGTGGAGAAGGGTGGAAGCTTGGATCATCTTCATAGTTCATCATGGAGTTTTCTCTTTTCTCTTTTGTTTTAGTTTCTCTCTTTAGTTCTATGTTTAGCTAAACCTGCCCTTGTTGGGATTAAGTGGATTTTGATGGATTTTGCTTGTATTTGACTTGGGTATTATGCATGACTTCTTCTATTTTGAGTTTATCATCTTTGTTCTTAAAGCTTTCTAGGGTTTGATCATCCTTGGAATGATTTATTTGGTTTATGCTATCATCTTTGTTCTTAAAGCTTTCTAGGGTTTGATCATCCTTGGAATGATTTATTTGGTTTATGCTTTGAATGAGAGTTTGAAGTATGAATTTCTTTAAGATTATGAACCTTGAGATTCTTGAACTAGGAATAGTCTTTGATTGCTTGTTATCTTTTGGATTCTTGAACTTCATGATTTTTCCCTTTTTGAAATACCTAAGGAATTAGGGATTTGAACTAGGAATTAAAGTTCTTTGGCCTAAGGAATTGGGTCTTGGAAAATTAGGAGAATCCGATAACAAAATAGGTGAAGTATTTTTGTATTAACCCCAATTAAAGTGCAGCAAATGAAGTCAAATGAAACTTAATCCCAACTCTTTCCTCTAATTGAATTTCAACCCTTTGTGCGTTCTAAGTGTTTGTTAATTTGTCAAAGCGAAAATTACCAAAATTCTGTTCTTGTGTTTATCTTTTGTGCTTTGTGAATCTGCCTGAGCTCCCTTTGAACCAAAATATTCGTTTAAGTAGTAGTTGAATTCGAGAATTGATATTTGGCATTCGATCCCTGAGAACGATATCTGGTTTCACCGTTTTTATTACTTGGAACGATCCGGTACACTTGCCGTGGTCCCATCAAGTTTTTGGCGCCGTTGCCGTGGACCGATTCTACCAATATCGGTAGTATCGAAGGCAGCTATTAGTTTAAACTTTGTGTTGTTTTCTTTAGTTTATTTTAATGTTTATTTTTTCTTTGTTCTACTTTACTTTCTTCATTGTATGCGAGGTACAATTCATCCTGATCACTTATTGTTTGATCTGGAGATAGAGAAAACAGCCCGCAACAATAGAAAAAGAGCTACACAAAGAAAAAGAGAAGAAAGACAAAGACAACGAGAAGGTCAATCTTCATTAGCTGAACCAGTTTGTGACATACCAAAAGTGATAATGGGTGATAACAACAATCCAAGAAGGACCTTGAGAGACTACTCTATGCCCACTGCAAGTGCATATTATGGGAGTATTGTGAGACCTCCAATTGATGGCCCAAACCTTGTAATACCACTGGGTCTTGTACAAGTTGTGCAGCAGAACCAATTCTCCGGTTCCTCATCGGAAGACCCAAATCAACATTTGGAGCTTTTTATCCAACTTTGTGATACAATGAAGTCCTAGGGAGCCAATGATGATGCCATTCGCCTAAGGCTTTTCCCTTTTTCTTTAAGGGATAGAGCTAGAAGTTGGCTCCGAACGCAAGCACAAGGTAGCATAGCGACATGGGATGATCTAGCCAATAAGTTTGTGAGCAAGTACTTTCCAACATCTAAGTCTTCAAAGTTGAGAAGTGAGATCACTGCATTTGTTCAACATGAGGGAGAATCTTTTTATGATGCTTGGGATAGATTCAAGGATTTGCTTAGACGATGTCCCCATCATTCATTACCGGAGTGGCTCAAAGCTCAAACTTTCTATAATGGCCTAGTTCCCAACACTAAGGTGATGATAGATGCCGCTTGTGGGGGTTCTTTTGATCTGAAGACACCTGAAGAAGGGTTTGAGATAATGGAGGCAATGGCTGAAAATAGTATCAACACACATTTTGATAGACAACCCAGAAAAGGAGTGCTAGAAGTGGGGACCTTAGATGCTATTTTAGCCCAGAACAAGATTATGACTCAACAGTTGACATCTTTGACTCAACAAATGGGAAATATGAAGGTTAATATAGTTGATTCCATTCCTCCAACATGTGATTTTTGTGGAGGATGCCATGCTAATGTTGATTGTGAAGCCTCTTTGGACACTCAAGACAACCCGGAGCAAGTGAATTATGTTAACAATGCTCAGAGGCAATAATACAATCCTTATTCCAACACATATAATCAGGGGCCGAGGAATCATCAGAACTTCTCATGGAAAGATCAAGGTAATCAAGTCCCTCAAAGACAGCAAGGGGGTATCAGGGTAGCTCCTCATCACAACCACCACCCAATGAGAAGAAGTCCACTTTGGAGATAGCAGTGGAGAAATTAACTATGCAGACTTCCTCTTTTGTTCAGAAGACTACCGATTTCATGGATGAGACAAGAGGTGGGTTTAGAAATCAAGAAGCGTCAATCCGGAATTTGGAGTCTCAAGTTGGCCAACTAGCAAGGCAACTTTCGGAAAGACCTCCTGGATCTTTACCAACTGACACCGTCCCAAATCCTAGAGGTAATGAGCATGTTAAAGCTATAACAACTAGGAGTGGGAAGGTGGTTGAGCCTCCACCAAGGAAGGAGAAGAAGAGTGAAGAAAAAGGAGAGAAGCCTAGTGAAGAAGTGCCTCATGAAGAAGCTGAAAAATCTGAAAAAGTTCCACCCAATGACTCTAATGAGAAAGAGGCGCCAACGGAACAAGAAGGGAAAATGCCACCGCCAACTATCAAGTTACCTTTCCCTCAACGACTCAAGAAGGAACAAGACAAAAAACAGTTTGGGAAGTTTCTAGAGGTGTTTAACAAGCTTCAAATCAACATTCCGTTTGCCGAAGCTCTAGAGCAAATGCCCTCCTATGTGAAATTCATGAAAGAGTTCTTGTCCAAGAAGAGAAGGATTGGGAATGAAGAGACCATTATGCTTACGGAGGAGTGCAGTGCAATTTTACAAAAGAAACTTCCTCCAAAGCTTAAGGATCCCGGGAGTTTTGCAATTCCTTATACCATTGGTGATAGAATATTTGGGAACGCCCTATGCGATCTTGGAGCGAGTATTAGTCTCATGCCTTTATCCATTTTCAAGCAATTGGGGATTGGACAAATAAAACGCACCATGGTAACCCTCCAATTTGCGGATAGATCGGTGAAGCATCCATATGGTGTGATTGAAGATGTTTTGGTGAAAGTTGATAAATTCATCTTTCCGGTGGATTTCGTTGTTCTTGACATGGAAGAGGATAGAGATATTCCATTCATATTGGGAAGGCCATTCCTTGCAACCGGTAGAGCTCTCATTGATGTAGCAGATGGCACTTTGACATTGAAGGTCCAAGATGAAGCTATTACTTTTAATGTGTTTGAAGCTATGAAGCATCCGGGAGATAGAGAAGGGTGTTTAAGCATTGATATGATTGATTCTATGGTCTCCAACTCATATAGGGAAGACAACCCCACTTTGCCTCTTGAAAGAATACTTGTTGAATCAAATGTGGAGGTTGAAGAGGAGGATGATCCGGCGGTGAAAGAAGTACTTAGCTTGTTGGAAGAGTCACCTTCCTATCCTAAAAATGCACAACCGGAATGGGAGGAATTGGTTAGAGGAGAAGATGAAATCAAAACAAAAAGAGATGAAGCACCGAAGGTTGAGCTCAAACCATTGCCTACACACTTGAAATATTCCTTCCTTGGTGAGCGTGATTTTTACCCTATCATCATGAGTTCTGAGTTAAGCCAAGTGGAGGAAGAAAAACTGCTGAGTATTCTTCGGGATCATAAGGAGGCCATTGGATGGTCAATTGGGGACTTGAAAGGAATAAGTCCTTCTTTGTGTATGCACAAAATACTCATGGAGGAGAACCATAAAACAGTAGTGCAGTCACAAAGGAGACTTAATCCGGTTATGAAGGAGGTGGTTCGAAAGGAGGTTTTCAAGCTTCTTGATGCCGGTCTTATTTATCCTATCTCGGATAGTCCGTGGGTTAGTCCCGTCCAAGTTGTGCCTAAGAAGGGCGGGACAACAGTGGTTAAAAATGAAAACAATGAATTGATACCCACTCGGATTGTTACAGGATGGAGGGTATGCATTGATTATCGGAAGCTAAATGATGCTACAAGGAAAGATCACTTCCCACTTCCGTTCATTGACTAGATGTTGGAGTGGTTGGCCGGCCATGAATATTATTGCTTTTTGGATGGATATTCCGGCTACAACCAAATTGCTGTGGCTCCAGAGGATCAGGAGAAAACAGCCTTTATATGCCCTTATGGAGTATTCGCATATAGAAGGATGCCCTTCGGACTTTGCAATGCACCGGCCACATTCCAAAGGTGTATGATGTCCATCTTCTCCGATATGATTGAAAAACATATCGAAGTTTTCATGGACGATTTCTCTGTGTTTGGTTCTTCATTTGATATATGTTTGCATAACTTGTCATTAGTGTTAAAAAGATGTGAAGAAACAAACTTGGTCTTAAATTAGGAAAAATGTCATTTCATGGTGAGAGAGGGAATCGTTTTAGGTCACTGCGTCTCTAACCAAGGGATAGCAGTTGATCGTGCCAAAGTGGAAGTCATTGAAAAACTCCCCCTCCCACCAATGTAAAAGGCATTCGTAGTTTTTTGGGGCATGCTGGCTTTTACAGGAGATTCATAAAAGACTTTTCGAAAATTGCCAAACCTCTTAGTGATCTCCTTGTAAAAGATGCCCCATTTATTTTTGATGATGCATGCATGTTAGCCTTTAACACTTTGAAGCATAAATTGATCACTGCACCGATTGTCACAGCACCTGATTGGACTTTGACATTTGAGATTATGTGTGATGCGAGTGACACTGCTGTAGGTGCTGTTTTAGGCCAAAGAAAAGATAAGTTATTGCATGTGATGTACTATGCGAGTCATGTTTTAAATACTGCACAACTTAACTATGCTACCACTGAAAAGGAATTGTTGGCTGTTGTTTATGCATTTGACAAGTTTCGATCTTACTTAGTAGGCTCCAAGGTGATCGTATACACGGACCATGCAGCTGTCCGGTATCTATTTGCCAAGCAAGACTCGAAACCAAGGCTTATCCGGTGGATTTTACTGCTTCAAGAGTTTGATTTGGAGATAAGGGATAAGAAAGGAAGTGAACATTCAGTGGCGGACCACTTGTCTCAGTTAGAAAGTGCAGAAGAAAGCGAAGAAAAAAGACCAATCAATGACCAATTTTGTGATGAAAAGCTTTTAGCAGTGGTGAGTTTGCCATGGTATGAGGATATAGCGAATTATAAGGTTGGACAGGTGGTTCCTACGGATTTTAACCCACAAAAACGGAAGAGGTTCTTCCATGAAGCCAAGTTCTATGTGTGGGATGAACCATTTCTGTACAAGAGAGGTGTTGATGGGTTATTGAGAAGGTGTGTGCCCGAAGAAGAACAAGAGCAGATTTTGTGGCACTGTCATGATTCCAGGTATGGTGGTCATTTTAGTGGAGATCGGACAGCAGCCAAGCTTCTCCAATCCGGTTTATTTTGGCCATCACTCTTCAAGGATGCCTTTGCATATGTTAAAAGATGTGATAGATGTCAAAGAACCGGAACCATATCAAAGAGAAATGAAATGCCTCAAAACCCGATACAAGAAGTTGAAGTGTTCGATGTTTGGGGAATTGACTTCATGGGTCCATTCCCCTCTTCCTACTCTAAGCTGTACATCTTGGTAGCTGTGGATTATGTTTCAAAGTGGGTAGAAGCTGCAGCGGTCCAAACCAATGATGCATAAGTGGTGATTAGTTTCTTGAAAAAGAACATATTCTCAAGGTTTGGGGAGCCTAGAGCCTTGATAAGTGATGAGGGGACCCATTTTTGCAATACAAAGTTGGAGACTTTGCTTAAAAAGTACAATGTTCATCATAGAGTTGCCACTCCCTATCACCCACAAACAAGCGGGCAAGTTGAGGTGTCCAACCGCCAATTGAAGCAAATTTTGGAGAAAACAGTGAACTCTTCTAGGAAGGACTGGGCATTGAAGCTTGATGATGCTCTTTGGGCATATAGGACAGCCTTCAAGACTCCGATTAGTATGTCTCCATTCCAATTGGTTTATGGCAAAGCTTGCCACTTACCTCTTGAATTGGAGCATAAGGCACTATGGGCAACAAAGTATTTGAATTTTGATTTGTCTAAAGCGGGTGAGTCAAGAATCTTGCAGCTTCATGAACTTGAGGAGTTCCGGAATCTTGCCTATGAAAATGCCAAAATCTACAAGGAGAATACAAAGAAGTGGCATGACAAGAAGATTGTGAAAAAAGAGCTTCGGGAAGGGCAATTAGTACTCTTATTCAACTCATGACTCAAGTTGTTTCCGGGAAAACTCAAGTCTCGATGGTCGGGACCTTTTGAAGTCAAGCAAGTATTCCCTTATGGTGCAGTTAAGGTGAAGGATCCGAACTCGGATAGAAGCTTCAAAGTGAACGTTCAACGACTCAAGCTTTACCTCGGTGGGGATATTGAGCGAAAAAGGGAGTCCATCAATTTAATCTCTACTTGAGAAGCACACCATCAAGCTCGGGACGTTAAACAAGCGCTTCATGGGAGGCAACCCATGCTCAAGCTTTTTCTACACTTTCCTTTTATTTTTTTAGTTTTTCTTTTGCATCATTAGTTTTTTTTGCTTTTTTTTTTGTGTTTTAAGTGTTTCTAGGATTTTGTGTGTGAGTGCTTAATTCTAAGTTTGGAGTATGTCAGTTCATATTTTACATGCATAGTTTTCATGTTAGTTTAGGCATAAATTCATTTCTAGGGTTAATTTTTACAAGTTTGGAGAGGTGGCACAGTTTTTAGAACCAAAAATGAGACTTGTTGCAGCATAATTATGCAGAAAGAAGAACGCTGGGCAGTACTGGTAAACAGCCAGGCGATGGGCGGTACATGGCCGCTGGGCGGTGTTATTTTTTGGGCAATTTAATTGAAAATTCCTGTGCTTTCCCCGCCGAGCGGTAATTATACCGCTGGGCGGTGTTAAGGAATCACACGCATCTGTAGCCACTGTGTTGGTACCGCTAAGCGGTAATTATGCCGCTGGGCGGTGGTTAAATAAAAAAAAAAAAAAATTTCGAGTGAGCATTGAATCTCTTTTCCCTCACCACACTCAGCACCCACCCGCACATCTCCCCCTTCGCTTTCGCTCTTTCTTTTACACTTCCTTTACTCTCACACACCAGCACCATCACATTCTCTCCAGCACCGCCGCACTTACTCACCGCGCCGCCGCTGCACACTGCAACGCACGCGCCCCCATTGCACCTTCGTCTCTCTCTCCTCGCGCTCTGTATCTCACGTCGCTCTCTCTCTCTGTCTTTTCTCCATTCTCCCTTTCTTTTACAGTAAGTCCTTTATTCAAGTTTAATTATTCATGTTGATTTGTTGCTTATTGTGAAATGCATGGTGATTTCCTTGCTACTGTGGATGATGAGAATGTTCTTCAGTTTTGAACAATTTGGGGTTTAGGGTTCAAAAATCTCAATTTGGGGATTTTGAGGGGAATGAATTTTGTGCTAAATTGATGGTTTAATCTTGCAATTGGGTGCATTGTTAACATGATTCCACTGTTGGGTTATGGAAATTGAGTGAGAATGTTGTGGAATTGAGAAAATGGCATTCTAGGGTTTTACACTATGACAGATTTGGGGATTTTCTTGTGGCACAAATTTTTATTCAAATTGATTGTTGGAATGTGTAAATAGGTTCCTATCTAATATGATTCCACTTTCAATTCTTTGAATTTAACCCTTGAGGAGCATCAATTTAGAAAACTACTTGATAAGGGTATGAATAATCCCAAATTTGAGGGTTTGCAATCTGGAATGTTTTGATCATCAAATTGAGACTCTTGACTTGTAATTAAAGTTATAAGTAATGTGTCCCTAGCCTTTTGTGAAAGCTTTTGGTTGGGATTGATTTCTCTTAAACATCGACCTCTATGCTATTGGTGGATTTAAAAAGGAAGTGGTTGTTGAATGAGTGATAAATTTTGTTGTGACTGCACTATGTTGTTATCTCATGATATTGCCATTAATTTTTGAGAATTCTTGAGGTCACTTAAATTTTGGTTATGATTGTTATTGTGGACTAATCATAGTTTGAGGTTTATTGCAGGTTAAGTACCATGGCCTCTAAAGCACCTGTGAAGAAAGACCCCAAAAAGAGGAGAGTTGAGGCATCATCTTTTAGCAGATCCACATTTGATAAAAAATTATTCCAATCCGCCGAATGTTGGACAATGCACAAAGCCATGCATAAACAGGGGACAGTTTGGGAGAGGAAAATAGTTTCGTCTGCATTCACTGCTGTTCCCCCTATGACAGAAGAGATCCGGAGAAGAGGATGGGATACACTTGTGGCATACCCCAAAGGAGGGTATGTGGAGATGATAAATGAGTTCTATGCCAATGCCTACAATCCAACTGGGGAATTTCCACCATACACTAGCTTCTTCAGAGGAAAAACCATCCTCTTTGATCCTGACACCATAAATGGGACATTAAATGTGAGAAAGGATTGGGGAGCAAAAGATGACTGGCAACTATTTAAACAAGAGAAGTACTATCTCAAGTTCATCAAGAAGAGTGAGCTGGATGAGATGTTGAGGCTATTATGCCGGCCAGATGCTGCTTGGGCATTTACAAAGGGAACCCCCCAATTCCAAGAAAGTTGGAAGGTGTGGATTTAAAATCAGTTCCTAAAGTTTGGGCAGCATATATTGTGACAAATCTCCTCCCCAATGCAAACAAGTCTGATGTCAAGTTTGATCGGGCAAAGATGATCCAGATGATCATGAGTGGTCAGAGCATAAACATCGGGAAGATTATTGCTGATACCATTCAGAGCATCGCTAACTCAGAGACAGCAACCCTAGCCTTTCCCTACTTGATCACTATTCTCTGTGAGAAGGCCAGGGTATCAAAGGCAGGTCTAACACCAACAAAGGATCCCTCAAAGATTGACCTAACCTTTGTTACCAAATTTGCTTAGTGGAAGACTTAGAGCCTGTAGAAGGTAGAGGAAGACCCCCTTGAGTCACACCAACTAAATGGGAACTACGGGCTCAAAATGAAGGCTCAACTTCAGGGGATCCATATTCAGTTGACCAAGAAAGAGCTGAGATGCGGCATAATATGGGGGCCCTCTTCAGATATTTACAAGTCACCCGAGAGGATGTCTTGAGGGTGGAGGATTTGTTGATACAAGGGCAGAATCCCGATCCGAATTTTGTTCCTGTAGCAAGAAGAAGTCCATCAGAGCTGGATCACTTTGTAGATTCGAGACCTTTTGGGGAGAGCTCTGCAGCCCCTATGGAGGTGGTAGAAGAAGAAGAGATGGAAGAAGAGATAAAAGATGAAGCGGAAAAGACCGACTCTAAGGAGAAAGAGTCGGATGAGGAGTAGTCCACCCATTTTTAGGGGAGAAGGGATCTTGAGGAGCTTTGTTATGGGTTCTACTCAGAACCCAACAGATAACTTTTCCTATTATCCCCTTCCACTTTTATTTGCCTTCTTGCATGCTGCTTTTCTTTGTTTTTTCACCTTCACTTTATTAATTTCTTTTACTGCTAATCATAGATGCATCGTAGCTAGGAGTAGTTAAGAATCATGCATATAAAAAAAAAAGAAAAAAAAAAGGTACAATTGGTTTGCTGTTTGTGAGCTCTGTGTGGAGTTGTTGGAGATAAATGCAATGGGAGCCCATATCTCAATTTATTTCCAACTTGGAGTAAAAATTGGTGTCATATCTCTTATGCATGAATCCTGTGGCTTAAATTGTTAAAACATGTTGGCATGGTTTTGTGAGTGGTTTCCCTTGTCCTGGGTAGTACTGTAGAGCCTTATGATCTTATTGCTGAGAGGACACTTTTGAGCTTATCTTCCCGAATTTGCTTGATTCTTGTATGCATGTCATGGTTTGCACAATGTTTGAAGTTTGATAAAGGCAGTTTTTGTTAATTGAGCCAATAGCCAAATAGCCAACCAGGTTGTGATATCCTTTGTTTCGCCCCTTTGAGCCTAATGATCCCTTTTTCTTGATTAAACCCTCAATACTGAGCCTAGCCACATAATTAATGTCTTATCCACCTGAGGAGGCTAGGTGAGCATTGAAAATCATGAATGAAGGGTGAAGAAGAAACTAAGTTTGGGGTGGGGGAGCATTTATGCAGAAAAAAAAAGAAAAGAAAAGAAAAAAGTGGAGAAAAAGATTTTGATTGAATCAGGTGCCCCTTTGAGACCGATGGGTTACTGGGGAAATACTTGACTTGATGATCAGGTACCCCTTTGAGACCATGTAGGTTACTGGGGAAATATCAAAAAAAAAAAAAAAAATCATGACTGAAGGGTTCAAGGTGTGAGTTTGGAAGGGTGCTAATTGTACAATGCTCACTTAGTCTCGAAAGGTAGCAGCTTAAATGTCTTATTTCATCTACCTTGTACCTTGGCCCCATTACATCCTAGAGTTAAGTCCTTTTGATTTGTGCATTGTGTGAATCATGAGTGTGTGCTTGAGATGAAATCAAATTCATGGAAGATGGGCTCAAATTGTGTTGACCGAGTGAAACACAAACCCACAACACGAGTGAATCAGAGAACATCTTCCTAAATGAGAGGTTAAAGAAGAAAATCACTTTGCACAACTTAGATGCCATATGTATGAACTGCCAAGTTGTGATGGTTGAGTGCATTATTGGTATGACTCCAAGTTCTTTTTCGCTGATGTTTTCGAGATTGTGGGTCACATTTGTGTTTTCTTCCACTAGTTTTCATTGAGTTGCCAAAGTTGTTTTCTCATTTCTATTTTTGCTTGAGGACAAGCAAAGTTTTAAGTTTGGAGTGGTGATAATCCTGCGAATTATCTATTTTGGGTATGCTTTTGAAAGGATTTAAACCATTTGTATCCAACTTTTAACCTTGTTTTTGCCTCAATTAACATTGATTTTGAACATGATTGAATGAGATAGGTAGTTACATAAATCTCTTGAAGTTGGCTGCTTAATTGAGTATTCAGGGCTAATTAGTGCTATTTTATTTGCAGCGAGTAAAGGAGATTAGATGGAATTCAAAACAGGAAGAAAAGCGCCTAAAATATAAGGATGAGTACTGTCAGCATACCGCTGGGCGGTGGATTTGGCCGCTGGGCGGAGGAGGTGTCTTACACTTTGCTCTCTCTCTGACTTCGTACCGCTGGGCGGCCATATGACCGCTTGGCGGTGAGTCCCAGATTTTCACGCAGCTGTTTCTGACCTCCCACCGCTGGGCGGTCATTTTACCGCTGGGCGATGTTAGGGTCGCAGGCCCATTTATCAGTTGGCCCATTTGCACATCAGAAAACCTTTTCTATTCTAAGTTTGGGGGGTTTTAGAGGGGAGAGAGGGGGAGACACTAGATTAGAGAGTTCTGGACCCTAATTTGGAAACCTTGTGGTGGCTTGGAGTGGAGAAGGGTGGAAGCTTGGATCATCTTCATAGTTCATCATGGAGTTTTCTCTTTTCTCTTTTGTTTTAGTTTCTCTCTTTAGTTCTATGTTTAGCTAAACCTGCCCTTGTTGGGATTAAGTGGATTTTGATGGATTTTGCTTGTATTTGACTTGGGTATTATGCATGACTTCTTCTATTTTGAGTTTATCATCTTTGTTCTTAAAGCTTTCTAGGGTTTGATCATCCTTGGAATGATTTATTTGGTTTATGCTTTGAATGAGAGTTTGAAGTATGAATTTCTTTAAGATTATGAACCTTGAGATTCTTGAACTAGGAATAGTCTTTGAATGCTTGTTATCTTTTGGATTCTTGAACTTCATGATTTTTCCCTTTTTGAAATACCTAAGGAATTAGGGATTTGAACTAGGAATTAAAGTTCTTTGGCCTAAGGAATTGGGTCTTGGAAAATTAGGAGAATCCGATAACAAAATAGGTGAAGTATTTTTGTATTAACCCCAATTAAAGTGCAGCAAATGAAGTCAAATGAAACTTAATCCCAACTCTTTCCTCTAATTGAATTTCAACCCTTTGTGCGTTCTAAGTGTTTGTTAATTTGTCAAAGCGAAAATTACCAAAATTCTGTTCTTGTGTTTATCTTTTGTGCTTTGTGAATCTGCCTGAGCTCCCTTTGAACCAAAATATTCGTTTAAGTAGTAGTTGAATTCGAGAATTGATATTTGGCATTCGATCCCTGAGAACGATATCCGGTTTACCATTTTTATTACTTGCAACGATCCGCTACACTTGCCGTGGTCCCATCAGCCTTCTAAAAAGCGATCACTACTCTCTAGTCAAAGATCTGTAAACTTTCATATTCTTTCTTTGTAAAGTTACACACAGATTCATATAGCTATATCTTGTAATATTCTCACTCTTAGTGAGTTACTCAAAAGCTCAAAACTCTTCTCAAATCTTAGGATTGGTTGAGCCTGAAGAGGCTTGTCTGTAAAATAAAACTTGAAGCCTGGAGAAGTGTAGAATACTTGGAGTTGTAAAAGTTAGGAGTGACTAGGAAACAACTTGTGAAAAGTGCTAAGTGTTTTAGTGGAAAAACCTTCTGGAGGAAGGGACTGGACGTAGCTCTTCTATTTGTAAGAATGAACCAGGATATATCTCTGTGTGAATCTCTTTATCCCTAATCTCGTCAAGTTTATTTTATTTACTAACTTGGGGATTGAAAACAAGGTTTCTTAACGTCTTTCAAAAACTTGATTTTCTGTGTGTCTTGTTTAACATCCTGCTTGCTTAAAACGCTTCTGAAAAGGTTTTCAAAAAAGGTTTAAGAAACACAACTCAACCCCCCTTCTTGTGTTTTCCTGTTTCACTTTCAGTTAGTATTAGAGTTCAGCCTCTAGGTTGAGCATTTAGCCGTGCTTGAGGAAAGATCCACTCAAAGCTCAATGGCAGGACAAGGTATGCCCAGCGGGAGTCAACCTGTTCTTGAAGGCACCTTCTTGACTAGACCACCATTTTTTAAGGGCATTCACTACCTCTACTGAAAAGAAAGATTCAAGGGGTTTATCTTGAGCACCAACTTTGCTCTTTGGCCACTAATCGTAAATGGTCCACACATCGTCAACAATCCTGATGGCATTGAGAAAGATCAAGCTTAATGGACAGATGATGAATGAAGCAAGATGGAGCAAAACTATAAAGAAAGGTACACCCTGATGTGTGCTCTTAGTCCAGATGAGTTCCAAAAGATTCATGCATGTGAGTCAGCAAAACAAATCTGGGATACTCTATCCAATGTTCATGAAGGAACATCTAAAGTAAAAGACTCAAAGATCATAATACTTATGAGTCAATATGAGATGCTCACAATGGAAAATGGAGAAACCATCCTTGATATGATAGGACGTTTCCAAACCATCATAAACAATCTCAAGTCTCTTGGGAAGGTTTACATAGCAAAAGAAAACGATACAAAGATCCTCAGGAGTTTACCTAAGGAATGGAGACCTCTCATAGCTGCAATCACTCAAGCCAAGGATCTGTCAACCTTGATCTTGTGGAACTCTTCAAGTTCATGAGCAGGAGCTTAATAAGGACAACCCCACCAAGAAAGGCAAGACCATTGCCTTAAAAGCTCATAAAGCCAACAGCTCAAAGGATCTCAAAGCCAATGAGTCCAACGACGAAAAAAATCAAGATGAAGAAGAAGAATCTGATGATGATGAGCTATCTCTCATTTCAAAGAAACTTGAACGCATTCTGAAAAATAAAAACATGAGAAAAAGACCGTTCGCTAAGAAAAATTTCAAAGATCACGGTGAAACCAAGGACAAAAATCCAATGGTTTGCTATGAGTACAAGAAACTTGTTCATTTCAAGGCTGAATGTCCTCAGCTGAAAGATAAGAAAAAGTTCTTCAAAAAAAAGAACAAGAATCTCATGGCAACATGGGAAGATCTTGACTCTTGTCAAGAAGAAGACAATGAAGAAGAGGCAAACCTACGTCTCTGGTCTGAAAATCATCTTTCTGAAGAATCATCTGAAGAAGAGGAACAATCTACCTCTTCAAACACTCTATATCCTGAAGCTAAACCTTTAAGGGAGTTCAGTAGCCTTTCTATAAACAGACCACCTATTTTCTGTGGAATAGGTGACTATGCTATATGGAGAGAACTATTCATGAGATTGAACTTAGCACAAAATGTTGATGACCTATGGAGAGCTTACACCGATGATAATTTCTATCCCACTGTTGTTACCAATGGTGAACTTATGGCAAAACCAAGGGCTGAGTGCTCCAAAGAAGAAGAAAGAAGAGCTAGAATAAATGCAAAAGCCGTCTACACTCTCACTTGTGCTTTGGACGATAGAATCGTCAATATTGTAATGTATTGTGATATTGCAAAAATAATGTTTGATATACTTGATGCCCTCTACATGAGAAGGCGAACTACTCGTTCAGAAGGACCGCCTATCTATCAATCTTCAGAATATGAAGAATGGAAAGAAAACTTCAGGTCCTTTGTCACAACGCAAGGATCAGAGGAGCATTGAAAGACTCTCACTGATGAAACCTTCTGTCCTATCATTATTACCAATGGAGAGTACACTATGAAATCTTTAGAGGATAGCACCACAGAAGAAAGAAGAAGAGTTGTTCTAGACTGTGAGGTAAGAGCTTTCCTATTTCGTAGCGTGCATGGAGCAAAAAGAGAAGTCCTGGCCAAAGAAACAACTGCTTGGGGAGTGATGAACTTGATGGACATCCTTGAAAGATCTCCACCTATATCCCCACCAGCAGCAGAGCTATGTCTCATGGCAAGTGTTTCTTCTGAGATAGAAACAGAAGAGGATAAGACTTGCTTAACAGCAGGAAGAAGACATCAATCATGATACCTGGACAGTGGATGCTCACGTCACATGACGGGAGAAAAGTCTATGTTCCTAGACCTAAAGCCAAAATATGAAGGCTTAGTTGTCTTCGGAGGCAATCAAAAAGGAAAGATTGTGGGTATTGGTAAGATTGGTAAGAACAATTCTCCCTCTATAAATAATGTGTTACTAGTTGAAGGGTTGAAACACGATCTGCTCAGCATAAGCCAATTGTGTGACAGCGGATTCGTGGTTTCCTTTAACAAAGATAAATGTATAGTCAAGTATGCGGATGAGTCCACGCTATTCACTGGTCAGAGGCAAAACAATGTTTATAAAAATGACTTGGAAGACCTCTCTAATCAAAATGTATCATGTCTAATATATGTAAATGATGAACAGTGGATTTAGCACAAGAGACTTGGTCATGCAAGCTTGAGGTTAATCTCAAAGCTACAAAAGCATAACCTCGTAAGAGGGTTACAAAAGCTTGCCTATAAATCAGATGTTCTCTGTGATGCCTGTCAAAAGGGGAAACAAGTTAAAAATTCCTTTAATTCGAAGAATATTGTTTCTACATCCAAACCTTTAGAATTGCTACATTTAGATTTGTTTGGTCCAACAAGGACAGCCTCTCTAGGTGGAAAGAAATATAGGCTTGTCGTTATCGATGACTGTTCTAGATGGACATGGGTGATGTTCCTAGCTCACAAAGATGAGTCTTTTGAAGTATTCTCAATATTTTGTAAAAGAATTCAGAATGAGAAAGGTATATGTATAAACTCAATCCGAAGTGATCATGGAGGAGAGTTTGAGAATGAAAACTTTCAACTATTCTGTGAAGAAAATGGTATTCTTCACAATTTCTCTGCCCCTAGAACACCTCAACAAAATGGGGTCATTGAGAGAAGGAATAGGTCTCTTCAAGAGATGGTAAGAACATTACTCAATGATAACTCTGTCTCTAAGAACTTTTGGGTTGAGGCTGTTAACACAGCATGCTATATTCAAAATAGAGTATACATAAGACCAATACTGAAAAAGACTCGATATGAATTGTGGAAGGGATGGAAACCCAACATATCATATTTTCACCCTTTTGGATGTGCTTGTTTTATATTAAATACTAAAGACAATCTAGGTAAATTTGATGCCAAAGTTGACAATGGTATTTTCTTAGGATACTCAGAAACATCTAAAGGTTTTAGAATTTATAACTGTAGATCATTAATTTTTGAAGAATCTATTCATGTTAAATTTGATGACAAGAAGCCTGATAAAGTGCAACACCCTTTCCCGAGTGTTACATTCCCGAACGTTTATAAGGCCGAAAATATTATTAATGCGGAAAATACGGATTTCTTTTTTTTTTTTTTTTTCTTTTCACAAAGATGTAATGGGATAAATAAAGGTAAATAAATAATAGTAGAACTTAGGTTTACCATGCATTTCTAGAAGCATACTGTACTAAAAATATAGAAACAAAAAACAGAAACAGAAATAGTACTGTATATAGACATAGGTCTAATATAACTGACGTAAGAATAAAATAAGTACTAGGAGTCGTAACTCCCTAAAAGTGCTACAGATACCGACACAGTCTGGCCAAGACGAAAATTAAACAACAAAAAAGTCTCCCTCCGAACTCAAAGAAACTACTGAACCGAATCATCGTCACGTCCATCTGTTCAAGCAGCAACAGCAATACCAGCAAGAAAAAACACAGATATGGGTGAGATTCCCGTTCATCAACACAACAAAATAGCAGAAGTAAAAACGGGATGACTCACCAAGTAACAGCGTACCCAATATGCTTATTATAATTCTCAATATAATTCATGTTAAACAATTGATAGTTAACAGCATAATGTAAGGCATTCTAAAAACAGAATAGCGATGTATAACTGTAAATGTAAACATCAACAGCCATGCAATGCAGTGCAATGTACATGACTCGATGCCAATGCCACTGGGTACTATTCTGACCCCTACTCCATGGAGCTAATAAAACGTCGGAGAGAGTGAGTAGGAGGACATGTTCTGTGTACTGCCAGCCATGAGCAATATGCTACAACATTCGTAACGTGCACGTATTTGGCTTTACGGAAACACTCTGCACCAAACATGAACAGTACGGCATCTAGTAGAGAATATCAGTATATTGCACGGATTCACCACGACACAGAAGAGCTACCAACTGGTCACATGTCGGTCTTTCCAACCTTGATACCTCCAAAGACCATTGAAGATCGTCACCATAAGATTCGCACCCGCATCAAAGTGTAAGCTCAACTCCTAGGCTCAAGGCCTTACAACTATGCAATGAAAAGCCAATGCTTACACAAAGCAGATGCGATAAAGCAATGTCTATCCTCCAGATAAACTTCAAGGTCCAATAAGGTTCTCTCCCTTAGGCACTATACACGTCTTTGAAAATACAAAAGTTTTATCCACAGGATAAATCTCGTGATCCCTCCGGGATCTAGCCATCACAAGACTGAAACAATTGGACGACTGATCAGCATCCGAATCACCGGTCTGTCATCGAACTACAGTTTCAAAACCCAAAATGTATCATGTTTGTGCTTATGTCTTATGAATTAAGTCTCAAGTCCTAAGCATTATTAATAAGGATTGATAATCCTCTTAGATAAGTCTTTAATCCTTTCTAAGACATTAATGTTGATTCAATTAAGTCTTATGAGATCATTGATGCACTAAGTCATCAATGGTACAATATATGGTCTTGTTCCACCACATACTATACTTGTAATGCCCCGATTTTCAAGTTTTCTAATTCTCCAGTATTTTAACGTTTGTATTTTATTGGAGGGTTTAGAGAGTGAAATAAAATATTTCGAGAAGATTGGAATGTTCTACACAACCATAGGAAGCCATGGTTAAGTTTCGGGCGAAAGCTCAAACGGAGCCCGGTCTGCGTTTTTCACGGATAGTAGCCTTTTTCTACTATTGAGACCTAATTTGGACTCGTGAACGAGACAGTAAGTCCCGGGATTTTATTCTCTACATCTTCGTTAAAATCTGTCCTGACGTCCGAAAAATAATAATAATATATTATATTCGATCGTATAATCGAACCAGGAGGCGTTTGGAGTCGTAAAGGGATTCAACGAGACCCGACAATGGATAAGCTCGATACCACATCATCCCAAGACACTTGGGAGAGTATGCCAGAGTCGTCATGACGATCGGGAAAATCTAGATGCGAAATGACCAAAATGCCCCTAACCTTAGTCTTTTGCACTTTTACCATTTTACCCTTTTGGCAAATGACCATTTTGCCCTTAAGTGACTTGTTTTAAGGCTGAACTCAGCCCCATCCAGCCCCATCTTCATGCACACAGCCCTCCCAAAGCACACTCCATCTTCAACCTTGAGAAGCTCCATTGTTGTTCTTGAGAAAAGCTTGGTTTCTTGTTGGAATCACTTGATTCCTTGAGCAATCTTCCTTCATTTTAAGGTAAGATCACTTCTATGATCTCTTAGCATCTTGAATCTCTTTATATTTCAAGATCAAGATCCATTTTCATGAAAATTATTTCTTAGATCCAAAACTTTGAAAATCCATAGGAAATTGTAGAAAAATCATTTTGATGTGAGACCAATATCTTTGAACTCACTTCATCATTCTCTACCTAAACCCAAGAGCTTATGATTCAACTCTCATCATAGCTTAAAAAGCACAAAATGGCCGAACCCTTTTGATGATGATGAATAGTGTTTTTCATCAATTTTTGATTTCTAACACTTGATTTCATCCTTAGCTTTCCTATGCCTTTGAATCCATGAAATGGAAACCCAAGATCAATTCCTAACCTTTTTACCATAGGGTGGCCGAAACCCTCTTTGTGAGAATTTTTGAGTTTGGTTTGATTGTTGTTTAATGTTTGATTGTTTGGTTGTTGTAGTTGGTGACAACTATCAGGAGGTTTACAAACCGATCAACCGACTTTGATCCGGGAATCTGCTCTTCAACAGGTATGGGAGGTGAACCTCATCACACCAAGATGGTGGTGGTGAAGATGGTTGTTTAGTTTATGTGTGGGTGAAACCCTTTGGTTTGGGTTCACCCTTCAATTTGGTTCTCTTGGAGAACAATGTGTAATAAGTGTAGTTTATGCTTTAGTGTGCTCTAGCATATGTCTATGTTGATGTGATTGGATGAAAATCATTTTCATATATGTTGAAAAAACCTACCTTGATCACTAGATCAAGTATGGACTTTTATGCTTGATTATGATGCAAATGATGTGTGATGGACTTTATGCTTGATTATGATGCAATGTTATGTAATTGTTGTTTGTCATAATTAGATGAACATTGTGAGTTGTAATTTGTCTTGAGGGTGGAGCAATCTTCACATTTGTTCCTAATAGGCCTTTTACCCATAACCTTGAGAAAAGGAAGAGTTTGAGTAGTTTTTGAACAATTAAGTTTTCAAGTAAGGAAAGTGTTTTAATAACTAATGTTTGTCAAAGAAAAACCCTAAGTGACTTTGATCCAAAGATCAAATGGAATTAAATCTCATAGTGTTTTCACCAAAGTGAAACATGTTTTATGCCTTATCCTTAGTCCATCTAGTTAATCAAGTGACTCAAAATGAGACAAGAGGTGTTTTCATGAAGAGAATCAAAATGGTTCCATAAGGTTAATGTCTTGTTTTAAGGCAACTTTTCGCTAAGCGAATTTACCTTCGCTAAGCGAAAACAGAGGAATTCTAAGTTGGGCATCACTATCTCACTTTCGCTAAGCGAATTGATATTCGCTAAGCGAATCCAGAGAATTTAGCTACGCGAATGATGTTTCGCCGAGCGATCCAGAGGAGTTTCAAAAGAGGTGTAACCACCTCCAATTTCGCTAAGCGAATATAACAAACTTCGCTACGCGAATTATGTTTCACCGAGCGATGAAGAGGAGTTCCAAAGGAGGTATTACTGCCTCATTTTCGCTAAGCGAATGGAATTCCGCTAAGCGAATTTGGATGTTTCGAAAAATGCTCGAAATGAAGTAAGTAGTTCAAATGTTGTTTCAAATCAAATGAGTTTTCAATTGTAAAAGTTGTTTGGTTTACAAAAGGAGTTTTCTAACTCAATCGTAAAGTTTTACGCGTGAAAAACCTAAGTTAAGTAATTAACTTAGAGTTGAAGACAAGGGTTAATTAAGTATGGTATGTGGTAGAACAAGACCATGTACTATACCATTGATGACTTAGCATATCAATGAGTTCATAAGACTTAAGTGAAATCAACACTTCTTTCCTTAATTGAAAGACAAGGGATTAATATCTTAGAAAGGCTTAAAGACTCATCTAAGAGGATTCTCAATCCTTATTCATAATGTTTAGGACGTGAGACATAATTCATAAGACGTAAACACAAACGTGAAACGTTTTGGTTTTTGAAATAGTAGTTCGATGACGGACCGGTGATTCGGATCCAGGTTAATCGTTCAATTGTTTCTGTCTTGTGATAACCGGAATGAGAGGGATCCTGAGGCTGTGCAGATATGGGACTGTACAGTGGAAGGAATCCTGAGGCTATGCAGGTATGGGACTGTATAGCTAAGGGAAGGCATATAAGAATTGATTGGTACTACTCATACCAACAAGATTTATCTTCTTTTCGGGAGCTTAGAACATAAGAACTTTATAGTTAAGCGTGCTTGACTTAGAGTAATTATGGGATGGGTGACCTTCTGGGAAGTTTCCTAGAAAGCGTGTGAGTGAGGACAAAACACGCTGAAAACACTTGTGTTGGTTTGTGGGGACAGTCGGCGATTCTGAAAGCAGTCTGGATCATTCCAAAGGAATCACGAGATATTTATCCGATGGATAAATGTTTTATCCGATGGATAAAAGTTTTATAAAACAAAGATGTGTGTAGTTTCAAAGGAAGAGAACCTTAGTGAACCTTAAGGTCTATCCAATGGATAGACATTGCTTTATCGCATCTGCTTTATGTAAGCATTGGCATTTCATGTGCATAGTTGTAAGGCCTTGAGCCTAGGAGTTGAGCTTAAACCTTGATGCGGGTGCGAATCTTACGGTGACGATCTTCAATGGTCTTTTAGGAGGTATCAGGGTTGGAAGGGCTGACATGTGACCAGTTGGTGATTCTTCTGTGTCGTGACGAATCCGCGCAATACACTAATATCCTCTACTAGATGCCGTACTTTTCATGTTTGGTCGAGAGTGTTACCATTAAGCCAAATACATGCACGTTATAAATGTTGTAGCATCTTGCTCATGGCTGGCAGAAACCGGAACATGTCCTCCCATTCACTCTCTCCGAATGTTTTGTTAGCTCCATGAAGTAGGGGTCAGAGTAGTACCCAGTGACATTGGCATTGAGTCATGTGCATTGCACTGCATTGCATGCCTGTTGATGTTTACATTTACTGTTATACATCGCTGTTCTGTTTAAGAATGCATTATATTATACTGTTAACTGTTTAACATGATTTATATTGGGAGTTTTAGTATGTTGTTTAACTGTTTAACATGTTGGGTACGCTGTTGCCTGGTGAATCGTCCCGTTTTTACTACTGCTATTTTGTTGTGTTGATGAACGGGAATCTCACCCATATCTGTATGTTTTCTGCAGGTACTTGCTGTTGATGCTTGAACAGATGGATGCGACGATGGTTCGGTTCAGCAATCCTTTCGAGTTCGGAGGTGGACTTTTTTGCTGATAGTTTTGTTGTCGGCCAGACTATGTCAGTTTTTGTAGTACCTTTTGGGAGCTATGACTCCTAGTACTTATTGTATTTCTTATGTCAGTTAGACATTAGACTTATGTCTGTATATAGTAATGTTGATGTTTCTGTTTTCCGTATTCTGTTTCTGTATTTATAATACAGTATGTCCTAGTAATGCATGGTGAACCTAATTCACTTATTAGTATTATTTATTACCTTTACAAGTCCCATTACATCTTTATGAAAAGAAAAGAAAAAGAAAAATCGTATTTTCCGCATTAATAAATATTTTCGACCTTATAAACATTCGGGAATGTGACGCTCGGGAAAGGGTGTTGCATTATTTGGTATCAGAGCTGGCCAAGTCTTTTTGGGGTTTGTAGGTTATGGTCTGTTTGTTTGTGTTGTGTTTTCTCTGATTGTTTTTCTGTGCTATTGTTTCTGAGAGAAAACAATGTTGGAAAGGATGATGACTTCGGTCTATCCTTTTGGGTTGTTTCTTCTTTGTGTTGCGTTTCTGTAAGGAAGACAACACTTGTTTGTTATTCTCTGCATTAATGTTTCTGAAAAGGAATGATATTGGGCATGAGAGTAATGTTTTTGCTTTCTTGTAAGTTGCCACTCGCAGAGTTCTTTAGGATGAGTGTTTCCCGACGGGTGCAGGACGAGTTGAAAGACATGGAGTTCCTGCAGCTACGTCAAGGAGGAATGTCTGTTAAAGAATATGCTGATCGTTTTGAGTCCCTGCTGAAGTCTTCGAGGTATTTCCATCTTCATCCCGATAAGGAGTGGAAGTGCACAAAGTTCGAAGAAGGTTTAAGGGACGAGATTCAAGAGAGGTGCTACCTCTTGAGGTCAAAGAGTTCTTGGTGTTGGTCGATGAATGCTTCGTAATCGAAGATCTGATGAAGACTCGTGGAGGAAGGCAACGTCACTCTGGACCGACTAGGTTCCATAAAGGCACCAATGGTCGTGATAATAGATCTCGATCGAAACCATATTCAAAACAACAAGGTCAACCACAACGTTCTGTAGGAGGAAGCAGTGGGAGTATTAGTCAATCTGGAAGCGCCCCAAAGAAATGCATGAAGTGTGGCAAGAACAATCATGTCACCAGAGGATGCTTGATCAAGGGGATCATATGCTTCAAGTGTGGAAAGCCGGGGCATACTTCACGCGATTGTGTGCAATCAAAAGCTAGACATTTTGTCAACGATGTGCAAACAGCGAAGCCTAAGGCAATGAGTAGAGTTTATACTGGGGATGATGATGAGACTTCTCAAAGGGAAGATTTGATTCACGGTCAGATCGTCGTGGAAGTTAAAACCTTATCTGTATCTTTCCTTACCCTTAGATTTGGTAATTTTTTCACTTCCTGCAAAACCTGTTATAACTGCGAAAGTCTGTTTGAACTGTTCTATTTTCTGTAATGGATAGAATGGTTTTGATTGATTTGATTTGTTTGCCTCTTTCACAAATGGATGTGATCATAGGGATGGATTGGTTATCTTGTAACTATATCCTATTAGACGGTGCAAACAAAACCTTAGTTTTCCCTGATTCGGATAATTCTGGATTTGGACTGCCAACCAAGGAAACGTTTCTTTGAGAGGAGGAGCTCATCGAATACATGTTACTAACGAGTTTCCGGAAGTCTTTCCTGAAGACGTACCAGGTTTACCGCCAGTTCGGGACATCTTAGAAACCTTGAAGGAACAGTTGGTGGACTTATTGGGAAAAACAGTTCGTTAGACCTAGTGTGTCGCCGTAGGGAACGCCTGTGTTGTTGGTGAGAAAGAAAGACGAAACATCTTGCTTATATGTGGATTATCGTCAGTTGAACGAATTCACCATTAAGAACAAGTATCTTCTTCTGAGGATAGATAACTTGATGGATCAGTTGAGGGGAGCGGCAGTTTTCTCCCAGGATGTTTTGCGATCGGGTTGTCATCAGATTCATGTGAAGGAAGAGGATGTACCAAGAGCAGCCTTTCGGACACACTATGGGCACTACAAGTACCTTGTAATGCCATTTGGTATGAAGAATACTCCTCTATATTCATGGATTACATGAATAGGATCTTTCGTCCATACCTAGATAAGTTTGTCGTTGTCTTCATAGACGACATACTCATCTATTCGCGAAACCAGGAAGTACACGCTGAATATCTTAGGGTGATTCTTCAGGTTCTGAAGGAGAAATAGCTGTATGCAAAGCTGTCCAAGTGTGAGTTTTGGCTCGACGAAGTAAAGTTTTTGGGTCACATGATTTCAAAAGAAGGATAAAGCGTTTGAATGGACTGAAGCCTGTGAGAAAAGTTTGCAAGGATTAGAGAGAATTGGTAATATGGTGTCCATTGGTCTGGATATTTTCGTGATATTTCACTGAAAGTATTATTATGACTATTTCTTGAGTTATAACATAAACAACTTCTTGATACTAGAAGTTTCTTGACGAAACTTAGTCTAATCACTTTTACTTTTGGTGAAGGTGATCCAGTCTGATTTTTGGCCAGACTGTTTATCTTTTGATTCCCAAATTTATTGGAAGGTTCTTATGAAAGAAGGGACTTTATTACAGTCATGGATGTAAACATGTATTAGCTATGCATTTTTTCACTCACGAACCTACTGAAGAATCTTTTTGCATACCGGATATTCCTGTATTCATTCCAGATTGGTAAAATTCTTTTGTATACTTTCTTCTGAGACCAAGACCAGGAAAAATTTTCCTTTGTTGAAAAATTTATTTCCCTAATCTTTAGCGACCGAGTAGGTTTAGTTTTAAGTCACGGAATACCGAGGATGAAATTCTTTTAAGAGAGGTAGGAATGTAACGCCCCGATTTTCACGTTTTCTAATTCTCCAGTATTTTAATGTTTGTATTTTATTGGAGGGTTTAGAGAGTGAAATAAAATATTTCGAGAAGATAGTAATGTTCTACACAACCATAGGAAGCCATGGTTAAGTTTCGGGCGAAAGCTCAAACGGAGCCCGGTTTGCATTTTTCACGGATAGTAGCCTTTTTCTACTATCAAGACCTAATTTGGACTCGTGAACGAGACAGTAAATCTCCGGATTTTTTTCTCTACATCTTCTTTAAAATCTATCCTGACGTCCGAAATATAATAATAATATATTATATTCGGTCGTATAATTGAACCACGAGGCGTTTGGAGTCGTAAAGAGATTCAACGAGACCTGACAACGGATAAGCTCGATACCACATCATCCCAGGACACTTGGGAGAGTATGCCAGAGTCGTCATGACGATCGGGAAAATCTAGACGCGAAATGACCAAAATGCCCCTAACCTTAGCCTTTTGCACTTTTACCATTTTACCCTTTTGGTAAATGACCATTTTGCGCTTAAGTGACTTGTTTTAAGGCTGAACTCAGCCCCATCCAGCCCCATCTTCACGCATACAGCCCTCCCAAAGCACACTCCATCTTCAACCTTGAGAAGCTCCATTGTTGTTCTTGAGAAAAGCTTGGTTTCTTGTTGGAATCACTTGATTCCTTAAGCAATCTTCCTTCATTTTAAGGTAAGATCACTTCTATGATCTCTTAGAATCTTGAATCTGTTTGTATTTCAAGATCAAGATCCATTTTCATGAAAATTATTTCTTAGATCCAAAACTTTGAAAATCCATAGGAAATTTTAGAAAAATCATTTTGATGTGAGACCAATTTCTTTGAACTCACTTCATTATTCTCTACCTAAACCCAAGAGCTTATGATTCAACTCTCATCATAGCTCAAAAAGCACAAAATGGCCGAACCCTTTTATTGATGATGAATAGTGTTTTTCATCAATTTTTGATTTCTAACACTTGATTTCATCCTTAGCTTTCCTATGCCTTTGAATCCATGAAATGGAAAACCAAGATCAATTCCTAACCTTTTTACCCTAGGGTGGTCGAAACCCTCTTTGTGAGAATTTTTGAGTTTGGTTTGATTGTTGTCTAATGTTGATTGTTTGTAGTTGGTGACAACTATCAGGAGGTTTACAAACCGATCAACCAACTTTGATCCGGGAATCTGCTCTTCAACAGGTATGGGGGTGAACCTCATCACACCAAGATGGTGGTGGTGAAGATGGTTGTTTAGTTTATGTGTGGGTGAAACCCTTTGGTTTGGGTTCACCATTCAATTTGGTTCTCTTGGAGAACAATGTGTAATAAGTGTAGTTTACGCTTTAATGTGCTCTAGCATATGTCTATGATGATGTGATTGGATGAAAATCATTTTCATATATGTTGAAAAACCTACCTTGTTCACTAGATCAAGTATGGACTTTTATGCTTGATTATGATGCAAATGATGTGTGATGGACTTTATGCTTGATTACGATGCAATGTTATGTAATTGTTGTTTGTCATAATTAGATGAACATTGTGAGTTGTAATTTGTCTTGAGGGTGGAGCAATCTTCACATTTGTTCCTAATAGGCCTTTTAGCCATAACCTTGAGAAAAGGAAGAGTTTGAGTAGTTTTTGAACAATTAAGTTTTCAAGTAAGGAAAGTGTTTTAATAACTTATGTTTTTCAAAGAAAAACCCTAAGTGACTTTGATCCAAAGATCAAATGAAATTAAATCTCAAAGTGTTTTCACCAAAGTGAAACATGTTTTATGCCTTATTCTTAGTCCATCTAGTTAATCAAGTGACTCAAAATGAGACAAGAGGTGTTTTCATGAAGAGAATCAAAATGGTTCCATATGGTTAATGTCTTGTTTTAAGGCAACTTTTCGCTAAGCGAATTTACCTTCGCTAAGCGAAAACAGAGGAATTCTAAGTTGGGCATCACTGCCTCACTTTCGCTAAGCGAATTGAAAATCGCTAAGCGAATCCAGAGAATTTAGCTACGCGAATGATGTTTAGCTGAGCGATCCAGAGGAGTTTCAAAAGAGGTGTAACCGCCTCCAATTTCGCTAGGCGAATCCATATTCTCTAAGCGAATATAACAAACTTGGCTATGCGAATTATGTTTCGCCGAGCGATGCAGAGGAGTTCCAAAGGAGGTATTACTGCCTCATTTTCGCTAAGCGAATGCAATTCCGCTAAGCGAATTTGGATGTTTCGAAAAATGCTAGAAATGATGTAAGTAGTTCAAATGTTGTTTCAAATCAAATGAGTTTTCAATTGTAAAAGTTGTTTGGTTTACAAAAGGAGTTTTCTAACTCAATCGTAAAGTTTTACGCGTGAAAAACCTAAGTTAAGTAATTAACTTAGAGTTGAAGACAAGGGTTAATTAAGTATGGTATGTGGTGGAACAAGACCATGTACCATACCATTGATGACTTAGTACATCAATGAGTTCATAAGACTTAAGTGAAATCAACACTTGTTTCTTTAATTGAAAGACAAGGGATTAATATCTTAGAAAGGCTTAAAGACTCATCTAAGAGGATTCTCAATCCTTATTCATAATGTTTAGGACTTGAGACATAATTCATAAGATGTAAACACAAACATGAAACGTTTTGGTTTTTGAAATAGTAGTTCGATGACGGACCGGTGATTCGGATCCAGGTTAATCGTTCAATTGTTTCCGTCTTGTGATAACCGGAATGAGAGGGATCCTGAGGCTGTGCAGCTATGGGACTATACAGTGGAAGGAATCCTGAGGCTATGCAGGTATGGCATATAAGAATTTATTGGTACTACCCATACTAACAAGATTTATCTTCTTTTCGGCAGCTTAGAACATAAGAACTTTATAGTTAAGCGTGCTTGACTTAGAGTAATTATGAGATGGGTGACCTTCTGGGAAGTTTCCTAGAAAGCGTGTGAGTGAGGACAAAACACGCTGAAAAGACTTGTGTTGGTTTGTGGGGACAGTCGACGATTCTGAAAGTAGTCTGGATCATTCCAAAGGAATCACGAGATATTTATTTGATGGATAAATGTTTTATAAAACAAAGATGTGTGTAGTTTCTAAGGAAGAGAACCTTAGTGAACCTTGAGGTCTATCCAATGGATAGACATTGCTTTATCGCATCTGCTTTGTGTAAGCATTGGCATTTCATGTGCATAGTTGTAAGGCCTTGAGCCTAGGAGTTGAGCTTACACCTTGATGCGGGTGCAAATCTTACGGTAACGATCTTCAATGGTCTTTTTGGAGGTATCAGGGTTGGAAGGGCTGACATGTGACCTGTTGGTGATTCTTCCGTGTCGTGGCGAATCCATGCAATAGACTGATATCCTCTACTAGATGCCGTACTTTTCATGTTTGGTCGAAAGTGTTACCGTAAAGCCAGATACATGCACGTTACGAATGTTGTAGCATCTTGCTCATTGCTGGTAGAAACCGGAACATGTCCTCCCATTCACTCTCTCCGAATGTTTTGTTAGCTCCATGGAGTAGGGGTCAGAGTAGTACCCAGTGACATTGGCATTGTGTCATGTACATTGCACTGCATTGCATGCCTGTTGATGTTTACATTTACTTTTATACATCGCTATTCTGTTTAAGAATGCATTATATTATATTGTTAACTGTTTAACATGATTTATATTGGGAGTTTTAGTATGTTTTTTAACTGTTTAACATGTTGGGTACGCTGTTGCCTGGTGAGTCATCCCGTTTTTACTACTACTATTTTGTTGTGTTGATGAACGGGAATCTCACCCATATCTGTATGTTTTCTGCAGGTACTTGCTGTTGCTGCTTGAATAGATGGACGCGACGATGATTCGGTTCAGCATTCCTTTCGAGTTCGGAGGTGGACTTTTTTGCTGTTTTAGTTTTGTTGTCGGCCAAACTATGTCAGTTTTTGTAGTACCTTTTGGGAGCTATGACTCCTAGTACTTATTGTATTTCTTATGTCAGTTAGACATTAGACTTATGTCTGTATATAGCAATGTTGATGTTTCTGTTTTCCATTTTCTGTTTCTGTCTTTATAATACAGTATGTCCTAGTAATACAAAGAAAAATCATATTTTTCGCATTAATAAATATTTTCGGCCTTATAAACGTTCGGGAATGTAATACTTGGGAAAGGGTGTTGCAATACTTAATTATCCCTTGTCTTCAACTCTAAGTTAATTATTTAACTTAGGTTTTTCATGTGTAAATCTTTATGATTTGAGTTAAAAACTCCCTTTGTAAACCAAAACAACGTCTTCAATTTGAAAACTTATTCTGTTTCTAGCATTTTCTGAAACATGAATTACGCTCAGCGAGGTTCCTTTCACTTAGCGAAATTGCAGCAGTGATGCCTCAAGTGAAATTCCTCTGCATCGCTTGGCGAAACAAAATTCGCTTAGCGAAATTCCATTGTATTCGCTTACCGAAATTGAGGCAGTGATGCCTAGCTTGGAATTTCTCCGTATCGCTTAGCGAAATTTCATTCGCTTAGCAAAATTTGCCTTAAGCAAAACATGAACCTTATTCTAAAATAAAGGAAAAGCCTTATGGAACTATGTTCAACTTTTCATGAAAACACTTCTTTGTTTCACTTTTAAATTACTTGATTAACTAGATGAACTAATGATGAGGTAAAAGACATTTTTCACTTTGGTGAAAACACTTAGAGATTGAAACTTCATTTGATCTTTCGATCAAATCACTTATTGTTTTTCTTTCAAACATAAGTTATTAAAACACTTTTCATACTTCAAAACTTTAATGTGTTCAAGAACTACACATATTCTTCCTTTTCTCAAGGTCATGGCCGAAAGCTTATTAGGAACAAATGTGAAAATTTTGCTTCACCAACTAACCAAGTTATGGCTCACAATGCTCACATAACTATGACAAACAATAATCACACATCATTGCATCATAATCGAGCATAAAAATCCATACTTGATCTAGAGATCAAAGTAGCTTTTTCAACATACATGAAAATGTTTTCTCATCTACTCAACATCATCATAAAACATGATAAGGCGTACAAAGCATAACTACCATTATTACACTTTGTTCTCCAAGAGAACCAAATTAAATGGTGAACCCACACCAAAGGGTTTCACCCACACATAAAGTAAACAACCATCTTCACCACCACCATTTTGGTGTGGTGAGGTTCACCCCCCATACCTGTTGATGGGCAGATAGATCCGGCTCAAAGTCGATTGATCGGTTTGTGAACCTCCTGATACTCATCACCAACTACAAACAACACAACAATCAAACATTAAACATCAAACCAAACAAATCTCATCTATTTCTCATCCAAAGGGGTTCGGCCATCCTCTAGAAAAATTAGCTAGAGATGTCCAAAATTTCTAATCTTTTGGGTGGATGATCCTTAGGTACTCCTAACACTAGAACAAGTCTTATTACACAAAACTTGAATCAAAAACTCAACCTTTTTCCTTCATGAAGGTTTTGGCCATCTTTAAATAAGAAGGCTAGAAAAATTATTTGATTACATGCTCTTGAATAATGAAAGAGAATGATGAAACTAGATCATAGAAATTGATTTGGTATTAAAAGGATTTTTCTACACTTTTCTCTGATTTTTCAAAGTTTTGAATCTAAACTTGGATCTTCATGAATCAAGATATTCAAGAGATGAAATAGAGAGATTAAGAGAGTTAGGATGGAGTTATTACCTCCTAGATTCAAATATTAGTAAGAAAAGAAACAAGTTTTCACTAAAACTTCAACTTTGATGAAGATCAAAGGTAGTTTTTGTGAAGAACTTATGAAGAACACATGAAGAACTTGAAGAACTCTATGAATTTGGATGAACAAGTGAGAGAAAGAAGAGAGAGAGTGTGTGGCCAAATGGCCTAAGTGAGAATGAGTGAGTTATAAATATTTTGGTATCATGACAAACTTGTAAATAAGCAAAAAGGGTAATTTGGTAATTCCTTCAAAGACTAGGGGCAGTTTGGTCATTTCCCTTATAAATATCTAGATATTTCTAGAAATGTAATGATGACATTGGTGAGTCATAGTACACCTTCTTAGATGAATCTTATCCGTAGCGGCTCATGGTAAATCCCTTTACAGTTCCAATCGTCTCCAGGTTCGAGTATTCGCCCGAATATAATATATTCTTTTCACTTTTGGAAGTCGGGATGGATTTTAACAAAGATGTAGAGAATGAAATCCTGAGACTTACTGTCTCGTTCACGAGTCCAAATTAGGTCTTGATAGCAGAAAAACACTACTACCCGTGAAAAACGCAGACTGGGCTCCGTTTGAGATTTTCCCCAAAACTTAACCATGGCTTCCTATGGTTGTGTAGGACATTCCTATGTTCTCAGAATATTTTATTTCTCTCTCTAGACCCTCCAATAAAATACAAACATTTAAATACTGAAGAATTATAAAATGTGAAAATCAGGGCGTTACATAAAGTATTATCAGAGCTGGACGAATCCTTCGCAGATATTGATCTAAATGATCTTCGTCCAACCAATAAAAGCAAGGAACTTTTCGAGGAAGTCAAAACTGATGAGTCCACTCCTCAATCATCAAATGATAGTCAGAAAGCTTGGCAATTCAAAACCTACCATCCTGAAGATCAAATCCTTGGTCAACCAAGTGACAAAGTAAGAACAAGGTCAACCTTCAGAAATCAAGCTGACTCCGCTTTCATCTCTGAGTTAGAACCAAAAACAGTGGACGAAGCTCTCTTGGACGATGGATGGATTTTGCCCATGAAAGAGGAACTCAATCAGTTCGAGAGAATCAAAGTTTGGACCTTATTTCAAGAACCTAAAGAAAAATCCATAATTTGACCGAAATGGGTTTTTAGAAATAAAATGGATGAAGATGGAAAAGTTGTGAGAAACAAAGCAAGGTTAGTAGTAGAAGGTTATTCTCAAGAAGAAGGTATTGATTATATTGAAACTTTTGCTCTTATTGCTAGATTAGAAGCAATACGTATTTTACTTTCCTTTGATGCTCAACATGACATAACCTTATATCAAATGCATGTTAAAAGTGCTTTTCTAAATGGAATAATTAATGAAGAAGTCTATGTAATGCAACCCCTAGGGTTTGAAGATCATTCCCATCCTGAGTATGTATACAAGCTTTAGAAAGCTTTATATGGACTCAAACAAGCTCCCAGAGCTTGGTATAAGAAACTCAGCTCTTTCCTTATGGAAAATGGTTTCTGTATAGGAAAAGTAGACACTACCTTGTTTAAGAAAACAAATAAAGACAATTTCATAATAGTCCAAATTTATTTTGATGATATTATTTTTGGGTCTACTAATGATTCTATATGCAAGGAATTTTCTGCATTCATGACAAAAGAATTCGAAATGAGCAGATGGTGATTGCACCATGACAACTTTTTCAGATTGCCCGTGGGAACTATTGTTCCCCGATTGGCACATTCCTCCTCCTTCTTCATCTCATTCTCCTAAGCTTAATATTTCCTCTATTTCTCCTTCTTCTCAATCTGCTTCATCTCACGTAAAGAAAACATTTGCGCAGGCATGGAATAATGCATGTGATGTGCCATTAAGTCAACTCCTTATCCCATGTATGAAGGGAGATGTGGTTGCTGTTAAAATCCCTCAAGAAGAATATATAGCTGGGGTTGAAGGGTGCAAAAATCATTTGCATGGTCGACTTGTTTTAACAAAGGGTGATGCTCCTATTAAGATTGCTGATTTACGTATGAAATTGCAAAAACTATGGAAGTCTATAGGAAACTGGCGTGTGACCCCCATTGGAAAGGGTTTTTATGAATTTGCTTTTTCCTCCATTGAAGACTTGAGGAGTGTTCTTGCTGTGGGATCTTGGCCAATGAATCCAAGATCGTTAAAGGTTTTCTCATGGAATCCGGACTTTAATCCTCATTTTGTGAAGCAAACCAATTGCCAATGTTGGATTTGCATTCATTGTTTACCTCAAGAATACTGGAGAAAAAACTCTATGTTTGCTATTACCAGAGGAGTGGGAATCCCATTGGCCCTTGATGAAGCCACGAGTAATAGATATTTGGGTCATTATGCACGCATTTTGATAGAAGTTGACTTATCAAAACCCTTGCAAGATCAGATATTAGTTGAGAGAGATAACTATGCCTTTCTGGTTGATATCCAGTATGAGTATCTTCCTCCCTGCTGCAGTTCTTATGTTACAATTGGGCACGTTGTTCATGATTGTAAGAATAATCCGAAATATCAAGAAATCAAGAAAGATCAAGTCAGTAAAAAGAGTAATACTGTTGACTTGCCTCCCAAGAAAATAGTTCTTCGATATGTTCCTAAGCAACAAGATATTGTTGGTGATCAGAATGGGAAAAATATAAATAATGATGGTGAGCCTAGTAATATTAATGCTGTCATAAATGAGTGTGTTAATGAGGCTGATCTAATAATGCTAAATGATGAAAAACAAGAAGAGGATAATATGTTGCATCAGCCTGGTGACACTCATGTTTTGAATAAGGATCCTATTATTGAAGATATCAGAGTTCTTGAAGGAAATAAAGCTCCTTTCCTTCCAAGTAATACTCCTTATGTGTTAGAGCAAATTGCTGTTGAGGCTGCTTCTGAGGAAAAATCTGAATCCTTTGTTCCTAATTCTGAGCCCAATTCTCCTAATGCTGATGCTTCCAGTGGCTTCCAAAAATTTGCCTCTGCAGAAGATGCTATAAATGGTCAAATGTTTCTAACCCCTCATAATATAGACAATCTTGTGGTTGCCGGAGATTTACATATTTCGACTAGAGGGAAGTTTTGGGACAAAGATCAATGTGATGATCAGCACAGCCAGGATAATACTGCTCAAGATGATTTCATAGATGTTCAGGATGATACAAATGATGTTTCTAATGGCTCTAAATATTTATATACTTCTCAAGATCAAGTGAAAGAGGCAGAGTTCTTTCAGGTTTTGTCAAAATCAGGAAAAAAGAAGTTAAGGCAGAGGAAAAAGAGGACAGAAAATTTAAAATCTACCGGTTATACAACCCGATCAAAGGGTGGAATGTCTAAAGCTGGTCAATAATGAAGATCTTATACTGGAATATAAGAGGTATTGGTAACTTAGATTCTAGATTAGTTCTTAAAAGGTTTTGCTATCTTCATAAGCCAGACTTCTTATTTATTTCAGAACCTTGGATTGAATATTCTAAGCTTTCAAAGGGTCTTGTTAATAGCTTAAATTTAAAGATGTTTGCTACTAATGATAGGGGAACCATTGCTCCGAATATTTGGTGCTTTTGCAAGACCTCCTTTGATCCTATTATCCTTGTCAGTTCTGATCAGCATGTGTCTTTCTCAGTTTTTGTTGAAATGCAGGAGTTGTTTATTTCAGCAATCTATGCTTCAACTAATTACATTGTAAGAAGATCCCTCTGGAATGAGTTGACTACTCTTGAGTCAAATAATCCTGGACCTTGGTGCTTTATAGGTGATTTCAATGCAATTCTTAGAGCTCATGAATATAGAGGTAGAGGATCTCCTAGTAGAATTTCCTGTGATGAGTTTCGAAATTGGTCTGATGTTGGACAGTATATTCATATTAATACAAGAGGTTCTGAGTTCACTTGGACTAATGGTAGGAAGCAAAGTGCTTATACTGAAAAAAGGCTTGATAGATCCATTTGTAATGTTGCTTGGATTGACTTCTGGAATAGTATAGATTGTTGCACTCTCACAAGATGCAAATCAGACCATTTCCCTCTGCTTTTGAACATGAAAAATGAGGTCAAAGATCATGGTTCCTCTTTTAAATTCATGAAGATATGGGCTGCTCACCCTGATTGTGCTCATATTGTTGAGTCAGTGTGGAAAGAAAATATTATTGGCTGTCCAATGTATGTTCTCACTCAAAAATTGAAGAAATTGAAAATGAAGTTAAAGCAGTGGAATAAGGATTGCTTTGGTAATGTTAATAATATGGTCAAAACTACTCTGAACAATGTTGATGCTATTCAGCAGAATATTAATCTCTTTGGTCTCTCTGATGAGTTGTTTGACAAAGAGAAAACTGCTCAAGTGGAGTTGCAAAAGGCTTTGGATTTTGAGGAGGATTTCTGGAAGGAAAAATCTAGATTAGATTGGAATATTCATGGGGACAGGAATACTGAATTTTTCCATCGAATTGCTAAGATTAGACAGACCACAAAGCAAATTTCTGTTTTGAAAAATGGTGATAAAGTTTTGTCTTCAAATACAGATATTGAGCAGCACATTTTACAGTACTATGAAGGAATGTTTGCTTCTGAGAACCAATGTCAACCTAATGATCTAATTCACCAAGTGATTCCCTCTTTGGTTTCTCATCAAGACAATGCAATGATCACTCATGTTCCTTCCATGGAGGAAGTCAAATTTGCTGTGTTTTCATTAAATGGAAATAGTGCTCCTGGATCCGATGGCTTTGGTGGATTCTTTTTCCATAAATACTGGGCTATTATAGTTGATGATGTGCATAATGCTGTTTCTCAATTCTTCAAGCATGGATGGATCCTTCCAAACCTAAACTCTAATGTGGTTGTGTTAATTCTCAAGATTTCTGGTGCTGAAAAGATTGAACAATATCGACCCATTGCTTTAGCCAACTTTCAATTCAAGATCATTAAAAAGGTTTTGGCTGATAGATTGGCCATTATTGCTCCAAAGCTTATTTCTGAGAATCAAAGGGGCTTTGTTAGAGGAAGACAAATTTTGGATTGTATTTGCACTGCTTCAGAATCGATTAACTTGCTGGACAAGAAAGCTTTTGGTGGGCAAATGGCAATGAAGATTGATATTAAAAAAGCCTTTGACACTATTGATTGGAATTTTTTGATTCAAGTTCTAAGAGCTTTTGGGTTTGCTGACCAGTTTTGTGATTGGATTGGAACTATTCTTCAATCTGCTAAGCTCACTCTTTCAATTAATGGTAAAAGTGTTGGTTTCTTTGGTTGCAAGAGGGGTGTGAGACAAGGTGATCCCCTTTCTCCTCTTCTATTTTGTTTAGCTGAAGAAGTGTTGAGTAGAGGTATTTCAAAGCTAGTGACAAATGGGAGACTTCAGCTTATGGCAGGGCCAAAGGGATTGCAAATGCCAAGTCATGTTCTTTATGCAGATGATATTCTGATATTTTTCCGAGCTTCTAGGAGAAGTATTACCAGCTTAATGTCTTTATTCCAGCAGTATGAGCAGGCCTTAGGCTAGGTTGTGAGTAAGGACAAGTGAAAGTTTTTTTGCAGCGGTATGTCTAGAAGAAGACTGGTTGAAATTGCTGACTTAACTGGCTTTGCTTATGGCAGCATTCCTTTTACTTATTTAGGTGTTCCTTTGTTTAAAAGAAAGCCTAAAAGGGTCCATCTTAGACCTATTGTTGATAGGATCAAGACCAAGCTATCTAATTGGAAAGGCTCTCTTCTTTCCATCATGGGAAGAGTTCAACTAGTTAATTCAGTGATAGTTGGCATGTTGCTTTACAGTTTTCAAATCTACAATTGACCTGCTTCTTTGTTGAAAGATGTGGAGGGATGGATTAGGAACTTTGTTTGGTCTGGAGGTGTTAATAAAAGAAAGATTGTCACTGTTGCTTGGAAAAAAGTGTGTAAACCTGTGAATGAAGGAGGGCTTGGCATAAGATCTATCAAGTCTATTAACAAAGCTGGTTTATTGAGACTAGGATGGCAAATGCTTTCTTCTTCTTATTCCTGGTCCAAGCTTATTAAAGCCAGAGTTTTCAGAAATAACACACCAGTAGCTTATCATTTTTCTTCATCGCTTTGGCCAGGCATTAAGGCAAATCTTAGTCTGCTTATGTTGAATACATCTTGGCAAATTGGGAATGGGGAATCAATAAATTTTTGGACAGATCAATGGTTGTCTGCTCCTATTGTGCAAATCTATGATATACATGATCATCTTCATCACTCTCTCAAGTCTAAGGTGAGAGATTTTATTCTTGATGGGAATTGGTCTATTCTAGTTGGATACTTAACTAATTTTCCTGATTTAGAGGATGAGATAAAGAAGATTATTATCCCTAAACAAGCTGCTACTGATTATTTGGTCTGGAATAAATCAGCCTCGGATGAATTGAGCTTCAAGGAAGCTTATCAGTTTGTTAAACCAGTAGATCATGCCTTGAACTGGTTTAATATCATTTGGAAAAAGAGTATTCCACCTTCCAAGTCTTTTATCCTCTGGAGAATCCTTCATGGGAAAATGCCAATAGATGAAAATTTATGGCATAAAGGCTGTCATGTGGTGTCCTTTTGTTCTCTTTGTGGCAAGGCTGCTGAGACAGTCACACATTTGTTTCTTACTTGCCCTTTTGCGGTAGATATTTGGAGTTGGTTTGAGATTTTAATCAATTGTCATATTGACTGCACCAGTTTTGATTCTATTCTCAGTATTTGCAAGGAAAATTGGAGCATGCAGGTTCTTGATTTGATTATTGCTGGAATTATAAATGTTTTCTGTACTGTTTGGTATTGTAGAAACAAATTAAAATTTGATGACACAAGAGTTACTCTTCATGCTGCTAAAACTCTCATTTTTGCTAATGCTGCTCTAGCTGGAAACATCAGCTCGAAAAATAGAACTGTTGCTTCCTCTAATCTGCATTTCTTAAGGCAGTTTAATGTTCCTCCTCGACTCCCCTTTGCTCCTAAAATCATAACTGTCCTGTGGCAGCCTCCCATTCCTAACTGGGTGAAATGCAATACAGATGGAGCTGCCTCTGGTTGCCCTGGTCCCTCTTCTTGTGGTGGAATTTTTAGAGGTGGTAGAGCTGAAATTACTGGTTGTTTTTCATCTAATCTTGGTGTCCATTCAGCTTTGGAGGCTGAGCTTTTTGGTGCAATGTTTGCCATTGAAATTGCTCATTCCAAAGGTTGGTTTAGTTTGTGGCTGGAGTGTGACTCCAAGCTTGTTGTTGCAGCCTTCAAAAATCAAATTTTGATTCCTTGGAAGCTTAGAAATCGTTGGATTAATTGCTTGGAATTGTTGAAGCATATGCATTTTGTTTGTTCTCACATATTCAGAGAAGGAAATTCTTGTGCTGATAAGCTAGCTGCTTATGGTTCCTCTATCTCCGGTTTCATTTGGTGGGATATGGTTCCAAATTTTGTAATTGATGACTTTCATAGGAATAGGATTGGTCTACCTTTTTATAGGTTTGCTTGAGTGTCTTTTTTATGTCTGTTTTGTTATGTCCTCTTTTGAGAATGGCTGCTTCACTTTTCTATTGGGTCAAGGCTTTATGTCCCCCCATTGTATCTTTTTTCTTTATTTATTAATGAATAAGCAGTTTGAGTACTCTTTTTCCTTCTAGATGTTTTTCCCTAAGGAGGGTTTTGCATCAGAAGGTTTTAACGAGGCTCTTACTGTAATTTATAAAAAAAAATTCGAAATGAGCATGATGGGAGAGCTCAAATTCTTTTTGGGATTACAAGTGAGACAAACCTCAAAGGGTGTGTATATTCATCAGACCAAATATACTAAAGATCTTCTAAAGAAATTTCAAATGGACAATAGTAAGCCAATGAGCACACCTATGCATCCTGTGACACCCACTACCCCGCTCATGATAATTAATACAAAAGATCATACAATCTTTAAATTAAAAACGTGTTAAAAATAAAAACTTGTTTAAAGAGTAGCAAGTATCACATTATCCAAGACAATTAACCGTACAAACCAAATAAGTTTTAAACATTTAAAACTCAACAACTGTGGAAATAAACTAAACCCGAAACCCGATGTCACATATCAGAGCTAGTATACAATACACCGATAATACATCGGATAAAATGGAAAACAAACTAGCAACTAGAAACCTAACTACGAGCAAGCGATCTCCTTGGGATCACTCCTCAGTAGCTGGCTCACCCTCCTCTGCATAAACAAGGTACGTACATAGAACAACAAAAGTAGGGAGTGAGAAGTCATATACATATGAATATAAACGGTAACAGAGTAGTTAAGAAGATGAGCAACACATAATCATACAAACATAATATATCATGTTAAAGTATGCGTGCAATGCTATGCAACGCCACTATTGCATGAACATGTGGATCCATCAACTCTAACTCTGGAAAGACGACTAGGAGTACATATCTGTTTAACCAACAAGGACGCATCACCAAACTAGATGATCGCCACAGATACTCTCACTAATTCTAAAAACGTACAGTGGCTCGTAAGGGTAGTCAGGTTGTCAATAGGACGCTCCGGCCACAGATTGCAAGTCCATGCCATAAGAAACCTCCTTACCCAACTCTACCCTCAAGGCCGGGATAACACCCACCGTGGCCTCCACCGTCGCGATTCATCATTTGCTTTCCACCCATCAAACATCTTCTATGCAATGATGCGTGAAATGGTGAACAAACATGTAATCACATGTCCAACCATCCTTCATCGTAATCATTCACAATGATTAATAACCTTGACCATCAACGATGATCACAATCAACATCTGACGATAACCCATCATTACCGTCTTTATCAACATCACTAATAGTAACACATCGTTACTACTAGTATCATTATCTTTATTAAGTATTATCTGAATTAACTAAGCCTTTATCCCTATTTTACTTACCAATATTCTCGTTAATGTTCTCATCTTAATTTCATTACTATCCTCAAAACATATTCTTTAGATTATCACATTCTTCACTTACTTTCTTTATTTAAATATGTAAGTTCATGTAATTACATTCATGCCCGATAATCGATTATTACCTATTATAATCAATTACTGCTAACTTAGTAATACATTATTGCTAACCTAAGCGTTTCTAACACTCATAGATCAACACTTATCTTTTAGAACTATAATCCTTGGGTTATCATTCTCACATCTCATACTAACTCTATTTATTATGAACTTTCATGGACCTATAACTGGGTCTATAGCTTAGGATTAATTTGACACCAACTATCAAGGCTTAATTAACATAGCAACCCATCATAATTCATCATCATCAACATGAAACATGAATCAACACATATAATTATGCCATAACAATAACAACTCACATCCAATAATCACAAGAATCAAGAATATCACATATAGTCATTAAACAACACCCCTAGACATACATGAATACATCGATAAGGTTCAAAAGTCACATATCATATATCAACATACAATTACGGCCATGGGTTAACCCTTCATCTTACGCTACCCCAACACCTATATTCATATTGACCTTCCCCCTCTATACCTGATATGACAAAACGAAATCCGAGGAAGAAGAGAGTGCGAGATACGTTCTTGATTCTGTCTCAGGGCTCAAGCGCTTGATCAGGAATACAAAATAATGAAAAGAATAGATTCAATTCCTAATCCAACAAAAATTGAAGGAAAAATGATGAACTTTAGGGTTGGTTACCTTACCTTGATCACAAACTAAAAGATCCAAAATAGAACAAAGGAGAGGAAGAGTTCCATTGTCCTTGGTTCAATACACTTGCTGCATGATGCTGCCAAACGGAACCCAAAAACGTTCATAATCAGTCCCCAAATCAAGAAAACTCAAAGAGAATTGGAGAAGAGACAAGGGTAAACGAATTTACCTCAACTCTAACCTATTAAGGTTAACAAGAACAAGGAAGAATGGCTACACAAGGACTCCGTATCAGCTGCAGTGATTTTCCAACGAAGACTGCTAAAACGGTTTACGTTCTTGATGAATCTCAAAGGGATTAAGAGAGAACCCTAAGAGATTGAGAAAGGATGTTTTCAGAGGTTTAGAGGCTGCCAAAATAGGTTTTATTTCGTGCCCAAAGGGTTTAAAAAAAGAATTAAGACGAAACAGGCCGAAATGAGGATTGGAAACCCATTTCTGCAGAAAAACGCAGTCATAATCGATTATGACTGTTCTGATTGTCAATGTGCGTACATTAAAACCCATAATCGATTATTGGTTGCTCTGTCTTGTTTTCTAAACTCATAATCGATTATGGGTGTTCTGACTCGTTTCTTTAACATTCATAATCGATTACCATAATCGATTATGGATGTTCTGACTCCTTTTCACTAACTCTCATAATCGATTATGGTATGGTTTGACAACATATGCCCCCTTTTTAAGGCTAAGCCACCCAAAACAAATACTTAAACATCCAACATTAAACTAAGGACATAAATCAACATATATACATATATTAACACACGTATAAACGAAAATTGGGGTGTTACACATCCAACGTCCATTCTAACCAAAGACAACAAAGACAAAAAGGTAGATCAAAAGGTATACAGAGGTATAATTTGATCTCTATTATATCTTACTGCGTCCAGATCTGACATAATGTTTAGTGTATGTCTTTGTGCACGTTTTCAAACTGATCCTTATGAAAATCATTTTACAGTTGTCAAAAGGATCTTTAGATATTTAAAAGGTTCTTCTAATCTGGGTTTATTCTATGAGAAATCAAATGAGTATAGATTAATGGGCTACTGTGATGCTGACTATGTTGGAGATAGAATTGAATGAAAAAGCACAAGTGGTGGCTGTCACTATCTTGAAACAAATCTAATATCATGGTCCAACAAGAGACAAAGCACCATAGCTCTATCAACTGCTGAAGCTGAATATATTTCTGCTGCAAGTTGCTGCTCACAACTCTTGTGGATTAAACATCAGTTGGAAGACTACAACATTCATAAAAGTAAGATTCCAATCTATTGTGATAATACTGCTGTAATTAATTTATCGAAAAATCCTATATTGCATTTAAGGGCTAAACATACAGAAATCAAATATCACTTTATTAGAGATTACATTCAAAAAGGTGTGTTTGATATAAAATTTGTTGATACTGACCATCAATGGGCAAATATATTTACAAAACCTCTTGCAGAGGACAAGTTCTCTTTCATAAGAAAACAACTCAACATGCACTATGTTGAATGACCTAGCGTCCGAAAAATGCTTCCGTCCAATATGTTTGCGTCCAATTGATGCTCTTCACTCATTACACGCTTACGTCATTTATTGCAATAAATATTGAATAACTTGAATATCATGAATTTTTTTGTGTCAATAAACTTTATTTAAAATCTCTCTTTGGCATCCACACGTTCCAATGCTGAGTCAGCACTCGTTAGTTTTTCAAACGTCGTGCGTCTGTTACCTCCCTCTTAAATAGCCACCCTCGGTAACTGTTAGTCATCATGTTTCTTTAACCACGGTTACTTTTTGACGATTGGATAACCCTCACTCCTCTCTTTATAAGCCTAACCCATGAGTTAAAAATCACATCAAACGTCTCCCTCTCTGATATTCCTCTCTCTCTCTCTCTCTCTCCTTCAACTATTCATCTTCTTCAAAGCTCTCTTTTCTGAAAATGGGAAGAAATCTCCGTTCAGCCGGTGAAGGTAGCAGCAACATCCCTCAAGAAGGCATATCACCTTTGGGTCATCCAACTCGTGAAGCTCCAGACAACTGTCAAATCAACATTGAACATCAGATAGACGTGAATCTATTAGCTAGACTAAGAGCAGATATCAGAATCTACATTGTTGGAGCTGGGTGGGATCACTTCTTCACAAACTATCCGGAAGTCTATCCGAGACTCCTCATTGAATTTTAGAGGACTGCTCATGTGGATAATGAAGGTCATATCACTGGGTACGTTTTGGGGACACAAGGTCGTTGTCTCTAGATTAAGCATTGCGTCTGCAATTAGATGTAATTCTTTTGGAGCAACCTTCTCCAAATCATGGCACAACAAGTTTGGGGGAAAAGACAGCGTCTTCAACTTTCTCAAACATCCCGATGCTCACCCAAATGCTCTCTTTCGTGCTGCTATCATGAAGGACGAAGCAAGGATTCTAAATCAGATCTTGAACAAGGTTGTTCTGCATAAAGTTGGGTCTAAGGACTCAATCTTTGAGGTGCATGCTTTTCTTCTTACTCATCTCCTTTATAGCTTGAAGATAAATCTTCCCTCTCTTCTCTTTGATTGTTTCAAAGAAAATTGCATAGATGTGGCCTCTGTTAAGACAATCACTTATGCAATTCTTCTTTCTCGAGTCTTCGAGAATCAAGGGATTTATCTGATGCTGAGTAAGGTCCATCCGAGCATAAGGCATATCTACCAGACCATCCGTTGCCCGTAGTTTCGAAGAGCACATCTTTCAAAGATGCAACTTCAATCTGTTATTGCTTTTGAACAAGCTCAGTCCAACATTGCACAACCTCAACGTATGGAAGCCCTTCGAAGCAGACAAAGAAGGAAGAATCAGATTCCAAATGTTACTAATCAACCTCAAGTCTTTTCTGATTCATCCTCTTTGGAAGGATTGTTTGAACAATCTCAAGCTGAGACTCATGATGTATTTGAAGAAGACGAGGTAAAGCCAAATCTGGAGTTTGCTTCAATGATCAAAGGTATTGCATACTCCATTAATGGAGGAACCTTCATTAAGCTTAATGGTGTTGTCAGACCTTATGTGGAAGAGGTTGATGGACCCATGCTAAAAGCAAACTTTGGTTCAATAGCTAGACAGCAAGCTCACGCCAATGCATCCACATAGGCTCAACAACAACTTATGGCTCAGGAAGTAGGTCCATCGAAGCCCAGATATGGAAAAAGGAAGCTTCTCGTGGAAGAAGAAGATGAGGAAGACGATGGGGATGATGTTCCAATTGCCCTTCTTCTCACCAAGAAAACTAAGGTAACACCATCCCCCTCTAACCTACTCAACCCTCCTACCTCTTCTATACCCTCTATCTCACCTGAAGCTGCATCTACTACTCCAACCACCAATCCTAGCCCTTCCCTGTATTTACCTCCAACACTCAGAAGGATGAGATTTAAAACTGTAGCTAAAAAGTCACCCCGACCTAAAATCATAGATCTCACTCAAACCACTTTCTCCTCCACCACTCCCTCTTAGCAACCAAATACACAACCCATATCACTACCCTTACCACCAATACCAACACAGACTCAATCGTTCGACCCTACATCTCCACCACCCTTCTCTCCCGTCGCTTATCCTCTAATGAACACACATGATTTAGTGAAGACTTACCCTCTATCTCTCATACACAGGTCCCGGAATCATCATCTTCTCCTCCTCCTCTTCTCTTGTTACCATGGTACTCACATGAGGAAGCTACTACTTCAGAGATTCCAGTGGCTAGAGAACATGAAGGTGTTCTTGAAGCTGTGACCCACGCCTTTGGTCAAGCCTCCCTTCACGTCTCTCAATCTGCTGAAGATTGTTGTGCTGAGTCTACCGGTCCTCAAGCAGATGCAAGATGCGATGACTTTGCCATCCTTGAAACTCAAGCAAAAGCAAGCTCCGTCCAGCGCACTGATCGTCTTTATCATGACTCTGTTTTATCTGATCACACTCTCGAACTACACGTTGTTGATGAATGTAACACCCCGATTTTCAAGTCTTTCCTAATTAAACAGTATTTATGAACCCATATTTTATTTGAGGTCTTAGAAATGGAAATAAAATATTCCGAAACCATAGTCATGCTCAACGATATCGTAGGAAGCTACGATTAAGTTTTGAGTCGAAAACTCAGACGGAGCCCGGTCTGCGTTTTTCATTGACAGTAGTGTTTTACTGTTATCAAGACCTAATTTTGACCCGTGAACGAGATAGTTAGTCTTAGAATCACATTTCATACATTTTTGAAAAAATCCGTCCTGCCATCCGAAAAATAAAAATAATATATTATATTCGGCCCTATAATCGAACCCGGAGGCGTTTGGAGTCGTAAAGGGATTCAACGAGACCCGCGCAAGGGATAATCTTGATACCACATCATGTCAAATCACTTGGGAGAGCATGCCAGAGTCGTCATGACGATCGAAAAAATTGGAACGCGAAATGACCAAAATACCCCTAACTTAACCTTTTTTCACTTTTACCATTTTATCCTTGAAGCAAATGGCCATTTTACCCTTAATGACTTGTTTAGAAGGCTGGACAGCCCCTTCTCAGCCCTCATTCGTGCCCAAAAGCTGGCCAAAAACACCAAGAACACTCATCTTCTTCCTTAGAGAAAAACTCCATTTTCTTCTTGAGAAAACCTTGAAATCTTTGAAGAAAACCTTGAATCTTTGATCAATCTTCATCCATTCTTAGGTAAGATCATTTCTATGATCTCCTAGCTTCTTGAATCTCTCTCAATCTCAAGATCAAAATCTTGTTTCATGAAAAACAAGTTTATGATCCAAAACTTTCAAAATTCATAGGAAATTGTAGAAAAATCCTTTTAATGGGAAACCAATTTCTTTGAACTCACTTCATCATTTTCTACGTAAACCCAAGAGCTCATGATCAAACTCTCATCCTAGCCCTTTTTCCCCAAAGTGGCGGAACCCTACGTTCTTGGGTGAATAGTGTTTTTGTTCAAATTTTTTATTTCTAACTCTTGATTCCATCCTTAACTTTCCTATTGTCTTTGAATCTAAGTGATAGAAAACCAAATCAATTCCTTGCCTAATTTTCCCAAAATGGCCGAGACCTTAATGAGGAAAAACCATGAACAATTTTTATATTTTTGAGTCATTGGACTTGTATTAGTGTTAACCAAGCTTATGAGCCAACCATCCAAAAGTTTGGAACCAAATGTGATCCCTAACCCTTTTTACCAAAAATGGCCGAACCTTGAACCTTTTAGTGGAAGGAAAATTTATGTTTTGATGTTGTATATTGATGTTGATTGTTGTTTGAATTAAACTATATTTGATTGTTTTAGGCGACGCGGACGAAACCGGAGCCGAGTACCGTTCGAGTTTGGATTAACCAAATTAGTGAGGTAAAGGGAGGTAGTTCATTTAAGTTTGGTAGCTTCATAGTGCTTGATTGATATATGTGTTATGGTAATTTGGATTGACGATTTGGAGATGAGTTTGAATGAGTTATGAAGTTGTTTACCTAATGAAACATATTGTTGATGATTTGTGGCATTGATGCCTTGGTTGATATCATGATTATGATTATGAGCTATACTCGAAAACCGAATTCAAAGTTTTGAAAAACGAGTTTTGAAAATAAAAAAGTGGTTTTTGGGAAAACGTATTGCTTTTTCAAGAAAAGTTAAGTTTCCTTTTGAAAAAGTTGTGTTCTTTTGAAAAGGAAAAGTGGTTTTGTGGAAAGTTGTGCAAAACGAGTTTTGTTTTAGAAAAATGTTTTAAAAAGACGTGGAACCTTATAAAACGGTTTTTGTTTCCAAGAAAGTGTTTTTCCTCGGAAAATGTTCTCTTTGATCAAGAAATGTTTTATTTCAATAACAATAAAAGTGTTTTGTTTTCCAAAGTTGGTTTGAGAAAGTTGACCAAAAGGAAAAATGATGGATCTTTTGAGATGAACCCAAACCTAGTGACCGAGACGTCGGGCTAGTGTTTTGTGGATTGAGCACTCGGACTTCATGTCCTGTGTTTTTGATTTGAACGGGCTTAATGTCCTTTTGAAACAAGATGTGGGCTTTATGCCTCGACAATTGAAAGAATGAACGAAAAAGAAAACAGAAAACTTTCTGTGTATATGCATGAACCGGCAGACGTGCCATTTGAAACCGAGCTACAACTTACGTAGTTGAGAATGGAACCAGTTAAGACCACTAGGTCTATAGGGGCATTCTGTGTGTCGAGACTCCACAAGTGGCCGGTGGCCTCGCTTCCCCATGCCGTGGTAAGTCGGCTACCCAGCACGAATGAACTCGATCAGGGACTGGACTATTCAGGATATGGTGAGACATGGTACCCTGGAGCAATTGGAGTTTGGACTAAATTGAGAGGCCGACTCATGAGGACAATTGTGTTACGGGTGTTACCTATCGCTCGATGTTGGGAAGTTAGAATCTCTGGTGTACATGAATTAAAAGGATGATATTGAAGTCTAATGCATTATTATAACTCATGATGGTGTTTGAGATATTATATTGTGTCATATAAATAACTGTTCTTATAATTGCATTTATCTGTGGATGTTTATGCTGTTTGTCGCCTGTGCAGCTATCGTGATAAACTTATTATATGAGTATCTCACCTTTGCCTGTACATGTTGAACACCCTGTTATGTTTTTGGAACACATGTAGAGGTGTTGATCATAGGTCCCCACGAAGACGTGAGGACTCAGATGATGGAGTCTTTTGAAGAAGCCGACTTTGGGTTGTATCCCAATGGCTACTCTTAGTCGACCAGCTTAGGAGTCTTTCTCTTTGTAGCAGTCTTATATTACTTACTGCACACACTTGAACTTATATTCCTAAGTCTGTAATATGTTATATAGTAGCCTGGATTTATGTTATGATTATGTTTTATGAACAGTGAATACCGATGTGCATCTTGAGGTTTATTTCTTTACCTTGAGTTGTATTCCCTATGCATGTAGAAAATTTTTTAGAACCGCGTTTTCGAACGTAGCTACATAATTATATTATTTTCCGAAAGCAACCAACGTTTTACTTTCTTGATATTTTCTGCATTTTGAGTTCGAGTACGTAGCACCCGCGAGGGGGTGTTACATTAGTGGTATCAGAGCTGGTCGAGCCTCTCAGGAATCCTTGGGAAGTGAGTCTGTTGTTTGTGTTGTGTGAATCTCTGTGTGAACCTTGTTTGAATTGTTTCCTTGTTGAAGCAAGGTGTGTTGACACACTAGTATTTGACACACTAGCACTTGACGCACTATTGCTTGACACACGAGTTTATGTTTCCTTATTAAGGTATGATTGGTTGCCTTGTAGGGAAACATGAATCTTCGAGGTGGACGTGGTGGAGGTCGCGGCATTGCTTACAACAATGCTGATGACAACAACATCAGTCGGGCTATCCATGCCATGGCTGATATGGCGGCTACTGTTGCTCAACAGATAGCTACGATGGCTCAACAGAATCAACAGAATCAACAAAGAGTTGATCTTGCTGCTGGTGCCAGAGGGTTAGTCGATTTTCGGTGTCACGATCCTCCGCAGTTTCATGGGGACTGTGACCCGGAAAAGGCTGACTTGTGGCTGCAAGAAATAGAGAAGATTTTTGCTGTTCTGCACTGCCCCGAGGGAGTGAAGGTGGACTATGCCACGTTCCTGTTTCTAGGTGATGCAAAGTATTGGTGGGGAGGATCCAAACAACTCCTGGAAGCCAACAACCAAGAAATCACATGGGGAGTATTTCGCACCAAGTTTCTGGACACGTACTTTCCCCAAAGTGCCAGGACCGAGAAAGAGCGGGAATTTTTGAGGCTGCAACAGAAGGACATGACTGTAGGGGAATATGTGGCAAAGTTTGAATCACTTGCCAAATATTTCCGCTTTTTCCAAGCCCAACCCGACGAGGACTGGAAATGCGAGAGGTTTGAAGGTGGTCTGCGCTTTGAGATCAAGGAGTCAGTGTTACCCCTGGAGATCCGTACCTTTCAAGCTCTGGTGGAGAAGTGCAGAAAAGTCGAGAAGATGAGACAAGGAAGGGAGAACAAGAGTATTGCAGGAGGACCGTCTAGGTCAAGAAACCCGAACCAATACCAGAACTAGAAAGGGAAGCAGTCCCAGAAAAAGCCGTATTCCCGACCTCAAGGGAATAGCCAGAAACAACAACCTTATCGTCCTGTCGCTTCTACTTATGGTGGAAAGAGTGGAAACGATCAGAACCAAGGCCAAGCCCCGAGATGTTTCAAGTGTGGGCAACCCGGAAACCCAGTTGAGAGCTACAAGCTGAAAGGAGTTCTATGTTTCTAATGTGGAGAGATAGGACATTTCACAAGGAATGCCCTACACCAAAGCCCGAGCCGACTGTCAACAACATGCGGACTGCTAGACCAACAACGAGGGGAAGGGTGTATACCATGAGTGGCGCTGATGCCTCCAAATCTGATGATCTCATAAAAGATAGTTGCATCATAGCTGGTAATCTCCTAATTGTACTATTTGATTCGGGTGTGACACATTCATTCATCTCTTTGAATTGTGTGAGACTTTTGAACTTGCTTGTTTCTTCGCTATCTTTTGATTTGATTGTCACAACTCCAACTGCTAAACCTGTTACTGTAAATACAGTATGTTTGAACTGCCCTATTATTGTTCATGATAGGAACTTTCTTGTTGACTTAATATGCTTGGCTTTGACTCAATTGGATGTGATCCTAGGCATGGATTGGTTATCTTCCAATAATATCCTTTTAGACTATGCACATAGAACCTTAGTTTTTCCTGACCCTGAGATTTCTGGATTTTTAACTACCAACCAAGTAAGAGCTTCTTTGAAAGAAGGAGCTCAGGGATACATGCTTCTATCCTGTTTAGAAATCAAGAGGGGCGTTGTCTTGAGCGATGTGCCGGTTATGAAAGATTTTCCGGAAGTTTTTCCAGAGGACATTCCAGGTTTGCCACTTGTGAGGGACATCGAGTTTGCGATCGACTTAGTTCTAGGATCCGATCCGATCTCTATAGCTCCTTATAGGATGTCACCTACGGAGTTAGCCGAGTTGAAGACTCAACTAGAGGATCTGATGTCCAAGCAGTTTGTGAGACCCAGTGTGTCCCCGTGGGGAGCACCAGTGTTATTAGTAAAGAAGAAGGACGGGAGTTCAAGACTCTGCGTGGATTACCGTCAGCTCAACAAGATAATGATCAAGAACAAGTATCCTCTACCCCGCATAGATGATTTGATGGATCAACTTCAGGGAGCCGCTGTCTTTTCGAAGATTGACCTGAGATCTGGTTATCACCAGATCAGAGTGAAGAACGAGGACGTACCTAAGATTGCATTCAGGACTCGTTATGGTCAATATGAGTACCTCGTGATGCCTTTCGGAGTGACGAATGCGCCTGCTATCTTCATGGAATACATGAACAGGATTTTCCGTCCATTTCTAGATCAGTTCGTTGTTGTGTTTATCGAAGATATTCTCATCTACTCGAAAAGTCCCGAGGAGCATGAGGAACACCTGTGACAAGTTTTACAGATCCTTCACAAGGAAAAGCTGTACGCAAAGCTGCCCAAGTGCGAGTTTTGACTGGATGAAGTCAAATTCTTGGGGCACGTGATTACAAAGGAAGGGATTGCCATTGACCCTATGAAAGTAGAAGCAGTACTTCTATGGGAGAGACCCAAGACTGTGACAGAAATCCGCAGTTTCGTTGGACTGGTTGGTTACTATAGAAGGTTCATCGAAGGATTTTCTAAGATTATTACGCCGTTGACTCAACTTAAGAGGAAGGACCAACCGTTTACGTGGACTGACAAATGTGAGGAAAGTTTTCAGACGATGAAGGAACGTTTGACAACCGCACCAGTGTTAGTGTTACCTAAACCACACGAACCGTATAAAATGTACTATGATGCCTCGCATCAGGGACTAGGATGTGTACTTATGCAACATCGGAAGGTTGTAGCGTATGCTTCACGCCATTTGAAGACTCATGAGAGGAATTACCCGACGCACGACCTAGAGTTAGCTGTTGTGGTTTTTGCATCGAAGATCTGGAGACACTGCTTGTATGGATCCAAGTTTGATGTCTTCAGTGACCACAAGAGTTTGAAGTACCTGTTTGATCAGAAGGAACTTAACATGAGGCAGAGACGTTGGATGGAATTTCTTAAAGACTACGACTTCATTTTGCTATACCACCTTGGGAAAGCAAGCGTCGTTGCAGACGCTCTGAGTCGGAAGACCTTGCACATCTCTGCAATGATGGTTAAAGAGCTAGAATTGATAGAACAGTTTCGTGATCTCAATCTAGCTGTGGAAGTGAAGCACGAGAAGATTTGCTTGGGAATGATCAAGGTATCTGGTGGACTGATGGAGACGATCCACGAACAACAAGGAACTGATGAGTACCTCCAAGAGAAAAAGGAGTTACTTGGACAAGAAAAAGCTGCAGAGTTCAGCTTGGGAACTGAAGGCATCTTGAGATGCAATGGACGAGTTTGTGTACCTAGCAACCCGGAGATGAGGAAAATGATTCTGGAAGAAGGACATAAGAGTAAGCTGAGTATGCACCCTAGATCAACCAAAATGTACCAAGATCTGAAATAGAAGTTTTGGTGGCATACAACAGAAAAGTCTTTTAATAGCGTTTATTTTTGGCATTTAATAGCACTTTTAAGTTCTATTAAATAGAGCGCTATTTGTAACGCCTCGATTTTCATATTTTCTAATTCTTCAGTATTTTAACGTATATATTTTATTCAAGGTCTTAGGAATGGAAATAAAATATTCCGAAACCATAGTCATGCTCGACGATATCGTAGGAAGCTACGATTAAGTTTTGAGTCAAAAACTCAAACGGAGTCCGGTCTGCGTTTTTACACTGACAGTATGATTTTACTGCTCAGAAGACCTCAGATGGACCCGTGAACGAGACAGTAAGTCTTAGAATTCGATGCTCTACGTTTTGGTTAAATTTCGTAAAAATTTCAGAAAAATCACTTCCGGACCTCCGTTCGAGCGGAATCCACAATCGGGTGACGAACGGAGCCACATATGGACTTACCGAGACTCGCCAATGGATAATCTCGATACCACATCATCCCAGGACACTTGGGAGAGTATGCCAGAGTCGTCACGACATTCGGGAAAATCTAGATGCAAAATGACCAAAATGCCCCTAACCTTAGTCTTTTGCACTTTTACCATTTTACCCTTTTGGCAAATGACCATTTTGCCCTTAAGTGACTTGTTTTAAGGCTGAACTAGGCCTCATCCAGCCCCTCATTCACGCACAAACAGCCCTCCTTCCACACTCCATCTTCAACCTTGAGAAGCTCTATTGTTGTTCTTGAGAAAAGCTTGGTTTCTTGTTGGAATCACTTGATTCCTTGAGCAAACTTCCATCATTTTAAGGTAAGATCACTTCTATGATCTCTTAGCTTCTTGAATCTTTCTTTATTTCAAGATCAATCTTCATTTTCATGAAAAGAATTTCTTAGATCCAAAACTTTGAAAATCCATAGGAAATTGTAGAAAAATCATTTTGATGTGAGACCAATTTCTTTGAACTCACTTCATCATTCTCTACCTAAACCCAAGAGCTTGTGATTCAACTCTCATCATAGCTCAAAAAGCACTTTTTGGCCAAACCCTTCTTGATGATGATGAATAGTGTTTTCATCAATTTTTGATTTCTAACACCTGATTTCATCCTTAGCTTTCCTAATGCCTTTGAATCCATGGAATGGAAAACCAAAATCAATTCCTAACCTTTTAACCTAGGATGGCCGAAACCCTCTTTGTGAGAATTGTTGAGCTTGGTTTGATTGTTGTTTAATGTTTGATTGTTTGGTTGTTTGTAGTTGGTGACAATTATCAGAAGGTTCACAAACTGATCAACCGACTTTGATCCGGGAATCTGCTCTTCAACAGGTATGGGGGTGAACCTCATCACACCAAGATGGTGGTGGTGAAGATGGTTGTTTAAGTTTATGTGTGGGTGAAACCCTTTAGTTTGGATTCACTTTTATTTGTTACGTTTTGTTAAGTTCTCTTCAAGAACAAGGTTGTCTTGATGAGTGTATGCTTTAGTATGTTGTAGTGTGTTTTAGCATATGTTGATGATGAGATGATTGAATGAAAATCATTTTCATGTATGTTGAAAAACCTACTTTGATCACTAGATCAAGTATGGACTTTTATGCTTGGTTATGAGACCATGATGTGTGATGGACTTGTATGTTTTGGTTATGATGTAATAAGGTGTAATTGTGGTTTGTCATAATTGGTGTGAGCTTTTGAGCTATATTTGCTTTGTTGGTGAAGCAAAGTCTCCATTTTTCATTGGAGTAGGCTTGTGGCCTTAGTAAAAGGAAATATAAGAACATGTGTTGTTCTTGATCTAGCAAGGTTTTGAAGTAAGAAAAACATGATTTCATAACCTATGTTTTCAAAGAGAAACAAAAGTGATTTTGATCCAATGATCAAATGAAGTTTTAACCTTCTAAGTGTGTCACCAAAGTGGAAAATGTCTTTTCTTTAGCCATAGGTTTGTTAATCAAACTAAATGTTTCGAAAAAGAATTAATGAAGAAGTTAAGGAAAAGTGAAAACAGGGCACTCGCCCAGCGAACCCTGTCTCGCCCCGCGAGACAGAGGGAAAACAAGGCATTCGCCCGGCTAACCTTGCCTGGCCTCGCGAGACAGTGGGCTAGCCCGAGCAGCAAAGATGCAGCTTCTCGGCCTCGCGTAGCGAAGTAGTTCTCGCCCCGCGAACCGCCTAAGCAGTGAAGAATTACAGTTCTCTGCCTCGCGACGCGAGACAATTATCGCCTCGCAATGCAGAAGGTCGGTTTGAAATACAATTCTCTGCCTCGCGACGCGAGACAATATTCGCCTCGCGATACAGAGGATCTGTGTAAGGAGCAAATACAGCTCTTAGCCTCGCGACGCGAAACTTCTGTTCGCCCCGCGAGAAAGAAATTTCAAATGAGGTATCACTGCCTTAATTTAGCTAAGCGAATGTACCCTCGCTAAGCGACTTTCACCTTTTAAAAAATGCTAGAAATGAAGTAAGTAGTTCAAATGTTGTTTCAAATCAAATGAGTTTTTAATGATAAAAGTTGTTTGGTTTACAAAAGGAGTTTTCTAACTCAATCGTAAAGTTTTACGCGTGAAAAACCTAAGTTAAGTCATTAACTTAGAGTTGAAGGCAAGGGTTAATTAAGTATGGTATGTGGTGGAACAAGACCAGGTACTATACCATTGATGACTTAGTACATCAATGAGTTCATAAGACTTAAGTGAAATCAACACTTGTTTCTTTAATTGAAAGACAAGGGATTAATATCTTAGAAAGGCTCAAAGACTTATCTAAGAGGATTCTCAATCCTTATTCATAATGCTTAGGACTTGAGACATAATTCATAAGACATAAACACAAACATGAAACGTTTTGGTTTTCGAAACAGTAGTTCGATGACGGACCGATGATTCGGATCTAGGTTAATCGTTCAATTGTTTCCGTCTTGTGATAACTGGAATGAGAGATCCTGAGGCTGTGCAGATATGGAACTGTACAGTGGAAGGAATCCTGAGGCTATGCAGGTATGGGACTGTATAGTTGAGGGAAGGCATATAAGAATTGATTGGTACTACCCATACCAACAAGATTTATCTTCTTTTCGGGAGCTTAGAACATAAGAACTTTATAGTTAAGCGTGCTTGACTTAGAGTAATTATGGGATGGGTGACCTTCTGGGAAATTTCCTAGAAAGCGTGTGAGTGAGGACAAAACATGCTGAAAAGACTTGTGTTGGTTTGTGGGGACAGTCAGCGATTCTGAAAGCAGTTTGGATCATTCCAAAGGAGTCACAAGATATTTATCCGATGGATAAATGTTTTATAAAACAAAGATGTGTGTAGTTTTTAAGGAAGAGAACCTTAGTGAACCTTGAGGTCTATCCAATGGATAGACATTGCTTTATCGCATCTGCTTTTAAGCATTGGCATTTCATGTGCACAGTTGTAAGGCCTTGAGCCTAGGAGTTGAGCTTACACCTTGATGCGGGTGCGAATCTTACGGTGACGATCTTCAATGGTCTTTTTGGAGGTATCAGGGTTGGAAGGGCTGACATGTGACCAGTTAGTGATTCTTCTGTGTCGTGGCGGATCCGTGCAATACACTGATATCTTCTACTAGATGCCATACTTTTCATGTTTGGTCGAGAGTGTTACCGTAAAGCCAGATACGTGCACGTTACGAATGTTGTAGCATCGTGCTCATGGCTGGCAGAAACCGGAACATGTCCTCTCATTCACTCTCTCCGAATGTTTTGTTAGCTCCATGGAGTAGGGGTCAGAGTAGTGCTCAGTGACATTGGCATTGTCATGTACATTGCACTGCATTGCATGCTTGTGGATGTTTACATTTACTGTTATACATCGCTGTTTTGTTTAAGAATGCATTATATTGTACTGTTGACTGTTTAACATGAGTTATATTGAGAGTTTTAGTATGTTGTTTAACTGCTTAACATGTTGGGTACGCTGTTACCTGGTGAGTCGTCCCGTTTTTACTATTGTTATTTTGTTGTGTTGATGAATGGGAATCTCACCCATATCTGTATGTTTTCTGCTGGTACTTGCTATTGATGCTTGAACAGATGGACGCGATGATGGTTCGGTTTCGCAGTCCCTTTGAGTTCGGAGGTGGACTCTTTTGCTGGTTTTAGTTTTGTTGTCGGCCAGACTATGTCAGTTTTTGTATTACCTTTTGGGAGCTATGACTCATAGTACTTATTGTATTTCTTATGTCAGTCATACATTAGACTTATGTCTGTATATAGTAATGTTGATGTTTCTGTTTTTTTCGTTTTCTGTTTCTGTATTTATAATACAGTATGTTCTAGAAATGCATGGTGAACCTAAGTTCATTTATTAGTATTATTTATTTACCTTTACTAATCCCATTACATCTTTATGAAAAGAAAAGAAAAAGAAAAATCGTATTTTCCTCATTAATAAATATTTTCGGCCTTATAAACGTTCGGGAATGTGACACTCGGGAAAGGGTGTTGCACTATTAAAGGTTGACACAAACAGTGGCGTTTAAAAAAGCGCTATCTAAAGACAACGCTTCCTCAAGGAAGCGCTATCTAAGGCCCATGATTAGATAGCGTTTCCTTGAGTAAGCGCTATGTAAAAGCCAAGAATAGACAGCGCTTTCTCAAGGAAGCGTTGTCTGTTCCTGGTTTTTAGATAGCGCTTACTCAAGAAAGCGCTATCTATTATGATTTAGATAGCGCTTTCTTGAGGAAGCGCTATCTTTTCCCATATTTTTTTTTAATAATATGCTCTATTTTCTCCTACTCTTCCCTGTACTCAGCAAAACCCAGATAGCAGTACAGTATACATAATTGGCACAGTATAAATAAATTCATTTCATTCATTAAAAATGTTACAATATACACAATATACACAATTCAAACTATAATTCAAACATGCATATTACAATATACAATCCCAGACATTACAATATATACACTACACTAGCTAGCTACTAATTCAAAATTTCTTCATCCTGCAAAGCATCAACCTGCAAAATTGGAGACAAATCATCAAACTATTAAATGAAGTTGAAGTATAATTCAATGTAATCATCACAACGCACAACTTAAATATAACACTAAAAAGACAAACTTAATTACCTTGATTCATAATAATATAGTTATACTACTCATCCAAAATTTCAAATACTTGATCATCGGTGTATGTGTCATATTTACTATCGGGAAAGTATTGCATGCGGTAGAAAAAGTAAATTAAGTTAGAATCAAAGTATATTCAAATGGTCCAAATGTAAGTGTAATTAAACCGAAATTACGTAACGACGATGGGATTTGAATTTGGTTATGAGCGATGATATCCTTAAGGAACCTTAGAACGTAGTATCCATAGTCTATGATGTTGTATTGGCGGGCACACTATAAAACAAAAATAATAAGTTAATTGGTTTTAAATTTAAATAATTGTATAATTACAATGTGAACAAATTAATACCTCTACAAAGATCCATTTAGTCTTTGATGATTTTGAAGATCGGGACTTGGCTCCCCTTTTACATCCACGATGAATTGTCAAAGCACTGAAATGCAAAAACAAACAAATTCGTTAAGGTACACGTACAATTTGAATCACAATATATATGAGATAAATTTCAAATCATTTTTCTTACTCGTTAAAGATAGTCATAAGCATTTTCCGCTGTGTAAAGGGTACATGCAATGGATCCAGGTAGTAGATTGTGTCTTCATTGGGATTGATCGCTAACAATACCCAATGTCCCCTACAAAACAAGAAAATGAGTTAGCAAATCATAAGCAGATAATTAATCACAATAAAATACAGTACCATGTCATTAATTGACTAAATGACTCACACTACGTTCATAAGTGCCATAAATAGGGAATTGCCATATGGACTTGCTAGCTCAAGGCGTTCAGCTATGTACTGTTTTTGCCCATATATATATATATATATATATGGATGTAAAACTGTTTTTTCTGGGCATAAGAATACAAACTTCCCGGTTTTATTCGCGGGGATCAACATCTCTCTGTATAAGTACCTTAAAACATGTATAATAAGCGTTAATATATATTTAAATTATGAAGAATAAAAGAAGTTATATACTTTAAAGTTTGATGTATTAGCTGAGATATACGCTAATACCAGTCTGACTAATTTCATCACGAGTGATAATCTCCTTGATTTCATCTTTCCCCACTGATAGCGTATGTTGATAACCCAGAATTTCTTCATCCATCTCCACTTCTATTACGCGGCTCAAGCCTTTTTTTACCAAGATCCTTATGTAGGATATACAATCATTTGAGCTTGCTGTTATAGGAGGCCGGGAGGAGGACTGCTGCTTCTTAGGGGATGTAATGGACCCCTTTGTATGCTCCTTGTTAATTATAGGAGGTCGAGACTCCACAATCTTCTTGCCCTTGTCCTTGGATTTGGATTTTTCGGAGATAACCTACATATTGCAATAAAGTAGTTAGTGACCACCCTGTTTAATAAATATATACAACATATCATAATGGATAGTAATTATTAACATACCTGCACGAGGTTGATTGGCCATGCGACAAAGGTACCTATTGCATGATCCACTACCATGACATCAGCATGCTCAATTGGTACAGGCAATGGTGCATGCCCCTCCAGTGCAACTTCAATCTTCACTTTCACATGCCCAGGAGGTAATGGTAGGTTATGCAATGTGGCACCCTCCTCATTAAAGACCACCGCCCTAGCGACAATGCGATGAGTTGGGTGCCATAGATACAAGTTGCATAGTTTTATGCCCTAAACAAATGATAAACGAAATATTAATTAATTAGTATGAATTAAACCTTCAATGCAATACATAAAATTAAAAAATTATCATTGATAAGTATTACCTCAGGAAGAGGTATATGCGGTTGCACAACGGCGCAACTATCTCTGACACTGTGCGGGATAGGGGTAGAAGGATCATCAGTTGGCTCATAATCATCACGTCCCTGCTTATCCTGCTTGCTAGCCTTTAACTCCTCTACTTCACGAGTTAGCTCGGCTAGCCTCCTTTGCGTCTCCAATTGAGTTAACATATCTTGATGTTTTGCGCGTTGTTGTGCGCCAAAAACAATTCTCTGGGAGACGGAAAACCCCACACCCCTTAGGCGACCAGGGTATTTTTTGAGATTCAATGCTCGTGCAAGAATGTCTTGATGGCCAGCATAGTCTGTTATCTCTCCCCGTGATACAAACTCTGATAAGGACATCTGTGACACAAATATTAACAAACAAATTAATATGTTAAACATAATTATAATAAGAAATGTACAAATGAACTAAGTTAATTAATGAGGGCGTATACTTACAATTTTGTCAGCCACTTCCTTAGTGGCGGGGTGCAAAATCTGGCCATCATGGCCCATGCGAGCTGTCATCCATAAGGTACCCCGCTCAGCTGCCTCGGTGGTAGGATCCCCTCCTGCCCTCTTTCAGCTATACATTTGAACACACAAAATAAATAAAATTCATCAATGTTAAGGAAGAAATCATAAGTGGGTTAATCAACAAGTTATAAGGATATATTGTACTTACAATTTGTTCCTCGAGGCCATCATAACCCCTTGGCCCTGCCAAGTAAGGGTACGAAGGGTTTGACGCTCTAATCCGATTTGCTTTACTTCTTTTCTACATATACACGGAAGTATATGTTAATGCATGATTTAATATATAAATTAAGTTAACAAACAAGGTTAAATTGTACATACCTTAAATGTCTCGTTTTCTGTGCGTGTCGTTACAAAAGCTCTCCAGTCGTCCACCTTTATCATGTCTGCGTACTTTGGTGGAGGCTCATGTCTAACATTCCCACCCCTATCTTTTAAATACTTGGTCATCAACTTTGTTCGGAATGACCGATGACATTTTCCGGCAATCTAGAGACATATTTTCCTACGAGCCTCACAAATGTCAAAAATAGTCTGTAGAAATGATAGAGGTGTAAGTTTAAAAATATACATGTTAATTAAGAAACTAATGTTAATTAAATATTACTTATTTACATGTATATCACGCCATATGTGTGATTTGGCCTCGTTCAATGCTTTGTCCTTCCACGTCTTGCATGTAATTGGGACCGCTTGCCGAACTACGGCCCCAATGTAACTCTTTAGCTCCTTCCCATTATCACCAATGGGTTTGCCTTTTGTATTCCAGGCAACCTGATAAAATGAAACACTTGATTAATAAAATAATGAAACACTTAATTAATAAAACAAAAAGCTTAATTAATAATGATCTTATATACCTGTAATCTCACGCCTCTACTCCTCTTTAGGATACGATTCTTCTTGAACATCGGTCCACGGCGCCTCACTTGTGTTTCGGGCGCCTCGAGGCTAGAATCCAAACTATCATCATGATCACTAGATGAAGACATGATTTGCAACACAAGTAAAAACGTCAGATCACAATATAAATTAGAAAAACATGTTTAAGTAAATTTAATTGATGAAGAAATTAAAAAAAACAAAATCACGATGCTACATGTTTAAGTAAAAATGATGAATATAAATTTAATTGATGAAGAAATTAAAAAAACAAAATCTGCTTACATGTTTAAGTAAATCTTTTCCTCTTCCTCATTGGATTCAGACTTGTGTGTCCCTTATTGGTACGAAACAATGGATTGATCCAAAGACCCTCGTCATGATCATTTCTAATGTACAGACCCTCATCTATAGTTGGATTGGACTGAAGTGATTGTGATGTCCTGAAGAAAGGATCATCCTCAATATTAGCATCTTCATGTGCTTGATCATTAATCCCATTAACAATCATTTTGTTGGTCAATAGAACGATGGACCACTTCGTATCAGCTAGATCGATGACATAGTACACTTGTTGAGCTTTCGATACTAAAATAAAGGGCTCGTCTTTATACCCCACCTTACTGAAATCCACACGCATGAACCCCAACTCATCCATCTGTCCACCGTTATTATTGTCAACCCACTTACATTGGAACACAGACACCCAAAACATCGTATAATCCAACTCCCATATACGTTCAATTATCCCGAAATATGACATATTGGCGTATATGGGGTTTCTGTCTTTGGCACTTGAGATATGCATGGCTTAAGCTACAAGAGTGATCCCGCTATTTTGAATTTTACTCTGATCATCTTGTTTTTTTGTATAAAATGTGAACCCGTTCATTAGATAACCATTGTAAGAGAAGATATGTATTGTTGGACCTCTTGCTAACCATCTCAACCTTTCTGAAATTGATATAGGATTTACAGCAAACTCTACAGAAATGTATTCTTTTAGCCACGGTATGAAACACCGATTGTGTTCTCTTGTCAACCAATTCTGACTCTTATTGGGATACCAACCCTGAATTATGTGCTTATGTTTTTTAACATATGACTTAACCTCATCGGCATTGTGTAGAACATACAAGTGTGCTTGCTCCCATTCTATCCGCTGTATAGTCACTACTTCAGTTCCAGTAATACTTGACCAATCGTTCTCCCCATGTGACGAGACTTTGTCAACCCTATGGAATCAACATCAGCGAGGTACTCGGTACAAAACTCAACAGCTTCTTCGACTATGTAACATTCAACAATACAACCCTCTGGTCGTGATCGGTTTTTCACATACCCTTTCAATATCTTCATGTAACGCTCAAAAGGGTACATCCATCTCATATAAGCAGGCCCACACAATTGTGTCTGTCTAACTAGGTGAACGGTTAAATGAACCATTATATCAAAGAATGAAGGCGGGAAATACATTTCAAGTTCACACAAAGTCACAACAATCTCTTTCTACAATGTCGGCAACTTCCCAGGGTCAATCACCTTACTGCAAATTGCCTTGAAGAAGAAATAGAGTTTAGTCAAGGTCTCCCACACTTTGTTAGGCAAAATTGACCGTATACCGATAGGTAGCAAATTCTCCATGAGAACATGGCAATCATGGGACTTTAGTCCCTTTAACTTCAGATCTTTCATATCCACGAGGTTCCTAATGTTTGAAGAGTACCCCTCTGGAACCTTAACTCCATGAAGAAACTTACAAAGAGCAATTTTCTCTTTTCTAGCTACAGTATGAGCGGTCGGAGGTAGATATGTACGTTTCCCCTTCTTTACTGGTCCCAACTCTTGTCTCAATCCCATACTAACCAAGTCAAGCCTTGCATTGATGCCATCTTTAGTCTTGCCCGGCACATTAAGTAAGGTACCAATGATATTATCAAAGATATTTTTTTCAACATGCATCACATCAATGAAATGTCTTACGTATAAGGATTTCCAATATGGCAGCTCAAAGAAGATCAACCTTTTCTTCCACCCTCTTGTGGCAAGCTGTCGTGCAAAAGGTTTCCCGAATTCAGTGTTCAAATCTTGTACCTTTTCAAACATTTGCGTACCCATCAATGGAGAAGGACTTCTACGGTTTTCTGTATTCCCATTGAATGCCTTTCGCCAGAACCGATAATGATGATTTGATTGCAAAAATCTACGATGCCCAAGGAAGACATTCTTTTTACCATGTTCCAATCGTATCCAATATGTATCATCTTTACAAATAGGACATGCACACTGACCTTTGGTACTGTATCCTGACAGATTACCGTTTGCCGGAAAGTCATTACTTGTGCCGAATATCATAGCTCTCAAGGTGAAACTTTCTTCTTTGTACCCATTGTACACCTCTACACCCCTATCCCACATTTGCTTCAAGTCTTCAATTAAAGGAGCAAGTATATGCCAATATCATTTCCTGGTTGTTTGGGCCCAGAAATTAACAAAGACAACATCTTATATTTACGTTTCATGCATATCCATGGGGGTAGGTTATAGATCACCAAAATCACAGGACATGAACTGTGAGAGCTACTCTGAATACCATGCGGGTTAAATCCGTCAGTTGACAATGCAAGCCTTAGGTTTCTTGGTTCTTTTCTGAAATGAGGATAATCATGATCAATTCTTTTCCATTGAGGAGAATCTGCCGGGTGTCGTAACTTGCCATCTTTAATCCTTTCATCCTCATGCCATGTCAAGTGCTTTGCATCTTCCGAGCTACGATACATGCGCCTAAATCTGGGAATTATGGGAAAATACCATAAAACCTTCTCCGGAGCCGATTCTTTCTTCTTATACCGTGAGGCATTACACTTAGGACACATCTGTAAATTTGCATAATCCTTCCGAAATAAAATGCAATCATTAGGACAAGCATGTATCCTCACATAGCTCATGCCAGTAGAGCGTAACATTTGTTTAGCCTCATATGTCCTACTAGGAAGCACATTATCCTCCGGCAACATATCTTTCAATAATGCGAGTAATTCCGTAAAGCTCTTATCTGTCCATCCATTGCCCGATTTCAAGTTATACAACCTTAACATCGCCGACAATCTTGTGAATTTAGTACAACCCTCATACAACGGTTTCTCTGCATCACTTATCAACTTCTCAAACATTTCAGGACAATCACGAAGATCTTCTTCAACCGCGTGTGTCATCTCTTCAAAACGGTCGCCCTCATATGTATCTGTACTGGTATCATCCGCCGCATATCTTTCACTAATATTCCCCATATCACTAGATTTAACTCTTGTCTCACCATACTTTGTCCAACAGGTATAACTTTGATCAATTCCATAGCGCACTAAATGTCCTTCCAACTGAGCTACACTAACTCGTCTTGTATAACAACAACTTAAACAGGGACATATGATTCTACTAGAGCCTTCGGCATGCCGAACCGCAAATCTAATAAAATCTTGCACTCCGTCTCTATATTCATTCGACAAACGATTGGCACACATCCATTTCCGATCCATATTTTTCCAATCTACGGCAATTATTTTGAGTTTAGAGAGGTTGACGTCTACCTTTGATGAGAACTACAAGAATGCATGACGCACGCTTACTTCATACTACAGGGTGAGGGTCCTATCCTATACAAGATTATAAACTCGGCATTATATTATTATAGTATGTCCTAATTACTTCTTGTTCTAAGAAAATTTCGGCAGCATTTCCCCTTAGTTCTCCAAGCACACAACTTAATTCAGGTGATATTATGACCCAAATTAAGTGTATGTGTACCCAAAGAACAATGAAAAAATACAAACCAATGAAATTTTCTTAGATCAGAAGTAACATTTAAGGCATACAATAATATGTATTGAATGCGAAGTTTACAATTTTAGACTGTCCACTTTGGATAATTCAAGAACAAGTTGTATATTGTGCCATGGCACAATATACAAATCATTCTTGAACAGGAAACTAAGCTTAATGCCTGTGCATACCAATAAAAAATAAACATGTCTACTGCTATAAAACATAGGGGAATAACATATATGTGTACCAGAGAGGTGATGGACAAAGAGGTGATGGACAGAAGTGCCTGAGAGAATCCAAAATCCAAGTTTGATTCACAAGGTCAAGTATAGGCTTGATATCATTTGCTGAAATATTAAGGGACAACATGCATATGACATTGAACAAATAATCAATTCAAAAGTAAAAATAAGATAGGGTCCTATATATAGGGCCATTTTATTGAAGAGGATAAAAAAACACAAGGCTAAAGGATCATTTTTTTTTATTCTCTATTAAATGTTTCAGAATTTAATTTGAACTATTGCTTGTGGTAGGATTCATATTGAACAAATTTGTTTCATACACCAAACTGGAGTATGAGATGTTCATTTTCTATCATCCTAGATCTTTGATTCCATATTTCTATCTATTACAATAAGGAAAAGGAAATTTCCAAAACTTTTCATGAACCTTATCCTAGTGGACAGAGTATTATCCTTCTTCTCAAACTATGTACAGTTCATCAAATTCCAATACCCTTTATAATGTAATATTTCTTACAATAAAGTACCAAAGTAAAGATTCTCAATTCTGCCATAGAAACCAGGTATCTAAGGATGTACACTTCCTTAAATTCGAATAACATTAGTAATGTAGATTCTCATAAATTAAACTACCAAGGATTCTCATCATTTCTGCATTTAAACCCTAGGTATCTAATCATACAAGGCACTCCAAGCAGGCCATTAACCCCTGTGCAGTGAGATTTTCAAGGGTCAGAGTTAAAAAGTGAAAACTCTATTGTATCCAAAAGGGTTAGTAGCCAGCAGTACTCCCACCCAGTTCACGTGGTTATGTAAGATAGCCACCATTATTGGAAGCTTACCATGTCAGATAGTGATTTGCTAAATACAGGGGTTATGAAAGGCACTCAAGCTCAGTCATAATACAAAACAGTAACAAACAAAAAAAAATACCAATGACTAGTGCAGTAATAGAACAGTAACAGCTTGCAGTCACATGCTTCACAAATGCATTGTGTCTTTGCCCACACCTTCACAAATGAAGTAACGGTGGAATGAGAGAAACCCTAACAACAGAGAGGGAAACGAGAGAGCTTACCTGAGAGATAGGCCGAATGAGAGAGCTTACCTGAGGGAAGGAGGAAGAGAAGCTCGTACGAGGGAGGGACGTGACCTGATGGAGGGAGGGAGAGAAGGTCGTGCGAGGGAGGGAAGGAGAAAGATGGAGAAGCTCGTGCGGTGGCATTCGCGTAGTGGTGGTGGTGAGAGAACCAAAATGGTGGTGGTGGTGGTGGTATTCACGCGCAGCGGAGGCAGGGAGGGGTTAAGGAAAGGTTCTAAAGAAAGACTGAGAGTGAGGAGGGGAAGTGTACGTTAAGGAATTAGTAACTGATGATAAATTTAAAAAAATTTGAAAATGGGAATAGATAGCGCTTCCTTGAGGAAGCGCTATCTACAATGAACTTATAATAGCGCTTCCATAAGTTCACCGCCTTTTTTTAATAGTGTTTCATTTAAAAACGCTATTAAAGGTGCGATATTTAATCCCTTTTCCGACGTAGTGTGGCTAGGAATGAAGAAGCAAGTGGCTGAGTATGTAGCGTCATGTTTGACCTGTTAGAAAGCAAAGGTAGAACATCAACGACCTGGAGGAATGCTTCAATCCTTGGATGTACCCGAATGGAAATGAGAGAGCATCTCAATGGATTTCGTGGTAGGTTTACCAAGGACTTCTAAGAGTTTTGATTCAATTTGGGTGATCGGTTATAGGTAACAAAGTCAGCACACTTCTTACCTGTTAAGATCAACTACTCAGTGGAAAAATTAACTGAGTTGTATATCAGAGAAGTAATCAGACTACATGGAGTAGCATCAAGCATAGTCTCTGATAGAGACCCAAAGTTTACGTCACTTTTTTGTCAAAGTCTGCATCAAGCTTTAGGAACAAGGCTAAGGCTGAGTTCAGCTTATCACCCTCAAACTGATGGACAAACAGAGAGAACGATACAATCTTTGGAAGATCTGCTGAGAGCTTGCGTTCTAGACCATGGTGGAAGTTAGGATGATATGTTGCCTATTATCAAATTCACCTACAACATCAGCTATCATTCTAGCATAGGAATGGCAACTTATGAAGCTTTGTATGGACGAAAGTGCCAGACACCGTTGTGTTGGTACCAGGATGGAGAGAATATGATTGTAGGCCCCGAACTTGTGCAACAAACAACGGAAAAGATTAAGCAAATCCGTGAAAAGATGAAGACGGCACAGAGCAGACAAAAGAGCTACTAAGATAAAGGAAGACGACCCCTCGAGTTTCAAGAACATGAACATGTGTTCCTGAGAGTCACGCCTATGACTGGGGTATGTAGAGCTATTAATTCCAGAAAAATCACTCCCAAATTCATTGGCCCTTACCAGATTCTTCGACGTATTGGTCCAGTAGCCTACCAAATTGCCTTACCACCTTTTTTGTCTAACATTCATAATGCTTTCCATGTCTCCCAACTTCGGAACTATATTCCTGATTCTTCCCATGTAATCGAACCTGATATAGTACATTTATGAGAAAACTTGTCTTATGAGACATCGACTGTTCGAATCGTTCATAAGAGGATCAAGCAACTCAGGGGAAAACAAGTTCCCTTAGTCAAAGTCGTTTAGAACGAAACAACTGGAGACACAACGTGGGAGCGCGAGGACAAGATGAGATTGCAGTATCCCGATCTTTTTCAAGGTACGTAATTTCGAGGACGGATTTTTTTTTTTAGAGGGGTAGTAATGTAACATCCCGATTTTTAAGTCTTTCCTAATTAAACAGTATTTATGAACTCGTATTTTATTTGAGGTCCTATAAATGGAAATAAAATATTCCAAGACCATAGTCATGCTCAACGATATCGTAGGAAGCTACGATTAAGTTTTGAGTCGAAAACTCAAACGGAGCCCTGTCTGCGTTTTTCATTGACAGTAGTGTTTTACTGCTATCAAGACCTAATTTTGACCCATGAATGAGACAGTTAGTCTTAGAATCACGTTTCATACATCTTCGAAAAAATTTGTCCCGACGTCCGAAAAATAAAAATAATATATTATATTCAGCCGTATAATCGAACCTGGAGGCTTTTGGAGTCGTAAAGGAATTCAACGAGACCCGCCAATGAATAATATTGATACCACATCATTTCAAATCACTTGGGAGAGCATGCCAGAGTCGTCATGACGATCGGAAAAATTGGGACGCAAAATGACCAAAATACCCCTAACTTAACCCTTTTTCACTTTTACCATTTTATCCTTGATGCAAATGACCATTTTACCCTTAATGACTTGTTTAGAAGGATGGACAGCCCCTTCTCAGCCCTCATTCACGCCCCAAAGCTGGCCAAGAACACCAAGAACACTCCTCTTCTTCCTTAGAGAAAAACTCCATTTTCTTCTTGAGAAAAACCTTGAAATCTTTGAAGAAAACCTTGAATCTTTGATCAATCTTCATCCATTCTTAGGTAAGATCACTTCTATGATCTCCTAGCTTCTTGAATCTCTCTCAATCTCAAGATCAAAATCTTGTTGCATGAAAATCAAGTTTATGATCCAAAACTTTCAAAATTCATAGGAAATTGTAGAAAAATCCTTTTAATGGGAAACCAATTTCTTTGAACTCACTTCATCATTCTCTACCTAAACCCAAGATCTTATGATCAAACTCTCATCCTAGCCCTTTTTCCCCAAAGTGGCCGAACCCTATGTTCTTGGGTGAATAGTGTTTTTGTTCAAATTTTTGATTTCTAACTCTTGATTCCATCCTTAACTTTCCTATTGTTTTTGAATCCCAGTGATAGAAACCAAATCAATTCCTAGCCTAATTTTCCCAAAATGGCCGAGACCTTCATGAGGAAAAACCATGAGCAATGTTTCATATTTTTGAGTCATAGGACTTGCATTAGTGTTAACCAAGCTTATGAGCCAACCATCCAAAAGTTTGAAACCAAATGTGATCCGTAACCCTTTTTACCAAAAATGGCCGAACCATGAACCTTTTAGGGGAAGGAAAATTTATGTTTTGATGTTATATATTGATGTTGATTGTTGTTTGAATTGAATTGTATTTGATTGTTTTAGGCGACGCGGACGAAACCGGAGCCGGAGCCGAGAACCGTTCGAGTTTGGATTAACCAACTTAGTGAGGTAAAGGGAGGTAGTTCATTTAAGTTTGGTAGCTTCATAGTGCTTGATTGATATATATGTGTTATGGTAATTTGGATTGATGATTTGGAGATGAGCTTCAATGAGTTATGAAGTTGTTTACCTAATGAAACATATTGTTGATGATTTGTGGCATTGATGCCTTGGTTGATATCATGATTATGATTATGAGCTATATGATACCTATATATATATATCCTGGATGAGCATAGGACTGGCTATGTCCCGATAATTAATTAAAATACTCGAAAACTGAATTCAAAGTTTTGAAAAACGAGTTTTGAAAATCAAAAAGTGGTTTTTGGGAAAACGTGTTGCTTTTTCAAGAAAAGTTAAGTTTCCATTTTGAAAAAGTTGTGTTCTTTTGAAAAGGAAAAGTGGTTTTGTGGAAAGTTGTGCAAAACGAGTTTTGTTTCAGAAAAACGTTCTAAAAAGACGTAGAACCTTAGAAAACGGTTTTTGTTTCCAAGAAAGTGTTTTTCCTCGGAAAATGTTCTCTTTGATCAAGAAATGTTTTATTTCAAGAACAATAAAAGTGTTTTGTTTTCCAAAGTTATTTTGAGAAAGTTGACCAAAAGGAAAAATGATGGATCTTTTGAGATGAACCCAAACCTAGTGACAGAGACGTCGGGCTAGTGTTTTGTGGATTGAGCACTCGGACTTCGTGTCCTGTGTTTTTTATTTGAACGGGCTTAATTTCCTTTTGAAACAAGATGTGGGCTTTATGCCTCGACAATTGAAAGAATGAACGAAAAAGAAAACAGAAAACTTTCTGTGTACATGCATGAACCGGCAGACGTGCCATTTGAAACCGAGCTACAACTTACGTAGTTGAGAATGGAACCGGTTAAGACCACTAGGTCTATAGGGGCATTCTATGTGTCAAGACTCCACAAGTGGCCGGTGGCCTCGCGACCTCGTGCCGTGGTAAGTCGGCTACCCAGTACAAATGAACTCGATCAGGGACTGGACTATTCAGGATATGGTGAGACGTGGTACCCTGGAACAATTGGTGTTCGGACCTAAATTGAGAGGCCGACTCATGAGGACAATGGTGTTACAGGTGTTACTATGGCCTATCGCTCAATGTTGGGAAGTTAGAATCTCCGGAGTACATGAATTAGAAGGATGATATTGAAGTCTCATGCATTATTATAACTCATGATGGTGTTTGAGATATTATATTGTGTCATATAAATAACTGTTCTTATAACTATATTTATCTGTGGATGTTTATGTTGTTTGTTGCCTGTGCGGCTATCGTGATAAACTTATTAGGCAAAACTAGTGCTTTGGTCCCTTACGTTAATTTAATTTTTGAAATTGGTCCCTTAAGTTTTTTTTGTGTCAAACAGGTCCCTTAAGTTTTTTTGGTGACAAACAGGTCCCTTAAGTTGTTATGACAGCGTGTGGTCTTGCTATTAAATCAGTGAATTATGATGTCACAAAAAAACTTAAGGGACCTGTTTGTCACAAAAAAAACTTTAGGGACCTGTTTGACACAAAAAAATTTAAGGGACCAATTTGAAATATTAAATTAACTTAAGGGACCAAAACACTAGTTTTGCCAACTTATTATATGAGTATTTCACCTTTGCCTGTACATGTTGGACACCCTGTTGTGTTTTTGGAACACATGTACAGATGTTGATCATAGGTCCCCGCGGAGGCGTGAGGACTTAGATGACGGACTCTTTTGAAGAAGCCAACTTTGGGTTGTATCCCAATGGCTACTCTTAGCCGACCAGCTTAGGAGTCTTTCTCTTCGTAGCAGTCTTATATTACTTACTGCACACACTTGAACTTATGTTCTTAAGTCTGTAATATGTTATATAGTAGCATTGGATTTATGTTATGATTATGTTTTATGAACAGTGAATACCGATGTGCGTCTTGAGGTTTATTTCTTTACCTTGAGTTGTATTGTCTATGCATGCAGAAAATTTTTTATAACCGCGTTTTCGAACATAGCTACTTAATTATATTATTTTCCGAAAGCAACCAGCGTTTTACTTTCTTGATATTTTCCGCATTTTGATTTCGAGTACGTAGCACCCGAGGGGGGTGTTACAATGAAGATGACGAGGTCAACACTTCGGCCGCAGAAGAAGCTCACCCTGCTCAAGCCTTAGCACCACCTATACCAACTGGACTTTCTCAGGACATTGCTGACTATTTGGTAGAACGAGTTTCTGCACGGGTGACTCAAGAGATGAATCAAAGGATGGATCAACTGTTGAACTATCTTCACCGAATCTTTCCTCACATTCCTCCTCCTCCTTCTCCACCCTCCCCTTGAGTCTCTTTTAGTGCCTTTTCTTTTCTGAATATGATGTTTATCCTCCCAATTCCTTTTTGTCTGATGACAAACAGGGGAAGAATATGGAAATGTGTAATTAGAAGATTTTTATCAATACAAATGCTTTCCTATGCATATCTGAATCTTTTATATGTGATTGGACTCTTTATAAAAATGTTGTAATAATGCTTTGATCATATTTTGTTCTAAGTTATGACATCTATGCTTAATCTATGTGACTAAAGACATATCTCTAAGTAATGCATAATCTTGGGGGGAGCTTTTCCCCACCAGAAAACATTTTTCAAAAACTCTTTATAATAATGTTTGTCATCATAAAAAAAAGGGAGATTGTTAGAACCAAAATAAGAATGATTTATGACCCCTCAAAGTTTTAATGATTAACAAAATTATTATATGCTTATGAAAATATGATATGATCTGGCATAGATCATGAAGTTTTTAGGATCTTTCTTTGAATTTGAATCTAGAAAACTAATTAACAATTGAAAACAATGAAGAACATCATAGAAATTGAATCTCAAGTGAATTCAATGAACCAAAATGAGATAAAGAGAAGCAATTATATGAACATAAAGAGGAAGAACTAGCGAAAATGGAGGGGAAAGGGATGAAGGCGCCACAAGCTCAATTCATGGTGGAGGATTGGATGATAAGCCTTGAGGAGGATTCGCAACTAGAGTGTTGGAACTCTAGATAAAAATCAAAGGTTCAACTGTTGAACCAAGCTAGAGAGGATTCTTTTAACTCTCACAAATCTCAAATATGAGAAACTACACAAATGATTCATTAATTGGAAATTGTAGTACATGAGGTCCTTATATACATGTGAGCTTCACCTAGCTTCATGAAATGAAGCAATAGGCGCTAACTTCTCCTTTGGCTGAATAGGCCTTGCTCCTATGGGCCTTAGTTGGCTCAATCTTCCTAAGCCCAATGCTATGCTATCCCAAAAGTGCTTATTTGGAAAAGCACTTTTATTACAAGTCCTAAACTACTATGCAAAGTCATAAAAACTAAGTAGTCTTGACTTCAACTAGTAGGAGGTTACAAATGGACTCCTCCTCAAATTGATGCTTCAAAGTCAACTGGTTGATCACAACTCTTTGTAATGCCTCCTGTACCTTCCTTTGCCTTGATTGGGTCATTGGTCCTTGAATGCCCTCCAAGCTTGGGACTTCAGCTCCCATGATCATATCAAAGTAATTTAAGTTCAGTTGCTACTAATCCATAAGGTCAAAAGACCTTTTCTATATCTCTGACTTCAGATAAGTTTCTCAAAAGTGCACTAAGCCTCAACGTCTAAAGTTGCATCTAGCTCATATTGGACGATAAGCTCAAAGCATTCTCTGTATCCAACGGCATAATATAGCTCTCAAAACTGTCTGCGTCCAAAGAAGATTATGTGGATCGTCCAACTGGTCCTTGGATTTTATTCTTTAAAGGATAATTATCTTACATCCAGAAGTCACAAGCACATTTTATTGAGCGTCCAATCTTTTATATTATTTGTGCGTCCACTAACTTTATTTTGCAGATAACGTGGCACATATTTCAAAAGTCTTTAAAAGATCACCAAAGAAAAATAGCTTTGTATAAAGACAAAACAAGGTACAACGTTGTACATGTCAAGCCACGTAAAGCAAAAAGCATAATGGCCAAAAAGTAAAGGACATTCTGCTCTGATTAAACCTACTACAAGCTGCTATCACTGCTATTCTATTAAAAGCAAACATCCCCCTGCTTACACAAAGAAAGGACAACTATGTACAGAAAACAGCTAGCAAATGGACATGTGTCTAACGGATATTTCACTGAGTCTAAACGGACAAGTTTTCTACCGTTTGAAATCCGGAAGATAGTCAAGACTACAAAAAGATCATCATTTGAAGAAATGAGTGACAATAATATCAAATATACGCACAAGAGAGATTACTGACTCGATTCAACTTTCATTCTAAAAAGCGATCACTACTCTCTGGTCAAAGATCTGTAAACTTTCATATTCTTCTTTGTAAAGTTACAAACAGATTCATAGATCTATATCTTGTAATACTCTGATTCTTAGTGAGTTAGTCAAAAGCTCAAAACTCTTCTCAAATCTTAGGATTGGTTGAGCCTGAAGAGACTTGTCTGTAAAAGAATACTTGGAGCCTGGAGTGGTTTAGAATACTTGGAGTTGTAAAAGTCAGGAGTGACTAGGAAACAACTTGTGAAAAGTGCTAATTGTTTCAGTGGAAAAACCTTCTGGAGTAAAGGACTAGACGTAGCTCTTCGATTTGTAAGAGTGAACCAGGAAATATCTCTGTGTGAATCCCTCTATCCTTAATCTCGTCAAGTTTATTTTATTTACTAACTTGGGCATTGAAAACAAGGTTTCTTAACGTCTTTCAAAAAATTGTTTTTCTATGTGTCTTAATTAACATCCTGCTTGCTTAAAACGCTTTTGAAAAGGTTTTCAAAAAAGGTTTAAGAAACACAATTCAACCACCCTTCTTATGTTTCCCTGTTTCACTTTCAACCTTCTCAGCAATTGTATAAATTTTACCAAGAGACTTCAAACCATTTGTAATAGTTTGGAATCTTCCAATCATCTAAGCAACATATTCACCTTCATCCATGGTGAATAGTTCATACTTTCTGACAAACATGGAAATTTTTATTCTTTTACTTTGGCAGTTCCTTTATGTGTGATAGATAGAGAGTCCCACATTTATTTAGCAGAATAACACGCAAAAACTGTTTCAAATTCTTCTAGACTGAGAGCACAGATTATAGGATATCTAGCTTTGTGGTTTAGATCCCACCTTGTCTTTTCTGCAGGTGTCCACTGAGCTTTTTGCTTATCTGAGTCATCATCATTCTTAGGAGTGTAGGGAACATCAGTGATGACATCATAGATATCAGAGTTTGTTGACAGAATGAACTAGAAATCTTTATTTCCAATAGTTGTAGTTTACGCCATTGAAGAAAGGGAATCTGGTCATGGAGCCTCCTTCAGGTTGGGTGCTTCCACTTGAGCTTGATCCATTAGTTATTGTCTATTCTTCAGGATCTTTTCTCTACACTGTTAGATGCTCAACCCAGAGGCTGAGCTCTGATACCAACTGAAATAGATAGATGTAAACACTAGAAGGGGGGTTGAATTGTGTTTACCAGATTTAAATTGAAAAAGAAACTTTTTCACAAGCACAACAGAGAGCATACAAGTGCTTTAAGACAGAGCAATCAGACAAGCAACTTGTCTGAAGGTTTTCACATAGAAACACACAATCATGCAAGATGAAAAATAGATTGATAAACACAGTTATAGCCTCCTTAGTTAAGAGATAGTTAAGACAAATAATCAAACTAAAGAGATAAGGGATAGAGAGATTAAACACAGCGGATTTATCCTGGTTCACCCCTTAATAACTGAGTCTACGTCCAGTCCTTGGCAGCACCAAGTTTTCTCAACTATAACTGATCAGGTTACAGGACAGACAAGTACTCTTTGCTCACCTAGCCTCTTCAGGCTCTAACACAAGTAATGTTTTCCCACCTAGGCTCTTCAGGCTCACTCAGATTTGTTTGAGAGAAGAAGTAAATTAATTACAACTTGCAAGTATTTCACAAGCACTCAAATGAGTGTATTAAATGTGAAGTTTTGAAAGACTACGTATTAACTTCAAATGATTGAAGAATGGAGATATAAATGCACAGATTAATTGCTCTTTGAATGCTGTGATAGTTCTTTGTTGGAATCTTCAATGTCTTCTTCATTAAATAGTCTTCAAAGAATTAAAGTCGTTAGAGACATTCCTTGACAGCTTGGCTTTTTGCAGATCTTCATTAAATGCAAATAGAGTCGTTCTGGACAGCCATTAATGGTTGAGGAGTGTTGCTTGTTCTCTAACATAGGAAGGACAGAGTATTCTGATGTAGCATCAGTCATTTCAGTCCTTTACAAATGCTTTTTGTTCTTTGCAGACAAACTTTCCCTTTGCGTGTATCTTCCAGTTATACTCATGGATAAAGTTCTTTTGTTGTACTTACATTCTAAGTTACGATAATACTTTATTGTCTGGACTTTTGATTTATTGATCTTCGTGAGAGAAGTCTTCAATCTTGAACGAGGTTCTTCACCATAAGTCAGCAGACGGGTGAACAGCTTCTTTAGACGAGTTGACTTCTAGATTAGAAGGTCAACATATTTTTGTAAGCTTTAGACAAGTGAACTTTCTTTGTTCAGAAAGGTGATTTCAAGCTTGGTTTTAGTATAGACAATTGTTTAAGCTTATAGTATTAATCTATACACTAAGTAGACAAGTTAGAAACCATGGACGAGTTCAATTAAATCATTGAACAAATGTTTAGTTTTCATCAAAACTTAGGTAAATGCATATTAGACATTTTGGAGACTCAACATTATTGGCTAATCATATTCAAAATATCAACATACGTTAAGTTAAATTTGAAAACATGCATTTTATTAGTATATAAAAATGAAACATTTGTTTATAATGATAAAAATATTTCCTAATGAAAGATTTGTTTTTTAGAGATATAAATACCTTTGTGAGGCTGGCTATTCACCTGGAGGTGATGTTTTTGGTGTGTGTAAAGGGCATTATCGTGAGGCTGGCTATTCAGCTATTCATCTGGATAATGAAAGACTTTCTCTTTTACTTATTTGGGCTGTGCATATTAAAAGATCAAAGGATTTATTCGATCATCTTATTCTTTAAGTTTGTAGAGTTGATATCATTCTTGTTGTTCTGTATACCTAGAATAATATTTTATTCTGGAAGAGTCTGTTAAATCTTGGGGGATATTCGCATTATTTTTATCTTTGTGGTAAAATAATCCTTAAGGACAATGTGATTTCACACGTCTCAGACTATAAACAATTTCTTGTTTTTCTTCATCTTTTTCTCTATTTATTTCTTTATCCATTTTATTTATTATTTTTATAACAATCTTAAGGATTATATTATGTTTTTTTGAATAATCAACAATATTTTTTTTTTTTTTGATGAAGTCACCATATTTGTAGTCAACACAAGAACTCCGGTTAATGTTACTTCATAGTCTTAGAGTAAATCATCATTTTGGTCCCTGAAAGTATGAGCCGCTGTCATTTCAGTCCCTGAAAGAAGTCCCTCAATGTTAATTTTTTCAGTCAAATTAGTCCCTCAGTTAATTTCGCTAGTCAATTTAGTCCCTGTCAAGGACTAACATTACTAAGGAAATTAACATTCAGGGACTTTGTCGTAATTTAACTGCTTTCAGGGACTGAATTGACAGCGCCTCACACTTTCAGGGACCAAAATGATGGTTTACTCCATAGTCGTATTTGGGAAATGTCCAAGTTTTTAGAATGGAATCGTTTTTTCTTAGCCAGAACGTGGCATATTTTTCTCTATTTCAAAATTTGTTTTGGTGTTACAGAGGATTTCTAGAAGTTATGTGCATATATAATGGCAAGTATTGGAATGTCAACTCCTTTATTCCTTCTGAGATGACCCTCCTCTCTTAGAAGGATAACCCCATTGTGTTCAGAACCCGCCTACTATGTTATCATTAACTATAGCCTGGTGGTATTATTACGCGCTTATTAAACGAACGGCAAAACGGTAACGCATACACGATAAGCACGTATATAAAAGCATGCATCAGAGTAAAGCACAACGGGAAAAGGTAAAACACACACATGCAATATATATCAATATTTAATTGGTTGCCCCATCAGTAGGGCTACTGTAATACAAACATCACTGTACAACTGAAACTGGAAGATAAAACATAAACATCAGGACTCCAAAAAGAAAGAAAAAGCTCTCAGACATCCTCGCCAGCGCTCCCCAGCCCTGCACTCAAAATACATCAGCCTCTCCACTCAGTCCTAGAAGAAGACGCATTGGCTAACCCTCACCATCAGTGGTAGGGATGACCTGAGCTACCCTGCCCCTCTCCGTGTGTACGCCTATAATCCCGCACAGGCTCGTACTCGGAGGAGGAACTCGACACTACCATGCGATGCCTCAGGGCCTCCCTCATATACCGGTCCGAACGTCTCCTCTAGCCTCTATGCATGAAGCCCCTCCTGCTGGATACGGGTGCAGTCTGTGGTGCCACCCATCGGTAGTCCTGCTCTCTTTGGCTCGGTGGTCGCCACATACGTGGAAAGGGAAGAAACTGGTAAACTTGGTAGGGTCCAATGATGTCTGCATAAGGTGGAGTACCTCTCCTGAAGATCAGGCTAACTGGTCCTGTGTATACAACCAAAAAGGTCGAGGGGTCCACCTGTCATCCCCTCTCGTCGTGATACACAATCTCAATATCTCCTAGCACGGGCATCCTCGGTGCTCCGGTGATAAACGGGTGTCTCCTTAGATCCATCCTCTGGTACTGCTGGCTCCTCGTCTGTTGGTAGAACGAACATACCCATACAAAGGAAAGAACCCGGGGAGATAAGATATACATCACATCAAATACAGGGATGATGCAATGCAGCACATATAGCAGACACAGCCATCTATCAACATCTCGACACTACGGTCGTTTCCTAACTAGATGTGACACGTACTCTTTCTATGCATGCCGGCCGGTAATAAACACCCTACTAAGGGCAACATCTCGTCCACTCAACGGACCATAAGTTGGTTTGTTCCGGTAATCCATTCCACTCGCCATGACCCATAAGAGTGCATCATCGCTCAACTGTCCCAGACAGAGAGGGCTATCTGGGCCTCCTCGGAAGATCCACCGGCAAATGGAAAGACTCAGGGCTCTAGTCGGGATAAAAATACGTGCCCTGGACAGCCACGACACGATACGAGCTACCTCATCGGTCTCTTGTGGGTACACCTATGTCCAGTATATCCCCAAGGTCTCTCAGACCTTCCTTTCCGTTTTTCGCACCCACACTCGGTGCACCAACCTCGTATACCTTACGGCATACGGATCGCCACTTGGCATCAATGCATATGCTATGCATGTCATCCATCTCTCTTGAGCTGATATCACGACACATGCAAACTTGCTCTAAGCAACATGAGCTCCATGATCCAAGGATGACACATGAGCTCCAAGCTCCACTTAAACACATATGAGCTCCCAGCTCCCATCATGACCTTATGAGCTCCAAGCTCCGACTATAACCTCAAATATTGACTATCAGCTCGAACATCCACCACGGGATCAGAACCCTAATCAAACTACACCTCCAATCTCAGGGCACACGCATATCGAGGTACATACAACAATCAATCAATAGCAGTATGATCAATGCAACAGCAAATATCTCATGTAACGGCATGTCATCATATCATGTAGATATACCATATACTATAGTTAATAGATAAGCAGATACTCACGAAAACAACTATATAGCCATCACGTCAACCATTATAAATCTGCTAACCTAGGGTATCAACATAGCAGTGCTAGCCCAAAGTAGACTAAACCTAGGGTTTAGATACTTCGTCAGGGTTCAACTTCACGGAGGGTTTAGGGTTCCCCTACACACACATAAACAACACTATATATACTACGCTTGCCTCCCCGATGTGTGTAACTCTTTCTCCTCACCTGAACAGCTGTAGCACGAACTTCGATGCGAACACAAGCGCGATGATCCCGCTTCTCCTTCCTTAAGCTCGCGGTCTCTCTCTCTCCCAAGACAGCCAAGAACAGCCACTCAACCTCCTCACAGCCGCGGCCTCAAGCTTAGAATCACGAACAATCAAGAACGCAGACTTTGCCCTAATCACGAGCGCAACACATACACAACAGTGTTAGCCCTAGTGCAAGTTCAACAGATCAAAGAAAAAGGTAAAGTCTCGAAGAACGCCAAGAACACGAAGAACACGTGTTAGCGTTTCGAGTTTACCTGGGGCGAATCGAGAAACTAATCCGTTGGAATGGTAGAAAACTTCGCCATGAGTACAACCGTGTAGTCGGAATCGTGTTTCGACGGCTCGATTAGCTCTAACCTCAAGCTTCCTCTCTCTAAAACTCAGAGCTTCTCTTTCAAATTCGCAGAATCTCTCTCCAAATTCGTGCAAGTGTGAAGATGAAACTGGAAGCTCCACTTAAGGTTCCCGCTGTCCACGCTTAAGCGTGGCTCATTTTGCACCCTTGAGCATTGCCACGCTCTGGCGTGGTCTCTTTCCACGCTCGAGCGTGGAACCTCGTTCACTCCGCCTGCTCCCTGGCCTGACACGTGTCTCACACGCATCCAACTCAAAACAGCTGCACAGCGCACTCAGCAAGCTAAGGCATCTTTCTCCTCCCATGCGTAAGCATCGTAACGCTTAAGCGTGGTTCTATCCCACACTTGAGCGTCAAGCTCAGCGAGAGAAGAACTCTCGGCTTCCTGACTTCCCCAGTTTCTCGTGTTACACCTTAGGTACTTCTAACCTTGTTCAAGCCTATTCCTAAACTTCCAACTAGGTGCCAAACTACCACACAAACAACCACAACCACACAAACAACCGATCAAGGTTATCTACCTTAATTAGGGTTACAGAGAACAGGGATGTTACATTACCAACCCCCTTAAAGAGAATTTTGTCCCCGAAATTCCTTGCTCATACCTGTAAACAGAAACGGATACTGCTGGCGCATCTCGGCTTCACGTTCCCATGTTGAATCTCCGGTCATTGGGTCCCATTCCACCCTTACTAAAGGAATCTGTTTACCACGAAGTTCCTTGATCCTTCTATCCACTATCCGAGCAGGTAAAGCCCCGTGTTCAAGGTTCTCTCTTAACTGGATTGATTCGGGCTCTATCACATGCGTTAGATCTGGGTAATACTTTCTAAGTTGAGAGACGTGAAAGACGTCATAAAGGTTTGACAAGTTTGGCGGTAAGGCCATCTGGTAATCTACTGGACCAATTCGGCGAAGAATCTGAAATAGTCCTATGAATCTGGGTGTAAGTTTTCTGGATCGAATTGCCCTACCAACTCCAGTCCCTGGAGTAACTCTCAGAAATACATGATCGCCCTCCTGGAACTCTAGGGGTCTCCTCCGCTTATCGGCGTAACTCTTCTGCCTATCCCTTGCGGCTTTCATCTTTTCCCGGACCATCTTAACCTGTTCCGTCGTTTGTTGCACCAGCTCTGGACCTAACAACTGATTCTCTCACGTCTCGAACCAGCACAACGGAGTCCTGCACTTCCTCCCATACAGAGCTTCATGCGGAGCCATCCCGATACTGGAATAGTAACTATTATTGTAGGTAAAATCAATCAAAGAAAGAAAATCGTCCCAACTCCCTGTGTGTTCCAACACACATGCTCTTAACAGATCTTCCAACGATTGAATCGTTCATTCTGACTGACCATCCGTTTGTGGATGATACGCAGAACTCAACTTTAACTTAGTTCCCAACGCTCCGTTCAAGCTTCTCCAAAACCTAGAAGTAAATCTCGGATCTCGGTCTGAGATAATACTTGAAGGTACACCATGCAGCTTTACCACCTCCCTGATGTAAATCTGAGTCAATCTTTCTAGAGAATAGTTCTGGTTGATAGGCAAGAAATGAGCACATTTCGTTAGTCTATCTATGATGACCCAAATCGCATCACACCTCTTCTGAGTTCTCGGCAACCCAGAGACAAAGTCCATTGAAATGTTGTCCCACTTCCACTCCGGAACATCTAATGATTGCAATAATCCCGTTGGCTTATGGTGTTCAACATTCGCCTTTTGACACACCAAACAGGATAGGACATAAGCCGCCACATCTTTCTTCATCCTCGGCCACCAAAACAGCTTCCTCAGATCCTGATACATCTTGGTAGCCCCGGATGAAAGCTCAACTTACTCTTGTGTGCTTCCTCCAAGATCATGTCCTTAACTTCTCTATCCGCAGGCACACAAACTTGATCACCATAGCTAACCAAACCATCAGCACCCCTTATGAACTTAGACGTTTCACCTTCTTCGAACAAACGGTTAACTTCTTTAAGATACCCATCCTCCGCTTGCCTTCTCCAAAGCAAATCCAGGAAATCGCTAGTCACCTCAATCATCCCTAGATTCATCTTATCCTCGACGATTTCCACATCCAGATTCAAATCCCTAAACTGCTCTAGCAACTCAAGCTCCCGTACCATCATGGCAGATACATGTAGGGACTTCCTACTAAGCGCATCCGCTACTACATTCGCCTTACCTGGCTAGTATTACAGGTCGCATTCATAGTCCTTTATGAATTCCATCCACCTCCTCTGCCTCATGTTCAGCTCCTTTTGGTCGAACAGATACTTCAAGCTCTTATGATCGCTAAACACACTGAATTTAGCACCATAGAGATAGTGTCTCCATATCTTTAATGCAAACACTATCACAGCCAACTCCAGATCATGAGTCGGGTAGTTCTGTTCATTCACTCTCAACTGCCTGGAGGCATATGCCACCACTCTCCCTTTTTACATGAAAACACAACCCAATCCTTGATATGACGCATCACAGAATACGTCAAAACGTCCTAACGGATCTAGTAAAACCCACACCGGCGACGTGGTCAACCTCCGCTTTAGCTCTAAGAAACTTCGCTCACAAGCTTTCGACCACTCAAACGCCTTCCCCTTTCTAGTTAACTGCGTCATAGGTAGCGTAATCTTCGAGAATCCCTCGATAAACCGCCTATAGTAGCCCGCCAAACCTAGAAAACTTCTCACCTCGCTTACAGACTTAGGGCTCTCCCAACTCACTACAGCTTCAACTTTCGCAGGATCCACTGCGATTCTATCCTTGCCGATCACATGGCCTAGAAACTGAACCTTTTCCAACCAAAACTCACACTTGGACAGCTTCGCATGCAACTGCCTGTCCTTCAGCACCTGTAGCACCACTCGAAGATGCTCTTGGTGTTCCTCTCTACTCGAAGAGTAAATAAGGATGTCATCGATAAACACGACAACAAACTTATCTAGGAATGATCGCACTATGTAGTTCATATAATCCATGAGCACGGCTGGAGCATTAGTCACACCGAATGGCATAACCAAATACTCATAGTGCCGATACCGACTCCAAAAAGCAGTCTTCGGTATATCCTCCTTCTTTAGCCTGATATGATGATAACCAGATCACAGATCTATCTTAGAAAACACAGCTGCTCCCCTCAGCTGGTCCATCAAATCATCGATCCTGGGTAACGGATACTTATTCTTTATCGTCACTTTGTTCAGCTGACGATAGTCCCCACACAACCTCGAGCTTCTGTCCTTCTTCTTCACAAACAACACCGATGCTCCCCACGGAGACGCACTAGGTCTGATAAACACCTTGCCTAGCATCTCATCCAACTGTTTCTTTAGCTCCGTCAACTCAACTGGAGACATTCGATATAGAGCTATTGAGATAGGCCCGATTCCCGGTACAAGGTCTATAGCGAGCTCGATCTCCCTCTCCGGTGGCAACCCTAGAACGTCATCCGGAAACACCTCCGGAAAGTCCCACACAACAGGCAGTGTTCCCGCACTTGGAGTTTCCCTCACTTCCAAAGAGAACGCACCACATACTCTACAGATCGTACACCCTTCGGAATACCTTCGTTAGCAGGCGTCAATCTAGATAACTCATAAAAACAAAGGGTTTTGTTGGCACAATCAAGCACCACATGGGCATAGAAGTGAACGAGTGGGTAGCCCCAGAATCAAATAAAACAGATAAGAGTTTACCTGAAACTAAACACTTACCTTGAATCTGATTTGGGCATTGAGAGGATTTAGCTCCCCTCACGACAAACACTCTTCCCGTAGCTTGTGGTCTTGCAGTCTGCCCCGTCACCCCGGTTGGCCAAGCATTCCCATGCCTACAGTCCTTTGCCACGTGTCCCGGCTTTCCACACGTATAACAAGTCACAGCTCTCCCCTGTACTTGGCTTCTGTAGTCTCAAGCCAGGTGTGGTCCCCCACACTTGAAGCAACCTTGCAGTCCTTGAGTTGCACTCGGCCTCTATCCTACGGCCTCCCCTGACCTTTGATTGGGCCTCTGGTAAGGTCCCCGACCTGCTTGAAACCTTTTACCCCTACCTCTCTGATTACTGCGGATCGGTCCTCCGCTCTGCGAGGTCAGCTCTCTCCTCCTTTCGATGTTCTCAATCACAGAACACCGGTCCAACATATCAGGGAATCTAGAAATCCCCAACGGCACAATAGCCTTCTGAATCTCATACTTCAGCCCGTCCTCAAACCTACGACACATCCATTCCTCATCTGGGTACCGCTGATAAAACTCAGAAAACTTAAGCAGTGCCTCGAACCTTGCTGCGTACTCCCCTACTGACATATTGCCCTGCTTCAAGCTCTGGAATTCCTTGTCTTTCTCCCTTCTGGTCATCCTAGGAAAGTATTTCTCCAGGAAACATTCCCTAAACAACTCCCAAGATACTGCTCTTCCGTCTGCCTCAAATAGCCTCTGCTTTCCCTTCCACCATATATTTGCTCCTCCCACTAGCATGAAAGAAGCATAAGAGACTTTCTGAGCTTCGTCACAGTGCGTTGCCGCAAAGATCTTTTCCAACTCCCGAACCCATAGTTCTGCCCCTTCGGGATTGTAGTCCCCATTAAACTGAGGTGGTTATCGCCTCATGAAAGCATCCAGACCAGAATAATCATTCCGAGCATTCCGCTGTTGTTGCTGTTGATTCTCCCGAGTCAACTGAATGAGCTGAGCATTCTGCTGGGTTTGCTGTAACATCGCAGTAGCCATGTCTCTCATAGTCCTCAGGGTTTCCAAGGATTCAACTCCATTGCCCGTATGTGAAGCAGCAGCTTCTGGACCTCCATTCAGACCTGTTCTACCTCCGCCTCTACCTCTACCTCTTCCTCGAGCCATTGGTTCCTAATTCAAGTAACCGTTAGCTCAGAGTTCAATCATGATAAGCAACATAAATACATATGTCTACTTATAATTCATAAAGCATTACAATCGATCGCACTCCTTCTACCCTTCTAGATATAGTCGTACTCCCCTTGTAGAGACGACCAACTTAGCCAGTTCGACTTCCTAGCACCCGTAGTCCGATTTAGAATCAAACTGCTCTGATACCATATTAATGAGACGACCCTCCTCTCTTAGAAGGATAATGTAACACCTCCGTTTCTATAACTGTTTATGATCAACATTTAATTGTGATCACTACCCTATGTTGGTTTATATCCATGGTTATGTTGTGGTAAAGTTTCTTTTGTCGTCAAGAGACGAAAAACTGATAAAAGTTCTATTTTGATCGTTATTGGGTAATTTCTCGTTTTGGGTGTCGGAGGCCAAGAAACAGGGAATTAAGTGAGATGTAATGTTGAATTACATTTTCCATTACCTTGTTGATTACTCCTAATGAAGAGGATTAGCTTTCTTAAAATCCAAAAATTTACCAAAAGTAGTAAAAACCAATTATCCATTTTTGGTAAAAATCCTAATTACCTAATTCCTAACTAAATGAAAATGTAACTATTCTTGTTGCACTTAGTTAAGGCCATTCGGCCATTCCACCTTAGGAGGAGCCAAGATTGGATTTCTATCATCTCAAGTCAAGTTTATGACATTAACCATTAATGGAAAAAACATCTTAGCCACTTTTGGCTAATCGTGTCCTTAAGCCCTCCATAAACAACAACACACTCATCCACTTGAATCTTGACCCTTCATTCTTTATGACCATGATTGAATAACATTTTGGAGTCCACAAGGCCCTAATATTCGGCCATTCAAGGGGGGAAAACACCAAGTTACTACTCCATTCATTTCTCACTCAAAACACAAAAACTCAAGATTTTCTCTCTTCTCTCACATCCTCTTGCATTCGGGCATACCTATTGTTTGCTTCAAGATATTCAAGAATCATTCAAGAAGATTCAAGCTTCTTAAACTTGATTTTGGACCCTTGTTCAAGAGTCACGGTTTTCATAGTGGTTTTGGTGACCAAGTTTTCATCTTCTACCCTTCAAGGAAGGTTCATAAAGGTAATGGGGGAGTGAACCATATCACACCTTAAATGGTGGTGATAAAGGCCTCCTAATTTGTTGAAGGAAAACCCTAGATCTAGGGTTTCCTCATAAAGTTCTTTACTTTGTTGTCATATTAAATTGTGTGGCTGTGTTGGTATGATGTTTATGTGTGTATGTGCTAGAAGAAAAGTATTTTGGCATGGTGAAAACTATTCTTAGGTCCAACGATCTAAGGATAGGATTTTTGAATGATTTGGACTTGCTTATGTTCTAAGTTGTCTTGATAACATGCTTATATGTTGATGTGATTATTCTATGCTACTTGGGATGTTGTTTAATGGCTGTATTTTGACGGTATATAACCATGAGTGTTTCGGCCATATGATGTGAAGAAGGGAAGCCAAAGCTTCTATGTTTAAGTGATGGTAAAATGAACTTAATATGGTTCTAACAATGTAATAAAACAAAGAAAAACCTATCCTATTTTCCTATGGGCATTCGGCCTTGGTGTAGAAAATAGGGTTAGGACCTTCAAATGTTAATGCTAAGGGGTTTTATATGTTTATACTAAAGTATAGAAAGTACATAAATTGGAAAGGTTTCCAAAGAAACCAAGTTTTGGTTCCAAAGAACCATGTGTTGTGAAAGAAGGGTTTTTGGACTTCATGTAGGAACCATGTTAAGAATAGGTTGATTTGACGTTGATCAACCACTTACTTTAATAAGTTGCTTTAAAGAAAAGATTTTCAAAGATCCAAAAGTTCCATAATTAATCAAGATGGTTTTTAAAGAATTTTAGTTAGTAAGCCTTCCTTGAGAAGATAGGATTCTTACAAAACCTTTCTTTAAAAACAAGGAGTTTTCCACTATCTACCTTTTAGAACTTTCCAAAGGTTTATAAGTTATAATTTATTTGAAAACAAAATAATGATTCCAAAGGAGAATCATGCTTTCTTCTACACTAGGAAATAGAATTAAGGGAACTAGCTCAAAGAGTTTTACGCTAAATGAGACACCTATGAATACTTGATTAGAGTTTTCAAACTATACCTAATAAAGGAGATTTCATCAACTACTTTGCTATAAGGATAATACTTTGGAGTTTTTCACTATAATAGTATAAACATGCGTTATCTCCTAAGGAAATCTATATGAACTCCATAATGGACTCATAAGATTCTAGTAAAAGACATGTACTAATTCCTAGTGGACATGACAAAACCATGTTCCACATCCTTGGTGATTTAGATCATCTAAGGACTCCATAATGTTTAATCACTAAGAGTTACTTATAAAGCATAAGTAATGTTCCTTTGCTAGTCAAGCAAGAAGATTGATGAAGGGATTCCTTGTGGAACCCTAACCTCCATAATACATCTAGGTTATGGACTAATGTATCATAAGACATGAACATCGTGTTTCGAACGACGAAGTGGTACATGATTGTAAGGAATGGAACCAAGGATGCGCGACTGATGGCAAGTCGTGTGACGGTGGGTCCCGTAAGGGTATCCTGTGGTTTATCAAGAGATAAACGTGGTGTTACAGTGATGAGGTAGTACGTGGCTGTTTTGTGTGGTTTTCTTGACATGCATCCGCATCTGTGCATGAGTTGGGTGTGATGCCTAGGAGTTGAGATTACACCTTGGTGCAGGTGCGATTGTCTGAGGTGTCGATCATGAGGATCTTGGGGACGTCGGGGGTTGGGCAAAACACATGTGGCAAGAGACTAGCTCCGCTGTGTCGTGGATATCCATCGAAAAACACTGACGTTCTGACTGAAACACCGGGCAAATCATGATTTGGGTAAAGAACGTCTGGCGTGAGCCGTTATGATGATTGAAATCAATAGATATGGCACTGTGGACTGAGATAACGCAGACAATATTCTACCAATCACTCACTCTTGATATGTTTAGCTCCGTGGAGTAGGGGTCTGAGTCATGTTGCATTTGTGTCATTGCATAATTGAGTTGACCTTGACCCATATTATTGTTGATTGATATATTAACTATGATGCCATGCAATGTATTTATTATGTTGTGAAAGCCCATGCGCTATTATGCCGATTGGGTGTGTGTGTGCGTGACTTTTATCACTGCTATTCTGGTTGTGCGATATCCGGAATCTCACCTCATTACTTCTGTTGTCACGCTGCTCGCGTGGGCTTCATCTTGCAATGGTGAGTAGATATGGCGAGCGACCCATCATCTCACTTGACGTTGGACTTGATCCTCTATGATGGAGAGGACGCCTGGACGATCCACCCAGATGGACGCCGTACCTATACTGGAGCTGTCAGCCTCACGTGTAGGAGGGAGTCACCCTTTCACATGACGAGCCTGTCAGAGAGAGCTTGCACTCTATGTGTTAGTGGCGGAGGTAGCACGGGGATTTCTCAGCCACCACCACCACCACCTGCTGATCATCCACAATAGCCCAGTACCCAGACTGCAGTTCATCGGGAGGAGCCCCGGGACATATATGTTGACCCTGCTTCTATGCCACCTCCACCTACTGTACCGTCTACTTCTGTTGTACCTGCATCTGCGGCCGGCCCTTCTGTCCCTATTGTCCCACCCCCAGGGCCTACCTATGAGCCTTCCGAGCTACACCCTCTGATTTCCCGCCATCGGGTGACTTGGAGGATGACTGCTCGTAAGAGCACACCGGCTCCTGCCAGGGTATCCTTTTCTGTTCCCCTCGTTATCCTCTCGTCTGACGATGAGGAGATGGAGGAGGAAGAGGAAGTGCCCGAGCATATTCCGGAGGACATTCCTGAGGTAGCCCCTGCCAGCCCGTGGTGGTTGAGGACTGATGAGGAAGCGCTGCAGTACGCGAAGCAGATCATGAGCGGTTATGACATGCTGGCCTTGGAGGATGAGGACGAGGAGGAGAAGGCCATAGAGGAGGACGAGGATGAGGAGGAGGACCCAGAGGAGTATTACTCTAATGAGTAGTACAGTGTTAGTTTTTGGCCAGTCTCTAGAGTCTTTCCCAGTGTCCGTATATTTATTATGTACCCCCCTCCCCCTTATGTTATGGAGCTGCGTCTCCTGTAGTATAGGTTAAGCTTGTCTTCATATATTTTGTTTCTTCTGTAGTTCAGTGTTGAAACCACTATGTGTACCTATGTATTTTGAGAGATGTTCTATCTTTTAGAATTGGTTATTATAATGCATATTATCCTTGTTGTGTAAGTATACGTGTATGGTTTTGGAACTCGAGTATAAAAGAAAGGAAAAAGAAAACCCATATTTTCGGTAAGCTCTATTTATATATTTTTTGCCTTTAAACTATGGTCTTGTGTTGAATAATCGTGACCCCTAAAGTGGGGTGTTACAGATAATCCCATTGTGTTCAGAACCCGCCTACTATGTTATCATTAACTATAGCCTGGTGGTATTATTACGCGCTTATTAAACGAACGGCAAAACGGTAAAGCATACACGATAAGCACGTATATAACAGCATGCATTAGGGTAAAGCACAACGGGAAAAGGTAAAACACACACATGCGATATATATAACTATTTACGTGGTTGCCCCATCAGTAGGGCTATTGTAATACTTACATCACTGTACAACTGAAACTGGAAGATAAAATATATACATCAGGACTCCAAAAAGAAAGAAAAAGCTCTCAGACATTCTCGCCAGTGCTCCCCAGCCCTGCACTCAAAATACATCAGCCTCTCCACTCAGTCCTAGAAGAAGACGCAATGGTTAACCCTCACCATCAGTGGTAAGGATGACCTGAGCTACCCTGCCCCTCCCCATGTGTACGCCTATACACCCGCACAAGCTCGTACTCGGAGGAGGAACTCGACACTACTATGCGACGCCTCAGGGCCGCCCTCATGTACCGGTCCGAACGTCTGCTCTGGCCTCTATGCACGAAGACCCTCCTGCTGGATACTGCTGAAGTCTGTGGTGCCACCCATCGGTAGTCCTGCTCTCTCTGGCTCGGTGGTCGCCACATACGTGGAAAGGGAAGAAACTGGTAAACTCGGTAGGGTCCAATGATGTCTGCATAAGGTGGAGTACCTCTCCTGAAGATCAGGCTAACTGATCCTGTGTATACAACCAAAAAGGTCGAGGGATCCACCCGCCATCCCCTCTCGTCGTGATACACAATCTCAATATCTCCTAGCACCGGCATTGTCGGTGCTCCGATGATAAACGGGTGTCTCCTCGGATCCATCCTCTGGTACTGCTGGCTGCTCGTCTGCTTGTAGAACGAACATACCCATACAAAGGAAAGAACACAGGGAGATAAGATATACAGCACATCAAATACAGGGATGATGCAATGCAGCACATATAGCAGACATAGCCATCTCTCAACATCTCGACACTACGGTCGTTTCCTAACTAGATGTGACACGTACTCTTTTTATGCATGCCGGCCGGTACTAAACACCCTACTAAGGGCAACATCTCGTCCACTCAACGGACCATAAGTTGGTTTGTTCCGGTAATCCATTCCGCTCGCCACGACCCATAAGAGTGCATCACCGCTCAACTGTCCCAGACAGAGAGGGCTATCTGGGCCTCCTCAGAAGATCTATCGGCAACTGGAAAGACTCAGAGCTATAGTCGGGATAACCGTAAGTGCCCAGGGCTGCCACGACACGATAGGAGCTACCTCATCGATCTCTTGTGGGTACACTTGTGTCCAGTATATCCCCAAGGTTTCTCAGACCTTCCCTTCCGTTTTCCGCACTCGCACTCGGTGCACCAACCACATATCACTTACAGCATACGGCTTGCCACTTGGCATCAATGCATATGCTATGCATGTGATCCATCTCTCTTGAGCTGATATCACGACACATGCAAACTTGCTCTTAGCAACATGAGCTCCAAGATCCAAGGATCCACACACACAAGCTCCAAGCTCCACTTAAACACATATGAGCTCCCAGCTCCCATCATGAACTTATGAGCTCCAAGCTTCGACTATAACCTCAAATATTGACTATCAGCTCGAACATCCACCACGGGATTAGAGCCCTAATCAAACTAAGCCTCCAATGTCAAGGCACACGCATATCGAGGTACATACAACAGTCAATCAATAGAAGTATGATCAATGCAACAGCAAATATCTCATGTAACGGCATGTCATCATATCATGCAGATATACCATATACCATAGTTAAAAGATAAGCAGATATTCACGAAAACAACCATATAGCCATCACGTCAGCCATTATAAATCTGCTAACCTAGGGTATCAACATAGCGGTGCTAGCCCGAAGTAGACTAAACCTAGGGTTTAGATACTTTGTCAGGGCTCAACCTCACGTAGGGTTTAGGGTTCCCCTACACACAAGCAAAAAACACTATATATACTACGATTGCCTCCCCGATGTGTGTAACTCTTTCTCCCCACCTGAACAGCTGTAGCACGAACTTTCACGCGAACACAAGCGCGATGATCCCACTTCTCCTTCCTTAAGCTCGCGCTCCCTCTCTCCTAAGACAGCCAAGAACAGCCACTCAACCTCCTCACAGCCGCGGCCTCAAGCTTAGAATCACGAATAATCACGAGCACGGACTTTGCCTTAATCACGAGCGCAACACATACACAACAGTGTTAGCCCAAGGGCAAATTAAACAGATCAAAGAAAAAGGTAAAGTCTCGAAGAACGCCAAGAACACGAAGAACACGTGTTAGGGATTCGACTTTACCTAGGGCGAATCGAGAAACTAATCCGCTCTAATGGTAGAAACTTCGCCACGATTGCAACCGTGTAGTCGGAATTGCGTTCCGGCGGCTCGATCACCTCTAACCTCAAGCTTCCTCTCTCTAAAACTCAGAACTTCTCTCTCAAATTCGCAGAATCTCTCTCCAAATTCGTGCAAGTGTGAAGATGAAAGTGGAAGCTCTACTTAAGGTTCCCGCTGTCCACGCTTAAGCGTGGCTCATTTTGCACTCTTAAGCGTTGCCACGCTCTAGCGTGGTCTCTTTCCATGCTCGAGCGTGGAACCTCGTCCACTCCGCCTGCTCCCTGGCCTGACACGTGTCTCACACGCGCCCAACTCAGAACAGCTGCACAGCGCACTCGTCACGCTGAGGCATCCTTCTCTTCCCACGCCTAAGCGTCGTAACGCTTGAGCGTGGTTCTATCCCACGCTTGAGCATCACGCTCAGCGAGAGAAGAACTCTCGGCTTCCTGACTTCCCCAGTTTCTCGTGTTACACCTTAGGCACTTCCAACCTTGTTCAAGCCTGTTCCTAAACTTCCAACTAGGTGCCAAACTAACACACAAACTACAACACAACCATGCAAACAACCGATCAAGGTCATCTACCTTAATTAGGGTTACGGAGAACAGGGATGTTACACCTTCTGGTTCCTAAGATGCTAAATGGGACGTGAATTGGATAGAATGTGATCCTGACATTTGAATAAGCAATGATTGGAAGAAATTTGCAAATTTTTATTCTTTGGATCATTAAAATTTATTGGTGTGTATATAGGAAGGAAATTCTCAAAAGGATTAAATGCAAACTTTGATAATGCAAAGCCAAAAATATGGAGGTGGAAGAGAATCATCTATCGCAAGAGGAGAATGACTGAGGTTTGCCTTACTTGCTTCAAAGGATACTCAAATAGACTATTTTTTCTTTTCAGAAGAAGAAAAAAAATTATTGTTTGCTTTTTGCATATATTTAAATGTGGGTATTGCAACAAAACTTAGTCACAATATATATCCTTGTTGGAAGCTTCTAATTCTTTTGAAAGAGTTTAGATACCAAGTCTACCAAGTCAAATTAAGGCATTTTGAAGTGCTTGTCAAATGTGATTATGATTGTGATTAATGCTTAATGCCTTATTTATAGGAAATGTTTTATGTTCTAAACTTTTGAATATTAATCTGGATACATTTGATGTTGTATATGGATTGACTTAATGCATGTGTCGAAGGCACATGATTATTTAGTCAAATATCATCAAGCCAATTATTGCACTTTATATGTGAACATGACACTATTTGAATTGTGTTTATCATGGACGAAAGGATACTTAATTTGAGATAGAGTTGCTTATTTATTTCATTTGAAGAATATGTTTACATGACAACTTATTGTGAAATTATTAATGATAAACACCTATGTGTAGTACTTGGCTGAATCATTCACATAGTTGAATACTTGATACCCAAATTAAGGATTGTGATAATGGGACTAGATAAAAATTGAAATTGTCCTAGAAATATTTTGAAAGGAAAAGGAAGAAGTTATCCTTCCTATTTGATCTTTATCTATTTTAGAATTTTGGATCATGATGACTCTCTTGGACTATTGGAATCTTGAAAATTTTACTATGTCTTGTTTTATGATGATATGAAATTTCATGTGTTAATGAGATGTTGTGATGCTTTGTTGTGAAAAAAAATGTATCGGTTCCATGGGTTCTTGGCTAAGAAGGCTATGATGGTTTTAGTTGAAAAGAGATTGTGAAGGTTTTGGGTGTCAAAATCACAAGGAAGGTGATAGTATAATGTTATCACAAGAGTATTATGTTTGAGAAACTTCTTACAAGTTTGGTCTCTTTGAAGCTAAATTGGTGGATAGCCCTTATGATGCTATTTAACACTCGTTTGAAGGAAAAATAAAAATGTGAGGTACCATGAATTATGGTACTCTCTATAGTGGTTGTAGCACTTTATTAAAAGGATACAGTGATGTTAACATTGTTGAATATTTTATTTGAAAATAATTTCTTTTGATATTAAAATTTGAAATGTTTTAAATTTAGCTTTTATTGTAATTTTATTCTCCTTTGTCAGTTAACGCTTTAATTACTTTTATTGTTCCTTAATGTCTTTCGATGCTTTGTCATTTGACTTAAAAGGAAATTTAACCACGGGTCTTTAAAAGGCTATTAATGCCAACATGTTTCATTTGGTATTTTATAATATTGAAATGTTTTTAATAAATTTTAAAATTATTAAATCAAATATTTATTTGGTTTAAAACTTGAACGATGTATTGTTTCTTTTGTGTGAATAGCCTTTATTTCTCTTTGAATTCAAATTAAATGTGATGAAAAATATTTATGGTTTGATCAGTTACGATTAAGAAGAATGTTGATATGTTGTGGGAGTTGTAAGCCATGTGATCATACATTTCAATGCATATGTATGAAGAGATATGATGCTCCTCCTAGTCCAAAGACAAACTTGGTCTAAGGAGATGATATAATTGTTGTTGTCATTCTCAAGCTTATCTTATGGCAAATGTAAAGGCTAAATTACTCTTTTGGTCCCTCATTTGTTTTAATTTATTCAACTTAGTCCCTCTATTTTAAAAATGTTCAAGTTGGTCACTTACTTATCAAACGTTAAGCAATTTGGTCTTTTTTCATTAAATTTCACTGTTAAGTTGAATAAATTAAAACAAATGAGAGACCAAGTTGAATAAATTAAAACAAATGAGGGACCAAGTTAAATAAAATATAAGGACCAAGTTGAATAAATTAAAACAAATGAGGGATCAAAAGAGTAATTTAGTCAGAACTTAACGATGAAACTTCAAGGAAAGGACCAAATTGATTAACGTTTGGCATGTAAGGGACCAACTTGAACATTTTTAAAATAGAGGGACCAACTTGAATAAATTAAAACAAAGGAGGGACCAAAAGAGTAATTTAACCTAACCCAAATGTAAAATAATGGATGGTAGACTTTGGGGCTATCGAGCATATTTATGCAAATAAAAATGTTGTTACCTCCTACACTTTTGTAGGGGATGAACTATGATATCCAATTCTGGATTTTCTATTGTATTGTAAAGATACAATGATGATAACTGAAACTCAAGTTATGTGTTCACTTTTGTGGTAGTGTAATTACTTGGAGATGAGCCAAACAAATTTTATTGTTGAGTATATAGTGGAGTCAGAGTTCATTACTTTGAAATTGGTTGATAATGAGGCTGAGTGGTTGGAAAACTTCTTAGCAAATATTTTATTGTGAGTTAAACTAACTCCTTATGTGTTTAGATATTGTGATTTACAAGTGGCAAAATGAATATATTTTATAGACATACAAATGTGTTATAGTTCTGGAAAGTATCTACTTAATGATGAAGCCTATTTATTGTGAGGTCAAAAATGAATTTGATCGACTTCCTCACAAAGCAAAAAAAAGCTAGTAAGTAAAACATCAAGGGGAATGAGACTTGAGCCAATGTGAAATTAACGGTGATGGTAACCCAACCTTTGTGATTGGAGATCCCATGAAGAAGGTTCATATGGGTAAAAACAAGTCACTTGTTAGTTCTGCTAGCACAAATAATTTTGTTCATTCCTATTGTGTAAGAAGTGCTAGACTGAATTTATTGTGAGGATAAGCTAAAAGCTTTTAATGAAGTTCATATCCCTTATGGGTGGTGTATAAAGTATAGTATATGTAACACCCGGGGCTGACGATGGCGGGGAGTGATCGCCGGTGCATGAGGCACGGACAAGGAGCGGCTCCTGGCAGGCTTCTAGGCGGAGGGATAGATGAATGAACCGATTCACACCGGAATGAGAGGGATCTTGAGACTGTGCAGGTATGGGACTGTAAATTTGAAGGAAGGCTTATACGAATTGATTGGTACTACCTATACTAACAAGATGCATCTTCTTTTCGGTAGCCCATCACTTAAGAACTCCAAAGTTAAGCGTGCTTGACTTGGAGTAATTCTGGGATGGGTGACCTTCCGGGATGTTTCCCAAAAAGCGTGTGAGTGAGGACAAAGCACGCTGAAAAGACCCATGTTGGTTTGTGGGGACAGTCAGCAATCCTTAAAAGCAGTCCGGGCCGTTACAAATGGTATCAGAGCGGACCTCTCCCAGTACGGTGTGGTTCGGGGACGAACCAAGCGGAAGCTGGTGGGCATGTAACAGTCGGGGCTGACGAGGGCGGGGAGTGATCGCCGGTGCATGAGGCACGGACAAGGAGCGGCTCCTGGCGGGCTTCTAGGCGGAGGGATACATGAATGAACTGATTCACACCGGAATGAGAGGGATCTTGAGACTGTGCAGGTATGGGACTGTACAGTTGAAGGAAGGCTTATAAGAATTGATTGGTACTACCTATACTAACAAGATGCATCTTCTTTTCGGTAGCCCATCACTTAAGAACTCCAAAGTTAAGCTTGCTTGACTTGGAGTAATTCTGGGATGGGTGACCTTCTGGGAAGTTTCCCAAAAAGGGTGTGAGTGAGGACAAAGCACGCTGAAAAGACCCGTGTTGGTTTGTGGGGACAGTTAGCAATCCTTAAAAGTAGTCCGGGCCGTTACAGTATACACTTGATGAAATTAACTATATGAGTGTCAAGTGGGGCCGCTTGTATGACATTATGGCATGATCTCTAGAGCACTCATGAATTACCGGGCGCGCGCATGGCCTATTAGCGCAAAACAGCGTAATAGCAAGAATTGTGGGAGTGTAATGTGATTGATAGACCTCTAACATACACCAAAGTGTTTTGGTTCATAGAAATTTACTTGACCGACTCACTTGTATGGTAAGTCTATCAGTCTAGATCTGGTTCATAGTCCAAAAGACAGCAGATTCGAAGCATTAACATCCATGCATGTGATCAACTCTAAAGTTTTAATCTTTTCACAAATTATTTTGAAATATGTGAGGAATTGTTGGAAAATTTATTTCAAAATAATTTATTTTATAATTTGAATTTGAAAAGTTTAAAAATCTCTATTTAATTTCTGATTCAATTACAATTAATTTCTTTAATTGTGCCGTTAATACTTCGATTACATTTTATTATTCTTCAATACTTATTAAAACCTTTTATTGTCTAATCATATTCAAAATATCAGCTTACGTTAAGTTAAATTTGAAAACATGCATTTTATTAGTATATAAAAATGAAACATTTGTTTATAATGATAAAATTATTTCCTAATGAAAGATTTGTTATTTAGAGATATAAATACCTTTCTAAGGCTGGCTATTCACTTGGAGGTGATGTTTTTGGGGTGTGTGTAGAGAGCATTATCGTGAGGCTGGCTATTCGGCTATTCACCTAGATAATGAAAGACTTTCTCTTTTACTTGTTTGGGCTGTGCATATTAAAAGATCAAAGGATTTATTCGATTATCTTATTCTTCAAGTGTGTAGAGTTGATATCATTCTTGCTGTTCTGTATACCTAGAATAATATTTTATTCTGGCAGAGTCTGTTAACTCCTGGAGAATATTCCCATTATTTTTATCTTTGTGGCGAAATAATCCTTAAGGACAGTGTGATTTCACACGTCTCAGACTGTAAACAATTCTTGTTTTTCTTTTTCTATATTTATTTCTTTATCTATTTGTTATCTCCACAAAAATGTTCACTCGGTAGATGTTGATAACTGGTCAGTCGAGTGAGGATGGTTAGGTGATAGCTGAATGAGAAGAGCCAAATGAGTAAGAATAAGGGCAGCCGAGTATATATTATTCTAGGCAGCCGAAGTAGTATTACTAATGGCAGCCGAATTAATGATAAAAATTGGTATCCGTTTTGATACTGAGTTACAATGATAGCCGGTTAGTTGCTTAGTTGGTTCAAGTACTCTGATTTGGATTATGTGAAGAAATTTACATGATTAATATTTGAACTAAGTTGATTAGTCGAAGATCACATGAAGCCCGTGTATTTAGGAGTGCTAACCGCTTATGCCTACAAAAGTGGGATTTGGGTAAAAAGACCGTTTGAAGACTAAATGCTAGAGTGTCTACCGTTTTGAAGATTGATGTTACGCTAAGGAGATTGACCAACTAGGATGATCGTGAAGATGTGCCTAAAATATAGGAAACTTTGTTAGTCATGGTTAGCCGTTGGTTTTGTAATTGTCTATGTACTAAAGTGTCTTTTGTCAGCAATGATGTATCTTAGTTACTGAAAAATGGGGGTTAGTGGCCAGTAGAAGAGGCTTTAGCGTAGAGTTAAAATTTTGACTATAAATATGAGTTGTACATTTCGAATTTGGAAGAGAATCAATCAAATACAACTTGAAAATTTTACATTCTTCATTTCGAGTTTTTAGTGTTTGTACTTAACTTTTCTCACTTTCACTTTCACACTAAACGCTCTTTGGAGTAGTTTAGGAACCCACTAAGTTAGGAAAAAGAATCTCTTTCCTAACGTTTAAAGATCAAAAAGGGAATCACTATTGAAGGATAAGCCGAATAAACGGCTAGCACCAATCCATCCTACAACAAAATTGGCACGCCCGGTGGGACCAACGAAGGTAAACAATTTGGGAGGTTCATTTCTCCTAGTCACCATTATTTTTGGCATATGCACTTGCGCTCAGGAAGAGATCTGGGAAACATGGAGTCACAACCACCTAAGAAGAATGCATCAAAGAAGACAGGGGATGGTTCTGTATATTCAGGAATGCTATCTTCTCCACAGGCATCCCCAACTACCCCTGTTTCCAATACTGCTACGCCAAGCACTAGTGGGTTGGAAATTCGTCTGGAGAAGAAAGGTCACCACAACCTATTGTGATGACAACTTCCTTCATAAAACAGCAGATAGACACGGGTTTGAACGAGCTGATGTATCAGATGTCAAGGAAATTGGCCGATATAGTGAAGCCAATGGTACATAATGAGGTACAGTAAGCCCAACAAGCAGAGCCTAGACAAGGTTCTGTTGAAAATTCTTCAGCTTCGGCTAACTTGGGGCAACCAGGACAGCCGAGTCAGCTGCATACAACTTTCCCAGGAGAAAATTATTCTGGCTTTGGTATGCTACCAGTTTAGGCAAGGCCCCAACCCGTGGTCCAGCCGAACAACGTGCAGCAAGTACCATTGCCTACACCTATTTATTCTAATGTTGTTGTTTCTAACCAATTTCCTTTAAGTTTTCCTGGAATATATGATGAATCTCAATCTAACCTACAGTTTGGACAGGTTTCTATGGCTAGAAGGCCAGCAGGAACAATGGGACACATGGGCATGCTGCAATTGGAACCAAGTGCTTCGGCTCATGGTGCCAACGTGCAAGTCAGCCATCAAACCTAAGGAGCAGGATCATCCACGGGCTATGAAGTTATGCAGACATGGCAATCTGGTAATTATATGGGGCAGCAGCCATGGAATGTGTGTCCACCTGCCTCAATAATATGCCATTCCCTCTGTCTGTACCAAAACAGCCACCTTTTGGTCAAATGGGTTCGGCTCCTCCAAGAGGAGTTTTGTGCAAAACGGCTGAGGAATACTCAGGGGAGCAGCCATGGGGCATGTGCCCACCTCTCTCAGGCAATTACACAGCCGCTCAGGGATATCAACACAGGGTTCCTGGTGGTTACATGACTGAGCAGTAATGGTTTATGCACCCACCTCAGCCGAGTGGCCAGACTGGGAACTTCTGCACACCTGATCTTGGGTATCAGAATCAATACCAGGGGGCACCTATGCCGATCAGGTAGCCTGCCATTGCACCTGGGGGGACCTATCCTCAGGGGTTGGCAGCCGATGGCAGGCCTTTTGGACCTCAGCTAATTGATCCCAACATGATCGTTGAGACTATCAGGAGGTATTTTGGTGTGCAGCTGAAGCCGTTGGACAGGCCAGTCTACAGGAAGCCATATCCAGAATGGTTGATAAGATGATGCCCTTACCAAGGGGTTTCAACACTCCTGACTTTGCTACTTTTTCTGAGGATGATGGCAAGTCTACCATGGAGCACATTGGTAGATTCATGGCTCAGTGTGGGGAGGCTAACCAAAATGAAATCTACAAATTGCAATTGTTCCCATTGTCCCTGACAGGAACAACATTTACGTGGTATTCAGAGTTGCCTCCTAATTTTGTTCAGAATTGGACATACATGGAAAGGTGCTTCCATGATAGGTTCTACAGGCCACAGGCTGAGGTAACAGTGGCTGATGTTATGAATCTCAATCAACAAGTGGATGAACCTGTTGCAGATTTCATTGAGAGATTCAGGAAATTGGGAAGTAGGTGTAGTGTGCAATTCCCTGAGGCAGAGTATGCAAGTATGGCGATTGGGAACATGCATCCCCAATTGCGAGAGAAGTTGGTGGCTCAAGATTGCGGTGATTTGAGCCAGTTAGCTTCCAAGGCCACAAGAATTGAGCAGTACATCATCGAGAGGGAACAAAAGAGTGCTAGCTGAGGAAGGGGGCCACATATGGTTTCTATCATTGAAAATGAAGACTTAGATGAGGTAGCCGAATGCCCAGCCGATCCCACGGCTGACATTATGGCAGCTAAAATCCTAAGGGGTAAACCATACTCAGCCCTGCATTGAGACCTCCTAAGGGAAAGGAGGCAGCTGTTTCAGAGAACAAGGTGGAGTATTCCTTTGACATTTCCAAGACAGACCAAATATTTGACTATCTGCTGAAAGATCAACAGATTCGGCTGGCCGAAGGACACAAGACTCCCTCTGCCGAGGAACTAAAAAATAAGAAATACTGTAAGTGGCATAATTCCTATAGTCATGCTACTGTGAACTATGTGGTATTCAGAAAGGCCATCCAAAAGGCTATTAAGGATGGCAGATTCAAATTGGCTGACAAGGCAGTGGCTAAAACGGGAGTTGATATCGCCCCATTCCCAGCCATTACTATTGGTATGGTCTCCTTTTCTGGACAATCGGGTTCTCCACACAAAAGGTGGAAACAGCCGATACAGCAGCAATGGAGAAGAAAAGGAGAAGTTTCAGAAGGACAAAGAAGGGATGAAGCTGCCACGGCTAAGAAACAAAGTCAGATAGAGAAGAAATCGGATGTCTTTGCAAGACTGGGAACTCCTAGGGGTATGGCTGTGCAGAGGTCAGAGGCATCCCAGTCGAGTCATGTTAATCTAAGACCTAGTGTCTTTCACAGGCTAAAGCAACAGCCGAGAAGGTATGGTCCCCGGGGGTTCTCCAGACCTGAAACATTCGGCCACTTGAATGGGTTGGTAGCCGAATTATTAGAACCTGACCAGGAAAAAGTTGAGGCTTTGAGGAGACAGTTTGAACGACAAGCTCTTCAGTCGAGGAGGCCTAACTATTGGGCAAGGGGCAGGTCTGATTTTCACCAAGGCAATGGTAAGGTTGTTCAAAAAAATCCTATTCAAAGGCCAACTAGAGAAGTAAAAGGGAAGATGCCAATGATGGATGAAAGCCCTATCCCAGAAGGAAAAAGGCGTGTTGCAGAGTTCAGTGAAAAGGGGGTATAACTTCTTTAAGGATCATTGTGTGCAGTGATGAAGAAATTAAGCCTCAGAGAATGGTTAAGCCCGCGGCTAATGTTCAGGAGGGACATTGGTTCCTAAATAAATATGCGAAGAATTTGAAGCCAATTGATCCTGTGGGGGTTTAGTTAACACGAACCCAGAGAAAGCAAAGAATGGCCCAGGTGCAGAAAATGAAGCAAACGCTATAGATGTTAGCTGAGGCCAAGAAGGTGACAAGGGATGAGATTTCTTCTCCTAAGGTAGCCGAGGCATTAGATGCTGCATTCGGTTCCCATAAGGCAGGAGGAAAAGGGGGACAGAAAGACCTTCAGCAGAATGGATCAGATACCCAACCAAAGGAGAAGAAAGAAGATAGTTTGATGAATGAAGAATTTGATTCTTCTGTGGGGGAAGATTTAGATCCTATCATTGAGTTAGATGATCAGTTCCTTGAGAAAAATGGCAAGGCTGGAGATGTATTAGATGGGGCAGAAACTGATATGTTGTCCTTTCTGGAGGAATCTATATTGCAAACCCTTATGGGGGAAGAAGAGTTTGATTCGGCTGAAGTTGTCGTAGTGGGAATCCTTCCTAACGAATTCTGGGCAGATGATGGCCAGCTGAGTGCACTAGAAGGAGATGTATGTGCCGAAGAGATAGAGTGGGCAATCCTAGCTGATGAAACTGCTTTAAAACCCCAGGGAGTAGTGTTTGAAAAGCCCACTGAAGAGATGGCTAAGCATTTAAAGCCTTTGTATATTAAGGCTCAATTGAATGGCAAGGCAGTTAGCCGTGTGTTTGTGAATGGAGGGGCAGTCTTGAACGTTATGCCAGTTAGCACTATGAAAAAACTGGGCAAAACGAAAGAAGACTTATGTCTTACCAACATGAAGATGACCAATTTCACTGGGGAAGCTACGGCTGCTTTGGGTGTGTTGGTTGTCGATGTTACGGTAGGCTATAAGACAACCACTTCTTCGTTCTTTGTAGTTAATGCCAAAACTACCTATGCTATTCTCCTGGGTAGAGATTGGATACACTCTAGCCGATGTGTGCCTTCCACCTTACATCAGATGCTTATCATGTGGAATGGAGATAAGATAGAGATATTGTTAGCCGATAAGAATCCTTTTACGGCTGACGTGCGAATGGCTAAGGCCATGAATTATTCTCCCCACATGGAACCCATCCAAGTGGCTGAAGATTATGAAGAAGGTGCCTGGGAATCATGCAATTTGACATCACAGGGGTTTACCATCACATTGCAGGCCGAATCATGGCCTTTTGAAAATATTTTTGATGACTGATAAGGCCCACGTTATAAGGGATTTGGTTCAACGGCTGGCCTTGTTCACAACGGAAAACAAAGTTACTGAGGCAGGGCCAGTCGAGGAGGAAATCTCAAAGGAAGGAGATGGTCAGATCAGGGGGCAGGGCCCGGAGAAGGAAGAATTGCAAGGGCCTATTTACAAAAAAGTGTCTGTTTTCGAGACTCAAGACCCTTTGGTGGAGGGGAATCTGGGTTCGGCTGATAGGCCAGAATTAACTAAGGTTAGTGGATTGTTAGCCGAGCCAGACAAGATCAAATTGATCAAGCTCATCAAGCAATATAAAGACTGTTTTGTCTGGGATTACCATGAGATGCCTGGTTTATCTAGGAGTTTGGTGGAACATCGATTGCCGATTAAGGAAGGGTGTAAGCCATATAAACAGCCTCCCAGAAGGTTTAATCCCGAGTTGCTACCAAAGATTAAGACAGAAATGGAGAGGTTGTTAAAGGCTGGTTTTATTCGCACTGTGAGGTATGTGGAATGGCTTTCCAATATTGTACCTATGTTTAAGAAGAATGGAAAGTTAAGAATCTGCACTGATTACAGAAACTTAAACTTGGCAACACCCAAGGATGAGTATGTTATGCCTATAGCCGACATGTTAGTCGATGTTGTGGCTAGCAATGGTATCTTAAATGTCATGGATGGACATTCGGGGTATAATCAGATATATATAGCCGAGGAGGATGTTCATAAAACTGCTTTTAGATGCCCAGGAGCTATTGGGATTTTTGAATGGGTGGTGATGCCGTTTGGGTTGAAGAATGCAGGGGCCACATACCAAAGAGCAATGAATGTTATTTTCCATGAGTTGATTGGGAAAAGTATGGAAGTGTGTATATTGATGATGTGGTGGTCAAATCTAAGGATTTTGATCAGCATTTGATTGACTTGGAAATGGCTTTGCAGAGGATGAAGTTTCATAACTTGAAGATGAATCCAGAGAAATGTTCCTTCGGGGTCTCGGCTAGGAATTTCTTGGGTTTTCTTGCACATCAACATGGCATTGAAATAGATAGAATTAAAGCCAAAGCAGTGTTGGAAGCCAGGCCTCCAAGAAACAAAAAGGAATTGCAAAGTTTAATAAGGAAGATCAACTTTTTGAGAAGATTCATCGCAAATTCGGCTGGCAAGATGAAGTTTTTCTCTCCTTTGCTCAAACTTAAAAGGGCAGAAGAATTCATATCGGGAGACGAGCAGCAGCAAGCTTTTGAGCAGATCAAACAAGCTTTAGCCAGTCCTCCGGTGTTGGTACCTCCAATTGCTGGGAAGCCGTTGAGGTTATACATCTCTGCGGCTGAGGAGTCAATCGGCTACTTGCTTGCGCAGGAAGTCGAGAATGGTACATAGAGAGCAGTCTATTATCTTAGCCGTTTATTAAACAATGCTGAGTCTAGATATTCTCCCATAGAAAAACTATATTTGTTTTTATTTTATGCTTGTACCAAACTTGAATATTATTTAATGGCACGAGAAGTTTTGGTTTTATGCAAGATTGACATAGTTAAATATTTTCTTAATAGGCCTGTCTTAAAAGGGAGATTAATGAAGTGGGCCATTAAGTTGAGTGCATTTGCACCTTAAGGGCAGTTAAGGGGCAGGCTATGGCCGATTTCGTGGCTCAACATCCTTCAGTCGAGGTGAAGGACCCCTTTTCAAAAGTTAATAGTTGCATTAATTTGCAACCATGGATCCTGAGGTTTGATGGATCCAAAACTCAGAAGGGAGTAGGGGCTGGAGTTGCTATAACTAGCCCGGCAGGGCAAGATTGGAGATTCATGTGTCAGCTGCAATCAAAATATTCCAACGAGGCATTGATAATGGGATTGAGAATCCTGATCTCAATGAAGGCTCAATATGTAACACCCTGTTTTTTTTACACTATGCTTATATGTGTTAATATTTGCTTGTATATGTTGTATATATGTTGTTTATGATTGTTCTTGATGTCCAAGTTCCTAGTTGGGGTAGTTTAGCCTTAAGGAATGGTCAATGCATTCAAGTCCAAGAAACATGTTTTACGGTTTTGTTCATATCTTGAGTTCTAGACATCCGATTGAGGTGATCTTGGATGCGTTAGAAAGCTTAGAGAATTATCTACAAGTCTTATTTCAGGTGTTAAGGCCAAATTAGGCTTCTAAAGTTTTACATCGCGAGGATACATTCGCCTCGCGAACCTGACAGCCAGATTATTGCAGCTCTCTGGTTCGCCTCGCGAAAGGCTACTCGCCTCGCGAATCTGCACACACCAGAATTGTGTTTTTGGGCTTCTAATCAGCCCATAATGACCCTAACTCATATTTATACCATAAGACTCGACCTAAACCTATTTTCTAAGTCGAATTACTCTTAGAAACTGTCTCTTCCTCTCCAAACAAGGATTTCTAAACCCTTTCCAAGGATCCTTGAAGGAGATTGCACCATTGTTCATCGTTCTTCGTCTCCTTCGCTTGAAGAGCATCACTGCCATCACAAGCCCTCTTCCTAGTCGCTGCTCTTGAACCTTTTGGGGCTGTGATCGTGAAGTCAAGCGTCGTAAGATCGAGCATTCGTGTAGACGCAACCTTTTCCGGAACTTTTTTCCTTCCTTTGTTCATTGTGATCGTCATACTAGGTATGGGGGAAGAAATCGATCATGAGTATGTGGGTTTTGGGATAGGTTAAGATGAAGGGGTTAACCCATGACCCCTATATGTTTGTCTATATGCATTGTAAATGCCTATGTATATGCTATGAGTGTAATTATGTGTATGTTATGTATATGCCATGTATATGCCTATGTGAATATTGTATAAATATACATGTTTATGGTTCTATGATTATGATTATGGGTGTTTGTCTTGATGATATGATTGAAATATTATGATGTGCGATGAATAGTATGAATATAGATACGATATGCATTGATGAGATTTTATGATGTGCAATGATAATGATGACTTGATGATGAGGTGTGTTACAATAAAGAAAATAGGAGTAGTGAAAGAACATAGCTTAGGGACGTTTGGCACCCCATAATGAATGAGTTGTTATGAAAGGAGAGATTGATAATATTGGATTAGTTTTGGAAACCCATAGGGATGATTCTTGACAGATGGGATGATAGGCATAGGGATAACTTAGAGAAATCCTTAAGATTCCCACCTCTGTCATGATTCGCCTGGCGAATATCCATTCGTGAGGCGAGACAAAGAGACCATTCGTGGTCTGACGTGATTCGCCTAGCGGATTGTAATCCGCGAGGCGAATGAGAGAACCAAATATTGGGGCGCTGAGAACCTGTTTAGGAGCTCTCGAGCTCGCCTCGCGAGCCACGATTCGCCTAGCGAATCGGAGAACCTGTTTAGGAGATCTCGGGCTCGCCTCGCGAGCCACGATTCGCCTAGCGAATCTGGGTCTCTCACCCAGATTCTGTTGTGAAGGAATAATGAATAGAGTAATGAGAAAAAGACTGTGAGATCACAATTCAAGGTTGATAATATAGAAAAGAACGTTAATTCTAATAATGACGATATGATAATATTGGCAATGTTGATAAAGGCAATAACGATGGTTAGCGCATAGTTGTTTGATGATCATCGTTGATGGTCATTGTTGATAATCAATGTGATTGATTATGATGATAATATTGGCAATGCTGATAAAGGCAATAATGATGGTTAGCGCCTAGTTGATTGATGATCATCGTTGATGGTCATTGTTGATAATCAATGTGATTGATTATGATGATAATATTGGCAATGCTGATAAAGGCAATAACGATGGTTAGCTCCTAGTTGATTGATGATCATCGTTGATGGTCATTGTTGATAATCAATGTGATTGATTATGATGGTGGGTGGTTGGACATGTGTTTGCATGTTATTGAGCATAGCATGCATCATACGTTGATGTTGTTATGTTGGGTGGAAAGCAAACGATGAATCGCGATAGTGGAGGCCACGATGGGTGTTATCCCTGCCTTGCGGGTACGTTGGGTATGGAAGTTCCAGGTGACATGGGCTAGCTACCTATTGTCGGAGTGACCTAAAGAATAAGCTTGAGTACCCTGACTAGCCACTATACGTTATCAGGATTAGTGAGAGTGTTCGGGGATGGCCCATGGTCTGGCATATCATCCACGTTGATAACCGGACATGTACTCCTAATCGTCTTTCCAGAGTTAGAGTTGTTGGCCACATGCATACGGAGTAGTGATGTTGCATTCGCATTGACATGCATCCTTGATATATATTGATTATATCTGTGTTGATTGATGTATGTTGTATGCCATCTTAATTACTATTCCATTCCGTTTACATATATTCATGATTGTGTTTCTTACCCCTCTCTTTGTTATTCTTGTGCATATGTTGTGGTATATGCAGAGGAGGGTGAGCATGCTGACGAGGAGTGATCTCGAGGAGATCTCTCTCAGTAGTTAGGATTTATGATTTATATTATTCGGTTTTATTCCGATGTATTATCGGTATATGTATACCAGCTCTGATATGTGACATCGGGACTTGGGTTACGTTTATTATTTATGTTTTCCGCAGTTGGTTTTTAAAGGATTTCGATTATTTCAGATTCCTATGTTTTACGTTATAGATGATGTGATGCACATTACCCTTGAGGATATGTTTTTATTTTAATTGTTATTTTTTTTAAAAGACATGTATGATTTTATTCATGTTTTATTATATGCGGGGTAGTGGGTGTCACATTTAGTGGTATCAGAGCCGGTCTGTCCTACAGGCCGGGGTATGTGTCTGTTGTGTTCTCTTCTGTGTATTCTTATATGATTGTCTGTGACGATGGTATAGAGTATTAAGTGTTTAGTTTTGTTTTACTTGACTTTCGATATTGAGCAGTGTGCTTGAACGATGCAAGAAGTTATGGCAGGTAGAAACGATTGTGCGATTGCTGATGCCCTGGAAGCATTAGCTAATGCCATAGGGCAGAATCAGAATCACAACGGAGGTGGACCTGCTGAATTTCAGGGTTTGGATAAGTTCTAGAGGAATAATCCGCCATCCTTCAAGGGAGCTTATGACCCTGAAGGTGCTCTGACATGGATCCGGGAACTTGAAAAGATCTTTCGGGCCATGGCATGCACCGATGCACAGAAGGTTACCTTTGCTACCTTCATGTTAGTAGAAGAAGCTGAACATTGGTGGGAGAATTGCCACCAAAGTTTGGAAGCTGAGGGCGCCGCTGTTACTTGGGATGCCTTCAAGGAGAGATTCTTGGGGAAGTATTTTCCTGCTGATATACGCGACAAGAAGGAGATGGAGTTTCTAGCCTTGACTCAGGGAAGCATGTCCGTTGGGGAGTATGCCGCTAAGTTTGAGGAGCTGTCACGTTACTATCCACTCTACCAGTATTGTAATGATGATCGCTCCAAGTGTGTGAAGTTTGAGAATGGTTTGCATCCAGAGATTAAGCAAGCCATCAACTACCAGGAAATTCGTGTTTTCCCCACCTTGGTGAACAAATGCAGGATCTTTGAGGAAGACTACAAGTCCAGAGTTGCCCAGTTTAACAATTCTGGTCCTCAAGGGGGTAAAAGGATGACCCAGCCGAATAAAGGGAAGCAGCAGTTGGCACTAGTTAGCCATGGGTTCACGCACGCCGGCAAGAAACCGCATTATAGGTCGGGACCAGCTAGTGGCGGAGGATTTGCCTCTTCTAGTCCAATCAGGTGTGGCAAGTGTGGTAAGGAGCACTTTACTCGGGACTGCAAGGAGACAGACATCATCTGCTTCAAGTGTGGGAAGCCTGGTCATATCAGTAAGGATTGTAGTAGGGAAAAGATGGAGCCACAGAGTGCCAGCAAGAGTTCTCAAGCCAATCGACTGAGGACAAGTGGGAGAGTCTTCACTCTCAGTGGAGCTGAAGCCTCAGAATCCGAAGACCTGATTCAAGGTAAGTGCCTCATCAAAGGGACTCCTTTAATAGTGTTGTTTGATTCGGGTGCGTCGCATTCTTTTATATCACATGATTGTGTTGAGTACCTTTGATTACCTGTTGCCCAACTTGAATATGATCTACTTGTTGCTACCCCTACCAATAAGCCTGTTGTTACCTCACACATTTGTAAAGGTTGTTCCATTGTCATTGATGATAGAAATTTCATAGTTGATCTTATATGCTTACCCCTTAAACAACTTGATGTTATTGTTGGTATGGACTGGTTATCCGCCAATCATGTCCTTTTAAATTGCTTTGATAAAACTTTTGTTTTTGGAACTGCTGTCAATCCTAAGGATCCGAGTTTTCTGACTGCCAACCAAGTCAAGGCTTCTATTAGAGAAGAAGCCCAAGTATACATGATCTTATCTTCCCTGGAAGTAGAGAGAAAGGCTGAGGTTAAGGATGTGCCAGTTGTGAGAGAGTTCCCAGAAGTTTTTCCAGAGGACATTTATAGTTTGCCACCTGACAGAGAGGTTGAGTTTAGCATAGACTTAGTGCCAGATACAGGACCTATATCCATAGCACCTTATAGAATGTCCCCTCTAGAGCTAGCTGAGTTGAAGAAACAGTTAGAGGAATTGCTCCAGAAGCAGTTTGTTAGACCTAGTGTGTCTCCGTGGGGAGTGCCGATGTTGTTGGTGAAGAAGAAAGATGGCAGCATGAGGTTGTGTGTCGATTATCGAAAACTCAACAAGGTGACCGTTAAGAATAAGTACCCTCTTCCTAGGATAGATGACCTTATGGACCAGCTGATAGGAGCCTGTGTGTTTTCTAAGATAGATTTGAGATCAGGTTACCAAAATTCGGGTCAAGTCTGAGGACATTCCGAAGACTGCGTTCAGAACACGCTATGGCCATTATGAGTACCTAGTCATGCCTTTTGGTGTGACTAATGCCCCTGCTGTGTTCATGGACTACATGAACAAGATCTTTCATCCATACTTGGATAGGTTTGTAGTTGTTTTCATAGATGATATCCTAGTATACTCTAAGACTAGGGAAGAACATGAGGAACACTTGAGGATAGTCTTGAAGACCCTTAAGGAAAAACAGTTGTATGCCAAGTTGTCTAAATGTGAGATCTGGTTAGAGGAGATGAGTTTCTTAGGACACATCATCTCTAAAGGAGGAATAGCCGTAGACCCATCTAAGGTAGAAACCGTGCTCCAATGGGAAGCACCTAAGTCAGTGACCGAGGTTAGGAGTTTCTTGGGTTTAGCCGGGTACTATAGGAGGTTTATAGAAGGATTCTCTAAGATAGCTTTGCCTATGATCCGCCTTACTAAGAAAGTCCAGCTCTTTGTGTGGGACTCTAAGTGTGAGGAAAGTTTTCAGGAGTTGAAGAATAGGTTGATCTCTGCACCTGTGTTAGTGTTGCCCAATCCTAGTGAACCTTTTGTGGTGTACTGTGATGCTTCCAAGCAAGGTTTAGGTGGTGTGTTGATGCAGAATGGTCAGGTAGTAGCATATGCTTCTAGGCAGCTTAAGACCCATGAGAAGAATTACCCTACCCATGACTTAGAGCTAGGAGCCGTAGTGTTTGCATTGAAGATTTGGAGGCATTATCTTTATGGAGCTAGATTTGAGGTCTTTAGTGATCATAAAAGTTTGAAATACCTATTTGGCCAAAAGGAGCTGAATATGAGACAGCGTAGGTGGATGGAATTTCTTAAAGATTATGAGTTTGAGTTGAGTTACCACCCAGGTAAGGCCAATGTAGTGGCTGATGCTTTGAGTAGAAAAACCTTACATATTTCAGCCTTGATGGTTAGAGAGATGGATTTGATAGAGGAGTTTAGAGATTTGAGTTTAGCTTGGGAAGTTACCCCTAAGAGCATTAGACTAGGAATGTTGAAAATTACTAGCAGTTTGATGGATCAGATTAGAGAAGGGCAAAAGATAGATGTATACCTTTTAGACCAGAGAGAGTTGATTGCTCAGGGTAGAAACCTTAGTTTTAAGGAAGGGACTGATGGAATTTTGAGGTTCCAAGATAGGGTTTGTATACCTGATGTTCCAGAGCTCAGGAAGTTGATCCTTGAGGAAGGACATAGTAGTGGTTTGAGTGTTCACCCAGGAGCCACAAAGATGTATCAGGATCTGAAACGGATGTTTTGGTGGCCTAGGATGAAAAAGGATGTGGCTGAGTTTGTGTATGCTTGCTTAGTGTGTCAGAAGGCTAAGATAGAGCACCAGAAACCTTCGGGTAAGTTGCAACCTTTGAGTATTCCTGAGTGGAAGTGGGATAGTATCTCTATGGATTTTGTGTCTGGACTCCAGCTGGTTGTGATGCCATATGGGTTGTTGTGGACAGGTTAACCAAATCTTCCCGTTTCATCCCTATGAACATGGAATATCCATTAGAGAAGTTGGCTGGGTTGTATATCAGAGAAATAGTTAGATTGCATGGTGTACTGTCTAGCATAGTTTCAGACAGAGATCCTAGATTTACCTCTAGATTTTGAAATAGTTTGCATGAGGCCTTAGGAACTAAGCTTAGATTGAGTTCAGCTTATCACCCACAGACCGATGGTCAGTCTGAGAGGACAATCCAATCCTTAGAGGACTTGTTGAGGGCGTGTGTGCTAGAGCAGTCTGGTAGTTGGGATAAGTTTTTACCCCTTATAGAGTTTACCTACAACAATAGCTTCCGTTCCAGTATTAGGATGGCACCTTATGAGGCTTTGTATGGTAGGAGGTGTAGGACACCTTTGTGTTGGAATGAGCCTGGAGAGAATGTTGTGTTAGGACCTGAGGTAGTGCAAGAGACTACAGAGAAAGTGAGGATGATACAAGAAAAGATGAGAGTGGCACAGAGTAGGCAAAAGAGTTACCATGATAAGAGAAGAAAAACTCTCGAATTCCAGGAGGGGGATCATGTGTTCTTGCGAGTTACTCCGACAACTGGGGTTGGTAGAGTAATGAAAGCGAGGAAACTTACTCCTAGATTCATTGGCCCTTACCAAATTCTAAAAAGAGTCGGTGAAGTCGCCTACCAGATAGCTTTACCCCCGTTCTTGTCAAATCTTCACAATGTGTTTCATGTGTCTCAACTTCGAAAGTATGTTCATGATCCAAGCCATGTGATAGTACCCGATATCATTCCACTAAAGGATAACTTGACTTTCGAGGTGTTACCGCTTCGGGTTGAAGATCGAAGGGTCAAGCAGCTGAGAGGGAAGGAAATTCCCTTGGTCAAGGTCGTTTGGAGTGGAGCTACAGAAGAAAGTGTTACTTGGGAGTTGGAGAGCAAGATGAAGGAGTCATATCCGCATATGTTTACTCAAGGTGAGTAGAAATTTCGAGGACGAAATTTTTATAAGGGGGTGGAATTGTAACACCCTGTTTTTTTTACACTATGCTTATATGTATTAATATTTGCTTGTATATGTTGTATATATGTTGTTTATGATTGTTCTTGATGTCCAAGTTCATAGTTGGGGTAGTTTAGCCTTAAGGAATGGTCAATGCATTCAAGTCCAAGAAACATGTTTTACGGTTTTGTTCATATCTTGAGCTCTAGACATCTGATTGAGGTGATCTTGGATGCGTTGGAAAGCTTATAGAATTATCTACAAGTCTTATTTCAGGTGTTAAGGCCAAATTCGGCTTCTAAAGTTTCACGTCGCGAGGATACATTCGCCTCGCGAACCTGACAGCCAGATTATTGCAGCTCTCTGGTTCGCCTCGCGAAAGGCTACTCGCCTCGCGAATCTGCGCGCACCAGAATCATGTTTTTGGGCTTCTAATCAGCCCATAATGACCCTAACTCATATTTATACCATAAGACTCGACCTAAACCTATTTTCTAAGTCGAATTACTCTTAGAAACTGCCTCTTCCTCTCCAAACAAGGATTTCTAAACCCTTTCCAAGGATCCTTGAAGGAGATTGCACCATTGTTCATCGTTCTTCGTCTCCTTCGCTTGAAGAGCATCACTGCCATCACAAGCCCTCTTCCTAGTCGCTGCTCTTGAACCTTTTGGGGCTGTGATCGTGAAGTCAAACGTCGTAAGATCGAGCATTTGTGTAGACGCAACCTTTTCCGGACCTTTTTCCTTCCTTTGTTCATTGTGATCGTCATACCAGGTATGGGGGGAGAAATAGATCATGAGTATGTGGGTTTTGGGATAGGTTAAGATGAAGGGGTTAACCCATGACCCCTATATGTTTGTCTATATGCATTGTAAATGCCTATGTATATGCTATGAGTGTAATTATGTGTATGTTATGTATATGCCATGTATATGCCTATGTGAATATTGTATAAATATACATGTTTATGGTTCTATGATTATGATTATGGGTGTTTGTCTTGGTGATATGATTGAAATATTATGATGTGTGATGAATAGTATGAATATAGATACGATATGCATTGATGAGATTTTATGATGTGCAATGATAATGATGACTTGATGATGAGGTGTGTTACAATAAAGAAAATAGGAGTAGTAAAGAACATAGCTTAGGGACGTTTGGCACCCCATAATGAATGAGTTGTTATGAGAGGTGAGATTGATAATATTGGATTAGTTTTGGAAACCCATAGGGATGATTCTTGAGAGATGGGATGATAGGCATAGGGATAACTTAGAGAAATCCTTAAGATTCCCACCTCTATCATGATTCGCCTGGTGAATATCCATTCGCGAGGCGAGACAGAAAGACCGTTCATGGTCTGACGTGATTCGCCTAGCGGATTGTAATCCGCGAAGCGAATGAGAGAACCAAATATTGGGGCTCTCGGGCTCGCCTCGCGAGCCAGGATTCGCCTAGTGAATCTGAGAACCTGTTTAGGAGCTCTCGGGCTCGCCTCGGGAGCCACGATTCGCCTAGCGAACCTGAGAACCTGTTTAGGAGCTCTCGGGCTCGCCTCGCGAGACATGATTCGCCTAGCGAATCTGGGTCTCTCACCCAGATTCTGTTGTGAAGGAATAATGAATAGAGTAATGAGAAAAAGACTGTGAGATCACAATTCAAGGTTGATAATATAGAAAAGAACGTTAATTCTAATAATGACGATGTGATAATATTGGCAATGTTGATAAAGGCAATAACGATGGTTAGCGCATAGTTGTTTGATTATCATCGTTGATGGTCATTGTTGATAATCAATGTGATTGATTATGATGATAATATTGGCAATGCTGATAAAGGCAATAACGATGGTTAGCGCCTAGTTGATTGATGATCATCGTTGATGGTCATTGTTGATAATCAATGTGATTGATTATGATGGTGGGTGGTTGGACATGTGTTTGCATGTTATTAAGCATAGCATGCATCATACGTTGATGTTGTTATGTTGGGTGGAAAGCAAACAATGAATCGCGATAGTGGAGGCCACGATGGGTGTTATCTCGGCCTTGCGGGTACGTTGGGTATGGAAGTTCCAGGTGACATGGGCTAGCTACCTATTGTCGGAGTGACCTAAAGAATAAGCTTGAGTACCCTGACTAGCCACTATACGTTATCAGGATTAGTGAGAGTGTTCGGGGATGGCCCATGGTCTGGCATATCATCCACGTTGATAACCGGACATGTACTCCTAATCGTCTTTCCAGAGTTAGAGTTGTTGGCCACATGCATACGGAGTAGTGATGTTGCATTCGCATTTACATGCATCCTTGATATATATTGATTATATCTGTGTTGATTGATGTATGTTGTATGCCATCTTAATTACTATTCCATTCCGTTTACATATATTCATGATTGTGTTTCTTACCCCTCTCTTTGTTATTCTTGTGCTTATGTTGTGGTATATGCAGAGGAGGGTGAGCATGCTGACGAGGAGTGATCCCGAGGAGATCTCTCTCAGTAGTTAGGATTTATGATTTATGTTATTCGGTTTTATTCCGATGTATTATCGGTATATGTATACCAGCTCTGATATGTGACATCAGGACTTGGGTTACGTTTATTATTTATGTTTTCCGCAGTTGGTTTTTAAAGGATTTCGATTATTTCAGATTCCTATGTTTTACGTTATAGATGATGTGATGCACATTACCCTTGAGGATATGTTTTTATTTTAATTGTAATTTTTTTTAAAAGACATGTATGATTTTATTCATGTTTTATTATATGTGGTGTAGTGGGTGTCACACAATATGTCTGTATTATGTGTGATTCGCAACTTGTTATGAAACAACTAACGAGGGAGTATAAGTGCAAAAGACCTGCACTCTTAGGATGTTATGAAACGGCTGGCTCTTTGTTAAAAGAGTTTGCTGATGTCAGAATCATGCACATTCCACGAGGGGAAAATGATGAAGCTAATGATTTGGCCCAACATGCTTCTGGGTATAGGGAATTAAAATTGGGAGAAGGCCAATTTAATGATTGTTTTCCAGAAGTCATGAATGTTGAGAATCAGTCAGCCGATGATTGGAGGAATGAATTGTTAGATTATTTGAAGGATCCATGGGCTAAAGTTGATTCTAAGATTAGACAAAGGGCCTTGAAAGTGATGAAGGAAGTCCATGAAGGGATTTGTGGGGCTCATAGAGCTGGAGTAGTTATGAGGTGGACTTTGCATCGAATAGGGTTATTATTGGCCTACTATTACGGCTGATTGTCATGCCTATGCTAAAGGTTGTGAAGCCTGTCAAAAGCATGGTCCTGTTCAAAGAGTCCCAGCCGAGGAGATCCATGCCATTGTCAAACCTTGGCCTTCCAGGGGATGGGCAATGGATCTAATTGGGAAAATATACCCTTCATCTTCTAAACGACATGCCTTTGTCATTGTAGCCACTAATTATTTCACCAAATGGGTGGAGGCACAGCCGATGGTGAATGTTACACAGCAAGATGTGATTAACTACATCAAGCAACATATCATCTATAGATATGGTATTCCTGAATCGATCACAACAAACCAGGGTACCATGTTCACAGGGGATAAAATGGTGGCCTTTGCTCAGGAGTATGGAATTAAATTAATCCACTCTTCTCCTTACTATGCTCAGGCGAATGGGCAGGTTGAGGCTACTAATAAGATATTGATTGCCATGATTAAGAAGACTCTTGAGGATAAGCCCAGAAGGTGGCATGAAGCTTTGTCTGAAGTTTTGTGGGCATATAGGAACTCAGTCCACTGCAACTGGTTTCACACCTTATCGGCTGACCTTTGGTCATGATGCTTTTTTGCCATTGGAATTGAAGGTCAAATCCTTTAGAGTGGCTAAACAACATTGGCTGATTTTTTATGATTATCATCAGGCAATGATGATGGAATTGGAATCGGCTGATGAGGATAGATTAATGGCCTTAGAGAATATTCGGCTGAACAAGCAAAAGGTTGTTAAGGCTTACAATAAGAAAGTAAAAAGTAAACGTTTTGCCGAGGAGACTTAGTTTGGAAAACCGTTTTGCCAATTGGGATTAAGGATCTTTAATATAGGAAATGGTCGCGAAATTGGGAAGGTCCATTTATTATTAGTCAAGTTATTCTTGGGGATGCTTATCGGCTAGTCAATATGCAAGGAGAAGAGTTTAATCGAAGTATAAACGGGAAATACTGGAAGTCATATTATCCTTCTGTTTCGAAAACAAGGGATTCAAAATAAGAAGGATTAAGGCCTTCCATACAAATTGTTCTTTGAAAGAAAAGTGTAAGAAAAATACAACATTCAAATCCTAATAGTTATGTGAAGGTCTTGCTGCTGAACTTGAGAGCTTGGGTTTGAATTTAATTGCTTCAGCTGAGGTTGGTCCAACCATCTGTGTTTCAGCCGAAGGAAGTTCCGTAGTTGGTTGGGCCTGGTCACCTTTATCTTCTTTGGCAGATGACTTGGTTGTTGTGTCAGCCGAAGGCAAAGGAGGTGTATGCTTGGGGGCAGGAACTTTTTCTGTTTTTTCCTCGATTTGGTTTGGAGGAGAAGCAGGGTCAGATAATGGAAGTTCTTCCTCAAAAGGCATAGTGGGGTTGATCACAGCAACCTCGGTCACAGTTGCTTCAGAAAGTTAGGCACTGCCTCTTCTTCAACAATGTCAGCCGAAATAGGTCCTTCAAAAAGCTTGGGGGTAGCCATGGGTGATTTGGCTTCAGCTATGAGAATTTTCAGGTTCTCCCAGTCCTCTTGAGCCGTAGCCATGCCACGCTCAGCTGTGGCCATGTCTTCTTTCAAAGCTTCCTTTTGCTGAGCCAAAGGGACAATCTCAGTATCCAGAGACTTGGATTGACAATATATTTGGTTTCTGGTCTTTGCACTGGTTGCGAGCTTCTTCTCTATTTGCTCCAGCTTGGGCTTAGTCACAGCTATCTCCTTGTCTATTTTCTCCCTTTCGGCTATCAGGTGCTTCAGCTGAGCAGAAAGCTGTTGATTTTCAACTAAGTCCACTTGCCTTTCTGCCTCGATTGATTGGAAGGAGGTCTGGAAGTTGATCTTCTGTTCCTCAAGTTGGGCTAGCCGGTTAGGTTGTTCAGACTCTTCTCATGATGACTTCGGTGGGCCACATAGTTAAAGGAGATGTCACCTACCTTTGCGGCTATGCGATTGAGAGCTTCCTTTTGTGGACCAGAAATGCCTCTAGTATAGATAGCCAATGAAAGACCCACTCTTAGCTCTATAACTGCTGCTTCATCCACAGGGATATCTTTGTGAAGTTGTTCTTCAATGCGGGAGATGTGTTCTTCTATGGGAGAGCTGGGAATCGGAAGTGGACCTAGAGGGATGGCCATTTGGAAATAGCCAGAGAGTTCTTCTTCGGGAATGGAGTCTTCAATTGTTTCAGTTGGTAAAGTTAGCATGGTTTGAACTTTTGCTTCTCTAATTGGCTGCTTTGTCGATTGTGCCTGATGGGTTGGAATGGTAGTCGGTTCAGGAATGGTAGCCATATCAGGAGCATTGGTTGATTGAGGAATGCCAGCCATTTCCAAAGTGCCAGTTGTTGCAGGGGCACTTGGCTGAGCCTCAGGAAGTATAGCCGACTAATGGAAAGAAAAGTAAAGGAGCAAGGTTAGCCGTTTAAACTAGTACAAAATAAGAAATGGAAGTAAGAGAGGTGAAATGAGTATCCCTGGACGGCTGAACTTGAAAGGTGCAATTTCTTCTTTCTGATAAGTGAGCGAGGAGTCTCGGTTGCTTGGAGATCCTGAATAACATTAGCTATGACTTCAGTTGGGGAAGCCTCAGCATGAGTTTCTTGTGAGGATCTAGTTTGAACAGTTCTTGTTGTTTTTGCTTTCTGAGAACAAAAGACAAGAAAGAGGTTTTGAGAGGAACAAAAGAATGAATCGGCAAAGGTATTGAGGAGAGAAGAAGGTTCTTTACCTTAGCCGATTTCTCAGCCGAAGAAGGCTTGGTTGATGGCCTGGAACTTTCTTGAGGCTGAATCACTAGCCTTGTTTGTCTTGTTCTCTTCCTAGCAGTTGTAAGAGGAGTAGAGTCTGGCATTTCATCCACATCAATAACTTGTTTCCCTAAAAGAAGAGGAGAGCTGAATCAGCCGAGAGATTCTTAGAAATAAGTAGAAAAGAATGAAACAGAAAAATATTTGGCGTACCTCTGGATTTGGGAGGAGGTTTGGTAGTTGGGATTTTCTTGCTTGATGAAGGTGTTGCTTTTGGAATTGGTGGAGAAGGTGGTTCTGGTTGCCCATCATCTATCAGTCTGGCCATATATTTGGATAATTCTTCAGAGAAGAGTTTTTGAGGAACGAATGGCCACCAGTTGATTTATGATGACGTTTGTCTTGGCTGCCGATCAAAGGAGATATATGTGAATGCCAACAAGAGCTTTATGTTAGCCGAGGTAATATCGGCTACTTGTTTGGCTGATAGAGTTGGCCTGCTGTAAGGAGAAGCTTTTGATTCATAGGTGTAACACCCCGATTTTTCGATTTTTCCTAATTAATCAGTATTTATGAACTTATATTTTATTCGGGGCCTTATAAATGGCAATAAAATATTCTGACCAGATAGAAATGTCCTACACAACCATAGGAAGCCATGGTTAAGTTTCGGGCGAAAGCTCAAACGGAGCCCGGTCTGCGTTTTTCACGGAGAGTGGTCTTTTTCTACTATCGAGACCTAATTCTGACTCGTGAACGAAATAGTTAGGTTTTATATTTTATTTCCAACAATATTGGTTATTTTGAAAATATTCAAAATAAATAAGTCGTCATACGACTTTCTTGGGTGAAAACCTAAATCGGGTGAAGAACGGAGCTGAATACGAGATTTCAGTGACCTGCCACGGATAAGGTTGAAGTCACATGGTGTGCTATGACTTATCAGTGACTCATCGGTGTAATGATTACGTTTAGAAAATATCTGGACGTAAAATGACTAAAATGCCCTTGACCCTTTTCATAATTACCATATGCCCTTGAATGAAAAGACCGTTTTGCCCTTGAGAATTTATGGAATAACCATTCTGACCCTATGACTCACCATGTCATCATTACCTTTCTAGAAATATCTAGATATTTATAAGGGAAATGACCAAAATGCCCCTAGTCTTTGAAGGAATTACCAAATTACCCTTTTGGTTATTTACAAGTTTGCCATGACATCAATTATATATATTTCTCTCTTTCTCTCTCTTGGCCATTTCGGCCACACTCTCTCTCTCTTCTTTCTCTCACTTGTTCATCCAAATTCATAGAGTTCTTGAAGTTCTTCATGTGTGTTCTTCATAAGTTCTTCACAAAAACCCTAGTTTGATCTTCAAAAGTTGAAGTTTTTGAGTGAAAACTTGTTTCTTCTTCACTAACCTTTGATCCTAGGAGGTATGATCCTCATCTTAACTCTCTCAATCTCTCTATTTCATCTCTTGAATCACTTGATTCATGAAGATCCAAGTTTAGATCTAGAACTTTGAAAATCCATAGAAAATTGTAGAAAAATCCTATGATCATGAAACCAATTTCTATGAAACCACCATGATGTGTACTTTGAGTGTCTAGAAACACGAACCCAAAAGAAATTTTCTCCCTATTCTTCCATGGGAGGGCCGAATCCTAATCATGATGAAAGGATGGGTTTTGTTGCAATTTTTGGCTATACAACACTTGTTCTAGCTTACTTGATGTCTTTGAACCCTAAACCCAAGAGCAAAACATCAACCAAAGCTCCTAACCTATTTCTCCTCTTCATGGCCGAAACATATAGGGTGTGGAACCATGAGTTTTGTCTCAAATTTTTGGGTCATAAGACTTGATTTAGTGTTAATCATGCTTAAGGACCTACCATCCAAAAGTTTAGAACCAAATGAGATCCCTAGCCTTTTTATCCTTTCATGGCCGAACCCTATACCTTCTTGGGGAAGAAAACTTATGTTTTGATGTTATAGATTGATGTTGCTTTGTTGTTTGAATTGAATTGTGTTTGATTGTTTTAGGCAACGCGAACGGAACCGGAGCCGGAGCCGAGAACCGATCGAGTTTGCATTGAACTTCCTTTGTGAGGTAAAGGGAGGTAGTTCATTTTGAGTTTGGTAGCCTCATGGTATATGATTTATTGGTGTGTTATGATTGAATTAAGACTTGATGTATATGTATACTTATGTCCTGGATTGATTGGATGTTAAGTGTTGTGCATAGCTGGTTATTTGATATAACTGTGGCACGGATGCCTTGGATGATATCTTATTGTGATATTGAACTGTTGATATATATATATATATATATATATATATATATATATATATATATATATATATATATATATATATATATATATCTATATCCTGGATGAGCATAGGACTGGCTATGTCTCGATAACTGTTAAAAGACTCGGAATCGAAAACAAAGTTTTGAAAAACGCGTTTTGAAATTAAAAGTGGGTTTTGGAAAACGTGTTGCTTTTCAAGAAAAGTTAAGTTCCCTTTTTTGAAAAGTATGTTCTTTTGAAAAGTATGTTCTTTTGAGAAGTATGTTCTTTAAAAAGTGGTTTTGTGAAAAGTCGTGCAAAATGTGTTTTATTCTGTAAAGTGTTTAAAAAGGGCGTGAAACCTTAGAAAACGGTTTTGTTTTCAAGAAAGGTGTTTTTCCTGGAAAATGTGGAAATGCTTTATTTCAAGAAAACAATTTGAGAAAGTTTGACTGAAAAGAAAAATGATGAACCTTTGAGACGAACCCAAACCTAGTGGCCGAGACGTCGGGGCTAGTGTTTTGTGGATTGAGCACTTGGACTTCGTGTCCTGTGTTTTTGATTTGAGTGGGCTTAATGCCTTTTTGAAACGAGTCGTGGACTTTATATCTCGACATTTGAAAGAATAAATGTGGATTGAGCACTCGGACTTCGTGTCCTGTGTTTTTGATTTGAGTGGGCTTAATGCCTTTTTGAAACGAGTCGTGGACTTTATGTCTCGACATTTGAAAGAATGAACGCAAAGAAAACAGAAAACTTTCTGTGTACATGCATGAACCGGCAGACGTGCCATTTGAAACCGAGCTACAACTCTAGTAGTTGAGAATGGAACCGGTTAAGACCACTAGGTCTGTAGGGGCATTCTGTGTGTCGAGATTCCACAAGTGGCCGGCGGCCTCGCGACCCCGTGCCGTGGTGAGTCGACTACCCAGCACGAATGAACTCGATCAGGGACTGGACTATTCAGGATATGGTTATGACGTGGTACCCTGGAACAATTGTTGTTCGGACCTAAATAGAGAGGCCGACTCATGAGAACAATTGTGTTACGGGTGTTACTACGGCCTATCGCTCGATGTTGGGAAGTTAGAATCTCCGGAGTACATGAATTAGAAAGATGATATTGAAGTCTCATGCATTATTATAAATCATGATTGTGTTTGAGATATTATATTGTGTTGTATAGATAACTGTTCATATGACTGTAATTATGCTGTTTGTCGCCTGTGCGGCTATCGTGATAAACTTATTATATGAGTATCTCACCTTTGCCTGTACAGGTTGGACACCTGGTTGTGTTTTTGAAACACATGTACAGATGTTGATCATAGGTCCCCGCGGAGACGTGAGGACTCGGATGATGGAGCGTTCTGATGAAGTTGACGTTGGGTTGTATCCCAATGGCTACTTTTAGCCGACCAGCTTAGGAGTCTTTTATTTTGAGCAGTCTTATATTATATTACTGCAAGCTTTTGAACTTCTGTTTTCAAGTTTGTAATAACTTATATCTTAGACCAGGATTTATGTTATGTTTACGTTTTTATGAACAGTGAATATCAACATGTGATATGAAGTTTATTCCTTCATCTTGAGTTTGTATTGCCTATGCATGCAGAAAATTTTTAGAACCGCGTTTTCGAACGTAGCTATTTAATTAAAGTATTTTCCGAAAGCAACCAGCGTTTTATTTTCTTGATTTATTTCCGCATTATAGTCCGAGTATGTAGCACCCGCGAGGGGGGTGTTACAATAGGTGCCAGGAATACTTTGAAGAAGACCAAATTGTCGGGCAAAACATTGAGGGTTGTAGGGCTCAACAGAAGATTTGTTATTCCTAGTAGTTTGCTTTACCCAACAAAGAAGGTCTCTTGCCGTTAGAATGCTGCTCCATTCTAACACAACTTCTTGCCTTAAAGAATCATTAAAGATTTTTTCTGGAATGGTGAATATCCAATTAGGGCCAATCTTTGTGGGAAAGATTTTATTGAGTTCTGATGAGGACCTAGTTGTAGTGAGAAGTATGTTAACTATGTCAAAAGCTGATTTGGGGGCAGGTGGTATTAGATGTAAATGTTGACCCAAGATGGCAGGACGAGCAGGAAGAGTTGCTGGATTAAAAGTGGGGTCAATAAATTCGGGGAAATAATGAAGAATCCACAGTTGAAGGAACCACAGCGGTTCAGGGTTGTTATCTGGATTGCCTTTCTTCATCAGCCGCTCACGAAAAACAAATAATCCTCGGTACAACAAAGAAAGGAATAAAGGTCCCAAGGCTAGCCGATTCCCTGAAATGATGTTAGATACGAAAGCAGAATATTCCTGTACTATTTGGCAGGAGTTAAGATATATGAAGTACTTACACAGCCAATAGAGTAGAAAAGCATTATGCTCTCCATCCGAGACTGCTCCAGTCAATTGGGTGTTAGCCGATAGGAAAGTGGAGTTATGTGGCTTCCCTATGAGAAAATTTGATTCCCAAATCGGGAACAGTAGAAAGATGAAGAATGGGAAGTTCAGCCCCTTGCATTGGTAGGCTGGTGATGGAAGCTACATCTAGCAAGGTTGGGCTAGCCATGCCAAAGGGGAATATAAATCCATTGATTGATGTTGCCCAGAAACCCATAAAGCCAAAGATTAGCTCAGCATCGAGGGGGACATCGTACTGAGAGAGCATTATGATGTTGTAAATTCCCCAAGATTTCCACTCTTTTTCTCTGCTGTTCGATACCCTTCTAAGCCAATTGGAGTAAGATTGAGTCAGACGGGGCCATGTGCGGAAATCTGAAGGGCATCTATGGATGGTGAACCAGTCGCATGCTATAGAGAGAGCAAAAGTACTGGGAGCAAGAACGTATTCCAGAAAGAGTTTTCCCTCATTAATATCAAAGGTACAGGGTTTTAGGGTATACGAATTCTGGCGAACGCGAAGGAAAGTGGTGGTGTTTTCAATTTGTGGGCTTTCAGATTCTTGAGACGATTCTTGGAGTGAAGGGGTTTTGGACAATGATTCTTGAATTTCATCATCACCGCTATAAGAGTAATGGCTACGATTGGAGTTGGAATCAGACATTGAGGTGGTGATTTTCTTGGTTGACTAAAGGAAGAAGATTTTGGGAAGAGAAAAGATTGATTGCAAAAGTAACAGTAATCGACTGAAGTGGGCATGCAGTTGATTTTATAGCGGGAGCAGTTATGTAGGAAAAGAGCCGTTACCTAGTGATATGACTGTTGCAAAGTTGTAGAGGCAAGGAGTATTATGTGGAGCTCGAGAAAACGGTTACATCCTCCATTCTGTCTAACGGCTAGAATAAAGGATGCAAGGGGCAAGTGTTATATCGACAAAAATGTTCACTCGGTAGATATTGATTAATGGTCAGCCGAGTGAGCATGGTTAGGCGATAGTCGAATGAGAAGAGCCAAATGAGTAAGAATAAGGGCAGCTAAGTATATATTATTCTAGGCAGCCTAAGTAGTATTATTAATGGCAACCGAATTAATGGTAAAAATTGGTAGCCGTTTTAATACTGAGTTACAATGATAGCTGGTTAGTTGCTTAGTTGGTTCAAGTACTCTGATTTGGATTATGTGAAAAAAATTTACACGATTAATATTTGAACTAAGTTGATTAGTCGAAGATCAAGTGAAGCCCGTGTATTTAGGAGTGCTAACCGCTTATGCCTACAAAAGTGGGATTTGGGTAAAAAGACCGTTTGAAGGCTAAACGCTAGAGGGTCTACCGTTTTGAAGATTGATTTTATGCTGAGGAGATTGACCAACTAGGATGATCGTAAAGATGTGCCTAAAATATAGGAAACTTAGTTAGTCATGGTTAGCCGTTGGTTTTGTAACTGTCTATGTACTAAAGTGTCTTTTGTCAGCCATGATGTATCTTAGTTGTTGAAAAATAGGGGTTAGTGGCCAGTAGAAGAGGCTTTAGGGTAGAGTTAAAAATTTGAGTATAAATATAAGTTGTACATTTCGAATTTGGAAGAGAAGCAATCAAATACAACTTGCAAATTTTACATTCTTCATTTCGAGTTTTTAATTTTTGTACTTAGCTTTTCTCACTTTCACTTTCACACTAAACACTCTTTGGAGTAGTTTAGGAACCCACTAAGTTAGGAAACAGAATCCATTTCCTAACGTTTAAAGATCAAAAAGGGGAATCACTGTTGAAGGATTAGCCGAATAAACGGCTAGCACCAATCCATCCTACAACACTAGTTTATTTAATATTTTTATAACACAGAGTTCTCTAAGCTATAGCTACTAATTTTAAGAAGATATTTCTCATGAGTTGAAAGTACGAAAGCATGATTTGAGATATTTCTATATGACATATACTACATACACTACAGTATTTTGTATAGAAATTATGATGGTCCCATTTGGAAATGCAATTTACATGAAAGAGACCATTTGATCTGTACTAAAATAGAACCTTGAGGTTGAAGATTACCCATATAGGCTAGAATTGGATGGAGGAGAAATGAGGAAAAAGCATCCTAAAAGAATGCAAATAAGGGAGAAGAAAAATACTGGTGTTTGGATAAATTAGAAATATTTTTTATTGATTCGTTCTTATTTTTGTCCTTTGAAGAAGGGATAAAATGTCAAAATAATGATATATATTTTCTAATAACTCAGTGTGCAACCTTTTCTCTATTTTTTCCCACGAATATGGAAAATAATTTGTGATTAGTAAGTTTCTCTTATGTCTTCCCATGTTTAATAAAATCATTTTTCATTAAATACATTAGTAGACATAACAAATTAAGCTTATGAATAAAATTTCTTATAAATTATGTTATTTCTTATTAAAAACATACTCTTAAGCAGATAAATTCTATATTGATATTGGCTCTTCCATTGCAATACATCCGAGGTATCAATAATCATACCTCTGCTTCAACCATGTGACTTCCTTATGGGTTGAAATTGTTTCTCATTTCAATTCTTAGCAATCCAGCAGAGCTACTTTTACTGGTCTAATGAACCTGCCCTATAACCTTGAAAACACGGAACAAAACTAAAAGATAAGGGAATTATGATCATTGCTCAACAATGAGCAATGAGCAAAGTCAAGCTGGAATGTCTTTCTTTGTGTTGAGTATGGCTCATATGATGTAGTATCAATAAGGCTAGGGGGCGGGGGAGCTGAGCTACCGGAGAGTAGCGAAACTCCCTTGTTGTAATCTGTACCGTGATATTATAAATACCACTTGTAACACTGAAACCCTACTTTACTGAGAAATAAAACTGAACTACAGCTACTCTGTAGTCGCTGACGTAGGCACAATTGGCCGAACAGCGTGAACAAATATCGTGTCCTATTTGCGTTTTTCGTTTCCTCTTTTCTTCTATACTGTTGCTGTTCTAACAATTGGTATCAGATGACGTTTAACTTAGGTGCGAAATTCGAAGTAGCAAGGTTCGACGGGACGGGCAATTTCGGATTATGGCTGAGAAGGGTTAAGGATCTGTTGGCTCAGCAAAGTTTACAGAAGGCGCTGCGTGAGATGAAACTGGCAGAGATGGCGGACGACGATTGGATAGAGATGAAGGAGAAGGCTGCAGGATTGATACGCCTATGTGTTTCAGATGAGGTGATGTATCATATCCTGGACCTAACGACTCCGAAGGTGGTTTGGGATAAATTGGAGAGTCGATATCAATCAAAGACGCTGATGAACAAACTGTTTGCGAAGCAACGACTATACAGCCTTAGGATGCAGGAAGGATCTGATTTGCAACAGCACGTAAATACCTTCAACAGCATAATCACTGATCTGGCGAGGCTTGGGGTTAAGGTCGATGACGAATATAAGGCAATCATTCTCCTGTGCTCATTACCAGGTTCGAATGACCACTTAGTGACTACTCTTACCTACGGGAAAGACACTATCAGCCTCGACGATATTACTGCTGCACTCGTGTCTCATTCTCAAAGGAGACAGAGCGCAGAGGAAGGAAGTCAAGGAGGCGAGGGTCTGTATGTGAAGGGGGGTCAAGATCGTGGGCGGAGCAATGGTAAAGGAGGTTCTGGAAAGAAGAGGTCAAAATCCAAGAACAAGAAAACAGCAGAGTGTTACAGTTGCAAACAGATTGGGCATTGGAAGAGGGACTGTTCAAACAAAAAGCAGGGCTCATCCAGCTCTCTGCAAATGTGATCCAAACCGATGATTCTGGCAGTGAAGGCGATATTCTTTGTGTTTCAGACAGCAAGTGCACAGAGGCGTGGATTCTTGATTCTGGTTATTCTTATCACATGACACCGCACCGGGAATGGTTCACTACATTCAGGTCAGGCAGCTTTGGGTTCGTTTATTTGGGTGATGATAAAGCTTGTACTATCCAAGGAATGGGACAAATCAAAATTGCTATGGACGATGGTGGCGTGCGAACGTTGAATGATGTCAGATACATCCCAGAATTGAAAAAGAATTTGATTTCCTTAGGTACTCTATAGGCAAATGGTTTTTCCTACAGGTCTGATGGAGATAGGGACATCATGAAGGTCAGCAAGGGTGCCTTGACAGTGATGAGAGCAAAGAGGACTGCAGGTAACATCTACAAACTGTTGGGAGCTATGGTTGTAGGTGATGTTGCGACAGTTGAGTCAGATAACGATGCAACTAAGCTCTGGCATATGCGTCTGGGTCATCTCAGTGAGCGTGGGATGATGGAACTTCATAAGAGAGATCTATTGAAGGGTGTTCGCAGTTGCAAGATGGATCTGTGCGAGTATTGTGTACTCGGGAAACAGTGTCGTGTTCAGTTCCAGACCGGGAAACACAAAACAGAGGGAATCCTAGACTATGTTCATTTGGATATGTGGGGGCCTACCAAAGAGCCCTCCATGGGTGGTTCCAGGTATTTTGTGACTTTTACTGATGATTTTGCTCGTAAGGTTTGGGTGTATTTTTTGCAACATAAATCTGAAGTCTTTATGAAGTTCAAGCTGTGGAAGGCTGAAGTAGAGAATCAAACGGGCAGAAAAATCAAATATTTGCGGTCAGATAATGGGACAGAGTACACTAATTCGAATTTCCAGAAATTCTGTGAAGAACATGGTATCTAGAGGCATTTTTCAGTTCGCAAGACACCATAGCAGAATGGTGTGGCAAAAAGAATGAACAAGTCTTTAACTAAAAGGGCAAGATGTCTCCGGTTGAATGCTGGGTTGTCAAAGGGTTTTCTGGGTAGAGGCAATTAACATGGCTTGCTATCTCCACAACAGGTGACCACGGGCTTCATTGGAGGGGAAGGTTGCAGAGGAGGTATCGATAGGCAATCCCATTGATCTTACCAATTTAAGGATTTTTGGGTGTCCAGCTTATTTGCATATATCCAGTGAAGATCGATCCAAACTTGATCCAAAGTCGAAGAAGTGTGTCTTCGTAGGATACTCAAAAGGTGTAAAGGGGTTCAAGTTATGGGATTCGGTTTCAAAGATGGTCACCAGTAGAGATGTTGTTTTTGATGAGCAGTTCATGCTGAAGAAGTCAGTTGCAACAGATGTGATAGCCTCTGAAGGGGAAACTTCCAGCAATAAGGTGATTCAGGTGCATATTGAGCCGTCCCAGTGAGCAATGTGCAGACAGTACCAGAACCACTAGCCGAACCAGGCTCTCCCGTTGAGCCATACCATGGACCTGAAGATTCAGGTGGAGTACATGACTATTCTCTTGTACGTGACAGAGAACGACGACAGATCAAGCCACCAGAGAGATGTGGGTTTGAAGACTTAGCAACATATGCACTTCTTACTAGTTCTGGAGATCCATCCACCTTTCGAGAGGCTATAGCTAGCCAGGAGAAAGATCAGTGGATGGGTGCTATGATGGAGGAGATGGAGTCCTTGCAGAAAAATGAGACATGGGAGCTTGTTCAGCTTCCTAAGGGCAAAAGAGCTATGGCTGCAAGTGGGTGTACAAGAGAAAACCAACAGTAACAGAAAAAGAAGGGGAAAAGTTCAAGGCTCGTCTTGTAGCAAAAGGGTACTCACAGCAGAAGGGGATTGACTATGATGAGATTTTCTCTCCGGTCGTCAGACATACCTTTATCAGGGCAGTGTTAGCCTTGGTAGCCAGTCGAAACATGCATTTAGAGCAGATGGATGTGAAGACGGCATTTCTCACGGTAGTCTAAATGAGCAAATTTACATGCAGCAGCCAGAGGGTTTCAGTGACATTGGCAAGGGCAGACTTGTTTGCAAACTGAAGAGGTCTTTGTATGGTTTAAAGCAGTCTCCAAGGCAATGGTACAAGCGCTTTGATTCATACATGCTTCAGATTGGCTACAGAAGGTGTGAGTATGATTGTTGTGTTTATGTTAGGAGCCTTGATGATGGTTCTTTTATTTTCCTGTTACTGTATGTGGATGACATATTGATCGCTACTAATCATCTACATGATGTAAATGATCTGAAAACCATGTTGGGAAAGGAGTTTGACATGATGGACTTAGGGGCTGCTAAGAAGATTCTTGGGATGGAAATTCACAAGGATAGGAGTGCTAGAAAATTATGGCTCTCTCAGAAAAGCTATGTTGAAAAGGTGCTAGACAGATTTGACATGAGTATTTCGAAGGCTGTGAGTACTCCGTTGGCGAATCACTTTATGCTCTCGTTGGATCAGTGTCCAAAGACAGATGTAGAAGCTGAGTATATGTCAAAGGTTCCTTATGCTAGTGTTGTTGGTTGTTTAATGTATGCTATGGTCTGCACAAGGCCGGATTTGGCACAAGCTGTAAGTCAAGTTTGCAAGTTTATGTCCAAACCAGGGAAGCATCATTGGGAAGCAGTCAAGTGGATTTTCAGGTACATAAGAGGTACAACAGGTCATGGTATCATGTTTGGCAGTGAAAAGGGTGATCCTTCAGTTGTAGGATATGTTGATTCAGATTATGCGGGTGATATGGATGATAGGAGGTCTACAACGGGATATGTCTATACTCTTGCAGGTGGACCTATTTGTTGGAAGTCATCAGTTCAATCCATAGTGGCCATGTCGACAACTGAAGCAGAGTACATGGCAGTAGCAGAAGCTGCAAAAGAAGCCTTATGGCTTACAGGACTAGTGAAGGAATTGGGTGTTGAGCAAGGTGGAGTTCGGTTGCATTGTGATAGTCAGAGCGCCATTTACTTGGCAAAGAATCAGGTGTATCACGCCAGGACCAAGCATATTGATGTGAGGTTTCACAAGATCAGAGAGCTACTAGCATCTGGACAGATACTACTTGAAAAGGTTCATACTTCAGAGAATGCAACTGATATGTTGACCAAGCCAGTCACTAGTGACAAGTTCAAGCATTGCTTGGACTTGTTACATATTACTCAGTGATCAAGCAGGAGTTCTACCACCCAATGCCAAGGATGTGATTGTCATGCAGTGAATCTTCATAGGGGTTTGATATTCGCCAAGGTGGAGATTGTTGAGTATGGCTCATATGATGCAGTATCAATAAGGTTGGGGGCGGGGGAGCTGAGCTAGCGGAGCGTGATATTATAAGTTCAGGGGTATTGTTATAATCTGTACCGTGATATTATAAATACCACTTGTAACACTAAAACCCTACTTTACTGAGAAATAAAACGGAACTACAACTACTCTGTAGTCGCTGACGTAGGCACAATTGGCCGAACAGCGTGAACAAATATCATGTCCTATTTGCGTTTTTCGTTTCCTCTTTTCTTTTATAATGTTGTTTTTCTAACACTTTGAATGGTTGCTTAACCTCTATGAATGAATATCAAATTGAGAGGTACCAAAGTTTAAACCTTTTATTTGGCTCTGCGTGATAACATGATTTTGTTGACAGTGTCTAGTATGATTTTTTTTTTTTTCATTCCAATAATTGTCCAGATATCAAATATGAACTTACAAATGCATGTGCAATGTCTATATATCCTGACTATAAATTTCATCCATATTAAACAAATTCCTGAACTTCCCGTAAAATTTCATAACTTCTCTGCTTAAACAATCTGCTTATTAATTTGCACAACAAAAGGCTTTAATAGTTAGATTTCATGTTAAGATTGTTGAAATACTTCAATGATATATAACCAAGGTCAATAAACAGTATGCTTTGTCCAAAGCTGGGATTAAGGACGGGATTTGTTTCAGCCTTGGCCAATCAATCAATTCATGGGAGAGCAAGAAGGATTTATAGAATTACTGAAGTAAATCAAACAGTTGAATGATGTGTGGTGCATATGCATCCAAAAATATGTTCTCTCTACATCAAGATGTGTCTTAATCAATACTATGAGAGTTGGTGCGTCTTTATCTTGCCATTCACACGTGACTTCCTATTCATGCATAGTGGTGGGCAGATATTTTGTAGCAATACTAGATGTGTTAGGTCTTGGTCTTGGTTGATAGCTAATTTTGGAGGATCTAGCCAAAATTTTCAGATTGGTGTAATTGTCCTTTGTCTTGTATTGAGAGCAGTGTATCCTGATGTAGTGTGATTTTATTTACGGGTTGGAATAGAGGATCTAGCCTTCAATTTTCAGATTGGTGTAATTGTCCTTCGTCTTGTATTGGAGCAGTGTATCCTGATGTAGTATGATTTTATTTATGGGTTGGAGTATCCCTTGTGTTAATAATTCAATTTCACTTACCAAAAAAAAAAGATGTGCTAGGTAACTGCTGTAGGGAACTTTGGCTTTCACATTTAGCAATATGCTATCTCCAGTAAAGGTAATTCTTTCGGTTATGGTTTTGATTAAATTGTGAGAGTTGTTTTCACGGTAATCTTCTTCATTTTCTTTCAAAGTTTGTACTATTAACAACTGACATGAGAGAAGAAGTTAGATTAAACAAGTTGACCATAATTTGGCAGTTGGCATAATCCTTTTCAAAATGCAAATGCATTTGGTATATATTCTGAATATGCATACAAAATTTTGCAGTGTCTACTATAGCAAGCAAGCTGAAGACTTCTTTACATGGGATGGAGCAACAGTTTGAGTACATTTTCTGACCTACGTGATGAATTTTGTGCTATTGATTCCACATTTGCACTAGATGAATTAGTCTTATAACTGACTTCACAAAACATCTACTACAATCTTATCATAATTTATAAAGGAATCTTAATTAAATTCTAGTAGGTTCTACAATCAGAAATACTATTATTAGCTATTGTTCTTCATTATAATATAATCACCTCTTCACTTTGTTATTTGTGGTCAACCAACCTCTCTCTGTCCAGTGGGCTTATCAGCCGGAGAACTGCAATCCAATTGCATGTAAGAATTGTTCTAAATGAATGCTATTCTAGAAGGCTATAATTTTCTTCGACAGAATCATAATCCGAAGAAGGGCCACAAAACATGCCTCCCCATTGAGGGAAATAGATCAAGGTTACTGGAAGAGTACAAAATATCATCATTATGCCCATTAGGGATATGCTTGTTTGCTTCGTCATGTTGGCGCCTGAGAACAACAACATTTGAGTGATAACAGCTCCTATCGTTCCACCGCTCCCTGTCATGCCGGATATTACGCCAAGTGACCTGTAAATATGGACGCGACGAAAAATTTAACCTTACCTAATCTTTGTGCTCAACATGTCTAAAACAGATTTATTCTTCCTCCTGGATATCGGGAAATTATATTGGACTCCAACTAATTTGAGTCAAGCCGAAAAGAATCATTTAAGAGGACAAAACTCTTTCAACGTCTATTTTTATCATTTATAATACTCGAACCCATTATAATAATTGTCTAAAACAGTTTTTTCATTTTTAATTTTGCTAGACTACCAAAATTTTCAAGGCTATATTTTTTTTTGGATAATAATAAAGTTTAGGTTAGGGAAAGGCACGCCCATTTGTAAGGTCGGAGAAGATCATCAATATCGACGAAGATTTATAATGAAATTTATATATCGCCTACCAATAATAAAAACCTGAAAATCTAACTCAAACCGCGAGTGTAAGCAGAAGGCTTCATGAAATGCATCAACCTCTATTGATTTTTTACACTATATATGCTCACGTGAAATCAACCATTTAACAAAGTTATATTGCAGTCGTTATATCATTCAACAACTAGCTTGAGACTCTTGGTATGAGGAATTTTTAATTCATAATCGAAATCGTAGGGATGGCAATGGGTAAAGTCTGAGTAAGGTATTATAGTATCCGTCCCCATACCCGCGTTTGAAAAAAATATCCATATCCGGACCCGTATCCGCGTGGGTAGCAACTTAAGTACCCTTACCCGTACCATCTGAGTATCTAAGTATCCATACCCGCACTTTAACTAAGAAAAAGGGAAAACATAACACAAAGAACATCAGCGACTGTTGTTAGTGTTTAGGTCAGTAGGTGATTAAGTTTGAAAAGGAAATATAGTTAAGAAAACGTAGGTTAAATTAATTTTATTTTTAAAATTTAATATATAATTATAATTATATGTATTAATATAAATAAAAAATATATATAAATATATTTATATATATATGCGGGTGCGACGCGAGGTGGGTACTAGGGTACCCGTACCTACAAAACTGGTATTTATCCTATTCATCATGAATATTTTTTTTTTGGATACCCAACCGATAGAGTCCAAATTTCCATCCTTACACAAAAGTATTGTTTACAGTGAGATATCCTATGGTGTCCTCTTTTCTTGTGTCCCCTATTGGTGGAATGAATGTGGGGAAAAAAATATGTATATTTTAAAGTATAAAAATACAATATTAGTATTTAAAAATAATGTATAAATACTAGAAATTAATGCTAGTAACTCCAAAACTTGTTTCCGTTGCCTTCAAGTACGTCCGGTGAAAGTTGAGAAAAAAAAGTTGTTTTCGTAAGAGTTAAGAATTAAGACAGAGTGGAATATACTCCATAAGGTTACACGGGTGGCTCTTTTTTTTAACAAAATTACAAGGGTGGCTCTTAGTGATATTATATGATGTTATTATATAATTATTACAGTTATTAATTTAATTTTTTTAAAAGAAATATATAGTTATTAGTTAAACCTTTTTAATAAATAATCATTCTTCGTTAATCCTCCATCAAAATTTTCTATATGTAGTTTCAGTAAATTAATGACTCAACATCAATTAAATTTTGAGTAGTGTCAAGCTAGCTAACCTCTTGGAAACGAAAGGAACCACACCAAACGTGAGGCCAGAAGCAGCTTGAACAAAAACAGAAAAGCAGCACATGACAAGGATAGAGCTCCACAGCGAATCAACTCGACCAAGCAAAAAACATAGCAAACCCGCCACCGTTTGGACAACCCACAAACTCCACAACCTTCCCCTCATCCCAAAATTCTTCCCCATTACGTCAGAAACAATCCCTCCCATTGGCCTAGAAAATAAATTCGCCATCCCAAAACACGCCGCAATAGTCCCAGCAACTTGGACATTCACGCTAAACCTGTCATAAAAATACTGTGCTATGATGTTATCCGTAGTTAGCTCCACCCCAAAAGAGAACCCATAAAGCAGACTCAGAATCCACGCTCTGTAATTGGACAAACCACGAAACACAACCTTGAACACGTTCTCTTTTCTACCCTTCTGTGAACCCGCGTTGTAGTTACCTGGATTTTTTTTCACACACCACAATAGTTATACCTTCTTATATATACTGGAAAATAAAGGTAGAAAAGAGAGAAAGCTATCATTTCAATCTTGAATTTATAAACACTTACTATAACACAATCTGATTTTTAATACACTAATTATATTTGTCTTTGAATCTATAGACTTATTTGACTAATGAATCATAATGTTAGAGACTAAAATAACATTTTTTTTAAAATGAATACTTGAAACAGCGATTTAGAATGTTTTGGAACTGCTTTTTGTTTTAGGGTGAAGGGTAAGGTGCACCACCCAAGTGGCACATTCTGCTGATACACTCAATTTACCAGCTGATTAGTTGATTTGTCAACTTATATTCCAATAACCTATCTTTTGACATTTTGATTGATTCAAGTGACAAAATGAGTGAACCAAAATATGTCACTTGAGTGATGCATCACTATATCACTTTGGTGGGCGATGCACCTTAGACAACATCTTTATTTTATTGTTGAAAAAAGTGATGTAAAATTATGCACGACCAATATTTTCACAAAATTGATTAGGAAGAGCAAGAGGAGTGATTTTTTTTTCCATCTAAAAATATTTTCGCCAATTATGTCAGTCACATCTTATGGCAATTAATAAGGATTATTTATCATTAAAATAATCCTCTCATGTAATACATGAGAGATTAATCTCTCTCGGAATACTCTTAAATGTTTAAGTAGGAATCTCTTCCAATAGTATTTTTTTATATACATAAATTAAAGATCACATATTTAAGGGACCGAAGTTCCTTCCACTTGATCCAACACATATTGTCGTGTAATCCCATCAACGATAAGTGTACTATGTTTCATTTAAGTATTTCTCCTTTTCCATCATCTCACTCTTTTTCATATAATTCCATTTTCAACTTCCAAACTGTGTATGCAATTTTAGTGTTTCCACTTTATTTGTAAAAATTGATGGAAACTCATTATCATATAGTTAACTGATTAATCATTAACTACAAATCTACCAATTAAATAACTCATTAACCATCTAACATATGTGATTAATTATGAATTAATTAACCATTAATTAATTAATCATTAAAAAAAAAAGGTGTGAGAGTTCAAAGCATGATTAGTAGTTACCTGAAGGTAGGTCTTGGCCAAATGCCAACACCATGATACCGGTGACTAGTTGAAAAACCGCAGGAACCAAAAACGCTAACCTCCAAGCTGTGGAAGATGGCACATTGAAGAGATACATGACGAGGGAATAGACCAGAGGCATGACTAGCTGAGTCACGCCAGCACCGACGTTCGCCCACCCAGCCGCGACGCCGTTGGCCATGCCCACAACGTTGCCGGAGAACATAGAGCTCATCCAGAACTGGTTAGAGACGAAGTTCGCGAGAGAGAACCCCACGAGGAACCGGATGGTGATGAAGGCTTGGGGTGTGGAGGCAAGAGAGGTTGCGAGGATGATGGGTGCGGTGAGAAGGGAGAGTGTGCCTGAGGCTATGCGTGGGCCCACTAGGTCGCAGGTGGGGCCCATCAAGAAACGGGAGCAGATGGAGCCGACGAAGGAGGCGATGCCGGCGGCACCTATGTCAGCGGCGGTGAGGTTGAGGTCGTCGCGAATGATAGGGAGGAGTGGGGGGATGGAGAAGGTGGAGAAGAAGCACGAGAAGAGGTTGAGCCACGCCAGGTGGAAGGTGCGCATGTGGGGCGGCGCCGCCGTGAGTGGACGAAACTCGGTGGCTTTGTAGTCGGCGTCAACGGCGAGGGCAAAAGATGGTTTGGGAGAAAAGGAATTATGGTACTGAGCTTGTTGCATGGTGGATTATTTTGTTGTGGCTGTTTGAAGAAGCAAATTCTGTAACACGAAGATTCAAATAAGAAGAACTATGGAAGTTGGTCCTGTTTTTCTAGTACAGTGGAGAGATGGCTGAGGAAAAGCGCTGGTCAGGATTTGCTTCAAACAACGGAAGCAAATGTGATGCTATCGTTTTCGGCATTGGGAGAATATTTAAGGCGTTTTAATGCTTAATTTAACAAGGCTTACACAAATTAAATATTAAGGAAAACATATCTGCAAGTTTTTTTTTACACTTTTACTTATATTTTTTTTCCTATTAAAGTAATAACTTGTTAAATTGAGATGAATTAATGTGTATTATTAATTATAGGATCTAATTTCGATTCATAAACCTTTTTCACTTACATCCAGTCTAATTTCGATGGTCATACATTTTGTGGGTTCGCGTTCTTTTGATTCCCGAAAATTATTGTACATAGCATTAGAAGTTTAGGACAAATTCTCCTCCGTGTGGTATCTATGATTGTTGCATTTGTTTTTTACCCTGAAGCTTGGAGGGTCATTCGTCAGGGTCATATCAAACATGCACCCGCAAACAAGCGATGGAGAAAGAGAATTGTATAGAACGTGTAATAATGTTAAAACGTTTGGGTCAGCTAAGTGAGAAAAACAAAAAGCTTGAAAAGGGCATATAAACCTTCTGCCTCTTGATTAGCCTCTACCACCTATCTTAATGTTTTGGTTAAATTGAACTTTGCTTCCTCTAATGTACTCTAAAATTATCTTCCACAAATATCTCACATCTCGTTGATTTTCTCACTTTTTTTTACTCAAATGATCTTACTTACACGATTGCTGTAACCACAATATTGTTAGTTAACTTCATTACAAAAGAAAAAAAAAATAATTAATGTGATTTTTTCTAGTACAAAGGACGAATGTGAATTTTATGTGTCTACAACTGCAAAGGGCATAAAAGAGAAAGTACTCTAATAATCTTTTTTAAGTTCATGACCTATCCTTATAAGTTGTGCTTATTTAAATTGCCTATCAAATTATTCTGTGTTCAATTATTAGAGCACGAGAACGATACGTTAAATCCACAAAAATTGTTTCTTGAAATTTAACTTAGAACCTGCTTGTGATGGATTATTTTCTTAAAAAATCACTTATTTTTAAAATGTAGTCACTTATAGGATTTAAGATGTGTTTGTTTAAGCTTTTGGAAATAATGAGATTTTGGAAAAAAATGATTAATGCGAAAAAATTTGAAGCTATTTTGAGTAGTTTCTAATTAAAATATGATTTTATGGAGGAGATAGAGTGTGTAACAAAAAAAAACGGAACTATTTTTTGGACATAAATAACCTTATAAAGTTTTAGAAATTATGAACTCGGTCCCTTTCCCTACTCTCCATTCTCCGCGCTCGTACTGCAAAAATGGACTAAATACTTGGGCAATCAATATCAGGCACCACCCTGTGGCAATGAATGCTATCAGGCTAGTAAAAGTGTCCACGATTTTGAATTCAGTTAATTGCAGCATCGAAAGTTTTATCTTCTTCTTATTATTTTTCATTGTTGGGAAAAAGAACAGAAATGGTAAAGATAATGGTAATATAGAACAAAAATGATATTGAGAAAAAGAAAATGGTAAAAAAAAGTAGCACCGTAATGTCCTTTATTGGTTATCTTATAATGTTCTTTATTGTAATTTTGTAACAAAAAAAGCGCTTCTACATTTTTCTATCCAAACCAGTTAAAAATAATTTTTTAAAATAAAAAATGAATTTCATGATTATAAACAAACACAATTTAGCTTCTACTTTACCTAAAAAATTTCTAAAAAATAATCTCTAAATTATTTTATATGAAAATCAACTTTTTTTTAATCTGTGACAAACATCTTTGTTTTGGCTACGGAGGCCTTTAATCAGATAATGAAAACAGCAATACAGAAAGGGCTTCTCCAGGGACTGAAAGTAGGAGTTCAGGAAATAAATGTTTCTCATCTCCAATTTGCTGATGACACTTTGGTGTTTTGCCCAGCTAAAAGGAAGTACATCATAAATCTGAGAAGGATTTTAAAATGCTTCCATTTACTAACACGGCTAAAAATAAACTTCTCGAAGTCTGGGCTCATTGTGCTAGGGAAAGAGAGAGTATGGGGGGAACATATGGGGGAAAGATTAGTCTGCCAATTAATAGACCTACCCATTATCTACCTAGGTATGCCCCTAGGAGCTAATACCAAAAGTATGTCTACCTGGGCCCAGTCCTGAATGGGGTACCAAAGAAGCTAACCATGTGGAAAACCAAAGTTTTATCTAGGGCAGGGAGGCTAGTGTTAATCAAATCAGTCCTAAACAACATGCCTTTATACTTCATGAGCCTCTTTCAGATTCCTAAAGGAGTGGTGAAACGAATAATAAAGGTTCAAAGAGACTTTTTTGTTGGGGTAAGCCCTAGGGGCCAATCTATTTTGAATAGATAATCATTTGTATCATGATATTGATAATATATTTGATATATGTATAAGGCATTTATTTATTATGTTATATTTTATGATCATATTTATAGCATAATAAAGTCCTTACACTAGTGCACGAAGCACTTTTAATGTCTGTTAAAAGTGACTTTTAACGTCGGTTTCATTACAGACGTTAATACAGCAGACGTTAAAAGTGTGATATTTAACGTTGGTTCTCAACCGATGTTAAATATATTAGTTTAACGTCTGTTGCCTAGGCCACAGACGTTAAAAGTTAACATTTAACGTCGATTCACATAAAAAACAAACGTTAAAAGTTAACCTTTAACGTCGCTTATCTATACAACGGACGTTAAAAGTATATATTTTTTTTAAAAATATAACTTTTAACGACGGTTTTATATAAAACCAATGTTAAAAGTTAACCTTTAACGTCGGTTTCAAATAAAACCGACGTTAAAAGTTATATATATATTTTTTAATGCTGGTCATATTTAGTTCCCAACTCCCTGCAGAATTCTACAAATTCATTACACTCATACAACCAAAATTCTAACAAGTCCAGAATACAGAATTTTGCATAATTTACTCGATACTGTTCCAGATACATATTTTGCAATATTATTTACTCAACACTAGTCCAACTACAATTCTGAATTCTCTATAAGCTAGTCTGTACAATTCTGAATTCTATACACAATTCATATATATATATATATATATATATATATACACACACATACAAACTAATCATTCTCTTCTAAGTATGCAGGATCTATATTTTTTACTTTTTTCTCTGCAACATACTTAAAAAAGAAGGTTGCAAAAAACACTCTCAAGTCTTTGAAATCTTGTTTAGTGAGAGGAGACTGATCATTGAAAGCCTGCACAAGTTCAAATAAACTTAACATTAAATTAAGTTATCAACAAAAACAAAATATAATTAATTAACCTGAAAATTAATTACCTGCGTCCATCAGTCACTAATAGATGCTGAGACAATGTTCAACATATAAAACATCACATAGTAAGCACACTCCCAACTATTTAATTGTCTACGAGACTACAAATGAATATGAAATTGGATATCAAGTTAATGTATACTACTCCGGTCTCTATTATGAGCAAAACTTAAATAGAACCCACATATTAAGGAGTTGGTTAATCTCATTTAATGTTGTTAAAAAATTCAGGGTATTACCTAAAGTAACCTTCATAGAAAACTTTAATTTTTATTAAATGCATCTCATATTGAGTTATTGAAAAACAAAATTGGTATTAAATGAAGGTTATTTTAGGAACAATGTCATTAAATAGGATGGAAGTAGTTAAAATTTGCTTATATATTAGACCAAAAATTTTGGGACTTTTTTGCTTATAATAAGGACCGGAGGGAGTATATAGTAATGATAATAATAATAATAATAATAATAATAATAATAATAACTATTAATAAACTGATCACCTGTAGGATATATCAATCAGGATTTGATTTGGACTTGGAAGACCTACTTTTCCCATTTGCACAAGAAATGCTACATGCCTTCATAGCTCTATGATAAACAAAATATTCATGTCAATTATATATTTATAAAATAAAAGCAAATGCTATAAATTAAATTAAATTAAATAAAAGTTTACGTACGTATTGATTGAGGCCACCACCTCCTTCGCCGAATCATAGTGACACGAGCAGAAGAAGACGACAATATGCTTGCTAGGAATAAGTAGGAGCATCTGCCAAGGGCCATTCCTTACGAATGGTGCTATGTATATCTGTTTCCGATTTCTTTCCATTAGGGTCTGCATGCATGCATTGACTTTAGTGTGATCAGTCATGAAATTACCAAGAGTGAGGGAAGGGTCCAAGAATCCGTAAACAGTATCGCTGCCCCTCTCAAGTAATTGGCGATGAAGTTACCTAAGATATGCAATAAGTTGATGTTAATTAGGTAATATATTGAAATAAATTATAAAATTGTAATACCTAATTTAATATGCAATATATATAAGGTTACAAAATGTACTTACGTGCACCAAATACTTAGAATTGTGTATCCATTCACCATCAGTGCAAAATTGACCAATATCATCACCAGCGATGCTAATATGAGGTTCTCCCACAAAGCCACCGTGTTCCATCGGAATTTCAAAAATATCATTAGGATAATCCACACCAAATGCAAACAGACGAGCTAACAGAGATTGATGATGCCTTACCGGCTTCGGCTTCAATTGTAAATAAAGAAAACATAAGTAATTGAGAATACTGTAAACATAAGTAATTGAGATTGAGAATAAAGAAAACATAAGTAATTGATAATGATTATGAATACCAGGGACAACTCCAACTCCCACTGCGACAACTCCAACTCCCGCTTCGACAACTCCACCTCCATATATGAAGGTTGGGCAACTTCTTGGGATTGCCTTGATGAAAACTCCTTCAAAAGTGTTTGCGTGAAGGTGGGGTCCTTTAGAAGCAAAAACATAAGCTCTTGTCTAAAAGTTGGGTCAGAAATAACATCTTGTTTAACCTCTTCTTTAAGCTCCTCCTTATTGATCTCCTACTCGACCCGCCTACGTGACCCGCGTGTTCCATGAAATTTCTTAATGCCCACCATCCCTGGAACACCACAAACACGGCCAGGGTGGTCATCTTTCCCTAGAGCAACGACCAAGATATCTGAACGTCCCTGTGGAATAAAGGACCCTTGCGAGCTTTGTTCCTTGAGCTCCTCCTATAAAGACAAATTTTAAAAAAAAAATGTGTAAGACAATGTGTTACAATTACAAGTAGAAATGTAGTATGTTTAATTTGTTACTTACAATCTTTTCAGCAACAACGGGTGTGGCTTCAACTTTAAAATTTCCAGATTTCGTCTTTCGTCCTTCCACCCTGTGTTCTCGCGTGGGGATGGAGACGGAGGATAAACAGTTTCACATACTTCTTCTCCTGCTTCTACCCGCTCTTTCAACTTCTCCTCCCTTTTTCTCAACTTCTCATCCATCAACTTCTTCTCCACCAATCTATACCCACCTTGAGAAATGGTGTGGGGGTGGACATTCTTCGCTTGACTCGCCTTACCCTTTTCCCTTTTAACCAAAAACTCAGGACTGGCTCGGCTCAAAACAAATCTATCCCACGTACCCTTATCAAGGAACGAGTAAACATCAAGAGGAGATTTATCGATCTTCTCTCCGAATATGTACTTACTACCCAGAAAAGACTTAAACCCCGTCCAACGCTTAGCCGCAAGTTGAAGCCATTTTGTTTGATGTTCAAGAGTATTCGGCACGGTCCATGTGATCTACATTAATTACATAACAAGAAGGAGGAATTAGTAATGCATGGATCATATATAATATGCTTAAATAATGTAAATACAAACAAAGGGATCATTGGAAAATATCGTGATTGACTCCCAAATCTGATCCTTCATATTTTGCGGTATGTGATCCCAATCATCAAACAAAATGCTAGTATGGATTTTAGCTTCCAAAGCCACAAAACTGGTGAATTTCTTAGTAAGGGGTCCCATGGGCTCCAGGCGACTATCAAACTCGATCTCAAGCCTCTGGTTATTAATCCTGGATCTGGACAAACTTTTCAAAGTTGTGGCTTTCCTACCCCTTTTTTGGGAAGGCCGACTACTCGACGCTGCTGAATCTGCCCTGTGTGATGTCTGTTTAGACAAAAAAAATAATAAATTAACCTTAGCTTAACATGGATAAATAAAAATATAATTAGCCTACTTAATTAACATTATATATATAAATAAAACTTACACTATCAGTCAGCGGAGCCGTGACCGACTCATCTTGTGAATGAGGGATGTCTGCTGAATTAGTCATGTGTATGCCTGTTTAGACAAAAAAGTAATAAATTAGGTTAGTATAACATGTATAAATAAAAATACCCTAAAAATTAGGTTAGTAATTGATAAGTGCCATATTTGCTTGAAAACATTAGAAGTTAAAAGGTACTTATTGAACTTAAATTGGTGAAATTTAGTCTACTTGATCCCCAAAAGATTAATGCTGTAAATAGTTTGATTAGCAGTAAATATATTGTGAAAATTTGAAGATTGCATCTAAAACCCATGTTTTATGTATATAGGTGAAAAAATGGGAGAGTTGAAGCTTTTGATGAGCCAAAGCCGGAGAAATTCGCTTAGCTAAGGCCACCCGACTATGACAACCCGTGTATGACCACCCATCTATAACAACCCATCTATAACAACCCGTCTATGACCACCCTTCTATAGCAACCCACCTATGACCACTCGTCTATAACAACCCGTCTATGACCCATATAGTTATTACAAATGCGATAATTACTTTTTCTTTATAATTTAAATGGTAACTAAAATTGCATAAGGGACATTCCTTTCTTGTAAAAGGAATGTGCAAAACGAAGACTGTGAAGAATGACTCAAAAAGCACAAGGTTCTGTTCTGATATAATTCGCTAGGTGAATTGATTTTCGCGGGGCAAGACAGAGACTAGTGTTTTCTGCGAGCAACTGGGGAGGTTCATTCACGGGGCGAAGCTATGTTCGCGGGGAGAATGCAAGCATCAGTGTTATGAAGCTCTCTGGTTCGCGGGGCGAATACCTGTTATAACAGTTTTTGTCCAAGACTATTAGAAATCAGTTGTGGAAGGTGGAGAACTTCAAGATTCACACGGATAAGAACTTCACAAGGATCAGGGACATCACATGGATTGATGCCTCCGCTATAACCTATTAGTGATTGTTGTATAGGTCTATATATACATCTCTTGTTTTGGTTTGTGTGCATACGAGAGTTCTTTATTCCTAATTGGTCTTGTTGAACCCTAACAAAGACTCTTCGGATGATGAACAACTTGTTCCCGAAGAACGAATTCAGGAAGCTACCTCTGAAAGAGGATGGAAGGCTCCACCCATCTTTAAGGGAACAGACTCCCAGAAGCTACGGAATTTCAATGAAAACAACGAACAGTAATAAACATGTATAGATAAATAAAAATATAACCCTAAAAAAAAAACAAAACTCACATCATGGATAAACATAACTTACACTATGGTCAACTTTAATTTAGCTAGATCAATGTCCCTTCATGATGATCATCATGGGTGGCATGTACATCGTCCACCTCATTTTTCTCAATGAAAGTAGGCATGTGTATTGAGAAAGAAGGAGTCTCAAGAATATCAAGAGTTGAATCTTGATTTTCATCACTACGATGCATGTTTTTTCTTTGGAGAACCACCGACCACCTTTTGTTAGAAGGATCATTGATATAAAACACTTGTTTTGCTTGGGAAACCATGATGAAAGGCTCTTCCGTGTGACCTACCTTGCCAAGATCTGCCAATGTAAATCCTAATTCATCGATTTGTACACCATTTTTACTGTTAACCCACTTATATTTAAAAACAGGCACTGTAAACTTAGTGTAATTGACCAACCAGATCTCTTCAATGACTCCAAAGTAAGGAATCGGTGCCATAATTGGGTTTGTATCTTTTGAACTAGAGAAGTGCATGGCCTCAGCCACTATCATAACCCCACTATTTTGCATGGTACTCTTGTTATCTTGTTCCTTTGTATAAAAGGAACATATATTGATGTCGTATCCGCTCCAACATATGACATTAAAGCTACGCCCACATGCTAGCCATTTTAATGTATCATAAGCAGTACTATCATCCATCAAAATTTCTTCCTTAAACCATTTTAAGAAAGTCTTGTTATGCATGTTCAACAACCACTTTTCACTCATTCGAGGGTTTCTTACCTTGACGTCTCTTTTGTGAAGCACTTCCTCCCGACCCTTGCTGTTAACCATTACACCATATGTACCCTTGCCTTCACATCTTGCCTCATCATGACGAGGCTTAGGAACCCCTATAGGATCAGTTTTAGAAATGTAGTCTGAACAAAACTCAGTAGCTTCTTCTGCAACATACCTTTGAACAATAGATGCTTCCAGACGGTGTGGATTCTTCACATACCCTTTCAAGATCTTCATGTATCTCTCAACTGGGTACATCCACCTTAAATTAACAGGGCGACACAATCTAATCTCCCTCACCAGATGAACAATTAAGTGAACCATGATGTCAAAAAATGAAAGAGGAAAATACATCTCCAATTGGCACAAGATAATTGCAGCCTCATCTTCCAACTAATCCAACTTCTGGGGGTCAATGACTTTGTTACATATAGCATTGAAGAATGAGCACAACCTAGTTATGACATGTCTAACATTTTTAGGAGCAATACCACGAATAGCCACTGGTAGTAGTTATTGCATCAACACGTGGCAATCATGCAACTTTAAGCCAACTGATTTGAGATCATTTGAGACAAGCCTCTTAACATTTGAAGAGTAACCATGTGGCACTTTGATGCCCCGTAGACAATCACAAAAACTTGTTCTCTATTTTTTGACAAAGTATGACATGCTGAAGGCAAATATGTCCGCTTACCATCCTTTGGCTGTGGAGCTAACTGCTCTCGTATACACATCGCAACCAGATATAGACGAGCATTCACACCATCCTTCGTCTTGCCCTGAATGTTGAGAAGCGTTCCGATTACACTATCACACACATTTTTCTCCACATGTATCACATCAATATAGTGTCTAACATCAAGTTTGCACCAGTATGAAAGATCAAAGAAGATGGACCTCTTCTTCCATATGTTTTTATCAGTAGCCTTCTTTGGGCCTTTCCGAAGATAACATTGATGTCCTTCACCCGTTGATAAACTTGCTCTCCAGTTAAGGCCATCAGAGCAATTTCACTCTCCTGACATTCGTTAAAAGCTTTCTTCAATCTACGATATGGGTGATCACGCCTGAGAAATCTCCGATGTCCAAGGTAAACTGTCTTCCATCCATGTTGCAATTGAGTGAAACATGTGCCTTCTTCACATATAGGGCATGCTTTATGCCCCTTAACACTGTAGCCGGACAAGTTTCCGTATGCTGGAAAGTCATTGATGGTGCAAAATAACATGACACGCATCTTAAAAGTCTTTTTGTAATGGACGTCAAACATATAAAACACCTTCCACCCACAGCTTTTCAAGTCATCAATCAAGGGGCTTAGATAAACATCTAAGTCATTTCCTGGCTATTTTGGGCCCTAAATCATCATAGACAACATCATGTATTTGCACTTCATGCACAACCAAGGAGGTAGGTTGTAAATTACCAGGAGAACAAGCCATGAACTATGAATACTACTTAAAGTACCATACGGATTCATTCCATCCGTTGCAAGTTCAAGCCTAAGGTTTCTTGGCTCACTTCCGAAATCCGGAAACAAACTATCAATTCTCTTCCATTGCAATGAATCAGCCGGTTGGCGAAGCTGTCCATCACATTTTCTCTCATCTGCATGCCATCTAATGTTCTTTGCGTCATTTGCATTAGCAAACAATCACTTGAACCTTGGAATTATTGGAAGATACCACAACACCTTCGCAGGAGGACCCTTTTTGTTCACATCACAACTACAATCATCATCACCATCCTTCACTTTGTACCGTGATACCCTACACTTGGGGCAATTGTGCCACTCTTCATAGTCACCCCTATACAATATGCAATCATTAGGGCATGCGTGTATCTTCTTATACTCCATACCCATCGGACATAGTACTTTCTTCGCCTCATAGTTACGGTCCGGCAATGTGTTGTCTTCGGGAAGCATTTCTTTCAACAACTCAAGCAATTCAGTGAAGCTTTTATCGCTCCAACCATTTCTCACCTTCACAGTGACCAATTTTAACACCGCTGACAATCGTGTATACTTAGTGCACCCCGGATACAAAGGCTTATCCGAATCACTGCACAAAGTTTCATACACATGTGCTCACTGAAAAGACTCTTGTCCAATATCATGGATCATGTCCTCTAGTCGATCATCCTCAATATCTACGTCAACTTCCTCACTTTGGGACACAATTGGCTTGTTATTTAACAAAACATCACCACGCCATATCCATCTTATATAATTCTTGCAGATCCCATTACAAATAAGATGAGTACGTATATCCTTCACTGTACATTTCCTTAAATTCAAACATTTGACACAAGGGCAACATAACTTTCCATCACTATCAGGAAGATTTCTTTGAGAAAATTCTATAAACTCTTCCATTCCTTTCAAATACTCATCACTTATATGTTTACTAACCATCCAACTATGATCCATAACTAGAGAGGTTCTGTAGATATATACACACATACCCAATATAAGCACAATAAGGGAGATTGAAAAAGCACTAGTATTTGAAAACCTAACAACCATTTATATACCCTATAACCTAACATATCCAAATAGTGCACAAAATTGAGAAACTATATGTGCATTCAATTTCAAATACCCTATACCCTCTAATATCTTCAGCATCATATACCCTATATATACCCTCTAATACTTTCAGCATCATATACCCTATATATACCCTCTAATACTTTCATCATCTTAACCTGACAGCTATACAACTTGCTCTACTATAAGAGAATATGCCAAAGAACCAGAAAAATAATCTAAACAAAGTATCACAAGCAGCAACAGAGACCCAAGCAGTGGGAAAATCTAATGAGAGGAATAGCAAGATAAAGAAAATGATAATAACAGTTAAAAACCTAATGAGGGTTACCTTTTGGAGGAGCCGCAGCAGCTTGAGGAAGAGAAAGGAGAAGCCCAAGGTGGGGGTGCGATGGTGCAGTGGGAAACCAAACCTAATGAGAGGAGAAGCTTAATGAGAAATGGAGAAGAGAAAGGAAGAAGAGAAAGGGAGAAGAAGCATACCTAGGGCGCGATGGTGGTGGTTCGACGGAGAAGAGACAGACTCAGACAAGAGTTTTTCAAACGGAGAAGAGATGAAACTGTAGTGAGTGCGCGTAGAACAGATACCTAGGGCGCGAGCGCGGCTTAACGTTAAAAAAATTTGAGTAAAACTTTTAACGTCGGTTTTTTAAAACTTTTTAAAAATTTGAGTAAATATTTTGAGTAAAACTTTTAACGTCGGTTTTTTAAAGAACCGACGTTAAAATGTTTATTTTAACGTCTGGTTTTTTATTAACCGAGGTTAAAAGTTTTATATAAAATTTTAACGTCAGATATTCATACAACCGACGTTAAATATGATTTAAATGAGCTAATTATTTACCATTCTGCCACCGCGTCTTTTTTAACGTCAAGTTTTACTTAACCGACGTTAAATCTTATTGTAAAATCCATATTTTCCACTATTGTTAGAATAGGTAGTACATTTAATGGAACGTCAAATATGACTTGACCGTGAGATGCCATTAAATTATAGAACACTATTCTTAAATATCCATAGTCAAGTATTATTATTAATAAGGACAATAATAATACATTGAGACTATTATGTGAGTGTACTGATGACCACATCTCGCGGGTCATTGATATAAGATATCAAGTCTTCACATAAGTATAAATATTAGCGGAATATTTATACTGGAGTGACCCGCTATGAGAACGCTGCATAATAGTTATGTAAGTGTCATAAGCGATTCTCATGGTGACCATAGTGAAGTAGTCCTTCGACTTGAAGTCAGTAAGATTCCTAACATATGTAGTTGTAGGCTTCAATACTATTAAATGTTATCTGTAACAAGACAACTATAAAGATAGTTATTGGGTCTGCAATGAAACATGTTGAGGAATGTGAGTGATGTAGATAGGATTCGTCCCTCCTACATAACAGGAGTAATGTCTATAGGCCTCTTGATAGTATGCGACGTAGAAATGCATGACCATGTTAAGGTGGGACAATATGAGATATTGGGCCCACATGATCATATGCCAATTACTAGATCAAGAAATAAATAATTGGACTTAACAATGATGACACATTTATGCATTGTGTTCAATTAGGACATTGAGACGAAAGGACGTTGACTTCACATTATATATGGTTAACACAAGGTTTTAATTGTATCACCAATATTCTAATTAATTGGGTAGCAATGATGTATTGCTAGATGCCGCTCATTGTTTATAATATTAATTGATTATTAATATGAATAATAATAATTAATATTATTGCCAATTAATTGAGAACCTACAGGGTCACACGCATAGAGCAAATGTTCAAAGAATTAATTTAATTGATTAATTAAATATGATTTAATTAATAATTAAACATTGGGCTGTAGCGTATAGTGACCCAAGTAGGTTAGGTTAAGTGAGTGACAGCTATTGGTAAGCTGTGCACGTCGCTTAAGTAATACACAACACATAGCACTAATAATGGCCGCTATACACCCTTGACAGGCGCGCCTTCTTTGCTCTCTGTGTGTGTCGTGCCTCTCCCAATCCTGATAGCTAGCACTACGCTATCTCTGATGTTGGTTTGCTCGCGTAGACTGAGTAGAGGTATTGCTACTTTGCAATACTGGTGATAGAGAAGAATTTATCCCTTTGTGGTGATAGCAGCAGTGTTCCTCGGATCTGCTGCTCTGTAGCTGTGTAGATAAAGTTGCCATTCACACCGTAGCAGTGGTTGTGATTTACCAGTGCTACTGATGTGCTCACAGTGTTCGTGGTAAAGCTAAGCTTCAAGAGTTAAACACAATATCCTTGTGAGTCATGTGCAATATGTGGTCGTTTAGTAAAAGGGTTTTTCCGTTCAAGCGGTTTTTATAAAATGTTTTTAAAAATTATCCTTCATGAAACCCCAACATTTTTTTGGAAGGGCGTTGGTAGTAGAAGGGGATTGCCCCTGGTGAAGTGAGAAACCATTCAAAAGCCAAGGAGCATGGGGGGACTTGGGGTAGATGACACCACCATTAAAAATGCTGCATTGCTTTTCAGATGGCGGTGGAGGTTCTCGATGGAAGGGAGCCCCCTCTGGAAGAAAGTTATTTGCTCCATACATAGGTTAGATGCAAATAGGCCACTGATTCAGCAGCAAAGAGTTGCAGCCCAAGGGGGGATATGGGATAAAATCAGGAGGGTGGATACTTGGGGAGCAAAGTACAGAAACACAATAGAGCAAGGGTGGTGGATGAGAATAAGAGATGGTAGGAACACTAGATTTTGGAGAGATAAGTGGATAGGAGACTCTTCCTTAAAGGAGAGCTTTCCTAGGTTCTTCCTTGTATCCTTGCAAAAAGATGAGGTAGTTGCAAACATGGGTTTATGGGATGGAAATGATATGGCATTGGAATCTAACATGGAGAAGGAGCCTCTTCCAATGGGACTTACAACAATTGGGTGCACTATTAAAAATTGTACGAGATGCAAATCTATCCAATAGGAAGCAGGACAGAATATGGTGGAAGCATAACAATCTGGGGAGTTTTACTGTTAAATCTTTCACTAGCCAAATCTGGGCACAAAACCAAGTAACAAATAATATAAAAGGAGTGTGGAGGGGAGTAGCCCCACCAAGGGCTGAATTGTTGTTATGGTTTGTACTACAGGAGAAATTGAATACTAGGAATTGGCTGAGGAAATTGAAACTGATAAGGGATATAGAGGACGTATGCCCATTTGTAAAAAAGGAGAAGAAACAGATAGGCATCTATTTTTGCACTGTGAGTACACATGGAGGACATGGATGAACGTGATGGAATGGTGGGGAATCCAAATGCCAATAGCTCAAACACCCAGCCAATGGTTTGAATGTTGGCTGGTTGGGATTATTGAAGGTGGATTCCAGAAAAGGCTGTGGGTATCTCTACTTTATGTGGTTTTCTGCTCTATATGGAAGCAAAGGAATAATGCTATTTTTGAAAATGTACAAACAAACTGGGGTCATTTCCACTTCCTCATTAAATTGAGGGTGGGCTTTTGGATTAAGGGGTGGTGCCTAGATTGCCCTTACAGTCCAGACGAACTTATTTTCAAACTAGAAGGTGTCAAAACATGGACAAAAAATAAGCAGCAGGGAGCTGCCATTGAATGGTATCCACCCCCACCAAACGCAGTACAATGGAATGTTGATGGATCCTCTAGAGGGAAACCAGGATTAGCAGGTATAGGAGGGGTCCGTAGGGATGGTAGAGGCATAATTAAGGCCTATTTTGCTAGTCCAATAGGAATAAAAGACTCAAACGAGGCAAAGTATAGGGCTATAGTTTTCATCCTTGAACTGTCTCTACAAAAGGAGTGGATAAAAGAGGTCAAAGTTATAGTAGAATCGGATTCTAAGAATGCACTAGCTTGGGTAAAATATGAAGATAATTGCCCTTGGAATTTAAGATTCCATTGCAATAAATTACGAAACATACTGAGGGTGCTGAAAAAAGTTGAATTCGTTCATAAAAATAGAGAAGCTAATCATTATGCAGATGCTTTAGGAAAAACAGGGGCTGGTTTGGATAGCATTTGGACACAATGAATATATAGGCTGTAGGCAAGGCATTGAGGGGGTTTCCTAATTTGAAAAAGACTTGCATACTTATACTTACATACTTATACTTGCACCTCTTCTATTTTGACATCTATTATGTACATCTGTGCTAATGGAGATACAGAGATAACTTTTGGGTGTAGTGGTTATCTTGTTTTGCAGGTATACCCACATGACTGAAGGTATACTCTTCAGTTTTCTGTTGAGGTCCATCCTGTAAAGGTCCTCAAATTGGATCGAAGGAGACTGATAGGTGGGGGTGTCCTGCCCAAATGCTTTTCCAAATCTCAAAATAAAGGCCAAAGCACAGCAAGGAAAGATCTTGAGATGGCAGAAATTGCTACAAGAACTATTTTATAATGCTATGTAATTTTTACAATGGGTCATAACGTAAAGGGGGGTGGATGTATGCAGTCTTGGTTTTAATTACCCTTAGACTATGGTAAAGTATGTGATAGAAGCATTTGCAACTGGGGTACTCTTTTTCCTTCTTGATGATTTTATCTCTAAGGAGGGTTTTGCATCAGAAGGTTTTAACGAGACCCCTGTGCTCATGCTTAGGAAAGGGTGGATGAATGTAGACAAACTTTTGGGGGACCTGAAACTTTGATACAGGTGTTTTGTCTTCTTACTCTCCCTAGATTGGAGCATATGCTTGGGTGTCATGCTCTTAAACCCTTCCTAGAAGGTGGGGAGGGCTTGCACTATGATGTGAAAATCTAGGTGTTATTCGAATAAAATATTTACTTATCGAAAAAAAAAAAAAACAAACATGCCCTTAATCTTGAGACCTGGATCCTCTCCATCCAAACATTCGTCGTTGGATTAATCTAACGACCAAGAAGAGATATATCTCAACCGTTAGATTAATCCAATGCTTGACATTTGGATAGAAAGAAAATGGAGGGAAATTTTGGATGAGGAGGATCCAAATTATTAATCTTGTCGATTTAAAAAGTTGAAGTTGTCTATAAATTTAACTCACCTTTTATAATCTCATAAATTTCTTAACCAGTAAGATATCTAAACCATGACTTTATCTATATCAACCACCAAGTTAATTGAGTAATTCATTACAATCCAAGTGTGGACTGAAGTAATAGTTTAATAGCAATAACCAGCAGGTAGTCAAAATGACCAAAGAAAGTCGTCGAGAATCGTTGAATAACTTCAATTGATTTTACTTACAGACTATAATTTCTCACTTGATTTTTTTTTTTTAAAAATTTTTGGATGCATTTATTAGTTGACGTTGTGATGAGGCTAGCAAATCTCTGCATACCCAAGAGCATAACTATTGTTAACTTGTCCGCTTGCCCACCGCAAGCCCACACTCAACCAGGTAATAGCTATAGGCCCACATATACGATTTTTAATCACTTCTGACATAGTTCTTTAGGATAAAATTTTGTTCTCCAAATGTAACGGCCCGGACTACTTTCAGGATTGTCGACTGTCCCCACAAACCAACACGAGTTTTTTCAGCGTGCTTTGTCCTCACTCACACGCTTTCTGAGAAATTTCCCAGAAGGTCACCCATCCCACAAGTGCTCCAAGTCAACCACGCTTAACTATGAAGTTCTTATGTTATGGGCTTCTGAAAAGAAGATGCATCTTGTTGCCATAGGTAATACCAATCAATTCTTATAAGCCTTCCTTCAACTGTATAGTCTCATACCTGCACAGCCTCAGGATCTCTCTCATTCTGATGTGAATTTGGTTCATTTATGTATCCCTTTGCCTAGAAGTCTGTCAAGAGCTGCTCCTTGTCCGTGCCTCATGCACTGGCGATCACTCCCCGCCCTCGTCAGCCTCAGGCTTTACACCAAACACTTAATTTTATTATTAGAGTCACTTCAAACATGAATATTTAAGAATCAAAAGGTGTTATTTCCTTTTGAGAGTGTCTTATGCAAATTCACACTTAGTAATTGTAAAAGAATTTTATTCTTGTAAAGCTTAATTTGTTCCATTGATTCTTTTATCTTGTTTAGGTTGGTCAAAACACTAAGTTACCACTTCAAAATCATTTCTTCCTCTTGAACATATGATGGCCGAATTTGACATAGTTGTTTAGGAAAGTTTGATTCTTTGTGTTCTTAATTTCTTTGAGTCATAAACTACTTACTAATCACCTAATCACTTAAGTCTTAAAATTGAAAGTTCATTCATCATCTAAAAATTGCTATGGCCGAACCTCACATGGCAAAAGGATGAAGTTTTGCTTCAACCAAACCATCCAAACTTGTACAAATTCATCAATATACAAAAAACAACAATAATAGCACATACTTTTCCAAGAACAAGCACACAAATTCATTCTTTGGCCAAAATATCAAAGGAATGGTTTTTCACCAACCAAAATAATTTTCAACTATAAAAATATAATAATAATAAACACAAATATGACATAAAATTTATATTGCAACACAATCATCATGAAAATCAAAGAAACAAAGTGGGGAACCGTTTTTGATTAGGTTTCCATAACCAAACAAGAAACCATTTTTTATCCACTATAAGAAATGTTGTGGTGCGTCTCCCCCATTACCTCGAAGAAGACTCCTTTGGTAGCTCCAAGGGTTTGTCCACCAAAGAAAAGGTCAAGAGAACAAGGATCCTTACAAAGAAACCATAGAGCTTAAAACTTGAAACTTTTTAAAGAAGAACAACATGAATTATGAAAGTAGTTCATGTTTATGGTTTGAAAATATGAAGAACAAGGCTTAGATAACTTACTCTTGAAGTTAGAACTTGTTTGGAGAAGAATGTAGAACATGTGTTCTTGATTGTGATGAACAAAGTTCCTCGTATGAAGAAAATCTCTTAAGAAAAGTGTCTAAGAATGTTGTAGGGATGAAAAATCAAGAGTTATAAGTTGGAAAAACAAATTTGGATGGTGGATTTTTGGTCTAAACCGTGGCCTTAGAAATAGGAGAGAGAAGAGAGTTTTTTCTTGGTGTTCTTGGATGATTCTTGAAAAATGAAGAAAAAGGTTTTGAATGATCAAAGTCCCTTGATGAAAGTTGTTTGTACGATGAAGAGAGTTAGGATCAAGGTTTAGAAGCTGAAAAACAAATGGAAATGATGAAGAACTAAGCATGGCCGAATTTCATGTTGATGGGTTCTGCTACATAGATAAACTCAAATTAGTAAAGATGAAGGTCAGAACCTACACAAAGATGAAGTTCAAACAAGCCTTATCCCACAAGATGGGTTTTGCTTCATAGATCAACTCAAATTAGTAAATGCTAACAAAACTAACAGAGCGTGGCCATTGAAGATTATACAAGCAATCAAATCCAAGATTACATAAAAAAATTGGACCTTCAAATGTTTTGAATTTCGATAGTGGACAAGATAAAGGAGAGAAAGTACAGTACGAAAGGGGGGATAAGAAATCCTCCCAAACAATTTATTGATTTAGATCAAGGGAAGCATCCTTCAAGTTGAAATACCTAATCAGTCTTTAAGTAAGAAGTAGCTAAGAACTTCTCAACAAAGTCTCACCACAAAAGTAAAATGACCCAGTAGCTTTTAGCTCAAATACCCCAGTCAATTCATCATCAATTATAATAAGCCATAAGTTAATGCAAATACCACACTAGTTCAAGGTATAAGGTCAACCAAATAATGTAGCATAAGTTATGTTCACATAACCAGACTATGGATGGACTAATGACCACATTGCTTAGCATGTAGGATAAGGACCGTCTGGGGTTATTAAAAACTGCACACTTCACAGTGCAGTTCTTAAAATCTTAATGGTTCATTTTTTTATTTATTAAAATGCATCTATGGTTGTTATCTTCGTGCAAAAATTTGGTGCTTAGCCGTTTGATCGGCTAATCTGCACAGTTGATAATGATTCCCCTTTTGTGTTCAGGCGATTACGCTGAGAAAGAGAGTCTGTTTTTCAGCTGCGGATTCCTATACTACTCCAATTAGTATCTAGTGTAGAAGGTGAACTATGATCTCAACTTTGCATAAAGTAAAGAAATGCGATAAAGGAAAGCGATAAAGGAAAATAAAGATAAAATGTAAAGGCTTGTGTTTGATTAACCGTGTTCGTGTCAAAATTGACTGTACAATTGGTATTTATAGCCTTAAACTACCCAGTTAACCTACAATACCATTGTCTACCATGTTTTCACCCCACTAACCCACATTTTACATCTTATAAAATCATGGCTAACAACAATAATGAAGGTAACTACTCATACGGCTAAATTATGGATCAAAACCGAATCCTTGGCTAGCCGTCTGACTTCCTATCAGCTGACCACGTTCTTTCTATCCCCATTTTAAGGAAGTGTATCTTCAATCATGCTCCTTGACCTAGTCAACTCACGAAATGCCTTGAATTCTAATTGATCGGCTAAGTTATGGGCCAAAATCCACTACCTCGGCTAATTGCCCCATCAGCTAACCAAGTCCTCCATATCCCTATTTTTAAGGGAGTGAGTTTTATGCACATTTTTGTTGGGGTTTCAAGAGGGATAATTTTTAAAAACAATTTATAAAAAAACCTCTTGAGCGGAAAAAAACCCTTTACTAAAGGATCACGTATTGCACATGAATCACAAGGATATCGTGTTTACCTCTTGAAGCGTAACTTTACCGCGAACACTGTTAGCACGCCAACGACACCGGTTAGCCAAAAACGTTGATACTTGCGATGCTCATAACTTTCGCTCCAGACCTCGTTTCGAAAAACTGAACTGTGAAGATGTAGAAACACAAGTCACGAACCTACTGTCCAAAAATCAGCCCGATCCAACGGTTAACGAATCTCGGATCGCGAGATTACGATAACTCTCCAGTCATAACCACCATAAGAAAAAGTTTCTCTATCACCAGTATTGCAAAATAGCAATACCTCTACTCAGTCCACGCGAGCAAACCAACGTCAGAGATAGCATAGTGTTAGCTATCAGGATTGGGAGAGGCACGACACACGCAGAGAGAGAAAAGAGGGCGCGCCTGTCAAGGGTGTACAGCGGCCACTACGAGTACTGTGTGTTGTGTGTAGCTTAAGTGACGTGCACAGCTTACTAATGGCTTTCACTCACTTAACATAACCTAGTTGGGCTACTGTACGCTACAGGCCCAATGTCTAATTATTAATTAAATCATATTTAATTAATCAATTAAACTAATTCTATGAACATTTGCTCTATGTGTGTGACCCTATAGGTTCTCAATTAATTGGCAATAATATTAATTATTATTAATCATATTAATAATCAATTAATATTATAAACAATGAGCGGCATCTAGCAATACATCATTGCTACCCAATTAATTAGAATATTGGTGATACAATTAAAACCATATTGTAACCATATATAATGTGAAGTCAACGTCCCTTCGTCACAATGTCTTAATTGAACACAAGGCATAAATGTGTCATCCTTGTTAAGTCCAATTATTTATTTCTTGATCTAGTAATTTATGTACGATCATGTGGGCCCAATATCTCATATTGTCCCACCTTAGCATAGCCATGCATTTCTACGTTGCATACCATCAAGAGGCCTATAGACATTACTCCTGTTATGTAGGAGGGACGAATCCTATCTACATCACTCATATTCCTCAACATGTTTCATTGCAGGCCTAATAACTATCTTTATAGTTGTCTTGTTACAAACAATGTTTAATAGCATCAAAGCCTACAACTATATATGTTAGGAATCGTAGTGACTTCAAGTCGAAGGACTACTTCACTATGGTCACCATGGGAATCGCTTATGACACTTACATAACTATTATGCAGCGTTCTCATAACGGGTCACTCCAATATAAATATTCCACTAATATTTATACCAATGTGCAGACTTGATATCTTATATCTATGACCCGTGAGATGTGGTCATCAGTACACTCACATAATAGTCTCAATGTATTATTATTGTCCTTATTAATAATAATACTTGACTATGGATATTTAAGAATAGTGTTCTATAATTTAATGGCATCTGACGGTCAAGTCATATTTGACGTTCCATTAAATGAACTACCTATTCAAAGGACTTTATTATGCTATAAATATGATAATCAAATATAACATAATAAATAAGTGCCTTATACATATATCAAATATATGATCAAAGTCATGATACAAACGCTTATCTATTCAAAATAGATTGGCCACTGGGGCTTACCCTAACAATCTCCCACTAGCACTAGAGCCAATCGGGCATCAATATAGCACCCATCGGTCTAGTGTGAGTGTCATGCTACCACTGAGTAAGAGACTTCAATAGCGGATTGTTTAGTGTTGTCATTCTACACATCTTCACATCTCCTCTATCGATCATCTATCAAATGAGATGGAAGTACCTAAGTATATGTTTGGATCACTGGTGAGATTAAGTTTCCTTAGCTTACGCGATTACTCCATTATCATCGCAACGAGATCAATGGAGTTCGCAAAGTTAGGAACTTCGATTAGTTAATTAATGAACTTTCTGATCCAAACGGACTTTAAATCTGTATTTTAGGCAACTATATACTCGGTCTCTATTATAAAATTAGCAACTGTCACACTTGGAACTATTCAAGCTCACAGTCCCACCATTAAGGCAAAACACAAAACCAGACTGCGATCTAAATTTATCCTTATCGGTTTGGAAGCTAGCATCAGTGTAACCCATTACAATGAGCTCTTCCTCACCATTTCAGATCAAGAATGAATCCTTAGTTCTTCTCACGTACTTAAGGATATTCTTGACTTCGGTCCAGTGACCTTCACTGGGATTGGATTGGTAGCTTCTCATCATGCTCAAAGCATACGAGACATTTGTTCGAGTACATATCATGGCATGCATAACAGATTCAATTGTCGAAGCATATAGGATCTTATTCATGCGTTCCCTCTACATCTGATGTAACAGGGACTGTCCCTTGGACAGGTATACGCCACGTGACATAGGCAAGATACCCTTTTGGAATCATGCACATTTAAAGCGCCCAATCACTTTGTCAATTTATGTACCCTTGACTAAGGACTAATAATTTCAGCGATCTATCTTCATAGATCCTGATTCCTAATACATAGGACGTTTCGCCTAAGTCCTTCATTTAAAAAATAATTCCCTAACCATGTTTTCACATTTTATGGTTTAGGAATATTGTTTCCATAAGTAGTATGTCATACACATACAATACGAGAAAAAATAATTATGCTCCCACTAACCTTCTTGTACACACAAGGTCAATCCTCATTCTTGATGAATCCAAACTGTCTTACAGTTTACATCAAAATGAAGATTCCAACTTCTGGAAGTTTGCTTTAATCCATAAATGGATGCTTGCAACTTGCAAAACCTTTCCAGCATTCTCTGAATAGACAAAACTCTCAGGTTGTGTCATGTACACATCCTCGAGAATATTCCTGTCAAGGAATGCTGTTTTGACATTCATTTGCCAGATCTCATAGTCATACTATGAAGCAATAGCAAGTGGGATCTGAATCAATGCAATTGGACAAAAGGTCTCATCATTGTCATACTATGAATTTGCTTGAAACCTTTCGCAATCAGTCGCTCCTTAAAGTTATTCACCTTTCCATCCATGTTAGTCTTCTTGTTGAAGACCCACTTGCACCTTATGGGTTTTACCCCTTTCAGGTGACTCAACCAAGGTCCATACCTGGTTGGTGTACATGGATTCTACTTCGGATCCCATGGCTCCTAGCCACTTCTCAGAATCTAGGCCAATGACGACCTCCTGGTAAGTCACAAGCTCATCATGATCCATAATGGATTCATCACCTTCTTGAGTTAGGATTATTCCATATCTCTCAGGCCGATGATGTGTCCTGTTTGACCTACGTGAGTCTTCTGTTACTTGAACTGGTGGTTGGACCACAATGTCTTGTGGAACCGGTTCTTGTTCCATTGCAGGCGGGTCAGTACTCTGTGGTGCTTGGATTTATCCAAGTTCTACATTTCTCCCACTGTCTCCCTTGGAGATATGTTCCTTCTCAAGGAAGACTCCAGTCCTAGCAACAAATATTTTGTCCTCGGAAGTGTTGTAAAAATAGTGCCCGTTTGCTTCCTTAGGACACCCCACAAAGATACATTTGTCAGACTTGGGTCAAAATTTATCTGATACTAAACGCTTCAATAAACTTGTCACCTCAAATCTTAATGAGAGACATACTTGATCGTATATCAGTCTATATCTCATATGGTGTCTTTCAGCTGTCTTAGATGAAACACGATTAGGTGTGAAAGCTGTCGTATGTAAAGCATATCTCCTGAAAGAGTCAGAGAAGTCTGATTGACTCATCATAGATCGTACCATATCCAGCAAGGTGCGATTTCTCCTCTTGGACACACCATTCCATTATGGTGTTCCAGGAGGAGTGAGTTGAGATATAATCTCACACTCTTTCAGATAGTCATCAAACAATTGGCTTAAGTACCTATCACCACGATCTGATCGCATGATCTTAATACTTTTCCAACATTAGGTCTCCACTTCGTTCTTGAATTCTTTGAACATTTCAAAGATTTCTAACTTGTGTCATACAAAATCCATCTTTACTGAAGCTATCAATAAACGAGATGAAGTACTGAAACTTGTCTTCTAGCAAACTTGTTTAGAGGCCATCATACATCACAATGTATCATACCAAAAGATTACCGGCCCTTCCACCTTACTAGTGAATGGAGCTTAGTCATATTTCCAAACAAGTAAGATTCGCAGATCTCAAACAATTCATAATTGGATGAGTCCAAGAGTCCATATTAGTGGAGCTTGGAAATGTGTTTCTTACTTATATGGTCTAAAGATATTGCTAAATACATAGAGGGTCCAAATCACTTGGTTTGACCTTATTCGCATTTATGTTATAGATAGGCATATCGAGATCAAGGACACAAAGTCCATATCCCATATGAATACAAGCATAGAAGACATCAGTTGAATAAATGGAACAACAATTGTCCATTTATTGCAACTTAAAATTCTTTCTTGTCTATACAAGATATAGAAATGATGTTTCTATTATCAGCTGGAATAAATTAACAATTATTTACTTCCATTAATGCCCATAAGGCAAATTCAAACTCTTGTAGTTAATGTAGCAACTTTTGCTCCATATCCAGTCATAGAGTAGAACTTTACCTAATGGTAAATTCAAACTCCTATAGTCTATGTAGCAACTTTTGCTTCATCTCCACTCATAGGGTAGACTTTTAATTAATGGTAAATTCAAACTCCTATAGTCAATGTAGCAACTTTTGCTTCATCTCCACTCATAGGGTAGACCTTTATCTTTTAGTTAATGTCCTACTCCCTTTGATCCTTCACATTAAAGTGAGATCCATATGCGGTATCCAATAACCATAATGTTGGAGTAGATATGTTGACTTTTATAACATTTATGCCTGAACAGGAAGTCATACTTCCTTTCTTGTCTTTATACTCTTTCTAGTACCTCTTATGCCTTGCTAGCTCTTGTTAGAACATCATAAGGTGCATGATCATATCATACGTCTCTATGATTGCAAGCATGAGATGTCGTACACCAATGGTATCGACTTGATGCTTCTATTAAGCATCTCTTTCGACCTTTATGATAGTAGCAACAAATTGCTTGAGAATTATTTGCTTGAGAACATACAATTCTTTTCTCGTACTTGAGGATAATCCTCAAAATATGTACCAATCCAGAAAATTAATTCTAGATAACTCATCCTTCTCAAGGATGTATCGTAATAATAAAATAAAAGTTGTGTTTGTAGCCATAGTTATTTAATACAGAAACATACAGAATATAAGTATCATGATTAAAACATATTTAATCGGTCTTTTATTAAATACGCTCCCACTATTTTACTCAAATCAATGACCTTCATCATTGACTCGGAAAATCCCGTTGAAAGATTTTCTGGTGGGACCAAGATCCATATTTCACCTCGTTCTGAGTCAGCTGTGGCTGATCGCCCAGAACTCAACTATTTAGGTAGGAAACTCCTTTTCAATTACATCCAATGTAATTCTTGGACCAGTTGGGTGAATAACTCCTTATTCTAATCCATCATATGGATTAATGCCCAACCCCATGCCTCTAAGCCGTTTCCATCCTATTGAATACACTTTGTTAATTTCAACCTAATGGTTGGCAGTAGGTTATTTCACCTTTCGATCCTCAACGGAATATATTAAGGTGCTCAACTGTTGCATGACCCACACCTAAATGATTTTGGCCTTGACGAGTGCCACAAATCAGGAGGCATTTAATAACTTAATTTATTGAGGGAATTTAATAATTAAGTGATCTCACCAGTTTGATTATCATATAAACATCTCTCATAGCATACATGGCATACTAGCTTACATACATTCAAAACATATTAAGCATACAATGACATACATGCCATCATACAATTTAAATTCCAAATTTAAATCACACATCTCATACATTTCATGCATTACATACATGAACATACAAGACATATAAAAGGTATTATGATTATGGCCTCCTAATGTGCAATAATTAAAACTAATTATTACAACCTTTGACCCTCAAGCAAACTTCCAAAGTTCCTCCCACTGGCGTCATGATTTGGTGTTGCCTCCATGTCACCCCGAGCAATTTACAAAATTTAAAACAAAATAAATAAAGTAAATGTCACGACATGCAGACCGCATTTATAAAATAAATACAATAAATCACGACACGTAGGTCGTATTTACCAAATAAAATAAAACATCAAAACTAGGGCTATAACCATATACCTCACATTTAATAAACAATTTATAAATATGCAAAAGGGGACAAAATCACATTCTGTCCATCAGCACGGCCGTGCCAAACGGCGCACGGCCGTGCTGAAAACTCGCTGACGCTATTCAAAAGTGGCACGGTCGTGCCAAACGGCGCACGGCCATGCTACGCGTTCACTAACGCTAACTCAAACGTGCACGGCCGTGCTACAGGGAGCACGACTGTGCCAAACGGCGTAGCAGGATTCCAGAAGCGAATCCTTGTTTATGTCAGGAGCATAACCAAGCACACAAAACATGTTCAAAGAGATTTATATCACATACAAATCATACAAACATGCTTTTAAACATACAAATCATATTTAAAAGCAATAAACATGTTATCATACAATGGCAAACAATCCTAGGATACATGGCAAACTACGACCAGACGCTCTGATACCACTATTGGGGTTTTAAGAGGGATAATTTTTAAAAACAATTTATAAAAAAAACCTCTTGAACGGAAAAACCCCTTTACTAAAGGACCACGAATTGCACATGAATCACAAGTATATTGTGTTTACCTCTTGAAGCGTAGCTTTACCGCGAACACTGTGTGCGCGCCAACGACATCGGTTAGCCAAAAACGCTGATACTTGCGATGCTCATAACTTTTGCTCCAGACCTCGGTTTGCAAAACAAAACAGTGAAGATGTAGAAACATATGTCACGAACCTGCTGTCCAAAAATCAGCCCAATCCAACGGTTAACGAATCTCGGATCGCGAGATTACGATAACTCTCCAGCCATAACCACCATAAGAAAAAAGCTTCTCTATCACCAGTATTGCAAATTAGGAATACCTCTACTCAGTCCACGCAAGCAAACCAACGTCAGAAATAGTGTAGTGCTAGCTATCAGGATTGGGAGAGGCACGACACACAGAGAGAGAAAAGAGGACGCGCCTGTCAAGGGTGTACAGCGGCCGTTATGAGTGTTCTGTGTTGTGTGTAGCTTAAGTGACGTGCACAACTTACTAATAGCTGTCACTCACTTAACCTAACCCGCTTGGGCTACTGTACGCTACAAGCCCAATGTCTAATTAATAATTAAATCATATTTAATTAATCAATTAAACTAATTCTCTGAACATTTGCTCTATGCGTGTGAGCCTATAGGTTCTCGATTAATTGGCAATAATATTAATTATTATTAATCATATTAGTAATCAATTAATATTATAAACAATGAGTGGCATCTAGCAATACATCATTGCTACCCAATTAATTAGAATATTGGTGATACAATTAAAACCATATTGTAACCATATATAATGTGAAGTCAACGTCCTTTCGTCACAATGTCTTAATTGAACACAAGGCATAAATGTGTCATCCTTGTTAAGTCCAATTATTTATTTCTTGATCTAGTAATTGAGGTATGATCATGTGGGCCCAATATCTCGTATCGTCCCACCTTAGCATAGCCATGCATAGGGATGGCAACGGGGCGGGGCGGGCACGGGTAGTCGTCCCCCGCCCCCACCCGTGGAAGGCAAAATCTGTACCCATCCCCACCCATCACCCGCGCGGGTACCCAGCGGGTGGGTATTTGCGGGTATCACGGGTTTTCGCGGGTATCCATGGGTATTTATCAAAAATTGTTTTTTCTAAAAAATATACACTATTTACTTGAAAATTTAGTAAAAACATCATCTCAAATAAAATAACCATGATTAAAGTAATCAGAATCAGTTTAATATGCCCACAACTGTTTAAAAACTACATAGCCATAAAATCCAGCTACAAAAAAACACATGCAACTCCAAACAGTAGCTCCAAAACTTCAAGCTCCAAGAGCATCACCTTGACATTCCTGAAATAAAGGTAAAAGTATCTAATAAAAATACAAACAAGTAATAAAAATACAAAGAACCAACATTTTTGGAAGGTGGAAAATTTGAAATGAATAGGATAAAAATATTCACTAACAATGTCAACATCCATATCTTCCAATATTGTAATGCATTCCATGTTGTCAAAAAAGAAAAATAAGTTAAGTGCGTCCATAGAAAAATAAGTTACATGCATGACCTTAAAAGTAGTAAATTTGTTACCTTTCACGTCAGTCCATAGCCAATCTTGGACACACATCAATGAATCTAAAGTATCTGGACGCAGCCTACTACGGTGTGGAGTAAAAAAACGACCACTGGTGCTAAAAGAAGACTCAGAAGCAACGGTTGAGATAGGAATTGCTAGAAAGTCTCTTGCAACCGCTTGCAAGATTGGGTATTTTAACCCATTAGCTTTCCACCAACCCAAGATATCAAACACTTCACCAGAATCAGGCAACACCGGCTCCTCCAAATAATGGTCAAGTTCTTACTTATAACTTGTTGTTGTAGTTTTTTTCTCACTAACATGCTTTGCATAGTTCGACCTCCAATCTGTTTTTTTTTTTTCTTCCAACATCCACATCTAGATTTTGGTTTGTCATTAAAGATGAAGAAACACTTTCCTTACCCTTGATTTTGATCATATACTCTCTTACCATATCTTGACAAACAGATTTCACATTTTCAATTCTATCATCAGATTCTTCTCCATAAATTAGAGGGAAAAAATAAACTAACAAATCAAGTTTATACCTCGGATCCAACACTGTGCATATAGCCATCACCCCATTGGTCCCATCCCAATACTTCTTAAACTTGGTCATCATGGTTATAGCCATTTGACGAATGACAAGATCGGGACTGTCCTGCCACTCCATCAAACTCAAATTAATCTCACACTGTAATATCCTTTCTCAAGAGTATTCTAGCTTCAACGACTTTATCTTGGGTGTTTTGAATCCATATATATATATATATATATATATATATATATATATATATATCATAAGTGTATAATCTATAATTGGTTGATTAGTGAAGTAATAAATTTTCTTTTATATATATGTATCCATATACCAAATGTATTGGGTTAATTAGTAGTACTCTAGAAATATTCTAGGGTCATATATCACGCTCTCTTAGGTTTATTTCATTACATGAACAATCATATTCCCTCTCATTTTATGCATAGATATGGTTAGTACACTCCCTAATTAAAATAATAGTATCTACCTTTAAAAAAAAAAAAAATCTTCACTTCACCCCATTCCCCTTGGATGTTCGGCCATTCCATGAAGAGGAGGAGAGACTCTCCTTCTTCATTCACATTTCACTAGAATTCGCCAATTCATCTCAACCCAAACACCCACACCATCACGTCCTCTTCTCTTCTTGTGTTTTCTTCCAAAATCAACATGAACAAACATCAATTTTCTCTATGAAGTGAGGTTGGAGCAGCCACACTTGATAGCAAGGAGGAGCAAAGTCAGATTAGGGAGAGAATCTTAAGGAACTCAACCTCCATTGCACTAGCTTCATCCTTTGCTTATGTGAGTTTCCTTAGTTTAGTGCTTGGTAATCATAAATCCAAGCTTAGGAATTTTGATTCTTGCTCTTATTGTTTGATTTCATGCTTGCATGTTAATTATATGAAGTAAAGTGACTGCAGATGGCTGTTGTAAATTATTTATCTTGCATGCATGTGTTCTGTTTGTGAAAAGCCCCAAATGAAGTTGCTGGCCAGCCACCCGAATAGACATATGTGCAGTATTTTACTTATAACTATTTCTATGGGGCTCTATTTGGTACGATTTTTATTGTCATGGAAACTAGACTCGATTTGCTACAGTTTAGACACTGGTTTTGCTGTTTTTCATTGAGTATTGATGGAGAAAAACCTGTTACAAGCTAGAGGACAATTGCTGTCCTGTTTTTCGAATGCAGTGACTTTTTGATTAAAACTGTACTTTTTGGGCAGTTTCTTCTGAAAAGGGAAATTTTATTTATAAATTAAACATGTTAAGCTTTCCATAGAGGGGTCATTTTCCCAAATCCGACATCGTTTGATATTTTAATAAATTCATAGAAGTTGGCTGAAAACTGGAAATTTCTGCAGGTGCTGTTGATGTTTTAAATTCTTGATAAGCATTTGTTTGAAGGTTATTTGGGCTGATTTAAAATGTTTCGTGCTGTAACAATAGTGCATAAAAGTAAACTATAGCTTGGCATCCAATAATGACTACCATCCTCTATCCGATATGATTCGAGTTAGAATGGAGGTAAGAGACATTTCAGATGTCGAGTTTAGAGTCCTTCCCGTTGGGAAGGCAATCACAGAAGTCCTTTCGGTTAGGAAGGCAAACAGGTAAGTGCAAACAAGTGGGACGCCGCTTGTGGTCATAGACGTATGTCCTGCCTTACTAGTGTAGAGTTGTTTCCTCTAATTACCATAGCGTACAAGGAGGGGACAGCGGCGTTTTTCACTGATAAAAACCCCAAGGGATGTCCAAGTATATAGAGTTTACTTTTATATTGTTTATTGATGTTATTGTTAATCTACTTACAAGTATTTATGAAACTGAGTCTTTGCAGGAAATTCACTGAGATTGGTTATCTCACTACTCATATTTGTTGTTTCAGATAAGAAAGAGTAGCGCATCATTGCACCCCAAGGGCGGCAGGCATTGAGGACTTTGTAAAAATTCCTTGTATAAGCCAGATTTAGTATGTATTATTAACTGGTTAATGCCTTAGTTCAAAACTCAGTTTCGTTTGTTTAGTTTATTATGGACGAAATTTGTACAAACTAGAGACTATGGCTTCCGCCACTCTGTTGTTATCTACTTATGTCTAACCTTCATGTGATACTTATGTCTTACATAGTAATGTAACATAGGGTATTACATTTATGGTATCAGAGCAGTTCAATCCAATTGGGCTGTGATTAAGTAGTTTAGTTTCTCTTTACTTTTAGTTTCATTTTCCATAATCTTATTACTTTGATATAAAGCATTAAGCCTGATCAACTAAATGTTTTATGCAATGTATGCAGACAATGGAACGTGGAGCTGGAAGAAGAGGCCGTGGTAGACCACCTTTGAATCAATCTCATGAGTATCAACCTGGACCTGGTAATGCTGATTGGATGGCTATGGTAAATGCCATGAGAGAACAAGCCAATGCCACCACTCATCTTATTAATCAGTTGGCTCAGGGGGGACTTGGAAATTTGGGAGCAGGCCCAGCACAACCTCCTGAAGATCCTAATCATAGTTGGAATGAGTTTAGAAAGAATCAACCGCCACCTTTTGCTGGAGGACCGGATCCTGCAGAAGCACAATATTGGTTAAGGGAAATGGAAAAGATCTTTAGTGTGGTGGTGTGCGCTGAAGAACAAAAGACTTCTTTTGCCACTCATTACTTGAAGGGAGAAGCCGAAAGTTGGTGGAGAGGTGCTAGAGCGTGAATGCTATCAACTGGAACACCCTTGACATGGGAAAACTTCCAAAATGTCTTTCTTGGGAAGTATTTTCCTAGAAGTGTGAGGAAGCAAAAAGAGTTAGAGTTTACTCGCTTGGTGCAAGGTGATAGGTCTATTGCGGAGTACACGTCTAAGTTTGAAGAGTTGGCTAAGTACTCCCCACACTTGAGATATGCCCCAGACGAGGAGTGGAAGGTAACCCAATATGAATTGGGGTTGCAACCTGAGATCAGATGCTATGTTGGACAACTGGGAATAACTGCGTATGCCACATTGATGGAAAAATGTCAAATTGCTGAAGCAAACCTAATGATTATGCAAGAGGACCGTCAATTAAAGTGGCAGAAGAAAAAGGAGGAAGGCAAACATTCTCAACAGTTGAGGGTAAAGGGAAGTCTCGGAAAAGGAAAACAAGTGCAAGTTTCAGAGCCTCCCAAGGGAATAGGATGTGCAAAGTGTGGCAAGAATCATAGAGGAGAATGCCGCATGGGTCAGAATGTGTGTTATCACTGTGGACAGGCTGGACATGTGTCTCCAAACTGTCCAGCTCGAAAACAAAAAGGAGTGGTTATTTCAGAACAGCCGACTAAAGGAAGGGTCTTCACACTCAGTGGTAAGAAGGCTAAAGGTACAGACAACTTGATTACCGGTATGTGTTTCCTTAATCAAGAACCTTTAGTTGTACTTTTTGATTCTGGTGCCACTCACTCTTTTATTTCATGTGAGTGTGCCTTGCGTCTAAATTTGTACTTATCTTCATTGTCATGTCCCTTAGTTGTGTCTACCCCAGCGGAAGGTAACATAGAAACTTCTTTAGTCTATGAGAAGTGTCCCCTTGTGATTTTAAATAAATTGTTTCATGTTGACTTAATTTGTTTACCCTCAAGTGATCTAGATGTCATCCTAGGGATGGATTGGCTCTCTGCTAATCAGGTCACCCTAAATTTCCTAGACAAAACCATTACCTTTCCTTCCACCAACCTGGACTATAATGATTCAACTTCCTTTTCAGTGGTTAGTGAGTCACACCCAACTCAGTGCCTAAAAAGTGGGGACCCAGGTTTTATCAGTTCACTTTCTTCAAGTTCTAAGGCAAGCAATGATGTAGCATCTATCCCCGTGGTAAATGAATTCAAGGACATATTTCCGGAAGATGTGGTTTCCTTACCACCAAAGAGGGAGATTGAGTTTTACATAGATTTGGTTCCTGGCACGGGACCAATGTCTATAGTACCTTATAGGATGTCACCCCTAGAGTTAAAGGAACTCAAAACCCAAATAGACGACTTGTTGGCTAAGCAATTTATCAGACCGAGTGCATCCCCGTGGAGCGCACCAGTACTGTTGGTTAGGAAAAAGGATGGGAGCATGAGACTCTGTGTAGATTACAGACAACTCAACAAGGTGACTATAAAAAATAAGTACCCACTCCCTAGAATAGATGATCTGTTGGATCAACTTAGAGGAGCATGAGTCTTCTCTAAAATTGATCTGAGGTCAGGATACCATCAAATAAGGATAAAGCCTGAGGATATACCAAAGGCAGCGTTTCGGACGCGGTATGGACATTATGAATATTTGGTTATGCCGTTTGGTCTGACTAATGCTCCTGCAGTATTTATGGATTATATGAATAGGATATTTAGGCATTTCTTAGATAAGTTTGTAGTTGTCTTCATTGATGATATCCTAATCTATTCTAATAATCCTGAAGAGCATGAAGGTCATCTTAGGATAGTGTTACAGATCTTAAGGGAGAAAAGGTTGTTTGGTAAACTAGAAAAGTGTGAATTCTGGATGACAGAGGTGAATTTCTTAGGTCATGTAATTTCACAAGAAGGAGTAGCGGTGGATCCTAGTAAAGTGGATGTTGTTCTGAATTGGGAAAGGCCTAAAACCATTACCGAAGTCAAGAGTTTCCTAGGACTAGCTGGTTACTACAGGAGGTTTATTAGGGGTTTCTCTCGGTTGGCCTTGCCCTTAACCCGTTTAACACGTAAAGATCAACCTTTTGCCTGGACTACAGAGTGTGAAAAGAGCTTTTTGGAATTGAAGACCCGTTTAACTACTGCACCGGTACTAACTATACCAAACCCGGCCTTAGGATTTGAGGTTTACTGTGATGCCTCTTTAAGGGGTCTGGGATGTGTACTAACGCAAAATAGACAAGTGGTAGCCTATGCTTCTCGTCAACTAAAACCTCATGAAGAAAATTATCCTACCCATGACCTAGAATTAGCTGCCATAGTATTCACTTTAAAGATATGGAGGCATTACCTTTATGGAACTTGATTTGAAGTGTTTAGTGATCATAAGAGTTTAAAATACCTCTTTGATCAAAGAGAACTAAATATGAGGCAAAGGAGATGGATGGAGTTCCTTAAAGATTATGATTTTGAGTTAAGGTATCACCCGGGGAAAGCGAATGTGGTAGCAGATGCTCTAAGTAGGAAAGGCCTTCATATTTCCTTCATGATGGTATATGAGATGAAATTGTTAGAGGATTTCCGCAATTTGAATTTAAATGTGGAAATAGGATGGGATAGCATCTTTTTGAACCACATTGAAATCTCTTGCGATTTCAGAACTCAAGTTAAGCAGGCTCAACTAGTGGATGAGAAGTTGCAATCTAAAAAATATAATCCTGGTTTCTCAGAAGCCAGAGATGGAGTTATCCTCTTCCATGAGAGGGTGTGCATTCCCAATGATGGACAAATGAAAAGACAAGTTTTGGAGGAAGCACGCAAAAGCGATTTCTCAGTACATCCTGGTTCCACCAAGATGTATCAAGATCTTAAACGAATGTATTGGTGGCCAGGTATGAAAAGGGATATAGCAGAGTTTGTCTCTCAATGTCTAGTATGTCAACAGGTCAAGGTTGAACACCAAAGACCCTCGGGCATGCTTCAACCCTTACAATTGCCCGTTTGGAAATGGGAAAGCATATCCATGGATTTTGTTACGGGTTTACGTCGTACACAATCGGGTTATGACTCCATATGGGTAATTGTAGACCGTTTGACAAAGTCAGCCCATTTTTTACCAGTTAAAGCCTCCCACAACACAGCCAGATTAGCTAAGTTGTCCATAAGAGAAATAGTTAGGTTGCATGGGGTGCCAGCAAGTATTGTGTCAGATAGAGACCCTAAGTTTACTTTCAGATTTTGGAAAGCTTTTCACCGAGCCTTAGGGACGAGGCTGAATCTTAGCACTACTTATCATCCTCAAACAGATGGTCAGACAGAAAGGACCATTCAAACCTTAGAGGATATGCTGAGGGCTTGCACTTTGGAAGGTGGCGGGAGTTGGGATAACTATCTACCATTGATAGAGTTTGCCTATAATAATAGCCACCACTCCAGCATAGGCATGGCACCATATGAGGCACTCTATGGTCGCAAACGTAGAACCCCCTTATGCTGGTCAGAAGTAGGAGACAAGGGAATCCTTGGACCGGAAATAATCCAAGAAACTGCGGAGAAAATTCGAATAATAAGGGATAAGCTACGAATTGCTCAAAGTCGGCAAAAGAGTTATGCCGATCAAAGAAGAAGGCCTTTAGAATTTGAAGAGGGTGACCATGTGTTCATACGTGTAACCCCTACAATAGGCATTGGTAGGGTTGTAAAGGATAAGAAATTAAGTCCTCGTTATATTGGACCCTTTCAGATCCTTCATCGAGTCGGTCCTGTAGCATATCAATTAGCCCTACCTCCTTCCTTGTCTGGTTTACATGATGTCTTACACGTGTCACAACTCAAAAAGTACATTCCTAATCCATCCCAACCTTTGAGTCATGACATAATTCCTTTAAGACCCAATTTAACCTTCCAACCGATGCCGGTTCAAGTTGCTGACCGCAGCCTGAAAACATTAAGAAATAGGACCATTCCAATGGTGAAGGTTATTTGGGAAGGATCAACTCCTGAAGAGGCAACTTGGGAGCTTGAGGAGGACATGAGAAAAGAATACTCCTACCTTTTCCACAGGTATGTTATAACTTAAATTTTGAGGACAAAATTTTCTTGTAGGGGGTTAGAAATGTAATATCCTTTCTCAAGAGTATTTTAGCTTCCACGACTTTATCTTGGGTGTTTTGAATCTATGTATATATATATATATATATATATATATATATCATAAGTGTATAATCTATAATTGGTTGATTAGTGAAGTAATAAATTTTCTTTTATATATATGTATCCATATACCAAATGTATTGGGTTAATTAGTAGTACTCTAGAAATATTCTAGGGTCATATATCACCCTCTCTTAGGTTTATTTCATTACATGAACAATCGTATTCCCTCTCATTTTATGCATAGATATGGTTAGTACACTCCCTAATTTAAATAATAGTATTTACCTTTACAAAAAAAAAATCTTCACTTCACCCCATTCCCCTTGGATGTTCGGCCATTCCATGAAGAGGAGGAGAGATTCTCCTTCTTCATTCACATTTCACTAGAATTCTCCAATTCATCTCAACCCTAACACCCACACCCACACCATCACCTCCTCTTCTCTTCTTGTCTTTTCTTCCAAAATCAACATGAACAAACATCAATTTTATCTATGAAGTGAGGTTGGAGCAGCCACACTTGTTAGCAAGGAGGAGCAAAGGCAGATTAGGGAGAGAATCTTAAGGAACTCAACCTCCATTGCACTAGCTTCATCCTTTGCTTATGTGAGTTTCCTTAGTTTAGTGCTTGGTAATCATAAATCCAAGCTTAGGAATTTTGATTTTTGCTCTTATTGTTTGATTTCATGCTTGCATGTTAATTATATGAAGTAAAGTGACTGCAGATGGCTGTTGTAAATTATTTATCTTGCATGCATGTGTTCTGTTTGTGAAAAGCCCCAAATGAAGTTGCTGGCCAGAAACCCGTATAGATATATGTGCACTATTTTACTTATAACTATTTCTATGGGGATCTGTTTGGTACGATTTTTATTTTTATGGAAACTAGACTCGATTTACTACAGTTTAGACACTGGTTTTGCTGTTTTTCATTGAGTATTGATGGAGAAAAACCTGTTACAAGCTAGAGGACAATTGTTGTCCTGTTTTTCGAATGCAGTGACTTTTTGATTAAAACTGTACCTTTTGGGCAGTTTCTTCTCAAAAGGGAAATTTTATTTATAAACTAGACATGTTAAGCTTTCCATAGAGGGGTTGTTTTCCAAAATCCGACATCGTTTGTTATTTTAATAAATTCATAGAAGTTGGCTGAAAACTGGAAATTTCTGCATGTGTTGTTGATGTTTTAAATTCTTGATAAGCATTTGTTTGAAGGTTATTTGGGCTGATTTAAAATGTTTCGTGCTGTAACAATAGTGCATAAAAGTAAAATATAGCTTGGCATCCAATAATGGCGACCATCCTCTATCCGATATGATTCGAGATAGAATGGAGGTCAGAGACATTTCAGATGTCGAGTATAGAGTCCTTCCCATTTGGAAGGCAATCACAGAAGTCCTTTCAGTTAGGAAGGCAAACAGGTAAGTGCAAACAAGTGGGACGCCGCTTGTGGTCATAGACGTATGTCTTGCCTTACAAGTATAGAGCTGTTTCCTCTAATTACCATAGCGTACAAGAAGGGGACAGCGACGTTTTTCACTGATAAAAACCCCAAGGGATGTCCAAGTATATAGAGTTTACTTTTATATTGTTTATTGATGTTATTGTTAATCTACTGACAAGTATTTATGAAACTGAGTCTTTGCAGGAAATTCACTGAGATTGGTTATCTCACTACTCATATTTGTTGTTTCAGATAAGAAAGAGTAGCGCATCATTGTACCCCAAGGATGACAGGCATTGAGGACTTTGTAAAAATTCCTTGTATAAGCCAGATTTAGTATGTATTATTAACTGGTTAATGCCTTAGTTCAAAACTCAGTTTCGTTTGTTTAGTTTATTATGGACGAAATTTGTACAAACTAGAGACTATGGCTTCTGCCACTCTGTTGTTATCTACTTATGTCTAACCTTCATGTGATACTTATGTCTTACATAGTAATGTAACATAGGGTATTACACACACATTTTTGGGAAAAACGAATTTGCAGTTGGATACAAGGTACCGGAAAACAAATTTGTAACATCATAAAACAACTCCAACTTTTCACAAATAATTGTGGCCATCTTCCAATCATCTTCATTAGGCACGGTTTTATACAAAGGCTCCCTTTGTGCCAATCTTCCAAATGCATCTTTATATTGAATGGCAACTTGAAGAATTAAAAAAGTAGAATTTCACCTAGTTTTGCAATCAAGAACTAGTTTTCTACCATATGTAATGCTCACCTGTTCACAAACCTCTATAAATTTCTCCTCTCTTTTAGGTGTGTATGTCCAAAAATTAACACTTTCTCTAATCTTTTCAATTGCATTAGAGATTATTGACAAACCATCTTTCACAATTAAGTTCAATATATGACAGCAACAACGCATATGAAACAATTTACCACCCAAAACAAGTAACCTAGGGGAAATCTTTTCTTTAATACGGTCAATCATAGCATCATTTGTAGTGCAATTATCAACTGTCAAAGTAGATACCTTTAAATCAAGATTCCAGTCCATCAAGCATTCAACTAATACCTCAGCAAGAATTTGGCTAGTATGAGGAGCAGGCACATAAATGAACCTAACATTGAAATGAAAGTTTGAATAATAATAATATCAACAACAACAGAATCAATAATAATAATAAGATTTGTCACAATATCAACATAGTTTAGTGTTATTACCTTACTATCCGACTTTGTAGGGTCCATGAATCATCAATAAAATGAGCTGTGATAGTCATATAGCCTCTGTTTTGATGATTAGCAGTCCACATATCAGTTGTAATTGCAATTCGGCTTTGATTCTTTAACAACAATTTCTTCATCTTCTCTTTCTCAACACTATAAATGTTCATGATGTCACTCTTTATAGTATTACGAGAAATCCCCTTAAATAAGGGTTGCAAAGCACCACAGAAATCTTTAAACCCAACGTGATCAACCATGGACATCGGATACTCATGAAGAATGATCATTTTAGACAGTTCATGCCTTGCAATGTCTTGACTGAATGCATAAAAACCAACAAGTACTGTCTCATTCCCTTTTTTCTTAGTTTTCAAAATAGCTTGCTTTATATCCCGAGTAGTTCGACGTGGGCAAATTTTCCAGTGGTTTTTTAAGTGTGATGTTCCCATAGCTAATTCACCCAACAGTTTTGAGCCACAATAATTGCATTTAGCTTTCCACTTTCCATCTACTTTTTCCCTCGTGAAGTGATTCCAAACAAGTGATTTTAGCCTTTTCGGGGCATTGTTGGTATCATCTGGAATTGAGCTTTCATTATCAAGTGGAGTTGAATCTACATTCATGGTACAATCAATTGATGCACCCACATTTGATTCATCCACACTAGGCGCTGTGAGTGGCACTTGCTCTTGCCCATGACCCATAGGAGTAGAGGTTTGTTCATTAGACATCGGCAAAACTGCACAACATAAACACAAATATCATAATTCATACAAACAAGAGATGAGTACACCAAAGTTTGCTGCTGCACAACATAAACACAAATCAGTGATTATCACCTCAAGGATCCTCAAGTCAAACCATCATAAGAACAAACAATCATAATCTTTTTTAGTGAAAGAATAACTCAATGAATTTTCAACAAGAAATTTCCAGCAAGAACATTTCAGCAAAAACATATCAGTGAAGCACAATAAATTCAGCAAGAACATAAATCAGTGAATTTTCAGCAATAAATAAGTGAATTTTCAGCAAAAAATTTCCAAAAAGAACATTTCAGTAAATTTTCAGTAAGAACATTTCAGCACAAACATAACAGTGAAGCACAATAAATTAACATCAGCAAGAAAATATACAAATATACATCCAAATCAGTTTTGAAAGAACATATACAGTAAATCAGAAACAAATCAAACAATAGAGATTTAGAAACCAATGCTTTTATCAGCTGATCCACTGCACAAAAACTCCCCCATTAGGCACATACACAAAACAGCCATTTCATGTGCCTTTGTCTCAGAAACCAGTTTCCAACTCTCAAAACCCCCACTCCCTTCCCACCCCATAACAAAACCATCAGAACCCCCTCCATAAACCCATTTCCCATCATCAGAAACAACAACAGAATTCAATGAATCATCTTTGTGACCCTCTAAACCCCTTTCAAACAATGTTCCTTCTTCCCTTCCTTCTTCCCCCAAGCTTTAATCTTTCCATCTGCAGAAGCAGAATAAACAACCCCTTTACATGATGCTACCAACCCATTGATGGCATCATCATGAGCCTTAATGGACTCCAAACACTTCAAATCTGAGATCCTCCACACCTTAAGGGTCTTATCCCAAGACCCTGAATAAATCATAAGACCCTGAATAAATCAATCCATTATAAACAGTCAAACAAGAAATGCTATCAGCATGTACCCAGTTTCAAAAATTCTCTAGCAATCATCTCAAAGAATCACAAATCCAGTACCTGTGTAGCACTGTAGCTCGACGAAGTGAGAGAGGGCTGAGGAGTGTTGTAGCTGAAGCTCACTGTCTCTAAAATTAAAAAGAAAAAAAATTAAAGTGAGAGATGGAGACATGAATTCGGAGATACGAGACACCTATGGCCTCCGATCTGAAACTTACTACCTCCTTTGGAGATCCTCTTTCTGATACTACATCATATCGCAGGCTCCTAGGAGGAAGAGGGAAGATGGAAAAGGGAAGAGGGAAAAGGGAGGAGCCATACCTTTCGCGGTGGCTGACGAGCACAAAAGGCAGCGACGGGCCGCGACTCGCGAGCTTGAAGGAGAACAGAGAATCGGCGGCGACCAAGGCGAGAATGAAAGGGTAAGGGGGAGACAATGAGATGAGACAAAGACAGAGAATCGGCGCTGAACTCTGAAGTCTAATCGAAATGGGGAAATGGGAGGGAGACGACTGGGAGAGACGGCGAGTTACTTAGTTAGGGTATTTACTATTTAGGGGCACACATGTAAATATCCTCGGGTACGGGTACCCGCGGTACGGATATCTCATTACCTGCACCCGCTTCGTGGACAGACGGGTAATACAAAAATCCGTCTCTCAAACCCATGGGTACCCGTTAAGACCCCCCGATCCGGGTACGGATTTTACCCGCGGGTACCCGCGGACGCGGGTAAAATTGCCATCCCTAGCCATGCATTTCTACATCGCATACCATCAAGAGGCCTATAGACATTACTCCTGTTATGTAGGAGGGACGAATCCTATCTACATCACTCACATTCCTCAACATGTTTCATTGCAGGCCCAATAACTATCTTTATAGTTGTCTTGTTACAGACAACGTTTAATAGCATCAAAGCCTACAACTATATATGTTAGGAATTGTAGTGACTTCAAGTCGAAGGATTACTTCACTATGGTCACCATGAGAATCGCTCATGACACTTGCATAACTATTATGCAGCGTTCTCATAACGGGTCACTCCAATATAAATATTCCACTAATATTTATACCTATATGAAGACTTGATATGTTATATCTAGAGCTGTCAAAACGGGCCGGCGCGTTCGGGTCAAGGTACTTTTCGGGCCAGGGCGGGCCGGGTCACGCTTATAATGGGTCACCAATTTGCTAGCTCAGCCCAGCCCTCGACGGGTCGAGGGACAAACGGGCCAGCCCATGGGCCAATATTTTTTTACAAAATTATTTTGCTTTTTTAAAAATTCCATTGTTTAAATAAAAAATCCAACCATATGCTATGCTTAAATTGAATCTCCCTAATGACCAATATGCAACAACGCAATTTCATAAATGAAAAGAAGGCACTAAGTAGGTGATTGGAACACAATATTCATCTCTGAATATTCTTTCTCAGTACAAAATACCATATAAGCTAGAGTTATTGTCACATAAACTAAACCAAACAATTCGAAATGAACAATTTAGTTTCACTTTCCTAGTTTAATTCAAAATAGTACATTCCACTTCAAAACAAAATAAAACTAATGCAAACCAACACAATTCACTTCTCCTCAAAAGAATTAGAGCATATCATCTTCATTCTCATTCTTCTTCTTCTTCCTTAATCAAATTGTTGACATTAACTTGGGTTGTCCTTTTATTCGCTTTCGTATTGTCATTAACTTGGGTTGTCCTTTCATTCGCACCATCAATAGAACTCAATCCTCCTACACATAAAAATACACATTTAACCATAACAATCACACATAATAGTAGCTACTAGGTAATAACTAAAAGTCTATAACAAATAATTTTATATAAGAGACTCAAAAAAAATATTCTTACCATTTTGTGAGAACCCAAGTAACCAATTGCGAGCACAAATGAGAGCTTCCAAATTTTTTGAAAGTAAAGAGCTTCTATATTTACTCAAAATACGACCTCCAATGCTGAAAGTGGACTCAAATGCCACCATGGTAATTGGAATAGTCAATACATCACTAGCCATCCTTGATAAATCACCAAATCTATCACTATTATCCCTCGAATATTCCAAAACATTTAAATCCTTGTGACCCACAAGTTTTGACTCTTCCAAGTAGGTGTCTAGTTCAGATTTTCCAGTTAACAAAGTTTGTGCATTCTCTTCTTCTTCAAAATCCTATCACAAAAGTATACCTAATATTAGAAAAAGGAGGCTATGTTTCATAATCATAGATAATCTTGCATAAGATAACTAGAGATGAAAAATATGAGGCAACATAAACATATTAAGTATGATCAAATAAAATAAGATGCAATGAACTTACATCATAATCTGATGTCAGTGTTGAAGTACCTTCCCCTTCTTTATAAGTTCTAGTTGAAGTACTTGCATCTGTCATAGAAGGAGGAGCTTCCGTGTTGTTGACATAATGATTGAAAAGTTTATACAAAGCATTCTTCACAATGCTCAACTTCACAAGCAGCAGCAGCGAAGAAGAAGAAGAAAAACCTGAAGCACTTCGGATGGACGCACTTCTAACGGCGGCGCACGGCACAGACGGCGGCGCGCGGGTTTCACCTGTGGCTGATGGCTACGCCTATGTGATTTGTTTAGGTTTAGGGAAGAATGAATTTAGGCATTTAGCATTTAGGTTTTACACTTTTACTGGTTTAGAATTTAGAATTGTAGTCAAATTTTTTTTTTTTTAAAAGTTTAAATTGCATTTTTAAAAGTTGGCGGGCCAATAGGCCAGCTCGGCCCGAAACGGGTCAAGACATGATGGGCCAGTGAAATTTAGGGCCGGGCCAGGCTATTTTTTGTCTGGGCTGCAATTTTAACAACCCAGCCCGCCCATTTTATAGGGTCAAACGGGCTGGCCCGTCGGGTCGGGTTCATTTTGACAACTCTACTTATATCTATGACCCATGAGATGTGATCATCAGTACACTCACATAATAGTCTCAATGTATTATTATTGTCCTTATTAATAGTAATACTTGACTATGGATATTTAAAAATAGTGTTCTATAATTTAATGGCATCTCACGGTCAAGTCATACTTGACGTTCCATTAAATAAACTACTATTCAAAGAACTTTATTATGCTATAAATATGATCATGAAATACAACATAATAAATAAATGCCTTATACATATATCAAATATATGATCAAAGTCATGATACAAACGATTATCTATTCAAAATAGATTGGCCACTAGTGCTTACCCTAACAATATTTTGACCTGGTCAACTCATGAACTGCCCTTGATTACTGCTGATCAACTTTTAACTTTATATTCTCTCTCCAAAACCACTTTCAACTTCCTCCCAAAAATCTAGGAAAGTGGTTACATGGCTAAATCTGTATTTGAATTTCCTGAATATGATTAAAATCCCTTGGACCCATGTAACCACTATTCACACAAGCCCAATAACGGCCTCCAAGCCCTTTTAGACTCAGCAACTCCGCTCGGCTAATTCTGTCTCGGCTAAATCTCCTCGGCTAAAACCTGACTACTGTTTTCCCTGTTACCTCTCCCAGTTCAGCAACTGCATTCATTTCTTCTTGATTAAGCCGATCTTGGTTCAACTGATCTGGGTTTTAGCCGATCTTGGCTCAACCGATCTTGGATCAATTAATTTTTTCAGCTAAATTCAACAAACCACGATTGGACCATTAACAAGGTCCATTTGATTCATTTGAAGAATAATATTCGCTGCCCAGTGGTCACATCTATTTCTCCCCTCAGCTGACTTAATCAGTCAGTCGTTAGCCGAGTAACACTCCTAATCAGGTAGTAGCCATAAGCAATTCTTTAGTGATAACAATGGTTTACAAACTGCCACACTCAAGCAAACAATTTCAGCCCATTTCCGAATGCCACTCCTGGGTCCTGACCTTTATGTGAGAGTTTGAAGCTTATGCTTTTGGCAGTTGGTTTGGGGAACTTGAAGAGTGTCTAACTCCTATGATAACAAATTTTCTCTTTTTTGGATAAAAATATTGTTATCACTCAAAAAAAAAAAGTTATTAGCCATTTCCCGTTGGGTTAAATGGATGATTTGAAATTAATTGGAATCTAGTTAAAGTGACTGGTAGCCAAATTAATAAACTATTCGTTGAGTGATTCATAAGCATTTGGGCATTACGATTTGGGCTGGTTTATATCATCTTGGGCCAAATGGATTGTTGAATGGTCTTGAAAATAGTCGAAGTTGCATGGGTTTTGGTGAAGCAAGCTTCAAGCGATATTATATGATAACCACTATGTCCTAAAATGGTGGGATGAGTTGTTGAAGCGGTTAAATGCTAAATACAAGGGAATTAGAGTCATTGAATATCATTAGAGCATTGTGGAGCAGTTACAATGGAAGAACATGAGCATGCCATGAATTTAGGAATGTAAATTGATCATGGTTAGCCATTGAGCGTAGTGTTTAAGCTAAGTTAGCCGTTTGTGTTAGCCATGATAGAGTTAATTGCATAAAAGTAGGAAGGAGTGACCAATGCGAATGGTCTTAGCTAGTAGTTCATTTTTTAGCGTATAAATACAAGTTGTACATACATGTTTAGACACGAGCAATCAATACACAAACAACTTTTACTTATTATCTTTGCGCTTTAGTCTCTGTTTATTGCTATTCTTATCTTCTGTGCAACATCAACTTTACTTTACTCAATTTTTTGCTTTCATTACGTTCATTTTCTTGTTAAACATTTTCTTTAGTAGTTTAGGAATCCATAACTCAGGAATAGAGTCCCTTCCTTAGTGAATTGTTTGGTAAAAGTGGGAATCGAAGAGTGCAGTTTAGCCGAATTGTTTTTCGCGGCTAAGTTCTGGAAATTGCACTACAACAAAATTCACATGCCTGGTGGGACCTTTGACGGTGAACTAATTGAGAAGTTCGTTTCTCCTGGTCTTGATCATAGTTGGCGCATGCACTTATGTTCTGGGAAGAGTCTTAGCATTGACAATATAGACGCTCGGCAGAAAAAGAATGACAGCCGTAAGGCTACTAACCCTCCAGTAACCTTGGGGATGCCTCGGACGCCTCCTGCCCAACCAACCCTAGCCGCTGTGGTTACTACGGTTGGCCCTTCGACTGTAGCAGAAGTAGCTAAATCAGAACAACCAATGGTGTTGCCTACCTCATTTAGTCGATAACAGATTGACACCAGGGTCAATGAATTGATGCTACAAGTATCAAAACAACTGGTTGATATTGTCATGCAAATGGTACACAATGATGTGCTGAATGTTAGGGAGCAGGAACAACAGCAAGGAACTAATGGTGATAATTCGGCCACCTCTATGGTCTCAGGAAAAGGCCAGCCGAGTCGTGGTCTGGGAACTGGTACGGGTCTAAGTCCCCATGCACAGTCGAATATGATGCCTCAAATTCAGGTAGGACATCATTTTGAAGAAACCTGTTTGAAACATAAGAAGGGGGGTTGAATTGTGTTTCTTAATTTTTTAAAACTTTTCGCAAGCAGGTATAAGTTTTCGCAAAGGTTGGACGTTTAAAACGATAACAGACGCAAGGAGCGTTTCCAAACACCAGTTGGGCGCTTACTGAGAAGAGATAAGATAAAAAAAAACAAGCGAATTAAGAAAACAATTCAATCCCAAGGAGTTAGATAGAAAATAATCTAAAGCAAAGATAAGGGAGAGAAAAGAACACAAAGATGTTATCCTAGTTCACTCTTCACGAAAGAGCTACCTCCAGCCCTCTCTACTTGAGAGCTTTATCCACTATAACAAAAACCCTTTGTTACAAGTATTAAACACCTCTTCGGGCAAGTATTCTACACCTCTTCAAGCTCACTAAGTATTCTTTCTACACAAGCCTCTTCAGGCTTAACCAACTAGGTTTTGAAAAGAGTTTGGTTCCATTAACTCACTAAATGTGAGAGTTTGAAACTAAAGCTTAGAACTCTTGAACAATACTCTACGCAGAGAGTGATATGAAAATAAAGATCAGAGTTAGCTTTTCAAGCTTTGATGTGTTTCTCTTGATTGCTTTGTGTGCTTGACTATTTTTCAATTCTTTGAATCAGTTGTGCAACACTTCGCTTCTGGTTGTCTATGTTTGCATCTTCAAAACAAAGGTATTTATAGCACACTTGATTTGATCAACTTTAGTCTTCAACGGTTGGAAAAGAATCCGTTCTGATTGAGCATTAAATGCGTTAGTCCGTTGAGTCTGATAACTTCCTTGAAGCTTCTGATCAGCAAAGTAGACTATCAGGCCTGATAGCTAGAAATGGGACTGACATATCCTGTTTGTACTCGAAAGTTGCCTTTTGTCTTTCTTATTGGAGAAGGTCAACTTCTTTTTGTGTCAGGGACAGTCTGGCTTTTGCTTTTGTTTGAATGAGTGTTACAGGGAATATTTGTCCAAAGGATATAAGCTTTTTACATAGAGTAATAGATTCAAAAGCTTTACATATGTAATCGCGCTAAACAAATAAAGCATTATTGGACTATAACGATTACATAATAACAGGAAGAGTTTTTGGACTCATGATTCTATTGTTACAGCTTATTATCGTCTAGTTTGATCGAGAGTTAATCCTGTTTGTAGTTTGGACGAGTGAAAGTCTTTGGACTTATATATATTTTATCCTGAACGCTTAAGATAAAGCGTTAGTCCATAAGAAATCTTTGTTGTATTGAAATTAGTCCTTTGTTAACATCAAAACATAAGGGATTACTGGACCATAACTACTGGACCATAACCACTTTGGTTCCAACAATCTCCCTCTTTTTGATGATGACAAAACATACTAATTTGATTGAACAAAGTTTCCTAATGAGCTGAAAAGCTCCCCCTAAGACAAATATTCTAAGCATATAAAGCATGTAAGACAGAGCAAGCAAGCAAGCATATATAACAAGACATATTATGAATATGGATCAAAATTTACTATGACTTAACGTTCTTATTTCAATCAAACCCTTTCTCCCCTTTTTTGTCATCAGACAAAGGAGAGAGAACCACATCATAGTCAGTTTAAAAAGAAACTAAACAACAGAAAATATTTTAAGAAGGAGGAGGAGGAGGTGGTTTGGGCAAGAAATTCTGAAACATAGCCGCAATTTGTTGAAGCAGAACTGCATTGTTGACTTCAATGGATCGTTGGATGAACTCTTGAAATTCCGGAGGAACAGCAGAGACAGAACTTTTAGCTGTGGCCTTTGTTGCTTCAGCACTTCTCTGATCAGGAACTACACTGAAAACCTGAGAGGGAGATGGGTCAGCAGGATGGACCACTGAAAGGGGAATAGGTTGAGACTTAGAAGGAGTAGAATCTGCAACTTGTTCCACTTCCTCTGCATTCTTTTCAGAGCAAGGGTCCTCATAGACGATCTCAGTGTCCCCAGTTTCTTCGTAGACAACCGGTATTGGTGCAGGTGGGGGTGTAGCAGAGTTAGGATCAGTTTGAATGACTGGTTTGTGTGGAGTTGGAAGCACATCAAGAATGATCTCAATATCGTCATATCTATTTTCTCTCCATCTAGGTTCAGGTGCTGGAAGCACGTCTCTTGGATACAAAGGTATACCAAAGATGTCGTCCATTATTAGGAAGTCAGCATTAGAGATTCTGTATTGTCTGGGAAATACACGAATCTTCTATTTTTCCTCGATACATAGACCAGAGGAGGACGCTTCTTGAGAGCATCTCCAAATGAAGTTCTCCCAGTAGGTTCGAGCGTCTGGATCATATCTCTTGAGTGGATCCTTCTGCCAAATGTGGGACAGCTCTACTGAATCGTCTCTTGGTCTTTTCCAAAAGAGAGGATCAAAGGCACTTTTGTAGGGCAGCGTCCATGTTTCAAGCCTTTTACGTCCATCTTTCTTTTTATTTGGCTCCAAAATAGGAATTCTTGGACAGGCTCGAGGAGGAACAACGCCTACTCTTATTTTAGATCTTCTGCCCCAAAATTTCGTTGGCAGATTGTGATGGATCTTGGCTTCTCGTGACATGTCACACTCTTTTCTGACAGCGTAGTAAGGAAGGAAGTCTCTGACATCAGAGTATTCTTTCCAGGCTGAGGGATAGCTTGGAATGAACTTGACATCTTGATGAAGGAAGATATTGGTCAGACCATACGTCCTTGATCATCTTTCGTCTGTGGTTTTGCAACCTTTCTTTTCTTCGTTGAGAATTACTATGTGTCTTTTGACATTGTAGTGGCACCATTGGAATGCCTTGTCCTTGATGAGATTTGGATAAATTTTCCTTGGAGGGAACTTTTTCTTCTCAAGGCAGACGACCAAGGGTCCAAGAGCATTGTACATTTGAGTTGCCAAAGGACCGGTGGGTGAGTAAGGAATGGGAAAGTAACCATGTTCAGGGGGTGGACCAGAGGGGTTTTGAGGTGGAGGGGAAGGTGTTTCATATTGGTATTCTGGTGGAGGAATAGGGCTTTAAGGGTGTTGAGAGGTGGAGGGAGGTGCGTGTTTATGGAACAGGATAGGAAATCTTCTTTTCATGTCAGCCCAGTTGGAGCTTTCATTTCTGAAGGTAATTCTAGGTATGCGCTTGTATTTTATTTTAGGGTAAATCATTTTGGGGTAAGGTGCACCATAGGGTTGAAAGGGGTGGTCTCCCCATGGTGTGAATCAGTCTTGAGGTTCAAATGGTGAGGGAAGGGTTTATATGTGAGGTAAGGTGGAGGGTGAGAAGGTTATGGATGGTTGAAAGTCCAGGGTCAGGTCTTCAACCTCAAGGAGTTGCTCAACAATGGGAGTAATAACTGAACTAGTTTGAGGTTCAGTATTACCTTTGGATTTGGATCTAGTGGTTCTTGCCCTTGTTGTAGCAGGTTTAGGCCGAGAGGCTTCAGAAGAGGACTCTCTTCTAGGACCTTTGATCACCTTAAAGATAGGTTGATTCTCCTCATCTTCCTCCTTAACAAAAGCTAGAACCAACTTCCTTTTTCTTGAGGGTTGGACGGTAGGTTTTGGACGAGCAGAAGAAGTCTTAGCTGTTGGACGAGCATGCTCTGTTGAGGGCCCAGCTGAGACTTGTTGATCAGACGCTTCATCAGAACCTTGCGTCTAAGAACCTTTCCGGTTTCTTTCTTGCTTGAACTTCTTGTGACAGTCCAGTTGCATCATCACCAAGCTTTGTTTGCTGAACTCTGGTTGATGCACACGATCGATTCCATGAACACCGTAATATTTGTATCTTTGTTCTGGAGTCAGATTAATGAGGTCATCATAGACCATGTGTTTCTCAAATATTCTTGAGAGAAGAGCAGCATGGATGATGGAGGTGTTTTTTCCAGAGCCTTCAATGGCATATTTGAAGAAGGCGAATAACAGGTTTGGAAGATTTATCTGCCTCTCTAGAATCAGATGAACTAGGCAGAAATGATGTGCCTTCAAAACATTGTCCTTCGAACCAGCTTTGTGAAGGATGGATTTGTTCAAAATCTGATGAAGAACCCTAGCCTTGTCAGTCATTCCTGAGGCTATTAGCTTGTCAGACAAGTTCTTCAAGAGACATTCTTTAATGGTGTCAGAACCACCGAGTTCTTCTTCCCATTTGTCTTCACAAGTGATTCCAGATTGAGCACACCCAATGGCATTGGAAATTGTTGCTTCAGAGACAATGACTTTAGTGTCAATCACCTTGTTCCATATCTCCCTTGCAGAAATGGTAGGGTTTGTCCAAACCTCTCTAACAAGAACAGGGTAGATGACAGGAGATCCTTCAAAGAAGCTTGACCATCCAGCAATGTGAATATTTGGGAAGACATCTATCCCATTATCAGCAAGAAACTGTAGGTTGAATTTAAATTCTACCGGAACATCAGCAATCTTAACATCGAAATCCTTTCCTTTTCCTTTAGCAGCAGCGGTGGAGGATGAAGTTGCCATTGTTTTAGAGAAGGGAATTTTTTAAAAGAGGGATTTTTTGCAACAGAGGTTTTTCAGAGAGATAGAGGTTAAAGATAAAAGGTTTGTAAAGATTGTTCCTTTAAAGAGAGAGTTTTTATAGACAAAAAAAAACCGTTAGTATTTTCAAAGAAGAGAGAAGGTGGTGAAACGACGTGCATTAAATGACTGACACACGTTCCAGACCTTGAAACTGTAAAAAGCATTTTTGAAATTTATTGAAAACAAAATTGACTCAGTTAAGGGAATGAGAATTAATTTTTCATTCGACAAAGATTTAGTTCAATTAATGCATTGGATGAACATATTGGACTCACATGTATTGGACTAAGGCAATTATTGGACGCATGCATTAGACTCGCAATTAATCAATTAAATGCATGTTCAGATATTTTCTTATAAATGTGAACCCATCTTCAGCTAAAGGTTTGGTGAAGATATCTGCCTATTGATGGTCAATATCAACAAATTGCATATCAATTATTCCTTTTTGCACATAATCTCTAATTGAATGATGCTTGATATCTATATGCTTTGCTCTAGAGTGCAATATGGGATTTTTAGACAAATTCATAGCATCAGTGTTATCACACATTATTGGAATCTTACTTATAAACACGTTGTAGTCTTCCAACTGATGTTTAATCCAAAACAGTTGTGAGCAGCAACTTGCAGTAGCAATGTACTCAGCTTCAGCAATTGATAGAGCAATTGTGCTTTGCCTTTTGCTTGACCATAGGACTAGATTGGCTCCAATGAAGTGACAACCTCCACTGGTACTTTTTCTTTCTATTCTGTCTCCAACATAGTCAGCATCACAGAATCCAACTAATCTGTATTCATCAAATTTCTTATACAAAAGACCCAGATTAGTAGAACCTTTAAGATATCTAAAGATTCTCTTTATTGCTGAGAGATGAGACTCTCTTGGATCAGATTGAAATCAAGCACATAGGCAAACCCTAAACATGATATCTGGTCTAGACACAGTTAGATATAAGAGGGAACCAATCATACCTCTATATACCTTTTGGTCTACCTTTTTATCTTTATCATCTTTGTTTAGCACGGAAGTTGGATGCATCGGGGTATTCATTGGTTTGCAATCATCCAACTTCAAGCGTTTTAGAAGCTCTTTGGTGTACTTCGTCTGATGAATGTACACTCCATCCGGTGTTTGCTTTACTTGAAGTCTGAGGAAGAATTTCAATTCTCCCATCATACTCATTTCAAATTCTTTCTGCATTAGCTCAGAAAACTCTTGACAAAGAGATTCATCAGTTACACCAAATATTATATCATCAACGTAGATTTGTGCAACAATAAAATTATTTTTGCTTGACTTTCTAAAAAGAGTTGTATCCACTTTTCCTCTTGAGAAACCATTCTCCATTAGGAATGTGCTGAGTCTCTCATACCAAGCTCTAGGAGCTTGTTTAAGTCCGTATAAAGCTTTCTTAAGCTTGTATACATGCTCAGGGTGATTTTGATCTTCAAACCCAGGTGGTTAAACAACATAAACTTCTTCATTAATGTAACCATTCAAGAAAGCACTTTTTATGTCCATTTGATAAAGCATGATGTTATGATTTGCAACGTATAAGAGTAAAATGCGTATGGCTTCTAATCTAGCTACTGGAGCAAAAGTTTCAGTATAGTCAATACCTTCCTCTTGAGAGTAGCCTTGGGAAACTAACCTCGCTTTATTTCTCACAACTTTACCATCTTCGTCCAGCTTGTTACGATAGACCCACTTGGTTCCAATGATAGACTTATCCTTTGGCAGAGAGACCAGCGTCCAAACGTCACTACGTTTAAATTGGTTGAGCTCCTCTTGCATAGTGAGGATCCAACATTCATCCATTAAGGCTTCGGCCACAAACATTGGTTCCATTTCAGAGATGAAGGCTGAGTCAGCTTGTTCTCTGAAGGTTGACCTTGTCCGGACTCTATCATTGGGTTTGCCAATGATTTGATCCTCAGGGTGATAAGTCTTGAATTGCCACGAACGAGGGGTGTTAACCACTTGCTGAGACAATGATACGTCCTGCTTTGCATCTGATACTTCGTCTTTGTTAAGCGTTGGACGATCTTCTGTATCATTCAGATTCATATCTGCAAAAGAATCATCTAGCTCTGATAATCTCTTATCAGGTTGTTTGTCATCAAACTTAACATGGATGGATTCTTCAACAACCAATGTTCTAGAGTTATAGACTCTGAAGGCTTTGGACATTTTAGAGTATCCTAACAATATTCCATTATCCACTTTGGCATCAAACTTACCAAGTTGATCCTTAGTATTTAAAATAAAACATTGACATCCAAAGGGGTGGAAATAAGAAATGTTGGGTTTGCGTCCTTTCCACAATTCATAAGGAGTCTTATTCAAAATAGGTCTTATGTATATTCTGTTTTGAATGTAGCAGGCAGTATTTATAGCTTCAGCCCATAAGTGTTTAGGAACAGAATTATCACTGAGTATTGCCCTAGCCATCTCTTGAAGAGATCGGTTCTTTCTCTCAACAACACCATTTTGTTGTGGTGTTCTAGGGGCAGAGAAATTATGATGAATACTGCTTTCATCGCAGAACCTTTGGCGCCTCCATGGTCACTTCTAATTGAGCTTATACATATGCATTTTTGATTCTAAATGCGCTTACAGAATATAGTAAAGACCTTGATAGACTCATCCTTGAAAGCAAGGAACTTAACCCATGTCCATCTAGTATAGTCGTCTACTATGACAAGCCCATATTTCTTACCGCTGACAGAAGCAGTCCTTGTTGGACCAAACAAATCAAGATGCAACAGCTCTAGTGGTCTTGAAGTACTAACAATGTTCTTGGACTCAAAAGAGTTCTTAACTTGTTTTCCTTTCTGACACGCGTCACAGAGAGCGTCCGATCTATACACAATCTTTCGTAGACCTCTTACGAGGTTATGCTTGTTTAGTCTTGGGATTAATCTCAGACTTGCATGACCAAGTCTTTTGTGCCAGATCCATCACTCATCTTCAACAGACACTAGGCATGATACACTTTGATTTGAGAGTTCCCCCAAGCTAATCTTAAAAAGATTATTTTGCCTCTTGGCAGTGAATAAGATAGACCCATCAGGGTTCTTGACCATACATTCACCTTTATTGAAGACCCACTATCATATAATTGACTTATGCTAAGCAAGTTGTGTTTTAATCCTTCAACCAGAAGAACATTATCAATTGAGGGAAAATGATGCTTACCAATCTTACCAATTCCAACTATCTTTCCTTTCTGGTTGCCTCCAAAGGTGACCCATCCACCAGTCTTTTTACGTAGTTCTTGGAACATACACTTTTCTCCCGTCATGTGACGTGAGCATCCACTGTCCAAGTACCTGGACTAGGGTTTCCTTTGTGTTGCTAAGCAGATCTGCAACAGGGATTATCACATTCTTAGGTACCCAGATAGACTTGGGTCCTTTTTGGTTAGTCTGTGGTCTTCGTCCATGCACATTATTTTTCTTTTTGTGTATGCATTTCGAAAAGATATCACCACTTTTTCCACATAAATTGCAATAAGTATTGGATGCATGCAGTTGGCTTTCTTTTTGCTTTCCATGAGATTGAAAAGCCTTATGATATTGATTGGTCCTTGATACTTTCTGAGAAGCTTTTTGTTTCTCAGAGTCATAGCCTAGGCCAGACTTATCGTGAGGTGATCTTGAATACCTCAATATCGAGTTTAGCTTCTCTGAACCTCCAACAAGCTTTGATATGCTTTTGGTTAGGTCAGATACCTCTTGTTTTAGTCTGGTTACCTCGTGAAGTTCACTAGACCCAAAGGTGAGTTTGTCAGTTAGACTGACATTCTCAGCTTTCAGCTTATTGTTTTCTTCAATGAGCTGCTTATTTTGCTTGTTGGTATCTTCCAACTCTTTATTTACTTTTGAAAATTTTCTTTTAAGCATAATATATTGATGATGCAATAAAGAGGAATCATTATGCAGTTCATCATATGCTTCTTGAAGAGAATCAGAAACAGATACCTCATCTTCTTCCGATTCAGCGTCTGATGAAGTTTTCGCCAATAGACAGAAGTTTGAGGCAGACGGACTCCTTGGACTAAACAGTTGTTCTAAGGCATCCAGCTTCTCCTCAGCAGTTTGGAATTGCAAGACCATCTCCAGTCTTGATTGATCAAGAGCGTTGATGAGACACCAGTTGGCATAAGCATTTAGCGAATACCGTCTGATATCCTGATTCATCCAGTCAGCTTCAAGTTTGGACGTTGTTGAGCCGTCCTCAAGAGTGATTGTTGGACGATGATCTCCATTGGTGAATATATTCCACAACTCATAATTTTGAGCTTGGACGTATATTTGAAAAACTGATTTCCAATAAGGATAGTCCGTTCCTTTGAAGATGGGTGGAACATTCCATCCTCTTTCAGAGATAGCTTCCTGAGTTCTTTCTTCGGGAACAACAACTTGATCATCATCCGAAGAGTCTTCGCTTTGGACGTTGGACCAAAGACAGTGATTAGCCCCCTCATTTGTTTCTTCTGCTTCTTCTTCTTCAGACGAGTTGAGATCCTCCCATGTTGCCATGAAGTTCTTTTTCTTCTTTTTGACAAACTTCTTCTTGTCTTTTATCATGGGCAGCCTTGAAGTGACCTGGATTGTTGCACTCAAAACAGACCAGCTGACTTTTGTCTTTGGGCTCAGTATGATCTTTGAAGTTTTTCTTCTGAAATGTCCTTCTTTTCATCCCATTTTTCTTTCTCAACATGTTTTGAATCTTTCTGGAGATGAAGGATAACTCGTCATCGTCTGATACTTCATTATCAGATTGATCAGCATCATCACTGGACTCATCAGCTTTTAGAGCTTTTGAGTTGTTGGACTTCTGAGCTTTCAAGGCAATCTCTTTATTTTTCTTTCCAGGATTATCAAGATCAAGCTCTTGTTCATGAACTTGAAGCGTTCCAACCAAATCATCCAGAGTCAAAGTAGAGAGATCTTTGGCCTGGGTGATTGCAGTAACAAGTGCTCTCCACTTCTTAGGCAGGCTCCTAAGATTTTTAGTGACATTTTCCTTAGTAGTGTAGACTTTCCCAAGGGACTTTAGATTGTTGATGATTGTCTAAAAGCGACCCATCATGTCTAAGATAGACTCTCCTTTGGCCATGGTGAACAATTCATACTGGCCAACCAGCATGATGATTTTTGAATCTTTTACCTTGGTGGTCCCGTTATGGAGATTTTACAAAGTATCCTAGATTTGCTTTGCTGATTCACATGCGTGAATCTTTTGAAATTCATCAAGACTGAGAGCACACATTAAAGCATATCTGGTTTTATGCTTTTGTTCCATCCTTGCTCTTTCAGCATCAGTCCAAGCATCTTTTGCTTTGTCTGTCCCATCAGAGTTGAGACACACATTTGGACCATTCATGATTCTGGCCCAAAGAGCTGAGTTTGTACTTAAGATGAAGCCTTTGAATCTCTCCTTCCAGTACAGGTAATGGGTTCCGTTGAAGAACGGAGGTCTGGTCATGGAAGTGCCTTCCATAACAGCTTGACTCCTGCTTGGCATAACTTGTCCAGCCATATCTGCTGTAGGATCTTTTCCTCTACACGGCTAAGTGCTCAACCCAGAGGCTGAGCTCTGATACCAATTGAAGGAACCTATTTGAAACACAAGAAGGGGGGTTTAATTGTGTTTCTTAAGTTTTTAAAACTTTTCGCGGGTAGATATAAGTTTTCGCAAAGGTTGGACGTTTAAAACGATAACGGACGCAAGGAGCGTTTCCAAACACCAGTTGGACGCTTACTCAGAAGTGATAAGATAAAGAAAACAAGCGCAATAAGAAAACAATTCAATCCCAAGGAGTTAGATAGAAATTAATCTAAAGCAAAGATAACGGAGAGAAAAGAACACAAAGATGTTATCCTGGTTCACTCTTCACCAAAGAGATACGTCCAATCCTCTCTTCTTGAGAACTTTATCCACTATAACAAAAACCCTTTGTTACAAGTATTAAACACCTCTTCAGGCAAGTACTCTACACCTCTTCAGGCTCACTAAATATTCTTTCTACACAAGCCGCTTCAGGCTTAACCAACTAGGTTTTGAAAAGAGTTTTGTTCCACTAACTCACTAAATGTGAGAGTTTGAAACTAAAGCTTAGAACTCTTGAACAATACTCTACGCAGAGAGTGATATGAAAATAAAGATCAGAGTTAGCTTTTCAAGCTTTGATGTGTTTCTCTTGATTGCTTTGTGTGCTTGACTATTTTTCAATTCTTTGAATCAGTTGTGCAACACTTCGCTTCTAGTTGTCTATGTTTGCATCTTCAAAACAGAGGTATTTATAGCAGACTTGATTTGATCAACTTTAGTCTTCAACGGTTGGAAAAGAATCCGTTCTGATTGAGCATTAAATGCGTTAGTCCGTTGAGTCTGATAACTTCCTTGAAGCTTCTGATCAGCAAAGTAGACTATCAGGCCTGATAGCTAGAAATGGGACTGACATATCCTGTTTGTACTCGAAAGTTGCCTTTTATCTTTCTTATTGGAGAAGGTCAACTTCTTTTTTTGTCAGGGACAGTCTGGCTTTTGCTTTTGTTTGAACGAGTGTTACAAGGAATATTTGTCCAAAGGATATAAGCTTTTTATATAGAATAATAGATTCAAAAGCTTTACATATGTAATCGTACTAAACAAATAAAGCATTATTGGACTATAACGATTACATAATAACAGGAAGAGTTTTTGGACTCAAGATTCTATTGTTACAGCTTATTATCGTCTGGTCTGATCGAGAGTTAATCCTATTTGTAGTTTGGACGAGTGAAAGTCTTTGGACTTATATATATTTTATCCTGCACGCTTAAGATAAAGCGTTAGTCCATAAAAAATCTTTGTTCTTATGAAATTAGTCCTTTGTTAACATCAAAACATAAGGGACTACTAGACCATAACCACTTTGGTTCTGTAACACCCCGATTTTCTTATTCTTTTAATTAGTCAGTATTTAAGTATTGTATTTTATTGGAGGGTCTAGAAAATTTAATAAATTATTCCGAGGCCATAGTTACGCTCTACGCCATCGTAGGAGGCTATAGTTAAGTTTTGGGCCGAAAACTCAAACGGAGCCCGATCTATGTTTTTCGAATGACAGTGTTTTTCTACTATAAGACTTAATTTTGACTAACGGTCAGAACCATTAGTCTTAGAATTCAATCCTCTACATTTTTTCTAAAATGTGTCCTGACGTCCAAAAATATAAATAATATTTTATATTCGGGCTGAAAATCGATCGGGTAGACGCTTTGAGCTGTCTTAGGATTTTTCGAGAACCTTGAGCCAATAATTTTCATACCAGGGCTATGTTAAATTATTTGGGGACTCCTATCAGTGTTGTGAGGATTTTTTAAAATGTCGGGACGTCAATTAACCAAATTGCCCTTGGTTAATTTTTACTAATTACCTTTTGTTACTTTCACCTATTTTATTAAGACTTAACTCACCCAATTAAATAGCCTATATTCACTACCCACAGCCCCAAATCTTTCGAGCAAGAACAGCCCCCCAAACCCCTTCTTCTTCTTCTTCCTTTTCTTCCTCTTTTTTTGACCTCACCATTTTCTCCATTTTTGGAGCTTGGTCTTTAAGATTTTGTGAAGCAACCTTCACTCATTTTTGAAGGAGATCATCATAGGAGGTAGCTAGCTCTCTCCATCTCTCTCAATCTCTCTTTATTCTCCTCAAATTTTCATGATTAGAAATGTTAGGGCTTTTACCCCCAAATCTTCAAAATTCAATGAAAAATTGTAGAAAAATCATTTTAATACCAAACCAATTTCTATGGCCTAGGTTCGTGACATACTTGCATGATCCAAGATATTAAAGCCAAGAAATCTCTCTATCTATATTTTTAATGGAGAAACCGAAAACCCCTTTAGTGTAGGGTAGGGTTTTTGGTTGGTTTTTGATGTTTTGAGTTGATATCTAGGGTTATCACACTTAGTTAGGGTGTTATCGAAGAAATGAGAATTTTTAGAGCTCCTTAGCTGTTTTTCATATTTTCATTCAATAGGGCCGAACCCTAGAGATAGTGCAATAGGAGAAAGCCTTACTTTTTGAGTAAATGCCTTTATTGATTATGTTTAGGGATACCTAAGGATCATTGATCCAAGAGTTAGGAATTTTTAGACATCCCTTGCCTAATTAATTAAATAGGGGCAGTAGCTAATCCTAAAGATTAGTTAGTTTATGATTTAATTATTTTAATTTCTGGTTGTGTTTTACTGTATAGAACTTGACAGGACTCGAACGCTCGATTGCGCACTCGATTGACTGTTGCGGAGCCACATCCGGAATCTCACGGGAACTTTGCTAAGGTGGGGGAAAGAACAACAATATCGTCGAAGAGGCAAGTTTTAAATAATATATATTGATATGCTTAGGGCGACCCAAACCCTACTAGAGGTCGTTTGACTGTTAGGTTGATTTTACTATATATTAAGGATGTTTGTGCTGTGATTGGATACTTGATATATTATATGTGATATATGTGTTATGCCTGCTATATGATTATGATTAATTAAATGTTATTACCTGTGAGTTGATGTGCTTATTGAAAACTGTTTCTGGTTGTTGATGGCTGTTGTGACGGTTGATGCCTAGGTAGAACTAGGCAGTGATTTTTGATAAGTTGGGAGATGAATGTGTGGTGAGGAAATCGAGGATATTTATTTGTGTCGTAGTGCTCAACCTATAGATACAGTTGTCTGTTAATGTTGTGATATAAGTTGATACCCGGTTAAGCCGGATGAAAGTTGGCCATGGTTGTTTATAAGTCGTGGTTGAGTCACTAAGTGTTGATCCTGAGATGAGTCAGTGAGATCCATGTTGCATAGTTGTTGTTCATAACTGTGTTGGCATACGGATGATTCCGATCTTACTTGCGCGGAGATGGTCGTACCGATTAGTTTGGCGTAGGGGCGATTTCGATCTTACCTGCGGGGAGATGGTCGTACCCGTTGGTCGAATTGTAGATGGACAGGCGAATATCTCGACCTAGCCTGCGGGCAGGGGGATATGTCGTTACCAAAAGTTGAGTTGTTAACGGACGGGCGAGTGCTTCGACTTAGCCTGCGGGCGGGGGAACATGTCATTACCGTAAGTTGCGTTGTTGACGGGCGAATATTACCACCTGGCCTGCGGGCGGGGGAAATGTCGTACCCATGAGACGAGTTAGGCCTGCGGGCTTTAGACCGAACCCTACTTTATGGGGGTGACATAGTGATGACTGAGACACCTTGATCTGTTCGGGATGTCGCGTCGTGATCGCGTCCATGTAGTCGTTAGTTGCATTAGTGTGAGAGACAGTAGTTAAGGGAAAAATTATCCAGAAGTTGTTTAGTTGTCACTGTTGTGATTCGGTGTGTTGCTGTCTATATACCTTATTTATATCGTTGTTTTTCCCATGTATGGCATATTATTGTTTCTTATCCCCTGTACTTTTCTATGTCGCATTTTCTTTGTTCTCGATTGTACGAGAAGACCCCGATGAGGAATTTTCAGAGGAGATTGACGATATACCTGTTGAGTCTGATGGCTGCAGGAGAGCCTCAGATCCCAATGCTGGGGGACCTTGAGCGCCAAGAGAGTAAGTCTGATGTATCTTTATTTCCGTTGTTATGTTTTTAGTTTTTATTTACCGCGTACTCAGAAGTATTTTATATTTGGTATCAATTATTGTAGGCTCTACTGATGGAGCCAATACTCTATGTTTGTATAAATTAATATGGTATCAGTATGTGTTTAATGTCTTAATATTTCCGCAAATTTATACTACTACCCTACGCTATAACGCTAATAATTATAAGTGGGGTCACCAATGGGACCTCCTAGGAAGGGATTGTCTCATTTTGTGGTATCAGAGCAGTTTGATTCTTATTCAATGACTGCTTGGGTTAGGTTGTGATTTCTGGCCGTGTCCAGTAGAACCCGCATTGGGTCTTGACTATGCTTAGAAGTTGGGTAGAGTGTCCGATGTGCAGGTTATCGAGTGTGATAATTGCTTCAAGACATATGATACATTTGCCTGGCTTTCTGTCTCGCGAGGCGAGCCCGAAAGGCTGCATTTTATTCCTTGGACAGACCTTCTGGCTCGCAAGGCGAGTGTTGGTTCACGTCGCGAGGCCGAGAGGCTGTACTTTACAGATCAGTCTTGCCTTCTGTCTCGTGTGGCGAGCATTGCGTCGCAAGGCTGAGGGACTGTATTTTACTGCTCGGGCTAGCCTTCTATCTCGCGAGGCAAGCATCGTGTTGCGGGGCGAGTGTCTTTCCCTTGTTTTCTTCTTTCCTAGCTTTTTCTTGTTGGCAAAAAAAAAACCGGATAAGCTGCAGACTTATCACATGTCTTATGAATCGAAGCTAATGTTTTTCCTTGCCAGGAAGAAATGGTTCGCGGACGACCTAGAGGACGTGTCGGAAGGGCCACAGCGAGTGCCGCTGAACGCTCAACTACTACAGTTGACCATGCAGCAACAACAGAGGCAGAATCAGCAAGGGGAAGTTGTGAGGGTAGACACCGGGCTGAATACTTTTCTTAAAGGGAAGTCGCCGCAGTTCAATGGCGACTTCAACCCAAAGGGAGCTGAACTCTGGATAAAAGAGCTGGAGAAAATCTTTGCGGCAATTCATTGCCGTGAGGACAGAAAGGTAACATATGCATCCTTCATGCTGATAGGAGGTGCAGAACTATGATGGAAAGGCAAGCAGAGGATGCTTGAAGCTGAAGACAGACTCATCAACTGGGGACTGTTTCGGGAATGCTTTCTGGAGAAGTATTTCCCCAGGATGATGAGAAGAGAAAAAGCGAAAGAGTTTATGGGTCTGAAGCAAGGGACCATGTCTGTTGGGGAGTACTCTGCAAGATTTGAGGCGCTGCTCAAATTCTCTAAATTTTACTAGAGGTTCCCTGATGAAGAATGGGTTTCCAGGTGCTTTGAGGATGGCCTGAAATACGAATTGCAAAGGGTGATTGCACCACTGAACATCACCCGACTGCCTGAGATGTTGGAGAGATGTTCTGTCATCGAGAACACTGACAAGAAGAGAGAGCTGCAGCAAGGCAGAACTGGAGGACCTACTCGGAGGCTTGACCAGAGGGGTCGAGGCGGAAAAGGGAAGATTCCAGACGGGACGGAGGCCTTATGACCGTCAGGCCACAAGACAGACTGAAGGACAACTCCAACCAAGTGGCTGCTTCAGGTGTGGAGGAACACATACAATTCGGGATTGTCCGATAAAGGAGACTCGCCAGTGTTTCCGATGTAGCCAAGTGGGTCACATAGAGCCAGAATGTACACAAGGAGCGAGGTACAACACAGGCGGGCAGGGCCCAGTGACCAGAACCCAAGGAACCAGACAACAAGCAGCGAGACCACAAGCCACCGGAAGGGTGTTTACCATCCGAGGAGCTGAATCCTCTCAATCCCCTGATCTGATACAAGGTATGTGCCTAGTGTCAGGTAAACTCTAATCTGTATTGTTTGAATCGGGAGCTACTCATTCCTTCATATCCCAAGAGTGTGTGTATCATTTAAAGTTGCCTGTTTCTTTACTTCCCCATGACTTAACTGTTTCTATTCCTACTAGTAATTCCTTGACAACCATAACTGTCTGTTTAAATTGTCTTATTGTCATTGAGAATCGAACTTTTTCTGTTAATCTCATTTGCTTACCTATACATCAACTTGATATAATTTTAGGCATGGATTGGCTTTCGGCTAACCATGTAGTGTTAGACTGTTCTAAAAAGACCTTATCTTTTCCTGAGCAATCTAGATTAATGCCTGCCAAGGATAGCAACCTAGGTAGTAAATCTCAGAAACACGTGTTGCTACTCTCTGTGGAAGCTAAGGAATCTCCTACGTTGGATTCGTTGCCTATAGTGTGGGAGTTTCCGGAAATTTTCCCTGATGATGTTCCGGGTTTACCATCGGAGAGAGAAATAGAGTTCGCTATAGATCTCGTACCGGGAACTGGACCGATTTCGATAGCACCTTATCAAATGGCTCCAGCGGAGTTAGTGGAGCTGAAAAAGTAATTAGACGACATGTTGGATAAGGATTTTATAAGACCGAGTGCTTCACCTTGGGGAGCGCCGGTGCTGTTCATCAAAAAGAAGAACGGAACTTCAAGGCTGTGCGTGGATTATCGACTGCTGAACAAGGCGACAATCAAGAATAAGTATCCGTTGCCTAGGGTTGACGATTTGATGGACCAGTTGAAAGGAGCGGTAGTATTTTTGAAAATTGATTTACGATTTGGTTATCACCAGATTCGAGTCATGAGAGATGACATACCGAAGACGGTGTTTAGGAGCCGGTATGGACACTACGAGTATCTAGTTATGCCCTTTGGTGTAACTAATGCTCCAACAGTGTTCATGGATTACATGAACCGGATTTTTCGACCGTTCTTAGATAAGTTTGTTGTTGTGTTTATCGACGACATCCTTATTTATTCCCTTAATCGGGAAGAACATCAGGAACATCTTAGGATTGTGCTTCAAGTGTTAAAGGACTGACAACTTTATGCAAAGTTGTCCAAGTGTGAATTCTGGTTAGAAGAAGTACAATTCTTAAGTCATGTGATTAATCATAATGGGATAGCAGTAGATCCAGCAAAGGTTGAAGCTGTAGTGCAATGGGAAAGCCCTAAGTCGATGAGTGAAATACGGAGCTTTCTGGGCTTAACTGGATATTACCGAAGGTTCATCGAAGGATTCTCGAAGATCGCGTTGCCTATGACGCAGCTAACTAGGAAGGGAATATCCCTTGAATGGACGGAAGAATGTGAGAAGAGTTTTCAGAAGCTGAAAAGGAGGTTGACTACGTCACTAGTATTGACATTACCAGATTCTTCAGGACAGTTTGACGTATACTGTGACGCGTCATACCAAGGGTTAGGTTGTGTCCTAATGCAAGATTGGAGAGTGGTAGCGTATGCTTCACGGCAGCTAAGAATTCATGAGAGGACTATCCGACTCATGATTTGGAGCTAGCAGCTATAGTGTTTGCCTTAAAGTTATGGCGACACTATTTATATGGAGCTAAGTTTATAGTGTACAGTGACCATAAGAGCTTAAGGTATCTATTTGATCAGAAAGAGTTAAATATGAGGCAAAGGAGATGGATGGAATTCATAAAGGATTATGAATTCGATCTACAATACCATCCAGGAAAAGCAAATGTAGTAGCGGATGCGTTAAGTAGGAAATCCTTACACGTATCTGCTATGATGGTGAAAGAGCTAGAATTGATCGAACAGTTTAGAGATTTGAATCTAGGTATGGAATTATCTAGGGATAAGATACACCTAGGCATGGTCACAGTAACGAGCGACTTTTTGAAGACGATCAAGGAAAAGCAGGAGGTTGATCAGTATCTTCAGAAAGTAAAGGAACAAGTAACAGAAGGTAGAACTTCTGAGTTTAGGATGAATCAAGATGGAGTCTTGAGGTATGGAGATAGAATTTGTGTGCCAATGGATATAGAGCTAAGAAGAATGATCTTAGAGGAAGGGCACAAGAGTAGGTTGAGTTTTCATCCAGGAGCTACCAAGATGTATCGGGATTTAAAGAAAATATTTTGGTGGCCCGGAATGAAGAAGGAGGTAGCTGAGTATGTATTAGCTTGCTTGGTGTGTCAGAAGGCGAAGATAGAACACCAAAAGCCAACGGGACTGCTACAATCTTTAGATATCCCAGAATGGAAATGGGATGGTATATCTATGGATTTTGTGGTTGGATTGCCAAGGACTAACAAGAGGCATGATGCCATTTGGGTAATCGTTGATAAGTTGACGAAGTGTGCTCACTTCTTACCTATTGGCTAAAGTTACACGTTGGAAAAGTTAATCCAAATCTACATTCAGGAGATAGTAAGGATGCACGGAGTGCCTTCTAGTATTGTTTCCAATAGAGATCCTAGATTTACATCTAGATTCTGGAAGCAGTTACTTGAGGCCTTGGGAACTAGGTTAAGGTTAATTTCTACTTATCATCCTCAGACGAATGGTCAATCGGAACCAACGATTCAATCGTTGGAAGACTTCTCAAGAGCTTGTGTTTTTGAACACATAGGAAATTGGGAAGAGTTCTTACCATTGATTCAGTTCACCTATAACAATAGTTTTCATTCAAGTATAGGAATGGCACCTTATGAAGCATTGTACGGCAGAAAATGTAGAACACCACAGTGTTGGTATGAGACGGGAGAAAGTCAAGTGTTAGGACCGGAGGTAATACAACAGATGACGGAACAGATTAAGAGGATAAGGGAAAAGATGAAAATCGCATAGGATAGATAGAAGAGTTACAGCGATAAGATGAGAAGACCGTTAGAATTCCAGGCAGGAGACCATGTTTTTCTAAGAGAGACTCCGAGAACTGGAATCGGCAAAGCAATAAAATCTTGAAAGCCTACTCCTAGGTTCATAGGACCATTTCAAATTCTTCGTTGGATTGGTCCTGTAACCTATCACATCGCTTTACCCCCAAACCTGTCCAACCTTCATGACGTGTTTCATGCCTCTCAGTTGAGAAAGTATTATCCTGATCCATCACACATCTTAGAACCATAGTCAATACAATTGAGAGATAACCTTGAGTATGAGGCTCTACCTGTAAGGATCGCGGATAGAAGGATAAAGGAACTCCGAGGTAAACATATTCCGTTGGTCAAGATCATATGGGATGAAGCTACAGGAGATGCTACCTGGGAACATGAAGAGGACATGCAACGGCAATATCCAAGCCTATTTTAAATAGGTACGTCGAATTTCGGGACAAAATTCTTTTAAGGGGGTAGCAATGTAACACCCGGATTTTCTTAATATTTTAATTAGTCAGTATTTAAGTATTGTATTTTATTGGAGGGTCTAGAAAATTTAATAAATTATTCCGAGGCTATAGTCACCCTCTATGCCATCGTAGGCGGTTATGGTTAAGTTTTGAGCCGAAACCTGAAACGGAGCCCGATCTATGTTTTTCGAATGATAGTGTTTTTCTACTATCAAGATCTCATTTTGACTGAAGGTCAGAACCATTAGTCTTAGAATTCAATCCTCTACATTTTTGCTAAAATGTGTCCTGACGTCCAAAAATATAAATAATATTTTATATTCGGGCTGAAAATCGACCGGGTAGACGCTTCGAGCTGTCTTAGGGTTTTTCGAGAACCTTGATCCAAGAAGTTTCATATCAGGGCTATGTTAAATTATTTGGGGACTCCTATCAGTGTTGTGAGAATTTTTTAAAATGTCGGGACGTCAATTAACCAAATTGCCCTTGGTTAATTTTTACTAATTACCTTTTGTTACTTTTACCTATTTTATTAAGACTTAACTCACCCAATTAAATAGCCTATATTCACTACTCACAACCCCAAATCTTTCGAGCAAGAACAGCCCCCCAAACCCCTTCTTCTTCTTCCTCTTCTTTATCCTTTTTTCTCCTCACCATTTTCTCCATTTTTGGAGCTTCGTCTTTGAGATTTTATTAAGTAACCTTCACTCATTTTTGAAGGAGATCATCATAGGAGGTAGCTAGCTCTCTCTATCTCTCTCAATCTCTCTTTATTCTCCTCAAATTTTCATGATTAGAAATGTTAGGGTTTTTACCCCCAAATCTTCAAAATTCAATGAAAAATTGTAGAAAAATCATTTTAATACCAAAACAATTTCTATGGCTAGGTTCATGACATAATTGTATGATCCAAGATATTAGAGCCAAGAAATCTCTCTAGCTATATTTTTAATGGAGAGACCGAAACCCCCTTTAGTGTAGGGTAGGGTTTTTGGTTGGTTTTTGATGTTTTGAGTTGATATCTAGGGTTATCACACTTAGTTAGGGTGCTATCCAAGAAATGAGAATTTTTGGAGCTCCCTAGCTATTTTTCATATTTTTCATTCAATAGGGCCGAACCCTAGGGGTAGTGCAATAGGAGAAATCCTTACTTTTTGAGTAAATGCCTTTATTGATTATGTTTAGGGATACCTAAGGATCATTGATCCAAGAGTTAAGAATTTTTAGGCATCCCTAGCCTAATTAATTAAATAGGGGCAGTAGCTAATCCTAAAGATTAGGTAGTTTATGATTTAATTATTTTAATTTCTGGTTGTGTTTTACTGTATAGAACCTGACAGGACTCGAACGCTCGATTGCGCACTCGATTGACTATAGCAGAGCCACATCCGGAATCTCACGGGAACTTTGCTAAGGTGGGGGAAAGAACCACAATATTGTCAGGGAGGCAAGCTTTAAATAATATATACTGATATGCGTAGGGCGACCCAAACCCTACTAGAGGTCGTTTGACCGTTAGGTTGATTTTACTATATATTGAGGATGTTTGTGCTGTGATTGGATACTTGATATATTATATGTGATATATGTGTTATGCCTGCTATATGATTATGATTAATTAAATGTTATTACCTGTGAGTCGATGTGCTTATTGAAAACTGTTTCTGGTTTTGTTGATGTCTGTTGTGACGGTTGATGCCTGAGTAGAACTAGGCAGTAATTTCTAATAAGTTGGGAGATGAATGTGTGGTGAGGAAATCAAGGATATTTATTTGTGTCGTAGTGCTCAACCTATAGATACAGTTGATCTGTTAATGTTGTGATATAAGTTGTTACCCGGTTAAGCCGAATGAAAGTTGGTCATGGTTGTTTATAAGTAGTGGTTGAGTCACTAAGTGTTGATCCTGAGATGAGTCAGTGAGATCCATTTTGCATAGTTGTTGTTCATCACTGTGTTGGCATACGGGCGATTCTGATCTTACCTGCAGGGAGATGGTCGTACCCGTTAGTCAAATTGTAGACGGACGGGCGAATATCTCGACCTAGCCTGCGGGCGGGGGGATATGTTGTTAATGAAAGTTGAGTTGTTAACGGACGGGCGAGTGCTCCGACCTAGCCTGCGGGCGGGGGAACATGTCGTTACCATAAGTTGCATTGTTGACGGACGAATATTCCGACCTGGCCTGCAGGCGGGGGAATATGTTGTACCCATGAGACGAGTTGGGCCTGCGGACTTTAGATCGAACCCTACTTTATGGGGGTGGCATAGTGATGACTGAGACACCTTGATCTGTTGAGGATGTCGCGTCGTGATTGCGTCCATATAGTCGTTAGTTGCATGAGTGTGAGAGACAGTAGTTAAGGGAAAAATTATCCAGAAGTTGTTTGGTTGTCACTGTTGTGATTCGATGTGTTGCTATCTATATACATTATTTATATCGCTGTTTTTCCCATGTATGGCATATTACTATTTCTTATCCCCTGTACTTTTCTATGTCGTATTTTCTTTGTTCTTGACTGTACGAGAAGACCCCGATGAGGAATTTCCAGAGGAGATTGATGGCATACCTGTTGAGCCTGATGCTGGCGGGAGAGCCTCGGATCCCAATGCTGGGGGACCTTGAGTGCCAGGAGAGGAAGTCTGATGTATCTTTATTTCCATTGTTATGTTTTTAGTTTTTATTTACCGCGTACTCAGAAGTATTTTATATTTGGTATCAGTTATTGTAGGCTCTACTGATGGAGCCAATACTCTATGTTTGTATAAATTAATATGATATCAGTATGTGTTTAATGTCTTAATATTTCCGTAATTTTATACTACTACGCTACGCTATAACACTAATAATTATAAGTGGGGTCACCAATGGGACCTCCTAGGAAGGGGTTGTCTCAGGTTCCAACTCATTTGACGACCCAGTCGAATATGATTCAGCCAATACCACAGAACCTCCTTGGTCTTCAAACGATAGGAACTGAAATTGTTTACCAACCGAGTTTGCAATTTGGACTGGTACGGATGGCTAGGAGGCCACCCAATACCAATGGAAAATTGGTGTGTCGTGGCTGGTGCCCAATGTTTCAGCTATGGGTTCTAGTCCACAAGCAACCATGCCCGGAGGTTTCATGTACTCTACTATTAGTTGTGGGGGAGGATTTGCAAGAGTCTCAGGGGATTATGCTGGTGAGTATACAAGGGAGCAGCAATGGAAACATGTTCCACCTCATTTTGGAATTCAACCAGTTGTTAGGGGAGTCCAATACAAGAATCCTGGGCAATATGCAGCCGATCAACAATGGATGAAGGTTCCTCCCTTTGCAGCTAATAATTCAAGAACTCTGCCAGTTCAGGATCAACCTTATTATGCACAACCTCAAGGAGGTGGGATACTTGCGAGGTAGGTAAGGCCATGTGTAACACTCCAGTTTTAGCTTGCTTGTTATAAAGTGTTGTTATGCTATCATTGCTTGTTTTATATATATATATATATATATATATATATATATATATATATATATATATATATATTATGCAGTGTTATGCTTGCGTTAACTGTTTAGGGACGTGTTTTGGGGTAGTTAACCTTAGACCGAGTCATATCAGTAATCCTGACAAGGTGGCACGCCCGTGCTCTCGTTCAGCACACCCGTGCCAAAAGTTAGCATGCCCGTGCTCTTCGCGCGCATCAGAAACGCATTTTGGGCTTTAGGTTGACCCGTTTCATCCCAATCCTTTTTATACCTCTTTGGCTTGAACTAAAACTCATAGCCGTAAATCCTAAAGTTAGAAACAATCGTCTTTTACCTTTCTCTTGGGTTCCCATTGAATCCTTGAGCATTCCTCAGTCCTTGTTGGGTGTTCTTCATCAAGAACACATCCCTGTGGTGTTTGTTGTTGCGTTTGGGGTTAAGCTGCTAGCTTAGTGTTACTCTGAGGTAACGTAACCAACCTTGTTCATCCTTTTCCCTTGAATCCTTTGTGTTAGTACTGTTGAACCGTTTTCTCCCTGTCAAACCAGACTTTGTTGTTCGTGTGTCGGTGCTACGAACGGCAACTGGTAGATTAGTTCCCGAGGATCTAATTGAGCTTGCTGAACCTGTTGAACCCGTTTCGAGGAGTCAAGTGTGGACTTCGTTTTTGTTGGCTCATAGGCTGGAATCGTCACGCCAAGTATGGGGAGAAGGGATTAGTATAACATATAGGTTCTAGGGTAGCGTAAGATCAGGGTTAACCCATGACCCTATATGTGTGCTATATGCCTTAGTTGATGTATGAGGTTGTTGTGAATGTTTATGCATAATGCTAATTGTTTAATTGATTTATATGACCTTGGCATGATGTTTATGATGTTGTTGATGATGTTGTTGATATGCCATGATTGTATGAATTGGTATGATGGAAACTGCTGTTAAAACTTTGTTAATAAAAGACATAGGGATCTTAGCACTAAGCCTAAAACTAGGATTAGTCTAATTGATGTGCATAAAACATAAAGATGTTGATAAGGGGAAGATTAATGCCTTGGCCGTTCAGTCATTAAACCTTGGCCGTTCAGAGGTTGGGTCATGGATTTAATAGGAAAAATTTATCCTCCTTCTTCCAAAAGACACACTTTTATTATAGTTGCTATTGATTATTTTACTAAATGGGTGGAAGCTCAGCCGATGTAAATGTTACTCAAAATGATGAAATTAAGTTCATTAAGCATCAGATTATCTATCGGTTTGGCATTCCGGAAACTATTACTACTGATTAGGGCACTATGTGTACTGGGGAAAAAGTGCTGGTCTTTGCTCTAGAATATGGAATACGATTGATTCAATCTTCACCTTATTATGCTCTGGCCAATAGACAAGCCAAGGCTTCCAACAAAATATTGATTAGAATGATAAAAAAGACCCTGGAAGATAAGCCTAAAAGATGGCACAAAGCATTAGCTGAAGTATTGTGGGCTTATAGAAATTCGAAGTCCACTTCTACAGGATTTACTCCATATCAGTTGACTTATTGCCAAGATGTTGTGCTACCTCTGGAAATAAATGTGAAGTCATTAAGGATGGCTTAGCAACATAGTTTAAGTTTGAAAGAATTCTAGCAGTCTATGTTCATGGAGCTAGAATCAGTCGATGAAGACAAATTGACGGTTTTAGAAAATATTCGGCTAAATAATGAAAAAGTAGCTAGGGCTTACAATAAACATATCAAAGCGAAAAGGTTTGTTGAAGGGGACTTAGTTTGGAAAACTATTTTGCCTATTAGAGCAAAAGACCCTAAATATTGGAAATGGTCGCCAAATTGAGAAAGTCTGTTTACAGTAAGCCAAGTGATTCCAAATGGTCTGTATCAGCTGATAAATATGCAAGGGGAAGAATTAAACAGAAGTATTAATGGAAAATACTTGAAATTATACTACCCTTCTATTTGGGAAGGACATTCAAAATCCAATCATATAATGGCTACAAGCCAGCCATTTGATTCTTGATTCAAAAATATATTCCCCAAATTCACCGAAGTACATATTCCTAGAATCTAATTAGTAGCCACGGTGGGGTGCCTTCAGGAGTTTTCTCATCCTCTGCACTGAATGGAAGGGTTCGCGATTCACTAGTCACTGTCGGAGTCTTCTCAATTGTTGGTTCAGCCGAGGGGTCAATAGTTTGAGCAAGCAAGAGCTCAGTCTCCGGAGGATTGGTGACAATAACGTTCTCAACTGAAGCCTCAGGCACAGCTGGCAAGGAAACTTCTTCAGAAGCAGTTACAGCTGGATCCTTGGCTGAAATTTTGTGTGGAGCAGAAGAAACAGCATCAGTTGTCATTTTGGATGTGTCAATAGGAGCAATATTAGCAGGGTCAGCTGAAATAGAATCCTCGATTTGCTGTTCAGGCACTGGAGGGTTCTCCACTGCGGCAGGTGTAGGTTCTCCACAGTGGTTGATTACTTGATCAGATGTGGGAGTTGAGATTTTCTTAGCTTCGGCAAACAGTTCATTCAATCTTTCCCAAGATTCTTTAGCCGCCAATAACCCGCGTTCGGCTATAGATAAATCAGCTACCAACACATCTTTTTTGTTGAAAGAGGGGGACTATTTCGTTATCTAGAGAGATAGATCGGTGATACAAGCGAACTCTGGACTCATCACAGGATTCAAATTTCTTTGTTACAACATCCAATTTTGGCCGAGTCTCAGCTATCTCCTTGTCAATCCTTTCTCTCTCTCAGCTAGTAGCTCCTTCAGTTTAGCATCCATTATGATTTTCTCAGCAACGTCAGTCTGTCTTTCGGCTTCGATTTTCTTGAAAGAGGTTTAAAATTGCAATTTATGGTCTTGAAGTTCTACCAATCGACTCAAGTCTTTCAGAGCATTCTCACTTCGTTCCCTGTAAGCTTTATGGTTAAAGGAAATATTCCCAAATTCCACAATAATGCGGTTGAAAATATTTTTTTGGGCTTTAGTCATGCCAACAGATTGCCCTACTTTGGACAGAGCCAAGCGTAGATCTGTCCCCACCTTTTGATCCCGTGGGAGTTCTTGATCCAAGACTTCTTCAACAAATACCATATGTTGGTCACGTGGTGATCTAGGGGCAACGGTGGTTGGCGGAAGTGGTGTTTAAAAATACTGAGAAAGCACGTCCTATGGAATAGAGTCCATTGGATGTGTCTCCATTGCTGCCTCAGATATTGGATTGAGGGGTACTTCATGATGCTGAATGACAGAGTTAGGTTGGTATGGCAGGGGAATGATTATGTCTGTCTGAATTAGTGGAGCTCCAATCGATTGAAAAAATGATGTCAGTAAGGAGTCGAGTTAGGCAGATGATAAAGAGTAGAGAATAAGAAAGGGTTAAAAGGAATAAGATGATTACATTGGGAGCTGATTTTGGTTTTGAAGTATTCTTTGGTTTTGACCGTGAATGGGGAGTTTTTTCTGATTCAACTTTCTTGGCTTTCTAAAAAGAAAGAGAAGGATAAAATTTAGCTGGGGAAAATTGAAGGATGGTAATATATATATATATATATATGATACCTTTGCTGAACTTTCTGATGACATCTTTGTAGATTTTGTTATGGGAGCAGTAGATGCTGGTTCTTCTATAACAATGCCCGTTTGCCTTGTTCTTTTTCTTGCCATGGACAGGGGAGTCGATTCTGGAAGGGAATCCACATCTATTACAGATTTGCCTGCATAAAGGTTAGCCGATGTTCATATATGAGGTAAACAATGGAAGAAATAGAAAGGGACAAATGAGTTGAATGACAATTTACCTGAGTCTGGGTGAAATTCTGGATGAATGAGTTTCTGGGTGTCTAATGGATAGAGGTGCTGCTGGAATGGCGTCTTGATGGCTAGATTCATATGATCTTTCATCTATTAGTCGAGTGAGGTAAAAAGATGAGGAATCTGAAAAAACTTTGGCTGGCATAGACGACCACCAATTGAGAAAGGTTGATGTTTCTCCTGGAGATCGATTAAAATAAACATAAGTAAAAGCCAACACCTTCTGAATATTGATGGAAGCAAGGCTAGCTACATCTTCAGCCGAAAGACTAGACCGACTAAAAGGGAAAACTTTTGAGTCATATGTAGCTGGAACATTCTGAAGCAAGCCGAATTGTCTAGCAAAACACTGAGGGTTATAAGGCTCGATTGATGATTTATTATTCTGGAAGGTGGGCTTTACACCACAGAGAAGGTCCCTGGCTATTAAAAGGCTACTCTAACCATTGGTAATTTTTTGTAGGGAGGCAGTATTTTGAGTGTTCTCTGGATTAGTAAAAATCCAACTAGAACCTATTTTCTTAGGCAAAATAGGTCAGAGTTCTGATGATTGGCGAGAAGTGGTAGTGATCAGAATATTCACCAGTTCAAATGCAGATTTCTTGGCAGGAGGAAGTAATTGAAGGTGTTGTCCCAAAACTGCAGGATTTGAAGGGAGTGTGCTCACATTGAATCTGGAGGAGATGAATTCTGGGAAATATTGTAGAATCCAGAGTTGAAGAAACCATAAAGGGCTTGGATTATTCTCTGTATTCTCATTCTTTTTCAGTCAATCCACAAAAGAAAAGAGACCTTTGTACAACAAAGATAGAAAGAGTGGACCTAGGGCTAATGGTCTTCCAAAAGTAATAAAGGAGACATAATAGGAGTATTTAGCAACAACTTAAAACTTACATAGCCAGTATAGCAGAAAGGCTTGATGTTCGGCAGCCAATACATTTCCTTTAGTGTTGGCATGATTCAAGATAAAAGTGAAGTACCCGGAGTGCTGTCTTTGGAATTTAAATCCTAAATTGACATCAGCTAAAGTGAAAAGGGAAGGGAGTTCATCTCCATATATTGGTAAACCAGTAATAGCAACTACATCCAGAAGTGTAGGGCTCGCCAGGCCGAATGGAAAAATGAAGCCTTGATGTGAAATAGACAGATGCAAACACTAGAAGAGGATTGAATGGTGTTTGACAAATTTAAGCGGAATAAAGAGACTTTTCGCAAGCACAGACGGGTGTAAGGAATAGACGAGTAAACTAAGACAGGTCAATCAGACTAATAACTCGTCTGAAGGTTTTCACAGAAAACACACAATCATGCAAGATGAAAATAGTTTGATAAATACAATTAAAAACCCCTTTAGTTAAATGATAGTTAAGATAAATAATCAAACTAAAGAGTTAAGGGAAAGAGAGAGATCACTCAGCAAGTTTTATCCTGGTTCACCCCTTAACAAATGAGGCTACATCCAACCCTTGGCAGCACCAAGTTTTCTCACTATAATTGAATCAGGTTACAGGACAGTATTATTTTCACACCTAGCCTCTTCAAGCTCCAGACAAGTATTGTTTGCACACCTAGCCTCTTCAGACTCAGACGAGTATTGTTTGCACACCTAGCCTCTCCAGGCTCAGACGGGTTTGTTTGAGTGAAGTTGTAAAATAAATTAGAATTTTCAAGTCTTTCACAAGCACTCAGACGAGTGTATTAAATGTGAAGTTCTAAAAGACTGCGTAATAACTTCAAATGATTGAAGAATAAATAATGAAAGAATGAAGATATAAATGCGCAGAGTAATTGCTCTTTGAATGCCGTGTTCGTTCTCTTCTCTGCTTGAATCGTCAAAGTCTTCTTCATTAAATAGGCTTCAAGGTTTTAAAGCCGTTAGACACAATGTTTGAAAGCTTGGCCTTTTGCAGATCTTCATTAAATGCAAAAGAGTCGTTCTGATCAACCATTAAAGACTTGAGAACTTCGCTTGTTCTCTCTCTCATCAGAATGATTAAGACTTCTGATACACCTTTGGTCTTAGCAGGTCTTTATACTTGCTTTTTGCCATCAGAGGGAAGACTTTCCCTTTTAGTTTAAGATGCAGTTGTGTTCAGGTAAAGCACTATGTTGAAGTTCCTTTTCAGAGATGAGACAGCTTTCATCCAATATATTCTTCAACGTTAGTCACCAGACGGGTGAGTAACTTCATTAGACGGGTTGACTCTTACTAAAGAGATGATGTCAGTTGCGTAGTCTTTCAGACAGGTGAGTCTTCCTTTGATCAGACGGTTGAAGACTTTATTAGACGAATGAACTTTCCTTAGTTCAGACGAGTGAACTTTAGTTAGTTTAGACGGGTGAACTTTTCTTTGTTCAGACGAGTGAACTTTCCTAGTTCAGATGAGCGAACTTTCCTAGTTCAGACAAGTGAACTTTTCTTTGGATCTAGACGGATGATAACACGCTAAAGCTCAGTTCATATAGACACTTAATGATTTAACATGCACACTAAGTAGACGAGTTAAACACCACAGACGGGTTCAATTAAATCATTGAATAACTATTTTACTCTCATCAAAACTAAGGTAAATGCACATCAGACATTTTGGAGACTCAACATGATGGAGGTCGACCAAAAGCCGATAAAGCTGAATATCAGTCCCATGTCCAAGGGGATATCTTGTCGAGAAAGCATGATAATATCATAGATTCCCCATTCTTTCCGTTCATTGCCTTTGCTGGCTGAAATATGGGCTAGCCAACCGCTGTAGGGTTGGGTCTTACGAGGCCATGCGCGCAGATCAAAAGGACATTTCTTGATAGTGAACCAATCAGCAACAATAGGCAGAACAAATAAGCTGGGATAAAGAATGTGATCAAGAAAGAGTTTGCCTTCGCCAAGATCCAAGGAGGATGGATTCAAAGAAAAAGAATGATCCTAAATGCGAAGAAATGTGAAGGTGTTGACAACTGGAGGTAATCTAGATTCTGGGGAAGAATCATGTTGAATGGAAACGTTAATAGAAGAAGAAGAGGTATCATCGTCACCATAATCATGTTCACGGTTTTGAGAATCAAAGTTGGAAGACATGATTGAAGAAATAAAAGTTTGGAGCAAGAAGGACTCTGAGCTTAAGGTTTGAACTAGGAAGCAATAGTAACAGTAATCGGCTATTGGTAATTTCGGCTGGTTCTTATAAGGGAAGAGTAAAAATAGCCATTATAATGGATATCAAATTAACCGATGATGGTTGTGTTGTCGTGTTGCTAAGAAAATAGTCGTTACTAAAAGAGGAAAAGGTGGGGGTGATGATTGACAGGTGATGATTTTTTTCGCAAGAATCGAGGTGGAGTAGTTGCATTACTCAGCTTCATTTAAGTCATTCTAGCTAACTAATGCAGAAGGGCAATTGTTATAATTCAAAAAAAAAGTTATTAGCCGTTAGTCGATGGGTTAAATGGATGATTTGAATTTAATTAGAAGCTGCTGCGTTGTGAACACACTTAAGGGCAGTGTACCCTGTCACAAAAATAATATAGGACAGAAGTCCTGATATTGTATCCAAGAGATTAATTGTGATATGCAAGTGATAAAGTAAGTACTGGAATAGAGAAATCTTTATGCTATCTAGACTAAAGAAATACTAATAATAATTAGATGAAAGCAGTAGTGAGATATAGCAAAAGGGAAATAAAAGAGTTTAAGAAATCAAGAGTAAAAGAGCCTAGAGTCGTGGTTTCACTTTTACTTTCGATATCCCCGAAATCCTAGTTCTAGTCAATTTCGCAGCTGCTTTTCGAATATCAATCTCTCTACGAATACTATTAATTGTTTGTCAGACAATCAATAATCTTTTCCCCAGATGAACCCAATGTTTGTCAGGCAAAGAGTTTAAATGATTGGAAAGCATAAAGAGCAAAGAGTTTGAATGACTGAAAGGAGTAAATCACGTTTGATCATACTATAATTTAAACCCTGATTATCCTATAGATCTACCAATTTAATTGGGCTTAATAGCCAAGATATCAATCAATTGATTATGTGCATACAAAGGGTGTGCAATCCAAGTATGGGATGAAGAATAATAGAATAACATTATTCAAATCACAACTTCGAAGAACCACCACAACTCTAGTAGTGAATTTAGCTACCCATAATAAGGAATAAAACTAAAGTCAACAAAGGGAAACACATCCTGAAGAGTTTAGAAGAAGAAGTGTCTCCAACTTAACCCCAAGGTGCAAATCCTACTCTAAAAACCTAAACTTCTAAAAGCTATAAACTATAAGAAAGCTATTACAAAAGATATATGATAGAATATCCAAGCATAAGATTGTTAAGAATGGTACTGAGGGCCTCTATATTATGGATGGCAATGGGTAGGATATGGGTAGGGTACTATAATACTCGTCCCCATACCTGCGTTCTAAAAAAATACCCATATCAGTATCCATACCCATGTGGATAACAACTGAAGTATCCCTACCTTTACCCAATGGATACCTAAGTACTCATACACACACTCATTACTCGCACTTTAATTAATTAAAAAATCAATAAATAAATAAAACATTATTAAAGTCTAAAATATCATGATAGTATATAACAAGGCATAGTATTCTAGTATGTTCTCAAACAAATATCATGATAGTATATAACAGAAAAAAAAAAAAACATTATTAAAGTCCTACACTAGGATCTATAGGACTAGGACGAATAGGAACTTGAGTGATGAACAACTGAACGACACTGGGAACTCAGAAATAATAAGAAAGTAATAAGCTAACGTTCATTTCAATTGAATCAATTGTTTTAATTTATTATATATATATATATATATATATTCAACCGCGCAGTAAATTTCAGTAATTAAAACCCACATAATTTCACTGCACAACAAACCTATGAGTTAGCATAGTTTTCGTCCATCAGCCACTCCATCATTGTCTAGGCAATTGGTTCAATTACATAAGAAACAAGTTGACTGATGGTCTAATAACAAGGCAATAGTATATATTTTACATATAGTAGGCTCGAATGAAAAGCATCATTCACAGTGAGAAATTAGTGAGTTCCAGGATCACTAAAGAGGTAACCTAAGTTTTATATATATATATATATATATATATATATATATATATATATATATATATATATATATGTTCAACCGCGCATATATATATATGTGTAAACCGCGCAGTAAATTTCAGTAATTAAAACCCACATAATTTCACGGCACAACAAACCTATGAGTTAGCATAGTTTTCGTCCATCAGCCACTCCACCATTGTCTAGGCAATTGGTCCAATTACATAAGAAACAGGTTGACTGATGGTCTAATGACAAGGCAATAATATCTATTTTACATATGGTAGGTTCGAATGAAAAGCATCATTCACAATGAGAAATTAGTTTCATGATCATATATATATGCGAGTATGGATCGAGGTGGGTACTAAGGTACCCGTACCCGCACTCATACCCATTAAATCTTGCGGGTAATTACCCTACCCATCATGGGTAATTTTTGCGAGTACCCACTGGGTAAGATACTCGTTGCCATCTCTACTCTATATATAAGAAAATATAAGTCTTCTGCACAGCCAGCACGGGCGTGCTGATCACTCAGCACAATGGTGCTGTTTATTATGTCAGGTCGTGCTTAGTTCTGCACAGGCGTACCAACTTCGTAAATCAACGTCCTAGTGCACGGGCATCAGCATGGGCATGCTCATCCTTTTGCACGGTCGTGCTCTTCATTTGTAAGGTCGTGTTTGCTTCAATCAGGCCTTGCTTCTCTGAGTCAGGCCTTACTTCACTTTGGCACTGACGTGTTGCTGTTTGGCACGGCTGTGCTTCATCTTCAGAGGTCATCTTTAAGTCATTTTTGTAAGGCTTTGTTTGGATGATTGAGCTAGATGGCTTGCACGGGCATGCTCATGTCTGGCACAATGGTGCTTGAGCTCAAAACTTTAGTATTCTCTTCATTTTAGCTCAAAAACCTTCATCTTTCATCATATGTTCATCAAACTGCCTATAAACATCAATTCTATCAAAACTTAAATAAAAGAGTGAAATATAACAATAATCATCATGAAATGTATCAAAATTCAACTCAAATACCCCCTATAGAATGCACAGAATTGAGGTTTATCAGAAGCTAATTAAAGAGATGAGTAGTCGAATTAATAAACTAGCCGTTGAGTGATTCATAAGATTTTGGGCCTTAAGCTTTGAGCTGGTTTATATCATCTTGGGCCAAATGGATTGTTGAATGGTCTTGAAAATAGTCAAAGTTGCGTGGGTTTTGGTGAAGCAAGCTTCAAGCGATATTATATGATAATCACTAAGTCCTAAAATGGTGGGATGAGTTGTTGAAGCGATTAGATGCTAAATACAAGGGAATTAGAGTTGTTGAAGATCATGGGAGGATCGTGGAGCAATTAAAATGGAAGAACATGAGCATGCCATGAATTTAGGAATGTAAATTGATCATGGTTAGCTATTGAGCGTAGTGTTCAAGCTAGGTTAGCCATTTGTGTTAGCCATGATAGAGTTAGCTGCATAAAAATAGGAAGGAGTGGCCAATGTGAATGGTCTAAGCTAGTAGTTCACTTTTTAGTGTATAAATACAAGTTGTACATACATGTTTAGACACGAGCAATCAATACATAAACAACTTTTACTTATTATCTTTGCGCTTTACTCTCTGTTTATTGCTATTCTTATCTTTTGTGCAACGTAAACTTTACTTTACTCAATTTTTTGCTTTCATTACGTTCACTTTCTTATTAAACGCTTTCTTTAGTAGTTTAGGAATCCATAATTAAGGAACAAAGTCCCTTCCTTAGCGAATTGTTTGGTAAAAGTGGGAATTGAAGAGTGTAGTTTAGCCGATTTGTTCTTCGCGGCTAAGTTCTGGAAATTGCACTACAACAAACAGAATACCGAAAATGAAAATGCAGAAGTTGTGTGAATGGGCTAAAGGAGAATAAACGGTGGCTGGAAAAGCACACTCTCATGGATTCAAATGTGTATCAGTGTATATGTTGTGCTGAATTATTGAAACCCAGTTTTACAAAAACTTGTGGCAAGGCTTATCCTTTGAACCGGAGGATATGGTGGTTTCCAAAGTCAGAATCTTGGCAGGGGAGGCAAGCTCAAAAGCTCTATTGCTAATAATGCATTCCAAAGAGGTTGGCCTCAGACAAAGTTGAGATGAAAAAATGTCCTCTGCCACAGCCAATATATCAAGCAAGCAACGAAAATGGGGGGAAAATGCAGAGATTGCATCTCCATTTTCACCATCCACAAATGTTAACTACTACCACCTTGGCCAAACTCTATTTTTCTCACATCAATTAAGTCCCAGTGGGAAAAAAAAAATTACGGTAAATAAACTCAGGAATTTGTTAGGAGAGTACATTTTTGTTGTTCTTGTGATTTATGTCATCTATCTTGGTTATGGAGGCTGCTATAAAGGCAATTGCTCTTGTCAACAAGGGAATGGGAAGAAAAGAGTGAATGAAAATTAGGTAGGCAACACCACAGTAGCTGAATGATGTTGCAACCACAAACGCAACTTACAGGAAGTGAACCGTTAGATTGTAAGAACTGCAGTTTTTACAAACTCTAAAGGATCTGGATCCTATTATATACCTTCTTCTCACATAAAATATTTTATGCCTCACTTAAATCTTGCGAAATAGAGGTCAATCAATCTATGTCTGCATGGTAATTTTCAGAAAGAACAAGTTCATTGTGAAAAAAATTGACAGGAACTTTAATCATGTACCTTATAAATGATGCTACTACCAATCCATTAGATTAATAACCATAAAGTTTGAAGGGAATAAGCATCACCCAAAAGCTCCAAACCCACATCACTAAATAAAAAAGGCAAAGGGAAGAGATAACTTCTGAGCTGAGTTTCCTGAGAGTTTTTCACAGTTCTCATAAGAAGGATAATCCTTTCTTGCAACATACCTTAACTTGAGCATTATTATTTTACCAGTCAAGACAACAGCCCAATAAATTCACCGAAATTCAGCAAGCATAGAAGCCTTGGGAGTGAACCGCATAAAAATGAAGATAAAATCAGAATCCAGTAAACCATCCTCCAACCCATTTTTTGCCACTTGAAACAAAACAAATACATCATTGAAGTGGGAACCAATACAATAAAAAGTTGAAAAGAAAAAAAAAAACTTAAGCCTTAACTTCCACTTGCTTAGGTCCATGTTCTGGAAGCAACAAACCAAGCCCTTCCTCCTTCCCCACATCCAATGCATTGCCCTTATTCTGATACAACGGATTCGATGTCAATATCCGCAACCCCGATTTCCCATTTATCTCCAAAACCTCAGGCAAGCCATCACCACATCCCTTCGACAAACCGACATCAATCCGAATCGCTCTGTCCTCACAAACACCATTAATCCCAACAGCTTGAATCGTGTGACCCATGACCATTCTTTTCACACCAGGAACCGTAGCCAGAACATGCTCAAGAGTGGAACAATCACAATTCTTCGCAACCTCGTCCGAGAATTTCCTCAACCAAACCACAGCATCCCTACCACGACAGTAAGCCGGTGAAAACCGCCCGGTCGAACCGTTGATCCAATCCCTAACCTCCTCATTAATCCTCTCCAAACCATAATTAACATGTTGAGGCAACAACCCTCCGTGAACGAAAATCGAATCTCCTACGACCAACACAGTCACATTCTGCGACAAGAACCTTCTAGAAATTGGGCCGTTGGGCCGTAACGCAGCAACCCTAGCTCTAATCCCATCAAATAACTCCTTCCTTACGCCGCGAAAACTCCTGGGAACACCTTGGAACGGGTCCTTCGGCGTTTCCAAACCGTGGCAAAGACTCTTTATTTTGTTCCCTGCGATGAACCATTCCGCCCAAACCCTAAACTCCTCGACGGCGGTTTCAGTAACGTAACGGAAATCGCCTTCAACGTTCATGATCTCGTGGTTCCCGTTCATTGTAACAATCCTGCCGCCGCTTCTTGCCGCCTCGCGCTTCAGCTTCTCCAGGAAGTAGAGGATCTTGAGCTCGTCGTCGCCGCGGTCGAGGACGTCGCCGACCTGGACCACGGTGGCAGAGCCCCCGGTGTAGCGGTCGGCGGCGTCGATCAGGCCGGCAAGGCGAAGGGACTGCTTGGACTTCTCGAGGTCACCGTGGAGATCCCCAATGGCGATCAGGCGGCGCGGAGATGGAAGGAAGGTGGGAAATTCCGGTGCCACCGCTGATGGTGATGGTGGCCGCGAAGGCGGAGGCGAAGGGAGAAGGAAGAGACCGCTGACTGAGAAGTCAACGAAGGTGTCAACGAAAGATGATACGAGATTGGGTATGTCTTCACAGACTGAGGTTGAGGTCTCTTCTTTCTCTTCCATTACCATCACGATTCAGTAATCTTTGTTTTGAAACCAGAAAGTTGGGTCTGCTATTTACTCTCAATTGCTTGCACCTTGCAGCTATATATAATATAATACTTCGATTTGGCTCCCCCTCTATAACGAATGGAACTCTAAAGAAATAAAATAAGGATCATTATTAATATGATTAATTACATAAAGATCTTAATTTATTAAATAATTTAAGAATAAATAGTACATTATTTTTTTATTTTACAGGAGTTAAATTCATAATACTTATTCCAATTATTTATAAGTAAAAAAGTATCTAAATTTTTTATATTCAAATATAAGTAAAAATCAACTAATTCAATTGTATTTCATGTAAATTATCCGTTGGTTAATTGTTTTTCTACTTTTTCAAGAATATTATACACTCCTAAGAAATAATTTTTAAGACAAAGTAATTTAATAATTATAACTTATTTTTTTACATAAATTAAGACAATTAAACTAACATAACTAACTTTCTTTTTTGGGATGAAACTAATTTTCTTAATAGATATGAAATTAGTTTTTTTTGTTTACATATAAATCATGAGGGAGTATATATTATTTTTAGAGTAAAGGCCCAAATTGATTCTTGATAAAAAAATATTGTGATATTTTGGTCCTTCAGAAATGAAAATATCAATTTGATCTTCAAGAATTTAAAATGCGGGTCAAATTGGTTCTTTTCAGGGTAATTTTTGGGGATATTTTAGTCTCAGTCAGGGATTATTTTGATCCATATTTTATATTTTTGAGGATCAAATTGATATTTTTTATTTTTCTAGGATCAAAATATCATCATGATTTTTTATGAAGGACCAATTTGTTTCTGTACTTTTATTTTTATGCAATAACGAGTGAGTCATTAGGAAAGAAATTGTATTTCTCTTTCTCCACCAAACATGTGGAAATCTTTAGGTGTTCTGGTCTTATTTTGCTTCGGATTTTGAACGATTCAAATTCAATGAATCCAATGATTTGGGTAAATAATAATTATGTAATTTAACGGATTTAATTAGTACATACTATTAAATATAAAGATTTTTTACACTCTCAATTAATCAAAATTGATAAATCATAAAAAATGTTCCAAAATTATTTGAATTTTATCCTTACTATCTTAAAATATCACACATGTCACAATTTTTAGTAGGTTGGGGATGTAAAAAAAATTTACACTGTCAATACATAGAATTTAAACTCATAATTTAACAATATTTAATTTGTTAAAAAATTATTCTTGAATTAATTTGATATTTGAATATAGGATGCCTTTGCTACGCATTAAAGCACAAATAACAAAGTACAAACCCTTGAGTTACATGACAACTCTTTATCTCATATATTATTTGATAGATAATGAACCGCACAAACAAAATAATATTAAATTTATTGTGGTACCCTTTGTAATATATATTATATAAATAATATTTTTTGGTTTCCCAGCGTATCCTCTATGCGTAACTGCAGAGACTAATCTCTCAAGTCGGGTAAGACCAAAAGGGCTACAAAGCTCTCCCTTAAAAATTTTAACACTGGTGCATTCTCAGGGCCAATATTCGAACTCGAGACTACAGGTTAAGCTGAAAGAAACCCATAGAATCTCATTCAAGGGCTCGTGAATATATATAATATTATATATATATATATATATATATATATATATATATATATATTGTGTAATATTTATATATATATATTATTAATATGTATTATATTATATAATTAATAATTAATATATATTCAACATTATATAGTAAATAACGGACGTTTTATATATATATATATATATATATATATATATATATATATATATATATTAAAGTAATATGAAATAAGAAAATAAGGAAGTAGAAGAATAATTGTACAACACTGAATTTATTTATCACTTACTGAAATTTACAATCAGAAGCTTTATGAAATGGAAGCTTTCCAACTATTTCAAAAGAGTTTGAAATTTATAGTAAAAAGGCTTTTCGAAATTCTAAGCTATTACAAGGAGTAATTGAGTTCTCAGAGTTCATTCTGCCTTGAAATGAGAAGTCTCAAATTATTTATAGAGGATTACGGACTTCAAAAGTTTTGGAATCCGTGAACTTAACTTGCTTTGAAATCCATGGACTTGAAATGGTTGAGTTCTGAAAGGCTGCTTTAACTTTTGGAAAAGCAGATTTATCTTTTTGAAAAACTGAGCCATCTTTATTCGCTGTCGAGGAAGACGACAAAATGTCTAGTTGTTACTTTAATTATTGAGATCAAAGAGGACCACTTCATAACCACCCCAAAACCGTGACACATGTCTTCATTCTCTAAGAAGGATTGAAGTCTTCTGATTCAGAGGAAACATTATCTTGTTCTTCAGTAGAGTCTACTGTCGAAAGAGCTTCCTTTAACTTCCATCTATATTCTTTAGAGGAATTAGCAGTTATATTAACTTTGAATGGAGAATTCTGAATAGAACTTAACACATCTGGTGATTTTCTGGAAGGTTGAGATTTTAGAAAGTGAGCTACCCTTATTCTTCTTCCATGATGCAAATTTGTCTCTACAATAGCATGAAGGCAGCATAAGTGACTTTCCTATCCTCTCTACATTGGATAGCGACGAAGACTTTCTCGATTTCTTGCAGCCATAGCTCGACAGCTTCTGGATTGTATTCTCCATGGAATTGAGGAAGATTCCCATTCATAAAGGCATTCAGTCCGGTGTTCACTACTTCACCTCCACTTGTCGGATGTTGTTGTTATCTAGCATCCCTCTCTTCCTGTCGCTGCATGAATTGAGCATTCTGCTGTGTTTGTTGCACCATTGCAGCGGCCAAATCCCTCATGGCCCTCATTGGTTCGTTCTGATCTCCGCCGCCTCCGGTTCCTGAGGTATCATCATGACGGTCGAAGTTCCCGGTTCCAACTAGTGCTCCCCTTCCTCTACCACATGCTCTGGCCATCCTTTCCTGGTAAAGGAAGCGTTAGTTTCAATCCATAAGACATATGATAAGCCCACGGCTTATCCAATTTTCAATTAAAAAAGGCTAGAAAAAGAAGAAAACAAGGAAAAAGGCAAAAGCAAGTTGCTCGCCTCGCGACCCAACGATTGCCACGCGAGACAGAAGGCCAGTCTGAGCAGTAAGGTTCGGCCATTCGGCCTCGCGACGCGAAACCTACTCTCGCCTCGCGAGCTAGATAAAAAGCACCTACAATATTCATTAACCGATACATATATCGTATACCTTACGAACAAAACAGTTATCACACTCGATAACTTGCGCATCGGACACTCTACCCTTTTTCTAACACAGTTGGTATCCAATGTGGATCCAACTTATCATGCTAGTACACTTCCTACACCTCACGGTCCGATATTAGAATCGAACTGCTCTGATATCAATAAATGAGACGACCCGCCATCCCATTGGAAAGCCTAAGATATTAACTAACCTTAATCGTATTATAATTGGTAGAGTGCCTTATTAATACAAAGCGAAGCGGAAAATTGAGCGCGAAAGCAAAACAAATTACGGCACGCAACGTCTCAGATTGCACAGCTTTTAAAATATAAATAAATACGTACATACAACATTGCCCCATCAGTAGGGCTACAGTATTAGCGTAATACGTATAGAGTATATTAATACAAACCAAAATAAAAATATGAAAATAGGCCGAGAGACAACTCTCTGGCTAACCACGATCATTGCCCAACCTCTCGAGGCTAGGGTCCGTGGCATGTCCTCCGACGCCAGGCTCGTAAGGAATGCCGTCAAGCTCCTTAGCAACTGCTTCCTCCTCGGGGTCTTCCTATAGAATAAAAGTAACACATACAGAAAAAAAAATGCGGGAGATAAGAAACACATATGATCAATATGGGAGAAGGGCATCAGTATATCATATATATACACGCATCACACAACACAGATAAACTATGCAACACAACATTACCCATCGCTTAAGTCATACAGTACAACCATCTCAAAAGTCACTCTCTCAGATAAGCCTATAAGAGGGATACTAGTCCCTATGTATATGCTGACTTCCATATATGCATGTCGGCCGATACAACACATCCCCAGTTAGACATCCCCGTCGGGATAACATTGCATCACATCACATCACGTCCCCCATTGGACATCTCATCTCGGGATTTAAGGTATCACGTCCCCAATTGGACATCCCCCTTTGGGACAAAAATGCTGTGGTATGAAATGATATGCTATGCAACAAACAACCATCGCAGGTTGGTACCGCGACCTCACACCTAAGCACTCGACCACGACCACGATGCACCGCATCCACATCAACATCAGCATCAGCATCACGATGCTTTGCATCTACAAGCCACAACTTCATTGCCGGGACCACAACGGTATCAACCCGAATAACATCAACCCTCACCATACCCACATCAACACTCAACCAACCAATCACAATAAACATCGCAACAGAAAATCTTCCCAGTACAGTTATCATCACAATGCCAGTTAACAGTAAATCACACAAACAGTTCAACACAATAAACCAACAGATAATCAAATAAACAGATCAACACATCAACCTCAATCAATCACATCATCCATATTATCAACTTAGTGTGATAGCCCAAAAGTACCTACACCTAGGGTCCAGGCACTTTATCCAGGGCTCAACCTCTAGTAGGGTTTAAGGGTTCCCCTACACACACACACACACACACACACACACACACACACACATATATATCCTATACTAAGCTTGCCTTCCTGACGATAAAGTTCTTTCTCCCCACCTTAGTGATGCTCATGTGCAACTCCGGTTACGACTCCGCAACTATCAATCGGGTGCGCGGTTGAATGTTCGAGTCCTGTCCAATTCTACACCGCAAAACACAACCAGAAATTAATACAGTTAAATCACAAACCCTCTAGTCCAAATGACCAAGGTGCTGCCCCTATTTAATTAAATAAGCTAGGGATGTTGAAATTCTACCAACTCTTGGATGAATGATCCTCAAGTATGCACAACCCTAGGGTAAGTCTTATTACACAAACTTGGAGCAAAACTCATAGCTCACACACAAGCTAGGTTCAGCCCCTAATTTTAAAATAGGCTAGAGATATCTAAAAATTCCTAACTCTTGGATCAATGATCCTTAAGTATACACAACACTAGAGTAAGTCTTTCTACTCAATAATGGAATAAAAAACTCAAGCTTTACCCACACATAGGATTCGGCCCTTTTATACCCACATGAGATAGAGAGATATTTTGCTTACAAGATCTTGGATTATGAAAAAAGGTAAAGAATATAGCTCATAGAAATTGATTTGGTATTAAAAGGATTTTTCTACAATTTTCTATGGATTTTTGAAGTTTGAAGCATAAACTTGAACTATGAACTTTCAATGAAGAAAAATGAAGATTGAGAGCTCAAGGATGAAATCTATACCTCTTAGGTGATAGAGGAGGATAAGATAATCAACTTTGCTTCACAAACTTTCTTGAAAATCCTTGTGGAAGTTGAGTGAAAATGGAGGAAAAGAAATGAGGAAAAGAAGAAATGGAGGAAGAAGAAGAAAAAGGAAGGAAGGAAGAAGAAGATGGATGGGGAGAAAGAGAGAGAGATCCGAAGATAAGGAGAGAGGGTGAGGGTGAGTCTTGAAAATTTAGATATTTTAGGTACAAAATTGTCCTTTAGGAAAAAGACCAGGGACATTTTAGTCTTTTCGCGTCCAGATATTTTCTAACGTCATTATGACAATGTCGAGTCATGGCACGCTTCCCGAGATGATTTGACTTGATGTGACATCAAGTTTATCCGTTAGCGGGTCCCGGTAAATCCCTTTACAGCTTCAATCGCCTCCTGGTTCGAGTTTTCGTCCGAATATTTTATATTATTTTCATTTTCGAACGTAACGTCAGGACTCATTTTTTTGAAAATGTAAGAAACGTGATTCTAAGACTAACTATCTCATTCACGAGTCCAAATTAGGTCTCGATAGTAGTAAAACACTACTGTCAATGAAAAACGCAGACGGGGCTCCATCTGAGTTTTCGACCCAAAATTTAACCATAGCTTCCTACGGTAGCGTAGAGCATGACTATGGTCTCGGATTAATTTATTTCATTCTCTAGACCCTCTAATAAAATACAAACATCAAAATACTGATTAATTAATATTAGAAAGCTTTTAAAGCTTTTTAAGAAAAACGCGGTGTTACGGGATACCTGCTTTGAGAATTGGTGAAATTAAAACCCCATGAATGTCTAGGATTTGGTTGAAAAAGATCAAATTTCCGAGCATCCATGTAGTCAAGGTAAGTGTAAATTGGAGGATCAAAAGTGCTTGAAAATTTTTTGGGAGTCAAAGGATTTTGATTCCAATCTTTTACTGTCCAGACTCTTTTTATTTTGAATTTCGAGTAAGCAACAATATCAGGTTCTTCTAGGTTTGATTCTTGAATGATCTCTGCAGATCTAGAGTCTATCAAAATGAATTAATAATACCATAAATTCTTTTTAACAGCGGCAATAATCCAACCACAATTCTTTGGGAACATGGAAGATACAATCTCCCAAGGTGAATATCCTAAATTTGCGAATTCTGGTTCCATAACTATATGCTTCCTACAATTACTTTTTACTTTTGACATTATTTGTTCTCTGGAGGCTAAAATTTTTGGAAAGTTGTCTGGCCTTAATGGTGAGAATTTATTGGATATTTGAGATTGAGTCATTTGTGGTGATTTTGATGGGGAAGGTGTTTTGGTCAATTTGGAGGATGCTGAGGGGGCAAATGATTATGGGGTTCATTGTCTAGATGATGAAGGCATTCTGGTTCCAAAACTTCCAAACTTTACCATCTAGCAAAAATATGTTTTGAAACTAAATTTTTAACATCCTTTTGTAAAACATCTTTGGCTGCTTTACAATCAATTCGAAGCAAAAAACTTTTATTTATCAAATCATCTTGAAATTTTGTAATACATAAAACAATAGCTAAAATTTCTTTTTTAATAGTATTATACTTTAATTGAGATTCGATCCAAACTCCTGAATAAAAACGAACAATTTGTTCGACTTTTGAGTTTGGTAGGATTTGAATAAGGGTACCCCCATTCCCAAGTTCTGACGCATCTGTTTGGACTATCAGTTTTGAATTTGGATGAGGAATACGGAGACAAGGACGGTTTTAACCATTCCTTTTATTTCTTGAACTAACTGACTTAGTTCCAGTGACCAAGGCTTAGGATTTGAAGTCTTCCGAAGACGATTAAACAAAAGTTTACACCTAACTCTTAAGTTGGGAATAAAATCTGACACATAATTTAAACATCCTAGAAATCTTTGTAATTGCTTTTTATCCTTTAATTCATTAAGAAATTTATCTACAAAAGCAATACTTCGACTAATGGGAGTTATTGTTCCTTAGTAAATTTCATGTCCTAAAAATATGATTTTTAATTGAAATAGTTTCATTTTCTTAGCAGAGACTACCATTCCATTTCTTTTTATTGCTTCTTTGAATATATTTATGTGTTTGAAATGTTGATCAATCGATTTTGAAAAAGTAGTACATCATCAATATAAACAATAGCAAATTCAGAATATGGCTTTAATATATCATTCATAATATGTTGAAATTCAGAGGGAGCATTATTTAATCCCATGGACATTACATTCCATTCATAATGTCCAAAAAGAACTGTAAAAGTTGTTTTATACTTATCTTTTTCAACTAACTTTATTTGATAAAACCCTGATTTCATATCAAATTTAGAAAAGATTATACTGTCGTATAACCTTTTTATCAAATATCTTTTATTTGAGATAGGATATCTTATCCATTTTAAAACTTTATTTAAAGGTTTGTAATTTATTACCATAGGAGGTTCTCCTCACTCTATTTCTAACTGATTTTGTACATAAAAGACTGCACAACTTCAAGGAGATTTGCTAGGCCTTATTAAACCTTTATCTAAAAATCTTTGAATTTATTTTTTACAGTATTCAAGAGTTTCTTTATTCATTTGAATAGGACGAGTCTTAGTAGGGATTTTACTTTCATGAAATCCTTCTTCATAGGGTAAAGTTACTGTATGAGATTTTCTTTGACAAAAGGTATTAGAGACATCTGAACAAACTTCTTTTACGAATTCTTTTTGAAGTTTTTCTATTTTTATTTTAATTAAAGGATCATTTAATTGTTTTTCTATTTTATTATAAAGAATTTCTTTTTGTAAATAGTTTATTTGATTTTCTTTGCAAATGATTAGATCAATAAAATTATTTTCATTTATATGTTGAATTTCTTTATCTTTTATTGGAGTTATAAATTCAAATAAAATTTCTTGATTATCTTTCTTTGTTCTTAATCCCTTTTCATCTATTGTTATTGGATATAGCTATGTTAAGAAAAAATGTTCCTAAAATTATCTGCTCAGTAGTATCTTTTACTAGAATGAAAGAGTTTGGAAAAAAAACCCTTTATTGGATATTTCTCTGCTTTTGGTAATTTATAATTAATACTTAGTCTTTGGTTATTTGCGGTGTAAAGTTTTTGAACTGTTTTTTCATAATATTGGGTAAGAATTAAACCTTCTTGAATACGATTCAAATCTTCTCCTGAATCGGCTAGAGCAATGAATTCTTTATGAAAGGATTTTCCTATTTTTAAATTTACTTTAATATGCCATTTTTGCTATTGAGTTTTTATTCGAAAAACAAAATCTTCAAATTTATTAGGCGAAGAAGGTGGTTGAACTCCATCTTTTACTTCTTCATCACATGATGATTGTTCTATTGTTTCAACTGAGACAACCCATCCTCGGAGGTCCCATTTAGTAACCCGAACTCATACTCTTAACGTTATAGCATAGCGTGATCATATAAAAATGCGAAATAATTAAAAACGACCAACACTGATACCACAACCATATACAACATAGATATATATAAATAATGGCTCCATTAGTAGAGCCTACATCTGATACCAACAAACAAACCTAAGAGTACGCCACCGCTATGACATATACAGACAGAAACATGGTAACAAAAGAAGATACATAAGACTTCCATTCCTGGCCCCGAAAATACATTTCTCTCAACCCATGTACTGGCCATAACAAAACTAAGAATAATACCCCTGACACAACTCTAACGGGGATAACAGGAACTCCCCACAGATGCTCGCTGCTTCCGGCGATAAGTCTGCATCGCCTCGTACTCCATCTCGCTCTGCGACATCACGATCCGGCGATGATGATACTCTCTCAGCCTCCTCTCAGCACGACGATGTAGGCCTTGAATCACAAAACTAGTCCTAGATGCCGCGTGAGATCTCCATCCAGCATCTGAGTCATGATGATACTCCCATGGCTTATTCCACAGCCTCTCCAACGGTAGCCTCTATGCAATACGGAAGTCTTCGACAAGATAGCTCCTCGACGATCCCCAAGCTCTAAAGTATACGGTAGTCGGGCCTATATACACTACTCGTCGTTGGGAGTAATCAATCTCCCAAAAACGGTCATCGTCCTAGTACAACAACTCAAAGTCTCCCAACACTGGGATCCGGGGCTCTCCCTCCAGCATCAGGCTCAATAGGTGTGCCATCAATCTCCTTTGACAGCTCCTCAACAAAATCTTCTCGTGCGATCAAGAATAAAAACACAACATAAAGAAAGTACGGGAGATAAGAAACAACAATACATTATAGATAGGGAAACATCTATAAAATAAGCTATACTAATAGCAACATACAATAACACAACAGTATCACCAATCATCTCCCAAGCCATTTGCTCTTAGCTACTGTCTCTCATACTCATGCATCTAACAACTATATGGACGCGGCCACGACGCGACATCCTCGACAGATCACGATGTCTCATCCATCATTGCGCCACCCCCCGTAATGCAGGGTTCGGCCAACAGCCCTCTTGGTTCAACTCAGCTCATAGGTACGACATATTCTCCCGCCCGCAGGCCAGGTTAAAACATTCTCCCGTCAACAACTCAACTTATGGCAACAACATATCCCCCCGCCCGCAGGCTAGGTCGGGATATTCGCTCGTTCACAACTGATGTGTACGATCATTTCCCCGCAGGCAAGATCGATCGCCTGTACGCCAACTACGTATATCAATAAATATTATTTTATTCTTGCCTCCCCGATGATATTGTGGTTCTTTCTCCCACCTGATAGCAAGTATAGCAACAATCACGAACTCACGAACACTTCAAGCTCCATCCTCTAGCCTCACAACCGCAGCCCCCCTAGATCCAAAAAGCTCCGAATGCAACTTCCGAACTTGCTCTAATCACGGAAACAACACAGAGACTATATATAGCATTAACCCTAGTACGAAGCTATAACCGTGAATAGAAGCTACAAATAAAGGAAGAACATTGTATCACTACAATGCAGGTAGATACGGAACCTCGGCTTAACCTTGACGGATCAAAGAAATAAACCGATAGAATCGGAGTAGAAGTCAAGCTGATCATGAATACACGATCGGGACTGAAATCAGATCAACGAACGGATCACAACTTGATCACGAACCTTGGAACCTGTCTCTGCCTCTAACTCAAGCTCTCTGGACGTATGAAGTGTATAAAACTCGTCCATGGTAAAAATGAGCAAGTATTTATTGAGGTAAAACTCTGCTGCCAACGCTTTAGCGTTATAAATCTCCACGCTTTAGAGTTCCAACGCTTGAGCGTTGACCTTTCCTCACCGCTAAGGTACTGCCCTTCACGTGCCAGCTGCTACGCGTAACTGACATGTGTCACTTTTGTCCCATCAATGCCAGTGAATTGGTCAAAGTGGCCACGCTTGAGCATCCACCATGATCCACGCTAGAGCGTTAGCATGCATGGGTGTTCCCTTGATCCACACTTGGACGTTCTGCTCTGTATCACTTGTTCTTCACACTTTTCTTAGCCAACAAATCACACATAATTCCATGCATGCAAAGTAGTAAAAATGAGGATTTTACATCTCCACCCCCCTTAAAATAAATTTCGTCCTCGAAATTTGGCATACCTTAAAATAAATGTGGATATTGCTGCTGCATATCTTCTTCACGTTCCCAGGTAGCATCTCCTATAACTTCATCCTGTATGACTTTACACTACACCAAAATAGGGAAAAATTGACGCAACATTCACCAGCGTTTTCCCGTAAAACGCTAGAAAATATGAGGCGGAGAAGTATTACTAGCGCTTTCTTTGGTAAGTGCTAGCAAATTATTGGGATTTACCAGCGCTTTTTTAACTAAGCGCAAGCAAAGCTCTGACATTGAGTATTGCCAGCGCTTTTCCAAATAAACGCTGGTAAAGGACAAGACATTTGCCAGCGCTTACTTAGGAAAGCGCTGGTAATATTACCAGCGCTTTCCTAAGTAAGCGCTGGCAAATGTATTGTCCTTTACAGCGTTTATTTGGAAAAGCGCTGGCAATTGTCCATTTCTATATAAGTATAATTTTTTGATTTATATTACTGATCAGTACTCGATCTTCACTTCGCGCGCGCGCTTTCAGTAATAGTCTTCACATGCACAGTACTCTCACCGCGAACTCAAACCTCCTCATCTTCACAATCGCGAACTGAACCCTCCTCATCTCCTCCACAACCGCGAACTCAACCCCTCTCCTCCACCACAGCGACCCTCAATCCGCTCCCCACAACCGCGCGTCCACAACCCTCTCCTCCACGGTGAGAACGAAGGTTGCCACGTGAGCTGAACTACACCTCGTGCTTTCCCAACAAATTATCCAAGCTTTTCAGATTTTTTATTTATTTTGTTTTTTAATTTTCAGTCTTCCAGCTAGCGTGGTTTACAGAGAACAACAAAGTAACAAAACAACCACAAAATTGATGCAGCTTTAGATCAATCTCTCTCTTCGCTCAGTACTCACGACCTAAGCACTCATGCTCAGCACCTTCGCGAAACCTCACGGTTCTCTCCTCAAACCCTCTTCTCAACAGCGCGAGGAGCTTGAGGTATTTTTTTCTTTTTTCTTCTTTTTCCTCTCTACCCTCTCTCCCCACTGTCACTGCCACCACCAGATTGGGAAAGAAAAAAATGTGTCACAATTGTGTAGATAAGCTCTGTTGCATATGTATTGTACATTTGTGGTTCTGCTTTACTGAGAAAATGTCTGTGTGATGATAAGATAGAAAATTTATAGTTATCTTCAATTTTATTGCAACAAGTGGCCTTCTACTTAATTCGGCAAGTAATCCACAAGTGTAAGGACTTGTTTATGTACATTAAGTAGCTCTTAGTATTGCAGATTAAAGCCCTTCAGATTTGGCAATGGAACCTCTATCATTGTTTATAGACTAGCTCCATCAAGATTAGCATGTGGTTTTGACCTTAGCAACTAATTAAATGCATATAACCCAGGAGAATTCCATTTCTATAATGATTAAATGAATATCTAAATTGACATTAGCTACTTGTGGCTACTCTTTTAGGATCTTTTTATTTGTTAAAATGTTCACCACTCACCAGAAATTATTACATGAACATGAACCATGCTTGAAATGATGGAATCTGGTTTTATCCCTAACTATTAGTTCCCTACTGTAAGCCTCTGAAACCAGCTTTGCCATATGGTGACAATCCACACACATTCTAAGGTTCTTCACTATTCTTATGGTTACTCCAGGTACTGTACTAATAAGGGCATAGGCAATAGCCAATTTCTCACTATGCCTGTAGAGTGCAGTCTCCTTATCCTCTTCCCCTATATCAAGGAAAAAAATATACCTCAAGGAAAAAAACCTCACGGTTTCTCTTTTATTTTCCTTGAGGTATATTCTTGCTATGAGAATGTGTTGTAGAAGGTATATTTGTGTTTCTGTGTTTTGTACTTTAATTGACATGTCTTCCAGATTTCGAATTTGCTTTTCTAATTTTGTATGCACTTAGCAGTGGATCCCTGAACTCCAACATTTTGCTCCTGGTGTCCTAGTGGTACTAGTTGGAACCAAATTGGGTAAGTCATCAAGCACTGTTCTTAAATTCTTAAATTGGGTAACTAAAATATTCTTGAGTTTAATGATTATTATTATAGTCAAACTGATTTAATAATAATGTGACATGTGATATAATGAAAATTAAACTCATTTATTTTCTGTTTCTCATTTATATATTCTAACATGTGATAATTGAAGCAGCACATTACCAAGCGGGAATCACTTAGAAGAAATTCGTTCATGGAGTGATAGGGACATCCCATTTCTCACATATCGAAATAGGTTAGTTTTCTTCTCTTTCATGCTGTCCGTGGTTCTGCTTTTGGTCTCACCTTCTTTGTCTAATTTTACCTTTACTTTATCTTTGTCACTTGATAATCTGCAGTTTTGGTCATGTCTTGATTTTCTTATTGTCTACCGCAGATTTCTTACTCCTACCAGGTATTTATCTTTTTTTAATCTCTTATAAGCAGTATAATCATTAGACATATTTATTTTTATCGGTGTACACATGCATTAACCTTAGTTTCTTGTTCAATAATGATTTGTATATTGTTTTTGACACAATATACAAGTTGTTCTTGAATTGTCCAAAGTGGACAGTCTAAGAATGTAAAATCGCATTCAATCCATATTATTGTATGTCTTAATCATTAGCTTCTTGATCTAAGAATGTCATTGGTTTGTATTTTCTCATTGTTCTCTGTGTACATACCTAATTTGGGTCGTAATACCACCTGAATTAAGTTGTGTGCTTGGAGAACTAAGGGGAAATGCTGCCGAAATTTTCTTAGAACAAGAAGTAATTAAGACATATATACAATAATATAATGCGAAGTTTACAATCTTGGATAGGATAGGACCCCACCCTTTAGTATGAAGTAGACATGCATCATGCATGCATGTAGTACTATTGAATGTAGATGTCAACCTCTTTAAACTCAAAATAATTGCTGTAGATCGGGAAAATATGGATCGAAAGTGGATGTCTGCCAATCGTTTGTCGAAGGAATATAAGGACGGAGTGCAAGATTTTATTAGGTTTGCAGTTGGACACGCAGAAAACCCTAGTAGAATCATATGTCCATGCTTAGGTTGTTGTTATACAAGACGAGTTAGTGTACCTGACTTGGAAGGACATTTAATATGCAATGGAATTGATCAAAGTTATACTTGTTGGACAAAGCATGGTGAGACCAGAGGTGAATCTAGTGATATGGGGAATAGTGGGAAATATGAGTCAAATGATGCCAATACAAATACATATGAGGGCGATCGTTTTGAAGAGATGGCAAACGTGGTTGAAGAAGATCTTCGTGATTGTCCTCAAATGTTTGAGAAGTTGATAAGTGATGCAGAGAAACCGTTGTATGAGGGTTGTACTAAATTCACAAGATTGTCGGCGATGTTAAAGTTGTTTAACTTGAAATCGGGCAATGGATGGACTGATAAGAGCTTTAATGACTTACTCACACTATTGAAATCTATGTTGCCGGAGGATAATGTGCTTCATAGTCGGACATATGAGGCTAAACAAATGTTGCGCTCTATTGGCATGAGCTACGAGAGGATACATGCTTGTCCTAACGATTGCATTTTATTTCGGAATGAACATGCATCGTTAAATACATGTCCTAAATGTAATGCCTCACGATATAAGAAGAAAGAATCAGCTCCAGAGAAGGTTTTGTGGTATTTCCCAATAATACCTAGATTTAGGCGCATGTACAGTAGTTCAGAAGATTCAAAGCACTTTACATGGCATGAGGATGAAAGGATTAAAGATGGCAAGCTACGGCACCCGGCAGATTCTCCTCAATGGAAAAGAATTGACCATGATTATCCCGATTTCGGGCAAGAACCAAGAAACCTCCGACTTGCATTGTCTACTGATGGATTTAACCCGCATGGTATTCAGAGTAGCTCTCACAGTACATGGCCTGTGATTTTGGTGATTTATAACCTACCTCCATGGCTATGCATGAAGCGCAAATATATGATGCTGTCTCTGTTAATTTCTGGGCCCAAACAACCAGGAAATGATATCGACATATACTTGGCTCCTTTAATTGAAGACTTGAAGCAAATGTGGGAGATAGGTGTAGAGGTGTACGATGGGTATAAAGAAGAAAGTTTCACCTTGAGGTCTATGATCTTCGGCACAATTAATGATTTTCCAGCATACGGTAATCTGTCAGGATACAGTACCAAAGGTCAATGTGCATGCCCTATATGTGAAGATAATACAGATTGGATGCGGTTGGAACATGGTAAGAAGAATGTCTTCCTTGGACATCGTAGATTTTTGCATTCAAGTCATCATTATCGGTTATGGAGAAAGGCATTCAATGGGAATATAGAAGAACGTAGAGCTCCTTTGCCGTTGACGGGTGTGCAACTGTTTGAAAAGGTAAAAAATTTGAGTATCGAATTTGGGAAGCCTTTTGCCGGAGAGCTTGTGACACGAGGGTGGAAGAAAAAGTCGATTTTCTTTGAGCTGCCGTATTGGAAGTCATTATATGTAAGACATTTCATTGATGTGATGCATGTTGAAAAAAATATCTTTGATAGTGTCATTGGTACCTTACTCAATGTGCCAGGGAAGACTAAAGATGGCATCAATGCAAGGTTGGACTTGGTTAGTATGGGATTGAGACGAGAATTGGGACCGGTGAAGAAAGGGAAACGTACATATCTACCACCAGCAGCTCATACTCTATCTAGAAAAGAGAAAATTTCTTTTTGTAAGTTTCTTCATGGAGTGAAGGTTCCAGAAGGGTACTCTTCAAACATTGCTAGCCTCGTGTCGATGAAAGATCTCAAGTTGAAGGGTCTAAAGTCCCACGATTGCCATGTTCTTATGGAGAGTTTGCTACCCATCGGTATACGGTCCATTTTGCCCAACAAAGTGCGGGAGACCTTAACTAAACTTTGCTTCTTCTTCAAGGCAATTTGCAGCAGAGTGATTGACCCTGAAAAGTTGCCAGCATTGCAAAGAGAAATAGTTGTGACTTTGTGTGAGCTCTAGATGTATTTCCCACCTTCATTCTTTGACATAATGGTTCATCTAACCGTTCATCTGGTTAGAGACACAATTGTGTGGGCCAGCTTATATGAGATGGATGTACCCGTTTGAGCGTTACATGAAAATATTAAAAGGGTATGTGAAAAACCGATCATGACCAGAGGGTTGTATTGTTGAACGGTATATAGTTGAAGAAGTTGTTGAATTCTCTACCGAATACTTATCCAATGTCAAACATTCCACAGGGATGCCAAAGTCTCATCACACAGGAAGAACCATAGGGCAAGGGATTTCTGGAATTGAAATATTGACTATACCAAGAACAGAATGGGAGCAAGCACACTTGTATGTTCTACACAACGCCGATGAAGTTGAGTCATATGTTGTAAAACACAAGGACATACTTAAGAATTTGTACCCAAATAAGAATCAAAATTGGTTACAAAGAGAACATATTCGGTGTTTTATAACGTGGCTAAAAGATCACATTTCTGTTGAGTATGCTCTAAATCCTACCTCAGTTTCAGAAAGATTGAGATGGTTAGCGAAAGGTCCAAGTCTACATATTTTATCTTACACCAGTTATTTGATGAACGAGTACACATTCTATACAAAAGAACAAGATGATCGAAGTACAGTGCAAAATAGTGGGGTGACTCTTATAGCTCAATCTATGCATATCTCAAGTGCCAAAGACAGAAACCCCATATATGCGAATATGTCATACTTCGGGGTCATCGAAGGTATATGGGAGTTGGATTACATAATGTTTCAGGTGCCTGTGTTCCGGTGTAAGTGGGTTGACAATAATAACGGTGTACAGATGGATGAGTTAGGGTTCATGCGCGTTGATTTCAATAAGGTGGGGTATAAAGATGAGCCTTTTATTTTAGCATCACAAGCTCAACAAGTGTTCTATGTCACCGATCCAGCTGATACAAATTGGTCCATTGTTCTATTGTCTAACAAAATGGTTGTTAATGATATTGATGATCATCAAACACATGAAGATGCCAATATGGAGGACGATCCTTTCTTTGGGACATCACATTCACTTGAGGGTAATCCAACTAGAGAGGAAGATATGTATATTAGAAATGATCATGATGAGGGAATTTGGGTCAATCCATTATTTCGTACCAATAAGGGACACACAAGTCTCAATCCAACGAGAAAAAGGAAAAGATTGTCTTATATGTGTAAGTATAGCTAGTGATTGTGTTTTTTTAAGTTCCAGGCTAATTAAATTTATATTCATCGATTTTTGCATATATGATTATGAAATAATGTTTTTACTTGTGTCTAATTTTTTTTTTTTGCAGGTAAATGGCATCTCCATCTCATGATAGTCCTGCGGAGGCGAAGAAAAATGTGAGGCGTCGCGGACCGACAATTAAGAAAAATGTCATTCGACAAAGGAGTAAAGGAGTGAGACCTTTGGTAAGATATATATATATATATATATATATATATATATATATATATATACTGTTTCATTTTATTGTTTGTTATATAAATTTATACACTTACTCAATTTTTTCAGGTTCAATGGAATGTTAAAGGCCAGCCCGTTGGTAAAGTCAGCAGAGACATGAAGAGTTACATTGGGACCTTAGTGCGGCAGTCGGTCCCAATTACCTGCAATGATTGGAGGGATTCTTCTTTGCACCGTGTCAAAGAAGACATCTGGCATAATATAGAGGTAAATTAATTAACATTGATTAGTTATAGTGTTTCTTAATTATGTAAACATACTTATACTATGACATTAATTTTGCAGACGACCTTTGATGTTGATAAATGTCAGCAAAAAATGTTAATTCAGATGGCCGGAAATATGCACCGATCATTCCGGTCTGAATTGACGACGAAGTACCTGAGAGATGAGGAAGGGAATGTCAGACCTGAGCCTCCAGCTCAATATGCAGAGTACATTTCACTGGATGCTTGGAGAGCTTTTGTAGCAAGACGCATAACAGATGAAGAATTTTTGGTATGTACAATAAATATCCTTATGACTTGTATATATGACATTAATTAACCATGCATGCATTGATATATATATATATATATATATATATATATATATATATATATATATATATATATATATATATATATATATGTGTCTATGTAGAGGCTTAGCAATGAAAATCGGCAGAGAGCGTCAAATCCTGAATACCCTTATAGAGGTGGAAGTCAGGGGTATTCCGGCATTGAGGAAAAGTTGGTATGTACAATATCCTTATAATTGGGTTATAATTTGCTAATGTTTACTAATATTTGATTGTTCAAATGTATAGTTGTTGGCGGCAGGGGACGATGTTACAAACAAAATGGTTCAACGCCATATTTTGTGGATGGAAAGTCATCGAGATGAGAACGGAGAAATTGTTGATCCCACCACTAGGCAAGTGGTTGAACAAATTGTAAGTATGAAAGCATTAGTTAACAAGCGTTTTCATTTTTAACTTTCTTATGATAATATTTAACATTTTCATTTGTGTCTCAGGATAGCATATCACAGTCTGTATCACAAGGGGATATAACATATTGTGATGGTCGTCAAGACATCCTTGCCCGAGCCTTATCAAGGAAAGAGTACCCTGGTCGCCTAAGGGGTACGGGATTTGGTGTCACTTCGAGCCTTCTCTTCGGACCACAAACGCGTGCTACTAATGATAGAATGGAAGAGATGATGCGTGAGATATGCTGTCTACGGAAAGAAGTAGATGAATTGCGAAGCACCATGCAAGACAGGCATCCAGTGGAGGCGCATGAGCCTGCTTTCCCTACCCCTACCCCATATAGCGCCAAAGATGGTTGCACTATGCTGTCACCCGAGGTAATTAATAATTCATACGTTGTTTTTACTTAAACGTATTTAATCCATTTACAATTTAAATATTAATATTTGGTTTATCATTTATTCAGGACACCTCTGCATGCAACCTATATTTGTCAAGCCCAACTCGTCGAATGGTTGGTAAGGGGATAATGTTTAACGAAACGGTTCAAACACTATTGAACAACCGACCATTACCTCCCGGTCATGTGAAAGTTAGAGTTGACCATGCGGTTGAAGGGAATGCATCATTGCCTGTACCACTTGAGGAGGCAGATGTGTTGACTGTGGAAGATGCAATAGGCACCTATGTGGCATGGCCAATCAGCCTCGTAGTTGTAAGTAACATGATATAAGTTAATAAACATGCATGATTTATTATCATAAAATCATTCACTAACTAATTAATGTATTTGCAATGCAAAATATCCAGGTACCCTCAAAATAAAAAAGCCAAGGACAATGGTAAGGGCAAAGTGTCGGAGCACACAACTGACAAATCCCGACCTTCCCTTCCTATAGTTAGCAAGGGGCCAACAAAAGGGTCAATAACATCCCTAGTGAAGAACGGGAGCAAATCTCAGCCCCAGAGCAATTCTCAGGTCTCCCGTTCTCCTACGGCTCATGGTGCAGATTATATGGCTTATCTTGAAGCCTATATGTTAGGGAATATGAATGCACCAGATGTTACAGTGCCATTGGAGCCAGAACTGCTGGGTTATGAGACCACTTTGTTTCTCGGCCTTCATTTCGAAATCAAGGAAGTTCTTCGTCATGAGATACTATCTCAGACTCTTATTACAGTATATCTCAGGTATTACATTGAACTTATATTTTCTATCTCAAGTACGGTTATAGTTTATCCATTAATTTGTTTACATGTTTTAATTTAAGGTACTTGTATCATGAGATATTGATCCCAGAAGAACGGACTCGGAGGTTCGTGTTTTTGTGCCCACATAAAACAGCTTTGCACAAGTCAATAACTGGGCAAAAACAATATATAGCCGATCACTTAGCATTAGCTGAACCTGGTATTGAGTCATTGTTTTTGTCACCTTGCAACGTAGGGTGAGTCATTTTAATTAACTTCTATAAATTTTGTGAAATGTGATTATCTAGGCTTAGGATTTGCCAACTCTGTTCATTTTTGTAGGGGACATTGGGTATTATTAGCAATCAATCCCCATGAAGACATTGTGTACTATTTTGACCCGTTGCATGTCCCTTATACCTATCGCAAACCAATGATGGATCAATACAATAATTAAGTATACACATTTATTTTTATCTTAATATATATGATGATTCAAATTATATACTTTGATGAATTGTTTGATTTTGCACTTAGGGGTTTGCAAATTCATCATGCCCAGAGCAGAGGAGGCAAGTCCCGATTTTCTTCATCATCCAAGACTAACTGGATATTTATGGATGTACGTATTTACAAATTAAAAGTTCTATCTTATATATGCAGTTATTTAAATTAAAAACTGAAAACAATTAATTTATTATTTGAGCTTTTATAGTGCCCCCGTCAACCCAACGACATCGACTGTGGCTACTATGTAATGAAGATTTTGAAGGATATCGTCGTTGATAACCAAACTCAAATCCCATCATTGGTATGTACTTTTCGTTCTAGTTTATCTTGAAAGAGTATTTCAAAGTCAGTTAGTGGTTTGTAGTTATGAACTGTTGATGACAGTTATAATAGTAAATATTAGCTCTTTGAGCTAGTTAGATGATTTATTTAGACCTTTTGTTAAAGGTCTGGCTACATCTATAAATCTGTGAAGTGTAAGTGCTCAGTAATGGCTAGTTGCTTGAAAAGGGATTCACGATGCACATGCAGTATGAACACATGGAGATTCTTGATGCTCACAATAGAAGAATTCTGAAGCCTCTTGCTCAGAACAGAACCTTTCAAGTTCAAATCCATGCTGCTGATGCTACAATGGTACCATTCTAAAATACAATTTTGCAACTGAACTTAATTCATAATGCATAAAAGGATGACAAGGAGTTTGAACACCCTAGTCCTTCGTATATCATTCTTCTACATGCATTTGAACACCAACACAACTAAGAATGTATACACTAGCCCTAACATGATGAATTTCATCAACTCATCTGCTTTTGAAGAAAAAAAACACAAATAAGATTCTGAACAATGTACAGTTATAAATGCATAACTCTATGTATAATAATTGAAATTGCGTGCCGTCAGAGAAATTAGAAACCTAAGACAAATACCTTCACTCCATGGAAATTTCTGAATTTTTAGGCTTATGGATAGATACAGTTTAAACTTCAAAGTTGACTCATGTGCTGCAGAATCCATTCCCGACAGCCTGAATTTCAAGATGCATATCTCGGGCTACCGAAATCCTTTTAACCTAATTCCGGTGGCTATTTAAAGCTGAGACGCAAACATTAATGATGGAGAAAATTCATATTTTTTGGTCAACAAATGAATTCCCAGTAGGCCATTATGCAGAAAAGTTTTTTCTGCTGTGCTAGTTCTGGACAGCCTAGGTTGCAATGCGCATAACTCGGGTTGTAGGAACCCAAATGGCGTGATTCCGGTGACATTCAAAATCTAACAAGCAATAATATTTATATCTAAAATTTTATAATTTTATAGCATATATATTGGTACCGTTGTTTAGCCAAAGTTTCACTACGGTTTAAGAAAAAAATCAAGTTTCTTTGCTCAAAAAGTAAATCTCAGATTTTGAAGTGTGCCCTTGGATGTGCTTTTCTTGACTAAAGAGTATAGACCAGTGGCCATCGCAAAGATTCATATATAAAATAACCCTACAAAACCAAACAAAAGCTGCTCAACACAAATGTGCTAAAGTGTACATATTGTTGTCAATGTAAATGATTTGTTACCTCTTCTGCAAACAAATTGCTCATGATCTTTCTTTCCTTGTGACCTAGTAACAAATCTGCAGGAAATCCAGTGATAACAAATCTGCAATCAGTTTGGCAAGAAATCCAATGGCTCATTGGAGGAGTAAACATATTGAGACCAAAATTCACTTCTTGCGTGAGTGAATAAAGGGAAACTGCAATTGTGCTTTTGCAGGTGATTTGAATTTCATAAAGTAGATATCATGACCAAGCCTATGAAAATTGAGAGATTCAAAGAGCTAAGGAGTTTTTTGAAAGTTGTATCAATAAGAGAATTGATTCAAACTTGATGTGCAGCAAATGATAGATGGAGTCTAGGTGCCAACCTAGTTGGAATGTTAGACTCCTTAGTGATGCTAAATTAGCATATCTTGTGTGTTGAGTGAACTTCGAATTAGGTGGTTGTGTTGACAGAGTATTTCAAAGTCAGTTAGTGGTTAGTAGTTATGAACTGTTGATTATTATAACAGTAAAAGTGGTTAGCTCTGAGTTAGATGAGTTAGTTAGACTTATTAGTTAGAGGTCTAGCAGATCTATAAATGTGTGCATGAAAGTACTATAAGTGCAGTGGTATATGAATTCAATAAAGAGTTAATTTTGAGTATTATTCAGCATATATATTTTCTCTCTAAATACTCTGTTTTCAGTAGTGTGTGTGGATTTCTTCTTCCCTTTTCCCCACAGTTTATATATTTAATTACTCTCACATTTGACCATATTGAAATGTACAAACTTGATTTAATTTTCGTTTCACAGTACTATCCAGAACGTAAATGTCCGGTATACTCTGATGATCAACTTACCGCACTCAAGCAAGAGTGGTGCCGTTATATTGTTGATTTTATCGAATGAAGGTATATGTAAGTGTGATCTATTGTAGTCATTTCGAGTTTATATACCATTTTGAACTTAACAATGTTTATTTGGATATTATTGAAGGGGAGCAAGGATTTTGTTGAAGGGAAAGCAAAGAATTAATTGATCAAGGGCTTCTTCAATCAAGCTAGTACTAGCTAGGATTATTTTTTGGTTTTTGCTCTTGTATATATAACATATTATTGGTTTTCCTAACTGTATGCATATGTACATGAATATACTGTGCTAAGATTGATCGAGGGCTTCTTCTTTCTTCAATCAATTAAGCTACTGTGATAGTACAAGATTTTTTTGCTCTTGTATATATATATAAACATATTAATTGTTGAGGTTTTGCTATTATATATATATATATATATATATATATATATATATATATATATATATATATATATATATATATATATATATATATATAACCTGTTTGGTTTTGAATATTGCTGGTTTTGCTTGTGTTGATTTGCAAATTGTAATGGAAAACAGGGGGAATAGTAAAAGTAATTATATATGTAAAAAAAAAAACAGGGTATTGCCAGCGTTTACTTGAAGAAGCGCTGGTAAAGGTTATACAATTGCCAGTGTTTCCTTTAATAAGCGCTGGTAAAGGTTAAACAATTGCCAGCGCTTTCTTTAAGAAGCGCTGGTAAAGGTTAAGCTTCAATAAGCGCTAGCGAAATTTTTCCCCTTTTGCTAGCGGATAAATAGTCAGCGCCCGAAAGCTCTGCTGAAGGCCTAAAATAAACGCTGGTAAATCCCTTTTCTGTAGTAGTGTTAACCAACGGAATATGTTTATCTCGGAGTTCCTTAACCCTTCTATCCGCGATTCTTACAGGCAAGGCCTCATACTTTAGGTTCTCCCTTAACTATATTGACTCTTGTTCTAGAATATTTGATGGATCGAGGTAATATTTCCTCAACTGATAAACATGAAAGACATCATGAAGATTGGATAAGTTCAGGGGTAAAGCAATATGATAGGCTACAGGCCCAATTCGATGAAGAATTTGAAATGGTCCAATGAATCTAGGAGTAAGCTTTCGAGATTTGATTTCTCTACCAATTCCAGTCCTTGGAGTCACTCTCAGAAAAACGTGATCTCCTTCTTGGAATTCTAAAGGTCATCTCCTTTTGTCACTATAACTCTTTTGCCTGTCTTGTGCGGCTTTCATCTTTTCCCTTATCCTCTTAATCTGTTCCGTCATCTGCTGTACCACCTCCGATCCTAGAACTTGGTTTTCTCCAGTCTTATACCAACATAACAATGTTCTACACTTTCTTCTACACAACACTTCGTAAGGTGTCATACCTATACTCGAATGAAAACTATTGTTATAGGTGAACTCAATGAACGATAAGAACTCATCCCAACTTCCCGTATGTTCTAAAACACAAGCTCTCAAGAGATCTTCCAATGATTGAATTGTTCGTTCAGACTGACCATCCGTCTGAGGATGATAAGCAGAACTCAACCTTAACTTAGTTCCCAAAGCCTTATGTAACTGCTTCCAGAATCTAGACGTAAATCTAGGGTCTCTGTCGGAAACAATACTAGAAGGCACTCCATGCAGCCTTACCACCTCTTTGATGTAGATTTGGGTTAACCTTTCCAACGTATAACTTTCACCAATAGGTAAGAAGTGAGCACACTTTGTCAACCTATCAACGATTACCCAAATTGCTTCATGCCTCTTTGTAGTTCTTGGCAAACCGACCACAAAATCCATAGATATACCATCCTACTTCCACTATGGGATATCCAAGGATTTTAACAATCCTGCGGGCTTCTGGTGTTCTATCTTCGCTTTCTGACAAACCAAACATGCCAACACATATTCAGTCACCTCCTTCTTCATTCTGGGCCACCAAAACATCTTCTTCAAGTCTTAATACATCTTGGTCGCTCTTGGATGAAAACTCAGCCTACTCTTATGCGCTTCTTCCAAGATCATCTTTCTTAGTTCTACATCCATTGGCACACAAATCCTATCACCATACCTCAAGACTCCATCCTGATCCATCCTAAAATCAGAAGTCCTGCTACCAACCATCTGCTCCTTCACTTTCTCGAAGAAACGAATCAACTTCTTGTTTCTCATTGATCGTCCTCAAAAAGTCGCTCGTCACTGTGACCATCCTGAAGGAACCTATTTGAAACACAAGAAGGGGGGTTGAATTGTGTTTCTTAAGATTTTAAGAACTTTTCGCAAGCAGATATATAGTTTCCGCAAGGTTGGACGATAACTCGTTTAAAGACAAAGAGAGTTCTTCCAAACTCCGAGTTGAACGCTAACTTAATTTGATAAAGATAAGCAAAGTGCGCAATGAAAAAGCAATTCAATTCCAGAAAGTTAGTTAGATGAAAAGTAAAGCAAGATAAGGGAGAGAAAAGAACACAGAGATATTATCCTGGTTCACTCTTCACCAAAAAGCTACGTCCAGTCCTCTCTACTTGAGAGCTTTATCCACTATAACAAAAACCCTTTGTTACAAGTATTCAACACCTCTTCAGGCAAGTATTCTCATCCTCTTCAGGTTCTCTAAGTATTCTTTTACAGACAAGCCTCTTCAGGCTCAACCTACTAAGCTTTTGAAAAAGATTGTGTTCTACTAACTCACTAAGTGTGAGAATTCGAAACTAAAGCTTAGAACTCTTGAAACAATACTCTACGTAGAGAGTGATATGAAAGTTTAAGAACAAAGTAAGCTTGTAAGCAGAGTTTTCTCTTGATAGCTTGTGTTTTCTTGTATGCTTGTATTTTTGCTCAAGTTCGGTAACTCTGCATCTTCAAGGGGTGGAGGTATTTATAGCCTTTTGGCTTTGAACAATCTTCAGTCTTCAACAGATGGAAAAAGATCCATTCTGATCATGCATTAAATGCTTTGGTCCGTTGAGTTTGATAACCTCTTTGAAGCTTCTGATCAGCAAAGTAGACTATCAGGCTTGATAGCTAGAAACGGGACTGACATAACCTCTTTGTACTCGAAAGTTGCCTTTTGTCTTTCTCAAAGAAGAAGGTCAACTTCATTATGTGTCAGGAACAGTCTGGCTTTTGCTTTTGTGTTAGAACGAGTATTACAAGGAATGTTTGACTGAAGGATACAAGCTTTTTACAGAGAATAATATATTCAAATGCTTTACAAAGGTATTCGCGCTTAATAAATAAAGCACTATCGGAAGAGTCTTTGGACTCAAGATTCTATTGATTCTATTTATTATCGTCCAATCTGAGTAAGACGTAAACCACTTTGGAGGTTGGACGAGTTAAAGTCTTAGGACTTTAGATAGTCTTTGGACTTTGATGAAATTTATCCTGCACACTTAAGATAAATCGTTAGTCCACAAGAAATCTTTGTCCTTCTTAAATTAGTCCTTTGTTATCATTAAAACATAAGGGATTACTTAGACCAAAACCACTTTGGTTCCAACAATCTCCCCCTTTTTGATGATGACAAAACATACTAATTTGATTGAACAAAGAGTCATAGAGAGCTGAAAAGCTCCCCCTAAAACAAATATTCTAAACATTTAAAGCATGTGAGACAGATCAATCAATCAAGCATATATAACAAAACGTTTAAAGAATATGCAGTCAAGATATACTATGATTTAATAAACATTCAATTCAATCAAACCCTTTTCTCCCCCTTTTTATCATTAGACAAAAGAAGGAAAACACCTCATAGTCAGTATTAAAATAATACAAAAGAGAGTTTTAAGAAGGAGGAGGTGGAGGTTTTGGAATAAAAATTTTGAAACATAGCCGTAATCTACTGAAGAAGCTTTTCATTGTTGGCTTCTATGGACCGTTGGACGAACTCTTGAAACTCAGGAGGAACCACAGAGACAGAACTTTCAGCTGTGGCCCTAGTTGCGTCCTTATTTCTTTGATCAGGAACTACACTGAGAGGCTGAGAAGGAGATGGATAAGCCGGATGGACCACTGAGAGAGGGATAGGTTGAGACTTAGACGGGGCTGAGTCTGCAACTTGTTCCATTTCCTCAGCTTGAGTTTCAGGAGAAAGGTCCTCATAGATGATCTCGGTGTCCCCAGTTTGTTTAGGAATAACAGGTTTAGGAGGGGCAGGAAGAGGAGCTTTAGGATCAATGAAAGGTTTAGGAGGAGGTGGAAGCACATCGAGTATGATCTAAACATCATCATACTTGTTTTCTCTCCATCTGGGAGCAGGTGGTGGCAGCACATCTCTAGGATACAGAGGTACCCCAAAGATATCGTCTATGATCATGAAGTCAGTATCATAGATTCGATACTGTCTTTGGTAGACATGAATCTTTTCTTTTTCCTCAATAGACAGACCAGACAATGATGCTTCTTGAGAGCATCTCCAAACATGGTTTTCCCAGTAGACCTTTGTGTCTGGGTCATATCTGAATCTAGGGTCCTTCTTCCAGATGTGGGCCAGCTCTACTGAATCGTCTCTTGGCCTTTTCCAGAAGAGAGGATCAAAGATATTTCTGTAAAGCAGCGTCCATATCTCAAGCTTTTTCCGTAAGTCCTTATTCTTGTTTGGAGCCAAAATTGGAATTCTTGGACAAGCTCGAGGAGGAACAAATCCTACTCTTGTATCTAAGGTCCTAGACCAAAATTTCAAGGGAAGGTTGTGGTGAATCTTGGCTTCTCGAGACATATCACACTCTTTACGCACAGCATAGTAGGTAAGAAAGTCGCGAACATCAGAATACTCTTTCGAGGCTGTTGGATAGCTTGAAATAAATTTGATGTCTTGATCAAGAAAGATGTTGGTCAGACCAACGTCCTTGATCGGTTCTCGTATTCTGTTTTGCAGCCTTTCTTCTTCTCATTGAGAAGGACTACATGCCGTTTGACGTTGTAGTGGCACCATTAGAACGCCTGATCCTTAATGAGATTAGGATAGAATTTCCTTGGAGGAAACTTTTTCTTCTTAAGGTAGACGACCAAAGATCCAAGAGAGGTGTTCAGATGAGTTGCCAAAGGTTCAGTAGAAGTGTGAGGGATGGGGTAGTAGCCATGTTCAGGGGGTGGACCAGAGGGGTTTGGAGGTGGTGTGGAAGGTGTTTCATATTGGTAGTCTGGTGGTGGTATAGGGGTTTTGGGATGTTGAGATGTAGAAGGGGTGAGTGTCTAAGGAAAAGGACAGGGAACCTTCGTTGGACATCACCCCAATTGGAGCTTTCGTTTCTGAAGGTAATTCTTGGAATGCGTCTATATTTTCTTTTTCGGTAGATCATTCTGGGTAGGGTGCACCATAAGGTTGAAAGGGGTGATCTCCCCATGGTGTGAACCAGTCTTGGGGTTCGGTTGGTGAGGGAAGGGTTTGTGTTTGAGATAAAGTGGGGGGTGAAAGGGGTGTGGACAGATGAGAGTCTAGGGTCAAGTCTTCAACCTCAAAAGATTGTTCAACAACAGAAGCAATATCTGAACTAGAGTGAGGTTCAGTATTACCTTTTGCCTTGGCTCTTGCGGTCCTTGCCGTTGTTGAGATAGGTTTGGGCAGAGGTGCTTCAAAGGAGGGCTCCAACCTTGGACCTTTGATTGCCCTGGAGATGGGCAGAACATCCTCATCGTCCTCATCAATGAGAGCTAGAATCAGCTTCCTCTTTTTGGAGGGTTGGACGGTGAGCTTTGGACGAGCAGGAGGAGTCTTAGCTGTTGGACGAATAAGCTCGTTAGAACGTCCAGCAGGTACATGTTGTTCAGACGCTTCATCTGATCCTTGCGTCTGAGCGCCTCTCAGCTTACCTTCTGGCTTGGACTTCTTGAGACAGTCCAATTGCATCATCACCAAGCTTTGCCTACTGAACTCAGGTTGATGCAAGCATTCAATACCATGAATACCATAATATTTGGTCTTTCATTCTAGAGCCAGATTTTTTAGGTCATCATAGACCATGTGCTTCTCAAAAATCTTTGAAAGAAGGGCAACATAGATGATCGATGTGTTCTTCCCAGAACCTTCAATGGCATATTTGAAGAATGCGAAGATAAGGTGTGGTAGATTTATCTGCCTCTCCAGAATCATATGAACAAGACAGAATTGATGAGCCTTTGAAACATTATCCTTCGACCCAGCTTTGTGAAGGATGGACTTATTCAGAATCTAATGAAGAACCCTAGCCTTGTCAGTCATCCTTGAGGCTATGAGCTTGTCAGACAAGTTCTTCAAAAGGCAGTCTCTAATGGTGTTAGTACCACCAATTTCTTCCTCCCATTTATCTTCACGAGTGATCCCAGATTGAGCGCACCAATTGCATTTGAGATAGTTGCTTCGGACACTATCACCTCGGTGTCAAGCACCTTGTTGCGTATTTCCCTTGTAGACACAGTAGGGTTTGTCCAGAAATCCCTAACTAGAGCAGGGTAGATGACGGGAGTACCTTCGAAAAAGCTCGACCATCCAACAGTGTGGATGTTTGGGAAAACATCTATCCAATTATCAGCCAAGAACTGTAGATTAAACTTGAACTCTACCAGAACATCAGAGATCTGAGCATTAAAGGTCTTTCTTTTGCTCTTAGCAGCAGCAGCAGATGAAGTGACCATTGTTTTAGAAAAGAGGTTTTTGAAAAGAGGGATTTTCGCAAAAAGGGGTCTTTCAGAGAAGAAGATTGAAGATGAAAGGTGAAAGCTTTGTAATGATTGAATCTTTAACAAATTTTGGGTTTAAAGAGAAGACGAAAACGTTTCATTTGCAAAGAGGAGAGGGGGTGGTGAAACGCCATGCATTAAATGACTGACACACGTTCCAGTCCTTAAAACCGTAAAAAGCAATTTTTTTGAAATTAGTTGAAAACAAAAACTGACTCAGTTAAGGGAATGAGACTTAATATTTCATTCGACAAAGATTTAGTTCAATTAATGCATTGGACGAGCAAACAATACATGTTGGACGAGCATACATTGGACTAAGGCAAATATTCGACGCATGCATTGGACTCTCATTCAGTCAATGAAATGCATGTTCAGATATTTTCTTATGAATGTGAACCTATCTTCAGCTAATGGTTTGGTGAAGATATCTGCCCATTGATAGTCAGTATCAACAAATTGAATATCAACTGTCCCTTTTTGCACATAGTCTCTAATGAAATGATGCTTTATTTCTATATGCTTTTGCTCTAGAATGCAGTATGGGGGTTTTTTGACTAGTTGATGGCAGCAATATTATCACACATGATTGGAATGTTACTTACAAACACGTTGTAGTCTTCCAACTGATGTTTAATCCATAGCAGTTGTGAGCAGCAACTGGCAGCAGCAATGTATTCAGCTTCAGCAGTTGATAGAGCAATTGTGCTTTGCCTTTTGCTTGACCAAGAGACCAGATTAGCTCCAATGAAGTGACAACCTCCACTAGTGCTTTTTCTTTCTATTCTGTCTCCAGCATAGTCAGCATCACAGAATCCAACTAATCTGTATTCATCAAATTTCTTATACAACAGACCCAGATTAGTAGAACCTTTGAGATATCTAAAGATTCTCTTTATTGCTGAGAGATGAGACTCTCTTGGATCAGATTGAAATCGAGCACATAAACAGACGCTAAACATGATATCTGGTCTAGATGCAGTTAGATATAAGAGGGAACCAATCATACCTCTATATATCTTTTGGTCTACCATTTTATCTTCATCATCCTTGTTTAGCACGGAAGTTAGATGCATTGGAGTGTTCATAGGTTTGCAATCGTCCAACTTGAAGCGTTTCAGAAGCTCCTTTGTGTACTTCGTCTAATAAATGTATACTCCGTCTGTTGTTTGTTTTACTTGAAGTCCGAGGAAGAGTTTTAGTTCTCCCATCATGCTCATTTCAAATTCCCTTTGCATTAAGTCAGAAAACTCTTGACAAAGAGATTCATCATTTGCACCAAATATAATATCATCAACGTAAATTTAAGCAACAATAAAATCCTTTTTATTTGTTTTTCTAAACAGAGTTGTGTCCACTTTTCCTCTTGAGAAACCATTCTCCATTATGAAAGTGTTGAGTCTCTCATACCAAGCTCTAGGAGCTTATTTAAGTCCATATAAAGCTTTCTTAAGCTTATATAGATGCTCAGGACAGTTTTGATCTTCAAAACTAGGTGGTTGAACAACATATACTTCTTCATTAATGAAACCATTTAAGAAAGCACTTTTTGCATCCATTTGATAAAGCATGATGTTATGATGTACAGCATATGAAAGTAAAATGCGTATGGCTTCTAATCTAGCTACTAGAGCAAAAGTTTCAATGTAGTCAATACCTTCCTCTTGAGAATAGCCTTGAGCAACTAACCTTGCTTTATTCCTTACAACTTTGTCATCCTCGTCCAGCTTGTTGCGATAGACCCATTTGGTTCCAATGACAGACTTATCTTTAGGCAAGGAGACCAGCGTCCAAACGTCACTACGTTGAAACTGGTTGAGCTCCAACACTCATCCATTAAGGCTTCATCCACAGACTTTGGTTCCAATTCAGAGATGAAGGCTGAGTCAGCTTGCTCTCTGAAGGTTGACCTTGTCCGGACTCTATCATTTGGTTTGCCAATGATTTGATCCTCAGGATGATAAGTCCTGAATTGCCACGAACGAGGGGTGTTGACAACTTGCTGAGACGATGAAGAGTCCTGAGTTGCGTCTGATACTTCGTGTTTGTTAGGCGTTGGATGATCTTCTGTATCATTCAGATTTAGATCTGCAAAAGAATCATCTAGCTCTTATCAGGCTGTTTGTCATCAAACTTAACATGGATGGATTCTTCAACAATCAATGTTCTAGAGTTATAGACTCTAAAAGCTTTGGACGTTTTAGAGTATCCTAACAACATTCCATTATCTACTTTGGCATCAAACTTACCAAGTTGATCCTTAGTATTTAAATAAAACATTGACATCTGAAGGGGTGGAAGTAAAAAATGTTGGGTTTGCGTCCTTTCCACAATTCATAACGAGTCTTATTCAAGATTGGTCTTATGTATATTCTGTTTTGAATGTAGCAGGCAGTATTTACAGTTTCAGCCCAGAAGTGCTTAGGGACAGAATTATCACTGAGCATTGCCCTAGCCATCTCTTGAAGAGATCGGTTCTTTCTCTCAACAACACCATTCTGTTGTGGTGTTTTAGGGGCAGAGAAATTGTGATGAATACCACTTTCATCACAGAACCTTTGAAAAAGCTCATTTTCAAATTCGCCTCCATGATCACTTCTGATTGAGCTTATAGATATGCCTTTTTCATTCTGGACGCGCGTACAGAATATAGTAAAGACCTTAATAGACTCATCCTTGTGAGCAAGGAACTTATCCCATGTCCATCGAGTATAGTTGTCTACTATGACAAGACCATATTTCTTACCACTGACAGAAGCTGTCCTTGTTGGACCAAACAAAGCAAGATGCAACAATTCTAGTGGTCTTGAAGTACTAATAATGTTTTGGACTTAAAAGAGTTCTTAACTTGTTTTCTTTTTTGACATGCGTCACAGAGAGCGTCCGATCTATACACGATCTTTGGTAAACCTCTTTCGAGGTTATGCTTGTTTAGTCTTGAGATTAATCTCAGATTTGCATGACCAAGTCTTTTTTGCCAGATCCATCGCTCATCTTCAACAGACACTAGGCATGATGCACTCTGAATTGAGAGTTCCCCTAAGTTAATCTTATACAGATTATTTTGCCTCTTGGCAGTGAATAAGATGGACCCATCAGGGTTCTTGACTATAAATTCACCTTTATTGAAGGAAACATCAGACCCACTATCACATAATTGACTTATGCTAAGCAAGTTGTGTTTTAATCCTTCAACCAGAAGAATATTATCAATAAAGGGAAGAGGATGCTTACCAATCTTACCAATTCCTACTATCTTTCCTTTTTGGTTGCCTCCAAAGGTGACCCATCCACCAGTCTTTTCACGTAGTTCTTGAACATACACTTTTCTCTCGTCATGTGACGTGAGCATCCACTGTCTAAGTACTAGGACTGGGGTCTTTTCTGTGTTGCTAAGCAGATCTGCAACAGGGATTATCATATTCTTAGGTACCCAGATAGACTTGGGTCCTTTTGGGTTAGTTTGCGGTCTTCGTCCATGCATTTTGGTTTTCTTTTTGTATATGCATTTTGAAGAGATGTTACCACTTTTTCCACAGATTTTACAATAAGTATTGGAAGCATGCAGTTTGTTTTCTTTTTGTTATCCATAAGATGAAAAAGCCTTATGATGTTTATTTGACCTTGATATTTTCTGAGAAGCTCCTTGTTTCTTAGAATCATAGCCTAGGCCAGACTTATCGTGAGGTGATCTTGAATACTTCAATATCAAGTCTAACTTTTTTGAACCTCCAACAAGCTTAGATACGCTTTTGGTTAGGTCATATACCTCTTGTTTCAGTCTAGTTACCTCGTGAGGTTCACGGGACCCAGCGGTGAGTTTGTCAGTTAGACTGACATTCTCAGCTTTCAGCTTATTGTTCTCATCAACAAGCTGCTCATTTTGTTTGTTGGACTCTTCCAACTCTTTATTAACTTTTGAAAATTTTCTTTTAAGCATAATGTATTGATGATGCAATAAAGAGGAATCATTAAGCAATTCATCATATGCTTCTTGAAGAGAGTCATAAACAGATACCTCATCTTCTTCCGATTCAGCGTCCGATGAAGTTTTTGCCATCAGACAGAAGTTTGAGATAGGTAAACTCCTTGGACTGAATATTTGTTCCAAAGCGTCCAGCTTTTCCTTTGCTGTTTGGAATTGCAAGACCATCTCCAGTCTTGGTCGATCAAGAGCGTTGATAAGGCACCAGCTGGCATGAGCATTTAGCGACTACCATCAGATATCCTCACTTGTCCATTCTGCTTCGGGTTTGGACGCTATTGATCCGTCCTCAAGGGTAACCGCTGGATGATGATCTCCATTTGTGAATACATTCCATAACTCATAATTTTGAGCTTGGACGTATATTTGGAAAATTGATTTCCAATAAGGATAGTCTGTTCCCTTAAAGATGGGTGGAACATTCCATCCTTTTTCAGAGGTAGCTTCCTGGATTCTTTCTTCGGGAACAACAATTTGTTCATCATCCGAAGAGTCTTCGTTTTGTTCATTGGACCAAAGGCATAAATTAGCCTCCTCATTTGTTTCTTCTTCCTCTTCTTCTTCAGATGAGTTTAGATCCTCCCAAGTCGCCATGAAGTTCTTTTTCTTCTTTTCGAAGAACTTCTTTTTGTCCTTTAACGTAGGACAATCAGCTTTGAAGTGACCTGTTTATTGCACTCGAAACAGACCAGCTGACTTTTGCCTTTGGGTTAAGCATGATCTTTGAAGTTTTTCTTTTGGAATGGCCTCCTTTTCTTTCCATTTTTCTTTCTCCACTTATTTTGATTTTTTCTGGAGATGAAAGATAGCTCGTCGTCGTCTAATGCATCATCATCAGACTGATCAGCATCATCACTGGACTCATAAGCTTTTAGAGCTTTTGACTTGTTGGACTTATGAGCTTTCATGGCAATTCCTTTGTTTTTCTATCCAGGATTGTCAAGATCAAGCTCCTGCTCATGAACTTGAAGCGTTCCAACCAGATCATCCAGAGTCAAAGTAGAGAGATCTTTGGCCTGGGTGATTGCAGTAACGAGTGGTCTCCATTTCCTAGGCATGCTCCTAAGAATTTTGGTGACATTCTCCTTGGTGGTGTAGATTTTACCAAGAGACTTTAGATTATTGATGATCGTCTGAAAACGACCCATCATGTCCAACATGGACTGTCCTTTAGCCATGGTGAATAGTTCATACTGGCCAACAGCATGATGATTTTAGAGTCTTTTACCTTGATTGTCCCCCTCATGGAGATTTGACAAGGTGTCCCATATTTGCTTAGCTGATTCACATGCGTGAATCTTCTGGAATTCATCAGGGCCGAAAGCACACATTAAAGCATATCTTGCTTTATGATTTTGTTCCATACTAGCTCGCTCAGCATCAGTCCAGTCATATTCTCCTTTGTTCATCCCATCAGAGTTGAGACACACACTTGGACCATTTGCGATTCTAGCCCAAAGAGCAGAGTTTGTACTTAAGATGAAGCCTTTGAATCTTTCCTTCCAGTATAGGTAGTGGGTTCCGTTGAAGAATGGAGGTCTGGTCATGGAAGTTCCTTCCATAACAGGTTGACTCCCGCTTGGCATACCTGGTCCTGACATATCTGCTGTAGGATCTTTTCCTCTACACGGCTAAGTGCTCAACCCAGAGGCTGAGCTCTGATACCAATTGAAGGAGCCTGTTTGAAACACAAGAAGGGGGTTGAATTGTGTTTCTTAAGATTTTAAGAACTTTTTGCAAGCAGATATATAGTTTTCGCAAGGTTGGACGATAACTCGTTTAAAGACAAAGAGAGTTCTTACAAACACCGAGTTGGACGCTAACTTAGTTTGATAACGATAAGCAAAGTGCGCAATGAAAAAGCAATTCAATCCCAGAAAGTTAGTTAGATGATAAGTTAAAGCAAAGATAAGAGAGAAAAGAACACAGAGATATTATCCTGGTTCACTCTTCACCAAAGAGCTACGTCCAGTCCTCTCTACTTGAGAGCTTTATCTACTATAACAAAAAACCTTTGTTACAAGTATTCAACACCTCTTCAGGCAAGTATTCTCATCCTCTTCAGGTTCTCTAAGTATTCTTTTACAGACAAGTCTCTTCAGGCTCAACCAACTAAGATTTTGAAAAAGATTGTGTTCTATTAACTCACTAAGTGTGAGAATTCGAAACTAAAGCGTAGAACTCTTGAAACAATACTCTACGTAGAGAGTGACATGAAAGTTTAAGAACAGAGTAAGCTTGTAAGAAGAATTTTCTCTTGATAGCTTGTGTTTTCTTGTATGCCTGTATTTTTGCTCAAGTTCGGTAACCCTGCATCTTCAAGGGGTGGAGGTATTTATAGCCTTTTGGCTTTGAACAATCTTCAGTCTTCAACAGATGTAAAAAGATTCGTTTTGATCATGCATTAAATGCTTTGGTCCGTTGAGTCTGATAACCTCTTTGAAGCTTCTGATCAGCAAAGTAGACTATCAGGCTTGATAGCTAGAAACGGGACTGACATAACCTCTTTGTACTCGAAAGTTGCCTTTTGTCTTTCTCAAAGAAGAAGGTCAACTTCTTTATGTGTCAGGAATAGTCTGGCTTTTGCTTTTGTGTTAGAACGAGTATTACAAGGAATGTTTGACTGAAGGATACAAGCTTTTTACAGAGAATAATAAATTCAAATTCTTTACAAAGGTATTCGCGCTTAATAAATAAAGCACTATCGGAAGAGTCTATGGACTCAAGATTCTATTGATTCTATTTATTATCGTCCAGTCTGAGTAAGAAGTAAACCACTTTGGAGGTTGGACGAGTTAAAGTCTTTGGACTTTAGATAGTCTTTGGACTTTGATGAAATTTATCCTGCACACTTAAGATAAATCGTTAGTTCACAAGAAATCTTTGTTCTTCTTAAATTAGTCCTTTGTTATCATCAAAACATAAGGGATTACTTGGACAATAACCACTTTGGTTCCAACACATCCCTAGGTGCATCTTATCTCTAGATAATTCCGTACCTAGATTTAAATATCTAAACTGTTCAATCAGTTCCAACTCTTTTATCATCATAGAAGATACCTGCAAGGATTTCCTACTTAACGCATTCGCTACTACATTCGCTTTTCCTGGGTGGTACTGTAGATCAAATTCATAATCCTTTATGAATTCCATCAACCTTCTTTGTCTCGTGTTTAACTCTTTCTGATCGAACAGGTACCTTAAACTCTTGTGGTCAATGTATACGGTAAACTTCGCTCCAGAAAGATATTGTAGCCATATCTTTAAAGCAAACACTATAGACGCTAACTCCAAGTCATGAGCCGGATAGTTCCTCTCATGAATTCTTAGTTATCGCGAAGCATACGCCACTACTCTCCCTCTTTGCATTAAGACACAACCCAAACCTTGGTATGACGCATCACAGTATAAGTCAAACTGTCCTATGGGATCTGGTAACGTCAAAACTGGCGATGTTGTTAACCTCCTTTTCATCTCTTGGAAACTCTTCTCGCATTCATTCGTCCATATGAAAGATGTTCCTTTCCTTGTTAGTTGCGTCATAGGCAACGCAATCTTCGAGAATCCTTCAATAAACCTTCGGTAATATCCAGCTAAGCCTAGAAAACTTCGTACCTTAGTAACCGACTTAAGACTCTCCCATTGTACTACAGCTTCAACCTTCGCTGGATCTATCGCTATCCCATCTCGGCTAATCACATGACCTAAGAATTGCACTTCTTCTTACCAAAACTCACACTTGGACAACTTCGCATAAAGTTGTCGGTCCTTTAACACTTGAAACACAATCCTACGATGTTCCTGATGTTATTCCCGATTAGGGGAATAAATAAGAATGTCATTGATAAACACAACTACAAACTTATCCAAGAACTGTTGGAAAATCCAGTTCATGTAATCCATAAACACTGCTGGAGCATTAGTCACACCAAAAGCCATAACCAAATACTCATAATGTCCATACCGACTCCTAAACGCTGTCTTTGGTACATCCTCCATCTGGACTCGAATCTAATGATAACCAGATCGTACTTCAATCTTCGAAAACACTACCGCTCCTTTCAAGTGGTCCATCAAGTCGTCAATCTTGGGTAACGGATACTTATTCTTGATCGTTACCTTATTCAACTGCCAATAATCCATGCATAGCCTTGAACTTTCGTCCTTTTTCTTGACAAACAACACCGGCGCTCCCCAAGGCGAAGCACTTGGTCTTATGAATTCCTTACCCAACATGTCATCCAACTACTTCTTCAACTCTGCGAACTCTGCTGGAGACATTCGATAAGGTGCTATCGAAATCGGTCCAGTTCCTAGTACGAGATCTATAGCGAACTCTATATCTCTCTCCGGTGGTAAACCTAGAACATCATAAGGGAAAAATTTCGAAAACTCTCACACTATGGGCAACGAATCCAACTTAGGAGATTCCTTAGCTTCCATAGAAAATAACAACACATGTTTTTGAGATTCACTAATCAACACAAGATCTCTATCATTGGCAGGCATCAATCTAGATTGCTCAGGAAATAAAAATGTCTTTTTAGAACAGTCTTGTGCTACATGGTTAGCCGAAAGCCAATCCATGCCTAAAATCACATCAAGTTGTTGTATTGGTAAGCAAACAAGGTCAACTAGAAAAGTCCTATTTTCAACAACAATGGGGCATTTCAAACAAATAGTCATGGTTGTAACGCCCCGATTTTCACGTTTTCTAATTCTTCAGTATTTTAATGTATTTATTTTATTCGAGGTCTTAGGAATAGAAATAAAATATTTCGAGACCATAGTCATGCTCGACGATATCGTAGGAAGCTAAGATTAAGTTTTGAGTCGAAAACTCAAACGGAGCCCGGTCTGCGTTTTTCACGGATAGAAGCCTTTTTCTACTATCAAGACCTAATTTGGACTCCTGAACGAGACAGTAAGTCTCGGGATTTTATTCTCTACATCTTCGTTAAAATCCGTCCTGACGTCCGAAAAATATTAATAATATATTATATTCGGTCGTATAATCGAACCAGGAGGCGTTTGGAGTCGTAAAGGGATTCAACGAGACCCGACAACGGATAAGCTCGACACCACATCATCCCAGGACACTTGGGAGAGTATGCCAGAGTCGTCATGACGTTCGGTAAAATCTAGACGCGAAATGACCAAAATGCCCCTAACCTTAGTCTTTTGCACTTTTACCATTTTACCCTTTTGGCAAATGACCATTTTGCCCTTAAGTGACTTGTTTTAAGGCTGAACTCAGCCCCATCCAGCCCCTCATTCACGCAGCCCAGCCCCTCTTGAAGAGTCAAGAACACCATCTTCAACTTTAGAGAGAAAACACCATTGTTGTTCTTGAGAAAAGCTTGGTTTCTTGTTGGAATCACTTGATTCCTTGAGCAATATTCCTTCATTTTAAGGTAAGATCACTTCTATGATCTCTTAGCTTCTTGAATCTCTTTCTGTTTCAAGATCAAGATCCATTTTCATGAAAATCATTTCTTAGATCCAAAACTTTGAAAATCCATAGGAAATTGTAGAAAAATCATTTTGATGTGAGACCAATTTCTTTGAACTCACCTCATCATTCTCTGCCTAAACCCAAGAGCTTAAGATTCAATTCTCATCATAGCTCAAAAAGCACATCAGGGCCGAACCCTTTTGATGATGATGAATAGTGTTTTTCATCAATTTTTTATTTCTAACACTTGATTTCATCCTTAGCTTTCCTATGCCTTTGAATCCATGGATTGGAAAACCAAGATCAATTCCTAGCTTTATTCTCTTTAGTGTGGCCGAAACCCTCTTTGTGAGAATTGTTGAGTTTGGTTTGATTGTTGTTTAATGTTTGATTGTTTGGTTGTTTGTAGTTGGTGACAACTATCAGGAGGTTCACAAACCGATCAACCGATTTTGATCCGGGAATCTGCTCTTCAACAGGTATGGGGGGTGAACCTCATCACACCAAGATGGTGGTGGTGAAGATGGTTGTTTAGTTTATGTGTGGGTGAAACCCTTTGGTTTGGGTTCACCATTCAATTTGGTTCTCTTGGAGAACAATGTGTAATAAGTGTAATTTATGCTTTAGTATGTTGTAGTGTGTTTTAGCATATGTTGATGATGAGATGATTGAATGAAAATCATTTTCATGTATGTTGAAAAACCTACTTTGATCACTAGATCAAGTATAGACTTTTATGCTTGGTGATGAGACCATGATGTGTGATGGACTTGTATGTTTTGGTTATGATGTAATAAGGTGTAATTGTGGTTTGTCATAATTGGTGTGAGCTTTTGAGCTATATTTGCTTTGTTGGTGAAGCAAAGTCTCCATTTTTCATTGGAGTAGGCTTGTGGCCTTAGTAAGAGGAAAATATAAGAACATGTGTTGTTCTTGATTTAGCAAGGTTTTGATGTAACAAAACATGATTTCATAACCTATGTTTTCAAGAGAAACAAAAGGGATTTTGATCCAAAGATCAAATGAAGTTTTAACCTTTTAAGTGTGTCACCAAAGTGGAAAATGTCTTTTCTTTAGCCATAGGTTTGTTATTCAAACTAAGTGTTTCAATAAGAGAATTAATGAAGAAGTTAAGGAAAAGTGAAAACAGGGCACTCGCCCAGCGAACGCTATCTCACCCCGCGAGACAGAGGGAAAACAAGGCATTCGCCCCGCTAACCTTGCCTCGCCTCGCGAGACAGTGGGCTAGTCCGAGCAGCAAAGATGCAGCTTCTCGGCCTCACGTAGCGAAGTAGTTCTCGCCCCGCGAACTGCCTAAGCAGTGAAGAATTACAGCTCTCTGCCTTGCGACGCGAGACTATTATCGCCTCGCGATGCAGAAGGTCGGTTTGAAATACAGTTCTCTGCCACGCGACGCGAGACAATATTCGTCTCGCGATACAGAGGATTTGTATAAGGAGCAAATACAGCTCTCAGCCTCGCGATGCGAAACTTCTGTTCGCCCCGCGAGAAAGGAATTTCAAATGGGGCATCACTGCCTTATTTTAGCTAAGCGAATGCACTCTCGTTAAGCGGATTAAACGCTAGAAATGAAGTAATTAGTTCAAATGTTTTTTCAAATCAAATGAGTTTTTAATTGTAAAAGTTGTTTGGCTTACAAAAGGAGTTTTCTAACTCAATCGTAAAGTTTTGCGCGAGAAAAGCCTAAGTTAAGTAATTAACTTAGAGTTGAAGACAAGGGTTAATTAAGTATGGTATGTGGTGGAACAAGACCATGTACTATACCATTGATGACTTAGTACATCAATGAGTTCATAAGACTTAAGTGAAATCAACACTTGTTTCCTTAATTGAAAGACAAGGGATTAATATCTTAGAAAGGCTTAAAGACTTATCTAAGAGGATTCTCAATCCTTATTCATAATGCTTAGGACTTGAGACATAATTCATACGACGTAAACACAAACATGAAACGTTTTGGTTTTCGAAACAGTAGTTCGATGACGGACCGATGATTCGGATCTAGGTTAATCGTTCAATTGTTTCCGTCTTGTGATAACTGGAATGAGAGAGATCCTTATACTGTGCAGGTATGGGACTGTACAGTGGAAGGAATCCTGAGACTATGCAGGTATGGGACTGTATAGTTAAGGGAAGGCATATAAGAATTGATTGGTACTACCCATACCAACAAGATTTATCTTCTTTTCGGGAACTTAGAACATAAGAACTTTATAGTTAAGCGTGCTTGACTTAGAGTAATTATGGGATGGGTGACCTTCTGGGAAGTTTCCTAGAAAGCGTGTGAGTGAGGACAAAACACGCTGAAAAGACTTGTGTTGGTTTGTGGGGACAGTCGGCGATTCTGAAAGCAGTCTGGATCATTCCAAAGGAATCACGAGATATTTATCCGATGGATAAATGTTTTATAAAACAAAGATGTGTGTAGTTTCTAAGGAAGAGAACCTTAGTGAACCTTGAGGTCTATCCAATGGATAGACATTGCTTTATCGCATCTGCTTTGTGTAAGCATTGGCATTTCATGTGCATAGTTGTAAGGCCTTGAGCCTAGGAGTTGAGCTTACACCTTGATGCGGGTGCGAATCTTACGGTGACGATCTTCAATGGTCTTTTTGGAGGTATCAGGGTTGGAAGGGCTGACATGTGACCAGTTGGTGATTCTTCTGTGTCGTGGCGAATCCGTGCAATACATTGATATCCTCTACTAGATGCCGTACTTTTCATGTTTGGTCGAGAGTGTTACCGTAAAACCAGATACGTGCACGTTACGAATGTTGTAGCATCTTGCTCATGGCTGGTAGAAACCGGAACATGTCCTCCCATTCACTCTCTCCGACGTTTTGTTAGCTCCATGGAGTAGGGGTCAGAGTAGTACCCAGTGACATTGACATTGAGTCTTATACATTGCATTGCATTGCATGGCTATTGATGTTTACATTTACCGTTATACATCGCTGTATTGTTTAAGAATGCCTTATATTATGCTGTTAAATGTTTAGCATGATATTATGTTGTTGACTGCTTAACATGATTTATATTGAGAACCTTTGTAAGCATGTTGGGTACGTTGTTACCCGGTGAGTCGTCCCGTTTTTACTACTGCTGTTTTGTTGTGTTGATGAACGAGAATCTCACCCATATGTATATGTTTTCTGCTAGTACTTGCTATTGCTGCTTGAACAGATGGACGCGACGATGGTTCCGTTCCGCAGTCCCTTTGAGTTCGGAGGTGGACTCTTTTGCTGTTTTAGTTTTGTTGTCGGCCAGACTATGTCAGTTTTTGTAGTACCTTTTGGGAGTTATGACTCCTAGTACTTATTGTATTTTCTTATGTCAGTCATACATTAGACTTATGTCTGTATATAGTAATGTTGTTATTTCTGTTTTTGTTTTCTGTTTTCTGTATTATAATACTGTATGTATGTCCTAGTAATGCATGGTGAACCTAAGTTCACTTATTAGTAATATTTATTATCATTACTAATCCCAATACATCTTTATGAAAAGAAAAGAAAAAGAAAAATCGTATTTTCCGCATTAATAAATATTTTCGGCCTTATAAACGTTCGGGAATGTGATACTCGGGAAAGGGTGTTGCAATGGTCGTCAAAGAATTACTACCAGGAGTAGACATGATCAAGTCATGAGGAAGTAAAGAAACATGTAGTTTCAAATGATCCACACATTCTTGGGATATGAACGAATGTGTAGCTCCCAAGTTAAACAGTACTGATAAGAGTTTACCTGACACTAGGCACATACCTTGTATAAGATCAGGGGATTGAGAGGATTCAAGTCCTCTTATGGTAACCACTTTTCCTGTGGCTTGCGATCTTCCCGCTTGCTGTCCCGATCCTTGGGTTCTGGTAACTGGGCCATGCCCACCTGTGTTGTACCTTGCTCCTTGTGAACATTCTGGAGCTAAGTGACCCGCCTGGCCACACCAGAAACATTGGCGAGTCACCCTCACCGGACAATCTCTAATCAGATGGGATCCTCCACATCTGAAGCATCCACTTGGCTATTGCTAGTTATTGTTGTTGTTGTTGTTCAACTAGTCTTGTCGCCGGATGGTCAAAAGGCTTCCGTCCTGTCTGAAACCTTCCTCTTCCACCTCGGCCTTTCTGATCAAATCTTCAAGAAGGTCCTCCAGTCCTGCCTTTCTGCAGTTTTCTCTTCTTGTCGATGTTCTCAATGACTGAACATCTTTCCAACATTTTAGGTAATCGAGTAATGTTTAGTGGTGCAATCACCCTCTGTAGTTCATACTTCAGGCCATCCTCAAAGCGCCTGCACACACACTCTTCATCCTGGAACCTCTGGTAAAATTCAAAAAATTTGAGTAATGCATCAAACCTCGCAGCGTACTCACCAACTGACATGGTTCCTTGTTTCAGACCCATGAACTACTTCTCCAGAAAGCTCTAACGAAATAGGCCGCAGTTAATAACTCTACCTTAAGCTTCCATCATCCTCTGTTTTCCTTTCCACCAGAGCTCTGCACCTCCTGAGACGACCCGTCGACCTAAGATATTAACTAATCTTAATCGCATAATAAACGTTAGCGCGCCTTATAAATACGAAGCAAAGTGGAAAATTGAGCGCGGAAGCAATCAAATACACGGCACGCAACGGTTCAGAGTACACAGCTTAAAATATAAAGAAATATATCACATACAGCATTGCCCCATCAGTAGGGCTACAATAATAAAGTACTACATAGTGTATATTAGTACAGACTGAAATCAAAATACATAACTAAGCCAAGAGATAGCTCTCCGGTTAGCCACAATCATCGCCCAACCTCTCGAGGCTAGGGTCCGTGGCACGTCCTCCAGCTTCAGGCTCGTAAGGAATGTCGTCCAGCTCTTCAGCAACTAGTTCCTCCTCGGGGTCTTTCCATAAAATAAGAGCAACACATACAGAAAAATAGTGGGAGATAAGAAACATAATTCATCAATATGAGAGAGGGGCATCAGTACAACATATATATATATATATATATATATATATATATATATATATATATATATATATATATATATATCACACAACACGGATAACATATATGACACAACCTCATCCATCTCTTAAGTCACCATCACAATCATCTCAAACATCGTTCTCTCGAATAAGCCTATAGGAGGATACTAGTCCATATGTATATGCTATCTTCCCTATATGCATGTCGGCCGATACATCACGTCTCTAATTGGACATCCCCGTCGGGATTACATCACATCACATCACATCATATCCCGCCTTGGGATTTTACGTAACGTCCCCAATTGGACATCCCCCTTTGGGACCAAATGCTGTGGTATGAAATGTTATGAAAATGCAACAAACATCCATCGCAGGTTGATATCGGAACCTCACACCTAAACACTCGTCCACGACCACGACACATCGCATCATATCAACGTCAACATCAATCATCAACACCAACATCACATCATCATCAACATCACATCAGTATCAGCATCACGACGCCTTGCGTCTACGAGCCACAGCTCCACGGTCGGGACCACAACGATATCAACCCGAACAACATCATCACTCACCATACTCTCATCAACACTCAACCAACCAATCACAATAAACATCGCAACAGAAGATCTTTTCAGTACAGTTATCATCATAAATTCAGGCAATAATTCATCAACCAAACAGTTCACCAAAACAAAATCAACAGGTAATCAATTAAATAATTCAACACAATCAACCTCAATCAATCTCATCATTCATAATATCAACTTAGCGGTAATAGCCCAAAAGTACCTACACCTAGGTCTAGGCACTTTATCCAGGATCAACCTCTAGTAGGGTTTTACGATTCCCCTACACAGATATATATACTCTATACTAAGCTTGCCTTCCCGACGATATTAGTTCTTTCTCCCCACCTTATTGATTTCCTCGTGCAGCTCTGGCTATGACTCCGCAGCTGTCAGTCGGGTGCGCTATCGGATGTTCGAATCTTGTCCGAGTCTATACAACAAGCACAACTAGAAATCAATACAGTTAAACCAAAAACTCCCTAATTCCTTAAGATTAGCTATTGCCTCTATTTAATTAATTAGGGTAGGGATGTCGAACAATTCCTAACTTTTGGATCAATGATACTTAGGTATCCCTAAACATAATCAATGAAGGCATTAGTTCAAAAAGCAAAGATTTCTCCTACTGCACTACCCCTAGAGTTCGGCCCTATTGAATGAAAAATATGTAAAATAGCTAGGGAGTTCCAAAAATCCTCATTTCTTGGATAGCACCCTAACTAAATGTGATAACCCTAGATATCAAGTCAAAACATCAAAAACCAACCAAAAACCCTACCCTACACAATAGCGGGTTTCGGCCTCTCTCTCAAAAAATTAGCTAGAGAGATTTCTTGGTTCTAATCTCTTGGATCATGCAAGTGTGTCATAAACCTAGGTCATAGAAATTGGTTTGGTATCAAAATGACTTTCCTACAATTTATCATGGATTTTTGAATGTTTTAGGGACAAAATCCTAACTTCTATGATCATGGAAATTAAAGGAGAATAAAGAGAGATTGAGAGAGATAGAGATGACAAGCTACCTCCTATGATGATCTACTTCAAGTTTGGTGAAGATTGCTTCAAGAAATCTCAAGTTTTAAAGCTCCAAAAATGAGCTTGAATGGTGAGAAAGAAGAAAAGAAGAGAAAGAACCGAAAGAAGAGAAAAGAAAGAAGAAGAAGAGGTTTGGGGTCAGGAGAGGGGTGCTGGTTGAAGAAATGAGGGTGGGAGTGTGAGAGAATGGGATATTTATTTAGGAAAATTAACACTTAAGAGAATAGGTAAAAGTAATAAAAGGTAGCTAGTAAAAACTAATCAAGGGCAATTTGGTCAATTCACCTCAAGACACTGATAGGAGCCCCCAAATAATTTAACATAGCCCTGGTATGAAAATTATTGGCTCAAGGTTCTCGAAAAACCCTAAGATAACTCGAATCGTCTACCCGATCGATTTTCGGTCCGAATATAAAATATTATTTATATTTTTGGACGTCAGGACACATTTTAGCAAAAAGGTAGAGGATTGAATTTTAAGACTAATGGTTCTGACCGTTAGTCAAAATGAGGTCATGATAGTAGAAAAACACTATCATCCGAAAAAAACATAGATCGGGCTTTGTTTGAGTTTTTGTCCCAAAACTTAACCATAGTCTCCTACGATGGCGTAGAGTGTGACTATGGCCTTGGAATATATTATTATAGTTTCTAGACCCTCAAATAAAATACAATTATTTAATTACTGATTAATTAAAAGATTAAGAAAATCGGGGTGTTACACCTCCCATCAACATGAAGGATGCATAAGTCACCTTCCTATCTTCACAACAGTGCATTGCCACGAAGATCTTCTCAAGCTCCTGTATCCAAAGTTCTGCACCTTCTGGGTTAAAGTCACCATTGAACTGCGACGGCTTCCCCTTTAGAAAAGTACTCAACTCAGCGTCTTCCGTCTCCACTTCACCCCTCTGATTCTGCCTCTATTGCTGTTGCATGGTCACTTGCAATAATTAAGCGTTTTGCTGCGTCTGATGTAACATTGCTGTAGCCAATTCTCTCTGTTACCGTTTCTAGGTTTAGCAACACCTTCTGTGGCTCTTCCGCCACGTCCTCCACCTCTAGTTCCTCTACCTCTTCCTCGAGCCATCTAATTTCCTGTAGAAGAAATTATCAGCTCATATTTGTAAGACACAGAACACTATATTATCATATACGCATGTATTATATGCCTTACAAACAGTTACCTCTCACGACAACTCGCACACTAAACACTACCCAACTTCTAAGCATAGTCAATACCCAAGATGGGTCCAACTAGACACGACCAACAATCGCATCCTAACTCAAGCAATCCTTGATTAAGAATCAAACTGCTCCGATACCACCTCAAGGAGACAGCCCCTCCTCGGAGAACCCATTTAGTAACCCGAACTCATACTCTTAGGGTTCGTTTGATAGTCAGGATAGGATAAGGACGGATAGGATATGAGAGCTGGATAAGGATAGGATAGGATATGAGCATGATAAGCTCTTATCCTGTCCGATGTTTGATGCATATCAGATAATGATGGGATATAATATAAAATATCCACAAATGATAAAATTACCTTTATCTCAAAATTACATTTTTTTTTTTCAAAAATAAATTTCAATATTATGTGATTTTTTTTATACATTTAAATTAAAAAATATTTGATAATATATATTTTCGACTTTTTAATTATACATTAATCCATTTTTAAAATTATAAAAAATTAACTTTTTCACTTTTTATAAAAATTGCTAATTAAACCATATATTTTAATTAGTAATAAGGTTGACTAATTAGGTTTGAAACCATAATTAAATAATAACAATATTAAGGGTAAGAGATAAAACAGAAAGCATTTTCTTATCCTATCCTGTTGGTTCTAACCCGACTCCGCTCTCAGGATAAATTATAACTAAGTAACAGGATATGATAAGCTAACATGATAAACTTATCCTATCCGGCTGGTCCACCAAATTATAGATTAAAGCAGGACAAGATAACTTATCCTATTTTGCCTCCCTTATCCTGACCACCAAACGGGCTTTTAACATTATAGCGTAGCGTGATCATATAAAAATGCGGAATAATTAAAAATGACCAACACTGATACCACAACCATATACAACATAGATATATATAAATACCGGCTCCGTCAGTAGAGCCTACATCTGATACCAACAAACAAACCTCAAGAACGCAACCGCTATGACATATACAGATAGAAACATGGTAACAAAAGAAGATACATAAGACTTCCTCTTCTGACTCCGAAAATACATTTCGCTCAACCCATGTACTGGCCATAACAAAACTAAGACTACTACCCCTGACACAACTCTAACGGGGATAACAGGAACTCCCCATAGATGCTCGCTGCCTCCGGTGATAAGTCTTCATCACCTCGTACTCTGTCTCTCTCTCCGACATCACGATCCAACGACGACGATACTCTCTTAGCCTCATCTCAGCACGACGACGACGGCCTCGAGCCACAAAACCAATCCTAAAGGACTGTCGCGACCGAAATCGCGGAAGCAAACGGCGAAAAAAGAGAATTTTTAGAAAAACATGTAAAATCACCACCAATTTTATTAAACTTGGGAAAAAATTGGAAAACCTTTAAAGAATGGTCTTTGGAACCAAATCGAGTTCGAAAGCCGTTTGCGCATAGGGAAAGATGAGGACTTAACCCCATAAGCACCCCTACTGCACTCGTTAGAAAAATCCAGTTACCCAAATTAGTTGTGCAAATAATCAATTCATTATCATTTTAATGAATTTATTTTATCCTAAATTATTAAATTGTAAACACGAAATTAAGAATTTTTAATAAATTAAAGAACTTATTTTTTTTCAAATAAAAAAAACATACCAAAGAACAGAACCAATATTAAGCCATTAGAAGGAGCTTAGGATATTATATTCTCTAATAAAATCATTTTATTGCCTGCCAACTTCCACATGCACTATACATTCAAAATGCAAACCATTCCTTATATCCTTAGATTGCCCATAGCTCATGACAAGAACACTACCCATAATCCATCTTGCACTACCTAGATCAAAGCCCAACCTTTCATTTATCCCATGAGAAGGACCTGTAGGCTAAACATTTCATAGAGCATATGGTACCTTCGAGACACCAAGCAAAACCACAAAGCAAGCAACAGGTATATGATTTAAGGACCGAACCACATCATATAGTGGCTATAAAGTAACACTCCCTTGTAAATTTAGAATCAAAGAACTATACTTATTCAAACCAGAACAGAAGATGAATTTCATTTTCATAGGCTAACATTCTTTGTAATTTCAAATAAACATGGGTATATGCAAAGGAGAAGGCAAATAAAGATATTTTATCCATGCCCTGAGATAAAACCAAATTCAAGAGGCAAACCCAAAAATTAAAATCATGACAAGACCATATTTTTAGCAACTATCACACCTCAATTCACTAATCCAACACATATTGTGCATTGATCAAGAACAAGAGAAAAGTAGCATTCAATTGAAGAAGACAAGCTATTTGAGCAGGCATGCAACAACACAATGTAGTTCAAATAAGTTTTGCACACCAGCTTATTCAGCAACTCACTTAGTTAATTCAATATATCGTGATCTTGAGCATAAGCAAAACAGACCTTGCGGCATTCAAGCTGCTGGGATATGTACCAATGTATGTTGAATAATTCATCCAAGCAAATCAATGAAGAAAAAAAAAAAGATTTAGGGGCTATACAGGATCATGAAGAGCACAGCATTCAGGGTAGCAACCAATAGACCACAACAGAAATACGAGGGGGAAAAAAACAGATCTTTGTCTACCAATGGACACAATGAAATGAAATGAAGTAGAAATAGATCACGCAACATAAAAATGATAAGCATAAATTGGATGCATTGATTCTTGAAGCTTTTTCAATACAAATGATAGAGAAAGAAATAAAATCTATGTTTCAGAAAAGAACAATTTGAAGAATAAGAAAACTCAGACCCTCAACCCAAAATCATTTTTAATTTTACAAACCCTCTCCCCAAAAATGAAACTCTCCTCCTCTGTATTTTTGTTCGCTGTGTAGCTGTCGTTTTTCATCCCCCTCATCCCTTTGGTGCTGCCTTTCTAGTGTTTTATAGAGTCACTCCTTCATCTCTTTCATTTATTCTTCCTGCACATTCATGAAAACCCAAAATCAAATCTCTTGATTAGAAACGAAAAAGGAATGGAGCAACACATACCTCGCGTGATTGAGTGTTACACGCAATGGATATAGAAGGAAATCCTCCCTCACGTTCAAGATCACGAAAGGATTGTGATGAAAGAAGATAAAATCCCGTGAATTTCGGGATGGAGAAGGGCGCGCGGACAAGGAAGGGAAGTGGGGATTTGGGGTAGGTGAAAAGGAAAAGGAAAGAATGGTGAAGCGAGAGGGGGAGCGGCAACTAGGGTTCTTGAGGGAAGGGGAAGAAGAAACAAGGTGGATCCGGGTCATGGGTAGGAAAAATGGATAGTAGATTTGGATTGGACTTGGTAAAATGGTGAGTGTTGATCCAAAAACACATAAACAAACTAAAACTTTTTTTTTAAAAAACAATTAACAACTATAAAAATTAGCAAATAAATAAATGGTAAATATTTTTGTGATTTTTTCTTTTATAATTTTTTTGGACTTTTATGAAGAAATAAAATAAAATTCCATGCTTTTTTGGATTTTCTCAAAATTCGATTTTTTTTTTATGATTTTGATTTTTTTTTAATTTTTTTGTATTTTTTGTAAATTTAAGTGAAAAACAAAAGGAACCCAATCAAAATGGGGTGTTCACAGTTGCCCCTCTTTACTAGTTGCTTACTCGACAACATGAAGAGGCATGACTCTTGATGTGATCATAGTAAGGAATGAGTAAAGAAAAAGGACACGCATTTTGTCCGGAAATGCATGCAACTATGCAGAGAGATTAAATGCAAATAATGCAGGCACAACAAGAAATGATAGAAACATAAAAGTGCAATGGGTCTCTGATCCCGAAAAATAAAGAAATAAGGTACAACGAGCCTCCTAACTTAAAAAATATATATAATAAAATGCGGTTGGCCTCCTAGCTCCAAGAAAAAAACTGCAATGAGCTTCCTAGCTTGAAGAAAATAAACTTTGGTGGACCTCCTAGCTCCAAAAAATAAACTGCAACAAGCCTCCTAGCTCGAGGAAAATAAACTATAGTGGGCCTCCTAGCTCCAAAATTAAATTGCGGCGAGCCTCCTAGCTCCAAGAAAAGAAAATTGCAACGGGCCTCCTAGCTTCAAAATAAGTTAAAAAAATTGTGATGGACCTCCTAGCTCCAAAAAAAAATTGCGATGGGCCTCCTAGCTCCAAAAAAAATGCAATGGGCCTCCTAGCTCCAAAATAAAAAAAAATTGTGATGGGCCTCCTAGCTCCAAAAAATAAATTGTGATGGGCCTCCTAGCTCCAAAAAAAATAAATGCGACGAGCCTCCTAGCTCAAAGATAAATGTTGCGAGACTCCAAGCTCGGAAAATAAATGTTGCGAGCCCCCTAGCTCGAAAAAATAAATACTGCGAGTCTCCTAGCTCGAAAAAAGAATGCAGCGAGCCTCCTAGCTCGAAGAATGAATTATGTAATTGGTCTTGACCCGAAAAACTTTATGAATTTAGCCATAAGCTAGAAAATTTTATGCATGGGCCCTGAGCCAAAAACTTTATTAATGGAGTCAACTTGACTGAGACTCACAGTTTCTTATTTCCTTTTTTCTGATCATTTACAATGGCGGGCCAACTCGAAACCGACTCGCAAAAGAGAAACTTGGAGTGTAGAGAGTAACCTTGAACCTTGCAGATTCTTTGCTCTATGAACCAAAAATTATTTGCAATAGGCCTGGAGCCAAAAAGAATTTTATGACTTGGGCCATGAGCCAAAAACATGAAGTAGGCCTTCAGTCGTACAAACGTTTTAATTTGGGCCATGAGTCGAAATTCATGAAGTAGGCCTTAAGACAACACTTTTGCAGTGTGCCTTTAACCCAAAAAGGAGAATTGGGTCTGGAGCCTTTAAACAAAAAGTAATGAGCCTTGGGCCACAAAAGTAATCAGAATTATACTTCTTTTTTCTTTTTCTTATATTTTTTATTATTTGCAAGTCAACCGACCATGGACTCGTAATTTTTGAAAACAAAGCCTTGACTTAGGAGTCAATTTGACCCAGACCCATGTTTCTTTGTTTTATATCCAAGGTAAAACGAAATTAGCTGATGGCCGAACATGGTTAATAGCTACTTAGCTGAGGAATAGCTGGGGGGAAGGAGTAGTTGATGTTGAACAGGTTCGGCTAACATACTTGTTGGGTTGTGCTTTTAATTTAAAAAGGTCCTTTTAAATGATATCGTCCACATGAGCAAGCGAGGTTTGGAAAATGAGCTCGTAATAGGCTATTGTTAGTTCATGAAAATGTGGGTAAAGAAAATATACATTGGAAGCTAAGGAAAAGTGATGATTGAAGATGAAGTTGTTAGCGATTGCTAAGGGACGTGCCTGGAAAATAGGATAAGTTTCCTTAAGGAATAGCCGTTGCAGCAAGGGTAGTTGAAGCATTAAGGGGATCATGGTGTTAAACGTGGGTAGTTACATAGATATAGGGATTAAGATTTGCCTATAAATACTCATGGTAATCCATTGTAACGGAGACATAATCAATTTGAAAAACAAGTTTTCATATGCTCATTTATCTCTGCATACTGTTTCATTAGCTCTGTTTTCTTTACAATCTTGCATATTATCTTCCAAGTTAGTTTGTGTTCTTACCATTGTTTCGTTTCTTTAATTTTTCACGTTCATCCTTCGACCAAACGCTTTCTTTAGTAGTTTGGGAACCCAATAGTTGTTCACATTAAGTTCATCGCATTATTTGGCTGAGTTTGTCATTCGGCTGAGTTGCAGCCTGTTTTACCCGATAACAATTTTGGCACGCCTGGTGAGACCAAAGAAGGTGAACAAATTGAGAAGTTTCCTTCTCCAGGTCAGGATTTCAAGTGGCGCATACACCTAAGATCCGGAAAGAATCTTAGCAATATGGATGGGTCGTAAGCTAGCAAGAAAAATGCAGGTTGTAAGAGCTCAGTGGCAGTACCACAAACAGCCTTGGGAATGCCTTATTCGCCCCAGGCGACTGGGCCAGTCGCCCCTTCAGTTTGGACATCCACTGCCACGATGGATCGCCCAGTCGCCCCTTCGGTTAGGACGTCCAGTGCCACGATGGATCCTGCAGATCAATCTCAGCCGATAGTGCTCACTACCTTATTTATTCGAGAGCAGATTGATATAGGAATTAACGATTTAATGTTCCAAGTGTCAAAACAGTTACTCGAGATAGTGAAACCAATGGTTCAGAATGAGGTTCACTATGTCAGGGAACGAGAGAAAAAGCAAGCTCATATGGGTGATACTTCAACTCACTCCGCTGGGCAATTGGGGCAGCCTGCTGGCAGCCAGGTTCAGGCAGGGCCTCAATCGACCGTCCAACCGAGTCAGAGAATACCGCATACTATTCCCTTGGTCCAAAACATTGTTAATGAAGGAACGCAGCAGTCGAATTTACAATTCGGGCAAGTGTAAGTATCCCGAAGGCCTTCTAATCATACAGGGTTAGTCGGGATGTCCCACTTACCACCTAATACTTCGGCTGTAGGCACTGTGCCACAGACAAGTGCACTTGGGGGGTTTATGCCTTCTAACATAGGAGGCGGCCCAGGGGTTGCTAGAATCGCTGGAGACTATGTAGGGGAAGCACCATGGATGAATGTTCCACCAACCCCAGTCGGAACCCCTGAACTTTTTCCGTATGGACAGCCCTGGTGCAATATACCACAAGCTGTGTCGATGTAGCCGATTGCTCAACAGTGGACTAATGCTCCACCATTTGTGGCCGATGCCCCGGGGCAATGCCAATGCAGGAGCCAATACAAAACCACTGCAGGGGTTATACCCCCAGGCCAGTCAGGCCTCTTCAGCTGCAAATCCCCAATTACGTGGCTGAGAGAGCCCTTGGACCACAGTTGATAGATCCTGAGATGATAGCTGAGACCATGAGGAGACACTTTGGTATTCAGCTAAAACTTCTCGATAGGCCAGTCTACCGGAAACCTTACCCAGAGTGGGTGGATTGGATGATGCCTTTGCCAAGGGGTTTTAAGACCCCAGATTTCACTATGTTCTCAGGAGAAGATGGGAAATCCACCATGGAGCATATTGGGAGATTCACTGCCCAATGTGGAGAGGCTAATCAAAATGAGTTTTACAAACTTCAGCTATTCCCATTATCCCTAACAGGAACTGCGTTCATATGGTACTCGGCTTTAGCACCTAACTCAGTACAAAATTAGGCTGATATGGAAAGATGTTTCCATGATAGATTCTATATGCCTCAGTCGGATGTTACGGTCGATGATATGATGAACTTAAGGTAGCAGGTGGATGACCCGGCAACAGAGTTCATAGAAAGATTCAGAAAGCTGAGAAGCCGATGTACAGTCCAGTTGCCAGAAGCAAAGTATGCCTCTATGGTTGTTGGCAATATGCACCCTCAGCTGAGGGAGAGATTGGTGGGTCAGGATTGTGCTGACTTGAGCCAGTTGGCTTCTAAGGCTTCCCGGATTGAGCAATATATCCTGGAAAAGGAAAGAAGAAGGTTGAATATAGGAATAGGACCTCACCTAGTTTCCATTGTTGATATAGAAGAATCTGATGATGGGTGTGATGAGTCAGCCGATCCAGTGGTAGATATTATGGCAACCAAAATTGTCAGAGGGAAGCCATATTCGTGTCTTGATGTAAGGACCGCTAAAGGCAAAGAAGCATAGACGACTGAGACTAGAGTTGAATATTTGTTTGACATTTCGAAGGCTGGCCAAATCTTCGATTATCTACTGAAGGACCAACAGATTCGACTAATAGAAGGACATAAAATTCCAACGGTTGATGAGTTAAAAAACAAAAGATAGTGCAAGTGGCATAATTCTTACACCCATGCCATAAACAATTGCATCGTTTTCAGAAAAGCAATCCAGAAGGTGGTAAAGGAGGGAAGATTTAAATTAGCTGAAAGAGAAATGGCTGTAATTACTGATCCTTTCCCCGTGGCAGCAATCAATATGGTATCTTTCTCTGGGGCCTCGTTTTCAGGTTCACCATCCAAAAGATGGAAACATCCGATGCGACCCCAATGGAGAAGGAAGGGGACCCTAAATGAGTTGAATGGGGCTGGCAGAGCTTTGGCTATTTCTACTTAGCCAAAAGCAGTTGACAGAAGAGGTTCGGTGTTCGAAAGGCTTACTGTGCCTAAGCCTGATCATCCGTACATTCCCATGCGTATTTCCCACAGGAAGAGGATGAATGGGGTTGAATAAGAGAAGGTTGCGAATGATAGGCCAATTGTGTTTGATGGATTGGGAAATTCACAGAATAAATGGACCCCTAAGTCACAAAATTCCAACAGATTATGAAGATTTGATTATGCTAGGGAGCAAGGACGTATGGTCAATGGGCTGAAAGGGCCTAAGAAAGATTATGGATACATACAAACAGCTACTCCTAGAGTCACGAAACCGGTATTGAAAGATGGGCAAGAACCAAGGGGAAAAGCTTTGGGGAATTACTAGGGAGAAAGCATTAGCCCCCGAACAAAGGAAAAGTATTAGTAATAGATGATGTTCCTATACCTAATGGAAAAAAAAAGGGTTGCAAGGTTTGATGTTGAGAAGGGGATGACCACCCTCAAGATCACAGTAAAAAATGAAGAGGCCATCAGACCCCAGCGTATGGTGAAGCCTTCTGCTGATGTGGAGAAAGAACATTGGTTTCTGAATAAATACTGGCAAGGAAAGGTTCCAAAGGAGCAAAATTCTGTCATATTGACCAGGATTCAGAAAAGGAGGGCCCAGAGGAACAAGTCCATCCAGAGAATGAGGCATACTTTGGCAATGTTAACTAAGGCTAAGACTATGGATAGAGACGAAATCCAATCCCCTAAGGTAGCCAAGATTCTGGAAATTGCCTTTGGGCAACCTAAAGAAGAAACGGCAACCAAAGAGGATAGGCAGATGGGAACATAGAACGAAGAACAGGCTGATAGGGGAGACAAAGTTCAGCCAAGTAGAGGACAAGATTGCATTATGAAGGAAGAAAGGGAATTCCAGGATCTCATTAATAGTCTAGGGACGGCCGAGTTGGATGAAATGACTCATGGTTCTCACAATGAGCCCGAGCCTTTGACGGTTGAGAAGATGGAAAAACAACTTGGTGTAGAACTGGTGCTTGAGGATTCTATCTTGAACTCAATATTGGGTGAAGAAAAAGAATAGGTATCAGCCGAGGCAAATATGGTAGGACTCCTTCCAAGTGAATTCTTAGCTTGCGAAGAACAACCAGAACAGTTGGAGGGAAATGTGTTTATTGAGGAAGCTGAATGGGCTGTATTGACCCCGGTACAAGAAGAAAATAAAATGGAGTTTCCAAAACCGTCCAAGGAGATGATAAAACATCTCAAACCACTATATATCTGGGCCCAGGTTAATGGCAAAGTGATTAGCCAAGTTTTGGTAGATGGAGGAGTTGTGTTGAATGTGATGCCTTCAAGCACCACGAAGAAGTTGGGGACGTCCAAACAAGACCTGGTGCCTACCAACATGGAGATGACAAACTGTTGTGCCTTGATCAAAGAAATAGGATCCAAGATCCTGCAATTTAACCAAACAAAGTAAACCAGTAAAACTGAAAATCAATGTAACAGTACCAAGAACTATCACAAGCAAGAAAGAATGAACTAATTATATCAATTGACAAAATTAAAGATGAAAGAGAAGGAAAGAAGAACACCGTGATTTGTTTACGCAGTTCAGAGATTAACTCCTACATCTGCGGGACAGGATCCGAGCTGAGAAATTCACTATGAAGATAAGAGTTACACCCTAGTGATCACTTCAAGAACTTGCTCAACATTCATCAAGTTCTCAGCTTAACTCACTTGTGTTTTTCCACTCTCAATAACCTCTCCAATACTATACTCTCTCTCGGCTCTCACTTTTCTAATGTGCTGAAAAATGTCTACATACCTTTTAACCCCTGATTCCTATATGGCTTTACAACACAGCCCTCTAACCCAAGTTACAATTGAATCATAATAACTAACTCCTATAACTAACTCCTTAACCGTTTCAACAGAAACATGAAGGAGATAAGAGAAGCTGCAGCAAAAGAAAACTGTAGGACCGGAGTTATTAGAATTGGGCCTGGATAAGAATAAAGGGCCAAGCACATTTGGACCATAAGATCAACAAATCTCCACCTTGGTACAAAGTGACTTGGCATCTCAGCAATTAACCTCTCAGATCAGAGCCTCTTGTCCAATTTCAATCATCAATCAACATCCACTCTAAGCAAACTCAAGCAATGCTTGAACTTGCTAAGGGAACTGGTTTTGTGAGCATGTCTGCAGGATTTTCGTCAGTGTGAATCTTCATAATCTCAACTTCACCTCTATCCATCATGTCTTTGATGAAATGTAACCGGATATCTATATGCTTAGTTCTTTCATGATACATTTCGTTTTTGCATAAGTGAATGGCACTTTGACTATCACTATGCAAACAGATAAAATTCTGGTTTAATCCCAATTCAGTAACCAAATTTCTCAGCCAGATACCTTCCTTCACAGCATCAGTCAAGGCAACATATTCAGCCTCTGTGGTTGATAGAGCCACAATGTGCTGCAATGAAGCCTTCCAACTGATTGTGTTGCCAAACAAAGTGAAGGCATAACCTGAAATCGATCTTCTTTTGTCTATATCCCCTGCATAATCAGAATCTGCATACCCCTGGACAGGTTTATCTGTTTCACTGCCTCTGCTATAGACCAAACCAGTAGATTGAGTCCCTTTCAAGTATCTTAGTATCCATTTGACAGCTTGCCAATGATCTCTTCCAGGATTTCCCATGAATCGGCTTATAAGGCTGACAGCATGAGAAATGTCAGGTCTTGAACACACCATAGCATACATTATGCTACCTATGGCATTAGCATATGGAACTTGACTCATATTAGATTTTTCAGCTTGAGTAACAGGACTTTGAGCTGATGAAAGTCTAAAGTGTTGAGCCAAGGGAACACTTGTAGATTTTGCATCACTCAAATTGAATCTTCTTACCACCTTGCCAAGGTAACTTCTCTGTGACAGAATAAGCTTGCCCCTTTTTCTGCACCTATTAATCTCCATTCCCAAAATCCTCTTTGCTTCTCCTAGATCTTTCATCTCAAATTCTTCTTTCAACAATTTCTTAAGAAGGTCAATTTGAGACATGCTCTTAGAAGCCAATAGCATGTCATCAACATACAATAAAAGATACACATAGAGATCATTTGATATCCTTAATAAACACAACAATCAAATTTGCATCTATTAAACTTATGCTTCAACATAAAAGAATCAAACTTTAAGTACCATTGTCTTGGTGATTGCTTTAAGCCATATAGGGATTTCTTTAGGTTGCATACCCAATTTTCCTTTCCTTCAACTTCAAACCTGCTTGGTTGTTGCATGTAGATAGTTTCTTTAAGGTCACCATGTAGGAAGGCAGTCTTAACATCCATTTGTTCCAATTCCATATCAAATTGAGTCACCATTGATAGAATTGTTCTAATGGAGGAGTGCTTTACAACTGGAGAGAAGATTTCATCATAATCCACACCCTCTCTTTGTGTAAATCCCTTGGCAACAAGCCTAGCCTTAAACCTTGGAGGTTCAACACCAGGTATGCCTTCCTTTCTCTTATAAATCCACTTGCTTCCCACTATTTTAGTGCCCTCAGGTTTAGGAACCAGCACCCAAGTGTCATTCCTTTCTAGAGAGTTGAGTTCTTCAGTCATGGCCAACATCCATTCCTTGCTATTACTACATTTGACAGCTTCTGTGAAGTTCCTTGGTTCCTCATTGCTGACCTCCTCAGCCACCATTAAGGCATAACTGATCATGTCAGCATATCCATACCTATCTGGTGCTTTTATAGTCCTTCTTTCCCTGTCCCTAACAAGCTGGTAATCATCAGTGACAGCTTGTTCTTCATCTGGAGAATCTGAGTCCTGCTGTGATTCTGTAGGAGCAGGTTGAGGAGTGTTATGCTGAGTTTCTTTGTTGCTTCTAGGCTCCACCTCGAGCTCAAACCTCTCTAAGTCCCTTTGATCAATGGACTGATCCTTAGGACTTCTTAGAGATGTGAAAAGCTCACTTTCATGAAAAATAACATCTCTACTAATGATGCACTTCTTGCTTTCTGGACACCAAATCCGAAACCCCTTCACACCATTAGGATAACCAACAAAGTAACCCTTTTTGGCTCTAGAGACAAGCTTCCCTTCATTGACATGGTAATAAGCCACACAACCAAAAACTTTTAAATGGTTGTAAGTAGCAGGCTTTCCTAACCAAAGTTCTTGAGGAGTTTTGAGATTAATTGCTGTGGAAGGGCACAAATTAATCAAGTAGCAGGCTGTGTGAACAGCTTCTCCCCAGAATTTGATAGACATTCCTGCATAGGACAGCATGTACCTCATTCTCTCCAGAATTGTCTTGTTCATCCTCTCTGCCAACCCATTTTGCTGTGGAGTACCTCTCACTGTCTTGTGCCTGTGTATACCTTACTGTTTGCAGTAGCTATCAAACTGATCATTGCAATATTCCAGCCCATTATCTATCCTCAAATTCTTAACCTTCCTCTCGGTTCTGGTTTCAACTGATACCTTCCATTCCTTGAAGGCATGGAAGGCTTCATCCTTGGTTTTCAAGAGATAGATCCAAACTCTCCTGCTGTAGTCATCCAGAAAAATGATAAAGAATCGATTCCCTCCATGTGAACTGACTCTAGCTGGCCCCCAAAGATCACTATGAACATAATCAAGTAAACCCTTTGTGTTGTGCATACCAGTAGTAAACTTTACTCTATGCATCTTGCCAAACACACAATGCTCACAAAAATTTAGACTTGTGACCTTGTCTCCACCTAGAACACCAAGCTTACCAAGAATCTGCATACCTCTGAGGCTAACATGTCCCAACCTTTGATGCCAAAGACTGGTTTTGTTGGTGACAGTAGCTTCAGTGACAGGATTAGCAAATCCAATAACATTGGAAGAGCTGCCAGTTATAACATGACCTTTCAAGGTGTAGATACCATGATCCCTTGTGCCTTTCGTGACCACCATAGATCCCTTTGTGACCTTCAACACACCATTCTCTGCTTTGTAGGAACAGCCCGATTCTTCAAGCATGCCAAGTGAGATCAAATTCCTTTTTAACTCTGGAACATGTCTCACTTCTGATAGAATCCTCTCAGACCCATCTTCTAACCGAATCTTTATAGCTCCAATTCCCACAACCTTGCATATAGTGTTGTTTCCCATGACTACCTTTCCACCATCAGTGCACCTATATCCAAGGAACCATTCTTTGATAGGGGACATATGGAAAGAACATCCCGAATCAAGAACCCAATCCTCCTTTGTGATAGTTGTAGTAGCCATCAATACCTCAGCACTTTCATAACCCTCTGATGCTATGGAAACACTTCCTACATCATCATTGTTATCATTCTTCTTCTTGAACTTTTGATCAGGACAATCCTTTTTAAAATGCCCTTCTTTCTTGCATATGAAGCACTTGAACTTGGACTTATCCTTATCCTTACCCTGCTTGTTCTTGTTTTTCTGTTTGAAACCCTTCTTTTCAGTCTTGCCTTTGATGAACAGACCCTCACCACTGCTTTCTCCCTTGCATTCGGTCTTTCTTTTCAATTCTTTTGAAATCAGTGCAGATTGCACATCTTCCAGAAACAGAGAGTCTTTCCCATATAATAAGGTGTCAGAAAGATTCTCATAAGAATTAGGAAGGGAACTGACCAGAAGAAGAGCTTGATCTTCATCATCAGTCTTTACATCTAAGTTCTCCAAATCATTGACAATTTTGTTGAACTCATCAATGTAAATCTTCGATCGGCTTCCCAGCTTGCATCTTGAAGGTGTACAGCCTTTGTTTCAAGTAAAGTCTGTTGGCTAGAGATTTTGTCATGTACAAAGTTTCTAACTTCAACCAGATAGCTGCAGCAGTAGTCTCCTTTGATACCTCCCTCAGAGGCTTATCTCCCAGACTCAAAATGATGGCACTGTGTGCCTTCTCCATGATGGCTTGCTTCTCTGGATCTGAGAGTGTCTCGGGCAGGCTTGCAATTCCTAGAAGTGCACCTGCGAGCCCTTGTTGCACTAACAAGGCTTTCATCTTGAGGCGCCACAGGCTGAAGTCATTCTTCCCTGTGAATTTCTCCATATCAAATTTCGTTGATGCCATTTCTCCTTCAAGAATCACAAAACTGGCTCTGATACCAGTTGTTGTGCCTTGATCAAAGAAATAGGATCCAAGATCCTGCAATTTAACCAAACAAAGTAAACCAGTAAAATTGAAAATCAATATAACAGTACCAAGAACTATCACAAGCAAGAAAGAATGAACTAATTATATCAATTGACAAAATTAAAGATGAAAGAGAAGGAAAGAAGAACACCGTGATTTGTTTACGCAGTTCAAAGATTAACTCCTACATCTGCGGGACAGGATACGAGCTGAGAAATTCACTATGAAGATAAGAGTTACACCCTAGTGATCACTTCAAGAACTTGCTCAACATTCATCAAGTTCTCAGCTTAACTCACTTGTGTTTTTCCACTCTCAATAACCTCTCCAATACTATACTCTCTCTCGGCTCTCACTTTTCTAATGTGTTGAAAAATGTCTACATACCTTTTAACCCCTGATTCCTATATGGCTTTATAACACAGCCCTCTAACCCAAGTTACAATTGAATCATAATAACTAACTCCTATAACTAACTCCTTAACCGTTTCAACAGAAACATGAAGGAGATAAGAGAAGCTGTAGCAAAAGAAAACTGTAGGACCGGAGTTATTAGAATTGGGCCTGGATAAGAATAAAGGGCCAAGCACATTTGGACCATAAGATCAACACAAACTTTACTGGGGAGTCCACGGTTGCATTAGGTATTTTGGTAGCCGATATTACCATGGGAAGCAAGACCTTGAGTTCAGCCTTCTTCGTGGTTGATGCTAAGGTGACTTACTCTTTGTTATTTGTAATGCTCTTCGTTACATTAGTAACCCGAGATAATTATTTAGATAAAATATGAAGAAATAAAATTTTTCTTCAAATATTACTCAATAAATACTTAGTGTAATAATATAAATAATAATATCAAATTAATGTTTGCATCATAAACCAATAAATCCAAAATAACATAATAAGTTCAAAGCATCAAAACTGGGCGTCTACTAAACTCGTATAATAAAAGAAAGTGTAACGATAACATAAGTCCTTCTGGCATAAGCCATAACATACTAACCAAACCATAATGCTATTATAATAGTCTTCACGTCTCTGTATGCTCAACGGTGTCGTCATCAGGCTCTGAAAACAATACTACTAATGAGAGTTATAATCCCAGTGAATAAAAATATAGTTAAAAAGATTTTCACAAAAGCATTATTCTCAGCCGGTGCGGCAATCGAAAAAACAATTCATGGTACCCGCTATTTTCCACAATAATAGCATTATAAAATAATATTAATAATATAAATTATGATTGACAATAATCAGTCATCATCAACACATTTATGTATGTCAAAATCTCATATATCAAATAATTCCAATAAACCATATATGTCATATGACTGTCAAACATCACTCCACAATGGCGTCCTATTGCCTACCTCTACTCAAGAGAGGTATTTCAATGTCACTTTCTCATCGGTGACATTACTCATATTTTCGATACCAACCATGTGCACTGGCGGTATTACTCAATTTTCACATCCCAACATATGATGATATTACTTTCGATACCCCATCAACTGACGGTATTACATATTTTCGACATCCTAATTTATGGTGATGTTGCTTTCGATACCTCATCAACAGGTGGTATTACATAATTTCGACATCCCAATTTAATGACGATGTTACTTTCGATACCCCTTTCATAGGCGGTATTTCTCAAACGTCATGCAAGATGCATAATGATCAATTAAACATGTCAAACCAAATATATATCATCACATAACTCAAGTAAAGCATGTCAATCAACCAATACACATACCAATCATACATATCATATCATCAATCACAAGGATAAATACTCCATTTAATAGACTTTTTTTTTTAATCAAAAACCCCCAAATTAATTTAGCGTTCTTGAACCTTAACATAGAAAAAGCACAATTTTTCTCAAATCAAACACCCAAAATTCATTATTGGTTTTAAGACCCGAAACCCAAAATATTTGTACCATGAAAAGGTGAGAAAAAAGGTATTTTTACTCACTTCTTGTAGACCTTCAAAAACTCCAAATATTATTTAAGACGAATCCTAACGTAACGTTTCACCAACAATCCTCCTTTCATGGCTGACTTTCTTGGATCTGGGTGAATCCCTACTTAGCACTGCAAGCAGCTCCACTCTGGGCAAGAACAGCTCCAACAATTTTGTTTTATCGACGGCACTGTTGCGTGCAAGTGTGCAGTGCTGAATCTTTATATATAAAAGAAGAGTAGTAGCTGGGGCAATTTTGTAAAAACACTTGGGAGATTTCAACATCTACCAGGGCCAAATTAGTAATTTCATATCTATTTTTAATTAAAATTAAAATTTGCTTAAATTTTTTACAAGTTCCACCTCCTCATTTGTCATCCCCGCTTCAATATTTTCGACCTATTACAGCGCCGTTTGATTGGAATGCCTCAAGAGAGCTAGGGGTTTGGATTGAAAATCATTTGGGTAAGTCTTCTCCGTTCATCTTCTTCTCCTCTCCGTGAGAGATTGAATTTCACATTCTTCTCCATTTTCTTTCTCATGGCAGTGTCTGGAGGAGAGCTAAGGAGGAGATCTACTTTCCAATCCCTAGGGCTATGAGCATTTTTGAGGTAAGGGCTTCAACATTATTTGAAATTGGAATTTTGGGTTGTTGGATGATTGTTTTGGGAGGGATTTTTCTTATTCTATATATGGATCTTTGGTTGAGTGTGGTTGTGTTGGATTACCCTCTTTTTATATGTTTTTTATTTTTGCGGTTGAAATGATACTTCTGTCTGGGCTGCAATATTATTATGGTTGAATTGTATTAAAGCAAACTTTGTTCATGTCCATACAATGGATGACTCTATTGGTTATATATGCTGGAGGGACCATTGGTGGTAGATGTGCATATGGTCAAACAATGGATGAGTGATGATTTTTTTTTATATTATCTAAAAAATTATGTAATATAAAATAGTTTCTGAAATTGATCCAACAAATTATCATAGCAATAGTTTCCAACATTCATTTTTATTCTTTTATTTTCAATTGTTCAGATAATCATCTGAATTGGATGCTCAATTAACCTTAGGAGGCAAAAAGTAGACACCGTGGAAAAGGATCACTGGCTTTTAGGTTGGTTATTTATACCATTTTCTTTTTCTGGTTTGTAATATGGATTTAATTGCTATGCACTGACAGTGTAAAGTTTTTTTACACTGTCAACAGAAATCACCACATCAGTAAAAATGATAGACTTTTATCTTAACTACCTTAAAAGTCATTCAAACCATGATTTCAAATTGGTTGACAGTGTAAAAAACTTTGCACTGTCAGTGCATAGCAATTAAACTCTTGTAATATTCCTTTCTTTGTCATGCTATACAAAATTATTGAATAGTGATTATTATCCTTATATCATTTGGGGTACAAACTAATAGTAGATAAATTCGTGAATATACAGAGGCAAGTAATTTTTTTCCCTCACGGTGGAACATATTTCTGTTATTTGATTGTAGTTTGAGGAATGGTGACTTTGACCTCTTTTCTTTGATTGATTAAGGATTTTAGTGGGTTTTGCTATTTTGGTGTTTATGATGAGTTGAAGCTATAAGGGTTTTAATGTTTTATTGTAAATTATGAATTGTGACTCTTGTGGTTTGGTTTGATGGTTGTGAATGGTGATTTTTTGGCTTTGGTTTGATGGTGAGTTGCCCTGTATGAGTTGTTTGATTGTAAACCTTTTAAGCTCTTTTGATTATATGTCTCTTGGGCTCTGTCAGAATGCTAAAAGATATAACGGCCCTTTTAGCTTTCATTTGTTAGAATATTTTGTATTTAATTATATTCCAATGTCATAATGTGGGCAGATATCGTTTATTAATTATATTAGCTATTTATCAATTAGGAGCCTTAATTGATATGTGATCAAATTAAGTGATAAGGCTAATTAAATTTCTGATTTGATAATAAATTAGTTAATTGATATGGACTAAATATGAGTGGATGTCATTGATGGCCCATTTCGGAATAATGGGAACCCTAATTGGCCATCACCCTATATATAGGCTATAGTCCCCAATACACCGGACACAATATCGCATACCGTCTCTTCTCCCCATCTGAAGAGCGACTAAGGCATAAGGAGTCCCGGTTGAGGAAGAACCACAAGCCAACGGGTGTTCATTACCCGTCTCTCTTTTCTCTTCCCCCTCTCTGCGTTTCAGGATTACTACCCTCCGTTCGTGAAGGTTGGTGATCAAGTTCATCCTCTGAAGAACGCTTGAAGTTAGGAACGTATAATGGATTCAGGTATTCTTATATCTTTGATAAATCAGCATGTTGTAGATCCTAAAGGTATCAAGTTTTAAGTTGTTCTTGATAATAAAGATGCATGCTATATATGGTTATTATGTTTCCGCAATAAAGACTTATGATAGCATGCCTTGTATATGATTATTGAGTTTAAATCTAACAAGTGGTATCAGAGCGGTCTTCATGTTTGATTTATTGGGATTATTTGTATGAATCCTAATTATGAAAGGAAATTTTTTTTTTTTTTAATTGGCACGTGGTATTAAATATATATACCTCCAGTACGTGATCCAAATTTTCTTCTTCTTTCGAAATTGGAATCCAGGATTCTGGATTAATAAATTATAATCAATTTTCGATCTTTGGTGAAAGTTTGGAAAGTGAATCTGGAAAGTTTGATTCATAAGGTTTCTTTCATTCATGGTTTTTTGGTTAAAAATAATATATCTATCTTGGTTTTTCAATCTTTAAATATATGAATTGATGATGATATATTTTTTTTTACGTGATTAATGTATCTTGATTGAAATTTTTTTTGTTTCACGTAATCATAATCATCTGGGATTGGATGTCAATTTTGTATATATATATTATATAAAGATGAATGGGAAAAGACTTGCTTTTCCATATTGTTTTATGGTCTCACTGTGTTGAGCAATGTATTTGTTATACTTTTCTCACATACTTATGAGCGAGACCCTAAACCTGGGCCCGAGTGCAACTTTAGATAGGGAAGAGGTTGAGTAGTGGTAGCCTTCTGAATGTACATCCTGTTTGGTTATCACGAAGGCCTAACTTAGAGTGATTCATTTCGAGGGTATTGCCACTTCTAATAGTTTACCTATGGTTGTGTGTAATATTTCGAAATAAGTCCAGACTCTAAGGACCAAAGTTAGAACTATAGAACCACCTATTCGGAAAATTCATGTATTAGAAAAATTCTTTTTTTTTAAAGGTTCTTTTCACACTAAACATTAAGGTTTCTATGTTTTTAGTGTGAATATGACAAATTCGGGACCCCCCATTTTGATAAAATTGTCTGGTAATTTTGGTTGAGTTGGTTGAAACAACACGTTGCCAAAGTAACCTCTGTTGCGTAAATTTGATTCAATTGGATTTACAAAAGATGTAGTATGAAATTATTCATGCGAGTTGTTGTCGGCCCGAAGGAAGGCACAACTTGGCCGGATAATTACATACTTGTGATGGTAAATGTGTGGTGATTATAAAGTATTTTCCATGTGGATAATGGGATGCCCGAAGGTGACCATTATTTGACAGGATTTATCACCAATATTTGATCATTGCGTTGAGAGTACCCCTAGCAGTTAATTCTTACAATCCGAAGATTGGGAATTGATGGTGCGCTTGGTATCTTGTTTGGGTCTTCAATTTGCCAATTTGGATTTTGAGTGAGTCAATTAAAGCATGAAGTCGCCAAGGTGACCTCTCTAGTGGAAATCACTCAAAAGAAATATTAAAGATTATGTGAGTGTACATCCATGCGGATATTAATCGGCCCAACGGAAGGTTAATATTTGGCAGGGTTGCATTCACACCTGTGATGGTAAACACATAGTGATTATAAAGATTCTTTTCATGTGAATAACAAAGTATCCAAAGATAGTTGTTGTTTGACAGAAAATATCACCAGTGTTTGATCATTATAATAAAATACCACTAACAATTAATGTTATTGTCCAAAGACTTAATATTAATGGTGCACGAGGTATTTTGGTGAGTATCTTTACGGTACTTATGTTCTCTTTAAGCTAACATTGCTTATGTATCTGCTGATTTAACTCAATTTCGATTCTCAAAAGTTCTGACTAATTTTTGGGATTGAAAGAAGAACATTAAGATTGTTCTTGCATCTTGACCTTGCACAAGGATGGAGAAAACCACCTTCTCTCACAAAATTCAATTTCTCTGAAGAGAGGATCAAGTATAGGAAGTAGGATCGCTCCAATTGCACGAGTCTTATGATCATAAAGGACGATATTCCGGAGACCTTTAGGGGTATTATTTTGGATGGCATAATTAATGCCTGAGATTTCCTTGTTGAAGTTAAAAAGTACTTTCTGAAAGCAATAAAGACGAAAACAAGCACTCATTGGAGAGCTAGATTTTCATTAAGTATAAAGAAAAGGAAATATAAGGAGCACGTTATAGGAGTGTCCAATCTTGCTCATAAACTTAAGGCGCTAAAACGTGGGCTGTCTAACGACTTGCCCATTCGTTTAGTATTTAGTATTCCTTCATGCACAATTCAGTCCATTTAAGTCAGCTTATAGCTGTTATAAAGAGAAATGATATCTGAATGGATTCGTTTCATAAGGTGTGCAAGAAAGGAAACAATGAAGTAAGAGACGACAAATAGTGCTCATTTGACAAATATCTCTAAAGATAAGGGCTAACAAAAGAAAACTAAGGATAAAGCTGCTAAGGGCCCGTCTCAAAAGAAATAACTAGGGTCACAATTATTTCTTTTATAAGGACATTGGGTATCTAAAGAAGAAATGTCCCAAATATCATGTTTGGCATGCCTATAAAGGAATGTCTGAACTGATGAAGGCCAAGTGATGCTGAAAGATGCATCTATATTGGATTTGACCAAGTCAATAAAGGATAAGGCTATTGACATTTTAGATTGTTGTTACTGGCTAATATTTGAAATTAAAAGACATTTTGGTTTAGTCATCATTTAGATGAAATTTGGTTTTGGTTTCTTATTGAACAAATCAGGATAATTTTGTTCATTTAGAAACGATGGATTCAATTTGTCTTTTAAATTCAAATATTGTAGGAACCAGTTAAGCTATGGGCTGGGCAAACTATAATTGCTTGGTATTGAGATCTCTTGTGGCAAAACATTGAGTGAGGAATCGTACGACACTAAGCGTAATGTTGTTAGTAAAATTAAGGAGCACAATGACACAAACATTTAGAGCACTTCTCTACGAATAGAGTTGAGCAACTTGTATGAGGGAATCCTAGATTCCATTGGCCTTATACATTTTATTGTTTGTATTAAATGCATTAAAAGTTAAATATATCAGAATATGGCTATCAAGAATGCAGTTAAGTCCAAGTAATGACGCTTAAGGGTATGGTAAGGAGTATGATTAGTCATTCTACCTTACCAGAGTCACTACGAGAGTAACAATAAAGATTGCAGCTTAAATGCTTGACAGAGTACCAACTAAAGTTACCGATCAATCACTTTCAAGTATGGGAACATCCAACTAAGGCAAGACCGTATGAGTCTTGCGAAGGAGATTGGAGCTCCCCAAATATTGAGCGGCAACCTTATTGATACTCTGAAAGGTCAAAGGGGTAAATGAATTTGATAATCCCAAATTAAAGAAACCTTGAGACAGGAACTGACTAGTTCTTTGAGGATATTGAGTTTGGGGGGAGATAAGATTAAAGACAATATCTTTGAGGAAGAATTGGTTCTAATCCCTGAACCAATTCATACAGTTGCTATTAGTGTAGCAAATTTGGATCCTTGTGAGGATATTGTTGTTATTCTTCCCATTCAAGATAAGGAAATTATTCCTGAAGGTCAAACTCAACACCTTCAAGAACTAGAGCATCAAGAGCCGATGCCTTTTGCCATGATCCACTAAAGAAATAGTTAATACTATTTTGGATAATTATATAGTATTTCTCTAGGAACATAAGGTAAGTTGTATTATGGAAGATGATTCAATCAACTCCCATCAAACCATATGACGTTTCTATTCGGAAAAGTGGATTGAAGGTATGAGTACAAGCTTTAGCTAGACATTAAGGTTTGAAACTTATCCTGATACCTGAAGGTTTCAAAGGGTAATATGGAGAGTTATAAGGTTTGTCTAGTGGCAAAAGGCTATACTCAAAAGAAAGGATTGCTTGTAAAGAGACATTCTCTTCAGTACCATTAAATGACTCTTTCAAGGATAATCATGGCTCACGTTGGTTATTATAATTTGGAGCTTCACAAGATGGATGTCAAGACGGTGTTTCTCAATGGCAACATTGATGAAACAAATGCATATAATGCAAACCAGGAAACTTTGTGTCAAAAGACATAGAGAAGATGTTTTGAAAATTGACGGAATCTATCTATGGGCTAAAAAAGATGTCTCGTTAGTGATACCACAAGTCTCATCAAGTGATTGTCTCATTTGGTTTCGAGATGAATATCGAGGACAACTGTGGGTATTACAAGTTCAGTGGGAGTAAGTTCATTTTTCTGGTATTATATGTTGATATTATGCTAACCAAGAACGATACAGGCTTATAGCGCGAAACCAAGAAATTTCTGACAAAGAATTTTGTGGAGAAAGTGCAACACCCTTTCCCGAGTGTCACATTCCCGAACGTTTATAAGGCCGAAAATATTTATTAATGCAGAAAAATACGATTTTTCTTTTTCTTTTCTTTTCATAAAGATGTAATGGGATTAGTAAAGGTAATAAATAATACTAATAAGTGAACTTAGGTTCACCATGCATTACTAGGACATTCATACAGTATTATAAATACAGAAACAGAAAACGAAAAACAGAAACATCAACATTACTGTATACAGACATAAGTCTAATGTATGACTAACATAAGAAAATACAATAAGTACTAGGAGTCATAGCTCCCAAAAGGTACTACAAAAACTGACATAGTCTGGCCGACAACAAAACTAAAACAGCAAAAGAGTCCACCTCCGAACTCAAAGGGACTGCGGAACCGAACCATCGTCGCGTCCATCTGTTCAAGCATCAACAGCAAGTACCAGCAGAAAACATACAGATATGGGTGAGATTCCCGTTCATCAACACAACAAAACAGCAGTAGTAAAAACGGGACGACTCACCGGGTAACAGCGTACCCAACATGCTTACAAAGGTTCTCAGTATAAATCATGTTAAGCAGTTAACAACATAATAGCATGCTAAACATTTAACAGCATAATATAAGGCATCCTTAAACAATACAGCGATGTATAACAGTAAATGTAAACATCAATAGCCATAAACATCAATAGCCATGCAATGCAATGCAATGCAATGTATATGACTCAATGTCAATGTCACTGGGTACTACTCTGACCCCTACTCCATGGAGCTAACAAAACATTCGGAGAGAGTGAATGGGAGGACATGTTCCGGTTTCTGCCAGCCATGAGCAAGATGCTACAACATTCGTAACGTGCACGTATCTGGCTTTACGGTAACACTCTCGACCAAACATGAAAAGTACGGCATCTAGTAGAGGATATCAGTGTATTGCACGGATTCGCCACGACACAGAAGAATCACCAACTGGTCACATGTCAGCCCTTCCAACCCTGATACCTCCAAAAAGACCATTGAAGATCGTCACCGTAAGATTCGCACCCGCATCAAGGTGTAAGCTCAACTCCTAGGCTCAAGGCCTTACAACTATGCACATGAAATGCCAATGCTTACACAAAGCAGATGCGATAAAACAATGTCTATCCATTGGATAGACCTCAAGGTTCACTAAGGTTCTCTTCCTTAGAAACTACACACATCTTTGTTTTATAAAACATTTATCCATCGGATAAAACAATTATCCATCGGATAAATATCTCGTGATTCCTTTGGAATGATCCAGACTGCTTTCAGAATCGCCGACTGTCCCCACAGACCAACACAAGTCTTTTCAGCGTGTTTTGTCCTCACTCACACGCTTTCTAGGAAACTTCCCAGAAGGTCACCCATCCCATAATTACTCTAAGTCAAGCACGCTTAACTATAAAGTACTTATGTTCTAAGCTCCCGAAAAGAAGATAAATCTTGTTGGTATGGGTAGTACCAATCAATTCTTATATGCCTTCCCTTAACTATACAGTCCCATACCTGCATAGTCTCAGGATTCCTTCTACTGTACAGTCCCATACCTGCACAGCCTCAGGATCTCTCTCATTCCAGTCATCACAAGACGGAAACAATTGAACGATTAACCTAGATCCGAATCATCGCTCCGTCATCGAACTACTGTTTCGAAAACCAAAACGTTTCGTGTTTGTGTTTACGTCTTATGAATTATGTCTCAAGTCCTAAGCATTATGAATAAGGATTGAGAATCCTCTTAGATAAGTCTTTAAGCCTTTCTAAGATATTAATCCCTTGTCTTTCAATTAAGGAAACAAGTGTTGATTTCACTTAAGTCTTATGAACTCATTGATGTACTAAGTCATCAATGGTATAGCATATGGTCTTGTTCCACCACATACCATACTTAATTAACCCTTGTTTTCAACTCTAAGTTAATTACTTAACTTAGGTTTTTCACGTATAAAACTCTTACGATTGAGTTAGAAAACTCCTTTTGTAAACCAAACAACTTTTACAATTAAAAACTCATTTGATTTGAAACAACATTTGAACTACTTACTTCATTTCTAGCATTTTCTGGAACATAAAATTCGCTTAGCGGAATTTCATTCGCTTAGCGAAAATGAGGCAGTAATGCCTCCTTTGGAACTCCTCTGGTTCGCTCGGCGAGACATAAATCGCGTAGCGAAATATATTGTATTCGCTTAGCGAATATGAATTCGCTTAGCGCAAGTTCAGACGATTGCACCTCTTTAGAAACACCTCTGGATCGCTCGGCGAGACAGAATTCGCGTAGCGAAACTTCACTTTATTCGCTTAGCGAGAATAATTTCGCTTAGCGAAAGTTCAGACGGTTACACCTCTATTGGAGACTTCTCTGGATTGCTCAGCGAGATGTAATTCGCGTAGCGAAATTCGCTGGGTTAGCTTAGCGGATATGAATTCGCTTAGCGAAAGTGAGGCAGTGATGCCCAACTAAGACTTTCCCTGTTTTTCGCGTAGCGAAAGTAAATTCGCTTAGCGAAAAGTTGCCTTAAAACAAGACATCAACCTTATGGAACCATTTTGATTCTCTTCATGAAAACACTTCTTTTCTCATTTTGAGTCACTTGATTAGCTAGATGAACTAAGGATAAGGTATAAAACATGTTTCACTTTGGTGAAACCACTTTGAGATTTAATCCCATTCAAAGTCACTTAGGGTTTTTCTTTGAAAAACACAAGTTATTGAAAACACTTTCTTTACATCAAGACTTGACTTGTCCAAGAACTATTCATATCTTTCCTTTCCTCAAGGTCATGGCTAATAGCCAACTAGGAATCAATGTGAGGTTTTACTTCATCAACCAATCAAAGTATATCTCATAATACTTACACAATCATGATAACCATAATACACATTACTACATCATAATCAAACATCCAAGTCCATCACACATTATGGTCTCATAATCAACAATAAAAGTCCATACTTGATCTAATGATCAAAGTAGGTTTTCCAACATACATGAAAATGGTTTTTCATTCAATCATCTCATCATCAACATATGCTAAAGCACACTACAACATACTCAAGCATAAACTCATCATAACAATCTTGTTCTCCAAGAGAACTTAACAAAACTTAACATATAAAAGTGAACCCAAACTAAAGGGTTTCACCCACACATAAAGTAAACAACCATCTTCACCACCACCATCTTGGTGTGATGAGGTTCTTCTCCCCATACCTGTTGAAGAGCAGATTCCCAGATCAAAGTCGGTTGATCGGTTTGTGAACCTCCTGATAGTTGTCACCAACTACAACAACCAAACAATCAATAATTAAACAACAATCAAACCAAACTCAACAATTCTCACAAAGAGGGTTTCGGCCACCCTAAAGAGAATAAAGCTAGGAATTGATCTTAGTTTTCCATTTCATGGATTCAAAAGCATTAGGAAAGCTAAGGATGAAATCAAGTGTTAAAAATCAAAAATTGATGAAAACACTATTCATCATCATCAAGAAGGGTTCGGCCCTAATGTGCTTTTTGAGCTATGATGAGAGTTGAATCATAAACTCTTGGGTTTAGATAGAATGATGAGGTGAGTTCAAAGAACTTGGTCTTACCTCAAAAGGATTTTTTCTACAATTTCCTATGGATTTTCAATGTTTTGGATCTAAGAAATGATTTTCATGAAAATGAAGATTGATCTTGAAATAAATAGATATTCAAGAAGCTAAGAGATCATAGAAGTGATCTTACCTTGAAATGAAGGAAGATTGCTCAAGGAATCAAGTGAATCCAACAAGTGATTCAAGCTTTTCAAGAAGAAAAATGGAGTTTCTCTTCAAGAACAACAATGGTGTTCTTCTTTGGGAAGAAATTTCTTGAATGAGGGGCTGGATGGGCTGAGTTCAGCCTTTAAAACAAGTCACTTAAGGGCAAAATGGTCATTTGCCAAAAGGGTAAAATGGTAAAAGTGCAAAAGATTAAGGTTAGGGGCATTTTGGTCATTTCGCATCTAGATTTTCCCGATCGTCATGACGACTCTGGCATACTCTCCCAAGTATCCTGGGATGTTGTGATATCAAGATTATCTGTTGGCAAGTCTCGGTAAGTCCATATGTGGCTCCGTTCGTCACCCGATTGAGAATTTCGCCCGAACGAAGGTCAGGAAGTGATTTTTCTGAAATTTTTACGAAATTTAACCAAAACGTAGATAATCAAATGCTAAGACTTATTGTCTCGTTCACGGGTCCATCTGAGGTCTTCTGAGTAGTAAAATCATACTGTCAGTGTAAAAACGCAGACCGGACTCTGTTTGAGTTTTCGACTCAAAACTTAATCGTAGCTTCCTACGATATCGTCGAGCATGACTATGGTCTCGGAATATTTTATTTCCATTCCTAAGACCTCGAATAAAATAAAGACGTTAAAATACTAAAGAATTAGAAAACGTGAAAATCGGGGCGTTACAGAAAGATCTTGGGGATGCTTCTTTTGTCTTAGGAATTTCGATACTTAGAGATCATTCTCGAGGTATCTTTTGGGTTATCACAAAAGAGCTATATCGATATAGTTTTGGATAAGTTCGACATGAAAGATAGTAAACCAAGAGATACCCCGGTCACTAGGGGAGACATTTTAGTCTCACTTAAATGCCCCTATGAAAATCTGGAAATTCAGGAAATGCAAAAGATTCCCTATGCTTCGGCTATGGGAAGTCTGATGTATGCTCAAGTTTGTGTGCATCCGGAAATAGCGTACATAGTAGGATTATTAGGCAGATACTTGAGCAATTCAAGGATTATTGGAAAAACAACCATAAGGAATGTGAGATACTTAAAGAGAACAAAAAGGCATATGCTCATATATCGGAGATCCGACAGTTTAGAGATCATGAAAAATTATGACTCCGATTTTACAGGATGCCAAGATAGTAGGCATCTGACTATGGGATATGACTGAAGTAATTTTTTGTCACTTGGTTGCATTTAGTAAAAGATATTGAAATACCACTCAAGTCATGTTGTGACAAATAAGTCAGTTATATTGTACTTCAACAACAACATAAGTTCTACAAAGTCGAAATTCATCGACATCAAGTATCTTGTAGTTAAGAAAGAGTTCAGGAAAAATAGTTTTTTATGGAGCACATAGAGACAAATTCTATGCTAGCAGATCCACTAACTAAAGGCTTAACACCTAAGGTTTTTTCACGAGCATGTTGCTCATGTGGGTGTTGTCACTGAGGATGCCTTAGTTTAGTGGGAGTCTCTATTTGTGATTTATATTTGAGATACAAACCTTTTGTTATTTCGGATTTTCTGCAGAAATAAAGTTATGTTTATGAGTTCATTATGAACTTGTTTGTATCTTGTTGTGTGTAAAATTTATTTACACATTAAGGACTTTGGTTTGCAAAATTAAATTTTTGCAAAATTGATCTCACTAAAGACTTAAGTTGGACCAGTTGGAAATAGGCATGATTCAGAGATCACATTGCATGAAATTTCCATGCCACTCATCCATATCGATCTATGTCATCTAGTGCATTAATGTGGTGGTCGTCGGGGTTTAGTCACAATAGACGTTAGTGACGACAGCCGCGGTGGTCCCATTATTGATGTATGAGGTGGACCAGATTGTAAAGGGGAAATTTAAAGATAAATAGCATTCGGATGCGCGCCTAAAGAATTCTGATATAATTATTACGATATATTGCCCAAGTGGGAGATTGTTAGAATATTTTGTATTTAATTATATTCCAATGTCATAATGTGGGCAGATATCGTTTATTAATTATATTAGCTATTTATCAATTAGGAGCCTTAATTGATATATGATCAAATTAAGTGATAAGGCTAATTAAATTTCTGATTTGATAATAAATTAGTTAATTGATATGGACTAAATATGAGTGGATGTCATTGATGGCCCATTTCGGAATAATGGGAACCCTAATTGGCCATCACCCTATATATAGGCTATGGTCCCCAATACACCGGACACAATATCGCATACCGTCTCTTCTCCCCATCTGAAGAGCGACTAAGGCATAAGGAGTCCCGGTTGAGGAAGAACCACAAGCCAACGGGTGTTCATTACCCGTCTCTCTTTTCTCTTCCCCCTCTCTGCGTTTCAGGATTACTACCCTCCGTTCGTGAAGGTTGGTGATCAAGTTCATCCTCTGAAGAACGCTTGAAGTTAGGAACATATAATGGATTCAGGTATTCTTATATCTTTGATAAATCAGCATGTTGTAGATCCTAAAGGTATCAAGTTTTAAGTTGTTCTTGATAATAAAGATGCATGCTATATATGGTTATTATGTTTCCGCAATAAAGACTTATGATAGCATGCCTTGTATATGATTATTGAGTTTAAATCTAACATCATTTGCTTATATGTCTTAAAGTAAGAGAGCCACATACTTTTAAATTAACTTTATATGTCTTAAAGTAAGAGAGCCATCTACTCTTCATAGTTACAATATTGATGCACTGTTTGATAAAGTCCTAATTTAAGGTCAAAGGGACTTTATTAATTATTGTCACTACCAACCAATTTATAATTGACGTAGCTGGAACCTTACCTTCTCACTCAGTAAGATTTGACCAATTTATACTACTGCTAAGGCCGGCAGTATATCTAAATATCTGATGGTCAAAGACTGGAAGTTCGAAGAGGATTGTCATCATCAAAACCTCAAAGCCTTCTATTCTCAAACAAAGGGGTGCAGGGGCCTGCTACACCATTTCTGGAAAACAAACTTGCTCATTGTAACGCCCCGATTTTCACGTTTTCTAATTCTTCAGTATTTTAATGTCTTTATTTTATTCGAGGTCTTAGGAATGGAAATAAAATATTCCGAGACCATAGTCATGCTCGACGATATCGTAGGAAGCTACGATTAAGTTTTGAGTCAAAAACTCAAACGGAGTCCGGTCTGCGTTTTTACACTGACAGTATGATTTTACTGCTCAGAAGACCTCAGATGGACCCGTGAACGAGACAGTAAGTCTTAGAATTCGATTATCTACGTTTTGGTTAAATTTCGTAAAAATTTCAGAAAAATCACTTCCTGACCTTCGTTCGGGCGAAAATTCTCAATCGGGTGACGAACGGAGCCAACATATGATTTACCGAGACTTGCCAACAGATAATCTTGATATCACAACATCCCAGGACACTTGGGAGAGTATGCCAGAGTCGTCATGACGATCGGGAAAATCTAGATGCGAAATGACCAAAATGCCCCTAACCTTAGTCTTTTGCACTTTTTACCATTTTACCCTTTTGGCAAATGACCATTTTGCCCTTAAGTGACTTGTTTTAAGGCTGAACTCAGCCCTCACACTCTCATTTTCGCACAGCCCCTCCAAGATAGAGCTCCATAGTTGTTCTTGAGAGAAGAACACCATTGTTGTTCTTGAAAAAGCTTGAGTTCTTGTTGGAATCACTTGATTCCTTGAGCAATCTTCCATCATTTTAAGGTAAGATCACTTCTATGATCCCTTAGCTTCTTGAATATCTCTTTATTTCAAGATCAATCTTCATTTTCATGAAAATTATTTCTTAGATCCAAAACTTTGAAAATCCATAGGAAATTGTAGAAAAATCATTTTGATGTGAGACCAATTTCTTTGAACTCACCTCATCATTCTCTATCTAAACCCAAGAGCTTATGATTCAACTCTCATCATAGCTCAAAAAGCACATTAGGGCCGAACCCTTCTTGATGATGATGAATAGTGTTTTCATCAATTTTTGATTTCTAGCACTTGATTTCATCCTTAGCTTTCCTAATGCTTTTGAATCCATGAAATGGAAAACCAAGATCAATTCCTAGCTTTATTCTCTTTAGGGTGGCCGAAACCCTCTTTGTGAGAATTGTTGAGTTGGTTTGATTGTTGTTTAATGATTGATTGTTTGGTTGTTTGTAGTTGGTGACAACTATCAGGAGGTTCACAAACCGATCAACCGACTTTGATTCGGGAATCTGCTCTTCAACAGGTATGGGGAGAAGAACCTCATCACACCAAGATGGTGGTGGTGAAGATGGTTGTTTAAATTATGTGTGGGTGAAACCCTTTAGTTTGGGTTCACTTTTATGTGTTAAGTTTTGTTAAGTTCTCTTCAAGAACAAGATTGTTATGATGAGTTTATGCTTGAGTGTGTTGTAGTGTGTTTTAGCATAAGTTGATGATGATATGATTGAATAAAAATCATTTCCATGTATGTTGGAAAACCTACTTTGATCACTAGATCAAGTATGGACTTTTATTGTTGATTATGAGACCATAATGTGTGATGGACTTGGATGTTTGATTATGATGTAGTAATGTGTATTATGGTTATCATGATTGTGTAAGTGTTGTGAGCTCTTACTTTGATTGGTTGATGAAGTAAAACCTCACATTGATTCCTAGTTGGCTATTAGCCATGACCTTGAGGAAGGAAGGATATGAATAGTTCTTGGACAAGTCAAGTTTTGATGTAAAGAAAGTGTTTTCAATAACTTGTGTTTTTAAGAAAAACCCTAAGTGACTTTGAATGGGATTAAATCTCAAAGTGGTTTCACCAAGTGAAACATGTTTTATACCTTATCCTTAGTTCATCTAGCTAATCAAGTGACTCAAAATAAGAAAAGAAGTGGTTTCATGAAGAGAATCAAAATGGTTCCAAGGTTGATGTCTGTTTTTAAGGCAACTTTTCGCTAAGCGAATTTACTTTCGCTACGCGAAAAACAGGGAGTCTTAGTTGGGCATCACTGCCTCACTTTCGCTAAGCGAATTCATATTCGCTAAGCGAACCCAGCAAATTTCGCTACGCGATTAAAGTCTCGCTGAGCGATCCAGAGAAGTCTCCAAAAGAGGTGTAACCGTCTGAACTTTCGCTAAGCGAAATCATTCTCGCTAAGCGAATAAAGTGAAGTTTCGCTACGCGAATTCTGTCTCGCCGAGCGATCGAGAGGTGTTTCTAAAGAGGTGCAACCGTCTGAACTTGCGCTAAGCGAATTCATATTCGCTAAGCGAATCCAATATATTTCGCTACGCGATTTGTGTCTCGCCGAGCGAACCAGAGAAGTTCCAAAGGAGGCATTACTGCCTCATTTTCGCTAAGCGAATGAAATTCCGCTAAGCGAATGAAATTCCGCTAAGCGAATTTCATGTTTTAAAAAAATGCTAGAAGTGAAGTAAGTAGTTCAAATGTTGTTTCAAAAATCAAATGAGTTTTTAATTGTAAAAGTTGTTTGGTTTACAAAAAGAGTTTTCTAACTCAATCGTAAAGTTTTACGCGTGAAAAACCTAAGTTAAGTAATTAACTTAGAGTTGAAGACAAGGGTTAATTAAGTATGGTATATGGTGGAACAAGACCATGTGCTATACCATTGATGACTTAGTACATCAATGACTTCATAAGACTTAAGTGAAATCAACACTTGTTTCCTTAATTGAAAGACAAGGGATTAATATCGTAGAAAGGCTTAAAGACTTATCTAAGAGGATTCTCAATCCTTATTCATAATGCTTAGGACTTGAGACTTAATTCATAAGATGTAAACACAAACACGAAACGTTTTGGTTTTTGAAACAGTAGTTCGATGATGGATCGGTGATTCGGATCCAGGTTAATCGTTCAATTGTTTCTGTCTTGTGATAACTGGAATGAGAGAGATCCTGAGGCTGTGCAGGTATGGGACTGTACAGTGGAAAGGAATCCTGAGGCTATGCAGGTATGGGACTGTATAGTTAAGGGAAGGCATATAAGAATTGATTGGTACTACCCATATCAACAAGATTTATCTTCTTTTCGGGAGCTTAGAACATAAGAACTTTATAGTTAAGCGTGCTTGACTTAGAGTAATTATGGGATGGGTGACCTTCTGGGAAGTTTCCTAGAAAGCGTGTGAGTGAGGACAAAACACGCTGAAAAGACTTGTGTTGGTTTGTGGGACAGTCGACGATTCTGAAAGCAGTCTGGATCATTCCAAAGGAATCACGAGATATTTATCCGATGGATAATTGTTTTATCCGATGGATAAATGTTTTATAAAACAAAGACGTGTGTGGTTTCTAAGGAAGAGAACCTTAGTAGACTTCGAGGTTTATCCGGGGATAGACATTGCTTGATCGCATCTGCTTTGTGTAAGCATTGGCATTTCATTTGCATAGTTGTAAGGCCTTGAGCCTAGGAGTTGAGCTTACACCTTGATGCGGGTGCGAATCTTACGGTGACGATCTTCAATGGTCTTTTTGGAGGTATCAGGGTTGGAAGGGCTGACATGTGACCAGTTGGTGATTCTTCTGTGTCGTGGCGAATCCGTGCAATACACTGATATCCTCTACTAGATGCCGTACTTTTCATGTTTGGTCGAGAGTGTTACCGTAAAGCCAGATACGTGCACGTTACGAATGTTGTAGCATCTTGCTCATGGCTGGCAGAAACCGGAACATGTCCTCCCATTCACTCTCTCCGAATGTTTTGTTAGCTCCATGGAGTAGGGGTCAGAGTAGTACCCAGTGACATTGACATTGAGTCATATACATTGCATTGCATTGCATGGCTATTGATGTTTATGGCTATTGATGTTTACATTTACTGTTATACATCGCTGTATTGTTTAAGGATGCCTTATATTATGCTGTTAAATGTTTAGCATGCTATTATGTTGTTAACTGCTTAACATGATTTATATTGAGAACCTTGTAAGCATGTTGGGTACGCTGTTACCCGGTGAGTCGTCCCGTTTTTACTACTGCTATTTTGTTGTGTTGATGAACGGGAATCTCACCCATATCTGTATGTTTTCTGCTGGTACTTGCTGTTGATGCTTAAACAGATGGACGCGACGGTGGTTCGGTTCCGCAAACCCTTTGAGTTCGGAGGTGGACTCTTTTGCTGTTTTAGTTTTGTTGTCGGCCAGACTATGTCAGTTTTTGTAGTACCTTTTGGGAGCTATGACTCCTAGTACTTATTGTATTTCTTATGTCAGTTAGACATTAGACTTATGTCTGTATACAGTAATGTTGATGTTTCTGTTTTTCGTTTTCTGTTTCTGTATTTAGTATACAGTATGTCCTAGTAATGCATGTTGAACCTAAGTTCACTTATTAGTATTATTTATTACCTTTACTAATCCCCATTACATCTTTATGAAAAGAAAAGAAAAAGAAAAATCGTATTTTCCGCATTAATAAATATTTTCGGCCTTATAAACGTTCGGGAATGTGACACTCGGGAAAGGGTGTTGCATTATTTGGTATCAGAGCTGGCCGAGTCTTTTTGGGGTTTGTAGGTTATGGTCTGTCTTGTTTGTGTTGTGTTTTCTCTGATTGTCTTTCTATGTTATTGTTTCTGAGAGAAAACAATGTTGGAGAGGACGATGACTTTGGTCTATCCTTTTGTATTGTTTGTTCTCTGTGTTGTGTTTCTGTGAAGAAGACAACAATTGTTTGTTACTCTCTGCATTATTGTTTCTGAAGGGGAATGATATTGGACAGGGTAGTAATGTTTTTGCTTTCTTGTAAGTTGTCGGTATCAGAGTTCTTCAGAACGAGTGTTTTCCCGACGGGTGCCAGACGAGTTGAAAGACATGGAGTTCCTGCAGCTACGTCAAGGAGGAATGTCTGTCAAAGAATATGCTGATCGTTTTGAGTCCTTGCTGAAGTCTTCGAGGTATTTCCATCTTCATCCCGACGAGGAGTGGAAGTGCACAAAGTTCGAAGAAGGTTTAAGGGACGCGATTCGAGGAGAGGTGCAACCTCTTAAGGTCAAAGAGTTCTCGATTTTGGTAGATGAATGCTTTGTAATCGAAGATCTGATGAAGACTTGTGGAGAAAGGCAACGTCACTCTGGACCGACTAGGTTCCATAAAGGCACCAATGGTCGTGATGATAGATCTCGATCAAAACCATATTCAAAACAGCAAGGTCAACAACAACGTTCTGTAGGGGGAAGTAGTGGGAGTATTAGTCAATTTGGAAGCGCCCCAAAGAAGTGCATGAAGTGTGGCAAGAACAATCATGTCACTAGAGGATGCTTGATCAAGGGAATCATGTGTTTCAAGTGTGGAAAACCAGGGCATACTTCACGCGACTGTGTGCAATCAAAAGTTAGACATTCTGTCAACGATGTGCAAGCAGCGAAGCCTAAGGCAATGAGTAGAGTTTATACGGGGGATGATGCTGAGACTTCTCAAAAGGAAGATTTGATTCACGGTCACATCTTCGTGGAAGGTAGAACCTTATCTGTATCTTTCCTTACCCTTAGATTTGGTAATTCTTGCACTTTCTGCAAAGCCTGTTATAACTGCGAAAGTCTGTTTAAACTGTTCTATTTTCCGTAATGGATAGAACATTTTTGATTGATTTGATCTGTTTGCCTCTTTCGCAAATGGATGTGATCATAAGGATGGATTGGTTATCTTGTAACTATATCCCATTAGACGGTGCAAACAAAACCTTAGTTTTCCTGATTCGAATAATTCTGGATTTGGATTGCCAACCAAGAAAACGTTTCTTTGAGAGGAGGAGCTCAACGAATACATGTTACTAACGAGTTTCTGGAAGTCTTTCTTGAAGACGTACCAGGTGTACCGCCAGTTCGAGACATCGAGTCGTGATCGAACTTGTGCCAGGAACAGGACTAGCGTCTATGGCACCTTATCATATGGCACCTGTTGAGTTGGAAACCTTGAAGGACCAGTTGGTGGACTGATTGGGAAAATAGTTCGTTAGACCCAGTGTGTCGCCGTAGGGAATGCTTGTGCTATTGGTGAGAAAGAAAGACGAAACATCTTGCTTATGTGTGGATTAGCGCCAGTTGAACAAAGTTACCATTAAAGAACAAGTATCATCTTCCGAGGATAAATGACTTGATGGATCAGTTGAGGAGAGCGGCAGTTTTCTCCGAGATTGATTTGCGATCGGGTTATAACCAGATTCGTGAGAAGACAGAAGATGTACCAAGAACAGCGTTTCAAACACGCTATGGGCACTACGAGTATCTTGTGATGCCGTTTGGTGTGACGAATGCTCCAGCTATATTCATGGATTACATGAATAGGATCTTTCGTCCATATCTAGATAAGTTTGTGTTGTTTCATAGACGACATACTCATCTATTCGCGAAACCAGGAAGTACACGCTGAATACCTTAGTGTGATTCTTCAGGTTTCTGAAGGAGAAACAGCTGTATGCAAAGTTGTCCACGTGTGAGTTTTGGCTCGACGAAGTAAAGTTTTTGGGTCATGTGATTTCAAAGGACGGATAAAGCGTTTGAATGGACTGAAGCTTGTGAGGAAAGTTTGCAAGGATTAGAGAGAAAGGTTGACTACTTCACCTGTGTTAGTGCTGCCTGATCTCAAGGGAACATTTGTGTTCACACTCCTACATATTCCTCAATGTATTAGACAATTGAGTGAATTGGTAATATGGTGTCCATTGGTCTGGACATTTTCGTATTACTTCACTGAAAGTTTTGTTATGACTATTTCTTGAGTTATAACATAAACAACTTCTTGATACTGAAAGTTTCTTGATGAAACTTAGTCTAATCACTTTTACTTTTCGTGAAGGTGATCCAGTCTGATTTTTGCCAGACTGTTTATCTTTTGATTCCAAAGTTATTGGAAGGTTCTTATGAAAGAAGGAACTTTATTAGAGTCATGGATGTAAACATGTATTAGCTATGCATTTTTACACTCACGAACCTACTGAAGAGTCTTTTTGCATACCGAATATTCCTGTATTCATTCCAGATTGGAAAAATTCTTTTGTATACGTTCTTACTCTCTTCTGAGACCAAGACCAGGAAAAATTTCCTTTGTTGAATTTCTTTCCTTAATCTTCAGCGATCGAGTGGGTTTAGTTTTAAGTCACGGAATTTCGAGGACGAAATTCTTTTAAGAGGGGTAGGAATGTAACGCCCCGATTTTCACGTTTTCTAATTCTTCAGTATTTTAATGTCTTTATTTTATTCGAGGTCTTAGGAATGGAAATAAAATATTCCGAGACCATAGTCATGCTCGACGATATCGTAGGAAGCTACGATTAAGTTTTGAGTCAAAAACTCAAACGGAGTCCGGTCTGCGTTTTTACACTGACAGTATGATTTTACTGCTCAGAAGACCTCAGATGGACCCGTGAACGAGACAGTAAGTCTTAGAATTCGATTATCTACGTTTTGGTTAAATTTCGTAAAAATTTCAGAAAAATCACTTCCTGACCTTCGTTCGGGCGAAATTCTCAATCGGGTGACGAACGGAGCCACATATGGATTTACCGAGACTTGCCAACAGATAATCTTGATATCACAACATCCCAGGACACTTGGGAGAGTATGCCAGAGTCGTCATGACGATCGGGAAAATCTAGATGCGAAATGACCAAAATGCCCCTAACCTTAGTCTTTTGCACTTTTACCATTTTACCCTTTTGGCAAATGACCATTTTGCCCTTAAGTGACTTGTTTTAAGGCTGAACTCAGCCCCTCACACTCTCATTTTCGCACAGCCCCTCCAAAGATAGAGCTCCATAGTTGTTCTTGAGAGAAGAACACCATTGTTGTTCTTGAAAAAGCTTGAGTTCTTGTTGGAATCACTTGATTCCTTGAGCAATCTTCCATCATTTTAAGGTAAGATCACTTCTATGATCCCTTAGCTTCTTGAATATCTCTTTATTTCAAGATCAATCTTCATTTTCATGAAAATTATTTCTTAGATCCAAAACTTTGAAAATCCATAGGAAATTGTAGAAAAATCATTTTGATGTGAGACCAATTTCTTTGAACTCACCTCATCATTCTCTATCTAAACCCAAGAGCTTATGATTCAACTCTCATCATAGCTCAAAAAGCACATTAGGGCCGAACCCTTCTTGATGATGATGAATAGTGTTTTCATCAATTTTTGATTTCTAGCACTTGATTTCATCCTTAGCTTTCCTAATGCTTTTGAATCCATGAAATGGAAAACCAAGATCAATTCCTAGCTTTATTCTCTTTAGGGTGGCCGAAACCCTCTTTGTGAGAATTGTTGAGTTGGTTTGATTGTTGTTTAATGATTGATTGTTTGGTTGTTTGTAGTTGGTGACAACTATCAGGAGGTTCACAAACCGATCAACCGACTTTGATTCGGGAATCTGCTCTTCAACAGGTATGGGGAGAAGAACCCTCATCACACCAAGATGGTGGTGGTGAAGATGGTTGTTTAAATTATGTGTGGGTGAAACCCTTTAGTTTGGGTTCACTTTTATGTGTTAAGTTTTGTTAAGTTCTCTTCAAGAACAAGATTGTTATGATGAGTTTATGCTTGAGTGTGTTGTAGTGTGTTTTAGCATAAGTTGATGATGATATGATTGAATAAAAATCATTTCCATGTATGTTGGAAAACCTACTTTGATCACTAGATCAAGTATGGACTTTTATTGTTGATTATGAGACCATAATGTGTGATGGACTTGGATGTTTGATTATGATGTAGTAATGTGTATTATGGTTATCATGATTGTGTAAGTGTTGTGAGCTATACTTTGATTGGTTGATGAAGTAAAACCTCACATTGATTCCTAGTTGGCTATTAGCCATGACCTTGAGGAAGGGAAGGATATGAATAGTTCTTGGACAAGTCAAGTTTTGATGTAAAGAAAGTGTTTTCAATAACTTGTGTTTTTAAGAAAAACCCTAAGTGACTTTGAATGGGATTAAATCTCAAAGTGGTTTCACCAAAGTGAAACATGTTTTATACCTTATCCTTAGTTCATCTAGCTAATCAAGTGACTCAAAATAAGAAAAGAAGTGGTTTCATGAAGAGAATCAAAATGGTTCCATAAGGTTGATGTCTTGTTTTAAGGCAACTTTTCGCTAAGCGAATTTACTTTCGCTACGCGAAAAACAGGGAGAGTCTTAGTTGGGCATCACTGCCTCACTTTCGCTAAGCGAATTCATATTCGCTAAGCGAACCCAGCAAATTTCGCTACGCGATTAAAGTCTCGCTGAGCGATCCAGAGAAGTCTCCAAAAGAGGTGTAACCGTCTGAACTTTCGCTAAGCGAAATCATTCTCGCTAAGCGAATAAAGTGAAGTTTCGCTACGCGAATTCTGTCTCGCCGAGCGATCGAGAGGTGTTTCTAAAGAGGTGCAACCGTCTGAACTTGCGCTAAGCGAATTCATATTCGCTAAGCGAATCCAATATATTTCGCTACGCGATTTGTGTCTCGCCGAGCGAACCAGAGAAGTTCCAAAGGAGGCATTACTGCCTCATTTTCGCTAAGCGAATGAAATTCCGCTAAGCGAATTTCATGTTTTAAAAAAATGCTAGAAGTGAAGTAAGTAGTTCAAATGTTGTTTCAAAAATCAAATGAGTTTTTAATTGTAAAAGTTGTTTGGTTTACAAAAAGAGTTTTCTAACTCAATCGTAAAGTTTTACGCGTGAAAAACCTAAGTTAAGTAATTAACTTAGAGTTGAAGACAAGGGTTAATTAAGTATGGTATATGGTGGAACAAGACCATGTGCTATACCATTGATGACTTAGTACATCAATGACTTCATAAGACTTAAGTGAAATCAACACTTGTTTCCTTAATTGAAAGACAAGGGATTAAATATCGTAGAAAGGCTTAAAGACTTATCTAAGAGGATTCTCAATCCTTATTCATAATGCTTAGGACTTGAGACTTAATTCATAAGATGTAAACACAAACACGAAACGTTTTGGTTTTTGAAACAGTAGTTCGATGATGGATCGGTGATTCGGATCCAGGTTAATCGTTCAATTGTTTCTGTCTTGTGATAACTGGAATGAGAGAGATCCTGAGGCTGTGCAGGTATGGGACTGTACAGTGGAAGGAATCCTGAGGCTATGCAGGTATGGGACTGTATAGTTAAGGGAAGGCATATAAGAATTGATTGGTACTACCCATATCAACAAGATTTATCTTCTTTTCGGGAGCTTAGAACATAAGAACTTTATAGTTAAGCGTGCTTGACTTAGAGTAATTATGGGATGGGTGACCTTCTGGGAAGTTTCCTAGAAAGCGTGTGAGTGAGGACAAAACACGCTGAAAAGACTTGTGTTGGTTTGTGGGGACAGTCGACGATTCTGAAAGCAGTCTGGATCATTCCAAAGGAATCACGAGATATTTATCCGATGGATAATTGTTTTATCCGATGGATAAATGTTTTATAAAACAAAGACGTGTGTGGTTTCTAAGGAAGAGAACCTTAGTAGACTTCGAGGTTTATCCGGGGGATAGACATTGCTTGATCGCATCTGCTTTGTGTAAGCATTGGCATTTCATTTGCATAGTTGTAAGGCCTTGAGCCTAGGAGTTGAGCTTACACCTTGATGCGGGTGCGAATCTTACGGTGACGATCTTCAATGGTCTTTTTGGAGGTATCAGGGTTGGAAGGGCTGACATGTGACCAGTTGGTGATTCTTCTGTGTCGTGGCGAATCCGTGCAATACACTGATATCCTCTACTAGATGCCGTACTTTTCATGTTTGGTCGAGAGTGTTACCGTAAAGCCAGATACGTGCATGTTACGAATGTTGTAGCATCTTGCTCATGGCTGGCAGAAACCGGAACATGTCCTCCCATTCACTCTCTCCGAATGTTTTGTTAGCTCCATGGAGTAGGGGTCAGAGTAGTACCCAGTGACATTGACATTGAGTCATATACATTGCATTGCATTGCATGGCTATTGATGTTTATGGCTATTGATGTTTACATTTACTGTTATACATCGCTGTATTGTTTAAGGATGCCTTATATTATGCTGTTAAATGTTTAGCATGCTATTATGTTGTTAACTGCTTAACATGATTTATATTGAGAACCTTGTAAGCATGTTGGGTACGCTGTTACCCGGTGAGTCGTCCCGTTTTTACTACTGCTATTTTGTTGTGTTGATGAACGGGAATCTCACCCATATCTGTATGTTTTCTGCTGGTACTTGCTGTTGATGCTTAAACAGATGGACGCGACGGTGGTTCGGTTCCGCAAACCCTTTGAGTTCGGAGGTGGACTCTTTTGCTGTTTTAGTTTTGTTGTCGGCCAGACTATGTCAGTTTTTGTAGTACCTTTTGGGAGCTATGACTCCTAGTACTTATTGTATTTCTTATGTCAGTTAGACATTAGACTTATGTCTGTATACAGTAATGTTGATGTTTCTGTTTTTCGTTTTCTGTTTCTGTATTTAGTATACAGTATGTCCTAGTAATGCATGTTGAACCTAAGTTCACTTATTAGTATTATTTATTACCTTTACTAATCCCATTACATCTTTATGAAAAGAAAAGAAAAAGAAAAATCGTATTTTCCGCATTAATAAATATTTTCGGCCTTATAAACGTTCGGGAATGTGACACTCGGGAAAGGGTGTTGCACTCATGGCATTGAACTTGAAATGGAAGTGATACTGATGGGTGTCAGTAATCAGGACATCTCAAACACATTCATAATTGCCTCTCCATTGGTTGTTGATGATATGCTCGAAAAAGTGCTTGGGAATGCACTTTCAACATGTAGCTCTGAATGTATTACATGTCAATGAGTTGCCTTGGATTTGATATCATTGTGAAAGATGTTACATAAGCAAATCTTAAATGCAAATTAGATTTGATAATATACACAAGTGGGAGTAATGCCTGATTTGTTGATATTATATGCAGCCTCCAAGATGTGATGGTAGAGAAGCTTCAGAACATGTTGCATCCCCTGGGGTCTCTGTTGGGCTGGTTTGGACTGCTTTTTGTGAAGTTCAGTTTGTGGAGGCAGCAGCAATGGTAGGGAAGGTGAACTGCATCCCACTGGACAACTTGGTGATGTAATCAAAGAATTAGCTCAGATTGAACGGACATGGGTAAGCAATCATATCTAATTAATTTTTTAATTCTCCTTTCATCTTCATTGTTTTACTACTTTAAGCTTTATCTTCGTTTCTTATGATCTGTGTTAGGGTGGAGGCTCAACAAAGTAATTTGGCTTTGATAACTCAAGTAATTGATCCAAAACTTCATCAACATTCAGGTATTTCCTTGCATCTGTCCTATTGTATTTTTATATATGGTCAAGCATGGCATATAATTTTATTGTTTTAAGACACAATAATGAAAGATACAAAATGGGCCTATAGCCTTAGGGCTACTGGCGATGCATATTTTGATCAAAGCAGACATTTTCAAAGAATAAATGGAAGACAACAATTAGTATTTAAGTGCAATGATAACTACACGAATTGATGAGAAATTGTCCATATTATAAAATAAAAGAAAAGGTATACCTTGAGGTATCATTTGGTGCCAGGACAATGGCAAATGCCTCAGGAATCATCAGCTGATAAAATAACACCAAACAATGAGTTCAAAATTGGGGGATGCCTCTGTCGGTGAAGCTTGTATTTGTCTTACATTATTTGTTGGTTTGGAGCATGAACCGGGGAACTCGTGACAGAGTCACGATTTGCAGTTGAAGACCTATAATATTGTTGAAATCGTGACTTTGGTCATTTGCCTCCATTATTGGCTTTTCCATTAACTCATCCTGTTATTATGTCAACATTAAATTAGTGAGACATTATTGAATATGAGAAGTAAAAAAATAAGACAAACATAAGTGCTTGATGGAATCGGTAATTAGCATTTGGAATCATGGTGAATAGCATGACACGAAGTTTACTATATTTGGGATAGCTGGCATGTTAAAACTGTAAGTTCAATCTACCAGTTTTGAGTAATGCTCAAAATTGATTTTTTTTTTTTACTTTTCATCATTAAAAATGTTGTCCTTTACCTTTGCTCTAGATATTATCAGCTACAGTATGGCCTTCTACTTTGTGCAATATTTGTTTTGCCTTGTGTATTTCAAGTTTCCGCTACAACAGTAATTATGAATTACTACATCCATTTTTGCATCGGTTTGTGGTTTTATTTGATAAATGTTCTTCCTCCTACACATCTATAACTGATTGATGATGTCATTTAATAGGAAATTATAACAATACTATAAATAAATAGATCATATGGAAGGCTCTGGTCATGTACAAAATAGAAAATTTAAATTTATAGTATGTGCTTTGTTATAGAAATCATTAGGTACTTTGTTGGCTTTCTTGAGCTTGCGCATATGGCATGCTCCACTTGATATCATTTGCTACGTTGCGATCTGTGGTGGTTGGAGTAGTGGTTGGGTCACAATTTGAGGGGAAGGGCAAGGATAAAGAGTGGAAGAGAGAGTGTTGGTGAGAGGAAGAAGAAGATGAGAAGCTTTCTGGAGATGGGTGAGAATTTCTAGCACTTGATGAAAGAGTGGAAGAGAGAGTGTTGGTGAGAGGAAGAAGAAGATGAGAAGCTTTCTGGAGATGGGTGAGAATTTCTAGCACTTGAACGTTCCTTTGATGCAGAGAGGGCACTGGAACATATTAACGAGGATGAGGAAGTAAGTTTTGTTCTCATTTTTGGTTTAATGACATTTAGATTGGTTGTCTAGATGTATTTTCCATGAAAGTTTCTTTCTTCATTTTTGATATATCCATCTTATAATTAGTTTGTTACTGTGTGCAGATGTCATGGGATTGTTGACCGGTATGTCAACTGAGAAGGGCATATGAAAAGGATAGAAAGGTGACAAAGTTGGTTGTGAATTGTGATTGAGCTTTTTGATTCCTTTCTTTTTCAACTTCGTTTTTCACTAATTAATGTATTTTTTTGCAGAAGTTAGTTGTTGCAACTTCTTAAAGGAGAAATTATAATGATTTGGAGAGCCAGTAGTATAATTGCAGTCAAGTTGGAATTGGGGTATGCTATTTTCTTTATCTGCGAACAAAATATGTAAGGTGACAAGAAAATCCCTACTACTTATGTATCTCCCTAACTACAAGGATTTATCGTTATTGCGTAGCACCCTTAGCCTTAGACATGTATATTTATGGAGCTGTTATGTACGTTCTTTAGGGAATGGATTATCAACAAGGGTGAGAATTGGAATCCTTACTTTCCTAACACGCCACAATCTAAATATGAAACAGATGAAAACCCATTTCCATTTATGTGCCAATTTTCTTCACCTCTAGCTATTGAAGGTTAGAGGCAACTAAAATTTCGATACATTATTGAATGATGCACTTAGTTCACATAATGCTTATACACAGTTGTTAAATTTTTTTCTCATATTTTTACAGGTGACTCAATTTAAATTTGTCACATGGGTTCTATTTTTCGCATTTGAGTTGATGTTTGGAGATGTAAAGTTTTTTACTTTTGGGGCTTGGTTCAATGGGCTAATAAAGTTCTTTTTTATGTGGGTTTTTTGCTCTGCTATGATAGCAATTTAGCTTTGAAAGAGGAATTATATAAATGCAGTGCTCATAATTCATGGGAGAGTTTATTGTATGATTTTCTAGTAAACTTTTGTTATGTACTAAAAATAGTCACATTGATTTGTCAATGTAACTCAAGGTCTTTGTCGAGAATATGTGATGTTTATAAAATACAACATACATATTGTTGAACATTGAAATTGTTATTATCTATATATTGGCCCAACAATTATAATATTAATTAGTTTATTAGACTTAATATGACTTTTCCAAAATTAGTATTTCATCTACTTTACTATAATCTTCGAATTGTTACTGTTATGACTCTTTCAAATACTAAACTAAATATGTGTTGTGTTGTTTTGTCGGTTTTATAACATTCATAAAAACGAAGTGATTAGTGATTAGTGACCAAGAAATGATTAGTGACAGGGGCCTATTGATTCTGACTTAAGAATGTTTATACATTTGTCTCATGATTCCTCTTGATGGCTACATAGCAGTAGGACGTGTAAAGTTTTGCAAAGCTAATGACTTCAAAGGAGGCCGTGCTAATGAATTAGCCATAATCTATGACAAAACAGTTCAAAGTAGTGAATTTTATGATTATGAACTTTATCAATTGTTATTCTTTTGGTATATATATATATATATATATATATATATATCTCATGAAAAAAAAAAAGTCAACTTTTTAATAAACAATTTTTTATACTACTTATTTATAATCCAATATCAATAAAACTTTTTACTTTTTTAATTTATTTTAGTCTGCTTCATTTACTATACTAATACTTATTTATTCTTCTTTTAATTTGTTATTTTAAAGATTTAAATATGAATATTTTTTCAAAATACGGAAAGATATAATTCCTCATACATAATATACCCATGCGATCAATCAACAACCTTAAAAATAAATAGTGCTGTTAATAATTTATCTTGCTCCAGTTTGAACCTATAAAATTTTTAAATTTAAACGTTTAGAAGATCCCAACACAAAACACTCATGTCATGGATTTTCACTTCAAATGGTACACAAATTTAATTTGTTTTTTTTCTAAAATTAAAACAAACAGTCTAAATAAAATAGTGTAAATAAACAAATATAATACGTCAGTGCTCGCAGGGGCACAAAATCTAATTCTATTTAAACTAAGGTTTTTTTTTTTTTTTTTAATGTTTTCATAACCAAACGTGATTGAACATTTAGGCTGCTATCCTTTTTAGAAGAAACGAAGTCTCCTGCCGGTGAAATCTTTCACGAAAGAGTTATATATTCTTTCCAATTTATTACTCGGCCACTATATATATTTTTTTTTATCAATTTATTCTTTCCAATTAATTACTCGCCCACTATATATTTTTTTTTTAAACAAACCTATTCTACATCTATATATATAACTACTAACCTATCATGTCCTCCTACATGAATAAATATATATGTTTCTATAACGTTAACTTACAGCAGTTATATATTATTACCATATTATACATATATATATATATATATATATGTTTTTTTTTATTATATTGGCTATGAGGAACCAAAGTGTAAAAGCATTTTGTGAGATATAGATGTATATGATATGTTGGCCCTTGAGCATAAGAAGTAATTATATTGAAATTTTAGGATATTACATTGATAGGAAGGGATTGGATTCATACTAGCCAGTGTGTACCTTCCACTCTTCATCAAATGTTGATGTTCAAGGATGGAGATAAGGTGGAGTCAGTGACAGCTGATAGGAACCCATTTACAGCTGATGTAAAGATGGCTGAAGCTATGTTCTACTCTCCTCGACTGGAGCCCATCGCAGTTCCAAAAGAATATGAAGAAGGATTATAGGAATCCTGTAACCTGATCGCAGATGGTTTTAATGTGAAAATTCAAGCCGATTTATAGCTTCTTCAATCGGTAATCAATGAATAGTGCTCCCCTAGTGATAGCAGACCTCAGACATCGGCTAACATCCCTGGTGGCAGAGCAAAGGGTTGGAGAGGCCATGTCATTGAAAATGGAGGAAGAAATTGTTAAGTCTAGGGGGCAAGAGAAGGATCAGAATGATACGGATATGTGGGACTGTAACACCCCGATTTTTTCAAGTTTTCTAGGATTAATAAACAGTATTTATGAGTATGTATTTTATTGGAGGGTCTAGAGAGTGAATTAAAATAATATGAGACCATAGTCACGCTCTACGCTATCGTAGGAAGTTACGGTTAAATTTCGGGTCGAAAACTCAGACAGAGCCCGGTCTACGGTTTTCACTGACAGTAGTGTTTTACTATTATAAAGACCTAATTTTGACTCGTGAATGAGACATTTAGTCTTAGAATTGAATTCTCTACAATTTTGCTAAAATTGGTTTCCCTCTCTAAAAAAGCGGAATAATAATAAACTATTCGGGCGTATTCTCAAACCGGGTAATGAACGGAGCTAAATAGGGATTTACCGGGACCCGCTAACAGATAATCTTAATGTCACACCGGGTCAAATCACATTGGGAAGCATGCCAAGTGTCATGATGATTTTGAAAATATCTAGACGTGAAAAGACCGAAATGCCCTTGGACTTTTAAGGAAATGACCATTTGGTCCTTGTCTGAAATGTCCAAAATACCCTTAAGTGAAAATTTTGGAAATTTCCTTGCCCCACCTCCATAAGCCTCACGCCACCTCCCTCCAAGAACACTTTATCATTTTCTTTCTTCACTTCAACATTTCTCCTTCACTTTTCTCTCACTTTCTCTCATTTTCCTAAGAAATTCTCAAGAGATTTTGCGCAGCAAAGTTGATAACCTTGCTCACCTTCATCTTCTAAGAGGTAAAGACTCATTCTTGAGCTCTCAATCTTCATCTTTCTCCATTGAAATTTCATGTTTTCAAGCTTTGTTCAAGTTTGAAGCTTAAACTTAAAAAATCCATGAAAAATTATAAAAAAATCCTTTTAATGTCAAACCAATTTCCTTGAGCTAGATTCATTGTCTTCTTTCATAATCCAACAGATTGTAACCAAAAGAGCTCTCTAACTCAAATGGGTATGAATGGCCGAATATGACTATGTTGGATGAATAGGGTTTTGTTTAAAGTTTTGGTGTAATAAGCTTTGATGTAGTCTTATTACACTTGATGAGTATTGAATCCAAGAGATAGGAATTTTTGGACCTCCCTAGCCATTTTTTCTACCCTATGGCCAAACCCTAGGAGGAGAAGAATAGGGAACATTTTGTGATTTGATGTTGATGCCTTGATTGATTGTATGTGTGTAGTTATCGTTGGGTAATCGGACGATTCGCGGATCGATCGGGCGACTTGTAACTACTTGGGAAACTTCGAGAGGTAAGGGGAGATTGCCTGAGGGAATCTCTCGATAACTACGTGTTATCTGTGTTTGGTTTGTATAAATTTATTTGAGCTATGTGCTGCTTAATTGGTTGATTTACTTTCCATGGTTGTTTTATCTGTTGATAATTATCTGCTGTTATGTGTTATAGTGTTTTAATACGTGTTCTAGTTGTATTATCTGCTATAACGTGGTTGTGCCAATATTATTGATGTTGGATGTTGATTGAGAAGCCTGACAGTGGTCAGTGCTCAATTAATTAACAAAGATAAAAGTCTCGAAAAAAGCTTTATATGGAACGCCAAATATTTATTTGGGAAACGTTGGACAATTTTCAATGATGTGAGTTTTAAAAAAAAAAAAAAAAAAAAAAAAAAAAAAAAAAAAAGATCCTAAGGAAGAATATCGAGTTAGTAGAAAAGTTAGTTTTCCAAAAATAAGTAGAGAAAATTAATCTTAAAGGAAAAATGCAAATTTCAGCTTAGAACGTTTTTGAACGCTAAACGACGGTTAATTTGGAAAAGATTTTCGGAAGGTATTTTAGAAATAGCAACATTCTTTTTTGAAACGGCAATTTAGTCTCAAATGCTTTATTCCAAGAACTAAGGTTTTGGAAAGGATTTCAAAAGTGAAATGAGTTTTATTGGTAATTCGACAGTTTATAAATGAATTTCAATGGAAAAGGGATTTTCTGTAAACGAGTTTTTCCCAACAGTGTAAAATCCGACAACTTGGATGAGTTGCAGAGATTTTGTTTTGGATTTTGTATTTCACAGAACGAAGAAACGGTGAAAACGTTGAAACGTGAACCTAGGATACGAGACGTTGGGATACTGGTGTTCTATGAGAATAGCACGTAGATCTGAGATCCGTGTTACGGTGTTGTGGACTGTGTGTCCTATGGGCTGTGTGTTGTCTTCATGTTATGAGGGAACGTGATTAAAGGTGAATATTGTTTTTTTATCACCACGGACCTTGGACTGGTGCATCGGTCCAGGGCTCCGCGATTGAGCACTCGGACTTTGTGTCCTGTGTTAACGATGCGAAATTTTAAAACGTTGTAAATCACGAACGGTCGGGAGCCTTTGAGCTACGACAAGGAAAGAAAGAACAAAAAGAAAAGTGACAAGACATGAAACGTTTTTTTTTTTCATGCATTATTGGCAGATGTGCCTATGGTGTTAATCTAAATATCTTGGTGGTCAGGATATTCAAGAAGATGTATATCATTGTGCCTTGATGGACAATGAAAACCATAAACGGTGATCACATGTGTCTTGTGTAGCACAGTGTGCAATGGTTTTAACAACGATGTGCCTTTTTGGCAATCGAGTTTGATCAACTCATTTTATATGGTGTTTGGGATCTCCGGAGATTAAGTAAATAAATAGACGTTGAGCATTGAAGTGTCATGCATTTTTATAAATGACGATGACTGTCGGATATGAAACCCTATGATAAACTAATTGTTTATTCAGTAGAATTTTATACATTATGATTATATATATGTTGTTGGTGTGCCGCACATGTAGTTATCGTGCTTGAATCCATATATTGGTTTCTCACCCTTGCATCTTTAGATGAGTTCCAAGATGCCATTGGAACATTCGGGGATCCGTTCCCTAACGTCTGAATGCATGGAGAATGATAGCATGTGGGAAGTCACGGACATGTTAGAGGTGGGACCAGCTGTAGGATAAGTCCTTTTGTTTTGGGTAGCGATTTCGTCAGTCTACCCTAGCTACTGAAAGCCATGACTTTTGAGCATGGCCGTCTGTATAAAGGCCCTATGTATGAACTTATAATGACTTAGTATGTTTGACATACTTGATGCAACTATTAATGTATGTTCAACTACTTGATGTATATATTGGGGTATGTGTGATTACGTTGAATGTATGACAAGTTAAGAAAAAATTTATCATTGATTTTGCAATACGTTAAACACTTACAAAATTTTATTTTTCGAAATTAACCAACAGGTTGATAAAATAGTTTATTTCCGCAACGGGTCACCATGTGATGTACCAAACAGGGTGTCACAAGGACTCCCTAATAAATAGAAGAGTTCCTACATTTGAAGCAGAAGATCCATTATTTGATGTCAATCTGGGGTCAGAAGAGGAGCCGAGGATGACTAGAATGAGCAGTTTGTTAGGTGAAGATAAAAAGAATCGGCTGATTGAGCTTATTAAGAAATACAAGGATTCTTTTGCATGGGATTACCATGAAATGCTTGGTCTCTCCCGGGAATTGGTGGAGCACCGATTGCCAATAAAGGAAGGTTTCAAGCCCTACAAGCAGGCTGCTCGAAGGTTCAGTCCAGAATTATTACCAAAATTAAGGAAGAGATGGAACGACTACTCAAGGCTGGCTTTATTTGTACGGCTAGGTATGTAGAGTGGCTGTCGAATATCGTGCCTGTAATAAAGAAAAGTGGGCAGGTTAGAATTTGTACTGATTATAGGAATTTGAATCTCGCCACTCCAAAAGATGAGTATGTAATGCCGATTGCTGACATGCTTGTTGATTCTATAGCCAATCATGGCATTTTAACATTAATGGATGGTATTCTGGATCTAACCAAATCTTTATTGCTAAAACTGATGTCCATAAAACTGCTTTTAGGTGTCCTGGCGCCATTGGGATATTCGAATGGTTGCTTGTTATGCCGTTTGGATTGAAAAATGCAGATGCCACGCACCAAAGAGCTATGAATACGATTTTCCATGATTTAATTGGGAAAAATATGGAAGTTTATATTGATGATGTAGTGGTAAAATCCCATAATTTTGATCAACATTTAGCCGATTTAGAGCAGGCTTTGCAGAAAATGCGATTTCATAATTTAAAAATGAATCCGGCTAAATGTGCATTTGGGGTGTCAGTTGGGAACTTTTTGGGTTTTCTGGTTCACAAACATGGTATAGAAATTGATAAAAACAAAGCTAAAGCCGTGTTAGAAGCTAGACCCCCTAGAAATAAGAAGGAGTTGCAAAGTCTAATTGGCAAGATTAATTTATTAAGGAGATTTATTGCTAATTCAGCAGGCAAGTTAAAAGCTTTTTCTCCTTTGTTAAAATTAAAAGATGCTGAGTAAATGGTATGGGGGAAGAACAAAGATTAGCATTCGAGCAAATAAAACAGTGTTTAGCTAGTCCTCCCATACTGGTACTACCGCAACTAGGAAAACCCCTGAAGTTATATATATCGGCTGCTCAGGAGTCGAGCGGTTGCCTGTTAGCACAGGATGCCAAGGATGGAACCAAGAGAGCTATTTATTATCTTAGCCGATTGTTAAATGATGTTGAAACAAGGTATACCCCAATAGAAAAGTTGTGCTTATCGCCATATCATGCTTGCACTAAGTTAGAATATTACCTCCTACCCAGGGAAGTCTTGGTGATGTACAAGATTGATATCATAAGGAGTTTACTTAATAGGCCAGATTTGCAAGGAAGATTGATGAAATGGGCCATTATGTTGAGTGCTTTTGCGCTAAAATATGTACCTTTAAGGGAAGTTAAAGGGCAAGCATTAGCACATATCTTAGGTCAACATCCATGCGTTGATGTTTTGGATCTGTTAGCCGAAGCAAAGCATTGCATTAATCTTAAACCTTGGGTATTGTTTGAAGGATCCAGGACTAATACAGGGGTTGGGGAGGGAATAGCAATTACTAGTCGTACAGGAAGAAGCTGGAAGTTCATGCATCAACTGGAGTTAGAATGTTCTAACAACCAGGCCGAATATGAAGCCTTAATTTTAGGGTTAAGGGTGTTGTTTGCTATGAAGGCTAAATATATACAGGTCATGGGGAATTCTCAGTTAGTAATCAGATAGTTAGCAGGAGATTATAGATGTATCAACCCTAATTTATTGGGATATTACGAAAAGGCTAGTAGTTTATTAAAACTATTTGCCGATGTTGTAATAATGCATATACTAAGGGAAGAAAATGGAGAAGCTAACGAGTTAGCTCAACAAGCTTCTGGATATAAAGAGGCATCAATAGATATCCAGCCAGTAGATGATCAGTTAAGAGAGGTCTCGATAAGCCACGTTGATTTAGCCGATGATTGGAGAACAGAAATCATAGAGTATTTGCATAATCCTTCTCCTTCAACACACAAAATTAGGAAAAAGGCTTCGAAATTTGTTTTAGTTGATGATGAATTACATAAAAGGGGTTTAGAAGGAATCTTGCTGAAATGTCCAAGTAAGGCAGAGGCCTTAAGATTGATGGGAGAAGTACACGAAGGCATATGTGGTTCTCATAGAACAGGACCTGTAATGCGTTGGCTAATACATAGGCATGGGTATTATTGGCCGACCATTAATGCAGATTGTTATGCTATGCCAAAGGGTGTGAAGAATGTCAGAAACATGGACCCTTAAGAAAGATTCCAGTCGAGGAATTGCATTCAGTTGTCAAACCTTGGCCATTTAGAGGATGGGCGATGGACCTTATTGGAAAGATATATTCTCCTTCTTCCAAAAGGCATACTTTCATCATAGTAGACACTGATTACTTTACTAAATGGGTGGAGGCTTAGCTGATGATTAATGTCACACAGACAGATGTGATTAAGTTCATACAAAATCAAATCATTATCGGTTTGGAATCCCAGGAGTATGGGATAAAGCTGGTACACTCTTCTCCTTATTATGCATAAGCCAATGGTCAACCCGAGGCCATTAATAAGGTCTTGATTGGATTAATCAAGAAGACAGTGGAGGATAGACCAAAAAGGTGGCATGATGCACTGGCTGAGGTATTATGGGCTTATAAAAATTCTAAGTCTATCGCAACAGGGTTTACCCTTTATCGGTTAACTTATGGTTAAGATGCAGTATTCCCCCTCGAAATTAGTGTAAAATCACTTCGGGTAGCCAAACAACATTGTTTGACTTTAGATCAATATCAGTAGGCTATTTTCATGGAACTAGAGTCAGCTGATGAAGACAAGCTTATGGCCTTGGAGAACATTCGGCTCAATAAAGAAAAAATGGCCTGAGCTTATAACAAACATGTCCAAGTTAAAAGATTTATGGAAGGAGATCTAGTATGGAAAACAAAAATATTGCCAATAGGGGTCAAAGATCCTATATTTGGAAAATGGTCGCCAAATTGGGAAGGTCCCTTTATAATTAGTCAAGTGATTCCAAATGGGGCATATCGGTTAGTGAGCATGCAAGCAGAAATGTTAAATAGAAGTATAAACAGAAAACACTTAAAGGAGTATTATCCTTCTATTTGGGAAGGAAATTCAAACTTATCCAATAAGTAACGGTTACATGCCAACCGTTTAGCCTTACCCAAGAGAACAAAAAAATGACAAAAACAATACCCTAAAAAGACTATTCGACAGCCAATGGAGTTTCAGAGACAGGCTCAGCAGCCGAGATGTCAGGAACTGAGAAGGATGGTTCTGGAATTGTTTCTTGAATAGCTACTTCAGCAGGAGTAGATTCAGGATCAAAAGAGATGGAATTTTTGTTCACAAGCTCAGCTTCAGTTGCATGGTCAGAGGGAAGAGTTGAACTAGCCGAGGGAAGAGTCTTTGGTGGAGATTCATGATGATCAAAAGTTTCAAACGATGGATGAGCAGGCGAGGGAACAAGAGTAGTTTCTCCTTCAAGTTGAGTAATTATTGTCTCGTTTGAAGGAGTCGTTACATCTTTCTTCGTATTAGCCAAAAGATCCTTTAAACCTGCCTAGGATTCTTTGGCTGATTGAAGCCCTTGCTTGCCTTTGTTTAAATCTTTCTCTCAGGCATCCTTCTGTTGCATTAAGTAAATAATCTCCCCGTCCAAAGAAGTTGATTGACGATATAGCTGAAGCTTCACCCAATGCTTGCATTAACATTGTTGGTTACTATATTTAGATGAGGTTGTAAATCGACAATTTCTTTTTGGATTCTTTCCAGGTCAGCATTAAGTTCAGCTAATCTTTGAGTCACTCTAAGTTGCTCAGCCAGGTTTTGTTGCCGATCAGCCTCTACCATCTAAAAAGAAGCTTGGTATTGTATTTTTTGGTTCTGAAGTTCTTGTAGCCGGGTTAAGTCTTTTTCAGCAGCTTCATACCTTTCTTTGCTAGCCTTATAGTGAAGAACACATCTCCAACTTGGGCGGCCATGTGATTAAAAGCAGCTTGTTGAGTGTTTGGGTTGTTGGCCGCCATAGCAAGCTTAAATAATGACAAGCGTAGGGCAGTGATGGTTTTTTCTTCAGTTGGGATGTCACCATTAAGCTATTCCTCAACAAAAGCAGCAGGATGATCGGTGGGAGATGAGTCAGGAGCTATTAAGGCTTAAGGAAGAGGAGATGAAAAGTACCGCATTAAATCCTCTTCTAAGATTGAGGTATGAGAAGGACTCGACATGGCAGGTTCGACTGATTATTCTTGGTGGGGAGTTGAACGGATAGGTGTTTGTTCTTGAAGCTGGGAATTATTAATATGATAGCAAATATCCCAACAAAGGAATTGATTGATAATGGTAATGAAAAGACAAAAGGTTTACCTGAATAGTTGGCTCCCCAATTGGAGAATTACTTGGTGGAGTAGCTTCATGAACAACTTCGACTGATTGCGAAAATGCCTATCGAAGCAGACAGTTAGCTGAAAGGAGCTATTACGCAATAAAAGAATAGTTATAAAAGGAAGGGACCTTTTTAAGTTTTCTTTTCTTCCTTGCTGTTTGTTGAGGAGCTGGAAGAATTTCCCTTATAATAACACCAATTTGCCTAGTAACTTTCTTGGTAGTTAAGGAGCGAGTTGAGGCTCGAATAAGAGTGTTTTCTAAATTTTCAACATCAATGGCCACCTCTTGAGAAGCTCCTGAGATATGAAGAGAAGTTAAAGAAAGAAAGTGGATAATTACAGAACCAAAGAAAAGGATGAAGTCAAAAGCATTCATTTTCTGGATATTTAATTTAGTCAGGAATATAACATCTTTCTCGGATAAAGTGGGCCTGGCAAACGCTATCACTTTTGATTGGTAAGCCAAGGGTATGTTTTGAATGAGTCCAAATTTCCAAGCCAGTGCCTGTGGACTATAAAACTCAGCCGAAGTTTTGTTGTAATGAGAAGAAGGCTTCAGTCCACACATTAAGTCTCTAGCGGTTAAAGCGAGCTCCAGCAAAAAGTAAGATCACTGATTAGCTGAGGATCTTGTGTATTGGTAGCAGTATTTTTTACCCAATGAAGGTTATGATGCTTGTCAGCTAAAGGAAAGAATTCTCTGGCATGACGAGTCGAGATAAACAACTCTGAAACAAAGTCAAAAGCTGATTGCTTTGATATTGGAAGGGTTTGCAAGAATCGATCAAGAGGGATTGGAGTCGATGAAGAAAGAGACAAATTTGTATGAGTAAGAGGGATGAATTCATGAAAGTAAAGGATTATCCAAAGCTGAAGGAACCATAGGGGACCAGCAATGTTATCCAATTTTTCATTTCTTTGAAGTCTATTTACCATGGTAGAAAGATTCCTGTAAAGGAGGGATTGGAAAAGAGAACCAAGAGATAGATGCCTGCTAGAGGTAATCAAAGAGATGTAGTGGGAAAGTTCTAGAACAATGGCTACTGAACTAGAACAGACAAAGTATTTGCATAAGCAATACAACAAAAAGGCTTGGTGTTCACTATTAGAAACTTGTTTGGAGGTTTTAGCGTTAGCCGAAATAAAGCTGGAGTATGACGCTAAGGCTTTTGAAAATTGGATTTTTAGAGATGGAAAAGATATAGCATGCAGAGAAGGTACCTCATCTCTGATTATTGGAAGGCCCGTGATTGTGGCTACATCTAACAAGGTAGGGCTTACAATACCAGAAGGAAGGATGAATCCATTGATGGAAGTGGACCAAAATCCAAGAAAGCCAAATATCAGCTCAAGATTGAAAGGAGTATCATGTTGCAATAACATGATTATATCATGAATCCCCCATTCTTTCCATTGTTCACCTCGACTAGCTGCAACTCGTGTTAGCCATTCAGTGTATTGAGTTGTGGGGTGTGGCCAGGTGCGAAGATCATCGGGACATTTGCTGGTCGAATACCAGGGAGCCATGATAGGGAGCTCAAAGCGATCAGGATACAAATGATGATCAAGAAATATCTTACCCTCGTAAATATCAGAAGTACAAGGAGTAATGGTGTAAGAATCCATGATTGGGGCAAGAATGGTTGTTGCGAAATCCTGATCCTTGTCCATCGAGGAAAGAGTGTGATTGGAAGAGATTGGGGAAGATGATGAAGAAGCATCATTATAGGAATGAGCTTGGCTTTGGGAATCAGAATTGGAAGACATGATCAAAAGGATGAAGTCTTGTAGAGGAAGAAGATGGAAGTGAAAGGCGAAAATAACCAGCTAGTAAACTGTTCGGCTAGTTATAGTTTCAAAAGGTAAAATAAACTTACCGTTGGAAAATTACCGTTAGAAGATGATTGGTTAAAATTCATTACTTTAAATGACGGAGCGCAGTTGCTACCTAATTGGGATTAATGAATTTAATGGTCTAGGTAATGATTGCATCGTTTCTGCTTCTTTTTCATTTAGCTAAAAGATGCAAGGGGGCAATTGTTATATCCAAGGTAAAACAAAATTAGCTGATGGCCGAACATCTTTAATAGCTACTTAGCTGAGGAATAGCTGGGGGAAGGAGCAGTCAATGTTGAAGAGGTTCGTCTAACATACTTGTCGGGCTGGGCTTTTAATTTAAAAAGGGCCTTTTAAATGATATAGTCCATATGAGCAAGCGAGGTTTGGAAAATGAGCTCGTAATAGGCTATTGTTGGTTCTTGAAAATGTGGGTACAGAAAATATACGTTGGAAGATGAGGAAAAATGCTGACTGAAGATGAAGTTGTTAGCGGTTGCCAAGGGACGTGCCTAGAAAATAGGATTAAGTTTCCTTAAGGTATAACCGTTGCAGCAAGGGTAGTTTAAGCATTAAGGGGATCATGGTGTTAAACGTGGGTAGTTACATAGATATAGGGATTAAGATTTGCCTATAAATACTCATTGTAATCCATTGTAACAGAAACACAATCAATTCGAAAAATAAGTTTTCATATGCTCATTTATCTCTGCATACTGTTTCATTAGCTCTGTTTTCTTTACAATCTTGCTTATTATCTTCCAAGTTAGTTTGTGTTCTTACCATTGTTTCGTTTCTTTAATTTTTCACGTTCACCCTTCGACCAAACACTTTCTTTAGTAGTTTGAGAACCCAATAGTTGTTCACATTCAGTTCATCACATTATTCGGCTGAGTTTGTCATTCGGCTGAATTGCAACCTTTTTTACCCGATAACACTTTGTTTCTTGCATTTTTCTTAAAACATTTGCACTAGTGGGTCAAGTGGACACTAACTCGCAAGATATAAACTTAGATTTTAGTCATTTGCAATGGCGGGCCAACTCAACACCGACTTGCAAAAGGGAAACTAAGAGCGTGAAGAGTAAACACGCAGATAAATTGAACCGAGTGCTTCTTAACGAGCGTCAACCAATCACCGCTACTCGGACACCTTCTGACTTTCTTAGACATGTTGAATCTAAGTGAAACCATGTTCTTGCTGCCTTAGAATGTACCATCTTAAATGTCATTGGTCTTCACCTTCCCTTCATTTAGAAGTCTCAAATTGAAAATCAAGCTTCCTCATAATCATGGTTGCTCCTTGAGAATGTCACGTACCACCCTCTTGAACTTATTATGGTTAGCACGATTCCTGGGGAGATTGGCATTGGATTGTTGAATCATATTGTTGAATCTATGTTCGCTTATCATGAAGCATTACCTAATGGACATCCATGGATCAACAAGTGACTCAAGAAGGAGGTTGATTAGAGAGATTCTTTGAGGATTTTGAAAGCTTGAGTGCAAGGAATAGAGAAGAAAATAAAGAGCCATACAAGGTGTGACAACAAGGAAATCAAATGGATCAATATTTACTGAATGTTGTGCCCCTTTGAGAGCCAAAACAAAATTGCCCTAGTGTAAAGCGAACTCGAACCTGAAAAAGCTTTGGTTGAGCAACGCGAAAATTTGCCCCAGTGTAGGGCTGAATTGAACAAAAGGGAAATTTGCCCCAATGTAAGACCAACTCGAACTTGAAAACTTGTCCCGGTTGAGCAACAAGAATATTTTCCCTAATGTAGGGCTAAATTGAACAACATAGGATTTTACCTCAATGTATGGTTAAATTGGATAGCGCAAAAATTTGCCCCAGTGTAGGGCAGAATTGAATAATGCAAGAATTTGCCTCTATATAAGGCCAAATTAAACAACTCGAAAATTTGCCCAGTGTAGGGCCACATTCAACCAAAAGTTTTGCCCTAGCATAGGGTTGGGTAGCGAGTTGTTCATGCGTAAACCCCTATTTATTTTCTTTTTTTTTTTGGCCCTAACTTTTGCTTAGACCGCCCTTGGGAATTTTCGGTCTAACGGGCTTTTCTTTTTTTTTTTTTTTTTCATGGAGCAAAATACTTAAAAAAGGTGTAATTACTTTGTCTTTTTCTCAAGATTAAGATTTATGAAAATAAGAGTAACCTCTCATTGATCAGAATGGACTTTTAAAGGTTGTAATGTGGCCATGGTTAGGGGTTAAGAAAAGGAAGGTATAAGAGGCTCAAACAAATGTTTAAGGGTGAATGAGACCCAAGGATCTTTAGCTTATCTTGAACCCAAAACTCTTTTTTTTTCTTTCTCAATTTCTTTCCAATATCATTGTGACCATTCTTACTTCTTTTTCCTTTCGATTTTTTTAGTGTCACCTTCATCTTCATCTTCATCATCATCTTTTCCTTTTTTTTCTTTGTTTCTTTTTTTAGCTCCTCTTCCATGTTTTCCTTCTTTTTCCTTCACCTTTTGTCGGTTCAATCAACCTTTATTTAGCGTCAACCCCTAGTGTATGGGTGATCTTGGTCTAAGGTTATCTGAAAGAATTTATAAGGCCCAATGGGGTAACAAGGGATAATGATTTTTTCATCAAGGATAGAGAAAGATGGCCAATCCACATTTCAAATCCTGATTGCTCATTTCACATAAAGAATTAATCTTTAGACAAAATTAATACAAAGGTAAAAACCGCTCCTTCGTTTATTTGCTCCCTTTTTATCTTTTTTATTTATTTTTTTACTTTTTTTTTTCCTCATTTTTTTTCTTTCTTTCTTTTTTTTTTTTTTTTCAAAAAAGGAACTTAGGAACTCTTACCCATGACTGTAGATGTTCATCACAATGCAAAGTTCAATCAAAGAGTTCGAAGATGGACCTTAAGGGGGCAAAAACTTTTGTTCAAAGATAGAGGATGATATGGGAAAAATGAATAATCCATGTAGGTCCATTACAATAAAGCTTCAAAATGAAGCGAACGCGGGAAACAATACGATCAAACAATCTTTGCGTGACAGTCACAACTCGGTATCTTCCTTGCCCAATCATATAGTTTGTACCTTTTCCTTTCGTAGCCGACTATAAGATTGTGTCACCTAGCATTATGCTCGAGCATTAATTGTGTTAAGATTGTATGACCCCTCTTGCTTTTCCAACATTGACTTAAAATTTTCTGATGGGCCTGCAAGTCCTCAACATGTCTTCTATCTTAGTTTGCCCTTCTGTTGTCTTGCTCATTTGTTTCTTCATTTCCTCCATCTCATGACTCAAAGTTCTTTTAACTATTTGTCCATCAGCTTCTATCTTACGAAACAAGGTTTAATTGTTATCAACTTTTTCTGAAAGCGCAATGGTTCAATTTATCCACATTATAAGAATGAGCTTACTGCACTCTTTGTTTCTTTTTGCTTTTTCTTTTTGTTTTTTAAGTAAATAACAAGTGAAGAAAAAAAAAGGGAAAGATCGCCTTCTTCACACTTATGAAATCATTTTAAGAAGGAAAGTCTGCCTTTATAGTAAGAATTTTTCAACCCACCCCCAACTCTAAGGGTACGTGGTTGATGACAGATCCATGGGAGCATTTGCCCCTCAATGGCTTGCATCGCTTATTTCCATCAAAGTTTTCACCTTGTTGACTTTCACATTAATCCTATTATTCATCTTCGAGTTGCTTGCATTATTAACTCTCTTTCTCAAAGAGTCGTTTCCATTTCTTCCTATTCGAATTGTAATGGAGTCGTTCCTTCACAAAAGAATTCACCTGACACAAAAAGAAAGCAACGAGGAAAGGGGTCCTATAAGGTCATAAACCCAAAGGATATGGATGATCCTCTAATGCATGGCTCTCCTTGTGATCTATTCCATTAGATCGTTCGGGCCCAAAGTGAAATTTTTCGTTCAAATCCTATGGATCCCACTTACCCCTTTTCTCTTTTTTTTGTAAACAAGTAGAAAAGAGAAAAGAGAATCAAGAGATAAGGGAAAAGAGTATGCTCTCATTTTTCCTAAAAAGGACAACCTACAAAAGAGTCTTAGGGTCACGACTCTAAGAGGGATAGCCACTAAGTCGAACTATTAGTGTAGACTTCAAGGTTGGTCTAGACTTCTAAAGGTCGTGGTCCCCAGATTGCCCCTGTATCGTAAGGCAGGGACCCGGCTCATGATCCTAGCCACAAGTAGGGATAAACCCTTAAAGGATGACTAGTCCATGATACCAGTAACAATCTGAGTGGTGAATTAGCAAATCAAAGGGGCATAAGGCCTTTCAATGACAATGCTGAGGCACCGCCTAATCCTCGGTTTTCCACAAGCTCGAGTATAAAGATGAAAAGTGTGTGCAATAAGTGACAATGATGTGTGTATGGGAGCATACAATCCTAATAAAAATCCTACAAAACAAAGTCACTCACACACACACACACACACACACACACACACACACACACACACACACACACACACACACACACACACACATATATATAAGAAATCAGAGGCATCTACCTTAGGGTTAAAATAAAATATGCCAAAAAAATCAGATTTCTTCTACCCTAAGGTTAAAATGGCAAGCCAAAAACAAAATCATCTATGAAGCACACAAAAAAAAAAAAACAAAGAAAAAAAAAATCAAACTCAAACTATATAAGGCTAAATAAATCCACACAAAAAAAAATATGGCATTTTTCATCTTTTACAATTTTCAATTTTTTTTTTTACCTTTTCTCTTTCAAATACAAAAAAAAAGCTAAAAAAGGGGGTAAAATAAATCAGTTAAAATTTATTAAAGATTTGCACAATCAATTATAATGGGCTTGACTCTCTAACTGTTCCCAGTGGAGTCGCCATCTGTCGCAACTGAAATCGCGAAGTAAACGACGAAAAAAAGAGAATTTTTAGAAAAACATGTAGAATCGCCACCAATTTTATTAAACTTCGGAAAAAATTGAAAAACCTTTAAAGAATGGTCTTTGGAACCAAATCGAGTTTGGAAGCCTTTGCTCATACGGAAGGATGAGGACTTAACCCCATAAGCATCCCTAGTGCATCCGTTAGAAAAAAACGGTTACCCAAATTAGTTGTGCAAATAATCAATTTATTTTAACGAATTTATTTTATCCTAAATTATTAAATTATAAACACGAAATTAAGAATTATTAATAAATCAAAGAACTAATTTTTTTATTCGAAAAAAACTTACCAAAGAACAGAACCAATATTAAGCCATTAGAAGGAGCTTAAGATATTATATTCTCTAATAAAATCATTTTATTACCTGCCAATTTTCACATGCACTATACATTCAAAATGCAAACCATTCCTTATATCCTTAGATTTCCCATAGAGCATGACAAGAAAACTACCCATAATCCATCTTGCACTACCTAGGTCAAAGCCCAACCTTTCATTTATCCCATGAGAAGGACCTATAGCCTAAACATTTAATAGAGCATATGATACCTTCGAGACACCAAGCAAAACCACAAAGCAAGAAACAAGTATATGATTTAAGGACCCAACCACATCATGTAGTGGCTATAAATTAACACTCCCTTGTAAATTCATAATCAAAGCACTTTACTTATTCAAACCAGAACAGAAGATGAACTTCATTTTCATACACTAACATTCTTTGTAATTTCAAATAAACACGGGTATATGCAAAGGAGAAGGCAAATAAAGATATTTTATCCATGCCCTGAGATAAAACCAAATTCAAGAGTTAAACCAAAAAATTAAAATCATGACTAGACCAGATTTTAGCAACTATCACACCTCAATTCACTAATCCCCAACGTCTTGCGCATTGATCAAGAACAAGAGAAAAGTAGCATTCAATTGAAGAAGACAATCTATTTGAGCAGGCATACAACAACATAATGTAGTTCAAATAAGTTTTGCACACCAGCATATTTACCAACTCACTTAGTTAATTCAATAGATCGTGATCTTGAGCATAAGCAAAACAGACCTTGCGGCATTCAAGCTGCTAGGATATGTACCAATGTATGTTGAATAATTCATCCGAGCAAATCAATAAAAAAAAAAAAGAAAAAAAAAACAGATTTTGGGGCTATAGAGGATCATGAAGAGCACAACATTCAGGGTAGCAGCCAATAGACCACAACAGAAATACGAGGGGGAAAAAACAGATCGTTGTCTACCAATGGACACAATGAAATGAAATGAAATAGAAATAGAAATAGATCAAGCAACATAAAAATGATAAGCATAAATTGGATGCATTGATTCTTGAAGGTTGTTCAATACAAATGGTAGAGGAAGAAATAAAATCTGTGTTTTCAAAAAAGAACAATTTGAAGAATAAGAAAACTTAGACCCTCAACCCAAAATCATTTTCAATTTTACAAACCCTCTCCCCAAAAATGAAACTCTCCTCCTCTGTATTTTTGTTCGCTGTGTAGCTGTCGTTTTTCGTCCCCTTCATCCCTTTGGTGCTGCGTTTCTGGTCTTTTATAGAGTCACTCCTTCATCTCTTGCATTGATTCTTCCTGCACATTCATGAAAACCCAAAATCAAATCACTTGATTAGAAACCAAAAAGGAATGGAGCAACACATACCTCGCGTGATTGAGCGTTATACGCAATGGATATGGTGAAGGATTGCATGATGATCATATCAGCAGCGGAATAAGCAATCCAAAAAATAAAATCTTTTGAGTTTAAAGTATATTTCTGCAATAAGATGTTAATCGAAATACCTAATAAGCGATTCCTAATACTTTTAAAATTTATCTTCGATTGTACGAAGACTCTATGTGTATCCACACCGAGACCAAACTTTTCTATCAACACTTTGAAAGCTGGAACTTATACAACTAAAGAAAAATATCAGTGTTAAAAGGGACAACACCTTTGTTAACTTCTTTCTGATATATATATATATATATATATATATATATATATATATATCTGTTCAAGTCTCCTAGTGTACGTAGAATAGCTATATCAAAACTATTGGTTGATCATTCAATAGCAATATATACTAACGGCTATAAAGCTATAACCGTACCGTATAGCTAGAAAAACTCTATTCATTCTAAATGAATAGTCACCCAAAGCTTTGGAATACTTTATTCCTTTTATTGCCGCACAACTAAACCTTGAAAGGTCATAAAACTATTTTAATTCATTTGTTCTATAACAAAATGAGATTCATGCATGCTACACACTTGAATAGTCACAACAACAATTCAATTTCATTAATTCTCAAATGAAAAGCCACCATAATGTTGGCCAAATGCTTGCACATGTGAATAACCATTATAGCTTATTCAATCCATTTATTTCCAAATGAATAGCAACTCAGAACGTTGCTTTGGAAACATGGTTGGTCATGAAGTCCGATCTAATAGGACATTTTTCAAATAACTTGAGACACTTCGTTTTTCTATTCCAAATAGAATTTCTTCAAATGATTGTATCATGTATTAATTATATTCTAAGTGCTAGCAAAGAATATAATAATATTCCATTTGGACTAAAAATTTATTTATTTGATTAAATTAAATTCTCTAATTTAATTTATCAAATAATAAATTAAATAATCCCTTAGCAAAGACTGGAACACTCGTTAGTATGTGACCCCATAGGTTCAATACTAAGCCGGTAGTAATTTAGTCGAACCAAATTACTAATCAAAGTTGGCATCTAGCAACACTCCTTAACGACCGGATAGCATGAAGTAATATCTTCAAGAACCTTTAGAAGAACAATGTAGTATTTCCTTCCATCGTTCCAGCTCTGAGTTACCCTTAGAGTATGGTATAATAGTCAAAGCTCTAAATGGTAAACTCTTATATTTTATAACCAACTAGTGAATGACTTAAGAAACTCATTTCTTCATTCATTCAATTACCTTGGCCAAGGTCTTTAACTTTGTTGCTATAATCATAGAGCTCAAACTCATTACCGGGAGTTGATGGATTCCTTCTTGATATATCATTAATCCTACAAGTACTTAGTCATACCCAATATCCATTCAACTAGCACATTAGGGCATTAGGTGTCCGGAATCAAAGTATAACAAGTAACTTGTTAATTACTATGATAATCTCAGGTCAAAGAAAATATTTACACTCTTCATGAGAATATCCTATTGACAAATTAACAGTAATATAAACATTAGGATTTCTCAATTGATTCAGTTCAATGATCATATCTCCATATGCATCATCTATATATGTGAAAAAAATAAATGAGATCTATTAATACCTATCCAATAGAGGCCATCACATATATATTGATCTATTCGGAATACTGATGTCCCATTCTCAATAATCCTCTGATCAAGAACACTTTAGATTAAATTATAAAAGACTTGCCTCTCATTAACATGATCTCTATCATGATGACAAGTATCTAAATTTAATCAAGGACTTTGTCATATCAAATAAATAATTATATAATGAATATGACAAATAAAACCATTTCATGGAATGCTAAATTATTTTATCAAAATAAAATAATTACAACGCGTTACACAATGGATTGGATCTAGGGCATACTAATTATTCCCTAACAATCTCCCACTTGCACTAGATACAATCTCTCATATGTTTCATTCTCAATTCTCACTTGCAGTTGTCAAACACTTTTGTCAACATGCAATGGATAAGCAATGCCGGGATGCATATGAGTCATGTCATACATGATAGCTCCCACTGCACTTGCATATGTGATTCTATTCATTCGCTCTCTCTCTCTCTCTCTCTTCAAGGGTTCTATGACTATCCTCCTTGTTAAGAGAGATTTCAGTGCCTATTGGCAGATAGCCTCTTTTGAAGTTTCCCATGTTATACCTCTTTATGATGGTATCAATAGACATAGATTGTGAGAGACCAATCAACATTTTAGATTTATCTCCATAAATCTTTATTCCCAGAATATAAGTTAATTTTCCCAAATCTTACATGGAAGATTATATTCAGAAAGCCAAATCTTCATACTTCGTAATGTTGGCACGTCATTTCCTATGGGAAATATTCATCAACATACAACACCAAGAAAATAATTGTGCTCCCATTAATTTTTTTATTTATTTATAAACTCAAGGTTCCTCTTCATAGGTTCTAGGCTCATCATCATTATGATCAACCTCATTCGACGCATCATCTTGCACCAATAAGTTTAATCTATTTGGTGCTCGATGCACTCGACTAGACCTTATAAGAGGTTCATTTACAACTAATTCACTTTGTACTGGATCTGGTGGTTGTTGAATCGATTCTATAATCAGTTCATTAACCTGTTCTAGAACCTCAACCATTGAAGTCGTGGTAACTTCAGAACGTCCAACAATGGTTCGTCAACTTGCATTTCAGGCTCTTGAGCCTCCATTGTTTCATTGGTTTCTTGAACTTCACTAAGTTCTATTACTTCAGCATGACTTCCTTCTAAAAGAAATTCCTTTTCTAGGAAGGTTGCTCCTCATGCCACAAACACTTTGTGGTCAGATGGATGATAGAAATAATACCCCATTATTTCTTTGGGATACCCAGTGAACCTACACTTATCAGACCTTGCATCAAGTTTATCTGTTTGAAATCTATTGACATAGGCCGGACATCCCCAAACTCTAATGTGCTTGAGGCTTGGCTTGCGACCTTTCCATATCTCATATGGTGTAGTAGAGACTGACTTTGTGAGAACTTTATTTAGCAAATATGCTGCAGTTTCTAAAGCATATCCCCATAAATACTTTGGAAGATCAGTGAACCCCATCATGGATCTTACCATATCCAATACGGTCCTTCTTTCGGATACACCATTGTGCTGTGGTGTTCTTGGAGGTGTCCACTGTGACTTAATTCCATTTTCATTTAGATAATCAAGAAAATTGTCACTAAGATATTCTCCTCCTCGATCGGATCTGAGTGCCTTGATACTCTTACCAAGTTGTTTCTCAACTTCACTATGGAATCTTTTGAACATTTCAAATGACTCGGATTTGTGTTTCATAAGATACACAAAACCATATCTTGACATATCATCAGTGAAAGTGATGAAATAAGAATACCCCCCTTTGGCTTGAATTTTCATGGGTCCACAAACATCTGTATGGATTAGACCTAATAATTCAGAAGCTCTCTCTCCATTTCCAGTAAATGGAGATTTGGTCATTTTTCCTTTGAGACAAGATTCACAAGTTGTATATGATTCATAATCATACTGGTCAAGGTAACCTTCCTTATGTAACTTGTTATTTCTTTTCTCGCCTATATGACCAAGTCTACAATGCCAAAGGTATGTACGATTTACTTGATCATCTCTTTCTCTTTTAAGACTAGAAACATGCATAATTGGTTTTGCATTCACATCAGGTAAGACATAAATACCATGTTGGAGATAACCATTCGCATATAAATCATCTTTATGATAAATTGAGCAAATGTTATTATTGAAAACAATACGAAAACCACGTTTGTCCAAAATAGATATTGAAATAATGTTCGAAACAAATTCGAAACATAATAAAAAAAATCCCCAACACTAAAGTTTTGTGATTCGACATTATTAAAAAAATAGATCAAACAACTAGGGCCGCAACATTTGCTTCACTCCCAACTTGAAGATTTCTTTCTCCTTTCTTTAACCTTCTAATCATTTGTAGTCCCTGTAAAATATCACATATATTAAAGCTACTAACGGTATCTAATACCCATATTGAAGAATCAATAATGGTTAAAGAAATCATGAAAACATTTTTCATTAAAGTCTCACCTTGTTTCTTTTCTTTCAGAGAAGCACGAAACTTCTTGCAGTTTCTCTTCCAATGACCTTTCTCCTTACAGAAGAAATATTCTGCATCAGACTTGTCAGGCTTACCCTCTTGAACCTTAGGTTTGATCACACCACCTTTAGGTCCAAAGGGTTTCTTTTTTGACTTGTACTTACCCTTACCCTTCTTTTTGAAGGATTTACCAACAACCATATTAGTTCCATCCTTCTTCTCAGAAGCAACCTGATTCTCATAATCAATCAATAGATTAAGCATTTCATGAAGTTCACAGCTCATTTTATTCATATTGAAATTCACAATGAATTTTGAAAATGAATCAGGAAGCGACTGCAAGATCAAATCTTGAGAAAGCTCTTTTCCAAGTTTGCACCCCAACTTCTCAAGTTGTTCAATAAGATCAATCATCTTTAGAACATGGGGTCCAACTGGAGAACTTGCAATCAAAAAGGACCTGAACAAATTTTTGGACAACTAATACCTAGCTGTCCTGCTTTGTCCAACATAAATCTTCTTAAGATGTTCAATAATTGCAGGTGGCTCCATATCCTCATGTTGCCTTTGAAGTTCAGAACTCATAGATGCCAGAATGATGCATTTAGCATTGAGACACTCTTCCAAGTACTTTTCATAAGCCTTGGTTGCTTCAACATTTTCTTTGTCAGTAGGGGCAGTTTTGGCAGGCTTATTGATCGTATCGATTAGTTTTTCATGCATAAGAACAATTCTTAAATTGCGGAACCAATCATCATAGTTGGCTCCAACCAGCTTGTTGGCATCAAGAATGTAGCGCAATGATAGAGAAGACATTTTGAGAATTCTAAGAACAAGAAAATACAATAACATAAGTTCGCATTTTCATTTATCATAGATATACACTTTTATCTAGATAAAATTTCCACAAACTATGATAGTTTTAGAAATCTCTATTCCTTTTGATTATTTGCATCACATGCAAAAAATAATTTTCTTTTTCTCAAAACCACAAGTCTCCGGGTTGTCAGGCCGCTCCTTGTGTACAAGAAATATAGAAAACTATATAAACGAGATATATCATATTTTATCATATAAATATTCAGATGTCAAATAGAAGCAAATAACAATTATCTCATAATTGCATTTGTCAATCACTAAATCCAATGTCAAATGACACAAAAGAAACATCTTTCGCTGACCGAAAAAAAACACGTACAGATCTAGAGCATGGCAAAACATGTCAATTTATCCAATAAAACACATATACTCATGTGATGCAACTCCTGTACATAAACCTTACAAAAGATGGCCAATAGCCAATATAATTTTCTTTACACCATTTGGAAACAAAAAAACGTGAAGGTTATGACAATAACAATATAATAATTCATCTAATTATTATATCATGCATCTTCTATGCAAATTCAGCAATACAATTTAAACACAAATAACCTATGCTCTGATACCACTGAAGGATTGCATGGTGATCATATCAGCAGCGGAACAAGCAATCCAAAAAATAAAATCTTTTGAGTTTAAAGTATATTTCTGCAATAAGATGTTAATCGAAATACCTGATAAGCGATTCCTAATACTTTTAAAATTTATCTTCGATTGTACGAAGACTCTATGTGTATCCACACCGAGACCAAACTTTGCTATCAACACTTTGAAAGCTGAAACTTATACAACTGAAGAAAAATATCAGTGTTAAAAGGAACAACACATTTGTTCACTTCTTTCTGATATATATATATATATCATCTGTATCTGTTCAAGTCTCCTAGTGTACGTTAAATAGCTATATCAAAACTATTGGTTGATCATTCAATAGCTATATAAACTAACGGCTATAAAAGCTATAACCGTACCGTATAGCTAGAAAAACTTTATTCATTCTAAATGAATAGTCACCCAAAGCTTTGGAATACTTTATTCCTTTTATTGCCGCACAACTAAACCTTGAATGGTCATAAAACTAATTTAATTCATTTGCTCTATAACAAAATGAGATTCACGCATGCTACACACTTGAATAGTCACAACAACTATTCAATTTCATTAATTCTCAAATGAAAAGCCACCATAACGTTGGCCAAATGCTTGCACGTGTGAATAACCATTATAGCTTATTCAATACATTTATTTCCAAATGAATAGCAACTCAGAACGTTGCTTTGGAAACATGGTTGGTCATGAAGTCCGATCTAATAGGACATTTTTCAGATAACTTGAGACACTTCATTTTTCTATTCCAAATAGAATTTCTTCAGATGATTGTATCATGTATTAATTATATTCTAAGTGCTAGCAAAGAATATAATAATATTCCATTTGGACTAAAAATTTATTTATTTGATTAAATTAAATTCTCTAATTTAATTTATCAAATAATAAATTAAATAATTCCTTAGCAAAGTGTGTGACCCCATAGGTTCAATACTAAGCCGGTAGGAATTTAGTCGAACCAAATTACTAATCAAAGTTGGCGTCTAGCAACACTCCTTAACAACCGGATAGCATGAAGTAATATCTTCAAGAACCTTTAGAAGAATAATGTAGTATTTCCTTCCATCGTTCCAGCTCTGAGTTACCCTTAGAGTATGGTATAATAGTCAAAGCTCTAAATGGTAAACTCTTATATTTTATAACCAACTAGTGAATGACTTAAGAAACTCATTTCTTCATTCATTCAATTGCCTTGGCCTATGTCTTTAACTTTGTTGTTATAATCATAGAGCTCAAACTCATTACCGAGAGTTGATGGATTCCTTCTTGATATATCATTAATCCTACAAGTACTTAGTCATACCAATATCCATTCAACTAGCACCTTAGGGCATTAGGTGTCCGAAATCAAAGTATAACAAGTAACTTGTTAATTACTATGATAATCTCAGGTCAAAGGAAATATTTACACTCTTCATGAGAATATCCTATTGACAAATTAACAGTAATATAAACCATTAGGATTTCTCAATTGATTCCATTCAATGATCATATCTCCATATGCATCATCTATATATGTGAATTAATAAATGAGAACTATTAATACCTATCCAATAGAGACCATCACATATATATTGATCTATCCGGAATACTGATGTCCCATTCTCAATAATCCTCTGATCAAGAACACTTTAGATTAAATTATAAAAGACTTGCCTCTCATTAACATGATCTCTATCATGATGACAAGTGTCTAAATTTAATCAAGGACTTTGTCATATCAAATAAATAATTATATAATGAATATGACAAATAAAACCATTTCATGGAATGCTAAATTATTTTATCAAAATAAAATAATTACAATGCGTTACACAATGGATTGGATCTAGGGCATACTAATTATTCCCTTAAATATGGAAGGAAATCCTCCCTGACGTTTAGGATAGCGAAAGGATTGTGATGAAAGAAGATAAAATCCCGTGAATTTCGGGATAAAGAAGGGCGCGCGGATGAGGAAGGGAAGTGGGGTTCTGGGGTTGGTGAAAAGGATAAGGAAAGAGTGGTGAAGGGAGGGGGGGAGCGGCGGCTAGGGTTCTTGAGGGAGGGGGAAGAAGAAATAAGGTGGATTCGGGTTATGGGTAGGAAAAATGAATAGTGGGTTTGGACTGGGCTTGGTAAAATGGCTAGTGCTGACCCAAAAACACATAAACAAACTAACAACTTTTTTTTTTTTCAATTTTTTTTGTATTTTTTGTAAATTTCAGTGAAAAACAAAAGGAACCCGGTCAAAATGGGGTGTTCACAAGGACGCGTGATATCTTCATCCAACATCTGAGTCAAGATGATACTCCCATGGCCTGTTTCACAGCCTCTCCAACGGGCTCTGTGCAATACGGAAGTCTCCAACAAGATAGCTCCTTGACGATCCCCAAGCTCTAAAGTATACGGTAGTTGGGTCCGTATACACTACTTGTCATTGGGAGTAATCAATCTCCCAAAAACAGTCATCGTTCTCGTACAACAACTCAAAGTCTCCCAACACTGGGATCCGGGGCTCTTCCGCCAGCATCAGGCTCAACGGCGTGCCATCAATCTCCTTTGGCAGCTCCTCAACAGAATCTTCTCGTGCGATCGAGAATACAAACACAACATAGGGAAAGTACGGGAGATAAGAAACAACAATACATAATAGATAGGGAAACAACTTATAAAATGAGCTATACTAATAGCAACATACAACAGCACAACAGTATCAACAATCATCTCCCAAGCCATTCTCTCTTTGTTACTGTCTCTCACACTCATGCATCTAACAATTATATGGACGTGTCCACGACGCGACATCCCCGGCAGATCAAGATGTCTCATCCATCACTGTGCCACCCCCCGTAATGCAGGGTTTGGCCAACAACCCTCTTTCCAACCAAACCATCATCTTTATGCAATGATATATGCAATGTTCATCAAACATGCAAACATATGACCAACCATCCACCGTCATCATCATTAACAATGATTATTGAACTTGACCATCAATGATGATCATAAACAACATCTAATGATAACCCATCGTTACCATCTTTATCAACACCACTAATAGCAACACATCGTTACTATTAGTATCATTATCTTTATTAAGTATTATTCGAATTAACTAAGCCTCTATCCCTATTTTACTTACCAATATCCCTATTAATGTTCTCATCTTAATTTGATTGCTATCCTCAACACAGATTCTTTAGATTATCACATTCCTCACTTACTTTCTTTATTTAACTCTTTAAGATCATGTGGTTTCACATCATGCCCGATAATTAATTATTACCTATTATATTCAATTACTGCTATCCTAGTAATCGATTATTGCTAACCTGATAATCGATTATTACTACGTATTAATCGATTATCACCCTGATACAATAGCTCTCGTACTTAGTTTAAGAGTATTTTCTAACCTGAAATGTTTTTAACACTCATAGATCGACACTTATGTGTTTGAACTATAATCCTTGGGTTATCATCCTCATCTCTCACACCAACTCCATTTATTATGAACTTTCATGGACCTATAACTTGGTCTATGGCTTAAGATTAATTTAACATCAACTTTCAAGGCTTAATCAATGTAGCCATCCATCATAATTCATCATCATCAACATGAAACATGAAATCAACAATATAATCATGCCACAACAATAACAACTCACATCCAACAATCATAAGAATCAAGAATATCACATATAGTCATTTAACAACACCCCTAGACATACATGAATACGTAGATAAGGTTCAAAAGTCATATATCATACATCAACATATAATTAGGGTCATGGGTTAACCCTTCATCTTACGCTACCCCAACACCTATATTCATATTGACCTTCTCCCCCCCCCCATACCTGGTATGACAAAACGAAATCCGAGGAAGAAGAGAGTGCTAGATTCGTTCTTGGTGCTGTCTCATAGCTCAAGTGCTTGGTTACAATACAACACAATGAAAGGAATAGATTCAATTCCTAATCCAATAGAAATTAAAGGAAAAAGGATGAACTTTAGGGTTGGTTATCTTACCTTGATCACAAACTAGAAGACTCAAACTAGAACAAAGGAGAGGAAGAGTTGCCTTGTCCTTGGTTCAATACACTTGCTGTATGATGGTGCCAAATAGAGCCCAAAAACGTTCATAATCAGTCCCCAAATCAAGAAAACTCAAGGAGAATTGAAGAAGAGACAAGGGTACATGAATTTACCTCAACCCTAACCTGTTAAGGTTAACAAGAACAAGGAAGAACGGCTGCACAAAGGCTTCATATCAGTTACGGTGATTTTACAACGAAGGCGGGTAAAACGGTTTACGTTCTTGATGAATCTCAAAGGGATTAAGAGAGAACCCTAAGAGATTGAGAAAGGAGGTTTTCAGAGGTTTAGAGGCTGCTAAACTAGGGTTTATTTAATGCTCAAAGAGTTATAGAAGGATTTAAGACGAAACGGGCCGAAATAAGGATTTAAAACCCGTTTCTGCAGAAAAACGTAGTCATAATCGATTATGACTGTTCTGACTTGACAATTAGCGTTCTCGAATACCCATAATCGATTATCGATTATGGCTTCTCTGACTTGTTTCGCTATTATTCATAATCGATTACCATAATCGATTATGAATGTTCTGACTCCTTTTCACTAACTCTCATAATCGATTATGGTCTGGTTTGACAGCATATACCCCCTTTTCAAGGCTAAGCCACCCAAAACAAACGCTTAAACATCCAACATTAAACTAAGAACATAAATCAACATATAAACATATATTAACACACGTATAAACGAAAATTGGGGTGTTACAACTATCACAAACTCATGAACACTTCAAGCTCCTACCTCTAGCCTCATAGCGGCAGCCTCCTAGCTCCAAAAAGCTCCAAATGCAACTTCCGAACTTGCTCTAATCACGAAAACAACACGTAGACTATATATAGCATTAACCCTAGTACAAAGCTATAACCGTGAATAGAAGCTAGAAATAAAGGAAGAACATTGTATCACTACAATGCAGGTAGATACGGAACCTCGACTTACCCTTGACGGATCAAAGAAATAAACCAGTAGAATCGGAGTAGAAGTCAAGCTAATCACGAATACACGATCGGAACTGAAATCGGATCAACGAACGGATCGCAACTTGATCACGAACCTTGGAACCTGTCTCTGCCTCTAACTAAAGCTCTCTGGACGTATGAAGTGTATAAAACTTGTCCATGGTGAAAATGAGCAAGTATTTATAGAGGTAAAACTTCATTGCCAACGCTTTAGCATTATAAATCTCCACGCTTTAGCATTCCAACGCTTGAGCATTGTCCTTCTCAATGCTTGAGCGTTCACTAAGAAAACGCGCTAATACGGCGCCTTAAATCCGTGGGTAATAGAACCGTTTCCGACAGATAAAGCCGTCGGTATTGGGAATTGAGGTTAACGAGGGTCAACCCGTCAGGAATGCCATCACTACTTTTGACACAAATTGGCGCCAATTTTATCCCACTCATTTTCTGACGGCTTAGACCATCGGTAATGGATAACCTATTTCGGGCGGTTCTATCAGTCGGTATGGCCAATGAAGGTGTTTTGTTTTCCGACGGTTCCAGCCGTCGGAAATAGATTATCCCTTACTTAAGCCGTCGGTATACGTCGTTTGCTATTCCCATAGCAACGGTCACTTTTTGGCCTTACCGATGGGTGAAGCCATCGGTAATATAACTTTATAGTTACCGACGGCCTAACCGTCGGTAAGTGTGCCTTTTGCTATTCCCGAAGCAACTATCACTTTTAAACTTTCCGACGGGTAGGCCGTCGGAAAGTTGAAACCTCTTTGGCCTTACCGATGGGTAAAGCCGTCGGTACGTAACTCACTTACGTTCCGACGGCTTTGACCATCAGTAACCATCGAAAATGTTCACTTATCCGAGGCCCGCGCCTTCTCCTTCTCATTTCTCTCCTTCTCCCGCGACCAAGCTCCCCCTCCCCCTCTGCGTCTGGTGATCTCTTTTCCGCCGTCCCAACCACCGCCACCATCTCCCTCTTCTCTGTATCAGCCACCACAACCCACCTAGACCGCCACCATCCGCACCAGCAGCAACCACCTCGCCACACCACCAGCAACCACCTCTTCATGCCCCACCACCCACACCACTGTAAGTCCAACCCTCTCCATCTCCCCGTCCCTCTTCTCTATCCCTCTCCCCTGACATTTTTTTTTAATTTTTGTAGTGGACCACCAGCAACACCACTGGACCACCACTGTCTTTCCAGTTCCTTTGCTCCCAAGTCTCATTAAATTTTGAGTAATAATCTGTTTTGTGTTATATGATTAAAATAAAAATTCTTGTTTTGTGTTAATTTGTTAATTTTGTTTTATGTTAGATGATTAAAATAAAAATGTATGTGATATTGCTGGTGGTTGTTATATTGCTTTTGTTTTGTGTTAATTATGTTAGAACTAATTTTAATAATATGTTTAAACAATTATAATAAATTTAACAAATTTGAAAAATTAATTATTAAATAAAAATTGGATAATTAATAAATCATAAATAGTAAAATAAAATGAATGGAGCGTCAGATGGAGCAGATGCTGCAGACCATACAACAAATGCAGCAGCAGTCCCCCATCCAGATCAGCTGACCGATCGCACCAGGGCCGACGATGATGACTCTTTCGATTATCTTATCCAGTCTTCTAGTCATTACGATATGAATTATTAGATTTTCATATTAGTTTTTTTATTTATATTTCTATGTATTGTAAAAATATATGTTATTTATCATTTGGATATAATTATAAATTTTTTAATATTATTTCTAATTTTATTTTGTACTGTTTATTTAATTAATATTTGTAAATAATTAATAACAAATAAAAGTATTTAATAAATATAAAATATAATTAAATAATAATTAATTAATCAATTAAAATAAAAATTTAAAAATAAATAAATTATATATACCGATGGTCTAGCCGTCGGTAATGACCCATCCGAATTACCGACGGCCTGACCGTCGGTAAAGTACTTAGGTTATTATCTACTGCTTAGCCGTCGGTAATGTAGATGGGTCATTACCGACGAGCTAGACCGTCGGTAAACTTACCGACGGCCAATTCAAAAAGGCCGTTGGTAATAATTACCGAGGACCCTATTTCTGACGGATACTTGGCCGTCGGAAATCCGTTGGAAAGTTACTATTATCGACGGCCTGAGCTATTTTCTTGTGGTGGTTGACCTTTCCTCACCGCTAAGGCACCGCCCCTCACGTGCCGGCAACGACGCGTAACTGACACGTGTCACTCTATATACCATCACTGCCAGTCAATTGGTTAAAGTGGCCACGCTTGAGCGTCCACCATGCTCCACACTTGAGCGTTCCCTTGATCCACGCTTCGGCGTTCTGCTCTGGATCACTTGTTCTTCACACTTTTCTTAACCAACAAATCACACATAATTCATGCATGCAAAGTAGTAAAAATGAGGATGTTACATCAACTATTTTGTTTTTGGGTGTTTTTAAGAGATTTTGTTGAAGGGTATGTAAATCAATTTATAGTGCAACAACTTCTTGTTTAAGAATTTTTACTTCATTATGGAGAGCAGGGAGAGTAATTGGTTCTTCAATTACTGATTTGGCTTTAAGAATTCTTTTAAAATCATATCCTTCAAATGAAGAGAGATTTGAAGAATTGGGTTGCTCTACTAGAGCTTTATATTTTTCCAACACTTCTAGTCTTAATTGAGGGTTGTCAATTTTTTCAACCATATCAAGAAGTATTCTAGCTTCCTTTTTAATAACATTTATTGTAAAATTACATTCACTGTCTTCACTAAAACATCCGTAGCTTTCATTTTCAGAATCTGAGGGTGATTCTTGATTTTGGTAAACTACCTCTTCTTCTTCATCAGATGATATGTCTGATGAATCATAAAGAATTAATTTTGAAATTTGCCCTTTTAAAGCTTCATCCATATTTAATCCTTTAATTCTTTGTTTTACTTTACAATCTCGGGCCATGTGTCCAGCAGGACCATACTTATTACAAATTATGCTTTTTTCAAATGACTTGTTATTTTTCTTATAAGGTTTTGTTTTGTAATATTTTGATTTGGAAGGTTTATAGTCTTTGTATTTCTTTTTGTATCTTTTGACTATTTTCTGAGGTTTTTTTTTTTTTGTTTAGAAGGTCATATCCAAATTGTTGACAAAAATTACCTAATTTTTCTTAGATGTTTTCTATTCAAATTTCGCTTTTCGATGTAATTTCAAATCTGTTAAAAATTGTAATCCAGTATTATTGATGATTGAAATTATTCTTCCATATGATAATTGTTCAAGTCGGGTTTCAGGATATTCTATATTTAGTTTACTTCGAATTTTCTGAGCAAAATCTTTTGGTAATCCTGAAATAAATCTATCTTTCCAATAAGCATGTCTACAATCTGATCGAGTATAAACTTTTGTTAAAAAAATATCTTTATACCATCGAAATTCTCCTAAGGTTAGGCAATATAAATTATTAAGGATTTCTAAGGATCTGTCTTCAAAAATTTTGTTATCTCCAATAAATGCTTGAGTAATAGAGAGTATTAAAGTCTCTACTTGATTTTCAACATTTATCGCTTGTCCATTTACAGTTTCAGTTTTTACAACGTTATAAATTAAATTTCTTTTAGTTTCAGTGAGATTACTATCCCACCAACCTTTTAAACTTCCTTTGAAACCAGAAATTAATATTTTAGCAATAGAACCGGGATTATTATTTCTGGTTCTATAAGCAGTGGCTGCCATAGTCATTTCTTCAAGAATTCTAAATATTTGATGATCTGCTAGGCCATCTAAATTCCATTCGTAGATAGCATCTCCAATATAACTAGCAGTTGTTTCTAATTCTTTCTCTTCATATTGAATATCTACAAGTGAAGGTTGAGGATTCCAATTTTTCATAATAGGGTAATTCCTTGATTTGGTGGTACTAGCTCCTCTATTTTTGGTAATTTGATCTTTAGGTTTAATAATTTGATCTATAGGTTTAAATTGATTTTCCCATTCATTGATTTCTTCAATATTAATATTAATTACATTTATTGTCTTTGAGGGAAAGGGTGAAGTCTGAGCTGCAGAGAGCTTCAAAGCAGACAATTTTTTATTTATTTCTTCTAAAATTTCTTCAGATTCGGTTTTAAGTTTAATTTCTTTAATTTCAGAATCGGAAAATTTATAAGGAGTTATTATTGGTTTTTCGAATTTCTTTAAGGAGGATGAGGGATTTTCTTCTGAATTATCTAAATTAATGGCTACTTGATGAAGTAACTGATTAGTATAGTTTAATTGATGTTGAACATTTTTAATATCATTTTTACTAGGGGAGCAATCTCTATTGTTTTATCTACATGCATCATTTTAAAAGGTGAAGCTATTACCTCTGCCTTATCAATATTTGGAAAGCTTATTTCTTCTAAAGGAGAAATTATTGAGACAACATCTTTTCCTTTAGCAGTTCTCCAAATTCTTTTTGCTGAATTAAGAGTTTTTAATTCTAGTTTTTGGAAACAATGTCTTTCGAACCATTGAAAGTAAGGAATATTTTGTTGTTTCTTTTCTAAATATTTATAATATCTCTCCTTAAATTCTTTAATCTATTCTTGTGAAATATGACGGAAAAACCATTCTCTTTTTTCCTTATTTTTATCACTAAGAAACTCTTTTTTAAGAAGTTCTCTATCCATTTTGAAGGTACTTATCATATTTAACTATGATGACTCAAAAGCTTGAGCTGCTTCAGATTGAGTCAGAGAACTATTATTATTATTATGAGTCAATGGTATATCTACTTGATAATTAGGTCTAGGAATAGTTGGATGCTCTTGTACTCCTACTAGTTTTAATGAATGCATAGGTGGAGTTATTGATTCTACCGAGCTTCTTTGTTTTTCCATTATTTTTAATCATTCAGATGATCTAGATGAAGGAGGGTATCTTGAAGATTCACATCTAGAAAAAGGTGCGAAATTAATTGAAATATTTTTTGATTTATATTCAAGAACCGTATCTAAGATAGAAGGTTCAAGTTCTTCAAGAGGTAGTATTTCTTTTAAATCCCATATTAAGTTTCGTGAAATTTCTTCATGCCTTAACCTCTGTGAGGTTACCGCATTAGTTTTTTCAAAATTTGCTTGTAGTAAAAGAGTTTCTCCTTTTGGTGAGGCATATAATGCCTTAGGAGAAATATTAGATCTCATAGCTTTATAATAAATTCGATATATTATTGCTAAGGGATATGAGTTAGGATTCCAAGTTCCTTCCCTTATTTTAATATCTAATATAATATTATGTTTATTTCTTCCTAAACTTTCTAAAGAAATAGTATAATTTGGATAGTTATTAAAATAAGCGGGACCATCCTGAAGATTAGTTTCTATAATTGATAGGATCTGATCTTCAAAACGAAAAGGTCTAGTATCTCATAAACAAACACAAATAGGTGTATCAATTCCTAAACGATGTCAGGGTTTAACAGCAACTTGTATTAATTCCATATGCAAAAATTTATATTTTTTCTTATGTTCTTTTAGCATAGATAAATTTAATAAATCTATGCTGTCTTGAGGTTTATCAACATTAATGGTGTATTCAAAGGTTTTAATAATATAGTTTGGGACCCATTTATCTAATAAAGTTGTTTTATAAATTTCTGAAACTTCTAATTTAGGAATGTTCCAATTATTTAATTTCTTTTCTATTTCTGGAATTATTATTTGATGTTCATTTATCAAATTGTTATCAAATTCTTCTCTACTTATACTTCCTTCATCTACTTCTAATTTTTATTTTCCTTTCTTAGAAACTATCCTAAGTAGTTTAGACATAGTGACAAAACCTAGATATCCGTATCTATAGTAATTTTATTCCTTACCAAATGGCGGGATCACCTTGGGTTACCAACGGATTTACCACCCTCTTCTTCGAGCTTTACTATCGAGAACACCCTTATTACTGACCAACAACACGCTAACAAGGAAACATAAAAGTTACTTATAGATACCAGAGCATTAGGCTATATATATATATATATATATATATATATATATATAGGGATGAAAAAAGATCAATAATATCAGATGTCAAATTAAAACTTTGATACCAAATCTTATCCTTTCATTTTAATCTAATTTGAAGGTTGAGATTAAGTCATTAAAAAAGTGACATGCTAATCACATGACTCTCCATTGTCTCCTCCCTTCTTCTTCCTTTCACTCTTCGGTTTTTTTCGTCAACAACAGTAGAGAACCGTAGTACCCTACTGAAGTTGCGCCGTCGATGTTTAAGAGAAACCCCATATCGAATCACTCACATATTGAACTTGATGAATCAGCTTTTGACTATCTCATTGGGTTTAACCTTTTTGTGGCACAAACTAAAACAGCTACACCGCATGCCCTGCAAAGCATCGATTCCTTTACTAATTGACAAACTATATTGTTATAAATAACAATAAATTAAAAAAAATTTCTCTGCACAATCAAGTACTTCCCTGTCGTCCTTATCCCATTGATTCAATATGGGTGTGGGATAACTAGGATTTTGATCAATTTTGATAAATTTATTTGTCATATATCTTTTATCTGTTTCATCAAGTTCAATATGGGTTGATTCTATATGGGGCTCTCTTAGACGGCTAAGTTCAACAGGGTTCTCCACTTCTCTGCTGTTGCTGACGAATAAAAAAAACCAAAGAGTGATAGGAAGAAGATGGGAGGAGACAATGGTATAACTCATGTGATCAACATGTGACTTTTTTAATGAGTTAATCTCAACCTTCAAATTAGATTACAATAAAAGGATAAGATTTGATGTCATTTGATGTTATTCCATATATATATATATATATATATAAGATTTGATGTCATTATATATATATATATATATATATAGAGAGAGAGAGAGAGAGAGAGAGTTACTAAATAGTGAAGGGTGTTTTTGTCTTTTAGATAATTTGTCCATTGTACAAAAAAAATTATCAATGGTTTGATGAGTAACAAGAATTTGGTTTTTTTTTTTGTCCATCGTATCATTTTTTGGCGTGTCCTCTAACCACTTCTTAAATCAAATATGGAATAATTATTTTTGTGTTGTTCAGTCCCTTACTTTTTTTTTTTTTTTTTTTTGTGTGTTTTATGAATTTTTTGAGATTGAGTAAAAATTAGAAATAATAATAAAGGAGGGTAAAGAAACATTTAACTAAAGTAGATAACCCGTCCTCTTTTTGCGACAGTCATTGCATCCATTTTGAAAAAAACTCCACAAAAGTGAAAAAAAAAAAACTCTTTAAAAGTGAGGTTTTATATGTAGTGAGCAAATATGGGTTGCTTCATTTGGAATGGTTGTAACTTCTAAAGTTTTATGTGAGCTCGCCTGAAGAAGCTGCATCAAAATCACTAGGAAAATGATTACCAGAGGGGTTAGGAAAAAGGTGCCAAGGGAAAGGGAGGAGACTATGGTATGTACCAGAAAACAATATGGCAGGAGATACAAATGCATTATGAGATAAGATCTTAAACATGACAACCCTTATGTTCAACACCATACAAAAGGAAACAACAAAAACATACATAAGGTTAAAGTATAATGTACTCGTGAGGTTGAAGAAGACCAAAATAAGTACAACCAAAGATCTTAAGGGGGTTGTAATCTAGAGGAACATGAAAAAATGTTCAAAAGAAGACACATTACCTAGAATAGCTGATGGAAGACATCCAACGACATAGATATAGGTAATAGTGGTTTCATGCTTAGTGCACCAATGACAAGAGGAAATGGGCATAGCTCAGACAAAGTCAAGAATATGACAGTGTTTTCATTTAGCACGACCATTTTGTCGAGATGTACTAGGACATGGAAACTTAGACATGGTACCCTTTTTAGCAAGAAAGGTGAGAAGCTTGGAATCATGATATTCAGAAGCATTATGTTGACACAAAACTTTATTCAATTTTGAGGATTGAGTTTTTAACTGTGCAACAAAACTGTTATAAATGTATGGAAATTATGAGAAATTTTTCACCAAGTATATCCAATTGAAATGAAAAAAATCATCAATAAAGATCACAAATAGTGACAACACCCAATAATAGGTGTGGGAGTTTCCCCGAAAATATCATGATGCTAAAAGATCAAAAGGATAAGTAGAAATATAAGTACTTTTGCATTTTAAAATTTCTCAAGAGATCCTTGGTATACTTTTGATGGTGGATAAGAGTACCATTCTTATCTTGCTTTACTTGCGGTCCAAAAAAAACTTAAGTTCTTCTATCATTCTCAGCTCAAACTCACTTTACACCAGTTTAGAAAACTCCTTACATAGTATCTACTTTACCTATTTCAAAACCATTATCTATGAGAAAATAACTTAATATATCATATAGGGGTGGGCATGGGTACGGGTCGACCCTCGAACCCGGTGTACCCAATCCAACCCAACCCACAAATAATGGGTTGGTTCGGGTCATTGGGTTGGGTTGGTTTCTAAATAAGGAGACCCATAGCTTATGGGTTGGGTGCTGGGTCCAAAGATTGTAAATCCACTCAACCCAACCCAACCCACATATTGAGAGGAATATTATAAGCCCAGCTATTGGAGCGTGGAGTGACTCTTCTATCTTGAATTTGATGACTCTTCTTTAATACTCAGCCGCCTAAATTGGAGTGACCATTTTTTGGTTACATGAGTATAAATAGTTTGAAGACATACAGAAATAGCTTGAAGACATAATCAGTGAAATTGTTTAGGAATTGTTTGAAGACATTATTATTTTTTTTATTTCACTTGTTTGTTTAATTTTGATGGATATTGTGTTCGACATTGAAGTTATATGCTTCATTTTGTATTTAGAAGTTCAAATTAATGCATTGGTAGTATTTTTCTTCCCTATTTTTCCCCCATTATTTGCTTTTGATAAAAACAAAATAATTTACTATCAAACCCGGTCACCCGACCCAAACCAACCCATATAAGGTTGGGTTGGTTTGGGTTACATGAAAATTTTCGAAGAAACCGATCCAACCCAACCCATATTTATTTGATTGGGTTGGGTCTTTAAATGCACCAAAATCCACCCAACCCGACCCATGCCCACCCCTAATATCATATCATGCTCTAGGAGCTTTACAATGCTTTAGAAAGCTAAAAAACATCAATATATGTTATATCTTCAAAGCCAAGGCGTTGCCTAACATCTACTTCTTTATCTATGAATCAATTCAAGAAAGCACACAATTTTAAACCATGTTCAGTAGCATAAGCAAGTAGTATTCTGATGGCTTCTAGTCTAATTACAAGAGCAAAATTTTTATCATACTTAATATCGTCTTGCTTATTATACCCTTGTACAGCTAGTATATATAGCTTTGCTCCTTACCACTTTGCCTGCTTCATCAATCTAGTTTCTCAAAAACCACATTATTCCAGTCACAGTGTGCGTTGTTTTAGGGGTGGAACTAGTAAGGTACCCGCGCCAATGCACGGGTCACTTTCATTTTTAAGCATGTTCTAAATGGCCTGTTCGTAAAAATGTATTATATACTAATAAATTTAGATATACTAAATCCATGTATAACAACTGTTATGAAGAAAACAAAGATTACATCAACAATATAACAACTTCCCAGTAGGTAAGAAATAACATGTGCTTTGTATATTCATGACAATATAAAATTGATATGTGCTCAAATATAATGAATTTATATCGGCAAACTCAATCCAAGCCAAAGCATACTTCCCGCATGTATATATGTTCATGACAATGCTTCCTAGGTATATATATCTAAGCCAAAACTTGTTTTCCGTGCAGACTTGAAAACACATGAAATATTAGCATGTGTAACAAACAACAATTTCCTACTATATATATATATATATATATATCAAATATATTTGTCACAACTAAGTGACAAAACATTTCATAACTATATATAAGTTCTGTCTGTGTTGGTAGAAGAGGCTTTTGTAAAAGACTGGGTCAGTTTTGGTTCTTGACCTGTATTTAGGGTTCTTGACCTGTATTTAGTTCATGATCCTCAAAAAACAATAGATAAAATCCATTATAAAAATGAAAATATTAGAATATGCATGACAAAGAACATGATGTTTTTTCATCTTCAAGTTTTATCTAAAACATCACTTTCCTAAAACATCATCATTAAAAAAAATTAGAGCGATGTCTACTGCCCATCAAAAAAATATATCCAAATTCAATTAAATTAGAATACTTAGTTTATGTCTTTCATATAAGAAAACTTACCCAAATTCTTCACTCAACATTTATACACACAGAGATAAAAGAAAAATTCATGTGCACCATAAATGGAGCTTCTAATATTTTATATCTTTTTTTTCCTTTTTGGTTATATCTATATAAATTAAGCAGCAAAAGATCAAAGGGCCTCCCATTAGTTTATGATGGGAAAAAAGGAGATCCCTTGCTTGAAACTTCATACACAATGTGCATTATATAACCTTTGTTTTTTAATTATTACCTTGGACAACATGTTATGTAGGATATCATTTAAAAAATGAGTGTTTTTATTCGCAAAACACATAGATGCCATTATATATGGTACTGCTGCTGGTTACAGAATCTTAGGCTACAAATTATTTGATGCAAAGGAAATTTGCTCACCCGAAAAGCCCATTTAATGATACAATCATACAACTTATAGTCTGTGAACAAATCAATTGATGCATGCATTGACCATGATCACAGGTGTCATGAAGAGTCCAAAAATATGCTAAGAAATCAACTGTATATTCTACAAAAGAAAAAGGTAATAATTGAAGGTAGTAACTTAAATAGATATAAAATACATGACACAAATAATAAAAATTACCCAGTTTTCAAGCCAAAAATTATATTCTAATTACAAACTCAACTTATGCTTGAATAGAAAGACCATGGTCAGAATGTAGCCATAAGGACATACAACACTCTACCAAGATTGACTTGTTATCAAATGAGTAGCAGTATGGATGGGTTACCTTCAATGTAAAGTACCCTTTAATAATGTGAGAAGTGAAGTCAATTTGCAAGGATCATTGACTAATTAGTCATATGAATCATAAAACAGAGGATTTGAATTATGAAAAAAAATGTTGGCGATATACATATTATTGGTATAATAGAAGTCCTGTTGTTCTCAATCCCTCTCTTCATACTCAGACCCTCCTTTTGAGAATGCAGCAGTGAGGGCTCCTCAACACAACAGCTAAAATGATAGACCTGCAATGTGGAATGAGAAAGAACAAAAAAAGGATATGCTCCAAATAAATTTCTATGCTGATTGCTAGATAAAAGTACATTAAAATAGAAAGCTATCCCAATTTGAAGGCCATATATTATATCAATAAGCACTATTTAGAGCATAATGAGCTTAACAAAAGGAATAGGTGGCAAGTTGTGAGAAGAGAGGAGGATTCTCACATCTATGACTCTATGACTTTGAGCTTAACCACATTTTAAGAAATGCAGGTTATCCTGTTACATGTATTATAACAATACTATAAATATTTTCTAATACCTATTATCTTTTCCTTCTTTCCTTTCATTTTTTTGGACTTATCTATCTGCAACAGTGTTCTCCCTAACCTGAATGCTAAACTGCAAGTCCATTCAGTGATTAATATAACTATTATTTCTGATGAAACTATAGCACCAAGAAGGTTGAAGGTTTGTTATTAATATGACTATAACTATTATTTCTTTTTTGTTTTTTTTTTAATTTGTGATTGTTGTTCTGCCTACTATAATTCAATTCAATTTGTTCCAAGCAGGGAAAATACCAAGCAGTGGTAGTTTGTTTCATTCTTGGACTCAAGTCCCTTGCTGCATGGAATAGTACTTTGACAATAGGAGACTACAACTACAAACTGTTCCCTATAACAATCATGCAACTACAAACTGTTCCCCTAACCTTTCATAACTTATAAGACATTAACAATCATGCAAATGCATGCAAATATTTGATTGAGACATCAGTATATCCTTAATTTCCCAAGTCATCATAAAAAAAGTGTTGACGATATACTTTTATCTGTGTTCCTCTATCAAATAAAAAAATTCTCATATCACTACAACATTTTTTGTTTTAGGTAACGCTCGAATAGGTAACATGTTAAAAATGTTGCCTAAAAGTACATTAGCTAACAATTTACAACTGTTTCCATAATATCTATGTCTTTGGCAACACTTCTTGTTAGATAACTGTTGCCTATTCTTATATTATAAACAACAATTATGCGAAAAATGTGATCAGAAGGTAAAAAAAATGTCGCCTTAGACAATAGGTAACGCTCGAATAGGCAACGCTGAGAATTGTTGCTTGAAACATTAGGCAACATTTTTCTTTGCTATGACTACATTTTTTTAACTATTCCTATAAAGCAAAAATGTTGTAGTGTATGAAGCTTGTATATGCACCAGACAGCTTCATTCACCTTCCAACCTTAATCCTCAGGGGTTGTTTGACATTCAAATTGAGGAGAACATAACCCATTTGTTTCAGCTACTGAGTTCTGTTGCATCATGTATTTGCCCTGACAAAGGTATACTAAGCACTATAATGTTACGATGATCCTGGGAGTATTTAGGCAAAGACTCTTCGCACAGTTTTGCGTCTGTGTACCAAGTACTTGTATGACTCCCATTTCTATAGCCTATACCAAACTTCTTGTTTGGGTTTCTAGCATAATTGTCAAATTGAAGGTAACAGATAGGTTGTTGTTGTAAAAAATATCAAACTTTGTAACTTCGGGTTCATCCCAATACACACTGGTCGACTATGTTGAAAACAAATTAGTATTTATCATACTTTTGTATAAGGAAATAGAAACTGATAATGACCGTACTTTTATATGAAGAGCATTAGACCCTCTAATTTTAATATAAATACATCATGAAAATGCAACACAATTCAAATTAGTCCGGTACGTTCTCCCAGAAAAACAAATATATTATTATGACCACTATCAAGATAATTTTGATGTATCCAGAAAATGAAGCACTAAGCAATTAAATGTATGTAGTTAACGATTTCAGATGGAGAACCAATCTCCTTCAACCATCCAAACACATCAACAAAAATACTTAAAGGAAAACCTCAGAGGAAAACAAAACAATAGGGAAGGCAAAACGTAGCAGAAGATGCTGCTACCTTAAGAGTGTTGTATATGCCTCTTTTGTAGATTGAAGTTATATTCATGCAACCATTAATCTCAGGACCATATGACCACATCCAAGTCTGAGTATAAGTGAGGATTTGAAACCATTAGCATTGCCATCTTTCAATGATATATTAGGAACTTTTTTACATAAAAATGCAAAATAAAGTTTCCTCAAGAAACAAACATTTGGCATGCAAATAGCATACATGCATCAATGGTAGCAACTCTGCTTCAGCTTACCTATGGTGGATTTATTTATCACTCTTTGCAATGGCATTAAAACGCTAAAAGGTCACGTACATGCATTAAGTAATGCTAAATAACCGTGGATTTGAAAGGGGAAACTTAGGCTAACCGACACTACAACTAAATGAGGGAAAAGAAAATTTGAAAGAGAGAAAGAAATAAATAATCAAAGAGGAATTTGAATGAAGCAGAACATGAACTACCCCAATAACAAGAACAGTGTAAAAAGCCATCCTTTTTTTACACTACTTTGCAAAACCCATGAGTGAAAGATTCAATTTTTTTAATCCCTAAACTTTCTTTAGTTTTCTTGAGAGACAAACAGATAGCACAATAAATGGAAAGAATAAACAGAAGAAGAAGAAAAAGAAAAAGAGTAGAGAAAAATGACAAACCTTGGAGAAAGAATTGATCTTCTTCTGTCGCTTCCCATGATCGATGACTTCTTTCCATAGCTATAGAGAATCTGCATAATAATATCGATTTGAATGAAAAGTAATAGTTTCACAACCAACATTTGGAATCATTATAACACACATAAAAAAAAATGGAATGAAAAGTAATAGTTTCATAGCCAACATTTCACCTTAATATCTCTTGCAACCTACTAAAGCTGTGTAGCCTAGATAACACCCTAAATTTCATTTCAGACAACATTGAAACTAAAGCACAAAAAATACTTGAAATCTGATGTGCCTTCTATGAGACGACCCTCCTTTCTCAAAAGGATAATCTCATTAGTCCCAAACTTATATTACTAACTATGCCTTACCATATTATAGTGATAGCATGGTATTCAAACAACGTAGCGGAAACAAGCGCATGAAAAAAAAACGTACAAGCATACAAAAAGCATAGCCAAACATATCAAAGTAAACGCAGATAAAAGTAACTATACAGCTACCATGCATATCTGATATCACTAATGTAACACCCCCCTCGCGGGTGCTACGTACTCGAACTGAAATGCGGAATAAATCAAGAAAATAAATGCTGGTTGCTTTCGGAAAATACTTTAATTAAGTAGCTAGGTTCGAAATCGTGGTTCTAAAAATTTTCTGCATGCATAGACAAAACAACTCAAGACGAAGAAATAAATTTAATATCACACGTTAATATTCACTGTTCATAAAAACATAAGCATGACATAAAACCTGGTCTAATATATAACATATTACAGACTTACAGACTTAAGAAATAAGTTCAACATACGTGCAATAATATAATATAAGAATGTTTCAAAAAGAATGACTCCTAAGCTGGTCGGGCTAAGAATAGCCATTGGGATACAACCCAAAGTCGACTCCTTCAAAAGTATCCGTCATCTGAGTCCTCACGCCTCTGCGGGGACCTATGATCAACATATGTACATGTGTTCCAAGAACACAACAGGGTGTCCAACATGTACAGGCAAAGGTGAGATAATCATATAAAGTTTATCACGATAGCCGCACAGGCGACAAACAGCAGTATAAACATCCACAGATAAAAACAGTTATATGAGCAGTTATCTATATAACACAATATAACATCCCAAACACTACATGAGTTATAATAATGCATGAGACGTCAATATCATCTTTCTAGTTCATGTACTTCGGAGATTCTAACTTCCCAACATAGAGCGATAGGCCACAGTAACACCCGTAACACAATTGTCCTCATGAGTCGGCCTCTCTATTTAGGTCCGACCTCCAATTGTTCCAGGGTACCACGTCATAACCATATCCTGAATACGCCAGTCTCTGATCGAGTTCGTTCGTGTTTGGCAGCTGATTTACCACGGCACGGGGTTGCTACGCCACCGGCCACTTATGGGATCTCGAACACAGAGTGCCCCTATAGACCTAGCGGTCTTGACTGATTAAATTCTCAACTACTAGAGTTGTAGCTCGGTTTCAAATGGCATGTCTGCCGGTTCATGCATGTACACAGAAAGTTTTCTGTTTTCTTTGTGTTCATTCTTTCAAATGTCGAGACATAAAGTCCACGACTCGTTTCAAAAAGGCATTAAGCCCACTCAAATCAAAAACACAGGACACGAAGTCCGAGTGCTCAATCTATAAAACACTAGCCCCAATGTCTCGACTACTAGGTTTGGGCTCATCTCAAAGGTTCATCATATTTCTTTTGGTTTCGTTTTTCTCAAAACAACTTTGGAAAACAAAATACGTTCACTATTCTTGAAACAAAACATTTCTTTATCAAAGGAAACATTTTCCGGGAAAAACACGCTCTTTGAAAACAAAACCGTTTTCTAAGGTTTCACGCCTTTTTAAAACTTTACTAAACAAAACACATTTTGCACGACTTTTCACAAAACCACTTTTTACTTTTCAAAAGAACATACTTTTCAAAAAGGAAACTTAACTTTTCTTGAAAAGCAACACATTTTCCCAAAACCACTTTTTGATTTCAAAACACGGTTTTCAAAACTTTGATTTCGGTTTCGAGTCTTTTAATAATTTTCGAGACATAGCCAGTCCTATACTCATCCAGGATATATATATATATATATATATATATATATATATATATATATCAACAGTTCCATATCACATTAATATCAATCAAGGCATCCAAACCACAAATTCAAGGCATCCATGCCACAAATTATCAACAAGTGTGCAAATATGTTTCATTAAGTAAAACAAATCCATACATCATTCAAACTCATCTCCAATTCAATAATCAAGTCATCATAATACATATATCAAACATGTACTATGAAGCTAACAAACTTAAATGACTACCTCCCTTTATCTCACAAAAGGGTTCAATCCAAACTCGATCGGTTCTCGGCTCCGGTTCCGATATCGTTCGCGAAGCCTAAAACAATCAAACACAATTCAATTCAAAAAACAAATCAACATCAATCTATAACATCAAAACATAAATTTTCTTCCCCTAAAAGGCATAGGGTTCGGCCATGAAAGGGTAAAAACGCTAGGGATCTCATTTGGTTCCAAACTTTTGGATGGTTGGTTCATAAGCTTTGTTAACACTAATACAAGTCCTATGACTCAAAAATGTGGGACAAAACTCATGGATTTTTCTCATGAAGCTCTCGGCCTCTTTGGGCAAACTAGGCTAGGAATTGATTTGGTTTTCCATCACTTGGATTGAAGGACACTAGGAAAGCTAAGGATGGAATCAAGAGTTAGAAATCAAAAATTTGATGAAAAACACTATTCATCTTCTCCCTTAGGGTTCGGCCATATTGGGATAAATGAGCTAGGATGAGAATTGAATCATAAGCTCTTGCGTTTAGGTAGAGAATGATGAGGTGAGTTCATAGAAATTGGTTTCACATCAAAAGGATTTTTCTACAATTTCCTATGGATTTTCAAACTTTAGGATCTAAGAATGAGTTTCATGAAAATGGAGTTTTGATCTTGAGATTGAGAGAGATTCAAGAATCTAGGAGATCATAGAAGTGATCATACCGTAGAATGGAGGAAGATTGGTCAAAGATTCAAGGTTTTTCTTCAAGATTTCAAGGTTTTCTCAAGGTATCAATGGTGGTTTCTCTCAAAGGAAGAAGATGGTGTTCTTGGGGGGCTGACTACGTGAAATGAGGGGCTGAGAGTTCCAGCCTTCTTAAAAGCTCATTAAGGGTAAAAAGGTCATTTGGTTCAAAGGGTAAAATGATAAAAGTGTAAAAGACTAAGGTTAGGGGCATTTTGATAATTTCGCATCCTGAAATTCCCAATCGTCATGACGACTCTGGCATACTCTTCCAAGTGAGCTAGCATGATGTGGTGTCAATCATATCCGTTGTCGGGTCTCGTTGAATCCCTTTACGACTCCAAACGTCTCCCGAATTGATTATACGTCCAAATATAATATTTTATTATTATTTTTCGGACGTCGGCACAAATTTTAACAAAGATGTAGGAAATTAAATCCTGACACTTACTGTCTCGTTCACAAGTCCAAATTAGGTCTCGATAGTAGAAAAAGGCTATTATCCGTGAAACATGTAGACCGGGCTCCGTTTGAGCTTCCGCCCGAAACTTAACCATGGCTTCCTATGGTTGTGTAGGACATTCCTATCTTCTCAGAATATTTTATTTCCATCTCTAAGGCCTTGAATAAAATATAAGTTCCTAAATACTGATTAATTAGTAAAACTCGAAAATCGGGGTGTTACACCATCAGTAGGGCACTGTACATACATATACAATCTGTTTAACCAAAAACTAAAAGAAATGGAAATACAGACAAAAGCAAAAGAAGACCCTCGGAACTCACCAGCACTACCCGTCCCATACACAAAAGTACATAAAAAGCTCTCAGCTCACAACCTAGGACGCACTGGCAGGCTCCCACCAACAATGGTGAGGATGCCCTGAACTACCCTGGCCCTCGCCATGAGTACGCGTATACCTCACCAAAGGCTCATACTTCGATGAAGAGCTGGACACAACCACCCTATGCCTGCGGTAGGTCCTCAAGTACTGGTCGATCCTCCGGCGCTGACCTCGATAGACCAAGCCTTTGCTGTTGGACGCATGCGAAGATGCTGGCTCGACCCAGGTGTAGTCCCGCTCATGACGCCTCGATGGCAACCACATAAGTGGAAAGGGTAAGAACTTCATAACTCTAAAGGGTCATATAATGTCCTCCCTGTGCGATGCCCCTCCTCGGAATAGTATGCTCACCGGCCCTGTGTAGACCGTCAGAAAAGTAGAGCGGTCCAAACGCCACCCCCGATCAACGTGATAGATGATCTCGATCAGGCCCGACACCGGCATCCTCGGTGCCGATGTGATGTAAAGGTGCGCCCTCAGATCCATCAACTGGCTTCTTGTCTTCAAGCGAACCGAGAACCAAATAGATATGCAAAAAGCAGTAGGGAGATAAGAAACAGAGTGCATAGCAATGTCGGAAATAACAGCAGCAGTGCGGTAAACAAGTATCATATAACAAGTAGCAGGTACAACAAGTATGACAGTTACTGCACTCAAACATACGTCTCCTAAGACAACACATGCAACAAGCATCCATCTCCATGAGTCTCACACTCAGATCAATCCTCTAGACCGGGATTGTGATCCCAAGCAGCATGTCGGCCGAAAGCTCATGAAAACTGGTTCCACATCGGAACGGTTCCACACCCGAACAAGTCCACATTGGAACAGGTTCTGTGTCAGAATGGAGTTAGTTTATCCAAGAAACCGAACCACTCACTGTGACAAGTAAGAGTGCATCCCCAGTTCGCACCGGAACTAGGGTATCTCGATCGCCTCAGAATGTTAGCCTGGAATATGGAAAGCTCTAGGATTAGTCGAGCAAACTAGACTGGATCGGGCGTCACGACAGGATAGAAGCTACCTCATCCCTCACTGTCAACTATTCCCGAGACCGGCAACCTCCCTAAGGTCACTCACTTGACCACCCCATCTACTTTCCGTACTCGCACTCAGGTACAACTAATCTCGTATGAAGCTGGCAACCCATACTACCTATCATACGGCCTAGCCACTTGGCAGCTGATGATATGCAACAAATATCCTCAACGGGCTTGGTATCGGATCTCACACCTAAACACTCAATCAGAAACATCACGATGCCACTGCATCCACACGGCCACAAGCTCGACGCCACGCGTCCACGAGCAACAGCTCAAACATCACGGCCACAGCCTCAAGAAACCAGCATAACAGCAACGACACCATCCACGGTATCAACCCGATAGCAACATGACACACAACCAAACTTAACTCTAACAACATTCCGCCACCACAAGACAATTACCACAAATAGCATAATAGCAACAATAATAACCTCTAATGGCATTCCGCCACTACATGACAATTACCACAAATAGCATAACAAAAACAATAGCACATAGTAACATATCACATACCAAGTAGCATATAGGCACTTAGACAGATAGCAACAACAGCAATCAACATTTCGACAGTCATACGAAGTAGATCATCCTCAATCAATAGTTCGCTAACCTAGGGTTTCCAAACTTAATAGCGATAGCCCAAAGTAAGCTAAACCTAGGATTTAGGTACTTTATCAGGGCTCAACCACTTGTACGGTTAAGGCTTCCCTACATATAACAGAAAACACACTAAACTACTCTTGCTTTCTCAACGGTAGCAGTACTCTTTCTCCCCACCAGAATAGTTAGTGCGAATCTTGGCATGATCAGCGGCAATTCCTCCCTCGCAGCAAGAACAGTCACGAACAGCCCCAAATAGACGCCCTATTTTGAAGTTTTGAAACTGATTATGTTATTCGGTTTTTGAATTAATGTAAACAATTATTTTGGACTAATATTATATTAAGTATTTATTCAGTGTTTATTTAAGAAACAATTTTATTTTTCCTGATTTTATTTAAATTATTAATTTGGGTTACTAATGTAACGAAGGGCGTTACACAACGTGTGGCGATGTTGCTTTCGATACCCTATTATAGCGGTATTTAATATTTCGACACCCCAATTCATTGGTAGTATTACTTTCGATACCCCTATCATAAGAGGTATTGCAGTAAACAGCAATCATCACATTTACAGTTATTAATTAATGCCATAAACCCCAATATCATCATACAGTCAAATACAATATGTCAATCAACCAAATCATGTACATATCATTCATATCATAGCATCAATCTCAATAATAAACATTTAATTGACAGTAGAAACACTTTATAAGGAAAACCCCCAAATTTGTAAAACGTTTTTTGAAAGCATAACCCAAACCCCAAAACGATTTGCACCATGGAAAGGGTGAGAAAGAGTATTTCTACTCACATCTTAAAGACCTCCAAGAAGCTCCAAGCATTTGGTCACGAACGTGCCAAGAAGTTCCTCAAGAATCTCCCCCTTTCTTCCTCCTCTAGGCTCCTTCTACTCTAGAACCATCTTCTCCATGCTCCTCAATCCTCAAGGGCAAGCAAAACTGTGTTTTAGGTTGCAAATAGGATTTCTAGCCACACTAGGGGTGTTATAATGGTGTATATATAGTGTTGCACTGTTCTTTGTTTAAAAATCCTATTTATTTAACGCATCTTACATAGAGCACGGTCGTGCCAATCAGCGTCAAAGTTTGCGAGGTTTCCAACACGGGCATGCTAACAGGTAGCATGGTGCGGCTCAGACCGTGATCGCTTTTGGCATGGGCGTGCCAACATTAGCACGGGCGTGCCAAACAGCGTCAAATTTGTCCATTTTCCGACACAGCCTGCTAACAGATAGCACGGCGCGGCTCAGACCGTGCTCTATTCAGCACAGGCGTGCCGAATGTGAGCACGGGCGTGCCAACGTTACAGTGACAGATTTGCAACTTAAAACTTCTTTCTTTTTTTTTTTCCATCTTTTGGTCAACTCATCACCCTTAAGGTTCAAAGTCAACCAGTCTAGGCCTCCCTAGCACTTTATTAATTTTATTTGCTAAGGTTTAAGTCTCTTATACTTTTATTTAATTTTTGGGATGTTACATTTTCTTCCCTCTTTTAAGAATTTTGTCCCCGAAATTAACTCCATACTTAAGCACACCCCAAAACTTAGGACATCAACAAGACGGAAAAGTAATGTACCTCGATTCATAAGATCTCGATACTGGCGCATCATATCCTCCTCAAGTTCCCTAGTAGCTTCCTCAGGAGTTAATCCTTCCCAAACCACCTTCACCAAAGGAATTGTCTTGTTCCGCAGAGTCGTAGTGCTCTTGTCGACGATCTGACTAGGCTTGGGCTTAAAGACAAAGTTATCTCTTAATTGTATTGACTCAGGAGCTATTATATGAGACTCATCATGTACATATTTTCTGAGTTGCAATACATGGAAAACATCATGAAGGTTTGACAATAAAGGTGGAAGAGCCAATTGGTAAGCAACAGGCTCGACTCTTTTTAGAATTTGTAAGGGACCAATGAATCGCGGATTTAGCTTTTTGACTTTCATGGATCTTCCCACCCCAGTCTTAGGAGTGACTCTCAAAAATACATGCTCACCTTCTTGAAATTCTAAAGGCTTTCTCCTCTTATCGGCATAGCTCTTTTGCCTACTCTGCGCAGTGCGCATTCTCTCCCTAATCAACTCAATCCTATATGTGGTTTGCTGAACTAAGTCAGGTCCTATCAAGGTCTTCTAACCTACCTCACACCAACACAAAGGGGATCTACACTTTGTTCCATAAAGAGCTTCATAGGGTGCCATGCCTATGCTAGCGTGATAAGTATTGTTATACGTAAACTCTATGTGGGGTAAAAACTTATCCCAACATCCACCTTCATCTAAAACACATGCTCTAAGCATGTCCTCATGGGTCTGAATGGTCATCTCTGACTGACCATCCCATACTTGATGAAAAGCTCTCCAAAATCTAGATGTAAACCACGGGTCTCTATCTGACAATATAGAGGTGGGTATACCATGAAGCTTGACTATCTCCTTGATATACAAGTCTGCCAATTTATCCAAGCTATATGTTGCCTTAATCGGCAAGAAGTGAGCAGACTTGGTCAACCTAGCCACTATTACCCATATGGCATCTAAACCAAAACGAGTCCTAGGCAACCCCATCACAAAATCCATGGATATTCTCTCCCACTTCCACTCAGGAACTTCTAAAGGTTGCAACAGACCTGGAGGTTTTTGGTGTTCTATCTTAACCTTTTGGCATACTAAACACTTAGACACCAAGCTAGTCACATCCTTTTACATTCCTGACCACCAACACATCTTTTTAAGGTCCTCGTACATCTTAGTTATTTCTGGATGTATGGTGAACTTTCCCTTATGTGCTTCCTCTAATATTTTTTCCTTGAGGCTCCCCTCCTTAGGGACAACGATCCTACCCTTAAACATTACTAAGTCATCAGTAGACAACTCATAACCCTCTTGTACCAACAAGGATTTCAATTCCTGATCTAAAAATTGTCCACGCCTAATATCCTCTCTAAGGTCACTATGGATCTCTAACCTGTTCAATTTCAAATCTAAGGCATTCAAAGACACCTCCAAATTCATATCTCTAAACTCCTCTAAAAGGTTCATCTCCTGCACCATGAAGCTAGACATGTGTATGGATTTCCTACTAAGGGCATCGGCCACTACGTTAGCCTTCCCTGGGTGGTACTTCAACTCAAAATCATAGTCCTTAAGGAACTCCATCCACCTCCTCTGCCTCATATTCAATTCCTTTTGGTCAAACAGCTACCTAAGGCTCTTATGGTCACTAAAAACCTCAAACTTAGCACCAAACAAATTGTGCCTCCAAATCTTAAGAGCAAAAACTACTGCTGCCAACTCAAGGTCATGCGTAGGATAATTTAACTCATGAATCCTAAGCTGCCTAGATGCGTAAGATACAACCTTGCCCTCTTGCATCAAAACACATCCTAATCCATTCTTAGAAGCGTCGCAATAAACCACAAAACTCACTAAAGGGTCCGGTATGGTCAAGACAGGCGCTGTCACTAATCTCTTCTTAAGCTCTAAGAAGTTTTCCTCATATTCCTAGTCCCACACAAAGATTTTCCTTTCCTAGTCAACTGAGTCAAAGGTAAAGCTAGCTTAGAAAATCCTTTTATGAACTTCTTATAGTAGCCAGTCAATCTTAGGAAACTTCTCACCTCAGTTACCGTCTTAGGTGATTTCCACTCTAGCACTGCATCCACTTTAGAAGAATCAACTGCTACACCACCCTTAGAAATGTTGTTTTCTAGAAATTTCACCTCATCTAACCATAACTCGCACTTCTCTGGCTTAGCGTACAAACTCTCATCTCTCAAGATTTTTAACACTACCCTCAGATGCTCCTCATGCTCCATAGCTGTTCTAGAGTATATCAGGATATCATCTATGAAAACTAACACAAACTTATATAAGAAGGGTCTAAAGATCCGATTCATGTAGTCCATGAAAACGGCTGCAGCATTCGTCACTCCGAAGGGCATCACTACGTACTCATAGTGCCCATACCTTGCCCTAAAGGTTGTCTTAGAGATGTCCTCACTCCTAACTCTAATTTGATGGTACCCCGATCTTAAATCTATTTTAGAAAACATTGCCACTCCCCTTAGGTGATCTAGCAGGGCATCAATCCTAGGCAGATGGTACTTATTCTTTATGGTCACTTTGTTTAACTGCCTATAGTCAACGCACAACCTCATACTCCCATATTTCTTTTTCACTAAAAGAACCAGCGCTCCCAATGGTGACACACTCGGCCTAATGAACCCCTTATCTAACAACTCTTCTAACTGTTTCTTAAGCTCACTCAGTTCTAAGGGTGCCATTCTATAGGGTACTACTGAAACAGGTCCACTCCTAGGTACTAGATCTATATTAAACTCAACCTTCTTAGTTGGCGATAAACTACAAACTTCCTTAGGAAAAACATTCTGGAATTCACACACTACAGGCACTGCCGCTATATCACTCTCAGCCTCTATCTTAGCAGAAAAGAGAAGTATGTATCCCTAAGCCCCCTCAACTAAGTTCTTGTGACAAGATACAACAGACAAAAAGCAATCCGACACTGAAGGGTCAATAGACATTGGTTGTGAAAGAAAAGAAATGGTTCGAGAAGAACAGTTGATAACAACAGTATTTTGTGACAACCAATCCATGACAAGTATGACATCTAGACCCGACATAGGTAAACATATCAAATCAACTTCATACGAAAAATTTTGGTACATCAAAGGACATAACCAAAGGCTTGATGAAAACCTCTCCAAAATCTAGATGTAAACCTCGGGTCTCTATCTGAGACTATAGAGGTGGGTATACCATGAAGCTTGACTATCTCCTTGATATACAAGTCTGCCAATTTATCCAAGCTATATGTTGCCTTAATCGGCAAGAAGTGAGCAGACTTGGTCAACCTATCCACTATTACCCATATGGCATCTAAACCCAAACGAGTCCTAGGTAACCCCATCACAAAATCCATGGATATTCTCTCCCACTTCCACTCATGAACTTCTAAAGGTTGCAACAGACCTGGAGGTTTTTGGTGTTCTATCTTAACCTTTTGGCATACTAAATACTTAGACACCAAGCTAGTCACATCCTTTTACATTCCTGACCACCAACACATCTTTTTAAGGTCCTCGTACATCTTAGTTATTTCTGGATGTATGGTGAACTTTCCCTTATGTGCTTCCTCTAATATTTTTTCCTTGAGGCTCCCCTCCTTAGGGACAACGATCCTATCCTTAAATATTGCTAAGTCATCAGTAGACAACTTATAACCCTCTTGTACCCACAAGGATTTCAATTTCTGATCTAAAAATTGTCCACGCCTAATATCCTCTCTAAGGTCACTATGGATCTCTAACCTGTTCAATTTCAAATCTAAGGCATTCAAAGACACCTCCAAATTCATATCTCTAAACTCCTCTAAAAGGTTCATCTCCTGCACCATGAAGCTAGACATGTGTATGGATTTCCTACTAAGGGCATCGGCCACTACGTTAGCCTTCCCTGGGTGGTACTTCAACTCAAAATCATAGTCCTTAAGGAACTCCATCCACCTCCTCTGCCTCATATTCAATTCCTTTTGCTCAAACAGGTACCTATGGCTCTTATGGTCACTAAAAACCTCAAACTTAGCACCAAACAAATTGTGCCTCCAAATCTTAAGAGCAAAAACTACTGCTGCCAACTCAAGGTCATGTGTAGGATAATTTAACTCATGAATCCTTAGCTGCCTAGATGCGTAAGATACAACCTTGCCCTCTTGCATCAAAACACATCCTAATCCATTCTTAGAAGCGTCGCAATAAACCACAAAACTCACTAAAGGGTCCGGTATGGTCAAGACAGGCGCTGTCACTAATCTCTTCTTAAGCTCTAAGAAGTTTTCCTCATATTCCTAGTCCCACACAAAAGATTTTCCTTTCCTAGTCAACTGAGTCAAAGGTAAAGCTAGCTTAGAAAATCCTTTTATGAACTTCTTATAGTAACCAGTCAATCTTAGGAAACTTCTCACCTCAGTTACCGTCTTAGGTGATTTCCACTCTAGCACTGCATCCACTTTGGAAGAATCAACTGCTACACCCCCTTTAGAAATGTTGTTTTCTAGAAATTTCACCTCATCTAACCATAACTCGCACTTCTCTGGCTTAGCGTACAAACTCTCATCTCTCAAGATTTTTAACACTACCCTCAGATGCTCCTCATGCTCCATAGCTGTTCTAGAGTATATCAGGATATCATCTATAAACACTAACACAAACTTATATAAGAAGGGTCTAAAGATCCGATTCATGTAGTCCATGAAAACGGCTGCAGCATTCGTCACTCTGAAGGGCATCACTACGTACTCATAGCGCCCATACCTTGGCCTAAAGGCTGTCTTAGAGATGTCCTCACTCCTAACTGTAATTTGATGGTACCCCGATCTTAAATCTATATTGGAAAACATTGCCACTCCCCTTAGGTGATCTAGCAGGGCATCAATCCTAGGCAGATGGTACTTATTCTTTATGGTCACTTTGTTTAACTGCCTATAGTCAAGGCACAACCTCATACTCCCATCTTTCTTTTTCACTAAAAGAACCAGCGCTCCCCATGGGGACACACTCGGCCTAATGAACCCCTTATCTAACAACTCTTCTAACTGTTTCTTAAGCTCACTCAGTTCTAGGGGTGCCATTCTAGAGGGTACTACTGAAACAGGTCCACTCCCAGGTGCTAGATCTATATTAAACTCAACCTTCTTAGTTGGCGATAAACTACAAACTTCCTTAGGAAAAACATTCTGGAATTCACACACTACAGGCACTGCCGCTATATCACTCTCAGCCTCTATCTTATCAAAAAAGAGAAGTATGTATCCCTAAGCCCCCTCAACAAAGTTCTTGTGACAAGATACAACAGACAAAAAGCAATCCGACAATGAAGGGTCAATAGACATTGGTTGTGAAAGGAAAGAAATGGTTCGAGAAGAACAGTTGATAACAACATTATTTTGTGGCAACCAATCCATGACAAGTATGACATTTAGACCCGACATAGGTAAACATATCAAATCAACTTCATACGAAAAATTTTGGTACATCAAAGGACATAACCAAAGGCTTGATGAAAAGCTCTCCAAAATCTAGATGTAAACCTCGGGTCTCTATCTGAGACTATAGAGGTGGGTATACCATGAAGCTTGACTATCTCCTTGATATACAAGTCTGCCAATTTATCCAAGCTATATGTTGCCTTAATCGGCAAGAAGTGAGCAGACTTGGTCAACCTATCCACTATTACCCATATGGCATCTAAACCCAAACGAGTCCTAGGTAACCCCATCACAAAATCCATGGATAGTCTCTCCTACTTCCACTCAGGAACTTCTAAAGGTTGCAACAGACCTGGAGGTTTTTGGTGTTCTATCTTAACCTTTTGGCATACTAAACACTTAGACACCAAGCTAGTCACATCCTTTTACATTCCTGACCACCAACACATCTTTTTAAGGTCCTCGTACATCTTAGTTATTTCTGGATGTATGGTGAACTTTCCCTTATGTGCTTCCTCTAATATTTTTTCCTTGAGGCTCCCCTCCTTAGGGACAACGATCCTACCCTTAAACATTACTAAGTCATCAGTAGACAACTCATAACCCTCTTGTACCAACAAGGATTTCAATTCCTGATCTAAAAATTGTCCACGCCTAATATCCTCTCTAAGGTCACTATGGATCTCTAACCTGTTCAATTTCAAATCTAGGGCATTCAAAGACACCTCCAAATTCATATCTCTAAACTCCTCTAAAAGGTTCATCTCCTGCACCATGAAGCTAGACATGTGTATGGATTTCCTACTAAGGGCATCGGCCACTACGTTAGCCTTCCCTGGGTGGTACTTCAACTCAAAATCATAGTCCTTAAGGAACTCCATCCACCTCCTCTGCCTCATATTCAATTCCTTTTGGTCAAACAGGTACCTAAGGCTCTTATGGTCACTAAAAACCTCAAACTTAGCACCAAACAAATTGTGCCTCCAAATCTTAAGAGCAAAAACTACTGCTCCAACTCAAGGTCATGCGTAGGATAATTTAACTCATGAATCCTAAGCTGCCTAGATGCGTAAGATACAACCTTGCCCTCTTGCATCAAAACACATCCTAATCCATTCTTAGAAGCGTCGCAATAAACCACAAAACTCACTAAAGTGTCCGGTATGGTCAAGACAGGCGCTGTCACTATTCTCTTCTTAAGCTCTAAGAAGTTTTCCTCATATTCCTAGTCCCACACAAAAGATTTTCCTTCCCTAGTCAACTGAGTCAAAGGTAAAGCTAGCTTAGAAAATCCTTTTATGAACTTCTTATAGTAACCAGTGAATCTTAGGAAACTTCTCACCTCAGTTACCGTCTTAGGTGATTTCCACTCTAGTACTGCATCCACTTTAGAAGAATCAACTGCTACACCACCCTTAGAAATGTTGTTTTCTAGAAATTTCACCTCATCTAACCATAACTCGCACTTCTCTGTCTTAGCGTACAAACGCTCATCTCTCAAGATTTTTAACACTACCCTCAGATGCTCCTCATGCTCCATAGGTGTTCTAGAGTATATTAGGATATCATCTATGAACACTAACACAAACTTATATAAGAAGGGTCTAAAGATCCGATTCATGTAGTCCATGAAAACGGCTGCAGCATTCGTCACTCCGAAGGGCATCACTACGTACTCATAGTGCCCATACCTTGGCCTAAAGGCTGTCTTAGAGATGTCCTCACTCCTAACTCTAATTTAATGGTACCCCGATCTTAAATCTATTTTGGAAAACATTGCCACTCCCCTTAGGTGATCTAGCAGGGCATCAATCCTAGGCAGATGGTACTTATTCTTTATGGTCACTTTGTTTAACTGCCTATAGTCAACGCACAACCTCATACTCCCATCTTTCTTTTCACTAAAAGAACTAGTGCTCCCCATGGTGACACACTCGGCCTAATGAACCCCTTATCTAACAACTCTTCTAACTGTTTCTTAAGCTCACTCAGTTCTAGGGGTGCCATGCTATAGGGTACTACTGAAACAGGTCCACTCCCAGGTACTAGATCTATATTAAACTCAACCTTCTTAGTTGGCGATAAACTACAAACTTCCTTAGGAAAAACATTCTGGAATTCACACACTACAGGCATTGCTGCTATATCACTCTCAGCCTCTATCTTAGCATAAAAGAGAAGTATGTATCCCTATGCCCCCTCAACTAAGTTCTTGTGACAAGATACAACAGACAAAAGGCAATCCGACACTGAAGGCTCAATAGACATTGGTTGTGAAAGAAAAGAAATGGTTCGAGAAGAACAGTTGATAACAACATTATTTTGTGACAACCAATCCATAACAAGTATGACATCTAGACCCGACATAGGTAACATATCAAATCAACTTCATACGAAAAAATTTGGTACATCAAAGGACATTTCAAACAGGCAATAGAAGTCACCAATTTATCTTTGGCAGGATTAGAAACACATAAATCCAAAGGAAGTCTAGAAACAGACAACTCTAAATTTTTAACACAACCAAGAGATATGAAAGAATAGGTTACTCCTGAATCAAACAATAGCATAACTTTTCTATCTTTAATTAAACCCATACCTTGGATCAAACTGTCAGACTCCTTCACTTCCTCTCCTTGGATGGTGAAAACTTTTCCTTAGCTTTGGGGTCTGGTCTGAGATTGTCCTCCTCCCTTGCAGACTCTAGCAAAGTGTCCCACTTTTCCATATTTGTTGCAGGAGACTTGTGCTGTGGAGCATGCGCGATCCCCGTGGTGCCATCCACATCTGAAACATTCAGCTCCCTTATCTGGTTGAGCTCCTAGGATATGCTTACCCTTTGAGATGGTAGGCATTGGTCGCAGGCTCTTCAGAAAATTACCCCATTTGCTTTGGAATTTCTTGTCTTCAAAAGTACTCTTCTCTTTTGGTTTCTCCATCTCTAAAGCTTGCATCTTCTGCTCAGCTACCCTACACTTGTTTATCAAGGTGGGGTCGTCCCGAATCTCCAAGATCCCAATAAAGTTTTGCATCTCTGGCTCTAAACCTTGCTCAAATTTGATCGCCTTCCAGTCGTCCAAAGGATTGTCCCTCAAGTACCGAGAGAACCTTGCCAAGCTTTCAAACTTAACAACATATTCATCAATAGACATTTCTCCCTGACGGAGCTGTAGGAACTCTGTTTCCTTCTGAATGCGAACTCTATGCAGAAAGTAATTCTCCAAGAAAACTTCCTTGAATTTGTCCCACGTGATTTGAGCGTCCAAGGCTAGCAAACCACTCCTAGCACAATTCCACCAGTGCTCCGCATCAGATTCCAGCATATATTTAGCGAAATCCACCTTCTGTGCATCAGCGCACCTCATCACCCGAAGATCTTCTCTAGTTTCAGCAACCACTCTTCTGCCTCAATCCGATCAGTAGTACCTCGAATTGTTGGCGGGTCATTTTTCCTATACTCTAACAGTCCCATGTACTGTGGACCCTGAGCTGCAACTGCACCAACGTTAGGCACGTTCTCGTTGTCCCTCATCTGACGGAGAGTCTTCGTCTGCTCTTGCATAACTTTGGTCATTTCGACTAAAGCTACCACAAGCGCACCATTAGTGTTACCCCCACGCCCGCCAGTAGCCATACATCCGCACACCACCAATCAAACACTGGGTTGATCAGGTCCAATATCTCAATGAATAGCATGCAGCATATATAACTCTAGCAAGCTGTCCTATGCGCCCATATTTGATTTTTGAAAAACAACCCAATACCAATTCCAATTTAGGATTGAACTGCTCTCACACCAAAAATGTAACGCCCTTCATTACATTTGTAACCCAAGATAATAATTTAAATAAAACAAGGTAATTAAAAATTTTCTTATATAAATACTGAATAAATTCATAATATAATAATGATCCAAAATAATTGTTTATACCAATCCAATAAACAAAAATACATAATAAGTTTTAAACCACAAAACTGGGCGTCTATTACAACTCGCATAAATAAATAAAGGCAAAACTAGTGCTTTGGTCCCTTAAGTTAATTTAATTTTTCAAATTAGTCCCTTAAGTTTTTTTTTGTGACAAACAGGTCCCTTAAGTTTTTTTGTGACATCATAATTCACTGATTTAATAGTAAGACCATACACTGTCATAATAACTTAAGGGACCTGTTTGTCACCAAAAAAACTTAAGAGACCTGTTTGACACAAAAAAAACTTCAGGGACCAATTGGAAAAATTAAATTAGCTTAAGGGACCAAAGCACTAGTTTTGCCATAAATAGACGATAAAAAGAGTCCTCATGGCATATTCCATGCAGACTAACCCAAGCTACTACAAGAATACAATCTTCAAGTGTTTGGCTGCTCAACAGGGTCGTCCTCAGGCTCTGAAAACAATACTACTAATGAGATTTATAATCCCAGTGAATAGAAATATAGTTATAAAATGTTTTCACAAAAGCGTTGTTCTCAACCGGCGCGGTAACCGGAAAAACTAACCATGGTATCCGCTATTTTCAAAATAATTAATTAATAATTATATACACTAATAAAGGCAATTAATATTCAGCAACACATCATAATCAGTCATAACAATTCCTCACATATCATATAATCTCAATATCCTCATATGTCATATGACTTCCAAACAGCACATAACAATGGCGTCATATTGCCTACCTTACTTATGAAGGTATTTTGATGGCACCTTCTCTTCAGTAACATTACTCTTTTCGATACCAACCATTGTACACTAGTGGTATTACTCATTTCGACATCCCAACGTGTGGCGATGTTGCTTTCGATACCCCATTATGGCAGTATTTCATATTTCGACACCTTAATTCATTGGTAGTGTTACTTTCGATATCCCTATCATAGGCGGTATTGCAGCAAACAACAATCATCACATTTACAGTTATTAATTAATGCTATAAACCCCAATATCATCATATAGTCAAATACAACATGTCAATCAGCCAAATCATGTACACATCATTCAGATCATAGCATCAATCTCAATAATAAACATTTAATTGACAGTAAAAACATCTTAGAAGGAAAACCCCCAAATTTGTAAAATCAGGATTTGACCAAACATAGGATTATTTTCCAAAAACATATTTTTGAAAGCATAACCCAAACCCCAAAACGATTTGCACCATGGAAAGGGTGAGAAAGAGCATTTCTACTCACCTCTTGAAGACCTCCAAGAAGCTCCTCAAGAATTTCCTTCTTTCTTCCCCCTCTAGGCTCCTTCTACTCTAGAACCGTCTTCTCCACACTCTTCAATCCTTAAGGGCAAGCAAAAATGTGGTTTAGGTTGCAAATAGGGTTTCTAGCTGCACTAGGGTGTTATAATGGTGTATATATAGTGTTGCACAGTTCTTTGTTTAAAAATCCTATTTTTTTAATGCATTTGACATAGAGCACAAGCGTGCTCTCGATTGATACGGCTGTGCCAATTAGCATCAAAGTTTGCGCAGTTTCCGACATGGGTGTGCTAACAGGTAGCACGGTGCAGCTCAGACCGTGCTCCCTTTTGGCACGGGCGTGCCAACATTAGCACGTGTGTGCCAAACAGTGTCAAATTTATCCATTTTCCGACATGGCCGTGCTAACTGGTAGCATGGCGGGGCTCAGACCGTGCTCTATTCAGCACGGGCGTCCCATCGCTACATTGACAAATTTTCAACTTAAAACTTCTTTTTTTTTTCCCTCTTTTGGTCAACTCATCACCCTTAAGGTTCAAAGTCAACCATTCTAGGCCTCCCTAACACTTTATTAATTTTATTTACTAAGGTTTAATTCTCTTATACTTTAATTTAATTTTTGGTATGTTACAGGGTGAGTCACCACGATGACTCACCACAAGTCATCATGACATTCTAAAAATATCCAAGATATTTATGGAATCATGAAAATATCTAAGATATTTAGGGCGAGAAAAGACCATTTTGTCCCTAGGAATTGATGAAATTTCAATTGTGCCGTATGAGTCATCACTGTCATCATTACGTTCTAAAAATATCTGAAACGCGTTCACACTAGGAAAAGACCAAAATACCCTTGATCTTTTCCTAAATGACAATTTTGTCCCTAGATGAAATGACTCTTTTGCTCCTAAAGTGAACAACTTTGGACCCTTTTGTCCCTCACCCCCACGCCTAAATCACCATCCATGAGGCCATTCAACCATTTTTTTCTTCACAACCATCATAAGCTTCTCAACTTTCTCACTTTTCTCAAGTGAATCTTAGGCAAAATTTGTGAAGGAAGTGCTTGGATTCTTGCACATTTTCATCATTCAAGAGGTATACCTTACTCTCCTTGATCCATAAACTCTATGTTCTTCATTTATCTTCTTGATTCAAAGCCATAATCAAGATGTAAAGTCCTATGTTCAAAAATCTCTTGTAAATCATAGAAAAATCTTTTTAATGTGAAATCAATTTCTATGATCTAGTTTCAACTTCATCTATCACTATCAAAAAGCATGTAATCAAATAACATGTCTAGCCGTATTTTTTATGAGAGGGCTGAATTCTAAGAATGGTACAAGGATGGACTTTTTCTATATGGCACTTGTTCTAGCCTATTTGATATCATTGGACATTGAATCTAAGAGCAAAACATCAACAAAAGTTCCTAGCCAATTTTCTTAGTAGTGGCCGAAACCTAACTTTTGGAAACTAAGAGTTTTGCTTCAAATTTTTGGTATAATGTAACTTGATCTAATGTTCTGTATACATGAGGATCATTTATTCAAGAGTTGGAAATTGTTAGAAATCTCTAGCCAATTTAAGTCCTCTTGGCCGAACCTATACCTTGTGATGCAAGGAAGTGTAGTTTGTTAATGTTAGACTTTGATTTGTTGTGAAGGATCAGACTGTGTTGGATTATTCTAAGCGTGTACGGTTGCCAGTTGCGGAGTTGTGTTTGGATGCTTGTACGGGAAGATGCGTGTGTAGCAGTTCAAAGCAGTTTCAAGTGGGAAGAAAGAACAATTATCACCGTGAAGGCAAGCGTAGTATAGAATGTATACATGTGTAGGGGAATCTTAAACTCTACTAGAGGTCGAGCCCTAGACAAAGTACCTGGACCCTAGGTGTAGGTATCTTTGGGCTATCACCACTAAGATGATACTCTAGGCTGGACGATGTGATTGTTGAGGTGGATATGTTGAACTGCCTATGTGAGTATTTGTTTATCAGATTTGTTGTACTGCCTATGTGATTATCTATTGATCTGTTATGTTGAATTGCCTATGTGATTATCTGTTTATCTGTCGACGTGATGATATCTATATTGGCATACTTATTGTTGTGATATGTTATTCTTATGATTGGCTGATGATTGTTGATGAGAGTATGGTGAGATTGTGATGTTATTCGGGTTGATACTGTCGTGGTTCTAACCGTGGAGCTATGGCTCGTGGATGCAAGGCGTCGTGATGTGATGTTGATGTTGATGTGGATGTAATGCATTGTGGCTATGGCAGAATGCTTAGGTGTGAGGTTCTGGTATCAACCTGTGATGGATGTTCGTTGCATATCATAGCATATTTGATCCCAAAGGGAATGCCCAAATGGGGGCGAGATGTGTACCACCGATCCCGAGGCGGGATGTTCAATTGAGGTCGTGATGTTATTCATCCTTACGAGGATGTCCAATTGGGGACGTGATGAAATCGGCCGACATGCACATAGGGATTAGTATACCTTGTAGAGGTTTGATCTGAGAAAATGACTTTTGAGATGGTTGCGCTGTATGACTCGAGAGATGGTTGTTAGTGTGTTGTATGTTTTTAATGTGTTGTGTGCTACATGTATATATATGTTGTACTATTGCCCCTCTCCCATGTTTGATGATGCATGTTTCTTTTATTTTATGTGAAGACCTTGTGGAGGAACCAGTTGCTGAGGAGTTGGATGACAATCCTTACGAGCCTAATGCCGGTGAACGAGCCATGAACCCTAGCATCGAGAGGGTGGGTGGTGAGCGCTGTTAGTCTGAGAGTTTGCTCTTTATCTTTTGATGTATTTTGCTTATAGTCTGTACCGATGTACTCTGCATGAATACATTACTACTCTAGCCCTACTGATGGGGCAACCGATGCATATATGTATCCTTTATGTTTGAACTGCGTTACTCTGATGTATGCATGCTTTGGCATAGCCTTGTTTGCGTTTTTAATCTTTTTGCTCTACTTCATCTTAATAAAGTGCACTAACGTTTATAATACGATTTAAGGCTTAGTTAATATCTTAGGTTCTTTAAGGGGACGGCGGGTCGTCTCATTTAATGGTATCATAGCAGTTCGACTCTAAATAGGACTGTGTAGTTCAGGAAGTGTACTGGCTTTGATAGTTGGATCGACATTGGATACTGACTGTGTTAAAAAAAGGGTTAGAGCGTCCGATGCGCAAGTTATCGATGTGATAACTGTTTTATTCGTAAGACATATGATATGTATATCTGTTGATTAATATTGTATGTCTTATGGTTCAAAGCTCAGGTTTCCTTTGCCAGGAAGGAATGGCTATAGGACATGGTATAGGAAGAGGAACATTAGTTGGAACTGGGGACTTCAACCATAATGGTGATACCTCGGGAACCGGATGTGGCGGAGATCAGAACGAAGCGATGAGGGCCATGAGGGATTTGGCCACTGCAATGCTGCAACAAACACAGCAGAATGCCCAGTTTATGTAGTGACAGGAAGAAAGGGACGCTAGACCACAACAACATCCGGTAAGAGGAGATGGAGTGGTAGACACCAGACAAAATGCTTTTATGGAGGGAAATCCTCCCCAATTCCATGGAGAATACAATCCGGAAGCTGCTGAGCTATAGCTGCAAGAGATCGAGAAGGTCTTTGTCGCTATCCATTGCAGAGAGGATAGGAACATCACATACGCTGCTTTCAAGCTAGTCGGAGCAGCAGAAGCATGGTGGAAGAACAAGCACAGACTACTAGAGATGGACGGAGGGATGTTAACGTGGGAGGTATTCTATAACACCCTGCGTTTTCACTTCTATGTATATATGTGTTAATACTTGCTTATAGATGTTTGCATATGTTGTTTTTGCTTGTTTTTGGTGCATAAGTTCATAGTTGTAATAGTTCAACCTTTAGAATAATCAATCCATCCGAGTCTAAATAACCTGTTTCACGGTTTTGGCCACATCTTGAGTTCTAGACATCCGATCGAGATGATCTAGGATGCGTTGGAAAGCTTAGAGAATTATCTACAAGTCTTATTCAGGTGTCGATGCCAAAAACACGTTTTCTGAAAGGGAAATCGATTTGGGAAATCGATTTCCAAGTGAAGAAATCGATTTGAGAAATCGATTTCCAGGTGAAGAAATCAATTTCCAGAAAGTGGAAATCGATTGTTTAAAGGGCAAAATCGATTTTCTTTGATAAGAAAATCGATTTGGCCAATGGAAAATCGATTTCCATGGTTGTGGAATCGATTCCCATGCGTGTCAGAGCTTGTGTACGCGTTTGGGTTACCGGGCTATGCTGTGTACGGCCCATTCGTCCTAAAACGTCCCTAACAATTATATATACATAGCATATGACCTAAACCTAGTATCCACACCCTATTGTACACACTTTTTGCCTCTTGTCATCCCTAAGAGCTCTAATTGATCTCTTGCTCTAGAAAACCCAAAGGACGAATCCTGCTTTGGTGTTCTTCGTCAAGAACACGCCGTTGTTTGGCTAGCCTATCCCTGCTTCTAGAGTTAATCTCCTAAGTTAGAAACCAAGGTGAGTTTCTAATCCTAGATTTGTTTTACCTTTCAATCCTTAACTTAAAGATCGACTCTGCCTTCTAATGTTGCGATCGTGATTAAGTGCTGAACCCGTAAGAAGGAACCGTAGCAGAACTTGGCTCTGTTCTCTTTCCCTTAGGCTGTGAATCATCATACCAGGTATGGGGGGAGAAAATTTGGTCATGAATATGTGGGTTTTGGGATAGGTTAAGATGAAGGGGTTAACCCATGACCCCTATGTATGCCTGCGTGTGCCTATGAATGTTGTTATGTTGTTTTCTGGCTATATGAGTATTGATTGATGAATAATCTGATGTTATAACATGTTTATAACTATGAGTACATGATTTATATGACTGTTGATGAATTGATGATGATGAACATGTTGTTTATGCCATGATATGGTGTTTTGTTAATCCTATACTATAAGAACATAGTTATAGGGAGAAAATAAATAGGCAATGTGAGATTGATGACCAAGGATTAGTTTGAGAACCCTTAGGTTATGATTTATGAGTGTTGGACTAATCAAATTGGTGATAAATATCTTAGGCTTGAATGATATGTTAATTAGAGAACGTAGACTGGTCCGATAGCGGAGGAAACCTGCTGCTGTATGATCTGACACCCAGAAATCGATTTCCAGCACATGGAAATCGATTTGAATCGACCAAGAATCGATTTCCAGAGTGTGGAAATCGATTTGGCCTTGTAGAAATCGATTCCTAGAATCGATTTTCCTTTTTCAAAATCGATTGGGGAAATTGATTTGAACATGTTGAAATCGATTTCCAGAGATTGGAAATCGATTTGAAGACTTGAGAAATCAATTCCAGAGAATGGAAATCGATTCTTACGTGCCCAGGAGCAGTTTTGACCCCTTATGCTTGATGGATAGTGTTATGTAGGCTTGTTATAATCTTAATAAATACATGACTTAAGGTTTAAATATTAAGATTAAGTTATAATCTTAATAAGATGAGAATTGTGGTCTAGGTATTAAGATTAAGTTACAATCTTAATAAATATATGACTTGAGGTTTAAATATTAGGATTAAGTTATAATCTTAATAATATATGAGTTGAGGTTTAGATAATAAGATTAAGTATAATACTTAACAAAGATAATGTTAAGTTAAGACTTAACAAAGAGAACAATTAATAAGACGATGATGTTATTGGTAACGACGTACTGTTACCGATGTTGTTGGTTAAATCATTCTTGATGCTTATTGGTTAAGTTTGATGTTGATAAATCATCTTTGAGGCTTGTTGGTCAAAGTTGATAGCCATGTAATGGTATGATGGTGGATGGTTGGGCATGTGTTTGCATGTTGTTGAGCATAACATGCATCATACGTTGACGTTGATATGTTGGGTGGAAAGCAAACAATGAATCGCGATAGTGGAGGCCACGATGGGTGTTATCCCGGCCTTACGGGTACATTGGGTAAGGAAATTCTAGGTGACATGGGCTAGCTACCTATTGTCGGAGTGACCTAAAGGATAAGCTTGAGTACCCTGACTAGCCACTATACGTTATCAGGATTAGTGAGAGTGTTCGGGGATGGCCCATGGTCTGGCATATCATCCACGTTGATAACTGGACATGTACTCCTAATCGCCTTTCCAGAGTTAGAGTTGTTGGCCACATGCATACAGAGTAGTGATGCTGCATTCGCATTGACACGCATCTTTGATATATATATATATATATATATATATATATATATATATATATATATTAATTATACATGTGTTGATTGATGTATGTTGTATGTCATCTTAATTACTATTCCATTCCGTTTACATATATTTATGATCGTATTTCTCACCCCCATCTTTTGTTGTTCTTGTGCATATGATGTTGCATGTGCAGAGGAGGATGAGCATGCTGACGAGGAGTGATCCCGTGGAGATCTCTCTTAGTAGTAGTAGTTAGGTTTTACGTTCAGTTGTTTAGTTTTATTCCGATGTATTATCGGTATATGTATACCAACTCTGATTATGTGACATCGGGTTTCGGGTTTTGTCTATGTTAACGTTTTTTCGCAGTTGTTTTATGTTTAAAATATTTTCGGATCATGTGGTACTTGCTACCTTTTATGTTAAAGTTTTATTTAACTTGCATGCTTTATTTTATTTTATCGTATGCGGGGTAGCGGGTGTCACATATTCAGAGAAAGCTTCTTGGAAAAATATTTCCCAAGGAGTGTCTGTCAAGAGAAAGAGAAAGAGTTCCTGAACCTAAAGCAGGAACAAAGGTCGGTGGGAGCATACTCCATGAGGTTCGAGGTGCTGCTGAAATTCTCTCAGTTCTACCAAGTGTACCCGGATGAAGACTGGGTTTGCAGAAGGTTAGAAGACGGGTTAAGGCCCAAGCTGCAGAGGGCTATGCTACCCTTGACCATCGATCATTCCCAGAGCTAATAGAGAAATGCACAGTACTAGAAGGGCATGATCAAGAGGGAGTCACATAAGCTCAAATGAGAAGTAGTGGACTAGTTAAAAGTTTTGGTTAGAAAGGTCGCGGAGGAAAGTTCCAACCAAGGACAAAGCCTTACAGTCGTCCAGGTCAACAAACAATAGCTTCTGGAAGGGGGAATACCAGTCAATGACAACCAGGATTTTCCACGTGTTTCTGATGCGGAGGATCGCATCAAGTGAAGGATTGTCCTCAGGCACCGAATGTCAATTGTTTCTGTTATGGCAAGTGGGGCCACTATGCCAACGAGTGTCGACAAGGGGATACTGATAGGGGACAAATTCAACAACAAGGTAATAGAATTCAAGATGCGGGGACAAGGCAAACCGTGGTGAGCCAGCAGGATAGGCCACAGACGACGGGAAAAGTGTTTGCCATTTCATCCTTTGGGTTTGGATCATTTGGGTTTGCTTGTTTCATCCTTACCATATGATTTGACTATTTCTACACCTATGGGTGATTCCCTGACGACCCTATTTGTCTGTTTACAATGCCCGATCGTTTATAGAGAACCGATCTTTACTTGTAGATCTAGTCTATCTGCCTATGTAGCAGATTGATGTTATCCTAGGCATGGACTGGCTTTCGGCCAACCATGTGGCACTAGATTGTTCAAATAAGACCCTCCATTTTTCCCAGAAATTTGGATCATTGCCTGCCAGTGATGGTGTGTCGGGAGGTGTACAATTAGAAGAGTGCATGGTGCTATTTTCTTTTGAAGCCAAGGAGACTCCGAGTCTAGATGCTTTGCTGGTAGTGCATGAGTTTCCAGATGTTTTCCCGGATGATGTGCCAGGATTGCCACCAAAGAGGGAGATAGAGTTCGCAATCGATCTTGCACCCGGAGCCGGATCGATTTTGATAGCACCCTATCGAATGTCCCCAATAGAGTTGGCAGAGCTGAAGAAGCAATTGGACGAAATGCTAAAGAAGCAATTTATAAGAGCAAGTGTTTCACTATGGGGAGCACCTGTGTTGTTCGTCAATAAGAAGGATGGTAGTTCAAGGTTGTGTGTGGACTACTGATAGCTCAACAAAGCAACGATCAAGAATAAATATCCGTTGCCAATGATTGACGATCTTATGGACCAGTTGAGGGGAGCAACGGTATTCTCAAAGATCGATCTGAGATCCGGATATCATTAGATAAGGGTGAAGGAAGATGATACATCGAAGACAGCTTTCAGGAGTCGGTACGGACACTATGAGTATCTAGTTATGCCTTTTGGTGTGACTAATGCTCCTGCAGTGTTCATGGACTATATGAACAGAATCTTCAGACCGTACCTTGATAAGTTTGTCATTGTTTTCATCGGTGATATCCTTATCTACTCCTCAGACAAGGAAGAGCATCAAGAGCATTTGAGGGTTGTACTTCAAGTTCTTAAGGACAGACAACTCTATGCCAAGTTTTCTAAGTGCGAGTTCTCGCGAGAGGACGTACAATTCCTTGGGCATGTGATCAACAAGGATGGTATAGCAGTAGATCCTGCAAAAGTAGAAGCTGTGGTTAAGTGTGAAAGCCCTAAGATGGTAAGCGAGATCAGAAGCTTTCTAGGGCTAGCAGGATACTATAGGAGGTTTATCGAGGGATTCTCGAAGATTGCGTTACCTCTGACGCAATTGACGAGAAAAGGAAGAGCGTTTGAATGGACAGAAGTGTGTGATGCTAGTTTCCAAGAGCTAAAAAGGAGCCTAACTACTTCTCCAGTACTAGTCTTGCCAGATCCTTCAACGCTGATCGATGTGTATTGTGACGCATCGTATCAAGGTTTGGGTTGCATGCTCATGTAAGAGAGAAAATTGGTAGTCTACGCTTCCAGACAGCTAAAAGTGCATGAACGGAATTACCTAACCCATGACCTAGAGTTGGCCGCAATAGTGTTTGCGTTGAAGATATGGAGACACTATCTCTATGGTGCTAAATTCAGTGTGTTTAGCGACCATAAAAGTTTAAAGTATCTGTTCGACAAAACGGAGTTGAACATGCGACAGATGAGATTGATGGAATTCATAAAGGATTATGAATTTGATCTACAATACCACCCAGGAAAGACCAACGTGGTAGCAGATGCATGGAGTTGTTAGAGCAGTTCAGAGATATAAACTTGGACATGGAGTGGTGTAAGGATAAAATAAGCTTAGGAATGGTCACTATAACTAGTGATTTTCTGAACTTGATCTGGAAGAAGCAAGGAGAAGATCAGTACCTACAGGAAAGGAACCAGATGGTAGAAGAAGGAAGGGCTTCAGATTTTAAGAGAAGTGCTGACGGAATTATGAGGTTTGGGGACAGGATATGTGTGCCTAAGGATAGCGAAGTTAGGGACATGATCTTGGAAGAGGCACATAAGAGCAAGATAACTTTTCATCCTGGAGCTACAAAAATGTACCAAGATCTAAAGGGAATGTTTTGGTGGCCAGGGATGAAGAGGGAAGTAGCAGAGTATGTCCAATTCTGTTAGGTGTGTCAAAAGGCAAAGATTGAACACCAGAAACCAGCAGGGTTATTGCAATCATTGGACATCCCAGAATGGAAATGGGACAACAATTCAATGGATTTTGTTTCCGGACTACCAAGGACGCCAAGGAGGTGCGATGCAATTTGTGTAATCGTTGTCAGGCTTACGAAATGTGCTAATTTCTTGCCGATCAACTAGAGGTATTCTTTGGAAAGATTAACCCATATTTACATCAAGGAAGTGGTGAGATTGCATGGGGTACCTTCAAGTATAATTTCGGACAAGAATCCGAGATTTACTTCCAGATTTTGGCAGAGTTTAAACAGTGCTTTGGGAACTAAGCTAGGGATGAGTTCAGCCTATCATCCGCAGATGAATGGTCAGTCTAAAAGGACGATTTAATCTTCGGAGGATCTTTTAAGAGCATGCGTTTTGAAAAGCACAGGAAGTTGGGACGAATTCCTTCCACTGATTGAATTCATGTACAACAATAGTTTCCACTCGATTATTGGCATAGCGCCATATGAGGCACTGTACGGACGAAAGTGCAGAACACCGCTCTGTTGGTATGAAGCAGAAGAGAATCAATTGATAGGCCCAGAGATAGTGCAGCGAACAACGGAGCAGGTTAAGAGAATTCGGGAAAGAATGAAAGTCGCACGGGATCGAGAGAAAAGCTATAGTGACAAGAAGAGGAGACCCTTGGAGTTCCAGGAAGGCGATCATGTCTTTATGAGAGTCACTCCAAGAACAGGAATTGGTAGGGCAATCAAATCCAGAAAGCTTACACCTAGATTCAATGGACCATTTCAAATTTTTCGCCGGATTGGTCTAGTTGCCTACCAAATTGCTTTGCCTCTCAACCTATCCAATATTCATGATGTATTCCATGTATCCCAACTCAGAAAATACCATCCTGATCCATCACACGTGATAGAGCCTGAATCAATTCAGATAAGGGAGAACTTGGAATATGAAGCACTGCTTGTACGGATCGAAGAGAGGAGAGTGAAAGAACTCCACGAGAAGCAGATTTCGTTAGTCAAGGTCATATGAGATGCTACAACAGGAGATACTATGTGGTAAAGAGAAGAGGACATGCAACGACAGTATCCGAGTCTATTGTAAAAGGTACATCGATTTTCGAGGACGAAATTCTTTTTAAGGGGGTAGTAATGTAACACCCTGATTTTTACTATTTTCTAAGATCGGTAATTTATATAAATAAGTTTATATTTTATCCGAGATTTAGAAAATGATTTTGAATAAACTTATACTCTACGTTATTGTAGAGAGCTACGATTAAATTTTGGGTTGAAAATTCATATGGAACTTGGTCTGCGTTTTCACTAACGGTAAGCTTTTACTGATCAGAAAACCTAATTTTGACTTGTGAACGAAACAGTTAGGTTTTATATCTCATTTCCAATGATATTGCGATTTTGAAAATTTTCAAAATAAATAAGTTATTATGCTTTAGTCGGGCGTAGAACCTAAATTGGGAAATCGACGGAGTCGAGGACGGATGTGCAGAGACAAAACCAGACAACGGATGAAAGACACATGTCACCTGAGTGCGGTGAGTCAGAGGGTGAGTCACCACCATGACTCACCACAAGTCATCATGACATTCAAAAAATATCCAAGATATTTATGGAATTATGAAAATATCTAAGATATTTAGGGTGAGAAAAGACCATTTTGCCCCTAGGAATTGATGAAATTACAATTGTACCGAATGACTCACCACCATCATCATTACGTTCTAAAAGTATCTGAAACGCGTTTACACTAGGAAAAAACAAAAATACCCTTGATCTTTTTCTAAATGACAATTTTGTCCCTAGGTGAAATGACTCCTTTGCCCCTAAAGTGAACAACTTTGGACCCATTTGTACCTCACCCCCCATGCCTAAATCACCATCCATGAGGCCATTCTACCATCTTTTCTTCACAACCTTCATAAGCTTCTCAACTTTCTCACTTTTCTCAAGTGAATCTGAGGCAAAACTTGTGAAGGAAGTGCTTGGATTCTTGCACATTTTCATCATTCAAGAGGTATACCTTACTCTCCTTGATCCATAAACTCTATGTTATTCATTTATCTTCTTGATTCAAAGCCATAATCAAGATGTTTCAATTCTAAAGTCCTATGTTCAAAAATCTGTAGGAAATCATAGAAAAATCCATTTAATGTGAAATCAATTTCTATGATCTAGTTTCACTATCACTATCCAAAAGCATGTAATCAAATAACATTTCTAGCCATATTTTCTATGAGAGGGCCGAATCTTAAGAATGGTACAAGGATGGACTATTGCTTCAATTTTTGCTATATGGCACTTGTTCTAGCCTATTTGATATCTTTGGACATTGAATCTAAGAGCAAAACATCAACAAAAGTTCCTAGCCAATTTTCTTAGTAGTGGCCGAAACCTAACTTTTGGAAACTATGAGTTTTGCTTCAAGTTTTTGGTATAATATAACTTGATCTAGTGTTGTGTATACTTGAGGATCATTTATCCAAGAGTTGGAAATTGTTAGAAATCTCTAGCCAATTTAAGTCTTCTTGGTCGAACCTATACCTTGAGATGCAAGGAAGTGTAGTTTGTTAATGTTAGACTTTGATTTATTGTGAAGGATCAGACTGTGTTGGATTATTCTAAGCGTGTACGGTTGCCGGTTGCGAAGCTGTGTTTGAAAGCTTGTATGGGAAGGCATGCGTGTAGCAGTTCGTAGCAGTTTCAGGTGGGACCGGAGAAAGAACTTTTATCGTCGGGAAGGCAAGCGTAGTATAGAATGTATACATGTGCAAGGGAACCTTAAACCCTACTAGTGGTTGAGCCCTGAACAAAGTACCTAGACCCTAGGTGTAGGTATCTTTGGGCTATCACCACTAAGATGATACTCTTGGCTAGACTATGTGATTGTTGAGGTTGATATGTTGAACTGCCTTTGTGATTATCTGTTTATCCGATATGTTGAACTTCCTATGTGATTATCTGTTGATCTGTTATGTTGAACTGCCTATCTGTTTATCTGTTGACGTGCTGATATTTATATTGGCATACTTATTGTTATGGTATTTAATTCTTATGATTGGCTGGATGATTGTTGATGAGAGTATGGTGAGATTGTGATGTTGTTCAGGTTGATATCGTTGCGGTTCTGACCGTGGAGCTATGGCTCGTGGATGCAAGGCCTCGTGATGTGATGTTGATGTTGATGTGGATGCAATGCATCGTGGCTGTGGCCGAGTGCTTAGGTGTGAGGTTTCGGTATCAACCTGTGATGGATGTTTGTTGCATATCATAGCATATTTGATCCCAATGGGGGATGCTCAAATGGGGGCGAGATGTGTACCGCCGATCCTGAGGCGGGATGTCCAATTGGGGACGTGATGTTATTCATCCTTATGAGGATGTCCAATTGGGGACGTGATGTTATTAATCCTGACGGGGATATCCAACTGGGGACGTGATGAAATCGGCCGACATGCATATAGGGATTAGTATCCCTAGTAGAAATTTGATCTGAGAGAATGACTTTTGAGATGGTTGCATTGTATGACTCGAGAGATGGTTGTTGGTGTGTTGTATGTTTTCTATGTGTTGTGTGCTACATGTATATATATGTGGTACTATTGCCACTCTCCCATGTTTGATGATACTTGTTTCTTATCTCTGTGTGTTGCTTTTAGTTAATGGGAAGACCTTGTGGAAGAACAAGTTGCTGAAAAGTTGGATGACACTCCTTACGAGCTTAATGCCGGTGGACGAGCCACGAACCCTAGCCTCGAGTGGGTGGTTGGTGAGCGCTGTTAGTTTGAGAGTTTTTTCTTTGTCTTTTGATGTATTTTGCTTATAGTCTGTACCGATGTACTCTGCATGAATACATTACTATTATACCCCTACTGATGGGGCAACCGACGCATGTATGTATCCTTTATGTTTGAACCGTGTTACTCTGATGTATGCATGCTTTGGCATAGCCTTGTTTACTATTTTAATATTTCCTCTCCGCTTTGTCTTAATAAAGCGCTCTAACATTTATAATACGGTTTAAGGCTTAGTTAATATCTTAGGTTCTTTAATGGGACGACGGGTAACTCCTTGAGATTTCTCTTCGATGATCAGTTTTGTTGAATGGTGAACTAGTCGTCTCCACTCTTTGTGAGGTTGAGAAGTCCTTATTGGAGTGTTCTGATGGGTGTTCTCTCCGTTCAGACTATAGTCAAGAGTTGTCTCTTCTGACTTGTTTGCAATCTTTCTCATCTCTAGGTTCAAATTTGGAAAGTGATCTTCTAGCTTTGATATTTATTTATCAGACTTGTCAAGGTCATTAAAGTTAACATGTAAAGACTCTTGAACAATAAGAGTCATAGTATTGTAAACTCTAAAAGCTTTAAATGTTTCAAAATACCCTAAGAAAATATCTCAATCAACCATAGAGTCAAACATACAAATTTGATCTCTAGTGTTGAGGATAAAACACTCACATCCAAAAGGATGAAAGTATGAAATGTTGGGTTTTATCTCTTTCCACAATTCGTAAGCCATTTTCTTTGTTATTAACTTTATGAGTATTCTATTCTGAATGTAGCACGAGATGTTGACTACTTTTGCCTAGAAATACCTTGTGAGTGTGCTTTCACATAGCAAGGTATCTACCATTACTTGCAGAGTTCTGTTCTTCCTGTCCCCCACTCCATTGTGCTATAGAGATCTTCTGAGAAATTGTGAGTCATTTCATTCTCATCATAGAGCTTAATATATGCATGATTCTCAAACTCACCACTAGTCAAATCCATTCTTGTCAAGCTTGGAAAGAAGCTTCATGTTAACATGCCCAAGCTTCTTTTGCCAAAGCCATTTTTCATCTTTAAAAGAAACCAAACGTGTTACATTAACTCAACAAGAAGTACATTATGAGTAGAGAGAAGAAGATTTTTACCAATCTTACCTATACCAACTATCTTTCCTTGAAAGTTGTCTCCAAAGGTGACGCTACCTCCTTGCCTGGCTTTAAGGCTTAAGAACATAGATTTGTTCCCAATCAGTACCTTGAGCATCCATTGTCCAGGTAGTAATTTTTTTATCTTCTTTTTACTTGTAGGCACATTAACAATTGTGATTATGAGATGCTTTTATACCCACATTTTCATGGGTCCTGCCTTGTTAGTACTTGGAGAAGCGCATTTTTTTAAACTTGGTTTTCGTTTTAAAGGAAGTAGATATATGATGTCCTAACTTATGACAAAATGAATAGGTCTCAGGCTTTTATGAAGCCTTCACTAAGAAATACTTTAGATATTTATGAGTAACTTTCTTGTTATAACCTAGACCAGCTTTGTCAAAAGAGCACCTTTGGACAGCAAGCATCATCAAAGTTCTTGGTTTCGTTGACAAACTTAATTAGGTCTGAGATCATAATAGAAACTTCCTATTGAAGTTTTACAAATTCCTAAGAGGGTTCCTCAAGGAGCCTTGAGAAGAGTTAGCCTTAGGCTCTCTCAACTTATTGTTCGCATCTTTCAGTAAGGTATTCTCAGCTTCCAAATTTTCCTTCTTAATTTTCATTTGCTCAAACTCTTTGCGTAACTTGAGAAAGCTTTTCTTAAGAAGAGAATACTCAGATGAAAGGATGTTTGAGTCATTAAGTAGTTCATCGAAAGCGTTTTGAAGGTCTAAAAGGTCAAATGTAGCTACCTCATCATCTTTACAGTCTGTATAAGCCATTAGACAAATATGAGTAGATTCTATTTGCTCATTCTCACATTCTAAAGATGAGTCATCAAGATCTTCCCATGTAGCCATCATACTTTTCTTCTTTATAAACTTATTTGGTACTTTATTAAGCAAGGACACTTTGTTCTGATGTCTCTAAGTTTTTTGCATTCGTATCATATGATTTGATCATTTTCTTGACCACATTCTTCATCTCTGGCCATTGGTTTTCTTGGAGTGAAGTTCTTCTTGATCTTTCCTCACGTCTTCCACATTTTTTTTCCTAATATTTCAAGAGATGAAGCACAACTCATCTTCATCCTTAGAATTATCAGATTCTTTAGTCTCTTCACCAGCCTTGAAAGCTTTGGCCAGAGTACACTTTGCAACCTTTTGGTTTTCTCTCAAAGAAATTTCCTTCCTTTTGGGAGTATCTTTTTCATTTATCTCAAACTCATGGATTTTATCCCTCATCCAATTTGAGTGTACTCGGATCCTTTGCTTTATGAATTGTTGTTACTTTAGGTCTCCAAACTTTTGGTAGACTTCTCAATATCTTTCTAACATGATTTAATTTTGATAAAGCTTTCCAAGAGACTTTAGACCATTCACAATAGTTTGGAATCTTCTAAACAATTGATCAATAGTCTCGTGGTCATGCATCTTGAAAAGCTCATATAGGTGCACCAACATGTTGATCTTGGACTCCTTTACTTGGCTTGTGCTCTCATGAGGCACAACAAGTGTGTCATGTATCTCCTTGGCTAAGGAACAACAAAGCACTTTGTCATATTCACTTCACCTCAAAGAACAAGAAAGAACTTGGCTTTAGAGTTTAGCTGAAACTTGGCTCTTTCAGCATCTGTCCAGATTTCCTAAGCCTTGTTAGCTTCTGTACCATCTGTATTCATTATCTTATGGATATATGGTCCATTCTCAACAATGTCTCATACATCTATATGAGAAGACTCTATGAAAAGTCTCATACTCTTATTCTAGTACCCAGGGTTCCCTAGGCCTGTCAGCTTTTGTGCCATCTGCGTTCCTTATCTTGCGGATATATGGTCTATTCTCAACAATGTCCTATAGATAAGCATACTCTTTGACTAGTAGTCTATATGTCTATTAATGATAATATTCAACATTGATGGTTGGAGGTCCATTTACTAATATTCCTTCTAAGGTGTAGGAGATGGAAGGTGAGACAACCACAAGTAAATGAAGCAATCTCAACAGTAACACTCTCTCGCTCTGATACCATCGAAATGAGACGATCCCAAGTAAATAAGACAATCTCATTTACAAATACCTAGGATTAACTAAACCTTAACCATATTATAAACGTTAATGCGTTTATTAAAAACAAAACGGTTTAAAGCCAAACGGAAAACACACAAGCATTCATTAGAGTAAAGCATACGCAACATTAAAAGCACAACTATATACATAACTATAAACATGCATCGACATGTCCCGTCATTAGGGCTACTATACTGTATACATACATTATACAAGAAAAGGGTAGAACATAAGAAAAGTACATAAAAAGGGTACACAAAAAGACCTGTAGCTAAAATCTGAGTCTGCTACAGCACACCACCTATCCGCTCTCAAAACTACATCAAAAGTAGGCTCACCACACACCCTAGACGGACGCATTGGTTGGCCTCATACCCTCAATGATATGGGTTTCTGGAACTACCCTCGCCCTCGCCGTAGGTGTGCCTATAAACCCTCCTAGGCGTATACTCCGACGAAGAGCTAGCCATGACGATCCTCTGCCTCTGACAGGTCCTCAAGAAGTGCTCATTACTGCATCTGCGCACCCAATAGACAAACCCGCGTCTGCTCGTAGCATGTGAAGCCTCAGGTATGTCCCATATACCAACATGAGTGCTCAAACAAGGTGGATACCACATCTGTGAGAAAAGAAGGAACTGTACAATACTAAACGGTCCGATAAGGTCTCCCTATGGTGCTTCACCAAAGTGGAACCGTATACTTATAGGCCCAGTGTATACACTCAAAAAGGTGGCAGGGTCTACCTGCCATCCGTCTGGATCATGGTAGATAAGCTCCAGATCCACCAACACCGAGATTCGTGGTGCTATCACCAAGAACGGATGCCTCCTCGAGTCCATCCGCCGCAGCTTGCTCGTCGTCTTCTCGACAAAACCTGAAGAAACATGCAGACAAGAGTGAGGATATAAGAACACAACATCATCATCAAAGGGAAAAGCAGTAGCACAAAATATCAACAAGTAAACATACAACACATACACATATATATCATGCGTTCAAACATCTCCCAAGTTCCACACAACCAGCCATCTCAAGATACTCTCACCCTCAGATCAAATCTCTACTAGAGATGCTAACCCCTTTATGCATATCGCCCGATATTTCTCCATCCCCTTCGGACAATATGTTTCCGTCCTTAATTGGACAAGTCAGTTCGTCCAGGTAACCCTTTCGCTCGCTGTGACCAATAAGAGTGCATACCAGTCCACTGTCCCAGACAGGGAGGGTTGTCTTGGTCGCCTCGAAATGTCCACTTGTGACTTGGAACAACTCAGGGATTAGTCGGGATAACCAAAATTGATCAAGCATCACGACATGATAGGAGCAACCTCATCCGTCACTGTGGATCGGTCCCGAGTCCAATTACATCCCCAAGGCCCATCTCTGACCGCCACTTCCAATTTTCGTACCTGCACTCAGGTACACTAACCTCGTATGATTATTGTAGCCCATACTACAATCATACGACCCCGCCACTTGGCCACAATATTATGATATGCAACATCCATCCATAACGAGTTGATATCGGAAACCTCACACCTAAACACTCGGTCACAACCATGATGCCTCGCATCCACATAGCCACAGCCATGACGCCTCGCATCCGCAAAGTTATACTTTAACCATTAGAACCTCGACAGTATCAACCGGGCCCACTCATAGTATCTCACAGGTCAACTAACCAACCAACAATTATATGATAAACATTATTCAACATAGCAAGCATGTCACAACAACAGTTAAACATATAAGCATGAAATCAACCAACAATCAATCAGCACAACAAGCATGCAAAACATCCTCAAGCAATAATTGTCTAACCTAGGGTATCGACTTAGCGGTGATAGCCCAAAGATACCTACAACTAGGGTTTAGGTACTTTGTCAAGGCTCAACCTCTAGTAGGTTTAGGGTTCCCCTATGCATGCAAACATTCTACACTACTCTTGCCTTCCCGACTATTGCAACATCTTTCTCCCTACTACATGAAAATGATTGATGCAACGATCAGGAACTCACGACCTCCAACAACACCACCGCACTCACGGCTTCAACACAACCACCACACAGACGCAATCAGCTCTTCAACCACGAGAACCACCATGCTCTCGAACTTTGCCCTAATCACGGGAACAACATGCAGACAACATTGTTAATCCTTGGGCAAATTAGGACCAAGAAAAGATAGAGGACACTCAAAGAACACGAAGAACGTACGAAGAATACTAAGGTTGACGTGTAAGGGATTCGAGCTTACCATCGGGAAATCAAGAAACCAACCTGTCGAAAGTGAAGATAACTTTGTCACGATCACCCCGGTGTAGTCAGAATCATGATCTGATACCTCCCTCTCCTCCAAAATCAAGCTTGTCTCTAGACTCTCTTGACTCTCTCTCTCAACTATAAAAAGAGTGAAAGTGATGGTATTTTCGTGCAAAGTGAAAAGTGAGAAGTAAAACTCACTTAAACGATCTTGCACAACACGCTAAAGCATGCCATAGGGTAATGCTTGAGCGTGCCAACACTTGAGCGTGCCCACACTTGAACGAGGGATCTTTCCATGCTTGAGCGTGGAGCCTCATCCACTCCGCCTTCTCTAGAGCTTGACATGTGTTCAACACGCATCAAAACTCAAAACAGCTAGCGCCAACACCCTGCACGCTTGAGCGTACTCCTTGCTAGCGCTTGAGCGTTGGCACGCTTAAGAGTGCCACTGCCAACGCTTGAGCGTTCTGCTTAGTTGAGAAGACATTCCCAAACATCTGATCTTTCCTCGTTTGTCGTATTATGTGTTAGGCATTTATAGCATGATTCAAGCCTAGTTTTAAACCTTCCACTAGACTTAAAACTAACTAACAACCAATCAAACGAACAAACAAATATCCAATCGAGATTATCCAACTCGATTAGAGCTACATAAATTAGGGATGTTACAGAAGGTTGGTTTGCTATCATGCTATGTTCCAGGGGCTATTTGTCCTCTTCACTTATTTTGTGGTCAACCCATGGGTTAAGCTTTGATACCAACTGAAAGGTGATAAACAATATAAGAAGGGGGTTGAATTGTACTTAACAAATTTTACCTCTAAAAAAAACATTAGGCTTTCTTAAGAAAACAAAGTTAAGAGAACAGGTGTCTGAACTTAAAACTTGAAAACCAGAAACCAGGTTAAAATGTTTTCTTCAAACAACAGGTGTTCTTAACTTAAGCAAACTATTAGCAAAGTTCACACATAATAAAAATGAGTTTTCTTAAAGATTATTACATGAGAACAACCATGTTCTAACTTTGTTATTATCAAAAGTGAGACTAATTAGATTAAAGCATAGTAGGGGGTTTGCTCAAATCCTAGCCTCTTGACTTCATATAGTCAACATTGGATGCCAAGCCTTTATTTGGAGAGTAGACATGTTATTCCCCTCCCTTCATAGTGCAATTTTTGGTTCAAAAGTAGGCACATCCTTCAACTAAGAAAACAAGTAGGGATGGTAATGGGTAATAGACCCAAAGGGTTCTTGCAAAATTTTTCCATGATGGCTAGCGGAATTACCCGCATAATTGAATGAGGATAGGTGCAGGTATGGGACCTCTAATACCCTTCCCACCCTATACCCGCATATATATATATATATATATATATATATATATATATATATATATATATATATATATATATATATATATATATATATGTTAAATTTAAAAAAATAAAAAGCCTAAACCTAGTTATAATTACTTTCCTTGTTCCTTTTTTTTCGTAACTCTGGATCTATACTCTCCTCTTTGTTTCATAGTGTTCGAATTTTTTGTCACTCCTCTTGGACTCTTCTTGCTGCCATAGTGCCACCCTTGGTCTCTCTCTTCAATCTCGCTTAGACATTTCGAATGCTTGACCCTTCCAGCCTTAGATATATCATGATGTATATTTGTAAGGTGACAACTTAATAAAATAGTCTAATTTGTCTTACATATTTATGTTCTCCTATTTTTTATTTTGACAGTACAAATTTCTTATTCTATTTTAAAACATCCATAAATTTCATATATTAAAGTACGGGTAATAGGTGCGACAGTAGGTAAGGGTATGAGTATTAAAATTACTATCCATGCAGGTATGGATCTGGGTATCGGTATTTTTTTTTAAAATGCGGGTATAGGGACGAGTATTATGGTACCATACCCATATCTTACCCATTTTCGTGCCTGAAAACAAGAAGAACTTTAAGAACGAGTTTGTAAGCAAAAGTTCGAGGAAGAGCTCCAATACCAAATCTCTTGTTAGCAATGTTGAATAAGGAGATGAGAAACCAACATTGAAGAAAAGAATTCATGGTGTAACGCAAGTTGGGGAAGACAAAAAAGCGTGTTTGGAAAATATCCTTCATTCTTTTGATGCACCCGAGGGGTGAAAGTCCATTCCAAGGCGACAATTGATTTACTCAATTATCAATATTAACCATTGGGGGCTAAATCAAAAACTAGAACCAAACTTATGTGTGTGCGTGCATGTGTGCATGCGCATAAAATATTGTTGTCTTTTATTTTTTTTCCTATTGGTTTTTTGGAAGTAATGTGGTGTTAAGGCCGCAACTCTTTGGATTCCATTGGCAAGCTTAGAAAAGATGCAAGAACTTTTTTGTTTTTTGTTTTTTTGCAGACTTGAATGTGTGTGGGAATGAATCTTGTCATCAATTTTGGGGTTCAAGTGCTAGAATGTTTGAGATGACCTAACATCCGCTTTAGAGAACCTAGTTAACTACACCTTTACGTCGCTTCATTAAAAGCTAATGCGTTATAAGACAGAGAAAAAGATCTAAAACTTTAAAACAGATAAACATGCATCAGAGTAACATGCACAATGATATAAACATATATATACATACGAAGGCCCATCAGTAGGCTAAAGTACTGTAATACAAACTCTGTTAAAAAAACCCTACATAAAAGAAAGTACATCAAAAAGGTACTGGGACTACCCTCTCAGAGCCACTCAACCTCGTATCCCACCCACACTAAAAAATACATGAAAAATAAGCTCACCACCACACAAATCTAAGACGCACTGGCCGGTCTCATACCCTTAGTGATATGGAGGTCTAGAGCTACCCTCACCCTCGCCATATGTAACACCCCGATTTTCACTGTCTTCTAGAACCGGTAAACTATATAAATGCGTTTATATTATATCTAAGTTTTAGAAAATGATTTTAGATAAACCGAAGTCATATTCACACTTTACGCTATCGTAGAAAGCTACGGTTAAATTTTGGGTTGAAAACTCAGACAGAGCTCGGTCTGCATTTTTTCACTGACAGTACAATTTTACTGCTCAGGAGACCTAAGTTTGACCCGTGAACGAAACAGTTAGGCTTAGAATCGAATTTCCTACATTTTCGATAAATTTGAAAAAAAAAGTTCCTACGCTTTATTCGGGTGTATTCTCAAATCGGGTGACGAACGGAGTTGAATTCGGATTTACCGGGACCCGCTAAAGGATAAACATGAAGTCACATCAGGTCACATCACCTAGGAAAGCATTCCAGTGCCATGATGACGTTTGAAAATATCTGGACGCGAAAAGACCAAAATGCCCCTAACCTTTTTCATAATTACCATTTAACCTTGTGTGAAATGACCAAATTGCCCTTAGGTGAAAAAATTGTGGACATCCTTGTCCCTCCCTTCATACCCACGAAATAGGCAAGCTTCATGAAGCCTTCACCCACTTATTCTCTTAACTTCATCTTCTTCATAAAAACTCCATCTTTTCCGTAAGCTTTCTTTCATTTTCAAGCTTGGTTCTTAACCATTTTTGGTGAAACAATTGTTCAATGTTGCTCATTCTTCATGATTCAAGAGGTAAGATTACTCCTTTGATCCTTAAACCTCATGGATCACTTCCTATTTAATATTTGAAAACCTTGATTCGATGAGGTTCAACTTCACGAACCAAACTTCAAAAATTTCTAGAAAATTGCAGAAAAATCCTTTTAATGTGAAACTAGTTTCTTTGAGCTAGTTTCATCACCCTCTATCATTATCCAAGAGCATGAAATAAAATAACATGCCTAGCCTATTTTATTAGAGATGGCCGAACCCTAGGAATTTTGGGGGGAAGTGAGTTTTCTTCAATTTTTGTTAAATGACACTTGATTCCACCTTTTTCATTCTTATGATCCTTGAATCCAAGGGACTGAAAAACCAAATCAAATTCTAGCCATTTTACCTCTTGATGGCCGAAACCTAGACCATGAAGAACCATGAGTTATGTTGTCAAATTTTTTGAGTAATAGGACTTGATCTAGTGTTAAGTATACTTAAGAATCCTTCATCCAAAAGATAGAAACCAAATGAAACCCCTACCCTATTTTTCCACCATATGACCGAGACCTAGACTAAGTAGAGGGAGGAGATTTATGTTGTTAATGTTGAAACTTTGAATTGATTGTTGTGAAGTGCTGAATTGTGATTGATTGTTCTACGATGTGCGAAGGAAAACAGAGTCGGAACGGAAAATTCTTCGAAGACTAACTTGGGATCTTCAACAGGTAAGGGGAGTTTAACTCCAATGAGTTTGATAGCCGCATAAGTGTGTTTGTTGTATGATTGTGATGATGCCATGTGAAGTGATGTTGATGATTCTCTTGTGATGTATATGCTTGATTGATTGGTGAATATGTGATTGGATGTTGAAGCATGAATTGTGGCGTTATTGCCTTGGATGAGACATATGTATGATGTTGATTTTGAGATTTGATGAATATAGATGTGTATATATTGAATGGTGATTTCTCTGACTGGATGCTTGATGTGACACCTGCTACCCTGCATACAATAAATGTAAAATAAAGCATGCATGTTAAATAAAAACTAAAAACTTTAACTTAAAAGGTAGCAAGTACCACATGATCCGAAAACGTTTTAAACATAAAACAATTGCGGAAAAACATCAACATAAACAAAACCCGAAACCCGATGTCACATAATCAGAGCTGGTAACCACTACCGATATTACATCGGAAAACAACTAACATAACTAAACATACTCCTTGGGATCACTCCTCAGCTGGCAACTCACCATCCTCTGTATAACCAAAGGTACATGCAAAACACAACAACAGATAGGGAGTAAGGAACTATACGTATAAACATAAACGGTAATAGAGCAGTAAGCAAGATAATCATGCAACATATAAACATCATAATACAACATACATGTTATAACACATTCCATCATATCACGTTACAAACATGCTATGCGATGCATAACTACTCCACTACTCCATATGCATTGTGGATCCATCAACATCAACTCTGGAAAGATGATTAGGAGTACATATCCATGTTGACCATCCTGCAACAACGTTGAAACACTCACCAAACCATGGGTGACGTCCATGGATACTCTTAACTAATCCTGATAACGTACCGTGGCTCGTCAGGGTAGTCAGGTTATTGATAGGACACTCCGGCAACGGGTTGCAAGTCCATACCATATGGAACCTCCTTACCCAACTCTACCCTCAAGGTTGGGATAACACCCATTGTGACCTCCACCATCGCGATTCATCGTTTGCTTTCCGCCTAAACTATCATCTCTATGCAATGATGCATTCAATGTTCAACCAACATGCAAACGCATGTCCAACCATCCATCATCAACACCATTACATGGCTACCAACTTTGACCAACAAGCATCAAAGATGATTTATCAACATCAAACTTGACCAATAAGCATCAAGAATGATTTAACCAACAACATCGGTAACAATACGTCGTCACCAATAACATCATCGTCTTATTAATTGTTCTCTTTGTTAAGTCTTAACTTAACATTATCTTTATTAAGTATTATACTTAATCTTAATATCTAATCCTCAATTCATATCTTATTAAGATTATTACTTAATCTTAATATTTAAACCTCTAGTCATATATTTATTAAGATTGTAACTTAATCTTAATATCTAAACCACAATTCATATCTTATTAAGATTATAACTTAATCTTAATATATAAATCTCAAGTCATATATTTATTAAGATTATAACTTAATCTTAATATCTAAACCTCAATCCATATCTTCATGTTTATGAACATCAATTGGACTAATCCTAGTTTTAGGCTTAGCGTTAACATCCCTATGTCTTTTATTAACACAGATTTAACAGCAGTTCCAACACACCAACTCATACAATCATGGCATATCATTGTCATCATAAACAACATCATAAACGTCATGCCAATATCATACAAACCATTTAAACAATTAACAACATATATAAACAACCATAACAACTTCACACAGCAATTAAGGCATATAGCACACTAATAGGGTCATGGGTTAACCCTTATCTTACGCTACCCTAGAACATATATGTTATACTAATCCCTCATCCCCATACCTGGCGTGACGATTCCAACCTATGAGCCAACAAGAGTGAAGTCCACGCTTGACTCCTCGAAATGGGTTCAATAGGTACAACGAGCTCGATTAGATCCCTGGGGAACTAATCTGGTAGTTGTCGTTCACAGCACTGGCACACAAACCACGAAGTCTGGTTTGATAGGGACAAAACGGTTCAACATTAACTCAAGGGATCCAAAGAAAAAGGATGAACATGGTTGGTTACCTTACCTCAGAGTAACACTAAACTAGCAGCTTAACCCCAAACGCAACAGCAAACACCACAGGGATGTGTTCTTGACGAAGAACACCCAAACAAGGATTGGGGACGCTCAAGAATTCAATGGGAACCCAAGATAAATGTAAAAGGCGGCTGTTTCTAACTCAAGGAAATACAACTATGAGTTTTAGGTCGAGCAAAAGAGGTATAAAAAGGATTAGAGCGAAATGGGCTAACCAAAGAGCCCAAAATGCGTGCTCACTGGTTTGGCCCTAACTTGAGCTAAGAGTGTCTGATTTATGTGTTCTTGGTGGCGTTGGAAAGATAAGAGAATTTTATACAAAATTATCACGATCTATTCCTAATTCGGACTCTAATAGGGTGAAAAATACGGTATAAGTTCAGCGTTAAAAAGATAGTTGTATCTAGATAGGATTTTGTAGGAAATTAAGATAAGATAATCTTATCTATTTAATGATTGAATCTCTATGACATCTAATTGATCTTATACCAACACAAATATAATTATTATATATCTTATATTAATATAAACATGATCTAAATATGAATATAGATAATCGTCTATTAATATAATTATATTGTTCATTAATACAAATGATTCGGTATTACTATAAACATATATATAATCGATGACATGTAAATAAATATACGATCACACACGAATTGCACACTTCATATTAGTCCATATAAGACCACATATAAGCACACAAGATCACACACTTACACAATAATATAATCAATTATATATTCATATAGAGAAGATCACGTTTTAATACAAGTAGTATAATTAATAATTAATAAGATAAATATAATAAATATAATTATGCACAATTATCTATTGATACAATCAATCGTATATTAATATAAGAATAATTAATATAAATCATTTACATATCAATAAGAATCAATTACATATATATATATATATATATATATATATATATATAAAATAACATTTGAATATATAAAATGTAAACAAACTTATAATCATACAAACATAAGCGTGCATGTTATCACTTAAAATATACACACATAAATATACATTCATATTGATACTTATAAAATGCAGTGACGATGTAAACAATCATATTGTCAAATATTATACTAATAATAATGATAATAATAATAATAATAATACATATAATTATAGCAACATATACACACCCATACGAAAAACGGGGTGTTACAGTTGAGAGCATAGCTTCGGCTATAGCTTGATAATGAAAGATAAGCTACTTAAACGTCTTAATCAAAGATTGAGAAACGTTTTGATTTGAGAAATGAAAAACTTTTAAGTTAAATGGTATAATGACAAATTTGACTAAAAAGCCACCAAGTTAATAACTCAAAAAAGAATTTCAAATAAGACTTAGGAAGTCGAGAGTTGGTGGGAAAAATAGTGAAAAGTTGCTTTATCATTATTTTCTAAACATGTTTTACAAAGAGAACGTTTTGAAGAACATTTTAGTTTTGTTAAAGAAAGAATCTTCTAAAAGTATTTGACCTTTCAAAGAGAGAAAGTCTTTTCAATAAAAAAAGAAAGTTTGCTCCAATGAAAATCTTTAGAAAAGTGTTTCAAATGATGGAACCTTTAGAAAAGGCTTTTTAACCCAAAATCCTTTTGAAATGAGTTTTGAGGATTTAAGCTTTTAGAAATAGCTTCGCAACGGAAATATTTGTGGAAATAAGGTTTAGAGCGAAAACAGGTTTTGGTACACCAAAGAGATTTTGAGTTTTGTTTTTAAGATTTGACCAACGAAAATGAAATTTGATGAAACTGGTGATTACACCTTCATGCATGTGAAGCACATGAATCTAGTGACCGAGACGTCGGGCTAGAGTTCTGTGAATTGAACACCCAGACTATATGTCCTACTTGTTGAAATGAACGGACTTTGTGTCCTATATGCGAGTCTAGTGTCCGCGACGTCGGCCTAATACTTCGTGGATTGAGCACCCGGACTTCGTGTCCTGTGTTTTGAAATGAATGGACTTTGTGTCCTATATGCGAGTCTAGTGTTCGCGACGTCGGCCTAGTACTTCGTGGATTGAGAACTTGGACCACGTGTCCTATATTTTGAATGAACGGGCTAAATGTCCTTTAAAATTAGTCATGAGCTGTGTGCCTTGACAAGAAAGAAAGAACGATCGAAAAAGAGAATAGAAAACCATGAGTTGCATATATGAGTTGGCCGACGTCCCATTTGAAATGAGCTACAATCCTAGTGGTTGAGAATATGAGCCAGTTAAGACCACTAGGTCTATAGGGACATCCTGTGTTCGAGACTCCATAAGATGCCTGAGGCATCGCGACCCCGTGTCGTGGTAATCAGCTACGCAACACGGATGAACTCGATCAGAAACTAGAATATTCATGACATGGTTGTGATGTGATACCCTTGAACAATTGGAGTTCGAACCTAAATTGAGAGGCCGACTCATGAGGATAATTGTGTTATGGGAGTATTACGGCCTATCGCTCGATGAAGGGAAGTTAGGAATCTCCGAAGAACATAAGTTAAAAATTTGATTGAAGTCTCATGCATTCTTCTTAACTTATATTGATGAATGGGTGTGATCCCACAGAGTGAGATTATTTGTTGTGATATTATGCTGAATGTTGATATTCTATAACATGACTGTGTTGTATATCGATGTATTAGTTGTACTTGTTTTACTTGTGTGCCTATTATGATAAACTTGTGGATGAGTATCTCACCCTTGCCTGTACATGCTGGACACCCTGTCGTGTTTTTGGATACATGTAAAAATGTTTATCAGGGGTTCTCTGGGTCACTTCGGGACCCTGTAGCTGAGTTTTTTGATGTCAACGACAAAGATATGTGGACTGTTGACGATGAGGCCCAATCTCATTTGTACGATATATACTAGGTAGTATTCTCTCTTGTTATTAGAGTTCTTTTTATCAGACCAGTTCTTAGGATTTTTAATGTTTAAGTCCAGTCTTCCGACTGTAACTATGTATGTTGTGTATTAAGAGATTTAAAAGATGTACGCCTTATGGCGAAGTTGAATTATTTGATATACATGATGAGTTTCGATTTTGTTTCATCTGGTTGTTAAAAATTTTACCTTGGTATCAGATTTCCGCAATCATTCTATGGAGTTATTTTCGAAAAAGTTTTTAGTTAACAAGGAAAAAGAATATTTGGGATACGAATGTGACACCGGGTTGGGGTGTTACACCATAGGTACACATGTACACTCTTCGAGGCATATACTCTGACGAAGAATTCTTGGATGATGGGTGAAATCCGCAGGTGTACGATTTCGTGGTCAAGTAATAAAAAGATATCAAGCCGCAGAGACCATGTTAATGTAAAACAGGAACTAAAGAAAACAATTTTCGTAAAGGCTCAAAATGGGCAACTAGTGGAAGTGTTTATCAAAATAATGTAAGCCAGAAAAATACCTAAAAGTGCCCCAACCATATTTCCACATGCTCACAAATCGAATTCACCTCAAAATGGTCTCAAGATTAGTTCTGGAATGTACAACATGAGAAATCACACTCATCAAAGAAAATGGGTTAATATCAAATAAATTTAGCATTATAGTCTAACCCTATAAAAGCTCAAGTCTCACATTTAGAAGCTAAGTCCAATGGAAAATTAACAAACAAAGAATTTTCTGCTAATTTTCAGTTATCAAAAGACCAACTTTTTCAAATTCACTTATGAGAATATCAAAGCAATTCATCAAAAAATTTTTTTCTAAGGGGTACCCAAAAAGAAAAAGATAAGCTAGTTAATTGTATGCAGCAAAATCATGAAAAATATATATATTTTCCTTTCCACACTTAATAATTGCAATGTTCTCAATGCAACTAAATTAAAATGAAACACATGTGCAGAGAAGGAAAAGAGAAAAGTACAAAATAACCAACTTGATACAATAGCGTAGGCGCTTAAGTACCAAGATGGTGTGATCACTGTTGAGGAGGAGGATGGTCAAAATGTCATTGCATCATCTGCAGCATCAGCTTCATCTGCTGATCCTGGGTGTCGAACCTCTAAAAGACACCTGCCGATAACTGCTGGAAGCTTTGCTCCTGGGAATCCAAGTGAGCATACACTCCCAACTCTAACTGATCGAGGCGGGCAGTGAGTCTCTGATAGTCATCCATATGGATCGACGAAGCAGGTGGGTCATCCATAGGTGCATCTACATGTGGGGCCTGCTCCTCCTCCTGATCATGCTCCTCAACTGAGTCCTGAGCGGGATTCGCTCTAGCAAGTCTGAGCTCCCCATGAGGCCCGCGAGTCAATACGTTCATTAACAGTAACATCCTCTCATCGATTCTAGACATTGAGCTAATATGTTGGGCCTGTGGGTGCAGCTACTCCATGTTACGAGCCAGCTAAGACAAGCATGATCCGACCAGAATAAACCCCTATGTTCCAGCCTCTATGTGTGACCTAAATGTAGACATATCTGCAGCAGAATATAGCCGGCAATTAGCGGCTGGGCCTGGATCATGTACCATAGGATAAATAAATCTGTTCGAGAGACCTCGCCAGATATAGAATAATGGCCGACAATGGAAAGAGCCAGCCAGCTATGAATCACGCGTAGGGGTATATCTGCGAAAGCAGAGGACTTTATTAGGCAAGGGTTATAAGGCTCAGCTCGCCCTCCTGTAATCGAACACCAAAAGGCCCCATCCATGAACCCCGTTGGGGTCTCTAATAATCCAACCCAATATTGGTCTGTCAGGACTGTCTCTACCCTCTTAAAGTCGAGATGGACATTGAAGTCCGCCAAAGTCATCCGCCACACCCGACCGATCATATGAAAAGTAACTTTAGGCTCCTCACCCTCAACCTCAGACTCAAAGTATCGACAGGTCGAGAGGAACTCCAGAGTGGGCTCCCTGTAGGCGGGGCATCGAATAGCAGCCACCCACTCCCACCCAATGCTCTGTAGGAGATGGATGACTCCGGGAGCGAGTCCATGGGTGGTAAGGATGTCCATGTCCAAATATTGCTGGGACATTGTCTCAAAAAGGTATAGTTGAGTGAACCTCATCTCATGATCATCGTGGTGAAAGGTGAGCAGCTTGTTCCTGAAAGGTCGGGAGGGTACAAAGTAACATCCCAAGAATTAAATAAAAGTATAGGAGACTTAAACCTTAGCAAATAAAAATTAATAAAGTGTTAGGGAGGCCTGGAATAGTTGACTTAGAACTTTAAGGGTAGTAAGTTGACAAAAGAGAGAAGTTTTACGTTGAAATCTGTCATAGTAACGTTGGCATGCCTGTGCTCACATTCGGTACGCCCGTGCTGAATAGAGCATGGTCTGAGTTTCGCCGTGCTACCTGTTAACATGGCCGTGTCCGAAAATGGACAAATTTGACGCTGTTTGGCATGCCCGTGCTAATGTTGGCACGCCCGTGCCAAAAGGGAGCACGGTCTGAGCCGCACCGTGCTACTTGTCAGCATGCCCATGCCACAAACCTCGTAAACTTTGATGCTGATTGGCACGGCCGTGCTCTAAGTCAGATGCATTAAAAAATAGGATTTTTAAACAGAGAACAGTGCGACACTATATATATATATACACTATTATAACACCATAATGCGGCTAGAAACCCTATTTGTAACCTAAAACACAGTTTTTGTAACACCCCGATTTTTCAAACTCTCCAATATTAATTAATCAGTATTTATATGTTTGTATTTTATTGAAGGGTCTAGAGAAGGAAATAAAATAATCCGAGACCATATTCATGCTCAACGTTATCGTACGAAGCTACGATTAAATTTTGAGCTAAAAACTCAAACGGAGCTCGGTCAGCGTTTTTACACTGCCAGTAAGATTTTACTGCTACAGAGACCTCAGATTGACCCGTGAACGAGACAATAAGTCATAGAATTTAATTTCCCATGTTTTTGTTAAACTTCAAAAAAATCACTTCCTGACCTTCGTTTCCTCCATCGGATGACGAACGGAATCGCATATGGACTAACCGGGACCCGCTAACGGATAATCTTGATATCACATCATGTCATATCACTTGGGAAATCATGCCGGAGTCATCACGACGTTCGGAAATATTTGGACGCGAAATGACCAAAATCCCCCTAACCTTTTCTTCAATGACATTTTAGTCCTTGAAGGAAATGACCAAAATGCCCTTAAGTTAGTTGATTTAAGGGCTGGTCAGCCCCCTCATTCACGCCCCAAACTAGCCAATAACAAAGATCCAAGACTTCATCTTCTTCCATGAGAGAAAACTCCATTTTTCCTTAGAGAAAAACTTGAAATCTTGAGAGAAAAGCTTGAATCCTTGATCAATCTTCTTCATTCCTTAGGTAAGATCACTTCTATGATCTATAATCTTCAACAATCTCTTCCTATTTCAAGTTTGAAATCTTGATTTCATAGTTTTCAAGTTTATGATCCAAAATTTCAAAAATTCATAGGAAATTGTAGAAAAATCCTTTTAATGGGAAACCAATTTCTTTGAGCTAGCTTCATCATCCTCTTCCTAAAACCAAGAGCATATGATCAAACTCTCATCCTAGCCTATTCTTATAAAGATGGCCGAACCCTAGGGAAGATGAATGAATAGTGTTTTTGTTCAATTTTTGATTTCTAACTCTTGATTCCATCCTTACCTTTCCTATTGTCTTTGAATCCAAGTGATGGAAAGCCAAATCAATTCCTAGCCCAATTTTTTGTTCATGGCCGAAACCTATGAGTACGAGGAACCTTGAGTTTTGTTTCAAATTTTTGGGTATTGGGACCTACACTAGTTAAGAACCAACCTTCCAAAAGATTGGAACCAAATGAGATCCCTAGATGTTTTCACCATTTTTGGCCGAACCTTAGACCATTTTTGGGGAAGGATAACCTATGTTTTGATGTTGTTATTTATGTTGATAATTGTTGATGAATGGATTGGTTGTGTGCTTGTAGTTGTTGTCGGATAGTCGGATGAGAAATTGAGAGAATTTGTGAACCGATCAGGCAACTTTACCTTCGGAGGATGACTTCAAGAGGTAAGGGGAGATTAGCTCCAATGAGTTTGATAGTCACGTGAGGTTGGTTGTGATGTGAATTGTGAATTGTGGCATTTTTGCCTTGGATTGAACACATGTATCATGTTGATTAGAGTTTGAATGAATATGTGTTGTGTATGAACTTGATGAAGGATATGCCTGGATGATTGGAATATGAATTGTGGCATTGATGCATTGATTGAGATTTGATGTGTGTGTGTGTGTGTATGTGTGTGTGTGTGTGTGTGTATATATATATATATATATATATATATATATATATATATATATATATATATATATATATATGTATATATATAAAAGAGCATAGCACTGGTTATAGCTCAATAATGAAGATTAAGCTAACTAAAAGTCTTAATCAAAGATTTTTGAAATGTTTTGATTTGAGGAATGAAAAGCTTCTAAGCTAAAGGTTATAATGGCCAATTTTACTAAAAAGCCACTAAGTTAAGAACACAAGATGATTTTGAATAAGACTTAGGAAGTCGAGAGTTGGTGAGGAAAATAGTGAAAATTTGCTTTATCATTATTTTTTAAACATGTTGTACAAAAAAAGTAAACCTTGAAAAGTATTCAGTTTGTTAAAGAAAGTATTTTATGAAAGTATATGATGTTCCGAAAACGAAAAAAGTTTTTCATGAAAGCTGTTCCGATAATAATCTTTAGAAAACTGTTTTAAAATGATGGAACCTTTAGAAAAGGCTTTTTAAGCCAAAATCCTTTGAAAATGTATCATTAGAACTTGAGTCTTTGAGAACGTTTCTGTAAAGAATTTTTTTTGTGGAATATAAGTTTTAGAGTGAAAACGAGTTTTGGTTTACACCAAAGAAAACATGGGTTTTGCATTTGAGACTTGAACTACGAAAATGAATTTGATGAAATTGGTGATTACCCTTCACGCATGTGAAGCACATGAACCTAGTGACCGAGACGTCAGGCTAGATTTCTTTGACATGAACGGACTTTGTGTCCTATATGCGAGTCTAGTGTCCGCGACGTCGGCCCAGTACATCATGGAATGAGCACTCGGACCACGTGTCCTGTGTTTTGAAAAAGAAAAAGAACGGACATAATGTCTTATACTTCGTGAAATTAAGAACATGTACTACATGTCCTGAAATTTGAATTGACCGGGCTACATGTCCTTTAAAATGAGTCATGAGCAGTGTGCCTTGACAGAAAAATAAAGAATGAACGAAAAGAAAGAATAGAAAACCTCCTGCATACATGCATGAGTCAGCCGACATGCCATACAAACCGAGCTATAACCCAAGTGGTTGAGAATTGAGCCAGTTAAGACCACTAGGTCTATAGGGACATTCTGTATTCGAAACTCCACAAGTGGCCGGAGGCCTCACGACCCCGTGCTATGGTAAGTCGACTACCCAATACGAATGAACTCAATCAGAGACTGGACTGTTTAGGATATGGTTATGACGTGGTACCCCCCGAACAATTGGAGCTTGGACCTAAATTGGGAGGCCGACTCACGAGAACAATTATGCTATGGGAGTATTCGCGGCCTATCGCTTGAGGAAGGGAAGTCAGAAATCTCCGGAGTACATGAATTAGAGAGTCAAATTGAAGTCTGATGCATTCATTTGATTTATCTTGATGAATGATTATGATATTTTGAGTGTGATATTATATTGAATGTTGATATTTTATCGCATGACTATGTTGATGCATTATTTGTATGCTGCTTTACTTGTGTGGCTATTACGATAAACTTGTGTAAGAGTATCTCACCCTTGCCTGTACATGTTGGACATCCTGTTTTGTTTTTTGAACACATATACAGATATTTTCTAGCGGTCCTCTGGGTCACTGCAGGACCCTATAGCTGAGTTCCTTGGTGTCGACGATAAAGACGAGTAGTCTGTCGAAGACGAGGCCCCGTATGATTTGGGCGATGCATGCTAGATAGTATGTTTACTGTTCTTAGAGTTTTGTTAGACCAGCTCTTAGGATTTTGATTTAAAGTAAGGTCCTTTGACCGTGACTCGGTATGATGTGCAATAAGAAATTGAAATGATGTATGCCATAAGGCGAAGTTGAATGAGTGATATAAATGATGAGTTCGAATTTGTTTCTCTGTTGTTGTTAAAATTTTAATTGGTATCAGTTTTTCCGCAACTTGTCTGATGAGTAAATTTGGGAACTGTAACACCTCGAGGGGGTGTTACAATATTGGTATCGGAGCTGGTCGATGTCTTTTGGGATCTAGGTTATGGATTCATGATGTTTTTGCTGTGTTTACTCTGTGATGACTTGCTGTAATGACTTGCTTCTTTCGGAATACAACCAATCAGATTGGTTGGATCCAATGATTGAGATACATTAAGACTCTTACGAGAAGAGTTATCCGAGTTATTAAGTGGTAACATTTAAGGTAAGCTTTGAGACAGCTCCTTAGTCAGTTCTAGCGAATAGGCTTGAATATGACCTTTACTTTATGAGTCAAGGATGTTAGACTCTTTGTTATCAAGCGAGTGAAGACTCCTTGGTATGTGAAGGAAGTTTTAATGTTAGGAAAGTTTGCCGAAGGAAAGAATACCAAAAAGTTTTGGAGTAGATATATATGTAGCTAGTAAGCGACCAAAGGAATGGCAAGATATTGATGTGTGCTATAAGAGAGTTGAGAGACTGGAACGGAATTTCGGTAAAGCAATGAAAGTATGGTACGGTGTGAAGTTTCTTCTGATAGTATTTTAAGAAACAATCGGAGCCTCCGTTGTTGTGAATTTGATTGATAGGATATTTGTCTCGTTAGAACAGATGAAAGGCACCTTATGGATGGACTTGTGATCCATGCTGTTGATGGTGAAGGATTTGTATAATACATTTGTATAATACCTAAGTATAACTTTTCGAAGTTGCGAATGATCAGAGACTGAGTGAACCAAATTGAAATGTGAACTTTGGTGATAAGACGAGTGTCCTTAGTACTGGTATCAGTAGGAGAAAGAATTACACTGGATCATATATGGATAGCAGTATCGTCTTGTTAATAGGACTTAAGACAGTGACCGGCAGAGATGAGTAAGACAGATGAGTTTAGACTCGGTCGCAATGACCACTATCTGGTAAGGCATATGATAAATATGACTGGCCTCCTGGCTCGCGAGGCGAGCCTTGGTTTCAGGCGGCGAGGCTGAAAGGCTGTATTTTATTGCTCGAGATATCCTTTTGGCTCGCGAGGCGAGCATCCGGTTGCAAGGCAGATATGGTTAACTCCTTGTTTTGATGCTTTTAAAATTTGAGTACTTGGATTAAGTTTGATATTAAATTTGGATTTTCACTTAGATATTGGAACTCTTAAGTGAGCTTATTGGGATTTAGAGTGCATTAGAGCTGTTGGTGAGATTGAGATGTGTAATAATTGAATAAGAACTAGCTTAAGTATTTGATTTAACCGTGGAAGTTAATTTAAGTGCTTGATCACTAAAGTAATGCTTAGAAGTAAGACTGGAAATAAGTCTTTCGTGAAGAATTGGTAGTAGAGAATGACGGACTAGCAAGCCAATGAAAGAGGGAATGATTTTCCCGATAGTCGAGGGATGAGTAAAAGACGAATGATAAGTTTCAGGAGTTAATTTTTATTTCTCCAAAAGAGTAGGACCGTGTGGAAATTGTTTCCTTGACGAAACAATGTGCCGTCACACAAGGGCGTGCGTTTTGTTGAGTTCTAATCAGGTTAAGACCTTGTGAGAACTCACGTTTAGAGACAGGTACTTGTATTCATGTTGACATGTCGTTAGCCCTTTTGGGATTGTGTCAGACATTTGAACAATGTGCCTGTCTGGGAAGATTTTCAGGATAAATTTTCTGAAGATATTTCGAGTTGCGTTGCATAGGACATTGAATTTTTGATTGATCTAGTTTCTAGATTCAATTAGATCTCCATCGGTTGTGTAGAATATTATCTACGAAGCTGGCCGAATTGGACTACATGAAATGGAATTTCGTTTGGTTCTTGTGAAATTCGTCATCATCGATGATGTTCTCGTTTGCTCTAAGAGTCACGAGGGACATGAGGAGACTCTACGTCAAGTGCCACGGACCCTACGGGAGAAGAGATAACATGAAGTCACTTAAGTACGAGTTGGACTCGATGACGGTAAAATTCTTAGGGTATGCGATCCCAGATGAGCTTTTGTACTCACACTCCCATGTATTAGACATTTGGGTGAATTGGTTAATAGTAACCTTTGGCCTAGACATTTTTATATCATTCCATCGAAAGATTTGTTACGAGTATTTCTTGAGTTGTAACACAGACAAATTCTCAATACTGGAAGTTTCTTGATGAGACTTAGTCTAATCACTTTTACACTTGGTAACTGTGATCCAGTCTAATTTTTGGCCAGACTGCCCATCTTTTGATTCCCAAATATATTGGAAGGTTCTTACGAAAGAAGGTACTTCATTAGAGTCATGGTTGTAAACATGTATTAGCTATGCATTTTTACACTCACGAACCTACTGAAGAATCTTTTTACATACTGGATATTCCTGTATTCGTTTCCGAGTGATAAAATCCTTCTATATACGTTCCTGTGAGAATAAGACCAAGAAAATCTCCTCTGTTGAAAATTTCTTCTGTTGAAAGATTTCTTTCCGTAATCTTTGAGGACCGAGTAGCAACTAAGTCCAACTGATTGCCTTCAACTCAAATGGATGAGCGAGAAAACGTTTCGATCTTTGAAGGACTGGTTGGGAGTAAGTGTGTCACTCTAATTACGAACATCCTGTCAGCAAGATAGACGAGAAGTGATGGGAATTTTGTGAAGGTATGGTGTGGTGGATAAGATGTGGAACCTGGGGATTAAGAAAATCCTGTACAGTTTGAGTAGCGAAATTTCGAGGACGAAATTTTTTTTTAGAAGGATAGTAATATAAAACCTCGATTTTTCAAACTCTCCAATACTAATTAATCAGTATTTATATGTTTGCATTTTATTGAAGGGTCTAGAGAGGGAAATAAATAATCTGATACCATATTCATGCTCAACGTTATCATACGAAGCTACGATTAAATTTTGAGCTAAAAACTCAAACGGAGCCTGGTTTGCTTTTTTACACTGCCAATAAGATTTTACTGCTCCAGAGACCTCAGATTGACCCATGAACGAGACAATAAGTCTTAGAATTTAATTTCCTACGTTTTTGTTAAACTTTAAAAAAATTACTTCTTGACCTTCGTTCGAGCGGAAATCCTCCATCGGGTGACGAATGGAGCCGCATACGGACTAACCGGGCCCCGCCAATGGAGAATCTTGATATCACATCATGTCATATCACTTGGGAAAGCATGCCGGAGTCATCACGACGTTCGGAAATATCTGGACGTGAAATGACCAAAATACCCTTACATTTTCTTTAATGACATTTTAGTCCTTGAAGGAAATGACCAAAATGCCCTGAAGTGAGTTTATTTAAGGGCTGGTCAGCCCCCTTATTCACGCCCCAAACCAGCCAAGAACAAAGCTCCAAGACTTCATCTTCTTCCTTGAGAGAAAACTCCATTTTTCCTTGGAGAAAAACTTGAAACCTTGAGAGAAAAGCTTGAATCCTTGATCAATCTTCATCATTCCTTAGGTAAGATCACTTCTATGATCTCTAATATTCATGAATCTCTTCCTATTTTATGTTTGAAATCTTGATTTCATAGTTTTCAAGTTTATGATCCAAAACTTCAAAAATTCATAGGAAATTGTAGAAAAATCCTTTTAATGGGAAACCAATTTCTTTGAGCTAGCTTCATCATCCTCTACCTAAACCCAAGAGCCTATGATCAAACTCTCATCCTAGTAATTCTTCTAAAGATGGCCGAACCCTAGGGAAGATGAATGAATAGTGTTTTTGTTCAATTTTTGATTTCTAACTCTTGATTCCATCCTTACCTTTCCTATTGTCTTTGAATCCAAGTGATGGAAAGCCAAATCAATTCCAAGCCCAATTTTATGTTCATGGCCGAAACCTATCAGTACGAGGAACCTTGAGTTTTGTTTCAAATTTTCGGGGTATTGGGACTTACACTAGTGTAAATCAAGCTTAAGAACCAACCTTCCAAAAGATTGAAACCAAATGAGATCCCTATCCCTTCTTACCATTTTTGGCCGAACCTTAGACCATTTTTCGGGAATGAGAACCTACGTTTTGATGTTATTTATGTTGTTAATTGTTGATGAATGGATTGGTTGTGTTCTTTTAGTTGTTGTCGGATACTCGGACGAAGAATCGGGAGAATTTGTGGACCAATTGGACGACTTCACCTTCGGAGGATGACTTCAAGAGGTAAGGAGAGATTAGCTCCAATGAGTTTGATAGTCACTTGAGTTTAGTTGTGATGTTAATTATGGAATTTTTGCCTTGGATTGAACACATGTATGATGTTGATTAGAGTTTGAATGAATATGTGTTGTGTATGAACTTGATGAAGTATATGCCTGGATGATTGGAATATGAATTGCGACATTGATGCATTGATTGAGATTTGATGTGTGTGTCTATATATATATATATATCCTGTATTGGTTAAGAGCATAGCACTGGTTTAAGCTAACTAAAAGTCTTAATCAATGATTTTTGAAATGTTTTGATTTGAGGAATGAAAAGCTTCTAAGCTAAAAGTTATAATAGCCAATTTTACTAAAAAGCCACTAAGTTAAGAACCCAAGATGATTTTGAATAAAACTTAGGAAGTGGAGAGTTGGTGAGGAAAATAGTGAAAATTTGCTTTACCATTATTTTCTTAACATGTTGTATAAAGAAAGGAAACCTTGAAAAGTATTTAGTTTTTTAAAGAAAGTATTTGATGTTCCGAAAACGAAAAAGTTTCTTCATGAAAGTTGTTCCGATAATAATCTTTACGAAAATGTTTTAAAACAATGGAACCTTTAGAAAAAGCTTTTTAAGCCAAAATCCTTTTAAAAAGTATATTTAGAACTTGAGTCTTTGAGAATGTTTTTGTAAAGAAAAGTTTTTTTTGAAAAATAAGTTTTAGAGCGAAAACGAGTTTTGGTTTACACCAAAAAGAACCTAGATTTTGCTTTTGAGACTTGAACTTCAAAAATGAATTTGATGAAACTGGTGATTACCCTTTCAAGCATGTGAAGCATATGAACCTAGTGACCGAGACGTCGGGCTAGAGTTCTGTAACATGAACGGACTTTGTGTCCTATATGCGAGTCTAGTGACCGCGATGTCGGCCTAGTACATCGTGAATTGAGCACTCGGACCACGTGTCCTGTGTTTTGGAAAAGAAAAAGAACGAACTTAGTGTCCTATATACGAGTCTAGTGTCCGCGACATCGGCCTAGTACTTCGTGAGATTAAGAACTCGGACTACATGTCCTGGAATTTGAATTGAAAGGGCTATATGTCCTTTAAAATGAGTCATGAACCGTGTGCCTTGCGAGAAAAAGAAAGAATGAGAGAAAAGAAAGAATAGAAAACCTCCGGCATACATGCATGAGTCGGCCGACGTGCCATACGAACGGAGCTACAACCCAAGTGGTTGAGAATTGAGCCAGTTAAGACCACTAGGTCTATAGGGGCATTCTGTGTTCGAAACTCCACAAGTGGCCGGAGGCCTCGCTACCCCATGCCGTGTTAGGTTGGCTACCCAACACGAATGAACTCAATCAGAGACTGGATTGTTCACGATATGGTTATGACGTGGTACTCCCGACCAATTGGAGCTCGGACCTAAATTGAGAGGCCGACTCACGAGAACAATTGTGTTACTGGAGTATTCGCGGCCTATCGCTCGAGGAAGGGAAGTTAGAAATCTCCTGAGTACATGAATTAGAGAGTCGAATTGAAGTGTCATGCATTCATTTGACTTATCTTGATGAATGAGTACGATATTTTGAGTGTGATATTATATTGAATGTTGATATTTTATCGCATGACGGTGTCGATGCATTATTTGTGTGCTGCTTTACTTGTGTGGCTATTACGATAAACTTGTGTAAGAGTATCTCACCCTTGCCTGTACATGTTGGACATCCTGTTGTGTTTTTTGAACACATGTACAGATATTTTCTAGCGGTCCTCTGGGTCACTGCGGGACCCTGTAGTTGAGTTCCTTGGTGTCAACGACGAAGATGAGTAGCCTGTTGAAGATGAGGCCCAGTCTGATTTGGGCGATGCATGCTAGGTAGTATATTTACTGTTCTTAGAGTTTTGTTAGACCAGCTTTTAGGATTTTGATTTAAAGTCAGGTCCTTTGACCATGACTCGGTATGATGTGTAATAAGAAATTGAAATGATGTATGCCACAAGGCGAAGTTGAATGAGTGATATAAATGATGAGTTTGAATTTGTTTCCCCGTTGTTGTTAAAATTTTAATTGGTATCATTTTTTTCGCAACTAGTCTAATGAGTATTTTCGAAAAGGTTTTAATTAACCGAAAAAGAGAATTTGGGTTACAAACTGTGATACCTCGGGGGGGGGGGGTGTTACAGTTTTGCTTGCCCTTGAGGATTGAACAGCGTGGAGAAGGCGATTCTAGAGTAGAAAGAACCAAGAGGAGGAAGAAAGGGGGCGATTCTTGAGGAGCTTCTTGGCGCGTTCATGATCAAACACTTGGAGCTTCTTGGAGGTCTTTAAGAGATGAGTAAAAATACTCTTTCTCACCCTTTTCCATGGAGCAAATTGTTTTGGGGTTTGGGTTATCCTTTCAAAATACGTTTTTGGAAAATAATCTTGTGTTTGGTCAAATCCTGATTTTACAAATTTGGGGGTTTCCCTTCTAAGCTGTCAATTAAATGTTTATTATTGAGATTGATGCTATGATATGAATGATTAGTACATGATTTATTGGTTGATTGACATGCAGTATTTGATTATATGATGATATTGGGGTTTATATCAAGATTTAATAACTGTAAATGTGATGATTGTTGTTTAGTGCAATACCGCCTATGATAGGGGTATCGAAAGTAACACTGCCAATGAATTGGGGTGTCGAAATATGAAATACTGCTATAATGGGGTATCGAAAGCAACATCGCCAAACGTTGGGATGTCGAAATGAGTAATACCCATGTCAAAATGAGTAATACCACCAGTGTACAATGGTTGGTATCGAAATGAGTAATGTCACTAATGAGAAGGTGACATTGAAATACCTTCATGAGTAAGGTAGACAATGGGGCGTCATTGTTATGTGTTGTTTGGAAGTCATATGACATATGTGGATATTGAGATTATGTGAGTTGGTTGGAATTATATGGCCTATGATATGTGATGATTTTATGATGATTGATTGGTGTTCATGCTACTTTATAAGTATTATTATTTTTATATCATAAATTATGTATTTTGAAAATAGCGGGTACCATGGTTAGTTTTTCCGGTTACCGCGCTGGTTGCGAACAACGCTTTTGTGAAAACATTTTATACTTATTCACTGAGATTATAAATCTCATTAGTAGTATTGTTTTCAGAGCCTGAGGATGACCTTGTTGAGCAGCCAGACGCTTGAGGATTTTATTCTAATAGTAGCTTAGGTTAGTGACATGGCATATGCTAAGAGGACTGTAACACTCCGATTTCTCACTACTTTTAATGTCAATAAGTTATATAATTGAGTTTACATTTTTTTCGAGGTTTTATAAAATAAAATAAAATAAACCAAGACCATGTTCATACTCTACGCTATCGTAGAAAGCTACGGTTAAATTTTGGGTTGAAAACTCAGACGGAGCCCGGTCTGCGTTTTTTCACTGAAAGTAAGATTTTACTGATCAGGAGACCTAATTTTGACCCGTGAACGAGACAGTTAGTCTTAGAATTATATTTTCTATCTTTTTGCTAAAATTGGTTTCGCGCACTAAAAAGCGGAATAATATAAACTATTCGGATGAATTCTCAAATGCGGTGACGAACAGAGCTGAATACGGATTTACCGGACCCACTAATGGATAAACTTGAAGTCACATCAGGTCACATCACATAGGAAAGCGTGCCAGTGTCATGATGACGTTTTAAAATATCTGGACAGGAAAAGACCAAAATACCCCCGACCTTTTCTTAAATGACATTTTAGTCCCTAAACGAAAAGACCAAATTGCCCTTAAGTGGCCAACTTTTGGACACTCTTGTCTCACCCTCTTCATGCATAAGTGAGGCTTCAAGAAGCCTTCACCCATTTCTTTCCTTCACTTCATCTTCTTCCTTTGTTTTCTTCCATTTTCATTCAAGTGAGAACTTGATTTTTTGAAGGAAAAGTGTTGATTCTTGTTCAATGTTCATCATTCAAGAGGTAAGATCACTCCCTAGATCCTTAAACCTCATGGATCTCTTCGTATTTCATGTTTGAAAACCTTGATTCGATGAGTTTCAACTTCATGAACCAAACTTCAACAATTTCTAGAAAATTGTTGAAAAATTCTTTTAATGTGAAACCAATTTCTTTGAGAGAGTTTCATCACCTTCTACTATTATCCAAGAGTATAAAATCAAACACCAAGCCTAGCCCTTATTACTAAGAGTGGCCGAACCCTAGAAATTTGGGGGAAAAGTGAGTTTCTTCAATTTTGGTTCAAAGACACTTGATTCCATCCTTTCATTTCCTATGATCATTGAATCCAAGTGATTGGAAAACCAAATCAAATTCTAGCCATTTTTCCTTTTGATGGCCGAAACCTAGACCATGAAGAACCATGAGTTATGTTTCAAATTTTTGAGTAATAGGACTTGATCTAGTGTTAAGTATGCTTACGAATCCTTCATCCAAAAGATTGAAACCAAATGAAACCCTTATCCTATTTTTTGATATTATGGCCGAACCTTAGACTAAATAGGGGAAAGAGATTTATGTTGTTAATGTTGAAACTTTGAATTGATTGTTGTGAAGTATTGAATTGTTATTGATTGTTCTAGGAGAAGCGAAGGAAACCGGAGTCGGAACAGAAAATTCTTCGAGGACTAACTTGGGATCTTCAAGAGGTAAAGGGAGATTTTCTCATAATGAGTTTGGTAGTCTCATAAGCTTGATTGTTAGATGTGTTGTTGTTGTTTTGATTGTGATCATAAAGTGATTGGTGTGGTGTGAATTTGCTATGTATGGTATATGTACTTGATAAGTATGTGATTGGATGTTGAAATTGAATTGTGGCATTGATGCCTTGGATGAGATATACCTATGATGTTTATGATATACCTATGATGTATATCCTACATTGGTTGAGAGCAGAGCATCGGCTATGGCTTGATAAAGAATGGTAAAATGCTTAAAAGTCTTGATGAAAGTTTTAAAACGCATTTTGGAACCAAAGAAACGTCTTGAGAATAGTTTTGCCTTTTCAAGGGAATGAAACATCTTTTAAAAAAGGTTAGCTCCTTTCAAAATAAAAAGTATTTTAAGGAAAGTTCTTTCAAATGAAACTTCTTTTAGAAAAATGTTTTAGTTCATGACAATGAAATTGAGTTTTGTCTCCAAAAACTATTTTTATGGAAATAAGACCCGAAAGAAAAGCGGTGATTACCTTTTTCACTTTGTGAAGTCTGTAAACCTAGTGACCGAGACGTCAGGCTAGTTTTTTGTGAGTTGAGTACTAGGACTGTGTAACACCCCAATTTTCACTGCCTTTATAAATCAGTAAGTTGTATAATTAAGTTTGTATTTTATTCGAGATTTTAGAAAATGAAATAAAATAAACCGAGGCCATATTCATGCTCAACGCTATCGTAGGAAGCTACGGTTAAATTTTGGGCTAAAAACTCAGACGATGTCCGATCTGCATTTTTCACTGACAGTAGTATTTTACTACTATAAAGACCTAATTTTGACTCATGGACGAGGCAGTTAAGCTTAGAATTCCATTCTCTACAATTTTGCTAAAATTGGTTCTTGACCTTAAAAAGTGAAAATAATATAAACTATTCGGGCGAAAACTCAAATCGGGAGGCGAACGGAGCTGTAAACGGATTTATCGGGACCCGCTAACGGATAAATTCAATGTCACATCAAGTCAAATCACATTGGGAAGCATGCCAGAGTCATGATGGTTTTAGAAAATATCTGGACGCGAATTGACCAAAATACCCCCAACCTTTTTCTTAATGACATTTTTGTCCTAAGGTGAAAAGACCATTTTGCGCTTAAGTGGACAAATCTTGGACTTTTAAGTCCTTCCTCACCCACGAAATAGACCATCCAAGGCAGCCCATCCACTATTTTTTCTCCTAACACCATTTTCTTCTCAACTTTCTCTCCATTATCAAGCTTGACCCTTAACCAATTTTGGTGATTCAAGTGAGGGTTCTTGCTCATTTTCATCACTACAAGAGGTAAGATCACTTCTTTAATCCTTAAACCTCATGAATCTTCTCTTAATTCATGTTTGAAAACCATGGTTCATGTAGATTTCAAGTTCTATGTTCTAACTTCAAAAATATCTAGAAAATTGTAGAAAAATCCTTTTAATGTCAAAACAATTTCTATGAGCTAGTCGCATCATTGTCTTTCTTAATCCAAGAGCTTGTAACCAAAAGAGCTCTCTAGCTCATATGGGTATAGAAGGCCGAACCTCACCCTTTTTGGATCAATGGAGTTTTGTTCCAATTTATGTCTAAGAACTAGTGATTATGTTCTATCACACTTAGAAGGCCTTGAATCCAAAAGTATGTGATCAAAAAAACTTCCCTAGCCTATTTAATCATAGGATGGCCGAACCACCAAATTGGGGAAAACATGAGATTTTGATTCAAGTTCGAAATGGAGATTTGATTTGGTGTTAAGGTTACCTAGGGATCATTCCTCCAAGAGATACGAATTTTTAGGCATCCTTAGCTATTTTTGGGACCCTATGGCCGAACCTCGCCCCTAAGGGATTAGGGAAATTATGTTGTTATATGTTGATGTTTGGATTGGTTGTGTGTTTATAGTTGTTGTTGGGTATTCGGACGGGAAATCGAGAGAGTTCTTGGATCGATCTGGCGACTTTTCATCCAGAGGATACTTCAAGAGGTAAGGGGAGATTAACTCCAATAAGTTTGATAGCCTCGTGGGATTTTTGTTGAATGATTGTAACCATGATGTGATATTGATGATTTTCTTGGTCGATGCATTATGTGGCCCATAAGCTTGATTGATCTAGTGATTGTGTGCTTGATGCTTGAAGATATGTTATGAGTGGTGCATGTACTTGATTTATTTTATGAAGTATATACTTGGATATTTGAATATTAATTGTGGCATGGATGCCTTGGATGACATAGACTTGTGATGTTATATATATATATATATATATATATATATATATATATATACTGGATTGGTTAGAAGCATAACATTGGCTATAGCTCCATAATGAAGATTAAGATACTTGTCTTAATCAATGATTTGGAAATGTTTTGGTTTGAGATATGAAAAGCTTTTAAGTCAAATGGCATAATGGTCAATTTTAAAAAGAAGCCACTAAGTTAAGAACTCAAAAGGAATTGCAAATAAGACTTAGGAAGTTGAGAGTTAGTGAGAAAAATAGTGAAAAGTTGTTTTATCATTATTTTCTAAACATGTTGTACAAAGAAAGAAAACCTTGAAAAATAGCTAGTTTGTCAAAGAAAGAACCTTTTGAAAGTATTCGACTTTCCAAAATGAAAAAGTTTCTTCATGAAAGTTTGCTCCGATAACAATCTTTAAAAAAATGTTTTAAAATGATGGAAACTTTAGAAAAGGCATTTAAAGCCAAAATCCTTTCAAAATGAATCTTTAGGACTTGAGCCTTTGAGAATGGTTTGTAAAGATAAGTTTTTGTGGAAAACAAGTTTTAGGGCGAAAACTAGTTTTTGTTTATACCAAAGAGATTCTGATTTTTGTTTTCAAGATTTGAACTACGAAAATGAAATTTGATAAAACTGGTGATTTTCCCTTCACGCATGTGAAGCACATGAACCTAGTGACCGAGACGTCGGGCTAATGTTATGTGAATTGAGCACTCGGACTACGTGTCCTGTGTTTTGAAAAAGAGCAGACTTAGTGTCCTATATGCAAGTCTAGTGTCTGCGGTTCAGCCTAGTACTTCGTGGATTAAGCACTCGGACTACGTGTCTTGTGTTTTGAAAAGAACAGACTTAGTGTCCTATATGCGAGTCTAGCGTCCGCGACTTCGGCCTAGTACTTTGTGAAATTAAGAACTTGGACTACGTGTCCTGAAGTTTGAATGAACAGGCTATATGTCCTTTAAAACGAATCTTGAGCTATGTGCCTTGACAGAAAAAGAAAGAATTGAACGAAAAAGAAAACAGAAAACTTTCTTCATACATACATGAGTCGGCCGGCGTGCCATTTGAACTGAGATACAATCCAAGTGATTGAGAATATGAGCCAGTTAAGATCACTAGGTCTACAGGGGCATTCGGTGTTCGAAACTCCACAAGTGGCCGGAGGCATCGCGACCCCGTGCCGTGGTAAATCGGCTGCCCAACATGGATGAACTAGATCAGAGAATGGACTATTCATGATATGGTTGGACGTGGTACCCCGAAACAATTGGAGTTTGGACCTAATTTGAGAGGCCGACTTATGAGAACAATTGTGTTATGGGAGTATTCGCGGCCTATCGCTCGATGAAAGGAAGTTAGAAATCTCCGGAGAACATGAATTAGAAAGTTGAATTGAAGTCTCGTGCATTCTTTTGACTTATCTTGATGAATGGATGTGATCCCACATAGTGAGATTATCTTGTTATGATATGATGTTAAATATTGATATTCTGTAGCATGACTGTGTTATATATCGATGCATTATTGTATGCCGCTTTACTTATGTGGCTATTACGATAAACTTGTGAACGAGTATCTCACCCTTGCTTGTACATGTTGGACACCCTGTTATGTATTTGGATACGTGTACAGATACTTTCCAACGGACCTCTGGGCCACTTCGGGAACCTGTAGTTGAATTCCTTGATGTTGACGACGAAGATGATTGGATTGTTGATGATGAGGCCCAGTTTCATTGTTACGATGCATGCTAGGTAGTATGCTTTATTGTTCTTAGTGTTTAGACCAGCTCTTAGGATTTTTGACGTTAAAGTCAGGTCTTTTGACCGTGACTCAGCTGTTATTAAAATTTTTATTTGGTATCAAATTTTCGCAACAAGTCTAATCAATATTTTTGAAAAGGTTTTAATTAATCGAAAAAGAAAATTTGGGGTACGATTTGTGACACCGAGAGGGGGTGTTACAGACTGCGTGTCCTGTGTTTTGAAATGAACAGACATTGTGTCTTATATGCGAGTCTAGTGTCCGTGATGTCGGTAGAGTACTTCATGGATTAAGAACTTGGGCTACGTGTCCTGTTTTTGAACGAGCTAAATGTCCTTTAAAATGAGTGATGAGCTGCGTGCCTTGACAGAAAAAGAAAGAATGAATGAAAAAGGAAATAAAAAACATTCTGTATACATACATGAGTTGGCCGACGTGCCATTGGAAACGAGCTACAATCCAAGTGGTTGAGAATAAGAGCCAGTGAAGACCACTAGGTCTATAATGGCATCCTATGTTTGAGACTCCACAAGAGGCCGAAGGCATCGCAACCTTGTGCCGTGGTAATAGGTTGCCAAAAACGGATGAACTCGATCAGAGACTGGACTATTAGTGATATGGTTGTGACGTGGTACCCCTGAACAATTGGAGTTCGGACCTAAATTGAGAGACCGACTCATGAGAACAATTGTGTTATGGGAGTATTCGCGACCTATCGCTTGATGAAGGGAAGTTAGGAATCTCCGGAGAACATGAATTAGAAAGATGATATTGGAGTCTCATACAGTATTATAACTCATGATGATGTCTGAGATATTATGTTGTATGAATATCTATTAATGCAACTGTATTTATATGTGGATATGTGTTTTGTTTGTCTCTTGTGCGGCTATCGTGATAAACTTGTAAAATGAGTATCTCACCTTTGCCTGTACATGTTGGATACTCTGTTGTGTTTTTGGATACATGTGCAGATGCTATTCAGAGGTCCTCGCGGACACCTGAGGACCCTGATGATGGAATCTTTTGAAGATAAAGAGAAGGAGGATCCCTCTGAATACCTCCGGGAATTGGAGCTGACTTTGGGTTTTTTTTCCCAATGGCTACTTTTAGCCGGACTAGCATTAGAGTCTTACTTTTTGAAGCAGTCATATTTTATCTGCTGTAGTTATGTTGATTTACTGTTTTGAGGTCTGTAATCTGTGATAATAGGCCAGAACTTCTACTACTAGTTAAACTCTATTTCTAGAAAAATTATATGCTCCGACATTAATGACCTTTTGCTTATTTGGTTATGGATATTTAGTATTGATATATGTTATGTGGCTTATCCCACCTGTCCTATGTTTGGATTATTATATGTGTGAAGAAATTTTTTTAAACCCCGTTTTCGAACGTAGTTAATTACTTAAAGTATTTTCCAAAAACAACTAGCGTTTTTATTTGCTTATGTTTTCCGCATCAAGTTTGAGACGTAGCACCGAGGGGGTGTTACAAGGACTCTTATTATTGTTTATTTATTTATTTATGTGAGTTGTAATAGGCACCCAATTTTGTGGTTTAAAAATTATTATGTATTTTTGTTTATTGGATTGGTATAAACAATTATTTTGGAGTAATATTATATTATGAATTTATTTAGGATTTATTTAAGAATTTTTTTAATTACCTTATTTTATTTAAATTATTATCTTGGGTTACTAATGTAACGAGGGGCGTTACATTTTTGGTATGAGAGCAGTTCAATCCTAAATTGGACTATGGTATTGGATTGTTTTTCAAAAATCAAATATGGGCGCATAGGACTGCTTGCTAGAGGTATATATGTTGGATATTGGACCTGATCAACCCAGTGTTTGATTAGTGGTGTGCAGATTTATGACTACTAATAGGCGTGGGGCTAACACTAATGATGCACTTGCAACAGTTCTGGCCGAAATGACCAGAGTCATGCAAGAACAGACGAAGACACTCCGTCAGATGAGGGACAACAAGAACGTGCCTAACGTTGGAGCAGTTGCAGCTCAGGATCGGCAATACATGGGACTATCAGAGTTTAGAAAAAATGAACCGCCAACGTTTCGAGGTACTACTGATCCGGTTGAGGCAGAAGAGTGGTTACTGAAACTATAGAAGATTTTTCGGGTTATGAGGTGCGCTGATGCACAGAAGGTGGATTTCGCCACCTATATGCTAGAGTCTAATGCAGAGCATTGGTGGAATTGCGCTACAGGTGGTTTGCTAGCTTTGGACGCTCAAATCACGTGGGACAGGTTCAAGGAAGTTTTCTTGGAGAAGTACTTTTCACATAGTATTTGCATTCCGAAGGAAACGGAGTTCCTGCAGCTCCGTCAGGGAGACATGTCTATTGCTGAATATGTTGCTAAGTTTGAAAGCTTAGCAGGGTTCTCTCGATACTTGAGGGACAATCCTTTGGACGACTGGAAGGCAATCAAATTTGACCAAGGTTTCAAGCCAGAGATGCAACACTTTATTGGGATCTTGGAGAGTCGAGATTACCCCACCTTGGTAAGCAAGTGTAGGGTAGCTAAGCAGAAGATGCAAGCTTTAGAGATGGAGAAGCCAAAAGAGAAGAGTGCTTTTGAAGGCAAGAAATTTCATAGCAAATGGGGTAATTTTCTGAAGAGCCTACGACCGGTGCCTACCATCTCAAAGGGTAAGCAGGTCTAAGGAGCTTAAGCAGATAAGGGAGCTGGGTGTTTCAGATGTGGATGGCACCATGGGGATCGTGCATGCCTCAAGGCACAAGTCTCCTGCAACAAATGTGGAAAGGTGGGACATTTTGCTAGAGTCTGCAAGGGAGGAGGACAATCTCAAACCAGACCCCAAACCCAAGGAAGAGTTTTCACCATCCAAGGAGATGAAGTGAAGAAGTCTGACGGTTTGATCCAAGGTATGTGTTTAATTAAAGATAGAAAATTTATGATATTGTTGGATTCAGGAGCAACCCAATCTTTCATATGTCGTAGTTGTGTTAAAAGCTTAAAGTTGCCTGTTTCTGGATTACCTTTTGATTTGTGTGTTTCTACTCCTGCCAAAGATAGATTAGTTACTTCTATTGGTTGTTTGAAATGTTCTTTAGTATACCAAAATTTGTCTTATGATATTGATTTGAAATGCTTACCTATGTCGGGTCTAGATGTCATACTTGGCATGGATTGGTTGTCATATAATAATGCTGTTATCAATTGTTCTTCTCGAACCATTTCTTTTCTTCCACAGCCAATGTCTGTTGACCCTTCTGTGTCGGATTGCTTTCTATCCGCTGTATCTTGCCACAAGAACTTAGTTGAGGGGGCTCAGGGAAACATAATTCTCTTTTCTGCTAAGATAGAGGTTGAAAGTGATATAGTTGCATTACCTATAGTGTGCAAGTTTTTAGATGTGTTCCCTAAAGAGGTCTCTAGTTTACCACCAAGTAAGGAGGTTGAGTTTAACATAGATCTTATGCCTGGTAGTGGACCTGTTTCAGTAGCACCCTATAGAATGGCATCTCTAAAGTTGAGCGGGCTTAAGAAACAGTTAGAGGAGTTGTTAGATAAGGGATTCATTAGACCGAGTGTGTCACCTTGAGGAGCGCCGGTTCTTTTGGTGAAAAAGAAAGATGGGAGTATGAGGTTGTGCGTTGACTATAGGAAGCTAAACAAAGTGACCATAAAGAATAAGTACCATTTACCTAGGATAGATGACCTGCTAGATCAGCTGAGGGGAACGGCAGTGTTTTCCAAAATAGATTTAAGATCAGGGAACCATCAGATTAGAGTTAAAGGCAAGGATATTCCTAAGACAGCCTTTAGGATAGGGTATGGGCACTATGAGTATGTAGTGATGCCTTTCGGAGTGACGAACGCTCCAGCCGTTTTCATGGACTACATGAATTGGATCTTTAGACCCTTCTTAGATAAGTTTGTGGTGGTGTTCATAGATGATATCCTGATATACTCTAGAACACCTATGGAGCATAAGGAGCATCTGAGGATAGTGTTACAAATCTTAAATGATGAGCGTTTGTATGCTAAACCACAGAAGTGTGAGTTTTGGTTAGATGAGGTGAAGTTTCTGGGACACACCATTTCTAAGAGTGGTGTAGCAGTTGATTCTTCTAAAGTGGATGCAGTGCTAGAGTGGGAACCACCTAAGACGGTAACTGAAGTAAGGAGTTTTCTAGGATTAGCTGGTTACTGTAGGAAGTTTATAGAAGGTTTTTCCAGGCTAGCGTTACCTTTAACCTAGTTGACTAGGAACGGAAAATCTTTTGTGTGGGACCAGGAATGTGAGGAAAACTTCCTAGAGCTTAAGAAGAGATTAGTGACAGCGTCTGTCTTGACCATACCAGACCCTTTAGTGAGTTTTGTGATTTATTGCGACGCGTCTAAGAATGGTTTAGGATATGTTTTGATGCAAGAGGGAAAAGTTGTAGCTTATGCATCTAGGCAGCTTAGAACCCATGAGGTGAATTATCCTACACATGACCTTGAGTTGGCAGCAGTAGTTTTTGCTCTTAAAATTTGGAGGCATTATTTGTATGGTGCTAAGTTTGAGGTTTTTAGTGACCATAAGAGCCTTGGGTACCTGTTTGACCAAAAGGAATTGAATATGAGGCGGATGGAGTTCCTTAAGGACTGTGATTTTGAGTTGAAGTATACCACCCAAGGAAGGCTAACGTAGTGGCCGATGCCCTTAGTAGGAAAACCATACACATGTCTAGTTTAATGGTGCAAGAGATGAATCTGTTAGAGGAGTTTAGAGACTTGAATCTTGATGTGTCTTTGAGTGCTTTGAGTTTGAGGTTAAATAGATTGGAAATTCATAGTGACCTTAGGGAAGAGATTAAGCGGAAATAGCTTTTAGATCAAGAATTGTTATCCTTGTTAGGACAAAAGAGTTATGAGTTGTTTGCTGATGGCTTAGTAAAGTTTAAGGGTAGGATCGTTGTTCTAAGGAGGGGAGCCTCAGAGGAAAAGTGTTAGAGGAAGCACATAAGGGAAAATTCACCATACATCCAGGGATAACTAAGATGTACCAAAACCTTAAGAAGATGTATTGGTGGTCAGCAATGAAAAAGGATGTGGCCAGCTTTGTGCCTAAGTGTTTAGTATGCCAAAAAGTTAAGATAGAACACCAAAAACCTCCAGGTCTATTGTAACCTTTAGAAATTCCTGAGTGGAAGTGAGAGAGAATATCCATGGATTTTGTGATAGGGTTACCTAGGACTCGTTTGGGTTTAGATGCCATATGGGTAATAGTGGATAGGTTGACCAAGTCTACTCACTTCTTGCCAATTAAGGCAACATATAGCTTGGATAAGTTAGCAGACTTGTATATCAAGGAGATAGTCAAGCTTCATAGTATACCCTCCTCTATAGTGTCAGATAGAGACCCGAGGTTTACCTCTAGATTTTGGAGAGCTTTTCAGCAAGCCTTTGGTTCTAAGTTGAGTTTTAGCATGGCTTATCACCCCCAGACAGATGATCAGTTAGAGAGGACCATTCAGATCCTTGAGGACATGCTTAGAGCGTGTGTTTTAAATGAAGGTGGATGTTGGGATAAGTTTTTACCCCTCATAGAGTTTGCATATAACAATAGTTATCACGCTAGCATAGGCATGGCACCCTATGATGCTCTTTATGGAAGAAAGTGTAGATCCCCTTTGTGTTGGTGTGAGATAGGTGAGAAGACCTTAATAGGACCTAACTTAGTTTAGCAAACCACATATAGGATTGAGTTGATTAGGGAGAGAATGCGCACTGTGCAGAGTAGGCAAAAGAGCTATGCCGGTAATAGGAGAAAGCCTTTAGAATTTCAAAAAGGTGAGCATGTATTTTTGAGAGTCACTCCTAAGACTGGGGTGGGAAGATCCATGAAAGTCAGAAAGCTAAATCTGCGATTCATTGGTCCCTTAGAAATTCTAAAAAGAGTCGGGCATGTTGCTTACCAATTGGCTCTTCCACCGTTATTGTCAAACCTTCGTGATATTTTCCATGTATCGCAACTCAGAAAATATGTACATGATGAGTCTCATATAGTAGCTCCTGAGTCAATACAATTAAGAGATAACTTGGTCTTTAAGCCCAAGCCTAGTCAGATCGTCGACATGAGCACTAAGACTCTGCGGAACAAGACAATTCCTTTGGTGAAGGTGGTTTGGGAAGGATTAACTCCTAAGGAAGCTTCTAGGGAACTTGAGGAGGATATAATGCGCTAGTATCCAGATCTTATTAATTGAGGTACATTACTTTTCCGTCTTGTTGATGTACTAAGTTTTAAGAAGTGGCTAAGTATGGAGTAAATTTCAGGGACGAAATTCTTAAAGGAGGGGAGAAAATGTAACATCCCAAGAATTAAATAAAATTATAGGAGACTTAAACCTTAGCAAATAAAAATTAATAAAGTGTTAGGGAGGCCTAGAATAGTTGACTTTGAACTTGAAGGGTAGTAAGTTGACCAAAAGAAGAAAAGAGAGAAGTTTTACGTTGAAATCTGTCACAATAGCGTTGGCGCGACCATACTCACATTTGGCATGCCCGTGCGGAATAGATTATGGTCTGAGCCGCGCCGTGCTACCTGTTAGCATGGCCGTGTCGGAAAATGGACAAATTTGACGCTGTTTGGTACGACCGTGCCAAAAAGGAGCACGGTCTGAGCCGCACTGTGCTACCTGTTAGCACGCCCGTGTTGGAAACCTCGTAAACTTTGACGCTGATTGGCACGGCCGTGCCAATAGAGAGCACACCCGTGCTCTATGTCAGATGCGTTAAAAAATAGGATTTTTAAACACAGAACACAACACTATATATATACACTATTATAACACCCTAGTGCAGCTAGAAACCCTATTTGCAACCTAAAACATAGTTTTGCTTGCCCTTGAGGATTGAAGAGGGTGGACAAGACGGTTCTAGAGTAGAAGGAGTCTAGAGGAGGAAGAAAGGGGGAGATTCTTGAGGAACTTCTTGACGTGTTCGTGACCAAATGCTTGGAGCTTCTTGGAGGTCTTCAAGAGGTGAGTAGAAATACTCTTTCTCACCCTTTCCATGGTGCAAATTGTTTTGGGGTTTGGGTTATGCTTTCAAAATACGGTTTTGGAAAATAATCTTTTGTTTGGTCAAATCTTGATTTTACAAAATTGGGGGTTTTCCTTCTAAGGTGTTTCTTCTGTCAATTAAGTGTTTATTATTTAGATTGATGCTATGATATGAATGATTAGTACATGATTTATTGGTTGATTGAAGTATCGTTGTATTTGACTACATGATGATATTGGGGTTTATAGCATGATTCAATAACTGTAAATGTGACGATTGTTGTTTGCTGCAATACCGCCTATGATAGGGGTATCGAAAGTGACACTGCCAATGAATTGGGATATCGAAATATGAAATACCGTCATAATGGGGTATCGAAAGCAACATCGCCACACGTTGGGATGTCGAAATGAGTAATACCACCCGTGTACAATGGTTGGTATCGAAATGAGTAATGTCACTAAAGAGAAGGTCAAATCGAAATACCTTCGTGAGTAAGGTAGGCAATGAGACGCCATTGTTATATGCTATTTGGAAGTCATATGACATATGAGGATATTGAGATTATGTGATTTATTTGGAATTATTTGGCCTATGATATGTGATGATTTTATGATGATTGATTGGTATTCATGCTACTTTATAAGTATTATTGTTTTTATATCATAAATTATGTATTTTGAAAATAGCGGGTACCATGGTTAGTTTTTCTGGTTACCGCGCCGGCTGTGAACAACGCTTTTGTGAAAACATTTTATAACTATATTTCTATTCACTGGAATTATAAATCTCATTAGTAGTGTTGTTTTCAGAGCCTGAGGACGACCCTGTTGAGTAGCCAGACGCTTGAGGATTTTATTCTAGTAGTAGATTGTGTTAGTGACATGGCATATGCCAGGAGGACTCTTATTATCATTTATTTATTTATTTATGCGAGTTGTAATAGACGCTCAGTTTTGTGGTTTAAAACTTATTATGTATTTTTGTTTATTGGATGGTATAAACAATTATTTTGGATTAATATTATATTATGAATTTATTCAGTATTTATTTAAGAAATTTTTTTAATTACCTTGTTTTATTTAAATTATTATCTTGGGTTACTAATGTAACGAGGGACGTTACATCCAACACGATCAGAGTGACAAGGTTTGGGTGCCATAGTCCTGCATAAACAAAAGCAAGCATTGGTGTCAAAAATAATCATAATAGCGTGAAGAATGTAGCAATGATCTTAGTTAGTATGGAGGGCCTAAATTCTCATATATTAAGTTATGCAAATAAGAATTTTGGGATGAGCATGGCCTCACTAACAGGGAGCACGACCGTGCTTAGTGCAATTTTGAAATTCCAGAAATTCAACCAACACGACCTATTCTATGTGGAGCACGGCCGTGCTCGTGCCCATGCTTTAACAGAAACTCAGAATGAAGAGCAGCACGACCTGTTCGTGGAACAGCACGGTCGTGCTTCGACCCGTGCCATAAGCAGAACTTTCAAATCACAGAATTTGTAACTCAATCATGAATAGACTCTAATAGCTACTCAAACTAGTGACTCCTAACATAGAAAAACAAACTAATCTAACAACACAGTAAAGAAAAATTAGAAAGGGGGAAGGGATGAAGGGATAACCATAAAAACCTAACCACACTATAATAGAAAGAAGGGCGATGAGAGTGCATACCTGAAAAGAGAGAAATTAGGAGAGGCAAAGGTTGGAAACTTGGCTTGCGGCACAATTTGGGTGAGCAAGGGCTAGGGTTAGCCCGTGGTCTGCTCCCCCTTTTTATTTTGAACTGACGCGCTGCAGCACGACCGTGCTAATAGGGAGCACGACCGTGCTCTCCTATTTTTATCAGTTTTAAATGCAGATTAAAACGGGGAACACTATTATTATATTTATGCATACCTTCCCACACTTATTTCAACTTCTAGGATTTAATTCAAAATAAAACAAGAAAAAAAACCATGCGAAACACTGATGGTGGTGGAGGATTTCGTACCTTTTCTGGTTCACTGATGACTGTTACCTGTTTCTGCTCACTGGGCATGGTGCACGACCGTGCTAAAGGTGATGCACGGTCATGCTCGTCTTCAGAGTTGTCTTCTTTAGAAGGAGCATCTTCATCCATGGGTTCAGGGTCTTCTTTCTGATCATTTTGACGAGAGATTGCATCAATGTGCTCCCTTGGATTAGGTTCAATCTAAGTAGGTAATGTAACTTGTGTCCTTTGAGATAAAAATGTAGTAAGAGCATATATCTGTGTTTCTAAGGCTTGGAATATGTTGTTAGTTTTTTCCATAAATTTCATCAATGTTTCGTGGGGATCGGGCTTCCTATCCTCTGATATAGTACCTTGATTCTACAAGTGGGGTAGTCGATAGACATTCTGATTTGAACCTTGACCATTCTACTGACCTCCCCAAGAGAAATTGGAATGGCTCCTCCAACAAGGATTATAAGAGCTGTTCTGATTTTGGTTGGCGTTGCCCACATATTTTGCTTCCTCTGCTGGCTGAGCAAAAGAATTACCCATTTGGTAATCCTTGCTCCCATGATCTGTCAAACCGCAGTGATTACAAAGGAATGGAGGCACAAGTGCAATTGCTTGAGTCACGATCTGTGGTTGTGCCTACATCAATGTTTCCACCTGCTTTGTGAGGGCATCCATCTTGGCTTCCATTTTTTCGATGGCATCCACTTCACATACTCCAACTGGCTTCTTGATAACCTGACTATCTCTGAGCGGCCATTGATAGTGATTGGCTGCCATATCTTTAATTAAGGCTTGAGCTTCTTCGGGTGTCTTCTTCAAAATTGAACCCCCACAAGCAGTGTTTATACTAGACCTGTTTTGCTGAGAGAGTCCGTGATAGAATATCTGCACAAGGATAGGGACCGTAAAACCGTGTTGCGGACACCTTCTGATTGAATACCGATATCGTTCCCATGCCTCATATAGAGATTCCTAGTCATATTACACTCGAAATATCAGCTCTAAATTTAGCAGATTTAGAAGTTGGAAAGTACCTAGCCAAAAAATGGCGTGTCAGCTGATCCAATGTAGTGATAGAACCAGAATTTTGGACCATAAAGACCAAAGCAGGCTTGATCTCAAAGTTGTTGGCATCCACCGCAGGGTTGGTGATGATGTCTGTCACATCAGTAGATGGGGTAAAGTAATCTAGCAGAGTCATTTTATCCCCCATTGTGTTCTTTCTTGCTTGCCTGTGCAACCTGTGAAAGGTTCTGTCAACTTCCTTATCAAAATACAATTCAGGCACTCCAGAACGTGTTAAGCATACAAAAAGAGAGATAATAAAAAATAAAAATAAATGTCTAAAGTAACTAGAATTTCTTTCTTCCAATATCACAAATATCACAAATTAATCCCTAGCAACGGTGCAAAAAACTTGCTGCGTTTTGAACACAGTTAAGGGCAAGTGCACCCTGTCGCAGAAGTAATATAGGACGGAAGTCCAGATATCATACCCAAGGGATTAATGAGTAATACTAACGTGAGTACCAGAATAGAGAAATCCTTATGCTGTTCAAACTAATCGAAAGAATAAGAAAAGTATGGTGCAAGCAATAGTAAAAGATAAACAAAAGAGAAATAAAGGTTTTGAAATCAAGAGTAAAAAATCTAGAGTTGTGGTTTCACTTGTACCTTCGATACCCCTCAAATCCTAGTTCTATTCAATTTCGCAGTTGCTTTCTGAATATCAATCCTTCTACTAAACCTATTAATTGTTTGTCAGGCAATTAATATTTTTTCCCCCCAGATGAACTCAATGTTTGTCAGGCAAAGAGTTTAAATGGTTAGAAAGCATAAAGAGCAAAGAGGTTGAATGATTGAAAGGAATAAATCAAGTTTGGTCATAGAATAATTTAAACCCTGTTTATCCTATAGGTCTACCAATTAATTGCAGTACGGTCACTGATCAACTAATTGATTATTAGCATGCAAAGGCTGATCATTCCTAACATGGAATAAAGAACAATAGAATAACACTATTCAAATCGCAACCTTGAAACAAAATAGAATTCGAATAAAGCTAAGACATAGCAAAAAAGGTTTCTACTAATACAAGATTCACCACAAATCTAGTGATGAAATTAGCTACCCATAATCATAGATAAAACCAAATTCAACAATGGGAAACACATACTGAAGAATTCAGAACCCCCAAGCGCAAATCCGACTCTAGAATTCTAAACAAACTACTAAAAGCTATAAACTAATAAGAGATAATAGATGTCAAGAGAAGATAGATGATGGTACAGAGTGCCTCTATTTATAAGAAAATAGGAGAGAAAGCCCCAAAATTAAGTCTATCATCATCGCCAGCACAGGCGTGCTCCACTTCAGCTCGGTCGCGCTTCCTTCATAAGCGGTCATGCTCAATTCAGTATGGGCATACCAACTTCATAACTCAGCGTCATTAGTGCACGGGCTTGAGCACGGGCGTGCTTCATCTTGCAAGGGGTGGTTCCTTTTATGTAAGGTCGTGCTTGTAACATCCAGATTTCCTATGACTCTAATCGAGTGGATTAATCTTGATTAGGGCTTTCAATGATAGTGTAAATTGTTGTGTGCTAGTTTTAGACCTAGTTTGATGCTTAGGAATAGGCTTGAACAAGATTGGAGGTGCCTAAGGTGTTAAACGAGTAATTGTGGGAGCCAGAAGTTTGGAAGACTATTCTCAGCTGAGCTACACGCTCGAGTGTGGGAAAGGAAGCACGCCCTAGCGTGTTCACGCTCAAGCATTCCTAGTTCATTTTCCAGCTGGTGTGCTTTTTGACCCGTGTGCTACACATGTCAGGCTAAGGTCAAGGCGGAGCGGACAAGGTTCCACGCTCAAGTGTGGAGGAGACCTCACGTTCAAGCATTGGCACGCTCAAGCGTGAAGGTTGTCCACGCTAAAGCATGCATAGCAGCTCAAGTTATTTCATTTCTCTCCCTCATTTGCACGAAATTTCCTTGAGTTTCCAGAATTCTCTGCAACTAGATAAAGAGAGGAAGCAGTGCTTTAGAGTGAGAAAGCTTGGATTAAGGGACTTCGGAGCTTCGGATCGCGATTCCGACTACACCGTTGTGATCGCGACGAAGTTATCTTCGACTTTGATGGATTACTTTCTCAATTCGTCCCAGGTAAACTCGAATCCCTAACACGCGTTCTTTGAGTTTTTACCTTTTTCTTTGGTCTTTTGAGCTTGCCCTAGGGCTAACACTATTGTATATGTGTTGTGCTCGTGATTAGGGCAAAGTTCGCGCTCGTGATTTACCCGCAATTGGAGCTTGAAGCCGCGGCTAAGGAGAAGCTTCATGGCTGTTCCGGAGCTATTCTTCGTATTGGAAGCTGCGATCTTGGCAAGCCGGTGATCGCGTGGATTTGCGTGTCGATTGTTCAGGTGGTGAGAAAGAGTACTGTTGCTGTCAGGAAGGGAAGAGTAGTGTAGGATGTTTTTCTGCTATGTGTAGGGAAGCCCTAACCCTACTAGTGGTTGAGCCCTGATAAAGTTCCTAAACCCTAGGTTTAGCTTACTTTGGGCTATCGCCGTTAAGTTAGAAACCCTAAGCTAGTAAACTGTTGATTGAGGATGTTTGACTTCGTACGACTGTATGCTGCTGATTATTGTTGTTGCTATCTGTCTAAGTGCCTATATGCTACTTGGTATGTGATATGCTGCTATGTACTGTTATTGGTATTATTATTGCTGTTATTATGCTGTATGCTATGATGATTTAACGTTGTGGCGGAATACCGTAGAGCTAAGTTTGGCTGTGTGCCGTGTTGTTGTCGAATTGATACCGTGGATGGTGCCGTTGCTGTTATGCTGACTTTTGAGGCTGTGGCCGTGATTGTTGGAGTTGTGGCTCTTGGACACGTGGCGTCGAGGTTGTGGCCGTGTGGATGCAGTGGCATCGTGTTGCTTCTAACTGAGAGCTTAGGCGTGAGATCCGATACAAGTCCATTGGGGATGTTTGCTGCATATCATCATCAGCTGCCATGTGGCGAGGCCGTGTGATAGGTAGTATTGGCTGCTAGCGTCATACGAGGTTAGTTGTACCTGAGTGCAGGTACGGAGAGTAGAAGGGGTGGTCAAGTGAGTGACCTTGGGGATTTTGCCGGTCTTGGGAATAGTTTACAATGACGGATGACGTAGCCCCTATCTTGTCGTGACGCCCAATTCAGTCCGGTTTGCTCGAATAATCCCAGAGCTTTCCATTTATTCCAGGCTAACGTTCCGAGGCGACCGAGATGCCCCAGTTTCGGTGTGGAAGGGGGATGCACTCCTATTGGTCACGGTGAGCGGTTCGGTTTCTTGGACAAGCTAACTCCGTTCCGACGCAGAACCTGTTCCGGTGTGGACTTGTTCAGGTGTGGAACCGTTCCAGTGGGAACCAGTTTTGTGAGTGATTCAGCCGACATGCTGCATAGGCTTAGTATCCCGGTCTAGAGGATTGATCTGAGTGTGAGACTCATGGAGATGGATGCTTGTTGCACGTTTGTCTTGAGAGACATTTGTCGGAGTGCAGTAATTGTTATATTTGCGATATCCGCTATATGCTATATGTGTTTACTTCATTACTGTTGTTTTCTGATATTGTTATGCACGGTATTTCTTATCTCCCTACTATTGTTTTTATTGTTCTGTAATGGGTTCGCATGAAGACGACGAGCCAGCCGAGGAACAGGATGGACCCCAGACTTCACCCATTTATCACGGGGCACCGCGAATGTCGGTGTTGGGTGACATTGAGATTGTATATCATGATGAGAGAGGATGGCGGGTAGACCCCTCGACCTTCTTGGTGGTTTACACGGGACCCGTCAGTCTAATATTTCGGAGCGGCACACCGCCATACATGGATATCATCCGCCCCTACCGCGTGTACTAGTTCCTTCCTTTTCCCAGGATGTGGCGACCACCGAGGCAGAGGGAGCGAGACTACATGTGGGTGGCACCCCAGTCCTCAGTTGTATCTAGCAGGAGAGGCTACGTCTACCGAGGCCAGAGCCGGAGGACGGAGCGATATCTGAGTACCTACCGTAGGCGTAGGATTGTGGTGTCCAGCTCTTCGTCAGAGTATGAGCCTCTGGTGCGATACAGGCAAACTCATGGCGAGGGTCAGGGTAGCTCAGGGCATCCTCACCACTGATGGTGAGAGCCTGCCAGTGCGTCTTAGGTTGAGAGCTGAGAGCTTTTTGTGTACCTTTTGAGAGGGACGGGTAGTGCTAGTGAGCTCCAAGAGTTTTTCTTTTGGCTATGGATGTATTTTCGATTTTTACTTTGACAGCATGTATATGTATGTACATAGCCCTACTGATGGGCTAAGATATGTATGGTATTTGTACAGTTACTTTTATGCTACATTTCACTCTGATGATCTTTCTATGCTTGCGGTTATTGCTCGTTTGCTTCTGCGACGTTATTTGACTACCACGCTATCGTTTTATATATGGCTAGGCATACTTAATAATAGTAGGATAATGGGATTATCCTTCTAAGAGAGGAGGGTCGTCTCAGTGCTTCTCTAAGAACGGGGCTGCTTCACTGAGTAAGGCCTCTAACACCCTTTCAGGGGGCATCACGTATATAACGAACATTTTATAAAACTGTAAGGCCAAAAAGCGGGTTAATTAAAATCATTTAAGAAAGATGGGGTAAATTTTTTCTTTTTACAATACATAACTATAAAAGCTTGTAACCGTTTATGCGTGTAAGGTAAATAGAAACATTTCATAATACAAGTTCATAAGTTCATAAAGGTTTCCATAAAAACCCAACCCGACTATAGAAAGAAAATAGAAAGATAAAGACTCAACATAAAGGATTGGAGACGTAGCTCCTAAGCATAAGATATTTGGAGACGCAGCTCCATGAAAGATAAAAGAAAGGTACAGACAATCTGACACCCTACACTGGCCGACAACAGACTACATGGGAATACATCCCTCGGATCAACCGCTGAATACTTCCTCTGACTTCTCCTTTACGGAGAGACGAGCGAAAGAAATAGGAAAGTGTGGATAGATCACCTCCCTCCTAGTCTCTTCACTCATCTCCTTCCAACCAGGACCCATCAAACGAGACCTAACAGGAACCCTAGCAAGGACTACTGCTGGCATTCCCATGGAAGACATCGCAGGAGTTGTCTCAAACGCAACTCTACCAACAAGCTGCCTATCCCTAAGAGAGGGAGGAGGCACTGAACGCATTAGTGGAAAAGTCCACCTAGAATTTCACATACGACTACAACCCTGACAACAAACGATGTGAAGACAAGCGGTGAAGTGGTTAAGAACCCTTCCTATACAACCTACACGAATGATGAGTGTGGCTCTTCCCATGTACGTTGCTAGAAGCCCATCATGGCATGATGTCCAAACGTTGGAACCATTGGGAAAATCAACAGAGAGATGCATCTGAAGCGCCGAGTGAAGTCTCGGTATCACGACCTTCGCAGGAGACCACCAGAGAGCACACAACGATGCAATACATAGTAATGAGATGATATTCCCATTCATCAACACAACACATGGCAGAAGTAAAAACGGTACGACACGCAAGATAACAACATACTAATCATACATATCATACATCTCAAATTATTCAATCAAGAACATAAGAAATCATCAACGCAGGATAATAATGTATAATATGTAAATGTATCCATCAACAGTCATGCAATGCAATGCGATGTACATGACTCAAAGCCATATGCCCCAAGGGAAAAAATCTGACCCCTACTCCATAGAGCTAACAAACGTCGAAGAGAGTGAATTGGAGGACATGTTCGTGTACGCCAGCCATTGGCAAGATGCTACAATATTCGTAACGTGCACGTATCTGGCTTTTACGGAAACACTCTACACCAAACATGAAAAGTACGACATCGAGTCGAGGATATCAGTTTATTGCTCGGAGTCGCCACAACACAGAAGAGCTACCGACTGGTCATATCTAAGCCTTTCTAACCCTGATACCTCCAAGACTATGTAAAACATCATCGTAAGATTCACACCAGCATCAAGGTGTAAGCTCAACTCCTAGGCTCAAGGCCTTACATACTTATGTAGCACAATATCTATGCTTACACAAAGCAGATGCTGTAAAATGTCTATCCACCAAATAATCCTCATGATTCCACAGGACTCTTCTCATATAGTTATTTCACCATTGAAGTGTTTTATAACATGTATCCATCAGATAACTTCAAGGTTCACCAAGGTTCTCTTCCTTAGGAACTTCACACATTTTAAGTGTTTTAAACGCTTATCCACTGGATAAAATTCGTGATCCCTTCGGGATCGAGTCATCACAAGGCTCTATAGTTTGACGATGTTCTCGGGTCTGACTCACCGGCCCGTCATCGAACTACTGTTCCAAACCAAAATGTATCATGTTTATGTTCGTGTCTTGTTGTATATTTCTCAAGTCCTAAAAGTCTTATGAAGAGGGATTGAGAATCCTCTATTTAAGTCTTAGATCCTTTCTAAATTAGAGAATACTTGTCTTTCCAGTAATAAAATACATCTTGATTCACTTAAGTCTTATGACTCGACTGATGAATGAATCACCAATGAGTTTAAAACTCTTTTGCATTAACTAGTACTTGTCTTCTTATGTCCAAACCCTTTTTAACTTGAAATCATTTACACTTAAAGTTGAAATTAATTATTTTTTGAAATCAAAGATTGGTTTTAGGTTAAAAACCTACATAGTAATTGAATGTTACATAGGATTTCTCAAAGTTGTTTGTTATTGAGAATACTTGATTCATTAGTTTTTTAAACCCGTCATTTTGATTTACTTAAGCTGTAACTTAAGATCAAAAAAATAATTTTCCTTTGTTTTTAAGAATCCCTTGGCCTAATCCAACGTTGTATTTTCATTCAAATATTGTTTCTTTGTTCAGCTTTGATTCGTCGTTCATTAAATCAATTTAGAGTTGTAAAATCATTTAAGTTTGAAAGATTGAAGTTGAAAATCTTTTTTGTTTATGCTTTGGACGAATCCTATACTAGGTTTAATGTGAAGATTTTGCTTCACCAACATCCGTCATAAGCAAGTATAATTGTAACACCCCGATTTCACGTTTTCTAATTCTTCAGTATTTTAATGTCTTTATTTTATTCGAGGTCTTAGGAATGGAAATAAAATATTCCGAGACCATAGTCATGCTCGACGATATCGTAGGAAGCTACGATTAAGTTTTGAGTCAAAAACTCAAACGGAGTCCGGTCTGCGTTTTTACACTGACAGCATGATTTTACTGCTCAGAAGACCTCAGATGGACCCGTGAACGAGACAGTAAGTCTTAGAATTTGATTCTCTACGTTTTGGTTAAATTTCGTAAAAATTTCAGAAAAATAACTTCCTGACCTTCGTTCGGGCGGAATTCTCAATCGGGTGACGAACGGAGCCACATATGGACTTACCGAGACTTGCCAACAGATAATCTTGATATCACAACATCCCAGGACACTTGGGAGAGTATGCCAAAGTCGTCATGACGATCGGGAAAATCTAGATGCGAAATGACCAAAATGCCCCTAACCTTAGTCTTTTGCACTTTTACCATTTTACCCTTTTGGCAAATGACTATTTTGCCCTTAAGTGACTTGTTTTAAGGCTGAACTCAGCCCTCACACTCTCATTTTCGCACAGCCCTCTCAAAAAGAGAAGAACACCATAGTTACTCTTGAAGAAGCACCATTGTTGTTCTTGAAAAAGCTTGATTTCTTGTTAGAATCACTTGATTCCTTGAGCAATCTTCCATCATTTCAAGGTAAGATCACTTCTATGATCTCTTAGCTTCTTGAATATCTCTTTATTTCAAGATCAAGATCCATTTTCATGAAAATTATTTCTTAGATCCAAAACTTTGAAAATCCATAGGAAATTGTAGAAAAATCATTTTGATGTGAGACCAATTTCTTTGAACTCACCTCATCATTCTCTATCTAAACCCAAGAGCTTTTGATTCAACTATCATCATAGCTCAAAAAGCACATTAGGGCCGAACCCTTCTTGATGATGATGAATAGTGTTTTCATCAATTTTTGATTTCTAACACTTGATTTCATCCTTAGCTTTCCTAATGCTTTTGAGTCCATGAAATGGAAAACCAAGATCAATTCCTAGCTTTATTCTCTTTAGGGTGGCCGAAACCCTCTTTGTGAGAATTGTTGAGTTTGGTTTGATTGTTGTTTAATTATTGATTGTTTGGTTGTTTGTAGTTGGTGACAATTATCAGGAGGTTCACAAACCGATCAACCGACTTTGATCCGGGAATCTGCTCTTCAACAGGTATGGGGAGAAGAACCTCATCACACCAAGATCGTGGTGGTGAAGATGGTTGTTTACTTTATGTGTGGGTGAAACCCTTTAGTTTGGGTTCACTTTTAATTGTTATGTTTTGTTAAGTTCTCTTCAAGAACAAGGTTGTCTTGATGAGTGTATGCTTTAGTATGTTATAGTGTGCCATAGCATATGTTGATGATTGAATAAAAATCATTTTCATGTATGTTGGAAAACCTACTTTGATCACTAGATCAAGTATGGACTTTTATTGTTGATTATGAGACCATAATGTGTGATGGACTTGGATGTTTGATTATGATGTAGTAATGTGTATTATGGTTATCATGATTGTGTAAGTATTGTGAGCTATACTTTGATTGGTGGATGAAGTAAAACTTCACATTGATTCCTAGTTGGCTATTAGCCATGACCTTGAGGAAAGGAAAGATATGAATAGTTCTTGGACAAGTCAAGTTTTGATGTAAAGAAAGTGTTTTCAATAACTTGTGTTTTTCAAAGAAAACCCTAAGTGACTTTAAATGGAATTAAATCTCAAAGTGTTTTCACCAAAGTGAATCATGTTTTATACCTTATTCTTAGTTCATCTAGCTAATCAAGTGACTCAAAATGAGAAAAGAAGTGGTTTCATGAAGAGAATCAAAATGGTTCCCTAAGGTTGATGTCTTGTTTTAAGGCAACTTTTCGCTAAGCGAATTTACTTTCGCTACGCGAAAACAGGGAAAGTCTTAGTTGGGCATCACTGCCTCACTTTCGCTAAGCGAAATTATACTCTCTAAGCAAACCCAGTGAATTTCGCTACACGAACTCTATTTCGCCGAGCGATCCAGAGGCGTTTACAAAGGGGTGTAACCGTCTGTACTTGTGCTAAGCGAATTCATATTCGCTAAGCGAATCCAATATATTTCGCTACGCGATTTGTGTCTCGCCGAGCGAACCAGAGGAGTTCCAAAAGAGGCATTCTTGTTTCAACTTCGCTAAGCGAATGTAATTTCGCTAAGCGAATTCCATGTTCAGAAAATGCTAAAAATAGGGTAAGTAAGTGTTTTAAAAATTGTTTCAAATCAAATGAGTTTTTAATTGTAAAAGTTGTTTGGTTTACAAAAGGAGTTTTCTAACTCAATCATAAAGTTTTACGCGTGAAAAACCTAAGTTAAATAATTAACTTAGAGTTGAAGACAAGGGTTAATTAAGTATGGTATGTGGTGGAACAAGACCATGTACTATATCATTGATGACTTAGTACATCAATGAGTTCATAAGACTTAAGTGAAATCAACACTTGTTTTCTTAATTGAAAGACAAGGGATTAATATCTTAGAAAGGCTTAAAGACTTATCTAAGAGGATTCTCAATCCTTATTCATAATGCTTAGGACTTGAGACATAATTCATAAGACGTAAACACAAACACGAAATGTTTTGGTTTTCGAAACAATAGTTCGATGACGGACCGATGATTCGGATCCAGGTTAATCGTTCAATTGTTTCTGTCTTGTGATAACTGGAATGAGAGAGATCCTGAGGCTGTGCAGGTATGGGACTGTACAGTGGAAGGAATCCTGAGGCTATGCAGGTATGGGACTGTATAGTTAAGGGAAGGCATATAAGAATTGATTGGTACTACCCATACAACAAGATTTATCTTCTTTTCGGGAACTTAGAACATAAGAACTTTATAGTTAAGCGTGCTTGACTTAGAGTAATTATGGGATGGGTGACCTTCTGGGAAGTTTCCTAGAAAGCGTGTGAGTGAGGACAAAACACGCTGAAAAGACTTGTGTTGGTTTGTGGGGATAAACGGCGATTCTGAAAGCAGTCTGGATCATTCCAAAGGAATCACGAGATATTATCCGATGGATAATTGTTTTATCCGATGGATAAATGTTTTATAAAACAAAGATGTGTGTAGTTCCTAAGGAAGAGAACCTTAGTGAACCTTGAGGTTTATCCAATGGATAAACATTGCTTTATCGCATCTGCTTTGTGTAAGCATTGGCATTTCATGTGCATAGTTGTAAGGCCTTGAGCCTAGGAGTTGAGCTTACACTTTGATGTGGGTGCGAATCTTACGGTGACGATCTTCAATGGTCTTTTTGGAGGTATCAGGGTTGGAAGGGCTGACATGTGACCAATTGGTGATTCTTCTGTGTCGTGGCGAATCCGTACAATACACTGATATCCTCTACTAGATGCCGTACTTTTCATGTTTGGTCGAGAGTGTTACCGTAAAGCCAGATACGTGCACGTTACGAATGTTGTAGCATCTTGCTCATGGCTGGTAGAAACCGGAACATGTCCTCCCATTCACTCTCTCCGACGTTTTGTTAGCTCCATGGAGTAGGGGTCAGAGTAGTACCCAGTGACATTGACATTGAGTCATATACATTGCATTGCATTGCATGGCTATTGATGTTTACATTTACTATTATACATCGCTGTATTGTTTAAGGATGCCTTATATTATGCTGTTAAATGTTTAGCATGCTATTATGTTGTTAACTGCCTAATATGATTTATATTGAGAACCTTGTAAGCATGTTGGGTACGCTGTTACCCGGTGAGTCTTCCCGTTTTTGCTACTGCTGTTTTTGTTGTGTTGATGAACGGGAATCTCACCCATATCTGTATGTTTTCTGCTGGTACTTGCTGTTGATGCTTGAACAGATGGACGCGACGATGGTTCGGTTCCGCAGTCCTTTTGAGTTCGGAGGTGGACTCTTTTGCTGTTTTAGTTTTGTTGTCGGCCAGACTATGTCAGTTTTGTAGTACCTTTTGGGAGCTACGACTCCTAGTACTTATTGTATTTTCTTATGTCAGTCATACATTAGACTTATGTCTGTATATAGTAATGTTGATGTTTCTGTTTTCTGTTTCCTGTTTCTGTATTTATAATACAATATGTTCTAGAAATGCATGGTGAACCTAAGTTCACTTATTAGTATTATTTATTACCTTTACTAATCCCATTACATCTTTATGAAAAGAAAAAAAAAAAGAAAAATCGTATTTTCCGCATTAATAAACATTTTCGGCCTTATAAACGTTCGAGAATGTGACACTTGGGAAAGGGTGTTGCAATAATCATCAATGCATCAAAATGAATAATAACATAACATCCAATTCCAAAAATCAACACAAAACCCGTATACAGAATTTTCAGCATTTCAAGCATCAACTTGTGACAAACATTTGATTGACCGAACAAACTCAGATTTGAATAAATGAGGAATCATATGAAATCTTAGGATGTCTAATTTTTGTCTATAAAAGATTATTTTCACAAACAGTAACCGAGTTCGTACAGTTTCACAAAATAAGTCACTATAGTCAAAATCCAAGACAGAAATTTATGCTTAGATTGAAACAGATTTTTGAGGGTCAAATCTCCATGAACCTAAATGCAATTTGTTATCAACATGAAGCCCAAGATGTCTAGTTTCAAGATCAAAAATAATTTTTGGAATACGAGGTCTAGGTTGAGAGATAAACCGAAATGACTCACATAAGGTCAGATCCGAAAATCACATTTTCATAAACTCTTTTCAACAAAAAGATGGAGGAATCCTAGGTTAGTTTTTTCCCGCACATAAATCTTTTTTTTCAACCATTTAAACACATCAATTAACACAAATCAAGCCCCAAATAAACATTACAACATTGTTCTCATAGAGAACCAAATAGATAAAGTAGCAAAACCTTGGTTTAGGGTTTTCCCAAACCAAACCCATAAACAATTTTCACAACCACCAATGCGGTGTGATATGATGTGGTTCACTCCCCCATTACCTCAATGAAGATCCTTTGTGAATGAGACAACTCCAACACGAAGAGGCTCAAGATGGCTGAACCTATGGAGCACAAAACAACAAGGTTTTGAAACTTGTTTCACAAAAATCATGAACTAGAAGAAGTTATTTCATGATTTTATGGAAAGAAATAGATAGAAAAATGAGATTAGAAACTTACTTAGTGAAGAACACATGATGAACAAGGTTGGTGTTCTTGAGGGTCAAGAACAAAGTTCCTCCAATCAAGAAACTTCCTTGATGAAAGTTGTGGAGGAGATCGAGACTAACAAGGCTATGGTTTTAGATTTTTGAAACAAGTTTTGGTTCATCAAGTATGAAGCCAAAACCGTGAAGGGTATGAAGATAGAGAAGAGTGGTTTTCAAATGCTCATGAAAAAGAGTTTGCTTGATCTTGGTGAGATGAGAAAATGAAATGTGTTTAGTGTTTCTAAATACTAATGGCCAAATGGCCTTTGATAAACAAGCATCAAAATTGGTCAAGTTTCATGACACTTGATATGATTAGGTGTAAGTAATCCAAGGGCTAAGGATTAAAGAGAGAGATACTTGTTGGTTTCTCATCAAAAGTAGCAAGATTAACCAAATATGGTTAAATTGCTTTTCCATAAAAGACAATGTTGATAGGTTATTAACCAAATGTTAATATGGTTTAGGGAAACGTGAATAGCAGTCATGAACTACTCTCGGCTCTATGCCAGAACATTTCCCCGACCTCGGGCCATATTACTTCCTGGCCCTGACACGCATCCCAAGGTAAAGCGATCTTGATTAAAATAATCATATTTTTACCGTTTCCGACACAAAACAACATAACAGACTCAAGACAACATTTTATGATTATTAAGCTCATAATTGAAATTCAAATATGACTTTCCAATTATTAACTATTACTATGATTATGATTAATCAAATTGCATTCTCAGTTAAGTTATTCACACAAATAGTTAAAAGACAAACATAGAATTTTTGGGATGTTACAAGGCCTTGCTTCACTTTAGCACGAGTGTGCTTCTTCCTAGCACGACCGTACTGCTTCTTCAGAGGTCAACTTGAAACTTTTTTTAAGGGTGCGTTTGGATAGGTTGAACTGATAGGCTTGCATGGGCGTGCTTCATTGTGCACGGTCGTACTTCGTGCTCCAGACTTCATAAAATTTCTCTTTTCAACTCAAAAACCTCCATCTTTTATTGATTGTTCATCAAGCGCTCTTTAAACGTCAATTATGTTTAAACTTGGGAAAAAAGGTAAAATATAATAATAATCATCGCCAATTGCATTGAAATACAACCCAATTACCCCCTATAAAATGCACAAAATTGAGGTTTATCAGAGCTTTTTCGGGTTATTACCTCTTGTAGCAGCCCATTGATGATGGTTGGTGGCTACACTTTCAACTATATTGAATGCTTCGGTTAATGGCCTATTCGTCGGCGCTCCACGAGTTGTAGAGTCAAGTGACACCTTTGAAGTGTAATCTAATACATTGTAGAAGGTGTGCAATAATAGCCATCTTTCTAACCCTTGATATGGGAAAGACTCGCAATCCTTTGTAGTGATCCCAAGCTTCGGATAAGGATCCTCCATCATTTTGAAAGAAACTGTTGATCTGAGTTAGTAAATAAGCAGTCTTGGATGGGGAGATTCTTTCTAAGAATCCCTGCTCAAGTTGGTCCCATGTTGTAAAAGTGTTGGTGGGCACCGACTTCAACCACTTCTTTGATTTGCCAGTCAATGAGGAAGGGAATAACCGTAAGCTGATAGCATCAGGTGGAGCGCCTTGGACTTTAGTACTGTCATAGAATTGCAAGAAAGTATCCACATGATCGCTCGGGTCTTCGGAAGGTAAGCGCCCAAACTGTTGTTGCATTATCATGTTGAGTAACTTAGGCGGTATGATAAAGTGCTCTGCATCAATCTCAGCTCTATCAATCCTGGATCACAAACCCCTAGCATTTAGGGTTGCGCAGTCCTTCAGCGATCTATTATCCGGTTGATTAGCCAAGAATGGAATGCGAACCAAGTTCTCTCTCTCTCTCTCGCTCCCTGCCTTTTTGTCTTCTCCATTAACGGAAAGTCCTTTCAATCTCATAATCTGCTTCAAGAAGGGTTCCAAGACTTTGGGATCTTCGCATAAAAGAGAAAAATCAGCTGTAAAGAGAAAAAGGGCTAGAAAAAAAAAAAGAAAAATAAAATGAAATAAAAGTTCATACATAAAAATCAATTTAAGAATTGAATCGATATTCAAGAAAGCATAGTCCCCGACAATGGCGCCAAAAACTTGATGTGTCAAATCCACAAGTGTACGGTTTCATCGTCAATTAATAAAAAAATATCGAATCATAGAGATTATGTTAATGAATAACAATCAATGTATAAATTAATTTTACCAAACAAGAAAGAAAGATTGATGATAAGATTAGAACCAAGTGACAAATTAAATAAGAAATAGAACAAAATTAAAAAAATGTTTTGCGAAATCAAGATTTGATTTTTTGAAAATAGGAAAAGGAGTTTCCAGAAATTGGGTTACCACAAAAGTGTTTATGCTTCTCAATTGACTACCCCTTATTAATTAACAATGTCTTTGAAAGTGAATTTATCCTAATAAATTTAATGTTCCCTCTCGAGATACAAGAACCGTGCCCTAACAAACCAACTCCTACTCTCATTGTAATTGTATGTAATTTGGACCTATTAAGGTTTGTGACAATTCATGGAACTCTCGAAGGACCGCTTCTAACTCACGTGATTTAAGTCCTAAGTTCAACTCCTATAGATCCAATATCGAGGTTCACTTCTCAGTCCCTCCCTTGAGCATCTAACACATGCAAATAAGCGGTCGCCAAATTCACAAGTAATTAAAGTGATAGGAATTGAATCGAAAGAAATTGAAATTAACAAAAGGGAAACATCAATTCATTCACATAAACAAGTCTTGGGCATTGCCCTAACTCCTAGAAATAAGACAACTACTCAAGCATAGTCATAACAATGACAAGCTTGATAAACATGAAAAACAAAAGGGGAGAAGAGAAGACATGGGAGGAGAATAGAAATCCTAATTCTAAACCAAAACCACCAAAAGCCAAGTGAAAGATGCTCAATTTCGAGCCTAAGGGTCCTATTTATAATTTAGGGTCAAAAAGAGTCCAAATCCCACTCAAATTCTAATTAAAACACATAATTTTCATAATGCTGATTGCGCATCGCGGCCATGATGTACATCACAGCCTAGGCATGATGGCTATCACAGCCATGATGCAAATCATGACCTGAGCATGATAGGCTCTAGAAGTCCTAATTTCAATTTCTGATGCTCCTTTGAGTCACAGCCATGATGGAGATCACCCCTTGGCCATGATAGACTCTATTTTGGCCCTTTTTGCATCTTTAAATTCCTAACTTCATATAAAATCAAGCAAAAATTCATTCCAACTCTTCCAAGCCTCACTTAGCATCAAATCTGCACCAAAACACCGCAGTAATCCATTCTAAAAGAAAAACTAATAAAATATTAAATAAAATGCCTAAACTAACACGAAAATGCATGCAAAATGACAATGAAATATGATGAGGAATCACACTCATCACTGGACAAGAATATTCTGCGTCTCTGGCACATCCATCTAAACTACTCGCTATGTCGTCGGCGTCCTCGGTAGACGAAACCGTGTCTACTAGTGACATGAGAAGCTTCGGGAACATCCCACAAGCTGGTGTGAGTATTGGCCGGGGCAGGTACCACATTTGGGTGAACCGAAGGTGTTGGATGACTTGAAAAGGGCCAATGTTGTCCGTTGTCGGTAAAGCTCCAAAGCAAAACCGTATACTCATCGATCCGGTAACTTGGCAAGGTCAACCTGCCACCCATTCAGGTCATGGTATAAAAACTCGAGATCCCCCAGAATTGGGATCTACGGTGCCGAAGCCAGTAGCGGGTGTCTCCTCGACTCCATCGCTCCTAGCTTGCTCGTTGTCTTCTCGAAGATCGGAAAGTAACGAGCAAGAGAACGAAAAGGGAGATAAGAAATACAAGGCAACGCTTAACACGCTACTGCTCATCGTCCACCCCGCCTTCTCCAAGGCTTGACACGTGTCCACTGTAAAACCCCCGTTTTCCCGTAATCGATTATAATCACCATTACACTGTGATTGCTACCTTATGTTTGGTATGATATATATATAGGCAAAATTACATTTTTGGTCCCTTAAGTTAACTGTTTTGTTCAATTTGGTGCCTTAACTTTTATTTTTGTAACAAACTAGTCCCTTATGTTTACCAAAGTTAACAATATTGGCCTAAGTGTTACTCTCTATTCAACTTTGTTAATCGTGTCCGTTAATTCCACAACTGGACGTATTAAGTGGTTGGTGACCTAATTGTTACCATTGGGGTGTATGGGTTATCTTCCTCCCCCTTAAATGGTGACCTAGAGTTTATGATTACCAATCTTCTTCCATACAACCATGGCTACAAAGTTTGGTTTACATCTACTTTACTCAAACACCGATCTGAAGTCACCAAAACGACGTCGTTTTGGCCAAGCCACTAAGCTAACACCACGTCAGCGCCATTTTGGATACTTAATGGACACATAGGATCATTTGAGGCAGTGTTTACTAATGTTTAGGCAAGATTTGTTAATATTTGTAAACATATGGGACTTACTTGTCACAAAAAAGAGTTAAGGGATCAAAATGAAAAAATCAATTAAGATAAGGGACCAAAAGAGTAATTTTGCCTATATATATATATATATATGTGTGTGTGTGTGTGTGTGTGTGTGTGTGTGTGTGTGTGTGTGTATGGATGTTTATATGATGGTTTTATATCCATGGTTATGTTGTGGTGAAGTTTTCTTTTGTCGTTATGAGACGAAAACCGATTATCCATTTTTGGTAAAAACCCTAACCACCCAATTCCAAACTAAATGGAAAATGTAACCATTTTAGTTGTTTTGGTTAGGCCATTCGGCCATCTTACTTTGGGAGTGGCCAAGATTTGCCTTCTATTCCTTCAAATCAAGGTTATGACACTTACCATAAGTGGAAAAAGCTAATCCAACCTTACATGGTTAATCTTGTCCTTAAGCTTCCATCAAGAACGAACACAGCAGTTCTTTACATCTTAATCCTCCATTGTCTTACACCATTTTTATGACCAATTTTGAATGAAAATTTGGAGACCACAAGGTGGGAGGTTCGGCCATTTAGTGATCAAAACACCAAATATCACTATTCAATTCATTTCACACTTAAACACCAAAGTTCAAGTTTTCTCTCTTCTCTCACTTCTCTCTTGCATTCGGCCAGCCCTTGGTAAGCAACCTTACCCATTTTATTTCATCATTTTGACCCCATATTCTTGTTCATCTTCATGATCTAAACAACTTTCATCTTTGTATTTCTTCATTTGAAGTTGTTTACACTAAGTTCTTCAAGGATCATCAAGAACACCCAAGCTTCTTGAACTTGCTTTTGAACCACTTACTCAAGAGTAAGTTTCTAACTTAGTTCCTTGCTTTATTACTCTTGAGAACATCTTTGTGTTACCATGTTTATCATGTTCAAAAATCAAGTTTTGAACTTGTTTGCTCTTCCTCTAGGTCACGATTTTCCTAGTAGTGTTGGTGACCAAGTTTTCATCTTATACTCTTCAAGGAAGCTTCATAAAGGTAATGGGGGAGTGAACCATGCACACCTTAATGATGGTGGTAAAGGCCTCCTAGTTTTGTTGAAGGAAAACCCTAGATCTAGGTTTCCTTATAAAGTTCTTTACTTCGTTGTCATATTATGTGATGTTGTTGTGTTGATATGATGATTGTGTTTGTATATGCTAGAAGAAAATCATTTTGGCATAGTGACTTAGGTCCAAAGACCTAAGGATAGGATTTTAGAATGTTGAACTTGTTTATGTTCTAAGTTACCTTGATAACACGTTTTATATTGAAAATGAACATGCAAGGTTCGGCCATATAATGTTGATGAAGGAAGCCAAACCTTCTATGTTTAAGTAATGGTTCAATGAACTTAAAATGGTTCTAAGAAGACAAAACAAAACAATGAGACCTATCCTACTTCTATAAGGCATTCAGCCTTGTCATAGATAGTAGGGTTAGGATCTTAAAATGTTAATGTTAATGGGTTTAATGAGTTCATATTAAAGTATAAGAGTCACATAAATTGAAGAGGTTTCCAAAGAAATCAAGTTTCGGTTCCAAAGAACCATGTGTTGTGAAATAAGTATTTTTGACTTCATGTGAAAATTATTTTAAGAATAGGTTGGTTTGATGTTGATCAACCACTTATTTTTAATAAGTTGTTTTTGAAGAAAAGATTTTCAAGAACCAAGAGTTTCATAGTTAGTCGGGATAGTTTTTCAAGGATTTTTTATTAGTAAGTCTTATTTGAGAAGATAGGATTCTTATAAAAAATTTCTTTAAAAACAAGAGTATGTACACAACTATTTCCTTTTAGAACTTTAAAAAATTATAAAAGTGATGGTTCATTTGAAGATGACATGGTGATTTCAAGAAAGAAAGATATTTCTTTGACACTAAGAAGTAGAACCAGGAAACCAATTCAAAAGAGTTTTACACTAAATATGACGCCTTATGGGCAATTGTATAAGAGTTTTGCAAACTACTCTTAATAAAGGAGATTTCATCAACTACCTTGTTATAAGGATAGTACTTTGAAGCTTTACTATAATAGTATAAAATTGCGTTATCTCCTAAGAAATATCCAATGAGCTCCATAATGGACTCACAAAGACTAAGTAAAAGACATGCACCAATACCTTGTGGTCATGATAAATCATGTCCCACACCCTTGATGATTTAGATAATCTAAGGAATCCATAATGTTTAATCACTAAGAGTTACTTATAAAGAATAAGTAATGTTCCTTTGATAGACAAGTGCGAAGATTTATGAAGGGGATCCTTGTGGATCCTATCCTCCATAATACATCTAGGTTATGGACTAATATATCATAAGACATGAACATCGCTTTTACGAGCGACGAGGTGGTACGTGATTTCAAGGATGGAGTCAAGAACGGGCGACTGGTGGCAAGTCGTGTGGAAGTGGGTCCCTTAGGGGTGCCCTGTGGTTTATCAAGAGATAAACGTGGTACTACAGTGATGGAGTAGTATGTGTTGTGTTGTGGCATTTTCGTGACATGCATAAGCATCTGTACATGAGTTGGGCATTGTGCCCGAGAATTAGGCTTACACCTTTGTGCGGGTGCGATTGTTGGAGGTGATGATCGTGGAGATCTTGAGAACGTTGGGGTTGGGGAGACCACATGTGGCCAGAGAGTAGCTCCTCTGTGTCGTGGGTGACCTGTCGAAAAACGCTGACGTCCTGACTGGACACCGGACAAATCATGATTTGTTTAAAGAACGTCTGGCATGAGCAATTATAATGATTGCAATCTTTGAATGTGGCACAATGGGCTGAGATAACGCACAAAATGTTCTCCCAATCACTCAGTCTTGTTATGTATAGCTCCATGGAGTAGGGGTCTGAGTCATGCTGCATTGGTGTTGCAACACCCTTTTCCGAGTGTCACATTCCCGAACGTTTATAAGGCCGAAAATATTCATTAATGCGGAAAATACGGTTTTCTCTTTTTTTTTTCTTTTCACAAAGATGTAATGGGATTAGTAAAGCTAAATAATACTAATAAATGAACTTAGATTCACCATACATTTCTAGCACATACTGTATTAGAAATACGGAAACAGAAAACAGAAAACAGAAATAATAATGTCTACAGACATAGGTCTAATGTATAACTGACGTAAGAATAAAATAAGTACTAGGAGTCGCAGCTCCCTAGAAGTACTACAGATACCGATACAGTCTGGCCAAGACGAAAATTAAACAGCAAAATAGTCTTCCTTCGAACTCAACGAAACTGCTGGACTGAACCGTCGTCGCGTCCATCTGCTCAAGCAGCAAGAGCAATACCCGCAAGAAAACATACAGATATGGGTGAGATTTCCATTCATCAACACAACAAAATAGCAGAAGTAAAAACGAGACGACTCACCAGGTTACAACGTACCCAACATGCTTACTAGAATTCTCAATATAAATCATGTTAAACAATTAATAGTTAACAGCATAATATAAGGCATTCCTATAAACAGAACAACGATGTATAACAGTAAATGGAGACATCAACAGCCATGCAATGCAGGGTAATATACATGACTCAATGCCAATGCCACTGGGTACTACTCTGACCCCTACTCCATAGAGCTAACAAAACATTGGAAAGAGTGAATGGCAGGACATGTTCCGTGTACGCCAGCCTTGGGCAAGATGCTACAACATTTGTAACGTGCACGTATCTGGCTTTACGGAAACACTTTGCACCAAACATGAATAGTACGACGTCTATTGGAGGATATCAGTATTGCTCTGATTCGCCACGACATAGAAGAGCTACCAACTGGTCACATGTCAGCCTTTCCAACCCTGATACTTCCAAAAATACTTAAAATGTCACCATAAGATTCGCACCCGCATCAAGGTGTAAGCTCAACTCCTAGGCTCAAGGCCTTATGACTCATGCAAATGAAATGCCAATGCTTACACAAAGCAGATGCGATAAAGCAATGTCTATCCATCGGATAAACCTCAAGTTTCTCTTCCTTAGGAACTATACGCATCTTAAAAAAAAAAAACAAATCTTTTATCCACATGATAATTCTCGTGATCCCTCCAGGATCGAGTCATCACAAGACCGAAACAATTGAATGACTGATCGGGATCCGAATCACCGGTCCGTCATCGAACTACTGTTTCAAAACCCAAAACGCTTCGTGTTTGTGTTTATATCTTATGAATTATGTCTCAAGCCCTAAGCATTATGAATAAGGATTGAGAATCCTCTTAGATAAGTCTTTAATCCTTTCTTAGATCATACTCATTGATTTTCAATTAAGGAAATAAGTGTTGATTCACTTAAGTCTTATGGAGACATTGAAGAACTAAGTCCTCAATGGTATAGCATATGGTCTTGTTCCACAACGTACCATACTTTAATTATCCCTTGTCTTCGACTCTAAGTTAATTACTTAACTTAGGTTTTTATGCATAAAACTTTACAGTTTGAGTTGAAAAACACTCTTTATAATTAAAAACCTTTTCTCGCGGGGCGAATACAGGTTTCGCGGCAGTCTCTCTACCTTGCGAGGTGAGAATGGTATCGCGTCGCAAGGTCAAGAAGCTGTATCTTTGCTGCTCGAGCTAGTCCTTTGTCTCGTGTGACGAGACAAGGTTAGCCAGGCGAATGCCTTGTTTTCCCCCTGTCTCGCTTGGTGAGACAGGGTTAGCCTGGCGAATACCCTATTTTCACTTTTCCTTAACTGCTCCATTAATTCTCTTTTTGAAACACTTAGTTGGATTAAATGACCTATGGCTAAAGTAAAAGACATTTTCCACTTTGGTGACACACTTTAAATGTTGAAACTTCATTTGATCTTTGGATCAAAATCACTTTTTGTTGTTCTTTGAAACATAGGTTATGAAATTACTTTTCTTACTTCAAAACTTTGATATATCAAGAACAACACATGTTCTTATGTTTCTTCTTACTACGACCACAAGCCTACTCCAATGAAAAGTGGAGACTTTGCTTCACCAACTAAGCAAATTATAGCTCAAAATGCTCAAACAATTATGACAAACAACAATCACACATCATTACATCATAATCAAGCATAAAAGTCCCTACTTGATCTAGAGATCAAAATAGGTTTTTCAACATACATGAAAAATGATTTTCATCCAATCACATCATCATAAACATATGCTAGAGCACACTTAAGCATAATAAAGCATAAACTACCATTATTACACTTTGTTCTCCAAGAGAACTTAACAAATAAAGGTGAACCCAAACCAAAGGGTTTCACCCACACATAAACTTAAACAACCATCTTCACCACCACCATTTTGGTGTGATGAGGTTCACCCCCCATACCTATTGATGGGAAGATATCCAGATCAAAGTCGGTTGACCGGTTTGTGAACCTCCTGATACTCGTCACCAACTACAAACAACAAAACAATCAAAATTAAACAACAAACAAAACAAATCTCAACTATTTCTAACCATAGAGGAAGCCATTTTGGGGAAAAAGGTTAGAAATTGATTTGGTTTTCCATCACTTGGATTCAAAGACAATAGGATAGCTAAGGATGGAATCAAGAGTTAGAAATCAAAAATTTGATCAAAACACTATTCATCATCCTTGTCTAGGGTTCGGCCATTTTGGGGATTAAGAGCTAGGATGAAAATTGAATCATGAGCTCTTGGTTTAGGTAGAGAATGATGAAGTGAGTTCAAAGAAATTGGTTTCCCATTAAAAGGATTTTTTCTACAATTTCCTATGAATTTTCGGAGTTTTGGATACTAAAATGTATTTTCATGAAAAAGGATTTTGATCTTGAGATTGAGAGAGATTCAAGAAGCTAGGAGATCATAGAAATGATCTTACCTAAGAATGGATGAAGGTTGATCAAAGGATCAAGGTTTTCTAACAAGGTTTCAAGGATTTTTCAAGAACAACAATGGTGTTTTCTCAAGGTTGAAGATGAGTGTGTTCTTTGGAGGGCTGTGTGCATGAATGAGGGCTGAATAGGGCTGAATTCAGCCTTTTAAAAACTCACTTAAGAGCAAAATGGTCATTTGCTTCAAGGGTAAAATGGTAAAAGTGAAAAAGGTTAGGGTTTGGGGTATTTTGGTAATTTCGCATCCATATTTTTCCGAACGTGATGACGACTCTGGCATGCTCTTCCAAGTGATCTGGCATGATGTGGTATCAAGATTATACATTGGCGGCTCCCGGTAAGTGCATATGCGGCTCCATTCGTCACCCGATTGAGGATTTAGCTCGAACGAAGGTCAGGAAATGATTTTTTTTTTTTATTATTTTTGAAATTTTACCAAAACGTGGAGAATTAAATTCTGGGACTTATTGTCTTGTTCACGAGTCCAAATTAGGTCTCGATAGTGGAAAAACACCTCTACCCGTAAAAAACGCAGACCGGGCTCCATTTGAGCTTTCGCCCGAAACTTAACCATGGCTTCCTATGGTAACGTAGAGTGTGTATATGGTCTCAGAATATTTTATTTCACTCTCTAGACCCTCTAATAAAATACAAACGTTAAAATACTGAAGGATTATAAAACGTGAAAATCAGGCGTTATATTCCTACCCCTCTTAAAAGAAATTTGTCCTCGAAATTTAACGTACCTCTTGGAACAAACTCGGATACTGTTGTTGCATGTCCTCTTCTCTTTCCCTGGTAGCATCACCTGTGACCTCGTTCCAGATAACTTTGACCAAAGCTATCTCCTTTCATTGCAGTTTCTTTATCCTTCTGTTTTCGATCTTAACCGGCAGCGTTTCATAGGTCAAGTTATCCTTTAGCTGTACTGAATCAGAATCTATGACATGACTGGGATCAGGAATATACTTTTGGAATTTTGAAACATGAAAAACATTATGAAGGTTGGACAGAAAAGGTGGTAAAGCTATTTGGTAAGCTACTGGACCTATCCGACGAAGAATTTGGTAAGGTCCGATGAATTTTGGAGTGAGTTTTCTGGACTTAAGGACCCTGCCCACCCCAGTCATTGGAGTGACTCTCAATAACACATGATCCCCTTCCTCAAACTCAAGTGGCCTACGTCTTTTGTCCGCATAAATCTTCCATCGGCTCTAAGTTATCCTCATCTTTTCTTGAATCAGTTTCACCTTCTCAGTAGTTTGTTGCATTGGTTTAGGTCCTAATGAAGCACTTTCTCCATCTTGATACCAACACAAAGGTGTTCTGCAACGTCATCCATATAAGGCTTCATAGGGCGCCATCCCTATGCTCGAATGATAATTGTTCTTGTAGGTGAATTCTATCAACGGTAGGAAATTCTCCCAACTTCCGACATGTTCCAATACACACGCCCTTAACAGATCCTCTAAAGACTGAATCGTCCTTTCTGATTGTCCATCCGTTTGAGGATGGTAAGCCGAACTAGTCATAACTTCGTTCCTAAAGCTTCATGTAAACTATGCCAAAATCACGAAGTAAACCGCGAGTCTCTATTTGATGTGACACTTGAAGGTACTCCGTGCAGTCTCACAATCTCACTGATATAAATCTGAGTAAGATTTTCCATGGAATACTTGAGATTGATAGGTAGAAAATGAGCTGATTTCATAAGCCTATCAATTATTACCCAAATGGAATCGTATCCCTTAGGTGTCCTCGGCAAACATGTCACAAAATCCATTGCTATGCTGTCCCATTTCCACTCTGGGATATCTAACGGAAGTAACATTCCCGCTGGCCTTTGATGTTCAACCTTTGCTTTTTGACACACCAAGCAAGACTCCACATAATAAGCTACATTTCTTTTCATGCCTTGCCTCCAAAACAACCGCTTCAGGTCTTGGTACATCTTGGTTGATCCTGGATGCATACTCAACTTGCTTCTATGAGCTTCGTCCAGAATTAATTGGCACACAAATCCGTTCTCCTCGTCTTAGGATTCCATCTTCTCCTTCCTTGTATTCAAACGTCATCCCTTTCTTTAGCTTCCTTCGCTTTTTTTCTAGATATTGGTTGTATACTTGTTTCTCCCGAATCTGATCCATCAGATCACAAGATACTATAACCCTACCTACACATAGTCTTCCTGGCATACTGACCACAAACAGATGCATATCCCTAAACTGTTCCAATAGCTCGTGTTCCTTAACCATCATGGCAGACACATGTAATACTTTCCTACTTAGCGCATCCGCTACCACATTAGCTTTTCTCGGATGATAATGCAACTGGAAATCATAGTCCTTCAAAAATTCTAGCCACCGTCTTTGCCTCATGTTGAGCTCTTTCTGATCGAACAGGTACTTCAAGCTCTTATGATCATTGAAGACATTGAACGTCGAACCATACAAGTAGTGGCTCCAAATCTTCAACGCAAAGACTACCGCTGCTAACTCCAGATCATGAGTTGGGTAATTCTTCTCATGTACTTTCAACTATCTCGAGGCATACACTACCACTTTCTGATTATGCATCAGAACACAGACTAACCCCTGGTATGAAGCGTCACAGTACACTTCAAAAGGGTCACTTGGATCTGGCAATATCAACACTGGTGATGTAGTCAGCCTCTTCGTCAGCTCCTGAAAACTCTGTTCACAGGCTTTAGTCCATTCAAACGCTTTATCCTTCCTCGTCAATTGGGTAAGAGGTCCTACAATCTTAGAAAATCCCTCGATAGACCTCCGCTAATACCCAGCCAAGCCCACAAAACTGCGGATCTCAGTCACTGTGGTCGGTCTTTCCCACTCAAGAACTGCTACAACTTTCGACGGATCTACAGTAATTCCTTCCTTCGAAATCACGTGACCCAAAAACTGTACTTCATCAAGCCAAAACTCACTCTTAGATAGTTTTGAGTACACCTGTTTCTCCTGCAGAACCTGAAGAACCACACTAAGATGTTCAGCATGTTCTTCCTAGTCTCGCGAATAGATGAGAATATCGTCTATGAAAACAATGACAAACTTATCTAGGTATGGACGAAAGATCCTATTCATATAATCCATGAATATAGCTGGAGCATTCGTCACACCAAATGACATTACAAGGTCCTCGTAGTGCCCATAGCGTGTTCGAAACGCTATCTTTGGTACATCTTCTGCCTTCACGCGAATCTGGTGATAACCCGATCGTAAATCAATCTTGGAGAAAACTGCCGCTCCCCTCAACTAATCCATCAAGTCATCTATCCTCGAAAGTAGATACTTGTTCTTAATAGTAACCGTGTTAAACTGGCGATAATCCACACAACATCACAGGTGCTCCCCACGACGACACACCGGGTCTAACAAATTGCTTTCCCAATAAGTCCACCAACTGTTCCTTCAAAGTTTCCAACTCAGTAGGTGCCATTCGATACGGTGCCATAGACATTGGTCATGTTCCTAGCACGAGATCGATCGCAAACTCGATGTCCCGAACTGGCAACAATCCTGGTACGTCTTCAGGAAAGGCTTCTGGAAACTCATTCACGACAGGTACGCGCTTTAAGACTAGATCGCTCTTGACCTCGAAAGAAGATAGTAACATGTATCCTTGAGCTCCTTCTCTCAAAGAAGCGTTTACTTGGTTGGCAGTCAAAAATCCAGAATTCTCACAACTAGGGAAAACTAAGGTTTTATGCGTACAGTCTAACAGGATATGGTTAGAAGATAACCAATCCATTCCTAAGATTACATCCATTTGCGAAAGAGGCAAACAGATCAAGTCAATTAAAAACGTTCTATCTTTAACAGAAATAGAACAATTCAGAAAAACTTTAGCAGTTATAACAGGCTTTACATTAGGCGTAGAAATTACCAAATCAAAAGGTAAAGAAGACACAGGTAATCCCAACAGGTTCACAAAGTCATATGCAATAAAGGAATGCGTTGCGCTTGAATCAAACAGTACAGTTAAGGTTTTACCTCTCATGACACACTAACCTTGGATTAAGTCTTCGTTTTGAGAAGCTTCAGCGCCACTCACAGAATATACTCTGCCTTTCGCTTTAGGCATTGTTGCTTGGACATTGTTGACAAAATGTTCCACTTTCGGTTGTTGATAGTAACGCGAAATATGTCCCAGCTTCCCACACTTGAAGCAGATAATTCCTTTGATTGAACAGTCTCTTGTGACATGGTTACTCTTCCCACACTTCATGCACTTGTTTGGGGCATTTCCGGACTGACTGAAACCCCCACCGCTTCCTACTACAGATCGTTGATCTTGCTGCTTCGAATATGGCTTCCATCGAGATTTGTTGTCTCGACCACTGCTTCCTCTTTGAAACTTACTCGGTCCAAAATTCTGTGTTCGCTTTTCCTTAGGATCCAAGCTCTCGATCAGACGACACTTCTCCATCAGCCTTGGAAAAACAGAAATAGAAACGTCAGCATTACTGTATACAGGCATAAGTCTAATGTATAACTGACATAAGAAATACAATAAGTACTAGGAGTCGTAGCTCCCAAAAGGTAATACAAAAACAGACATAGTCTGGCCGACAACAAAACTAAACCACAAAAAGAGTCCGCCTCCAGGCTCAAGGAAACTACTGAACTGAACCATCATCACGTCCATCTGTTCAAGCAGCAACAGCAAGTACCAGCAGAAAACATACAAATATGGGTGAGATTCCCATTCATCAACACGACAAAACAGCAGTAGTAAAAACAGGACAACTCACCGGGCAACAGCGTACCCAACATGCTTACAAGAATTCTCAATGTCAAACATATTAAGCAGTTGACAACATAAAATCATGTTAAGCAGTTAACAGTATAATATAAGGCATTCTTAAACAATACAGCGATGTATAACAGTAAATGTAAACATCAACAGCCATGCTATGCAGTGCAATGTATATGACTCAATGCCAATGCCACTGGGTACTACAAATACCGATACAGTCTGGCCAAGACGAAAATTAAACAGTAAAGAGTCTCCCTTCGGACTCAACGAAATTGCTGGACTGAACCGTCGTCGCGTCCATCTCTCAAGCAGCAACAGCAATACCATCAAGAAAATATACAGATATGGGTGAGATTCCCGTTCATCAACACAACAAAATAGCAGAAGTAAAAATGGGACGACTCACCAGGTAACAACGTACCCAACATGCTCACTAGAATTCTCAATATAAATCATGTTAAACAATTAATAGTTAACAGCATAATATAAGGAATTCTTATAAACAGAACAGCGATGTATAATAGTAAATGTAGACCTCAACAGCCATGCAATGAAGGGCAATGTGCATGACTCAATGCCAATGCCATTGGGTACTGCTCTGACCCTACTCCATGGAGCTAACAAAACATCGGAGAGAGTGAATGGGAGGACATGTTCCGTGTACGCCAGCCTTGGGCAAGATGCTACAACATTCGTAACGTGCACCTATCTGGCTTTACGGAAACACTCTGCACCAAACATGAACAGTGCGGCGTCTAGTCGAGGATATCAGTGTATTGCTCGGATTTGCCACGACACAACTAGTCACATGTCAGCCTTTCCAACCCTGATACCTCCAAGACTACTTAAAATGTCACAGTAAGATTCGCACCCGCATCAAGGTGTAAGCTCAACTCCTAGGCTCAAGGCCTTACGACTCATGCAAATGAAAAGTCAATGCTTACAGAATGCAGATGCGATAAAGCAATGTCTATCCACCGGATAAACCTCAAGGTTCTCTAAGGTTCTCTTCCTTAGGAATTATATGCATCTTAAAAAAAAAACAAATCTTTTATCCACAGGATAATTCTCATGATCCCTCCGAGATCGAGTCATCACAAGACCGAAACAATTGAACGATTGATCAGGATCCGAATCACCGGTCCATCATCGAACTACTGTTTCAAAACCCAAAACGCTTCGTGTTTGTGTTTATGTCTTATGAATTATGGCTCATGTTATGAATAAGGATTGAGAATCCTCTTAGATAAGTCTTTAATCCTTTCTTAGATATTACTCCTTGATTTTCAATTAAGGAAATAAGTGTTGATTCACTTAAGTCTTATGGAGACATTGATGAACTAAGTCCTCAATGGTATAGTATATGGTCTTGTTCCGCCACATACCATACTTTAATTATCCCTTGTCTTCAACTCTAAGTTAATTACTTAACTTAGGTTTTTATGCGTAAAACTTTACAGTTTGAGTTGAAAAACACTCTTTATAATTAAGAACCTTTTCTCGCAGGGCGAATACAGGTTTCGCGACGCGATGCTGAGAGGCTATTTTTACTTCTTAGACAGTCACTCTGCTTTGCGAGGTGAGAATGGTATCGCGTCGCGAGGCCGAGAAGCTGTATCTTTGCTGCTCAGGGGTGGTGAGACAAGGTTAGCCAAGCGAATGCCTTGTTTTCCCTCTATCTCGTGTGGTGAGACAGGGTTAGCCAGGCGAACACCCTATTTTCACTTTTCCTTAACTCCTCCATTAATTCTCTTTTTGAAACACTTAGTTGGATTAAATGACCTATGGCTAAAGTAAAAGACATTTTCCACTTTAGTGACTCACTTTAAATGATGAAACTTCATTTGATCTTTGGATCAAAATCACTTTTTCTTGTTCTTTGAAACATAGGTTATGAAATTACTTTTCTTACTTCAAAACTTTGATATATCAAGAACAACACATGTTCTTATGTTTCTTCTTACTATAGCCACAAGCCTACTCCAATGAAAAGTGGAGACTTTCCTTCACCAACTAAGCAAATTATAGCTCAAAATGCTCACAAAATTATGACAAACAACAATCACACATCATTACATCATAATCAAGCATAAAAGTCCATACTTGATCCAAAGATCAAAGTAGGTTTTTCAACATACATGAAAAATGATTTCCAGCCAATCACATCATCATAAACATATGCTAGAGCACACTAAAGAACACTTAAGCATAATAAAGCATAAACTACCATTATTACACTTTATTCTTCAAAAGAACTTAACAAATAAAGGTGAACCCAAACCAAAGGGTTTCACCCACACATATACTTAAACAACCATCTTCACCACCACCATTTTGATGTGATGAGGTTCACCCCCATACCTAATACTCGTCACCAACTACATACAACAAAACAATCAAACATTAAACAACAAACAAAACAAATCTCAACTATTTCTAACCATAGAGGGTTCGGCCATTTTGGGGAAAAAGGTTAGAAATTGATTTGGTTTTCCATCACTTGGATTAAAAGACAATAGGAAAGCTAGGGATGGAATCAAGAGTTATAAATAAAAAATTTGATCAAAACACTATTCATCATCCTTGTCTAGGGTTCGGCCATTTTGGGGATTAAGTGCTAGGATGAAAATTGAATCATGAGCTCTTGGGTTTAGGTAGAGAATGATGAAGTGAGTTCAAAGAAATTGGTTTCCCATTAAAAGGTTTTTTCTACAATTTCCTATGAATTTTCAAAGTTTTGGATATTAAAATGGATTTTCATGAAAAAGGATTTTGATCTTGAGATTGAGAGAGATTCAAGATGCTAGGAGATCATAGAAGTGATCTTACCTAAGAATGGATGAAGATTGATCAAAGGATCAAGGTTTTCTAACAAGGTTTCAAGGATTTTTCAAGAACAACAATGGTGTTTTCTCAAGGTTGAAGATGAGTGTGTTCTTTGGAAGGCTGTGTGCGTGAATGAGGGCTGAATGGGGCTGAGTTCAGCCTTTTAAAAACTCACTTAAGGGAAAAATGGTCATTTGCTTCAAGGGTAAAATGGTAAAAGTGAAAAAGGTTAAGGATAGGGGTATTTTGGTAATTTCGCGTCCAGATTTTTCCGAACATCATGATGACTCTGGCATGCTCTTCCAAGTGATCTGGCATGATGTGGTATCAAGATTATCCGTTGGCGGGTCCCGGTAAATCCATATGCGACTCCGTTCGTCACCTGATTGAGGATTTCGCTCGAACGAAGGTCAGGAAATGATTTTTATTTTTATTTTTGAAATTTAACCCAAACGTAGAGAATTAAATCCTGAGGCTTATTGTCTCGTTCATGAGTCCAAATTATGTCTTGACAGTGGAAAAACACCTCTATCCGTGAAAAACGCAGACCGGGCTCCGTTTGAGCTTTCGTCCGAAACTTAACCATGACTTCCTGTGGTAACGTAGAGTTTTACTATGGTCTCAGAATATTTTAATACTGAAGAATTATAAAACGTGAAATCGGGGCATTTCAGGTGTCATTGCATACTTGAGTTGACATTTGACCCATATTATTGTTCATTGATTTATTAACTGTGATGTCATGTGATAAATTGTTATGCTATGAAAGCCCATGCGCTGTATGCCGATTGGGTGCGTGTGTGCGTGACTTTTATCACTGTTATTATGGTTGTACGATATGCGGAATCTCACCTCATTACTTCTGTTGTTACGCTGCTCGCATGGTTTTCATCTTGCTATAGTGACTAGTCATGGCGAGCGATCCACCTTCCCGTTTGACCTTGAACTTGACACTTCACGATAGAGAAGACGCTTGGACGATCCATCCTGAAGGACATCGCACCTATATTGGAGCTGTGAGTCTCATAAGTAGGAGGGAGTTACGTTTCTCCATGATGAGCCTGTCCGAGAGAGTCTGCACCTTACGGACTAGTGGTGTGAGGGTAGTTCAGGGATTACCCAGCCGCCACCACCACCTGCTGATCGTCTGCGACAGCCTAGTACCCAGCCTGCAGTGTACGTCGACCCTGCTTCCATGCCCAGGGACGTGTACGTCGACCCTGCTTCCATGCCACCTCCACTTACTGCACCATCTACTTCCACCGTCCCTGTATCTGCTGTCGGCCCTTCTATCCTTGTTGTCCCACCCCCAGGGCCTACCTATGTGTCTTTCGAGCTACATCCTAAAATTCCTTGCCAACAGGCGAATTGGAGGATGACTGCTCGCAAGAGCACACCGACTCATACTAGGGTATCCTTCTCTACTCCCCTTGTTATCCTCCTGTCTGATGATGAGGAGATGGAGGAGGAGAAGGAGGAGGAAGTGGAAGTACCCGAATATGTGCTGGAGGACGTTCCTGAGGTAGACTCGATTAGCGCGAGTCAGAATACGTGGTGGATGAGGACCGATGAGGAGATGCTCTGGTATGTTGAACAAATCATGAGTGGGTATGACATGCAGGCCTTGGAGGAGGAGGAGGAGGAGGAGGAGGCCATGGAGGCGGATGAGGAGGAGGGGGACCCAGAGGAGTAATACTCCGATGATTAGTGCAGTGTTTGTTTTGGCCAGTCTCTAGTGTTTTTCCCAGTGTCTGTATTTTTGGGATGTACCCCCTTTCCCTTTATATTGTGGAGCTGTGTCTCCAAGTAATGTAGGTTGAATTGTTTTTATGTTGGTTACTTTCTTTTGTAGTCAGATGTTGAAAACTACTAATTTTATATATATGTATTATGGGAAGCTTTTATTTGTTTCAATGTTGTTTATGATCACGTGTATTTGTTCAAAGAGTACAAGCATCCTTATATGTTCTCGAAACTTGAGAATAAAGAAAAAATAAAAGAAAACCTATATTTTTGGTAAGCTCTTTATATGTTAATATATATTTCCGCATTTCTTTCGTCTTGTGTTAAATAATCGTGACCCCTAAAGTGGGGTGTTACATCCACCACACGTCAAAACATAGAACAACTGGCGACACCATGCTGAACGCTTGAGCATGCTCGGTACCCACGACACATATGGTCTTCCCAACTCCAATGTTCTCAAGATCACAACCTCCGAGAATCGCACCCGCACAAAAGTGTAAGCTCAACTCCCATGCATAACACCCAACGAATGCACAGATGTGTATGCATGTCAAGATAATGACAACAATAGTAATAACATAATTACTGTAACACAATGTCAATGGTTACACAAAGCATATGCTATAAAATGTCTATCCACCGGATAAACTTCTTGATTCCACAGGAATCTTCCCATATAGGTCTTTCACCATTAAATTTTTTTTTTATAACATTTATCCATCAGATAACTTCAAGATTCACCAAGGTTCTCATCCTTAGGAACTTCACACATTTTAAGTGTTTTAAACTTTTATCCACTGGATAAATCTCGTGATCCCTCCAGGATCGAGTCATCACAAGACTATACAAATAGACGATGTTCTCGGGTCCGAATCACCGGCCTGTCATCGAACTACTATTCCAAACCGAAACGTTTCATGTTTGTGTTTGTGTCTTATGATATATGATATATTTCTCAAGTCCTAAATTTCTTAAGAAGAAGGATTGAGAATCCTCGAGTTAAGTCTAAGATCTTTTCTAAGCTAGAGGGTACTTGTCTTTCAAGTAATGAAATTCATCTTGATTCATTTAAGTCTGATGAATCAATTGATGAGTGAATCATTAATGGTATAGCATATGGTCTTGTTTCAACATGTCCTATACGTTCGTATCTCTTTCTTTCACTCTAAGTTAATTACTCAAATTTAGGGTCTCACACTTAGGAAAATCCTTAGCTTTTTAACACTTATTTTTTTTATACCTTGGCAAGGTGCCTTAGTACCTTTGATTCAAGATTTATACTTTGAAAACATTATTTCAAAAAGCTTTGTAGTTTCAATTAAACTTAAAGTTGGAAGTTGGAGTTTAAAACTCTTTTTCATTAACTAAAGAAGAAAATTCTTCTTAAGTCCAAAACCCTTTTTTTTTAACATGAAATCATTTATACTTCAAATTTAAATTAGTATTGTATTGAAAGCATAGATTGGTTTTACGTTAAAAAACTACATAGTAATCGAATGTTACATAATATTTCTCAAAGTCATTTGTTATTGAGAATACTTGATTCATTAGCTTTCAAAACGTCATTTTGATTTACTTAAGCTATAACTTAAGTAAATAGATAGAAAAGTAAGATTAGAAACTTACTTAGTCAAGAACACATGATGAACAAGGTTGGTGTTCTTGAGAGTCAAGAACCAAGTTACTCCAAATGAAAAACTTTCTTCATCAAAGATGTATAGGAGATCAAGGCAAGAACAATTATGGTTTTAGAATTGAGAAAAGAATTTTGGATGATGCATTTCTTGTGTTGGCCGAATGTGAGAGATGTAACATCCCAAAAATCCTACGTCTGTCTTTTAACTGTTTGTGTGAATAACTTGATTGAGAACACAATTTGATTAATCATAATCATAATAATAGTTGATGGTTGGAAATTCATATTTGAATTTCAGTTATAAGCTTAATAATCATAAAATTGTTGTTTTGAACCCTATGTGCTGTTTTGTGTTGGAACCGGTAAAAATATTATTATTTCAATCGGGATCTCTTTACCTTGGGATGCATGCCAGGACCAGGAAGTAATCTGGCCTGAGACCGGGGAAATGTCCTGGCCTAGAGCCGAGAGTAGTTCATGACTGCATTTCAAATTTCACGAGATGTTGTCACCTTTATGTCAATCATCCATCACCTTTTCATTCCTTTCACCAATGGATTAACTTTCTATGACTCTTGGTTAATAACCTATCATCTTTACCTTTTATGGAGAAAGCTAATTTAACCATTTTTGGTTAATCTTAGCTACTTTAAGTGTGAGATCAACAAGTATAACCTCTTTAAATCCAAGCTTTTAGATCATCCTACACACCTATCACCTATCTTATCTTGCTTTTGAATTATATTTTGATGCCAAAATCTCAAAGGGCCACACGACAAAGTGATGGAAACATCACTAAATCATTTTGAATCCATTTCATTCACAAAAAAACAAGCTTGGTTCTTCAAGAACATAACTCATTTTCTCTCTTATCTCTCCTACCTCTTCATATTCAACCATGGCTTGATCTCCATGAGCCAATCTTCTTCTCATCAAATAAACCACATATTTGTGATCACCATCTCTTCTGCTACAACTTTGGTGAAGAAAGTTTTCACATTGGGGCAACTTCATTTTCAATCTTCAAGTTCAAGACTTCATCTTTTCAAGTTTGTTCTTCATGGATAAGTCTTCTATGAAACACCCCGATTTTTTTCACTGCTTTTAAATATCAATAAGTGGAATAATTAAGTTTATATTTTATTCAAGGACTTAGAAAATGAAATAAAATAAACCGAGATCATATTCATGCTCAACGCTATCGTACGAAGCTACGATTAAATTTTGAGCTGAAACCTCAAACGGAGCCCGGTCTGCGTTTTTACACTGACAGTAAGATTTTACTGCTCAGAAGACCTCAATTTGACCTGTGAACGAGACAGTAAGTCTTAGAATTTAATTTCCTACGTTTTTGTTAAATTTAAAAAAAAAATCACTTCTTGACCTTCGTTCGAGGGAAATCTTCAATTGGGTGAAAAACGGAGCTGCATAAGGATTTATCGGGACCCGCTAACGGATAATCTTGATGTTAAATCAAGTCACATAATTTGGGAAAGCGTGCCAGCGTCATGATGAAGTTTGAAAATATCTGGACGCGAAAAGACCGAAATACCCCTAACCTTTTTCCTTAAGGACATTTTAGTCCCTAAAAGAAAAGACCAAAATGCCCTTAAGTGACCAATTTTTGGCCCATTTTAGCCCATATCCCATGCACCAAACCAGCCAAGGGAGAGCTTCATCACTTCACTTGACAACTTCATCTTCCTCCTTAAGACATTTCTCCATTTTTCTTAAGAGAAAAAGCTTGAATCCTTGAGAGAAAAGTTTGATTCTTCATCATTCAAGATGTAAGAACACCTTCTATGATCCTTAGTTTCATGAATCTCTTCCTATCTCAAGTTTGAAATCTTGATTCCATGGATTTCAAGTTTATGATCCACAATTTCAAAAATTCATAGAAAATTCTAGAAAAATCCTTTTAATGTGAAACCAATTTCTTTGAGCTAGCTTCATCACCCTCTACCACTATCCAAGAGCATATGATCAAACTCTCATCCTAGCATATTTTTCTAAGAGTAGCCAAACCCTAAGAATTGGGGAAATAGTGGTTTTATTCAATTTTTGTTCTTGAACTCTTGATTCCATCCTTACCTTTCCCATTACTTTTGAATCCAAGTGATGGAAAACCAAATCAATTTCTAACCTCTTTTTCTCATCATGGCCGAAACCTATGAGCATGTTAAACCTTGAGTTTTGTTTCAAACTTTTGGGTAATAGGACTTGTTTTAGTGCTAAGAATGCTTAAGAACCAACCATCCAAAAGATTGGAACCAAATGAGATCCCTAGCCCCTGTTACCATTTTTGGCCAACCTTAGACCTTTTTGGGGGAGGAAAATTATGTTTTGATGTTATTTTTTGTTGATTGATTGTTGAGAATTGAATTGTATTTGATTGTTTTAGGCGACGCAGATGAAACCGGAATGAGAGCCGAGAACCGTTCGGGAAATTGATTAGAAACTTAGAGAGGTAAAGGGAGGTATTTCATTATTTGAGTTTGGTAGTCTCATAATGTGATGTTGTTGTTTGAATGATGATTTGAAAATGTGTCTTGAATGAAATATGAAGTTGATGTACTTAATGATGTTTGTATTTAAGTACTTGAATATGCATTGTGGCATGGATGCCTTGAACGAGATATATTGGTTGTTTTGATTTGAGATTGGTGTGTGTGTGTGTATATATATATATATATATATATATACTGGTTAAGAGCATAGAACTGGCTATGACTCAAGAAATAAAAATTAAAATACTTGAAACCGAAATCAAAGTTTTGAAAACCGGATTTTGAAATCAAAAAGGTATTTTGGTAAACGTGTAGCTTTATCAAGAAAAAGTAACCTTCTTTTCCAAAAGTTAGGTCCTTTTGAAAATAAAAAAGTTGTTTGAGGAAAGTTATTGCAAAGTGTGTTTTGTTTTAGAAAAAAAGTTTTAAAAAGAGGTGGAACCTTTAGAAAACAGTTTGTTTACCAAAAAGAGTTTTCCCGGAAAATGTTTTCTTTGAAAAAGAAATGTCTTAGTTCATGGAAAAGAAACTATATTTTGTTTTCCAAAGTTGTTTTGAGAAAATAAGATCAAAAGAAAAACGGCGAATCTTTGAGATGAATGCAAACCTAGGGACCGAGACGTCGGACTAGTGTTTTGTGGATTGAGCACTCAGACTTCGTGTCCTGTGTTTTGAGTGAACGGGCTTAATGTCCTTTAAAACGAGTCGTGAGCCATACAGATGATGTAGAATGTAAGACCTTTTAACATCGATTTTTAACCGATGTTGAAATTTAAATTTCCACATAGGTTATAAACCAAACCGATTTTGAAAGTGCTCGACAAAATAAAGAATGAATGAAAAAGAAAACAGAACTTTCTATGTACATACATGAAATGGCAGACGTGCCATTTGAAAACGAGCTACAACTCAAGTAGTTGAGAATACGAGCCAGTTAAGACCACTAGGTCTATAGGGGTATACTGTGCTCGACACTCCACATGTGGCCGGAGGCGTTGCAACCCCGTCCCGTGGTAATCGGTTGCCAAACATGGATGAACTCGATCAGAGACTAGACTATTCATGATATGGTTATGACGTGGTACCCCAGAACAATTGGAGTTCGGACCTAAATTGACAGGCCGACTCATGAGAACAATTGTGTTCACAGGTGTATTTGCGGCCTATCGCTCGATGAAGGGAAGTAGGAATCTCCGGAGTACATGAATTAGAAAGATGATATTGGAGTCTCATGCATTATTATAACTCATGATAGTGTTTGAGATATTGTGTTATATGAATAACAGTTTTTATAACTGTATTTATATGTAATTGTATTTGTTGTCTGTCGCTTGTGCGGCTATCGTGATAAACTTATAAATTGAGTATCTCACCTTTGCCTGTACATGTTGGACACCCTGTTGTGTTTTTGGAATACATGTACAGATATTGATCATAGGTCCCCGTGGATACGTGAGGACTCAGATAACGGAGACTTTTGAAGGACCTACAAAGAGGATCCTTCCGAATTCCTCTGGCAATCGGAGTTGACTTTGGGGTTGTATCCCAATGGCTACTTTTAGCCCGACTAGCATAGGAGTCTTATTTTTTAGGCAGTTATATTTTATTTGTTGCATGTATGTTGACTATATGTCTTTAAGTCTGTAATATATACATATACCAGACCTGAACTTATGTTATGATTATGTTTTGATGAACATTGAATATCGATGTATGTGTTATAAGTTTTATTCCTTTGTCTTGAGTTTAGATTACTTGATGTATGAAGAACATTTTTTTTTAGACCCACATTTTTGAACGTAGTTAATTAATTAAAATATTTTTCGAAAGCAACCAGCGTTCTATTTTGTTTATGTGTTTTGCAGTCGAGTTCATGTATGTAGCACCCGAGGGGGGTGTTACATTCTACACTTCTAAACCTCTTCATTTCTCTTTTTAGAAGTTAAAAGCAATCACTTTTTTTTCAAGTGATTTCGAAAATAAGCTCTCTTTAAAGCTTAAGTGTTTGTCTTGCTAGGATCTTATATTTTGGAGCAACTTTGTTCTTCACATCCAAGAACACCAACCTTGTTCTTCATGTGTTCTTTACTAAGTGAGTTTCTAACCTTACTTCCCTATCTATTTCTTTCTATAAGATCTTGAAACAACTTCTTCTAGTTCATGATTTTTGTGAAACAAGTTTCAAAACTTTGTGTTCCTACACTATATAGGTTCGGCCACCTTTGCTTCTTGATGCTTGGAGTTTAGCTCATCAAAAAGGATCTTCATTAAGGTAATGGGGGAGTGAACCACATCACACCACATTGGTGGTGGTGGAAATGGTTTATGGGTTTGGTTTGGGGAAAACCCTAAACCAAGGGTTGCCGCTTTATCTATTTGGTTCTTTATGAGAACAATGTTGTAATATTTATTTGTGGCTTGATTTGTGTTGATTGATGTGTTTGAATGGTTGAAAATAAATTTTATGTGTGGAAAAAACCTAACCTAGGGTTCCTCCATCTTTTGGTTGAAAAAAGTTTGTGAAAATGTGAATTTCGGATCTGACCTTGTGTGAGTCGTTTCGGTTTTTCTCTCAACCTGGACCTCGGATTTCAAGACTTCTTTTTGATCCTAAAACTAGACATCTTGGGCTTAATTTTGAGCACAAATGTCGTGTGGTGTCATGAAAATTTGACCCTTGAAAACCTACTTCAATCTAATCATAAATTTCTATCTCGGATTCTGACTACAGTGTCTTATTTCGTACAACTGTACTAACTCAGTTACTTTTTGTAAAAATTAATTTTATAAAACAAAGGTAGACATCCTAAGCTTTCATATGAGTACTCATTTGCTCAAATCCGAATTCTTTTGGTCAATCAAATGTGTGACACAAGTTGATGCTTGAACTGCTGAAAATTTTGTATACGAGTTTTGGTGTTGATTTTTGGAATTGTATGTTATGGTGTTGATGTGACTATTTGTGACTGAGTGTTAGTGTTGAAAATCATTTTGGCATGGTGAGGAACTATTCTTAGGTTCAAGACCTAAGGATAGGATTTTTGAATGATGAACTTGTTCATGCTTTTAATAGTTGATGAGATGACTATATGTTGAGATGATTTTTATGATGCTAGAATGTTGTTTGATGATACATATTTGTTTGAAAACTACCATGTATGGTTCGGCCTTGTTGAGTTAAAAAGGGAAGCCAGAACTTCTATGTTCAAGTAATGGTGTAATGGACTTAAATGGTTCTAAGAAGGCAAAAGAAATTAAAAAGACCTACCTTACTTGCATTGAGGCATTCGGCCATACCATAGTAATTAAGGCTAGGAACCTAAAATGTTGATGTTAAGAGGTTTAATGTGTTCATAATAAGGTATAAAGGAAATAGAAATTAAAAAGGTTTTCTAAGAAATCAAATTTTGGTTCTAAAGAACCAGGTGTTGGAAAATGAGTATCTTTGGAGTTATATGAAAAGTATTTTAAGGATGGGGAAGTTGATGGTGATCAGCCACCCATTCTAACATGCTGTTTTAAGGAAAAGATTTTCAAGAACAAAGAGTTTTTTAGATGGTCCATGTTTTTTCTCAAAGATTTTGGTTAGTAAACCTATTTTAAAGAGAAATAAGAATGCTTGTAAGTGTTTCTTTTAAAACAATGAGTCTTTTACACTACTATTAACAATTTAGAATCTTACAAAATAAATGAGTTATATTTTTCATTTGAAAATTAATAGGGTGATTTAAAGTAAGATACGTTTTCTTCTTGCGCTAAGTGAAAGGAATAGGAATCATTATCAAAAAAGGAGTTTTACACTAAATTTATAAAAGACAAGATACTACGTATCTTGGGGTTTTGGATATCTTATGAACATATGTATAGAGTTTTCAAATTATGTTTGATAAAGAGGGCTTCTTGAAAAAGTTTACTACCAAGGAAAGTAATTTGAAGATCTTACTACAGTAGTGTTGAGACGACCCGCCGTCCCATTAAAGAACCTAAAATATTAACTAACCTTAAGCGTATTATAATTATTAGCGCGTCATATTAATACGAAGCGCAGCAGAAAATTGAGCGCAGAAGCAAAACTAAATACGGCACCCATCGCCTCAGAGTACATAGCTTTAAAATATAAAGAAATATATCGCATACATCACTTGCCCCGTCAGTAGGGCTACAATATTAAAGTAATACAGATAGAGTATATTAATACAACCCAAAATGAAAGTAAAAAAATAGGCCGAGAGACATATCTCCGACTAACCACGATCATTGCCCAACCTCTCGAGGCTAGGGTCCGTGGCACGTCCTCCGGCGTCAGGCTTGTAAGGAATGTTGTCCAACTCTTCAGTAACTGGTTCCTCCTCAGGGTCTTTCCATAAAATAAAAGTAACACATACAGAAAAATACGGGATATAAGAAACATATATCATCAATATGGGAGAGGGGCATGAGTACAGCATATATATATATATATATATATATATATATATATATATAAGCATCACACAACACATTTAAAATATACAACACAACATCACCCATCTCTTAAGTCATACATCACAACCATCTCAAAAGTTATTCTCTTAGATAATCCTATAAGAGGGATACTATTCCCTATGTATATGCTGACTTCCCTATATGTATGTCGGACGATACATCACGTCCCCAGTTGGACATCCCCGTCGGGATAACATCACATCACGTCCCCCATTGGACATCCTACCTCGGGATTTAAAGTATCACTTCCCCAATTGGACATCCTCCTTTGGGACAAAAATGATGTGGTATGAAATGATATGCTATGTAACAAACATCCATCACAGGTTGATACCGGTACCTCACGCCGACACACTCGACCACGACCACGACACATCGCATCTACATCAACATCAATATCAACATCAACATCAGCATCACAACTCCTTGCATCTACGAGCCACAGCTCCATGGTCGGGACCACGATGGTATCAACCCGAACAACATTATCACTCACCATACTCTCATCAACACTCAATCAGCCAAATCACAACAGAATATTACAACAGTAATTTCACCAGTATAGATATCATCATAAAGCTGGATAACAGTAAATCACACAAACAGTTCAACACAATAAACCAACAGAAAATCAAATAAACAGTTCAACATATCAACAGCAATCAATAACATCATCCATATTACCAACTTAGGGGTGATAGCCCAAAAGTACCTGCACCTAGGGTCTAGGCACTTTATCCAGGGCTCAACCTCTAGTAGGGTTTAAGGGTTCCCCTACACACACACACACACACACACACAGATATATATATATATATATATATATATATATATATATATATATATATATATATATATATATATATATATATATATTCTATACTAAGCTTGCCTTCCCGAAGACAAAGTTTTTTCTCCCCACCTTAGAGATTCTCACGTGTAGCTCCGGCTACGACTCCGCAACTGTCAATCAGGTGCGCGGTTGAATGTTCGAGTCTTGTCTGATTCTACATCACAAAACACAACCAGAAATTAATACAGTTAAATCACAAACCCCCTAGTCCAAATGACCAAGGTGCTGCCCCTATTTAATTAAATAGGCTAGGGATGTTGAAATTCTACCAACTCTTGGATGAACGATCCTCAAGTAAGCACAACACTAGGGTAAGTCTTATTCCACAAAAACTTGAAGCAAAACTCAAAGCTCACACACCAGCTAGGTTAGGCCCCTATTTTTAAAATAGACCAGAGATGTCTAAAAAGTTCTAACTCTTGGATCAATGATCCTTACGTATACACAACACTAGAGTAAGTCTTTTTACTCAAAAATGGAATCAAAAATTCAAGCTTTACACACACATAGGATTCAGCCCTTTTATACCCATATGAGCTAGAGAGATCTTTTGCTTACAAGCCCTTCGATTATAAAAGAGGGTAAAGAATATAGCTCATAGAAATTGGTTTGGTATTAAAAGGATTTTTTTTTTTACAATTTTCTATCGATTTTTGAAGTTTGAAGCATAAATTTGAACTATGAACTTTCAATGAAGAAAAATGAAGATTGAGATCTCAAGGATGAAATCTATACCTCTTAGATGATAGAGGAGGATGAGATGATTAATTTTGCTTCACAAACTTTCTTGAAAAACCTTGTGGAAGCTTCAGAAAAAATGGAGGAAAGTAATGGAAGAAAATGAGAAAATGGAGGAAGAAGAAGAAGAAGATGGAGGAGAGAGAGAGAAGGGGCTCAAAATTGAAGCGAGAGAAAGAGGGGGTGAGGTCACCTTTTAGATATTTTAGGGACGTAAACGTTCTTTAGGAAAAAGACCAGGGGCATTTTGATCTTTTCGCGTTCAGATATTTTCGTTTGTCATAAATATCTAGATATTTTCAGAAAAGCAATGATGACAGTAGTGAGTCAAAGGCATTCCATCCTTGGTGATGTGACTTCATGTTTGTCCGTTTTTAGCTCCGTTACTTACGCGATTTAATCTCTAGCCTAAGAAAGTCCTCAGAACTTATTTATTTTGAAATTTTTGAAAATCGCCAATATTGTTTGCAATTTTATTTAAAACCTAATTGTTTCATTCATGAGTCAAAATTAGGTCGTCTGAGCAGTAAAATCAAACTGTCAGTGTAAAAACACAGACCGAGCTCCGTCTAAGTTTTTGACCAAAATTTAACCATGGCTTCCTACGGTAGCGTAGAGCGTGACTATGGTCTTGGATTAATTTATTTCACTTTCTAGACCCTTCAATTTAAAATACAAACACACAAATCCTGTTTAATTAGTATCGAAAGCTTTTAAAAAAAAAAACGGGGTGTCACATTACTACCCCTTTAAAAAGAATTTCGTCCTCGAAATTCGACGTACCTTACAATAAATGCGGATATCACTGCTGTATATTCTCTTCACCCTCCCAGGTGGCATCTCTTGTTGTAGCATCCCATATGACTTTGACTAAGGGAATCTGCTTCCCGCGGCGTTCTTTCACCCTCTTATGCTCGATTCGTACAGGCAGCGCTTCATATTCCAAGTTAGGCTCTATCATGTGTGATGGATTGGGATGGTATTTTCAGAGTTGGGATACATGGAATACGTTATGAATATTGGATAGGTTGGGAGGCAAAGCAATTTGGTAGGCAACTGAACCAATTCGGCGAAGAATTTGAAAAGGTCTAATGAATCTAGGTGTAAGCTTTCTGGATTTGATTGCCCTGCCAATTGCAATTCTTGGAGTGACTCTCATAAAGACATGATCGCCTTCTTGGAACTCCAAAGGTCTCCTCCTCTTGTCACTGTAGCTCTTCTGCCGATCCTGTGCGACTCTCATCCTTTCCCAAATCTTCTTAATTTGCTCCGTCGTTCGCTACACCAACTCTGGTCCTATCAACTTATTCTCTCCGGTTTCATACCAACAGAACAGTGTTCTGCACTTTCGTCCATACAGCGCCTTGAATGGCGCCATGCCAATACTCGAGTGGAAACTATTGTTATATGTGAATTCAATCAGCGGAAGGAATTCATCCCAACATCCTGTGTTTTCCAAAACCCAAGCTCTTAAAAGATCCTCCAAATATTGAATCGTCCTTTCAGACTGACCATCCGTTTGCGGATAATAAGCTGAACTCACTCTGAGCTTCGTTCCCAAAGCACTATTCAAAGTCTGCCAAAACCTGGAAGTAAATCTCGGATCCCTATCCGAAATTATACTCGAAATTGCTCCATGTAATCTCACTACTTCTTTGATGTAAATCTGAGTTAATCTTTCCAAAGAATATCTTTGGTTGATCAGCAGGAAATGAGCACATTTCGTAAGCCTGTCAACGATTACCCAAATTGAATCGCACCTCTTTTGCGTCCTTGGTAGTCTGGAGACAAAATCCATTGCAATGCTATCCCATTTCCATTATGGGATGTCCAGTGATTGCAATAAACTTACTGGTTTTTGGTGTTCAATCTTTGCCTTTTGACACACAAGACAGGATTGGACATATTCTGCTACTTCCTTCTTCATCCCAGGCCACCAAAACATTCCCTTTAGGTCCTGGTACATCTTTGTAGATCCGGGATGAAAACTTAGCTTACTTTTGTGTGCCTCTTCCAAGATCATGTTCCTAACTTCGCTATCCTTAGGCACACATATCCTGTCTCCAAACTTCAGGATTCCATCAGTACCTTTCCTGAACTCTGCAGTCTTTCCTTCTTCTACCAACTGGTTCTTTTCCTCTAGGCGTTGATCTTCTCCTTGCTTTTTCCAGATCAAGTTCAGAAAGTCTCTAGTGACAGTGACCATTCCCAAACTTATCTTATCACTGGATAACTCCACGTCTGGATTCAGATTCCTGAACTGTTTCAGCAATTCCAGTTCTTTCACCATCATAGCGGACATATGCAAAGATTTCCGACTCAATGCATCTGCCACCACGTTGGCCTTTCCTGGGTGGTACTGTAGATCAAATTCATCATCCTTTATGAATTACATCCACCTTCTCTGACGCATGTTCAACACCTTTTGGTCAAACAGATACTTTAAACTTTTATGGTCGCTAAACACTCTGAATTTAGCTCCATAGAGATAGTGTCTCCATATCTTCAATGCAAACACTATTGCAGCCAAGTCTAGGTCGTGGGTTGGGTAATTCCGTTCATGCATCTTTAGCTATTTGGAAGCATAGGCCACCATATTCCTCTCTTGCATGAGTACACAACCCAAACCCTAATACAATGTGTCACAGTACACATCGAACGATGTTGATGGATCTGGCAAGACTAGTACTGGAGATGTAGTTAGCCTCTTTTTCAGCTCTTGGAAACTAGCCTCACACTCTTCTGTCCATTCATATGCTTTCCCTTTCCTTGTTAATTGCGTCAGAGGTAATGCAATCTTCGAGAATCCCTCAATGAACCTCATGTAGTATCCTGCTAGTCCGAGAAAGCTTCTGATCTCGGTTACCGTCTTAGGGCTTTCCTATTTAACCACAGGTTCTACTTTTGCAGGATCTACTGCTATACCATCCTTGTCGATCACATGTCCAAGGAATTGTACCTCCTCCAGCCAGAACTCGCACTTCGACAACTTGGCATAGAGTTGTCTGTCCTTAAGAACTTCAAGTACAACCCTTAAATGCTCTTGATGCTCTTCCTTGTCTAAGGAGTTGATAAGGATGTCATCGATAAAAACAGCGACAAACTTATCAAGGTACGGTCTGAAGATTCTGTTCATATAATCCATGAACACTGTAGGGGCATTAGTCACACCAAAAGGAATAACTAGATACCAGTAGTGCCCGTACCGATTCTTGAAAGCCGTCTTCGGTATATCATCTTCTTTCACTCTTATCTGGTGATAACCAGATCTCATATTAATCTTAGAGAATATTGTTGCTCCTTTCAACTGGTCCATAAGATCGTCAATCCTTGGCAACGGGTACTTATTCTTGATCGTTGCTTTGTTGAGTTATCGGTAGTCCACACACAACCTTGAACTGTCGTCCTTCTTCTTGACAAACAGCACAGGTGCTCCTGATGGTGAAACACTCAGTCTGATAAACTGCTTTTGCAGCATGTCGTCCAGTAGCTTCTTCAGCTCTGCGAACTCTGTTAGGGACATTCGATAGGGTGCTATCGAGATCGGTCAGGCTCCAGGTTCAAGAATGATCGCGAACTCTATCTCCCTCTTAGGTGGTAATCCATGCACATCATCCGGGAAAATATCTGGAAACTCACGCACCACCGGCAAAGCATCAAGACTCGGAGTCTCCTAGGCTTCCAAAGAAAACAGCACCATGCACTCTCCTAATTGTACACCTCCCGACACACCATCACTGGCAAGCAATGATCCAGATTGCTCGGAAAAGTAGAGGGTTTTATTTGAACAGTCTAGTACTACATGGTTGGCCGAAGGCCATTCCATGCCAAAGATAATATCAATCTACTGCATAGGCAGGCAGACTAGGTCTACAAGAAAAGATCGATTATATAAGATAACCGGGCATTTTAAACAGATAAATAGGGTTGTCCGAGAATCACCCGTAGGTGTAGAAACAGTCAAAGCATATCGTAAGGATGAAATGGGCAAATTCAAATGATCCACACACGCTAAAGAAATAAAGGAATGTGTAGCCCCCCGAATCAAATAAGATAAGAGTCCCCCCGCAAGTAGGCACTTACCTTATATTAGATCGGGACATTGAAAGGCTTCAGATCCTCTCACGGCGAACACTCTTCCCGTTGTCTGTGGCCTGTTCTGCTGGCCCACCACTTGTTGTCAAGTCCCAGTATTCTAATCTCTTCCGACTTGCTGTTGAACTTGACCCCTACCAGCATCATATGTTCGACACTCGTTAGCATAGTGGCCCCACGTGCCATAATGGAAACAAGTGACATTCGATGCCTAAGCACAATCTTTCCCTTGATGTGGCCCGCCACATCGAAAGCACTTGGAAAACCCTGGTTGCCCTTGACTGGCATTCCCCTTTCCATAACTTACTGGTTGTTGATTCGGGCGACTGTAAGGTTTCGCCCTCAGTTAGAACTTTTCTCCTGGGCCTTTCTGACCAAAGCTCCTGGCTGGTCCACCGCTTGTAGCTGGCGTTTGTGTAACTCTCTCTTGATCGCGTTCTTCCAGTACGGTGCATTTTTCCACTAGCTCGGGGAATGATCGGACGCTCAATGGCAGCATAGCCCTCTTCAGTTCGGGCCTTAGTCCGTCCTCGAACCTTCTGCACACCCAGTCTTCATCCGGGTATACTTGGTAAAACTAGGAGAACTTCAGCAGTGCCTCGAACCTCTTGGCGTACTCTCCCACTGACTTCTGGTCCTGCTTCAGGTTCAGGAATTCTTTTTCTTTCTCTTGAAGAACACTCCTTGGGAAATATTTCTCCCAGAAGCTCTCACGGAATACCTCCCAGGTCAGCAATCTTCCTTCAGCCTCTAGCAGTCTTTGTTTGTTCTTTCACCATGCTTCAGCTACTCCAACTAGCATGAAGGCAGCATAAGTGACTTTCCTATCCTCTCTGCATTGGATTGCGACGAAGACTTTCTCGATTTCTTGCAGCCATAGCTTAGCAGCTTCCGGATTGTACTCCTCATGGAATTGGGGAGGATTAGGATTCCCCTTCATGAAAGCATTCAGTCCAGTGTTTACCACTTCCCCTCCTCTGACCTAATTCTGTTGTTGTCTAGCATCCCTCTCTTCCTATTGTTGGATGAACTGAGCATTCTGCTGTGTTTGTTGCAGCATTGCAGCGGCCAAATCCCTCATGGCCCTCATCGCTTCGTTCTGATCTCTGCTACCCCCAATTCCCGAGGTATCCCCTCTACTGTCGGGGCTCCCGGTTCCAACAAGTGCTCCCTTTCCTCTACCGCGTCCTCTGGCCATTCTTTCCTGATAAAGGAAACGTTAGTTTCAATCCATAAGGCATACAATATCAATCAACAAATATACATATCATATGCCTTACGAATAAAACAGTTATCACACCCGATAACTTGCGCATCGGACACACTACCTTTTTTCTAACACAGTTAGTACCCAATGTGGATATAACTTTCAATGTTAGTATGCTTCCTAAACCACACAGTCCGATATTAAAATCGAACTGCTCTGATACCAATAAATGAGATGACCCGCCGTCCCATTAAAGAACCTAAAATATTAACAACCTTAATCGTATTATAATCGTTAACGCGCCTTCTTAATACGAAGCGAAGCAGAAAATTGAGCGCGGAAGCAAAACGAATTACGGCACGCATCGCCTCAGAGTACACAGCTTTAAAATATAAAGAAATATGTCACATACATCACTTGCCCCATCAGAAAGGCTACAATATTAAAGTAATACATACATAGTATATTAATACAACCCAAAATGAAAGTACGAAAATAGGCCGAGAGACAACTTTCCGGCTAACCACGATCATTGCCCGACCTCTCGAGGCTAGAGTCCATGGAACGTCCTCCGGCGTCAGGTTCGTAAGGAATACCGTCCAGCTCCTCAGGAAAGGGTTCCTCCTCGCGGTCTTCCCATAAAATAAAAGTAACACATACAGAAAAATACGAAAGATAAGAAACATATATCATTAATATGGGAGAGGGGCATCAGTACAGCGTATATATACATGCATCACATAACACATTTAAAATATACAACACAACATCACCCATCTCTTAAGTCATACATCACAACCATCTCAAAAGTTATTCTCTCAGATAATCCTATAAGAGGGATACTATTCCCTATGTATACGCTGACTTCCCTATATGCATGTCGGCCGATACATCACATCCCTAGTTGGACATCCCCATCGGGATAAAATCACATCACATCCCATCCCCCATTGGACATCCAACCTCGGGATTTAAAGTATCATGCCCCCAATTGGACATCCCCCTTTGGGACAAAAATGATGTGGCATGAAATAATATGCTATGCAACAAACATCCATCGCAGGTTGATACCGGTACCTCACGCCTATACACTCGACCACGACCTCGATGCAACACCCTTTCCCGAGTGTCACATTCCCGAACGTTTATAAGGCCGAAAATATTTATTAATGCGGAAAATACGATTTTTCTTTTTCTTTTCTTTTCATAAAGATGTAATGGGATTAGTAAAGGTAATAAATAATACTAATAAGTGAACTTAGGTTCACCATGCATTACTAGGACATACATACAGTATTATAATACAGAAAACAGAAATAACAACATTACTATATATAGACATAAGTCTAATGTATGACTGACATAAGAAATACAATAAGTACTAGGAGTCATAGCTCCCAAAAGGTACAACAAAAACTGACATAGTCTGGCCGACAACAAAACTAAAACAGCAAAAGAGTCCACCTCCGAACTCAAAAGGACTGCGGAACCGAACCATCGTCGCGTCCATCTGTTCAAGCATCAACAGCAAGTACCAGCAGAAAACATACAGATATGGGTGAGATTCCCGTTCATCAACACAACAAAATAGCAGTAGCAAAAACGGGACGACTCACCGGGTAACAGCGTACCCAACATGCTTACAAGGTTCTCAATATAAATCATGTTAAGCAGTTAACAACATAATAGCATGCTACACATTTAACAGCATAATATAAGGCATCCTTAAACAATACAGCGATGTATAACAGTAAATGTAAACATCAATAGCCATGCAATGCAATGCAATGTATATGACTCAATGTCAATGTCACTGGGTACTACTCTGACCCCTACTCCATGGAGCTAACAAAACATTCGGAGAGAGTGAATGGGAGGACATGTTCCGGTTTTTGCCAGCCATGAGCAAGATGCTACAACATTCGTAACGTGCACGTATCTGGCTTTACGGTAACACTCTCGACCAAACATGAAAAGTACGGCATCTAGTAGAGGATATCAATGTATTGCACGGATTCGCCACGACACAGAAGAATCACCAACTGGTCACATGTCAGCCCTTCCAACCCTGATACCTCCCAAAAAGACCATTGAAGATCGTCACCGTAAGATTCGCACCCGCATCAAGGTGTAAGCTCAACTCCTAGGCTCAAGGCCTTACAACTATGCACATGAAATGCCAATGCTTACACAAAGCAGATGCAATAAAGCAATGTCTATCCATTGGATAGACCTCAAGGTTCACTAAGGTTCTCTTCCTTAGAAACTACACACATCTTTGTTTTATAAAACATTTATCCATCGGATAAAACAATTATCCATCGGATAAATATCTCGTGATTCCTTTGGAATGATCCAGACTGCTTTCAGAATCGCCGACTGTCCCCACAAACCAACACAAGTCTTTTCAGCGTGTTTTGTCCTCACTCACACGCTTTCTAGGAAACTTCCCAGAAGGTCACCCATCCCATAATTACTCTAAGTCAAGCACGCTTAACTATAAAGTACTTATCTTCTAAGCTCCCGAAAAGAAGATAAATCTTGTTGGTATGGGTAGTACCAATCAATTCTTATATGCCTTCCCTTAACTATACAGTCCCATACCTGCATAGCCTCAGGATTCCTTCCACTGTACAGTCCCATACTTGCACAGCCTCAGGATCTTTCTCATTCCAGTTATCACAAGACAGAAACAATTGAACGATTAACCTGGATCCAAATCATCGGTCCGTCATCGAACTATTGTTTCAAAACCCAAAACGTTACATGTTTGTGTTTATGTCTTATGAATTATGTCTCAAGTCCTAAGCATTATGAATAAGGATTGAGAATCCTCTTAGATAAGTCTTTAAGCCTTTCTAAGATATTAATCCCTTGTTTTTCAATTAAGGAGACAAGTGTTGATTTCACTTAAGTCTTATGAACTCATTGATGTACTAAGTCATCAATGGTATAGTACATGGTCTTGTTCCACCACATACCATACTTAATTAACCCTTGTCTTCAACTCTAAGTTAATTATTTAACTTAGGTTTTTCACGCGTAAAACTTTACGATTGAGTTAGAAAACTCCTTTTGTAAACCAAACAACTTTTACAGTTGAAAACTCATTTGATTTAAAACAACATTTGAACTATTTACTTCATTTCTAGCATTTTCTGAAACATAAAATTCGCTTAGCTGAATTCCATTCGCTTAGCGAAAATGAGGCAGTAATGCCTCCTTTGGAACTCCTCTGGATCGCTCGGCGAGACATAAATCGCGTAGCGAAATGTATTGGATTCGCTTAGCGAATATGTATTCGCTTAGCGCAAGTACAGACGGTTACACCTCTTTGTAAACGCCTCTGGATCGCTCGGCGAAACAGAATTCGTGTAGCGAAATTTCACTTTATTCGCTTAGCGAGTATAATTTCGCTTAGCGAAATGGAGGCGGTTATACCTCCTTTTGGAGACTTCTCTGGATCGCTCAGCGAGACGTAATTCGCGTAGCGAAATTTGCTTGGTTAGCTTAGCGAATATGAATTCGCTTAGCGAAAGTGAGGCAGTGATGCCCAACTTAGACTTTCCCTATTTTTCGCGTAGCGAAAGTAAATTCGCTTAGCGAAAAGTTGCCTTAAAACAAGACATCAACCTTAGGGAACCATTTTGATTCTCTTCATGAAACCACTTCTTTTCTCATTTTGAGTCACTTGATTAGCTAGATGAACTAAGGATAAGGTATAAAACATGTTTCACTCTGGTGAAAGCACTTTGAGATTTAATTCCATTTAAAGTCACTTAGGGTTTTTCTTTGAAAAACACAAGTTTTTGAAAACACTTTCTTTACATCAAAACTTGACTTGTCCAATAACTATTCATATCCTTCCTTTCCTCAAGGTCATGGCTAATAGCCAACTAGGAATCAATGTGAAGTTTTACTTCATCCACCAATCAAAGTATGGCTCACAACACTTACACAATCATGATAACCATAATACACATTACTACATCATAATCAAACATCCAAGTCCATCACACATTATGGTCTCATAATCAACAATAAAAGTCCATACTTGATCTAGTAATCAAAGTAGGTTTTTCATCATGCAAGGAATCATTTTCTCATCTAGACAACATCATCATAAAACACATGATAAGGTATGAAACACATGATAAGGCATAACTACAAATATCACATATTGTTCTCTTGGAGAACTTAACACAACTTAACCATTAAAAGTGAACCCAAACTAAAGGGTTTCACCCACACATAAAGTAAACAACCATTCTCACTACCACCATCTTGGTGTGATGAGGTTCTTCTCCCCATACCTGTTGAAGAGCAGATTCCCAGATCAAAGTCGGTTGATCGGTTTGTGAACCTCCTGATACTTGTCACCAACTACAAACAACCAAACAATCAAACATTAAACAACAATCAAACCAAACTCAACAATTCTCACAAAGAGGGTTTCGGCCACCCTAAAGAGAATAAAGCTAGGAATTGATCTTGGTTTTCCATTTCATGGATTCAAAGGCATAGGAAAGCTAAGGATGAAATCAAGTGTTAAAAATCAAAAATTGATGAAAACACTATTCATCATCATCAAGAAGGGTTCGGCCCTAATGTGCTTTTTGAGCTATGATGAGAGTTGAATCATAAGCTCTAGGGTTTAGATAGAGAATGATGAGGTGAGTTCAAAGAACTTGGTCTTACCTCAAAAGGATTTTTCTACAATTTCCTATGGATTTTCAAAGTTTTGGATCTAAGAAATGATTTTCATGAAAATGGATCTTGATCTTGAAATAAAGATATATTCAAGGAGCTAAGAGATCATAGAAGTGATCTTACCTTGAAATGATGGAAGATTGCTCAAGGAATCAAGTGATTCTAACAAGAAATCAAGCTTTTTCAAGAACAACAATGGTGCTTCTTCAAGAGTAACTATGGTGTTCTTCTATTTTTGAGAGGGCTGTGCGAAAATGAGAGTGTGAGGGGCTGAGTTCAGCCTTAAAACAAGTCACTTAAGGGCAAAATGGTCATTTGCCAAAAGGGTAAAATGGTAAAAGTACAAAAGACTAAGGTTAGGGGCATTTTGGTCATTTCGCGTCTAGATTTTCCCGATCGTCATGACGACTCTGGCATACTCTCCCAAGTGTCCTGGGATGTTGTGATATGAAGATTATCTATTGGCGAGTCTCGGTAAGTCCATATGTGGCTCCGTTCGTCACCCGATTGAGAATTCCGCCCGAACGAAGGTCAGGAAATGATTTTTCTGAAATTTTTACGAAATTTATCCAAAACGCAGAGAATCAAATTCTAAGACTTACTGTCTCGTTCACGGGTCCATCTGAGGTCTTCTGAGCAGTAAAATCATACTGTCAGTGTAAAAGCGCAGACCGGACTCCGTTGGAGTTTTTGACTCAAAACTTAATCGCAGCTTCCTACGATATCGTCGAGCATCACTATGGTCTCGGAATATTTTATTTCACTCTCTAAACCCTCCAATAAAATATAAACGTTAAAATACTGGAGAATTAGAAAACGTGAAAATCAGGGCGTTACACTCGATACATCGCATCTACATCAACATCAACATCAGCATCAGCATCACGACGCCTTGCGTCTACGAGCCACAACTCCATGGTCGGGACCACAACGATATCAACCCGAACAACATCATCACTCACCATAATCTCATCGACACTCAATCAGCCAAATCACAATAGAATATTACAACAGTAATTTCACCAGTATAGATATCATCATAAAGCCGGACAACCGAAAATCCAACAAACAGTTCAACACAATAAACCAACAGAAAATCAAATAAACAGTTCAACACATCAGCCTCAATCAATCACACCATCCATATTATCAACTTAGTGGTGATAGCCCAAAAGTACATACACCTAGGGTCTAGGCACTTTATCCAGGGCTCAAACTCTAGTAGGGTTTAAGGGTTCCCCTACACACACACACACACACACATATATATATATATATATATATATATATATATATATATATATATATATATTCCCGAAGATAATGTTCTTTCTCCCCACCTTAGAGATTCTCACGTGCAGCTCCGGCTACGACTCCGCAACTGTCAATCGGGTGCGCGGTTGAATGTTCGAGTCTTGTCCGATTCTACACCACAACAAAACCAGAAATTAATACAGTTAAATCACAAACCCCCTAGTCCAAATGACCAAGGTGCTGCTCCTATTTAATTAAATAGGCTAGGGATGTTGAAATTCTATCAACTCTTGGATGAACAATCCTCAAGTATGCACAACACTAGGGTAAGTCTTATTACCCAAAAACTTGAAGCAAAACTCATAGCTCACACACAAGCTAGGTTAGGCCCCTATTTTTAAAATAGGCCAGAGATGTCTAAAAATCTAACTCTTGTATCAATGATCCTTACGTATACACAACACTAGAGTATGTCTTTTTACTCAAAATGGAATCAAAAATTCAAGCTTTACCCAAACATAGGATTCGGCCCTTTTATACCCTTATAAGCTAGAGAGATCTTTTGCTTACAAGCTCTTGGATTATGAAATAGGGTAAAGAATCTAGCTCATAGAAATTGGTTTGGAATTAAAAGGATTTTTCCACAATTTTCTATGCATTTTTGAAGTTTGAAGCATAAACTTGAACTATGAACTTTCAATGAAGAAAAATGAAGATTGACAGCTCAAGGATGAAATCTATACCACTTAGGTGATATAGGAGGATGATATGATCAACTTTGCTTCACAAATTTTCTTGAAAAAGCTTCAGAAAAAATGGAGGAAAGTAATGGAAGAAAATGAGAAAATGGAGGAAGAAGAAGAAGAAGATGGAGGAGGGAGAGAGAGAGAGAAGGGGCTTGAAATTGACTAGAGAGAAAGAGGGGGTGAGGTCACTTTTTAGATATTTTAGGGACGTAAACGTCCTTTAGGAAAAAGACCAGGGGCATTTTGGTCTTTTCGCGTTCAGATATTTTCGTTTGTCATAGATATCTAGATATTTTCAGAAAAGCAATGATGATAGTAGTGAGTCACAGGCACTCCATCCTAGGTGATGTGACTTCTTGTTTATCCTTTTTAGCTCCATTACTTATGCCATTTATTATTTCGCCCTAGAAAGTCGTGAGAACTTATTTATTTTGAAAATTTTCAAAATCGCCGATATTGTTCGCAATTTTATTTAAAACCTAAATGTTTCGTTCACGAGTCAAAATTAGGTCGTCTAAGCAGTAAAATCATACTATCAGTGTAAAAACGCAGACCAGGCTCCGTCTAAGTTTTCGACCAAAAATTAACCATAGCTTCCAAGGGTAGCTAGAGCGTGACTGTGGTCTTGGATTAATTTATTTCACTCTCTAGACCCTTCAATAAAATACAAACACACAAATACTGTTTAATTAATATAGAAAGCTTTTAAAAAAAAAAAGAGGTGTTACATTATTATCCCCTTAGAAAGAATTTTGTCATCGAAATTCGACGCACCTTAGAATAAATGTGGATATCACTGTTGTATATCCTCTTCACGTTCCCAGGTGGCATCACCTGTTGTCGTATCCCATATGACTTTGACTAAGGGAATCTGTTTCACGCAGCGTTCTTTCACCCTCTTGTCCTCGATTCGTACAGGCAGCGCTTCATATTCCAAGTTAGGCTCTATCATGTGTGATGGATCGGGATGGTATTTTCGGAGTTGGGATATATGGAATACGTTATGAATATCGGATAGGTTGGGAGGCAAAGCAATTTGGTAGGCAAATGGACCAATTCCGCGAAGAATTTGAAATGGTCCAATGAATCTAGGTGTAAGCTTTCTGGATTTGATTGCCCTGCCGATTGCAGTTCTTGGAGTGACTCTCATAAAGACATGACGCCTTCTTGGAATTCCAAAGGTCTCCTCCTCTTGTCACTGTAGCTCTTCTGCCGATCCCGTGCGACTCTCATCCTTTCCCAAATCTTGTTAACTTGCTCCGTCGTTCGCTGCACCATCTCTGGTCCTATCAATTGATTCTCACCGGTTTCATACCAACAGAGCGGTGTTCTGCACTTTCGTCCATACAGCGCCTTGTATGGCGCCATGCCAATACTCAAGTGGAAACTATTGTTGTATGTGAATTCAATTAGTGGAATGAATTCATCCCAACATCCTGTGTTTCCCAAAACCCAAGCTCTTAAAAGATCCTCCAAATATTGAAATGTCCATTCAGTCTGACCATCCGTTTGCGGTGATAAGTTGAACTCATTCTGAGCTTAGTTCCCAAAGCACTATTCAAACTCTGCCAAAACCTGGAAGTAAATCTCGGATCCCTGTCCGAAATTATACTCGAAGGTACTCCATGTAATCTCACTACTTCTCTGATGTAAATCTGGGTTAATCTTTCCAAAGAATATCTTTGGTTGATCGATAGGAAATGAGCACATTTCGTATGCTTGTCAACGATTACCCAAATTGCATCGCACCTCTTTTGCATCCTTGGTAGTCCGGAAACAAAATCCATTGCAATGCTATCCCATTTCCATTCTGGGACATCCAATGATTGCAATAACCCTGCTGGTTTCTGGTGTTCAGTCTTTGCCATCTGACACACCAGATAGGGTTGGACATATTCTGCTACTTCCTTCTTCATCCCAGGCCACCAAAACATTCCCTTTAGGTCCTGGTACATCTTTGTAGATTCGGGATGAAAACTTAGCTTAATTTTGGGTGCCTCTTCCAAGATCATGTTCCTAACTTCGCTGTCCTTAGGCACACATATCCTGTCTCCAAACTTCAGGATTCCATCAGTACCTTTCCTGAACTCTGCAGTCTTTCCTTCTTCTACCACCTGGTTCTTTTCCTGTAGGTATTGATCTTCTCCTTGCTTTTTCCAGATCAAGTTCAGAAAGTCGCTAGTGATAGTGACCATTCCCAAACTTATCTTATCTCTGGATAACTCCACGTCTAGATTCAAATTCCTGAACTGTTTCAGCAGTTCCAGTTCTTTCACCATCATAGCGGACATATGCAAAGATTTCCGACTCAATACATCTGCCACCATGTTTGTAACGCCCCAATTTTCACGTTTTCTATTTCTTCAGTATTTAATGTCTTTATTTTATTTGAGGTCTTAGGAATGGAAATAAAATATTCCGAGACCATAGTCATGCTCGACGATATCGTAGGAAGTTACGATTAAGTTTTGAGTCGAAAACTCAAACGGTGTCCGGTCTGCGTTTTACACTGACAGTATGATTTTACTGCTCAGAAGACCTCAGATGGACCCGTGAACGAGACAGTAAGTCTTAGAATTCGATTATCTACGTTTTGGTTAAATTTCACAAAAATTTCAGAAAAATCACTTCCTGACCTTCGTTTGGGCGGAATCCTCAATCGGGTGACGAACGAAGCCACATATGGATTTACCGGGACTTGCCAACAGATAATCTTGATATCACATCATCCCAGGACACTTGGGAGAGTATGCCAGAGTCGTCATGACATTCGGAAATATCTGGACGCAAAATGACCAAAATGCCCTTAACCTTAGTCTTTTACACTTTTACCATTATACCCTTTTGACAAATGACCTTTTTACCCTTAAGTGAACTTTTAAGGGGCTGAACTCAGCCCCTCACTCCATCATTTTCGCACAGCCCCTCACCCTTTAGAGTTCCATAGTTGTTCTTGAGAGAAAACACCATTGTTGGTCTTGAAGCTCCTTGATTTCTTGTTGGAATCACTTGATTCCTTGAGCAATCTTCCTTCATTTCAAGGTAAGATCACTTCTACGACCTCTTAGCTTCTTGAATCTTTCTTTATTCCAAGATCAATCTTCATTTTCATGAAAAGAATTTCTTAGATCCAAAACTTTGAAAATCCAAAGGAAATTGTAGAAAAATCCTTTTGAGGTAAGACCAAGTTCTTTGAACTCACATCATCAATCTCTACCTAAACCCAAGAGCTTATGATTCAACTCTCATCATAGCTCAAAAAGCACTTTTGGCCGAACCCTATGTGATGATGATGAATAGTGTTTTCATCAATTTTTGGTTTTTAACACTTGATTTCATCCTTAGCTTTCCTAATGCCTTTGAATCCATGAAATGGAAAGCCAAAACCGATTCCTAACCTTTTTAACCTAGGGTGGCCGAAATTCTCTTTGTTAAGATTGTTGAGATTGGCTTTGATTGTTGTGTTGTTGTAGTTGTTGATGATTTCCAGGAGGTTCACAAACCGATCAACCGACTTTGATCCGGGAATCTTCTCATCAACAGGTATGGGGAGAATAACCTCATCACACCAAGATGGTGGTGGTGAAGATGGTTGTTTAAGTTTGTGTGTGGGTGAAACCCTTTAGTTTGGGTTCACTTTTATGTGTTAAGTTTTGTGAAGTTCTCTTGGAGAACAAGATTGTCATGATGAGTTTATGCTTGAGTATGTTGTAGTGTGCTTTAGCATATGTTGATGATGATATGGTTGAATGAAAATCATTTCCATGTATGTTGAAAAACCTACTTTGATCACTAGATCAAGTATGGACTTTTATTGTTTGATTATGAGACCATGATGTGTGATGAACTTATATGTTTGATTATGATGTAGTAATGTGTATTGTGGTTTATCATAATTGTGCGAGTTTTTGAGCTACATTTGCTTTGTTGGTGAAGCAAAGTCTCCATTTTTCATTGGAGTAGGCTTGTGGCCTTAGTAAGAGGAAAATATAAGAACATATGTTGTTCTTGTTTTTGCAAAGTTTTAATGCAACAAAAACATGATTTCCTAACCTATGTTTTCAAAGAGAAACAAAAGTGATTTTGATCCAAAGATCAAATGAAGTTTTAACCTTTAAAGTGTGTCACAAATGTGGGAAAATGTCTTTTCTTTAGCCATAGGTCTTTTAATCAAACTAAGTGTTCCAAAAGAAGAAATAATGAAGGAGTTAGGGAAAATGAAAAACAGGGCACTTGCCCAGCGAACCCCGTCTCGCCTCGCGAGACAGAGGGGAGATAAGGCATTCGCCAGGCTAACATTGCCTCGCCTCGCGAGACAGTGGACTAGCCCGAGCAGCAAAGATGCAACTTCTTGGCCTCGCGTCGCAAAGTCGTTATCGCCTCGCGAACCGCCTAAGCAGCAAAGATGCAGCTTCTCGGCCTCGCGTAGCGAAGTAGTTCTTGCCTCGCGAACCGCCTAAGTAGTGAAGATGCAGCTTCTCTCCCTCGCATCGCGATACAATCCTCGCCTCGCGAAACAGAAAGACTTTCCAAGCAGTAAAGATAACTTCTCAACCTCGCGTCGCGACATAGACCTTCGCCTCGCGAGAAATGGTTTGTTTATAAAGAGTGTTTTTCAACTCAAACTGTAAAGTTTTATGCTTTAAAAACCTAAGTTAAGTAATTGACTTAGAGTTGAAGACAAGGGATAATTAAGTGTAATATGTGGTGAAACAAGACCATATACTATACCATTGATGACTTAGTACATCAATGACTTCATAAGACATAAACATAAACATGAAACGTTTTGGGTTTTGAAACAGTAGTTTGATGACGGACCGGTGATTCGGACCCCGATCATTCATTCACTAGTTTCAGTCTTGTGATGACTCGATCCCGGAGGGATCACGAGATTTATCCAGTGGATAAAGGTTTTGTTTTCAAAAGACGCGTATAGTTCCTAAGGAAGAGAACCTTAGTAGACTTCGAGGTTTATCCGGGGGATAGACATTGCTTGATCGCATCTGCTTTGCGTAAGCATTGGCATTTCATTTGCATAGTCGTAAGGCCTTGAGCCTAGGAGTTGAGCTTACACCTTGATGCGGGTGCGAATCTTACGGTGACGATCTTCAATGGTCTTTTTGGAGGTATCAGGGTTGGAAGGGCTGACATGTGACCAGTTGGTAGCTCTTCTGTGTCGTGGCGAATCCGTGTAATACACTGATATCCTCTACTAGATGCCGTACTTTTCATGTTTGGTCGAGAGTGTTACCGTTAAGCCAGATACGTGCACGTTACGAATGTTGTAGCATCTTGTTCATGGCTGGCAGCAACCGGAACATGTCCTCCCATTCACTCTCTCCGACGTTTTGTTAGCTCCATGGAGTAGGGGTCAGAGTAGTACCCAGTGACATTGACATTGAGTCATATACATTGCATTGCATTGCATGGCTATTGATGTTTACATTCACTATTATACATCGTTGTACTATTCAAGAGTACCTTATTTTATGCTATTAACTGCTTAACATGATATTATGCTGTCAACTGCTTAATATGTTTGACACTGAGAATTTTAGTAAGCATGTTGGGTACGCTGTTACCCGGTGAGTCGTCCCGTTTTTACTACTGTTGTTTTGTTGTGTTGATGAACGAGAATCTCACCCATATCTGTATGTTTTCTGTTGGTACTTGCTGTTGCTGCTTGAACAGATGGACGTGATGATGGTTCAGTCCAGTAGTCTCCTTGAGCCCGGAGGCGGACTCTTTTTGTGGTTTAGTTTTGTTGTCGGCCAGACTATGTTAGTTTTGTACCTTTTGGGAGCTACGACTCCTAATACTTATTGTATCTTTTTATGTCAGTTATACATTAGACTTATGTCTGTATATGGTAATATCGCCGTTTCTATTTTTATTTCTGCTCTGTGTTTATTATGCATTGTGTTCTAGAAATGCATGGCGAACCTAAGTTCATTATTAGTATTATTTATTGTTACTAAATCCCATTGCATCTTGTGAAAATAAAAAAAAAAAAAGAAAGAAAACTGTAGTTTCCGCATTAATAAATATTTTCGACCTTATAAACGTTCGGGAATGTGACACTCGGGAAAGGGTGTTGCAACGTTGGCCTTTCCTGGGTGGTACTGTAGATCAAATTCATAATCCTTTATGAATTACATCCACCTTCTCTGCTGCATGTTCAACACCTTTTGGTCGAACAGATACTTTAAACTTTTATGGTCGCTAAACACTCTGAATTTAGCTCCATAGAGATAGTGTCTCCATATCTTCAATGCAAACACTATTGCAGCCAACTCTAGGTCATAGGTTGGGTAATTCCGTTCATGTACCTTTAGCTATCTGGAAGCATAGGCCACCACATTCCTCTCTTGCATGATTACACAACCCAAACCCTGATACGATGCGTCACAGTACACATCGATTGATGTTGATGGATCTGGCAAGACTATTACTGGAGATGTAGTTAGCCTCCTTTTCAGCTCTTGGAAACTAGCCTCACACTCTTATTCCATTCATACGCTTTCCCTTTCCTTGTTAACTGCGTAAGAGGTAACGCAATCTTCGAGAATCCTTCGATGAACCTCCTGTAGTATCCTGCTAGTTCGAGAAAGCTTCTGATCTCGGTTACCGTCTTAGGGCTTTCCCATTTAACCACAGCTTCTACTTTCGCAGGATCTACTGCTATACCATCCTTTTCGATGCGGCCCGCCACATCGAAAGCACTTGGAAAACCTAGGTTGCCCTTGACTGGCATTCCCATTTCCATAACTTGCTGCTTGTTCATTCGGGCAACTGTAAGGTTTTGTTGTAACTTTCCTCCGGGGCCTTTCTGACCAAAGCTCCTACCTGGTCCACCGCTTGTTGCTGGAGTTTGTGTAACTCTCTCTTGATCGCGTCCTTCCAATACGATGCATTTTTCCACTAGCTCGGGGAATGATCGGACGCTTAATGGCAGCATAGCCCTCTTCAGTTCGTGCCTTAGTCCATCCTCGAACCTTCTGCACATCCCGTCTTCATCCGGGTATACTTGGTAAAACTGGGAGAACTTCAGCAGTGCCTCGAACCTCATGGCGTATTCTACCACCTACTTCTGGTCCTGCTTCAAGTTCAGGAATTCTTTTTCTTTCTCTTGACGAACACTCCTTAGGAAATATTTCTCCAAGAAGCTCTCACGGAATACCTCCCAGGTCAGTAATCTTCCTTCAGCCTCTAGCAGTCTCTGTTTGTTCTTCCACCATGCTTCAGTTACTCCGACTAGCATGAAGGCAATATAAGTGACTTTCCTATCCTCTCTGCATTCGATTGCGACGAAGATTTCTCGATTTCTTACAGTAATAGATCAGCAGCTTCCGGATTGGACTCCCCATGGAATTGGGGAGGATTCCCCTTCATGAAAGCATTCATTCCACTGTTTACCACTTCCCCTCCTCTGACCTGATTCTGTTGTTGTCTAGCATCCCTCTTTTCCTATCGCTGCATGAACTGAGCATTCTGATGTGTTTGTTGCAGCATTGCAGTGGCCAAATCTCTTATGGCCCTCATCGCTTCGTTCTGATCTCCGCTACCCCAAATTCCCGAGGCATCCCCGCTACTATCGGGGCTCCCGGTTCCAACTAGTGCTCCCTTTCCTCTACCGCATCCTCTGGCCATTCTTTCCTGGTAAAGGAAGCGTTAGTTTCAATCCATAAGACATACAATATCAATCAACAGATATACATATCATATGCCTTACGAATAAAACAGTAATCGCACTCGATAACTTGCGCATCGGACACACTACTCTTTCTCTAACACAGTTAGTACCCAATGTGGATATAACTGTCAATGCTAGTATGCTTCCTAAATCACACAGTTCGATATTAGAATCGAACTGCTCTGATACCAATAAATGAGACGACCCACCGTCCTATTAAAGAACATAAAATATTAACTAACCATCATCGCATTATAATCGTTAACGCGCCTTATTAATACGAAGCAAAGCGGAAAATTGAGTGCGGAAGCAAAGCGAATTACGACACGCATCGCCTCAGAGTACACAGCTTTAAAATATAAAGATATATATCACATACATCACTTGCCCGATCAGAAGGGCTACAATATTAAAGCAATACACACAGAGTATATTAATACAACCCAAAATGAAAGTACGAAAATAGGCCGAGAGACAACTTTCCGGCTAACCACGATCATTGCCCGACCTCTCGAGGCTAGGGTCTATGGCACGTTCGCAGGCGTCAGGCTCGTAAGGAATGTCGTCCAGCTCGTCAGCAACGGTTCCTCCTCGGCCTCTTCCCATAAAATAAAAGTAACACATACAGAAAAATACGAAAGATAAGAAACATATATCATTAATATTGGAGAGGGGCATCGATACAGCATATATATACATGCATCACACAACACATTTAAAATATACAACATAACATCACCCACCTCTTAAGCGTTACATCACAACCATCTCAAAAGTCATTCTTCAGATAATCCTATACGAGGGATACTATTCCCTATTTATATGTCGACTTCCCTATATGCATGTCGGCCGATACATCATATCCCCAGTTGGACATCCCCGTCGGGATAACATCACATCACATCCCGTCCCCCATTGGATATCCCACCTCGGGATTTAAAGTATCACGCCCCCAATTGGACATCCCCCTTTAGGACAAAAATGACGTGGTATGAAATAATATGCTATGCAACAAACATCCATCGCAGGTTGATACCGGTACCTCACGCCTATACACTCGACCATGACCACGACACATCGCATCTACATCAACATCAACATCAGCATCACGACGCCTTGCGTCTACGAGCCACAACTCCATAGTCGGGACCACAACGGTATCAACCCGAACAACATCATCACTCACCATACACTCATCAACACTCAATCAGCCAAATCACAACAGAATATTACAACAATAATTTTACCACTATAGATATCTTCATAAAGCCGGATAACAGTAAATCACACAGACAGTTCAACACAATAAACCAACAGAAAATCAAATAAACAGTTCAACACATCAGCCTCAATCAATCACATCATCCATATCATCAACTTAGTGGTGATAGCCCAAAAGTACCTACACCTATATATATATCTATATATATATATATATATTCTGTACTAAGCTTGCCTTCCCGAAGATAATGTTCTTTCTCCCCACCTTAGAGATTCTCATGTGCAGCTCCAGCTACGATTACGCAACTGTCAATCGGGTGCGCGGTTGAATGTTCGAGTCCTGTCCGATTCTATACCACCAAACACAACCAAAAATTAATACAGTTAAATCACAAACCCCCTAGTCCAAATGACCAAGGTGCTGGCCCTATTTAATTAAATAGGCTAGGGATGTTGAAATTCTACCAACTCTTGGATGAATGATCCTCAAGTTTGCACAACACTAGGGTAAGTCTTATTACACAAAAACTTGAAGCAAAACTCATAGCTCACACACAAGCTAGGTTCGGCCCCTATTTTTAAAATACGCCAGAGATGTCTAAAAATTTTTAACTCTTGGATCAATGATCCTTATACGTGTACACAACACTAGAGTAAGTCTTTTTACTCAAAAATGGAATCAAAAATTCAAGCTTTACCCACACATAGGATCCGGCCCTTTTATACCCTTATGAGCTAGAGAGATATTTTGCTTACAAGCTCTTGGATTATGAAAGAGGGTAAAGAATCTAGCTCATAGAAATTGATTTGGAATTAAAAGGATTTTTCTACAATTTTCTATGGATTTTTGAAGTTTGAAGCATTAACTTGAACTATGAACTTTCAATGAAGAAAAATGAAGACTGATAGCTCAAGGATGAATCTACCCCTCTTAGGTGATAGAGGAGGATGAGATGATCAACTTTGCTTCACAAACTTTCTTGAAAAACCTTGTGGAAGCTTCAGAAAAAATGAAGGAAAGTAATGGAAGAAAATGAGAAAATGGAGGAGGAAGAAGAAGAAGAAGAAGATGGAAGACTGAGAGAGAGAAGGGGCTCAAAATTTAATAGAGAGAAAGAGGGGGTGAGGTCACTTTTTAGATATTTTAGGGACGTAAACGTCCTTTAGGAAAAAGACCAGAGGCATTTTGGTCTTTTCGCGTTCAGATATTTTCGTTTGTCATAAATATCTAGATATTTTCATAAAAGCAATGATGACAGAAGTGAGTCACAAGCACTCCATCCTAGGTGATGTGACTTCTTGTTTATCCGTTTTTTGCTCCATTACTTACACGATTTAATATTTCGCCCAAGAAAGTCGTGAGAACTTATTTATTTTGAAAATTTTCAAAATTGCCGAGATTGTTCGCAATTTTATTTAAAACCTAATTGTTTCATTCACGAGTCAAAATTAGGTCGTCTGAGCAGTAAATCATACTGTCAGTGTAAAAATGCAGACCGGGCTCCATCTAAGTTTTCGACCAAAATTTAACCATAGCTTCCTACGGTATTGTAGAGCGTGACAGTGGTCTCCGATTAATTTATTTCACTCTCTAGACCCTTCAATAAAATACAAACACACAAATACTGTTTAATTAATATAGAAAGCCTTTAAAAAAAAGGTGTTACATTACTACCCCCCTTAAAAAGAATTTTGTCCTTGAAATTCGACGTACCTTACAATAAATGTCGATATCACTGCTGTATATCCTCTTCACGTTCCCAGGTGGCATCACCTGTTGTCGTATCCCATATGACTTTGACTAAGGGAATCTGTTTCCCGCGGCGTTCTTTCACCCTCGTGTCCTCGATTCGTACAGGCAGCGCTTCATATTCCAAATTAGGCTCTATCACGTGTGATGGATCAAGATGGTATTTTCGGATTTAGGATACATGGAATACGTTATGAATATTGGATAGGTTAGGAAGCAAAGCAATTTGGTAGGCAACTGGACCAATTCGGCGACGAATTTGAAGTGGTCCAATGAATCTAGGTGTAAGCTTTCTGGATTTGATTGCCCTGCCGATTACAATTCTTGGAGTGACTCTCATAAAGACATGATCGCCTTCTTGGAACTCCCAAGGTCTCCTCCTCTTATCATTGTAGCTCTTCTGCCGATCCCGTGCGACTCTCATCCTTTCCCAAATATTGTTAACTTGCTCAGTCGTTCGCTGCACCATCTCTAGTCCTATCAACTGATTCTCTCCGGTTTCATACCAACAGAGCCGTGTTCTGCACTTTCGTCCATACAGCGACTTGTATGGCGCCATGCCAATACTCGAGTGGAAACTATTATTGTATGTGAATTCAATTAGCGGAAGGAATTCATCCCAACATCCTGCGTTTTCCAAAACCCAAGCTCTTAAAAGATCCTCCAAATATTGAATCGTCCTTTCAGACAGATCATTTGTTTGCGGATGATAAGCTGAACTCATTCTTAGCTTCGTTCCCAAAGCACTATTCAAACTCTGCCAAAACCTGGAAGTAAATCTCGGATCCCTGTCCGAAATTATACTCGAAGGTACTCCATGTAATCTCACTACATCTTTGATGTAAATCTGGGTTAATCTTTCCAAAGAATATCTTTGGTTGATCGGTAGAAAATGAGCACATTTCGTAAGCCTATCAACGATTAACCAAATTGCATCACACCTCTTTTGCGTCCTTGGTAGTTCGGAAACAAAATCCATTGCAATGCTATCCCATTTCCATTCTGGGACGTCCAGTGATTGCAATAACCGTGCTGGTTTCTGGTGTTCAATCTTTGCCTTTTGACACTACAGACAGGAATGGACATATTCTGCTACTTCCTTCTTCATCCCAGGCCACCAAAACATTCCCTTTAGGTCCTGGTACATCTTTGTAGATCCGGGATGAAAACTTAGCTTACTTTTGTGTGCCTCTTCCTAGATCATGTTCCTAACTTCGCTATCCTTAAGCATACATATCCTGTCTCCAAACTTAAGGATTCCATCAGTACCTTTCCTGAACTCTGTAGTCTTTCCTTCTTCTACCATCTGGTTCTTTTCCTGTAGGTATTGATCTTCTCCTTGCTTTTTCTAGATCAAATTCAGAAAGTCACTAGTGATAGTGACCATTCCCAAACTTAACTTATCTCTGGATAACGCCACGTCTAGATTCAGATTCCTGAACTGTTTCAGCATTTCCAGTTCTTTCACCATTATAGCGAACATATGCAAAGATTTCGGACTTAATGCATCTGCGACCATGTTGGCCTTTCCTGAGTGGTACTGTAGATCAAATTCATAATCATTTATGAATTACATCCACCTTCTCTACCGCATGTTAAACACCTTTTGGTCGAACAGATACTTTAAAATTTTATGGTCGCTAAACACTCTGAATTTAGCTCCACAGAGATAGTGTCTCCATATCTTCAATGCAAACACTATTGTAGCCAACTCTAGGTCATGGGTTGGGTAATTGTGTTCATGCACCTTTAGCTATCTGGAAGCATAGGCCACCACATTCCTCTCTTGCATGAGTACACAACCCAAACCCTGATACGATGCGTCACAGTACACATCGAACGACGTTGATGGATCTGGCAAGACTAGTACTGGAGATGTAGTTAGCCTCCTTTTCAGCTCTTGGAAACTAGCCTCACACTCTTCTGTCCATTCATACGCTTTCCCTTTCCTTGTTAACTGCGTCAGAGGTAATGCAATCTTCGAGAATCCTTCGATGAACCTCCTGTAGTATCCTACTAGTCCGAGAAAGCTTCTGATCTCGGTTACTGTCTTAGGGCTTTCCCATTTAACCATAGCTTCTACTTTTGCAGGATCCACTGCTATACCATCCTTGTCGATCACATGTCCAAGGAATTGTAGCTCCTCCAGCCAGAACTCGAACTTCGACAACTTGGCATAGAGTTGTCTGTCCTTAAGAACTTGAAGTACAACTCTTAAATGCTCTTGATGATCTTCCTTGTCTAAGGAGTAGATAAGGATGTCATCGCTAAAAACATCAACAAACTTATCAAGGTACGGTCGAAAGATTCTATTCATATAATCCATGAACACTGCAGGAGCATTAGTCACACCAAAAGGCATAACTAGATACTCGTAGTGCCCGTACCGACTCTTGAAAGCCATCTTCAGTATATCATCTTCCTTCACCCTTATATGATGATAACCGGATCTCAGATCAAACCTAGAGAATATTGTTGCTCCTTTCAATTGGTACATAAGATCGTCAATCCTTGGCAACGGGTACTTATTCTGGATCGTTGCTTTGTTGAGTTGTCGATAGTCGACACACAACCTTGAACTGTCGTCCTTCTTCTTGACGAATAGCACAAGTGCTCCCGATGGTGAAACACTCGATCTGATAAACTACTTCTGCAGCATGTCATCCAGTAGCTTCTTCAGCTCTGCCAACTCTGTTAGGGACATTCTATTGGGTGCTATCGAGATCGGTCCGGCTCCAGGTGCAAGATCAATCGCGAACTCTATCTCCCTCTTGGGTGGTAATCTTGGCACATCATCCGTGAAAATATCTGGAAACTCACACACCACTGGCAAAGCATCAAGACTCGGAGTCTCCTCAGCTTCCAAAGAAAACTGTACCATGCACTCTCTTGATTGTACACCTCCCGACGCATCATCACTAGCAGGCAATGATCCAGATTGCTCGAAAAAGCAGAGGATTTTATTTGAATAGTCTAGTACAACATGGTTGGCCGAAAGCCAGTCCATACCAAAGATAATATCAATCTGCTGCATAGGCAGACAGACTAGGTCTACAAGATCGGTGCTCTACGACAACCGGGCATTTTAAACAGATAAATAGGGTTGTCAAAGAGTCACCCGTAGGTGTAGAAACAGTCAAAGCATATGGTAAGGATGAAAAGGGCGGACTCAAATGATCCATACACGCTAAAGAAATAAAGGAATGTGTAGCCCCCAAATCAAATAAAACAAATAAGAGTCCCCCTGCAATTAGGCACTTACCTTGTATCAGATCGGGACATTGAGAGGCTTCAGATCCTCTCACGGCGAACACTCTTTCCGTCGTCTGTGGCCTGTTCTGCTGGCCCCCCACTTGTTGTCCTGTCTCAGTATTTTAAGCTCTTCCGACTTGCTGTTGTACTTGACCCGGCCCCTACCAGCATCCTCTGTTCAACACTCGTTGGCATAGTGGCCCCACGTGCCACAACGAAAACAAGTGACGTTCGGTGCCTGAGCACAATCTTGCACTTGTTGTGGCCCGCCACATCGAAAGCACTTGGAAAACCCTGGTTGCCCTTGACTGGCATTCCCCTTGCCATAACTTGCTGGTTGTTGATTCGGGCGACTGTAAGGTTTTGTTGTAACTTTCCTCCTGGGCCTTTCTGACCAAAGCTCCTGCCTGGACCACTGCTTGTTGCTGGAGTTTGTGCAACTCTCTCTTGATCGCATCCTTCCAATACGGTGCATTTTTCCACTAGCTCGGGGAATTATCGAACGCTTAATTGCAGCATAGCCCTCTTCAATTCGGGCCTTAGTCCGTCCTCGAACCTTCTGCACACCCAGTCTTCATCCGGGTATACTTGGTAAAACTGGGAGAACTTCAACAGTGCCTCGAACCTCATGGTGTATTCTCCCACCGACTTCTGGTCCTGCTTCTGGTTCAGGAATTCTTTTTTTTCTCTGACGAACACTCCTTGGGAAATATTTCTCCAAGAAGCTCTCACGGAATACCTCCCAGGTCAGTAATCTTCCTTCAGACTCTAGCAGTCTCTATTTGTTCTTCCACCATGCTTCAGCTACTCCGACTAGCTTAAAGGCAGCATAAGTGACTTTCCTATCCTCTCTGCATTGGATTGCGACGAAGACTTTCTCGATTTCTTGCAGTCATATCTCAGCAGCTTCCGGATTGTACTCCCCATGGAATTGGGGAGGATTCCCCTTCATGAAAGCATTCAGTCCAGTGTTTACCACTTCCCCACTTCTGACCCGATTCTGTTGTTGTCTAGTATCCCTCTTTTCCTATCGCTGCATGAACTGAGCATTCTGTTGTGTTTGTTGCATCATGGCAATGGCCAAATCTCTAATGGCCCTCATCACTTCGTTCTGATCTCCGCTACCCCAAATTCCTGAGGTATCGCCGCTACTGTCGAGGCTCCCGGTTCCAACTAGTGCTCCCTTTTCACTACAGCGTCCTCTGGCATTCTTTCCTGGGAAAGGAAGCATTAGTTTCAATCCATAAGACATACAATATCAATATTCAGATATACATATCATATGCCTTACGAATAAAACAGTTATCGCACTCGATAACTTGCGCATCGAACACACTACTCTTTTTCTAACATAGTTAGTACCCAATGTGGATATAACTGTCAATGCCAGTATGCTTCCTAAACCAAACAGTCCGATATTAGAATCGAACTGCTCTGATACCAATAAATGAGATGATTCGCCGTCCCATTAAAGAACATAAAATATTAACTAACCCTAATCGCATTATAATCGTTAACGCGCCTTATTAATACGAAGCGAAGCAGAAAAATGAGTGCGGAAGCAAAACAAAATACGGCACGCATCGCCTCAGAGTACACAGCTTTAAAATATAAAGAAATATATCACATACATCACTTGCCCCATCAGAAGGGCTACAATATTAAAGTAATACATACAGAGTGTATTAATACAACCCAAAATGAAAGTACGAAAATAGGCCGAGAGACAACTTTTCGACTAACCACGATCATTGCCCGACCTCTCGAGGCTAGGGTCCGTGGCACGTCCTCCAGCGTCAGGCTTGTAAGGAATGCCGTCCAGCTCCTCAGCAACGGGTTCCTCCTAGGGTCTTCCCATAAAATAAAAGTAACACATACAGAAAAATACGAAAGATAAGAAACATATATCATTAATATGGGAGAGGGGCATCAGTACAGCATATATATACATGCATCACACAACATATTTAAAATATAAAACACAACATCACTCATCTCTTAAGTCATACATCACAACCATCTCAAAAGTCGTTCTCTCAGATAATCCTATAAAAGGGATACTATTCCCTATGTATATGCTGACTTCCCTATATGCATGTCGGCCGATACATCACATCCCAGTTGGACATCCCCGTTGGGATAACATCACCTCACATCCTGTCCCCCATTGGACATCTCACTCGGGATTTAAAGTATCACGCCCCCAATTGGACATGCCCCTTTGGGACAAAAATAATGTGGTATGAAATAATATGCTATGCAACAAACTTCCATCGCAAGTTGATACCAGTACCTCACTCCTATACACTCGACCACGACCACGACACATCGCATCTACATCAACATCAACATCAGCATCACGTTGCCTTGCGTCTACGAGCCACAACTCCATGGTCGGGACCACAACGGTATCAACCCGAACAACATCATCACTCACCATACTCTCATCAACACTCAATCAGCCAAATCACAACAGAATATTACAACAGTAATTTCACCAGTATAGATATCATCATAAAGCCGGATAATAGTAAATCACACAAACAGTTCAACACAATAAACCAACAGAAAATCAAAAAAACAGTTCAACACATCAGCCTCAATCAATCACATCATCCATATTATCAACTTAGTGGTGATAGCCCAAAAGTACCTCGACCTAGGGTCTAGGCACTTTATCCAGGGTTCAACCTCTAGTAGGGTTTAAGGGTTCCCCTACACACACACACACACACACACAGATATATATATATATATATATATATATATATATATATATATATATATATATATACACACACACACACACACACTAAGCTAGCCTTCCCGAAGATAATGTTCTTTCTCCCCACCTTATATACACAACTTTTAGAGGTTCTCACGTGCAGCTCCGGCTATGACTCCGCAACTGTCAATCGGATACGCGGTTGAATGTTCGAGTCCGGTCCGATTCTACACCACAAAACACAACCTGAAATTAATACAGTTAAATCACAAACCCCCTAGTCCAAATGACCAAGGTGCTGCCCCTATTTAACTAAATAGGCTAGGGATGTTGAAATTCTACCAACTCTTGGATGAATGATCCTCAAGTATGCACAACACTAGGGTAAGTCTTATTACACAAAAACTTGAAGCAAAACTCATAGCTCACACACAAGCTAGGTTCGGCCCCTATTTTTAAAATAGGCTAGAGATGTCTAAAAATTCCTAACTCTTGGATCAATGATCCTTAAGTATACACAACACTAGGGTAAGTCTTTTTACTCAAAAATGCAATCAAAAATTGAAGCTTTACCCACACATAGGATTCGGCCCTTTTATACCCGTATGAGCTAGGGAGATCTTTTTCTTACAAGCTCTTGGATTATGAAAGAGGGTAAAGAATCTAGCTCACAGAAACTGGTTTGGTATTAAAAGGATTTTTCTACAATTTTCTATGGGATTTTGAAGTTTGAAGCATAAACTTGAACTATGAACTTTCAATGAAGAAAAATGAAGATTGAGAGCTCAAGGATGAAATCTATACCTCTTAGGTGATAGAGGAGGATGAGATGATCAACTTTGCTTCACAAACTTTCTTGAAAAACCTTGTGGAAGCTTGAGAAAAAATGGAGGAAAGTAATGGAAGAAAACGAGAAAATGGAGGAAGAAGAAGAAAGAAAGGAAAAAGAAGAAGAAGATGAAGGGGAGAGAAAGAGAAGGGGCTCGAAACTGAAGAGAGAGAACGAGGGGGTGAGGTCACTTTTTAGATATTTTACCGACGTAAACGTCCTTTAGGAAAAAGACCAGGGGAATTTTGATCTTTTCGCGTTCAAATATTTTCGTTTGTCATAAATATCTAGATATTTTTAGAAAAACAATGATGATAGTAGTGAGTCACAGGCACGTCTTCCTAGGTGATATGACTTCATGTTATCCGTTTTTAGCTCCGTTACTTACGCGATTTAATATTTCTCCCAAGAAAGTCGTGAGAACTTATTTATTTTGAAATTTTTCAAAATCGCTGATATTGTTCGCAATTTTATTTAAAACCTAATTTTTCGTTCATGAGTTAAAATTTGGTCGTCTGAGCAGTAAAATCATACTGTCAGTGTAAAAACGCAGACCGGGCTCCATCTGAGTTTTCGACCAAAATTTAACTATAGCTTCCTACGATAGCGTAGGATGTGACTATGGTCTCAGATTAATTTATTTCACTCTCTAGACCCTTCAATAAAATACAAACACACAAGTACTGTTTAATTAATATAGAAAGCTTTTTAAAAAAAAACGAGGTGTTATAAGTGTAATTATGTATTATCTTCAAAAAGGAAATTCAATGAGTTCCATAATGGACTCACAAAGACTAAATAAAAGATATGCACCTATACCTTGTGGTCATGGAAAACCATGTCCCGCACCTTGATGATTTAGGTCATTTAAGGATCCATAATACTTAACTACAAAGAGTTACTTATACAAAATAAGTAATGTTTCCTTTGATAGATAAGTGAGAAGATACGATGAAAGAATCCTTGCGAATTCTGTTTTCCATAATATGCTCAGGATATGCAATAATATGTCATAAGACTTGAACATCATTTTCCGAACGACGGAGTTGTACGTAGATGCAAGAAACGGAACCAAGAATGGGCGACTGAAGGCGAGTCATGTGAAAGTGGGTCCCGTAGGGGTGCCCTGTGATTTATCAAGAGATAAATGTCGTGCTACAATAATGATGAATTACTTGTTTTGGTGTTGTGACATTGTCTTGACATGCATACGCATCTGTGCATGAGTTGGGCGTTATGCCTAGGAGTCGAGCTTACGCCTTAGTGTAGGTGCGATTGTCTGAGGTTGCGATCTTGAGGATCTTGGGGACTTCGGGGGGTTGGGGAGGACACAAGTGGCCAGAGAGTAGCTCCTCTGTGTCGTGATTACCCATCAAAAACACTGACATCCTAACTTAATACTGGGCAAATCATGATTTGGGTAAAGAACGTCTGGCGTGAACTGTTATAGCAATTGTGATCTTTGATGTGGCATTGTGGGGCTGAGATAACGCAGACAATGTTCTCCCAAACACTCACTCCATTTATGTTTAGCTCCATGGAGTAGGGATCAGAGTCTTACCCTTGTGGTATATGGCATTGAATCATGTACATCGCATTGCATTGCATGACTATTAATGGATACATTTTTATGTCATACATTATTATCCTATGTTGATGATGTCTTATGCTGTTGATTGATTTATATCAGATATTGAGATGTATGATATGCATGATTAGTATGTCGTTATCTTGTGTGTCGTACCGTTTTTACTTCTGCCAGGTGTTGTGTTGATGAATGGGAATCTCACCTCATTACTCTGTATTGCATCGTTATGTGCTTCTCTAGTGGTCTCCCGAGAAGGTCGTGTTATCGAGACTTCAGCCAACGCTCCAGAGCATCTCTGTGTTGAGCCTCCTAGTGGTTACGACATTTGGACAACTAGTCATGATGGGCTTCTAGCAACGTACATGTGGGGAGCCACACTCATCATCCGCATCGGTCGCAGAGGAAGGGTTCTTAACGGTAACACCCCAATTTTCATGCTTTCGAGTATCGGTAAATTATATAATGAAGTTTATATTTTTATCTGAGGTTTAGAAAATGAAATTAAATAAACTAAGACCATAGTCACACTCTACACTATCGTAGGGAGCTATGGTTAAATTTTGGGTAGAAAACTCAGACAGAACCCAGTCTGTGTTTTTCACTGACAATAGTATTTTACTACTCAGAAGACCTAATTTTGACTTGTGATCGAGACAATTAGTCTTAGAATCGAATTCTCTACAATTTTGCTAAATTTGGTTTCGTGCATTAAAAATCGGAATAATAATAAACTATACGGACGAATTCTCAAACCGGGTGCCGAACGGAGCTGGATATGGATTTATCGGGACCCGCTAACGGAAAATCATGAAGTCACATCACCCAGGAAAGCATGCCAGTGTCATGATGACGTTTGAAAATATCTGGACGCGAAATGACCAAAATGCCCCTGACTTTTTTCATAATTACCATTTAACCTTGAGTGAAAAGACCAAATTGCCCTCAAGTGAGAAATTTTGGACATCCTTGCCCTTTCTCTTCATAACCTCATGCCCCCTTCATGGAGACACTTCTCCATTTTCTTCTCCAACTCCATTTTCTTTCCTTTACTTTCTCTTCACTTTTCTTAAGAAATCTTCAAGACTTTTGGGAAACAAAGTTGATTACTTGCTCATTCTTATCACCAAGGAGGTATGAACTTCATTCTTAACCTCTCAATCTTCCGTTTTCTCCATTGAATCTTGTAGTTTTCTCCATGATCAAGTTTATGACCTTAAACTTCAAAATTTCGTGAAAATTGTAGAAAAATCCTTTTAATGTGAAACCAATTTCTATGAGCTAGTTTCATCATTCTCTCTCACAATCCAAGAGCTTGTAACCAAAAGATCTCCCTAGCCCATATGGGTATGGTATGGCCGAAACCTATATATTGAAAAAGCTTGAGTTTTGATTCAATTTTTGAGTAATGAGACTTGTTCTAATGTTAGGAATACTTAAGGATCATTCAATCAAGAGATAGGAAAGTTTAGACATCTCTAGATAATTTTGGAGCACCATGGCCGAACCTAGTTTCTAAGAGAAAGGGAAATTAATGTTAGTAATGTTGATGTTTGAATTGATTGTGTGAAGGTAGTAGTTGTTGATTGTTCCGGGCTACTGATCGGAAGATTAGCGGATCGAATCATACGACGTTCACCCGGAGGATTACCTTCAAGAGGTAAGGGGAGTTTGCCTGAGGGATTTTCCCGATAACTATATGTTATCCAGGATTGGTCTGTGTAGTTATGTTTGAACTTCATATGGTTGTAATAATGTTTCTATACTTAGTATATGTTTGTGATGATGTATGCTTGGATGGAAAAGTGTTTTCATGTCTGTTGAAAACCATGCTTGATCTCTAGATCAAGTACGGATTTTTATGCTTGATTATGATTGAATGATGCATAATTATTTTTCATCATTATATTGTGAGCTTTTGAGCTATTACTTGACAAGCTGGTGAAGCAAAATCTTCACATCCCATGTAAGGGAGCATTCGGCCTTGACCTTAAGAAAAAGGAAGAACATGAGTTGTTCTTGAACATTCAATGTATTTGGAAAGTTAGAAACTGTTTTAGTAACTTATACTTCAAAACAAAATAAGAAGCGATTTTGATCCTTAGATCAAATAGAGTTTTGACCTATAAATGTTTTACTAAGCTGAAAATGTATTTTTACTTTAGTTATAGTTTATCCAATTAACTAAGTGTTTTAAAAATAAAAGGATGAAAGTGATTTCATAAAAGTAAAAGTAATATGAAGTTACCTTAGGATTAATGGAATGTCACACTCATTGAAACTAAGTTAACATTCAATCCTCCAAGTATAAAGAGGACCTTCTCCTCAAGTTTGAATTAATTGAATCAAAGTTTGAAAACTAAATGAAATTCCATTTCTTTTACGCTAACTTAAATCACGGTTTTACACTAAGTTAGTAAGGAAAAACCTTTTCAAATTAGTTAAGTACTTTACTTCAAGCAAGTAACAAAGTTCTTTTAATTCAAATGAGTTTTCAATTAGAAAGGTTTTGGTTTGCAAAGTCTTAAATCGAGAGTTTTCAACTCAAGTCTTAAATCGAGAGTTTTCAACTCAAGTCGTTCAATTGTTTCAGTCTTCTGATAACTCGATCCCGGAGGGATTACGAGATTTATCCGGTGGATAAATGTTCTTTAATACAAAGACGCGTATAGTTCCTAAGGAAGAGAACCTTAGCAAACCTTGAGGTTTATCCGGTGGATAGACATTGCTTTATCGCATCTGCTTCGTGTAAGCATTGGCATTTCATTGCATGAGTTGTAAGACCTTGAGCCTAGGAGTTGAGCTTACACCTAGATGCTGGTGCGAATCTTACGGTGATGATCTTAAATGGTCTTTGCAGATATCAGGGTTGGAAATGCTGACATGAGACTGGTTAGTGATTCTTTTGTGTCGTGGCGACTCCGAGCAATACACTGATATCCTCTACTGGATGTTGTACTTTTCATGTTTGGTCGAGAGTGTGTCCGTAAAGCCAGATACGTGCACGTTACATTTGTTGTAGCATCTTGCTCGTGGCTGGAATTAAGCGGAACATGTCCTCCCATTCACTCTCTCTGACTTTTTATTAGCTCCATGGAGTAGGGGTCAAAGTTTTACCCTTGTGGCATATGGCATTGAGTCATGTACATCGCATTGCAATGCATGGCTGTTGATGATTACATTTACTTATGGTACTTCACTATTTTGCTTTCGGAGATGTCTTATGCTGCTAATTTCTTAATATAATATATTATGACTAATGTTATGCATGTTGGATATGTTGTTACCCGGTGTGTCCTCCTATGTTACTTCTGCTATAGTGTTGTGTTGATACTACATATGTTCATATGCTGTTTGTGTGTCGTGCATGTAGTTATCGCATTTAAATCCATATATTGGTTACTAACCCTTGCCTGTACATGTTGGACACCCTGTTGTATTTTTGGATACATGTACAGATGCTTCTCAACGGTCATTTGGGTCACTTCGGGACCGTGTAGCTTGTGTTTCTTGATGTCGACGACGAAGATGTGTGGACTGTTGACGATGAGGCCCAATCTCATTGGTACGATGTATACTAGGTAGTGGACTCTATTGTCCGTAGAGTTCTTTTATGAAACTAGCTCTTAGGATTATGTGGTTTTGAAAACCTCTGTATAGTTTGGAACTTCAATATAAAAAACAATTTCAGGAAAGCTTATATGTGATGGTGAAATGGTTTATAAATAAACCCAGTTTATGTGTGTTGTATAATATAATGTGATTTTATTATTGTGATGTGTGTATCACGTTTCTAAACTATTGTGCCGAAAATTTTTATACCCGAGTTTTCTGATTTAAAGTAAATTATCCTTTTTCCGAAAGCAACCAACAATTCTCTTTTAAATTTAATTACGCACGTGTTTAAGATGTAATGCCCAAGAGAGGTGTTACATTAGTTGGTATCAGAGCTGGTCGAGTCTTTCGGGAAACTTGGGGAATAGGTCTGTTGTGGTTTTGTTGTGTGATCTCCGGTTGGACCTTGTTGAATTGTTTCCTTGTCGAAACAATGTGTGTTGACACACAAGCATGTGTGTTTTGATGGGTTCTAATCGGGTTGAGGCCTTGTAAGAACTCATGTTTCATAAATAGTACTTGTATTCATGTTGACATGTTATTTATCCTTTTGGGATTGTGTCAGACATTTGAACGAGTGTGCCTTAGATAGGAAGAAGAACACCAAAAACCTTATCTTTAAAGTACATGCATAGGTAGCTTGTAAGCGACTAAAGGATTGGTAAGATAACGACATACTCACTAATAGAGTTGAGATACTGGAATAGAATCCATGTAGAGCAATGGAAGTGTAGTAAGACCTTAGTGGACCTCGAGAAAAGATGTGACGGTGATTATGAGCTCGAGCACTCTCAGACGCAGAAATCTATTGGAAAACCACTAAGAAGTTACTAATTCCCTCGTATTTTTAGACGACCGCTTAAGTCATGGGGATGGAATAGGAGAATGAAGACTTGATGATTTGAAAAATGAGAATCTGTATAACTGTATTGTGATGATTCGATGATAGTTTGACCATATGATTTAAGTTACCTATAAAATAGTGATAGTTTTCCGAATACTCGATGACAAGTTGTCACATTGACTACCCAATAGCTTGTTGACAGTAGAAGGAGCTATAATGACTGGAATAGGTCGATATTATTGGACTTTATAGAGTTAGTCACACCTGATGAGGATCCTTGTTTGACAGGATAGATAATCCTATAATGTTGAGAAAAGAAGACTTAGGAGCCTGATGATAGTTCAACGATGATTTCCCTCGAAGTGTGGTAATCACGTGAAGTTTCTTCTGATAGTATTTTTAAGAAATGATTAGAATCTCTGATATTTGTGGATTTGATGGATAAGGCATTTGTTTCCACTAGGACAGATTGAGAGTTACACGTTATGGGTAGACTTGTAATCCAAACTGATGATGGTGAAGAGCACGTATGATACCTAAATATAAATTTTCCAAAGGTTACGAAAGATCAGAGACTGAGCGAACAAAAATGGAAGTATGAATTTTTGATATAGAATGGATGTCATTAGGACTGGTATCCATAGGGGAAAGAATTACAGTGGATCCTACAGAGATAGGAATGGTATCTAGTTAAGAGAACTTAAGAGACCGGTGTAGAAAAGTAAAACTTAGGAGTTGGTCATAGATATACCAGGACCCGCTAACGGATAATCATGAAGTCACATCAAGTCACATCACCCAGGAAAGCATGCCAGTGTCATGATGATGTTTGAAAATATCTGGATGCGAAATGACCTAAATGCCCCTGACCTTTTTCATAATTACCATTTAACCTTGAGTGAAAAGACCAAATTGCCCTTAAGTAAGAAATTTTGGACATCCTTTCCCTTCCTCTTCATAACCTCATTTTTCTTTGCTTTACTTTCTCTTCACTTTATTAAGAAATTAAGCTTCAAGACTTTTGGGAAACAAAGTTGATTATTTGCTCATCCTTATCACCAAGGAGGTATGAACTTCATTCTTAACCTCTCAATCTTCCCTTTTCTCCATTGAATCTTGTAGTTTTCTCCATGATCAAGTTTATGACCTTAAACTTCAAAAATTAATGAAAAATTGTACAAAAATCCTTTTAATGTGAAACCAATTTCTATGAGCTAGTTTAATCATTCTCTCTCATAATCCAAGAGCTTGTTACCAAAATATCTCCCTATCCCATATGGGTATGGTATTGCCGAAACCTATATATTGCAAATGCTTGAGTTTTGATTCAATTTTTGAGTAATGAGACTTTTTCTAGTGTTAGGTATACCTAAGGATCATTCATCTAAGAGATAGGAAATTTTAGACATCTTTAGCTAATTTTGGAGCACCATGGCCGAACCTAGCTCCTAAGAGATAGGGAAATTTATGTTAGTAATGTTGATGTTTCAATTGATTGTGTGAAGGTAGTAGTTGTTGATTGTTCCGGGCGACTGATCGGAAGATTAGTGGATCGAACCGGACGACGTTCACCCAGAGGATTACCTTCAAGAGGTAAGGGGAGTTTACCTGAAGGATTTTCCCGATAACAATATGTTATCCAAGATTAGTCTGTGTAGTTCTGTTTGAACTTCGTATGGTTGTAATAATGTTTCTATACTTAGTATAAGTTTGTGATGATGTATGCTTGGATGGAAAAGTGTTTTCATGTATGTTGAAAACCATGCTTGATATCTAGATCAAGTAAGGATATTTATGCTAGATTATGATTGAATGATGCATGATTATTGTTCATCATTATATTGTGAGCTTTTGAGCTATTACTTGACAAGTTGGTGAAGCAAAATCTTCACATCCCATGTCAGGGAGCATTCGGCCTTGACCTTAAGAAAAAGGAAGAACATGAGTTGTTCTTGAACATTCAATGTGTTTGGAAAGTTAGAAAATGTTTTAGTAACCTATACTTCAAAACAAAATAAGAAGCGATTTTGATCAAAGATTAAATAGAGTTTTGACCTTCAAATGTTTTACTAAGGTGAAAATGTATTTTTACTTTAGTCATAGTTTATCCAACTAACTAAGTGTTTTAAAAATAAAAGGATGAAAGTGATTTCATAGAAGTAAAAGTAATATGAAGTTACCTTAGGATTAATGGAATGTCACACTCATTGAAACTAAGTTAACATTCAATCCTCCAAGTATAAAGAGGACCTTCTCCTCAAGTTTGAATTAATTGAATCATAGTTCGAAAACTACATGAAATTTCATTTCTTTTACACTAACTTAAATCACGGTTTTACACTAAGTTAGTAAGGAAAAACCTTTTCAAATTAGTTAAGGTACTTTACTTCAAGCAAGTAACAAAATTCTTTTAAATCAAATGAGTTTTCAATTAGAAAGGTTTTGGTTTGCAAAGTCTAAAATTGAGAGTTTTCAACTCAAGTTATAAAATTTTTCGCATGGAAAAAATAAGTTAAGTAATTAACTTAGAGTAAAAGAAAAGAGATAATTAAGTATAGTATATGGTGGAACAAGACCATGCACTATACCACTGATGACTTAGTTCATCAATGACTTCAAAAGACTTAAGTGAATCAATACTTATTTCATTAATTGAAACTCAAGGAATTAATATCTTAGAAAGGATCAAAGACTTATCTAAGAGGATTCTCAATCCTTCTTCATAACACTTCGGACTTGAGATGTAATTCATAAGACACAAACACAAACATGAAACGTTTTGGGTTTTGAAATTGTAGTTCGATAATGGACCGGTGGTCCGGATTTGAGAAAAGTCGTTCAATTGTTTCAATCTTGTGATGACTCGATCCTGGAAGGATCATGAGATTTATCTGATGGATAAAAGTTTAATAATACAAAGACGCATATAGTTCCTAAGGAAGAGAACATTAGAGAACCTTGAGGTTTATCCGGTGGATAGACATTGCTTTATCGCATCTACTTCGTGTAAGCATTAGCATTTCATTGCATGAGTTGTAAGGCCTTGAGCCTAGGAGTTGAGCTTACACCTAGATGCTGGTGCGAATCTTACGGTGACGATCTTAAATGGTCTTTGGAGATATCAGGGTTGGAAAGGCTAATATGAGAACAGTTGGTGATTCTTCTGTGTCGTGGCGACTCCGAGCAATACACTGATATCCTCTACTAGATGTCGTATTTTTCATGTTTGGTCGAGAATGTGTCCGTAAAGCCAGATACGTGCATGTTACATTTGTTGTAGCATCTTGCTCTTGGCAGGCATTAACCGGAACATGTCCTCCCATTCACTCTCTCCGACTTTTTGTTAGCTCCATGGAGGGGTCAGAGTTTTACCCTTGTGGCATATGGCATTGAGTCATGTACATCGCATTGCATTGCATGGTTGTTGATGATTACATTCACTTATGGTACATCACTATTTTGCTTTCAGAGATGTCTTATGCTGCTAATTGCTTAATATTTTATATTGCGATTTATGGTATGCATGTTGGATATGTTGTTACCTGCTGTGTCCTCCTCTGTTACTTCTGCTATTGTGTTGTGTTGATACTACATATGTTCATTTTCTGTTTGCGTGTTGTGCATGTAGTTATCGCATTTAAATCCATCTATTGGTTACTCACCCTTGCCTGTGCATGTTGGACACCCTGTTGTGTTTTTGGATACGTGTACAGATGCTTCTTAACGGTCATTTGGGTCACTTCGGGACCCTGTTCCTTTTTGTTTCTTGATGTCGACGATGAAGATGTGTGGACTGTTGACGACGAGGCCCAGTCTCATTGGTACGATGTATACTAGGTAGTAGACGCTATTGTCCGTAGAGTTCTTTTATCAAACCAATTCTTAGGATTATGTGATTTTTAAAACCTCTGTATAGTTTGGAACTTTGGTATGAAAAACAATTTCAGTAAAGCTTATATGTGATGGTGAAATGGTTTATGAATAAACCCAGCTTATGTGTGTTGTCTAGTATGATGTGATTTTATTATTGTGATGTGTGTATAACATTTCTGAGATATTATGCCGAAAATTTTTACACCTGACTTTTCTTACTTAAAGTAAATTATCCTTTTTCCGAAAGCAACCACAATTCTCTTTTAAATTTAATTCCGCAAGTGTTTAAGATGTAATGCCCAAGGGGGTGTTACATTACGCTTCACCGCTCGTCTTCTGTCGTTTGCCATTAAGGTTGTGGTCGTAAGTGGAACGCTATTTCAGTGCCATCTCCTTCTATTTGGGATAGATCTCTTGTTAGCAAAGTTGCTTCTATGTGACCTTTTGCAATATCTTCCATAGGAGCGCCAATAGTAGTCTCCGCTAGGATTCCTATTACGCCTTGTTTGACGGGTCCTGGTTCGAAGGCAAGAAGCGAGGTGAGACAACCCCTTCCTCGGAGGTCCCAGTAGTAACCCTAACTCTTATTCTTAGCGTTACAGCGTAGCGTAGCGGTATAAATAGCGAAAATATTTAAAACAAATAGCACACTGATACCATAATAATTTATACAAACATAATACTACTGGCTCCATCAGTAGAGCCTACAACGACTGATCCCAACTATAAAAGACTTCAGAGTACGCAACAAATAAAAACTGAAAGCATAGAAGCAGGAATAAAGATACATCAGACTTCCTCTCATGGCCCCAAAAATACATTTCACTCAACTCATATACTGGCCATAACAAAACTAAGACTGTCTAACCAACCACGACTGTAACGTATACGGTAGTCAGGCTCGTATACACTACTCTTCGCGGAGAGTAGTCAGTTTCCCAGAGACGGTCGTCCTCTGCATAGAGCAGCTCAAGATCCCCCAGCATTGGGATCCGAGGCTCTCCCAGCATCAGGTTCAACCGGTATGCCATCAATTTCCTCCGGCAGTTCCTCAACATGATCTTCTCGTACAATCGAGAATAATAAAATACGGCATAGAAAATAGAGGGGATAAGAAATAGCAATTCATCATATATGGGAAAACAACTATGTAAAATAATTTATATAGATAGCAACACTCAACAACACAACAGAGTCAACCAATCAACTCCCAGATAATTCTCTCTCACACTCATGCAACTAACGACTATATGGACGCGATCACGATGTGACATCCCCAACAGATCAAGATGTCTCGTTCATCTCTGTGCCACCCCCGTAATGCAAGGTTCGGCTAATAGGCCGCAGGCTCAACTCATCTCATGGGTACGACATATTCCTCCACCCGCAGACCAGGTCGGAATATTCGCCCATCAACAACGCAACTTATGGTAAGGACATATCACCCCGCCCGCAGGCCAGGTCGGAACATTCGCCCATCTGTTAACAGCTAATCAGAATGATCATCTCCCCGCAGGCAAGATCGGAATTGCCCATGTGCCAACATAGTGATGAACAACAACTATGCAACATGAATCTCACCGACTCATCTCAGGATCAACACTTAGTGCCTCAACCATGACTTATAAACAACCACAACCAACTTTCCTCCGGCTTAACCGGGTGTCGACTTTCAAATCACAACATCAACAGATCAACTGTATCCTCGACTTTCTCACCACACATTCATCTCTCAACTTATCAGAAATCACTACCTAACTCTACTCAGACATCAGCAATCACAACAGCACATCAATAACAACCAAAAACAGATCAATAATAGTATCAACTCATAGATAAATAATTAAGTAATCCTAAACATATAATAGGCATAATACACAAATCACATATAATATATTAACATCCAATCACAGATCATACATTCTCAATATACGTCAATTATCAACCTATTGGCCAAACGACCTCTAGTAGGGTTTGGGTCGCCCTACGCATATCAATATATACTATTTTAAATCTTGCCTCCTCGATGATATCGTGGTTCTTTCCCCCACCTTAGTGATGTTCCCGTGAGATTCCGACTACGGCTCCGCAACTGTCAATCGGGTGCGCGACCGAACTTTCGAATCCTGTCTGATCCTTTACAACAAAACACAATCAAAAATTAATACAGTTAAATCACAAACCCCCTAATCCTAAGGATTAGGCTACAGCCCCTATTTAATTAAATAGGGTAGGGATGTTGAAATTCCACCAACTCTTGGATCAATGATCCTTAAGCATACCTAAGATATAATCAATGATCAATTATCAAAGATTAGAATAAACCCCTCCAACCAACAAAATAGGGTTTTCGCCATCACCTCTAAAAATATGTGAGAGTTTGATTTGGGCTTCCTAATCACTTGGATTACATGATCAAGGAATGAAATAGGTGAAATCAAGAATCATTTCACAAAAATTGAAACAAAACCCATTTCCCCCAAAATGCATAGATTTGACCCCTTTAAGTTAAAAAGTCTAGGAATCTTATTTGATTTCATGCTCTTGGATTATGATAGTAGAGGATGAAACTAGATTATAGAAATTGGTTTGGCATTAAAATGATTTTTCTACAATTTTCTAGAGATTTTTGAAGTTTGGATCTTAAACTTGAAACCATAGATTTTCAATGGGGAAAAATGAAGATTGAGAGCTCAAGGGAGAAGTCTATACCTCTTAGATGATAGAGGAGGATGAGGTGATCAACTTTGCTTCACAAAGTTTCTTGAAAATCCTTGTGGAAGCTTGAGAAAAATGGAGAAGAAGAGAAAAGAAAGGAAGAAGAAGAAGAAGAAGAAGAAGAAGATGGAGGGGGGAGAGAGAGTGAGGCTGCCAAAGTTTTGAAGAGAGAGAGAGAGAGAGAGAGAGAGAGTCATGCACTTTTTAGATATTTTAGGGACATAAATGTCCTTTAGGAAAAAGACCAGGGGCATTTTAGTCTTTTCTCCTCCAGATATTTTCATTTGTCATTATGACAGTGGCGAGTCATGGCACGCTTCCCGAGGTGATGTGACCTGATGTGACCTCGGGTTTATCCGTTAGCAGGTCCCGGTAAGTCCCTATTCGGCTCCATTTGGCTCCCGGTTCGAGTTTTCGCCCAAATAGTTTATATTATTTTTATTTTTGAAGGTCGAGACCCATTTTTTTTCGAAAATGTAGGAAACGTGATTCTAAGATTAACTGTCTCATTCACGCGTCCAAATTAGGTCTTGATAGTAGTAAAACACTACTGTCAATGATAAACGCAGACTGGGTTCGTCTGAGTTTTCGACCCAAAATTTAACCATAGCTTCCTACGATATCGTAGAGCTTGACTATGGTCATAGTTTATTTTATTTCACTTTCTAGACCCTCCAATAAAATGCAAATACATAAATACTGTTTAATTAAAAAAACTTGAAAATCGGGGTGTTACACGAGGAGATTAAGAGGTAGGTGATCTATCTACGCCATCCTTTCGCTTGTCTCTCCATAAAAGGAGGAGTCAGTGGAAGCATTCAACGGTTGATCTGAGGGATGTCTTCCCGTGTAGTATGTTGTTGGCCAGTGTAGGACGTCAGAGTATCTGTAACTTCCTTTTATCTTTTGTGGAGTTGCGTCTCCAATCTTTTATGTTGAGTCTGTATCTTTCTGTTTTATTTCTGTAGTTGGGTTGAGTTCCTATGTAAACCGTTATGAACTTATGAAATTATATCATGAAATGTTCTATTTACCTTACACACATAAACGGTTACCAGCTTTTACAGTTATGTCTTGTGAAAAGGAAAATTTCACCCCCCATCTTTCTTAAATGTTTTAAATTAACCCGTTTTTCAGCCTTAGAGTTTTATAAAATGTCCGTAAATGTGATGCCCCCAGAAAGGGTGTTACAAGAGAGGAAGAAGGAAAAGAGAGAAAATGCTAAGTGTACTTGAAGAAATGGCTTATGATTTTGTAAATGAGAAAATGAAGCATGATTTGGTGTTTCAATCACCAAATGGCCGTATGGCCTTTAGTAAAACTAGGGAAACGTAATCAAAACTTAATTCAAATGTTTATGACATAGTGATGGGAATTGTGTAAGAAAATGGATGGCCATGATCAAGTAAGGTACAAGAGGTGTTAAGCTCTTATGAAAATTAGTAGAGATTAGCCATAAATAGGTTAATTAGCTTTCTCCATAAAAAGTAAGTTTGATAGGTTATTAATCAAGAGTCATAGGAATTTAATTCATTAGTTAAAGGAATAAAAAGGTGATGGATGGTTGACATAAAAATGTGACAATGTCTCGTGAAGCATGAAATGCAATCATGAACTACTCTCGACTCTGGGCTAGAACAACTTCCCTGGCCCTGACACACATCCCAAAGTAAAGCAATCCCGATTAAAATAATAATATTTCTATCGTTTCCGATCCAAAACAGCTCATTGGATTCAAAACAACATTTTATGATTATTAAGCTCATAATTGAAGTTCAAATATGAATTTCCAATTTTTAACTATTATCATGATTATGATTAATTAAATGACGTTCTCAGTCAAGTTATTCACACAAACAGTTAAAAGACAGACATAGGATTTTGGGATGTTACAACTACCCCTTATGATAATATCTAAGAAATATAGATTTTTTCTCCCATAAACTAGAAAAAGCTAAATATTGATGGTGCATCTAAAGGGAATCCCGTGGACTCGAGTTGTGAGGGTATTTGTTCATGCGCAAATGGAAGTTGGACACAAGGATACTCTCATCGTATAGGGACTTGTATTACCTCTACCACAAAACTTAGGGGATTTTCATATGGTTTGGAAATAGCTTGTGTTAGGACTTTTGTTCCTTGAATGTGGAGAGTGATTCCTCTTTTCTTGTAACTCTTATCAATAGATTGAGGCCAAATACTGGTTTTTCGTATCCTCTCATATCTAGAATTTGTCAATTAATTGAAGAATTAAGATTGATGTCTAGTTCATTCCTACTAGGTGTGAAGGAAATTGCTGTGTTGATTGGTTGACAATTGGAGCTTCGCCAATTTTCTGTTGTCAGCTTTACTTTTCAATAATGTATATGGGCTTACATTGCCCCAATTAGTTGATGCTTTGTAGTTGGTTGTTTTTTTCTTTAGGCATAGCCACATAGGCCTTTTATTCGAAAGACAAAAATTAATTTGTCAAAAAAGTAACTACCATAAAAATTTGGTAAAATAGATATCGTGATCCTTTTAATTTGGGCATCTATTTTTCTTTTTAAAAATTTGGTCTCATATCATACAAATCATCTATTAATATGGTCCATTCGTCACGATTCCATCATATTCTTAATCTAATTGATGACAAGTCACTTATTAATTATGCCACATCATTGCCATGCTATTTCCACATGATCTGTACTAGAGGTGTAACGTGTCGGTTTGATTCGACTTTAGATGTTAAAAAAATCCGAACCAATAAAAAATGATTGATTCGGTTTGGTTCGATTTTAAGCAATTTTTCCTATAAAACCCGAACCAAACCAAACCATTCAAGAACTGGTTGGTTCGATTTGGTTTGGACGCGAAAATTATTAAATATTAAAATATAGGCAAAATTAGTATTTTGGTCCCTTAAGTTAATTTAATTTTTTAAATTATTCCCTTAAGTTTTTTAGTGATAAATAGATCCCTTAAGTTTTTCTTGTGGCAAACAGGTCCCTTAAGTTGTTATGACAACGTATGGTCTTGCTATTAAATCAGTGAATTATGATGTCATAAAAAAACTTAAAGGACCAATTTAAAAAATTAAACTAACTTAAGGAAGCAAAACACTAATTTTGCCTAAAATATATATAAATATTAAATATTAATATATATATATATATATATATATATATATATATATATATATATATATATATATATATATATGTGTGTGTGTGTGTGTGTGTGTGTGTGTGTGTGTATATACATTAAAATATAATAATTGGTACGGTTCGGTTTGATTCGGTTCTAATATCCTTAAACTCGAGAAACAAATCAATCACCATCGGGTTTGGTTTGATTCAGATCTGAGCACCAAAAATATCCGAACCAATTTAATTGGTTCGATTTGAATTTCGGATTCATCGGGTTATTGGTTCGGGTCTTACATCCTTAATCCATACATAGAGTTTGTAATTGAACCCAGAGAGAACAACATTCATAAATAATTTACAAAATAAACAACAGAATTAAAAAAAAAAATTCAAATAAAATAATAAACTAAACATGAACGGGTGAGTAGAGGATTTTTGACCAAACTAGTGTTATTTTAGAAACTATTTATCAAAATGGTGTTGTTTTGTAACAATTTACCAAAATAGGGTTGTTTTAGACAGCGTAGAATAATTGGTACGGTTCGGTTTGATTCGGTTCTAATATCCTTAAACTCGAGAACCAAATCAATCACCATCGGGTTTGGTTTGATTCAGATTTGAGCACCAAAAATATCCGAACCAATTTAATTGGTTCGATTTGAATTTCGGATTCATCGGGTTATTGGTTCGGGTCTTACATCCTTAATCCATACATAGAGTTTGTAATTGAACCCAGAGAGAACAACATTCATAAATAATTTACAAAATAAACAACAGAATTAAAAAAAAAATTCAAATAAAATAATAAACTAAACATGAAGGGGTGAGTAGAGGATTTTTGACCAAACTAGTGTTATTTTAGAAACTATTTATCAAAATGGTGTTGTTTTGTAACAATTTACCAAAATAGGGTTGTTTTAGACAGCGTAGAATTTTTTATTCTTATTTAGTTGTATCCATACAGCGTTTTAGACCACATATCACACATTTATTGGTTCTACAGATACAACACATCCCCAGTTGGACATTCCCGTCGAGATTACATCACATCACATCACATCCCCCATCGAGATTTTAAGTAACGTCCCCAATTGGACATCCCCCTTTGGGACCAAATGCTGTGATATGAAATGACATGAAAATGCAACAAACACCCCTCGCAGGTTGATATCGGAACCTCACGTCTAAACACTCATCCACGACCACGACACATCACACCACATCAACATCAATATCAACATCACATCATTATCAACATCACATCAGCATCAGCATCACGACGCCTTGCGTCCACGAGCCACAGCTCCACGGTCGGGACCACAACGGTATCAACCCGAACAACATCATTACTCATCATACTCTCATCAACACTCGACCACCAGTCAAATCACAATAACATTACAATAGTAACTCAATCCAGTACAGATATCATCATAAAATCGAATAGCAGTAAATCACACAGGCAGTTCAACGAATTAAAGCAACAGATAATCAAATAAATAAATCAACACATCAACCTCAATTGATTACATCATCCATGATATCAACTTAGTGGTGATAGCCTAAAAGTAGCTACACCTAGGGTCTAGGCACTTTATCTAAGGCTCAACCTCTAGTAGGGTTTTAGGGTTCCCTTATATAGATATATATACTCTATACTAAGCTTGCCTTCCCGATGATATTAGTTCTTTCTCCCCACCTTAGTGATTTCCACGTGCAGCTTCGTCTACGACTCTGCAGCTGTCAGTCGGATGCGTTGTCGGATGTTCGAATCTTGTCCGATTCTATACAATAAAACATAACCAGAAATTAAAATAAATAAATCAAAACTCCCTAATTCCTTAGGATTAGCTACTGCCCCTATTTAATTAATTAGGATAGGGATGTCTAAAAATTCCTAACTCTTGGATCAACGATCCTTAGGTAACCCTAAACATAATTAATGAAGGCATTAGCTCAAAAAACTAAAGATTTCTTCCATTGCATTACCCCTAGGGTTCGGCCCTATTGAATGAAAAATATGAAAAATAGCTAGCGAGCTCCAAAAATTCTCATTTCTTGGATAACACCCGAACTAATTTTGATAACCCTAGATATCAACTCAAAACATCAAAAACCAACCAAAAACCCTACCCTACACAAATAGGGATTTCGGCCTCTCCCTCAAACAAATAGCTAGAGAGATTTCTTGTCTCTAATCTCTCGGATCATGCAAGTATGTCATGAACCTAGGCCATAGAAATTGGTTTGGTATTAAAATGATTTTTCTATAATTTTCTAGAAATTTTTGAAGATTTGGGGATAAAAACCCTAACATTTATGATCATGGAAATTAGAGGACAAATATGAGAGATTGAGAGAGATTGAGAGAACTAGCTACCTCCTAGGATAATCTTCTTCAAAAATGAGTGAAGGTTGCTTCAAGAAATTTCAAGGGTTAAGCTCCAAAAATGGAGTTTTGTGATGAGGAAATAAGGAGAAAAAGAGAGAAAGAAGAAGAAGGGAGAAGAAGGTTGGGGCAGCTGCTGGGGCTGGTTTGCTCGAAATTTTTGGGGCAAAAGAGTGAGAGAATAGAGTATTAAATAGGAAATGTTAAATGAAGGTGAAAGGTAAAAGGTAAAGAAAGTAATTAGTAAAAACTAACCAAGGCCAATTTGGTCAATTCATATCCCGACATTTTGAAAAATCCTCACGACACTAATTGGAGTCCCCAAATAATTTAACATAGCCCTGGTATGAAAATTATTGGCTCAAGGTTCTCAAAAAATCCTAAAACAGCTCGAATCGTCTACCCGATCGATTTGCGGTTCGAATATAAAATATTATTTATATTTTTGGACGTTAGGACACATTTTAGCAAAAAGGTAGAGGATTGAATTTTAAGACTAATGGTTTTGACCGTTAGTCAAAATTAGGTCTTGATAGTGGAAAAACACTATCATCCGAAAAAACATAGATCGGGCTCCGTTTTAGTTTTCGGCCCAAAACTTAACCATAGTCTCCTATGATGGCGTAGAGCGTGACTATGGCCTCGGAATAATTTATTAAAGTTTCAAGACCCTCCAATAAAATACAATTACTTAAATACTGACTAATTAAAAGATTAAGAAAATCAGGGTGTTACGTTACTACCCCCTTAAAAAGAATTTCGTCCTCAAAATTCGTCGTACCTTAGAATAGGTGTGGATATTGCTGCTGCATATCCTCTTCACGTTCCCAGATGGCATCTCCTGTTGTAGCATCCCATGTGACTTTGACTAAGGGAATCTACTTCCCGCGGAGTTCTTTCACCCTCATGTCTTCAATCCGTACAGGCAACGCTTTGTATTCTAAGTTCTCTCTTGCCTGGATTGATTCGGGCTCTATCAGGTGTGATGGATCGGGATGGTATTTTCGGAGTTGGGGTACATGAAATACATTATGAATATTGTATAGGTTGGAAGGTAAAGCAATTTGGTAGGCAACTAGACCAATTCGGCGAAGAATTTGAAATGGTTCAATGAATCTAGAAGTAAGCTTTCTGGATTTGATTGCCCTGCCAATTCCATTTCTTGGAGTGACTCTCATAAAGACATGATCGCCTTCTTCGAACTCCAAAGGTCTCCTCCTCTTGTCACTGTAGCTCTTTTGTAGATCCCATGAGACTTTAATCTTTTCTCAAATCTTCTTAACTTGCTCCGTCGTTCGCTGCACCATCTCTGGACCTATCAACTGATTCTCCTCGATTTCATACCAACAGAGTGGTGTTCTGCACTTTCATCCATACAGTGCCTCGTATGGCGCCATGCCAATACTCGAGTGGAAATTGTTGTTGTATGTGAATTCAATCAGCAGAAGGAATTCGTCCCAACTTCCTGTGTTTTCCAAAACACATGCTCTTAAAAGATCCTCCAACGATTGAATCGTCCTTTCAGACTGACCATCCGTTTGTGGATGATAAGCTGAACCCATTCTGAGCTTCGTTCCCAATGCACCATTTAAACTCTGCCAAAACCTAGAAGTAAATCTTGGGTCCCTGTCCGGAATTATACTCGAAGGTACTCCATGTAATCTCACCACTTCTTTGATATAAATCTAGGTTAATCTCTCCAAAGAATATCTTTGGTTGATTGGCAAGAAATGAGCACATTTCGTAAGCCTGTCAACGATTACCCAAATTGCATCGCATCTCTTTTGCATCCTTGGTAGTCCGGAAACAAATTCCATTGCAATGCTATCCCATTTCCATTCTGGGACGTCCAATGATTGCAATAACCCTGCTGGTTTCTGGTGTTCAATCTTTGCTTTTTGACACACTAAACAGGATTGGACATACTCTGCTACTTCTTTCTTCATCCCATGCCACCAAAACATTCCCTTTAGGTCCCGGTACATCTTCGTAGATCCGGGATGAAAAATTAGCTTACTCTTGTGCACTTCCTCTAAGATCATTCTTCTTAGCTCTACATCCATTGGCACAAAAATTCTACCTCCATACCTTAAGACCCCACCTTGATTCATCCTAAAATCAGAAGTTCGGCCTTCCGTTACTTGTTCTTTTACTTTATGAAGATACTGATCAACCTCCTGCTTCTTCTTGATCATCTTCAAAAAGTCGCTTGTTACCGTGATCATTCCTAGGTGTATCTTATCCCTAGATAATTCCATACCTAGACCTAAATCTCTGAACTTTTCAATCAGTTACAGTTCTTTTACTATCATAACAGATATGTGCAAGGATTTCCTACTTAACGCATCTGCTACTACATTCGCTTTTCCTGGATGGTATTGTAGATCGAATTCATAATCCTTTATGAATTCCATCAATCTCCTTTGCCTCATATTTAATTCCTCCTGATCGAATAGATACCGTAAGCTCTTATAGTCACTGTACACTATAAACTTAGCTCCATATAACTAGTGTCGCCACATCTTTAAAGCAAACACTATAGCTGCTAGCTTTAAATCATGAGTCGGATAATTCCTCTCATGAATTCTTAGCTGTCGCAAAGTATATGCTACCACTCTTAGATCTTGCATTAGGACACAACCCAATCCTTGGTATGATGCATCACAGTATACGTCAAACTGTCCTGAAGAATCCGGTAACGTCAATACTGGTGACGTAGTCAACCTTCTTTTCAGCTCCTAAAAACACTTTTCACATTCACCCGTCCATTCAAAGGATATTCCCTTCCTAGTTAGCTGCGTCATCGGCAACGCGGTCTTCGAGAATCCTTCGATGAACCTTCGGTAATATCCAGCTGGTCTTACGAAACTCCGTATTTTACTCACCGCCTTAGGACTTTCCCATTGTATCACAGCTTCAACCTTTGCTGGATCTACCGCTATCCCATCACGATTAATTGCATGACCTAAGAATTGTACCTCTTCTAACCAGAATTCACATTTGGACAACTTTGCATAAAGTTTTCGGTCCTTTAACACTTGAAGTGGGACGACCCCACTTGCGTAGGATTATCCCATTAGTTAATGTGACGCTCCCAATACTTAACCTCACTCTCTCTGATACCTTAAAACATAACCGGAAAAATTTTCACTTCAAAAGTTAAGCAAGTAAGAACGTATTACAGTTCAAGATTTCGCATCAGAGTTTCGCCTGGAAGCCATGGCGTAAAAATAACAATAATAAAAACAGAAGCCCCACTGGCCGTGGTACAACTCATAAGAGACTCAAAGATACCTCTGAGGTCTCTCTACTCGAGAAGCGTTGACGCCAAACGTGTTACTAACGATAGAGTCCACCTCGAGTCAGCTTCGCCCGCTATAGCACTTCCGATAATTAACCAGCACTTCTACCTTTGGATTCACGACCCGAACAATGACATGTATGTGAACATGGAGAAACATGCATAGGAGGTAAGAAACGCTACAATATCATACAAAGGGAAATCACGTAGCATATAACACACCAACATGCACAATAGCACACAATCAGTAAACACATTCATCTCTCAAGTTCAGTACAACAGTCAACTTCAAAGTATCACAACTAAGGATCATCGCCTATTCTACAACAGTCAACCTCAAATTATCACAACTAGAGATCATCGACTATTCTACATGCACAACTAAGTTCCTGGCCCTTGGAAATATTGTCCTCCAACTGTGAAGTAGTCCTTTTCCAAGGTAGGAAGTCACCCTCCAACTATAAGGGCATAGAGTCGGTAGTCCAGGTTACTAGTTCCTAGAACGTCTTCCAGAACGTCCACCTCAACCTCGTGTGACAGTCATTCAAACTGCTGTTGCAATCGTAAACACGGCTCCTTGTACACAACCACTCAAATTGCTATTGCAGCTGTATACAGGTACCAGAATATATGATAGCCACTCAAACTGCTATTGCAGCTATTCATACAGCTCCTTGTGACAACCACTCAAACTGTTGTTGCAATTGTCACAAGTCCTGAACTCGTGATAACTGCTAGAAAGCTGCTGTGGCAAGTGTACACACGGCATCCTATACACAATCACTCAAACTGTTGTTGCAGTTGTGTACCAGCATATATGATAGCCACTCAAACTGCTGTTGTAGCTAGTCATATAGCCCCCTTGTGACAACCACTCAAATTGTTGTTGCAATTGTCACAAGTACCAACCTCGTGTGATAACTGGTCAGACAGCTGTTGCATTAAATCTCGTGGCTTTCCACCACAACAATGCAAATGTTATGATTATGCATCCATCATTTTCACAATAACAAAACTAACCAACATCCTCCAACTGCGAGGATGCCACTCTCCAACTATGAGAGCCACTTACAACATAGATCCAACTTCTTAGTTACCATCAATACTCGTTATCCTATAATCTTTATCAACATATAGATCAACATACCAAGCATCATCATATAATTCCTAACAACATACCAATCATGTCCAAAGTCACCCAAGATCATATCAAGCACAACATATCACATGTCATAGTGTAGTAACAGATCATTATTGCAAGCATATTAGGATAGTAAATAAACATGTTATCACAACAAACACGTTATCACAACAAACATCTCATCTAGTATGTTATCATGTATGACATCATTTAATCATGTTATCAATCATCACAAATAATCATGTTATCAATAACCACAAATAAGCACACATCATCACTAGTAGGGTTTGAGGAGCCCTACACATGCTAACAATTATATACTACGCCTATGATTCCCAGATATATGTAGTTTATTCCTCCTCACCTGGTAATTTGTTCCCTTACACTCTTGTATTCACGGACAGCCTTGACCCTCGATCTCACGAACGCGACGAGCACAACCACAACCACTACGAGCTCACCACGCAGCTCCTCAACACAAAACAGGATACTGTGAGAGCTCCATATATCAATCTAAAGAGTTCTTCTTGGAAATCCGAACAGTGAAGATGAAGATCAACGTGTCCTAAACCTAATTCCCAAATTTCAGCCCGATCCAACGGTTAACGAATCTCTGGAGATGGTTTTACTGTGACAAGTTAGGTGATATACGGGATGAGTTTCTCACACACTAGGACCACGGTGTAAGCTACATATCTCCCACTCTAGACATAGAACCAAAAATCCGAACGGTGAAACTAAAGCACCACATGTTCTGAACCTCCTTACCAAGTTTGAGCATGATCCAACGGTTAATGAACTTACTGCAACGATCTTTCTGAGAATGCTTCAACCAGGCTTCAACCAAGCTTCAACACTTCTACCAATGGTTTCACTTTTGCTTTCACCTTGTCTTCTCTTTCTCCTAGCTCACAAAAATATGGAAGATGAAGCTTATGTTTTTGTCTCTCATTCCGTATATTACTTCCTTCACAATTTGATCTAAGTTTCACTTTGAGAGAAAATTGAAGTTGAACTTGAAGAATTTGAACATGAAGAATAAAGTGAAGAAGAAGGAAAAGTGAAGAGAAATGGATGAGAGGAATGGCGTGGGCTATATATATAGGAAAGGTAAGGATGTGATAAAACTTATTTAAGGGCAAAAAGGTCATTTCTTTTAGGAGCAAAATTAAAATTTCTTACTAGGTCATCATTACCCTTGGTGAGTCACTCATGTTACTCACCCCTAAGCCATCATTACTATAGTGACTCACCTATGTGAGTCACTATGTAATTATTGCTTTAGAGATATGGATAAGGTGAGGTGGCTTGAAAGCGACCTTGTGCTTATCCGTTACCGGTTCCTGTAATCCCGTATGCAGACCGAGTTTCGTTTGAATCGTCAATCCAAACCTTAACCATAATTCTCTACCAGTAATGTAGAGTAAAACAAGATCTGGGTTGTATTCAAAAGTGGATATGTAGAGATAAAATCGGACACCGGACGAGAGACGCGGTTCCTGGGTGTGATTAGTCAATGGGTGAGTCATCATCTTGACTCATCACTAGTCATGATTTCTCCACCATGACTCACCACCATGAGTCATCCATGTCATGATTACTTTTCTAAAGTAGTCATGATTACTTCTCCAAAATATCTTAATATTTTATAAAGGAAGATCTACGGAATTACAACTTTGCCATTGTGACTCAGATAAGATTCGTATAATTTACCGATGTGAAAATTGGGGTGTTACATGAAGCACAATCCTAAGATGTTCCTGATGTTCTTCCCGATTAAGGGAATAAACACAACGACAAACTTATCTAAGAACGGTCGGAAAATCCGATTCATGTAATCCATGAACATTGCTGGAGCATTAGTTAAACCAAAGGGCATATCCTCCCTCTTGACTCGAATCTGGTGATAACTAGATCTTAAGTCAATCTTCGAAAATACCACAACTCCTTTCAACTGGTCCGTCGAATCGTCAATCCTAGGCAACGGATACTTATTCTTAATTGTCGCCTTGTTCAGTTGTGATGATCCACATACAGCCTTGAACTTTCGTCCTTCTTTTTGATTAACAGCACCGGCGCTCCCCAAGGTGAAGCACTCGGTCTTATAAACTCCTTATCCAACATGTCATCTAACTACTTTTTCAACTCTGCCAACTCCGCTGGAGCCATTCGGTATTCCTGGTATGATATCTAAAGCGAACTATATCTCTCTGCTCATCAATCTGGGAAAATATTTCTCTAGAAAGCATTTCCCGAAATAAGAAAGCATTTCCAAAATAGTCCCCAATTAATAACTTTTCCTTCTGCTTCAAGCATTCTTTGCTTGCCCTTCCACCATAGTTCTGCACCTCCCATCAGCATGAAGGTCACCTTTTTGTCCTCATGACAGTGCATTGCCGCGAAGATTTTCTCCAGCTAATGTATCCAGAGTTCTGCTCCCTCCGGATTGAAGTCACCATGAAACGGTGGCGGCTTCCCTTTCATAAAAGTACTCAATCCAGCATCTTCTGTCTCTACCTCGTCCGCTAGCCATTTAATTTCGCGTAGAAGAAATTGTCAGCTCACATTTGTAAGACATACACACTGCATTATCCCATACATGCATTATATGTCTTACAATGCTTCAATCCATAAGACATATCTAGTTTGTTAGCTAGGAAAGAAAATGAAGAAAACAAGGGAAAAGGCAAAGATAATGGGATCGCCTCGCGACCCTATGCTCACCGCGCCAACCAGAGGATCAGCCCGAGCATTAAATTACAGCCTTTCGGCCTCACGACGCCAACTATATGCTCGCCACGCGAGACAGAATGCCAGATTGATTAGTAAGGTACAGCCTCTCGGCCTCACGACGCGAACCAATTCTCGCCACGCGAGCCAGAAGACTAGACTGATCAGTTAAAGAACAGCCTTTCAGCCTCGCGTCGCGACCCTGTTCTCGCCGCGCGAGTCAGAAGGCTAGCCTGATCATTAAGGTTCAGTCTTTCTGTCTCGCGATGCAAAACCTATTATCGCCTTGCGAGCTAAACAGAAACAACTACCATGTCAATCAACAGACATATATATATATATATATATATATATATATATACATATATATATATATATATATATATATATATTTCTTACAAACCAAGCAGTTATCACACTCGATAACCTTACGTATCAAACGCTCTACCCTTTTTCTAACATAGTTGGTATCCAATGTGGATCCAACTTATCAAGTTGTACACTTCCTAAACCTCACAGTCCGATATTAGAATCGAAATGCTCTGATATCAGTAAATGAGACGACCCGCCGTCCCATCAGTAGAACCTAAGATATTAACTAACCTTAATCGCATAATAAACGTTAGCGCGCCTTATAAATGCGAAGCGAAGCGGAAAATTGAGCGCGAAAGCAATCAAATACATGGCACGCAACGCTTCAGAGTACAAGCTTAAAATATAAAGAAATATATCACATACATCATTTCCCCATCAATAGGGCTACAGTATAAAGTAGTACATACAGAGTATATTGTTATAAACCAAAATAAAATTACGAAAGATAGGCCGAGAGATAGCTCTCCGGCTAATCACGATCACTGCCCCAACCTCTCGAGGCTAGGGTCCATGGCCCGTCCTCCGTCGTCAGGCTCGTACGGAATGTCGTCCAGTTCCTCAGCAGCTGGTTCCTCTTCGGGATCTTCCCATTAAGTAAAGTAACACATAGAAAATAAAGGGAGATAAGAAACATAATTCATCAATATGGGAGAGGGGCATCAGTACAGCATATATATATACATCACACAACACAGATAACATATACAACACAATATCACCCATATCTTAAGTCACCCATCACAATCATCTCAAACATCATTCTCTCAAATAAGCCTATAAGAGGGATACTAGTCCCTATGTATATGTTGACTTCCCTACATGCATGTCGACCGATACATCATGTCCCCAGTTAGATATCCCCGTCGAGATTACATCACATCACATCCCGCATTGGGATTTTAAGTAACGTCCCCAATTGGACATCCCCTTTGGGACCAAATGCTGTGGTATGAAATGATATGAAAATGTAACAAACATCCATCGCAGGTTGATATCGGAACCTCACGCCTAAACACTCGTCCACGACCACGACACATCGCACCACATCAACATCAACATCAACATCACATCAGCATCAGCATCACGACGCCTTGCATCTACGAGCCACAGCTCCACGGTTGGGACCACACGATATCAATCCGAACAACATCATTACTCACCATACTCTCATCAACACTCGACCACCAGTCAAATCACAATAAAATTACAATAGTAACTCAGTCCAGTACAGATATCATCATAAAATCGAATAGCAGTAAATCACACAGGCAGTTCAACGAATTAAAGCAACATATTATTAAATAAATAAATCAACACATCAACCTCAATTGATTACATCATCCATGATATCAACTTAGTGGTGATAGCCCAAAAGTACCTACACCTAGGGTCTAGGCACTTTATCCAGGGCTCAACCTCTAGTAGGGTTTTAGGGTTCCCCTACATAGATATATATACTCTATACTAAGCTTGCCTTCCCTATGATATTAGTTCTTTCTCCCCACCTTATTCCAGGTGCAGCTCCGGCTACGACTCTGCAGCTGTCAGTCGGGTGCGCTGTCGGATGTTCAAATCCTATCCGATTCTATACAACAAAACACAATCAGAAATTAAAACATTTAAATCAAAAACTCCCTAATTCATTATGATTAGCTACTGTCCCTATTTAATTAATTAGGCTAGGGATGTCTAATAATTCCTAACTCTTGGATCCATGATCCTTAGGTATCCCTAAACATAATCAATGAAGGCATTAGCTCAAAAAAATAAAGATTTCTCTCATTACACTACCCCTAGGATTCGGTCCTATTGAATGAAAAATATGAAAAATAGCTGGGAGCTCCAAAAATTTTCATTTCTTGGATAATATCCTAACTAATTGTGATAACCTTAGATATCAACTCAAAACATCAAAAACCAATCAAAAACCCTACCCTACACAAATAGGGGTTTCAGCCTCTCCCTCAAACAAATAGCTAGAGAGATTTCTTGGCTCTAATCTCTTGGATCATGCAAGTATGTCATGAACTTAGGCCATAGAAATTGGTTTGGTATTAAAATGATTTTTCTACAATTTTCTAGAAATTTTTGAAGATTTGGGGATAAAAACCCTAATATTTATGATCATGGAAATTAGAGGACAAAAATGAGAGATTGAGAGAGATAGAGAGAATAGTTACCTCCTAGGATGATCTCCTTCAAAAATGAGTGAAGGTTGCTTTAAGAAATTTTAAGGATTAAGTTCCAATAATGGAGTTTTGTGAGGAGGAAATAAGAAGAAAAAGAGAGAAAGTAGAAGAAGAAGGGAGAAGAAGGTTGGGGCTGCTGCTGGGGCTGGTTTGCTCGAAAATTTTGAGGCAAAAGAGTGAGAGAATAGAGTATTAAATAGAAAATGTTAAGTGAAGGTGAAAGGTAAAAGGTAAAGAAAGTAATTAGTAAAAACTAATCAAGGGCAATTTGGTCAATTCATATCCCGACATTTTGAAAAATCCTCACGACACTGATCGGAGTCCCCAAATAATTTAACATGGCTTTGGTATGAAAATTATTGGCTCAAAGTTCTCGAAAAACTCTAAGACAGCTCGAATTGTCTACCCGATCGATTTTCGATCCGAATATAAAATATTATTTATATTTTTGGACGTCAGGACACATTTTAGCAAAAAGGTAGATGATTGAATTTTAAGACTAATGGTTTTGATCGTTAGTCAAAATGGAGTCTTGATAGTGGAAAAATACTATCATCCGAAAAAACATAGATCGGATTCCGTTTGAGTTTTCGGCCCAAAACTTAAACATAGTCTCCTATGATGGCGTAGAGCGTGACTACGGCCTCGGAATAATTTATTAAAGTTTCTAGGCCCTCCAATAAAATACAATTACTTAAATACTGACTAATTAAAAGATTAAGAAAATCGAGGTGTTACAGAAGAAGAGTGACTAATGAGTGCGTGACATGTGATATTTTTATGGAAGGCGCCAGTTCAAGTCCAATTGGCGCCTTCCACGTCAGCAAAAAAATAATAAAAAAATTTCACGCTGACAAAAATAATTCTATTTTGATAAATGATTATAAAACAATCCCATTTTAATAAATAGTTTCTAAAATAACAATAGGTAAAAAACCATGAAAGTAAAAACCCATGTGAGTAGAACTGTACAAGATCCGTGGTGTTCCCGCCGAGAGGACTTCGTCCAACTATAAATTAAATACCACGCTATTTCATTTTTCGTCTGCTAGTTACTCACTGGATTCAAACTTCCTCCGCTGCGACCCGGAACTGCAAGTTTTCTCTCTCTAGTTCTTTCTCTGAATTTGAGAAATCCATCTTTATTTCCTTACTCTTCCCGGTCTCTCTCTCTCTCTCTCTCTCTCTCTCTCTCTCTGCCTGCATGAAAACACGCTTCAGAAACTGGATCAGGAATTCAATAGAAAACTCGTATCAGTTTTTTGTTGCTGAAATTTTAAATTTATCTTGAATGTATATCGAAATCTCATTTTCTATTTTCATTTCATGTCACATTTTGTATTCACCACGCCTGTGTGTACCGATGCATTTCTACTCTGTAAAACCTCTGATTTGCTGAATGCACGAATTGCTTCCGTACTTTTGAGTAAAACTTCAAGAAGTCGTCCGCAGCGAAATGTTATTATGATTACTTTTTGGTCAAATTAGGATAACTATGAACTTCGTAATCTTCAGAAATGAAGAGTTTTAGCATACGAATTTGATTTCTCAATTTCTCTGATCCGTTCTTTATTTCTTCGTTTCTGTTACCATGAATTTTAGTTGTATCTAAGATCAGTGACCACTTGATTGACGATTGTTATCTTTTTCATTAGTTATCAGCTAGCAAGAAATTTCACATTTGTTTTTCGCTTGAGAGTAGGTGATACTTATTTTGACAGAGTTTTAGAAGTTTTGGTTAGCAGATAATTGTTAACAGTGTTCGATTCTTTTCAATTTATATTTTTTCATTTATGAAATTGACTTTAATTTTGCCATTTTTGTCAAGATTACTGTCATGCTTTTGTCGACATTTTTTTTTTTGTATAATCACTATTGTCCGAAAATTAGTTGGAATAAGCAGTGGTTATATGCAATGTTATATATTACCAATTTACCATATTGGCTTGATTATGTTACCAATGTTCAGTTCGTTACTTTGGAATTAGAACTGATATTCTCTTTTTAACTTCTGTTTGTTTAGTTTATTCAGCATCCTGATTATGGACTCATTTTCTTTGAAGTCCGTGTTCGATTTGCCTGCACCATTTCGTTCATGTTTTAGTTTCAGGTACTCTGTTTTTTTTTTACGTGGAAATTTATACCAAGTTGCAGCCGAAGTTTAGGTGCTCTGAAGCTTTAAATCTGTATTATATAAGCTTCTATAAATTTTTTATTCGAATCATTGCGTAATGATTATTATGTACAATTTTTTTTTGTACTGCAAATATGACACCTAAATAAGTAAAGACATTGTTTGTTGATGTGAGCATGAGTGGGTACTAAGATATCCTATCTTGAGACAGAATGGATGTAGTAATGTACCCTATGCTGATGTGAGAGAGATGTCAGTGAGTGTCATATCCTGGGTATTCAAACAAGGGGATTGTGCTATTTATGACTTATCTTTGTCAGATAACCTTAAAATTGATGATTTGTCTGAACTATTTTAAACCTCTAAGTTTATACGTTTAGAAAATGATCTGCACATAAAGCGATCTCAAAAGTGTTGTTTCTTGATTAGCATAACGAGCTTTGGATGATAAATGGCTTGCAGGTATTTTAACTCACTTCAGAGTGAATGTTTTCCTATCTGTTTCCACTCTGATGTAAACATGGTCATATCTGCACCAACTGGGAGTGGTAAAACAGTACTCTTTGAACTTTGCATTTTGAGGCTTCTCTCCAGGTTCATCTCTGCAGATGGAAGATTCATACATGTCAAGGGATCTCTTAAAACAGTAAGTCATTTCCCAAAAGACATCAACAGTGAAAACTTTTCTCATAGTAATCCTTCTGAAGAGTATAATTGGTTCGAGTTCAAGAAAAGAATTCTATAGTAAGGTTCTCTTTGTTCTTGTGTCAATGTTATAGATCCAATAATTTATTTCCTATAAAAGAATACTCATATTGTATTGGCACATAAACAACGATCGAAGCTTTTGTGCACGGTCAATCATACTAAGCTCGCAGTTCAATAAGTATTTCCATCGATCATCATGTATCCGTATATAATTATTACTACAATGATTTTCTCACATGGTGTCCAGATCTATATAGCCCCATCTAAGGCTTTAGTACAGGAGAAGCTCCGTGATTGGAATCAGAAGTTTGGACCATGGGGTATAAATTGCCTAGAGCTGACAGGTGACAATGGATCTTACAATTCAAGGAATATACATGAAGTGGATATTATTCTGACCACTCCTGAGGTCAGTATGAAAATGCAAGTCCTTTAATATCCTTCGCTTTTTGTTTTTTCTTTTAAATATTTAATGGATATAGAATCTCTATATTATCTTTAATTATGAAGTTTTTCTGCATATGTTCTCCACAATCACAAGAAGCAGAATTTTTATAAGAAATTAACCTACACAAGGTAACCTTTGTGTGATAACTGATAAGTTAGCATTCCTGGCCTCTTTGGCTTCCTACCATTATGTCCTTTCGATTGTCCTCAACCCTCCCTTGTATCACTTCGATAGGGACCCTAATTGTAGACAGACATGCACAAACAGTAAGCTGACTGATTTATTGATACTATGGGAGATGGCTAAATTCTTCTTTTTTCCGTACGAAGAAATTTGATGCAGTGTCACGATATGGTATAGAAGGCGGTGGCTTGAGCTTTTTCAGTGACGTAGCACTTCTACTTATTGATGAAGTTCATCTGTTGAACGATCCACGAGGAGCTGCTCTGGAAGCAATTGTTAGTAGAATAAAAATTGTTGCTTGCAATCCAAAAATGAAATCAAATCCTCTTGCTCAGGTCCGCCTCCTAGCTGTGTCTGCGACAATCCCAAATATTGAGGATCTAGGTAATTTTTATTGTAATTGATGCTGTCACAAGAGTTATGGAAATTAAAATAACATTTAAACAACCATGGAAAGATTTTCACTCTATATACGCACTATTTCAGCTGAGTGGCTTAAGGTTCCAGACGAAGGGATTAAAAGGTAGTTGCCCACCTCAACATGCATAAGATGACTGTGCACTATAATGCTAAGGCAATATCTAGAAAAATTTTACTTTGCTTTTCTTTCTTCACAGATTTGGCGAAGAAATGAGGCCAGTAAAGCTGACAACTAAGGTTTTTGGTAAGCTAATAAAATCAAACATGCATTCCAATATAAAATCAATACAACCATGTTGGATGTGTTTTTCCAAAGGAAAAAAGATGAGTTTATTTTTGTTATATTCTTAGAGTGTAAAGTTTTTTACATTGTCAACCAATCACAAATCATCCATCATGTGTGACTTTTAAGGTAATTAAGATAAGAGTCAAACATTTTATAATGATGTGAGAAATTGTTAAACAAAGGACTCTTATGCCAAGTGAGTAGTACTACTACTGAAGATACATAATATTTGGCCCTCGGTCAGGAGCTTTTCTTCTAGAAGTAATATTCATGTTTGATGTTGGGGAATTACAATCATGATTTTTGTTTTGGTTGGTCTATTTCTATTTTAGACTTTGTTTTTCAGGCATCTGTTTGGGGAAATGGACTTTTGTTCTTATACTGTTATAGAGTTTGGTTTTAGAAGTTTGTTACAGGGGCTGTTTAGAAAGGTGTTCTTTGTAGTCTGTAATATCAGTGGGCAATATAGCTTGTGTAAAAGGAATACTGGTTTAGTGGATAGAATCAGTATTTTTTGGCTAGAGGCGGGGGAGGGAGGGTGCGAATTTCCCACCCCCCAGTGGGGATCGGGGGCGGGGTCGGGGATTATGAAGGGACTCGGGAGGGGGGCGCCCCGCCCCGTTGCCAAGTCTAGTGACAATTAATGATTGTTGACACTGCAAAATTCTTACATGATAGTGCATATCAATTCATTCCAAAAGCTATCGCGTATATAAAACATCCCTAAGTTGAATTTCTGAATTTTTATTCTATATTAGTTTCCTGTCCTAGCATATAGTCCTGGCTGTAATTTAGAGATGTTTATTATTATTCTACTCCTAAATTTATGCAGGCTATGCCCCAGCCAAGAATGACTTTCTATTTGAGAAGGTTGGTTTCAAGTTGACAAATTTTAGATTATATTAATTTTGATTTTTTGTTCAAAAGGATATGCTACTTTCAAGGAAGTCATATAATCAGTTTAAATTATCTTGATTTCTGATTTTTATCGTTCATACTACCATGCAGCGCCTTCAAAACTATATTTTCGGTGAGCATAGATACTCCTAACGTTTATCAGCTTTATAGTTTATAACTTGTTCTCTTCTATTGACAATTCTATAGTATTATTATAAGGCGAAAAATATCATTCTGTTTGCACATTGGATTTCAGATATTCTCATGCAATACTCAAGAGGGAAATCTGCGCTTATATTTTGTTCAACACGAAAAGGAGCACAAGAAGCAGCTCAGCGACTCTCCCAAATAGTCATGACCTTTGGTCAATCAAATCCATTCGTTAGGAGTAGAGAACAGCAAGATCGGCTGAGGGAGGCTTCTCTATCATTCAGTGACAAGCAAATGCAATCATATATTCTTTACGGTGGTATGCTAGAAACCTATATATTGTTTTGGCTAGACTACAATGCTTATTGGAAAGAGATTGCATTTCTATGCATGTGAACTAGAATTTCAAGTTGGTAGATGTGTGAATTTTAGAAAATGGATTTGCTTGCAGTTAGTTATCACAATGGTGGGCTTTGCCTCAAAGATCGCAATCTTGTGGAAGGCCTATTCCTTAAGGGTGACATTCAAGTACTTTGCACTACAAACACACTAGCTCATGGAATCAACCTCCCTGCGCATACTGTGGTTATTAAATCAACACAGCACTTGTATGTTATATTTTTTTAAAAAATTTATGCAGTTCATTGTCGCATTTTAGAAAACCCTTTTATACTAATTGACTTATTGTAATGTTAACTATGTCCAGTAACAAGGAAAAAGGTCTCTATATGGAATATGACCGCTCCACAATATTGCAGGTTTACTTCTTAAGATACTGTCTGTTAATTTTAGTTTATCTGCATATGTTGAGATCCCACATTGACTACAAATATGGCTAAAGTGGTCCTTATAATACTGGAAAGTGGAAAAGATATCCGAAACTATGAATTTCAGCAGTGTAGGTTCTCCTTAATTTGAGTCTCATCAATACGCGTATCATTGTAGAGCCTTGACAATTAACTCAAGCAATAGAGAATTTTTGTTTTGTGATTTTAAGAATTATTACTGCGTACATGGGATAGCCTAAGATGTAGATTGAGTTTCAGTGACTTTAATCTTAGTCCATATAGCTGGTAGATTTAAATAACTAAGTGAATTGCATATATGAGAAATGCTAGCAATATACTTTCTAACACTTTCTTTTCCAATACACACTCTCCTATTGATTGAAATTGATATAGGTCCTATAAAATTCAAGTGGGACCCACATGAATTAGTAGGACCATATGAATTTCAACTAATAGAAGAGTGTATGTTGGAAAAAGAGTGTTAGAGGGTGTGTTACTGTTGAAACACTAGTACACACATAAACTATATGAGAAGAAAGAAAGAGATTGAGAGAAGAAGATATCGCTGTAAAATTCACTTTACACATTTGTACATAGGCACCTACTATTTATAATGCACACTATGATAGCTATTCTTCACTAACAAACTAACTACCATCTAACCAATACTAACTAATCCCTAATTTCAATTATTTCCAAAACACCCCCTTAATTCAGATTAGCCAAAAACATAGTAAAACACAATAACCACCAAGATCCCATTGCAATTGTTCAAAGAATTGAATTTGGCCTATTAGGTCTAAACCTTGACTAATTCCACACTCCAGCAAGGTCCACTTACTCTCAATTTTTCTGAAACCACACTTCCTCTCTTCATGGAATTGGGCTTGACCCATTAGGTCAAAACTTATAGAAATTGACTCTACTTTACTGATTTCCATTTCTGCCCCTGTATTCATCTTCTTCTCCATCACGACAATTCCCTCATCAGCAAACCAGTGATGCCACCATTTCAGAAACAGCTCTAATTCTCTCATGGATCTTCTTCCAACACCAAAAACAAGACTCAGGCTAATCCTCCAATACATCAGCTTTAGAATTGGGAACGCCATATGTCATTCTCTGCCGAACAGAAAGCACGCTACTCTTCACTGGCGCATTCGTGACAGGCTTAACCAACATCGTGACCTTCACCTTGTTATAAATCTCATCCAGCTTCTGAAGTTATTCGACTCGCGCCATTTTCTTTTCGGTGCTCAGATTCTTCAGCGACGATAAGGGAGTACCCTTCTTTCGCTTCCGGGTGGTTTTAGAGCAAACATCACCATTTGATTTCGGAGTAGTTTCTTCAAATTCCTCCCGAACCCTAACTGGTGTTTTCATAAATCCGTCTTCGGCCGCGTCTTCCTCCAAAGACCACTGTACCTTCACTCTTTCCGCTCTGTTACCTTTGACGTGAGTAGTGCTGCGTCCTTGGGTTTGCTGGTATGCCGCCCCTGAATCATCTTTACTTTTCAATACTCTTACACCCGAACCTTCATCTTTCTTGACAATGCCCTATGCTTCTTTCACTTGATCAGCCATAGCCACAAGAATGATTTGCTCTGCTTTCTCTTTCTTATCTGGTTCTGGTTCTGGTGCTTGCTTCACTATCACTGCTTCTTTCTTTTCCTCTGGTTTCTCTTTCTTTTCTGGTTTTTTCTCCTCTGCCGGAGGTGTTGATATCGGAGAAGGAGGCCCAATCTTCTTTACCTTCTTTATTTTCTCTAAACCCATCGTTTTCTTGCAACTTTCAGCACCTCCCATAAGACTTCTGCAAAAGTTCCCATGCTTCTTTTGCAGTTTTGGCAGATGAGATCTTCTCAAAGTGAGCAAAATCCACACATTGCTTGATGAGAAAGAGAGCTTTAGAGTCTCTCTTGTTGGCTGCACTGTCAGCATCATCAAAACACCATCATCCACAATTTCAAGCTCATCCTGAAACCTAAATAGCACCCTCATCCTTGCCCTCCACTGATCGATAATCTTGCCATCAAGAATTGGCAAAGAAATTGGAAGAAACTCATCAAGCCAAAGCACGACAGCCATGGACCACTCACAAGTCCCTTGATCGAAAGCTCTAGATACCATGTTGAAACACTAATACACACATATACTATATGAGAAGAAAGAAAGAGATTGAGAGAAGCAGAAGATATCGCTGTAAAATTCACTTTACACACTTGCATATATGCACCTACTATTTATAATGCACACTATGGTAGCTATTATTCACTAACAAACTAACTACCATCTAACCAATACTAACTAATCCCTAATCTGAATTATTTCCAACAGTTACTAGCGCTACTCAAATTATTGCTATAATTGTCAACTAGTTGTTTGGTTTTAGAAAGTCATTCCTGCTAGAGACGCCTTCCACATAGACATATAAGAGTTGCACTTAAAACACAAGCAGACACAACCCTAAGTCCATAAGATATGTCTCCTTTTTTATTCCTTCCGTTACACTATGACTACATAAATGGTGGGGGCGAGGAGGAAGGGGGGGATCAATGATTGAAATTATTTAGTTCAACTATTGGATTGTTAATATTCGTTAGGGTGGCAAAGGGCATTTTGTAAAAACAGAGAGCTCAAAGAGCATCGAAAGGAAGAATGAGCAATCGCTCTTCTATTCTGAGAAAAATCAATAATGTAGTGTTACAAAGCATCTCAAATGCTTATATATAAGCAACTATCAGTAACTAACTTGGGCAGCCCGTAACTGTAAAGGGCAGCACTTAACAAACTACCAAACCCAATAATGAATAACTAATTATGGGATTTAACACATTTTACCCTTAATATTATCATTTGGGGTGAACTTTTTGTGGTACAGATGTGCGGAAGGGCAGGCCGACCGCCATTTGATGATACAGGCATGGTTATAATCATGACAAGGAGAGAAACGGTAAGTAGGCTACGTGCACATATATTTTCCCGCTCCCCCTTCTCTCTCTCTCTAGAGTGTGTGTGTGTTGTTTGGTATTGGCCTGCGTAATACTTTTTTTACTTTACCCTGCGAAAGTTCTTCAATTGTGTTGTTTGGTATTTCCATATGTGCTCTTATGTACTCTTATATTACAGGTTCATTTGTATGAGAATCTCTTAAGTGGGTGTGAAGTGGTGGAATCCCAGTAAGACTACCTCTTTCTAAGCTGCACAATGGAAATAATGTCCTTGAATGTTGCTCATATTCTGCAAACATTGTGAACTTACTTCGATTAGCTAATTAAAGTTTGATTTCCATAGATTGCTCTCATGTGTGAGGGAGCATTTACTTGCGGAAATAGTTCAACTGACAGTATCTGATATTTCAAAAGCAATTGAGTGGATGAAATGCTCATACTTGTATGTAAGAATGAAAAGGGTATGTTAGTAAAGAAGTCTATTACATTTATCTTAAAGCTTCTCCCATCACATCTGATGAAATTTTTTATTCACGAGCAGAACCCTGAGCACTATGGAATTAAAAAAGGAATTTCTGGTGATCGTTTAGAGAAGCATGTGCAAGGTACAATTGTCATCAGCTGGTTGTCTTCTATAGCTTTCTATTTTTATTCATCTTCCTCTCTTTCTCCAAGATTGTTTTGTTTTATTCTTTTTTATTTTCCATTTCCCTCTATAATTATTGAAGCAATGTTTTCAGAGATTTGTCTTCAGAAAGTTAATGAGTTATCACAGCATCAAATGGTCTGGGTCGATGAAGATGGTTTCCTCTTGAGACCATTAGGTATTGATATCGTTAAGTATGATTCACATTCCTGCTATATTTCTGAAAGAATAAATTTAAATTGGTTGCTAATATTTTCCTTCCCCTGCCTTAGATCCTGGAAGGTTAATGACAAAGTACTATTTGAGATTTGACACTATGAAACAGATAATGCAGACACCTGAAAACTGCAGTTTAGAAGATGGACTTCATGTTGTTTGCTGTGCAGAGGAAATTGCTTGTGCGGATATATTTGTGATAGCTTTTTAATATATTAGGAAATAATGTATCAGCATTAAAATTTGACACAATTCTGTGTTGGAAATGAAGGGATACAGCTCCGACGCAATGAGAAGAAGCTCTTAAATGATATCAATACTGATAAAGATAACCGGCTTCGCTTTCACATCCTGGGAAATAAAGAGAAAAAGAAAAAGCGCATTCAAACAAGACAAGAAAAGATATTTATTTTGGCAAATGACTGCTTAACTGGTGATCCTTCAGTACATGACCTATCTCTAATTCAGGTGTAGTAAGATCAGTATTTTGTGCTATAGATCAACATGCTTAAATATTAAAGTAAACTTGATGCAACAGGACATGAATTCTATATGCTCAAATGGATGTAGAATTGCAAAATGCATGAAAGACTACTTTGTTTACAAAAGGAATTACAAAGGAGCTGTGAATTCAGCCTTTCTAGCCAAATCACTAGACCAGAAACTTTGGGATGACAGTCCATACCTGTTGAAACAGTTACCTGGAATTGGGATGGTTACAGCAAAGGTAATATATTTTGAATTTTTATGTTATTAATTTATATAATAATTACCAATACTTGTGTACTATTCTTTAATTGCATCATTTTTTTATTTTGATGTTCTTTCCAGGCACTGCATTCAATGAACATTAAATCATTTGAGGCACTCGCTGAAGCTGATCCTAGGAGAATAGAGATAATGACTGGTCGAAAATACCCGTTTGGTAACCATATTAAGGATTCTCTACTATCGCTACCTCCAAAAGTTGATGTGAAGCTGGCAGAAATTGAAAACCAGAGACATGGAAAGTCAAATCTAGCAGTAACATTGACTAGGATATCACAGTCCGGACAGTCAGTTAAACGACATTATGCTGATATGGTTTGTTAACTGAAAGTTTGCTTAGGGGACTTTAAAGAATTTATTAATTAAATTAAGTTGCTGAAATTTCTTTCACACAGATAGTTGGTTCGGAGGAAGACAACACTATTCTCTTTCATGAAAAAATAAGGTGATAATGACTTACTAGTTCACATTTAATGACTAGATAGTGTACACGAATTAAAAAGTTTCTATCAAACATGCCTCGATGATGGTATTGACTCATTGGTATTATGGCAAACTATGTGTACAAATTGTTCTATCTTCATCTAATCACAGTCTAATGTACTCCAAATCGTTGCTGCAGGGTGGATCAGTTCTCCAGGTACATGAACTAAAACTTTACTTTATTTTTTTAGTAAAAACATAATCAGTTGTGGAGCATTCCAGACTAAAAGAGTGTTAATAATATTAATTTGGATGACTTTTAGTACGATATTTAAACAAAAGGTCATCCTAAATAAAATGCATCCTAATATAATGGCCAATGTACCTGTGAAAAGGCTTGAACTTTTTTTTGCTTGAATGTTGTAATAAGTTATGATATCTTATCCAGTTGATAATGTAAACAGTTATGATTACTACATATATTACAAGTGCTGTTTGGGTTGAATGTAAATGAATAAATTATACAACTCTTACTGTCAGATAGTCAACTTCTCTTCTGCTACCTATTTTTTATGGTCCCACACAAATTTTAGGCTGAGAACATCATATATTTCATGTTGCAGCCCATACAGTGCAAAAGTTCTGGTGCCCATCCGACACGGGAAGCAGACTATCAAAGCTGATTTTATATTTGAGGAATACAGTGAGATGTGGCTAATATATGTTTAAATTAAAAATCCTCTCCAATATACAACGTTTAAATTGTGGAATTATAACTAAATTCTTTAGTTTTGTCCATACAGTTGGTATTGATGTCCACCAAAAGCTTCCATTGATCAAAGAGAGCAATTCAAATATGCTTTTAAAAAGAAACAGCAAGCAGGCTTCCTTTAAACCACCTGAAGAGGTATATGTAATAGAAGATGACAACATAACTGTACCTCATAAACCAATAAATGAGCTACGCACTTTTAGCAAGGACAGGAAGGAAAGTGAATCCATGTCAGTCATCTTCCCTTGAAATGTCTTGTATTGATATTTATCTTGTCAGTATCTAGCATTGCTTACTGAAGACCTGAATTTTGATAGAAATGAGTTCTTTTGCAGTCCGAGTTTCGACCTGTTGGATGAAAAGTTAGAGGAAGGTAGCACTCCAGAGATGATTTTGTACGCTTTTATGATTTTGAAAAGCATTCTTCCCTTCACCTACTAACTATTTCTGTCTGGAAGGTGGGCATGCACTTGAGGTTGAAGAGGACGAATGCAAAATCATCACTGAGAAAACAGTATTTGAGCACATACGGGAGAAAGCCAAAAACTTTTCTCTCCTGTCTGTATTTGATAATATTCACTGCCCATCACTAGAGGTCCTTCTTAAAAGAAATCATGCCCGTGAGAAGAGACCTGACCTTCGTTATGAGGTAGTTGATCTGGATGAAGCAGAAAAAGTCGAAGTTCCTCAACAAACTCATGTCAATTTGCCAGAAGAAATCAGCCTGGCAGAACACAATGATATCAACCTATATTTAACTTTAAATCATCATAATACAGCTGGAAGTTCAAATAACATGAGCAGTATAGTTGATACAGGTACACCTTATCACTAGCATTGATTTAGGAATCAGTTTTTGCTTCCATTGTCAAGTTATCGTTATTTCTTTTATATGGCTTAAGGTGTTTTCCTCCCTGAACGTGAAGCAAGAACTTATGAAACATCAACTGAAGAAACGGTTTTTCACCATATACGGAGAAAATCTAAGGATTTTCCACTGATTAGTAAGCTTGATTACGTGGAGTCAATAATCCAGAAAACGGATTTATTCTCACATAATCATCCCAGTTCTTTGAAAACTGCTATTGGTATGGCAACAGAGATAAATTCCTCGGACATGATCACTAATACTATGCTTACTTCATATATAGAAACTGCTGAAATGGAAAAATACTCGTCCAGTATTCAAGTTGGTACTGAGGTAAAACGTAACAAATTTGAAGGTTTCTGTGGCACAGGCATCAAGGGAGTACTAAGTATTTCTCAAGGAGTTTCAAGCACCAATTCTGTTCAATCGTCCATTTATGTACCAGCTGTTAGTGTTTCAATGTTGAAGGAGAAAAAGCGGTCATCAGATACTGGCATCTTTGCAGAGAGTAGTAAGAAGCAGCATTGCTATTCTAGAGAATCAAAAGAAGAGAGGTCTGGTTTAAGTGAAATAAGAAGACAGTGTTGCTCTTTCGGAACTACAGACCAAATGGAGGAAGTAGAGTCATATCCTGGGTTCAAAAGTGTATTTTCCTTTCTCTGATTTTCTTTGACAAGGATGACATGTATAATACTGCACTGTTGAGCTTTAAATCATTGAACTTCTGAGGTCCTAACTAATAGACTAACTAACTTCCTAATTTCCTCTAATATCTCTCTTACCCCCCCGCTTCCCCTCCCCCTCCCCCTCCCCTTCATGCTAATAGGTGGTGTCACCGCAATCAGCGTGAACTAAAATCAACAAAGGAAAAAAAAATGGCACATGGCACATAGCCTAAAAGGAAAACAAGCTCATAGTCAAAAAAGAAGTGAAGACGGTTTTTGTGTTTTGGGGAAGAAAAGTTACGTAAATGAGGAGTGGGGTAGGGAGTTGGCTACCGAGTAATTACAAGGGGAAAGAAAAAATATAGCTTCCAAGGGAAGCTTGTTTTTAGATCCAATAAATGGCCTTAAATTTTGAGTGGGAAAATGAATGGCCAAGATTAATGGGAGAATAAGACAAAATTTATGCCTTTGGGTCTGGGGAAGAGAGAGGGACGACTGATTTAGTAGGAAAGGAGGAAGGAAATTGATTTTTAGATGTGAAATTAAGGGTGCGTTTGGAAGAGTTTATGGAGAGCTTATGAGAATAGATTATGAAATTAAACTTATACAAATAGTTTATGAAAATAGTTTATGATTTTTTCATAAGCTGTTTTTGGCTTATTTCCATAAGCTTGTCAGAAAAGCTTATGAAAATAAACTGTTTTTAGCTTATTTAAAAAAGAGCTTATTGCATAGGAGCTTAAATAAGCTGTATTCCCAAACGCAGTTACTACTTGGCCATTTCAAAGTAGTGAAGATGGTTTTTGTGTTTTGGGAAAGAAAAGGAACGTAAATGAGGAGTGGGGTGGGGACTTGGCTACCGTGTAATTACAAGGGGAAAGAAAAAATAAAGCTTCCAAGGGGGACGCTGGTTTGGAAGCTTGTTTTTAGATCCAATAAATGGCCTTAAATTTTGAGTGGGAAAATGAATGGTCAAGATTAATGGGAGAATAAGACAAAATTTATGCTTTGGAGTCTAGGGAACAAAGAGGGACGACTGATTTCGTAGGAAAGGAGGAAGGAAATTGATTTTTAGATGTGTAATTAAATATAGTAGTTACTACTTGACCTTTTCAAAGTATAGAAAATTTTGAAATTTAAATTTTGAATTGGAATTGGAATATAAGAAAATAAGAGGGTATAAGGATTAAAATTAATATTAGATTTCTTGAATCCAGGTCCAAAATTGATTGGAAAATCGATGTCAGTTTGGACTGATAAGGTTGATGTTGATTAAAATATTAATATTTTATTAGTACAACTTTCTTCACATTTCTAGAATGGGCACATTGCCTCACACCTAAAAATATTTATAAACTTATATATCTAGTCAATTTCAAAGTTTTTATCTCCGGTATTTTTCCTGACAGTATCAGTTATATTGTCAGCGAAACCCAAATTAAGCCAAACATTGAACTTTTTGGCATCAAAACATTTATTTAATTATGTCTAATATATATAATTAATTATTTAAAATCTTTTACCATCTTTATAATTTTTAGGGTGTTATAGAATGAGGGCTCGACGACGTAGTGGGAATGCATCTTTGAGAGTGACTTTTGTCGCCATTGTGAAAACCGTTGCCGGAGTCAGTGTGGTGACGAACGAATGCAGAAGGGAGGATCTTGGAAATGCAGAACACTCTAGATCAACCTTCTTGATGACTCAGTGTAACATCCCAAAAATCCTATATCTGTCTTTTTAACTGTTTATGTGAATAACTTGACTGAGAATACAATTCGAGTAATCATAATCATAATAATAATTGATAATTGGAAATTCATACTTGAATTTCAACTATGAGCTTAATAATCATAAAATGTTGTTTTGAGCTTGTTATGTTGTTTTGAGTTGGAACCGGTAAAAATATTATTATTTTAATCGGGACCGCTTTACCTTGGGATGCATGCCAGGGTCAGGGAAGTAATCTGGCCCGGAGTCTAGAAGTTGTTCTGGCCCAGAGTCGGGAATAGTTCATGACTACTTTCACGTTTCCCTAAACTCTATAAATCATTGGTTAATAACCTATCAACATTACCTTTTATAGAAAAGCAATTTAACCATTTATGGTTAATCTTGCCAGCTTTCAATGTGAGCTCAACAAGTATCTATCTCTTTAAATCTAAGCCATTAGATTCCTTACACTAATCACATCAACTATGCATTGATCCATTGGATAAAGAATTTTCTACTTTCTACAAGAATGGATAAAACACTTTTCCCATTTTTGGTTAATTATACCATCTTTAATTCTATGATCAACAAGTATTAGTACTTGATTCAATCTTAGCCATCCTTTTCTTACCATTAATCAAATCAAAGTGTCATTCAAATTTGATTAATTTGATGAAGCAAAATTTTTATTCTATGTGCACTTTTAATGCTACATGGTTTTGAAGTGTAGTATTACACTTGAATTCTTTTAATTCTCTTCTCGTGTAATGAAGATAGAAATACCTACTAATTATCCTCTCTTAAATTTAAAATATCTTCATCTAAGCATTTATGGTTTAAAGCAAAGTATGACACATTACAATTAGTGGTAACATGTCAAATTTACATCAACTTTCACTAATCACCTCACCTTTCACCCATTTTCACACTCCACCTTTCCTTTTCTTTCCTTCTTTTCTTTTCCCTTCTTTCTTTCTCCCTTTTTCTCTATGGCTGTAGCCCTTCTCTCTCCCTAAAAACTCCATCTTTTAATCTTTACACACAAAACATATTCATTTCACAAAATCACTCCTCTCTCAAGGTTTCAAAGACAAGCAAAAGCTCTCCTTTCTCTCTACACTCTAAGGTTCGGCCATGGCTACCCATGCATGCCAACCTCTCTACTTCTCAAATATATCACATATTGGAGATCTCCATCCTCCATACACCAACTCTTGTGAAGAAAGTTTTCTAGTTGGAGCAACTTTTCGTTTGGGATTTCAATCCTACACTTCACCTTTTCAACTTGTTCTTCAAGGATAAGTTCTTCTACTCACCTTCATCTTCCTTTTTCTCTCTTTGACCTTTTGAAAATAATCACTCTTGTTCAAAGTGATTTTCTAAATATACCTCTTTTTGATAACCTATGTGTTGCCTTGCTAGGATCTTCCATTTTGGAGCACTTTCACAACTTCATCTTCAAAAGCTTTTAGTGGACCTACAAGAGGTAATGGAGGAGTGAACCACATTACACCACATTGGTGGTGGTGGAAATGGTTTATGAGTTTGGTTTGGGGAAAACCCTAAACCAAGGGTTTTGCCGCTTTATTTATTTGGTTCTCTATGAGAACAATGTTGTAATATTTATTTGTGGCTTGATTTGTGTTCATTGATGTGTTTGAATGGTTGAAAATGGCTTTTATATGTTGGAAAACCCTAACCTAGGATTCCTCCATCTTTTTGTTGAAAAGAGTTTGTGAAAATGTGATTTTCGGATCTGACCTTGTGTGAGTCATTTCGGTTTTTCTCTCAACCTAGACCTCGGATTTCAAAACTTGTTTTGATCCTATTTTTGACTGAGCTTGTTTTTGATCCTAAAACTAGACATCTTGGGCTACATTTTGAGCACAAATTTCGGGTGGTTTCATGAAGATTTGACCCTTGAAAACCTGTTTCAATCTAAGCATAAATTTCTGTCTTGGATTCTGACTACAGTGACTTATTTCATGAAAATGTACTAACTCGGTTATTATTTGAGAAAATGAATTTTATAACCAAAATTAGACATCCTAAGCTTTCATATGAGTCCTGATTTGCTCAAGTCTGGGTTCGTTTGGTCAATCAAATGTGTGTCACAAGTTGATGCTTGAAATGCGGAAATTTTTTGCATACGGGTTTTGCAACATCCCAGTTTTCGAAAACCTTAATTGAGAAAGATGGCCTAGATTGAATATGTATACGTTTGTTAATAATTATTGTCATGGCTTGAAAGTGTGTTTAGAGAGTATGTTAAGAGTAGGAATGAATTGGATAAGAAAAGGATGAAGGTCAAAGGATTAGGAGCAGAACGCTCAAGCGTGGGCCAGTGTAACGCTCAAGCGTGATAACGCTCTAGCGTGGAGAGCTTTTGGACGCTCAAGCGTGGACCCTCTGACCAGTGACTGGCAGTGATGGGACGTAAAGTGACACGTGTCGGTTACGCATCGCGGCTGGCACGTGATGGGTCGTGCCTTGGCGGTGAGGAAACATCAACGCTCAAGCATTGAGGAAGCCAACACTCAAACGTTGGAACGCTAAAGCGTGGAGTTCCAAAACGCTAAAGCGTTCTCAGTAGAGTTTTACCTCGATATATACTTGTTCATTTTCTCCATGGACGAAATTTTGGCAATCTCCAGACATTCCAAAGAGCTTGAGGGAGACCAGAAACAGGTTGAAGCTTTGATCTTAGGTTTGTGATCCATTCGTTAGCTCGATTCCAATTCCGATCGTGTTTTCGTATTCAGTGCAACTCCTACTCCAATTCTACTGGTTTGCTTTTGTGATTCGATGAGGGTAAGCCAAGGTTCCGTATCTACCTACATTGTACCTATACAATGTTCTCTTTGGGTTTAAGCTTCTTTTCACGGTTTTAACTCCGTATTACGGTTAAGGCTATAGTTTACGTGTTATTTCCGTGATTAGGGTAAGTTTGGAAATTGCATGTGGAACCCGTTGGAGTAGGTGGGCTGCTACTGTGAGGCAAGGAGAGGAGCAAAGGAGTGCTCGTTGTGTTCCTGATTATCACCATATTCACTATCAGGTGGGGAGAAAGAGTTACACACGTCGGGGAGGCAAGGGTAGTCCATATAGTTGTATTGCATGTTTTGTGTGTGTAGGGGAACCCTAAACCCTATGTGAGGTGGAGCCCTGACAAAGTAACTAAACCCTAAGTTTAGTATACTTTGGGCTATCACCGTTATATTTGATACCCTAGGTTAGCAGATTTGTGATGCATGATAATATGTGCTCTGTGTTGATATATGCGTACTTGTTATTTGTGATGTTTGATATTTGCAAGAGATGCATGATATGTTGATGATAATGGTATGTGAGTATTTATGATGTTTATTGCTTTACGAAGCATGTTGATAATTGATGAACTGTTGCATTATATCTGGAAATGCGTGTATGTATGAGATTCAGAAGTTTAGCATGATTAGGGCTTTGACCCCGTGGTGGATGTTTGAGCTGATGATTGAGATCTGAGGTATAGTGGAGCTTGGAGCTCTTAAGGTCATGATGGGAGCTTGGAGCTCATATGTGTACAAATGGAGCTTGGAGCTCGTATAATTGCAGTGGAGCTTGGAGCTTGGATCTCATGTTGCTAAGAGCAAGTTTGCATGTGTTGTGATATCAGCTCAAGAGAGATGGATGACATGCGTAGCAAATGCATTTGATGCCAAGTGGCAAGCCGTATGCTATGAGGCATACGAGGTTGGTGCACCGAGTGCGGGTGCGAAAAACGGAAGGGAAGGTCTGAAAGACCTTAGGGATATACTGGACGCAGGTGTACCCACATGAGACTGGTATGGTAGCGCCTATCGCGTCGTGGCGGTCCTGGCTAAGTATGGTTATCCGGACTAGAGCCTTGAGTCTTTCCAGTTTCCGGTGGATCTTCCGAGGAGGCCCAGTTAACCCTCTTTGTCTGGGACAGTTGAGCGGTGATGCACTCTCATGAGTCACGGCGAGCGGAACGGATTACCGGAATGAACCAACTTGTTGTCCGATATGCAGACATGATGTTGCCCTTAGTAAGGTGTTTAGTACTGGGTGGCATGCATAGAAAGAGTATGTGTACATCTAGCTAGGGAACGACCGTAGTGTCGTGATATTGAGAGATGATTGTGTTTGCTATATGTTCTGCATTGCATCATCCCTGTCAAAGAAGTGTTGTATATCTTATCTCCCTATATTTCTTTGTATGTGTACATTCAGTTTTACGAATAGACGACGAGTTAGCGGAGGATCAGAACGGACCCGAAGCTTCACCCTTTTATCACAGGGGCACCGCGGATGTCGGTACTAGGGGACATCTCTACCATTATGAGATGGGATGGCAGGTGGACCCTTCGACCTTTTTTGCCATCTACACCAGACCTGTCGGCTTGATCTTCCGGAGCTGCACACCACCACATGTGAACATCATAGGACCTTATCGCGTGTGCCAGTTTCTTCCATTCCCTCGGATGTGGCACCCTCCGAGGCAGAGAGAGCGAGACTACTTGTGGGTGGCACCCTTCGTGCATAGAGGACAACGTAGGCGTACGGAGCGATACCTGAGGGCAGCTCAGAGGCGTAGGATCGTAGTGTCGAGTTCCTCATCCGAGTATGAGCCTATGCAGGTTTATAGGCGCACTCATGGTGAGGGACATGGTAGCTCAGGGCATCTTCACAACTGAGGGTGAGAGCCAGCCAGTGCATCTCTAGGATTGTGCGGAAAGGTTTTGATGTACTTTGAGAGTGGACTGGGGGAGTGCCGGTGTGCCTTGAGAGTTTCTTTTGGAGGTCCTTGGATATGTACCTTGTTTATATTTTCAGTTTCCTTATGTACTTCTGCCTGTATTATTACTTAGCCCTACTGATGGGGCCACCATGTACACACACACACACACACACACACACACACACACACACACACACACACATATATATATATATATATATCAGCACCGTGTGTGGATGTTTCGTTTATCCCGTTGTATTTACTCTGATATTGTGCGCTTTTAAATTGATCATATGTTATCGCTGTTTTAATAAGCGCGTAATCGTTAAGTTATAATTAATAGTATATTTGGGTTCTAAAATAATGGGATTTTCTCTTGTGGGACATCACAGGTTTTGGTGATGATTTTTTTTTGGAATTGTATGTTATGGTGTTTGTGTGACTATTTGTGTTTGAGTGTTAGTGTTGAAAATCATTTTGCTATGGTAAAAAAAAAAACAAAACTACTCTTAGGTTCAAGACCTAAGGAAAGGATTTTTGAATGATGAACTTGTTCATGCTTTAACTACTTGATGGAATGACTGTATGTTGAGATGATTTCCATGATGCTAGAATGTTGTTGGATGGCTTGTATTTTGTTGAAAAACACCATGTAAGGTTCAACCTTGTTGTTTTAAAATGGGAAGCCAAAGCTTATATGTTCAAGTAATGGTTCAGTGAACTTAAAATGGTTCCGAGAAGGCAAAACAAAATAAAGAAATCTATCCTACTTCCATAGGGCATTTGGCCTTGGTATGGTTAGTAGGGTTAGGAACTTAAAATTTTGATATTAAGAGGTTTAATGTGTTCGTACTAAGGCATAAAGGGGATAGAAATTAAAAAGGTTTCCTAAGAAATCAAGTTTTGGTTCCAAAGAACTAAGTGTTGTAAAATGAGTATTTTGAGTTTATATGAAAAGTGTTTGAAGAATAGGAAAGTTTGAAGTTAATCAACCACTTATTCTAACATGTTGTTTCAAGGAAAATATTTTTAAGAACAAAGAGTTTTCTAGATTACTCATGTGGTTTCCAAAGGTTTTGGTTAGTAAACCTATTTTCACGAGAAATGAGAATTCTTGTAAGTGTTTTCTTTAAAACAATGAGTCTTTACACTACTATGAATAATTTTAGAATCTTACAAAATAAATGAGTTATAGTTTCATTTGAAAATGAAAAGGTGATTTAAAGAAAGATATGTTTTCCTTTTTTACGCTAAGTAAAGGAAATAAGTATTATTTCAAAGGAAGTTTTACGCTAGTTTGGCAGAAGACGAGGTACTATGTATCTTGGGGCTTTAGATACTTTACGAGTATATGTATAGAGTTTGCAAACTATGTTTGATAAAGGAGATTTCACCAACTAGTTTACTATAAGGAAAGGCACTTGGAAGATTTTACTATAATAGCGTAAATACATATTACCTTCTAAAGGAAACTCAATGAGTTCCACTAAGACTAAATAAAAGATATGCACCTATGCCTTGTGGTCATGGAAAACCATGTCCCACACCCTTGATGATTTAGGTCATCTAAGGATCTATAATGCTTAACCACAAAGAATTACTTATACAAAATAAGTAATGTTTTCTTTGATAGATAAGTGAGAAGATATGATGAAGTAATCCTTGTAAGGGTCATCTAAGGTCATCTTTCCATAATATGTTTAGGATATAGAATAATTTATCATAAGACATGAACTTTGTTTTTTCGAACGACGGGGTATGTGGACGCAAGGAATGGAACAAAGAATGGGCGACCGATGGCGAGTCGTGTGAAAGTGGGTCCCATAGGGGTGCCCTGTGGTTTATCAAGAGATAAACGTCGTGCTACAGTAATGGTGTAGTACGTGTTTTGTGTTGTGACATTGTTTTGACATGCACACACATATATGCATGAGTTGAGCGTTATGACTGAGAGTTGAGCTTACACCTTTGTGCGGGTGCGATTGTTGGAGGTGACGATCTTGGAGATCTTGAGGACGTTGGGGTTGGGATGACCACATGCGGCCGGAGAGTAGCTCCTCTATGTCGTGGGTACCTGTCAAAAAACACTAACATCCTGACTGGACACCAGACAAATCATGATTTGGGTAAAGAACGTCTGGCGTGAGCCGTTATAGCAATTGCGATCTTTGATGTGGCACTGTGGTGCTGAGATAATGCAGACAATGTTCTTCCAATCACTCATTCCAGTTATGTTTAGCTCCATGGAGTAGGGGTCAGAGTCTTACCCTTGTGGCATAAGGCATAAAGTCATGTACATCGCATTGTATTGCATGACTGTTGATGGATACATTTATATGTTATACATTATTATACTGCGTTGATGATGTCTTATGTTGTTGATTGAATAATATGAGATATTGAGATGTATGATATGCACGATTATTATGTTGTTATCTTGCGTGTCATACTGTTTCTGCTTCTGCCATGTGTTGTGTTGATGAATATGAATCTCACCTCATTACTTTGTATTGCATCGTTGTGTGCTTCTCTGGTAGTCTCTCGAGAAGGTCGTGATACCGAGACTTCAACTGGCACTTCAAATGCATCTCGTTGTTGAGCTTCCAAGTGGTTTCAGCGTTTGGACATTTAGTCATGATAGGCTTTTAGCAACATACATGTGAAGAGCCACACTCACCAATCCACATGGGTCGCACAGGAAGGGTTCTTAACTGCTTCACTGCTTGTCTTCATGTCATTTGCCATCATGGCTGTGGTCGCAAATGGAATGCTAGGTGAGCTTTTCACCGAAGTGTTCAATGCCTTCTCCCTCTGTTAGGAATAGGCCGCTTGTTAGCAAAGTTGCTTCTAAGTCAACTTTTGCGATGTCTTCCATAGGAACGCCAGCAGTAGTCTCTGCTAGGATTCCTGTTAGGCCTCATGTGATGGGTCCTAGTTGGAAGGCAAAAAGCGAGGAGATTTGGAGGGAGGTGATCTATATAGGCCTTCCTATTCCTTTCGCTGGTCCCTCCATAAAGGAGAAGTCAGTGGAAGCATTCAGCGGTTGATCCGAGGGATGTCTTTTCGTGTATTCTGTTGTCGGCCAGTGTAGGGTGTCAGAGTATTTGTACCTTCCTTTTATCTTTGTGGAGCTGTGTCTCCAAGTATCTTGTGTTTAGGAGCTGCGTCTCCAATTCTTTATGTTGAGTTTATATCTTTCTGTTTCATTTCTGTAGTCGGGTTGGGTTCTTATGTAAAAATTTATGAACTTATATTATGAAATGTTTCTATTTACCTTACACGCATAAACAATTACAAGCTTTTACAGTTATGTCTTGTGAAAAGGAAAAGTTCACCCCCATCTTTCTTAAATGTTTTTAATGAACCCGTTTTCCGGCCTTACAGTTTTATAGAATGTCCAGAAATGTGATGTTCCGGAAAGGGTGTTACATTAGTGGTATCAGAGCTGGCCGAGTCTTTTCGGGCTTGGGTTTGGTCTGTCATCGTTTGTGTCGCGCTTTCTCTGTTTGTTCTTTGTTTGTTTCTATGTTGTTGTTTCCGAAAGGAGACAGTGTTGGAAAGGATGATGAATTCGGTCTATCCTTTTGTGTTGTTTGTCCTCTGTGTTATTGTTTCCGAAAGGAGACAATGTTGGAAAGGATGATGACCTTGGTTTATCCTTTTGCGTTGTTGTTTTGGGAAGGAAAACAACAATTAGTTGTTATTCTCTACAATATTTTTCCTGAAAAGAAATGATATTGGATAGAATAGTGATGCTCTTTCTTTATTTCTTTTATGTGTACCCATTCTGAGTTTGGTGGAGAGAAGCTGCCAGTTGCTGGGGTCTGAGGACACAGTTGTAGCTTGCAGAGTCCTTCAGAACTAGTTTCTAAATGAGTGTCCTCCGACGAGTGTAGGGCACATTGAAATAAGTGGAGTTTCTACGGTTACGTCAAGGAGGAATGTCCATTGAGAAGTATGCTGATCGCTTTGAGTCCCTGTTGAAGTGTTCGAGGTATCTCCAACTTCATCCCAGTAAGGAGTGGAGGTGCTTGAGGTTTGAAGAAGGTTTGCAGAATGAGTTTCAAGGAGCAGAGCTACCTCTCACGATCAGAGAGTTCTTGATGAACGAGTGCTTCCTAATTGAAAATCTGATGAAGACTTGCGAAGAAAGGCGACGTCACCTTGGACCCTCCTGGTTCATAAGAGGCATCAACACCAGGTCCCAACGGAAGCCATAAGCAAAGCCATCAAGGAACCAGCTGCAACAACAACAATCTTACGAAAAGAGTAGCAAGGGAACTCGTCAGTTCGTAGTGCCTACGCAATGGTGCAAGAAGCATGGTAGGGGCCAAGCAACCAGAGGCTGCAACTCAAAGGAAGTCGTTTGCTTCAGATGTGGAAGACCTGGTCACGTCGTACGTGTTTGCGAGCAGCAACCTTTCAGAGGGAGTAGTAAGTCTAGTTAGTCAATGACTTCAACACCACAATGCAGGAAATGCAGGGACGGCCATGGAACAAAGTGATGCAACTTTAAACACAAAGCCATAGAGATGCAACTCCGAAAGATAAGGTGCTCAGAGACGTAGCTCCGCCATAGAACAGACTTAATAATATTAAAAATAGTCTAAGCTGGCCACAAGGAAGAACACCACTCAGAAGGATGTTTCCCAGACTCTATGCAACTAATAAGAGACATTTTTACCTAAGAAGAGGTACTGAATGCACTGGTGGAAAGTCCACCTAGCATTCCACTACCAATAACCACACGGACGACGAAACAAGTGAAGATTAGCTATAAGGTGAATACGACACCTTCCTCCACGATTCTCGTCGATGGTGATCAAAACCCATACGAGGTACTTCATAAACTGATCCATAAAGCCAGACACACTCGTACCATAGTGAAGTCCATATAGAAACCCGTCTGAAGCGTCGGATGAAGTCTCGACATCGTCGTCTTCTAAATATAGCACACATACAGAGAAAACAAAGCAACCGAGAAATAGAGGTAAGTTTCCCATAATCAACACAACTTCCGGTGAAGGAAAATTGTACGACTCACAGATATATCAGACATAACATGGCATACGATACATCATCAGCACATAGTCCATAACAACAACACGATGAGACGACCCGCTGTCCCATTAAAGAACCTAAGTTATTAACTAATGATAACCGTATTATAAACGTTAGCATGCTTTATAAATCAAACGAAGCGAAGCGGAAAAAAAGATAAAAGCGTAAACAACACTATGCTAAAGCATGCATGCATCAGAGTAACGCAGTTAAAACATAAAGATATTTATACATGTATCAGCTGGCCCATCAATAGGGCTACAGTAGTAACATATACACATAGGGTACATCAGAAACCAACTCTAAAAAAATAGATCCAAAGGTCAAGAAACTCTCACAGTAACAGCACGCCCCACCCCCACCCAAACAGCACACTCCTAGCACAAACGCACTGGCGGAAATCCAGTCACCGATGATGGCGATATCCTGAACTACACTGTCCCTCACCATAAATGCGCCTATAGACCTGAAAAGGCACATACTCAGGTGAGGAGCTAAACACTACTATCCTCTGTCGCCTCGTCATACTCTGATACTGCTCTGATCCCTGTTGCTGTCCGCGTAGCATGAACGCTCGTCTGCTAATGCAATGAGAAGATGTCATCGCCCTCGGGTGCTGCCTCCACTCCATCATTCTCTAGATGATCGTCGTCTGCTCGTTGAAGAGCGGTAACACATACATAGAAAAAGATATAGGGAGATAAGAACATGTTTATCATCAAATATGGGAGAGGGGCAATAGTATAACATGTAAACATGTAGCACGCATCACATACAATAATCAACACTCCAAACAAACATCTCCCGAGTCATACAGAACAACCATCTGAAAAGTTATTCTCTCAGATCAAACCTCTACGAGGGATACTAATTCCTATATGCATGTCGACCGCTTTCATCACATCCCCGGTTGGACATCCCCGTCGGTCTCAATAACGTCCCCAATTGGACATCCCCGTCGGGATCAATACATCACATCCCCAATTGGACATCCCCGTAAGGATTAATAACGTCCCCAATTAGACATCTCGCCTCGGGATCGGTGGTACACATCTCGCCCCCATTGGGATCAAATATGCTATGATATGTAATAAACATCCATCACAGGTTGCTACTGGAACCTCACACCTAAGCACTCGGCCACAGCCACGATGCATTGCATCCAAGATAACATCAACTTCAACATCAATAGAACGCCTTTCGTCCACGGGCCACAGGTCGACGATCATAACAACGACGGTATCAACCCGAACAACATCACAATCTCCCCATACTCTCATCAACAATCATTCAAGCAATCACAAGAATAAAATATCACAGCAATAAGTATGCCAATATAGATATCATCGCGTTGACAGATACACAGATAATCACATAGGCAGTTCAATATATCAACCTCAACAATCACGTCATCTAGCCAAGGGTATCATCTTAGCGATGATAGAGTAGAGATAACTACACCTGAAGTCTAGGTACTTTGTCCAGGGCTCAACCTCTAGTAGGGTTTAAGGCTCCCTTACACATGCATACATACTATACTACGCATGCCTTCCTGATGATAACAAATGCTTTCTCCCTACTTGGTGAGGTATTTGTATCGTCTGAAGGTCACATTGCACGTATGCAATCCCGAGGAAACTCCAACTTGTCAAGATCCTGTCCTCCAAGTCTAAAGAACCATGACCAACAAGGGCGTAAGCATAGACACCAAACCAACGCCAATCAAGAAATTCATTGTTTTCATGCAATGAATATGTCTAAATTCAAGCCCCAGATATCTATTTTTTAGATATGAGCCCAGTTATTTTTGTATAAAAAGTTATGACTCCATGAACACACAGACATCAAGCTGTCAAGAAATTCCAGAACTGTAGTTAGTAAAAAGAGTGAACGAATGGTCAAATGATTGTGGAAAATTTTGAAAATTTAATTGGAGGTACCCAGCTCATGGAAGAATAAAATGAAACTGGTCCCATGTCAAAACTCAAAGCCAATATTTCAGGAAACATCACGCACTGGGACTGTTTTACACAGCATTTTCCAGAAATCCGAGTTCATCAACATGCACTTTAAAAATCCATTTCTCTTCATCTATGCATGCAAAAATTCCAAATACTCAACCAAATTTTAGTCTTACTACAGTATCAACCCAGAAAACCAAATATAAGTTCATACCTAAGAGGGTAGATGAAAGGAGAGTGTGATGGATGGTGAAATCAATGGGTGGAGTAGGAAGAGCTTGGAAGGATGAGTGTTTTCTTCAACTATAGCACCTTGGAATGCACACTCCTAGGCCACCATTGAAGCTCCCAAAGTTCCAAGAATGGCTTCCCATGAAGAATTTCTTCTACCTCCTTTGCTGGTCCAGGCGCAAATGTGGTGAAGAAAGTTACTTTAGTGTAGTTTTTACCACTTTTATTACCATAGGCATATTATATTAAGTTAGTGGAAAACACATGTCACCATGTTAGGCCATCTACGTGATAGTGGGCTAGGTGTCATGATCTTAGAGGATTAGGCTTATGTTAGTGGAGTCCATGTGTCACTATTGAAACAGACAGATGCAAACACTAGAAGGGGTTGAATGGTGTTTGACAAATTTAAGCTGAATAAAGAAAAATTTTCGCAAGCACAGACGGGTGTAAGGAATAGATGAGTAGACTAAGACAGGTCAATCAGACTAATAACTCTTCTGAAGGTTTTTACAGAAAACACACAATCATGCATGATGAAAATAGTTTTATAAACACAATTAAAAACCTATTTAGTTAAATGATAGTTAAGATAAATAATCAAAGTAAAGATTTATGGGAATGAGAGAGATCCCTCAGCAGGTTTTATCCTGGTTCACCCTTTAACAAATGAGGCTATGTCCGGTCCTTGGCAGCACCATGTTTTCTCACTATAACTGAATTAGGTTACATGACAGACAAGTATTATTTTCACACCTAGCCTCTTCAGGCTCCAGACAACTATTGTGTGTACACCTAGCCTCTCCAGGCTCAGACGAGTATTGTTTGCACACCTAGCCTCTTCAGGCTCAAACGGGTTTGTTTGAGAGAAGTTTTAAAGTAAATTACAATTTGCAAGTCTTTCACAAGGACTCAGACGAGTGTATTAAATGTGAAGTTCTAAAAGACTGCGTAATAACTTCAAATGATTGAAGAATAAATAATGAAAGAATGAATATATAAATGCACAGAGTAATTGCTCTTTGAATGCTGTGTTCATTCTCTTCTCTTGTCTCTGCTTGAATCTTCAAAGTCTTCTTCATTAAATAGGCTTCAAGATTTTAAAGTCGTTAGACACATTAATTGGAAGCTTGGCCTCTTGCAGATCTTCATTAAATGCAAAAGAGTCGTTTTGATCAGCCATTAAAGCCTTGAGAACTTCGCTTGTTCTCTCTCTTCATAATGATAAAGACTTTTGATACACCTTTGGTCTTAGCATGTTTTTATACCTGCTTTTTGCCATCAAAGGGTATACTTTCCCTTTTGGTGTAAGTTGCAGTTGTATTCAGGCAAAGCACTTTGTTGAAATTCCTTTTCAAAGACGAGACAACTTTCATCCAATATATTCTTCAACGCTAGTCACTAGACGAGTGAGTAACTTCATTAGACGGGTTGACTCTTAATAAAGAGATGACGTCAGTTGCGTAGTCTTTCAGACAGATGAGTCTTCCTTTGATCAGACGGTTGAAAACTTTATCAGACGAGTTGAAGGGATTTCTTCAACCCTGGTCAACAGACTGGTGAAGACTTCGTTAGACGGGTGAACTTTAATAGTTCAGACGGGTGGACTTCTTATAGTGCAGACGTGTGAACTTCTATTTGGATCCAGACGGATGATAACACGCTAAAGCTCAGTTCATATAGACACTTAATGTTTTAATCTGCACACTGAGTAGACGAGTTAAACACCACAAACGGGTTCAATTAAATCGTTGAATAACTGTTTTAATCTCATCAAAACTAAGGTAAATGCATATCAGACATTTTGGAGACTCAACAATCTCCCCCTTTTTGATGATGACAAATCATGTTAAATGATTTAATGTATGAAAACTCACGTGAAGTAGACATGCATGTGTATTAGATAACTGTAACATAATCAGACCGGTTAAACATTGTTCCATTATTACAACATACTCAGACAGATAAGCATTGATGTTTTTATCTTAGTATTATCTTAGTATTTTCTCAGTATTTTTTCAGCCTTTTGACATTATCATCATAAACAATAAAAAGAGACAGAGGGAAAAGAAAAGATACTGTTATTTATCATATTTCCATATCAGACGGATAAACATTTGTTCATGTCAACTTATAACATTAAAACATTTTTCATTTAGCTTTCTCCCCCTTTTGACATCAACAAAAAGATAAAAACAGAGAAACAGGGAAGATAATTTATTTAACCATCATTGACTGTGTGCCAGGTAAAATTTTTTATTAAAAAAGAATTACAAAATGGTACTAAAAAGAACAAAAAAGAAAGAAATGCAAGTTTGTTCTTGGGTTTGCCTAAAGACTTTTTCAACTGCTCCCTCTGAGCAGATGCATCCTCTTGATGGTTTTAAAAAAACGAAGAGAAAGAGATTTGAAAACGTAAGAACAAAATACCTTTTAAAAGAAAAAAGGTTTTCTGTAACATCCCAATTTTCAGATTGGTAACGTATACAAATCTTATCTAAGGCATAGTGGCAAAGTTGTAAATATCAAGATATTTTGGAGAAGTAATCATGACTACTTTAGAAAATTAATCATGACATGGATGACTCATGATGGTGAGTCATGGTGAGTAATCATGACTAGTGATGAGTCAAGATGATGACTCATCCACTAACTCATCACACTCAAAACTCGCGCCTCTCAACCGATGTTCGGTTTTATCTCTACGTGTCCACTTTTTGGATACAACACAGATATTATTTTACTCTACATTACTAGTAGAGAATTATGGTTAAAGTTTGGGTTGACGATTCAAATGAAACCCGTTCTGCATACGAGATTACAGGAACCAGAATGGATAAGCATCACGTCGCTTTCAAGGACACCTCAACATGACACCTCACCTTATCCATCCACTAAGTAATCATTATTTAGTGACTCAGCTAGGTGAGTCACCATAGTAATGATGGCAAAGGGTGAGTCACATGGGTGACTCACCATAGTAATAATTATGGTGTGGAAATTACAATTTTCCCCCTAAGAGGAAATGACCTTTTTGCCCTTAAGCAAATTTTATACAATCCTTACCCTTCTTTCATATGAAACCCACGCCATTCATATATATATGTTCCATCTCATATTCCTTTCTCCTTCACTATATTCTTTAAGTTCAAGTATTGAAATTTCTAGTACAACTTTTGATACAATTCCAACTTTGTTCTTAGGTGAAGTTACTTTTCTACACTTAAGTGATAATTATCATATCCTTATCCTTTCTTTTTATATGGGCCACGAAATTTCCTCCTTCATTCTCCTTCTCACATTTCATTCTTAACCTTTAAGTGTTCAAGTTAATTTTGATAGAATTCCAATTTTGTTCTTAAGGAAAATTATCCTTTCTAACCTTAAGTCTATCTTATCCTTATCTTTTCTATCCTTATCCTTATCCTTTTTCTTCTATATATATCTTACCTCACGCCCCTCTGTTCCATTTCTTTCTCCCATTTTCGTTGTCCTCCTTCTCCATTTGTTCTCCACTTCAAAACTTCAAGCTTCTACCCCATTTCTCTCCATTCTTCAAGGATTTTCCATAAACTTTTAGAAGCAAAGCTGTCCATCTTGATCTTATTTATCATCCAAGAGGTAGAAATCTCATCTTTGAGTTCTTAATCTTCAATTCTATTCATTGAAACTCTATGTGTTCATGTTGGTTCTATGTTGATGTTTAAACTTCCAAAATTCATGACAAATTGTAGAAAAATCATTTTGATGTCAAACCAATTTTCATGATCTAGATTCAATGTCTTCTTTCATAATATAAAAGCTTGTGATCATAAGATCTCTCTAACCCATTTGGGGTGGAGAGGGTCGAATACCCTAGATGAAGGAATCATGAAGTTTTGTTTCAATGTTTGCTAAAATAGTGTTGATTTGATCCTATTACACTTATATGTCTTTGAATCCTCAAAGAATTGAATCAAAAATCTATCCTAACCTAATTTTATATAGCATGGCCGAAACCTAGATGTTGGTCGATCTTGAGTTTTGTTTCAAATTCTTGAATTCCATGACTTACAGGAGTGTTATTTATGCTTAAGGATCATAGATCCAAGAGTTTGTACAATTTTAACACTTCTAGCATTTTTCTCTACCAAGGGGCCGAACCCTAGTTCATATGAATTAGGTGATCTTTGTTTGATTATACTAATTGTGATCTTGATCTGTGGTGAAGGATCCAACCGTGTTCAAGTGTAAGTGTGGACGGTTATCCGTTGAAGGAACGAGGTTGTAGCCGTGGGAAGATGCTAGTGAGCTTGTGGGAATTAATACCTTGCTACAGGTAGGGAGAAGAAAGAGTTATCATCGGGAAGGCAAGCATAGTATATTTTATATACATGTGTAGGGGAGCCTTAAACCCTACGACAGGTTGAGCCCTGAACAAAGTACCTAGACCCTAGGTGTAGGCATCTTTGGGCTATCACCATGAAGATGATTACACCCTAGGCTAGATGACAATTATTGGATGGATGATTGATTGATATACTTGGTGATTATGTGCTCTAGGTGTTCTATATGAATTAATTGTGAATATGTGATCTATGTGTTCTATGTGATTTATATGATGCTCTATGTGAGTTAATTGTGATTATGTGTTCTATGTGCTCTATGTGAGCTATATGATTATATATCTAATTGATTATGTTGGCATGCTCATTACTATGATATGTTATTGTGATTGATTGGATGTTTACGAATGAATATATGATCATTGATGAGCATATAATGAATTTGATAAGCATATGATGAGATTGATGAGAATACGATGAGATTATGATGTTGTGCGGGTTGGTACCCTTATGGATCTAACGGAGATGTGGGCTCATGGACGCATTGCATCGTGATATTGATTTTAATATTGATGCAAGGCATCGTGATGATGGATCTAATGGAGCTGTGGGCTCGTGGACACATGGCGTCAAGATATTGATTTTAATGTTGATGGAAGGCATCATGATGATATTGATTTAATGTTGATGCAAGGCATCGTGATTATGATTGAGTGCTTAGGTGTGAGGTTACGATATCAACCTGTGATGGATGTTTGTACATGCATATCATACCACATGTGATCCCAATGGGGGATGCCCAAATGGGGGCGATTTGTGATCTCAAAGATGGGATGTCCAATTGGGGACGTTATTGATCCTTTCGAGGATGTCCAAATAGGGATGTTATTGATCCTTACGGGGATGTCCAAGTGGGGACGTGAATTATTGATCCCGACGGAGATGCCCAAATGGGGGCGATTTGTGATCCCGACGGGGATGCCCAAATGGGGGCGATTTTTGATCCCGACGGGGATGTCCAATTGGGGACGTTATCGGCCGATCATGCATACGTGCATATAAGGATTAGTATCCTTCCTTAGAGGTTTGATCTGAGAGAAATATCTTGGAGATGGATGTGATGTATGACTAGGGAGATAATTGTTTGTTGTATTGTTCTTTGTGTTGCATGATTTCTATGTGTTATGTGCTACATGTATATATGCCATGCTACTGCTCCTTTTCCTTTGCATGATGATACATGTTTCTTACTCCCTATCTTTTCTTTTTATGTTTTTTATATATATATATATGAAAAGACTTCGTGGAAGATCCAGCTGCGGAGGAGTTGGATGATACTCCATACGAGACTGAGGTCGATGGACGAGCCTAAGGAGTGTTGTCTTATGCTAACATCTTTTGATGTATTCTGCTTAAAGTTTGTACTGAGACACTCTACATGTAAGTATTAATACTGTAGCCCTACTGATAGGGCAACTAATGTATATGATATATATATATCTCTATGTTTTATAGTTGCGTACTCTGATAATGTTGCGTGCATAAAGTTGGTTTACTTCCGCCGCGCGAAGGCAAAATTTCCTGCTACGCTTTACATGATAAAGCAGCTTGCGGTTATAATGCGTTTAAAGGTAGTTAATATATTAGGTTCTTTAAATGGGATTATCCTACGTAAGTGGGGGTCGTCTCATTTTCCCATTTTAAAGACCAAAGACGATTTTAATTTTAAACGAAAACAACAAAGCTGCCTTGTACACGTTTTGCCTCAAATAAAGAAATGGCATTAAAGGATAATAACCATTTGAAAAGATTATATCAAATATGAGTAGGACTTATAGAGTCAGACGGTTGATCACAGACAGGTAATGCAATACTCATTATACAGGTTATTCAACAAAGCAGTTTATATTCAAGTTATCTATTGTATACTTAAACCTATCCTCAGCTATCGGTTTTGTAAAGATATCAGCCCATTGATTTTCAGTTTTAACAAACTTAACATCAAATACACCTTTTTGAACAAAATCTCTTATGAAGTGATGTTTGATTTCTATGTGCTTAGCCTTAGAATGTTGTATGGGATTCTTAGTTAAGCAAATAACACTTGAATTATCACACCAAACAGATATATTATGCTCAAATATAGAGTAATCTTCGAGTTGATGTTTTACCTATAAAAGCTGTGAGCAGCAACTTGCAGCAGAGACATCTTCTGCTTCTGCAGTTGAGAGAGCAATAGTCGTCTGTCTTTTGCTTGACCAGGAGACTAAGTTTGCTCCAATGAAGTGACATCCTCCATTGATGCTTTTCCTTTCAATTCTATCTCCAGCAAAGTCAGCATCACAAAAACCAACTAATCTGTAATCTTGTGTTCTTAAGTACATTAAACCAAGATTAGTGGTTCCAAGCAAATATCTAAAGATTATTTTAACAGCCTTAAGATGAGATTCTTTGGGATCATATTGGAATCTAGCACACATACAGACACTAAACTGAATATCAGGTCTACTAGATGTTAAATAAAGAAGAGATCTAATTATACCTCTGCAGACAGTTGGGTCTACCTTTTTACCTTCCTCATCATTGCTTAGATTAGCATTAGTTTGCATGGGAGTTTTCATGATCTTTGGGCTATCCATTTTGTATTTCTTTAGAATTTCCTTGATGCACTTTTGTTGATGGATGTAGATACCATTACTCGCTTGCTTGATTTGCAGTCTAAGGAAGAACTTCAATTCTCCCGTCATGCTCATTTCAAATTCTGCTTGCATCAGCTCAGAGAATTCTTTGCACAATTTTTCATTAATAGCTCCAAAAATAATATCATCAACATATATATGAACTACTATGAAGTTATCTTCTGAGCATTTCTTAAATAAAATTTGTATCAACTTTTCCTCTTATAAAGCCATTATTCATAAGAAAAGAACTAAGTCTATCATACCATGCTCTAGGCCCTTGTTTTAAACCATATAAATCTTTTTTAAGTTTGAAAACATGATCTGTTTTTCATTATCTTCAAAACCAAGAGGTTGTTTAACATAAACTTCTTCTTCAATTATTCCATTTAAAAAAGCACTTTTTACATCCATTTGAAATAAAGTGATTTGATGTTGTGCATCATATGATATGAGTATGCGAATAGCTTCTATTCTAGCTACAGGTGCAAAAGTCTCAGTATAGTCAATACCTTCTTGTTGGTTGTAGCCCTGAGCTACTAACCTTGCTTTGTTTTTGACGACTTTGCCATCTTCATCTAGCTTGTTTCTGAAAACCCATCTTGTTCCTATAACAGACTTGTCTGTTGGTTTGGAGACAAGTTTCCAGACATCATTCCTCTTGAATTGATTAAGTTCCTCTTGCATGGCAAGAATCCAACTTTCATCTTCAAGAGCTTCCTCAATATTCTTTGGTTCAATTTCAGATAAAAAAGCCATATTGCTTGACTCTCTTGAGATAGATATGGTTCTAACACCTTCAGAGGGACTTCCAATGATAAGATCTTCAGGATGATGAACTTTGAATTTCCAGTGTCTTCTAAGATCATCATGCTGATGTTGACTTGACTATTGACTCATCTGCTCCACTTGTCTGATAGATTCCTTAGCAGACTCAATTTTAGATACGTCTGGCTATTGATTCGTCTGCATGGTAAGGTTTAGTCCTGCAAGATCATCTTCTAGATCTGATAGTTCCCTATCAGTCTTTAAATTATCATTGAATTTTACATGAATGGATTCCTTAACAATAGAGGTTCTAGAGTTAAAAACTCTATATGCCTTAGACATTTCAGAATATCCAATGAAGATACCTTTGTCTACCTTGGAGTCAAACTTTCCAAGTTGATCCTTAGTATTTAGGATGAAGCATTCACATCCAAATGGATGGAAGTAAGATATGTTGGGTTTTCTACCTTTCCACAATTCATAAGGAGTCTCCTTTAAGATAGACCTTATAAGTATTCTATTTTGCACATAACATTCAGTGTTTACTGCTTCAGCCCGGAAATACTTATGGAGATTATTTTCAATGAGCATTGACCTAACCATCTCTTGCACAGATCTGTTCTTTCTCTCAACCATTCCATTTTGCTGTGGAGTTCTAGGTGCAGAGAAGTTGTGAGAGATTCCATTCTCTCCACAAAATAGTCTAAATTTCTCATTTTCAAATTCTCCCCCATGATCACTTCTAAGGGTAGAAATACAGAAACCTTGCTCATTTTGTACTTTCTTACAGAATGCAGAGAAGGCCTTAAAAGAGTCATCCTTGTGGGTTAAGAAAAGTACCCATGTAAATCTAGAATAGTCATCAACAATGACAAATCCATATTTCCTTCTAGCTAAACTTGCAACACTAATGGGTCCAAATAGATCCATGTGTAACAGCTGAAGTGGTCTAGAGGTTGATACAAGGTTTTTTGATTTGAAACTTGATTTTACTTGTTTACCTTTCAGCCGTGTATCACATAAAATATCTTTTTTAAAACTAATATCAGGCAATCCTCTCACAAGGTTATCCTTTTTCAATTTCGAAATAAGTTTCATACTAGCATGTCCTAGTTTCTTATGCCATAACCATCTTTCATCCTCTTTAGACATCAGATAGATTAAAATTTTATCTGAAAGTTCAGTTAGCTCAATCTTATAAAGATTTTGCTGTCTATTAGCTGAAAAGAGGGTCTTGCCACTCTTGTCTTTGACTATGCATTCATTTTTAGTGAAAGAGACATCAAATCCACTATCACATAATTGACTTAAGCTAAGTAAATTGTCTCTTAGTCCTTCAACCATAAGCACATTAGAGATTGAGGGAAAAGGAGGTTTACCACTAATTGTACCAACTCCAATTACTTTTCCTTATTAGTTGCCTCCAAAGGCAACATAGCCACCATTTTTAGACTAGAGGTCTTGGAACATAGACCTTTCTCCTGTCATATGTCGTGAGCAGCCACTGTCCAGGTACCAGCAGAGGCGTTTGCTTTGTCCTATTAAGGATATCTGGAACAGAAATTATTTTATCTTTAGGTACCCATATTTTTCTGGGTCCTTTTCTGTTAGTTCTAGGAGTCTATGAAGACTTCCTTTTCTTCTTGTGAAGACACTTAGACATAACATGTCCAGTTTTTCCATAGAAGTTATAGACGGGTCTAATTCTACTGGAGTGGGTTTAATGTAGACAGTTGAGGTTTTTGTTGATACTTTATGATCAGCTTGATGATCATATCCAATGCCTTCTTTGTTAAGAGAGTGTCTCTGACATCCAAGCAGTTTTGTCAGATTATCTCTGCCATTAACAAATCTAGCAAGATCAGAAGTGAGCTCCTTCACTTTCTGTTGAAGTGTGACAACCTCTTTAGAATGTGGTGTTTCACTTGAGATCGAAGCTTCATCAGACTTTTCAGTCCTCAGCTGGCTATTCTGTTTGGCCAACATCTCACACTCTTGAGATTTTTATTTATGCTCAGTGAGGAGCTTAACATAATTTCTCCTGAGGGATTTGAAGGCCTTAGATAAGCCTTTGGATTCCTCTACCAGCTCATCATAAGCATCATGCAATTCCTCAAGTTCAGAATGTACCTCAGTTTCAGGTTCTGAATCTGTATTGGCCATCAGACAGAGATTAGCTTCCTCTTCTGTCTCTTCTGCTTCAGAAGATGAACATTCAAGATCTTCCCATGTGGGCGTCATTCCTTTCTTCTTCTTTATGAAGAATTCCTTTTTGGAAGCTTTCTTCAATTCAAAAGAGGGCATTCAGGTTTGATGTGACCAGGCTTCTTGCACTCATAGCAGACAACAGGACTCTTGTCTGTTGATGTGGATTCCTTGTTGAATTTTCTGAAAGGCTTCTCCTTTCTGAACTTCTTCTTTCTCCAGAGCCTTTTCATCTTTCTGGTCATGAGAGAAGTCTCTTCATCACTGTCAGAATCCTCATTTTCAGACTCGTCTATGTCACAGTCAGACTCGTCTGCCCTTGAAGTTTTTAAGGCTTTAGATGCCTTTAGATCAACCTTTAGAGCAATGGCTTTGCTCTTTTTTATTGACACATCTTCATTGAGATCTTGCTCATGAACAGTGAGTATGCCAAGAAGTTCATCCATAGTCAAGGGAGTGCGATCCTTGGCTTGAGATATAGCAGTGACAAGAGGTCTCCACTGCCTTGGAAGACTTCTGAGAATCTTAGCAACTTTCTCAGCATTAGTATATATTTTACCAAGAGATTTCAAACCATTAATAATAGTTTGGAATCTAACAATCATTTGAGCAACAGATTCACCTTCATCCATAGTGAATAATTCATATTTTCTAACGGGAATAGAAATTTTAGATTCTTTTACCTTTGCAATTCCTTCATATGTGACAGATAAGGAGTCCCACATTTTTGTAGCAGAATCACAAGCACATCCCTTTTCAAATTCTTCTAGACTGAGAACACAGATTATAGCATATCTGGCTTTATGGTTTAGATCCCATCTTGTCTTTCTGTAGGAGCCCACGGAGCCTTTGGCTTGTCTGAGCCGTCATCATTTCGAGGAGTGTAAGGACCATCAGTGATGACATCCCATACATCAGAGTTTGTTGACAAAATGAACCAGTGAAATCTTTCTTTCCAGTAGCTGTAATTTACACCATTGAAGAAAGGGGGTCTAGTCATGGATCCTCCTTCAAGTTGGGGGTTTCCACTTGAGCTAGTTCCAAAAGTCATTGTCTATTCTTCAGGATCTTTTCTCTACAATGTTAGATGCTCAACCTAGAGGCTGAGCTCTGATACCAACTGAAATAGACAGATGCAAATACTAGAAGGGGGTTGAATGGTGTTTGACAAATTTAAGCGGAATAAAGAAAAATTTTCGCAAGCACAGACGGGTGTAAGGAATAGACGAGTAGACTAAGACAGGTCAATCAGACTAATAACTCGTCTGAAGGTTTTTACAAAAAACACAAATTCATGCGAGATGAAAATAGTTTGATAAACACAATTAAAAACCCTTTAGTTAAATGATAGCTAAGATAAATAATCAAACTAAAGAGTTAAGGGAAAGAGAGCGATCACTCAGCAGGTTTTATCCTGGTTCACCCCTTAACAAATGAGGCTACGTCCGGTCCTTGGCAGCACTAAGTTTTCTCACTATAATTGAATCAGGTTGCAGGACAGACAAGTATTATTTTCACACCTAGCCTCTTTAGGCTCCAGACAAGTATTGTTTGCACACCTAGCCTCTTCGGGCTCAGACGAGTATTGTTTTCACACCTAGCCTCTCCAAGCTCAGACGGGTTTGTTTGGGAGAAGTTGTAAAGTAAATTACAATTTCCAAGTCTTTCATAAGCACTCAGACGAGTGTATTAAATGAGAAGTTCTAAAAGACAACATAATAACTTCAAATGATTGAAGAATAAATAATGAAAGAATGAAGATATAAATGCACAGAGTAATTGCTCTTTGAATGCTGTGATCGTTCTCTTCTCTTGTCTCTGCTTGAGTCTTCAAAGTCTTCTTCATTAAATTGGCTTCAAGATTTTAAAGCTGTTAGACATATTATTTGGAAGCTTGGCCTCTTGCAGATCTTCATTAAATGCAAAAGAGTCGTTCTGATCAGCCGTTAATGCCTTGAGAACTTCGCTTGTTCTCTCTCTTCAGAATGATAAAGACTTCTGATACACCTTTGGTCTTAGCAGGTCTTCATACTTGCTTTTTGCCATAAGAAGGAAGCCTTTCCCTTTTGGTGTAAGTTGCAGTTGTATTCAGGCAAAGCACTTTGTTGAAATTCCTTTTCAGAGACGAGACAGCTTTCATCCAATATATTCTTCAACGTTAGTCACCAGACGGGTGAGTAACTTCATTAGGCGGGTTGACTCTTAATAAAGAGATGACGTCAGTTGCGTAGTCTTTCAGACAGGTGAGTCTTCCTTTGATCAAACGGTTGAAAACTTTATTAGACGAGTTGAAGGGATTTCTTCAACGCTGGTCAACATACTGGTGAAGACTTCGTTAAACGGGTGAACTTTAATAGTTCAGACGGGTGAACTTCTCATAGTTGTAACATCCTAAAATTTCAATATACTTAATTTAATAAAAATATTAAGCTATTATAAGGTTTAGTGTAAAAAATTATTAATATAAAAGCTTGTTGGAAATATTTAGTTATTACAAATATGCAATATTTAAAAGAAAATAATATTTTAAATTATATAAAAGAAGAAGCGTGAGGCCCAAGTGGAAAGAAGTTGCACTTCATCATTCAATTATAATTTTAGCTTTGGTCAAATAGGCTCCAGTGCAACTCACTTGTAGCAAACTTCATGATTAGAAGAATAGAGTTGGTTTCATAATAAAAATCTATTAGGGTCCGTGAAATTATAAAATAGAAAACGAGATTGGTTTTGAAACCCATCTCACTAGCGCCGCTGACAGCAAAAGAAGACAGGAAACTGAGCAACTAATAGAGAAAAAGAATAACACTGATTCAAGAACGTTAGCAAGAGGAGATTAGGATTCTTACTGAAATGCTAGGATTTATTTGAAGCTTTTGAAGGTCTTCAAGAGGTGAGTAGAAATACTTTTTCTCACCCTTTCCATGGTACAAATTATCTTGGGGTATGGGTTATGCTTTCAAAATACGTTTTTTTGGAAAATAATCCTAATTTGGTCAAATCCTGATTTTACAAAATTGGGGGTTTTTTCTTTTAAGGTGTTTCTGCTGTCAATTAAATATTTATTATTGAGATTGATGCCATGATATATATGATACATACGTGATTTGGTTGAATTGACATGCTATATGCACTATTTGATGATATTTGTGATATTGGCATGATTCAATAACTGTTAATATGATGAATGTTGTCTGCTGCAATACCGCCTATGATAGGGGTATCGAAAGTAACATTGCCAATTAATTGGGGTGTCGAAAATAACTGTTAATATGTTGAATGTTGTTTGCTGCAATACCGCCTATGATAGGGGTATCAAAAGTAACACTGCCAATGAATTGGGGTGTCAAAATATGAAATACCGTCATAATGGGGTATCGAAAGTAACATCGCCACACGTTGGGATGTCGAAATGAGTAATACCACCAGTGTACAATGGTTGGTATCGAAATGAGTAATGTCACTGAAGAGAATGTGACATCGAAATACCTTCATGAGTAAGGTAGGCAATGGGACGCCACTGTTATGTGCAGTTTGAAAGTCATATGACATATGAGGATATTTGAGATTATTTGATATATGAGATCTTGGCATACTTGATTCATGATATGTTAGTGATGATTATTTGTTGCCAATAATAATTTATATTATTATTATTTTATTATACATAATTTTGAAAATAGCGGGTACCATGGACACTTTTTCCGGTCACCGCACCAGCTGAGAACAATGCTTTTGTGAAGACCTTTTAAAAATGTATTTCTGTTCATTGGGATTTTATATCTCATTAGTAGTATTGTTTTCAGAGCCTGAGGACGTCCCTGTTGAGCAACCAGATATTTTGAAGACTCTCTCTTTAGTTTTAGAGCTTGGTTAGTATTATACGGTATATGTCAGGGAGGACCTTTATTATCTTTTAGTTATTTTCTTATGCGAGATGTTATAGACGCCCTGTTTTGAGGTTTTGAAACTGATTATGTTATTTCAGTTTTGAATTAATGTAAACAATTATTTTGGATTAATATTATATTCAGTATTTACTCAGTATTTATTTAAGAAAATTTTTATTTTCCTGGTTTTATTTAAATTATTAATTTGGGTTACTAATATAACGAAGGGCGTTACAATAGTTCAGACGTGTGAACTTTTCGTAGTTCAGACTTATGAACTTCTATTTGGATCCAGATGGATGATAACATGCTAAAGCTCAGTTCATATAGACACTTAATGTTTTAATCTGCACACTGAGTAGACGAGTTAAACACCACAGACGGGTTCAATGAAATCATTGAATTACTATTTTAATCTCATCAAAACTAAGGTAAATGCACATCATACATTTTGGAGACTCAACAACTATAGTGTCGTAACACGTGTCATTGCGTGTTGCCCTGTCGCACGACCGAGTGTTTTCATCCACAATTTCCCCGCGTAACCCTTAGTTAGAATATTATATTTGTTATTTTTAGGATATCCTTAAAAAAATATTGTACTCAATTCACGACCTAATTTTAATATGCTAACCCTCCATTAATTAATTAATTAATCAATTAATCGCTTGGTTAGCGTTTCATCGTGTTCGGGACCTGTTCTTCCTCGTTTTTGAACTTTCTATGCTTGTTCCAAGGCCAAATTGTCCCAAATTTGAACCATGGCCTCCTCAACACATAAAGAACATAATTAAGCCCTTAATTATGCTTAATTAATGTCCCACACCATGAACAAGAAAACGGGGTGTTACATTATTACACCTCTTAAAAAGAATTTTGTCCTCAAAATTCGACGTACCTTTTTGAACAGACTCGGATACTGTTGTTGCATGTCCTCTTCTCTTTCCCAGGTAGCATATCCTGTTGTTGCATCCCATATGACCTTGATTAAGGGAATCTGCTTCCCGCGGAGTTCTTTCACTCTTCTATCCTCGATCCGTACAAGCAGTGCTTCATATTCCAAGTTCTCCCTTATCTGAATTGATTCAGGCTCTATCATGTGTGATGGATCAGGATGGTATTTCTGAGTAGGGATACATGGAATACATTATGAATATTGGATAGTTTGGGAGGTACAGCAATTTGGTAGGCAACTGGACCAATTCGGCGAAGAATTTGATATGGTCCACTGAATCTAGGTGTAAGCTTTCTGGATTTGATTGCCCTGCCAATTCTAGTTCTTAGAGTGACTCTCATAAATACATGGTCGCCTTCCTGAAACTCCAAAGGTCTCCTCCTATCGGGATCAATTACTTAGTGCCTCAACCACAACCTATACTGAACTACAACCAATACCCCCGGCCCATTTCTCATTTCAACATAATCACATCAATGGGATCTCTAGGTTGAGCACTACAACACATAAGTCCTCAAGTCTCCCCACCACAAGTCCATCACCCAAATTGTCAAGATTATTGTCTATTTATACTTATGCAAAGATAATCACAAAATTCAGGAAATAAGCAATTATAATCATGATAATTAAGCATATCAAGCATATAGAATGTTCGTAAATGTGATGTCCCCGGAAAGGGTTTTACATTAGTGGTATCAGAGCTGGGCGAATCTTTTCAGGCTTGGGGTTTGGTCTGTCATCGTTTGTGTTGCATTCTCTCTGTTTTTTCTCTGTTTGTTTCTATGTTGTTGTTTCAGAAAGGAGATGGTGTTGGAAAGGATGATGACTTCGGTCTATCCTTTTGTGTTGTTTGTCCTCTGTGTTATTGTTTCTGAAAGGAGACAATGTTGGAAAGGATGATGACCTTGGTCTATCCTTTTGTGTTGTTGTTTCTGGAAGGAAGAAAGCAATTGATTGTTATTCTCTACATTATTATTTCTGAAAAGAAATTATATTGGATAGAATAGTGATGTTCTTTCTTTATTTTATGTATACCTATTCTGAGTTTGGTGGAGAGAAGCTGCCAGTTGCTGGGGTCTGAGGACATAGTTGTAGCTTGCAAAGTCCTTCAGAACGAGTTTCTGAATGAGTATCTTCCGACGAGTGTACGACACATTGAAATAAGTGGAGTTTCTACGGCTACGTCAAGGAGGAATGTCCATTGAGGAGTATGCTGATCGCTTTGAGTCCCTGTTGAAGTGTTCGAGGTATCTCTAGCTTCATCCCAGTAAGGAGTGGAGGTGCTTGAGGTTTGAAGAAGGTTTGCAGAATGAGTTTCGAGGAGCAGGGCTACCTCTCACGATCAGAGAGTTCTTGATGAACGAGTGCTTCCTAATCGAAAATCTGATGAAGACTTGCGAAGAAAGGCGGCGTCACCTTGGACCCTCTAGGTTCATAAGAGGCATCAACACCAGGTCCCAACGGAAGCCATAAGCAAAGCCATCGAGGAACCAGCCGCAACAACAACAGTCTTATGAAAAGAGTAGCAAGGGAACTCGTCAGTTCGTAGTGCCTACGCAATGGTGCAAGAAGCATGGTAGGGGCCAAGCAACCAGAGGCTGCAACTCAAAGGAAGTCGTTTGCTTCAGATGTGGAAGACCTGGTCATGTCGTACGTGTTAGCGAGCAGCAACCTTTCAGAGGGAGTAGTAAGTCTAGTTAGTCAATGACTTCAACACTGCGATGCAGGAAATGCGGGGACGGCCACGAAACAAAGTGCTGCAACTTTTAACATAAAGCCATAGAGATGCAGCTCCAAAAGATAAGGTGCTCAGAGATGCAGCTCCGCCAAAGAACAGACTTAATAAAAGTAAAAATAGTCTAAGATGGCCACAAGGACGAACACCACTCAGAAGGATGTTTCCCAGACTCTATGCAACTAATAAGAGACATTTTTACCTAAGAAGAGGTACTGAATGCACTGGTGGAAAAGTCCACCTAGCATTCCACTCCCAATAACCACATAGACGACGAAACAAGTGAAGATTAGCAATGAGGTGAATATGACACCTTCCTCCACGATTCTCGCCGATGGTGATCGAAACCCATACGAGGTACTTCATAAACTAATCCATAAAGCCAGACGTCCAAACACTCGCACCTAGTGAAGTCCATATAGAAACCCGTCTGAAGCGTCGGATGAAGTCTCGACATTATCGTCTTCTAAATATAGTACACATACAGAGAAAACAAAGCAACCGAGCAATGGAGGTAAGTTTCCCATAATCAACAAAACTTATGGTGAAGGAAAATTGTACGACTCACAGATATATCAGACATAACATGGCATACGATACATCATCAGCACATAGTCCATAACAACAACACGATGAGATGACCCGCTGTCCCATTAAAGAACCTAAATTATTAACTAATCATAACCGTATTATAAAGGTTAGCACGCTTTATAAATCAAACGAAGCGAAGCGGAAAAAAAGATAAAAGCGTAAACAACACTATGCTAAAGCATGCATGCATCAAAGTAACGCAGTTAAAACATAAAGATATTTATACATGTATCAACTGCCCCATCAATAGGGCTACAGTAGTAACATATACACAAAGGTACATCAGAAACCAACTCTAACAAAATACATCCAAAGGTCAAGAAACTCTCACACTAACAACACTCACCACCCCCACTCAAGCAACACACTCTTAGCACAAACGCACTGGCGAAAATCCTGTCACCGACGACGATGATATCCTGAACTACACTGTCCCTCACAATAAATGCGCCTATAGACCCGAAAGGGCGCATACTCGGGTGAGGAGCTAAACACTACTATCATCCGTCGCCTCGTCATACTCTGATACTGCTCTGATCCCTGCTGCTGTCTCGTAGCATGAACGCTTGTCTGCTAATGCAATGAGAAGATGTCATTGCCCTCGGGTGCTGCCTCCACTCCATCATTCTCTAGACGATCGTCATCTGCTCGTTGAAGAGCGGTAACACATACATAGAAAAAGATATAGGGAGATAAGAACATGTTTATCATCAAATATGGGAGAGGGCAATAGTATAACATGTAAACATGTAGCACGCATCACATACAATAATCAACACTCCAAACAAACATCTCCTGAGTCATACAAAACAACCATTTGAAAAGTTATTCTCTTAGATCAAACCTCTATGAGGGATACTAATCGCTATATGCATGTCGGCCAATTTCATCATGTCCCCGGTTGGACATCCCCGTCGGTCTCAATAACGTCCCCAATTGGACATCCCCGTCAGGATCAATACATCACATCCCCAATTGGACATCCCTGTAAGGATTAATAATGTCCCCAATTAGACATCTCGCCTCGGGATCGGTGGTACACATCTCGCCCCCATTGGGATCAAATATGCTATGATATGTAGCAAACATCCATCAGAGGTTGCTACTGGAACCTCACACCTAAGCACTCGGCAACAGTCACGATGCATTGCATCCAAGATAACATCAACATCAACATCAACAGAACGCCTTCCGTCCACGGGCCACACGTCGACGGTCATAACCATGACAGTATCAACCCGAACAACATCACAATCTCACCATACTCTCATCAACAATCATCCAGGAAATCACAAGAATAAAATATCACAGTAATAAGTACGCCAATATAGATATCATCACGTTGACAAATACACAGATAATCACATAGGCAGTTCAATATATCAACCTCGACAATCACGTCATCTAGCCTAGGGTATCATCTTAGCGATGATAGACCAAAGATAACTACACCTGAGGTCTAGGTGCTTTGTCCAGGGCTCAACCTTTAGTAGGGTTTAAGGCTCCCCTACACATGCATACATACTATACTAAGCATGCCTTCCCGATAATAACAATTTCTTTCTCCCTACCTGGCGAGGTCTTTGTATCGTTTGAAGGTCACATTTCACGTATGCAATCCCGAGGAAACTCCAACTCGTCAAGATCCTGTCCTCCAATTATAAAGAACCAGGACCAACAAGGGCATAAGCACAGACACCAAACTAACGCCAATCAAGAAATTCATCGTTGTCATGCAATTAATATGTCTAAATTCAAGCCCCAGATGTCTATTTTTTAGATATGTGCCCAGTTAGTTTTCTATAAAAAGTTATGACTCCATGAACACACAGACATCAAGCTGTCAAGAAATTCCAGAACTGTAGTTAGTAAAAAGAGTGAACGAATGGTCAAATGATCATGGAAAATTTTGAAAATTTAACTGGAGGTACCCAGCTCATGGACGAACAAAATGAAACTAATCCTATGTAAAAACTCAAAGCCAATAATTCAGAAAACACCACGCACTGGGACTATTTTACACAGCATTTGCCAGAAATCCGAGTTCATCAACATGCACTTTAAAAATCCATTTCTCTTCATCGAAGCATGCGAAAATTCCAAATCCTCAACCAAATTTTAGTCTTACTACAATATCAACCCAGAAAACCAAATATAAGTTCATACCTAAGAGGGTAGATGAAAGGAGAGTGTGATGGATGGTGAAATCAATGGGTGGAGTAGGAAGAGCTTGGCAGGATGAGTGTTTTCTTCAACTATAGCCCCTTGGAATGGACACTCCTAAGCCACCATTGAAGTTCCCAAAGTTCTAAGAATGGCTTCCCAAGGAGAATTTCTTCTACCTTCTTTGCTGGTCCAGGCGCAAATGTCGAGAAGAAAGATACTTTAGTGTAGTGTTTACCACTTTTATTACCATAGGCATATTATATTATGTCAGTGGAAAACACATGTCACCATGTTAGGCCATCTAGGTGATAGTGGGCTAGGTGTCATGATCTTAGAGGATTAGGCTTATGTTAGTGGAGTCCATGTGTCACTATTGAAATATACAGATGCAAACACAAGAAGGGGTTGAATGGTGTTTGACAAATTTAAGCTGAATAAAAAAAATTTTTCGCAAGCACAGACGGGTGTAAGGAATAGATGAGTAGACTAAGACAGGTCAATCAGACTAATAGCTCGTCTGAAGGTTTTTACTGAAAACACACAATCATGCAAGATGAAAATAGTTTGATAAACACAATCAAAAACCCATTTAGTTAAATGATAGTTAAGATAAATAATCAAACTAAAGAGTTAAGGGAAAGAGAGAGATTTCTCAGCATGTTTTATCCTAGTTCACCCCTTAACAAATGAGGCTATGTCCGGTCCTTGGTAGCACCAAGTTTTCTCACTATAACTGAATTAGGTTACACGACAGACAAGTATTATTTTCACACCTAGCCTCTTCAGGCTCCAGACAAGTATTGTTTGCACACCTAGCCTCTCCAGGCTCAGACGAGTATTGTTTGCACACCTAGCCTCTTCAGGCTCAGACGGGTTTGTTTGAGAGAAGTTGTAAAGTAAATTACAATTTGCCAGTCTTTCACAAGCACACAGACAAGTGTATTAAATGTGAAGTTCTAAAAGAATACGTAATAACTTCAAATGATTGAAGAATAAATAATGAAAGAATGAAGATATAAATGCACAGAGTAATTGCTCTTTGAATGCTGTGTTCATTCTCTTCTCTTGTCTCTGCTTGAATCTTCAAAGTCTTCTTCATTAAATTGGCTTCAAGATTTTAAAGTCGTTATACACATTATTTGGAAACTTGGCCTCTTGCAGATCTTCATTAAATGCAAAAGAGTCGTTTTGATCAGCCATTAAAGCCTTGAGAACTTCGCTTGTTCTCTGTCGTCAGAGTGATAAAGACTTCTAATACACCTGTAGTCTTAGCAGGTCTTTATACTTGCTTTTTGCCATCAGAGGGAAGACTTTCCCTTTTGGTGTAAGTTACCGTTGTATTCAGGCAAAGCACTTTGTTGAAATTCCTTTTCAAAGACGAGACAGCTTTCATCCAATATATTCTTCAACGCTAGTCACCAGACGAGTGAGTAACTTCATTACACGGGTTGGCTCTTAATGAAGAGATGACGTCAGTTGCGTAGTCTTTCAAACAGGTGAGTCTTCCTTTGATCAGACGGTTGAAAACTTTATCAGACGAGTTGAAGGGATTTCTTCAACGATGGTCAACAGACTGATGAAGATTCATTAGACGGGTGAACTTTAATAGTTCAGACGGGTGAACTTCTTATAGTTGAGACGTGTGAACTTTTCATAGTTCAGACGTGTGAACTTCTGTTTAGATCCAGACGGATGATAACACGCTAAAGCTCAGTTCATATAGACAGTTAATGTTTTAATCTGCACACTGAGTAGAGGAGTTAAACACCACAGACGGGTTCAATTAAATCATTGAGTAACTGTTTTAATCGCATCAAAACTAAGCTAAATGCACATCAGACATTTTGGAGACTCAACAATCTCCCCCTTTTTGATGATAACAAAACATGTTAAATGATTTAATGAACTTATGAAAATTCATGTACAGTAGACATGTATGTGTTAGACAATTGTAACATAATCAGACAGGTTATACATTGTTCCATTATTACAACATACTCAGACAGATAAGCACTGATCTTTTTATCTTAGTCTTATCTTAGTATTTTTTCACCCTGTTGACGTTATCATCAAAAACAATAAAAAGAGACAGAGGGAAAAGAAAAGATAACGTTATTTATTATATTTCCATATCAGACGGATAAACATTTGTTCATGTCAGCTTATAACATTAAAACATTTTTCATTTAGCTTTCTCCCCCTTTTGACATCCGCAAAAAGATAAAAACAGAGAAACAGAGAAGATAATTTTATTTAACCACCATTGGCTGTGTACCAGGTAAAATTTTTTTTTAAAAAAGAATTACAAAAAGGTACTAAAAAGAACAAAAAAGAAAGAAATACAAGTTTGTTCTTGGGTTTGCCTAAGGAATTTTTCAACTGCTCCCCCTGAGCAGATGCATCCTCCTGATCGTTTTAAAAAACGAAGAGAAAGATATTTGAAAACGTAAGAACAAAATACCTTTTAAAAGAAAAAAGGTTTTCCCTTTTTAAAGACCAAAGATAGTTTTAATTTTAAACGAAAATAACAAAGCTGCCTTGTATACGTTTTGCCTCAGATATAGAAATGGCATTAAAGGATAATAACCATTTGAAAAGATTATATCAAATATGAGTATGACTTATAGAGTCAGACGGTTAATCACAGATAGGTAATGCAATACTCATTAGACAGGTTATTCAACAAAGCAGTGTATATTCAAGTTATCTCTTATATACTTAAACCTATCCTCAGCTAATGGTTTGGTAAAGATATCAGCCCATTGATTTTCAGTTTTAACAAACTTAACATCAAATACACCTTTTTGAACAAAATCTCTTATGAAGTGATGTTTGATTTCTACCTTTCCACAATTCATAAGGAGTCACCTTTAAGATAGACCTTATATGTATTCTATTTTGCACAGAACATGCAGTGTTTACTGCTTCAGCCCGGAAGTACTTAGGGAGATTATTTTCATTGAGCATTGACCTAACCATCTCTTGCAGAGATCTGTTCTTTCTCTCAACCACTCCATTTTGCTGTGAAGTTCTAGGTGCAGAGAAGTTGTGAGAGATTCCATTCTCTTCACAGAACAGTCTGAATTGCTCATTTTCAAATTCTCCCCCATGATCACTTCTAAGGGTAGAAATATAGAAACCTTGGTCATTTTGTACTTTCTTACAGAATACAGAGAAGGCCTTAAAAGACTCATCCTTGTGGGTTAAGAAAAGTACCCATGTAACTCTAGAATAGTCATCAACAATGACAAATCCATATTTCCTTCCAGCTAAATTTGCAACAATAACAGGCCCAAACAGATCCATGTGTAACAGCTGAAGTGGTCTAGAGGTTGATACAAGGTTTTTTGATTTGAAACTTGATTTTACTTGTTTACCTTTCAGACGTGCATCACAGAAAACATCTTTCTTAAAACTAATATCAGGCAATCCTCTCACAAGGTTATCCTTTTTCAATTTTGAAATATGTTTCATACTAGCATGTCCTAGTTTCTTATGCCATAACCATCTTTCATCCTCTTTAGGCATCAGATAGATTACACTTTGATCTGAAAGTTCAGTTAGCTCAATCTTATAAAGATTTGCTATCTATTAGCTGAAAAGAGGGTCTTGCCACTATTGTCTTTGACTATGCATTCATTTTTAGTGAAAGAGGCATCAAATCCACTATCATATAATTGACTTACGCTAAGTAAATTGTGTCTTAGTCCTTCAACCATAAGCACATTAGAGATTGAGGGAAAAGGAGGTTTACCACCAATTGTACCAACTCCAATTACTCTTCCTTTTTAGTTGCCTCCAAAGGCAACATATCAACCATTTTTAGATTGGAGGTCTTGGAACATAGACCATTCTCCTGTCATATGTCACGAGCAGCCATTGTCTAGGTACCAGCAGAGGCACTTGCTTTGTCCAATGCCTTCTTTGTTAAGAGAGTGTCTCTGACATCCAAGCAGTTTTGTCAGATTATCTCTGACATTAACAAATCTAGCAAGATTAGAAGTGAGCTCCTTCACTTTCTGTTGAAGTGTGACAACTTCTTCAGAATGTGATGTTTCACTTAAGATCGAATCTTCATAAAACTTTTCAGTCCTCAGCTGGCTATTCTCTTTGGCCAGCATCTCACACTCTTGAGATTTTTGTTTATGCTTACTGAGGAGTTTAACATAATTTCTCTTGAGGGATTTGAGGGCTTTAGATAAGCCTTTGGATTCCTCTACCAGGTCATCATAAGTATCATGCAATTCCCTCAAGTTCGGAATGTACCTCAGTTTCAGGTTTTGAATTTGTGTTGGCCATCAGACAGAGATTAGCTTCATCTTCTATCTCTTCTCCTTCAGAAGATGAACATTCAAGATCTTCCCATGTGGGCGTCATTCCTTTCTTCTTCTTTATGAAGAATTTCTTTTTGGAAGCTTTCTTTAAAAGAAGGAATTCAGGTTTGATATGAGTAGGCTTCTTGCACTCATAGCAGACAACAAGACTCTTGTCTATTGATGTGGATTCCTTGTTGAATTTTCTAAAATGCTTCTCCTTTCTGAACTTCTTCTTTCTCCAGAGATTTTTCATCTTTCTGGTCATGAGAGAAGTCTCTTCATCACTGTTAGAATCCTCATTTTCAGACTCGTTTATGTCACAGTCAGACTCGTCTGCCCCTGAAGCTTTTAAGGCTTTAGATGCCTTTAGATCAACCTTTAGAGCAATGGCTTTGCTCTTTTTTATTGACATCTTCATTGAGCTCTTGCTCATGAACAGTGAGTGCGCCAAGAAGTTCATCCATAGTCAAGGAAATGAGATCCTTGGCTTGAGATATAGCAGTGACAAAAGGTCTCCACTGCCTTGGAAGACTTCTGAGAATCTTAGCAACTTTCTCAGCATTAGTATATATTTTACCAAGAGATTTCAAACCATTAGTAATAGTTTGGAATCTACCAATCATTTGAGCAATAGATCCACCTTCATCCATAGTGAATAATTCATATTTCCTAACAAGAATAGAAATTTTAGATTCTTTTACCCTTGCAGTTCCTTCATGCGTGACAGATAAGGAGTCCCACATTTTCTTTAGCAGAATCACAAGCACATCCCTTTTCAAATTCTTCTGGACTGAAAGCACAGATTATAGCATATCTGACTTTATGGTTTAGATCCTATCTTGTCTTTTCTGCAGGGGTCCACTGAGCCTTTGGCTTGTCTGAGCCATCATCATTTCGAGGAGTGTAAGGACCATTAGTGATGACATCCCATACATCCGAGTTTGTTGACAAAATGAACCAGTGAAATCTTTCTTTCCAGTAGTTGTAATTTACACCATTGAAGAAAGGGGGTCTGGTCATGGATCCTCCTTCAGGTTGGGGGTTTCCACTTGAGCTAGCTCCACAAGTCATTGTCTATTCTTCAGGATCTTTCCTCTACACTATTAGGTGCTCAACCTAGAGGTTGAGCTCTGATACCAACTGAAATAGACAGATGCAAACACTAGAAGGGGTTGAATGGTGTTTGACAAATTTAAGCGGAATAAAGAAACTTTTTTGCGAGCATAGACAGGTGTAAGGAATAGACGAGTAGACTAAGACAGGTCAATCAGACTAATAACTCGTCTGAAGGTTTTTACAGAAAACACACAATCGTGCAAGATGAAAATAGTTTGATAAACACAATTAAAAACCTCTTTAGTTAAATGGGAGTTAAGATAAATAATCAAACTAAAGAGTTAAGGGAAAGAGAGAGATTTCTCAGCATGTTTTATCCTAGTTCACCCCTTAACAAATGAGGCTATGTCCGGTCCTTGGTAGCACCAAGTTTTCTCACTATAACTGAATTAGGTTACACGACAGACAAGTAATATTTTCACACCTAGCCTCTTCAGGCTCCAGACAAGTATTGTTTGCACACTTAGCCTCTCCGGGCTCAGACGAGTATTGTTTGCACACATAGCCTCTCCAGGCTCAGACGAGTTTGTTTGAGAGAAGTTGTAAAGTAAAATACAATTTGCAAGTCTTTGACAAGCACTCAGACGAGTGTATTAAATGTGAAGTTCTAAAAGACAACGTAATAACTTCAAATGATTGAAGAATAAATAATGAAAGAATGAAGATATAAATGCACAGAGTAATTGCTCTTTGAATGCTGTGTTCGTTCTCTTCTCTTGTCTCTGCTTGAATCTTCAAAGTCTTCTTCATTAAATAAGCTTCAATATTTTAAAGCCGTTAGACACATTATTTGGAAGCTTGGCCTCTTGCAGATCTTCATTAAATGCAAAAGAGTCGTTCTGATCAGCCATTAAAGCCTTGAAAACTTCGCTTGTTCTCTCTCATCAGAATGATAAAGACTTCTGATACACCTTTGGTCTTAGCAGGTCTTTATACATGCTTTTTGCCGTTAGAGGGAAGACTTTCCCTTTTTGGTGTAAGTTGCAGTTGTATTCAGGCAAAGCACTTTGTTGAAATTCCTTTTCAGAGAAGAGACAGCTTTCATCCAATATATTGTTCAACGTACCTTCATTAGACGGGTTGACTCTTAATAAAGAGATGATGCAGTTGCATAGTCTTTCAGACAGGTGAGTCTTCCTTTGATCAGACGGTTGAAAACTTTATCAGACGAGTTGAAGGGATTTCTTCAACGCTGGTCAACAGACTAACGAAGACTTCGTTAGACGGGTGAACTTCTCATATATCAGACGGGTGAACTTCTGTTTGGATCCAGACGGATGATAACATGCTAAAGCTCAGTTCATATAGACACTTAATGTTTTAATCTGCACACTGAGTAGACGAGTTAAACACCACAGACGGGTTCAATTAAATCATTGAATAAATATTTTAATCTCATCAAAACTAAGGTAAATGCACATCAGACATTTTGGAGACTCAACAACTATAGTGTCGCAACACGTGTCATTGCGTGTTGCCCTGTCGGCACGTCCGAGTGTTTTCATCCGCATTATCCTCGCGTAACCCACAGTTAGAATATTACATGTGTTATTTTTAGGATATCCTTAAAAGCATATTGTACTCAATTCCCCGCCTAATTTTAATATACTAACCCTCCATTAATTAATTAATTAATCAATTAATCGCTCGGTTAGCGTTTCATCGTGTTCGGGACATATTGTTCCTCATTTTTGCACTTTCTGTGCTTGTTCCAAGGCCAAATTGTCCCAAATTTGAACCATGGCCTCCTCAACACATAAAGAGAATAATTAAGCCCTTAATTATGCTTAATTAATGTCCCCCACGTTGAACAAGAAAACGGGGTGTTACATTACTACACCTCTTAAAAGTAATTTTGTCCTCAAAATTCGACGTACCTTTTTGAACAGACTCGGATACTGTTGTTGCATGTCCTCTTCACTTTCCCAGGTAGCATATCTTGTTATAGCATCCCATATGACCTTGACTAAGGGAATCTACTTCCCGCGGAGTTCTTTCACTCCCCTGTCCTCGATCCGTACAAGCAGTGCTACATATTCCAAGTTCTCCCTTATCTGAATTGATTCAGGCTCTATAATGTGTGATGGATCAGGATGGTAATTCTGAGTAGGGATACATGGAATACATTATGAATATTGGATAGTTTGGGAGGTAAAGCAATTTGGTAGGCAACTGGACCAATTCGGCGAAGAATTTGATATGGTCCGATGAATCTAGGTGTAAGCTTTCTAGATTTGATTGTCCTGCCAATTCTATTTCTTGGAGTGACTCTCATAAATACATGGTCGCCTTCCTGAAACTCCAAAGTTCTCCTCCTTACGGGATCAATTACTTAGTGCCTCAACCACAACCTATACTGAACTACAACCAACACCCCCCGGCCCATTTCTCATTTCAACATAATCACATCAATGGGATCTCTAGGTTGAGCACTACAATACATATATCCTCAAATCTTCTCACCACAAGTCCATCACCCAAATTGTCAAGATTATTGCCCATCTATACTCATGCAAAGATAATCACAACATTCGAGCAATAAGCAATGAAAATCATGATAATTAAGCATATTAATAAATCTTAACTAACCAACTTATAGGCATATACTCAAGTTGTGACGCCCGAGGTTGACGAGGGCAGGGAGTGATCGCCGGTTGATAAATCTCAATTCTTTGCATTTTATAGGGGGTATTTCGGGTAATTTTCGATGCATTTCATGATATATATTATTGTATTTCACCCCTTTTACTTAAGTTTTGACAGAATTGACGTTTAGAGGCAGTTTGATGAACTTATGAAGATTAATGAAGGTTTTAGAGCTAAATTGGGCAGAATACTGAAGTTCTGAGGCTAGCATGGCCATGGCATGCGAGAGCACGCTCGTGCCAACCTTCCAAAGCCATCCATCCAAACAAAGCCTTAGAAAAATACTCAAAGTTGACCTCTGGAGACTTAGCAGGGTCGTGCGATGTGAGCGCACGACCGTACCACATTGAAGAAAGGGTTGACTCAGAGAAGCAATGTAACACCCCGATTTTTACTGTTCATCAATTACGGTAAAGATATATATGTTTTATATTTTATCCGAGACCTAGAAAATTTTGGATAAACCAAAGTCATATTTATACTCTACATTATCGTAGAGAACTACGGTAAAATTTTGGGTTGAAAATTCAAACGGAGCCCGGTCTGCATTTTCACTGGCAGTAAGATTTTACTGATCAGAAAACCTAATTTTGACTCGTGAACGAAACAGTTAGGTTTTAAATCGAATTTCCAACAACTTTGGTAATTTTGAAATTTATCACTAAAAAGTGAAATAATATAAGTTATACGGGCGAAATCTTAAATCGGGTAATTAACGGAGTTAAATATGGATTTACCGGACCCGCTAACGGATAAGCTTGAAGTCACATCAGGTCAACTCACCTAGGAAGACATGCTAGTGACTCACCCAAGTCATGATTAAAACGAAAATATCTAAAACGCGTTCACATTAAGAAAAGACTGAAAGACCCTTGACTTTTCCCTAAATGACCTTATTGTCCCTCGGTGAAAAGACCGGTTTGCCTCTGGGAATTTGTGAAAATACATTTTTGGCCCTGTGACTCACCACCCTTCATCATTACCTCTAGAAAAATATCTAGATATTTATGGCATTGGAGATGAAATGGCTATATTGCCCTTGACCTTAGTTTTAATTCCAATTTTGTCTCTACGTGAAATGACTCTTTTGCCCCTTAACTAAAATTTTTTGGACCCTCTTGTCCCTCCCATTCTCCCCGCCAAAACCACCATGGATGAGGCCATCCACCCCTTTTTCTCACAACCTCCATTTTTCTCTCAACTTAATCATTTCTCAAAGTGAAAGTTAGACCAAAAATTGTGAAGGAAGTGCTTGGATTCTTGCACCTTTTCATCATCCAAGAGGTATATCTTACTATCCTTGATGCATAAGCTCTAAGTTCTTCATATACTTTCTTGATTCAAGGCCAAAACAACATGTTTCAATTCTAGGGTTTTATGTTAAAAAATCTCTAGAAAATTGTAGAAAAATCCTATGATCATGAAACCAATTTCTATGAAATCACCATGATGTATATAATGATAATCTATAAGCATGAACCCAAAAGAAATTTCGTCCCTATTTTCCCCAAGGGTGGCCGAACCCTCACCTTTTTGGTTGGATGGGTTTTGATTCAAATTTTTGACAAATAAGTATTGGTTATGTCTTTAAGGATCATTGATCCAAGAGTTAGTAAAATTCTAACATCCCTAGCCTATTTTAATTGTGAAGGCCGAATCTACCCCATAATAGATCAACAAAGTTTTTCTTGGGATTAACTTATATTATGTTGTGTGGTGAAGGATTTGTTGAGCGATTGTAGTTTGGCGATTCGTGGAATACGCGGGGTTTCAGAGGACCATCTATACCGAAGATCATGAACACCGCTTAGTAGCTTCACTTGGAATGTGGAAGTTAGCGATTTGTGGAGTAGAGGGAAGCGTTGAAAGATCGAAGGGCACAAACCTTACTTGTCTTCGAGAGATAAGGGGAGAATATCTCCAATGAGTTTGATAGCCGCATAAGATTGTTTGTTGGATGATTGTGAGTATGTTATTTGGAGTGATGTTGATGATTCTCTTGTGATGTACATGCTTGGTTTATTTGGTGAATATGTGATTGGATATTGAAATATGAATTGTGGCGTTATTGCCTTGGATTAGATATATGTATGATGTTGGATTTGAGATTTGATGACTATATATGTATATATTGAATTGGGATTTTTGACTGGATTGGTTGAGAGCATAGCATAGGCTATAGCTTGATAATGAAGATTAAGCTACTTAAAAGTCTTAATAAAAAATTTAGAAATGTTTTGGTTTGAGAGATGGAAAGCTTTTAAATTAAATGGTATAATGACCAATTTTACTAAAAAGCCACTAAGTTAAGAACTCAAAAGGAATTTCGAATAAGACTTAGGAAGTTGAGAGTTGGTAAGGAAAATAGTGAAAAGTTGTTTTATCATTATTTTCTAAACATGTCTTACAAAAAGAAAGCCTTGAATATTATTTTAGTTTTGTCACAGGAAGAACCTTCTCAAAGTATTTGACCTTTCAAAAAGAAAAAGTCTCTTTCAAAAAAATGTTTGCTCCAATGAAAATCTTCTGAAAAATGTTTCAAATGATGGAACCTTTAGAAAAGACTTCTGAAGTCAAAGTCCTTTTCAAAATAAATTTTGTGGATTTATGCTTTTAGAAATATCTTTGCAAAGAAAAGATTTTGTGGAAATAATTTTTCCAGCGAAAATGAGTTTTGGTTTATACCAAAGAGATCTTGAGCTTTGTTTTCAAGTTTTGATCAACGAAAACGAAACTTTGAGGAAACTGATGATTACCCCTTCATGCATGTGAAGCACATGAACCTAGTGACTGAGATGTCGGGCTAGAGTTCTGTGGATTGAGCACTCGGACTACATGTCCTATTTTTTGAATGAACGGACTTTGTGTCCTATATGTGAGTCTAGTGTCCACGACGTCGGCCTAGTACTTCGTGGATTGAGCACTCAGACTACATGTCTTGTGTTTTGAAATGAACGGATTTAGTGTCCTATATGCGAGTCTAGTGTCCGCGATGTCAGCCTAGTACTTCCCGAATTGAGAACTTGGACTAAATGTCCTGTATTTTGAATGAACGGGTTAAATGTCCTTTAAAAAGAGTCATAGGCTATCTGCCTTGACAAGAATGAACGAACGAAAAAGAAAACAGAAAACCATGAGTTACATACATGAGTTGGCCGACGTGCCATTGGAAACGAGCTATAATCCAAGTGGTTGAGAATATGAGCCAGTTAAGACCACTAGGTCTATAGGGGCATCTTGTGTTCGAGACTCCACAAGAGGCCGGAGGCATCGTGACCCTGTGCCGTGGTAATCGGCTGCCAAACACGGATGAACTCGATCAAAGACTGGACTATTCATGATATGGTTGTGACGTGATACCCTTGAACAATTGGAGGTCAGACCTAAATTGAGAGGCCGATTCATGAGAACAATTGTGTTATGGGAGTACTCACGGCCTATCGCTCGATGAAGGGAAGTTAGGAATCTCCGGAGAACATAAACTAGAAAGTTGATTGAAATCTTATGCATTCTTTTAACTTATCTTGATGAATTGGTGTGATCCCACAGAGTGAGATTACCTTGTTGCGATATTATATTGAATGTTGATATTCTATAGCATGATTGTGTTGTATATCGATGTATTATTTGTAATTATTTTACTTGTGTGGCTATTACGATAAACTTGTGAACGAGTATCTCACCCTTGCCTGTACATGTTGGACACCCTGTTGTGTTTTTGGATACGTGTAGAGATGTTTCGCAACGGTCCTCTGGGTCACTTCGGGACCCTGTAGCTTGAGTTTCTTGATGTCAATGACGAAGATGTGTGGACTGTTGACGACGAGGCCCAGTCTCATTTGTACGATGTATGTTAGGTAGTATACTCTTGTTCTTAGAGTTCTTTTATCAGACTAGCTCTTAGGATTTTTGATGTTTAAGTCGAGTCATTCAACTGTGATTGATTATGTTGTGTATTAAGATATATGCCTTATGGCGAAGTTGAACTACTGTTATAGATGATGAGTTTCAATTTGTTTTCATCTGATTTTTAAAGTTTTACTTTGGTATCAGATTTTCGCAACTACTCTATTGAGTTATTTTCGAAAAAGTTTTTAATTAACCGAAAAAGAATATTTGGGATATGAAATGTGACACCGGGCTGGAGTGTTACAAGCAAGGCTTGACAGAAGCTACCACGGTCCCAATTGCAGAGAGCACGCTTGTGGTGCAGCCCGTGCACTAGAACATTGTTCTACGAAGTTAGTAAGCCCTGACACAATTGAGCATGGCCGTGCTAAGTGAAGAGCACGCCCGTGCCACCTGATTGGCATGCCCGTGCTAATGGCATAGAAGACCTGATTCAAGGCCCGGTCCACATATTTTGTAATAAATAGAGGCCCTCTGTGCCATTTAAGAGACATCTTTTGAATCTTTGAACTCTTTTACTCTTAGTTCTAGCTTTCTAGTTTATATCTTTTGTAGTTTTGATTTCTAGAGTAGGATTTGGTACTTGAAAATTAATTTGGAGACAACTTCTCCCTTTTCAATTATCCAGGATACGTTTTCCATTGTTGATTTTGGTTTTCTCTTTTACTATGAGTGGCTAAATTCACCACTAGAGTTGTGGTGGATCTTCTGCTAGTAGAAACTCTTTTTGCTATGTCTTAGCTTTAATTCAATTCTGTTTGATTTCAAGGTTACAATTTGAATAGTGTTATTTTGTTGTTTTTCATCCCATACTAGGATTGCGCACCCCTTTGTATGCTCTTAATCTAATGATTGACATTTTGGCTATCAAGCCCAATTAAATTGGTAGACGTATAGGATAATCGGGGTTTAATATCTAGATTTGAGAAAACATGATTTATTCCTTTCAATCATTCAACCTCTTTGATCTTTATGCTTTCTAATCATTTAAACTATTTGCTTGACAGCCATTGGATTTATTTGGGGAAAAGAATATTAGTTGCCTGACAAACAATTAATAGTTTTTGTAGAGGGATGGATATTCGAAAAGTAACTGCGAAATTGAATAGAATTAGGATTTGGGGGGTATCGAAAGCACAAGTGAAACAACAGCTCTAGGCTCTTTTAATCTTGATCTCTTAACTCTCTTTATCTCTTTTATTATCTTTTGTCATTGCTATATTATTACTTGCTTTATCACTTAGTTATCTAAATTAATCTCTTGGGTACAATATCTGGACTTCCGTCCTATATTACTTCCGCGACAGGGTACACTGCCCTTAAGTGTGTTTTGAATGCAACAAGTTTTTGGCGCTATTGTCGGGGATTAAATTTTAATATTTTTTAATTTTAGTAATATTAAAAGAAAAGAAATTCTAGTTACTTTAGACATTTTTTTTTATTTCTTTTATTTATCTTTCCCTGAATACTAATGTCTTCCCAATAATTTGCTTCTAGTTGATTTTATTTTGCAGTTGGGGAAGCAAGAAGAACCATGGAAGAGAGGATAACTCTTGGAGATTACTTGACCATCAGCGACTGTGGTCTGTGGGTACAAAAGCCAGCAAGCAATTGTTTTACCCATTATTGAAGCAACTCCAACTAGGACCAATATGATTATGTCTATGAGCCACCTAACTTGCAAAATCAGTGGCCGAGACAAGAACAACAAGAAATAGGTTGGGATGAGTTTATGGAGCAGAGTAATAACCGATTCGATGCTATGAACACTCATATAGACACTCAACTCTCCAACCTATGTATTAGGTTGTCTCCGTTGGCCCAAAAACCATTGGTCCCTCAAGTTGAGCTCAATCTGGAGGATGAAGCCCAAGATGACACTTTTCAAGATGCCATCAAAACAAATGAAGAGCTTGAAGAGGAGCACCTCTACTAACTTTGGAAAAATATCCCTTCAAAGGAGATTGGAGATGAGCAACTTCACCAATTTTTGATGAGTATTATTCCACTCATTTGCGGACAAGCATCCACTGAAGAAGTTCCTACTGAAGGGAACAACTCTGAAGCTCAGGCACAACCATACGTAGCTGACAGTGTGCTAGAAAAGTTAGTTGATAGGACCACAGAAAAGGAAGAAGCTCCTACTATCGAAAGCAAGTCTGGCGGTGAGCACGACAGTGTACCAACTGAAGCACAACCGTGCATCCTGTCCGATGAGCCAAAGACGGTAAAAATCAACATGGAGCCAGAAAATATTCTCTTAGCCGTTGGTGATACTGAAATTGAGGTTCAAAAGAGGAAGGTAACATTAAATAGTGGTACCAAAGAGGATGTTTTAAAAATGTTAAATTCTAAAAATCCCTCTCAATATTTCTCTCCTTTGATTTCTTCTTATTCTGCTAATGATGATGTGGTTATTGCTAACAACTTTGAGGGTGTAAGAATGCAGAAAGAAATTCTTATGTTGCAGGATCTGAAAATATTGGTGGATGATGGAAAAGCAAAAATGTCATCATCTTTTGAAGCACATCCACCAAAGGGAATACAGAAAAATAACATAAACCACATGGTAAGGAAGCTAAGAAGGGGTAATGCGTTAGATGCTAAATTTGCACTTGGAGAGCCCCCTGATTGATCACCTTTGAGGTACCGTCAAGCTAATGACGTTAAACAAGCGCTTTGCAGGAGGCAACCCGAGTTATTTTATTTATTTCGTTATCTTTTTTTTTTTAAATAGTTTATTTTATTTTATTTTTAGGATAGTTTATGTTATTTATTTTTAGGATAGTTTATTTTATTTTTAGGATAATGATAAAAAAAAAAAATCCTTTTACTCTTGATCTCTTAACTCTCTTTATCTTTTTTATTATCTTTTGCCATTGCTATATTATTATTTATTTTCGAAAGTTCTTGATTGGTCTAAATTGCATAAGGATTTCCCTATTCCAATACTTGTTTTGTCACTTAGTTATCTAAATTAATCTCTTGCGTACGATATCTGTACTTCCATCCTATATTACTTCTACGACAGGGTACACTGCCCTTAGGTGTGTTTTGAACGCAACACCGATGCATGAGGCATGGACAAGGAGCGGCTCCGGACAGGCTTCTAGGCAAAGGGACACATGAATGAATAGAATTCACATCGGAATGAGAGGGATCCCTGAGACTGTGCAGGTATGGGACTACATAATTAAGGAAGGCTTAAATGAATAGATTGGTATTACCTATACCAACAAGATGCATCTTCTTTTTGGGAGCCCAGAACATAAGAACTCCATAGTTAAGCATACTTGACTTGGAGCACTTGTGGGATGGGTGACTTTCTGGGAAGTTTCCTAGGAAGCGTGTAAGTGAGGCCAAAGCACGCTAAAGAGACTCGTGTTGGTTTGTGAGGATAGTGGACAATCCTAAAAGCAGTCTGGGCCGTTAGAAAATGGTATCAAAGTGGACCGCTCCTAGTACGATGTGGTTCGAGGATGAACCAGGCGGAAGCTGGAGGGTATGTGACGCCCGAGGCTGATGAGGGCAGGGAGTGATCGCTGTAACACCCCGATTTTCGCTTGCTTGTTATATATGTTGTTATATATATGTTATGTGTTGTTATGTTCGCTTTAGATGTTTAGGGACGTGTTTTAGGTTAGTTAAATCTTAGATCAAGCTTATAAGTGATCCTGTCAGGATGGCACGCCCATGCTCTTCGCGCGCACCAGAAATGCGTTTTGGGCTCTTTTGGTCAGCCGTTTCGTCCCAATCCTTTTTATACCTCTTTTACCCGACCTAAAACTCATAGCCGTCATTTACCTTTCTCTTGGGTTCCCATTGAATCCTTGAGCGTTCTCCAATCCTTATTGGGTGTTCTTCATCAAGAACACATTCCTGTGGTATTTGCTGTTGCCTTTAGGGTTAAGCTGCTAGCCTAGTGTTACTCTGAGGTAAGGTAACCAATCCTGTTCGTCCTTTTTGAGACAACTCCTCCTCGGAGGTCCCATTCAGTAACCCGAACTTATATTCTCAACGTTATAGCGAAGTGTGATCATATAAAAATGAGGAAATATTAAAACAACCAACACTGATACCACAACTATATATATCATACATATATAGGAGTACTAGCTCCATCGGTAGAGCCTACAACTAACATCAACCATCTCAGAGTAAGCAACTACTATGACATATACAAATAGAAGCATGATAATAAAGGAAAATACATAAGACTTCCTCTCCTGGCCCCAAAAATACATTTCGCTCAAACCCATGTACTTGTCATAACAAAACTAAGACTGTCTACCCAACCACGACTTTAACGAAGATAACGAGTGCTCCCAACCAAAGCTTTAACGTATACGGTAGCCGGGCCCGTATACACTACTCTTCGCTAAGAGTAGTCAATCTCCCAGAGACGATCGTCCTCTGCATAGAGCAACTCAAAGTCTCCCAGCACTGGAATTCGAGGCTCTCCCGCCAGCATCAGTTTCAACAAGTATGCCATCAATCTCCTCTTGCAATTCCTCAACAGGATCTTCTCGTGCGATCGAGAATAAATAAAATACGACATAGAGAAATACGGGGATAAGAAATAGCAATACATCATAAATAGGGAAACAGCTATAAAATAAGCTATATAGATAGCAACATACAACAACACAATAGTATCAAGCAATCATCTCCCCAAGTTCTTCTCTCTTAGCTACTGTCTCTCACACTCATGCAACTAACGACTATATGGACGCGTTCACGACGCGACATCCCCAATCGATCAAGATGTCTAGTTCATCTCTGTGCCACCCCCCGTAATGCAAGGTTCAGCCAACAGCCCGCAGGCTCAACTCGTCTCATTGGCATGACATATTCCCCCGCCCGCAGGGTAGGTCGGAATATTCGCCCGTCAACAACGTAACTTACGATAACGACATATCCCCGCGCCCGCAGGCCAGGTCAGGATATTCGCCCGTTCACAACTAATGGGTACGATCGTCTCCCCGCAGGCAAGATCGGTTGCCCGTACGCCAACACAGTGATGAACAACAATGATGCAACATGAATCTCACCAACTCATCTCGGCATCAACTACTTAGTGTCTCAACCACGACTCATACACAACTACGACAAACTTTCTTCCGCTTAACCGGGTATTAACTTTACATCTCAACACCAACATATCAACAGAATCTCTAGGTTGAGCACTACAACATAAATATCCTCAAAATCCTCACCACATGTTCTTCTCCCAACTTATCGGAAATCACTACGTATCTCTACTCATACAACAATAATCACAACATCATATCATCAACAGCCATAATCAGGTTCAATAATCATATTCATTATATTAAATACTCATGCAAGCATATCAACTCATAGGTAAAATAATCAAGTAATTCTAAGCATGTTACCAGGCACAACATACATGTCACATATCTCATACTAAGCATACTAACACACAACATACAACCTCGACATAGCATATAATCAACCTATCGGTCACTCGACCACTACTAGGGTTTAGGTCGCCCTACGCATATCAATATAAATTATTTTAATTTTGCCTCCTCGACGATATTGTGGTTCATTCCCCCACCTAAATAGTTTTCCTGCATGCTTCCCCGGGCAACTCCGACTGCGACTCCGCAACTGTCAACCGTACACGCTTCCGAATAGTCAAACACTGTCTGTTCCTATACAACAAATCACAACCATAAATTAATACAATCCAATCAAAACCCCTCTAATTCATATGACTGGGGTTCGGCCCCTTTTTAGCAAAATAGGCTAGAGTTGTTAAAACTTTACTAACTTTTGGATTAATGATCCTTAAGCATGATTAAGACATAATCTATGATTACTTGTCAAAGATTTGAATCAAAACCACTTCAACCAACCAAGATAGGGCTCGACCATCCCTTAGAAAAATAGGTTAGAGATGTCTAAAAATTCCTAACTCTTGGATCAATGATCCTTAAGCATACATAACACTAAATAGAGTATTTTTGATCAAAAACTTTGAAGCAAAACTCATCATTTCCTAAGGTATAGGTTTCGGCCATTCATACCCGTATGATGTAGGGAAATATTTTGATTACATGCTCTTGGATAATGAAAGAGGATGATGATACTAGGCTATAGAAATTGGTTTTACATTAAAAGGATTTTTCTACAATTTTCTATGGATTTATGAAGTTTGAAGTTTCAACTTGAACATAGCTTGAAAAACATGATTTCAATGGAAGAATATGAAGATTAAGAGATCAAAGAAGAAGTCCATACCTCTTAGAGGATGAAGATGAGCAAGATGATCAACTTTGCTTCACAAAATCACTTGAGAATTCTTTAAGAAAATGAGAGAAAGAAAGGAAGGAAAATGGAGTTGAAGAAGAAAATGGAGAACTGTCTCCATGAGGAGGGGCGTGGGTTATGAAGAGGAAGGGCAAGGAAGTCCACAAAAATTTACTTAAGGGGCAAAATAGACTTTTCACACAAGGTTAAATGGTAATTATGAAAAAGGTCAGGGGCATTTTGGTCTTTTCGCACCAGATATTTTCAAACATCATCATGACGCTTGCACGCCTTCCTAGGTGATGTGACTGGATGTGACTTCATGTTTATCCGTTAGCGGGTCTCGGCAAATCCCTATTTAGCTCCTTTTGTCACCCGATTTGAGATTTCGCCCAAATAACTTGTATTATTTCGCTTTTTAGTGCGAAAGACCAGTTTTATCAAAAATGTAGGAAATTCGATTCTAAGCCTAAATGTTTCGTTCAGGGGTCAAATTAAGTCTTCTGTGCAGTAAAATCATACTGTCAGTGAAAAATGCAGACCGGGCTCCGTCTGAGTTTTCGACCCAAAATTTAACCATAACTCCCTATGATAGCGTAGAGCGTGAATGTGGTCTTAGTTTATTTAATTTCGTTCGCTAAATATCAGATAAAAATATAAACTCATCTATATAATTTACTGATATAAGAAAGCATGAAAATCAGGATGTTACACTTTTCCCATGAATCCCTTGAGTTAGTGTTGAACTGCTTTGTCCGTGTCAAACCAGACTTTGTTGTTCGTGTGCCGGTGCTGTGAACGGCAATTAGCAGATTAGTTCCCCAGGGATATTATCGAGGTATGTTTATAACCCTTGTGTTAATTCCCTTTTCTTTTCCTTGTTTGGGGAATTAACTTATCCTTTTGCCCTGGCGCTCTTGTTCAAAGCTCGCTAAACCTGTTGAACCCGTTGGAAGAGTCAAGCGTGGACTTCGCTCTTGTTGGCTCGTAGGCGGGAATCGTCATGCCAGGTATGGGGAGAAGGGATTAGTATAACATATAGGTTCTAGGGTAGCGTAAGATGAGGGTTAACCTATGACCCTATTTGTGTGCTATATGCCTTAATTATTGTATGGAGTTATTATGGTTGTTTATACATGATGTGTATTGTTAAATTGATTATATGATCTTGGCATGATGTTTATGATATTGTTTATGATGTTGCTTATGATGTCATTGATATGCCATGGTTGTATGAGTTGGTATGTTGGAACTGCTATTAAAACTATGTTAATAAAAGACATAGGGATGTTAGCGCTAAGCCTAAAACTAGGATTAGTCCAATCAATATGCACAAAACATAAAGATGTTGATGAGGGGTAAGATTATTGCCAATAGATTAGTCAAGAACCATAGGATTGATTGAAGTGTTAAAAATCTAGAAATTACTAAGTTTCCCAGATCTAAGACGTTGTAACAGCGTTGACCACGCCCGTGCTCATTATCAGCACGCTCGTGCTCTCTTCCCATTAAAGTCAGCACGACCGTGCTCTCAGTAGCACGCCCGTGGCAGAAAACGAGAAAGGTAATGCTGTTTAGCACGCACGTGCTCTCGAGCAGGACGCCCGTGCTCAGGCTGTGCCACTGTCAGATTTAATAAAACGTCACTGTTTTAAATAAAGAGAGATTTAATACCCTTTTTGGAATAAAAGTATTATATAAGAGATTATAAAATACAACCTTGAGGATAGTTAATAAACTAGGACAATGATATGGTAAAGTGTATTAATAGAGACTTAATAAAGAGATTAATTAATGAGAAGATGTTATTAGTAGCGACGTACTATTATCAATGTTGTTGGCTAAATCATTTTGATGCTTATTGGTTAAGTTTGATTTTAATAAATCACCTTTGATGCTTATTGGTCAAAGTTGATAGCCTGTGTTAAATGGTGTTGATGGAGGTGGTTGTCATGTTGTTTGTATGTTAGCATTGCATGCATCATGACATGGTGTTGTTAGTTAGGGGAAGTTCGTTCGAGAGTATGGCAAACAAGCAGCTCGTGGGGATTCATCCAAGAGTATGGTGAATCGTTACTCATGGGGGTTCATCCGAGAGTAAGGTGAACAACCAGTGTTGATAGTTCACCCGAGAGTTTGGTGGACAGGCAACTCGTGGGGATTCATCCGAGAGTACGATGAGTCGTTACTCATGGTGGTTTATCCAAGAGTAAGGTGAACAACCAGTATTGACACATGATGGTCAACAAGTTGATGTACTCCGAATCGTCTTCCTGAGTTATTTATTGGATCCACATTGCATATGGAGTAGTGGAGTAGTTATGCATCACATACCATGTTATTAATGTGATATGATGGTGTGCGTTATAATATGTATGCTATATTATGATGTTTTATACGCTGCATGATCATCTTGCTAACTGCTCTATTACCGTTTATGTTTTTACGTACAATTCCTTACTCCCTATCTGTTGTTGTGTTTTGCATGTACCTTTGGTTATGCAGAGGATGGTGAGCTACCAGCTGAGGAGTTATCCCGAGGAGATCGCTTGCTCATAGTATAGTTTGGTTTATGTTTAGTTATGTTAGTCATTTTCCGATGTAATATCGGTAGTGGTTACCAGTCTGATTATGTGACATCGGGTTTCGGGTTTTGTTTTAGGTTATATTTTTCTATAGTTGTCATTTATGTTTTAAACGTTTTCAGATCATGTGGTACTTGCTAACTTTTATGTTAAAGTTTCTTTTTAACTTGCATGCTTTACTTTAAATTTATTGTATGCAGGGTAGCGGGTGTCACAATCGTCGGTGCATGAGACATGGACAAGGAGCGGCTCCTGGCAGGCTTCTAGGCAAAAGGACACATGATGAACCGAATTCACATCGGAATGTGAGGGATCCCTGAGACTGTGCATGTATGGGACTGCATAGTTAAGGAATGCTTAAATGAATAGATTGGTACTACCTATACCAACAAGATGCATCTTCTTTTCAGAGCCCAGAACATAAGAACTCCATGGTTTAAGCGTGCTTGACTTGGAGCACTAGTGGAATGGGTGACCTTCTGGGATGTTTCCTAGGAAGCGTGTGAGTGAGGCCAAAGCACGCTGAAGAGACTTGTGTTGGTTTGTGGGGAGAGTCGGCAATCCTGAAAGCAGTCCGAGCCATAAGTCCAGGGATTGCCTTGAAAGCTCATAAGTCCAACAATTCAAAAGCTTTAAAAGCTGATGAGTCTAGTGATGAAGCTGATCAGTTTGATAGTGATGTATCAGACGATGACGAGCTATGCTTTATCTCTAGAAAGATTCAGAATATGTGGAGAAAGAAAAATGGAATGAAAAGGAGGCCATTCCAAAAGAAAAGCTTCAAGGATCATGCTGAACCCAAGGATAAAATTCAGCTGGTCTGTTTTGAATGCAACAAACCAAGACACTTCAAAGCCGATTGCCCTACGCTAAAGGACAAGAAGAAGTTCTTCAAAAAGAAGAAAAATAACTTCACGGCGACTTGGGAGGACTTAAAATCCTTTGAAGAAGAAGAAGAAGAAACAAATGAAGAGGCTAACTTATGCCTTTGGTCCAATGAACAAGATGAAGACTCTTCGGATGATGAACAACTTGTTGTTCCTGGAGAAAGAAGTCAGGAGTCTACCTCTGAAGGAGGATGGAACGTTTCACCCATCTTCAAGGGAACAGACTATTCTCATTGGAAATCAATTTTCCAAATATAAATCCAAGCTCAAAACTATGAGTTGTGGAATGTCTTCACCAACGGAGATTATCATCCAACGATTACCCTTGAGGACGGATCAAAATCGTCCAAATATGAAGCAGACTGGACGAGTGAGGATATCAGACGGTGTTCTCAAAATGCTCATGCTAACTGTTGTCTTGTCAATGCCCTTGATCGTCCAAGACTGGACATAGTTTCGCGGTTCCAAACAGCTAAGGAGAAGCTGGACGCTTTGGAACATCGGTTCAGACCAAGGAGCCCGTCTACCTCAAATCTCCGTCTGATGGTCAAAAGCTCTTCGGACGCTGAATCCGAAGATGACGAGGTATCTGTTTCTGACTCTCTTCAAGAAGCATATGATGAACTACTAAATGATTCTTCTCTATTGCATCATCAATACATCATGCTTAAAAGAAACCTGTCAAAAGTGAATAAAGAGTTGGAAGAGTCCAACAAAACTAAATGATCAGCTTGTTGAAGAGAATAAAGAGCTTAAAGCTGAGAATGTCAGTCTAACTGACAAACTCACCTCTGAGTCCAGTGAACCCCACGAGATAACTAGACTGAAACAAGAGGTATCTGATCTCACCAAAAGCGTATCTAAGCTTGTTGGAGGATCAGCGAAGCTAGACCTGATATTGAGGTACTCTAGACCACCTCATGATAAGTCTGGCCTAGGCTATGACTCGAAGAAACAAAGTGCGTCTCAGAAAATATCAGGGTCCAACAAACATCACAAGGCTTTTCATTCCCATGGAAAGCAAAAAGAAAATAAATTGCATGCATCCAGAACTTACTGTACGATTTGTGGAAAGAGTGGTCACAACTCTTCAAAATGCATTTACAAGAATAAAAACAAAATGCATGGACGAAGACCACCAACTAACCCAAAAGGACCTAAGTCTATCTGGGTACCTAAGAATATGATAATAACTATTGCATATCTGCTTAGCTACACAAAAAAGACCCTAGTTCTGGTACTTGGATAGTGGCTACTCATGTCACATGATGGGAGAAAGGTGTATGTTGCAAGAAATCCGTGAGAAGACTGGTGGATGGGTCACCTTTGGAGGCAACCAGAAGGGAAAGATAGTAGGAATAGGTAAGATTGGTAAGAATCCTCTTCCCTCTATTGATAATGTTCTTTTGGTTGAAGGATTAAAACACAACTTGCTTAGCATAAGTCAATTATGTGACAGTTGGTTTGATGTTTCCTTCAATAAAGGTGAATGTATGGTCAAGAACCCTGTATAAGATTAACTTGGGGGAACTCTCAACTCAAAGTGTATCATGTCTAGTGTCTGCTGAAGATGAGCAATGGATCTGGCACAAAAGACTTAGTCATGCAAGTCTGAGATTAATCTCTAGACAAAACAAGCATAACCTCGTAAGAGGTTTACCAAAGATTGTGTTTAGATCAGACGCTCTCTGTGACGCATGTCAAAAAGGAAAATAAGTTAAGAATTATTTTGAGTCCAAGAACATTGTTAGTACTTCTAGACCAGTAGAATTGTTGCATCTTGATTTGTTTGGTCCAACAAGGACTGCTTCTATCAGTGGTAAGAAATATGGACTTGTCATAGTAGACGACCACACTAGATGGACATGGGTTAAGTTCCTTGCTCACAAGGATGAGTCTATCAAGGTCTTTTCTATATTCTGTAAGCGAGTCCAGAATGAAAAAGGCATATTCATCAGCTCGATCAAAAGTGATCATGGAGGCGAATTTGAAAATGAGCTTTTCCAAAGGTTCTGTGATGAAAGTGGTATTCATCACAATTTCTCTGCCCCTAGAACACCACAACAAAATGGTGTTGTTGAGAGAAAGAACCGATCTCTTCAAGAGATGGCTAGGGCGATGCTCAGTGATAATTCTGTCCCTAAGCACTTTTGGGCTGAAGCTGTAAATACTGCCTGCTACATTCAAAACAGAATATACATAAGACCAATCTTGAATAAAACTCCTTATGAATTGTGGAAAGGACACAAACCCAACATTTCTTATTTCCACCCCTTCGGATGTCAATGCTTTATTTTAAATACTAAGGATCAACTAGGAAAGTTTGATGCCAAAGTAGATAATGGAATATTGTTAGGATACTCTGAAACGTCCAAAGCTTTTAGAGTCTATAACTCTAGAAATTTGATTGTTGAAGAATCCATCCATGTTAAGTTTGATGACAAACAGCTTGATAAGAGATTATCAGAGCTAGATGATTCTTTTGCAGATATGAATCTGAATGATTCAGATGCTCGTCCAACAACCAACAAAGATGAGGCATCAGACGCAACGCAGGACGCATCATCGTCTCAGCAAGCTGTAAACACCCCTCGTTCATGGCAATTCAGGACTTATCATACTGAGGATCAAATCATTGGCAAACCTAATGATAGCGTCCGTACAAGGTCAACCTTCAGAGAGCAAGCTGACTCAGCTTTCATCTCTGAGATGGAACCAAAGTTTGTGGATGAAGCCTTACTGGACGAGTGCTGGATCCTCGCTATGCAAGAGGAGCTCAACCAGTTTCAATGAAGTGACGTTTGGATGCTGGTCTCCTTGCCTAAGGATAAGTCTGTCATTGGAACCAAGTGGGTCTATCGCAACAAGCTGGACGAAGATGGCAAAGTTGTAAGGAATAAAGCAAGGTTAGTTGCTCAAGGCTACTCATAAGAGGAAGGTATTGATTATACTGAAACCTTTGCTCCAGTAGCTAGATTAGAAGCTATACGCATCTTACTCCAATATGTTGCACATCATAACATTATGCTTTATCAAATGGATATAAAAAGTGCATTCCTAAATGGTGTAATTAATGAAGAAGTATATGTTATGCAACCACCTGGTTTTGAAGATCAAAACCGTCCTGAGCATGTATATAAGCTTAAGAAAGCTTTATATGGACTCAAACAAGCTCCTAGACCTTGGTATGAGAGACTCAGAACTTTCCTAATGGAGAATGGTTTCTCAATAGGAAAAGTGGACACAACTCTGTTTAGAAAAATAAATAAAAAGGAATTTATTGTTGCTCAAATTTACGTTGATGATATTATATTTTGTGCAACTGATGAATATCTTTGCTAAGAGTTTTCTAACTTAATGCAAAGGGAATTTGAAATGAGCATGATGGGAGAACTAAAATTCTTTCTCGGACTTCAAGTAAAGCAAACTTCAGACGGAGTGTACATTCATCAGACGAAGTAGAGAAATGAGCTTTTGAAACACTTCAAGTTGGACGATTGTAAACCTATGAATACACCAATGCATCCAATGTCCGTGCTAAACAAAGATGATAAAGGTAAAAAGGTAGACCAAAAGGTATATAGAGGTATGATTGGTTCCCTCTTATATCTCCAAACCTGATATCATGTTTAGTGTTTGCTTATGTGCTCGTTTTCAATCCGATCCAAGAGAGTCTCATCTCTCAGCAGTAAAAAGAATCTTTAGATATCTAAAAGGTTCTACTAATCTGGATCTTTTGTATAAGAAATTTGATGAATACAGATTAGTTGGATTCTGTGATGCTGACTATGCTGGAGACAGAATCAAAAGAAAAAGCACAAGTGGAGGGTGTCACTTCATTGGTACTAATCTTGTCTCATGGTCAAGCAAAAGGCAAAGCACAATTGCTCTATCAACTGCTGAAGCTGAGTACATTGCTGCTGCCAGTTGCTGTTCACAACTGCTTTGGATCAAACATTAGTTGGAGGACTACAACGTATTTGTAAGTAACATCCCTATCATGTGTGATAACATTGCTGCAATTAACTTGTCAAAGAACCCCATATTGCATTTTAGAGCAAAGCATATAGAAATAAAGCACCACTTTATTAGAGACTATATGCAAAAAGGGACAATAGATATTCAATTTGTTGATACTGACAATCAATGGGCAGATATCTTCACTAAACCTTTAGCTGAAGATAGGTTCACATTTATAATAAAATATCTGAACATGCATTTCATTGATTGACTAAGAGTTCAATGCATGCGTCCAATATTTGCATTACGTCCAACATATGCTCGTCCATTGTACATTCTGCTTGCTCATCTAATGCATTAATGGAACTCAATCTTTGTCGAATGATCTATTATCTCTCGTTCCCTTAACTGAGTCAGTTTTTGTTTTCATTGTTTGCCAAAAATGCTTTTTACGGTTTCAAAGTCTGAACGTGTGTCAGGCATTTAATGCATGTCGTTTCGCTCTCTCTCTCTCTCTCTTTGAAAATACAAAAGGTTTTCGTTCTCTCTTCTCTTCTCTTTAAAACCTAAGTCTTGTTAAAAATCAAACCTTTACAAAAGCTTTCATCTTTCTTCTTTCATCATCAAAAAGGAAAACTCTTTCTGAAAAACCCTTCTTCTCAAAGACCTCTTCTCTGGATCTACCTCTTCTGCTGCTGTTCTAAGAGTAAAGGAAAAACCTTTAATGCTCAGATTGCTGATGTCTTGGTCGAGTTCAAATTTAATCTACAATTCCTGGCTGATAATGGGATTGATATTTTGTCAAATATTCATGCTGCTGGTTGGTCAAGCTTCTTCGAGGGTTTCCCAATAATCTACCCTGCGCTAGTTAGGGAGTTCTGGACAAATCCTACTATCTCTGCAAGAGAGATTCGCAACAAAGTGCTTGATACTGAAGTAATAGTATCTGAAGCGACCATTTCAAATGTGATTGGGTGCGCTCAATCTGGAATAACTGTTGAGGATAAATAGGAGGAAGGAATTGGTGATGCTACCACCATCAGAGACTGTCTGTTGAAGAACTCAGATGACAAACTCATAGCCTCAAAGATGACTGACAAGGCTAGGGTTCTTCACCAAATACTGAACAAGTCAATCCTTCACAAGGCCGGGTCGAAGGATATTGTATCAAAGGCTCACCAATTCTGCCTGGTTCATTTGATACTGGAGAGGCAGATAAACCTTCCCCACCTTCTCTTTTCTTTCTTCAAGTATGCCATTGAAGGCTCTGGGAAGAATACTTCGATCATCTATGCTATTCTTCTCTCAAAAATCTTCGAGAAGCATATGGTCTACAATGACCTCAAGAACTTAGCTCCAGAAAGAAAAGTCAAATACTATGGTGTTCATGGTATTGAACGATTGCATTAGCCTGAGTTTAGTAGGCAAAACTTGGTGATGATGCAGTTGGACTGCCTCAAAAAGTCCAAACCTGAAGGGAAACAAAAAGGAGCTCAGACGCAAGGCTCAGAAGAAGCGTCTGAACAACGAGTCACTGCTGGACGCTCAACTGAACTAGCTCGTCTTACAGCTAGGACTTCTCCTTCTCGTCCAAAGCTCACCGTCCAACCATCCAGAATAAGGAAGCTTATTCAAGCTCCCATTGATGAGGACGAAGAGGATGATTTGCCGATCTCCAGGGTAGTCAAAGGTCCAAGATTGGAGACCTCGTTTGTTGCACCCTTGCCTAAACCTATTTCAACAAGGGCAAGGACTGCTCGAGTAAAGGCAAAAGGTAATACTGAACCCATCTCTAGTTCAGTTATCACTTATTCTGTTGTCCAATCTTCTAAGATTAAGGACTTGACCATTGAACCTTCCTTACCACCGTCATCCACTGCCCTACCACAAACACAAACCCTAACCTCACCAAATGAACCCGAAGTCTGGTTCACACCATGGGGAGATCACCCCTTCCATCCTTATGGTGCTCCCTACCCCAGAAGGATTTTTTGCAAAAGAAAATATAGACGCATCCCAGGAATTAACCACAGTAACAAATGCTCAATTTGGGCTGAGGTCAAATGCAGCTTTCCTGTTCTATTTCTTGAACACACACACCCCACTACTGAACCTCACTCCAAAAGCCCTCTTCCACTACTTGAATATGAATATGAACAACCACCCACACAACCCACCTCTGGACCACCCCTGAACATGGCTACTACCCCATCCCTCACACTTCAACTGAATGTCTAGCCACTGAGATGTACACAGCTCTTAGACCCTTGGTTGTCTGCCTTGAGAAGAAGATGTTTCCTGCAAGGAAAGTCTATCCAAACCCAACAAGGCATTCAAGGACAATGGATCCAATACTATAATATAAGGCACGTAGCCCTTCGTAATGAAGACAAGAAAGGCTGAAAGACTGAGAACTGAAGAAGAGCAAGGACGTTGTTCTAAACCAACTACATCCTTGATCCTGATCTGACGTTCATTCCAAGCTATCCAAAAGCATGGAAGGAATACTCTGATGTTCATGACTTTCTTCCTTATTATGCCGTGCGCAAGGAGTGTGACATGTCTCGGGAAGCTAAGATTCATCACAACCTTCCAATGAAGTTTTGGTCAAGAACTTCAAATACAAGAATAGGATTTGTTCCTCCTCGAGCTTGTCCAAGGATTCCTATTCTGGATCCCAACAAGAATAAGGACCTTCTCAAAAAGCTTGAGGCGTGGACGCTGCCTTACAGAAATTTCTTTGATCCCTTGTTTTGGAAGAAACCTCGAGATGACTCTGTGGCTCTAGCAAGCATTTGGAAGAAGGACCCCAGATTCAATTATGACCCAGATGCTAAGGTCTACTGGGAAAACCACATCTGGAGATGCTCTCAAGAAGCATCATCATCATCTGGACTATCAGTTGAGGAAAAAGAAGCAATTCGTGTCTACCCAAGATAGTATCGAATCCATGAGGCTGACTTCATGGTGATAGACGATATCTTTGGGATGCCTCTTTATCCTAGAGATGTGTTGCCTTCACCTGCTCCCAGATGGAGAAAAGACAAGTATGATGATGTTGAGATCATACTTGAAGTGCTGCCACCTCCACCCAAACCTGTCATTGATCCGGATGCTCCTCCTCCTGCTCCTCCTAAGCCAGTCATTCCTGAAGAAACTGGGGACATCGAAATCATTTATGAGGACCCCTCTTCTGAAACTCATGCTGAGGAAGTGGAACAAGTTGCAGTCTCAGCCCCGTCTAAGTCTCAACCTATCCCCCTCTTAGTGGTCCATCCTGTTGATCCATCTCCTTCTCAGGCTCTCAGTGTAGTTCCTGATCAAAGAGATATGGACTCAACCAGGGCCACAGCTGAAAGCTCCGCCTCTATTATTCCTCCTGAGTTTCAAGAGTTCGTCCAACGGTCCATAGAAGCCAACAATGCGGTGCTTCTTCAGCAAATTGAGGCAATGTTTAAAGATTACCTTCCCAAACCTCCTCCTCCTCCTCCTTCTTAAAATTGTTTTATATTTATTGTTTTCAAAAATACTGACTATGATGTGGTTCTCACTCTTTTGTCTGATGACAAAAAGGGGGAGAAAATGTATTGATTGATTGAATATATCTTGCTTTTATAACATGTCTGGCTATCCATGCTTAAATGCCTATATTTGTCTTATATGCTTTAAATGTTTAGAATGTTTGTCTTTGGGGGAGCTTTTCAGCTCTCTAGGACTCTTTGTTCAATCAAATTAGTATGTTTTGTCATCATCAAAAAGGGGGAGATTGTTGCAACCAAAGTGGTTATGGTCCAAATAATCCCTTAAGTTTTGATGTTAACAAAGGGCTAATTTAAGAAGAACAAAGATTTCTTATGGACTAACGTTTTATATTAAGTGTGCAGGATAAAACTTATTTGAGTCCAAAGACTATCCAAAGTCCAAAGACTTTATCTCATCCAACCTTTGAACGTGGTTTACGTCCCTCTTAGATTGGACGGTAATAAATAAGAACCATGAGTCCAAAGACTCTTTTGGTTACTTTTGTAATAGCTAGTCCAATAGCACTTTTATATTTTAAGCCCAAATACCTTGTAAAAGTATTTGAATTTATTATTCCCTGTAAAAGGCTTATATCCTTGGGACAAAACATTCTTTGTAATATTCGTTCAAACGAAAAAGCATAAGCCAGAATGTCTCTGACACTTAAAGAAGTTGACCTTCTTCTTTTGGAAAAACAAAAGGCAACTTTCGTTCTGCACAGAGGATATGTCAACACCACTTCTAGCTATCATCCTGATAGTCTATCCTGCTGATCAGAAACTTCAGAAGCTATCAGACTCAACGGATCAAATGCATTCAATGCTCATCAGAACGGATCCCTTTCCATCCGTTGAAGACCGAAGTCTTTTCAAAGACAAAAGGCTATATATACCTCCATCCCTTGAAGATGCAAGGTTACCGAACATGAGAAAAAAATACACTTGAAGCAATACTCAGCTATTCAAAATCTTTCAAGAGAAACAGCAAACATCTGCTCAAGCAATCAAAGAGAAAATCACAAGCTTGCAAAGCTATCAAAGCTACTCTGATCCCATTTTCATATGACTCTCTGTGTAGAGTTTTTAAGAGTCCAAGCTTTAGTTTCGAATTCTCACATTTAGTGAGTTAGTAGAACAAACTCTTTTCAAAACCTTAGTTTGGTTGAGCCTGAAGAGGCTTATCTCTAAAAGAATACTTAGAGAACCTGAAGAGGTTGAGAATACTGCCTGAAGAGGTGTTGAATACTTTGTAACAAAGGGTTTTTGTTATAGTGGATAAAGCTCTCAAGTAGACAGGATTGGACGTAGCTCTTTGGTGAAGTGTGAACCAGGATAATATCTCGGTGTTCTTTTCTGTCCTTTACCCTTACTTTAGTTTATTATCTAACTAACTAACTAACTAACTGGGATTGAATTGCTTTTTCCTACGCTGTTTTCTTATCTTAATCAAACTAAGTTAGCGTCCAACTTGGTGTTTGGAAGAGCTCTCTTTGCTTTTAATCGTTTTAGCGTCCAACCTTGCGAAAATTATTATATGCTTAAGAAAAGATTTTAAAATCTTCAGAAACACAATTCAACCCCCTTCTTGTGTTTCAAACAGGTTCCTTCAAACAATACCCAATGTCCCCTACAAAACAAGAATGAGTTAGCAAATCATAAGCAGGTAATTAATCACAATAAAATACAGTATCAATAACTAAATGACTCACACTAAGTTCACAGGTGCCAGAGACAGGGTCTCAACATCTGGCCTTGCTAACGCCAAGCGATCAACTATGTACTCCTTTTTCCCAGAAATTTTCTTAGATCAGAAGTAATATTTAAGACATACAATAATATGTATTGAATGCGAAGTTTACAATCTTAGACTGCCCACTTTGGACAATTAAAGAACAAGTTGTATACTATGCCATGGCATAATATACAACGCGTTAATGAACAGGAAACTAAGTTTAATGTGTGACGTGCCCAAGTTCCACTCGAGGAAATCCCATTAGTCTCAGAACTCTTTCCTAGTATTAACTATGACTTAACGATTACGCGCTTATTAAACAAACGATAACATGTATCCAACTATAAACGCGTATAACGTCAGAGTAAACACAACAGGATAAACGAAAACGTACACACACAGTACAAATATATACATGGTAGCCCCATCAGTAGGGCTAAGTACATATATAGACGAAGGTACAAATAAACTGAAAGTAAAGCAAATAGAACAAAAGGGACTCTAGCACTCATACTTCCATACTTTCCCCATCCCCTCTCAAAGTACATCAAAATGGTCTGACCTCACATCCTATGACAGATGCACTGGTGATGTCACGCCCTTAATGATGTGAGAGTCAAAAGCTACCCTGTCCTTCCCTATATGTGCGCCTATAAACCTGCAAGGGCACATAATCCGAGGAAGAACTAGACATAACAATCTGCCTATACCTGGCGGCTCTCAAATACCGCTCTGACCTCCTACGCTATCCTCTCAGCACGAAACCTCTGCGACTAGTCACGTGAGATGATGCTGGGGTAGCCCACATAAAGTCCTGCTCACTAAGCCAAGGTAGGTACCACATCTGTGGAAAGGGAAGAAACTGGATCACTCTGTACGATCCCATGATGTCTGATCGTGGTGGAGTACCGCCCCGAAATAGCAAGCTCACTGGTCCGGTGTACACGGTAAAAAATGTAGAGGGGTCCACCTGCCACCCCTGCCCGTTATGATAGACGATCTCAAGCTCGCCCTGCATCGAGATCCCTGATGTTGTCTGGAGGAAGGGATGCATCCTTAGGTCCATAGTCGCCTCCTGCCAACTCGTCGTCTGTTCGCAGATCAAAAGCATAACATACAAGGAAATGCAGGGAGATAAGATATATAGCACATCTATGACAAGGATGATGCAATGCAGAATATATATAGCAAGCACAATCATCTCTTGATATCTCGACACCACGGTCGTTCCCTAGCTACATGTACATATACTCTTTCTATGCATGCCGACTGGTACTAAAGTCCCTCCTAAGGGCAACATCACGTTCGCACATCAGACAACAAGTTGGTTCGTCTTGGTAATCCGTTCTACTTGCCGTGACCCATAAGATTGCATCACCGCTAAACTGTCCCAGATAAAGAGGGTTAACTGGGCCTCCTCAGAAGATCCACCGGCAACTGGAAAGACTCAGGGTCCAGTCGAGATAGTAGGACATGCCCAGGACCGCCACGACACGATAGGCACTACCATACCGGTCTCATGTGGGTACACTTGTGTCCAGTATATCCCCAAGATCACGCAAACCTACCCTTCTGTTTTTCGCACCCGCACTCGGTGCACCAACCTCGTATGCCTCACGGCACACGGCTCGCCACTTGGCACCATATGCATATGCTATGCATGTCATCCATATCTCTTGAGCTGATATAGCAACACATGCAACTTGCTCTTAGCAACATGAGCTCCAAGCTCTAACTGTAACCATCACGAGCTTCAAGCTCCACTAGTAACCATATGAGCTCCAAGCTCCATTTGTAACCATATGAGCTCCAAGCTCCCATCATAAACTTACGAGCTCCAAGCTCCACTATAACCTCAGTTCTCAACTATCAGCTCAAACGTCCACCACGGGTTCAAAGCCCTAATCATACTAAACCTCCAAATCTCATACATACATGCATTTCCAGATATAATGCAACAGTTCATCAATTATCAACATACTCAATAAGGCAGTAAACAACATAACATACCAACATACCATTATCATCAACACATCGTGCATATCTTTCACATATCATAAATAGCAGGTACACATATATCAGCACATAGCACGTATTAACATGCATCACAAATCTGCTAACCTAGGGTATCAAACATGGCGGTGATATCCCAAATTAAACTAAACCTAGGGTTTAGGTTCTTTGCCAGGGCTCAACCTCACATAGGGTTTAGGGTTCCCCTACACATGCAAAACATACAACAAAGCTATATAGACTACTCTTGCCTCCCCGACATGCGTAACTCCTTCTCCCCACCTGATAACGAATGTAGTGACAATCATGAGCACAGCGAGCACTCCTTGCTCCTCTCTAAGCCTCACAGTCGCAGATCCTTACACTAACAGGATTACGAACACAGCTTCCAAACTTGCCCTAATCGCGGAAACAACATGCAAACTAGAGCATTAACCCTAATACAAAACTAAAATCGTGAAAAGAAGCTTAAACCAAAAGAGAACATTGTATAGGTACAACATAGGTAGATACGGAACCTCGGCTTACCCTCGTTGAATCACAAAAGCAAACAGGTAGAATTGGAGTAGGAGTGGCGTTGATCACGAAAACACGACCGGAACTGGAATCGGATGAACGAACAAATCACAACCTTGAATTGAAGCTCTCAAACCTGTCTCTGGTCTCTCTCAAACTCACTGGATAGCGAAAGGTTCCTAAAACTCGTCCATGGTGAAAATGAGCAAGTATTGATAGAGGTAAAACTCTTCTGACAACGGTTTAGCGTTCTGGGTCTCCATGCTTTAGCGGTCCAATTCCTGAGCGTTGGTTTCCTCAAAGTTTGAGCGTTGACGTTTCCTTACCGCCAAGGCACCGCCCATCATGTGCCAACCACGACTCGTAACCGACACGTGTCACTTTACGTCCCATCACTGCCAGTCAACTGGTCAGAGTGGCCACGCTTGAGCGTCCAGATTCTCCACGCTAAAGCATTGGCACTCTTGACCGTTCTACTGGTCCATGCTTGAACGTTATGCTCCTGATCCCTTGTCCCACACACTTTCTAGCCATGATAGTAATTATCAACAAACATATAAAAACCCGATCTAGGCCATCTATCTCAATTAAGGTTTTAGAAAACAGGGACGTTACATAATGCATGTGCATACCAATAAAAAATAAACATGCCTATTACTATAAAACACAGGGGAATAGCATATATGTGTAACAGAGTGAAGCCGAGCAGCCTGAGAGAATCCAAAATTCAAGTTTGCTCAAATCAAGCAAAGACCAACAATAGAACTATAACTGAAATCAAGCAGATATGAGTACAAATCAATGCATATATACCGATAAAAATGCTTATATCGTGATAACATAAACCAAGTTTACATTTTAAACAAACATACCCCTTGTAACGCCCCGATTTTCACGTTTTCTAATTCTTCAGTATTTTAACATCTTTATCTTATTCGAGGTCTTAGGAATAGAAATAAAATATTCCGAGACCATAGCCATGCTCGACGATATCTTAGGAAGCTACGATTAAGTTTTGAGTCAAAAACTCAAACGGAGTTCGGTCTGCGTTTTTACACTAATAGTATGATTTTACTGCTCAGAAGACCTCAGATGGACTCGTGAACGAGACAGTAAGTCTTAGAATTCGATTATCTACGTTTTGGTTAAATTTCGTAAAAATTTCAGAAAAATCACTTCCTGACCTTTGTTCGAGCGAAATCCTCAATCGGGTAACGAACGGAGCCACATATGGATTTACCGGGACTCGCCAAAGGATAATCTTGATATCACATCATCCCAGGACACTTGGGAGAGTATTCCAGAGTCATCATGACGATCGGGAAAATCTAGATGCGAAATGACCAAAATGCCCCTAACCTTAGTCTTTCGCACTTTTACCATTTTACCCTTTTGGCAAATGACCATTTTGCCCTTAAGTGACTTGTTTTAAGGCTGAACTCAGCCCCTCACACTCTCATTTTCGCACAGCCCTCTCAAAAAGAGAAGAACACCATAGTTACTCTTGAAGAAGCACCATTGTTGCTCTTGAGAAAAACTTGGTTTCTTGTTGGAATCACTTGATTCCTTGAGCAATCTTCCTTCATTTTAAGGTAAGATCACTTCTATGATCTCTTAGCTTCTTGAATATCTTTTTATTTCAAGATCAAGATCCATTTTCATGAAAATCATTTCTTAGATCCAAAACTTTGAAAATCCATAGGAAATTGTAGAAAAATCATTTTGATGTGAGACCAATTTCTTTGAACTCACCTCATCATTCTCTACCTAAACCCAAGAGCTTATGATTCAACTCTTATCATAGCTCAAAAATCACAATATGGCCGAACCCTTCTTGATGATGATGAATAGTGTTTTCATCAATTTTTGATTTCTAACACTTGATTTCATCCTTAGCTTTCCTATGCCTTTGAATCCATGAAATGGAAAACCAAGATCAATTCCTAGATTTATTCTCTTTAGTGTGGCCGAAACCCTCTTTGTGATAATTGTTGAGTTTGGTTTGATTGTTGTTTAATGTTTGATTGTTTGGTTGCTTGTAGTTCGTGACAACTATCAGGAGGTTCACAAACCGATCAACCAATTTTGATCCGGGAATCTGCTCTTCAACAGGTATGGGGGGTGAACCTCATCACACCAAGATGGTGGTGGTAAGATGGTTGTTATGTTTATATGTTGGGTGAAACCCTTTAGTTTTGGGTTCACTTTTAATTGATGTTAAGTTTTGTTAACTCTTCAAGAACAAGGTTGTCTTGATGAGTGTATGCTTTAGTATGTTGTAGTGTGTTTTAGCATGTGTTGATGATGAGATGATTGAATGAAAATCATTTTCATGTATGTTGAAAAACCTACTTTGATCACTAGATCAAGTATGGACTTTTATGCTTGATTATGATGCCATGATGTATGATGGACTTCTATGTTTGATTATGATGTAGTAATGTGTATTGTGGTTTATCATAATTGTGTAACCATTTTGAGCTACATTTGCTTTGTTGGTGAAGCAAAGTCTCCATTTTTCATTGGAGTAGGCTTGTGGCCTTAGTAAGAGGAAAATATAAGAACATGTGTTGTTCTTGATCTAGCAAGGTTTTGATGTAACAAAACATGATTTCATAACCTATGTTTTCAAGGAGAAACAAAAGTGATTTTGATCCAAAGATCAAATGAAGTTTTAACCTTTTAAGTGTGTCACCAAAGTGGAAGATGTCTTTTCTTTAGCCATAGGTTTGTTAATCAAACTAAGTGTTTCAGTAAGAGAATTAATGAAGAAGTTAAGGAAAAGTGAAAACGGGGCACTCGCCCAGCGAACCCTATCTCGTCCCGCGAGACAGAGGGAAAACAAGGCATTCGCCCGGCTAACCTTGCCTCGCCTCGCGAGACAGTGGGCTAGTCGGAGCGGCAAAGATGCAGCTTCTCGGCCTCGCGTAGCGAAGTAGTTCTCGCCCCGCGAACCGCCTAAGCAGTGAAGAAATACAGTTCTCTGCCTCGCGACGCGAGACAATTACCGCCTCGCGATGCAGAAGGTCGGTTTGAAATACAGTTCTCTGCCTCGTGACGCGAGACAATGTTCGCCTCGCGATACAAAGGATCTGTGTAAGGAGCAAATACAGCTCTTAGCCTCGCGACGCGAAACTTCTGTTCGCCCCGCGAGAAAGGAATTTCAAATGGGGTATCACTGCCTTAATTTAGCTAAGCGAATGTACTCTCGCTAAGCGGATTAAACCTTTTAGAAAATGCCGGAAATGAAGTAATTAGTTCAAATGTTGTTTCAAATCAAATGAGTTTTTAATTGTAAAAGTTGTTTGGTTTACAAAAGGAGTTTTCTAACTCAATCGTAAAGTTTTGCGCGAGAAAAACCTGAGTTAAGTAATTAACTTAGAGTTGAAGACAAGAGTTAATTAAGTATGGTATGTGGTGGAACAAGACCATGTACTATACCATTGATGACTTAGTACATCAATGAGTTCATAAGACTTAAGTGAAATCAACACTTGTTGCCTTAATTGAAAAACAAAGGATTAATATCTTAGAAAGGCTTAAAGACTTATCTAAGAGGATTCTCAATCCTTATTCATAATGCTTAGGACTTGAGACATAATTCATAAGACGTAAAAACAAACACGAAACGTTTTGGTTTTCGAAACAGTAGTTCGATGACGGACCGATGATTCGGATCTAGGTTAATCGTTCAATTGTTTCCGTCTTGTGATAACTGGAATGAGAGAGATCATGAGACTGTGCAGGTATGGGACTGTACAGTGGAAGGAATCCTGAGGCTATGCAGGTATGGGACTGTATAGTTAAGGGAAGGAATATAAGAATTGATTGGTACTACCTATACCAACAAGATTTATCTTATTTTCGGGAGCTTAGAACATAAGTACTTTATAGTTAAGCGTGCTTGACTTAGAGTAATTATGGGATGGGTGACCTTCTGGGAAGTTTCCTAGAAAGCGTGTGAGTGAGGACAAAACAGGCTGAAAAGACTTGTGTTGGTTTGTGGGGACAGTCGGCGATTCTGAAAGCAGTCTGGATCATTCCAAAGGAATCACGAGATATTTATCCGATGGATAATTGTTTTATCCGATGGATAATTGTTTTATAAAACAAAGATGTGTTTAGTTTCTAAGGAAGAGAACCTTAGTGAACCTTGAGGTTTATCCAATGGATAAACATTGCTTTATCGCATCTGCTTTGTGTAAGCATTGGCATTTCATGTGCATAGCTGTAAGGCCTTGAGCCTAAGAGTTGAGCTTACACCTTGATGCGGGTACGAATCTTATGGTGACGATCTTCAATGGTCTTTTTGGAGGTATCAGGGTTGGAAGGGCTGACATGTGACCAGTTAGTGATTCTTCTGTGTCGTGGCGAATCCGTGCAATACATTGATATCCTCTACTAGATGCCGTACTTTTCATGTTTGGTCGAGAGTGTTACCGTAAAGCCAGATACGTGCACGTTACGAATGTTGTAGCATCTTGCTCATGGCTTACAGAAACCGGAACATGTCCTCCCATTCACTCTCTCCGAATGTTTTGTTAGATCCATGGAGTAGGGGTCAGAGTAGTACCCAGTGACATTGGCATTGAGTCATGTACATTGCACTGCATTGCATGGCTACTGATGTTTACATTTACTGTTATACATCGCTGTTCTGTTTAAGAATGCCTTATATTATGCTATTAAATGTTTAGCATGATATTATGTTTTTGACTGCTTAACATGATTTATATTGAGAACCTTTGTAAGCATGTTGGGTACGTTGTTACCCGGTGAGTCGTCCCGTTTTTACTACTGCTGTTTTGTTGTGTTGATGAACGGGAATCTCACCCATATCTGTATGTTTTCTGCTGGTACTTGCTGTTGATGTTTGAACAGATGGACGTGACGATGGTTCAGTTCAGTAGTCTCCTTGAGCCCGGAGGCGGACTCTTTTTGCTGTTTTAGTTTTGTTGTCGGCCAGACTATGTCAGTTTTTGTAGTACTTTTTGGGAGCTACGACTCCTAGTACTTATTGTATTTTCTCATGTCAGTATATAGTATTGTTGATGTTTCTGTTTTCCGTTTTCTGTTTCTGTATTTATAATACAATATGTTCTAGAAATCCGTGGTGGACCTAAGTTCATTTATTAGTATCACCTTTACTCATCCCATTACATCTTTATGAAAAGAAAAGAAAAAGAAAAATCGTATTTTCCGCATTAATAAATATTTTCGGCCTTATAAACATTCGAGAATGTGACACTCGGGAAAGGGTGTTTCACCCCTTACATCACAAGTAATATTTTTGTTATTAAAAATAATAGGAACAAAGATAGTTCATGGTTCAAGGAAAAATGTATGCAAGTAATGAGCAAGTTTATAAAAAATAAAAATAAAAAATATTCATAAGTAGCAACAACAAGAGAATTGTAGTATCATAAGGAAAAATTGTCTCACTTTCTCCCCCTATTTTAAATGCTCAACAATCAAATAATTAATAGATTAAGGAATATAACCATCAAGGATAGATGGGGGAAGATGATTAATCAAGTAATAGGAGTTTGCCATAGCCTCAGACCAAAAATCCTTAGGAACAAGCATTTTAAGTTACAAGGCTCTAGCTATCTCAAGCAAATGACAATACTATGTTTACTTGGACTTTGTTGACAAATCATTAATTGGAATAGTGACAAATCATTGTAAAGGGAAATGGGTAGCTAAAGGCTATTGGCAAACAGTTTTTAGATCAACAAATGAGGAGCTATCATTCAAAATCACACAACAGACATTATATTCTGCATTTTAAAGTAGTTAAGAGATCAAATAGCAACTGTGAATTCGGTTTTTTATCAAACCCATAGTATGCAAACATGGAATTTTCCTAAATTACAGGAGCTACGCACTGCCACTCTATGAGCACCCAAAAAAAAAAAACTAAATGGCTTTCTTCTTGCTCACTTAATCAACCAGAAAATTCACATACACATTGCACATTCACAATATACTCAAATTCATTACTTCACACTAGTTCACAAATTTTATGTAAAAGCAGAAAAAACATGAAGCAAGCAGGTTCTCAAACTCACTTTATCCAACATTTATCACTAAAAATTTGACATTTGATTCAATAATTATTTCCCTTACAACCAGGATAGAAAAGAGATAAACATTACCAAACAGGGGCCTTACCTATTGACTGTGAATAGAAACAGTGATTCTCACTGTAACATCCTAAAAAAAATAAAATAAATAGAGATTATAGTATGAGGATTATTATAGAGTTTTTGGGAGGTTTAGAATATATGTTTTAAGCCCTTGAAGTAAATAAAAGTGATTAAAAATAATTAAAAGTGGTTAAGAGTGATTTTCTAAGGGAAATTCACTTCCTGGCCCGGGAGCATGCCTGTGCTTATGTGCACGTCCTGACTTGTTTGAGTACGCCCTTACTCGGACGAGTATGCCCGTGTTATTTGTTAGCACGTCCGTGTCAGAAAATGAACAATTTTGAAGCTGATTGGCACGACCGTGCCAATCGTGAGCACGCCCATGCTCTATGTCAGGATGCGTTAAAAATAGGTTTAAAAATAGGGAACCAATGCAACACTATATATATACCATCTTATAACACCCTACTGCGGCTAGAAACCCCTTTTTGTACCCGAAAACACCTTAGTAACGGCTGTGGAGTATCCTCATGCTTGGGAGAGGGGTGGCAACAAACAATGAGTTTGGAAGTAGAACAACAACAACAAGAACAAGAACAACAACAACCACAACAAGAAGAGGTAGAATATGAAGATGAAGAAGAAGAAGGAGAAGGGGAAGGTGTCATCTAGGATTCGCTGTGACACCCGCTACCCCGCATACGATAAATATAAAGTAAAGCATGCAAGTTAAAATAAAAACTTTAAAATAAAAGGTATCAAGTACCACATGATCCGAAAACATTTAAAACATAAGTAGCAACTGCGGAAAAACATAACATAAAACAAAACCTAAATCCCGATGTCACATAGTCATAGCTGGTAACCACTATCGATATTACATCGAAAAACAACCAACATAACTAAACTATACTATGAGTAATCGATCTTCTCGGGATCACTCCTCAATTGGCAGCTCACCATCCTCTACATAACCAAAGATACATGCAAAACAACAACAATAGATAGGGAGTAAGGAACTGTACGTATAAACATAAGCAGTAATAGAGAAGTTAGCATGATGATCATGCAGCGTATAAAACATCATAATATAACATACATTTATAACGCGTACCATCATATCACATTAATAACATGCTATGCGATGCAGAACTGCTCCACTACTCCATATGCAATGTGGATCCAAAACATTAACTCTGGAAAGACGATTAGGAGTACATATTCATGTTGACCATCCTGCATCAGCGTTGGAACACTCACCAAACCATGGATGACGTCCGTGGATACTCTCAACTAATCCTGATAACATACTATGGCTCATCAGGGTAGTCAGGTTATCGATAGGACACTCCGGCCACGGGTTGCAAGTCCATGCTATATGGAACCTCCTTACCCAACTCTACCTTAAAGGCCGTACCCATCGTGACCTCCACAGTCGTGATTCATCGTTTGCTTTCCACCCAAACTATCATCTCTATGCAATGATGCATGCAATGTTCAACCAACATGCAAACACATGTTCAACCATCCATAAGCAACACCATTACATGGCTATCAACTTTGACCAACAAGCACCAAAGATGATTTATCAACATCAAACTTGACCAATATGCATCAAGAATGATTTAACCAACAACATCGGTAACAGTACGTCGTTACCCATAACATCATCTTCCTATTAATTAATCTCTTTATTAAGTCTCCATTATTACATCTTACCATATCGTTATCCTAGTTCATTAACTATCCTCAAGGTCATGTTTCATAATCTCTTATATCATATTTTTATTCCAAAAAGGGCACTAAAACTCTTTTTATTTAAAACAGTGAAGTTTCTTAATTCTGACAGTGGCACGGCCTGAGCACGGGCGTGCTGGCCAACTAGCATGGGTGTGCTGTGCGAGAGCATGGGTGTCTTAAACAATGTCATTTTTGTCGTTTTTCCGACACGGTCGTGCTGGCTTTACTAGGCTGAGAGCACAGGTGCCAATATTGAGCACGGGCGTGATCAACACTGTTACAGCGTCTCAGTTCTGGGAACTTAGCAGCTTTTCTAGATTTCATCCCTCCAAATCAATCCTAAGGTTCTTGACTAATCCATTGGCATTAATCTCACTCCTTATCAACATCTTTATATTTTACGCACATCAATTAGACTAATCCTAGTTTTGGGCTTAGCGCTAACATCCCTATGTCTTTTATTAACGTAGTTTTAACAGCAATTTCAACATACCAGTCCATACAACCATGACATATCAACAACATCATAAACAACATCATAAACAACATAATAAATTTCATGCCAAGATCATATAATCAATTGAACAATACACATCATGTATAGACAACCGTAACAATCATACATCAACTACGGCATATAGAACACAAATAGGGTCATGGGTTAACCCTCACCTTACGCTACCCTAGAACTTATATGTTATACTAATACATTCTCCCCATACCTGGCGTGACGATTCCAGCCTATGAGCCAACAAGAACGAAGCCCACGCTTGACTCCTAGAACGGGTTCAACAGGTTCAACGAGCTTTGACCAAGAGCGCGAAGGCAAAAGGATAAGTCCCCAAACAAGGAAAAGAAAAGGGAATTAACATAAGGGTTATAAACATACCTCGATTAGATCCCTGAGGAAATAATCTGCTAGTTTCCATTCACAATACTGGCACACGAACAACGAAGACTAGTTTGACAGGGGCAAAACGGTTCAACACTAACTTAAGGGATTCAAAGAAAAAGGATGAACAAGGTTGGTTACCTTACCTCAGAGTGACACTAAGCTAGCTGCTTAACCCCAAACACAAAATCAAACACCACAGGGATGTGTTCTTGTCGAAGAACACCCAACAAGGATTGAAGAACGCTCAAGGATTCAATGTGTAACACCCCGATTTTCGCTGCTTGCTAAGGTCGGAAATGAATATAAATAAACTTATATTTTATCCGAGATTTAGAAAATGATTTTGGATAAACCGAAGTCATATTCATACTCTACGCTATCGTAGGGAGCTACGATTAAATTTTGGTTTGAAAATTCAGACGGAGCCCGGTCTGCGTTTTCACTGACAGTAAGATTTTACTGATCAGAAAACCTAAATTTGACTTGTGAACGAAACAGTTAGGTTTTAAATATCGTTTCAAAAAATATCAGCGATTTTGAAAAATAAAAAAAAAAAAAAAGTTCTTACGACTTTCTCGAGCGAAAAACCTAAATCAGGAAATCGATGGAATCAAGAACGAACGCGCGGGGACAAAATCGGACACCAGATGAGGGACACGAGTCACCAGGGCAGGGTGAGTCATAGGGTGAGTCACCACCATGACTCACCAACATCATCATTGCGATTCTACAAATATCTGAGATATTTAGGGCGAGAAAAGACCGTTTTGCCCCTTGGAAATGATGGAATTACATTGGTGACACATGACACATCACCTATCATCATTACTTCTAATAAATATCTAGATATTTTGGTGATTTTAGAGGTGAAATGACCAAAATGCCCTTAAGGTTTTCCTAAATGACATTTTTGTCCCTAAAGGAAAAGACCATTTGGCCCTTAAGTGAAAAACTTTTGGACACCCTTGTCCCCTCCCATTCCCCATGCCAAAACACCCTCATGAAGCCATTCTTCCATTTTCCTCCAACTTCATGCTTTTCTCGCTACTTTCTCTCATTACCTTAAGAGAAGCTTAACCAATTTTAGTGAGAAAGTGTTGAATCCTTGATTTGTTCTTCATTCAAGAGGTAAGATTACTCTCTTTGATCCATGATCTTCTTGTTCTTCACTTATTCTTGTTTTTCAAAACCATGATCCATGATGTTTCAACTTCTAGAACAAAACTTCAAAAATCTCTAGAAAATTGTAGAAAAATCCTTTTAATGTGAAACCAATTTCTATGAGCTAGTTTCATCATCCTCTTTCATTGTCCAAGAGCATGTAATCAAATGACATTCCTATCCTATTTTACCATGAGTGGCCGAACCCTAGATCTTAGGAGAATCATGAGTTTTGCTTCAAGTTTTTGTGTAATGAGACTTGATTTAGTGTTAGGTATACCTAAGGATCATTTGTAACATCCTAAAATTAAAAATAATTGGAGATAATAACATTAGAGAAATTAGATAATTTTTGGGAGGCTTAGACTGCATGTTTTGGGCCTTTGAATTAATTAGAAAGGATAAAAGATAATTAAAATCTGCAACAATAACAGAACTCTATCTAGACTTTATCTAAAACTTATTTAATAACAAACTCTAACTACATTCTATCTAAAACTTATTCAAAGGCTCTATCTAAAACTTAATTCAAAAATCAGTCTCTATGTCAGGATGAGTTAAAAATAGGTTTAAAAATAGGGAATCAGTGCAACACTATATATATACCTTCTTATAACACCATAGTGCGGCTAGGAACCTTTTTTTGCACCCTAAAACATCTTAGTAACGGCTGTGGAGCATCTTCATGCTTGGGAGATGGGGTTGCAACAAGCAATGAGTTTGGAAGGAGAACAACAACAACAACAACAGGAAGAAGAAGAAGAAGAAGAAGAAGAAGAAGAAGAAAAAGATGAAGAAGAAGGAGAAGGAGAAGGGGATTCAAGACTGAGGAAGGCGACATCTAGGATTCGCCATAGGGTACGCTTGGAGATTCTTAGAGGTCTTCAAGAGGTGAGTAGAAATATTATTTCTCACCCTTTTCATGGTGCAAATTGATTTGGGGTTTGGGTTATGTTTTCAAAATGCGTTTTTGGAAAATAATCATGCGTTTGGTCAAATCCTGATTTTACAAATTTGGGGGTTTTCCTTCTAAGGTGTTCCTGCTTTAATTAAATGGTTATTATTGAAATTGATGCTATGATATATATGATACATACGTGATTTGGTTGAATTGATATGTTATATATGCACTATTTGATGATATTTGTGATATTGGCATGATTCAATAACTGTTAATATGTTGGATGTTGTTTGCTGCAATACCGCCTATGATAGGGGTATCGAAAGTAACACTGCCAATGATTTGGGGTGTCGAAATATGAAATACCGCCATGATGGGGTATCGAAAGTAACATCGCCACACGTTGGGATGTCGAAATGAGTAATACCACCAGTGTACAATGGTTGGTATCGAAATGAGTAATGTCACTGAAGAGAAGGTGACATCGAAATACCTTTATGAGTAAGGTAGGCAATGGGACGCCATTGTTATGTGTAGTTTGAAAGTCATATGACATATGAGAATATTTGAGATTGTTTGATATATGAGATTTTGTCATATTTGATTTATGATGTATTAATGATGATTGTTACTGTCAATAATAATTTATATTATTATTATTATTTTACTATACATTATTTTGAAAATAGCGGGTACCATGGATAGTTTTTCCGGTTACCGCACCGGCTGAGAACAATGCTTTTGTGAAAACCCTTTAAACTGTATTTCTGTTCACTGGGATTTTATATCTCATTAATAGTATTGTTTTCAGAGCCTGAGGATGTCCCTGTTGAGCAGCCAGACGTTTTGAAGACTATCTCTTTAGCTTTAGAGCTTGGTTAGTATTATATGGCATATGTCAGGAGGACCTTTATTATCTTTTAGTTATTTTCTTATGCGAGATGTTATAGACGCCCTGTTTGGAAGTTTTGAAACTGATTATGTTATTTGGTTTTTGAATTAATGTAAACAATTATTTTGGACTAATATTATATTAAGTATTTATTCAGTGTTTATTTAAGAAAAAATTTTATTTTTCCTGATTTTATTTAAATTATTAATTTGGGTTACTAATGTAACGAAGGGCGTTACATTTTTGGTATCAAAGCAATTCAATCCTAAATTGGACTGTGGTTATTGGGTTTTTCAAAAAATCAAAACTTGGGCGCATAGGATGCTTGTTAAAGTTGTAGATGCTGCATATTATGCTTTGGATATTGAGCCTGGCCAACTCAATGTTTCATTGGTAGTGAGCAGATTTATGACGACTATTAGGCGAGGGACGAATGATGCGCTTGTGACAGCTATGGACTGTGTGATCATAGATGTGCAAGAGCAGACGGAGACTCTCCTTCATATGAGGGGATATGGGGTGGTAGCACCCCAAGAACCTCAGTATGTGGGGTTACCATTTTTCAGAGAACGATTTGCCACCTTTCCGGGACAGCTTAGATGCTGCAGCAGTTAGAGGAGCCGAAGAGAAATTGTGCTTATAACAAGAGGTTATCATATTGTTTAATTCAGGAGCAATCCATTCTTCCATAACTCTTAGTTGTGTCAAAAATCCAGAGTTGCCTATTTCTAAATTATCTTTCCACTTGTGTGTTTCTACCCCTGTCAAAGATAAATTGGTTACATCTTTTACCTATTTGAAAAGTTCTTCGATACACCAAAATTTATCTTATGATTTGATATGTTTTCAAATGTTGTGTTGGATGTCACTCTTAGTATGGTTTCGCTATCGTCTAATAATGTTGTCCAAATAGAAATATGTATATACTTCACAACCTATGTTTGATGAATCTTTTATGTATCTTTTATGTTAAACCTTGTCGTATTCGTTTCCAGGTCATAAGTTCTTATTTGAGATAGTTTAATGATCCATATTGTTGTTTCTGTTAAGAAAGAGACTGAAAGTGATGTAGCGGCGCTACCTGTTGTCTGTTAGTTTCTAGATGTGTTCCATAAAGAGGTCTCTACCTTACATCAAATATAGAGGTTAAGTTTAACATACGACTAGTGCCTAGAATTGGATTAGAGTCAGTAGCACCTTATAGACTGACACCAGAGTTAAATGAGCCTAACAAACAATTAGAGGAATTGCTAGAAAATGAGTTTTTATACGTGGATTTGTTTATTATTAATTAAAAAAAAAGTTGGAAGTTCAAGATTGTTAATTCTTAACATTATATTCTTAAAATATATTTTTATGTCGTTTGATGAATTTGTTTGATAGATGTATATTCTTTGTATTTTAATGAAATAAAATAAATAGTTTTACTTTTCATTTATCGTTTGTGATATTCTCCCTTGATAGTAAAATTGCCAGAGAGTCTCGCTTATTTTGAATTCACGTTTTTAACTTTCTTTTGTTTCAATGAGTTTTCAATTCATATGTGGAAATATATTTGTGCATCAATGTTTTTTTTTAGTCAAACCAAATTGATTGTGAATTAAAACTTTCTTACCTTGATTCATTGTTTCATCATCTATTTAGAGTTGTTGTTTGTTATTATTTGAAATTTAATTCATTATTATTTGATTATAGTTTGCATCAAATCCTACTTTAATTATTGTTAAGAAATATGTTTGATTTTGTGATAAGTTTTGAGTGTTTTTAGTGAAAAGAAATGATGAGAATATGAGGTTATGTCTCGACAATAGACAATTGAACAAAGTAGCCATTAAGGAGAAATATCTTTTGCCTAGGATAGATAACCTTAGATCAGTTGCAAAGAGGGACGGTTGATTCTATTAAAGTAGATACAGTGATAGGATGAGCGCAACATAAGACAGTGACTGGTGTGAGAAGTTTCCTAGAATTGGAAGAGTATTATATGAAGTTATAAATGGGTTCCCTAAGCTAGCCTTACTTCTGAGCGAGTTAACTAGGAAAGGAAAATATCTTCTATGGAATAAAATTGAAGTTTTTAATAATCATAAGAGCCTTAAATTCTTGTTAGAAAATATATAGAATTAAAAATAAGGCAAGGAAGGTGGATGAAATTTCTTAAGGACCATGAATTTGAGTTGAAGTACAGTTTAGGAAAAGTCAATATAGTGGTAGAGGCTCTAAATAGAAAATCCTTGCATATTAGTGCTAGAGATGAATATCTTAGAAAAGTTTATGGACCTGAATTTCAATGTAACCTTAAATGCTTTAAGCTTGAAATTGTATAAGTTGAAATTTGAAGTGACCTTAGAAAATAGATTATGCGAGTGCAGTTTTTAGACAAGGAATTGCAATCTTTTTTAGATCAAGAGAATAATGTGTTGTTTGATAATAGTCTAGTGTTGTTTAAGAATGGGATCGTTGTTCCTAAGGAGGGGAGCACTAGAAAAAAAAAATGCTAAAATAGATACATGAAGGGAAGTTAACCATACATCTAGGAATAAACAAGATGTAATAGTAGATGGAAATGAAAATAATGGATGTTATATTAACGAAGTGTTATATATATATGCTCAAATTTTAATTTATGTTGTAATTTTGTTATATAATTTTTTTTTTTTAGAAAATCACCTTGCTTGAATATTTCAGATTGTTTCTTAAGGGACCAAACATTATTTTCAATTAATATACCCCTTGGACTTATTATCCGTATAGATTAATGACATGTTTAATCTTAACAAACTTATATGTCTTATTAAAGACCGAAAAGAAAAAGACTGTTATTTCTTATTTGTATTAGCTTACTCAAAAATCAAAATGAAATTGATTTCTTAGTTCTACTATGGTATTTATTGATGAAAATTGTTTTGAAAGTCGTAAATGGTCAATGACTGTACAGTTTAATTTCAAGTTAACTAAATCTTATTTTGTTCTTGTACCAAATTTTGTTCTAGTAATACCATCTCTTAATAGAAAATGAAACTATTTCTTTCCTTATGAAATTATCAAATTGGACTATATAAAACTTAGTATGTGGAAGTCTCTACCGTTTCTTCTTTCTTTCTTTGTTTCATTTCAGTTGTTTATCTATTTATAAAAATTCCTCTGTGCTGTAAACAATATAATAGTTTTGGTGTAGGTGTAGACTATAAGGGACTATAAGATCTACGTATTAATGGTATAAAACTTTAATTTAATTTCTTTTGTGAATTATTTGTCATGAATCTCTTATGAGAATGCTTATAATGATGGAATGCAGATGAAGATATTATGATTTTAGTATGATCGACAGAAACAAACGTTTAAGTGCATGATTTTAGTCTGTAAATGTTATCATTGATTTTCTTGAAAATTATGTTTATAGTTAATGTGCCTTGAGTTGTACACTTAATATGTGGTGAAATAGTTACTGACTATACGTATATTGATGGTATGATTAGGATATGTAGGTTCTCCTTATGTTAGTATACAGTAGGTGAGGAGATCTTGTTAGGATCGGATTTAATCCAGGAGACCATATTTAGAATTCAGAGGAAAGATTGTTATGCTGACAAGGAAAAGTAGCCTGTAGAATTTTAGGAAGGGGAACATATATTCTTGATAGTCATTCCTAAGATTGGGATGTGAGGGTCAATGTCAGTCAGAAAACTAATTCCTTGTTTTTATGGGTCCTTTCCACATCCTCAAGAGAGTCGGGCCTGTTGCTTACCAATTGGCTCTTCCAACATGGTTGTCATACCATCATGATGTATTTCTTATTTCTCAACTTCGAAAATTGTGTCAGATATGTCTCATGTAATAGCTCCTGAGTCAATACAATTGAGGGTAACTTAATATTTAAGTCAGGCCTAGTCAGATCATCGATAAGAGCATTAAGACTCTGCAGAACAAGACAATCCCCTTGGTGAAGGTGGTTGGGAAGAATTTAACTCTAGAAGAGGCTACTTGAGACGTAGAAGAAGACTTGGCTCGCCAATGCCCAGACTCTTTATTTGCTTCGTACGTGAGAGTGGAGTTAATTTCGGGGACGAAATTCTTAAAGGAGGGGAGAAAATGTAACATCCTAAAATTAAAAATAATTGGAGATAATAACATTAGAGAAATTAGATAATTTTTGGGAGGCTTAGACTGCATGTTTTGGGCCTTTGAATTAATTAGAAGGATAAAGGATAAAAGATAATTAAAATCTGCAACAATAACAGAACTCTATCTAGACTTTATCTAAAACTTATTTAATAACAAACTCTAACTACACTCTATCTAAAACTTATTCAAAGGCTCTATCTAAAACTTAATTCAAAAATCAGTCTCTATGTCAGGATGAGTTAAAAATAGGTTTAAAAATAGGGAATCAGTGCAACACTATATATATACCTTCTTATAACACCATAGTGCGGCTAGGAACCTTTTTTTGCACCCTAAAACATCTTAGTAACGGCTGTGGAGCATCTTCATGCTTGGGAGATGGGGTTGCAACAAGCAATGAGTTTGGAAGGAGAACAACAACAACAACAACAGGAAGAAGAAGAAGAAGAAGAAGAAGAAGAAGAAGAAGAAGAAGATGAAGAAGAAGGAGAAGGAGAAGGGGATTCAAGACTGAGGAAGGCGACATCTAGGATTCGCCATAGGGTACGCTTGGAGATTCTTAGAGGTCTTCAAGAGGTGAGTAGAAATATTATTTCTCACCCTTTTCATGGTGCAAATTGATTTGGGGTTTGGGTTATGTTTTCAAAATGCGTTTTTGGAAAATAATCATGCGTTTGGTCAAATCCTGATTTTACAAATTTGGGGGTTTTCCTTCTAAGGTGTTCCTGCTTTAATTAAATGGTTATTATTGAAATTGATGCTATGATATATATGATACATACGTGATTTGGTTGAATTGATATGTTATATATGCACTATTTGATGATATTTGTGATATTGGCATGATTCAATAACTGTTAATATGTTGGATGTTGTTTGCTGCAATACCGCCTATGATAGGGGTATCGAAAGTAACACTGCCAATGATTTGGGGTGTCGAAATATGAAATACCGCCATGATGGGGTATCGAAAGTAACATCGCCACACGTTGGGATGTCGAAATGAGTAATACCACCAGTGTACAATGGTTGGTATCGAAATGAGTAATGTCACTGAAGAGAAGGTGACATCGAAATACCTTTATGAGTAAGGTAGGCAATGGGACGCCATTGTTATGTGTAGTTTGAAAGTCATATGACATATGAGAATATTTGAGATTGTTTGATATATGAGATTTTGTCATATTTGATTTATGATGTATTAATGATGATTGTTACTGTCAATAATAATTTATATTATTATTATTATTTTACTATACATTATTTTGAAAATAGCGGGTACCATGGATAGTTTTTCCGGTTACCGCACCGGCTGAGAACAATGCTTTTGTGAAAACCCTTTAAACTGTATTTCTGTTCACTGGGATTTTATATCTCATTAATAGTATTGTTTTCAGAGCCTGAGGATGTCCCTGTTGAGCAGCCAGACGTTTTGAAGACTATCTCTTTAGCTTTAGAGCTTGGTTAGTATTATATGGCATATGTCAGGAGGACCTTTATTATCTTTTAGTTATTTTCTTATGCGAGATGTTATAGACGCCCTGTTTGGAAGTTTTGAAACTGATTATGTTATTTGGTTTTTGAATTAATGTAAACAATTATTTTGGACTAATATTATATTAAGTATTTATTCAGTGTTTATTTAAGAAAAAATTTTATTTTTCCTGATTTTATTTAAATTATTAATTTGGGTTACTAATGTAACGAAGGGCGTTACATCATTCATCCAAGAGATAGGAAATTTTAGACATCTCTAGCTATTTTTAAAGCAAGAGGCCAAAACCTAGATCAAGAAATTTAGGGAAATTTATGTTGTTAAATGTTGATGCTTGAATTGATTGTGTGAAGGTAGTAGTTGTTGATTGTTCGGGTGATTGATCGGAGGACTAGCGGATCGAGGCAGACAACGTGCATTTAGAAAGTTGTCTTCAAGAGGTAAGGGAAGATTAGCTCCAATGAGTTTGATAGCCTCACAAGATTGATTGTTGTATGATTGTGATGATATTATTGAAGTGATGTTGATGATTCTCTGGTGATGTAAATGTCTGAATTATTTGGTGAATATGTGATTGGATATTGAAGCATGAATTGTGGCGTTATTGCCTTGGATGAGATATATGTACGATGTTGATGTTGAGATTTGATGAATACAGATGTATATATTGAATTGTGATTTCCTTGACTGGATTGGTTGAGAGCATAGCATCGGCTATAGCTTGATGATGAAAGATTAAGCTACCTAAAAGTCTTAATCAAAGATTGAGATAAGTTTTGGTTTGAGAAATGAAAAGCTTTTAAGTTAAATGGTATTATGACCAATTTTACGAAAAAACCACTAAGTTAAGAACTCAAAAAGGAATTTTGAATAAGAATTAGGAAGTTGAGAGTTGGTGAGGAAAATAGTGAAAAGTTGCTTTATCATTATTTTCTAAAACCTGTTTTACAAAGAGAATATTTTGAAGAACATTTTAGTTTCCGTCACATGAAGAACCAACTCAAGGTGTTTCACCTTTCAAAAAAAGAAAAAGTCTCTTTCAAAAAAAAAAAAAAAAGGAGTGTGCTCCAATGAAAATCTTTAGAAAAATGTTGCAAATGATGGAACCTTTAAAAAAGGCTTTTCAAGTCAAAATCCTTTTGAAAATGAATTTTGAGAATTTAAACTTTTAGAAATAGCTTTGCAAAGAAAAGATGTTGTGGAAATAAGTTTTAGAGCGAAAATGAGTTTTGGTATATACCAAAGAGATTTTGAGTTTTGTTTTCAAGATTTGATCAACAATAACGAAATTTTGATAAAATTGGTGATTTCCCTTCATGTATGTGAAGCACATGAACCTAGTGACCGAGACGTCAGGCTAGAGTTTTGTGGATTGAGCACTCGAATTATATGTCCTATGTTTTGAAATGAACGGACTTTGTGTCCTATATGCGAGTCTAGTTCCGCGACATCGGCCTAGTACTTCGTGGATTGAGCACCCGGACTGCGTGTCTTGTGTTTTGAAATGAACAGACTTAGTGTCCTATATGCGAGTCTAGTGTCCGCGACGTCGGCCTAGTACTTCGTGAATTGAGAACTTGGACTACGTGTCCTGTATTTTGAATGAACGGGCTCAATGTCCTTTAAAATGAGTCATGAGCTGTGTGCCTTGACAATAAAGAAAGAATGAACGAAAAAGAAAACAGAAAACCATGAGTTGCATATATGAGTTGGCCGACGTGCCATTTGAAATGAGCTACAACCTAGGTGGTTGAGAATATGAGTCAGTTAAGACCACTAGGTCTATAGGGGCATCTTGTGCTCGAGACTCCACGAGAGGCAGGAGGCATTGCGACCCCATGCCGTGGTAATCGGCTGCCCCTAAACATTCAGGATTTGGTTGTGATGTGGTACCCCTAAACATCTAACGTAAGCATAACAACACATAACATATATATATAACAACAAGGATAACATATATAACAACACTTATATAACAAGCAAGCGAAAACTGGGGTGTTACATTTGCCATGGGGTACGTTTGGAGATTCTTGGAGGTCTTCAAGAGGTGAGTAGAAATACTCTTTCTCACCCTTTCCATGGTGCAAATTGTTTTGGGGTTTGGGTTATGCTTTCAAAATACATTTTTGGAAAATAATCTTGTGTTTGGTCAAATCCTGATTTGACAAATTTGGGGGGTTTTCCTTCTAAGGTGTTTCTGGTGTCAATTAAATGTTTATTATTGAGATTGATGCTATGATATGAATGATGTGTACATGATTTGGTTGATTGACATGTTGTATTTGACTATATGATGATATTGAGGTTTATAGCATGATTCAATAACTGTAAATGTGATGATTGCTGTTTGCTACAATACCGCCTATGATAGGAGTATCGAAAGTAACACTGCCAAACACTGCCAATGAATTGGGATGTCGAAATATGAAATACCGCCATAATGGGGTATCGAAAGCAACATCGCCACATGTTGGCATGTCGAAATCAGTAATACCACCAGTGTACGATGGTTGGTATCGAAATGAGTAATGTCACTGAAGAGAAGGTGACATCGAAATACGTTGATGAGTAAGGTAGGCAATGGGACGCCATTGTTTTGTGCAGTTTGAAAGTCATATGACATATGAGGATATTTGAGATTATTTGATGTGTGAGACTTTGACATATTTGAATTGTGATGTGTTGATGATGACTGTTTATTGCCAATAATAATTTATATTATTATTAATATTATTTTATCATACACTATTTTGAAAATAGGGGGTACCATGGACAGTTTTTCCAGTTACCGCATAGGTTGAGAACAATGCTTTTGCGAAAACCTTTTAAACTGTATTTCTGTTCACTGGGATTATATATCTCATTAGTAGTATTGTTTTCAGAGCCTGAGGACGTCCCTATTGAGCAGCCAGACGTTTTGAAGACTACCTCTTTAGTTTTAGAGCTTGGTTAGTATTGTATGGCATATGCCAGGAGAACCTTTATTATCTTTTAGTTATTTTCTTATTCGTGATGTTATAGATGCCCTGTTTTGAGGTTTTGAAACTTATTATGTCATTCCTTTTTATGAATTGATGTAAATTAATATTTTGGATTAATAATATATTAAGTATTTATTAGGTATTTATTTAAGAAGTTTTTATTTTTCTGGTTTTATTTAAATTATTATTTTGGGTTACTAATGTAACGAAGGACATTACACACACGGTCCCTCCCTGTGCTTACAATGCTATCCAAAATTATAAGAGAACAATAAAGAGTTGGTTGTCACTAAGGGTGAACTGGTTATTACCATCTGCAAGCAAAACATAAGAATATCAAAATCCTACGTTTATGAATATGAAGCAGAAACGGGGGAAGGAGAGAAAACCAAATGGTGGTGAGGAGGGGAAGTACTTGCGTCGTTCTTAGCGCGACTGAGATGAGAGACTGAGAGTGGGAGAGGAAGGTGGCAGGCAACGGTGGAGCGGTGGAGAGACGCGCGAGGTGGTGGTGTTTCTGGAGGAGGCAGGGAGCTAGGGGTTCGCAGAGTGAAAGACTGAGAGTGAAGTGAGGAGGGAAGGGTTTAGTGAGGGAAGTTACAGTAACTGATTAATTAAAAATATTTGAAAATGGGAATAGATAACGCTTCCTCAAGGAAGTGCTATATAAAGTGCACCTATAACAACGCTTCCTTGAGAAAGCACTGTATAAAGTTTGACTTTAGATAGTGCTTCCTCAAGGAAAGGCTATCTATTCCTCATCCCAAGAATAGATAACCCTTCCTTGAGGAAGCGCTATCTAAAGTCTTCCGCCTCTTTTTTAATAGTGTTTCACTTAAAAATGCTATTAAAGGTGTGCCACTTAATGTATAATCTGGCGTAGTGGGGTCTTTTATGGGTTGTAACAGGGCCAAGGTATTGAGGTCAGTTGTGATAGAGAAGGAAAAGGGATATCAAAGGGCTAAATCAACTAAAACCGAGTAATAAACTCTTGAAGCATAAAAGAGCATAAAGTGCAATTGACACTTTTTCACAAAATTTTCAAGAATCTACTACTTATTTTGCAACCTTTCCTATATTTCCTTTCCTTTGCCATAAGCTTGCTTTTTCTTTTTCTTGCTTCTTCTTATTATTTTCTTCTTCTTTTTGAATAGAGAGAGAAGCCTTTTTCTTTACTGCCAGCTTATTTCTAACACTTTATTTCCAGAAAGGGTTTCATAACAACACATTCCTACTAATGCTCCAATATACTTATAAGAGGTCACCAAAAACAATTTTTGAGACGACTCCACTTACGTAGGATAATCCCATTAGTCCCAAACTTATATTATTAACTATACCTTAACCGTATTATAGCGTTAGCACGTTATTCAAGGAGCGTAGCAAAAGCAAACAACGGAAACAGACAAAATGCATATGGAAAGGCATAAAACAACAATCAGAGTAACACACAAATAAAGATTGCTATATACATCAACATGCATAAAAACAACCCCATCAGTAGGGCGCTGAGATACTATATATATACAAACCAACTGTACAATGAAAGGAAGTGATATAAACATATACATCAGAAGAGAAGAGCTCTCATAGCTCACTAGTACTACCCACTCATCACTCAAAAAGATACATGAAAAGCGCTCAGCTCACATCCAAAACGCCCTGGCAGGACCCCACCATTAGTGGTGCGGATGCCCGGAACTACCTTGGCCCTCTCCGTGAGTACGTCGATAAACCACCAACGGCTCGTACTCGAAAAAAGAGTTGGACACCACAACCCGACGCCTCCTGTATGTTGGTTGTGGCTACACACTCAAGAGGGAGGTGAATTGAGTTCTAAAACTTTTTACTACTTTGTGAAAAACAAAACTTTCTTTAAAATGATTTTCTCACAATTTCATAAATTCGTTTTCCAAGATTCAACCTATAACATGTTTAATGATCATTACAGTAATGCACAAACAATTCTAGCAATGTTTAACAACAGATTTCAGCATAAAGATTCAATTTCAAAAGTCATTCAAACATATCTAACCAACAAAGCATGTATATGACAAATATATCAAGTTTAAGGGTTAGAAGAATACGTAAACCAATTTATCCTGGTTTAGCTACCTCCACATGGTAAGCCTACATCCAATCCCCACTCCACTGTGAGTTTTTTCCACTAAATTTCAAGCTTAAACCAGGCGCTTGATCAGCCTTTACAAGATTCTTTACATGTTTCACCTTTTGGTTCCTTCTACCCTTGTGAACACTTTCCCAAGCAATCTTGTTACACCCCAAGGATTCTTCTATCCTTGTACACCCAAGGATTCCTTCTATCCTTGTATTACACCTAAGAGATACCCTCTCTTAACCCAGTAAATCGTAACTTGAATGAAAGATTTTGACTCTAGAAGTCAAATAATTACAACTTGAAGCACTTTTGAAAATATCACACTTTTCTCGCAAGAAGGAAGCTCAATACGAAACTTTGATTTCGTGATTTTAAAATACTGAATGAATAGATCATTAAAAAATGTTTCTAAACTGTCCTTATATAGTAATTTGAAAAAATAGATCCGTTGGACAAGTTAGAAAATCAGTTAAGATCAAAACAGAATTAGTTTTCAAAAACTGACACATGATAATCAGTATAGTACACATGTGTATTAAAATATTTCTAAACTATAATACACGTATACACAGATTACGTTCTTTTGTACATCTGTGTACATCGATGTATGTGATATATTTCTCAAGAACCAGTTTTAATACACATGTGTGCACTTCGCGTACACAGGTGTACAGCAAGATTTTCACTTTCAGTAGGCAAATTAACTGAAGATACACATGTGTAACACATAAGTGTATAACATCACTTACTTTCCTTTTCATTTAATATCTTTTGAAAATCTTTTTCCATGAAAAACTTAATTGATTATTCATTTGGAAACATAGTTTTTCGTTTGTTTCCCAAGAGCTTATCAAGAGATTAAGTGTAAAGTTCTTACTAAAACATCTAAGAACTTGAGATCTTCATTTGACTTTGTCTTGATGCTTTGTATACACATGCTTTCTTCTTACTAAAAATTCTTCTTTAAATCTTTGAATCTCTTGATTTGCTTTGATCTTTCACTTTTGATCCTTTGACTTTCTCTTTCATGAATAAACTTGCAATCACTTGAACACATTATTAGTGTATAATCAAATTGAAAAACTCATATAAAATTCATATTTGTTTGTCATACATCAAAACCTCAAAACGGTATTTCTTACAAACTCCCCCTTTTTGATTATGACAAACCTTACCATACTTAACCTTTCAATTTTTATATCAAAGTGCAGCAGTCAGTAAGCATGAGTGAATTTAATTTCATGTGACCTTCTTTGTCTTTGATTCTCCCCCTGTCTCATATAAATCTTGCAAAGATCAAGTGTTATAATAGAAAGTCCTTTTTAATATCAAAGCATAAATCAATTTTATTTTTCATTTGTCAGCTTTGTTTTACTGTTTATATGGTATTCCTCCCCCTTTGTCATTATCAAAAAGAATTATAAAACTTTAAAAGAGATTAAACAAATTGAAATTTATATTGCTTTCATAAAGATGAGTCATCATTACATGGTAAGAGCAATAAATCAAAACAGAACAAACACAAATCATAAATTTAGTTTAGGAATTAATCCAGAAGTTTGTACACCGACTATATACATCTATGTATTTAAACATTTATAATAGTTGTATATCTATGTATTTAAGTGTAGCGGATACATCTGTGTATGGAAATGTACATATGTGTTTTTAGCATTTTTGCCTTGAATATATCTGTGTATGAAAATGTCCATCTGTGTATACGAGTAGACAGAGAGCTTACATTTCAGAAATTTATCAGAATCTGTGTACCTAATCTGTGTATAGCGCATCAGAAGGAAAACTAAGTTCCTGAACTGATATATACATCTGTGTACAAATCCTGTGTACTGATGCTCTAGTATTCTATTTAGGCAATACATTTGTGTACTTAACTTGTGTACTGATTCTTAATCAACTAAAAATACGAAGTACATCCATGTATGCAATCTGTGTACAAACACTTCAACATCAAATATGTTTAATACATCTATGTACTCAATCTATGTTCTGATTCTAACAATTAAAATACAAAAGCAAATCGATGTATAACATAGATTGATAAAATTCCTATCTATGTAAACATGAATAAAAATCATTTAAGAACATACAAACATTCAACAATGAGATATCAAATCAAAACATCAATTAGAAAAGATCAATTATGCTTTTAGCCACTAATCTAATTTTACTTCTTTCTATGATTCCAATCTCATCTAACTGTTGGGAATTTGCGTATTACAAACAAAAAACGCAGCGGAAAAATTCCCAAGAAAAAGGATCCATGCCAATGATCATGACTCATGATGTAATGTTTACCTCTTGTAGCGTAGCTTTACCGCGATCACTGCAAGGGAAGAACAGTCCTTCTCAATCGATCACGAGCACTACGAACAATGCTATCACCAATACCGCAATGGAGCAGCGCCTCTACGCAGTCCACGCGAACAAAACACCATAGGAGAAAGCGTCGTGTTAGCTGACGGCAAGGGTGAGGGGGCACGCCTACCAAGGTGGTGTGACGGCCATTAGGTTATGTGCAGCAAGTTACTAAGCGCTTAAGTGACGTGTACAGCATTATAAGCTGTCACCCACTTAACCTAACCTCATTGGACTTGTACACTATAGGGCCAATCTATAATTAATATTATTAAATCATATTTAATAAATTAATTCATTCTCCGACTATTTTCTCTATGAGTATGACCCTATAGGTTCTCAATAAATTGGCAATAATATTAAATCACATTTAATATTATAAACAATGAGCGACATCTAGCAATACATCATCGTTACCCAATTAGTGAGAATATCAGTGATACGATATATACCTTACGGTAACCAAAATAGTCATGTAGTAAATGTCCCTTTGTCCATATGTCTTAATTGAACACAAGGCATAAGTGTGTCATCCTTGTTAAGTTCAATTATTTGTTTCTCAATTTCGGAGTAGACGTGCAATCACAAATGGGCCCAATATCTCATATTGGCCCATTGCAACATGGCTATGCACTTTTGTTAGAACCAAAACAGTAATGGCTAATGACCCTTAAAAGTTTTATTGATTAACAAAATTATTATATGTTTATTGAATTCACTCAAAGTCAAGTTTATGCTTATCCATAAGGTCAAAAGTCCTTTGTATGTTTCTGACTTCAGACAGTTCTCCAAAATCAAAGTTTCATCTAGCTCTTAAAGGACAAAAAGCTCACTGCAATATCTTCGTCCAAAGAAACTTCATGGTTCTTCCAAATAAATCTTTTGGACTACAATGGTAAAGGTTTACGAACAAAACATGGTCATATAGTATTGTGCGTCCAATTGTCTTCACTGCTTTTGCGTCCAAACTGTTTATACACATTGTCCGTCCAATTGTCTACACTACTTGTGCGACCAATTGTCTATATAAATTGTGACTCCAAATTTTTATATATACCTGTGCGTCAACTAACTTCATTTTGCAGATGACATGGCTCTCTTTTTGAAAAGTCTTAATTGGTTATAAGAAAAATATCTTTTTCATATAAGACAAAAGAAGGTACGAACGTCGTACAAAGCAAACCACATAGAGCAAAACGCTTGTCGGCCATAAAAGCATAATCAGTCTGCTACAATTCAAGCTGCTGCTACCTCTTCATTCTGAAAGGAGAATTACACAACGGAGAACAACTGGCGAATGATGTGCCTAACAGTTATTTGAATGTGTCTAAACGGAAAAGTTTTCCACTATTTTGAAATCAGAAGGTCAGACAAAGCTATAAGAAGACCCTCTTCTAAAGAAGAAAAATAGTGAACACACGAGCAAGAAAATATTCAAGAGAGAATTCATTGTGCAAAAAAAAAAGCCTCAAAAGCTTTCACTCTCTAGAAATTTGATCTGTAAATCTTCTCATTTTTTCATCCTAAAGTTGCAAACAGTTAGAGAGCTGTATCGTGTAATACTCTCACTGTGGTGAGTTTGTAAAAAGTTCAGAAAAACCCCTCTCAAATCTTAGGATTTGTTGAGCCTGAAGAGGTGTATCGAGACGACCCCACTTCCGTAGGATAATCCCATTAAGTTTAGAACCCACTTACGATGTTATTATTAACTTTAACCTAGCGATATTATTATGCGCTTATTAAACAAACGAAAAAATGATAAAACATACACGATAAGCACGTACAATAAAACCATATATCAGAGTAAGGCACAACGGGAAAGGTAAAACATACACATGCGATATGTAAGTATTTACGTGGTTGCCTCATCAGTAGGGCTACTGTAATACATACATCAACTGTACAACTGAAACTGAAAAGGTAAAACATATACATCAGGACTTCAAAAAGAAAGGCTCACATCCTCACCAGCAATCCCCAATCCTACACTCAAAATACATCAGCCTCTCCACACCGTCCTAGAAGATGCACTGGCTAACCCTAACCATCAGTGGTAGGGATGACCTGAGCTACCCTGCTCTCTCCGTGTGTACGCCTATAAACCGACATAGGCTCACACTCGTAGGAGGAACTCGAAACTACTATGCGGCGCCTCAGGGCCTTGCGCACATACCGGTCTGACCGTCTCCTCTGGCCTCTGTGCATGAAGCCTCTCCTGTTGGATACAGCTGAAGTCGGTGGTGCCACCCATCTGTAGTCCTGCTCCCTCTGGCTCGGTGGTCGCCACATCCGTGGCAAAGGAAGAAACTGGTAAACACGGTAGGGTCCGATGATGTCAGCATATGGTGGAGTACCTCTCCTGAAGATCAAGCTAACTAGTCCTGTATATACAACCAAAAAGGTCGACGAGTCGACCCGCCATCCCCTTTCGTCGTGGTACACGATCTCAATATCCCCCAACACCGGATCCGCGGTGCTCCGGTGATAAACGGGTGTCGCCTCGGGTCCATCCTCTGGCTCTGCTGGCTCCTCGTCTACTCGTAGAACGCATACATATACAGAGAAAAGAAACAGGGAGATAAGATATACAGCACATCAAATATAGGGATGATGCAATGCAGAATATATAGCTTGCACAGCCATCTCTCAATGTCTCGACACCTCGATCATTTCCTAGCTAGATGCAACACATACTCTTTCTATGCATGCCGGCCGGTACTAGCACCCTACTAAGGGCAACATCTCGTCTGCTCAACAGACCATAAGTTGGGTTGTTTCGGTAATCAGTTCCGCTCACCGTGACACCTAAGAGTGCATCATCGCTCAACTGTCCCAGAAAGATAGGGCTATATGGGCCTCCTCGGAAGATCTACCGGCAACTGGAAAGACTCAGGGCTCTAGTCGGGATAACCGTACGTGCCCAGAACCACCATGACACGATAAGAGCTACCTCATCGGTCTCTTGTGGGTACACCTGTGTCTAGTATATCCCCGAGGTCACATAGACCTTCCCTTCCGTTTTTCGCACCCGCACTTGGTGCACCAACCTCGTATACCTCATGGCATACGGCTCGCCACTTGGCATCAAATGCATATGCTACACATGTCATCCGTCTTCCTTAAGCTGATATAACGACACATGTAACTTTGCTCTCAGCAACACGAGCTCCAAGCTCCAACTGTACCATATGAGCTCCAAGCTCCAGCTGTAACGATATGAGCTCCAAGCTCCCATTGTACCATATGAGCTCTAAGCATCTGTCATAACTTACAAGCTTCCAGCTCCAACTATAACCTCAGTCTCAACTATCAGCTCAAATGTCCACCACGGGGTCAAAGCCGTAATCAGACTAAACCACCAACCTCATGCAAACATGCATTCCGGGATACATGCAACAGTTTATCAATATCAGCATGTTCAGTGCAGCAGTAAATATCTCATACAACATGTCATCATATCATGCAAATATACTGCATACCACAGTCAGCAGATAAACAGATAATCATGAAGCAGCCATACATATATCATGTCAGTCAACATAAATCTGCTAACCTAGGGTCTCAACATAGCGGTGCTAGCCCGAAGTAGACTAAAGCTAGGGTTTAAATACTTAGTCAGGGCTCAACCTCACATAGGGTTTAGGGTTCACCTACATACACAAAACAACACTATATAGACTACGTTTGCCTCCCCGACGTGTGTAACTCTTTCTCCCCACCTGAACAGTTGTAGCATGAACTTCCTCGCGATCTCAAGCGCGATGATCCCTCTCCTCCGTCCTCAAGCTCATGGCCTTCTCCCAAGAACAGCCCAAGAACAACCACCAAACCTTCTCCCAACCGCGGCCTCAGGCTCAGAATCGTGAGCAATCACGAGCGCGGACTTTGCCCTAATCATGAGCACAACACATGCACAACAGTGTTAGCCCTAGGGCAAGCTCAACAGATCAAAGAAAAAGGGTAAAGACTCAAAGAACGCCAAGAACACGTGTTAGGGATCCGATTTTACCTAGGGCAAATCGAGAAACTAATCTGCTGGAGTCGTAGAAAACTTCATCGCGATTGCAACTGTGTAGTCGGAATAGCGTTCCGGCGGCTCGATCACCTCTAACCTCAACCTTCCTCTCTCTAGAAACTCAGAGCTCCTCTCTCTAAACCTAGAAGACTCACCAAGTGTCCTGCAAGTGAGAAGATGAAAGTGGAAGCTCCACTTATGGTTCCTGTTGTCGACGCTTAAGCGTTCATCACACTGCACGCTTAAGCGTTGCCACGCTCTAGCGTGGGCGTGGGATCTCTCCACGCTTGTGCGTGGAACCTTGTCTACTCTGCCTGCTCCCTGGCCTGACACGTGTCTCACACACGTCCAAACTCAGAGCAGCTGTACAGCGCACTCAGCACGCTGAAGCGTCCACCTCTCCCACGCTTAAGCGTCTCAACACTTGAGCGTGGAGTTCTCTCCCGCTTGAGCGTCAAGCTCAGCGAGAGAAGAACTTCCGGCCTTCTAACTTCCCCAGTTTCTCGTGTTACACCTTAGGCACTTCCAACCTTGTTCAAGCCTCTTACTAAACTTCCAACCAGGTACCAAACTAACACACAAGCAATCACACAACCACACGAACACCCAATCAAGGTCATCTACCCTAATCAGGGTTACAGAGAACAGGGATGTTACATTACCACCCCCTTAAAGAGAATTTCCTCCTCGAAATTCCTTGCTCATACCTGTAAACAAAGATGGATACTGCTGGCGTATCTCAGCTTCATGTTCCCATGTTGAATCTCCAGTTGCAGGATCCTATTCCACTCATACTAGAGGAATCTGTCTATTGTAACACCCCACTTTAGGGGTCACAATTATTCAACTCAAGACCATAGTTCAAAGGCGAAAAATATATAAATAGAGCTTACCGAAAATATGGGTTTTCTTTTTCCTTTCTTTTATACTTGAGTTCCAAAACCATACACGTATACTTACACAATAAGGATAATATGCATTATCATAACAATATTAAAAGATAGAACATCTCTCAAAATACATAGGTACATATAGTAGTTTCAACACTGAACTACAGAAGAAACAAAATATATAAAGACAAGTTTAACCTATACTACAGGAGACGTAGCTCCATAACATAAGGGGAAGGGGTACATAATAAATATACAGACACTGGGAAGACTCTAGAGACTGGCCAAACACTGACAACATACTACTCATCAGAGTAATACTCCTCTGGATCCTCCTCCTCCTCCTCCCCGTCCTCCTCCATGGCCTCCTCCTCCTCGTCCTCATCCTCCAAGGCCTGCATGTCATAGCCGCTCATGATCTGCTCCGCGTATCGCAGCACCTCCTCATTAGTCCTCAAACACCACGGGCTGGCAGGGGCTACCTCAGGAACGTCCTCTGGAGCATACTCGGGCACTTCCTCTTCCTCCTCCATCTCCTCATCGTTAGACGAGAGGATAACGATGGGAACAGAAAAGGATACCCTGGCCGGAGTCGGTGTGCTCTTACGAGCAGTCATCCTCCAAGTCGCCAGATGGCAGGGAACTAGAGGGTGTAGCTCGGAAGGCTCATAAGTAGGCCCTGAGGGTGGGACAACAGGTACAGAAGGGCCGGCGCAGGTGCAGGTACAGCAGATGTAGAAGGTGCAGTAGGTGGAGGTGGCATAGAAGCAGGGTCAACATATATGTCACGAGGCTCCTCCCGATGAACTGCAGTCTGGGTGCTGGGCTGTCACGGATGATCAGCAGGTGGTGGTGGTGGCTGGGAAATCCCCGTGCTACCTCCGCCACTAACACGTAGAATGCAAGCTCTCTCTGACAGGCTCATCATGTGAAAGGGTGACTCCCTCCTACTCGTGAGACTGACAGCTCCAGTATAGGTACGGCGTCCATCTAGGTGGATCGTCCAGGCGTCCTCTCCATCATGGAGGATCAAGTCCAACGTCAAGTGAGATGATGGGTCGCTCGCCATATCTACTCACCATAGCATGATGAAAACCACGCGAGCAGCGTGACAACAGAAGTAATGAGGTGAGCTTCCGCATATCGCACAACAAGAATAGCAGTGATAAAAGTCACGCATACACGCACCCAATCGGCAATAATAGCGCATGGGCTTTCACAACATAATAAATAAATTGCATGGCATCACAGTGAATACATATATATATATATATATATATATATATATATATATATATATATCACATTTAACATGTCAATCACAGTTAATATATCAATCACATGTATATGGGTCAAAGGTCAACTCAGGTATGCAATGACCCAATGCAACATGACTCCGACCCCTACTCCATGGAGCTAAACATAACAAGAGTGAGTGATTGGGAGAACATTATCTGAGTTATCTCAGCCCACAGTGCCACATCTATTGATTGCAATCATCATAACGGCTCATGCCAGACGTTCTTTACCCAAATCGTGATTTTCCCGGTGTTTCAGTCAGGACGTCTGTTTTTTGATGGATATCCACGACACAGAGGAGCTACTCTCTGGCCACATGTGTTTTCCGATGTCCCCAAGATCCTCATGATCGACACCTCAGACAATCGCATCTGCACCAAGGTGTATCTCAACTCCTAGGCATCACGCCCGACTCATGCACAAATGCGGATGCATGTCAAGAAAACCACACAAAACAGCCACGTACTACCTCATCACTGTAGTACCTCATTTATCCCTTGATAAACCACAGGATACCCTTACGGGACCCACTTTCACACGACTTGCCATCAGTCGCCCATCCATGGTTCCGTTCCTTGCAATCACGTACCACCTCGTCGTTCGAAACATGATGTTCATGTCTTATGATACATTAGTCCATAACCTAGATGTATTATGGAGGTTAGGGTTCCAAAGGAATCCCTTCATCAATCTTCTCACTTGACTAGCAAAGGAACACTACTTATGTTTTATAAGTAACTCTTAGTGATTAAACATTATGGAGTCCTTAGATGATCTAAATCATCAAGGATGTGGAACATGGTTTTGTCATGTCCACTAGGAATTAGTACATGTCTTTTACTAGAACCTTATGAGTCCATTATGGAGTTCATATAGATCCCTTAGGAGATAACGCATGTTTATACTATTATAGTGAAAAACTTCAAAGTACTATCCTTATAGCAAAGTAGTTGATGAAATCTCCTTTATTAGGTATAGTTTGAAAACTCCAATCAAGTATCCATGGGTGTCTCATTTAGTGTAAAAACTCTTTGAGTTAGTTCCCTTAATTCTATTACTTAGGGTAGAAGAAAGCATGGTTCTCCTTTGAAATCATTATTTTGTTTTCAAATGAATTATAACTTCTAAACCTTTGGAAAATTATAAAAGGTAGATAGTGTAAAACACCTTTGTTTTTAAAAGAAAGGTTTTGTAAGAATCCTATCTTCTCAAGGAAGGCTTACTAACTAAAGTTCTTTAAAAACCATCTTGATTAATTATGGAACCCTTAGATCTTTGAAAAACTTTTCTTTAAAGCAACTTATTAAAGTAAATGGGTTGATCAACATCAAATCAACCTATTCTTGACATGGTTTCTACATGAAGTCCAAAAACTCTTATTTCACAACACATGGTTCTTTGGAACCAAAACTTGGTTTCCTTGGAAACCTTTTCAATTTATATACTTTCTATACTTTAGTATCAACATATAAAACCCCTTAGCATTGATATTTTAAGGTCCTAACTCTATTCTATACACCAAGGCCGAATGCCCATAGGAAAATAGGATAGGCTTTTCTTTGTTTTATTGCATTGTTAGAACCATATTAAGTTCATTTTACCATCATTTAAACATAGAAGCTTTGGCTTCCCTTCTACACATCATATGGCCGAAATACTCATGGTTATATACCACCAAAATGCAGCCATTAAACAACATCCCAAGTAGCATAGGATAATCACATCAACGTATAAGCATATTATTAAGACAACTTAGAACATAAGCAAGTTCAAATCATTCAAAAATCCTATCCTTAGATCTTTGGAGCTAAGAATAGTTTTTCACCATGCCAAAATACTTTTCTTCTAGAACATACACACATAAACATCATACCAACACAACCACACAATTTAATATGACAACAAAGTAAAGAGCTTTATGAGGAAACCCTAGATCTAGGGTTTTCCTTAAACAAATTAGGTGGCCTTTATCACCACCATTTAAGGTGTGATATGGTTCACTCCCCCATTACCTTTGTGAAGCTTCCTTGAAGGGTAGAAGATAAAAACTTGGTCATCAAAATCACAAGGAAAACCGTGACCTAGAGGAGAAACAAACAAGTTCAAAAACTTGATTTTTCAACTTCATAAACAATGAGAACACTATAATTTTTCAACATAAAAAACAATGAGAACACTATGATTTTTCAACATCATAATGATGATAACATAAAGATTTTCTCAACAATAATAAAGGAAAGAAACTAAGTTAGAAACTTACTCTTGAACAAGGGTCCAAAATCAAGTTCAAAAAGCTTGAACCTTCTTGAATGATTCTTGAATATCTTGATGCAAACAACTTCACATGAAGAAATTCCAAAGAGGAAAGTTGTTTAGATTAATGAGATAAACAATAATATGAAGTTAGAATGATGAAATAAGGTGAGTATGAACACTTAATAGTGCTGGCCGAAGTTAGAAAGAAAGGAGAGAGAAGAGAGAACTTGAACTTAGGTGTTTTGAGTGAGAAATGGATGGAATAGTAACTTGGGTGTTTTGAACACTAAAAGGCCGAGATCCCTCCTCCTTGTGGACTCCAAATCTTAATTAAATTGTGGTCATAAAGAATGGAGGGCCAAGATTCAAGTGGATGAATGTGTTGTTGCTTATGGAGGCCTTAAGGACAAGATTAACCAAAAATGGCTAAGTTGCTTTTTCCATTAATGGTTAGTGTCATAAACTTGAGATGATCGAAAGCCCATCTTGGCTCCTCCCAAGGTGGAATGGCCGAATGGCCTTAACTAGATGTAACCAAAATAGTTACATTCCCATTTAGTTAGGAATTAGGTAATTAGGGTTTTTATCAAAAATGGATAATTGGTTTTTACTACTTTTGGTAAATTTTTGGATTTCAAGAAAGCTAATCCTATTCATGAGGAATAATCAACAAGGTAATGAAAAATGTAATTCAACATTACATCTCACTTAATTCCCCATTTCCCGGCCTCCGGCACGCAAAATGAGAAATTACCCGATAACGATCAAAACAGAACTTTTATCGGTTTTTCGTCTCTTGTCGACAAAAGAAACTTTACCACAACATAACCATGGATATAAACATATATATATATATATGTATATAAGTCATATCATACATAAAGGTAGCGATCACAATTAAATGTTGATCATAAACAGTTATAGAATCAGGGGTATTACATCTATCGCGAAGTTCCTTTATCCTTCTATCCACTATCCAAGCAGGTAAAGCCTCGTATTCAAGGTTCTCTCTTAACTAGATTGATTCGGGCTCTAACACATGCGATGGATTGGGATAATACTTTCTAAGTTGAGAGACGTGAAAGACGTCGTGAAGGTTCGACAAATTAGGTGGTAAGGCTATATGGTAAGCTACTGGACCAATTCGACGAAGAATCTGAAATGGTCCTATGAATCTGGGTGTAAGCTTTCTAGATCGAATTACCCTGCCAACACCAGTCCTTGGAGTAACTCTCAGAAATACATGATCGCCCTCTTGGAACTCTAAGGGTCTGCTCCGCTTATCATCATAACTTTTCTGCCTATCCCTTGCGGCTTTCATCTTTTCCCGGATCATCTTAACCTGTTCCGTTGTTTGTTGCACCAACTCTGGACCTAACAACTGATTCTCTCCAGTTTTGAACCAGCACAACGGAGTTCTGCACTTCCTCCCATACAAAGCTTCATACGGTGCCATCTCGATACTTGAGTGGTAACTATTGTTGTAGGTAAACTCAATCAAAGGAAGAAATTTGTCCCAACTCCCCATGTGTTCCAACACATGCTCTTAGCAGATCTTCCAACGATTGAATCATTCATTCCGACTGACCATTCATTTGTGGACGGTACGCAGAACATAACATTAACTTAGTTCCCAACACTCCGTTCAGACTTCTCCAAAACCTAGAAGTAAATCTTGGATCTCGGTCTGAGATAATACTTGAAGGTACACCATGTAGCTTCACCACCTCCCTGATGTAAATCTGAGTCAATCTTTCCAGAGAATAGTTCTGGTTTATAAGCAAGAAATGAGCACATTTCGTTAGTCTATCTATGATGACCCAAATCGCATCACACCTCTTATGAGTTCTTGGCAACCTAGAAACAAAGTCTATTGCAATGCTATCCCACTTCCACTCCGGAACATCTAATGATTGCAATAATCCCGCTGGCTGGTGTTCAACCTTCGCCTTTTGACACACCAAGCAGGATAAGACATAAGCCGATACATCTTTCTTCATCCCCAGCCACCAGAATAGCTTCTTCAGATCCTGATACATCTTGGTAGCCCCCAGATGAAAGCTCAACTTGCTCTTGTGTGCTTCCTCCAAGATCATGTTCTTAACTTCGCTATCCGCAGGCACACAAACTCGGTCGCCATACCTAACCAAACCACCAGCACCCCTCCTGAACTCAAACCTTTCACCTTCTTTGATCAAACGGTTATCCTTTTTAAGATACCCATCCTCCACTTACTTTCTCCAAAGCTAATCCAGGAAATCGCTAGTTACCTCGATCATTCCTAGATTCATCTTATCCTCGACGATTTCCACATCCAGATTCAAATCCCTATACTGCTCTAACAACTCAAGCTCTCGTACCATCATGGCAGATACGTGTAGGGACTTCCTACTAACCGCATCCGCTGCTACATTCTCTAACCTGGATGGTATTGCAGGTCGAATTCATAGTCCTTTATGAATTCCATCCACCTCCTCTGCCTCATGTTCAACTCCTTCTGGTCGAACAGATACTTCAACTCTTATGGTCACTAAATACACTGAATTTAGCACCATAGAGATAGTGTCTCCATATCTTCAATACAAACACTATCGCAGCCAACTCCAGATCATGAATCAGGTAGTTCCATTCATGCACTCTCAACTGCTGGAGGCATACTCCACCACTCTCCCTTCTTGCATGAGGACACAACCTAATCCTTGATATGACGCATCACAGTATACGTCAAAACGTCCAGAAGGATCTGGTAGAACCAACACCGGCGAAGTGGTCAACCTCCGCTTCAGCTCTAAGAAACTTTGCTCACAAGCTTCCGACCACTCAAACACTTCCTCCTTTCTCGTTAACTGTGTCATGGGTAACACAATCTTAGAGAATCCCTCGATAAACATCCTGTAGTAACCTACCAGCCCAAGAAAGCTTCGAAACTCACCCACAGACTTTGGGCTTTCCCATGTAACCATCGCTTCGACCTTAGTAGGATCCACCGTGATTTCATCCTTGTTGATCACGTGTCCTAGGAACTGCACCTCTTCCAGCCAAAACTCACACTTGGACAGCTTCGCATACAACTGCTTGTCCTTCAGCACCTACAGCACCACTCGAAGATGCTCTTGATGTTCCTCCTTACTCGAAGAGTAAATAAGGATGTCATCGATAAACACGACAACAAACTTATCTAGGAACGGTCGGAATATCCTATTCATATAATCCATGAACACGGCTGGAGCATTAGTCACACCAAATGACATAACCAAATACTCGTAATGCCCATATCGACTTCGAAAAGCAGTCTTCGGTATATCCTCCTTCTTCACCCTGATCTGATGGTAACCAGATCGCATATCTATATTAGAAAACACAGCTGCTCCCCTCAGATGGTCCATCAAATCATCGATCCTAGGTAACGGATACTTATTCTTTATTGTCACTTTATTCAGCTGACGATAGTCCACACATAACCTCGAGCTTCTGTCCTTCTTCTTCACAAACAACATCGGTGCTCCCCACGGAGATGCACTAGGTCTGATCAATTCTTTGCCTAGCATCTCGTCCAACTGTTTCTTTAGCTTCGTCAGCCCGAATGGAGACATCCGATACGGCGCTACCGATATAGGCCCGGTTCCCGGTACAAGATCTATAGCGAACTTGATCTCCCTTTCCGGTGGCAACCCTGGAGCATCATCCGGAAACACCTCCGAAAAATCCCACACCACAGGCAGTGTTCCCGCACTCGAAGTTTCCCTCGCTTCCAAGGAGAACAGCACCACATACTATTCTGATCGTACACCCTTCGGAATACCTTCGTTAGCAGGCGTTTATCCAGATAACTCAGAAAAACAAGTGGGTTTTGTTGGCACAACCAAGTACCAAATGGTTAGCCGAAAGCCAATCAATGCCGAGGATAACATTGATCTGCTGTATAGGCAAACAGACCAGGTCCACAAAGAAATGTCTGTTTTCTATGGTTATAGGGCATTTTAGGCACACAGACAGGGTAGTCAAAGAATCTCCCGTAGGTGTAGATACGGTAAGATCATATGGTAAAGACGAAATCGGTAACCCTTAATGATCCATGCAATCCATAGAAATGAACGAGTCGGTAGCCCCCGAATCAAATGAAATAGATAAGAGCTTGCCTGAAACTAAACACTTACCTTGAATCAGATCTGGGCATCGAGAGGATTCAGCTCCCCTCATAGCAAACACTCTCCCTATAGCCTGTGGCCTAGCAGTCTGCCCCGCTACTCCGGTTGGCCTAGCATTCCCATGCCTGCAGTCCTTTGCCATATGTCCCGGCTTTCCACATGTATAACAAGTCACAGCTCTCCCCGGTACTTGGCTCTTGTAGTGTCGGGCCATGTGTGGTCCCCTACACTTGAAGCAACCTTGTAATCCTTGAGTTGTACTCGACCTTTGTCCTAAGGCCTCTCCCGACCTCTGGTTAGGCCTCTGATACGGTCCTTGACCTGACTGAAACCTTCTGCCCCTACCTCTCTGATTAATGTGGATGGGTCCTTCATTTCGCGAGGTAAGCTCTCTCCTCCTTTCGATGTTCTCGATCGCAGAACACCGATCAAACATATCAAGGAATCTGGAAATCCCCAATGGTACAATAGCCTTCTGGATCTCATACTTTAGCCCGTCCTCAAACCTACGGCATATCCACTTTTCATCTGGATACCGTTGATAAAACTCAGAAAACTTGAGTAGCGCCTCGAACCTTGCTGCATATTCCCCCACTGACATATTACCTTTCTTCAAGCACTGGAATTCCTTATCTTTCTCTCTTCTGGTCATCCTAGGAAAATATTTCTCGAGGAACCATTCCCTAAATAGCTCCCAAGTTACTGCTCTTCCTTCTGTCTCAAGCAGCCTTTGCTTTCCCTTCCACCACATCTCTGCACCTCCTACTAGCATGAAAGAAGCATAAGAGATCTTCTGAGCTTCGTCACAATATGTTGCCGCAAAGATCTTTCCAGCTCCTGAACCCATAGTTCTGCCTCCTCGGGATTGTAATCCCCATTGAACTGAGGTGGTTGTCACCTCATGAAGGCATCTAAACCAGCATCATCATTCCGAGCATTTCGCTGTTGTTGCTGTTGATTTTCCCGAGTCAACTGAATAAGCTGAGCATTCTGATGGGTTTGCTGTAACATCGCAGTAGGCATGTCCCTCATAGTCCTGAGGGTCTCCAGGGATTCAACTCCATTGCCCGTATGTGAAGCAGCAGCTTCTGGACCTCCATCCGGACCTGTTCTACCACCGCCTCTACCTCTACCTCTACCTCTTCCTCGAGCCATTGGTTCCTGATTCGAGTAACTGTTAGCTCAGAGTTCAAACATGATAAGCAACATAAATACATATATCTACTTATCATTCATATAGCATTACAATCGATCGCACTCCTTCTACCTTTCTAGACACAGTCGTACTCTCCTCGCAGATACGACCAACTTAGCTAGTTCAACTTCCTAGCACCCGCAGTCCGATTTCGAATCAAACTGCTCTGATACCACCAATGTAACGAGACGACCCTACTTCCATAGGAAAATCCCATTAAGTTTAGAACCCACTTACAATGTTATTATTAACTATAACCTACTGATATTATTACGCGCTTATTAAACAAATGACAAAACGATAAAACATACATGATAAGCACGTAACATAAAACCATATATCAGAGTAAGGCACAACGGGAAAGGTAAAACAAACACATGCGATATGTAAGTATTTACGTGGTTGCCCCATCAGTAGGGCTACTGTAATACATACATCAACTGTACAACTGAAACTGAAAAGGTAAAACATATACATTAGGACTTCAAAAAGAAAGGCTCACATCCTTACCAGCGCTCCCCAACCCTAAACTCAAAATACATCAGCCTCTCCACACCGTCCTAGAAGAGGCACTGACTAACCCTCACCATCAGTGGTAGGGATGACCTGAGCTACCCTGCCCCTCTCTGTGTGTACGCCTATAAACCCGCATAGGCTCGTACTCGGAGGAGGAACTCGACACTACTATGCGGCGCCTCAGGGCTGCCGTCAGATACCGGTCTGACAGTTTCCTCTGGCCTCTGTGTACGAAGCCTCTCTTGCTGGATACAGCAGAAGTCTGTGGTGCCACCCATCTGTAGTCCTGCTCCCTCTGGCTTGGTGGTCACCACATCCGTGGGAAAGGAAGAAACTGGTAAACATGGTAGGGTCTGATGATGTCAGCATACGGTGGAGTACCTCTCCTGAAAATCAAGCTAACTGGTCCTGTATATACAACCAAAAAGGTCGAGGGGTCCACCCGCCATCCCCTCTCGTCGTGGTACACGATCTCAATATCCCCCAACACCGGCATCCGCGGTGCTCCGGTGATAAACGGGTGACACCTTGGGTCCATCCTCTAGCTCTGCTGGCTCCTCGTCTATTTGTAGAATGAACATACATATACAGAAAAAGAAACACGGAGATAAGATATACAACGCATCAAATATAGGGATGATGCAATGCAGAATATATAGCAGACACAACCATCTCTCAATGTCTCGACACCTCGATCGTTTCCTAGCTAGATGCAACACATAACTTTCTATGCATGCCGGCCGGTACTAGCACCTTACTAAGTGTAACATCTCGTCCGCTCAACGGACCATAAGTTGGTAATCCGTTCCGCTCGCCGTGACCCATAAGAATGCATCACCGCTCAACTGTCCCAGACAGAGAGGGCTATCTAGGCCTCCACGGAAGATCCACCAGCAACTGGAAAGACTCAGGGCTCTAGTCAGCCTAACCATACGTGCCCAGGAATGCCACGACATGAGAGGAGCTACCTCATCGGTCTCTTATGGGTACACCTGTGTCCAGTATATCCCTGAGGTCACACAGACCTTCCTTTCCGTTTTACCCACCCGCACTCGGTGCACCAACCTCATATACCTCACGGTATACGGCTCGCCACTTGGTATCAAATGTATATGCTATGCATGTCATCCGTCTTCCTTGAGCTGATATAACGACACATGCAACTTTGCTCTCAGCAACACGAGCTCCAAGCTCCAACTGTACCATATGAGCTCCAAGCTCCAACTGTAACCATATGAGCTCCAAGCTGCAACACCCTTTCCCGAGTGTCACATTCCCGAACGTTTATAAGGCCGAAAATTATTGTTAATGCGGAAAATACGATTTTCTTTTTCTTTTCTTTTCACAAAGATGTAATGGGATTAGAGTAAAGGTAAATAAATAATACTAATAAGTGAACTTAGGTTCACTATTCATTACTAGGACATACTGTATTATAAATACAGAAACAGAAAATGGAAAACAGAAACATCAACATTACTATATATAGACATAAGTCTAATGTCTAACTGACATAAGAAATACAATAAGTACTAGGAGTCATAGCTCCCAAAAAGTACTATAAAAACTGACATAGCCTGGCCGACAACAAAACTAAAACAACAAAAAAGTCCACCTCCGAACTCAGAGGGACTGCGGAACCGAACCATCGTCGCGTCCATCTGTTCAAGCAGTAACAACAAGTACCAGCAGAAAACATACAGATATGGGTGAGATTCCCGTTCATCAACACAACAAAATAGCAGTAGTAAAAACGGGACGACTCACCAGGTAACAGCGTACCCAACATGTTAAACAGTTAAATAGCATAGTAAAAATCTCAATATAAATCATGTTAACAGTGTAATATAATGCATTCTTAAACAGAACATCGATGTCTAACAGTAAATGTAAACATCAACAAGTATGCAATGCAGTGCAATGTACATGACTCAATGCCAATGTCACTAGGTACTAATCTGACCCCTACTCCATGGAGCTAACAAAACATTCGGAGAGAGTGAATGGGAGGACATGTTCCGGTTTCTGCCAGCCAATAGCAAGACGCTACAACATTTGTAATATGCACGTATCTGGCTTTACGGTAACACTCTCGACCAAACATGAAAAGTACGGCATCTAGTAGAGGATATCAATGTATTGCACGGATTCGCCACGACACAGAAGAATCACCAACTGGTCACATGTCAGCCCTTCCAACCCTGATACCTCCAAAAAGACCATTGAAGATCGTCACCGTAAGATTCGCACCCGCATCAAGGTGTAAGCTTAACTCCTAGGCTCAAGGCCTTACAACTGTGCACATGAAATGCCAATGCTTACACAAAGCAGATGCGATGAAGCAATGTCTATCCATTGGATAAACCTCAAGGTTCACTAAGGTTCTCTTCCTTAGCAACTACACACATTTTTGTTTTATAAAACATTTATCCATCGGATAAATATCTCGTGATTCCTTTGGAATGATCCAGACTGCTTTCAGAATTGTCGACTGTCCCCACAAACCAACACAAGTCTTTTTAGCGTTCTTGTCCTCACTCACACGCTTTCTAGGAAACTTCCCAGAAGGTCACCCATCCCATAATTACTCCAAGTCAAGCACGCTTAACTATAAAGTTCTTATGTTCTAAGCTCCCGAAAAGAAGATAAATCTTGTTGGTATGGGTAGTACCAACCAATTCTTATATGCCTTCCCTTAGCTATACAGTCCCATACCTGCATAGCCTCAGGATTCCTTCCACTATACAGTCCCATAACTGCACAATCTTAGGATCTCTCTTTCATTCTGGTTATCAAAAGACGGAAACCACATCGAACTACTGTTTCAAAACCCCAAAACGTTTCGTGTTTGTGTTTACGTCTTATGAATTATGTCTCAAGTCCTAAGCATTATGAATAAGGATTGACAATCCTTTTAGATAAGTCTTTAAGCCTTTATAAGGTATTAATCCATGATTTTCAATTAGGGAAATAAGTGTTGATTCACTTAAGTCTTATGAAGTCAATGATGTACTAAGTCATCAATGGTATAATACATGGTCTTGTTCCACCACATACTACACTTAGTTATCCCTTGTGTTCAACTCTAAGTTAATTACTTAACTTAGGTTTTTCACGCGTAAAACCTTACGATTGAGTTAGAAAACTCCTTTTGTAAGCCAAACAACTTTTACAATTGAAAACTCATTTGATTTGAAACAACATTTGAACTATTTACTTCATTTCTAGCATTTTCTGAAACATGAAATTCACTTAGCGGAATTCCATTCGCTTAGCGAAAATGAGGCAGTAATACCTCCTTTGGAACTCCTTTGCATCGCTCGGTGAAACATAATTCGCGTAGCGAAGTTTGTTATATTCGCTTAGCGATAATTGGAGGCGGTTACACCTCTTTTGAAACTCCTCTGGATCGCTTGGCGAAACATAATTCGCGTAGCGAAATTCTCTGGATTCGCTTAGCGAATATCAATTCGCTTAGCAAAAGTGAGGCAGTGATGCCCAACTTAGAATTCCTCTATTTTCGCTCAGCGAAAGTAAATTCGCTTGGCGAAAAGTTGCCTTAAAACAAGACATAACCTTATGGAACCATTTTGATTCTCTTCATGAAAACACTTCTTGTCTCATTTTGAGTCATGTGATTAACTAGATGGACTAAGGATAAGGTATAAAACGTGTTTCACTTTGGTGAAAACACTTTGAGATTTAATTCCATTTGATCTTTGGATCAAAGTCACTTAGGGTTTTTCTTTAGAAAAACATAGGTTATGAAATTATGTTTTCCTTACTTCAAAACCTTGTTAGATCAAGAACAACACATGTTCCTATATTTCCTCTTACTAAGGCCACAAGCCTTCTCCAATGAAAAATGGATACTTTGCTTCACCAACAAAGCAAATGTAGCTCAAAATGCTTACACAATCATGATAAACCACAATACACATCATTACATCATAACCAAAACATAAGAGTCCATCAACATCATGGCCTCATACTCAAGCATAAAAGTCCATACTTGATCTAGTGATCAAAGTAGGTTTTTCAACATACATGGAAATGATTTTCATTCAGTCACATCATGATCAATATATACTAAAGCACACTACAACAAACTAAAGCATAAACTTATCAAGACAACTTTGTTCTCCAAGAGAACTTAACAATTAAGAGTGAACCCAAACTAAAGGGTTTCACCTATACATAAACTTAAACAACCATTTTTTCTACCACCATCTTGGTGTGATGAGGTTCACCCCCCATACCTGTTGAAGAGCAGATTCCCGGATCAAAGTCGGTTGATCGGTTTGTGAACCTCCTGATAGTTGTCACCAACTACAAACAACCAAACAATCAAAAATTAAACAACAATCAAACCAAACTCAACAATTCTACCTAAGATCTTCGGCCACCCTAAAGAGAATTCCACTTCATGGATTCAAAGGCATAGGAAAGCTAAGGATGAAATCAAGTGTTAGAAATCAAAATTTGATGACAAACACTATTCATCATCTTTATATAGGGTTCGGCCATTTTGTGCTTTTTGAGCTATGATGAGAGTTGAATCATAAGCTCTTGGGTTTAGGTAGAGAATGATGAGGTGAGTTCAAAGAAATTGGTCTCACATCAAAATGATTTTTCTACAATTTCCTATGGATTTTCAAACTTTTGGATCTAAGAAATAATTTTCATGAAAATGGATCTTGATCTTCAAATAGAAAGAGATTCAAGATGCTAAGAGATCATAGAAGTGATCTTACCTTAAAATGATGGAAGTTTGCTCAAGGAATCAAGTGATTCCAACAAGAAAACAAGCTTTTCTCAAGAACAACAATGGTGTTTTCTCTCTAAAGTTGAAGATGGTGTTCTTGGCTCTTCAACAGGGCTGGGCTGCGTGAATGAGAGGGTGGAAGGGCTGAGTTCAGCCTTTTAAAAAGCTCACTTAAGGGCAAAATGGTCATTTGTCGAAAGGGTAAAATGGTAAAAGTACAAAAGACTAAGGTTAGGGGCATTTTGGTCATTTCACGTCTAGATTTTCCCGATCGTCATGGCGACTCTAGCATACTCTCCCAAGTGTCCCGGGATGATGTGGTATCGAGCTTATCCGTTGTCGGGTCTCGGTGAATCCCTTTACAACTCCAAACGCCTCCTGGTTCGATTATACGACCGAATATAGTATATTATTATTATTTTTTGGACGTCAAGACAGATTTTAGCAAAGATGTAGAGACTAAAATCCCAAGACTTACTGTCTCGTTCACGAGTCCAAATTAGGTCTCGATAGTATAAAAAGGCTACTATCCGTGAAAAATGCAGACCGGGCTCCGTTTGAGCTTTCGCCCGAAACTTAACCATGGCTTCCTATGGTTGTGTAGAACATTCATATCTTCTCGGAATATTTTATTTCACTCTCTAAACCCTCCAATAAAATAAAAACCTCAAAATACTGGAGAATTAGAAAACGTGAAAATCAGGGCGTTACACAAGCTCCCACTATACCATATGAGCTCCAAGCTACCGTCATTACTTACGAGCTTCCAGCTCCAACTATAACCTCAATCTCAACTACCAGCTCAAACGTCCACCACGGGGTCGAAGCCCTAATCAAACTAAACCACCAATCTCCTGCAAACACGCATTCCGAGATACATGCAACAGTTTATCAATATCATCATGTTCAGTGCAGCAGTAAATATCTCATACAACAACATGCCATCATATCATGCAAATATAATAGATACCACAGTCAGCAGATAAATAGATACTCACGAAGCAGCCATACATATATCATGTCAGTCAACATTAATCTGCTAACCAAGGGTATCAACATAGCGGTGCTAGCCCAAAGTAGACTAAACCTAGGGTTTTAATACTTCGTCAGGACTCAACCTCACGTAGGGTTTAGGGTTCACCTACATACACAAAATAACACTATATAGACTACGCTTGCCTCCGCGACGTGTGTAACTCTTTCTCCCCACCTGAACAGCTGTAGCACAAACTTCCTCGCGATCTCAAGCGCGATGATCCCTCTCCTCCTTCCTCAAGCTCGCAGCCCTCTCTCCCAATAATAGCCCAAGAATAGCCACAAAACCTTTTCACAACCGCGGCCTCAAGCTCAGAATCGCGAGCAATGACGAGCGCGAACTTTGCCCTAATTACGAGCACAACACATGTACAACAGTGTAAGCCCTAGGGCAAGCTCAACAGATCAAAGAAAAAGGGTAAAGACTCGAAGAATGCCAAGAACACGAAGAACACGTGTTAGGGATCCGAGTTTACCTGGGGCGAATCGAGAAACTAATCCGCTGGAGTCGTAGAAAACTTCATCGCGATTGCAACCGTGTTGTCGGAATCGCGTTCCAGCGGCGCGATCACCTCTAACCTCAAGCTTCCTTCTCTAGAAACTCAGAGCTCCTCTCTCTAAACACAGAAAACTCACCAAGTTTCATGCAAGTGAGAAGATGAAAGTGGAAGCTCCACTTATGGTTCCTGTTGTCCACGCTTAAGCATTCATCACACTGCACGCTTGAGCGTTGCCACGCTCTAGCGTGGGATCTCTCCACGCGTGAACGTGGAACCTCGTCCATTCTGCCTGCTCCCTGGCCAGACACGTGTCTCACACGCGTCCAAACTCAGAGCAGCTGCACAACGCACTCAGCACGCTTAAGCATCTCAATGCTTGAGCGTGGAGTTCTCTCACGCTTGAGCGTCAAGCTCAGTGTGAGAAGAACTTCCAACCTTCTAACTTCCCCAGTTTCTCGTGCTACACCTTAGGCACTTCCAACCTTGTTCAAGCCTATTCCTAAACTTCCAATTAGGTACCAACTAACACACAAGCAATCACACAACCACACGAACACCCAATCAAGGTCATCTACCCTAATCAGGGTTACAAAGAACAGGGATGTTACAAGAGGCTTGTCTGTAAAAGAATACTTGTAGCCTAGAGAGGTATAGAATACTTGGAGTTGTAGTCATGGAGAGACTTGGAAACAACTTGTGAAAAGTGCTAAGAGTTTTAGTAGAAAAACCTTCTCAGGGAAGGGACTGGAATTAGCTCTTTGATTTGAAAGAGTGAACCAAGATATATCTTTGTGCGAATCTCTCTATCCCTATCTTGTTAAGTTTTATTTATTACTAACTTGGGGATTGAAAACAAAGTATCTTAAACGCTTGTAATCGTTTTGGTGTGTTCTTTCATCTCGCCTGTCTTAAACGTTGGCTTGAAAAAGTTTTTCGAAAATCGGTTAAGAAACACAATTTGTGTTTCCCTGTTTCACTTTCAGTTGGTATCAGAGCTCAGCCTCTGGGTTGAGCATTTAGCTGTGCTTGAGGAAAAGATCCAAAGCTCGATGGCAGGACAAGGGATGCCCAGTGGGAGTCAACCTGTTCTTGAAGGTACCTCCTTGACTAGACCGCCATTTTTTAATGGCACTCACTACCTCTACTGGAAAGAAAGATTCAAAGGATTCATCTTAAGTACCAATTCTGCGCTCTGGCCATTAATCATGAACAGTCCTCATATCGTCAACAATCCAGATGGCATTGAGAAAGATGAATCTCAGTGGACTGATGATGAGAGAAGAATGATGGAGCAGAAATACAAAGGTAGATATACTCTGATGTGTGCTCTTAGTCCAGATGAGTTCCAAAAGATTCATGCATGTGAATCAGCAAAACAAATCTGGGATACTCTATCCAATGTTCATGAAGGAACATCCATAGTAAAGGACTCAAAGATCATTATTCTTATGAGTAAATATGAAATGTTCACAATGGAAAATGGAGAAACCATCGTTGATATGATAGGTCATTTCCAAACTATCATCAACAATCTCAAGTCTCTTGGAAAGGTCTATACTACAAAAGAAAATGTTATGAAGATCCTCAAGAGTTTACATATGGAATGGAGACCACTCATCACTACAATCACGCAAGCCAAGGATTTGTCAACCTTGACCTTGGATGATCTTGTGGGAACTCTTCAAGTTCATGAGCAGGAGCTTAACCAGGATAACCCTACAAAGAAAGGCAAGAATATTGCCTTAAAGAGTCAAAAATCCAGCAGCTCAAAAGATCACAAAGCTAATGATTCCAGCGATGAAAATGATCAAGATGAAGAAGAAGAATCTGATGATGAGTTGTCTCTCATATCAAAGAAACTTGAACGTATTCTGAAAAATAAAAACATGAAAAGAAGACCATTTACAAAGAAAAACGTCAAAGACCATGGTGAAACCAAGGATAAAAATCCAATGGTTTGATATGAGTGCAAGAAACCAGGTCACTTCCAGGCTGAGTGCCCTCAACTGAAACATAAGAAAAAGTTCTTCAAAAAGAAAAGCAAGAATCTCATGGCAATATGGGAAGATCTTGACTTCTCTAAAGAAGAGGCAAACCTATGTCTCTGGTCTGAAAATCAACTCTTTGAAGATTCTTCTGAAGAAGAGGAGCAACCTACCTCTTCAATCATCTTGTATCCTGAGTCTGAGTCATTAAGAGAATTCAGTAACCTCTCTATAAACAGACCACGTTCTATATAATGGTGACTATGCCATGTGGAGAGAACTATTCATGAGATTCAACTTGGAACAAAATGTTGATGACCTATAGAGAGCTTACACCGATGATAACTTTTGTCCTACTACTGTTATCAATGGTGAACGCATAGTTAAACCAAGAGATGAATGTTCTGAAGAAGAAGAAAGAAGAGTGAGAATCAATGCTAGAGCTGTCTACACTTTTACATGTACCTTGGACGCAAGAACTATCAACATGGTGATGTATTGTGATATTGTGAAAAAAGTGCTTGACATGCTAGATGCCCTTTTAATGAGAAGGAGACCTGCATGTTCTGAAGGACCACCTATTTATCAATCATCTGAATCAAAATATGAAGCTTAGAAAGAAAACTTCAGATCATTTTTAGTAACCCAAGGATCAGAGGAACACTGGAAAACTCTCACTAATGAAACCTTCTGTCCCATCATCATCATTAATGGAGAATACATGATGAAACCTCTAGATCTCTGCACCTTTGAGGAAAGAAGAAGAGTTGATCTTGAATGTGAGGCAAGCGCCTTCCTGTTTCGGAGTATACACGGAGCAAGAAGAGATGTCCTGGCTGAAGAGACAGCTGCTTGGGAATGATGAACCTAATGGATATTCTTGAGAGATCTCCACCTGCATCCCCAATAGCAGATATGTGTCTCATGGCAAGTATTTCCTCTGAGACAGAAATAGAAGAAGATGAGGTAAATATATCTGACTATTCTAAATATGTATATGAAGAGTTATTAAATGAATCATGCACTATTTATTTTGAATATAAAGCTCTTAAAAGAAAATTTTCCAAACTCAATAAAGACTTTGACAAAGTCAAAATTGAGAATGGAGAACTAAGAGATGAGATAATCAGCCTAACTGAAATCTCAAGTTCTAAGTCCAGTACATCCTGTGAAGTTGAGAAACTTGAGCATCAAGTTACTTACTTAACTAATAGTCTACCTAAATTCACTGATGGATCTAAGAATCTCAACTTAATTCTTAGATATAGATCCCCTTATGATAAATCTGGCATTGGATATGAAAAAGAAAATCCAAAAATTTCTGAGACAAAAAGAGTAATATATTTTGCTATTTGTGGTAAAAATGGGCATACTGTGTCCAGATGCTTACACAAAAGAAAAGCTAGAACTTATAAGTTACCTGCAACTAACCAAAAAGGACTCAAGTCTATCTGGGTACGTAAAAGTAAAATAATCTCTATTGCAGACTTGCTTGACAAGAGAAAGAAAACACCAATCATGGTACCTGGACAGTGGATGCTCACGACACATGATGGGAGAAAGGTCTATGTTCCTAGACCTAAAGCCAAAGTCTGAAGGATCAGTTGTTTTCGGTGGCAACTTAAAGGGAAAGATTGTAGGTATTTGTAAGATAGGTAAGAATATAGTTGAAGGGTTAAAACACAATCTGCTTAGCATAAGTCAATTGTGTGACAGCGGGTTTGTAGTGTCTTTCAACAAAGACAAATGTATAGTCAAATATGTTGATGAGTCCACTCCATTTATTGGTAAGAGGCAAAACAATGTATACAAAATAGAATTGGAGGACCTCTCTAATCAAAATGTATCATGTCTAATGTCTGTGAATGATGAGCAATGGATTTGGCACAAGAAACTTGGTCATGCAAGCCTGAGATTAATCTCAAAGCTACAAAAGCATAACCTCGTAAGAGGTTTACCAAAGCTGGTCGATAAATCGGATGCTCTTTGTGATGCCTGTCAAAAGGGAAATGTAACATCCCGGTTAATCTCGATTGGAGCTTTGGATGATTGTGTGAATTGTTGTGTGTTAGTTTTAGACCTAGTTTGAAGCTTAGGAATAGGCTTGAACAAGGTTGGAGGTGCCTAAGGCATAAAACGAGTAACTGAGGAAGTCAGAAGGCTGGAAGTTCTTCTCTCGCTGAGCTTGACGCACAAGCATGGGAGGACTCCACGCTCAAGCATTAAGACGCTCAAACGTGGGAGGAGTTGGACGCCACAAAGTGCTGAATGCGCTGACCAGCTGCTCTGAGTTTGGACGCGTGTGAGACACATGTCAGGCCAGGGAGCAGGCGGAGTGGACGAGGTCCCACGCTCAAGCGTAGATGGATCCCATGCTAGAGCGTGGCAACGCTGAAGCGTGCAGTGTGATGAACGCTTAAGCGTGGACAACATAAACCATAAGTAGAGCTTCCACTTTCATCTTCTCATTTTTGCACGAAACTTGGAGCTTTTCTGCGAGTTAGAGAGAGAAGTTCTGAGTTCTTGAGGGAGAAAGCTTGAGGTTAGAGGTGACCGAGCCGCCGGAACACGATTCCAACTACACCGTTGCAATCGCGGCGAAGTTTTACACAACTCCAGCGGATTAGTTTCTCGATTCGCCCCAGGTAAACTCGAACCCCTAACACGCGTTCTTCGTTTTCTCGGCGTTCTTAGAGTTTTTCCGCTTTTCCTTTAATCTTTTCAGCTTGCCTTAGGGCTAACACTATTGTGCATGTGTTGTGCTCGTGATTAGGACAAAGTTCGTACTCAAGGTGGTGCGAGGTTTGGAACTGGGGCAGCGGTTGAGGGGCTGTTCTTGGGGGCCACATGGTGGCTGTTCTTGAAGAAGGACTGCGAGCTTGAGGAAGGAGGAGCAAGCCGGTGATCGTATGCCGACAGTTCAGGTGGGGAGAAATAGTACTGCTGCCGTCGGGAAGGCAAGAGTAATTTAGTTGTGATTTTTGCTATATGTAGGGAAGCCCTAACCCTACTAGTGGTAGAGCCTTGACAAAGTATCTAGACCCTAGGTTTAGCTTACTTTGGGCTATCGCCGTTAAGGTTGGAAACCCTAGGTTAGCGAACTGTTGATTGAGGATGCTTGCTGTCGTATGACTAAATGTACCTATTGTTGCTGTTGCTATATGTCTAAATGCCTACGTGCTACTTGGTATATGTGATATGCTGCTTATATGATGATGTTGATATTACTGCTATTATGTTGATGTTATTGCTGTTGTTATTGTGCTGTATGCGGTAACATTGAGAGTTATGGCGGAATACCGTAGAATAAGTTTGGCTGTGTGTCGTGTTGTTGTCGAGTTGATACTGTGGATGGTGTCGTTGCTGTTATGCTAAATTCTTGAGGTTGTGGCAGTCTTTGTTTGCGTTGCGGCTCGTGGACGTGTGGCGTCGAGGCTGTGGCCGTGTGGATACAGTGGCATCGTGTTGTTTCTGATTGAGAGCTTAGGCGTGAGATCAGGTATCAAGCCCGTTGAGGATGTTTGCTGTATATCATCATCAGCTGCCAAGTGGCGAGGCCGTGTGACAAGTAGTATGGGCTGCCAGTGTCATACGAGGTTAGCGGTACCTGAGTACGGGTACAGAAAGTAGATGGGACGGTCAAGTGAGTAGCCTTGGGGATGTTGCCGGTCTGGAGAATAGTTTACAGTGACGTATGAGGTAGCTCCTATCCTGTCGTGATGCCCAATCCAGAGACGACTGAGATACCCCGGTTCCGATGTGGAAGGGGGATGCAATCTTATGGGTCACGGCGAGCGGTTCGGTTTCTTGGGCAAGCTAACTACGTTCCAACACAGAACCTGTTCCGGTGTGGACTTGTTCGGGTGTGGAACTGTTCTAGTTGGGAACCTGCATAAGTGCGTTTTTTGGCCGACATGCTGCACGGGATTAGTATCCTGGTCTAGAGGATTTATCTGAGTGTGAGACTCATGGGATGGATGTTCATTGCATGTGTTGTCTTGGGAGATGTGTGCTGGGATTCATTAAATGTTATAAATGTGATATCTATTATATGCTACATGTTGTGTGTTTATTGCATTACTGTTGTTTTCCTACTTTATGACGCGCTGTATTTCTTATCTCCCTTCTGTTTTTCTTTGTTATCTGTTTGGTGATCGTTTGAAGACGACGAGCCAGCAGAGATTCAGCATGGACCCGAGACTTTACCCGTTCATCATGGAGTCACCGCGGATGACGGTGCTGGGCGATATTGAGATTATCTACCATGATGAGAGGGGATGGCGGGTAGACCCCTCTACCTTTTTGATTGTCTACACAGGACCAGTCAGCCTGATTTTTCGGAGCGGTACACCTCCGTATGTAGATAACGTTGGTCCCTATCGCATCTACCAATTCCTCCCCTTTTCGAGGATGGGGCGACCTCCGAGGCAGAGGGAGGAGGACCACACATGGGCGGCGCCTCAGTCATCGGTCGTGACCAGCAGGAGAGGTTATGTTTATCGAGGACAGCGCAGGAGGATTAAGCAGTACTTGAGGACCTACCGCAGTCGTAGGATCATGGTGTCCAGTTCTTCGTCAGAGTATGAGCCGATTGTGTGTTATAGGCGTACTCATGGCGAGGGTCAGGGTAGATCAAGGCATCCTCACCACTGATAGTTAGAGCCTGCCAGTGTGTCCTAGGGAGTGAGCTGAGAGCTTTTGATGTATCTTTTGAGAGGGGACAGGGTTTGCTGGTGAGCTCCGAGTGTCTTCTTTTGGCTCTTGGTATTTTTGGTTTCTACCCGATAGTATGTATATGTATGTACAGTGTCCTACTAATGGGGCTAACTTATGCATGTTATGGTACAGTTATGTATATATTGCACTTTTACTCTGATCATCGTTTGCTATGCTTGCCGTTCTTGTTTTATGTTGTTTTGTTTTCCACAACGCTACTTATATACCACGCTATCACCTTATATAGGGCTAGGCATAGTTAATAATAATAAGAGGTTGGGACTTATGGGAAGGCTTTATATGCATGGGGTCGTCTCATTTTGGTGGTATCAGAGCAGTTCGATTCTAAATCGGACTATGAAGGTTAAGTATACTGGCTTTTACGGTTGATAACTGAGTTGTATCAACTGTGTCGGGTTTCGGGTCGAGTGTCCGATGCGCTAGTTATCGAAGTGTGATAGCTGTTTTCATTCATAAAGCATATGATATGTTTAATTGTTAAGTGCTATTATATGTCTTTTGAATTGGAACTGATAGCTCCTTTTTACAGGAAGCTAAATGGCACGTAGAAGATCAAGAGGTGGAAGGCCGGCTACGACTGGAGGCGATGATAATAACAACAACAACGGTAACCACTCAGGGACAGGAAGCGGTGGTGACACTTCATAAGCAATGCGGGCCATGAGGGACTTGGCTACCACAATGATGCAACAGACTCAACAGACTGGCCAGTATATGCAAAGGCAAGAAGAAAGAGAAGCTAGATAGGATCAGCTGCACACAGTAAGAGGAAACGAGATGGTGGATACCAGTATCAATGCCTTCATGAAGGGAAATCCTCCCTAGTTTCACGGAGAGTATAACCCTGAAGCGGCAGAGATGTGGTTGCAAGAAATAGAAAAGGTGTTCAGGGCTATACACGGTAGAGAAGACAGAAAGGTCACATATGCTGCCTTCATGTTAGTAGGAGCAGCAGAGGCTTGGTGGAGAACTAAGGCCAGACTTTTAGAGGCTGGAGGAAGGGTGTTGACATGGCAACTGTTCAGGGAGTGTTTTCTGGATAAATACTTCCTGAGAAGCGTCAGGCAAGAAAAAGAAAAGGAATTCCTGAGTCTGAAACAGGAACAACTATCGGTGGGTGAGTACGCGATGAAGTTTGAAGCGCTACTCAAGTTTTCTCAATTCTATCAGATCGACCCGGATGAAGAATGGGTCTGCAGAAGGTCAGAGGATGGACTGAGACCTGAGTTGAAGCGAGCCATGCTACCCTTAAGTATCAGTTCTTTTCCCGAGTTGGTGGAAAAGTGTAAAGTGGTTGAAGGTCATGATCGAGCAGGGACGGTCGCACAACAAAAGGCAAGTGATGGACCTGTTCGGAGCAGAAGGGCTCAGTTTCAACAGCAGAGTGGTAGGACTCAGAGTGGTGGAGCGACATCAGCCGTGGCAAGTCAGCAGAGCAGGCCACAGACGACCGGAAGGGTGTTTGCCGTGCGAGGTTCTGAAGTCTCCCAAAGATTCGATCTGATCCAAGGTAAGTGCTTAGTTTTTGGTAAGCTTTTGTCGGTTCTGTTTGATTCGGGGGCTATGCATTCTTTCATATCAGTAGAGTGTATGGATCATTTAGGGTTGCCTGTTTCTACATTGCCATATGACTTAACTGTCACAACACCTACTGGTGATTCTTTAACAACCCTATCTGTATGCCGTAAATGTCCTGTTACGATAGAAAACCGTCATTTTCTTGTTGACCTTATCTGTTTGCCTATGCAACAGATAGATGTTATCCTAAGCATGGACTGGCTTTCGGCCAACCATGTAATGCTAGACTGTTCAAGCAAAACTCTCAGTTTTTCCGAGCAATCTAGAGTGATGCTTGCCAACGAGAGTACTCTGACGAGTGAACGATCGGATGAGTATATGGTGCTGTTCTCTTTGGAAGTGAAGGAGACTCCCAATATTGTAGCTTTGCCTATCGTGCGAGAGCTTCTGGATATGTTTCCCGATGACGTTCCTGGATTACCCCTAGAGAAAGAGAGGTGGAGTTTGCCATAGACCTGGTACCGAGAACTGGACCTATATCGATAGCACCGTATCAGATGTCTCCAATGGAGCTAATGGAGTTAAAGAAGCAGTTGGATGAGATGCTAGGCAAGGAGTTTATCAGACCCAGTGCATCTCCGTGGGGAGCTTAAGCATTATTTGTGAAGAAGAAAGATGGGAGTTCGAGGCTGTGCGTACACAATCGTTAGTTGAACAAAGTGACGATAAAGAACAAGTATCCGTTACCGCGGATAGATGATTTGGTGGATCAGCTGAAAGGAGTAGCTATGTTTTCTAAGATCGATCTGCGTTCTGGATACCATCAAATCCAGGTTAAGAAGGAGGGTGTGCCAAAGACTGCTTTTCGGAGTTGTTATGGTCACTACGAGTATTTGGTTATGCCGTTTGGTGTGACTAATGCTCCAGCTATGTTCATGGAATATATGAACAAGATCTTCCGACCGTTCCTTGACATGTTTGTTGTTGTGTTTATTGACGACATCCTTGTATACTCTTCAAGTAAAGAGGAATACCAAGAGCATCTGAGGGCAGTGTTGCAAGTGCTAAAGGACCGACAGTTGTATACTAAACTATCGAAGTGTGAGTTTTGGTTAGAGGAAGTTCATTTTCTAGGCCATGTGATCAGTAAGGATGGAATCGCAGTGAATCCTGCGAAAGTCGAGGCCGTAGTGAGTTGGGAAAGCCCTAAGTCTGTAAACGAAGCAATAAGTTTGCTTGGTTTAGTGGGCTACTATCGGAGGTTTATAGAAGGATTCTCTAAGATTGCATTACCTATGACGCAATTGATGAGAAAAGGGAAGACATTTGAGTGGTCAGAGGCTTGCAAGCAGAGTTTCCAGGAGCTGAAAAGAAGAGTGATCACATCACCTGTGCTGGTGCTACCAGATCCTTTAAGACGATTTGATGTATACTGTGATGCATCTTATCAAGGCTTGGGATGTGTGCTTATGCAAGACAGAAAAGTGGTGGTGTATGCCTCCAGACAGTTGAGAGTACATGAGCGGAACTACCCAACGCACGTCCTAGAATTGACTGCGATAGTGTTTGCATTAAAGATATGGAGACACTATCTTTATGGTGCTAGCTTCAGTGTGTTTAGCGACCATAAGAGCCTGAAGTATCTATTCGACCAGAAAGAGCTGAACATGCGGCAGCGGAGATGGATGGAATTCATAAAGGACTATGAATTCGACTTGCAATCCCATCCAGGTAAGGCGAATGTTGTAGCGGATGCGCTCAGTAGGAAGTCCCTACATATATCTGCAAATTATGGTCAAGGAGCTAGAGCTTTTAGAAGCGTTTAGAGATCTGAACCTAGAAGCGGAAATCGTCGAGGATAATCTGAATTTTGGGATGGTTAGAGTAACTAGCGATTTCCTGAACTTGTTGTGGAAGAAGCAAGCTGAGGATAAATACCTCGAGAGTGTGAATCGATGAATAGAAGAAGGTAAGACATCGGAATTCAGAAGTGGTACAGATGGTCTACTTAGGTATGGTGACCGGGTTTGTGTGTCGGTGGATAGAGAAGTTAAGAACATGATCTTGGAGGAAGCACGCAAGAGCAAGATGAGTTTCCATCCGGGGGCTACCAAGATGTATCAGGATCTGAAGAAGTTGTTCTCCTGGCCGAGGATGAAGAAAGATGTAGCAGCTTATGTCCTAACCTGCTTGGTGTGTCAGAAAGCGAAGATTGAACACCAAAAGCCAGCAGGGTTGTTGCAATCGCTGGATGTCCCAGAATGGAAATGGGATAGTATTGCCATGGACTTTGTTTCTGGTTTGTCGAGAACTCAGAAAAGGTGTGATGCAGTCTGGGTAATCATCGATCGATTAACGAAGTGTGCTCACTTCTTACCAATCAACCAGAGTTGTTCTCTGGAGCGATTAACTCAGATTTACATCAAGGAAGTTGTAAGGCTACATGGGGTACCTTCGAGTATCGTTTCGGATCGCGATCCAAGGTTCACCTCAAGGTTTTGGAGGAGCTTACACAGTGCAATGGGAACTAAGTTAAGTATGAGTTCTGCTTATCATCCTCAAATGAATGGTCAGTCTGAACGAACAATTCAGTCATTGGAGGATCTCTTAAGAGTGTACGCATTGGAAAACACGGGAAGTTGGGACGAGTTTCTTCCATTGATCGAGTTTACTTACAACAACAGTTTCCATTCTAGTATAGGGATGGCGCCGTACGAAGCACTGTATGGATGGAAGTGCAGAATTCCGTTATGCTGGTTTGACACAGGAGAAAGGTAGCTGTTAGGTCCAGAATTGGTACAGCAAACAACGGAACAAGTCCGTAAGATACGAGAAAAGATTAAGGTTGCAAGGAACAGGCAGAAGAGCTACGCTGACAAGAGAAGGAGGCCTTTGGAATTCCAAGAGGGCGACCATGTCTTCATGAGAGTTACCCCAAGAGCTGGAGTAGGCAGGGCAATTAGATCCAGAAAGCTAACAACTAAATTCATAGGACCGTTCAGATTCTTCGACGAATCGGCCCTGTAGCCTATCAAATAGCTTTGACACCAAACTTTTCAACTCTTCATGACGTCTTTCACGTCTCTCAACTCAGAAAATATCATCCCGATCCATCACACGTGTTAGAGCCCGAATCAATTCAACTGAAATAGAATCTGGAGTACGAAGCTTCACATGTTCGGATCGTGGACGCGGTAAGCATATTCCATTAGTCAGAGTGGAATGGAACCCAGTGACTGGTGACTCAACATGGGAACGTGAGGCTGAGATGCGCCAGAGTCATCCCTATCTGTTCACAGGTATACAACGGAAGTTTCAGGGACGAAATTTTCTGTAAGGGGTGTGCTAATGTAACATCCCTATTTTTCTGTGACCTCTGATCAAGTTGGTTAATCTCGATTGGAGCTTTGAAAAATTGTATGACTTTTTGTGTGTTAGTTTTAGACCTAGTTTGAAGCTTAGGAATAGGCTTGAACAAGGTTGGAGGTACCTAAGGCTTAAAACGAGTAACTGAGGAAGTCAGAAACCTGGAAGTTCTTCTCTCGCTGAGCTTGACGCTCAAGCGTGGGAGGACTCCACGCTCAAGTGTTAAGATGCTAAAGCGTGGAAGGAGTTGGACGCCTCAGCGTGCTGAGTGCGCTGAGCAGCTGCTTTGAGTTTGGACGCGTGTGAGACACGTGTCAGGCCAGGGAGCAGGCGGAGTGGACGAGGTCCCACGCTCAAGCATGGATGGATCCCACGCTAGAGCATGGCAACACTCAAGCGTGCAGTGTGATGAACACTTAAGTGTGGACAGCAGAAACCATAAGTGGAGCTTCCACTTTCATCTTCTCATTTTTGCACTAAACTTGGAGCTTTTCTACGAGTTAGAGAGAGAAGTTCTGAGTTCTTGAGGGAGAAAGCTTGAGGTTAGAGGTGACCGAGCTGCCAGAACGCGATTCCGACTACACCGTTACAATCGCGGCGAATTTTTACACAACTCTAACGGGTTAGTTTCTCGATTTGCCCCAGGTAAACTCGAACCCCTAACACGCGTTCTTCGTGTTCTCGACGTTCTTAGAGTTTAACTCTTTTCCTTTAATCTTTTGGGCTTGCCCTAGGCCTAACAGTATTATGCATGTGTTATGCTTGTGATTAGGGCAAAGTTCATACCCGCGGTGGTGCGAAATTTGGAGCTGGGGCGGTGGTTGAGGGGCTATTCTTGGGGGCCACGTGGTGGTTGTTCTTGAAGGAGGGCTGTGAGCTTGATGAAGGAGGAGTGAGCTGGTGATCGCGTGGATTTGCGTGCCGACAGTTCAGGTGGGGAGAAAGAGTACTGCTGCCATCGGGAAGGCAAGAGTAATGTAGTTGTGATTTCTGCTATGTGTAGGGAAGCCCTAACCCTACTTGAGGTTGAGCCCTGACAAAGTATCTTGACCCTAGGTTTAGCTTACTTTGGGCTATCGCCGTTAAGGTTGGCAACCCTAGGTTAGCGAACTGTTGATTGAGGATGCTTGTTGTCATATGACTGAATGTGCCTATTGTTGCTGTTGCTATCTGTCTAAATGCCTACATGCTTCTTGGAATATGTGATATGCTGCTTATATGATGTTGTTGATATTACTGCTATTATGTTGATGTTATTGCAGCTATTATTGTGCTGTATGCGGTAATATTGAGAGTTATGGCGGAATGCCGTAGAATAAGTTTGCCTGTGTGCCGTGTTGATGTCAGGTTGATACTGTGGATGGTGTCGTTGCTGTTATGCTGAATTCTTGAGGCTGTGGCCGTGTTTGTTTGAGCTGTGGCTCATGGACGCGTGGCATCGAGGCTGTGGCCATGTGGATGCAGTGGCATCATGTTGTTTCTGATTGAAAGCATAGGCGTGAGAGCCGGTATCAAGCCCGTTGAGGATTTTACTGCATATCATCATCAGCTGCCAAGTGGCGAGGCCGTGTGACAGGTAGTATGGGCTGCCAACGTCATACGAGGTTAGCGATACCTGAGTACGGGTACGGAAAATAGATGGGGCGGACAAGTGAGTAGCCTTGGGGATGTTGCCGGTCTCGGGAATAGTTTATAGTGACGGATGAGGTAACACCTATCCTGTCGTGAAGCCCGATCCAGTGCGGTTTTCCCGACTAATCCCAGAGCTTTCTAGTTATTCCTGGATAACGTTCCGAGACAACTGAGATACCCCGATTTCGGTGTGGAAGGGGGATGCATTCTTATTGGTCACGGCGAGCGGTTCGGTTTCTTGGGCATACTAACTCCGTTCCGACACAGAACTTGTTTTGGTGTGGACTTGTTCAGGTGTGGAACCGTTCCAGTTGGGAACCTGCATAAGTGAGTTTTTCGGCCGACAAGCTTCATGGGATTAGTATCCCGATCTAGAGGATTAATCTGAGTGTGAGACTCATGGGATGGATGTTCATTGCATGTGTTGTCTTGGGATATTTATGCTGGGATAAAGTAAATGTTATAAATGTGATATCTGTTATATGCTACCTATTGTGTGTTTACTGCATTACAGTTGTTTTCCTACTTTATGATGTGCTGTATTTCTTATCTCCCTTCTGTTTTTCTGAGTTAGAACTAAAAACTGTGGATGAAGCTCTCTCAGACGATGGATGGATCTTGGCTATGCAAGAAGAACTCAATCAATTCGAGAGAAACAAAGTTTGGACCTTAGTTCAAGAACCTAAAGATAAATCCATTATTGGGACAAAGTGTGTATTTAGAAATAAGATGGATGAAAATGGAAAGGTTGTGAGAAACAAAGCAAGGTTAGTAGCACAAGGTTATTCTCAAGAAGAAGGTATTGATTACACTGAAACCTTCGCTCCTGTTGCTAGAATAGAAGCTATACGTATCTTACTATCTTTTGCTGCTCATCATAACATAACCTTATATCACATGGATGTTAAAAGTGCTTTTCTAAATGGACTAATTAACGAAGAATTCTATGGAATGCAACCCCCTGGGTTTGAAGATCATTCCCATCCGGAGTATGTATATAAGCTTCAGAAAGCTTTATACGGACTCAAACAAGCTCCTAGAGCTTGGTAAGAGAAACTCAGCTCCTTCCTCACGAAAAATGGCTTCAGTATGGGAAAGGTTGACACTACTTTGTATAAGAAAACTAATAAAGATAATTTTATAATAATCCAAATCTATGTTGATGACATTATTTATAGATCTATTAATGATTCTCTTTGTAAAGAGTTTTCTGATCTTATGACAAAAGAATTCGAAATGAGCATGATGGGAGAGCTCAAATTCTTTCTGGGTCTGCAAGTTAGACAAACCTCAAAGTACATTCACCAGACCAAGTAAACTAAAGATCTCCTGAAGAAATTTCAAATGGATGATAGCAAGTCAATGAGTACACCTATGCACCCAACGCCCATTCTGACCAAAGACAACAAAGATAAAAAGGTAGATCAAAAGGTTTACAGAGGTATGATCGGATCTCTCTTATATCTTAATGCATCTAGACTAGATATATTGTTTAGTGTATGTCTTTGTGCACGTTTTCAAGCTGATCCATGTGAAAATCATTTAACTGCTGTCAAGAGAATTTTTAGATATCTAAAAGGTACTTCTAATCTGGGTTTATTTTATGAGAAAACAAATGAGTACAGAATAATGGGATATTGTGATGCTGACTATGCTGGAGATAGAATTGAACGAAAAAGTACAAGTGGTGGCTGTCATTATCTTGGAACTAGTCTCATCTCATGGTCCAGTATAAGAAAAAGTACCATAGCCTTATCAATTGCTGAAGCTGAATATATCTCTGCGGCTAGTTGTTGCTCATAGCTTTTATGGATTAAACACCAACTAGAAGATTACAACATCCATGAAAGTAAGATTCCAATTTATTGTGATAATACTGCTGCAATTAATTTATCGAAAAATCCTATATTGCATTCAAGGGCTAAGCATATAGAAATCAAACATCATTTTATCAGAGATTACATTCAAAAAGGTGTGTTTGATGTAATATTTGTTGATACTGACCATCAGGGAGCAGATGTCTTCACAAAATCTCTTGCAGAGGATAGATTTTATTTCAGAAGAAAACAGCTCAACATGCTCTTGGTTGAATGATCTTGCGTCCAATAAAAGCTTGTGTCTAAGAAAAGAGTGCGTATAAAATGGTTGCGTTCATTTACTGCTTTCTATCAGCTTACGTCATTACTTTGTGATATTTATTATTTGTCATAAATGTTTTTCTTTTAAAAACTCTTTATCAGTCCTCCACATAATTTCTATGCTGAGGCAGCACTCTCGGGTCACATCAAACGGCGTGCGTCTGGTACTTCACTCTTAATTAGCCCCCACCCCTTTCGATAACCGCTAGTCATAATGGTTCTTTAACCACGGTTACCTTCTCTGACGTTTCGGTTACTTTACTCTTCTCTATATTAACCTCAACCCGTGAGCTTGAACCTCACTAAACGTCCTCTTCTTTGAAATCTCCTCTTCCTCTCTTACTCTCAACTGTTCATCCTCACTCACTTATGAAAAATGGGAAGAAATCTTCGTTCAGCTGGAGAAGGAAGCAGCATTCCTCAAGAGACCATTTCACCGCTAGGTCATCTAACTCGCGAGATTCCAGACAACTGCCAGATCAACATTGAGCACTAGATCGACTTGAACTGATAGCCAGATTGGGAGCAAATGTCAGAATCTACATCATTGGAGCTGGATGGGATCAGTTCTTCATCAACTATCCAGAATCTATCGAAGACTTCTCACTGAGTTTTGGAAGACCACACACCTGGAAAAGGAAGGACACATTTCTGGGTATGTCTTGCGGACACAAAAGGTTGATGTCTCCAAAGTGACTATAGCGTCTGCTATAGGATGTTTATCTCTCGGTGCCTCCTTTTTCAAAACTTGGCACAACAAGTTTGGAGGAAAAGACAACGTCTTCAACTTCCTCAGAAATCCCAAAGCTCAGCCAAATGCTCTCTTTCATGCTGCTATTATGAAAGACGAAGCAAGGATTCTTAATCAGATCTTGAACAAAGCTGTCATTCATAAAGCTGGGTCTAAAGACTCTATCTCTGAGGCGCATTCTTTTCTGCTTATCCATCTGCTTTATGGTATAAAGGTCAATCTTCCCTCTCTTCTCTTTGATTGGTTCAAAGAAAACTACATTGATGTTGTTTCTGTTAAAACCATCACGTATGCAATCCTTCTCTCCCGAATCTTTGAAAATCAAGGGATTTATCGCATGCTAACCAAAGTTCATTGTAGCATAAGAACCTCCTATCAAACCATAAGTTACCCTGTGTTTGGAAAAGCGAACCTCTCCAAAATGCAACTCAAATCTGTGTTGGCCTTTGAGCAAGCTCAGTCCACTACTGCTCAAACTCAACACAAGGAAGCCAACAAAGAAGGAAGAATCAGACTCAAAATGTTACCAATCCTCCTCGTGTCTCCTCTGATTCATCCACTCTGGAGAGATTGTTTGAAAAATCTCAGGCTAAGTCTCAAAATGTTTTTGAAGAATTTGAGGAAAATCCGAACCTAGAGTTTGCTTCTATGTTAGAAGTTATTGCTTACACCATTCATGGAGATCAGTTCATCAAGCTCAATGGTGTGGTTGTTCCTTTTGTTGAAGAGATTCATGGTCCTTTGCTTAAAGCTAACTTAGGCTCAAAGCAGCAGGCTCATGTATCCTCTCAAGCTGGTCTAGAAGCTGGTCCTCTAAACCTAGATACAGAAAAAGGAAGCTTCTGGTGGACGAAGACAACGAAGAAGATGATGAGGATGATGTTCCGAATGCCCTCCTTCTCGCTAAGAAAACTAAGGTATCTCCATCACCCTTAACCTTGCCCAACCCTTCTGTTTCTTCTGTACCCTCCACTCTCTCTGAAGAACCATCTTCTACTCCTCACCCCAATCCTAGCTTGTCTGCGTCCATCCCTCCTCCACCTAAACCAATGCGAATCAAAACCGTAGCCCAACGACCACCTAGACCCAAAATCCTAATCCCTGATTCCTCAACCTCCACTCCCTCCCCACAACAACCTGGTTCCCCACCCCCATCTCCACCCTCTATCCCTCCATCACAGGCCCCGGAATCATCTTCTCCTCCTCCTGTTCTTCTGCTTCCATTGTACTCTCATGAAGATGCTACATCTTCAGAGATTCCAATGGATAATTCTCCTAATTCATTGCCTACACCTGAGACCCAAGCAAATGTCTATTGTGCGATGTCTTCTGGTCCTCTCAACGATGCAAGCTGTGAAGGTGTTGTTGTTCCTGATTCACAAGCAGAAGCAAGCTTTGTTTAGCACACTGAACGTGTTGATGCTAATTCCACCTTGTCTGGAAACACTGTGGAACTACATCTTGATGATGAAGATGTCAAATCTTCTACAGCTGAAGAAGTCCACCCTGCTCAAGCTTCGGCTCCCTTTCTACCTCCTGGTCTTTCTCCTGAAGTTGCTGACTACTTGGTAGATAGGATCTCAGCAAGGGTCACTCAAGAGTTGGATCGGAAAATGGATCAGATGTTCTCTTACCTTCATCGCATCTTTCTTGACTTTCCTCCTCCACCTCCTTAGTCTCTTTTCCATTTCTTTTTGCTGACAATGATGTGCATAATCTCTTCATTCCTTTTGTCTGATGACAAACAGGGGGAGAATATATGAAATGAAATGTGTAAAAGTTGTTTCGAAAAGAATATTAAAGTTTAGAAATAAATTTTCGTATATGTCTTTTTTTTATGCTTTCATAAACCTTATGTTCTGAATTATGTCTTCAATATGTAAATGCATAATCTCAGGGGGAGCTTTTATCCATAAGGACATAAGAAATACTATCTATATTGTTTCAAAAACATACTTCATAATAATGTTTGTCATCATAAAAAATGGGGAGATTGTTAGAACCAAAAGACCTTTGTATGTTTCTGACTTCAGACAGTTCTCCAAAATCAAAGTTTCATCTAGCTCTTAAAGGACAAAAAGCTCACTGCAATATCTTCGTCCAAAGAAACTTCATGGTTCGTCCAAATAAATCTTTTGGACTACAGTGGTAAAGGTTTACGAACAATACATGGTCATATAGTATTGTGCGTCCAATCATCTATATTGTGCGTTCAATTGTCTACACTGCTTTTGCGTCCAAACTGTTTATACACATTGTGCGCGTCCAATTATCTATTGTGCGTCCAATTGTCTACACTACTTGTGCATCCAACTGTCTATATAAATTGTGCATCTAACTTTTTATATATACCTGTGCGTCCACTAACTTCATTTTGCAGATGATGTGGCTCTCTTTTTGAAAAGTCTTAATTGGTTATAAGAAAAATATCTTTTTCACATAAGACAAAAGAAGGTACGAACGTCGTACAAAGCAAACCACGTAGAGCAAAGAATCACGTAGAGCAAAACGCTTGTCGGCCATAAAAGAATAATCAGTCTGCTACAATTCAAGCTGTTGCTACCTTTTTATACTGAAAGGACAATTACACAACGGAGAACAACTGGCGAATGATGTGCCTAATGGAAAAGTTTCCCACTATTTTGAAATCAGAAGGTCAGACAAAGCTATAAGAAGACCTCTTCTGAAGAAGAAAAATAGAGAACACATGAGCAAGAAAATATTCAAGAGAGAATTCATTGTGCAAACAAAAAGCCTCAAAAGTTTTCACTCTCTAGAAATTTGATCTGTAAACCTTCTCATTCTTTCATTGTAAAGTTGCAAACAGATTGTTAAAGAGCTGTATCGTATAATACTGTCACTGTAGTGAGTTTGTAAAAAGCTCCAAAAAACCCCTCTCAAATTTTAGGATTTGTTGAGCCTGAAGAGGCTTGTCTGTAAAAGAATACTTGTAGCCTGGAGCGGCGTAGAATACTTGGAGTTGTAGTCGTGGAGAAACTTGGAAACAACTTGTGAAAAGTGATAAGAGTTTTAGTGGAAAAACCTTCTCAGGGAAGGGACTGGACACAGCTCTTTGATTTGAAAGAGTGAACCAGGATATGTCTTTGTGTGAATCTCTCTATCCCTATCTTGTTAAGTTTTATTTATTACTAACTTGGGGATTGAAAACAAAGTATCTTAAATGCTTATAATCGTTTTGGTGTGTTCTTTCATCTTGCCTGTCTTAAACGTTTGCTTGAAAAAGGTTTTCGAAAATTGGTTAAGAAACACAATTCAACCCCCCTTCTTGTGTTTCCCTGTTTCACTTTCAACTTTCACGTCTCACTCTATTGAGAGGCCCATGACATTACTCCTGTTATGTTGGAGGGACGAATCCTGTCTACATCACTCACATCCCTCAACATGATTCATTGTAGGCTCAATAACTATCTTTATGATCATCCTGTTACGGATAATGTTTGGTAGTATTAAAGCCTACAACTCCTCATGTAGGAATTGTAGTGATTTCAAATCGAACGACTACTTCGCTTTGGTTACCATGAGAAGCGCTCATGACACTTACATAACTATTATGCAACGTTCTCATAGTGGATCAATCCAGTATAAATATTACTCTAATATTTACACCTATGTGAGGACTTGATATCTCATATCCATGACCCGTGAGATGTGGTCATCAGTCTACCCACATAATATTCTCGATGTATTATTGTCATCCTAATTAACAAATATACTTGGCTACGGATATTTTAAGAATAGTATTTAAATTGTTTAATAGGGTCTCACGATCAAGCCATGCACTTGATGTTCTATTGAACTGAAATAACTATTCTAAGGACTTTACTTCGATTAAACAATTAATAGTATAAACTGAAATGCCTCATATATAAATATATGTAAATCAAAGTCATGATACAAATGTAAATCTCAAAGAAGACTAATGGCCTCTAGGGCTTACACCAACAATCTCCCACTAGCACTAGAGCCAATCAGGCATAAATCTAATATACATCGACCTAGTGTGACCATCATGCTTCTGCTGAGCAAGAGGTTTCGTAAGTGGATCAGCAACAATGTCAAGTATTGATACTTTGCATATCTTCACATCTCCTCTATCTATAATCTCTCGAATAAGATGGAAGCACCTAAGTATATGTTTGGATCGCTGGTGAGATCTAGGTTCCTTGGCTTGTGAAATGGCTCCATTGTTATCATAATAGAAATCAATGGGATCCACAATGCTAGGAATAATACCAAGTTCAGTAATGAACTTCCTGATCCAAACGGCCTCCTTTGCTACATTGGAGGCAGCAATATACTCAGCCTCTGTGGTAGAATCAGCAACTGCCTCCTACTTTGACCTCTTCCAGCTCGCAGCGCCACCATTCAGGCAAAACACAAAACAAGACTACGATCTAGAATCATCCTTATCAGTTTGGAAGCTAGCATCAGTGTAACCCTTTACAATGAGATCTTCCTCACCTCCATAGATGAAGAATGTATCCTTAGTTCTTCTCAAGTACTTGAGGAGATTCTTGACAGCAGTCCAGCGACTTTCACCGGGATCAGACGGGTACCTGCTCGTTATGCTTAAAGCATACGAGACGTCTGGTTGAGTACATAACATGCCATACATGATAGATCCAATTGCAGATGCATACGGAATCTTATTCATGTGATCCCTCTCTTCATGATTGGAAGGGGATTGTGCCTTTGAAAGGCATATACCATGTGACAAAGAGTCCTTTCTTGGATTCATGCATGTTAAACCGTTTTAACACCTTGTCTATGTATGTACTCTGACTTAGGCCGAGCATTCTCAATGATCTATCTCTATAGATTTTGATACCTAACACATAGGTAGCCTCGCCTAGGTCTTTCATAAAGAAGCAATTCCCTAACCACGTTTTTACATTTTGTAGTGTAGGGATGTCATTTCCAATAAGTAGTATGTCATCCACATACAGTACTAGAAAGACAACAATGCTCCCACTAACCTTCTTGTAGATACAAGGTTCATCTTCATTTTTGATGAATCCAAACTGTCTTACAGCATTATCAAAACGAAGATTCCAGCTTCTGGAAGCTTGCTTCAATCCATAAATGGATCGTTGTAATTTGCACACCTTTCCAGTAGTCTCTAGAGTGTCAAAACCCTTAGATTGTGTCATGTACACATCTTCGAGTAGATTTCCATTAAGGAAAGCAATCTTGACATCCATTTGCCAGATTTCATAATCCTGGTGCGCTGCAATAGCAAGCAAGATCTGAACGGATTTAAGCATTGCAACTGGTGAAAAGGTTTCATCATAGTCTATGCCATGAATTTGTTTGAAACCCTTAGCAACCAATCGTGCTTTGTAGGTATGTACATTATCATCCATGTTAGTTTTCTTATTGAAAACCCACTTGCACCCTATGGGTTTTACCCTTTCTGGTGGTTCAACCAAGTTCCAAACTTGATTAGTGTACATGGAATCGATTTCAGATCACATGGCCTCTAGCCATTTCTCAGATTCTGAGCCAATGATAGCTTCCTGGTAAGTCACAGGCTCATCTTGATCCATGAGTAAAACATCACCTTGTCGAGTCATGAGAAATCCATATCTCTCAGGTTGGTCACGTATCCTGTTAGACCTACGCGAGTCTTGTGCTACTAGAGCAGATTGTTGTTCCACAACATCTTGCGGAGGTTTCTCCTGTCCCATCATTGGTTCATTGCTATTTTATGATTCTTGAACTTCTTCAAGTTCTATTTTCCTCCCACTGGTTCCTTTGGAGATAAACTCCTTTTCTAGGAATACACCAGTCCTGGCAAGAAACATTTTGCCTTCAAAAGGATTGTAGAAATAGTGTCCCTTGGTTTCCTTGGGATACCCCACAAATAAGCACTTATCAGATTTGGGTTCAATTTTATTAGAAAATTGACATTTCACATAAACCTCACAACCCCAAATCTTCATAAAAGACATATTGGGTCGTCTACCAATCCATATCTCATATGCTGTCTTTTCAACCATCTTAGATGGAACACGGTTAAGTGTAAAAGCTGCTGTTAATAAAGCATATCCCCAGAAGGAGTTTGGAAGGTCTGCAAGACTCATCATGGATCGAACCACATCTAATAAGGTTCGATTCCTCCTTTCAGATACACCATTCCATTGTGGTGTTCCAAGAGGAGTGAGTTGAGATAATATCCCACACTCTTTCAGATGATCATCAAACTCTAGGCTTAAATATTCACCACCTCGATCTGATCGAAGTGTTTTAATATTCTTGCCTAGTTGGTTTTGTACTTCATTCTTGAATTCCTAGAACTTTTCAAAGGATTCGGATTTATGTTTCATTAGATACACAAATCCATATCTACTGAAGTCATCAGTAAAAGTGACGAAGTATTGAAAACCACCTCTAGCCGATGTGTTTAGGGGTCCACATACATCACTATGTATAAGGTCCAAAAGATCACTTGCCCATTCACTATTACCAGTGAATGGGGTTTTAGTCATCTTTCCCAATAAACAAGATTCGCATATCTCATATGATTCATAATCAAAAGAGTCCAATAATCCATCTTTATGGAGTTTGGAAATGCGTCTCTCATTTCTGTGGCCCAAGCGACAATGCGAAAGGTAAGATGGGTTCAACTAGTTTGGTTTGACCCTTTTGGTATTAATATTATAGATAGGCATATCAAGATCAAGGACATACAATCCATTATACATTTGTGCACTAGCATAGAAAATTTCATTTAAATAAATAGAACAATATTTATCCTTTATTATAAAATGAAAACCACTCTTGTCCAAACAAGAAACATAAATAATATTCCTGCTAATAGCAGGCACAAAATAACAGTTCTTCAACTGAATAATAAGCCTAGTAGGCAAAGTCAATACATAGGTTCCTATGGCTATAGCAACAACTTTTGCTCCATTGCCAACTCGTATGTCAACTTTGCCTTTTGCCAATGGTCTACTCCTTTTTAGATCCTGCATATTTGTACAAATATAAGATCCACATCTAGTATCTAATACCCATGATGCAGAAGTAGATAAATTGACTTATATAACATATATACCTGAATTGAAAGTCTCACTTCCCTTTTTCTTGCTCTCTTCCAAGTATTTGGGGCAGTTCCTCTTCCAATGTCCGGCCTGACCGCAGTGGAAGCAAGTGCCCTCTTTAGCAATACAACAGGGTGTCCAACACGTACAGGCAAAGGTAAGATACTCATATAAATTTTATCACGATAACGAGACAGGCGACAAACAACAGTATAAACATCCACCGATAAATACAGTTATAGAAACAGTTATTTATACAACAATATCTCAAACACCATCATAAGTTATAATAATGCACGAGACTTCAATATCATCTTTCTAATTCATGTACTCCGGAGATTCTAACTTCCCAACATCGAGCTATAGGCCATAATAACACCCGTAACACAATTGTCCTCATGCGTCGGCCTCTCTATTTAGGTCCGAACTCCAATTGTTCCAAGGTACCACGTCATAATCATATCCTGAATACTCCAGTCTCTGATTGGGTTCATTCGTGTTTGGCAGTCGAATTACCACGGCACGGGGTTGCAACGCCACCGGCCACTTGTGGGATCTCGAACACAGAATGCCCCTATATACCCAGCGGTCTTACCTGGTTAAATTCTCAACTACTTGAGTTGTAGCTTGGTTCGAAATGGCACGTCTGCATGTTCATGCATGTACACAGAAAGTTTTCTGTTTTCTTTTTGGTTCATTTTTTCAATTGTCGAGACATAAAGTCCACGACTCATTTCAAAAGGCATTAAGCCCATTCAAATAAAAAAAAAACACAGGACACGAAGTCTGAGTGCTCAATCCACAAAACACTAGCCCGACATCTCGGTCACTAGGTTTGGGTTCATCGCAAAGGTTCATCATTTTTCCTTTTCGGTCAAACTTTCTCAAAACAACTTTGGAAAAATAAAAAAACTCAATTTTGTTTTGTTGAAACAAAACATTTCTTGATCAAAGAGAACATTTTCCACTAAACACCTTTCTTGAAAAAAAAAAAAAAAACCGTTTTCTAAGGTTTCATGCCTTTTTAAAACGTTTTACTGAAACAAAACACGTTTTGGACGACTTTCCACAAAATCACTTTTTCTTTTCAAAAGAACATAACTTTTTCAAGAAGGAAACTTAATATATATATATATATATATATATATATATATATATATATATATATATATATATATATATATATTTATCAACAATCCATAATCATCATCATAATATCAACCAAGGCATCAACGCCGCAAACCATCAACAAATATACAATTATGTCTCATCAAGTAAAACAACTTCAAATATCATTCAACACCTCTCAAAATCATTAATCAAGACATCATAACACATATACCAACCAAGCGCTATGAAGCTACCAAATTTAAATGAACTATCTCCCTTTATCTCACAAATATGCTCAATCTGAACTCGATCGGTTCTCGGCTCCGGCTCCGGTTTTGTTCGCGTCGCCAAAAACAATTAAACACAATACAATTCAAACAACAAATCAACATCAATATACAAAATCAAAACACAAAATTTCCTTCCCCTAAAAGGTATACGGTTCGACCATGAAAGGTAAAAAGGCTATGGATCTCATTTGGTTCCAAACTTTTGGATGGTTGGTTCATAAACTTTGTTAACACTAATACAAGTCCTATGACTCAAAAATGTGAAACAAAAGTCAAGGTTTCTCTTCATGAGGGTCGCGGCCATTTCGGCCAAAAGGGGTTAGAAACTGATTTGGTTTTCCATCACTTGGATTCAAAGACAATAGGAAAGCTAAGGATGGAATCAAGAGTTAGAAATCAAAATTTTCATGAAAAACACTATTCATCACCACTACTAGGGTTCGGCCACTTTGGGCATTAAGAGCTAGGATGAGAATTGGATCATGAGCTCTTGGGTTTAGGTAGAGAATGATGAAGTGAGTTCAAAGAAATTGGTTTCCCATTAAAAGGATTTTTCTACAATTTTCTATGAATTTTCAAAGATTTGGATCTCAAAATGGGTTTTCATGAAAATGAATTTTAATCATGAGATTGAGAGAGATTTAAGAAGCTAGGAGATCATAGAAGTGATCTTACCTAAGAATGGATGAAGATTGATCAAAGATTCGAGGTTTTTCTTCAAAGATTCAAGGATTTCTCAAGGTAACAATGGTGGTTTCTCTCAAAGGAAGAAGACGAAGTTCTTGGTGTTCTTGGGCTGACTTGGTGTGTGAAAATGGGGCTGAGAAGGGCTGTCCAGCCTTCTTAACAATTCACTTAAGGGCAAAAAGGTCATTTGGTTCAAGGGGATAAGGGTAAAAGGTGAAAAAGGTTAAGTTAGGGGTATTTTTGTAATTTCGCATCGCGATATTCATGAACGTCATGACGACTCTGGCATGCTCTCCCAAGTGATATAACATGATGTGGTATCAAGATTATCCATTGTCGGGTCCCGGTAAGTCCATATGTGGCTCCGTTCTCCACCTGCTTGAAGATTTCGCTCGAATGGAGGTCAGGAAGTGATTTTTTTGAAATTTAACCAAAACGTTGAGAATTGAATTCTAAGACTTACTGTCTCGTTCACAAGTCCATCTGAGGTCTCCTGAGCATTAAAATCATATTGCCAGTGTAAAAACGCAGACCGGGCTTCGTTTGAGTTTTCGACTCAAAACTTAATCATCGCTTCCTACGATATCGTTGAGCATGACTATGGTCTCGGAATATTTTATTTCCATTCCTAAGACATCGAATAAAATATAAGTTCATAAATACTGATTAATTAGGAAAACTCGAAAATCGGGGCGTTACATTACTACCTCTCTAAAAAAAATTTCGTCCTCGAAATTTCGTACCTTGAAAAAGATCGGGATACTGTAATCTAATCTTGTCCTCGAGCTCCCACGTTGTGTCTCCAGTTGCTTCGTTCCACACGACTTTGACTAAGGGAACTTGCTTTCCCCTGAGTTGCTTGATCCTCTGATCAACGATTCGCACAGGTGATGTCTCATAAGACAAGTTTTCTCGTAAATGTACTATATCAGGTTCGATTACATAGGATGAATCAGGAATATACTTTCGAAGTAGTGAGACATGGAAAACATTATGAATAATGGACAGAAAAGGTGGTAAGGCAATCTGGTAAGCTACTGGACCAATACGACAAAGAATTTGGTAGGGTCCAATGAATTTGGGAATGAGTTTTCTGGACTTTATAGCTCTACCTACCCCAGTCGTAGGCGTGACTCTCAGGAACACGTATTCACCTTCTTGAAACTCGAGAGGTCGTCTTCGCTTATCTGAGTAGCTCTTTTGTCTGCTCTGTGCCGTCCTCATCTTTTCACGGATTTGCTTAATCTTTTCCGTTGTTTGTTGCACAAGTTCGGGGCCTACAATCATATTCTCTCCATCCTGGTACCAACACAACGGTGTCTGGCACTTTCATCCATACAAGGCTTCATAGGGTGCCATCCCTATACTAGAATGATAGCTGTTGTTGTAGGTGAATTCAAAAGAGGCAACAGATCATCCCAACTTCCACCATGGTCTAGAACACAAGCACTCAGAAAATCTTCTAAAGATTGTATCGTTCTTTCTGTCTGTCCATCATTTTGAGGGTGATAAGCTGAACTCAGCCTCAGCCTTGTTCCTAAAGCTTGATGCAGACTTTGCCAAAAACGTGACGTAAACTTTGGGTCTCTATCAGAGACTATGCTTGATGGTACTCCATGTAGTCTGATTACTTCTTTGATATACAGCTCAGTTAACTTCTCCACCGAGTAGTTGATCTTAACAGGTAAGAAGTGTGCTGACTTCATTAACCTATCAACGATCACCCATATCAAGCCAAAACTCTTAGCAGTTCTCGGTAGTCCTACCACGAAATACATTGAAATGCTCTCCCATTTCCATTTGGGTACATCCAAGGATTGAAGCATTCCTCCAGGTCGTTGATGTTCTACCTTTGCTTTTTGACAGGTCAAACATGATGCTACATATTCAGCCACTTGCTTCTTCATTCCTGGCCACCAAAACTTCTGTTTCAAATCTTGATACATTTTGGTTGATCCAGGTTGAATGCTCAGCTTGCTCTTGTGTCCTTCTTCTAGAATCATTTTCTTCATCTCCAGGTTACTAGGTACACAAACTCGTCCATTGCATCTCAAAATGCCATCAGTTCCCAAGGTGAACTCTGCAGCTTTCTCTTGTCCAAGTAACTCCTTTTTCTCTTGGAGATACTCATCGATTGCTTGTTGTTCACGGATCGTCTCCATCAGTCCACTAGATACCTTGATCATCCCCAAGAAAATCTTCTCGTTGTTCACTTCCACAGCTAGATTGAGATCACAAAACTGTTCTATCAATTCTAGCTTTTTAACCATCATTGCAGAGATGTGCAGGGTCTTCCGGATCAGAGCATCTGCAACGACATTTGCTTTCCTAGGGTGGTACAGCAAAGTGAAGTCATAATCTTTAAGAAACTCCATCCAACGTCTCTGCCTCATGTTAAGTTCCTTTTGATCGAATAGGTACTTCAAACTTTTGTGGTCACTGAAGACATCGAACTTGGATCCATACAAGTAGTGTCTCCAGATCTTCAACACAAAAACCACGGTAGCTAACTCTAGGTCGTGCGTCGGATAATTCCTCTCATGAGTATTCAACTGGCGCGAAGCATATGCTACAACCTTCCGATGTTGCATACGCACACATCCTAGTCCCTGATGTGAGGCATCACTGTACACTTCGTACGGTTCGTCTGGTTCAGGTAACACTAACACTGGTGAGGTTGTCAAACGTTCCTTCATCGTCTGAAAACTTTCCTCACATTTGTCAGTCCACATAAACGGTTGGTCCTTCCTCACAATTTGAGTCAATGGCGCAACAATTTTTGAAAATCCTTCGATAAATCTTCTGTAGTAACCAGCCAGTCCAACGAAACTGCGAATTTCTGTCACAGTCTTGGGTCTCTCCCATAGAAGTACTGCTTCTACTTTTGTAGGATCGACGGCAATTCCATCCTTCGTAATCTCGTGTCCTAAGAATTTGACTTCATCCAGCCAAAATTCACACTTGGGTAGCTTTGCGTACAACTTTTCCATATGAAGGATCTGTAAAACTTGTCACAGGTGTTCCTCATGCTCCTCAGGACTTTTCGAGTAGATAAGAATATCATCGATGAACACGACGACGAACTGATCCAGAAACGGACAGAAAATCCGGTTCATGTAGTCCATGAAGATAGCAGGCGCATTCGTCACTCCAAAAGGCATCATGAGGTATTCGTAATGACCATAACGCGTCTTAAATGCAGTCTTAGGTACGTCCACGTTCTTTACTCTGATTTGGTGATAACCGAATCTCAGATCAATCTTTGAAAAGAGAGCGGTTCCCTGAAGTTGATCCATCGAGTCATCTATACGGGGTAGAGGATACTTGTTCTTGATCGTTATCCTGTTGAGTTGACGGTAATCCACGCAGAATCTTGAACTCCCGTCCTTCTTTTTCACCAATAACATTGGCGCTCCCCATGGGGACACACTTGGCCTCACAAACCGCTTGGACATCAGATCCTCTAGTTGAGTCTTCAACTCGGCTAACTCCGTAGGTGACATCCTATAAGGAGCAATAGAGATCGGATCGGATCCTGGAACTAAGTCAATCGCAAACTCGATGTCTCTCACAGGTGGCAAACCTGGTACGTCCTCTGGAAAAACTTCTTGAAAATCTTTCACAACTGGCACATCGCTCAAGACAACATCCCTCTCGATTTCTAAACAGGATAGAAGCATGTATCCCTGAGCTCCTTCTTTCAAAAAAGCTCTTACTTGGTTGGCAGTTAAAAATCCAGAAATCTAAGGGTTAGGAAAAACTAAGGTTCTATGTGCACAGTCTAAAAGGATATGGTTGGAAGATAACCAATCCATGCCTAGGATCACATCCAATTGAGTCAAAGGCAAACATATTAAGTCAACAAGAAAGTTCCTATCATGAACAATAATAGGACAGTTCAAACATACTGTATTTACAGTAACAGGTTTAGCAGTTGGAGTTGTGACAATCAAATCAAGAGATAGCGAAGAAACAGGCAAGTTTAAAAGTCTCACACAATTCAAAGAGATGAACGACTGTGTCGCACCCGAATTAAATAGTACAGTTAGGAGATTACTAGCTATGATGCAACTACCTTGTATGAGATCATCAGATTTGGAGGCATCAACGCCACTCATGGTACACACCCTTCCCCTCGCTATTGGCCTAGTAGTTCGCATGTTGTTGACAGTCGGCTCGGGCTTTGGTGCAAGGCATTCCCTCACGAAATGTCTTATCTCTCCGCATTGGAAACATAGAACTCCTTTCAGCTTGCAGCTCTCAGCTGGGTGTCTAGGTTGCCCACACGTGAAACATCTCTGCGCTCGGCCTTGGTTCTGGTCATTTCCACTCCCACCACCGTAAGCAGAAGCGACAGGACGATAAGATTGTTGTTTTTTACTATTCCCTTGAGGTCGGGAATACGGCTTCTTCTGGTACTGCTTCCCATTCTGGTCTGGTACTAGTTCGGGTTCCTGAACCTAGACGGTCCTCCCACGGTAGTCTTGTTCTCTCTTCCTTTTCTCATCTTCTCAACTTTTCTGCACGTCTCCACCAGAGCTTGGAAAGTACGGATCTCCAGTGGTAACACCGACTCCTTGATCTCGAAGCACAGACCGCCTTCAAACCTCTCGCATTTCCAGTCCTCATCAGGTTGGGCTAGGAAAAAATGGAAATACTTGTCGAGCGATTCAAACTTCGCAGCATATTCCCCTACAGTCATATCCCTTTGTTGCAGCTTCAGAAATTCTTGCTCTTTCTCGGTCCTGGCACTTTGGGGAAAGTACTTGTCCAGAAACTTGGTGCGAAATAGTCCCCAAGTGATCTCTTGGTTGTTGGCTTCCAGCAGTTATCTGGTTCCTCCCCACCAATACTCCACATCACCCAGAAATAGGAACGTGGCATAGTCCACTTTCACTCCCTCGGGGCAGTGCAGAACAGCAAAAATCTTCTCAATCTCTTACAGCCACAAGTTAGTCTTTTTCGGATCACAGTCCCCATGAAACTGCGGAGGATCATGACGCCGAAAGTCGACTAACCCTCTAGCATCAGCAGCAAGATCAGCTCTTTATTGCTTTTGTTGATTCTGTTGAGCCATCATTGCTGTCTGTTGAGCAACAGCAGCCGCCATATCAGCCATGGCCTGGATAGCCCGATTAATGTTGTTGTCATCAGCATTGTTGTCAGCAGTGCCGTGACCTCCACCACGTCCAACTCGAAGATTCATGTTTCCCTACAAGGCAAACCAATCATACCTTAATAAGGAAACATAAACAACCAAGGAAAAGGGAAAAGAAATTACTCGCCAGGCGAACCCACGCAGGCCAGAAGCTCCGCTTGATAAGCAAAGTACAGCCTCTCGGACTCGCGACGCGAAACCTAGTCTTGCCTCGCGATCCAGAAGGCCATCTTGAGAAGCAAAGAACAGCCTTTCGGCCTTGCAACTCCTAACCAAAGCTCGCCCCGCGAGAAACAAAGATCACACAACATAAACACAACAGACTCACTTCCCAAGGATTCCTAAAAGACTCAACCAGCTCTGATACTACTAATGTAACACCCCCTCGTGGGTGCTACGTACTCGAACACAAAATGCAGAATAAATCAAGAAAATAGAATGCTGGTTGCTTTCGGAAAATAATTTAATTATTCAACTACGTTCGAAAACGCGGTTTCTAAAATTTTTCTGCATGCATAGGCAAAACAACTCAAGACGAAGGAATAAACTTCAAAACACACGCTAATAATTAAGGTGCATAAAAACATAAACACAACGTAGGTTCGGGTCTAATATATATCCTATTACAGACTAAAGGACATAAATTCAACATACGTGCACCAAATTAATATAAGACTGCTTCAAAAAGAAAGACCCCTAAGCTGGTCGGCTAAGAGTAGCCATTGGGATATAACCCAAAGTCGGCTCCTTCAAAAGTCTCCGTCATCCGAGTCCTCACGCGCCCGCGGGGACCTATGAACAACATATGTACATGTGTTCCAAAAACACAACAGGGTGTCCAACATGTACAGGCAAAGGTGAGACACTCATATAAAGTTTATCACAATAACCACATAGGTGACAAACAACAGTATAAACATCCACAGATAAATACAGTTATAGAAACAATTATTTATATAACAATATCTCAAACACCATCGTAAGTTATAATAATGCATGAGACTTCAATATCATCTTTCTAATTCATGTACTCCGGAGATTCTAACTTCCCAACATAGAGTGAAAGGCCGTAGTAACACCCGTAACACAATTTCCCTCATGCGTCGGCCTTTCTATTTAGGTCCGACCTTCAATTGTTCTAGGGTACCACGTCATAACCATATCCTGAATACTCCAGTCTCTGATTGGGTTCATTCGTGATTCGCAGCCGATTTACCAAGGCACGGGGTTGCTACGCCACCGGCCACTTGTGGAATCTCGAACACAGAATGCCCCTATAGACCCAGCGGTCTTAACTGCTTAAATTCTCAACTGCTTTAGTTGTAGCTTGGTTCCAAATTGCACGTTTGCCGGTTCATGCATGTACACAGATAGTTTTCTGTTTTTCATTCATTCTTTCAATTGTCGAGACATAAAGTCCACGACTTGTTTCAAAAGGCATTAAGCCCATTCAAATAAGAAAAAACACAGGACACGAGTCCGAGTGCTCAATCCACAGCACACTAGCCCGACGTCTCGGTCACTAGGTTTGGCTTCATCTCAAAGGTTCATCATTTTTCCTTTTCGCTCAAACTTTCTCAAAACAACTTTGGAAAACAAAACTCAATTTCGTTTTCTTGAAACAAAACATTTCTTAATCAAAGAGAACATTTTCTAGTAAACGCCTTTCTTGAAAACAAAAAATTGTTTTCTAAGGTTTAACGCCTTTTTAAAACGCTTTATTGAAACAAAACACGTTTTGGACGACTTTCCACAAAACCACTTTTTCTTTTCAAAAGAACATAACTTTTTCAAGAAGGAAACTTAACTTTTCTTGAAAAGCAACACGTTTTCCAAAAACCACTTTTTGATTTCAAAACGCGTTTTTCAAAACTTTGATTTCGGATTTTGAGTCTTTTAATAATTATCGAGACATAACCAGTCCTCTGCTCATCCAGGATATATATATATATATATATATATATATATATATATATATATATATATCAACAATCCATAATCATCATCATAATATCAACCAAGGCATCAATGCCACAAACCATCAACAAATATACAATTATGACTCATCAAGTAAAACAACTTCAAATATCATTCAACACCTCTCAAAATCATTGATCAAGATATCATAACACATATATCGATCAAGCACTATGAAGCTACCAAACTTAAATGAACTATCTTCCTTTACCTCACAAAGATGTTCAATCCGAACTCGATCGGTTCTCGGCTCCGGCTCCGTTTCGTTCGCGTCGCCTAAAACAATTAAACACAATACAATTCAAACAACAAATAAACATCAATATACAACATCAAAACACATATTTTCCTTCCCCTAAAAGGCTTAGGGTTCGACCATGAAAGGTAAAAAGGCTAGGGATCTCATTTGGCTCCAAACTTTTGGATGGTTGGATCATAAACTTTGTTCACACTGATACAAGTCCTACGACTCAAAAATGTGAAACAAAAATCAAGGTTTCTCCTCATGAGGGTCTCGGCAATTTTCGACAAAAGGGGTTAGCAATTGATTTGGTTTTCCATCACTTGGATTCAAAGACAATAGGAAAGCTAAGGATGGAATCAAGAGTTAGAAATCAAAAATTTCATGAAAAACACTATTCATCACTACTACTAGGGTTCGGCCACTTTGGGGGTAAAGAGCTAGGATGAGAATTGGATCATGAGCTCTTGGGTTTAGGTAGAGAATGATGAAATGAGTTCAAAGAAATTGGTTTCCCATTAAAAGGATTTTTCTAAAATTTTCTATGAATTTTCAAAGATTTGTATCTCAAAATGGGTTTTCATGAAAATGAATTTTGATCATGAGATTGAGAGAGATTAAAGAAGCTAGGAGATCATAGAAGTGATCTTACCTAAGAATGGATGAAGATTGATCAAAGATTTTAAGGTTTTTCTTCAAAGATTCAAGGATTTCTCAAGGTAACAATGGTGGTTTCTCTCAAAGGAAGAAGATGAAGTTCTTGGTGTTCTTGGGCTGACTTGGTGCGTGAAAATGGAGCTGAGAAGGGCTTTCCAGCCTTCGTAACAATTCACTTAAGGGCAAAAAGGTCATTTGGTTCAAGGGTAAAATGGTAAAAGGTGAAAAAGGTTAAGTTAGGGGTATTTTGGTAATTTCGCGTCCCGATATTCCCGAACGTCATGACGACTCTGACATGCTCTCCCAAGTGATATAACACGATGTGGTATCAAGAATATCCGTTGTCGGGTCCCGATAAGTTCATATGTGGCTCCGTTCTCCACCCGATTGAAGATTTCGCTCGAACGGAGGTCAGGAAGTGAGTTTTTTGAAATTTAACAAAACGTAGAGAATCGAATTCTAAGACTTACTGTCTTGTTCACGGGTCCATCTGAGGTCTCCTGAGCAGTAAAATCATACTGCCAGTGTAAAAACGCAGACCGGACTCCGTTTGAGTTTTCTGACTCAAAACTTAATCATAGCTTCCTACGATATCGTCGAGCATGACTATGGTCTCAAAATATTCTATTTCCATTCCAAAGACCTCGAACAAAATAAAGACACTAAATACTGAAGAATTAGAAAACATGAAATTCGGGGCGTTACATCCATCGCTTTGTTTAGAATATCACCTACAAGGCTAGCCGAGTTGGACTACATGAAATGGAATTTTCGTCCGTCTTTCAAAAAAATCGTCATCATCAAAGATGTTCTCGTTTACTCTAAGAAGTCACAAGAAGCATGAGGAAACTATGTGTCAAGTGTTACGAATCCTACGCGAGAAGAGTTGTCGTGAAGTTACTTAAGTGCGAATTCTGACTTGATGGTAGTGAAATTTTTAGGGCATGCGATCGCAAATGTGCATTTGTGCTCACACTCCTACATTCGACTCAAAACTTAATCATCGCTTCCTACGATATCGTTGAGCATGACTATGGTCTCGGAATATTTTATTTCCATTCCTAAGACCTCGAATAAAATATAAGTTCATAAATATTGATTAATTAGGAAAACTCGAAAATCGGGGTGTTACATTACTATCTCTCTAAAAAAAGTTCGTCCCCGAAATTACGTACCTTAAAAAAGATCAGGATACTGTAATCTCATCTTGTCCTCAAGCTCCCACGTTGTGTCTCCAGTTGCTTCGTTCCACACGACTTTGACTAAGGGAACTTGCTTTCCCCTAAGTTAGGAATCTCCGGAGAGTATGAATTAGAAAGTTGATATAGAAATCTTATGTATTCTTTTGACTTATCTTGATGAATGGGTGTGATGCCATAGAGTAAGATTATATTGTTATTATATGATGTTGAATATTGATATTCTATAGCATGACTATGTTGTATATCGATGCATTATTGTATGCTGCTTTACTTGTGTGGCTATTACGATAGACTTGTGAATGAGTATCTCACTCTTGCCTGTACATGTAGGACACCCTGTTGTGTTTTTGGATACATGTACAAAAATTTTTCCAATGATCCTCTGGGTCACTGCGGGACCTGTTGATGAGTTCCTTGGTGTCGACGACGAATACGGGTGGACTGTTGATGACGAGGCCCAGTCTCATTGGGGCGATGCATACTAGGTAGTATGCTTTATTGTTCTTACAGTTTTATTAGATCAGCTCTTAGAATTTTTGACGTTTAAGTCAGGTCTTTTGACCGTGACTCAGTATGATATGTATTAACAGATTGAAGTAATGTACGCCTTATGGCGAAGTTCAATGAGTTTTATAGATGATGAGTTTGAATTTGTTTTTCAACTGTTGTTAAAACTTTAAATTAGCATCAGATTTCCGCAACTAGTCTAATGAGTATTTTCGAAAAAGTTTAATTAACCGAAAAGAAAATTTGGGGTATGAACTGTGACATCCGAGAGGGGGTGTTACAATAGTGGTATTAGAGCTGGTCAATGTCTTTTGGGATCTAGGTTATGGATTCATGATGTTTTTGCTATGTTTACTCTGTGTTTTGTTTTGATAGAGGACAGTAAGAGTAAGAACAATCTGTGATGACTTGTTTCTTTCAGAATACAACCAATTAGATTGGATGGATCCGATGATTGAGATGCGTTAAGACTTTTACGGGAAATGTTATCTGAGTTATTAAGAGGTGACATCTAAGGTAAGCTTTGAGATAGCTCCGCAGTCAGTTCTAGCAAATAGGCTTGAATATGACCTTTATTTTATGAGTCAAGGATGTTAGACTCTTAGTTATCAAGTGAGTGAAGACTCCTTGGTATCTGAAGGACATTTGAATGTCAGGAAAGTTTGCCGAAGGAACAAGCGTGCCATATGTAACACCCTGATTTTCAAGATTTTCTTAATTAAACAGTATGCGTGTATTTGTATTTTATTCAAAGGTCTAGAGAATGAAATAAATTAATCTGAGAGCAAGTCACACTCTATGCTACCGTAGGAAGCTATGGTTAAATTTTGGGTTGAAAACTCAGACGGAGCCCAGTCTGCAATTTTCACTGACAGTAGTGTTCTACTACTATCAGGACCTAATCTGGACTCGTGAGTGAGACAGTTAGTCTTAGAATCACGTTTCCTATATTTTCGAAAAAGTTTGTCCTGACGTTCGAGCCGTGGAAGGGTTTTATGAAGCCCATGAGCGGATAATCTTCATGTCAAGGCTGTACCAGGTCATCTAGGGACTCATACCAGTGTCGTGATGATTTTCAAAATATCGGGACGCGAAATGATCAAATTGTCCTTGGTATTTTTACTAAATTACCATTTTACCTTTCTTAACTCTTAAGTCATTTAACTTAAGAAAATATCTAAACTCTCACTCTTTCTCTCTCCTCTTTATCTCGGCTCTCTCTCTCTCTCTTCCCCCTCCATCTTCTTCTTCTTCTTCCATTTTTCTTCTTTTCTCCATTTCTTCATCTCCATTTTTCTTCAACTTCCACAAGGTTTTTCAAGAAATTTTGTGAAGCAAAGTTGATCCTCTCATCCTCTTCTATCATCTAAGAGGTATATATTTCACTCTTGAGCTGTCAATCTTCATTTCCTTCCATTGAAATCTATGGTTTTAAGTTTTAAGATCCAAACTTCAAAAATCTATAGAAAATTGTAAAAAAATATTTTAATGCCAAATCAATTTCTACAATCTAGTTTCATCCTCTAATATCATAATCCAAGAGCATGAAATCAAATAAGCCCTCTAGCCTATTTATCTTTTAGGGGCCGTATTTATGTAGGCAATGGGGAAAAATGGGTTTTTTGATCAATGTTCTTGATTTCACCTATTTCAACCTTAATCATGTAATCCAAGTGATTAGTAAGCCAAATCAAACTCTAGCCTATTTTTCATGGTGAGGGCCAAAACCCTATTTTGTTGGTTTAAGGGGTTTTGGTTCAAATCTTTGATAATTGATCATGGATTATGTCTTAGGTATGCTTAAGGATCATTGATCCAAGAGTTGGTAAAATTTAAACATCCCTAGCCTATTTAATTAAATAGGGGCAGCAGCCTAGTCCTAAGGTTAGGGGAGTTTTTGATTTAACTATACTGATTTCTATTTGTGTTTTGTTGTATAGAATCAGACAGGACCGGAAAGTTCGACCGTGCACCCGAGTGATAGTTGCTGAGCCGCAGTCGGAGTCTCACGGGAACATCACTAAGGTGGGGAGAAAGAACCGATATAGTCGGGAAGGCAAGGACCCTTAAACCCTACTAGAGGTTGAGCCTTGAATAAAGGGCCTGGACCCTAGGTGTAGGTACTTTTGGGCTATCATCACTAAGTTGATAATATGGATGATGCGATTGATTGAGGTTGATGTGTTGATCTGTTTATTTGATTATCTGTTCACTTGTTGTGTTGAACTATATGTGTGATTTACTGTTGTCTGGCTTTATAACGATATCTGCACTGTTGAAATTGCAACACCCTTTCCCGAGTGTCACATTCCCGAACGTTTATAAGGTCAAAAATATTTATTAATGCGGAAAATACGATTTTTCTTTTTCTTTTCTTTTCATAAAGATGTAATGGGTTTAGTAAAGGTAATAAATAATACTAATAAGTGAACTTAGGTTCACCATGCATTACTAGGACATACTGTATTATAAATACAGAAACAGAAAATGGAAAACAGAAACATCAACATTACTGTATACAGACATAAGTCTAATGTATGACTGACATAAGAAAATACAATAAGTACTAGGAGTCGTAGCTCCCAAAAGGTACTACAAAAACTGACATAGTCTGGCCGACAACAAAACTAAAACAGCAAAAGAGTCCACCTCCGCACTCAAAGGGACTGCTGAACTGAATCATCGTCGCGTCCATCTGTTCAAGCAGCAACAACAAGTACCAGCAGAAAACATATAGATATGGGTGAGATTCCCCTTCATCAACACAACAAAACAGCAGTAGTAAAAACGGGACGACTCACCAGGTAACAGCGTACCCAACATGTTAAGCAGTTAAACAACATACTAAAACTCTCAATATAAATCATGTTAAACGGTTAACAGTACAATATAATGCATTCTTAAACAGAACAGCGATGTATAACAGTAAATGTAAACATCCACAAGCATGCAATGCAGCGCAATGTACATGACTCAATGCCAATGTCACTGGGTACTACTCTGACCCCTACTCCATGGAGCTAACAAAACGTCAGAGAGAGTGAATGGGAGGACATGTTCCAGTTTCTGCCAGCCATGAGCAAGATGCTACAACATTCGTAACGTGCACATATCTGGCTTTACGGTAACACTCTCGACCAAACATGAAAAGTACGGCATCTAGTAGAGGATATCAGTGTATTGCACGGATTCACCACGACACAGAAGAATCACCAACTGGTCACATGTCAGCCCTTCCAACCCTGATACCTCCAAAAAGACCATTGAAGATCGTCACCGTAAGATTCGCACCCGCATCAAGGTGTAAGCTCAACTCCTAGGCTCAAGGCCTTAAAACTATGCACATGAAATGCCAATGCTTACACAAAGCAGATGCGATAAAGCAATGTCTATCCATTGGATAGACCTCAAGGTTCACTAAGGTTCTCTTCCTTAGAAACCACACATGTCTTTGTTTTATAAAACAATTATCCATCGGATAAATCATTTATCCATCGGATAAATGTCTCGTGACTCCTTTGGAATGATCCAGACTGCTTTCAAAATCGCCGACTGTCCCCACAAACCAACACAAGTCTTTTCAGCGTGTTTTGTCCTCACTCACACGCTTTCTAGGAAACTTCCCAGAAGGTCACCCATCCCATAATTACTCTAAGTCAAGCATGCTTAACTATAAAGTACTTATGTTCTAAGCTCCCGAAAAGAAGATAAATCTTGTTGATATGGGTAGTACCAATCAATTCTTATATGCCTCCCCTTAACTATACAGTCCCATACCTGCATAGCCTCAGGATTCCTTCCACTGTACAGTCCCATACCTGCACAATCTCAGGATCTCTCTTATTCCGGTCATCACAAGACGGAAACAATTGAACGATTAACCTGGATCCGAATCATCGGTCCGTCATCGAACTACTGTTTCGAAAGCCAAAACGTTTCGTGTTTGTGTTGACGTCTTATGAATTATGTCTCAAGTCCTAAGCATTATGAATAAGGATTGAGAATCCTCTTAGATAAGTCTTTAAGCCTTTCTAAGATATTAATCCCTTGTTTTTCAATTAAGGAAACAAGTGTTGATTTCACTTAAGTCTTATGAACTCATTGATGTACTAAGTCATCAATGGTATAGTACATGGTCTTGTTCCACCACATACCATACTTCATTAACCCTTGTCTTCAACTCTAAGTTAATTGCTTAACTTAGGTTTTTCACGCGTAAAACTTTACAATTGAGTTAGAAAACTCCTTTTGTAAACCAAACAACTTATACAATTGAAAACTCATTTGATTTGAAACAACATTTGAACTACTTACTTCATTTCTAGCATTTTGTGAAACATGAAATTTGCTTAGCGGATTTACATTCGCTTAGAGAAATTGAGGCAGTAATACCTCTCTTGAAACTCCTCTGGATCGCTTGGCGAGACATATTTCGCGTAGCGAAATTCACTTGGTTCGCTTAGCGAATATTATTTCGGTTAGCGCAAGTACAGACGGTTACACCTCTTTGGAAACACCTCTGGATTGCTCGGCGAAACAGAATTCGTGTAGCGAAATTTCACTTTATTCGCTTAGCGAGTATAATTTCACTTAGCGAAATGGAGGCGGTTATACCTCCTTTGGAAACTTCTCTGGATCGCTCAGCGAGACGTAATTCGCGTAGCGAAATTCGCTGGGTTGGCTTAGCGAATATGAATTTGCTTAGCGAAAGTGAGGCAGTGATGCACAACTTAGACTTTCCCTGTTTTCGCATAGCGAAAGTAAATTCGCTTAGCGAAAAGTTGCCTTAAAACAAGACATCAACCTTAGGGAACCATTTTGATTCTCTTCATGAAACCACTTCTTTTCTCATTTTGAGTCACTTGATTAGCTAAATGAACTAAGGATAAGGTATAAAACATGTTTCACTTTGGTGAAAGCACTTTGAGATTTAAAGTCACTTAGGGTTTTTCTTTGAAAACACAAGTGATTGAAAACACTTTCTTTACATCAAAACTTGACTTGTCCAAGAACTATTCATATCCTTCCTTTCCTCAAGGTCATGGCTAATAGCCAACTAGGAATCAATGTGAAGTTTTACTTCATCAACCAATCAAAGTATGGCTCACAATACTTACACAATCATGATAACCATAATACACATTACTACATCATAATCAAACATCCAAGTCCATCACACATTATGGTCTCATAATCAACAATAAAAGTCCATACTTGATCTAGTGATCAAAGTAGGTTTTCCAACATACATGAAAATGGTTTTTCATTCAATCATATCTTCATCAACATATGCTAAAGCACACTACAACATGCCAAAGCATAAACTCATCATGACATTCTTGTTCTCCATGAGAACTTAACAAAACTTAACACATAAAAGTGAACCCAAACTAAAGGGTTTCACCCACACATAATTTAAACAACCATCTTCACCACCACCATCTTGGTGTGATGAGGTTCTTCTCCCCATACCTGTTGAAGAGCAGATTCCCAGATCAAAGTCGGTTGATCGGTTTGTGAACCTCCTGATAGTTGTCACCAACTACAAACAACCAAACAATCAATCATTAAACAACAATCAAACCAAACTCAACAATTCTCACAAAGAGGGTTTCGGCCACCCTAAAGAGAATAAAGCTAGGAATTGATCTTGGTTTTCCATTTCATGGATTCAAAGGCATAGGAAAGCTAAGGATGAAATCAAGTGTTAGAAATCAAAAATTGATGAAAAACACTATTCATCATCATCAAAAGGGTTCGGCCCTAATTTGCTTTTTGAGCTATGATGAGAGTTGAATCATAAGCTCTTGGGTTTAGATAGAGAATGATGAGGTGAGTTCAAAGAAATTGGTCTCACACCAAAATGATTTTTCTACAATTTCCTATGGATTTTCAAAGTTTTGGATCTAAGAAATAATTTTCATGAAAATGGATCTTGATCTTGAAATAAAGAGATATTCAAGAAGCTAAGAGATCATATAAGTGATCTTACCTTAAAATGAAGGAAGATTGCTCAAGGAATCAAGTGATTCTAACAAGAAACCAAGCTTTTTCAAGAACAACAATGGTGCTTCTTCAAGAGTAACTATGGTGTTCTTCTCTTTTTGAGAGGGCTGTGCGAAAATGAGAGTGTGCGGGGCTGAGTTCAGCCTTAAAACAAGTCACTTAAGGGCAAAAAGGTCATTTGCCAAAAGGGTAAAATGGTAAAAGTGCAAAAGACTAAGGTTAGGGGCATTTTGGTCATTTCGCATCTAGATTTTCCCGATCGTCATGACGAATCTGGCATACTCTCCCAAGTGTCTTGGGATGTTGTGATATCAAGATTATCTGTTGGCGAGTCTCGGTAACTCCATATGTGGCTCCGTTCGTCACCCGATTGAGGATTTCGCCCGAACGAAGGTCAGGAAGTGATTTTTCTGAAATTTTTACGAAATTTAACCAAAACATAGATAATCGAATTCTAAGACTTACTGTCTCGTTCATGGGTCCATCTAAGGTCTTCTGAGCAGTAAAATCATACTGTCAGTGTAAAAACGCAGACCGAACTCCGTTTGAGTTTTTGACTCAAAACTTAATCGTAGCTTCCTATGATATCGTCGAGCATGACTATGGTCTCAGAATATTTTATTTCTATCCCTAAGACCTCGAATAAAATAAAGACGTTAAAATACTGAAGAATTGGAAAACGTGAAAATCGGGGCGTTACAGAAATTATTATTGAAATATTCTGTTGTGATTTGACTGGCTGAATGTCGATGAGAGTATTGTGAGTGATGATGTTGTTCGGGTTGATACCTCTGTGGTCCCGAACATGGAGCTGTGGCTCGTAAACGCAAGGCGTCGTGATGCTGATGTTGATGTTGATGTTTGTAACACCCCGGTTTTTCAAAGCTCTCTAGAGCTAATTAATCAGTATTCATATGTTTGTATTTTATTGGAAGGTTGAGAGAGTGAAATAAAATAATCCGAGACCATAGTCATGCTCTATGCTATCGTAGGAAGCTATGGTTAAGTTTTGGTCAAAAACTCATACGGAGCCCGGTCTGCGATTTTCGTTGACAATAGTATTTTACTACTATCAAGACCTAATTTTGACTCGTGAACGAAACATTTAGGTTTTAAATAAAATTGCGAACGATATCAACCATTTTGAAATAAATTCAGAATAAATAAGTTCTCACGACTTTCTTGGGCGAAAACCTAAATCGAGTGAACAACGGAGCTGAATACGGGATTTACCGGGACCCGCTACGGATAAGGCTGAAGTCACATCACCTAGGAAGGTCTGCCATGACTCATCAGTGTAATGATTACGTTTAGAAAATATCTGGACGCGAAAAGACCAAAATGCCCCTGACCTTTTCCATAATTACCATTTGCCCTAGGATGAAAAGACCGTTTTGCCCCTGAGAATTTATGAAATGACCCTGTGACTCACCAATGCCATCATTAATTCTAGCAAATATCTAGATATTTATAAGAAAAATGACAATTATGCCCCTAGTCTTTTACTGAAATTACCAAAATGTCCTAAGCTTAACTACCAGTTTGCCATTGAGACAAAATAAAGTCACACCTTCACTCTCTCTCTCTAGGCCACATGGCCTTTCTCGTTCTCAGTCTTCTCTCACATTTTTCTTCATTTCTTCAACTGTTCTTCAAGTTTGATCTTGAGAACTTAGTGATTTTTGAGTGATTCAAGTCGATTTCTCTTAAGAAAGTTCATCAAGGAGGCAACAACTCCCCTCTAGCTCTCTCAATCTCTCTTTTCATCTCTCCAAGTTCATGATTCATGGTGGTTTAAGTTTTGAAGCTTAAACTTCAAAAATTCCTAGGAAATTCTAGAAAAAATCCTTTTAATGTCAAACCAATTTCTATGAGCTGGTAGCATCATCCTCTTCCACTATCCAAGAGCTTGTAACCAAAGGAGCCCGCTAGTTCCAATGGGTGATGAAAGCCGAACCTACCCCCTTTTGGGTGAGTAGAGTTTTTGTTGGATTTTGGGTATTCTAAGCTTGATTCTAGTGTTATCACACTTAGCTAGTACAGAATCCAAGAGATGAGACTTTTTGAAGTTCTCTAGCCTTGTTTTCTAGCACATGGCCGAACCCCCAATTTGGGGAAAACATGATATTTTGATTCAAGTTTCAAAATTGAGACTTGATTTGATGTTAAGGATACTTAAGGATCCTTACTCCAAGAGATAGGAATTTTTAGACATCCATAGCTATTTTTGGCACCCTATGGCCGAACCTAGCCCTTAAGGGATTAGAGAAATTTATGTGTTACATTGTTGATGATTGGATTGGTTGTGTGTTTGTAGTTGCTGTCGGATTCTCGGACGAGAAATCGGAAGAATTCGTGGACCGATCGAGCGACTTACCTTCGAAGGGATGACTCCTAAAGGTAAGGGGAGATTAGCTTCAATGAGTTTGATAGTCACATTAGGTTGGTTGTAATGTGAATTGTTGCATTCTTGCCTTGGATTGAACATGTGTATGATGTTGATTTGAGTTTGAATAAATATAATTGGGTATGTACTTGATTTATTTTTATGAAGTATGCTTGGATATTTGAATATTAATTGTGGCATGGATGCCATGAACTGAGATTTGATGTGTGTGTATATATATATATATATATATATATATATATATATATATATATATATATATATATATATCCTGGACTGGTTAAGAGCATAGCACTGGCTATAGCTCAATAACGAAGATCAAGCTAACTAAAAGTCTTAATCAAAGATTTTGAAATGTTTTGATTTGAGGAATAGAAAGCTTCTAAGCTAAAGGTTATAATGGCCAATTTTACTAAAAAGCCATTAAGTTAAGAATCCAAGACGTTTTTGAATAAGACTTAGGAAGTTGAGAGTTGGTGAGGAAAATAGTGAAAAATTGCTTTATCATTATTTTCTAAACATGTCGTACAAAGAAAGGAAACCTTGAAAAGAATTTAGTTTATTAAAGAAAGTATCTTATGAAAGTATTTGATGTTCCGACAACGAAAAAGTTTCTTCATGAAAGCCGTTCCGATAATAATCTTCAGAAAAATGTTTAAAAATGATGGAACCTTTAGAAAAGGCTTTTTAAGCCAAAATCCTTTGAAAATGTATCTTTAGAACTTGAGTCTTTGGGAATGTTTTGTAAAGAAAAGTTTTTGTGGAAAATACGTTTTAGAGCGAAAATGAGTTTTGATTTATACCAAAGAGAACCTGAGTTTTTGTTTTTTTGAGTTTTGAACTACGAAAATGAATTTGATGAAACTGGTGATTACCCCTTCGAGCATGTGAAGCACATGAACCTAGTGACCAAGACATCGGGCTGGAGTTCTGTGACATGAACGAACTTTGTGCCCTATATGCGATTCTAGTGTCTGCGATGTCGCCCTAGTACATCGTGGATTGACCACTCGGACTACGTGTCCTGTGTTTTGGAAAAAGAACGGACTTAGTGTCCTATATGCGAGTCTAGTGTCCGCGACGTCGGCCTAGTACTTCGTATCCTGAAACTGGAATTGAACGGGCTATATGTCCTTTAAAATGAGTTATGAGCGTTGTGCCTTGACAGAAAAAAGAAAGAATAAAAGAAAAGAAAGGATGAACGAAACAAAAGAATGGAAAACCTCCTGCATACATGCATGAGTCGGCCAACGTGCCATTGGAACCGAGCTATAACCCAAGTGGTTGAGAATTGAGCTAGTTAAGACCACTAGGGGCATTCTATGTTCGAGACCCTACAAGTGGTCGGAGGCCTCACGACCCCGTGCCGTGGTAAATCGGCTAACCAACACGAATGAACTCAATCAGAGACTGGACTATTCAGGATATGGTTTGACGTGTTACCCTGGAACAATTAGAGCTCGGTCCTAAATTGAGAGGCCAACTCACGAGAACAATTGTTTTATGGGAGTATTCACGGCCTATCGCTCGAGGATGGGGAGTTAAGAGTCTTCGAAGTACATGAACTAGAGAGTTGAGAAGTCTCATGCATTCATTTGATTTCTCTTGATGAATGAGTATGATATTTGAAAGTGATATTATATTAAATACTGATATTTTATCGCATGACTATGTTGATGCATGATTTGTATGCTGCTTTACTTGTGTGGCTACTACGATAAACTTGTATAAGAGTATCTCACCCTTGCCTGTACATGTTGGACGTCCTGTTGTGTTTTTTGAATACATGTACGGATATTTTCCAGTGGTTCTCTAGGTCACTGTGGGACCCTGCAGCTGAGTACCTTGGGGTTGACGACAAAGATGGATGGATTGTTGATGACGAAGCCCAGTATTATTGGGGTGATGCATGCTAGGTAGTATGCTTTATTGTTATTAGAGTTTTGTTAGACCAGCTCTTAGGATTTTGATATTTAAAGTCAAGTCCTTTGACCGTGACTCAGTATAATGTGTAATAAGAAATCAAATTGATGTATTCCTTAAGGCAAAGTTGAATGAGTCTTGTAAATGATGAGTTTGAATTTATTCCTTTGTTATTGTTAAAGTCTTGATTGGTATCAGAATTTTTGCAACAAGTTTAATGAATATTCGAAAAGGTTTTAATTAACGAAAAAAAGAGAATTTGGGTTACGAACTGTGACACCTCGAGGGGGTTTTACAATGTTGATGCGATGCGATGTGTCGTGGTCATGGTCGAGTGCGTAGGCGTGAGGTACCAGTATCAGCCTGCGATGGATGTTTGTTGCATAGCATATCATTTCATACTACATCATTTTTGTCCCAAAGCGGGATGTTCAATTGGGGACGTGTTACTTTAAATCTCGAGGCGGGATGTACAATGGGGGATGTGATGTGATGTGATGTAATCCCGATGGGGATGTCCAACTACGGATGTGATGTATCGGCCGACATGCATATAAGGAAGTTAGCATATACATAGGGACTAGTACCCCTCTTATAGGCTTATCTGAGAGAATGATGTTGTGTTGTATATGTTATCTGTGTTGTGTGATGCATGTATGTATGCTGTACTGATGCCCCTCTCCCATATTGATGATATATGTTTCTTATCTCCCTCTATTTTCTGTATGTGTTGGTCTTATTTTATGGGAAGACCCCGAGGAGGAACCAGTTGCTGAGGAGTTGGACGACATTCCTTACAAGCCTGACGCCAGAGGAAGTGCCACGAACCCTAGCATTGAGAGGTTGGGTAGTGATCGTGGTTAGCTGGAGAGTTGTCTCTCGGCCTATTTTCGTACTTTCATTTTGAGTTGTATTAATATACATTGTATGTGTTACTTTAACACTGTAGCCCTACTGATGGGGCAAGAGATGTATGTGATATATGAGACAACCCCACTTACGTAGGATAATCCTATTAGCCTCAGACCAGTTTTAAACGTTAACGCACTTATTACACGTAAGAAGATATTTAAACTTTTTAAACATACACATATACTGTACTTGTGACATCAAATATCAGAGTAGCGTAGACCATAAAGAGGAAAGCATGGTATGAAATATATACAGACGACTTCCTCTCCTCGCCTAAAATACATCAAAAGATAGACTCACTGGCCATAAACACACACCCTTCGCTTCAGTCCGTGGAACGGATACTCCTTGCCTGTATCTGTTACGCCGCCACTCAGAACCTCCCAAGATTGGGGTCTGTGGCTCTCCCACCAGCATCGGGCTCGTACGGCATTCCATCCAGCTCCTCGTCATCTGGTTCTGCTACCGGTTCTTCTTATCATTTTAAGAACATACAGTATAGGAAAACAGGGGATAAGAATTGCATCTCACCATAAATAGGGATAAAAGTAAAGCAGATACATTAATAGCACAACCATACACACCATCATCACCAACAACCATCCTCGGGTTTATTGATCTTAACTACTCATCTCACACTCTCATGCACCTAGACCTGACATGAAGACGCGGCCACATTCCTATTTCACAACATATCCCCTACTAAGTAGGATACTCATCCCCTTCCAAGCAGGATGAAAGTCAAACATCGTCCGAGCAACAAGTTCCATTACACCCATGGGTACATTACATCCCCTACCAAGCAAGATGCTCACCCCCTACCAAGCACGGTGACACTATTCCCCATTCCCGATAGGAATAGCTGTCCCGGTGTCAGAAGGCGCATTGGAGATCTCAGAAGCTCACAGTAGACCTACCAAGCATCTATCTGTAGTTCCGGTTTGACCTCGCATAATCCCAGATCTACGCGGCTGTGACATCACCACATGATGCAATCTAGCATGAATCCTCACGACTCATTCAGATCAATCGCTTAGCAACTCAACCTCATCACCTGACATACTGAACACCAACACTCCCTACCAAGCAGAGTGTTCATGACTATCCATAGTCCTCAATCATTTCACTAGGTTGAGTGCAATAGCTTATTACCACCAAATGATCTTATCCCACACACCACCCAATTCACAACGATCATCGCTTAGCTCTAAGCATACCAACGGTCACATATGCAGTATCATATTATCTCATAGCACATTATCAACATATCATCGAATGAAGTAAAATAAACATGTTATCAAAACATCAATCGTTAAGACAGTAAAGCATGTAGTCACTAGCATAGCAGAGCACGTATCCACACATACATCATAGCAGTCAGATGAGCATGTTAAACATATAACCTCGATCAACATAGTATCAACCTGCGGTGATAAACTTACAATGCCTAAGTCTACATTGGTACCCCATTCCGGTAATCGCCAATGTGGACTTAGGTGTTGTCGGTCACTCAGCCACTAGTAGGGTTTAGTATCCCCTACGCATATTAATATATTCTACTCTACTCTTGCCTCCCTGACGAGTTTAACTCTTTCCTCTACCTAAGAGCGATTGACGCAAAGATTACGAACTCGACCACTGTGAGCTATCCACCACCACAGCCACCACGCAGGCCTCCTCCACCACCGTGACCAGCTCCAGCACCACCACCACTACCGCGGCTGTCTCCTCCACCACAAGCACCGTCGCGACCTCGAACTTTGTCCTAATCAAGGAAACAACGTACAAACAACATTGTTAACCCTCGGGCAATACCAAAATCAAGAAGATTCAAGGGAGAAGCTCGAAGAACACAAAGAACACGAAGGTCGACGTGTTAGAGATTCGAGCTTACCTTCGAGAAATCGAGAAACCAATCCGTGGAACTCCTAGTACTCGAAGCCCTGATCACAACGGTGTAGTTGGAATCACGATCCGGCGCTCCAATCTCCCTCTACCTCAACTTTCTCACTCTAGAACCTTTCTCTCTCTCTACTGGTTCTAGACTTAGGGAGAAAATGGTTTTCGTCCCAAGTGAAAAGAAAAGAAAAGGCTTAAGTGATGCTGTCAACCTGCCCATGCTTGAGCGTGGGAACACTCTACGCTTCAGCGTTGGCACGCTCTGACGTGGGAGAACTCCACGCTTCAGCGTGGGACGCTGATTGCCACGTCTCTGCCACGCATCGCATGCGTGCTGACACGTGCACCCCCATGCGTCCACTCTCCACGTTTTGACGTGAAACTACCCACGCTCTGACGTCAACGGTCAACGTTTGAGTGTGGGGTCTGAAGTAACCTGTTTGAAACACAAGAAGGGGGTTGAATTGTGTTTCAGAAGATTTTAAATACTTTTCGTAAGCAGATAATAATTTTCGCAAGGTTGGACGCTAAAACGATTAAAAGCAAAGAGAGCTCTTCCAAACACCAAGTTGGACGCTAACTTAGTTTGAATAAGATAAGAAAGCAGCGTAGGAAAAGGCAATTCAATCCCAGTTAGTTAGTTAGATAATAAACTAAAGTAAGGGTAAGGGAGAGAAAAGAACAATGAGATATTATCCTGGGTCACTCTTCACCAAAGAGCTACGTCCAGTCCTCTCTACTTGAGAGCTTTATCCACTATAACAAAAACCCTTTGTTACAAAGTATTCAACACCTCTTCAGGCAGTATTCTCAACCTCTTCAGCTTCTGTAAGTATTCTTTTATAGACAAGTCTCTTCTGGCTCAACCAAACTAAGGTTTTGAAAAGAGTTTGTTCTACTAACTCACTAAATGTGAGAATTCGAAACTAAAGCTTAGACTCTTAAAAACTCTACATAGAGAGTAATATGAAAATGAGGATCAAAGTGGCATTGCTAGCTTTGCAAGCTTGAGATTTTCTCTTTGATTTCTTGAGCAGATGTTTGCTTGTATCTCTTGAAAGATTTTGAATCGCTAAATATTGTTTCACTTGTATTTTTGCTCAAGTTCAATAACCATGCACCTTCAAGGAATGGAGGTATATATAGCCTCTTGTCTTTGAGCAGACTTCAGCCTTCAATGGATGGAAAAGGATCCGTTCTGATGAGCATTGAATGCATTTGATCCGTTGAGTCTGATAGCTTCTGAAGTTTCTGATCAATAGGATAGACTATCAGGATGATAGCTAAAAGTGGTGCTGACATATCCTCGGTGTAGAACGAAAGTTGCCTTTTGTTTTTCCAAAAGAAGAAGGTCAATTTCTTTAAGTGACAGAGACATTCTGGCTTACGCTTTACATTTGTAAGAATATTACAAAGAATGTTTTGTCCCAAGGATATAAGCCTTTTAGAGGGAATAATAAATTCAAATACTTTTACAATATATTCGCGCTTGAAATATAAAAGCACTATTGGACTAGCTGTTACAAAAGCAATCGAAAGAATCTTTGGACTCATGGTTCTATTTATCACCGTCCAGTTATAAACCAAGATCAAATGTTGGACGAGATAAAGTCTTTGGACTATGGATAGTCTTTCGACTCAATTAAGTTTTATCCTGCACACTTAATATAAAACGTTAGTCTATAAGAAATCTTTGTTCATCTTAAATTAGCTCTTTGTTAACATCAAAACTTAAGGGATTATTTGGACCATAACCACTTTGGTTCCAACAATCTCCCCCTTTTTGATGATGACAAAACATACTAATTTGATTGAACAAAGAGTCCTAGAGAGCTGAAAGACTCCCCCTAAGACAAACGTTCTAATCATTTAAAGCATCTAAACATTTAAAGCATATAAGACAGATATAAGCATTTAAGCATGGAAAGCCAGACATGTTATAAAAGCAATCAAGATATATATATTCAATCAACCCATTTTCTCCCCTCTTTTGTCATCAGACAAAAGAGTGAGAAACACATCATAGTCAGTATATTTGAAAACAAATAAAACAATTTTAAGAAGGAGTAGGAGGAGGACGTTTTGGAAGGTAATCTTTAAACATAGCCGCAATTTGCTGAAGGAGCACCACATTGTTGGCTTCTATGGACCGTTGAACGAACTCTTGAAACTCAGGAGGAATAACCGAGGCGGAGCTCTCAGCTGTGGCCGTGGTTGCGTCCACATCTCTTTGATCAGGAACTACACTGAGAGCTTGAGAAGGAGATGGATCAACAGGATGGACCACTAAGAGAGGGATAGGTTGAGACTTGGATGGAGCTGAGTCTGCAACTTGTTCCACTTCCTCAGCATGAGTTTCAGAAGAGGGGTCCTCATAGATGATTTCAGTGTCCCCAGTTTCTTCAGGAATAACCGGCTTAGGAGGAGGAGAAGGAGCATTAGGATCAATGACAGGTTGGGGTGGAGGTGGCAGCACTTCAAGTATGATCTCAGCATCATCATACTTGTTTTCTCTCCATCTGGGAGCACGTGAAGGCAACACATCTCTAGGATAAAGAGGTATCCTAAAGATATCATCTGTGATCATGAAGTCAGCCTCATAGATTCGATATTGTCTTGTGTAGATGCGAATCTCTTCTTTCTCCTTAATTGATAGACCAGATAATGATGCTTCTTGAGAGCATCTCCAGAGGTGGTTTTCCCAGTAGACCTTAGCATCTGGGTCATATCTGAATCGGGGATCTTTCTTCCAAATGCTTGCTAGAGCCCCAGAGTCATCTCGAGGTCTCCTCCAAAACAAGGGATCAAAGGCACTTTTTTAAGGCAGCGTCCACGACTTAAACCTTTTGCGAAGGTCTTTATTCTTGTTGGGATCTGGAATAGGATTCCTTGGACAAGCTCGAGGAGGAACAACTCCTACTCTTGTGCCGAATGACCTTGACCAAAACTTCATTGGAAGGTTGTGATGAATCTTAGCTTCCCGAGACATGTCACACTCCTTGCGCACGGCATAATAAGGAAGAAAGTCACGAACATTAGAGTACTCCTTCCATGTTGTTGGGTAGCTTGGAATGAATGGCAGATCAGGATCAAGGATGTAGTTGGTTAAGCCAAACGTCCTTGCTCTCCTTTCGTACTCAGTTTTGTAGCCTTTCTTGTCTTCATTACGAAGAACTACGTGCCTATTTACATTGTAGTGGCACCATTGGAATGCCTTGACTTTGATGAGGTTGGGATAGACTTTCCTTGGAGGAAACGTCTTCTTCTCATGGCAGACAACCAAGGGTCCAAGAGCTGTGTACATCTCAATGGCCAGACGTTCAGTTGATGTGTGTGGGATGGGGTAGTAACCATGTTCAGGGGGTGGTCCAGAGGTGGGTGGTGTGGGTGGTTGTTCATATTCATATTCAGGTAGTGGAAGAGGGCTTTTGGGGTGAGGTTCAATAGTGGGGGGTGTGTGTTCAAGGAATAGAACAGGAAAGTTGCGTTTGACCTCAGCCCAAATTGAGCATTTGTTACTGTGGTTCATTCCTGGGATGCGTCTATATTTTCTTTTGCGAAAGATCTATCTGGGCTAAGGAGCACCATAAGGTTGGAAGAGGTGATCTCCCCAGGGTGTGAACCAGTCTTCGGGTTCATTTGGTGAGGTTAGGGTTTGTGTTTGTGGTAGGACAGTGGGTGAAGGTGGTAGGGAAGGTTCAATGGTCAAGTCCTCAATCTCAGACGATTGGACAATAGAAGAAGTAATAACTGAACTAGAGATAGGTTCAGTATTACCTTTTGCCTTTGCTCGAGTAGACCTTGCCCTTATTGAAATAGGTTTAGGCAGGGGTACAACAGACGAGGTCTCCAATCTTGGACCTTTGACTACCCTGGAGATGGGCAAGTCGTCTTCTTCGTTCTTATCATTGGGAGCTAGAATCAGCTTCCTTTTTCTAGATGGTTGGACGGTGAGCTTTAGACGAGAAGGAGGAGTCTTAGCTGTTGGACGAGCTAGTTCAGTGGAGCGTCCAGCAGTGACTCATTGTTCAGACGCTTCTTCTGAGCCTTGCGTCTGAGCTCCTTTTTGTTTTCCTTCAGGTTTGGACTTTTTGAGGCAGTCCAACTGCATCATCACCAAGCTTTGCCTGCTAAACTCAGGCTGATGCGATCGTTCAATACCATGAACACCGTAGTATCTGACTTTTCTTTCTGGAGCCAAGTTCTTTAAGTCATCGTAGACCATATGCTTCTCGAAGATTTTTGAGAGAAGAGCAGCATAGATGATTGAAGTATTCTTCCCAGAGCCTTCAATGGCATACTTGAAGAAAGAAAAGACATGGTGGGGAAGGTTTATCTGCCTTTCCAGTATCAAATGAACCAGGCAAAATTGTTGAGCCTTTGATACATTATCCTTCGACCCAGCCTTGTGAAGGATAGACTTGTTCAAAATTTGGTGAAGAACCCTAGCCTTGTCAGTCATTTTTGAGGCTATGAGTTGGTCACCCGAGTTCTTAAACAGACAGTCTCTGATGGTGGAAGCATCACCAATCTCTTCCTCCCAGTTATCCTCAACAGTTATTCCAGATTGGGCGCACCCAATCGCATTAGAAATGGTTGCTTCAGATACTATTACTTCAATATCAAGCACTTTGTTGCGAATCTCCCTTGCAGAGATAGTAGGGTTTGTCCAGAACTCCCTAACTAGAGCAGGGTAGATTACCGGAGAACCTTCGAAGAAGCTTGACCATCCAGCAGCATGGATGTTAGAGAAAATGTCAATCCCGTTATCAGCCAGGAATTGTAGATTAAATTTGAACTTGACCATGACATCCGCAGTCTGAGCATTAAAGGCTCTTCCTTTACTCTTAGAAGTAGCAGCAGAAGAGGTTGCCATAGTTTCAGAGAAGAGGTTTTGAGAAAAAGGGTTTTTCAGAAAGGGTTTTCCTTTTTGAAGATGCAAGAAGAAAGATGAAAGCTTTTTGTAAATGTTTGATTTTTAACAAGACTTAGGTTTTAAAGAAAGGAGAACGAAAACCTTTCGTATTTTCAAAGAGAGAGAGCGAATAGACGTGTATTAAATGCCTAACACACGTTCAGACTTTGAAACCATAAAAAGCATTTTTGGCAAACAAAGAAAACAAAAACTGACTCAGTTAAGGGAATGAGAGATAATAGTTCATTCGACAAAGATTGAGTTCCATTAATTCATTAGCCGAGCAATCAAAAAGTACAATGGACGAGCATATATTGGACGTAATGCAAATATTGGACGCATGCATTGGACTCTCAGTCAATCAATGAAATACACGTTCAAATATTTTCTTATAAACGTGAACCTATCTTCAGCTAATGGTTTAGTGAAGATATTTGCCCATTGATGGTCAGTATCAACAAATTGAATATCTATTGTTCCTTTTTGCACATAGTCTCTAATAAAATGGTGCTTTATTTCTGTGTGCTTTGCTCTAGAATGCAGTATGGGGTTCTTTGACAAGTTAATAGCAGCAGTGTTATCACACATGATAGGGATGTTGCTTACAAACCCGTTGTAGTCTTCCAACTGATGTTTGATCCAAAGCAGTTGTGAACAGCAACTGGTAGCAGCAATGTACTTAGCTTCAGCAGTTAATAGAGCAATTGTGCTTTGCCTTTTGCTTGACCATGAGACAAGATTAGCACCAATGAAGTGACACCCTCCACTTGTGCTTTTTCTTTCAATTCTGTCTCCAGCATAGTCAGCATCACAAAATCCAACTAATCTGTATTCATCAAATTTCTTATACAAAAGACCCGGATTAGTAGAACCTTTTAGATATCTAAAGATTCTTTTTACTGCTGAGAGATGACTCTCTTGGATCGGATTGAAAATGAGCACATAAGCAAATACTAAACATGATATCAGGTCTGGACGCTGTTAGATTTAAGAGGGAACCAATCATACCTCTGTATACCTTTTGGTCTACCTTGTTATCTTTATCATCTTTGTTTAGCACGGACGTTGGATGCATTGGTGTATTCGTAGGTTTACAATCGTCGAACGTGAAGCGTTTCAGAAGCTCCTTTGTGTACTTCGTCTGATGAATGTACACTCCGTCTGAAGTTTGCTTTACTTGAAGTCCGAGGAAGAATTTTAGTTCTCCCATCAAGCTCATTTCAAATTCCCTTGGCATTAAGTCAGAAAACTCTTGGCAAAGAGATTCATCAGTTGCACCAAATATAATATCATCAACGTGAATTTGAGCATAAATAAATTCCTTTTTATTTATTTTTCTGAACAGAGTTGTGTCCACTTTTCCTCTTGAGAAACCATTCTCCATTAGGAAAGTGCTGAGTCTCTCATACCAAGCTCTAGGAGCTTGTTTGAGTCCATATAAAGCTTTCTTAAGCTTATATACATGCTCAGGATGGTTTTGATCTTCAAAACCATGTGGTTGAAAAACATATACTTCTTCATTAATTACACCATTTAGGAATGCACTTTTTACATCCATTTAATAAAGCATGATGTTATGATGCAGCATATGAGAGTAAGATGCGTATAGCTTCTAATCTAGCTACTGGAGCAAAGGTTTCAGTATAATCAATACATTCCTCTTGTGAGTAGCCTTGAGCAACTAACCTTGCTTTATTCCTTACAACTTTGCCATCTTCGTCCAGCTTGTTGCGATAGACCCACTTGGTTCCAATGATAAACTTATCCTTAGGCAAGGAGACCAGCGTCCAAACGTCACTTCGTTGAAACTGGTTGAGCTCCTCTTGCATAGCGAGGATCCAGCACTCGTCCAGCAAGGCTTCGTCGACAGACTTTGGTTCCATCTCAGAGATGAAGGCTAAGTTAGCTTGCTCTCTGAAGGTTGACCTTGTCCGGACGCTATCATTAGGTTTGCCAATGATTTGATTTCAGGATGATAAGTCTTGAATTGCCACAAACGAGGGGTGTTTACAGCTTGCTGAGACGATGATGCATCCTGCGTAGAGTCCGATGCCTCGTCTTTGTTGGTTGTTGGACGAGCATCTGAAAATCTCTTATCAGGCTGTTTGTCATCAAATTTAACATGGATGGATTCTTCAACAATCAAAGTTCTAGAGTTATAGACTCTAAAAGCTTTGGAAGTTTCAGAGTATCCTAACAATATTCCATTATCTACTTTGGCATCAAACTTTCCTAGTTGATCCTTAGTATTTAAAAAAAAGCATTGACATCCGAAGGGGTGGAAATAACAAATGTTGGGTTTGTGTCCTTTTCACAATTCATAAGGAGTCTTATTCAAGATTGGTCTTATGTATATTCTGTTTTGAATGTAGCAGACAGTATTTACAGCTTTAGCCCTGAAGTTCTTAGAGACAGAATTATCACTGAGCATCGCCCTAGCCATCTCTTGAAGAGATCGGTTCTTTCTCTCAACAACACCATTCTGTTGTGGTGTTCTAGGGACAGAGAAATTGTGATGAATACCACTTTCATCACAGAACCTTTGATAAAGCTCATTTTCAAATTCGCCTCCATGATCACTTTTGATCGAGCTGATGAATATGCCTTTTTCATTCTGAACTCGCTTACAGAATATAGAAAAGACCTTGATAGACTCATCCTTGTGAGCAAGGAACTTAACCCATGCCTATCTAGTATAGTCATCTACTATGACAAGTCTATATTTCTTACCACTGACAGAAGCAGTCCTTGTTGGACCAAACAAATCAAGATGCAACAATTCTAGTGGTCTAGAAGTACTAACAATGTTCTTGGACTCAAAAGAGTTCTTAACTTGTTTTCCTTTTTGACATGCATCACAGAGAGCGTTTGATCTAAACACAATCTTTGGTAAACCTCTTGCAAGGTTTGCTTGTTTAGTCTAGAGATTAATCTCAGACTTGCATGACCAAGTCTTTTGTGCTAGATCCATCGCTCATCTTCAACAGACACTAGACATGATACATTTTGAGTTGAGAGTTCCCCCAAGTTAATCTTATACAGATTATTTTGCCTTTTGGCAGTGAATAAGATGGACCCATCAGGGTTCTTGACCATACATTCACCTTTATTGAAGGAAACAACAGACCCACTGTCACATAATTGACTTATGCTAAGCAAGTTGTATTTTAATCCTGATCAGCAGGATAGACTATCAGGATGATAGCTAAAAGTGGTGCTGACATATCCTCTGTGTAGAATGAAAGTTGCCTTTTGTTTTTCCAAAAGAAGAAGGTCAGCTTCTTTAAGTGACAGAGACATTCTCACTTACGCTTTACATTTGTGTGAATATTACAAAGAATGTTTTGTCCCAAGGATATAAGCCTTTTACAGGGAATAATAAATTCAAATACTTTTACAATATATTCGCACTTGAAATATAAAAGCACTATTGGACTAGCTATTACAAAAGTAACCAAAAGATTCTTTGGACTTATGGTTCTATTTATTATCGTCCAGTCGTAAACCAAGATCAAATGTTGGACGAGATAAAGTCTTTGGACTATGGATAGTCTTTGGACTCAATTAAGTTTTATCTTGCACACTTAATATAAAACGTTAGTCCATAAGAAATCTTTGTTCATCTTAAATTAGCTCTTTGTTAACATCAAAACTTAAGGGATTATTTACACCATAACCGCTTTGGTTCCAATAGGGTCCCTCCGCATCTAAACGTTGGACGCTGATTTACTCTGTTCTTTCATGTTTTTCCACTTTTAGGCCCCGTTCCAAGGCCAAATTGTCCCAAATTTGAACCATGGCTTCCCCACTACATAAGTAACCTAATTAAGCCCTTAAGCATGCTTATTTAATGTCCCATAAACTAATCAAGAAAATGGGGTGTTACAATATATTTCTTTATATTTTAAAGCTGTGTACTCTAAAGCGTTGCGTGCCGTATAATTGTTTCGCTTCCGCGCTCAATTTTCCACTTTGCTTCGTATTAATAAGGCACGCTATCGATTATAATACCATTCAGGTTAGTTAATATCTTAGGTTCTCTAATGGGACGGCGGGTCGTCTCATTTATTGGTATCAGAGCAGCTCGATTCTAATATCAGATTGTGAGGTTTAGGAAGTGTAATGGCTTGATAAGTTGGATCCACATTGGATACCAACTGTGTTAGAAAATGGGTAGAGTGTCTATTGCGCAAGTTATCTAGTGTGATTACTGTTTTTTTCATAAGGCATACGATATATATATATATATATATATATATATATATATATATATGGTTGATGAATATTGTATGTGCTTCTTTCTGGCTCGTGAGGCAAGTAGCGGTTCGCGTTGCGAGGCCGAGGTGCTGTTCCTTACTGATCACGCTAGCTTTTTGGCTCGCATGGCGAGTACAGGTTCGCGTCGTGAGGCCTAGGCGTTGTTCTTTACTGATCAGTTTGGCTTTCTCGCTCGCGAGACGAGCATCGTTTTCGCGTCGCGAGGCCGAAAGGCTGTATTTCATTATTCATGATGGCTTTCTGGCTCGCATGACGAGAATAGGGTCGCGAGGCGAGCGCCTTCTTTTTGCCTTTTCCCTTGTTTTCTTCATTTTCTTTCCTAGCTAACAGACTAGATATGTCTTATGGATTGACACTAACGCTTCCTTTACCAGGAAAGAATGGCCAGAGGATGCGGTAGAGGAAGGTGAACGCTAGATGGAATCGGGAACTTCGATCGTGATGATGACACCTCAAGAACCGGAGGCGGCGGAGATCAGAGCAAAGCAATGAGGGCAATGAGGGATTTGGCCGCTGCAATGCTGCAACAAACACAGCAGAATGCTTAGTTTATGCAGCGACAGAAAGAGAGGGATGCTAGACAACAACAGCAATCGGTAGGAGGAGGTGAAGTGGTAAATACTGGATTGAATGCTTTCATGAAGGGGAACCCTCCTCAACTCCATGCAGAATACAATCCAGAAGCTGCCGAGCTATGGCTGCAAGAGATCAAGAAAGTCTTCGTCACTATCCAATGCAGAGAGGATAGGAAAGTCACTTACGCTGCCTTCATGCTGGTCGGGGCAGCTGAAGCATGGTGGAGGAGCAAGCAGAGACTGCTAGAGACTGAAAGAGGATTGCTGAGTTGGGAAGTGTTCCGTGAGAGCTTCTTGGAGAAATATTTCCCAAGAAGTGTCCATCAAGAGAAGGAGAAAGAGTTCCTGAACCTGAAGCAGGAACAAAAGTCGGTGGGAGAATATGCCATGAGGTTCGAGGCACTGCTGAAATTCTCCCAGTTTTACCAAGTGTACCCAAATGAAGACTGGGTGTGCAGAAGGTTCGATGACGGACTAAGACCCAAGCTGAAGAGGGCTATGCTGCCATTGAGCGTCCGATCATTCCTCGAGCCAGTGGAAAATTGCACCGTACTGGAAGGACACGATCAAGAGAGAGTTACACAAACTCTAGCAACAAGCGGTGGACCAGCCAGGAACTTTGATCAGAAAGGTCGAGGAGGAAAGTTCCAACCGAGGGCGAAACCTTACAGTCACCCGAATCAACAACCAGCAAGTTATGGAAAGTGGAATGCCAGTCAAGGACAACCAGGGTTTTCCAAGCTTTCGAGGTGGCGGGCTGCATCAAGTGAAAGATTGTGCTCAGGCATCGAACGTCACTTGTTTCCGTTGTGGCACTTGGGGCCACTATGCCAATGAGTGTCGAACGAGGGATGCCAGTAGGGGCCAAGTCCAACAACAATTCGGAAGAACTCAAAAGGGACTGGACAACAAGTAGTAGGCCAGCAAAATAGGCCACAGACGACGGGAAGAGTAGTCACTGTGAGAGGATCTGAAGCTTCTCAATGTCCCGATCTGATACCAGGTAAATGCCTAGTTGCGGGGGGGGGGGGGGACTCTTATCTGTTTTATTTGATTCGGGGACTACACATTCCTTTATTTCTTTAGTGTGTGTGGGTCATTTGAATTTGCCTATTTCATCCTTACCATATGATTTGACTGTTTCTACACCTACGGGTGATTCCCTGACAACCCTATTTATATGTTTAAAATGCCCGGTCGTTTTAGAAAATCGATATTTTCTTGTTGACCTAATCTGTCTACCTATGCAGCAGATTGATATTATCTTAGGCATGGATTGGCTTTCGGCCAACCATGTAGTACTAGATTGTTCAAATAAAACCCGCTGCTTTTCCGAGAGATCTGGATCATTGCCTGCCAATGATGGTGTGTCGGGAGGTGTACAATCAGGAGAGTGCATGGTGCTGTTTTCTTTGGAAGCTGAGGAGACTCCGAGTCTGGATGCTTTACCGGTGGTGCGTGAGTTTCTAGATATTTTCTCGGACGATGTGCCAGGATTACCACCCAAGAGGTAGGTAGAGTTCGCAATTGATCTTACACCCGGAGCCCGACCGATTTCGATAGCACCCTATCGAATGTCCGTAACAGAGTTGGCAAAGCTGAAGAAGCAACTGGACAACATGCTGCAGAAGCAGTTTATAAGACCGATTGTTTCACCATGGGGAGCACCTATCCTGTTCGTCAAGAGAAGGACATCAATTCAAGGTTGTGTGTGGACTACAGACAGCTCAACAAGGTGACGATCAAGAATAAATACCCATTGCCAAGGATTGACGATCTTATGGACCAATTGAGGGGAGTAACGGTATTTTCTAAGATTGATCTGAGATCCGGTTATCATTAGATAAGGGTGAAGGAAGATGATATACCGAAGATGGCTTTCAGGAGTCGGTACGGACACTACGAGTATCTAGTTATGCCTTTTAGTGTGACTAATGCTCCTGCAGTGTTCATGGATTACATGAACAAAATCTTCAGGCCGTACCTTGATAAGTTTGTCGTTGTTTTCATCGATGACATCCTTATCTACTCCTCAGACAAGGAAGAGCATCAAGAGCATTTGAGGGTTGTACTTCAAGTTCTTAAGGACAGACAGCTTTATGCCATGTTGTCTAAGTGCGAGTTCTGGCTGGAGGAGGTACAATTCCTTGGACATGTGATCGGCAAAGATGGTATAGCAGTAGATCTTGTGAAAGTAGAAGCTTTGGTTACGTGGGAATGCCCTAAGACGGTAAGCAAGATCAGAAGCTTTCTCGAGCTAGCAGGGTACTACAGGAGGTTTATCGAGGGATTCTCGAAGATTGCGTTACCTCTGACGCAATTAAAGAGGAAAGGAAAAGCGTATGAATGGATAGAAGAGTGTGAGGCTAGTTTCCAAGAGCTGAAAATGAGGCTAACTACTTCTCCGGTACTAGTCTTGCTAGATCCATCAACGTCGTTCGATGTGTACTATGACGTATCATATCAAGGTTTGGGTTGTGTGCTCATGCAAGAGAGGAAAGTGGTAGCCTATGCTTCTAGACAGCTGAAAGTGCATGAACGGAATTACCCAACCTATGACCTAGAGTTGGCTGCAATAATGTTTGCATTGAAGGTATGGAGACACTATCTCTATGGCGCTAAATTTAGTGTGTTTAGCGACCTTAAAAGTTTGAAGTATTTGTTCGACCAAAAGGAGTTGAACATGCGACAAAGGAGATGGATAGAATTCATAAAGGATTGTGAATTTGATCTATAGTACCACCCAGGAAAGGCCAACGTGGTGGCAGATGCTGGAACTGCTGAAAACTGGAACTGCTGAAAAGTTCAGGAATCTGAATCTAGGCGTGGAGTTATCCAAAGATAAGATAAGTTTAGGAATGGTCACTATCACTAGCGATTTTCTGAACTTGATCTAGAAGAAGCAAGGAGAAGATCAATACCTATAGGAAAAGAACCAGATGGTAGAAGAGGGAAAGACTTCAGAGTTCAAGAAAGATACCGATGGAATCCTGAAGTTTGAAGACAAGATATGTGTGCCTAAGGATAGCAAAGTTAGGAACATGATCTTGGAAGAAGCACACAAGAGTAAGCTAAGTTTTCATTCTGGATCTACAAAGATGTACAAGGACCTAAAGGGAATGTTTTGGTGGCCTGGGATGAAGAAGGAAGTAGCAGAATATGTCCAATTTTGTCTGGTGTGACAAAAGGGAAAGATTGAACACCAGAAACCAGCAGGGTTATTGCAATCACTGGATGTCCCAGAATGGAAATGGGATAGCATTGCAATGGATTTTGTTTCCGGCCTACCAAGGACGCAAAAGAGGTGCGATACAATTTGGGTAATCGTTGGCAGGCTTACGAAATGTGCTCATTTCTTGCCGATCAACCAAAGGTATTCTTTGGAAAGATTAACCCAGATTTACATCAAGGAAGTGGTGAGACTGCATGGAGTACCTTCAAGTATAATTTCGGATAGGGATCTGAGGTTTACTTCTAGGTTTTGGCAGAGTTTAAATGGTGCATTGGGAACGAAGCTCAAGATGAGTTTAGCTTATCATCCGCAGACGGATGGTCAATCTGCAAGGACAATTCAATCTTTGGAGGATCTTTTAAGAGCATGTGTTTTGGAAAACACAGGAAGTTGGGACGAATTTCTTCCACTGATTGAGTTCACGTACAACAATAGTTTCCATTCAAGTATTGGCATGGCACCATACGAGGCGCTGTATGGACGAAAATGAAGAACACCGCTTTGTTGGTATCAAACCGGGGAGAATCAGTTGATAGGCTTAGAGATGGTGCAGCGAACGATGGAGCAAGTTAAGAAAATTCGGGAAAAGATGAAAGTCACACGGGATCGGCAGAAGAGCTACAGTGACAGGAGGAGGAGACCTTTGGAGTTCCAGGAAGGCGATCATGTCTTTATGAGAGTCACTCCAAGAACTGTAATCGATAGGGCAATCAAATCCAGAAAGCTTACACCTAGATTCATTGGACCATTTCAAATTCTTCGCTGAATTGGTCCAGTTGCCTACCAAATTGCTTTACCTCCCAACCTATCCAATATTCATAATGTATTCCATGTATCCCAACTCAGAAAATACCATCATGATCCATCACACGTGATAGAGCCCGAAACAATCCAGTTAAGGGAGAACTTAGAATACGAAGCATTGCCTGTACGGATTGAAGACAGGAGGGTGAAAGAGCTCCGCGGAAGCAGATTCCCTTAGTCAAAGTCATATGGGATGCTAGAACAGGAGATGCAACCTAGAAACGCGAAGAGGATATGCAGTAGCGATATCCACATCTGTTCTAAGGTACGTCGAATTTCGAGGATGAAATTCTTTTTAAGTGGGGTAGTAATGTAACGCCCCGATTTTCAAGATTTTCTTAATTAAACAGTATTTGTGTATTTGTATTTTATTGAAGGGTCTAGAGAATGAAATAAATTAATCCGAGACCGTAGTCACGCTCTACGCTATCGTAGGAAGCTATGGTTATATTTTGGGTCTCAGACGGAGCCCGGTCTGTGATTTTCACTGACAGTAGTGTCTTACTACTATTAGGACCTAATTTGGACTCGTGAACGAGACAGTTAGTTTTAGAATCACGTTTCCTATATTTTCGAAAAATTCCGCCCGGACATTCGAAAATGAAAATAATATATTATATTCGGGCTGATAATCAATCTGGGAGACAATTCGAGCTGTGGAAGGGTTTTATGAAGCCCATGAGCGTATAATCTTCATGTCAAGGCTGTGTCAGGTCATCTAGGGACTCATACCAGTGTCGTGATGATTTTCAAAATATCGGGACGCGAAGTGACCAAATTGCCCTTGATCTTTCTACTATATTACCATTTTACCTTTCTTAAATCTTAAGTCATTTAACTTAAGAAAATATCTAAACTCTCACACTCTCTCTCTCCCCTATTTATCTCGGGACTCTCTCTCTCCCCCCCATCTTCTTCTTGTTCCTTCTTTCTTCTTTTTCTTCCACCATTTTTCTTCTTTTCTGTATTTCTTCATCTCCATTTTTCTTCAACTTCCACAAGATTTTGCAAGAAATTTTGTTAAGCAAAGTTGATCCTCTCTTCCTCCTCTATCATCTAAGAGGTATAGATTTCACTCTTGAGCCCTCAATCTTCATTTTCTTCCATTGAAATCTATGGTTTTAAGTTTTAAGATCCAAACTTCAAAAATCTCTAGAAAATTGTAGAAAAATCATTTTAATGCCAAACCAATTTCTACAATCTAATTTTATCCTCTACTATCATAATCCAGGAGCATGAAATCAAATAATCCCTCTAGCCTATTTATCTTTTGGGGGCCGAATGTATGTAGGAAATTAGGAAAAATGGGCTTTTTGTTCAATGTTATTGATTTCACCTATTTCATCCCTTAATCATGTAATCCAAGTGATTAGGAAGCCAAATCAAACTCTCACCTATTTTTCATGGTGAGGGTCGAAACCCTATTTTGTTGGTTTAAGGGGTTTTGGTTCAAATCTTTGATAATTGATCATGGAAGTCTTAGGTATGCTTAAGGATCATTGATCCAAGAGTTGGTAGAATTTCAACACCCCTAGTCTATTTAATTAAATAGGAGTAGCAGCCTAGTCCTAAGGTTAGGGGAGTTTTTGATTTAACTGTACTGATTTCTGGTTGTATTTTGTTGTATAGAATCGGACAAGACCCTAACGTTCGACCGTGCACTCGAGTGACAGTTGCTGAGCCGCAGCCGTAGTCTCACGGGAACATCACTAAGGTGGGGAGAAAGAACCGATATCATCGGGAAGGCAAGCTTAGTATAGAATATATATATATATATATATATATATGTGTGTGTGTGTGTGTGTGTGTGTAGGGAAACCCTTAAACCCTACTAGAGGTTGAGCCCTGAATAAAGGGCTCGGACCCTAGGTGTAGGTACTTTTGGGCTATCACCACTAAGTTGATAATATGGATGATGCGATTGATTGAGGTTGATGTGTTGATCTGTTTATTTGATTATCTGTTCACTTGTTGTGTCGAACTGTATGTGTGATTTACTGTTGTCTGGCTTTATAACGATATCTGTACTGATGAAATTATTGTTGAAATATTCTGTTGTTGTTTGCCTGGCGGAATGTCGATGAGAGTATTGTGAATGATGAGGTTGTTCAGGTTGATACCGTTGTGGTCCCGACCATGGAGCTGTGGCTCATAGATGCAAGTCATCGTGATGCTGATATTGATGTTGATGTTGATGTTGATGCGATACGATGCGATGTGTCGTGGTCGTGGTCGAGTGCGTAGGCGTGAGATACTGGTATCAACCTGCGATGGATGTTTGTTGTATAGCATATCATTTCATACCACAACATTTTTGTCCCAAAGGGGGATGTCCAATTGGGGACGTGTTACTTTCAATCCCGAGGCGGGATGTCCAATGGGGGACGTGATGGGATGTGATGTAATCCCGATAGGGATGTCCAACTGGGAACGTGATGTATCGGTCGACATGTATATAGGGAAGTCAGCATATACATAGGGACTAGTATCCCTCTTATAGGCTTATCTAAGAGAATGATGTTCGAGATGATTGTACTGTATGACTTAAGAGATGGGTGATGTTGTGTTGAATATGTTATCTATGTTATGTGATGCATATATATATGCTGTACTGATGTCCCTATCCCATATTGATGATATATGTTTCTTATCTCCCACTATTTTTTGTATGTGTTTCTCTTATTTTATGGGAAGACCTCGAGGAGGAACCAGTTGCTGAGGAGCTGGACGACATTCCTTACGAGCCTGACGCCGGAGGACATGCCACGGACCCTAGCCTCTAGAGGTTGGGCAGTGATTGTGGTTAGCCGAATCTCGGCCTATTTTCGTACTTTCATTTTGAGTTGTATTAATATACCCTTTATGTTTTACTTTAACACTGTAGCCTTACTGATGGGGCAAGAGATGTATATGATATACTTCTTAAAATTTTACGGCTGTGTACTCTGAAGCGTTGCGTGCCGTATAATTGTTTCGCTTCCGCACTCAATTTTCCGCTTCGCTTCGTATTAATAAGGCACGCTATCGATTATAATGCGATTAAGGTTAGTTAATATCTTAGGTTCTCTAATGGGACGGCGGGTCGTCTCACCTTAGGCAAGTAGAATAATACCAAAGGTTTTTGGAGTAGATACATAGGTAGCTAGTAAGCGACCAACTTGATGGCAAGATAACGACACTAGTGCAAAATATGGATTCTACAACAGGTTTCTAGATCGGTTGAAAAGAAACCGATTTAAAAAAAGAGGCGGTGGCAATTTTGAAAATAAGTTCAAAATTATTTACATCGGTTCAGAAAGAACCCGATGTATAAAACATTTAACATCGGTTACAGAGTTCAACCGATGAAAACAATTTAAATAAAAAACTATTTATTTATTCCTGCCACGTACTTACATCAATTATTACACAACCGATCTTATTAGTAAACTTTCAAAATCGGTTATTTGACAATCGATCTCATTATTAAACTTTCAAAATCGGTTCTATTAACCAACCGATTTCAAATCTTCATTAAACCCATTTCACATTCCAGAGTTCTTTCATATCTTTCCCTCCTCACTGTTTGCCCTCTCTCTCGTTTGCTCCTTCTCCTTCATCCTTCACCACCGTAACCTAGCACCATCCTTCATCCTTCTCCTTCTCCTCACAAATCGTTGCTGCTCCTTCATCGCTGATACACTGCCCAGTCGCGCACGGCTTCACCCTCTCCTCTGAACCTCTGTACCAAACTTTGCCCACGGCTTCACCCTCTCCTCGGTGGAGAAACTTTGCTCTTTCTTTCTCTCTACATTTTTGTTGTTGTCTGCTACCTGTTACTTTGGTTTTGCAATGTAACTTGATTAGTTTTACAGTATGGCATGTAACTTGATTAGTTTTACAGTATGGCATGTAACTTGGCAAGAAATCCCTACGTGACATTCTAATGAAGAAAAACACTTCTCCTTCTGATTAGATTTTCTTATGAAATTAAAGGGAGAAAGGAAGGGAAAAAGTATTAATGTATTAGAATTTACTATTTAGTTTGAAAATGTGGTTGATTCAACTTGAGTAAATATAAAAGGAAACATAAAACTATAAACTACAAAAATGTTTGACTAATTTAAAGAAAGGTGATGCGCTAATTTAGAGCTGGCAGTGATACTTAGGCAAGCATAGAGGAGACCATGGTCCAATCAAGCCCATTATAAGCTATTAAGCCAATTCTGGATGATAAAAGCAATTGTGCATATCCACTGACGCAATTTTTCACAGCAGGGACCTTTCATGCTTCTTGCATTTAAGCAAAAAAACCTGCGCATCCTCTAAGTTGTCCTCTAGACATAGCACCTTGTTTTCACCATTTCCTTTTGTCTCTTGAGCACCAGGACAACAAACATTCTCAATTCTAACCACGAATGCATTAGATTGCTAACTAGGACTTGATAATAAGATCAAACTTCATTCCTTTCTGCAAACTCAGGACAGGATATTAGTTTAACATGAATGGTTTTTAAATGTTAGGTTAAAAACCTCTCATAGTTCTCTCAAACCCTCTCTTTGCTTTGTGTTTCTGATTTAGGGTGAAGGCAAGCCTCAACCCATCTCGAGCTCCCTCTCACTCATCACTCTCTATCTCCTTACTCTGAGCACAAGTAAGATATTTTATTCTAATGTTTTGTTTGTTGCTTTAACTTAGGGATTGGACTGTTGGATTATCTTTTAGTGTTAATAAATTAGCAAAACCTTAGTTTCCCGTTTTAGATTCAATATTAATGAGCATATGTGTACTTTATTAAGGTATTACTCATTGTATTGAATCTTGAATTATCCAAGTTGGACAGTTTGGGGACAAACTTATTCTTCATTTGGTCAATACTTATTCCTTAATTCTCATATCTTATACTTGAAGAAATTTCGGTCTGCTGCATTTCCTTTTGTTCTCCGGGTGCACACTTTGTCGCGGTGGATGTCACCGCAGTCAAGTCGTGTACGTTGGAGACCGATGGGAAATGCTGTCGAAATTTCGTTAAGTATGGGCATGAAATTTAAGGACTAACTGTTAACTGAGTGTTGAAGAAGTTTCTTCTCGAATGGGATAGGGCCATACCCTGTGATAAAAAGGAGTTGAAGATCTTGGACTAAGTGAAGTTGTTGTTGTTGTAGTTATGGATCGTAATTGGATCGATGCTAGACGCACAAGTCATGAGTATGAGACTGGAGTGGAAGAGTTTTTAGAATTTGCTAAAAGAAATGTTCCCGATAGTAATGGAAGGTTTTATTGTCCTTGTGTTAATTGTTTGAATGAGAGACGACTGGAAGCTGAGAAAATACGAGAGCATCTTATTTGTGAAGGGATATGTAAGATTTATATAAGATGGATATGGCATGGTGAATTGTTAGACAGACCAAGTGTGTCCCAAAGAGAGGGGGTTGATGACGTAGATATGGACGATCGACTACAGGACATGATCCGCGATATTGGACAAGAGTCATTTCAACGAGCAAATGTGTATGATACTTTGTGCAGTGATGCAGATAAGCCTTTGTATCCTGGGTGCTCTAATTTCACACGGTTGTCAGCGGTGTTAAGATTGGTAGTTGTGAAGGCGAGAAATGGGTGGAGTGATAAAAGCTTCACCGAATTGCTTGAGTTGTTGAAAGACATGCTTCCAGAAGGTAACACATTGCCGAACCATAACTATGAGGCGAAGAAGATATTGTGTCCGATGGGTATGGAGTATAAGAAAATACATGCATGTCCTAATGATTGCATATTGTACAGAAATGACTTTGAAAAGATGCACGAGTGTCCAAGGTGTGGGGTATCACGCTACAAAGTGAACGATGGTGATTCAAATTGTGATGTGATCACAAAGGGTCCTCCTGCGAAGGTGTTATGGTATCTTCCACTAATTCCAAGGTTCAAGCAATTGTTCGCTAATGTAAATGACGGAAAAAATATTAGGTGGCATGCAGATGAGAGAAAATGTTATGGACAGCTTCGTCATCCGGCTGATTCTTTATAATGGAAGAGAATTGATAGTTTATTTCCGGATTTCGCCGATGAGAAAAGAAACCTTAGGCTTGGACTTGCTACTGATGGAATGAATCCGTATGGCACCTTAAGTAGTATTCATAGTTCATGGCCTGTTCTCTTGGTAATTTATAACCTACCTCCTTGGTTGTGCATGAAGCGCAAATACATTATGTTATCTATGATGCTTTCGGGCCCAAAACAACCAAGAAATGACTTAGATGTTTATCTAAGTCCCTTGATTGAAGACTTGAGAAAGCTGGGGGTGGAAGGCGTTGATCTGTTTGACGGGTATTGCAATGAGACTTTCAAGATGCGTGCCATGTTATTTTGCACCATCAATGACTTTCCAGCATACGGGAACTTGTCCGAATATAGTGTTAAGGGGCATAAAGCATGCCCTGTATATGAAGAAGGCACATGCTACCATCAACTACAACATGGAAGGAAGACAGTTTACCTTGGGCATCGATGATTTCTCATACCTGATCACCCGTATCGTAGATTGAGAAAAGCTTTTAATGGATGCCAGGAGAATGAAATTGCTCCGACGGCCTTAAACGGAGATCAAGTTTATCAATGGGTTAAGGACATGGATATTATCTTTGGAAAGACCCATACGAAGGCTACTGAGAAAAACATATGGAAGAAGATGTCGATCTTCTTTGATCTTCCATATTGGTGCAAACTTGATGTAAGACATTGTATTGATGTGATGCATGTGGAGAAAAATGTGTGTGATAGTGTAGTCGGGACGCTTCTTAACATTCAAGGCAAGACAAAGCATGGTGTCAATGCTCGTTTAGATCAAGTTGCGATTGGCATACGAGAGCAGTTAGCTCCACAATCAGTAGGGGTTAAGCGGACTTATTTGCCCCCAGCATGTCATACTTTATCGAAAAAAGAGAAAAAAAGCTTTTGTGAGTGTCTGCGGGGCATCAAAGTGCCACAGGGTTACTCTTCAAATGTTAAGAGGCTTGTCTCAATGAAAGATCTCAAATTAGTTGGTTTAAAGTCTCATGATTGCCATGTCTTGATGCAACAACTACTAGCAGTGGCTATTCGTGACATCTTGCCTAAAAAAGTGAGACATGCCATAACAAGGTTGTGCTTATTCTTCAATGCTATATGTAGCAAAGTCATTGACCTTCAAAAACTGGATGAGTTGGAAACTGAGGCTGCTATTATCTTGTGTCAAATGGAGATGTATTTTCCTCCTTCATTTTTTGACATCATGGTTCATTTAATTGTTCATCTAGTGAGGGAGATTAGATTGTGTGGCCCCGTTCATTTAAGGTGGATGTACCCAGTTGAGCGATACATGAAGATACTAAAAGGGTATGTGAAGAATCCACACCGTCCTGAAGCATCTATTGTTGAAAGGTATGTTGCAGAAGAAGCTATTGAGTTTTGTACAGACTACTGTCAGAAGTGGAACCTGTAGGGCTTCCTAAGTCTCGTCATGAGGGAAGATGTGATGGTAAGGGTACACGAGGTATTACTGTTAAGAGCATGGGTCGAGAGGAAGTGCTTCAAGCACATTTGTATATATTGAATAACACCGATGAGGTTAATCCTTACTTATGTGATCACAAAACCATTGTCAAGCAAAATTACCCTCGATGAACGAAAAATGGTTGTTGAACAAGCATAATAAGACTTTCTTAAATTGGTTTAAAGATCAAATTTCGGAGGATAATACTGCTTCTGATACATTAAAATGGTTAGCACACGGGCCTAACTTTGATGTCATATGTTGGAGTGGATACGATATCAATAAGTTTTCCTTCTATACAAAGTCCCAGGATGACAAGAGTACCGTGCAAAACAGTGGGGTTATGGTTGTAGCCGAGTCTATGCACTTCTCTAGTTCAAAAGATACAAACCCTGTTATGGCATCCATATCTTACTTTGGAGTCCTTGAAGAGATTTGGGAGGTCGATTACACTAAATTTAGAGTACCTGTTTTTAAATGTAAGTGGATTGACAGTAACAGTGGTGTACAAACCGATGAGTTAGGATTTACATTGGTAGACCTTGGCAAGGTAGGTCATACAGAAGAGCCTTTCATCATGGCTTTCCAAGCAAGACAAGTGTTTTATATCCATGATCCTTCTAACAAAAGGTGGTCGGTGGTTCTCTAAGGAAAAAACATGCATAATGGTAGTGAGGAAAATCAAGATTCAATTCTCGATATTTCCGATACTCCTTCTTTCTCAACACGAATGCCTACTTTCAATGAGGAAAATGAAGCGGACGATGTACATGCCATTCGTGATGATCATCATGAAGGGATATGGGTGAACATTACTACTTGACCATGGTGTAAGTTATGTTTAAAGTTATATTTATTAGTTAAGTTATGTTTATCTTGATAATTATAAGTTAAGTTTTTTTTGTTATTTAATTTGATATTTATATGTTAAGTTATAGTGTAAGTTATGTTTAAAGTGATATTTGTTATTTATCCATCTTTACTAACATAGTTTATTATTTTTTGTATAAACAGGCATACATGGCAGATCCCTCGGACATCCCTCCTACACGCAGCGGGTCGGATACCCCATTGACAAGTAAAAAAGGTAGACGCGCCACACGATTAAAAAAATTGGCCGTCAACCATAGTGGTAATCAAAGGATGAGGGTTGAGTTTGATGGAGATTGCTTACCTATAGGGCCAATGAAAGATCAGTTTAAGAGTTTTGTGGCCGTCCTTGCCAAAAGCAAGGCTAGTATACTTATTGAGGATTGGGACCATGTACCGACGAACGTGAAGGATCAGATATGGGATAGTATCATGGTATTTTACTTTTACCCTCTTTGGTTGTATCTATTTTATTTCACCATATTATTTTCATATACACTAATTTCTCCATTTTGTTTTGTAAATATAGCTCACCTTTGAAGTGCCGGATACCGAGCGTATGAAGAAAAAATGGATTTCGTATGCGGGTGAGCGTTGGAGAGCATTTAAAACACAACTAAGCGGGAAATACATACATGGGCGTGCAGACAAATCTCCACTTGAGATGTACCCGTTCCTTGATCAAGAGACATGGGATAGATTTGTTCAGATCCGATTGGACCCCGCCTTTTAGGTTAACTTGAGTTATATTGTTTAACTTTACCAACCAAATTGATTTTATTAATATACTGAATTCAGTTGATGTTATTTATAGTAGGAGAAAAGGAAAAAGGCGCAGGAGATCCAGAGTAAGAATCTCTACCCCCATCGTTTGTCTCGTGGGGGATATAAAAAGCTGAGGAGGAAGATGATTGAAGAGAAGAAGAAATAACTTTTGGAACAAGCATCCCAAGCTGATCCTACGGCTGATCCACCTCCAGAAGTTGTTAATCCACCTCCACCCCCACGCCACCATACATGGAAGAGAGTCCGACAAGGACCATCGGGACAATATACATCCAAGGAGGCACGTCTTGTTGCTGAAAAGATTGTAAATATATATTCAATTCTAATTGTAATTGTAACATGCTTATCCATCATCTTACACAAATTAATGTGACAATTGTATGTTGTAGGATTCCTTGGACAAACAAAGCACACAAGGAACCTTTGTGTGTACTGGACGCAAAGATGTCTTGGCTGTTGCGATTGAGAAAGAGGACCACCCAGGCCGTGTCCTTGGTGTTGGATGGGGTGTTGGCATTACCCAATACCATGGAACATCTTCACATCATCGGAAGAGGGATGATATTAAGTCCATCAAGGCGCAGCTTCGAGAAGAAATAAAACGAGATCTTCTCTCAAAGTTGGCATCTATGGGTTTTTCCCAGCAAAACACAAGTGCCCAACCGTCTGTACCTGTGAGCACTATGGGTTCATGTGATCATTCACATCAGCCTGATAAGGAGGACGATCAATGTGAGTTGTACGTTGATGATCATCATGATCACCGGTTAATGGCATTTGGGAGGGTACACAACTTGGGAAATACCTTACACCACCAGACATTAGAGGATGATCATGTGAGGGTGGTGGTTGAAGATGTTCCAGATGTTGATGCTTTAGTCCCTGTGCCCACTGAGGAGGTTATTACAGTTGGCCAGGCCCCCGGTAATTTCATCCCTTGGCCGAGAAGACTTGTGAGGTTTTTTGTTTCAGCCAAGGTATTCATGTAATTGTTCACTTACTTATGTTTTTCTATATTTACAATTGAAATAACTTAATTGTGTTTACTTGTGTTTACTAATGCTTTACCTCTGTTGTTTAGGATGATGGAAAAGATCATCGACCCAAAAGGCCTAGGTCGGATCCGAGAAAACTTGTGGCGTCTGGTTCATCGAAGGTATTCATATAATCATTCAATAAGTTAAGTTTTTTTTATTTACAATTGAAATAACCTAACCGTGTTTACTAATGTTCTATATTTGCTGTTTAGGGTATTGACAAGGATGTTGAACTTGATGCTCTGGAACGTCTCGCATTAGCTGCCATGAAACTTGGGAAGGAGTCCGCTTTTATAAATTTGGAACACGATGGCAAGCCCGAGACTTTCTATATCCCCCAGAGGGACATTATGGAGATATGCATTGATAGTGAAATGCTTTGCATGACAGTTGTCTCATTATGGTGCACGTAAGTTATGTTATTTCAACTAATTAATTTGTAAGTTAACTAATTAAGTTTTTAACTATTATAATTAATATTTATTTCAATATCTTAGGTATCTGCATCGCCTGTGCATTGATAGGGGTAACCTCCATCTTTATGGATTCCTTGACCCTCAACTAATTCAGGGTGAGACACTTAGGTCAGATGAGATTACTGCGTACATGCGACGTGTGCTTGATAAAGGCAAAAAACAGTTCTACCTAGCACCTTACCTCCATCTGTAAGTACAAGTTTTACTAGTGATTTATAATTATATGTGACTTGTCTCTAACTGTTTCCAAATGTAGTAAACATTGGCAATTATTGATCATCTGTCGTGGTATGAGTGTTGTGGTCTTCTTTTGTTCGTTGGGAAGGAAGCCGACGAAAGAAATCAAGCTTATTGTTGAAACGTAAGCTTTTAATTAATTTAATTTGTACTACATTTGCTTTATTAATTACTCTGAAATATATAACATACTTTAAATTCATATTTTCTTAATTATGATAGAGCTATGAACGCAAGTCGTGTTTTGGATGGTGGTAGGCCCAGGCCTATTAGGTGGATTTACCCTAATGTAAGTAGTTTATTAATTAGTACCCGAGATTCAATTGCAGTGTAAAGTAGTTACTATTATGTTTTTACTCATTATATATTCAAATTGTGTATTCATTTGTAGTGTCATAGGCAACGTGGCGGCTGGGAGTGCGGATATTATGTCATGAAGTGGATATTCAACATTGTCTTCGCGAGTATTATAGATCGACGGAAGGAGGTAATTAACTAATAACATTTGTAAATAGTTATAGATTAATTATGTATAGTTATAGTTGATTAGTTATAATGTGCAGATTTTTGACAATCCGGAAGCATTCTCTGAAGAGGACATTAAGGACATCAAGGAGCGTTGGGCAAACTTCTTTCTTGAGATGACTTCTGAACATTAATTTATGGATGACATTTTATTTCTTTAATTAGTTTAATTTGTTATATATCTTTGTTGTTTCTTTGTTACATATTTAATTAATTAGTTTGAATTTATTACATTATATAATTAGTTGAGTTTGTTGAATCAAAAGCTGACTTTTGCATAATCAATAAAGTATAGTTTGGCTTACTTAGTATATAGTGATTTGGATTATGTTATTGTTGGGATTCTATTTTGGCTGGGATTGTTCTGGTTGTACATATATGAAACAGGGTTAAGGATTGCCACTGGTTTAAAACAGAGTATTTAAAAAAAAAAAAATTGGACTATCAACATCGGTTACAATAGAGAACCGATGTTGAACTATCAATTTCAATCGGTTCTGAGTTACAACCGATGTGAAAAGTAACTTTCAAAATCGGTTACAAGACCAAACCGATCTTGAATTATAACTTTCAACATTGGTTCTATATTATAACCGATATGAAAAGTTCATTTTCAATAATTATTAATCTGTTGAATGAGCACTTTCAAAATCAGTTTGGTTTATAACCGATGTTGAAAGTTAACTTTCAACATCGGTTAAAAACCAATGTTAAAAGGTCTTACATTCTACATCATCTGTTTCTACATCAGTTCCATAACCGATTTAGATTGATATTTTTAACCGATTTTAAACATGTTTATTGCACTAGTGCGATATGTAGTTGAGAGACTGGACTGGAATTCCGGTAAAGCAATAAAAGTGTGGTATCACGTGAAGTTTCTTCTTATAGTACTTTAAGAAATGATTGGAGCCTCCACTATTTGTGGGTTTGATGAATAGGACGTTTTTATCCTTTAGGATAGATGAAAAGCTACACCTTATGGGTAGACTGTAATCCATGTTGATGATGGTGAAGAATTCGTATAATACCTAAGTATAACTTTTTGAAGTTATGAAATTTGATAAAACTGGTGATTACCCCTTCATGCATGTGAAGCACATGAACCTAGTGACCAAGACGGCGGGCTAGTGTTCTGTGAATTGCGCACTCGGACTACGTGTCCTATGTTTTGAAAAAGAACGGACTTAGTGTCCTATATGAGAGTCTAGTGTCCGCGATGTCGGCCTAGTACTTTCATGAATTAAGAACTTGGATTGCTTGTCCTTCACTTTGAGCGAACGGGCTATATGTCCTTTAAAATGAGTCATGAGCTACATGCCTTGACAGAAAAGAAAAAGAAAGAATGAATGAAAAAGAAACAGAAAATATTCTGCATACATATATGAATCGGCCGACGTGCCATTTGAAACGAGCTACAACTCAGGTAGTTGAGAATATGAGCTAGTGAAGACCACTACTATATGGGGATCCCGTGTTCGATACTCCATAGGAGGCCGAAGGCATTGCGACCCCGTGCAGTGGTAATCGGCTGCCCAACACGGATGAACTCAATCAGAGACTGGACTATTCATGATATGGTTGTGACGTGGTACCCCGGAACAATTGGAGGTCGGACCTAAATTTAGAGGCCGACTCATGAGAACAATTGTGTTATGGGAGTATTTGCGGCTTATCGCTCGGTGAAGGGAAGTTAGGAATCTCCGGAGAACATGAATTAGAAAGTTGATATAGAAGTCTCATGCATTCTTTAAACTTATCTTGATGAATTGGCGTGATCCCACAGAGTGAGATTATGTTGTTATGATATGATGTTGAATATTGATATTCTATAGCGTGACTGTGTTGTATATCGATGCATTATTATTTGCGGCTTTACTTGTGTGGCTATTATGATAGACTTGTGAACGAGTATCTCGCCCTTGCCTGTACATGTTGGACACAATATTATGTTTTTGGATACATGTACAGATATTTTTCCAATGGTCTTCTGGGTCACTGCGGGACCCTGTAACTGAGTTCCTTGGTGTCAACGATGAAGACGGGTGGACTGTTGATGACGAGGCCCAGTCTCATTGGGGCGATGCATGCTAGGTAGTATGCTTTATTCTTCTTAGAGTTTTATTAGACCAGCTGTTAGGATTTTTGACGTTTAAGTCAAGTCTTTTGACCGTGACTCAGTATGATATGTATTAAGAGATTGAAGTGATGTACGCCTTATGGCGAAGTTGAATGAGTTTTATAGATGATGAGTTTGAATTTGTTTTTCAGCTATTATTAAAACTTTCAATTGGTATTAGATTTCCGCAACTATTCTAATGAGTATTTTCGAAAAAGTTTTACTTAACCGAAAAGAAAATTTGGGGTACGAACTGTGACACTGAGAGGGGGTGTTACAATATCATTTGTAGCCATGCTCTTGAAGCGATTAGCCTTGACACAAGAGTTTTAACTCTGATACCACTTGTTGGTTGTGGCTACACACTCAAGAGGGGGTGAATTGAGTTCTAAAACTTTTTACTACTTAGTGAAAAACAAAACTTTCTTTAAAATGATTTTCTCACAATTTCAGAAATTTGTTTTCCAAGATTCAATCTATAACTTGTTTAATTATTACTACAGTAAAGCACGAACAATTCTAGCAATGTTTAACAACAGATTTTAGCATAAAGATTCAATTTCAAAAGTCATTCAAACATATCTAACCAAGAAAGCATGTATATGACAAATATATCAAGTTTAAGGGTTAAAAGAATATGCAAACCAATTTATCCTGGTTCGGCTACCTCCACATGGTAAGCCTACATCCAGACCCCACTCCACTGTGAGTTTTCTCCACCAAATTTCAAGCTTAAACCAAGCGCTTGATCAGCCTTTACAAGATTCTTTACAAGTTTCACCTTTTGGTTCCTTCAACCCTTGTGAACACTTTCCCAAGCAATCTTGTTTCACCCCAAGGATTCCTTCTATCCGTGTACACCCAAGGATTCCTTCTATCCCTGTATTACACCTAGGTGGCGTTTGGTTCATGAAATGATTTATTCCCGGGTAAACTATATTCATGGGAATCTCATTCCCAGGAATGCTATTCCCAGGAATATTAGCAAAATATGTTTGGTTGGCACTTCATTTTCCTGGGAACAATATGTTGCATTCCCAACAAATTCCATTCCTATGTTTGGTTCACGTGAAATATTCCCTGGAATATATTTTACTTTTCCAAAAATACCCCTGTAAAATAAAAACTTTAAAATAAAATGAAATGATCATATATGGAAGCAAATGTCATTTACATACTCCCAAACAATTTGTCCTTTTTCTTTTTTCTTTTTTTATGTTTAAAATTTAAAATGTATTTGATTGATAAAATAGCAAATCTAGGTATTTTTGTGAGTATTTGGGTGAATAATATCCCCATCCAAATCCTCAAATTAAACAATTTTGCATCTTCAAACATTGCCAAAATAGAATGACTACCCTGCAACGTTTTTAAAAAACGTTCAAACAGGGCAGTTTTCTAAATATTATAACACCATAGAATGCCCTGCATCATTTGCTTCCATACCAAAACGCAACCAAGGTGCATTGCCAATAACCAAATATTGTAAGCATAAAAACCACAGAACTTTTAATTAATGAAGGTGAACTTGAGAATCAATGTCATTTACATTGCCATAAGCTATTATGCAGCAAATAAATAAATAATGTCAAAGTAGTAATCAACACAACATTAAATTTGATTTCAGTGTTGTCCTCCTCTCCAAGCGTTTAACATTTCTGTTGCAAGATTATCTCTCCACAAATTCCAAGCATTACTTGCCTCAACATGCCTAATCCTTTCGCCATGGATGACATCCTCATTGTTGTCAACTTCCCTCTCCATTAGCAACTACACAAGCAAAATTAGTTTTCACTATACATTTAGAACACAATCATAAGTAGAATTATGCACGAATCATACTTAAAAGTATAGAGCAAGCAGAAAAACTAAAACAATAGCAAATTTACTGCCATTCAGAAATGCAAATTTGCCATCCATGGCCATTTATAAAACAAATTTACTAAGCTAGATAATCAATCAACTGAAAATAGGTTATAACACTAATATAGCATTCAAAACTAACATGGCTATCACAATTTTTCAACAAAACCTCTCTGTGATTAGATAAAAAAATAAACACGCCAAACACTAAAAGAACCAAGGAAAACTTATGCACGGTGGTTGATTGTTTATGCAAACACTGCAGGCTATCAGTGTCATTCTTCTAATTCCATTGATTTTCATTTATGGACTTGTAACATATACCAAAAGATTTTAAGTAGCCAATCACGTCTTGGTTAGCTTAGAAAAGTAACAGTCATTCATTATCATGGTCAACAACAAAATAAGTAGAGTCCAAAATAGCATTCATTCATTTAGGCTTTTTATCAAACACCTCACAATAAAAATCAAAACCACATAATTCAAAACACTCCTTTATAAATTAGGTCTTGTACTCAGAGTCTAAAAATAGAAAAAATATAGAGAGGTGTTAACATAAACAAAACAACAAGCTTGGGAATATTCAATAATCAAAGAAAAAGTTGTGATAGTAGAAAGGAAGGTTGGGTAGGGAAAGGGGAAACTTGGCTTTTGTTAAGACTTGGAAGGAAAAAGGAAGGAGAAAAGAAGGTTTTGCAACCACATACCTTCAGTTCAGGTGACGACGAGGTAGCTGGTGGCGGTGCTTTGACGAAGTCGACGATGCGTGCAGGAGGAGAGGTGCGACAATGGCCTCCTGGTCGTTGTGGATTTTTGAGTTCTGAATGATCTTCTGATAGTGAAGGAGTATCGAGGGTGGGGTGGCGATAATTTAGTAATTTAATATTTTAAAATTTTTTCATTTCCTCTGGAATACTTCTTTCCCACCCTCACATATGGGAATAAGTCTTTCAACTTTCATTCATAATTTTGATTCTTGGGAATCTTTTATGCCTGGGAATAATTTTTCATATCTTGTATCAAACATGGGAATGTTTTATTCCCAACTTATATTCGCAGGAATATTAAAACATACCTTGTACCAAACAACTCTTACCCTCTCTTAACTCAGTAAATCGTAACTTGAATGAAAGATTTTGACTCTAGAAGTCAGATATTACAACTTGAAGAACTTTTGAAAATATCAAACTTTTCTCCAAGAAGGAAGCTCAATAGGAAACTTTGATTTCGTGATTTTAAAATACTGAATGCACAGATCATTAAAAAATGTTTCTAAACTATCCTTATATAGAAATTTGAAGAAATAGATCCATTGGACAAGTTAGAAAATTAGTTAAGATCAAAATAGAATTAGTTTTCAAAAACTGACACGTGATAATTTGTGTAGTACACATGTGTATTAAAATATTTTTGAACTATAATACACGTATACACAGATTACGTTCTTTTGTACATCTGTGTTCATCTTGCTTTGTTCTTGAATACACAGGTGTATGATCTGATACATTGATGTATGCGATATATTTCTCAAGAACCAGTTTTAATACACATGTGTGCACTTCGCGTACACAGGTGTACAGTAAGATGTTCACTTTCAGCAGGCAAATTAACTGAAGATACACATGTGTAACAAATAAGTGTATAACATCACTTAATTTCCTTTTCATTTAATATCATTTGAAAAACATTTTCCATGAAAAACTTAATTGATTATTCATTTGAAAACGTAGTTTTTCATTTGTTTCCCAAGAGCTTTTCAAGAGATTAAGTGTAAAATTCTTACTAAAACATGTAAGAACTTGAGATCTTCAATTGACTTTGTCTTGATGCTTTGTTCCATATAATCTTTTTTAAATCTTTGAATCTCTTGATTTCCTTTGATCTTTATCCTTTGATCCTTAGACTTTCTCCTTCGTGAATAAACTTGCAATCACTTGAACACATTATTAATGTATAATCAAATTGCAAAACTCATATAAAATTCATATTTGTTTGTCATACATCAAAATCTCAAAAGGGCATTTCTTACAAATGTCCTCAAATACTGCTCGGTCCTCCACCGCTGACCTCGCAGCACTAACCCTCGACGGCTGGAAGCGTGTGATGTCGCTGGCGCTGCCCACATGTAGTCCCTCTCATGGCTTCTCGGCGGCTGCCACATCTGGGTGAACGATAGGAACTGGGTAACTCTGTAAGGCCCCAAAATATCAACGCGGTGTGAAGCCCCTTCTCGAAACAGCAAGCTAACTAGCCCTGTGTAGACTATCAAGAACATCAAGGGGTCCACACGCCACCCTCGATCATCGTGGTATATGATCTCTATCTCCCCCAGCACCGGCATCCTCGGTGCCGCCATGATGTAGGGGTGTGTCCTCGGGTCCATCTTCAAACTCAACAGCAGGCTCGTCGTCTTCTCACGAACAAGAAACAAGAAACAACAACATACAGAGAAACAAGGGGGAGAAAATTCAAAGCGACAATAGTAACATAGCACCAGGTAATAGGTAACATATATAATGTATGATAGATATGGCAGATATAGCAGATATCTCACATAACCAAATATCTCTCGAGTCAACATGTAACATCCCAAAAATCCTATGCCTGTCTTTTAACTGTTTGTATGGATAACTTGACTGAAAACACAATCTGATTAATAATAATCGTAAAAATAGCTAATAATTGGAAATTCATGTTTGAATTTCAATTATGAGCTTAAAAATTATAAAAAGTTGTTTTGAACACTATATGTTGTTTTGAGTTGGAACCGATAAAAATATTTTTATTTTAATCAGGACCACTTTACCTTGGGATACGTGTTAGGGCTGGGAAGTTGTCCTGGCCCAGAGCCTAGAGTAGTTCATGACTACTTTTGATGTTTCACGAGACTTTGTCACCTTTTTGATAAAGTCATGACAACTTGTCACCTTTATGACAATCATACATCACCTTTTTGTCAAATCAGTTTTCTTTCCCTTTAACCAATGGATATATGCCATGATCCATTGTTCAAAGAAGTTTATAATTTCTACACAAATGGATAAAAAACACTTTTTCTATTTTTGTTAATCCTACCATCTTTAATTCTATGATCAACAAGTGTTGTTCTTGAATTCTTTTAATTCTCTTCTTGTGTAATCAAGATTACAAATACATTGCTAACTATCATCTTTTAATTACAAAATATCTTCATCCTTACCTTTTATGGTATTCTTTCCTTTTTGAACCTTTACCATTTATGGTAATATGTCAAGTTGACACAAGTCACTCACATCAACTCTTTTCTCACCTTCTCCATTACCCACAAAATCCCTCATACACACTAAACCAATCTTCATTTACACAAAAACACTTATCTCTCTAACTTAGCAAAATTTCAAACTCTCCTCCTTCTCTCTAGAAGCAAGGTTCGGCCATGGCTAGTAAGGGCTTGGCAACCATTTTTCTCACCAAATAAATTACATACTTCTATTCCTCTCATCATTCTAAGCAACTTTGGTGAAGGAAGTTTCTTCATTGGAGCTTGTTTTCTTGAAGATCCAAGCTTCACAACTTCATCCTTTTCACTAAGTCATCAAGGGTAAGTCTTTTGGAACCTCTTGATCTACTTATTTCTCTTCTAAAAGTTCAAAAATCTTACCTTGTTGTTCATGAAAATTTCGAACCACTCCTTATTCAAAAAGGTTGTATTTTTCCTTGATAGAATAGTTTCCAAGCATTTTCCTACCCTCTTAACTTCAAGGAGCTCTTAGGAGGAATCTACTTGAGATAAGAGGGAGAACTCTTAGTAAAACACCTCATTGATGGTTGCTGATGTGCTTTGTTGGGTATAAGTCCCAATATGTTAAGGGCATCCATCCTTTGTTTGGTTGTTCTTTATGTTGTGTTGATCTTAATATGCTTGGATATGTGTTTATGTGCTTGTTGATATTTTTTTTATGATGAAAAATGGTTTCTTTATGGAAAAATCATTACTTTGACTTTTGGTCAACTATGGATTTTTGTATGATGATACCATGGTTATGTGTTTAAATTGATGCTCATCATATTCATCATATTGTCATGTTTGGAATGGTTGAATTTGGCGAAGAAAAATCCCACCAAACTTAGGGTATGGTTCGGCAACCATGGGGTAAAGGAGGAGTCTTTTTCATCTTTGATCCTTAAGGTGTTTAAGTGTTTAAACACCATATTGGAAGTTGTTGAAGTGAAGAAAATAATGAAAAAGGATTTTATCTAAGTAAGACCTTAATCCGGTTTTGCTTTAAGGTCTTGCTTGGATGATGTTTTAGTTTTCCAACTAAGTAGAATGGATAATTAAAATGGTGTTAGAAATGATTTATTGTAAGTTTTATGTAGCAAAACCCATCCTAAAGAATGTGTATGAATTCTGGTATCATGTGGTTCAAGAGGACCAAAATATTTTCTATGATCAATTCACTAATTAATTGACTTCCAATGAATCACTAATCAAGTTAGAAGAAATGGTTTCGGGGAATAAATGACTTTGAAAGAATTTGATTCTTAGACTTCACTTAGTGACTCAGTAGTTCAAAAAGGGATTTTTACAAAGGTCTTAGGAATGTCATCATACGTTAACAATGGAGAGATCACTTAAAAGAGTATAGCTTGTTCTAACTCAATGTGGCAAATCTTGTTAATCCTATTTGGTGCACAAAATCTCAGATTTGATTTCAAACTCAAGGACCTTGACTTATGGTCATAGTGGATTCATTGGAGAGTTCACTAAAAGGAGTATAGCTTGTTCTAACTCATTGTGACAAATCCTTGATATCCCTTTTGATTCATTGGTTTTAAGAGTGGTGAAAAAGGGATTTTGCCTTTAGAACTCTTCTTTTGCTTCAAGTAAAGAATTCAATTTTCAAACTCCTAGCACTAAGGCACCTAGGGAGATGTATTTACAAAAGTAAGGATTTGAATATTTGGTTTTCAAGTAAAAGGATTTTACACACAAAACAAATGTTTACCTCAAAAACCTAAGTCAAATGTTAGGACTTACAGTTAAAAGAAAGGGAATGTTAAGTGTGGAATATAGTGGAACAAGACTATATTTACACACCCTAGATGATTAAGTTCATCCAAGTATCCATAATACTTAATAACCAACAGTATTCTAAGATTGCTTGCGTGGCAAGAAATCAACGTCGGGAAGGATCTAAAGATACTAATGTTTGGTTGTGATAGCCAACCTTCATAACGTACCTAATCATTTGGAAACATAGTGGGTCCAATGAAGGGTGATTACCAACAGTTTGGTATAAACTACTGTGTCTCCAATTTAGAACTTTGATAGTCCAATGAGGGGTGATCCCATTAGTCTGGTACTATCTACCTTGATGGCATTTGATTTCTAAAGGAAATTCCGAAATTTACCCGGTGGATAAATATGAATGCATATGCCTTGTTAGGCTTAGTCATTATCCATGACATTGTTAGTAAGGCCATTGAGCCTATGAAGTTGAGCTTACACCTTGTGCGGGTGAAGATTGCTTAGTGACGATCTTAAATGGTCTTGGCGATGTTAGGGTTGGAAAGTCCACTTATGGCCAGTTGGTGATTCTTCGTGGTCATGGCGTTCCATGCACTACATTAACATCTGCGACTAGATGCTAGCCAGTCCACGATTTGTAGATGTGTTTTCACAAGCAGCCTAAGTTCACATGTGACAATGAATATTGTACGCACCTATATGCCCAAGGCTGGCATAGTGAAACATGTACTACCTACCACTCCTTCTAAACGTCCTTTTAGCTCTGGAGTAAGGGTCGATGTCTTACCAGCTGCAGGTTGATAGTCCTGTAGTGGTATAAATTACATGTTGGATAGTATTGTAGCGGTATAAGTTGCACGGTTGGTTGCACTGTAGTGATGTAGGAGTGCATGTGCGGAATGCATCATATCATTACATCATGGATATTATACTGCTATCAATGGTATATTATTGTTGAATGTTATTGTTGATTGAATACCATTGCTATCGGTGTACTGTTGCCATAACTGTTGAATTGTATATTTTGATAACATGATTATATGTCGAGCCATACTTGAGAGTCTCGTCATCTTCGACTATCATAAGTTGTGTTTGCGGCGAACATCTCACCTCATTATGTTGGTTCTTCGTTTTCTTGCCGTGTGATTCCTTCAGACGAGGACGTTGAAAGGAGAGTCAGAGGCATCATGACATGTTACATTGATCATGCATGGCGGGCGGACGTCTTGGGTAACCCGTGATGATCCGCGTCGACGGACGTGTTTTGGACCAGTGACCCTGATTGTCAGTGGACATCGTGAAGGACTACCGCTTTTGTCAGGAGGACTGCTCTTCGCCTGGTGGGACAGTTGTTTGATGATGGGGGCTATTGTTTGCCTTGGCGTTGGACTTATTCGTCCCTCGTGTAGTGTTGTTGGTTTCTTTTGGCCAGTCTCTTTTAGGTCCCAGTTTATCTTGTATCTTATATTATGTTTACTTATGGAGATATGCTTACTTTACTACATTACTATTTTTGAAACTGGTATTTTATTCATAGCCTGTCTGAGCTACTGCTATTACTTGGGATCGTATGTACTAATGAATGATAGACTATTTATATCTAGTTATGTTCTGGATGAGGGTGCCTGAGGCATGTATAGTTGTTGTATGCTTTACTTTAAGTTTGACCAACTAGTATGTTGAAAAGAAATTTTTGAAACCCAATTATTCATTAAACGCTATATAATTATTCCACTAATTTCGGCCTTATAATAGTAATACGTCCTAAAATGTGATGCCCCGAAAAGGGTGTTACACAACACATGCAAGAATCATCCATCTCCATAGATCTCTCTCTCTCCGATCAATACTCTAGACCGGGATACAAATCCCATGTAGCATGTCAGCCGAATCTTACAACACAAAGTTCCACACCGGAATAGGAGTTAGCTTGTCTAAGAAACCGAATCGCTCGTCGTGACCAATAAGGGTGCATCCGCCTCCCGAGCCTGGGACCGAGGTGTCTTGGTCTCCTCGGAACTTTAGCTTGGAACGTGGAAAGCTCAAGGATTCGTCGGGAAAATCGGACTGGATCGAGCATCATGACACGATAAAAGCATCCCCATCGGTCATTGTAGATTATTCCCGACACTGGTAACATCCCTAAGGCCATTCACTTTGGCCGCCCCTTCCGCTCTCCATACCCATACTCAGGTACAAGTAACCTCGCATTACGTTGGCATCCCGTACTACCTATCATACAGCCTCGCCACTTGGGAACTATGATATGCAGCAAGCAATTTCAACGAGATGATACCATATCCTCACACCAAAACGCTCAACAGCAAATCAGCACACAATGCCACGCATCCACGAGCCACAGCTCCAGCTCAACCAGCTTTACATATCTCTACAACGGAACCATCCACGGTATCAACTCGTTCATACAGGGCTCACAGCCATTCAACAGCTTACATAAGCATACAACCATAACATAATAATCGATGCAATAACAGCAGTAACATCAATAACAATAGCATAGCAAGCATAGCATATCAACAGGACAAGTAAGGATGTAGACATGTAGACAAGTAGCAACTAACACAATTAACAATATAGCAGTCATGCAACGCATTTCATCCTCGCTCAACAATTATCTAACCTAGGGTTCTAACTTAGCGGTGATAGCCCAAATTAAACTAAACCTAGGGTTTAGGTACTTTATCGAGACTCAACCTCTATTAGGGTTTAGGGTTTCCCTACACATAGAAAAATCAACAACTATGCTACTCTTACCTTCCCAATGACAGTAGTAGTATTTCTCCCTATCGGAAACGATGGCGCGAGCTTCAACACGATCACCGGCTCACTCCCACAAGCTTGAGCTCATAGCTCCTCCTCCAAGAACAGCTCCTAGACAGTGGCGAGTCCACTTCCAAACCTTACACAATCACAAGCATAAACCTTGCCTTAATCACGAGCACAACATGTATGCAATAGTGTTAGCCCTAGGGTAACCTCAAAGCTCAAGAGAAAAGGTAGAAACTCAAAGAAACACGAGGAACACGAAGAATGCGTGTTAGGGATTCGAGTTTACCTGAGGCGATGAACACGAAATCATAGAGAATTTTTAACGATCGCAACGCTATTGTTGAAATCACGTTCCGACACCTCGATCTCCATCAAACAAAGCTTTCTCTCTCAATAAACTCAGAACCTCTCTCTATACTCTGCAACTGAATCTCAAAGATGAAAAAGTGACTAAGTGTGAGTCGAAGTGAAAACCTTCAGTTATAGCATCCTGGTGAGACCGCTTCAGCGTGCAGGAATACCACGCTTGAGCGTGCCCATGCTTGAGTGTGCCCACGCTTGAGCGTGGGGTTCCTCCACACTTGAGCGTGGAGCCTCATCCACTCTGCCTTCTCCTTGGCCTAACACATGTCGCACGCATGTCATAACTCACACCAGCTGGCAAACGCACTCAATAGGCTTGAGCGTGCAACATGCCAACGTCCAAACGTTGGCACGCTTGAGCGTGCACTCATCCCACTCGATTAGAGTTACATGAAATTGGAATGTTATACTTTTCAATTTTCAAAATAGGGAGCAAAGAAAATATTTTCATAAGGCTCAAATTACGCAACTTGAGGAAGTGTTTATCAAAATAATATGGGCCATAAAAATACCTAAGAGTGCCCCAACCAGAGTTCCACATGCATATAAGTCAAATTCGCCTCAAAAAGGTCTCAGGACAAGTTTTAGAACATCTTCACCTGAGAAATCGCATTCATCAAAGAAAAGGGGTTAATATCAAATAAATTTAGCAATGTAGATTAACCCCTATAAAAGCCCAAGTCTCACATTTAGAAGTTAAGTCTAATGAAAAATTATCAATCGAGGAATTTTCTGCTAATTTTCAGTTTTCAAAAGACAACTTTTTCAAAAATACTTATGAGACTATCAAAGCAATTCATCAAAAAAAAAAAAGTTTGTAAGGGGCTTCCTTAATTTTCATCATAAAAGAGAGATTAAGGCAGTTAATTGTATGCAGCAATATCATCATGAAAAATATGAGTATTTTTCCTTCCCTCACTTAACATTTGCAGTGTCCTCAATGCAACACATTTAATCATGAAATACAAGTGAAGAGAAGAAGATAACTTTTACAAAAATAACCACTTGGTACAATAGCATAAACACTTAAAGTAGCAAAGTGGGGTGATCATTGTGGAGGAGGGAAGAAAGATGGGCCTGAAATAGCTGTAAGATGATGGCCAGGGAGGCCTGCTGCTGATCTGCCTGATAGTTAATGTGTTGATATAGGCCCCTGAATGTTCTCCTGCTGGGCTTAGATACTTGTCTATTGTGCGTCAAAGCGTTGGGACATGCATAGCTCAAGGCGGTCTATCCGAGCAACCAACCTATGAAAATCTGTCTGAGGTGTAGCTGGCTACTCGGCAGGCTGCTCAAACGCTGAGTCCTGATGCACAGAAAATCGCCTCTGCTCTGAAAGAATCTGATCCTCCACTTGTATAATCCCTCCCTCTTCGCCTGGTTGCCCTTCGACATTTAGAATGTAGTTGCCGCTAGTGTCCTGGCGCAACACACCAATGGAAGCCAAAGTCTGTACTCCTAGAACCACCATGGTAATCTGAGTGGTGGTCAGACCGGGGACATAGCCATAGTGCTGAGCCAATCTAGAGACGAATGAGCCAATGATGATATGTCCCTTGTTCCCGGACTGCAGTCTCCTTCCTAAGTTAATACAAGTACGAAGGAGCATAATGTCGACATTACACCGATGTCCCTCACCATCCATCATGCACCAGAGGAGAAATAAGTCACTCTGGGACACTGTCCCCTCGCTCTTTGCTCGTCCATTTATTGATTGGGGTAACCACCTGTGTACTGCTTTGATAGCTAGACAACTGAGCATGCTAGCTCTAGACCAACTGGGGTTATAGCGCAGCTCACCAGTGAGCGATTGCCATAAAAACCCCTATACAAACATCGGAGGTATCTCAGTTAGGGCCCGGTCATAATCCTCTGCCTGTGTTGCTTCCTCTGTCTCAAATCCCAAGGCAACATTGAACTCAGATAAAGATATTTCATGCCATTCCCCAATAACTGGAAGCGAACACTGATCTCGGCATCGGCCCTGATCTCTATGCATGTGGCCAAAAACTCAAGGGTTGGCACTTTAAATGTGGGACATCTGGTCTCTGCAACCTTCTTCCACCCAATGCGATACAAATAACAGTCCACCTCTTGCTTTATCCCGAAGTCAGCAAGATGTACTGGCACCAAGAATCGAGTTGGATGGCAGTCAAAAGTCTGTAGCTACAAATATTTGTCTCGATACGATGTTGGAATAGGAGGAACGGTGGGGCAGAGGAAGAGGCATGAGAAGACCCGGGGCGCTTAGGAGCCATATTCCTGTAATTTCCAAAATCAACCATCAGTGTCAAGAATAATCATAATAATATGAAGAATATAAGCAATGATCATAATCAACATAGGCACAAGACATATGGACTGAATTCACAGATAAAAATCATGCATTTGGCAATTCTGAGTTGAGCACGGCCTTGTTAAGAGGAAGCATGGCCGTGCTTAAAATTATTTTCCAGAAATGCAAATGGCACGACCTTGCTAATACAGAGCACGGTCATGCTGAGTGAAAATTTAAAAACTCTAGAATTCATGAATAGCATGGTCTGTTCTATGAGGAGCACGACAGTGCTTGTGCTCTTGCCACAAGCAGAATCTCACAAAAACTCAAAAATCACAGTTCAAACATGCATACACTCTAATAGAAACACTAAAATGCAATTCCAAGCACAAACTAACATCTAAACTAAAAAAACTGCGATGAAGCAAAAGCAAAGAAAGAAAAGATAAAAGGAACCCTAGCAAAAACCTAATTACACAAATAGAGAAGAGGGAAGGGAGTTCATACCTTAGAAAAGTGAAATTAGCAGGGGAAGGAGCTGAGAAATTTGTGCTTAGGCTCAGATTGGGGAGCAAGGGGTGAGCATAGGCAATGGTCAGCCCGTGCTCTGATCCCCCTCTTTTATTCGGGACTAACGCATGCAGCACAGCCGTGCTAATAGGGAGCACGGCTGTGCTCTCCTATTTTTTTTTTCAATTTTTAAGTTCAGAAAAATAGGGAACACTATTATTATTATTATGAAAACCTTCCCACACTTATTTCAATTTCTAGTTTTTAATTTTAAAAAGAGAAAAAAAGAAAAAATAAAAACGAAAACACTACTCAACACACAAAGAACACAAAATAAAGACAAGAAGAAGAAAAATGGGTTGCCTCCTACGCAATGCTTGTTTTACATCACGAGCCTGATGACCTGTTTAGAGAATTGATCATGGTGGCCTGGAGACTTTGAAAACAGCTTCTTCATTCCCACGCCTCAAAGTTAAGGTGCCTTGTTTGACCTCAATGTTTCCATTGCTAGTAGCTAGGAAAGGTCGCCCCAGGATGATAGGGACTTCCTCATCCTCCTTCATATCCAAGATTACAAAGTCCACAGGGAATGTGAACTTTCCCACCCTTACTAGCACATCTTCTATTATTCCCCGAGGGTGGGTGATGGATTTGTCAGCTAACTGGAATGAGACGTTGGTGCACCAAGGTTCCTGCAAACCAATCCTTCTAGACATATAAAAAGGCATTAAATTTATACTGGTACCCAAATCACATAATGCTTTATCAAAGTGAAAATTACCAATGGAATAGGGAACAGTAAAACTCCCTGGATCTTTTATTTTAGGTGATAATTTATTTATAATAACAACAGAGCATTCTTCAGTAATTTGAACCACCCCATACTCCTTTATAAAATATGCATACTTGGGTAATTGGGCAATGACTTTGTCAATGGGGGCATCAACATGCAATCTCATATGTATTTCTAAATTTTTTTCAATTTTCTTGTCTTTATCCCGATATTCCAAAAATGGTGGTAGAGAATTTTGTACCTTTTATTTGGCTCACTAGTGAGTGTTACCTGTTTTTTCTCGCTGGGCATGTTGCACAACCATGCCAGAAGTGTTGCGCGATCGTGCTCGTCTTCAGCACTGTCTTCTTTAGCAGGAGCATCTTCTTCCATGGGTGCAAGGTCTTCTTTTTCATCATTGGGAAAAGATACTGCATTGACATGCTCCCTTGGATTATGCTCAGTCTGGGTAGGTAATGTTCCTTGAGGCCTTTGAGATAATAATGTAGTAAGAGCAGATATCTGCATCTGCAAGGCCTCAAATCTACTATCAGTCTTTTCCATGAATCATGTTAGCTGTTCATAAGGATCGGGCTTCCGGTTCTCTGGCTTAGGACCTTGGTTTTGCAAGTGTTGTGGTCTATAAATGTTTGGATTTGAACTTTGACCATTCTACTAACCTCCCCAAGAGAAATTAGGACGACCCCTCCAACCAGGATTGTAAGAGTCATTTTGGTTCTGGTTGGCATTGCCCACAAATTTGGCCTCTTCAGCTGGTGGAGCAAAAGAATTACCCAGTTGGCAATCCTTGCTCTCCTAACCTGTCATACCGCAATGGTTGCAAGGGAATGGAGACACCGATGCACTGGCTTGAGTCATGACTTGAGCTTGTGCTTTCATCAATGTCTCTATTTGCTTTGTAAGAGTGGCCATCTTGGCTTCCATTGTTACTATGGCATCTACCTCATATACACAAATTGGTTTCTTGATGACTTGTCTGTCTCTGAGCGGCCACTGGTAGTGATTGGCTGTCATCTCCTGGATTAAGGCTTGAGCTTCCTTAGGTGTCTTTTTCAAAATTGAGCCCCCACAAGCAATGAGACAACCCCACTTACGTAGGATAATCCCATGGAACCCCACTTACAGTATTAACTACAACTTAACGATGATATTACGCGCTTACTAAAACAGACTAGACAAAGCGATAAAAAATACAACATAAGCACATATTTAAAACAGTTATCAGAGTAACGCAACAGGTAAAGTAAAACATATTTACAAGCAGTTCTCTAACATACGTGGTTGCCCCATCAGTAGGCTAATGTACTACATACATGATGCAACACCCTTTCCCGAGTGTCACATTCCCGAACGTTTATAAGGCCGAAAATATTTATTAATGCGGAAAATACGGTTTTTTTTTTCTTTTCACAAGAATGTAATGGGATTAGTAAAGGTGAGTAATACTAATAAATGAACTTAGGTTCACCATGCTTTTCTAGAACATACATACTGTATTATAATACAGAAACAGAAAACAGAAACAGAAATAACAACATTACTATATACAGACATAAGTCTAATGTATGATTGACGTAAGAAATACAATAAGTACTAGGAGTCGTAGCTCCTAAAAGGTACTACAAAAACTGACATAGTCTAGCCGACAACAAAAATAAAACAGCAAAAGAGTCCACCTTCGAACCCAAAGGGACTACTGAACCGAACCATCATCGCGTGAAAACATACAGATATGGGTGAGATTTCCGTTCATCAACACAACATAATAGCAGTAGTAAAAACGGGACAACTCACCAGGTAACAGCGTACCCAACATGTTAAACAGTTAAACAGCATACTAAAACTCTCCAGATAAATCATGTTAAACAGTTAACAGTATAATATAAAGCATTCTTACACAGAACAGCGATGTATAACAGTAAATGTAAACATCAACAGGCATGCAATGCAGTGCAATGTACATGACTCAATGCCAATGTCACTGGGTACTACTCTGACCCCCCTCCTCCATGGAGCTAACAAAACATTCGGACAGAGTGAATGGGAGGACATGTTCCGGTTTCTGCCAGCCATGAGCAAGATGCTACAACATTCGTACCATGCACGTATCTGGATTTACGGTAACACTCTCGACCAAACATGAAAAGTACGGCATCTAGTAGAGGATATCAGTGTATTGCATGGATTCGCCACGACACAGAAGAATCACCAACTGGTCACATGTCAGCCCTTCCAACCCTGATACCTCCAAAAAGACCATTGAAGATCGTCACTGTAAGATTCGCACCCGCATCAAGGTGTAAGCTCAACTCCTAGGGTCAAGGCCTTACAACTATGCACATGAAATGCCAATGCTTACACAAAGCAGATGCAATAAAGCAATGTCTATCCATTGGATAAACCTCAAGGTTCACTAAGGTTCTCTTTCTTAGGAACTACACACGTCTTTGTTTTATAAAACATTTATCCATCGGATAATTATCTCGTGACTCCTTTGGAATGATCCAGACTGCTTTCAGAATCGCCGACTGTCCCCACAAACCAACACTAGTCTTTTCAACATGTTTTGTCCTTACTCACACGCTTTCTAGGAAATTTCCCAGAAGGTCATCCATCCTATCATTACTCTAAGTCAAGCACGCTTAACTATAAAGTTCTTAAGTTCTAAGATCCCGAAAAGAAGATAAATCTTGTTGGTATGGGTAGTACCAATCAATTCTTATATGCCTTCCCTTGGCTATACAGTCCCATACCTGCATAGCCTCAGGATTCCTTCCACTGTACAGTCCCATACCTACACAGTCTCGGGATCCCTCTCATTCCAGTTATCACAAGATGGAAACAATTGAACGATTAACCTGGATCTGAATCACCGGTCCGTCATCGAACTACTGTTTCAAAACCAAAACGTTTCATGTTTGTGTTTACGTCTTATGAATTAAGTCTCAAGTCCTAAACATTATGAATAAGGATTGAGAATCCTCTTAGATAAGTCTTTGACCCTTTCTAAGATATTACTCCTTGATTTTCAATTAAGGAAATAAGTGTTAATTCACTTAAGTCTTATGAAGTCATTGATGTACTAAGTCATCAATGGTATAGCACATGGTCTTGTTCCACCACATACCATACTTAAATTATCCCTTGTCTTCAACTCTAAGTTAATTACTTAACTTAGGTTTTTACATGTAAAACTTTTACGATTGAGTTAGAAAACTCCTTTTGTAAACCAAACAACTTTTACATTTGAAAACTCATTTGATTTGAAACAACATTTGAACTACTTACTTTATTTGTAACATTTTCTAAAATGTGAAAGTCGCTTAGCGAGGGTACATTCGCTTAGCTAAGTTAAGGCAGTGATACCCCATTTGAAATTCCTATTTCGCAGGGCGAACAGAAGTTTTGCCTCGCGAGGGTGAGAGCTGTACTTGCTGTATCGCGAGGCGAAGATTGTCTAGTGTCGCGAGTCCGAGAACTATATTTCATATCGACCTTCTACATCGCGAGGCGATAATTTTCTCGCATCGCCAGGCAGAGAGCTGTAACTCTTACTGCTCTGTTTAGCCTTTTGTCTCGCGTGGCGAGAATAGTTCCGCTAGGCGAATGCCCTGTTTTCCCTCTATCTCACGTGGCGAGACAGGGTTGGCCAGGCGAGTAACCTGTTTTCATTTTTCCTTAACCCCTTCATTAATTCCCCTTTCGAAACACATAGTTTGATTGAAAGACCTATGGCTAAAGAAAAGACATTTTTCACTTTGATGGCACACTTTAAAGGTTAAAACTTCATTTGATCTTTGGATCAAAATCGCTTTTCATAGTTCTTTGAAACATAGGTTATGAAAATCATGCTTTTCTTACTTAAAAATTTTTTACTTCAAGACTTTGATAGATCAAGAACAAAACATGTTCTTATGTTTCTTCTTACTAAGGCCACAAGCCTAGTAGGAACAAATGTGAAGATTACTTCACCCTCAAAACAAGTTATAACTCACAATGTGCATGTAATTATGACAAACAACAATTACATATTATTGCATCATAATCAAGCATGAAGTCCATCACACATTATTTGCATCATAATCAAGCATAAAAGTCCATTCTTGATCTAGTGATCAAGGTAGGTTTTTCAACATATATGAAAATGATTTTCATCCAATCACATCATCATAGACATATGCTAGAACACACTAAAGCATAAACTACACTTATTACATATTGTTCTCCAAGAGAACCAAATTAAATGGTGAACCCAAACCAAAGGGTTTCACCCACACATAAACTAAACAACCATCTTCACTACCACCATCTTGGTATGATGAGGTTCACCCCCATACCTGTTGAAGAGCAAATTCCTGGATCAAATTCGGTTGATCGGTTTGTGAAACCCCTGATAATCGTCAACAACTACAACAACACAGCAATCCAACATTAAACAACAATCAAAGCCAAAACTTAACAATCCTATCAAAGAGGATTTCGGCCACCCTAGGGCAAAGAGGTTAGGAATTGATCTTGGTTTTCCATTCATGGATTCAAAGGCAATAGGAAAGCTAAGGATGAAATCAAGTGTCAGAAATCAAAAATTGATGAAAAACACTATTCATCATCATCAAAATGGTTCGGCCATAATGTGCTTTTTGAGCTATGATAAGAGTTGAATCATAAGCTCTTGGGTTTAGGTAGAGAATGATGAGGTGAGTTCAAAGAAATTGGTCTTACCTCAAAAGGATTTTTCTACAATTTCCTATGGATTTTCATGGTTTTGGATCTAAGAAATTCTTTTCATGAAAATGAAGTTTGATCTTGAAATAAAGAGAGATTCAAGAAGCTAGGAGATCATAGTAGTGATATTACCTAAAAATGAAGGGAGATTGCTCAAGGAATCAAGTGATTCCAACAAGAAACCAAGCTTTTTCAAGAACAACAATGGTGTTTTCTCTCTAAAGTTGAAGATGGTGTTCTTGAGCTATTCAAGAGAGGCTGGGCTGCGTGAATTAGAGGGTGTGAGGGCTGAGTTCAGCCTTTAAAAGCTCACTTAAGGGTAAAAAGGTCATTTGCCAAAAGGGTAAAATGGTAAAAGTGTAAAAGACTAAGGTTAGGGGCATTTTGGTCATTTTGCATCCAAATATTTCCGAACGTCGTGACGACTCTGGCATACTCTCCCAAGTGTCCTGGGATGATGTGATATCAAGATTATCCATTGGTGAGTCTCGGTAAATCCATATGTGGCTCCGTTCGTCACCCGATTGAGGATTCCGCTCGAACGGAGGTCAGGAAGTGATTTTTCTGAAGTTTTTGTGAAATTTAACCAAAACGTAAAGAATCGAATTTTAAGACTTACTGTCTCGTTCACGGGTCCATCTGAGGTCTCCTGAGCAGTAAAATCATACTGTCAGTGTAAAAACGCAGACCGGACTCCGTTTGAGTTTTCGACTCAAAACTTAATCGTAGCTTCCTACATATCGTCGAGCATGACTATGGTCTTGGAATACTTTATTTCCATTCCTAAGACCTTGAATAAAATACATATGTTAAAATATTGAAGAATTAGAAAACATAAAAATTGGGGCGTTACACATGAAACTGTACAACCAAATAGAAAAGAAAAACATATACATCAGGACCTCCAAAAAGAGTCTCAAAACACGCTCACCAGTACTCCCTAGCCCGCTCTCAAAAGTACATCAAGCCTCTCCACAGAGTCCTAGAGACGCACTGGTTGACTCTTACCATCAGTGGTGAGGATATCCCGAGCTACCCTGCCCCTCTCCGTGAGTAGGCCTATAAACCCGCATAGGCTTGTCCCCGGATAAGGAACTCGACACTACAATCCTGTAACGCCCCGATTTTCACGTTTTCTATTTCTTCAGTATTTTAATGTCTTTATTTTATTCGAGGTCTTAGGAATAGAAATAAAATATTCCGAGACCATAGTCATGCTCGACGATATCGTAGGAAGTTACAATTAAGTTTTGAGTCGAAAATTCAAACGGGGTCCGGTCTGCATTTTTACACTGACAATATGATTTTATCGCTCAGGAGACCTCAGATGGACCCGTGAAAGAGACAATAAGTCTTAGAATTCGATTCTCTACGTTTTGGTTAAATTTCACAAAAACTTTAGAAAAATCACTTCCTCACCTTCGTTCGGGCGGAATCCTCAATAGGGTGACGAACAGAGCCATATATGGACTTACCGGGACTCGCCAACAGATAATCTTGATATCAAATCATCCCAAGAACTTGGGAGAGTATGTCAGAGTCGTCATGACGTTCGGAAATATCTGGATGCAAAATGACCAAAATGCCCCCAACCTTAGTCTTTTACACTTTTACCATTTTACGCTTTTGGCAAATGACCTTTTTACCCATAAGTGAGCTCTTAAGAGGCTGAACTCAGCCCCTCACTCTCTCATTTTCGCACAACCCTCTCCCCTTTAGAGCTCCATAGTTGTTCTTTAGAGAAACTCCATTTTCATCCTTGAAAAGCTTGAATCACTTGTTGGAATCACTTGATTCCTTGAGCAATCTTCCTTCATTTCAAGGTAAGATCACTTCTATGATCTCTTAGCTTCTTGAATCTTTCTTTATTTCAAGATCAATATTCATTTTCATGAAAAGAAATTCTTAGATCCAAAACTTTGAAAATCCATAGGAAATTGTAGAAAAATCTTTTTGAGGTAAGACCAAGTTCTTTGAACTCACATCATTATTCTCTACCTAAACCCAAGAGCTTATGATTCAACTCCCATCATAGCCCAAAATCCTTTTTTGGCCGAACCCTATTTGATGATGATGAATAGTGTTTTCATCAATTTTTGATTTCTAACACTTGATTTCATCCTTAGTTTTGCTAATGCCTTTGAATCCATGACATGGGAAACCAAGATCAATTCCTAACCTTTTTAACCTAGGGTGGCCGAAATCCTCTTTGTTAGAATAGTTGAGATTGGCTTTGATTGTTGTTTAATGTTGGATTGTTGTGTTGCTGTAGTTGTTGACGATTATCAGGAGGTTCACCAACCGATCAACCGACTTTGATCCGGGAATCTGCTCATCAACCGTATGGGGGGTGAACCTCATCACACCAAAATGGTGGTAGTGAAGATGGTTGTTTAAGTTATGTGTGGGTGAAACCCTTTAGTTTGGGTTCACTTTTAATGGTTAAGTTGTGTTAAGTTCTCTTGGAGAACAATGTGTAATATTTGTAGTTATGCTTGTATGCCTTATCATGTGTCTTATGATGATGTTGTCTAGGTGATCCAAAATGATTTCTTGCATGATGAAAAACCTACTTTGATCACTAGATCAAGTATGGGCTTTTGTGCTAATGTGCTTAATTATGATGCAATGTAGTGTGTTATTGTTCATCATAATTGTGTAAGTTTTATGAGCCATAATTTGATTAGTTGGTTAAGTAAATCTTCACATTGGTTCCTAGTTGGCTTTCAGCCATGATCTTGAGAAAAGGAAGAACATGTGTAGTTCTTGAATAAATCAAGTTTTGATGTAAAGAAAGTGTTTTTGATAACTTATGTTTTTCAAAGAAAAACCTTAAGTGACTTTGATCCAAAGATCGAATGGAATTAAATCTCAAAGTGTTTTCACCAAAGTGAAACATGTTTTATACCTTATCCTTAGTCCATCTAGTTAATCAAGTGACTCAAAAAGAGAAAAGAAGTGGTTTCATGAAGAGAATCAAAATGGTTCCATAAGGTTAATGTCTTGTTTTAAGGCAACTTTTTGCTAAGCGAATTTACCTTCGCTAAGCGAAAACAGAGGAATTCTAAGTTGGGCATCACTGCCTCACTTTCGCTAAGCGAATTAATATTCGCTAAGCGAACGAAGCGAATTTCGCTACGCGAATTATGTCTCGCCGAGCGATCTAGAGGAGTCTCAAAAGAGGTGTAACCGCCTCCATTTCGCTAAGCGAAATGAGACTTGCTAAGCGAATAAAGTGGAATTTCGCTAAGCGAAATATGTTTCGCCGAGCGATACAGAGGAGTTTCAAGAGAGGCATTACTGCCACAATTTCGCTAAGCGAATTGAACTCCACTAAGCGAATTTCATGTTTCAGAAAATGCTAATAATAGAGTAAGTAAGTGGTTCAAAACTTGTTTCAAATCAAATGAGTTTTCAGTTGAGAAGTTGTTTTGGTTTACAGAGGAGTTTTTAACTCAACTCGTAAAGTTTTACGCATTAAAAACCTAAGTTAAGTAATTGACTTAGAGTTGAAGACAAGGGATAATTAAGTATAATATGTGGTGAAACAAGACCATATACTATACCATTGATGACTTAGTACATCAATGACTTCATAAGACATAAACACAAACATGAAACGTTTTGGGTTTTGAAACAGTAGTTCGATGACGGACCGGAGATTCGGACCCCGATCAGTCGTTCAATTGTTTCAGTCTTGTGATGACTCGATCCCAGAGGGATCACGAGATTTATCCGGTGGATAAAGGTTTTGTTTTTCAAAGACGCGTATAGTTTCTAAGGAAGAGAACCTTAGTGGACCTCGAGGTTTACCCGGGGGTAAACATTGCTTTTCGCATCTGCTTTGTGTAAGCATTGGCATTTCATTTGCATAATCGTAAGGCCTTGAGCCTAGGAGTTGAGCTTACACCTTGATGTGGGTGCTTACACCTTGATGTGGGTGCGAATCTTACGGTGACGATCTTCAATGGTCTTTTTGGAGGTATCAGGGTTGGAAGGGCTTACATGTGCCCAGTTGGTAGCTCTTCTGTGTCGTGGTGAATCCGTGCAATACACTGATATCCTCTACTAGATGCCGTACTTCTCATGTTTGGTCGAGAGTGTTTCCGTAAAGCCAGATACGTGCACGTTACGAATGTTGTAGCATCTTGCTCATGGCTGCCAGAAACCGGAACATGTCCTCCCATTCACTCTCTCCGACGTTTTGTTATCTCCATGGAGTAGGGGTCAAAGTAGTACCCAGTGACATTGACATTGAGTCATATACATTGCATTGCATTGCATGGCTATTGATGTTTACATTTACTGTTATACATCGTTGTACTGTTTAAGAGTGCCTTATTTTATGCTGTTAACTGCTTAACATGATTTTATGCTGTCAACTGCTTAATATGTTTGACATTGAGAATTCTTGTAAGCATGTTGGGTACGCTGCTACTCGATGAGTCGTCCCGTTTTTACTACTGCTGTTTTGTCGTGTTGATGAACGGGAATCTCACCCATATCTGTATATTTTCTGCTAGTACTTGCTGTTGCTGCTTGAACAGATGGACGTGACGATGGTTCAGTTCAGTAGTCTCCTTGAGCCCGGAGGTGGACTCTTTTTGCTGTTTTAGTTTTGTTGTCGGCCAGACTATGTCAGTTTTTGTAGTACCTTTTGGGACCTACGACTCCTAGTACTTATTGTATTTCTTATGTCAGTTATACATTAGACTTATGTCTGCATATAGTAATGTTGACGTTTCTATTTCTGTTTTTGTTCTGTGTTTATTATACAGTATGTTCTAGAAATGCATAGCGAACCTAGGTTCCTTTATTAGTATTATTTACCTTTACTAATCCCATTACATCTTTGTGAAAAGAAAAGAAAAGAAAACCGTATTTTCCGCATTAATAAATATTTTTGGCATTATAAACGTTCGAGAATGTGACACTCGGGAAAGGGTGTTGCAAATCCTACGCCTATGGGTTACCCTCAGATACTGATCTGTACGCCTACGCTGACATCTGTAGACGAAGCCTCTCTTGTTGGATACTACCGAGGATTGGGGTGCCACCCAAAAGTAGTCTCGCTCTCTCTGCCTCGGAGGACGCCACATCCGAAGGAAGGGAAGAAACTAATACACGCGGTAGGGTCCGATGATGTCCACGTATTGTGGTGTACCACTCTAGAAGATCAAGCTGACGGGTCCTGTATATACTGCCAAGGGGTCCACCCGCCATCCCCTCTCGTCGTGATAGACGATCTCAATATCCCCCAGTACCGGCATTCGCAGTGCCCCCGTGATAAATGGGCAAAGTCTCGGGTCCATCCTATGGCTCGGCTGTCTCGTCATCTGCTAGTGAATCGAACATACACATACAAAGAAAAGTTAGGGAGATAAGATATACAACACATCAAATATAGGGATGATGCAATGCAGAGTATATAGAAAACACAATCATCTCTCAATGTCTCGAAGCAACGATCGTTCCCTAGCTAGATGTGACACATACTCTTTCTATGCATGTCGGCCGGTACTAAGCACTCTACTAAGGGCAACATCTTGTCCGCACATCGAACCAGAAGTTGGTTTGTTCCGGTAATCCGTTCCCCTCGTAGTAACCCATAAGAATGCATCGCCGCTCAACTGTCCTCGGCAGTAAGGGTTATCTGGGCCTCTTCGGAAGATCCACCGATAATTGGAAAGACGCAGGGTCCAGTCGGGATAGTAGAACATGCCCTGGACCGCCACGACACGATAGGTGCTACCATATCGGTCTCATGTGGTACACCTGTGTCCAATATATCTCCAAGATCACACAGACCTACCCTTCAATTTTTCGTACCCACACTCGGTGCACCAAACTCTTATGCCTCATAGCATACGGCTCACCACTTGGCATCATATGCATATGCTATGCATGTCATCCATCTCTCTTGAGCTGATATATCAACACATGCAACTTGCTCTTAGTAACATGAGCTCCAAGCTCCAATTGTAACCATCTGAGCTCCAAGCTCCACTGTAACCATATGAGCACCAAGCTCCACTATAACCATACGAGCTCCAAGATCCAACTATAACCTCGAATCTCAACTATCAACTGAAATGTCCACCATGGGGTCAAAGCCCTAATCATACTAAACCTCCAAGTCTCATACGTACATGCATTTCAAGATACATATAGCAGTTCATCATTATTAGCATGCTCAATAAAGTATTAAACATCAACATCTCATATGTCATCATGCCATCATATCATACAGATATATCACATGCCACAGTTAGCAGATACGCAAATACTCACAGAGCAACAATACATACATCACGTCAATCAACACAAGTCTGCTAACCTAGGGTATCAACACAACAGTGCTAGCCCGAAGTAGGCTGAATCGAGGGTTTAGGTACTTCATCAGGGCTCAGCCTCGCGTAGGCTTTAGGGTTCCCCTACACAACATAAACATGCAATAGAGCTATATAAACTACTCTTGCCTCCCCGACGTGTGTAGCTCTTTCTCCCCGCCTGAACAATCGTAGCATGAACTTCGATGCGATCACCAATGCGATGATCACTCTCTCCCCTTCTCCTTCATGCTCGCGGCCCTTTACCAAGAACAGTCCAAGAACAGCTGCAACCTCGATCACGCCAACACGTAAACTCACGAACACGAACTTTGCCCTAATCACGAGCACAACACGTAGGCAATAGTGTTAGCCCTAGGGCAAGCTTAAAGATGAATGGAAGAAGGTAAAGACTCGAAGAATGCCAAGAACATGAAGAACGCGTGTTAGGGATTCAAGCTTACCTTTGGAGAATCGAGAAATCGATCGGCTGAAATTGAAGATTTCGAGGTCACGATCTTAACGGTGTTGTCAAAATCGCGTTCCGACACCCTAATCTTCCTCAACCTTGAGCTTTCTCTCACCACCTTCAAACTCTTTCTCTCTACTTGTAGAGAACTCTCAAACACCAATTTTCGTGCAACAAATGAGGAAGAAAGGAAAACTCCCAAAACTTGATCAGCTGTCCACGCTTAAGCGTGGAACATCTGCACGCGAGCGTTCCCACGCTCTAGCGTGGGCTCTCTCCACGATTGAGCATGGAAACTCATCCAGTCCACCTTCTCCCTTGCTTGATACGTGTCTCACACACGTCCAAACTCAGAACAACTGGCACAACGCACTCAGCACGCTAAAGCCTGCAAGCTCTCACATGCCTAATCATTGCAACGCTTGAGCGTGGAGTCCTCCCACGCTTGAGCGTCCAACTCAGCTTGGAAAAGACTTCTTGCCTTCTGACTCCTCCAGTTTCTCGTGTTACACCTTAAGCACTTCTAACATGATTCAAGCCTATTCCTAAACTTCCAACTAGGTGTATAACTAACACACAACCACACAAACACCTGATCAAGGTTATCCACCCTAGTTAAGGTTACAAAAGATGGGATGTTACAAGTAGTGTCTACACTAGACCTGTTTTGCTGAGAAAGTCCATGATAAAATATTTGCACAAGGATAGGGACTGTAAAACCATGATGTGGACATCTTCTGATGGAATCCTGATATCACTCCCATGCCTCATATAGAGATTACTTGTCATATTGAACAAAGTTTGAAAAATCAGCTCTAAATTTAGCAGATTTAGAAGGTGGAAAGTACCTAGCCACAAATTGGCGTGTCAACTGATCCCAAGTAATGATAGAACCAGATGGCAAAGAGAAAAGCCACTGATTCGCCTTGTCAGATAAAGAGAATGGGAACAGGCTGAGACTGATAGCATCTGTTGAAGCTGCATTGTACTTGATAAGATCTGTGATCCTTAGGAACTTCTTCAGATGGAAATTGGGGTCTTCAGTAGGTAACCCCCCAAATAGTCCAGAGTTTTGGACCTTAGAGACAAAGGCAGGCTTGATCTCAAAGTTATTGGCATCAACTGTAGGGTTGGTGATGTTGTCTGTCACCTCAACAGAGGGGTAAAGTAATCCAGCAACCTGTGAAAGGTTCTTTCAACTTCCCTGACAAAATATAGTTCAGGCACTAGGGAACGCGTTAGCATGAAAGGAGAGAGATAATAAAAAAAGAAAAATAAATGTCTAAAGTAACTAGAATTTCTTTCTTCCAATATCACAAATATCACAAAATATCACAAACTAATCCCCGGCAATGTGACACCTGCTACCCCACATACGATAGATACAAAATAAATCATATAAAATAATCCATAAATTGAAACTAAAAGGGTAACAAGTATCACATGATTCAAAACGTTCAAGACATAAAATAGCAACGGCTGAAAATATAAATAAAACAACCCAAATCCCGATGTCACATATCAGAGCTGGTAACCAATACCGATAATACATTGGAAAACAAACTAACATAACTAAACTATACTACGAGCAAGCGATCTCCTCAGGATCACTCCTCAAATGGCTGCTTACCATCCTCTACATAACCAAAGGTACATGCAAAACAACAATAACAGTAGGGAGTAAGAGACTATATGTATAAACATAAACAGCAATATTACAGTTAGCAAGATGATCACACAACATATAAAACATCATAATACAACATATTATAACATATTCCATCATATCTCATTATAAACATTCTATGTAATGCAATACTACTCCGCTACTTCATATGCAATGTGGATCCAACAACTAACTCAGGAAGACGATTTTTGGAGTTACATATCCACATTGGCAAATAAGCACCAATGCCGACAGTTCAACAAACTCTCGAATGAATCCCTTGGATATCCGATCCACCATACTCTCGAATGGATCACCACGGATGCGCTTGATTCACCTAACTCTCGGATGAATAATCGCAGACGGCCAGATCGCAATACCCGCGGACGAACTCCTCAATCATCGTAACTTCCCCCAAACTAACAACTTCATGTCATGATGCATGCAATACTAACAAACAAACAACATGGAAACCTCCTCCGTCAACGCCATTAAAAAGGCTATCAACTTTGACCAAGACGCATCAATGTGATTTAACAACATCAAAATTGACAAATAAGCATCAAGAATGATTTAACCAACAACATTGGTAACAGTACATCGTTACCAATAACGTCCTCATCTTATTGAATAATCTCTTAGTTAAGTCCTCATTATTAAATCTTACCTTATTATTATCCTAGTTCATTTTCTATCCTCAAGGTCACCTCGTATACTCTTGTATGGCATATTTCTATCCCAAGGTTTATTAAAACTCTTTTATTTAAAACTGTGAAGTTTTCTTAATTCTGACCAGTGGCACGGCCTGAGAACGGACGTGCCGACTGTTAAACACAGGCGTGCGCACTGAGAGCACAGGCATGCTCATCAGCATCACTTTTCTCGTTTTTCCGACACGTGCGTGCTGGTTTCACTGAGCATAGAGCACATGCATGCTCATATTGAGCACGGGCGTGCTCAACGCTATTACATCGTTCTCAGCTCTAGGAACTTGGTGTTTTCTCTAGTTTTTCAACACTCCAAATCAATCCTAAGGTTCTTGACTAATCCATTAGCATTAATCTCACCCATCATCAACATCTTTAAGTTTTATGCACATCAGTTAGATTAATCCTAGTTTTGGGTTTGGGCTAACATCCTTATGCCTTTTATTAACATAGTTTAACAACAACAGTTTCAACATACCAATTCATATAATCGAGGCTTACCAACAAACATCATCAACAACATCATATAATTCCTACCAAGGTCATATAAACTAATTAAACAATTATCATCATGTATAACAACAATAATAATTTCATAAGTCAACTAAGGCATATGGCACCCAAATAAGGTCATGGGTTAACCTTCATCTAACGCTACCCTAGAGCCTATAAGTTCATACTAATCCCTTCTACCATACCTGGCGTGACGATTCTAGCCTATGAGCAAACTAGAGCGAAGTCCACGCTTGACTCCTTTGAACGGGTTGAACAGATTCAACGAGCTTTGGCCAAGGACATCAAGAAAAGGACAATTAATTCCAATTAATATTGATGAAGCAACTAACAAAAAGGCTTTTGGTCATTATGCTTGAGTGTTAGTTGACATTGATCTCAATAACATTTTGAGAGGTCAAATCCTTGTTGAAAGAGAAAATTATGCTTTTTTTGTTGGTGTTGAATATGAATGTATTCCAAAATTTTGTTCTAAATGTCAGCTAATAGGACATTCAATTTCTAACCGTGGCAAAGATCATAAAGAGAAGACCAGTAGTGAAGAAACCGCACCTGTTAAGGTGGCTAGGAGGACTGCTAAGTATATTCCCAAGCAACAGGCAAAGACAGATGAGAACTAGGATACTAGCGATCCTAAGGTCATTGCTATTGAATCTGAAAATGAGGCGGGTCTGGCTCAGGTCAATTGGCAAAACAATGGTGCTCAATTGGATAATAATCCTGTTACTATTCTCAGTAAGGTGGCTGACCCTGTCACTGGAGTTGAGACTCAACCAATTTCCAGTAAGGATGCTGAGCTTGGTAATACTTCTAATTTTTTTGCAGCAAGACCCTGTTACTTCTTGCATTCCAGATAACTTTGCTGTTGCTTCTAATCAAGTTACTCGGGCTTCAGTCCCAGTTATGGAAGATTTTGATGGCAATGAACCTTTGAATTCTACTGTTCTTAGGGATCTGTATAAATTAGGCAGTTTTTGGACTAATGATTTCGAGCTAGATGATGCTTCTGATGATGACTCAGAACATGCTAGTCCTACACTAGCTCCTAATCCCAATAAGTACTTGTCTAACTCAAATAGTGGTAATAAAGGGAATAATAATGCTGGTTTCACTGAAGTTCTTGCAAGAACACAAAAAAAGCTCTTAAAAGACAGAAACAGGCAGAAAAAGATGCTGGTAGGAACACTTCTGATACTACCAGGATGACAAGGTCTCGAGCAGGCCTAGTAATGGTTCCAAATGAAGCTTTTATATTGGAACGTTAGAGGCCATGGTAATCTGGATACCATGCTAGTGATCAAAAAACTAGTTAATGTTCATAGGCCTGATTTTCTTTTTATTTCTGAACCTTGGATTGCTTCTGCTGATTTACCTCTCAGTTTTTTGAAATCTTTAAATCTGAGAATTTTTGCTGAGAATAATAGGAATCACCTCCTTCCTAATCTCTGGTGCTTGTGCACTGAGCATTATACTCCTACTGTAATTGCCATCTCCAGCCAACAAGTCTCCTTTTCAATTGATGTGGATAGTAATACTTTATTTTTGTCTGCCATTTATGCATGTACAGACGACATTGTTAGAAGATCTCTTTGGACTGAATTACATGTTTTGCAGCATTCCTATCAGGCTCCTTGGTGCTTTATTGGTGATTTCAATACTATTCTTGGTGCTCATGAGTATAGAGGTAGGTGTCTGCCTCACAAACTTTCCTCTACTAAGTTTCAAACCTGGACGGATATGGATAATCTCATTCATGTGGATACCTCTGGATCACAATTCACATGGTGTAATGGCAGAAAGAAAACTCACTGTACTGAGAAGAGACTAGATGGAGACATCTACAATGTTGATTGGATGCATCATTGGCCTAGTGTTGCTTGTTGCACACTCACCAAAAGTAAGTCTGACCACTTCCCCATTCTCCTAAACTATCAGAATACTCAGAAGTTACATAGTACTCATTTTAAATTTAAAAAAATGTGGATCAGCCATCCAGACTGTATAAATATTATTTCTGAGGCTTGGATGGCTCCTGTGTATGGCTGTCCTATGCATATTTTGTCTCAGAAGCTCAAAAATGTGAAAGCCAAACTTAAGGATTGGAATTGGCGTATTTTTGATGACATTCATTTAAAAGTTAAGAAGGCTATTGATGATGTAGACTGCATTCAAAAGTTAATCAATGACCAAGGACCTGATGATGATTTGGAGCTCAAGGAAAGATCTGCTCAAGTGAATCTTCAGCAAGCATTGCTCTATGAAGAAGAATTCTGGCATGAAAAAGCTAGAGTCGATTGGTTTCTTCAAGGAGATAGATGTAACGCCCTGATTTTCACGTTTTCTAATTCTTTAGTATTTTAATGTCTTTATTTTATTCGAGGTCTTAGGAATAGAAATAAAATATTCCGAGACCATAGTCATGCTCGACGATATCGTAAGAAGCTACGATTAAGTTTTGAGTCGAAAACTCAAACGGAGTCCGGTCTGCGTTTTTACACTGACAGTATGATTTTACTGCTCAGAAGACCTTAGATGGACCCGTGAACGAGACAATAAGTCTTAGAATTCGATTATCTACGTTTTGGTTAAATTTCGTAAAAATTTCAGAAAAATCATTTCCTGACCTTCGTTCGGGCGGAATCCTCAATCGGGTGACGAACGGAGCCACATATGGATTTACCGGGACTCGCCAACAGATAATCTTGTTATCACATCATCCCAGGACACTTGGGAGAGTATGCCAGAGTATGACGTTCGGAAATATCTGGAAGCAAAATGACCAAAATGCCCCTAACCTTAGTCTTCTACACTTTTACCATTATACCCTTTTGGCAAATGACCTTTTTACCCTTAAGTGAACTTTTAAGAGGCTGAACTCAGCCCCTCACTTCATCATTTTCGCACAGCCCCTCACCCCATAGAGTTCCATAGTTGTTCTTGAGAGAAAACTCCATTTTCACCTAGAAAAGCTTGAGTTTTGTGGGAATCACTTGATTCCTTGAGCAATCTTTCTTCATTTCAAGGTAAGATCACTTCTATGATCTCTTAGCTTCTTGAATCTTTCTTTATTTCAAGATCAATCTTCATTTTCATGAAAATAATTTCTTAGATCCAAAACTTTGAAAATCCATAGGAAATTGTAGAAAAATCCTTTTGAGGTAAGACCAAGTTCTTTGAACTCACATCATCAATCTCTACCTAAACCTAAGAGCTTATGATTCAACTCTCATCATAGCTCAAAAAGCATTTTTGGCCGAACCCTTTTGGGTGATGATGAATAGTGTTTTCATCAAGTTTTGATTTTTAACACTTGATTTCATCCTTAACTTTCCTAATGCCTTTGAATCCATGAAATGGAAAACCAAAACCAATTCCTAACCTTTTTAACCTAGGGTGGCCGAAATCCTCTTTGTTAGGATAGTTGAGATTGGTTTTGATTGTTGTTTAATGTTGGTTGTTGTGTTGTTGTAGTGGTTGACGATTGCCAGGAGGTTCACAAACCGATCAACTGACTTTGATCCGGGAATCTGCTCATCAAGAGGTATGGGGAGAAGAACCTCATCACACCAAGATGGTGGTAGTGAGAATGGTTGTTTAATTTTATGTGTGGGTGAAACCCTTTAGTTTGGGTTCACTTTGTTAAGTTTTGTTAAGTTCTCTTGGAGAATAAGATTGTCATGATAAGTTTATGCTTGAGTATGTTGTAGTGTGCTTTAGCATATGTTGATGAAGATATGATTGAATGAAAATCATTTCCATGTATGTTGAAAAACCTACTATGATCACTAGATCAAGTATGGACTTTTATTGTTTGATTATGAGACCATGATGTGTGATGGATATGTTTGATTATGATGTAGTAATGTGTATTGTGGTTTACCATAATTGTGTGAGATTTTGAGCTACATTTGCTTTGTTGGTGAAGTAGAGTCTCCATTTTTCATTGGAGTAGGCTTGTGGCCTTAGTAAGAGGAAAATATAAGAACATATGTTATTCTTGTTTTGGCAAAGTTTTGATGCAACAAAACATGATTTCATAACCTAGGATTTCAAAGAGAAACAAAAGTGATTTTTGATCCAAAGATCAAATGAAGTTTTAACCTTTAAAATGTGTCATCAAAGTGGGAAAATGTCTTTTCTTTAGCCATAGGACTTTTAATCAAACTAAGTGTTTAAAAAGAAGAATTAATGAAGGAGTTAGGAAAAAAGGAGAAACAGGGCACTCGCCCAGCGAACCCCGTCTCGCCTCGCGAGACAGAGGGAAGATAAGGCATTCGCCAGGCTAACATTACCTCGCCCCGCGAGACAGTGGACTAGCCCGAGCAACAAAGATGAAATTTCTCGGCCTCGCGTCGCGAAGTCATCTCGCCTCGCGAACCGCCTAAGCACCAAAGATGGAATTTCTCGGCCTCGCGTAGCGAAGCAGTTCTCGCCCCGCGAACCGCCTAAATGGTGAAGATGCAGCTTCTCTGCCTCGCGTCGCGACATAATCCTCGCCTCGCGGAGCAGAAAGACTGTCTGAATAGAAAAGATCACTTCTCTGCCTTGCGTCGCGATACAATCCTCGCCTCGCGAAGCAGAAGGACTTTCCAAGCAGTAAAGATAACTTCTCAGCCTCGCGTCGCGACATAGACCTTCGCCTCGCGAGAAATGGTTTGTTTATAAAGAGTGTTTTTCAACTCAAACTGTAAAGTTTTACGTTTTAAAAACCTAAGTTAAGTAATTGACTTAGAGTTGAAAACAAGGGATAATTAAGTATGGTATGTAGTGGAACAAGACCACATGCTATACCATTGATGACTTAATACATCAATGACTTCATAAGACATAAACACAAACATGAAATGTTTTGGGTTTTGAAACAGTAGTTCGATGATGGACCGGTGATTCGGACCCCGATTAGTCGTTCAATTGTTTCAGTCTTGTGATGACTCGATCCCGGAGGGATCACGAGATTTATCCGGTGGATAAAGGTTTTGTTTTCAAAAGACGCGTATAGTTCCTAAGGAAGAGAACCTTAGTAGACTTCGAGGTTTATCCGGGGGATAGACATTGCTTGATCGCATCTGCTTTGTGTAAGCATTGGCATTTCATTTGCATAGTTGTAAGGCCTTGAGCCTAGGAGTTGAGCTTACACATTGATGCGGGTGCGAATCTTACGGTGACGATCTTCAATGGTCTTTTTGGAGGTATCAGGGTTGGAAGGGCTTACATGTGACTAGTTGGTAGCTCTTCTGTGTCGTGGCGAATCCGTGCAATACACTGATATCCTCTACTAGATGTCGTACTTTTCATGTTTGGTCGAGAGTGTTTCCGTAAAAGCCAGATACGTGCACGTTACGAATGTTGTAGCATCTTGCCCAAGGCTGGCGCGCACGGAACATGTCCTCCCATTCACTCTCTCCGAATGTTTTGTTAGCTCCATGGAGTAGGGGTCAGAGTAGTACCCAGTGACATTGACATTGAGTCATATACATTGCATTGCATTGCATGGCTATTGATGTTTACATTTACTGTCATACATCGTTGTACTGTTTAAGAATACCTTATTTTATGCTGTTAACTGCTTAGCATGATATTATGCTGTCAACTACTTAATATGTTTGACATTGAGAATTCTTGTAAGCATGTTGGGTACGCTGTTACCCGGTGAGTCATCCCGTTTTTACTATTGCTGTTTTGCTGTGTTGATGAACGGGAATCTCACGCATATCTGTATGTTTTCTGTTGGTACTTGCTGTTGCTGTTTTGAACAGATGGACGTGACGATTGTTCAGTCCAGTAGTTTCCTTGAGCTCTGAGGCGGACCTTCTTTTTGTGGTCTAGTTTTGTTGTCGGCCAGACTATGTCAGTTTTTGTAGCACCTTTTGGGAGCTACGACTCCTAGTACTTATTGTATCAGTTATACATTAGACTTATGTCTGTATATAGTATTATTCCTTTTTCTGTTTATGTCCCTGTATTTATTATGCATATTGTTCTAGAAATGTATGGCGAACCTAAGTTCGTTATTAGTATTATTTACCTTTGCTAAATCCCATTGCATCTTGTGAAAAGAAAAAAAAAAGAAAATCGTATTTTCCGCATTAAGAAATATTTTCGACCTTATAAACGTTCGGGAATGTGACACTCGGGAAAGGGTGTTGCAATAGAAATACTGCCTTTTTTCACAGAATGGCCAAAGTTAAGTCTAGCACTCAAAGGATTTCTTTTCTCAGACATGCTGACCAGATTTTTGAAAACACTGCTGTGATTGAGGACCATGTTCTCACTTACTATATGGGCATGTTTGCCTCAGATAACTCTTGCAATAGGTCTAATCTTATTAATGAGGTGATCCCTAGTATTGTTACTGATCAGGATAACCAAAGTCTCACCATTTTGCCCTCATTTGATGAAGTCAAGAATGTTGTTTTCTCCCTAAACAGCAACAGTGCTCCAGGCCCGGATGGTTTTGGTGGACTTTTTTACCAAACTTACTGGGAGGTTATAAAAGACGATGTCTATAAAGCAACTGTGCAGTTCTATTAAAAGGGTTGGATCCTACCTAATCTAAACTCTAGCTTGGCTGTTCTGATTCCTAAAATCGATGGTGCTGACATAATTGAGCAATTTAGACCTATAGCCATGGCTAATTTCCAGTTTAAGATCATTACTAAGATTCTAGCTGATAGGTTAGCACTAATTGCTCCTAAAATTATTTCTCCCAATCAGAGAGGCTTTATTAAGGGTAGCTAGATCTCTGAGTGTATTTGTCTGGCTTCTGAATGCATTAATTTGTTGCACAAAAAAGCCTTCGGTGGCTAATTGGCATTGAAGATCGACATCAAGAAGGCTTTTGATACTTTAGATTGGGATTTTCTCTTGGATGTTCTGGCTGCTTTTGGTTTTAACTCAATTTTCTATGCTTGGATCAGAAACATTCTTCATTCTGCTAAATTATCCATTTCAGTAAATGGAAATTCTGTTGGCTTTTTCAATTGTAAAAGAGGGGTTAGGCAAGGAGATCCATTATCTCCTCTTCTTTTCTGTTTAGATGAAGAAGTTTTGAGTAGAGGCATTAATAAGTTGGTTTCAGATAGTAATTTTCAACTTATGTCTGGTCCAGGAGGTGTCTCTATGCCTGGTCATATCTTGTATGCAGATGATGTGATGATTTTCAGTAGGGCGAGTAAGAAAAGTATGGAAAGTATCATTAATTTATTCACTCAGTATGCTTCTATTTCTGGTCAAGTTATCAGTCCTGAGAAGTCTAAATTTTATGCTGATAACATGAGCAATGCCAGACTGCAGCAAATCTCTGCTACCTTAGGATTCTCCACAAGTAATCTGCCATTTCCTTACCTTGGTGTTCCTCTCTTTAAAGGGAAACCTAGAAGGATGCATCTGCTGCCTATAGCTGAGAGAATTAAGTGTGAACTTACTGTTTGGAAAGGATCCTTGCTCTCCATCATGGGAAGGGTCCAACTGGTTAAATCTGTGATCCATGGTATGATCATTTATAGTTGTAGGATTTATGGCTGGCCTATCAATTTATTAAACTCTTTAAACAGGTGGATTAAAAATTTTATTTGGTCAGGGGACACTAATACTAAAATAATAGTTACTGTGGCTTGGAGTACATTGTGTCTTCCTGTGAATGATGGTGGTCTTGGTATCAGGTCTATTAAGGATATCAATCAAGCTGGTCTTCTTAAGTTGGCCTGGGAATTTACTCAATCTAACAGTCTGTGGTGTACTTTGTTGAGAACTAGGGCTCTCAGGAATTATGCTCCTCACTCTAATCACATTACTTCTTTTATTTGGCCTGGAATCAGGTATTGCCTCTCGGATGTTTTGCATAATTCTACTTGGCAGATTGGGGATGGCTTGAGTATAAATTTCTGGAATCATAAGTAGCTTTCCAATACTGTGGTCAATTTGCTTTCCATTCCTCATGAGCTGCATAACTGCTTGGAAGCTAGAGTTTCTGATTTTATTGTGGATGGCAAATGGAAAATTCCAACTTTTATCTGCAACAATTATCCTGGTCTGGTTGCTGAGATTATAACAATTGTAATCCCTTCTACCCCTGGACCTAATCATCTGAGGTGGAATTTGACTAATTCAGGTTGCTTGACATTTAAGGATGCTTATATGCTCCAAACGTCACCTACAAACCCTTCTTCCTTGAATGCTTTGATCTGGAGAAAGTGCATCCCCCTTCTAAGTCATTTATTTTGTGGAGAATCTTACATAACAAAATGCCAACTGATGGAAACCTTTGGGCTAGAGGATGTACCATAATCTCAATGTGTAGTCTTTGCAATGCTGCTGCTGAGTCTACTAGACAACTTTTCTTGGATTGCAAGTTTGCTTGATCTCTTTGGAACTGGTTGGAAACTTATATTGGTTGTTGCATTGATACTTCTGATTTCAGGCACCTTTTTAAAATTCTTGATAGAGGTTGGGGTAGTCATGCCTCTGATGTGGTTTTGGCTGCTATTACTTATATTATTTGTGCGATTTGGCTATGCAGGAACAATCTCAAGTTCAATGATAAGAATTGTACTTTACAAGCTGCTAAAAACCTTATTCTTGCTCAGGTTTCTTTGGCTGGAAATCATAGCTCTGGAAAAATGAAGAACTCTGTCAGTGATCTTGTCTTGCTTAAGCATTTTATGATCTCTTCTCATTCTGTACAGGCCCCTTCTATCAAGGAAGTCTTTTGGCATACTCCATTGATCAATGAGATTAAATGCAACATTGATGGTGCTGCATTAGGTTGTCTAGGGACTGCTGCAGCTGCTGGCATCTTTAGGGACATGCATGCTAACTGTCTTGGCTACTTTGTTGAAGGCCTTGGCATTGCTTCTGCTCTGCATGCTGAACTTTCAGCTGTTATGCAAGCTATTGATCTTGCCTATTCAAAGGGTTGGATTAATCTTTGGATTGAAAGTGATTCTAAACTTGTTGTTTCAGCTTTCTCTAATGTTGATATTGTCCCTTGGAGGTTCAGAAACCGTTGGCGTAATTCCTTGGATCTTTCCAAAAGAATGAATTTCAGAATTTCTCACATATATAGAGAAGGGAACACATGTGCTGATAAATTGGCTTCCCATGGCTTATCTTTCTCTGGTTTTCATTGGTTGCATCCGGCTCCTTCCTTTCTTGGAGTAGACCATACTAGCAATAAAAATGGCTATCCTAATTATAGATTTTCATAAACTTTGCATGGTCTTTCACTTGCCTTGGGCTTAGGGATTGTATTTTAGGATCTTCTCTTTCCTTCACTGGATTGTTTTTGTATTTCTTTTGCATGAGTTTTGGCATAATGTCCCCTCATGGTCCCTTGTTCCTTTCTTCATTTTTATTAATAAACCTTTAAAGGGACAGTACTCTTTTTCCTACTTAATGGTTTTATCCCTAAGGTGGGTTTTCCATTAGTAGGTTTTAACGAGGCTCTTTCCTTGTCTTTATAAAAAAAAAAAAAAAAGAATTCACTTTCAAGATTCACTAATGGAAGAAAGAACTTGAATACTTTACTAGGAAAGCAACAATCTCCTCTTATTAAAACTGGAATTGGTTACAATCCTATTAATAAGAGAGTGGCACATAAAACCATCTTTGTACCTTGTAGTAAATTTAAGAAATCAAAAGTTACATGTCATTATTTTTATAAATCTGGACATATAACACCCACATGCTATATTAAGAAAATAGGTCTTGAAAAGGCTAAAATGAAGTGGATTCCTAAAAGAATGTCAAGCAGTAATGATCATGAAGGATTCAAAGGTTTTTGGATCCTAAGAAATCTAACTTAATAAATTAAGTTTAAAGATGTAATCGACTATCGATAAATATTAATCGACTACCTCTGTCATTTCAGAAGCAAAGAGCTTCTGTTTGTTTATGTGCATTTTATAGGGGGTATTTGGGTCGAATTTTGATGCATTTAAAGATAAATATTATTGTATTTCACCCTTTTACATAAGTTTTGACAGAATTGAAGTTCAGATGCAGTTTAATGGAATGTTGAAGAAAAGCGAAGGTTTTAGAGCTGAAACTGGTAGAACACAGAAGTTCTGAGGTTAGAACGGCCATGCCATGCGAGAGCACGCCCGTGCTAACCTTCCAAATCCATTCATCCAAACAAAGCCTTACAAAAATACTTAAAGCTGACCTCTGGAGGCTTAGCACGGCTGTGCCATGCAAGAGCATTCCCATGCCACATTGAAGAAAAGCTTGACTCAGAGAAGCAAGGCCTGACAAAAGCTAGCACGGTCGTGCCATCAGGAGAGCACGCCCGTGCTACAGTTCGTGCACTAGAACGTTGTTCTACGAAGTTAGTAAGCCCAGACATATTTGAGCTTGGCCTGATATGCTGAAGAGCACGCCCGTGCTGACTGAAGAGTACGGCCGTGCCACCTGATTGGCATGCCCCCGTGTTGATGGCGTAGAAGACCTAATTCAAGGCCCAGTCCACAGATTTTGTTATAAATAGAGGCCTTCAGTGCCACTTTAGAGACATCTTTGAATCTTTTGTACATCTTATTATTCTTCCATCTCTTTATTTCATTGAGTATTATACTACTTGTTTTAGTCTTTTAGTTTATAGTTTGGATTTCCAGAGTAGGATTTGGAACCTGGAAATTAAGTTGTAGACAACTTCTCCCTTTTCAATTATCCAGGATATGTTTTCCAATGTTGAACATGGTTTTGTCTCTTATTATGAGTAGCTAAATTCACCACTAGAGTCATGGTGGATCTTGCGTTAGTAGATACCTTTTTCGCTATGTCTTAGCTTTAATTCAATTCTATTTGGTTTCAAGTTGCAATTTGAATAGTGTTATTCTGTAGTTCTTCATCCCATACTAGGATTGCACACCATTTGTGTGCTCTTAATCAATTGATTGATATTTTGGCTATCAAGCCGAATTACATTGGTAGATCTATAGGATAACCAGGGTTTAATATCTAGATTTGACATAACATGATTTACTCCTTTCAATCATTCAACTTCTTTGCACTTAATGCTTTCTAATCATTTAAACTCTTTGCTTGACAACCATTGGATTCATTTGGGGAAAAGAATATTGATTACCTGACAAACAATTAATAGTTTTCATAGAGGGATTGATATTCGAAAAGCAACTGCGAATATGAATAGAATTAGGATTTGGGGGTATCGAAAGCACAAGTGAAACCAAGGCTCTAGGCTCTTTACTCTTGATTTCTAAACTCTCTTGTTATTCTTCTTTTATCATCTTTTACCATTGCTCTATTATTATTCATTTTATAAGTTCTTGATTATTCTGAATAGCATAAGAATTTCCCTATTCCAGTACTTGCTTTATCACTTACTTATCTAAATTAGTCTCTTGGGTATGATATCTGGATTTCCGTCCTATATTACTTCTGCGACAGGGTACACTGCACTTAAGTGTGTTTTGAACGCAACAAGTTTTTGGCGCCGTTGCCGAGGATTAATTTTTGATATTTTGTGATTTTAGTAATATTGGAAGAAAAGAAATCCTAGTTACTTTAGACATTTTTTTATTTATTATTATTTTATTTATCTTTCCCTGAATACTTCCCAACAATGCGCTTCTAATGGATTTTATTTTGCAGTTGGGGAAGCAAGAAGAACCATGGAAGAGAGAATAACTCTTGGAGATTATTTCACTATCAGTGACTGTGGTGTGTGGGTGCAGAAGCCAGCAAGCAATCCTTGAACTAATTTTTGGAGCAAATCCAACTGGGACCAATATGATTATGTCTACGAGCCACCTAACTTGAAAAATCAGTGGCCAAGACAAGAAGAGCAAGAAATAGTCTGGGGCGAGTTTATGGAGCGGATCAAAAACCAATTCAAAACTACGGAGGCTCAATTAGAGACTCAACTCTCCAACATGTCTACGATGTTGTCTCCGTTAGCCCAAAAATCATTGGTCCCTCAAGTTAGCTTAATCTGGAGGAAGAAGCCCAAGATGTCACTTTCCAAGATGCCATCAAAACAAATGAAGAGCTTGAAGAGGAGCAGCTTTACCAACTTTGGAAAAATATCCCTTCTGAGGAAATTGGAGATAAGCAACTTCACCAATTTTTGATGAGTATCATTCCACTCATTGGCGGACAAACATCCACAGAAGAAGTTCCTACTGAAGGGAACAACTCTGAAGCTCAGACACAACCGTACATAGCTAACAGTGTGCCAGAAGAGTTAGTTGATAGGACCACAGAAAAAGAAGAAGCTCTTGCTGGAGAAAGCAAGTCTGGTGGTGAGCACGGCAGTGTACCAGTTGAAGCACAGCTGGGCACCACTCCCGGTGAGCCAAAAACAGTAAAAATCAATAGTGAGCCAGAAAAGATTCTCTTAGCCATTGGTGATGCTAAAATTGAAGTTAAAAAGGGGAAGGTAACATTAAATAGTTGTACGAAAGAGGATGTTTTAAAAATGTTATATTCTAAAAATCCCTCTCAATATTTCTCTCCTTTGATTTCTTCTTATTCTGCTTATGATGATGTGGTTGTTGCTAACAACTTTGAGTGTGTAAGGATGCGAAAAGAAAATCTTATCTTGCAAGATCTGAAAATATTGGTGGATGATGAAAAAGCAAAAATGTCATCGTCTTTAGAAGCACATCCACGAAGGAGAAAATGGAAAATTAACATAAACTAGATGGTAAGGAAGCAAAGAAGGGGCAATACGTTAGATGCTAAATTTGCACTTAGAGAGCCCCATGATTGATCACCTTTGAGGTACCGTCAAGCTAATGACATTGGCAACCCGAGTTATTTTATTTATTTTGTTATCTTTTTGTTTTTAGATAGTTTATGTTATTTTATTTTTAGCATAGTTTATTTTATTTATTTTTAGGATAGTTTATTTTATTTTTAGGATAATAAAAAAAAAAATTCTCTTCTCCTTTCCCTCTCCACTTGTATTTTATGATTAAATGTGTTGCATTGAGGACACTACATAAGTTAAGTGTGGGAAGGAAAAATATATTCATATTTTTGATATTGCTGCATCCAATTATTTGGGTTATCTTTCTTTTAAAATTAAGGAAACCCCTTACAAAAATATTTTTTTGTCAAATTGCTTTGATAGTCCCATAAGTATGTTTGAAAAAAAAAAAATTGGTCTTTTGAAAACTAATAATTGGCAAAAAATTCTTTGATTGGATACTTTCCATTAGACTTAGCTTCTAAATGTGAGATTTGGGCTTTTTTAGGGTTAAGTTACATTGACAACATTATTTGATAATAACCCTTTTTCTTTGATGAGTGTGATTCTCAGGTACTATATTCTAAAACTTGTCCTGAGACCATCTCGAGGTGAATTTGATCTTTATGCATGTGGAACTCTGGTTGGGGCACTCTTAGGTATTTTTTCTAGCCCACATTTGAGCCTTTATTAAAATTCTCTTCTTTGGTCCCTATTCTAAAAATTAAAAATTATTTTTGGTGACCTCTTGGAAGTATAATGGAGCAACAATAGGGACGTGTGGTGGTGGATCTCTTTACAAAAATAAAATGTCAAAAATAAAGCTGGTAAAAAAGAAAAAAAAAACTACTTCTCTCTCTTCTCAAAAGAAAAAAATTTATATGAAAATAAAGTTAGAGAGAAGGCAAGAAAAATAAAAAGCTTATAGCAAAGGAAAGAAAAGAGGGAAAGATTGAAGAAAAGTAGTAGATCCTTGAAAACTTTGTGAAAAATGTGCCAATACACTTTATGTTCTTTTATGCTTCAAGTGGTTATTACTTTGTTTATTGATTTAGCCCTTTGACTATCCCTTTTCTTTCTCTATGTCACCTAACATTAATTCCCTGGCCCCCTTACAACCCTTGAAAGACCCCTTCCTTCTTCTGCATGTGTATGGATCATATTGTGGAGATTTGGTCAATGGAGAAGCATGTGATAATGGATTTATTTGAGAATCTTGAGTGCATTAAATATCTATACCCATTACACTGAGAGATTGCGAGTAGAGTGACCTTGGTCCTTTGAAAAAGTTTAATTTCAAGGAATTTAAAAGTTCCAATTGGGTAATCTCTTGACTTTCTTTTGAAAATTATACTTGTTTGACTATCTTCGCAATTTTGAAAACTCTGTTTTGGGTTCTCTTGATTTAAGTTTGAAGCTTCTTTTTGAAAATTATTCTTAAGCCAGATAATTGCTTGAAGGCAAGTAATGTTTAAGCGTGGGAAGTTTGATAAACCTCAATTTTGTGCATTTTATAGGGGGTATTTAGGTCGAATTTTGATGCATTTAAAGATAAATATTATTGTATTTTACCATTTTACTTAAGTTTTGACAGAATTGAAGTTCAGAGGTAGTTTAAGGGATTTTTGAAGAAAAGAGAATGTTTTAGAGCTTAAACTGCCAGAATACTGAAGTTCTGAGGTTAGTACGACTGTGCCATGCGAGAGCACGCCCATGCCATCCTTCCAAATCCATTCATCCAAACAAAGCCTTACAAAAATACTTAAAAGCTGACCTCTGGAGGCTTAGCACGGCCGTGCCATGCGAGAGAACGCCCGTGTCACATTGAAGAAAGACCCGACTCAGAGAAGCAAGGCCTGACAAAAGCTAGCACGGTCCCAATCTCAAAGAGCACGGCCGTGCCATCAGGAGAGCACGCCCGTGCTGCAGCCCGTGCACTAAAACGTTGTTCTACGAAGTTTGTAAGCCCTGACATATTTGAGCACGGCCTGATATGCTGAAGAGCACGCCCGTGCTGAGGGAAGAAAACAGCCGTGCCACCTGATTGGCACGCCCGTGCTGACGGCACAGAAGACCAAATTCAAGGCCCAGTCCACAGATTTTGTTTTAAATAGAGGCCTATTATGACACGTTAGTGACATCTATGAATCTTTTGTACATCTTATTATTCTTTCATCTCTTTATTTCTTTGAGTTTTATACTCTTATTTTAGTCTTTTAGTTTATAGTTTTGATTTCTAGAGTAGAATTTGGCACCTGAAAATTAAGTCGGAGACAACTTCTCCCTCTTCAATTATCGAGGATGCGTTTTCCCATGTTGAACTTGGTTTTCTCTATTATTATGAGAAGCTAAATTCACCACCAGAGTTGTGGTGGATCTTGTGTTAGTAGAAACCTTTTTCATTATGTCTTAGCTTTAATTCAATTCTATTTGGTTTAGAGGTTGCAATTTGAATAGTGTTATTTTGTTGTTCTTCATCCCATACTAGGATTACGCGCTCTTTGTATGCTCTTAATCAATAGGTTGATATTTTGGCTTTGAAGCCCAATTAAATCTTTAGATCTATAGGATAACCGAGGTTTAATATCTAGATTTGAGAAAACGTGATTTACTCCTTTCAATCATTCAACCTCTTTGCACTTTATGGTTTCCAATCATTTAAACACTTTGCCTGACAACCATTGAGTTCATTTAGGGAAAAAAAATATTAATTATCTGACAAACAATTAATAGTTTTCGTAGAGGGATTGATATTCGAAAAGCAACTGCGAAATTGAATAGAATTAGGATTTGGGGGGTATCGAAAGCACAAGTGAAACCAACGCTCTACACTTTTTACTCTTGATTTCTAAACTCCCCTTTTATTCTTCTTGATTTCTAAACTCTCCTTTTATTCTTCTTTTATCATCTTTTACCATTTCTCTATTTTTATTTATTTTCTAAGTTCTTGATTAATCTGAATAGCATAACGATTTCCCTATTCCAGTACTTGCTTTATCACTTAGTTATCTAAATTAATCTCTTGGGTACGATATCTGGACTTCCGTCTTATATTACTTCTGCGACAGGGTACACTGCCCTTAAGTGTGTTTTGAACGCAACAGTAATTGATTACATAAACAAAGTAGTCGATTACTACAACATTTTCTTATATTTTATGATTTCCCTTTACAAAAGATTTAGGTTCCTAAAAGAGTACCCAATTCTAACTCTCAAGGACCCAATCCCAAATTGGGTACCTAAAATTATAAATCTTGTTTTGTAGGTATGCTTGAAAACCAAATGCAAAAAATGGTATTTGGATAGAGGATGTTCGAAGCATATGATTGGAACCATCTCCAAGTTCACACATTTGTCTCCAAGAAGAGGTGGACAGGTAACATATGGAGACAATAATACGGGCAAAATACTTGGAGAGGGTAAAATAGGTATCAATTCAACATGCATAGAAAATGTTTTATTAGTTGATGGTTTAAAACATAATTTGCTTAGTATTAGTCAATTATGTGATAAGGAACACAAAGTTGTGTTTGATAAAAAAATGTTGCATGATAGAAACCATACTTGATAATGAAGTAAAGTTTGTAGGTAAAAGACTAAACAATATATACATGCCTGATTTGGATGATGTCTCAAAATCAAATATACAATGCTTATTGAGTAAAGATAATGAGGCGTGGCTGTGGCATAGAAGATTTGCACATATTCACGTGGATCATCTAAACAAGTTAATTTCAAAAAATTTAGTCATAGGGCTTCCTAAGCTCAAATTTGAAAAAGAAGGCCTATTTGATGCTTGTAAACAGGGCAAACAAACTAAAAAAAGTTTTAAGTCGAAGAATATTGCTTCAACAAATAGGCCCTTCCAATTGGTGCATATGGATTTATTTGGTCCTTCTAGAACAATGAGCCTAGGAGGAGATTATTATGATTTAGTTATCGTTGATGATTTTTCTAAATTCACTTGGACATTATTTCTACCTCATAAAAATGATGCATTTCATGCATTTATGAAATTAGCAAAGCTAATTCAAAACGAAAAAGACTTGAAAATAGCATGCATAAGAAGTGATCATGGAGGTCAGTTTGAAAACCATGAATTTAATGACTATTGTGATGAACATGGCATTGAGCATAACTTTTCATCCCCTAGGACCCCTCAACAAAACGGTGTTTTTGAGCAGAAAAATAGATCCCTAGAGGAATTGGCTAGGACTACGCTAAATGAAACAAACTTACCAAAATATTTTTGGACGGATGCGGTAAACACTGCTTGTTATGTAACAAATAGAATATTAATAAGACTTATCATTAAAAAACCACCTATGAATTATATAAAGGGAGAAAGCCCAACATTTCACACTTGCATGTTTTTGGTTGTATATGATTTGTATTGAATAATGGAAAAGATAATCTAGGAAAGTTTGCTGCTAAAGTGGATGAAGGAATCTTCCTAGGCTATGCTAAATCAAGTAAAGCCTTTAGAATTTATAATAAAAGGACTTTGACTATTGAAGAATCTATTCATGTTTCTTTTGATGAGACTAATCCCCAAAAAGATGGGAAAGATATTGTTGATGATTTTGTAGTTATTCCACACAATTCAATTGAAGGTCACCAAAACACAATTCGTGAAGTAAACCCTCAAGATCCAAATCAAAAAGGTCAAGATCAAGAACTTCCTAAGGACTAGAGAATTGTCAAAGATCATCCTCTTGATAATGTGATAGGTGATATCACAAAAGGGGTAACTACAAGATCATCATTAAGAGAACTTTGCAATTACATGTCATTTGTATCCCAAGTAGAACCTAAAACTATAAATGATGCACTGCTAGATGAACATTGGTTAGTAGCTATGCATGAAGAAATAAACCAATTTGATCGAAATGAAGTTTGGGAATTAGTTCCATGACCTAAAAACAAGCAAATAATTGGAAATAAATGGGATTTTAGAAATAAGTTAGATGAAAATGGGATAATAGTGAGAAATAAATCTAGAATAGTTGCAAAAAGGTACAATCAAGAAGAAGGAATAGACTATGATGAAACATATACTTTGCTAGCAAGATTAGAAGCAATACGCCTTTTACTTTCATTTGCATGCTTTATGAATTTCCAATTATATCAAATGGATGTAAAAAGTGCTTTTCTAAATGGGCTAATCAATGAAGAGGTATATATTGAACAACCTCCCAATTTTGAAAATTATGAAAACTCGAACCATGTTTTTAAACTAAAAAAAGCTCTCTATGGTTTAAAACATGCTCCACGAGCTGGGTATGAGAGACTAAGTAAATTCTTAATTGAAAACGGGTTTCATAGAGGGAAGGTTGATACAACACTCTTCATTAAAAGGAAGAATCAAGATATATTAATTGTACAAATATATGTGGATGATATAATATTTAGAGCTACTAATGATCTTTCGTGTAAGAATTTCTTAAAGCTAATGCAAAGTGAATTTGAGATGTCTATGATGGGAGAGTTGACATTCTTCCTTAGTCTACAAATTAAACAAACTCCACAAGGTATCTTCATCAACCAATCCAAGTATTGGAAAGAATTACTTAAATGATTTGGTATGGATGGAGCCAAACACGTCGCAACACCTATGGGCACCTCAACCTATTTGGATGAGGATGAAGGTGGAAAGCCCATTAAACAAACAAAATATCGAGGTATGATCAATTCTCTTTTGTATTTAACCGCAAGTAGAGTCGATATCATGTTTAGTGTTTGTATGTGTGCAAGATACCAAGCTAATCTTAAAGAGTCTCACTTAACCGCTGTTAAACGAATATTAAAATATTTGGTGGGAACAACTAATATGGGTTTATGGTATCCTAAAGGTTTATCTTGTCAATTCATTGGTTATTCCGATACCGACTTTGCCGGTTGCAAGTTGGCTCGTAAAAGCACGAGTGACTCTTGTCATCTCTTTGGTGAGTCACTTGTTTCTTGGTATAGCAAGAAACAAGTTAGTGTTGCATTGTCAACCGCCGAAGCTGAATACGTAGCTGCCGATAGTTGTTGTGCTCAAATACTATGGATGAAACAACTACTACTAGACTATGGCATAACCTTAGATCATGTCCCAATACCATGTGATAACACAAGTGCTATCAATACTACTAAAAATCTAATTCAACATTCACGAACCAAGCACATAGAAATAAGACATCACTTTATTCGTGATAATGTTCAAAAAGGTGATTGCATCATAGAGTTTGTAGAAACAAATAAACAACTAGTGTAACATCCTGTTTTCTTGATTAGTGTGTGGGGGATAAGTTAAGAATATTTAAGGGCTTAATTATTTTATTTATTGGTTGAGGAAGATATGGTCCAAATTTGAGACAATTTGGCCTTGAAACGAGCTCAGAAAGTGGAAAAACTTGAAAGAACGGGTCTAGAAAATGAAAGAACGGTAATCGATCAATTAATTATTAATGGAGGGTAAGAATATTAAAATTAGAAAAGGACTTGAGTGCAATAGGATTTTAGGGATAGCCTACAAATAATACATAAAATATTCCTGTAGTGGGTTATACGGGAAATTACGGAAGCAAATACCCGAGCGTGCCGATAGGGCAATGCGTGGCGACACATGTTGCGACCAGGAGGGAAGTGGCCATAATGGCGCCACCTCACACTCCACTACCTAACCTTTAAACATGACACATAATACCTAAGCTAACTAAACTTATGACACCTAATTACTTAACACATCTAAAATTGTGACACCTAAACATCTAATAAACTTGGATACCAAAGGTTGTTCTTAATATAAACAAAATGAAAGAAAATGAATGTCCATATTATTATTAGAATCCAAGAGTGAGCACAAGAACAAGGAAAGTAAGAAGAAAAAAAGAAAGTCACCATTGTTGCACTTTGAGAGCTTGGTTGGAGTGGTTTCGGTCATCGGAATTTTAAACCGATCACGTATTCAGGTTCGTAGCTTTGACGCCTTCGTACTTCTACTTTTGTATGTGAGTATCATCAAGGTAATTAGGTGTCGACATTGTCGACATTTACCTTTTTTAGTCATTCAATTCCATTTCTTCCTCATTCTCTTTCCCGATATCGTTTTCGGTGCATTTTAGGCTTTTACGAGTTTTTCTGCCAAATAAGTCTATCGGGAAACCGACCGTGGGATCCAAGGTGGGTCTGACTTTGCAGTGTAAAGATGCTATTCTCGTAAGCCTTTCCTTCATTTTCATGCCTTGATTCAAATCGGTTCATTGATAGGAACCCTGTTGTTGATTCTGGGGTTGTTTTGGCTTTCTGGCTATTTTTGGACCTCGTGCATGTGCTTGGGGCTATTTTTGGTCCAATTCACATGGCGGGGGTGTCAATGTCATATTAGAAGTCATTGATGGAAATCGCGCCGAGGTTCAAATGGGTAGTGCGGACAAGTTCGGGAGCTTTACGGGAAAGCATGCATTTTCAGGTGGGGGAAAGAATCACACTCGTCGGGGAGGCAAGAGTAGAGTAGAATACATTGATATGCATAAGGGATCCTAAACCCTACTAGTGGTAGAGTAACCGACAACACCTAAGTCCACATTTGCAATTACCGTAATAGTGGTACCAATGTAGGGTCATGCATTGTAGATTTATTACCGTAGGTTGGTGCTATGTTGATTGAGGTCGTATGTTTAACATGCTCATATGTTTGCTATGATGTGATTGTGGATATGTGTTTTATCATGATTATGAAAAGGTGCTTTATTGTCTTAATTGGTGATATTGTGATAATATGCTTTATTCCTCATTTGATGATATGATGATAACATGTTATGAGATAACATGATATTGCATATATGATTGTTGGTCTGCCTAGAGCTAAGAGGTGATCATTATGAACTAAGTGATGTGTGGGATAAGATCATTTCGTGGTAATAAGCTATTATACTCAACCTGATGAAATAATTGAGGACTATGGATAGTCGTGAACACTCTACTTGGTAGGGAGTATTGGTATTCAGTGTGTCAGGTGACGAGTTTGAGTTACTATGATATCTATCGGAATGGGTCATGAGGATTCATGCTAGATTGCATTGTGTGGTGATGTCACATCCGCATAGATCTGGAATTACGCGAGGTCAAACCGGAACCACAAATAGATGCTTGGTAGGTCTTGCAAAACCCGCCAAAAATGGCATAAGGTATGTATATATATATATATATATATATATATATATATATATAGAGGAAAAGTTAATATTTGTTTATCATGTTATTAATTATTTATAATATGAGGATATTTGTAGAATGCAAATAATAAGTACTAATATGCTTAAACAATTCGAATAAAATAAAATAAAATTATTAATCATGATAAAGGTATGTACATGTTACCTTTTTACCCAAGTGCTAAGTTATGAGTTAACTTAACATACCAAGGGCTTTTCAGTAAAGTGATAAGGTATAAATAGTTAGAGAAAGGAGGCCTAGGGTGGGGGCAACCATTAGCAACCCTAGCAGAAAAGAAAAGGTGAAGAAGAAGAAAGAAAAGAAGGAGAAGAGGAAAGAGTAGCCACAGCAGAAGGAGAAAGAAAAGAGATATTCATAAACTTCAAACAAGGTGAGGGATTTGTGATTTATTTTAGGTAATTTTCATAGGTGTTAGAATGAGATATGAAATGAGTTGGTGATGATTGAAATAATGATGTTTGTGAGTTGCTTAGGGTGAAATTCTTTCAGGAAATTCATTTGGAACATGTGTAGGTTGATTAATCTTTGATTTATATGTTGTTGGCGAGTTGTTATAGTTGTTTGTTGGGGAAAAACATGAAAATATAATTTTGGGGCGAAAATGGCGTAATAGCAGTGTCCTGCTGTGTTTTTGCAATTTTCATCCAGCGCTGGGCGCCCCTTGTGCAGTGCTGGGCGCTGGAGGACCCGAAAGGGGGTCTGGGAAGATGATACCAGCGCTAAGCGCGCGATACATAGCGCTGGGCGCTATAGACAGAGACAACAAACTTTAAACATTCATAACTTTTTCATTTACAATCTGTTTTGGAAAAATGACCCTTTGTTGGAAAGCGTTGTGAATGTACTTTCATATGAAACTTGTTTGAAGCTAAAATTCCAAGTATGTTGAAAGTTATGATCAAAATAGTGATCAAAGGTCAATGTTTTGATCTCTAAAATGTGTTGTTTTGCTCATTAGAGGTGTGAAAGGTTGGATATACTTATTTGTTATGAATTATACAATAATAAAAGGGTTTTAAAGAGTGGAACCTAATGTATTTGATACCTTATTGTAAATTTGTTGAGGTGAGTTAGGTAAATGGTGGATTTGGTGTAAGGTTAGTTATTATCATGTCTAGCTTCATTATAAAAAGAATAATATATTTCTTGGATTTTATGTGATGATTTGAGATGCTTAAAGATTGTGAACCTATGATAGTTAGATGATATTATGAATTATAGATTTTAATGAGATGTTTTGATGAGTTACTATGAGTGAACAACATTGCGGACTATATGTTTATAGGATATGAGATTATTAAACACAAAGGGTTAGAGAGGAATATATGAAGACTGAAATAGAGTTATATGACGGTGATTTAAATAAATGTGGTGGTATGATTATTATATGGTACAAGTGTTTGTTTAGAGCGTGATAAGCAATGTTTATATTCTTGTTGAATCTAAAAGTGGTTCTTGAATATGTGAATTATTTTTGTGTTCTATACTTATGATCGTCTATGGGCAAATTATGAGTTTATTGTACTTTTGTATATTGAGTTTGAAGTTTCGAAAAGCGAAGTGAATGCTTTTTGTGATGAGCAAGGTTTGCTGTGAAATTATTGACAAACAGCAAGGTAAGATTTATTGATTCAACTTTGTATTTGCGTACGAAGCAAATGTTGAAACCGGGTTGGTAAGATACTTCTAGTTTATGAATGAAATGACTATAATGTTACCTACATGTATTTATGATTGAGGTCATTGTGTAATTTATTGATTACCATTGAAATGGTTCTGTAAGCTATGTTGAGGTACATAGTAGACATGTGATATTGTGAGTTGATTTGCATGAACACGACATGCGTATGAAAAAGGGGTTTGATTTTTGGACATTGAGCAATACTTGGTGTATCCGACCGGTTAGCTGACTCGACCGGTACACAAATGTGACCGTCGGAGCAAGGGCCTCTAGTGAAAGAACCCTGGAGTTTGGAGGGATGTTGTGCAGTGACCGAGGTCACTTGCCGGTCAGTGGTTTCGACTGGGATAGAAATGCGACCGTCAGAGTGGGAGACTCTAGTGAACAACTCCAACGGGATACACAAGCATCTTGCCCAATGCTAAATTGACATCATGGCAAGAAATGATTTGCTATGTATGGTTTTGTATGTTCTAATTTTCAGATTGACATATGCTTAAATATATGGTTATATGTTGTACTATTTGATGTTATGTTTTGTTTATCCCTCACTGAGTTCTGAGACTCACCCCCGCCCTTTTTGGTTCAGATTCAGGTACTTCATGAAGGAAGTCATCTCAGGAAATCCTCGCACTTGTGTTGTGCTTGGATAGCTGCTGCTGGTTCCTTTAGTTTGGTTTTGTCATATGGGAAATATCCTCGTTTTAGAGTTTTGAATCTCCTTTGGATTTGTAAACTCTTCTGGTTTGTCTTTTTTTCCTTTTAAACTTCAGTATGTTAACTCAGGGTCGCCATGGCTTATGTTTTGTGTAATCGTTTACTCTCATATTTACTGTTGATATGCTACATATCTTGCTATGATGTGACTTACACGTTCTTGAAAGGCCTTGGGAATGGAACAAGGGAGTTCCATTCTAGCCGGTTAGGGACGCCTAAGTTGGGTCCTGACAAGTCTACTGTGGGATTCTGATATCTCTGATGCGCCTTCCAACACCGGGATAACTATTCATATCGGGAATGGGGAATGGTGTCACCCTTCTTGGTAAGGGGTGAGCATCCTTCTTGGTTGGGGATGTAATGTACTCGTGAATGTAACGAAATTTGCTGCTCGGATGACGTTTGACTTTCATCCTGCTTGGTAGAGGATGATCATCCATCTTGGTAACGGATACGTTGTGACATAGGAATGTGGCTGCGTCTTCATGTAAGGTCTAGGTGCATGAGAGTGTGAGACAAGTAGTTAAGTCCAATGAACCCTGAGGATAGTTGTTGTGATGATTGTGTGTGATTGTGCTATCAATGTTAAATGCTTTACTGCTATCCCTATCTTATGATAAGATGTAATTCATATCCCCTCTTTGCTCTACATTGTATGTTTCTCTTATATTATGAGAAGACCCGATGGAAGAACCAGTTGTTGAGGAGTTAGATGGCACTCCGTATTAACTTAATGCGGGTGGAAGAGCCACAGACCCTAGTCTTGAGAGGTTCTGAGTTGCTGTACAACAAGCAAAGTGGGGGAGTTCCTGTCAGCCAAGCAGGGGCGACGTGTGTAAGTATTCTAGTGTGTATGGCTAATGAGTCTTTATTTTTTGATGTATTTTGGGCGAGGTGAGAAAGTCATATGTATTCCATTTTTACCATGCTTTCATGTTTTAGTTGGTGCACTCTGATAACTGTGTGAAGTAGGTCCTACTGAGGGGACCATACTGTTGGTGTGTTTTATATGTATAATGTGAATGTGTGCTTAAAGTTTTAAATACCTTCGTATGGTTAATAAGCGTGCCAACGTTATCAGGATTAGTTAACTAGGTTTCTTTAATGAGGTAAGGGGACATCTCATTTTGGTGGTATCAGAGCAGTTCAATTCTAACACGGACTTTGAGGTTTTTAATACAGTCTTGTCCGATTAGAATGGAGGAGTGTGAGGTTTAGGATGTTGTTACTGGCCGTGTCTAGTTGGACCCACAATGGGTGCCGACTATGTTTAGAAGGTTGGTAGAGCGTCTGATACGCGAGTTATCTTAAGGGATAACTATTTCGTTCATTCGTAAGACATATTATATGTATATGTGATTTATATAATATTGTATGTCTTATGAGTGTGGGCTAATGATTTCTTTTACAGGAATTCATGGCTCGTGGACAAGGTAGAGGAAGGGAATAAGTAGGAGACTATAATCATAATGGAGAAAACTCGAGGATCGGAGGTAGTGAAGAAACTATGGAAGCTATAAGGGTAATGAGTAAATTGGCGACCGCAATGCTATAGCAGACTCAACAGAATGCATAATTTATGCAACGGCAACCACAAGTGCATCCAGATAGAGAATACGAGGTGGTAGTCATTGGACTAAGTGCCTTTATGAAAGGAAATCCCCCACAGTGTCATGGGTAATACAACCCAGAGGGGGCTGAGTTATGGTTACAAGAGATTGAGAAGGTGTTCGGTGCAGTCGCTGCCGAGAGGACAGGAAGGTTACCCATGCTTCTTTAATATTGGTGGGTGTAGTATAAGCATGATGGAGGAACAAGTCAAGACTACCAGAAATGGAAGGAAGAGCTATCACATGGGAGCTATTCATGGAAAGCTTTCTAGAGAAGTATTTCCCGAGAAACATCTGGTAAGAGAGAGAAAAATAGTTTTTAAATCTGAGATAAAGAGGGATGTCCATCGGAGAATATACGATGAGGTTTGAAGCATTACTCAAATTCTCGTAGTTTTACCAGGTCTACCAAGATGAAGATTGGATTTTTAGAAGGTTTAAGGATGGGCTGAGGCCCAAGTTGAAAGGGCATTGCTGCCATTGAATGTCAGAGTTAGTGGAGAAATGCACTATGTTAGAAGGCCATGATCGCAGTGGAGTGGCTCAATCACAACCAAGGAGCGAAGGGCCAATTGCGACAATAACCAAAGAGAAAGAGTAGGAAGATTTTATCAAGGACAGAGACCCTACAATAGACCAGTGCAACAAGTGGTGAATGTTGGATGAGGCAGTTCAAGCCAAGGGCAGCAGGGGTTATTGTCGACTGAATAAAGTGACGATAAAGAACAAGTATCCTTTACCAAGGATAGACGACCTGATGGATCAATTAAAGGGAGCGACCATATTCTCCAAGATTGACTTGAGATTTGGCTATTATCAGATTCGTGTTAAAAAGAAGGATATACTAAAGACGGAATTCAGGACTCGGGATGGACATTACGAGTATCTAGTTATGCCCTTCAGCGTAATAAATGCTCCAACAGTTTTTATGGACTACATGAACAGGATTTTTAGATCGTTCCTGGATAAGTTTGTTGTCGTATTCATTGATGACATTCTTATCCATTCGCTTAACCGAGAGGAACATGAGGAACAACTTCGGACTGTGCTTCGAGTATTGAAGGATAGACAGTTGTATGCGAAATTGTCCAAGTGTGAATTTTGGCTGGAGGAAGTGCAGTTTCTAGGACATGTGATTAACGGAGATGGTATATCGGTGGATCCAGCAAAGGTAGAAGTGGTGGTATAGTGGGAGAGTATGAAGACAGTAAGTTAAGTAAGAAGTTTCCTTGGATTGGCTGGGTACTATAGAAGGCTTCTCGGAGATTGCGTTATCTATGACGCAGTTGACGAGTATAGGCAAGTCGTTCGAGTGGACAGTGGAATGTGAAACCATTTTCCTGGAGTTGAAGAAGAGGTTGACTACGTCACCAGTGTCGGTGTTACCAGACCCTTTGGGAAAATTCAAGGTGTACTGTGACACATCGTATCAAGGTCCGGAATACGTGCTCATGCAAGAGGGGAGAGTTGTTGGTTACGCTTCAAGGTAGTTCAGGATTCATGAAAGGAACTATCCGACTCATGACTTGGAGTTAGCAGCTATAGTGTTCGCTCTGAAGATCTGGAGACACTATCTCTACGGGGCTAAGTTTAGTGTCTACAGTGACAATAAAAGCTTGAGATATCTGTTTGACCAGAAGGAGCTAAACATGAGACAAAGGAGATGGATGGAATTCATCAAGGACTATGAGTTCGAGCTGCATTACCATCTAGAGAAGATTAATTTGGTAGCAGATTCTCTATGTAGGAAATCTCTGCATGTATCTCCCATAATGGTCAAAGAGCTAGAATTGGTGGAGCAGTTCAGAGATTTGAATCTGGGAGGAGAATGGTTCAAAGATAGGATGTGTCTGGGAAGACTCACTATCACTAGTGATTTTGTCAAGACAATTAAAGAGAAGCAAGAAGTGGACCAGTATCTTCAACAGATGAAGGATAAATCCTCAAACAATGGACTTTGGAGGTTAAGGTGGATACAGATTGAATCATGAAGTTCAAGGATATAATCTGTATACCAAACGATAGGAAGATCTGGCGGATGATCTTGGAAGAAGCACATAAGAGTAAGTTATGTTTTCATCCGGAAGTGACTAAGATGTATCAAGATTAGAAGAGGATATTCTGGTGGCCAGGAATGAAGAAGGAAGTTTCAAAGTATGTGTTATCTTGCCTAGTATGTCAGAAGGCGAAGATTACTGCAGAAGCCTGGAGGATTACTATAGTCATTAGGCATCCCTGCATGGAAATGGGATGGAATTGCAATGGATTTTGTCACTGAGTTACTAAGGACCCAAAAGAGGCATGACACAACATGGGTAATCATTGATAGGCTAACGAAATGTGCCCATTTCTTGCCTATTGGTGAAAGTTACACGTTGGAGAAGCTAACTCAGATCTACATAAAAGAAATAGTGAGGTTGCATGAAGTACCCGCAAGCATCATATCAAACAGAGACCCGAGGTTCACATCAAGATTCTGGAAGCAGGTGCACGGTGCATTAGGAACCAAACTGAGTTTAAGTTCAGCTTACCATCCCCAGATAGATGGTCAGTCTGAGCGGACAATCCAATCATTGGAGGACTTATTGAGAGCTTGTGTACTCGAGCATACGGGGAGTTGGGACGATTTCTTACCTCCGATCGAGTTTACATACAACAACAGTTTCAACATAAGTATAGGTATGGCACTATTTGAAGCTTTGTATGGAAGAAATTGCTGGACACCGTTGTGATGGTATGAGACGGGAGAAAGTCAAGTACTAGGACCAGACATGATTCAGCAGACAACGGAACGAGTGAAGATGATCCGGGAAAAGATGAAGGCAGCTCAGGACAGGTAAAAGAGTTACAGTGACAAAAGGAGAAGGCCTCTAGAATTCCAAGAGGGAGACCACATCTTTCTGAGAGTTACACCTAGGACAGGCATTAGCAGAGCTATCAAGTCTAGGAAGCTTACTCCAAGCTTCATTGGGCCATTTCAAATTCTTCGTCGAATTGGTTCAGTAGCCTATCATATTGCCTTACCTCCAAATTTGTCCAACCTTCATGATGTTTTTCATGTGTCACCACTCCGAAAGTATTATCATGATCCTTCCCATGTCACTGAACCTGAGTCTATACTATTGAAAGAAAACCTAGAGTATGAAGCCTTACTAGTTAGAATAGCAGATCAAAGAGCTAAGGAACTCCGCGGTAAACACATTCCCCTAGTGAAGGTAGTTTGGGAAGAAGTTACAGGCAATGCAACTTGGGAAAGGGAAGGTGATATGTGTAACACCCACCACCCCGCACATAATAAATTATATAAATAAAATCATACATGTCTTTAAAAAAAATTAATTAAAATAAAAACATTTTCTCAAGGGCAGTGTGCATCACATCATCTATAACTTAAACACAGGAATCTGAAATAATCAAAATCCTTTAAAACAAACTGCGGAAAACATAAATAATAAACATAACCCAAATCCCGATGTCACAAATCAGAGCTTGTATACATATACCGATAATACATCGGAATAAAACTAAACAACTGAACGTAAATCCTAACTACTACTACTAAGAGAGATCTCCACGGGATCACTCCTCGTCAGCATGCTCGCCCTCCTCTGCACATGCAACATCATATGCACAAGAACAACAAAAGTTATGGGTGAGAAATACGATCATAAATATATGTAAATGGAATGGAATAGTAATTAAGATGACATACAACATACATCAATCAACACACGTATAATCAATATATATATCAAAGATGCATGTCAATGCGAATGCAACATCACTACTCCGTATGCATGTGGCCAACAACCCTAAATCTGGAAAGATGATTAGGAGTACATGTCTGGTTATCAACGTGGATGATATGCCAGACCATGGGCCATCCTCGAACACTCTCACCAATCCTGATAATGTATAGTGGCTAGTCAGGGTACTCAAACTTATTCATTAGGTCACTCCGACAATAGGTAGCTAGCCCATGTCACCTGGAACTTCCATACCCAATGTACCCTCAAGGCCGGGATAACACCCATCGTGGCCTCCACTATCGCGATTCATCGTTTGCTTTCCACCCAACATATCAACTTCAACGTATGATGCGTGCAATGTTCATCAATATGCAAACACATGCCAACCATCCACCACCATAATCAATCACATTGATTATTAACTATGATCATCCATGATGGTCATCAACAATCATCACCAATAATAACTTCTCGTTACTATTATCAACAGCATCTTCATTATCATCTTTATTATTTCATGACGTTCTTCTCTAACTCATTCTATTTTATAAACCATGGGGTTACATCCCAGTGTTAAGTAGGATCAAAGATCAAGTATTCTTAAGCTACTAAGGGTAACCTAAAGTCCTTAGATCATAACAAGTCTATATAACACTATCCATCAATCAGAAGGGGTTAAAACTACTCCTGGACACGTGAGAATCGATTTCCAATCTCTGGAATCGATTTCTCAAGTCTTCAAATCGATTTCCATTACATGGAAATCGATTTCAACATGTTCAAATCGATTTCCCCAATCGATTTTGAACAAGGAAAATCGATTCTAGAAATTGATTTCCACAAGGCCAAATCGATTTCCACACCTTGGAAATCGATTCTTAGAGGATTCAAATCAATTTCCATGTGCTGGAAATCGATTTCTGGGTGTCAGATCATGCAGCAGCGGTTTTCTCCGCTATCGGACCAGTCTACGTTCTCTAATGACATATCATTCGAGCCTAAGTTATTTATCACCAATTTGAGTAGTCTAACACTCATAAATCATAACCTAAGGGTCCTCAAACTAATCCTTGGTCATCAATCTCACATCGTCTATTTATTTTCTCCCTATAACTATGTTCTTATAGTATAAGGTTAACAAAACACCATATCATGGCATAAACAACATGCTCATCATCATCAATTCATCAACAATCACATAAATCATGAACTCATAGTTATAAACATGTTATAACATCTAATTATTCATTAATCAATTCTCATATAGCCAGAAAACAACATAACAACATTCATAGGCATACGCAGACATACATAGGGGTCATGGGTTAACCCCTTCATCTTAACCTATACCAAAACCCACATATTCATGACCAATTTTCTCCCCCCATACCTGGTATGACGATTCACAGCCTAAGGGAAAGAGAACAGAGCCAAGTTCTACTACGGTTCCTTCTTACGGGTTCAGCACTTGATCACGATCGCAACATTGGGAAGCAGAGTCGATCTTTAAGTTAAGGATTGAAAGGGAAAACAAATCTAGGATTAGAAACTCACCTTGGTTTCTAACTTAGGAGATTAACTCTAGCAGCAGGGGTAGACTAGCCAAACAACGGCGTGTTCTTGACGAAGAACACCAAAACAGGATTCGTCCTTTTGGGTTTTCTAGAGCAAGAGATCAGTGAGCTCCTAGGGATGAGAAGTGGCAAAAAGTGAGTACAATAGGGTGTGGAAAATAGGTTTAGGTCATATGCTATGTATATATAACTGTTAGGGACGTTTTAGGACGAATGGGCCGTACACAGCATAGCCCGATAACACAAACGCGTACACAAGCTCTGACACGCATGGGAATCAATTCTACACCCGTGGAAATCGATTTTCCATTGGCTAAATCGATTTTCTTATCAAATAAATCGATTTTTCCCTTTAAACAATCGATTTTCACTTTCTGGAAATCGATTTCTTCACCTTGAAATCATTTTCCCAAATCGTTTTCCCCTTCAGAAAACATGTTTTTGACCTCGACACATGAATAAAACTTGTAGGTAATTATCTAAGCTTTCCAACGCATCCAAGATCACCTTAATCGGATGTCTAGAACTCAAGATATGGCCAAAATCGTGAAACATGTTATTTAGACTCGGATGGATTGATTATCCTAAAGGCTGAACTACTACAACTATGAACTTATGCATCAAAAACAGGCATAAACAACATACGCAAACATCTATAATTAATTATTAACACATATAGATATAGAAGTGAAAAGCAGGTTGTTACAATATGCAACAACAGTATCCTCATCTGTTTTAAGGAATGTACAATTTCGAGGACGAAATTTCTTTTAAGGGAATAGTAATGTAAAACCCTGTTTTCTTGATTAGTTTATGGGGCATAATTTAAGCATATTTAAGGGCTTAATTATTTTCTTTACTAGTTGAGGAAGCTATGCTCCAAATTTGAGACAATTTGGCCTTGGAATGAGCTCAAAAAGTGGAAAAACGTGAAAGAACGGGTCCAAAAAGCGACGGAACGGTAATCGATCAATTAATTATTAATGGAGGGTTAGCATATTAAAATTAGATAGGGACTTGAGTACAATAGGCTTTTAGGGGCAGCCTACAAATAATACAGAAAATATTCCTGCAGTGGGTTATACGAGAAAATGCGGAAGCAAACACCCGAGCGTGTGTAACGCCCCGATTTTCACGTTTTCTATTTCTTCAGTATTTTAATGTCTTTATTTTATTCGAGGTCTTAGGAATGGAAATAAAATATTCTGAGACCATAGTCATGCTCGACGATATCGTAGGAAGCTATGATTAAGTTTTGAGTCGAAAACTCAAACGAAGTCCGGTCTGCGTTTTTACACTGATAGTATGATTTTACTGCTCAGAAGACCTCAGATGGACCCATGAATGAGATAGTAAGTCTTAGAATTTGATTATCTACGTTTTGGTTAAATTTCACAAAAACTTCAGAAAAATAACTTCCTGACCTTCGTTCGGACGAAATCCTCAATCGGGTGACGAACGGAGCCACATATGGATTTACCGGGACTCGCCAACAGATAATCTTGATATCACATCATCCCAGGAAACTTGGGAGAGTATTCCAGAGTCGTCATGATGTTCGAAAATATCTGGACGCAAAATGACCAAAATGCCCCTAACCTTAGTCATTTACACTTTTACCATTATACCCTTTTGGCAAATGACCTTTTTACCCTTAAGTAAGGTTTTAAGAGGCTGAACTCAGCCCCTCATCCTCTCACTTTCACGCTCAGCCCCTCACCCTTTAGAGCTCCATAGTTGTTCTTGAGAGAAAACACCATTGTTGGTCTTGAAGCTTCTTGATTTCTTGTTGGAATCACTTGATTCCTTGAGCAATCTTCCTTTATTTCAAGATCAATCTTCATTTTCATGAAAAGAAACTCTTAGATCCAAAACTTTGAAAATCCATAGGAAATTGTAGAAAAATCCTTTTGAGGTGAGACCGAGTTCTTTGAACTCACATCATCATTCTCTACCAAACCCCAAGAGCTTATGATTCAACTCCCATCATAGCCCAAAATACCTTTTTGGCCGAACCCTATTTGATGATGATGAATAGTGTTTTCATCAATTTTTGATTTTTAACAATTGATTTCATCCTTAGCTTTTCTAATGCCTTTGAATCCATGATATGGCAAACCAAAACCAATTCCTAACCTTTTTAACCTAGGGTGGCCAAAATCCTCTTTGTTAGGATTGTTGAGTTTGGCTTTGATTGTTGTTTAATGTTGGATTGTTGTGTTGTTATAGTTGTTGACGATTGTCAGGAGGTTCACAAACCGATAAACCGACTTTGATCCGCGAATCTGCTCATCAACAGGTATGGGGAGATGAACCTCATCACACCAAGATGGTGGTAGTGAAGATGGTTGTTTAAGTTTATGTGTGGGTGAAACCCTTTAGTTTGGGTTCACTTTTATGTGTTAAGCTTTGTTAAGTTCTCTTGGAGAACAAGATTGTCATGATGAGTTTATGCTTTAGTATGTTGTAGTGTGCTTTAGCATATGTTGATGAAGATATGATTGAATGAAAATCATTTCCATGTATGTTGAAAAACCTACTTTGATCACTAGATCAAGTATGGACTTTTATTGTTTGATTATGAGACCATGATGTGTGATGGACTTATATCTTTGATTATGATGTAGTAATGTGTATTGTGGTTTATCATTATTGTGTGAGCTTTTGAGCTACATTTGCTTTGTTGGTGAAGCAAAGTCTCCATTTTTCATTGGAGTAGGCTTGTGGCCTTAATAAGAGGAAAATATAAGAATATGTGCTGTTCTTGTTTTGGCAAGGTTTTGATGCAACAAAAACATGATTTCCTAACCTATGTTTTCAAAGAGAAACAAAAGTGATTTTGATCCAAAGATCAAATGAAGTTTTAACCTTTAAAGTGTGTCACCAAAGTGGGCAAATGTCTTTTCTTTAGCCATAGATCTTTTAATCAAACTAAGTGTTTCAAAAGGAGAATTAATGAAGGAGTTAGGGAAAGTGAAAACAGGGCACTCGCCCAGTGAACCCCGTCTCACCCCGCGAGACAGAGGGAAGATAAGGAATTCGCCAGGCTAACATTCCCTCGCCTCGCGAGACAGTGGACTAGCCCGAGCAGCAAAGATGCAGCTTCTCAGCCTTGCGTCGCGAAGTCATTATCACCTCTCGAACTGCCTAAGCAGCAAAGATGTAGCTTCTCTGACTCGCGTCGCGATACAATCCTTGCCTAGCGAAGCAGAAAGACTGTCCAAACAGTAAAGATAACTTCTCAACCTCGCGTCGCGACATAGTCCTTCGCCTCGCGAGAAATGGTTTGTTTATAAAGAGTGTTTTTCAACTCAAACTATAAAGTTATACGCTTTAAAAACTAAAGTTAAGTAATTGACTTAGAGTTGAAGACAAGGGATAATTAAGTGTAATATGTGGTGAAACAAGGCCATATACTATACCATTGATGACTTAGTACATCAATGACTTCATAAGACATAAACACAAACATGAAACGTTTTGGGTTTTGAAACAGTAGTTCGATGACGGACCGGCGATTCGGACCCCGATCAGTCGTTCAATTGTTTCAGTCTTGTGATGACTCGATCCCGGAGGGATCACGAGATTTAGGTTTTGTTTTCAAAAGACGCGTATAGTTCCTAAGGAAGAGAACCTTAGTAGACTTCGAGGTTTATCCGGGGGATAGACATTGCATAATCGCATCTGCTTTGTGTAAGCATTGGCATTTCATTTGCATAGTCGTAAGGCCTTGAGCCTAGGAGTCGAGCTTACACCTTGATGCAGGTACGAATCTTACGGTGACGATCTTCAATGGTCTTTTTGGAGGTATCAGGGTTGGAAGGGCTTAGATGTGACCAGTTGCTAGCTCTTTTGTGTCGTGGCGAATCCGTGCAATACACTGATATCCTTTACTAGATGTCGTACTTTTCATGTTTGGTCGAGAGTGTTTCCGTAAAGCCAGATACGTGCACGTTATGAATATTGTAGCATCTTGCTCATGGCTGGCAGAAACCGGAACATGTCCTCCCATTCACTCTCTCCGACGTTTTGTTAGCTCCATGGAGTAGGGGTCAGAGTAGTACCCAGTGACATTGACATTGAGTCATATACATTGCATTGCATTGCATGGCTATTGCTGTTTACATTTACTGTTATACATCATTGTACTGTTTAAGAGTACCTTGTTTTATGCTGTTAACTGCTTAACATGATATTATGCTGTCAACTACTTAATATGTTTGACATTGAGAATTCTTGTAAGCATATTGGGTACGCTGTTACCCGGTGAGTCGTCCCGTTTTTAATACTACTGTTTTGTTGTGTTGATGAACGAGAATCTCACCCATATCTGTATGTTTTCTGTTGGTACTTGCTGTTGCTATTTGAACAGATGGACATGACGATGGTTCAGTCCAGTAGTTTCCTTGAGCCCTGAGGCGGACCTTCTTTTTGTGGTTTAGTTTTGTTGTTGGCCAGACTACGTCAGTTTTGTAGTACCTTTTGGGAGCTACGACTCCTAGTATTTATTGTATCTTTTTATGTCAGTTATACATTGGACCTATGTTTGTATATAGTAATGTTGGTTTTTCTGTTTCTGTTTTCTGTCCCTGTATTTATTATGCATTATGTTCTAGAAATGCATGGCAAACCTAAGTTCGTTATTAGTATTATTTACCTTTACTAAATCCCATTACATCTTGTGAAAAGAAAAAAAAAATCGTATTTTCCGCATTAATAAATATTTTCGGCTTTATAAACGTTCGAGAATCTGACATTCGGGAATGGGTGTTGCATTATTTGGTATCACAGCTGGCTGAGTCTTTTTGGGGTTTGTAGGTTATGGTCTGTCTTGTTTGTGTTGTGTTCTTTGTGTGTTTCTCTGTTGTTTGCTTTAGTTTTGTTGTGGTTCTTGAGTTTGACAATTCTGGTTTTGAAGGTAGCAATGGCTGCTCAAAACCCGACTGCTGCTGTGAATGCCATACGGGAAATGGCTGCTGCTTTGGTTCAACATGACGAAAGAGCTGTCGGATGTAGAGGACTGGATGAATTTCTCCGTAGGAATCCACCTCAATTCAAGGGCGAATTCAATCCTGAGTTAGCTGAACGCTGGATCTAAACGTTGGAAAAGATCTTTGGAGTGATGAGATGTACTGAGAATGACAAGGTTGTCCATGCAACCTATATGCTGGTGGAGGATGCTGAATACTGGTGGGAAGGAGCCCGTCAGATGCTGGTGCATGATCAACAAGTTGTGGATTGGAATGCTTTTAAGGGAAAATTCCTGGAGAAGCATTTTCCTGCGAGTGCAAGGCACGAGAAAGAGATGGAGTTCCTCCAGCTGAGATAAGGGGGAATGACCGTAGCTGAATACGGGGCCAAGTTTGAAAGTCTAGCAAAGTTCTCAAATTACTTTCTGGACAACCCAAGAGAGGAGTAGAAGCGCAGAAAATTTGAAGGAGGTCTGAGGATCGACTTGAAAAGAGTTGTTGTTCCTCTAGAAATTTCTTTTTTTCCGAGGCTAATGGAGAAGTGTCGTCTGATCGAGAGTTTGGAGCCCAAGGACAAGCGGGTACAGAGTTCTGCACCGAGCAAGTTCCAGAGGGGAAGCGGTGGTCGAGACAACAAATCTCGATGGAAGCCCTATGCAAAGCAACAAGATCGACAATAACGTTCTGTTGGAGGAAGCAGTGGGAGTTTCAGTAAGTCTGGAAACACCCCAAACAAGTGCATGAAGTGCGGGAAGAGCAACCACATCACCAGAGATTGTTCGATCAAAGGGATTATCTGCTTCAAGTGTGGGAAGCCGGGACACATCTCACGTGAATGCATGCAACCAAAATTGGAACATTCTGTCAACAATGTCCAAGCTGCAAGGCCTAAGATGAAGGGCAGAGTCTACACTATGGGTGGTGCTGAAGCTTCTCAAAATGAAGACTTGATCCAAGGTCAGTGTGTCATGGGAGGTAAAACCTTAACTGTACTGTTTGATTCAGGCGCAACGCATTCCTTTATTGCCTATGATTGTGTGAATCTGTTGGGATTACCTGTGTCTTCTTTACCTTTTGATTTGGTAATTTCTACGCCTACTGCAAAGCCTGTTATAACTGCTAAAGTTTGTTTGAACTGTTCTATTTCTGTTAAAGATAGAACATTTTTGATTGATTTGATCTGTTTGCCTCTTTCGCAAATGGATGTAATCTTAGGAATGGATTGGTTGTCTTCTAATCATATCCTGTTAGACTGTGCAAATAAAACCTTAGTTTTTCCTAGTTGTGAGAATTCTGGATTTTTTACTGCCAACCAAGTAAACGCTTCTTTGAGAGAAGGAGCCCAAGGATACATGTTACTATCTTCCTTGGAGGTCAAGAGTGAGCTAGTCTTAGAGCGCGTACCTGTCGTGAACGAGTTTCCAGAAGTCTTTCCTGAAGACATACCAGGTTTGCCGCCAGTTCGGGACATCGAGTTTGCGATCGATCTTGTGCCAGGAACAGGACCAGTGTCTATGGCACCGTATCGTATGGCACCTGCTGGTTGGAAACCTTGAAGGAACAGTTGGTAGACTTATTGGGGAAGCAGTTTGTTAGACCCAGTGTGTCACCGTGGGGAGCACCTGTGCTGTTGGTGAAAAAGAAAGATGGAACATCTCGACTATGCGTGGATTATCGCCAGTTGAATAAAGTTACTATTAAGAACAAGTATCCACTTCCGAGGATAGATGACTTGATGGATCAGTTGAGGGGAACAGCAGTTTTCTCCAAGATTGATTTGCGATTGGGTTATCACCAGATTCGTGTGAAGGCAAAAGATATACCGAAGATAGCGTTTCGAACACGCTATGGGCACTACGAGTATCTTGTGATGCCGTTTGGTGTGACGAATGCTCCAGCTATATTCATGGATTATATGAATAGGATCTTTCCTCCATACCTGGATAAGTTTGTCGTTGTCTTCATAGATGACATACTTATCTATTCGCGAGACCAGGAAGAACATGCTGAACATCTTAGTGTACTTCGTCAAGTTTTGAAAGAGAAACAGCTGTATGTAAAGTTGTCCAAGTGTGAGTTTTGGCTCGACGAAGTGCAGTTTTTGGGTCATGTAATTTCGAAGGAAGGAATTTCCATAGATCCGTCGAAAGTTGAAGCAGTTCTTGAGTGGGAAAGACCAACCACAGTGACTGAGATATGCAGTTTTGTGGGTTTGGCTGGGTATTATCGGAGGTTCATCGAGGGATTTTCTAAGATTGTGGGACCTCTTACCCAATTGACGAGGAAGGATCAAACGTTTGAATGGACTGTGTACTGTGATGCTTCATACCAAGGATTAGGCTGTGTTCAGATGCAGAATCGGAAGGTGGTAGCGTATGCCTCGAGACAATTGAAAGTGCACGAGAAGAACTACCCAACTCATGATTTGGAGTTAGCAGCGGTAATCTTTGCATTGAAGATTTGGAGGCACTACTTGTAGGGTTCGACGTTCAGTGTTTTCAGTGATCATAAGAGCTTGAAGTATCTGTTCGATCAGAAAGAGCTCAACATGAGGCAAAGACGGTGGCTGGAATTTTTGAAGGACTATGATTTCCAGTTACAGTATCATTCGGGAAAAGCTAATGTGGTAGCGGATGCCCTGAGTAGAAAAGTGTTACATGTGTCTGCCATGATGGTTAAGGAACACGAGCTGTTGGAACAGTTCAAGGATATGCATCTGTCTGTCGTTAGTATGCCAGGAAGAATATGTGTGGGTATGGTTACGGTATCTTGCGATCTGATGGATCAGATTCGGAAAAAACAAGTATACGACCAGTATCTGGAAAAAGAGCGGAGGAATCTAAAGAAAGGGATGACGTCAGAATACAAGGAAGGAGTAGATGGGATCCTAAGACGAGGAGAACGGGTTTGTGTGCCAAACAACCCAGAGATAAGAAGGTTAATTCTGGACGAAGCTCATAGATGCAAGTTAAGTATGCATCCAGGGTCAACCAAGATGTACCAAGACCTGAAGCGGTTGTTTTGGTGGCAAGGCATGAAAAGAGATGTAGCTGATTATGTGGCATCTTGCTTAATGTGTCAGAAAGCAAAGGTTGAACATCAGATGCCAGCTGGAATGTTACTTCCATTGGATATCCCAGAGTGGAAATGGGACGGCATAGCGATGGATTTCGTAACATGTTTGCCATGGACACCTAAAGGACACGATTCCATTTGGGTTATAATTGATAGGCTTACGAAATCAGCTCATTTTCTACCGATTAATCTCAAGTATTCCATTGAAAAGCTTACTCAGATTTATATCAATGAGATTATGAGACTGCATGGAGTACCTTCAGGTATCATATCGGATAGAGACCCGCGCTTTACTTCGCGATTTTGGCAAAGTTTGCATGAAGCGTTAGGAACGAAGTTACGACTAAGTTCGGCTTACCATCCTCAAACTGATGGACAATCGGAAAGGACGATTCAGTCTTTAGAGGATCTATTGAGGGCGTGTGTGTTGGAACATGCCGGAAGTTGGGAGAATTTCCTATGTTGATAGAGTTTACCTACAACAACAGTTATCATTCGAGTACAGGGATGGCACCCTACGAAGCTTTATATGGACGACGTTGCAGAACACCTTTGTGTTGGTACCAAGATGGAGAAAGTGCTTCATTAGAACCTGAACTAGTGCAACAAACAACCGAGAAGGTAAAACTGATTCAAGAAAAGATGAGGATAACTCAGAGCCGATAGAAGAGTTATGCGGATATAAGACGTAGGCCACTTGAGTTCGAGGAAGGGGATCATGTGTTTTTGAGAGTCAATCCGATGACTGGGGTGGGCAGGGTCCTGAAGTCCAGAAAACTCACTCCAAAATTCATTGGACCTTATCAAATTCTTCGTTGGATAGGTCCAGTAGCTTACCAAATAGCTTTACCGCCTTTTCTATCCAACCTTCATAATGTTTTTCATGTTTCGCAATTGCGAAAGTATATTCCTGATCCCAGTCACGTCATAGAGTCTGATTCAGTACAGCTAAAGGATAACCTAACCTATGAGACATTGCCGGTTAAGATCGAGGATAGAAGGATAAAGAAACTACGAGGGAAGGAGATAGCTTTAGTCAAAGTTATCCGGAACGAGACTACAGGTGATGCTACCTCGGAAAGAGAGGAGGACATGCAACAACAGTATCCGAGTTTGCTTTAAGAGGTACGTATAATTTTGAGGACGAAATTCTTTTAAGAGGGGTAGGAATGTAACGCCTCGATTTTCACGTTTTCTATTTCTTCAGTATTTTAATGTCTTTATTTTATTCGAGGTCTTGGGAATGGAAATAAAATATTCCGAGACCATAGTCATGCTCGACGATATCGTAGGAAGCTACGATTAAGTTTGGAGTCGAAAACTCAAACGGAGTCCGGTCTGCGTTTTTACACTGACAGTATGATTTTACTGCTCAGAAGACCTCAGATGGACCCGTGAACGAGATAGTACGTCTTAGAATTTGATTATCTACGTTTTGGTTAAATTTCACAAAAACTTCAGAAAAATAACTTCCTGACCTTCGTTCGGGCGAAATCCTCAATCGGGTGATGAACAGAGCCACATATGGATTTATCGGGACTCGCCAACAGATAATATTGATATCACATCATCCCAGGACACTTGGAAGAGTATGCCAGAGTCGTCATGATGTTCGGAAATATCTGGACGCAAAATGACCAAAATGCCCCTAGCCTTAGTCTTTTACACTTTTACCATTTACCCTTTTGGCAAATGACCTTTTTACCCTTAAGTGAGCTTTTAAGAGGCTGAACTCAGCCCCTTACCCTCTCACTTTCACGCACAGCCCCTCACCCTTTAGAGCTCCATAGTTGTTCTTGAGAGAAAACACCATTGTTGGTCTTAAAGCTCCTTGATTTCTTGCTGGAATCACTTGATTCCTTAAGCAATCTTCCTTCATTTCAAGGTAAGATCACTTCTATGATCTCTTAGCTTCTTGAATCTTTCTTTATCTCAAGATCAATCTTCATTTTCATGAAAAGAAATTCTTAGATCCAAAACTTTGAAAATCCATAGGAAATTGTAGAAAAATCCTTTTGAGGTGAGACCAAGTTCTTTGAACTCACATCATCATTCTCTACCTAAACCCAAGAGCTTATGATTCAACTCCCATCATAGCCCAAAATCCCTTTTTGGCAGAAACCTATTTGATGATGAGGAATAGTGTTTTTATCAATTTTTGATATTTAACACTTGATTTCATCCTTAGTTTTTCTAATGCCTTTGAATCCATGATATGGCAAACCAAAACCAATTCCTAACCTTTTTAACCTAGGGTGGCCCGAAATCCTCTTTGTTAGGATTGTTAAGTTTGGCTTTGATTGTTGTTTAATGTTGGATTGTTGTGTTGTTGTAGTTGTTGACGATTGTCAGGAGGTTCACAAACCGATCAACCGACTTTGATCCGGGAATCTGCTTATCAACAGGTATGGGGAGATGAACCTCATCACACCAAGATGGTGGTAGTGAACATGGTTGTTTAAGTTTATGTGTGGGTGAAACCCTTTAGTTTGGGTTCACTTTTATGTGTTAAGCTTTGTTAAGTTCTTTGGAGAACAAGATTGTCATGATGAGTTTATGCTTTAGTATGTTGTAATGTGCTTTAGCATATGTTGATGAAGATATGATTGAATGAAAATCATTTCCATGTATGTTGAAAAACCTACTTTGATCACTAGATCAAGTATGGACTTTTATTGTTTGATTATGAGACCATGATGTGTGATGGACTTATATGTTTGATTATGATGTAGTAATGTGTATTGTCGTGTATCATTATTGGGTGAGCTTTTGAGCTACATTTGCTTTGTTGGTGAAGCAAATCTCCATTTTTCATTGGAGTAGGCTTGTTGCCTTAATAAGAGGAAAATATAAGAACATCTGCTGTTCTTGTTTTGGCAAGGCTTTAATGCAACAAAAACATGATTTCCTAACCTATGTTTTCAAAGAGAAGCAAAAGTGATTTTGATCCAAAGATCAAATTAAGTTTTAACCTTTAAAGTGTGTCACCAAAGTGGGAAAATGTCTTTTCTTTAGCCACAGATCTTTTAATCAAACCAAGTGTTTCAAAAGGAGAATTAATAAAGGAGTTAGGGAAAGCGAAAACAGGGCACTCGCCCAGCGAACCCCGTCTCGCACCGCGAGACAGAGGGAAGATAAGGCATTCCCCAGGCTAACATTGCCTCGCCCCGCGAGACAGTGGACTAGCCCCAGCAGCCAAGATGCAGCTTCTCGGCCTCGCGTCGCGAAGTCGTTATCGCCTCGCGAACCGCCTAAGTAGCAAAGATGCAGCTTCTCGGCCTCGCGTAGCGAAGTAGTTCTCGCCCCGCGAATTGCCTAAGTATTGAAGATGCAGCTTCTCTGCCTCGCGTCGCGATACAATCCTCGCCTTGCGAAGAAGAACGACTGTCTAAACAGTAAAGATAACTTCTCAACCTCGCGTCGCGACATAGACCTTCGCCTCGCGAGAAATGGTTCGTTTATAAAGAGTGTTTTACAAGTCAAACTGTAAATTTTTACGCTTTAAAAACCTAAGTTAAGTAATTGACTTAGAGTTGAAGACAAGGAATAATTAAGTGTAATATGCGGTGAAACAAGACCATATACTATACCATTGATGACTTAGTACATCAATGACTTCATAAGACATAAACACAAACATGAAACGTTTTGGGTTTTCAAACAGTAGTTCGATGACGGACCGGCGATTCGGACCCCGATCAGTCGTTCAATTGTTTCAGTCTTGTGATGACTCGATCCCGGAGGGATCACGAGATTTATCCGGTGGATAAAGGTTTTGTTTTCAAAAGACGCGTATAGTTCCTAAGGAAGAGAACCTTAGTAGACTTCGAGGTTTATCCGGGGGATAGACATTGCTTGATCGCATCTGCTTTGTATAAGCATTGGCATTTCATTTGCATAGTCGTAAGGCCTTGAGCCTAGGAGTTGAGCTTACACCTTGATGCAGGTGCGAATCTTATGGTGACGATCTTCAATGGTCTTTTTGGAGGTATCAGGGTTGGAAGGGCTTACATGTGACTAGTTGGTAGCTCTTCTGTGTTGTGGCGAATCCGTGCAATACACTGATATCCTCTACTAGATGTCGTACTTTTCATGTTTGGTCGAGAGTGTTTCCGTAAAGCCAGATACGTGCACGTTACGAATGTTGTAGCATCTTGCTCATGGCTGGCAGAAACCGGAACATGTCCTCCCATTCACTCTCTCCGACGTTTTGTTAGCTCCATGGAGTAGGGGTCAGAGTAGTACCCAGTGACATTGACATTGAGTCATATACATTGCATGGCTATTGGTGTTTACATTTACTGTTATACATCGTTGTACTGTTTAAGAGTACCTTATTTTATGCTGTTAACTGCTTAACATGATATTATGCTGTCAACTGCTTAATATGTTTGACATTGAGAATTCTTGTAAGCATGTTGGGTACGCTGTTACCTGGTGAGTCGTCCCGTTTTTACTACTGCTGTTTTGTTGTGTTGATGAACAAGAATCTCACCCATATCTGTATGTTTTTTGTTGGTACTTGCTGTTGCTATTTGAACAGATGGACGTGACGATGGTTCAGTCCAGTAGTTTCCTTGAGCCCTGAGGCGGACCTTCTTTTTGTGGTTTAGTTTTGTTGTCGGCCAGACTACGTCCGTTTTGTAGTACCTTTTGGGAGCTACGACTCCTAGTATTTATTGTATCTTTTTAAGTCAGTTATACATTGGACCTATGTCTATATATAGTAATGTTGGTTTTTCTGTTTCTGTTTTCTGTCCCTGTATTTATTATGCATTATGTTCTAGAAATGCATGGCGAACCTAAGTTCGTTATTAGTATTATTTACCTTTACTAAATCCCATTACATCTTGTGAAAAGGAAAAAAAAAGAAAATTGTATTTTCCGCATTAATAAATATTTTCGGCCTTATAAACGTTCGGGAATGTGACGCTCGGGAATGGGTGTTGCAGCGTGTTGTGGTACCGATAGCACCTAAGTCCATTTGCCATAATAGTGCTACCAATGTAGGGTTAGGCATTGTAGGTTCATCACCGTAGGTTGATGCTATGTTGATTGAGGTCATATGTTTAACATGCTCATACTTGCTATGATGTGATTGAGGATATGTTTTTATCATGATTGTGATAAGGTGATTTACTGTCTTAATTGGTGATATTGTGATAATATGCTTTATTCCTTATTTGATGATATGATGATAATGAGCTATGAGACAACATGATATTGCATATGTGATTACTGGTCTTCCTAGAGCTAAAAGGTGATCATTATGAACTAAGTGATGTGTGGGATAAGATCATTTGGTGGTAATAAGCTACTATACTCAACCTGAACTTATTGAGGACTATGGATAGTCGTGAACACTCTGCTTCGTAAGGAGTGTTGGTGTTCAGTGTGTCAAGTGACGAGGTAGAGCTACTAAGCCATTGATCGGAATGAGTCATGAGGATTCATGCTAGATTGCATTGTGTGGTGAAATCATAGCCGTGTAGATATGGGAGGTCAAACCAGAACCACAATAGATGCTTGGTAGGTCTATTGTGGGATTCTGAGATCTCTGATGCGCCTTCCGACACCGGGACAGCTATTCCTATCGAGAATGGGAAATAATGTCACCCTGCTTGGTAAAGGTGAGCATCCTGCTTGGTAGGGGATGTAATGTACTCGTGAATTTAACGGAATCTGCTTCTCGGATAACGTTTGACTTTCATCCTGCTTGGTAGGAGATGAGGATCCTGCTTGGTTGGGGATACGTTGTGACGTAGGAAAGTGGCCGGGTCTTCATGTAAGGTCTAGGTGCATGAGAGTGTGAGATAAGTAGTTAAGTCCAACGAACCCTGAGGATGGTTGTTGTGATAATTGTGTGTGGTTGTGCTATCAATGTTAACTGCTTTCCTGCTATCCCTATCTTATGATGAGATGTAATTCTTATCTCCCTCTTTGATCTACATTATATGTTTCTCTTATATTATGAGAAGACCCGATAGAAGAACCAGTTGCTGAGGAGTTATATGGAACTCCGTATAAACCTGGTACCGGTGGAAGAGCCACAGACCCCAGTCTTGAGAGGTTCTGAGTTGCTGTACAATGAGCAAAGTAGGGGAGTTCCCGTCAACCAAGCAAGGGCGACGTGTGTTAGTGTTCCAGTGTGTATGGCCAGTGAGTCTTTATCTTTTGATGTATTGTGGGCGAGGAGAGGAAGTCATATGTATTCCCTTTTTACCACACTTTTATGTTTTAGTTGGTGCACTCTTATAACTGTGTGAAGTAGGTCCTATTGTGGGGACCATACTATTGGTGTGTTTTATATGTATAGTGTGATTGTGTGCTTAAAGTTTTAAATACCTTTGTATGCTTAATAAGCATGCCAACGTAATCAAGATTAGTTAACTAGGTTTCTTTAATGAGACTGGGGGACGTCTCAACTAGCGTATATTTTCACAAAACCTATATATGGCTAGAGAAATTTCTTTTACATAAGAAGAGAACTCAGAATTGTAGATGATTCTTGTTTAAATTGATATTGTGTCATCTATTTGATCCGTGGACTTGCATTATTTAGATTAGGATTTATATCATCTTATTTGTTTTTTTGAATTTTCTCTAAAAAACGGTAAATTTTTTCCCTGTTTTCTCTCTATTTCTCTCATCTTCAACCTTGCGAAACTCTAACCTCTTCCATACCCATTTTAGCAAATCCTCCAAACTGTCCATTCTTCCTCCTAATCTTCATCTCCAAACAACTTTTTCTTAGTAAAAATCCTTTCTTTTCATCTCTCACCTTCTCCATGGCACCCAAGAAGAAACCAAGAGTTCCTCTACCAACTGAAGATCCCTCCATTGCACAAGGGACTTCCAGAACCAGGAAAATGGCTTCTAAACGAAAAAGTGAAGCTAGTTCCTCGCAAGAAAATCCACAATTTCAACCACACATGGCTCATTGGTTTGAAACCCGAGATGCCTATGAGATTTACTGTGGTGATGACGCTTTCAGGAAGGTGATTGGACCAAGGTGGTTGAGTTGCCAATGGTTCCAAGATGAAGGTTTTCACTTTCAAACCATGGCGGAAGATGCTAGCCTCAAGCAGTTTGTTGAACTCAATAATCCTTATTATCCAGAGCTTTTTCGTGCCTTCATGAGCACAATGCGATTTACTACTAGCAATATGATGATGTGAACCTTGGTGAATCGTGACTACATATTTACTCTGTAAGTTTGGTTGGAGGTTATTGGTTTGGTGCATCAAGGTACACAACTGTAGCTCAAAAACACTGATTCCATGCCTGAGTTCAATCGTGCTGATGCTCTGCGCCCTTTCTTGCGCAATCCTATTGGCATTCCTGGCCCCAAACCTCCAGTTAATATTCTAAACATGGAAGATCATCTTCTCCACTACATTATTGTTCACATTATCAATGTCCGTGTTGGCAATTATGCTACCATTTTGGAAGATGACATTGTAATGATGTGGGTGCTTCACAATGGTGTTGAAGTCAATTGGCCATGGTTCTTCACTGAACATCTTCGCCAATGCAAGAGAAAGCCAACTGAGCCCCTTCCTTATGTTGTTCTCATTGAAGCTTTCTTTGAGCAGCTCCGATTTCCTGAGCCTACCAAAGAAAAAGGTATTTGGAAATATGCCTTGGCTCCTACTCCTCCCTCTCTTATTCACTCCGAGGATATGGATGCATATTTCGGTCTCTTGATGAAGATATTCAGGATATCCCTCATCCTTGTCCCTCTGTTGGTACCTCTGCTCCTCCTCCCAGCTCATCCGAAGCTCTCTCTCTTTCATTGATCCGTTTCAAGTCTATGTAGCTCAGCAACTACAAGCCATGCAGCTCACCCAACACCGGCAATATGAGGAAACTTTGGCTTATGGAGCAGAAACTCAGACATACCGTGAGGACCTAGTACTTCAGTTTGACTCCATTAGGAGAGACATATCTCATCTTGGTCTTCGCTTGTCTGCCATTGAGAAACATGTGGAAGAAGACATTGATGATGATGAGCCAGCATCTTAGTTTTTCTATATCTTGGTCTTATGTCTTGTAGTTGTCTTACTTTTGGTCCTTTGTATTTCTTTTTAAAGTTTTTGAACTCTGTAGTAATCATATGGTACTACTTATTAATGGAAAATTTAAACTTGTGTTTACAATGTTCTCTATTTTCTTTCTATTTTTTCTTCATAAAAATAGAAGAGTAATCGACTACTCTCATGTAGTAATCGACTACTTCCTGTTTCCAGAGCGTAGTTGCTTACTGTAATTCCCAGGTAATCGACTACTTTTGCATAGTAATCGATTACTCTCATTTTAAAACGGAACATTTGTAATTACAAACCTCCTCTTGCCTATATAAGTAACCATATGATTCTCTATCTTCTAAATCATGATTTCTTATATTCTTTCTTCATTCTTCATCTTCTCCTTTCTTTTCTTATCAACCATGAAGAAAACTCCTTCCTTGTGGTACGCCTGCCATAAGGTTGCTCGCAAATCCTTTAAGAAGGGTGCTCCCAAGAAGCTCATTGATGCCAAGACAAAACTACCATTGATGGTGCTTTCCTTCAAGCTTGTGCTGCTGCCACTCAATATGAGGAAATTTATTTGCTTCGTCTTCCTCTTAAACATGCCAATTTTGTGGTTCGAATGCTTCATCATTTCACTATACCACATGAAGGGGAGAGTAAGCTTTTTGCTTCTTACTTGGCGTCCATCACTGCTCAACCTTCTACTCCTTCTCCTAAGCAAGATCATGAAGATAACATTGATTGGTCGGATGTTGTCATGTCAAGAATGTAACACCCCATTTTTTACTATTTATCAATAACGGTAAATATATATATATATATATATCTTTTATATTTGTATCCGATATTTAGAAAATGATTTTGGATAAACCAAAGTCATATGTATACTCTAAATTATCGTAGAGAGTTACAGTTAAATTTTGGGTTGAAAATTTAGACAAAACCTTGTCTGCGTTTTTACTGACAGTAAGATTTTACTGATCAGAAAACCTAATTTTGACTCGTAAACGAAACAGTTAGGTTTTTAGTTGAATTTCCAATAATATTGGTTATTTTGAAAATTTTCAAAATAAATAAGTTATTATACTTTATTCGGACGTAAAACCTAAGTTGGGAAATCGACGGAGTCGAGAAAGGACTTACAGAGACAAAACCAGACACCGGATGAGGGACGCAGGTCACCTTAGTGCGGTGAGTCAGAGGGTGAATCACCACCATGACTCACCACATAGTCATCATTTCCTTCTAAAATATCTAAGATATTTAGGGCGAGAAAATACCATTTTGCCCCTATGAATTAAGGAAAGGACATCTTTGCCATATGACTCACCACCCATCATCATTGCCTCCAAAAAAATATCAAAGATATTTATGAAGTTAGAGATTGAATGACATTTATGTCCTTAGCCATTTTGTTAAATACCAATTTTGTCCTTAAGTGAATTTTCCCTTTTGTCCCTAAATGAACAAAACTTGGACCTCCTTGTCCTTTGAGGCTCATGCCTAAATGACCCCCACAAACACTCCATTCCCTCACACTGGCTACAAACACAAAGTCTTTGCTTGTTTTATGGGTTTTAAGATCAAAGTTAGAGTTTTAGTTTCTCTCCTTTGTTCTTGAAGGTTCTTGAGTGTTCTTCGCTTTCTCTCCATTTTCCCACCAACTAAGAGGTAAACCCTCTTGACTCGAGTTAGTAAACTTGTTCCTTGCTTCATTGTCTTGACATCTATGTATTTTATTTTCTCAAGTGACCCATAAGCAAATTTGTGAAGCATAATTTGCTTGATTACTTGCAATTTTCCATCATTCAAAAGGTAATCTCTTCTCTCCATGATCAATCATATGCTCTTCTCCATTCATTTTGTAAGATTAAGCAATGAATCATCATCATTCACTTTCATGAAACTTTCTTCAAAAATCTCTAGAAAATCATAGAAAAATCCTATGATCAAGAAACCAATTTCTATTAACTCATCAAGATCTCTGCGTTCGTCATTCAAAAGCATGAATCAAACTAAAATTTCTTCCCTATTTCTCCAAGAATGGATGAAACCCTAACTTTGTTGGTTGGGTGAGTTTTGATTCAAATCTTTGACAAATGAATAGTGATTATGTCTTCATCATACTTAAAGATCATTAATCCAAGAGTTAGTAAAATTTAAACATCCTTAGCCTAATTAATTCGTGAAGGCCGAACCTACATCATAATGGATTAGCAAGTTTCTTTTCAAAGATTAACTTGTACTATGATTGTTTGGTGAAGGATTGTTGAGTAATTGTAGTCTGGTAATTTGTGGAGTACGTTGAGCTTCGGAGAATCGTTTCAGACCAAACACCATGAGCATCACTTGGTGGTTTAGCTTGTTTGCTTGAGTTGGTGATTTGTGGAGTAGAAGGAAGTGTTGAAAGATCGAAGGGAAGGAACCTTACTTGACTACAAGAGGTAAGGGGAGCTTGCCTGAGGGATTTTCCTGATAACTATATGTTATCACTATGGACTTTGTGTCCTCTTTACATTGTGATGAACGTTGTGAAAGGTGAATCTTGTGATGACTCGATCCCGAAGGGATCACGAGATTCATCTGGTGGATAAAAGTTATATCATACAAAGACGTGTATAGTTCTTAAGAAAGAGAACCTTAGTGAACCTTGAGGTTTATCTGGTGGATAAATATTGCTTTATCGCATCTGCTTTGTGTAAGCATTAGCATTTCATTGCATGAGTTTGTAAGGTCTTGAGCCTAGGAGTTGAGCTTACACCTAGATGTTCGTGCGAATCTTATGGTGATGATCTTAAATATTCTTGGAGGTATCAGGGTTGGAAAGGCTAACATGTGACCAGTTGGTAGCTCTTCTGTGTCGTGGCGACTCCGAGCAATACAAAGATATCCTCTACTAGATGTCATACTTTTCATGTTTGGTGTAGAATGTTTCCGTAAAAGCCAGATACGTGCACGTTACATTCGTTGTAGCATCTTACGCAAGGCTGGCAAACACGGAACATTTTCTCCCATTCACTCTCTCCGCCATTTTGTTAGCTCCATAGAGTAGGGGTCAGAGTTTTACCCTTGTGGCATATGACATTGAGTCATGTGCATCGTATTGCATTGCATGGCTGTTGATGATTACATTTACTTATTGTACATCACTATTTTGTTTTCGAAGATGTCTTAGGCTGCTAATTGATTTACATGATATATTGCGATTTATGGTAAGCATGTTGGGGATGTTGTTACCTGGTGTGTCGTTTCGGGCTACTTCGGCTATAATGCTGTGTTGATACCACATATGTTCATATGCTGTTTTGTGTGTCGTGCATGTAGTTCGTGTTTAAATCCATATATTGGTTATGCACCCTTGCTTGTACATGTTGGACACCTTGTTGTATTTTTGGATACCTGTACAGATGCTTCCCAACGGTCCTCTGGGTCACTTCGGGACCCCGTAAGTTGAGTTTCTTGATGTCGACGACGAAGATGTGTGGACTGTTGACGACGAAGCCCAGTCTCATTGGTACGATGTATGCTAGGTAGTGTGCTCTATTGTTCCTTAGAGTTCTTTTTATCAAACCAGTTCTTAGGATTTTTAATGTTGAAGTTGAGAAAGTCGGTATATGTGGTTTTGACAACCTTTGTATGGTTTAGGACTTCAGTATGAAAAACAATTTCAGGAAGGCTTATATGTGATGGTGAAATAATTTATGAATAAACCCTGTTTATGTGTGTAGTCAAGTATAAGGTGATTTTACTATTGTGGTGTATGTATCACTTTTCCGAAGTATTATGTAGAAATTTGTACACCCGAGCTTTATGACTTAAAGTAAATTATCTTTTTTCCGAAAGCAACCAACAATTCCCTTTTAAATTTAATTCCGCACGTGTTCATGAGGTAATGCCCAAGGGGGGTGTTACATTGGTTGGTATCAGAGCTGGTTGAGTCTTTCGGGAACCTTGGGGAATAGGTCTGTTATGGTTTTATTGTGTGATCTCTGGTTAGACCTTGTTGAATTGTTTCCTTGTCGAAACAATGTGTCTTGACACACAAGTATGTGTGTTTTGATGGGTTCTAATCGGGTTGAGGCTTTGTAAGAACTCATGTTGAGTAAATGGTACTTGTATTCATGTTGACACGTCGTTTATCCTTTTAGGATTATGTCAGACATTTGAACGAGTGTGCCTTAGACAGGTAGAAGTGTACTAAAAGTTTTTAAACTAGATGCACAAGTAGCTAGTAAGCGACCAAAGGAATGGCAAGATAATGACATGTTTGCTAATAGGGTTGAGAAACTAGAATAGAATCCTAGTAGAGCAATGGAAGTGTAGTAAGGCCTTAGTGGGCCTTAAGAAAAGTTATGACTGTGATTATGAGCCCGAGCATTCTCAGACTTAAAACTCTGTTAGAAAAACCACTAAGAAATTACTAATTTCCTCGTATTTTTTGACGACCGCTCAAGTCATGGGGATAGAATAGAAGAATGAAGACTTGATGATTTGGAAAATTGAAAATTTGTATAACTTTGCTGTGATGATTCGATGTTGGTTTAATCATATGATTTAAGTTAGCCTATACAATAGTGATAGTTTTTCGAATACTCGATGATAAGTTGGCACACTGACCACCCAATAGCTTGTTGATAGTAGAAAGAGCTATAATAACTTGAATAAACCAGTATTATTGGACTTTTTAGGGTTAGTTGCACTTGATAAGTATCTTTGTTTGAAAGGATAGATAATCCTATAATTTTGAGCAAAAACTTAGGAGTCTGATAATAGTTCAACAATGATTTCCCTCGGAGTGTGGTAATCACATGAAGTTTCTTCTGATGGTATTTTTAAGAAATGATTAGAACCTCCGCTGTTTGTGGATTTGATGGATAAAACATATGTCTCCACTAGGACAGATTGAGGGTTACGCGTTATGGGTGAACTTATAATCCATGCTGATGATGGTGAAGAGTACATATGATACCTAAGTACAACTTTTTTGAAGGTTACGAATGATCAGAGACTGAGTGAACAAGAATGGAAGTATGAATTTTGGTTATAGAATGGGTGTCCTTAGGACTGGTATCAGTAAGGGAAAGAATCACAATGGATCCTAAAGAGATAGGAGTAGTGTCTCGTTAAGAGAACTTAAGACAGTGACCGGTGTAGATAAGTAAGACAGATAAGTTTGGATTCACTTACAACAACAACTATCTGCAGATAATGTTGACTCTTTGTTTTGATACTTTCAATTTTCGAGGACTTGGACTAAGTTTGATATTAAGTTTAGATTTTCACTTAGATATTAGAATTCTTAAGTGAGCTAATTGAGATTTAAAGTGCATTAGAGTTTGTTGATGAGATTGAGACATGTAGTACCGGAATGAGAATTCGTTTAAGTGTTTGACATAATAATAGAAGTTAACTTAAGTGCTTGATCACCAAAGTAATGCTTAGAAGTAAGAATAGAAGTAAGTCTTTAGTGAAGGATTAGTAGTAGAGAATGATGGACTAGCATGTAAGTAAAAGAGGGAATGACTTTTCCTGATAGTTGATGGATAAGCAAGAGGGTGATGTTAAGTTTCTAACTTTAATTTTATTTCTCCAAATAGTAGGACCTCTTACCTACTTAACTCGGAAGGAACAAGCGTTTACTTGGAGTGAAGCAGGCAAAGGATATTGAGTTTTCGATTGACCTAGTTTGTAGATTCAGTCGGATCTCCATCGCTTCGTGTAGAATATCGCCTACAAAGCAAGCCGGGTTAGACTACATGAAATGGAATTTTTGTCCGTTTCTTGATAAATTCGTCATCATCGGTGATATTCTCATTTACTCTAAGAGTCACGAGGAGCATGAGGAAACTCTGCATCAAGTGTTACCGATCCTACGCGAGAAGAGCTGTCGTGAAGTTACTTAAGTGCGGGTTTTGACTCGATGGAAGTGAAATTCTTACGGCATGCGATCCCAAAGGAGCATTTGTGCTCACACTCCTACAGAATCCTCAGTGTATTAGCCATTTGCGTGGATTGGTTTAATAGTATCCATTGGTCTGGACATTTTTCATATTATTTCATTGAAAGATTTGTTATGACTATTTCTTGAGTTGTAACACAAACGACTTCTTGATACTGGAAGTTTCTTGATGAAACTTAGTCTAATCACTTTTACTTTTGGTAAATATGATAGTGATACCTGCTACCCCACATACAATAAAATTAAATAAGGCATCCAAGTTAAATAAAAACTTTAACATAAAAGGCAGCAAGTGCCACATGATCCGAAAACGTTTTAAAACATAAAATAAAAACTGCGGAAAACATAAACATAAACAAAACCCGACACCCAATGTCACATAATCAGAGCTGGTAACCACTATCGATATTACATAGGAAACAACTAACATAACTAAACTAAACTAAACTAAACTATGAGTAAGCGATCTCCTCTGGATCACTTCTCAGCTGGCAGCTCACCATCCTCTACATAACCAAAGGTACATGTAAAACAACAACAACAATAGTAGGGAGTAAGGAACTGTACGTATAAACATAAACGGTAATAAAGCAGTTAGTAAGATGATCATGCAACATATACAACATCATAATATAACATACATATTATAACACACTCCATCATCTCATATTAATAACATGCTATGCTATGCATAACTACTCCACTACTCCATATGCAATGTGGATCCAAACATCAACTCTGGAAAGGCTGACATGTGACCACTACTCCAAAGGAAGGAACCTTACATGACTACAACAGGTAAGGGGAACTTGCCTGAGGGATTTTCCTGATAACTATATGTTATCAGTGATTGGTCTGTGCAATTTTGTTTGAGCTTCGTTGTGGTTGTTTATGTTGTTTTAAGCTCTTATCTTATCTATTGTTAATTATATGCTTTTAATTGATTATTTGCAGTTATGTGTTATAGTATTTTAATGCATCTTATGAACGGTGTAACACCCCCCTCGCGGGTGCTACATACACGGACTCTAATACGGAAATAAAATAATAAAATAAAACGCTGGTTGCTTTCGGAAAGTACTTTAATTAAGTAGCTACGTTCGAAAACGCGGTTCTAAAAATTTTCTGCATGCATAGGCAAACAACTCCAGACGGAGGAATAAATTTCATATCACACATTGATATTCACTGTTCATAAAACATAAACATAACGCAAAACCTGGTCTAATATATATATCATATTACAGACTTAGAAAGTAATTGTGACATATATGCAGTAATAAAATATAAGCCTGCTCAAAAACAAAAGACTCCTAAGCTGGTCGGCTAAAAGTAGCCATTGGGGTACAACCCAACGTCGGCTCCTTCAAAAGTTTCCATCGTCCGAGCCCTCACATCTCCGCGGGGACCTATGACCAACATCTGTACATGTGTTCCAAAAACACAACAAGGTGTCCAACATGTACAGGCAAAGGTGAGATACTCAAATAAAGTTATCACAATAGCCGCACAAGCGACAAACAGCAGTATAACCATCCACAGATAAATACAGTTATATGAACAGTTATTTATATAATACAGTACAACATCCCAAACACTATCATCAGTTATAATAATGCATGAGACTTCAATATCATCTTTCTAATTCATGTACTCCGGAGATTCTAACTTCCCAACATCGAGCGATAGGCCATAGTAACACCCGTAACACAATTGTTCTCATGAGTCGGCCTCTCTATTTAGGTCCGAACTCCAATTGTTCCAGGGTACCACGTCATAACCGTATCCTGAATACGCCAGTCTCTGATCGAGTTCATTCGTGTTTGGCAGCCGATTTACCACGGCACGGGGTTGCTACGCCACCGGCCACTTGTGGGATCTCGAACACAGAATGCCCCTATAGACCTAGTGGTCTTGACTGATTTTATTCTCAACTACTAGAGTTGTAGCTCGGTTTCAAATGGCACGTCTGCCGGTTCATGTATGTTCACAGAAGGTTTTCTGTTTTCTTTGCGTTCATTCTTTCAAATGTCGAGACATAAAGTCCACGACTCGTTTCAAAAAGGCATTAAGCCCACTCAAATCAAAAACACAGGACACGAAGTCCAAGTGCTCAATCCACAAAACACTAGCCCCGACGTCTCGGCCACTAGGTTCGGGTTCGTCTCAAATGTTCATCATTTTTATTTTGGTTTCATTTTCTCAAAACACTTTGGAAAACAAAACATACTTTGGTTTTCTTGAAACAAAACATCCTTTTTGATCAAGAGAACATTTTTCCGTGAAAAACACCTTTCTTGAAAACAAAAACCGCTTTCTAAGGTTTCACGTCTTTTTAAAACGCTTTTCCGAAATAAAACACGATTTGCACGACTTTTCACAAAACCACTTTTTACTTTTCAAAAGAAAATACTTTTCAACAAGAAAGACAACTTTTCTTGAAAAAGCAACACGTTTTCCCAAAAATCACTTTTTAATTTCAAACACGGTTTTCAAAACATAGATTTAGGATTTCGAGTCTTTTAACAATTATCGAGACATAGCCAGTCCTATGCTCATCCAGGATATAAATATATGTATAGATATATATCAACAATCTAATATCACAATGATATCACTCAAGGCATCCATGCCACAGTTATATCGAGTAGCAATTATGCACAACACTTAACATCCAATCAATCCAGGATATAAGTATACATATACATCATTCAAACTCATCTCTAAATCATCAATCAAGACATCATAACACATATATCAAACATTCACTATGAAGCTACTCAAACTTAAATGACTACCTCCCTTTACCTCACAAAAGAAGTTCAATGCAAACTCGATCGGTTCTCGGCTCCGGCTCCGGTTCCGTTCGCGTCGCCTAAAACAATCAAACACAATTCAATTCAAACAAAAAATCAACATCAATCTATAACATAAGAACACAAGTTTTCCTTCCCCTAAAAGGTATAGGGTTCGGCCATGAAAGGTAAAAACGGTTAGGGATCTCATTTGGTTCCAAATTTTTGGATGGTTGGTTCATGAACTTAGCTAACACCATTTCAAGTCCTATGACTCAAAAATGTGAAACATAACTCATGGATTTTCCCCATGAAGCTCTCGGCCATATAGGGCAATTTAGGCTAGGAATTGATTTGGTTTTCCATCACTTGGATTCAAGGACACTAGGAAAGCTAAGGATAGAATCAAGAGTTAGAAATCAAAAATTTGATGAAAAATACTATTCATCATCACTCTTAGGGTTCGGCCACTTTGGGGTTTTAGGGCTAGGATGAGACTTGGATCATGAGCTCTTGGGTTTAGATAGAGGGTGATGAGGTGAGTTCAAAGAACTTGGTTTCACCTCCAAAGGATTTTCCTACAATTTCCTATGGATTTTCAAAGTTTTGGATCTAAGAATGAGTTTCATGAAAATGGAGTTTTGATCTTGATATTGAAAGAGATTCAAGAAGATATGAGACCATAGAAGTGATCTTACCTTAAAATGGATGAAGATTGGTCAAGAAATCAAGTGATTTCAACAAGCTTTCAAGGTTTTCTCAAGGATTCAATGGAGGTTTTTTCTCTAAGGAAGATGAAGTGTTCTTGGTGTTCTTGAGGGGCTGGGCTGTGTGGAATGAGGGGCTGAGAGGGCTGTTCCAGCCTTCTAAAGAGTTCATTAAGGGTAAAAAGGTCATTTGGTTCAAAGGGTAAAATGGTAAAAGGTGAAAAGACTTAAGTTAGGGGTATTTTGGTACTTTCGCGTCCTGAAATTCCCGATCGTCATGACGACTCTGGCATGCTCTCCCAAATGAGTTGACATGATGCGATATCAATATTATCCATTGTCGGGTCCTGGTAAGTCCATACGCGGCTCCGTTCTCCACCCGATTGAAGATTTCGCTCGAACGGAGGTCAGGAAATGATTTTTTTTGAAATTTTTGCGAAATTTAACCAAAACGTAGAGAATCGAATTCTAAGACTTACTGTCTCGTTCACGGGTCCATCTGAGGTCTTCTGAGCAGTAAAATCATACTGTCAGTGTAAAAACGCAGACCGGACTCCGTTTGAGTTTTCGACTCAAAACTTAATCGTAGCTTCCTACGATATAGCTGAGCATGACTATGGTCTCGGAATATTTTATTTCCATTCCTAAGACCTTGAATAAAATATAAGTTTATAAATACTGATTAATTAGGAAAACTCGAAAATCGGGGTGTTACATTACTACCCCTCTAAAAAAAAATTTCGTCCTCGAAATTTCGCAACTCAAAACTTGACTGGGTCCCCTTGATCACCAGGTTCCACATCTCATGCACCACACCATACTTTAACAGAAAGCCTAACTCTTCTCGTCTATCCTGCTGACTGAGTCTTCGTAGTTAAAGTAGTACACTTACTCCCAACTAATCCTTCAAAGATCGAGACGCCTTATTGCTCATCCACTTGAGTTGAGGGTAATCATTTGAACTTGGTCGCTACTCGGTTCTCGAAGATTAAGGAAGAAATTTTTCGACAGAAAAAATTTTATTGGTCTTACTCTCACGGGAAAGTATATTGAAGGATTTTATCTCTCGGAAATGATTACAGGAATATCCAGTATGTAAAAAGATTCTTCAGTAGGTTCGTGAGTGTAAAAATGCATAGCTAATACATGTTTACAACCATGACTCTAATAAAGTCCCTTCTTTCATAAGAATTCTCCAACGAATCAGGGAATCAAAAGATAAACAGTCTGGCAAAAATCTCAGACTGGATCACAGTTACCAACAATAAAAGTGATTCGACTAAGTTTCATCAAGAAACTTTCAGTATCAGGAATTTGTATGGGTTACAACTCAAGTAATAGTCATAACAAATCTTTCGATAGAACGACATGAAAGTGTTTAGGCCAAAGATTACTTTTAAACCAATCCACTCAAATGTCTGATACACTGAGGGTTACGCAGGAGTGTGAGTACAAAGGTTTATCCAGAATCATTTTCCTCATCTCCGGGTTGCTCGGTACACAAACTCGTCCATTGCATCTCAGGATGCCATCAGTTCCCAAACTGAACTCTGTAGCTTTTTCTTGTCCAAGTAACTCCTTTTTCTCTTGGAGATACTCATCAGTTACTTGTTGTTCGCGGATCGTGTCCATCAGTCCACTAGATACCTTGATCATTCCCAATCTAATCTTCTCATTGTTCACTTCCACTGCTAGATTGAGATCACGAAACTGTTCTATCAATTCTAGCTCTTTAACCATCATTGCAGAGATGTGTAGGGTCTTCCGACTCAGAGCATCTGTAACGACATTTGCTTTCCCAGGGAAGTACAGCAAAGTGAAGTCGTAGTCTTTAAGAAACTCCATCCAACGTCTCTGCCTCATGTTAAGTTCCTTCTGGTCGAACAGGTACTTCAAACTTTTGTGGTCACTGAAGACATCGAACTTAGATCCATATAAGTAGTGTCTCCAGATCTTTAGTGCAAAAACCACAGCAGCTAACTCAAGGTCGTGCGTCGGGTAATTCCTCTCATGAGTCTTCAACTAGCGCGAAGCATATGCTACAACCTTCCGATGTTGCATAAGCACACATCCTAATCCCTGATGCGAAGCATCACAGTACACTTCGTACTGTTCGTCTGGCTTAGGTAGTACTAACACTGGTGAGGTTGTCAAACGTTCCTTCATTGTATGAAAACTCTCTTCACATTTGTCAGTCCACATATACGGTTGGTCCTTCCTCGTAAGTTGAGTCAACGGCGCAACAATCTTCGAAAATCCTTCGATGAACCTTCTGTAATAACCAGCTAGTCCAACGAAACTGCGAATTTCTGTCACAGTCTTGGGTCTCTCCCACAGAAGTACTGCTTCTACTTTCGTAGGATCGACGGCAATTCCTTCCTTCGAAATCACATGTCCTAAGAATTTGACTTCATCCAGCCAAAATTCACACTTGGGTAGCTTTGCGTACAACTTCTCCTTGTGAAGGATCTGCAAAACTTGTCGTAGGTGTTCCTCGTGCTCCTCAGAACTTTTTGAGTAGATGAGAATATCATCGATAAACACGACAACAAACTGATCCAAAAACGGACGGAAAATCCTGTTCATATAGTCCATGAAGATAGCAGGCGCATTCGTCACTCCGAATGGCATCACGAGGTACTCATAGTGACCACAACGAGTCCTGAAAGCAGTCTTGGGTACGTCCTCGTTCTTCACTCTGATCTGGTGGTAACCGGATCTCAGATCTATCTTTGAAAAGACAGCAGCTCCCTGAAGTTGATCCATCAAGTCATCTATGTGGGGTAGAGGATACTTGTTCTTGATCGTTATCTTGTTGAGTTGACGATAATCCACACAGAGTCTTGAACTCCCGTCCTTCTTCTTCACCAACAACACTGGTGCTCCCCACGGGGACACACTTGGCCTCACAAACCGCTTGGACATCAAATCCTCTAGTTGAGTCTTCAACTCGGCTAACTCCGTAGGTGACATCCTATAAGGAGCTATAGAGATCGGACCGGATCCTGGAACTAAGTCGATCGCAAACTCGATGTCCGTCACAGGTGGCAAACCTGGTACGTCCTCTGGAAAAACTTCCGGAAAATCTTTCACAACCGGCACATCGCTCAAGACAACGTCCCTCTCGATTTCTAAACAGGATAGAAGCATGTATCCCTGATCTCCTTCTTTCAAAGAAGCTCTTACTTGGTTGACAGTTATAAATCCAGAAATCTCAGGGTCAGGAAAAACTAGGGTTCTATGTGCACAGTCTAAAAGGATATGGTTGGAAGATAACCAATCCATGCCTAGGATCACATCCAATTGAGTCAAAGGCAAACATATTAAGTCAACAAGAAAGTTCCTATCATGAACAATAATAGGACAGTTCAAACATACTGTATTAACAGTAACAGGTTTAGCAGTCGGGGTTGTGACAATCAAATCAAAAGACAGTGAAGAAACAGGCAACTCTAATTGTCTCACACAATTCAAGGAGATAAACGAATGTGTCGCACCCGAATCAAATAGTACAGTTAGGAGATTACCAGCTATGATGCAACTACCTTGTATGAGATCATCAGATTTGGAAGCATCAACGCCGCTCATGGTATAAACCCTTCCCCTCGCCGTGGGTCTAGCAGTCCGCATGTTGTTGACAGTCGGCTCGGGCTTTGGTGTAGGGCATTCCCTCGCGAAATGTCCTATCTCTCCGCATTGGAAACATAGAACTCCTTTCAACTTGCAACTATCAGCTGGGTGTCCGGGTTGCCCACACCTGAAACATCTCTGGGCTCGGCCTTGGTTCTGGTCGTTTCTGTTCCCACCACCGTAAGCAGAAGCAACAGGACGATAAGGTTGTTGTTTCTGACTATTCCCTTGAGGTCGGGAATACGGCTTCTTCTGGGACTGCTTCCCTTTCTGTTGCTGGTACTGGCTCGGGTTCCTTGACCTAGACGGTCCTCCTGTAGTACCCTTGTTCTCTCTTCCGCTTCTCATCTTTTCTACTTTTCTGCACTTCTCCACCAGAGCTTGGAAGGTACGGATCTCTAGTGGCAACACCGACTCCTTGATCTCGAAGCGCAGACCGCCTTCGAACCTCTCGCATTTCCAGTCCTCGTCAGGCTGAGCTTGGAAAAAGCGGAAATATTTGGCGAGTGATTCAAACTTCGCCGCATATTCCCCGACAGACATATCCCTCTGCTGCAGCTTCAGAAATTCCTGCTCTTTCTCGGTTCTAGCACTTTGGGGAAAGTACTTGTCCAGAAACTTGGTGCGAAATACTCCCCAAGTGATCTCTTGGTTGTTGGCTTCCAGCAGTTGTCTGGTTCCTCCCCACCAATACTCTGCATCACCCAGAAACAGGAATGTGGCATAGTCCACCTTCACTCCCTCAGGACAATGTAGAACAGCAAAAATCTTCTCTATCTCTTGCAGCCACAGGTCAGCCTTTTCCGAGTCACAGTCCCCGTGAAACTGCGGAGGATCGTGACGCCGAAAATCGACTAAACCTCTGGGACCGGCAGCAATATCAGCTCTTTGTTGGTTCTGTTGATTCTGTTGAGCCATCGTTGCTGTCTGTTGAGCAACAGTAGCCGCCATATCAGCCATGGCCTGGATAGCTCGATTCATGTTTTTGTCAAGTAACAGTATACTAGTGTGTCAACACACATTGCTTCAACATAGAAACAATTCAAACAAAGTTCACACAGAGATCACACAACACAAACATAACAGACTCACTTCCCAAGGATTCCCGAAAGACTCAACCAGCTCTGATACCACTAATGTAACACCCCCCTCGCGGGTGCTACATACACGGACTCTAATACAGAAATAAAACAATAAAATAAAACGCTGGTTGCTTTCGGAAAGTACTTTAATTAAGTAGCTACGTTCGAAAATGCGGTTCTAAAAATTTTCTGCATGCATAGGCAAACAACTCCAGACGGAGGAATAAATTTCATATCACACATTGATAATCACTGTTCTTAAAAAATAAACATAACGCAAAACCTGGTCTAATATATATATCATATTACAGACTTAGAAAGTAATTGCGACATATATGCAGTAATAAAATATAAGCCTGCTCAAAAACAAAAGACTCCTAAGCTGGTCGGCTAAAAGTAGCCATTGGGGTACAACCCAACGTCGGCTCCTTCAAAAGTTTCCATCGTCCGAGCCCTCACGTCTCCGCGGGGACCTATGACCAACATCTGTACATGTGTTCCAAAAACACAACAAGGTGTCCAACATGTACAGGCAAAGGTGAGATACTCAAATAAAGTTATCACGATAGCCGCACAAGCGACAAACAACAGTATAACCATCCACAGATAAATACAGTTATATGAACAGTTATTTATATAATACAGTACAACATCCCAAACACTATCATCAGTTATAATAATGCATGAGACTTCAATATCATCTTTCTAATTCATGTACTCCGGAGATTCTAACTTCCCAACATCGAGCGATAGGCCGTAGTAACACCCGTAACACAATTGTTCTCATGAGTCGGCCTCTCTATTTAGGTCCGAACTCCAATTGTTCCAGGGTACCACGTCATAACCGTATCCTGAATACGCCAGTCTCTGATCGAGTTCATTCGTGTTTGGCAGCCGATTTACCACGGCACGGGGTTGCTACGCCACCGGCCACTTGTGGGATCTCGAACACAGAATGCCCCTATAGACCTAGTGGTCTTGACTGATTTTATTCTCAACTACTAGAGTTGTAGCTCGGTTTCAAATGGCACGTCTGCCGGTTCATGTATGTTCACAGAAGGTTTTCTGTTTTCTTTGCGTTCATTCTTTCAAATGTCGAGACATAAAGTCCATGACTCGTTTCAAAAAGGCATTAAGCCCACTCAAATCAAAAACACAGGACACGAAGTCCAAGTGCTCAATCCACAAAACACTAGCCCCGACGTCTCGGCCACTAGGTTCGGGTTCGTCTCAAATGTTCATCATTTTTCTTTTGGTTTCATTTTCTCAAAACACTTTGGAAAACAAAACATACTTTGGTTTTCTTGAAACAAAACATCCTTTTTGATCAAGAGAACATTTTTCCGTGAAAAACACCTTTCTTGAAAACAAAAACCGCTTTCTAAGGTTTCACGTCTTTTTAAAACGCTTTTCCGAAATAAAACACGATTTGCACGACTTTTCACAAAACCACTTTTTACTTTTCAAAAGAAAATACTTTTCAACAAGAAAGACAACTTTTCTTGAAAAAGCAACACGTTTTCCCAAAAATCACTTTTTAATTTCAAACACGGTTTTCAAAACATAGATTTAGGATTTCGATTCTTTTAACAATTATCGAGACATAGCCAGTCCTATGCTCATCCAGGATATAAATATATGTATAGATATATATCAACAATCTAATATCACAATGATATCACTCAAGGCATCCATGCCACAGTTATATCGAGTAGCAATTATGCACAACACTTAACATCCAATCAATCCAGGATATAAGTATACATATACATCATTCAAACTCATCTCTAAATCATCAATCAAGACATCATAACACATATATCAAACATGCACTATGAAGCTACTCAAACTTAAATGACTACCTCCCTTTACCTCACAAAAGAAGTTCAATGCAAACTCGATCGGTTCTCGGCTCCGGCTCCGGTTCCGTTCGCGTCGCCTAAAACAATCAAACACAATTCAATTCACAAATCAACATCAATCTATAACATAAGAACACAAGTTTTCCTTCCCCTAAAAGGTATAGGGTTCGGCCATGAAAGGTAAAAACGGTTAGGGATCTCATTTGGTTCCAAATTTTTGGATGGTTGGTTCATGAACTTAGCTAACACCATTTCAAGTCCTATGACTCAAAAATGTGAAACATAACTCATGGATTTTCCCCATGAAGCTCTCGGCCATATAGGGCAATGTAGGCTAGGAATTGATTTGGTTTTCCATCACTTGGATTCAAGGACACTAGGAAAGCTAAGGATAGAATCAAGAGTTAGAAATCAAAAATTTGATGAAAAACACTATTCATCATCACTCTTAGGGTTCGGCCACTTTGGGGTTTTAGGGCTAGGATGAGACTTGGATCATGAGCTCTTGGGTTTAGATAGAGGGCGATGAGGTGAGTTCAAAGAACTTGGTTTCACCTCCAAAGGATTTTCCTACAATTTCCTATGGATTTTCAAAGTTTTGGATCTAAGAATGAGTTTCATGAAAATGGAGTTTTGATCTTGATATTGAAAGAGATTCAAGAAGATATGAGACCATAGAAGTGATCTTATCTTAAAATGGATGAAGATTGGTCAAGAAATCAAGTGATTTCAACAAGCTTTCAAGGTTTTCTCAAGGATTCAATGGAGGTTTTTTCTCGAAGGAAGATGAAGTGTTCTTGGTGTTCTTGAGGGGCTGGGCTGTGTGGAATGAGGGGCTGAGAGGGCTGTTCCAGCCTTCTAAAGAGTTCATTAAGGGTAAAAAGGTCATTTGGTTCAAAGGGTAAAATGGTAAAAGGTGAAAAGACTTAAGTTAGGGGTATTTTGGTACTTTCGCGTCCTGAAATTCCCGATCGTCATGACGACTCTGGCATGCTCTCCCAAATGAGTTGACATGATGCGATATCAATATTATCCATTGTCGGGTCCTGGTAAGTCCATACGCGGCTCCGTTCTCCACCCGATTGAAGATTTCGCTCGAACGGAGGTCAGGAAATGATTTTTTTTGAAATTTTTGCGAAATTTAACCAAAACGTAGAGAATCGAATTCTAAGACTTACTGTCTCGTTCACGGGTCCATCTGAGGTCTTCTGAGCAGTAAAATCATACTGTCAGTGTAAAAACGCAGACCGGACTCCGTTTGAGTTTTCGACTCAAAACTTAATCGTAGCTTCCTACGATATCGCTGAGCATGACTATGGTCTCGGAATATTTTATTTCCATTCCTAAGACCTTGAATAAAATATAAGTTTATAAATACTGATTAATTAGGAAAACTCGAAAATCGGGGTGTTACAAACGGTATTATCTGCTGTACCGTTGACGTGGCATGTTTATTGGTGGTGATTGTTGATTTGGGAAGGCTAATAGTGATCAGTGCTCAATTAATTAATGAGATAAAAGCCATAAAAAGCTTCATGAGGAATGTCAAGTATTTAATTGAGAAATGTTGGAAAATCTTTAGTGATATTAATTTTTACGCAAGAAATTCTACAATAAAGTAAAAACTTATTAGAAAAAGTTAATTTTCAAAAATAACATAATTATTACGTTGAGAAAATTATTTTAAGAGAAAAAGTCAAATTTCAACTTAAAACGTTTTTAAAATGCTAAACGACTGTTATTTCCGAAAATATTTATGGAAGGTATTTTAAAAACAATAGTATTTATTTGGACAAAGATTTAGTCTCAAATCACTTTCTTTCAAGAACTGAAGTTTCGAAGAAAAAAAAAAGACTTTCAGAGGAAAATGAATTTATTGGTAATTGGATGGTTTTATAAATGAATTTCAAACAGGAAGGATTTTCTGTAAACGAGTTTTACTCAACGTTGTTAAATCCGACAACTTGGATAAGTTGTGGAGATTTTGGTTTGGGATTTGTGTTTCACAAAACGAAAACGATGTAAAACGTTGAAACGCGAACCTAGTAACCGAGACGTCGGGGTACTAGTTTTCTGTGATAAAAGCACGTAGATCTGGGATCCGTGTTATGGTGTTGTGGACTTGGTGTCCTATGGACTTTGTGTCATCTTTACATTGTGATGACTCGATCCCGAAGGGATCACGAGATTTATCTGGTGGATAAAATTTTTATCATACAAAGATACGTATAGTTCCTAAGAAAGAGAACCTTAGTGAACCTTGAGGTTTATCCGATGGATAAACATTGATTTATCGCATCTACTTTGTGTAAGCATTGGTATTTCATTGCATGAATTTGTAAGGCCTTGAGCCTAAGAGTTGAGCTTACACCTAGATGCTGGTGCGAATCTTACGGTGACGATCTCAAATGGTCTTAGAGGTATCAGGGTTGGAAAGGCTAACATGGGATCAATTGGTAGATATTCTGTGTTGTGGCGACTCCGAGCAGTACATTGATATCCTCTACTAGTTGCCGTACTTTTCATGTTTGGTGTCGAGTGTTTCCGTAAAAGCTAGATACGTGCATGTTACATTCGTTGTAGCATCTTGCCCAAGGCTGGTAAACACGGAATATGTCCTCCCATTCACTCTCTCCGACGTTCTGTTAGCTCCATAGAGTAGGGGTCAGAGTTTTACCCTTGTGGCATATGGCATTGAGTCATATGCATTGCATGCATTGCATGGCTGTTGATGATTACATTTACTTATTGTATTGCATTATTCTGTTTTCGAAGATGTCTTATGCTGCTAATTGATTAACATGATATATTACGATTTATGTTATGCATGTTGGGCATGTTGTTACCTGGTGTGTCATTCCGTGTTACTTCTGCTATTGTGTTGTGTTGATACTACATATGTTCATATGCTATTTTGTGCGTCGTGCAGGTAGTTATCGTGTTTAAATCCATATATTGGCTACTCACCCTTGCCTGTACATGTTGGAAACCCTATTGTATTTTTGGATACCTATACAGATGCTTCCCAACGGTCCTCTGGGTCACTTCGGGACCCTGTAACTTGAGTTTCTTGATGTCAACGACGAAGATGTGTGGATTGTTGACGACGAGGCCCAGTCTCATTGGTACGATGTATGCTATGTAGTATGCTCTATTGTTCTTAGAGTTATTTTTATCAGACCAGCTCTTAGGATATTTAATGTTTAAGTTGAGAAAGTTGGTATATGTGGTTTTGACAACCTTTGTATGGTTTGGGACTTCAATATGAAAAACAATTTCAGGAAGGCTTATATGTGATGGTGAATGGATTTATGAATAAACTCAGTTTATGTGTGTAGTCAAGTATAAAGTGATTTTACTATTGTGGTGTATGTATCACTTTTCCGAAGTATTATGCAGAAATTTTTCCCCCCAAATTTTATGACTTAATGTAAATTATCTTTTTTCGAAAGCAACCAGCAATTCCCTTTTAAATTTAATTCCGCACGTATTCACGAGGTAATGCCCAAGGGGGTGTTAGAAAGAATCCATCAAGTGGAAGAACGCATCACTTTCATCAATAACCACTTGGGAATCAAAGATATTGATTACTATAAAGTGACCACCAACAATGACGATACAAGTGATTGATAGATAATGATTTAGTTTCATGACATATACATGTGCATCTATTTGGACTAATTATATCGTGTTCCTATCTTCTTTGTCTTTCTTGCTTGAATAATTGTACATCCTTTTGGTTTTATCATGACTATACTTAGCTCTTGATGTACTCCTTGTCTCATTCTAATAAAATGACTTTCATTTGTTGCTTCCCTTCTTCAATCCATACTTTATTTTTTCTCTTCTACCTCTGTTTTATTTTATTTTTTATAATGCCAATGGGGGAGAAAGGTACGTGTTTTATCTTTTCAGATATAGTAGCAAGGATTGAGGGGGAGCATTTTCACAAAATATTTATCAACTTGAGTTATGAAGGTAAACAAACATTGTTTAGACATAAGTTGTTGTCATCATCAAAAAGGGGGAGACTGAAGTTGAGGATACATCTCCTAAAGTGTTTTGATGAAGACATACAACAATGTTTTAAATAACTCATTGTAATATGTAGTTGATAATAGGTTATTTGTGTAATATTCTCTAAGTAGTTAAGTGTGTAAGCTCAATATGTGTTTGTGTATAAATTGACAAAAGGTTTAGAAAAGTATTCCTTAAGATTCAAAGAGAATATGACAAAGTTAAGGAAATAGTTAAAAAATCATTTTCATATTTTTCTGAGATAAGTAATCGACAACTTCAATGAAGTAATCGACTACTTTGTCATCCCAGAAGCAATAACTTTTTTTTAGTGCAAAGTAATCGATTACTTACTAAAAGTAATCGACTACTTATAATATTCTTGAATCTTGGAGGACTATTAACAGAAGTAATCGATTATCATGGTAAAGTTGTAACACCCTTTACTAGGGCATCAATTACGAAAATTTTATAAAACTCTAAGGCCAAAAAACGGGGTAATTAAAAACATTTAAGAAAGATGGCGTAAAATTTTCCTTTTCGCAGGACATGAATATAAAAACTTGTAACATTTGAGCGTGTAAGGTAAATAGAAATATTTCATACTATAATTTCATAAAGGTTTACATACAAACCCAACCAGCCTACAGAAAGATACAAACTCAGCATAAAGGATTGGCGACACAGCTCCTAAACATAAGATACTTGGAGACGCAGCTCCACAACAGATAAAAGAAAGGTACAGACACTCTGACACCCTACACTGGCTGACAACAGACTACATGGGAAGACATCCCTCAGACCAACCGTTGGATGCTTCCTCTAACTCCACCTTTTGTGGAGAGACAAGCGAAAGGAATAGGAAGGCATGTGTAGATCACCTCCCTACTAATCTCCTCACTTCTTGCCTTCCAACTAGGACCCGTCAAACGAGGCCTAACAGGAACTCTAGCAGGGACTACTGCTAGCGTTCCTATGGAAGACATCGTAAAAGTTGACCTAGAAGCAACTTTGCTAACAAGCGGCCTATCCCTAACAAAGGGAGAAGGCGCTGAACACACTGGTGGAAAGCCCACCTAGTGTTCCACTTACGACACAACCGTGACGACAAATGACATGAAGACAAGCGGTGAAGCGATTGAGAACCCTTCCTCTGCAACTCATGCAGATGGTGAGTGTGGCACTTCACATGTACATTACTAGAAGCCCATCATGACTAGATGTCCAAACGCCGAAACCACTGGGAAGCTCAACAGTGAGATGAATTTGAAGCACCAGGTGAAGTCTCGGTATCACGAGCTTCTCGGGAGACCACTAGAGAAGCACACAACGATGCAATACAAAGTAATGAGGTGAGATTCACATTCATCAACACAACACATGGCAGAAGTAAAAATGATATGACACACAAGATAACAGCATACTAATCATGCATATCATACCTCTCAATATCTCATATTATCCAATCAATAGCATAAGACATCATCAACACAAGATAATAATGTATAACATGTAAATGTATCCATCAACAGTCATGCAATGCAATGCGATGTACATGACTCAATGCCATATGCCACAAGGGTAAGACTCTGACCCCTACTCCATGGGGCTAAACATAACTGGAGTGAGTGATTGGGAGAATAATGTCTGCGTTATCTCAGCCCAACATGTGTTATCTGAATAAGATTGCGAATTCGCTTTTACGGCTCACGCCAGACGTTCTTTACAAAATCGTGATTTGTTCGGTGTCCAATCAGGATGTCAGTGTTTTTCGACAGGTACCCACGATACAGAGGAGCTACTCTTTGGCCACATGTGGTCATCCCAACCCCAACGTCCTAAAGATCACCACGATCGCCACCTCCAACAATCACACCCGCACAAAGGAGTAAGCTCAACTCCCAAGCATAATGCCCAACTCATGCACAGATGCGTATCCATGCCAAGAAATGCCACAACACAAATAAGTACTACACTATCACTATAGCACCACATCTATCTCTTGATAAACCACCAGGCACCCCTACGGGACCCACTTTCACATGACTTGCTAGCAGTCGCTCATTCTTGGTTCCGTTCCTTACAATCATGTACAACCTTGTCGTTCGTAAAACGATGTTCATGTCTTATGATACATTATTCCATATCCTAAATTTATTACGGAAGACAGGATCCACAAGGGTCCCTTCTTATCTTCACACTTTTCTATCAAAGAAACATTACTTATTTATATATATATAGTAACTCTTTGGGATTAAGCATTATCTACTCCTTAGATGACCTAAATCATCAAGGGTGTGAGACATGATTTATTATGACCACAAGGTATTAGTGCATGTCTTTTGCTTAGTCTTTGTGAGTCTGTAACGGCCCGGACTGCTTTCAGGATTGTCGAATGTCCCCACAAACCAACACGGATCTTTTCAGCGTGCGTTGTCCTCACTCACACGCTTTTAGGGAAACTTTCCAGAAGGTCACCCATCCCACAATTACTCCAAGTCAAGCACGCTTAACTATGGAGTTCCTATGTTTTGGGCTCCCGACAATATGATGCATCTTGTTGGTATAGGTAGTACCAATCAATTCTTTTAAGCCTTCCTTGAACTGTACAATCTCATACCTGCACAGCCTCAGGATCCCTCTCATTCTGATGTGAATTCGATTCATTCATGTATCCCTTTGCCTAGAAGCCTGTTAAGAGCCGCTCCTTGTCCGTGCCTCATGTGTAACACCCCCTCGAGGTGTCACATATCGTAACCCAAAAATTCTTATGGTTCGGTTGATTAAAACTCTTTCGAAAATTTCTTATTAGGTTTATTGCGGAAATTCCGATACCAATTTAAACATTAACAATAACAAAGAAATAAATTCAAACTCATCATTTATGAAACTCATTCTCTTCATATTAAGGCATACATCATGTCACTTTCTTAATACATATCATACTGAGTCACGGTCAATGGACCTGACTTTAAATATCAAAATCCTAAGAGCTGGTCTAGCAAAACTCTAAGAACAATAAAGCATACTACTTAGCATGCATCGCCCAAAAGACACTGCGCCTCGTAATCAACAGTCTGTTTTCGTCGTCGACACCAAGTAACTCAAATGCAAGGTCCCTCAGTGACCCAGAGAACCGCTGGAAAATATATGTACATGTGTTCAAAAAACACAACAGGGTGTCCAACATGTACAAGCAAGGGTGAGATACTCTTTCACAAGTTTATCATAATAGCCACACAAGTAAAACAATATATAAATAATGCATCAACACAGTCATTATAGCAGAAGTAACACAGGATATCACACCCGGCAACAGCATGTCCACAAGTATACCATAAATTGCAATATATTATATTAATCAATTAGCAGCATAATACATCTTTGAAAGCAGAATAATGATGTACAATAAGTAAATGTAATCACCAACAGCCATGCAATGCAATGCGATGTACATGACTCAATGCCATATGCCACAAGGGTAAAACTCTGACCCCTACTCCATGAAGCTAACAAATCAACGGAGAGAGTGAATGGGAGGACATATTCCGTTTATTGCCAGCTGTGAGCAAGATGCTACAACATTCATAATGTGCACGTATCTAGCTTTACGAAAACACTCTCGACCAAACATGAAAAGTACGACATCTAGTAGAGGATATTAGTGTATTGCACGGATTCGCCATGACACAGAAGAATCACCAACTGGTCACATGTCAGCCCTTCCAACCCTGATATCTCCAACGACCATTTAAGATCGTCACCATAAGATTCGCACCAGCATCTAGGTGTAAGCTCAACTCCTAGGCTCAAGGCCTTACAAACTCATGCAATGAAATGCCAATGCTTACACGAAGTGGATGCGATAAACAAATGCTTATCCCACGGATAAACCTCGAGGTTCACTAAGGTTCTATTCCTTAGGAACTATATGCGTCTTTGTTTTATAAAACATTTATCCATCGGATAAATACCTCATGATTCCTTTGGAACGATCCGGACTACTACAGAATTATCGACTATCCCTACAGACCAACACAAGTCTTTTTAGCTTGTTTTGTCCTCACTCACACGCTTTCTAGGAAACTTCCCAGAAGGTCACCCATGCCATAATTAATCCAAGTCAAGCACGCTTAACTATGGAGTTCTTATGTTCTAGGTGTGACACCCACTACCCCGCATATAATAAAACACGAATAAAATCATACATGTCTTTAAAAAAATATAACAATTAAAATAAAAACATATCCTCAAGGGTAATGTGCATCACATCATCTATAACGTAAAACATAGGAATCTGAAATAATCAAAATCCTTTAAAAACAAACTGCGGAAAACATAAATAATAAACATAACCCAAGTCCCGATGTCACATATCAGAGCTGGTATACATATACCGATAATACATCGGAATAAAACTGAATAACATAAATCATAAATCCTAACTACTGAGAGAGATCTACTCGGGATCACTCCTCATCAGCATGCTCACCCTCCTCTGCATATACCACAACATATGCACAAGGATAACAAAGAGAGGGGTAAGAAACACAATCATGAATATATGTAAATGGAATGGAATAGTAATTAAGATGGCATACAACATACATCAATCAACACAGATAATCAATATATATCAAGGATGCATGTCAATGCGAATGCAACATCACTACTCCGTATGCATGTGGCCAACAACTCTAACTCTGGAAAGACGATTAGGAGTACATGTCTGGTTATCAACGTGGATGATATGCCAGACCATGGGCCATCCCCGAATACTCTCACTAATCCTGATAACGTATAGTGGCTAGTCAGGGTACTCAAGCTTATTCTTTAGGTCACTCTGACAATAGGTAGCTAGCCCATGTCACCTGGAACTTCCATACCCAACGTACCCGCAAGGCCGGGATAACACCCATCGTGGCCTCCACTATCGCGATTCATCGTTTGCTTTCCACCCAACATATCAACATCAACGTATGATGCATGCTATGGTCAACAACATGCAAACACATGTCCAACCATCCACCATCATAATCAATCACATTGATTATCAACAATGACCATCAACGATGATCATCAATCAACTAGGCGCTAACCATCGTTATTGCCTTTATCAACATTGCCAATATTATCATCATAATCAATCACATTGATTATCAACAATGACCATCAACGATGATCATCAAACAACTAGGCGCTAACCATCGTTATTGCCTTTATCAACATTGCCAATATTATCATATCATCATTATTAGTATTAACGTTCTTTTCTATATTATCAACCTTGAATTGTGATCTCACAGTCTTTTTCTCATTACTCTATTCATTATTCCTTCACAACAGAATCTGAGTGAGAAACCCAAATTCGCTAGGCGAATTTGGCTCGCGAGGCGAGCCCGAGAGCTCCTAAACATAGCGAATCATGGCTTGCGAGGCGGGCCCGAGAGCTCCTAAACAGGTTCTCAGATTCGCTAGGCGAAGCTTGGCTTGCGAGGCGAGCCCGAGAGCTCCTAAACAGGTTCTCAGATTCGCTAGGCGAATCGTAGCTCGCGAGGCGAGTCCGAGAGCTCCTAAACAGGTTCTCAGATTCGCTAGGCGAATCCTGGCTCGCGTGGCGAGCCCGAGAGCCCCAATATTTGGTTCTCTCATTCGTCTCGCGGATTACAATCCGCTAGGCGAATCACGTCAGACCACGAATGGTCTCTCTGTCTCGCCTCGCGAATGGATATTCGCCAGGCGAATCATGACAGATATGGGAATCTTAAGAATTTCTCTAAGTTATCCCTATGCCTATCATCCCATCTCTCAAGAATCATCCCTATGGGTTTCCAAAACTAATCGAATATTATCAATCTCACCTCTCATAACAACTCATTCATTATGGGGTGCCAAACGTCCCTAAGCTATGTTCTTTCACTAATCATATTTTCTTTATTGTAACGCACATCATCATCAAGTCATCATTATCATTGCACATCATAAAATCTCATCAATGCATATCGTATCTATATTCATACTATTCATCGCACATCATAATATTTCAATCATTTCATCAAGACAAACAACCATAATCATAATCATAGAACCATAAACATATATATTTATACAATATTCACATAGGCATGTACATGGTATATACATAACATACACATAATTACACTCATAGCATATACATAAGCATTTACAATGCATATAGACAAACATATAGGGGTCATGGGTTAACCCCTTCATCTTAACCTATCCCAAAACCCACATACTCATGATCTATTTCTTCATACCTGGTATGACAATCACAATGAACAAAGGAAGTAAAAAGGTCCGGAAAAGGTTGCGTCTACACGAATGCTCGATCTTACGACGCTTGACTTCACGATCACAGCCCCAAAAGGTTCAAGAGCAGCAACTAGGAAGAGGGCTTGTGATGGCAGTGATGCTCTTCAAGCGAAGGAGATGAAGAACGATGAACAATGGTGCAATCTCCTTCAAGAATCCTTGGAAAGGGTTTAGAAATCCTTGTTTGGAGAGGAAGAGGTAGTTTCTGAGAGTAATTCGACTTAGAAAATAGGTTTAGGTCGAGTCTTATGGTATAAATATGAGTTAGGGTCATTATAGGCTGATTAGAAGCGCAAAAACACGATTCTGGTGCGCGCAGATTCGCGAGACGAGTAGCCTTTCGCGAGGCGAACCAGAGAGCTGCAATAATCTGGCTGTCAAGTTCGCGAGGCGAAACTTTAGAAGCCGAATTTGGCCTTAACACCTGAAATAAGACTTGTAGATAATTCTCTAAGCTTTCCAACGCATACAAGATCACCTCAATCGGATGTCTAGAACTCAAGATATGAACAAAACCGTAAAACATGTTTCTTGGACTTGAATGCATTGACCATTCCTTAAGGCTAAACTACCCCAACTATGAACTTGGATATCAAGAACAATCATAAACAACATATATACAACACATACAAGCAAATATTAACACATATAAGCATAGTTTAAAAGAAAAACAGGGTGTTACAATTCCACCCCCTGATAAAAATTCGTCCTCGAAATTTCTACTCACCTTGAGTAAACATATGCGGATATGACTCCTTCATCTTACTCTCCAACTCCCAAGTAACACTTTCTTCTGTAGCTCCACTCCAAACGACCTTGACCAAGGGAATTTCCTTCCCTCTCAGCTGCTTGACCCTTCGATCTTCAACCCGAAGCGGTAACACCTCAAAAGTCAAGTTATTCTTTAGTGGAATGATATCGGGTACTATCACGTGGCTTGGATCATGAACATACTTTCGAAGTTGAGACACATGAAACACATTGTGAAGATTTGACAAGAACGGGGGTAAAGCTATCTGGTAGGCGACTTCATCGACTCTTTTTAGAATTTGGTAAGGGCCAATGAATCTAGGAGTAAGTTTCCTCGCTTTCATTACTCTGCCAACCCCAGTTGTTGGAGTAACTCGCAAGAACACATGATCCCCCTCCTGGATTTCGAGAGTTTTTCTTCTCTTATCATGGTAACTCTTTTGCCTACTCTGTGCCACTCTCATCTTTTCTTGTATCATCCTCACTTTCTCTGTAGTCTCTTGCACTACCTCAGGTCTTAACACGACATTCTCTCCAGGCTCATTCCAACACAAAGGTGTCCTACACCTCCTACCATACAAAGCCTCATAAGGTGCCATCCAAATACTGGAATGGAAGCTATTGTTGTAGGTAAACTCTATAAGGGGTCAAAATTTATCCCAACTACCAGATTGCTCTAGCACACACGCCCTCAACAAGTCCTCTAAGGATTGGATTGTCATCTCAGACTGACCATCGGTCCGTGGGTGATAAGCTGAACTCAATCTAAGCTTAGTTCCTAAGGCCTCATGCAAACTATTCCAAAATCTAGAGGTAAATCTAGGATCTCTGTCTGAAACTATGCTAGACGGTACCCCATGCAATCTAACTATTTCTCTGATATACAACCCAGTCAACTTCTCTAATGGATATTCCATGTTCATAGGGATGAAATGGGCAGATTTGGTTAACCTGTCCACAACAACCCATATGGCATCACAACCAGTTGGAGTCCTAGGGAGTCCAGACACAAAATCCATAGAGATACTATCCCACTTCCACTCAGGAATACTCAAAGGTTGCAACTTACCCGAAGGTTTCTGGTGCTCTATACACAAACTCAGCCACATCCTTTTTCATCCTAGGCCACCAAAACATCCGTTTCAGATCCTGATACATCTTTGTGGCTCCTGGGTGAACACTCAAACCACTCCTATGTCCTTCCTCAAGGATCAACTTCCTGAGTTCTGGAACATCAGGTATACAAACCCTATCTTGGAACCTCAAAATTCCATCAGTCCCTTCCTTAAAACTAAGGTTTCTACCCTAAGCAATCAACTCTCTCTGGTCTAAAAGTTATACATCTATCTTTTGCCCTTCTCTAATCTGCTCCATCAAACTGCTAGTAATTTTCAACATTCCTAGTCTAATGCTCTTAGGGGTAACTTCCCAAGCTAAACTCAAATCCCTAAACTCCTCTATCAAATCCATCTCTCTAACCATCAAGGCTGAAATATGTAAGGTTTTTCTACTCAACGCATCAGCCACTACATTGGCCTTACCTGGGTGGTAGCTCAACTCAAACTCATAATCTTTAAGAAATTCCATCCACCTACGCTGTCTCATATTCAGCTCCTTTTGGTCAAACAGGTATTTCAAACTCTTATGATCACTAAAGACCTCAAATCTAGCTCCATAAAGATAATGCCTCCAAATCTTCAATGCAAACACTACGGCTCCTAGCTCCAAGTCATGGGTAGAGTAATTCTTCTCATGGGTCTTAAGCTGCCTAGAAGTATAAGCTACTACCTGACCATTCTGCATCAACACACCACCTAAACCTTGCTTGGAAGCATCACAGTACACCACAAAAGGTTCACTAGGATTGGGCAACACTAACACAGGTGCAGTGGTCAACCTATTCTTCAACTCCTGAAAACTTTCCTCACACTTAGAGTCCCACACAAAGATCTGACCTTTCTTAGTAAGGCGGGTCATAGGCAAAGCTATCTTAGAGAATCCTTCTATAAACCTCCTATAGTACCCGGCTAAACCCAAGAAACTCCTAACCTCGGTCACTGACTTAGGTGCTTCCCACTGGAGCACGGTTTCTACCTTAGATGGGTCCACGGCTATCCCTCCTTTAGAGATGATGTGTCCTAAGAAACTCACCTCTTCTAACCAAAACTCACACTTGGAAAACTTGGCATACAACTGTTTTTCCTTAAGGGTTTCCAAGACTATCCTCAAGTGTTCCTCATGTTCCTCCCTAGTCTTAGAGTATACTAGGATATCATCTATGAAAACAACTACAAACCTATCCAAGTATGGATGAAAGATCTTGTTCATGTAGTCCATGAACACGGCAGGGGCATTAGTCACACCAAAAGGCATAACTAGATACTCATAATGACCATAGCGTGTTCTGAACACAGTCTTTGGAATGTCCTCAGACTTGACCCGAATTTGGTGATAGCCTGATCTCAAATCACTACTACAGAAAAGGGATTTACCAGCGTTTATTTTAGGCCTTCAGCAGCGCTTTCGGGCGCTGACTATTTATCCGCTAGCGAAAGGGGAAAAATTTCGCCAGCGCTTATTGAAGCGCTGGTAAAGGTTCACAATTGCCAGCGTTTCCTTGAAGAAGCGCTGGTAAAGGTTACACAATTGCCAGCGCTTCCTTTAATAAGCGCTGGTAAAGGTTAAACAATTGCCAGCGCTTCCTTTAAGAAGCGCTGGTAAAGGTTAACCTTTACCAGCGCTTATTAAAGGAAGCGCTGGCAATTGTTTAACCTTTACCAGCGCTTCTTCAAGGAAACGCTGGCAATACCCTTTTTTTTTTATATATATATATATTTACTAACTATTCCCCCTATTTTCCATTACAATTTGCTCAACACAAGCAAAACCAGCAATATTCAAAACCAAACAGGTTATATATATATATATATATATATATATATAGCAAAACCTCAACAATTATAATATGTTATATATATATATATATATATATAGAGCAAAAAAATCTTGGACTATCACAGTAGCTTAATTGATTGAAGAAAGAAGAAGCCCTCGATCCAGCAAAAACCAAAAAATAATCCTAGCTAGTACTAGCTTGATTGAAGAAGCCCTTGATCAATGAATCCTTTGCTTTCCCTTCAACAAAATCCTTGCTCCCCTTCAATAATATCCAAATAAACATTGTTAAGTTCAAAATGGTATATAAACTCGAAATGACTACAATAGATCACACTTACATATACCTTCATTCGATAAAATCAACAATATAACGGCACCACTCTTGCTTGAGTGCGGTAAGTTGATCATCAGAGTATACCGGACATTTACGTTCTGGATAGTACTGCGAAAAAAAAATTAAATCAAGTTTGTACATTTTCAATATGGTCAAATGTGAGAGTAATTGAATATATAAACTGTGGGGAAAAGGGAAGAAGAAATCCACACACACACTACTGAAAACAGAGTGTATTTAGAGAGAAAATATATATGCTGAATAATACTCAAAATTAACTCTTTATTGAATTCATATACCACTGCACTTACAGTACATTCATGCACACATTTATAGATCTGCTAGACCTCTAATTAACTAATAAGTCTAACTAACTCATCTAACTCAGAGCTAACCACTTTTACTGTTATAATCATCAACAGTTCATAACTACTAACCACTAACTGACTTTGAAATACTCTGTCAACACAACCACCTAATTCGAAGTTCACTCAACACACAAGATATGCTAATTTAGCATCACTATGGAGTCTAACATTCCAACTAGGTTGGCACCTAGACTCCATCTATCATTTGCTGCACATCAAGTTTGAATCAATTCTCTTATTGATACAACTTTCAAAAAACTCCTTAGCTCTTTGAATCTCTCAATTTTCATAGGCTTGGTCATGATATCTACTTTATGAAATTCAAATCACCTGCAAAAGCACAATTGCAGTTTCCCTTTATTCACTCACGCAAGAAGTGAAATTTGGTCTCAATATGTTTACTCCTCCAATGAGCCATTGGATTTCTTGCCAAACTGATTGCAGATTTGTTATCACTGGATTTCCTGCAGATTTGTTACTAGGTCACAAGGAAAGAAAGATCATGAGCAATTTGTTTGCAGAAGAGGTAACAAATCATTTTACATTGACAACAATATGTACACTTTAGCACATTTGTGTTGAGCAGCTTTTGTTTGGTTTTGTAGGGTTATTTTATATATGAATCTTTGCGATGGCCACTGGTCTATACTCTTTAGTCAAGAAAAGCACATCCAAGGGCACACTTCAAAATCTGAGATTTACTTTGTTGAGCAAAGAAACTTGATTTTTTTCTTAAACCGTAGTGAAACTTTGGCTAAACAACGGTACCAATATATATGCTATAAAATTATAAAATTTTAGATATAAATATTATTGCTTGTTAGATTTTGAATGTCACCGGAATCACGCCATTTGGGTTCCTACAACCCGAGTTATGCGCATTGCAACCTAGGCTGTCCAGAACTAGCACAGCAGAAAAAACTTTTCTGCATAATGGCCTACTGGGAATTCATTTGTTGACCAAAAAATATGAATTTTCTCCATCATTAATGTTTGCGTCTTAGCTTTAAATAGCCACCGGAATTAGGTTAAAAGGATTTCGGTAGCCCGAGATATGCATCTTGAAATTCAAGCTGTCGGGAATGGATTCTGCAGCACATGAGTCAACTTTGAAGTTTAAACTGTATCTATCCATAAGATTAAAAATTCAGAAATTTCCATGGAGTGAAGGTATTTGTCTTAGGTTTCTAATTTCTCTGACGGCATGCAATTTCAATTATTATACATAGAGTTATGCATTTATAACTCTACACTGTTCAGAATCTTATTTCTGCAAGATTCTGCAGAAATAGAACCGTTTTCAAAGAACTATTGAGAATCATAAAATGATCCATAATTCTTGAAATTTTCACCAAATGTGGCATTGGATCATATCTTTCAAATGACACTAACCTTATACCTACAGGAGGTCCCTACCCCAAGATATGCACAAATCTTCGCCTGCTGTTCTGCTAGGACAGTAGGGAGTTCATAGAGTTGATATTTGTGTTTTTTTTTTCTTCAAAAGCAGATGAGTTGATGAAATTCATCATGTTAGGGCTAGTGAATACATTCTTAGTTGTGTTGGTATTCAAATGCATGTAGAAGAATGATATACGAAGGACCAGGGTGTTCAAACTCCTTGTCACCCTTTTATGCATTATGAATTAAGTTCAGTTGCAAAATTGTATTTTAGAATGGTACCATTGTAGCATCAACAGCATGGATTTGAACTTGAAAGGTTCTGTTATGAGCAAGAGGAGGCTTCAGAATTCTTCTATTGTGAGCATCAAGAATCTCCATGTGTTCATGCTGCATGTGCATCGTGAATCCCTTTTCAAGCAACTAGCATTACTGAGCACTTACACTTCACAGATTTATAGATGTAGCCAGACCTTTAACAAAAGGTCTAAATAAATCATCTAACTAGCTCAAAGAGCTAATATTTACTATTATAACTGTCATCAACAGTTCATAACTACTAACCACTAACGGACTTTGAAATACTCTTTCAAGATAAACTAGAACGAAAAGTACATAACAATGATGGGATTTGAGTTTGGTTCTCAACGACGATATCCTTCAAAAACTTCATTACATAGTAGCCACAGTCGATGTCGTTGGGTTGACGGGGGCACTATAAAAGCTCAAATAATAAATTAATTGTTTTCAGTTTTTAATTTAAATAACTGCATATATAAGATAGAACTTTTAATTTGTAAATACGTACATCCATAAATATCCAGTTAGTCTTGGATGATGAAGAAAATCGGGACTTGCCTCCTCTGCTCTGGGCATGATGAATTTGCAAACCCCTAAGTGCAAAATCAAACAATTCATCAAAGTATATAATTTGAATCATCATATATATTAAGATAAAAATAAGTGTGTATACTTACTTATTGTATTGATCCATCATTGGTTTGCGATAGGTATAAGGGACATGCAACGGGTCAAAATAGTACACAATGTCTTCATGGGGATTGATTGCTAATAATACCCAATGTCCCCTACAAAAATGAACAGAGTTGGCAAATCCTAAGCCTAGATAATCACATTTCACAAAATTTATAGAAGTTAATTAAAATGACTCACCCTACGTTGCAAGGTGACAAAAACAATGACTCAATACCAGGTTCAGCTAATGCTAAGCGATCGGCTATATATTGTTTTTGCCCAGTTATTGACTTGTGCAAAGCTGTTTTATGTGGGCACAAAAACACGAACCTCCGAGTCCGTTCTTCTGGGATCAATATCTCATGATACAAGTACCTTAAATTAAAACATGTAAACAAATTAATGGATAAACTATAACCGTACTTGAGATAGAAAATATAAGTTCGATGTAATACCTGAGATATACTGTAATAACAGTCTGAGATAGTATCTCATGACGAAGAACTTCCTTGATTTCGAAATGAAGGCCGAGAAACAAAGTGGTCTCATAACCCAGCAGTTCTGGCTCCAATGGCACTGTAACATCTGGTGCATTCATATTCCCTAACATATAGGCTTCAAGATAAGCCATATAATTTGCACCATGAGCCGTAGGAGAACGGGAGACCTGAGAATTGCTCTGGGGCTGAGATTTGCTCCCGTTCTTCACTAGGGATGTTATTGACCCTTTTGTTTGCCCCTTGCTAACTATAGGAAGGGAAGGTCGGGATTTGTCAGTTGTGTGCTCCGATACTTTGCCCTTACCATTGTCCTTGGCTTTGGATTTTGAGGGTACCTGGATATTTTGCATTGCAAATACATTAATTAGTTAGTGAATGATTTTATGATAATAAATCATGCATGTTTATTAACTTATATCATGTTACTTACAACTACGAGGCTGATTGGCCATGCCACATAGGTGCCTATTACATCTTCCACAGTCAACACATCTGCCTCCTCAAGTGGTACAGGCAATGATGCATTCCCTTCAACCTCATGGTCAACTCTAACTTTCACATGACCAGGAGGTAATGGTCGGTTGTGCAATAGTGTTTGAACTGTTTCGTTAAACATTATCCCCTTACCAACCATTCGACGAGTTGGGCTTGACAAATATAGGTTGCATGCAGAGGTGTCCTGAATAAATGATAAACAAAATATTAATATTTAAATTGTAAATGGATTAAATACGTTTAAGTAAAAACAACGTATGAATTATTAATTACCTCGGGTGACAGCATAGTGCAACCATCTCTGGCGCTATATGGGGTAGGGGTAGGGAAAGCAGGCTCATGCGCCTCCACTGGATGCCTGTCTTGCATGGTGCTTCTCAATTCATCTACTTCTTTCCGTAGACAGCGTATCTCACGCATCATCTCTTCCATTCTATCATTAGTAGCACGCGTTTGTGATCCGAAAAGAAGGCTCGAAGTGACACCAAATCCCGTACCCCTTAGGCGACTAGGGTACTCTTTCCTTGATAAGGCTCGGGCAAGGATGTCTTGACGACCATCACAATCTGTTATATCCCCTTGTGATACAGACTGTGATATGCTATCCTGAGACACAAATGAAAATGTTAAATATTATCATAAGAAAGTTAAAAATGAAAACGCTTATTAACTAATGCTTTCATACTTACAATTTGTTCAACCACTTGCCTAGTGGTGGGATCAACAATTTCTCCGTTCTCATCTCGACGACTTTCCATCCACAAAATATGGCGTTGAACCATTTTGTTTGTAACATCGTCCCCTGCCGCCAACAACTATACATTTGAACAATCAAATATTAGTAAACATTAGCAAATTATAACCCAATTATAAGGATATTGTACATACCAACTTTTCCTCAATGCCGGAATACCCCTGACTTCCACCTCTATAAGGGTATTCAGGATTTGACGCTCTCTGCCGATTTTCATTGCTAAGCCTCTACATAGACACAGAAATATATATATATATATATATATATATATATATATATATATATATATATATATATATATATATATATATATATGCATGCATGGTTAATTAATGTCATATATACAAGTCATAAGGATATTTATTGTACATACCAAAAATTCTTCATCTGTTGTGCATCTTGCTACAAAAGCTCTCCAAGCATCCAGTGAAATGTACTCTGCATATTGAGCTGGAGGCTCAGGTCTGACATTCCCTTCCTCATCTCTCAGGTACTTCGTCGTCAATTCAGACCGGAATGATCGGTGCATATTTCCGGCCATTTGAATTATCATTTTTTGCCGACATTTATCAACATCAAAGGTCGTCTGCAAAATTAATGTCATAGTATAAGTATGTTTACATAATTAAGAAACACTATAACTAATCAATGTTAATTATTTACCTCTATATTATGCCAGATGTCTTCTTTGACACGGTGCAAAGAAGAATCCCTCCAATCATTGCAGGTAATTGGGACCGACTGCCGCACTAAGGTCCCAATGTAACTCTTCATGTCTCTGCTGACTTTACCAACGGGCTGGCCTTTAACATTCCATTGAACCTGAAAAAATTGAGTAAGTGTATAAATTTATATAACAAACAATAAAATGAAACAGTTAATTATTATATATTATATATATATATATATATATATATATATATATAGATATCTTACCAAAGGTCTCACTCCTTTACTCCTTTGTCGAATGACATTTTTCTTAACTGTCGGTCCGCGACGCCTCACATTTTTCTTCGCCTCAGGACTATCATGAGATGGAGATGCCATTTACCTGCAAAAAAAAATTAGACACAAGTAAAAACATTATTTCATAATCATATATGCAAAAATCGATGAATATAAATTTAATTAGCCTGGAACTTAAAAAAACGCAATCACTAGCTATACTTACATATTTAAGACAATCTTTTCCTTTTTCTCGTTGGATTGAGACTTGTGTGTCCCTTATTGGTGCGAAATAATGGATTGACCCAAATTCCCTCATCATGATCATTTCTAATATACATATCTTCCTCTCTAGTTGGATTACCCTCAAGTGAATGTGATGTCCCAACAGAAAGGATCGTCCTCCATATTGGCATCTTCATGTGTTTGATGATCATCAATATCATTAACAACCATTTTGTTAGACAATAGAACAATGGACCAATTTGTATCAGCTGGATCGGTGACATAGAACACTTGTTGAGCTTGTGATGCTAAATTAAAAGGCTCATCTTTATACCCCACCTTATTGAAATCAACGTGCATGAACCCCAACTCATCCATCTGTACACCGTTATTATTGTCAACCCACTTACACCGGAACACAGGCACCCGAAACATTGTGTAATCCAACTCCCATATACCTTCGATGACCCCGAAGTATGACATATTCGCATATATGGGGTTTCTGTCTTTGGCACTTGAGATATGCATAGATTGAGCTATAAGAGTCACCCCACTATTTTGCACTGTACTTCGATCATCTTGTTCTTTTGTATAGAATGTGTACCCGTTCATCAAATAACTAGTGTAAGATAAAACATGTAGACTTGGACCTTTCGCTAACCATCTCAATCTTTCTGAAACTGAGGTAGGATTTAGAGCATACTCAACAGAAATGTGATCTTTTAGCCACGTTATAAAACACCGAATATGTTCTCTTTGTAACCAATTTTGATTCTTATTTGGGTACAAATTCTTAAGTATGTCCTTGTGTTTTACAACATATGACTCAACTTCATCAGCGTTGTGTAGAACATACAAGTGTGCTTGCTCCCATTCTGTTCTTGGTATAGTCAATATTTCAATTCCAGAAATCCCTTGCCCTATGGTTCTTCCTGTGTGATGAGACTTTGGCATCCCTGTGGAATGTTTGACATTGGATAAGTATTCGGTACAGAATTCAACAGCTTCTTCAACTATATACCGTTCAACAATACAACCCTCTGGTCGTGATCGGTTTTTCACATACCCTTTTAATATTTTCATGTAACGCTCAAACGGGTACATCCATCTCATATAAGCTGGCCCACACAATTGTGTCTCTCTAACCAGATGAACGGTTAGATGAACCATTATGTCAAAGAATGAAGGTGGGAAATACATCTCAAGCTCACACAAAGTCACAACTATTTCTCTTTGCAATGCTGGCAACTTTTCAGGGTCAATCACTCTGCTGCAAATTGCCTTGAAGAAGAAGCAAAGTTTAGTTAAGGTCTCCCGCACTTTGTTGGGCAAAATGGACCGTATACCGATGGGTAGCAAACTCTCCATAAGAACATGGCAATCGTGGGACTTTAGACCCTTCAATTGAGATCTTTCATCGACACGAGGCTAGCAATGTTTGAAGAGTACCCTTCTGGAACCTTCACTCCATGAAGAAACTTACAAAAAGAAATTTTCTCTTTTCTAGATAGAGTATGAGCTGCTGGTGGTAGATATGTACGTTTCCCTTTCTTCACCGGTCCCAATTCTCGTCTCAATCCCATACTAACCAAGTCCAACCTTGCATTGATGCCATCTTTAGTCTTCCCTGGCACATTGAGTAAGGTACCAATGACACTATCAAAGATATTTTTTTCAACATGCATCACATCAATGAAATGTCTTACATATAATGACTTCCAATACGGCAGCTCAAAGAAAATCGACTTTTTCTTCCACCCTCGTGTCACAAGCTCTCCGGCAAAAGGCTTCCCAAATTCGATACTCAAATTTTTTACCTTTTCAAACAGTTGCACACCCGTCAACGGCAAAGGAGCTCTACGTTCTTCTATATTCCCATTGAATGCCTTTCTCCATAACCGATAATGATGACTTGAATGCAAAAATCTACGATGTCCAAGGAAGACATTCTTCTTACCATGTTCCAACCGCATCCAATCCGTATTATCTTCACATATAGGGCATGCACATTGACCTTTGGTACTGTATCCTGACAGATTACCGTATGCTGGAAAATCATTAATTGTGCCGAAGATCATAGACCTCAAGGTGAAACTTTCTTCTTTATACCCATCGTACACCTCTACACCTGTCTCCCACATTTGCTTCAAGTCTTCAATTAAAGGAGCCAAGTATATGTCGATATCATTTCCTGGTTGTTTGGGCCCAGAAATTAACAGAGACAGCATCATATATTTGCGCTTCATGCATAGCCATGGAGGTAGGTTATAAATCACAAAAATCACAGGCCATGTACTGTGAGAGCTACTCTGAATACCATGCGGGTTAAATCCATCAGTAGACAATGCAAGTCGGAGGTTTCTTGGATCATGCCCGAAATCGGGATAATCATGGTCAATTCTTTTCCATTGAGGAGAATCTGTCAGGTGCCGTAGCTTGCCATCTTTAATCCTTTCATCCTCATGCCATGTAAAGTGCTTTGAATCTTCTGAACTACTGTACATGCGCCTAAATCTAGATATTATTGGGAAATACCACAAAACCTTCTCTGGAGCTGATTCTTTCTTCTTATATCGTGAGGCATTACATTTAGGACATGTATTTAACGATGCATGTTCATTCCGAAATAAAATGTAATCGTTAGGACAAGCATGTATCCTCTCATAGCTCATGCCAATAGAGCGCAACATTTGTTTAGCCTCATATGTCCGACTAGGAAGCACATTATCCTCCGGCAACATAGATTTCAATAGTGTGAGTAAGTCATTAAAGCTCTTATCAGTCCATCCATTGCCCGATTTCAAGTTAAACAACTTTAACATCGCCGACAATCTTGTGAATTTAGTACAACCCTCATACAACGGTTTCTCTGCATCACTTATCAACTTCTCAAACATTTGAGGACAATCACGAAGATCTTCTTCAACCACGTTTGCCTTCTCTTCAAAACGATCGCCCTCATATGTATTTGTATTGGCATCATTTGACGCATATTTCCCACTATTCCCCATATCACTAGATTCACCTCTGGTCTCACCATGCTTTGTCCAACAAGTATAACTTTGATCAATTCCATTGCATATTAAATGTCCTTCCAAGTCAGGTACACTAACTCGTCTTGTATAACAACAACCTAAACATGGACATATGATTCTACTAGGGTTTTCTGCGTGTCCAACTGCAAACCTAATAAAATCTTGCACTTCGTCCTTATATTCCTTCGACAAACGATTGGCAGACATCCACTTTCGATCCATATTTTCCCGATCTACAGCAATTATTTTGAGTTTAAAGAGGTTGACATCTACATTCAATAGTACTACATGCAGGCATGATGCATGCCTACTTCATACTAAAGGGTGGGGTCCTATCCTATCCAAGATTGTAAACTTCGCATTATATTATTGTATATATGTCTTAATTACTTCTTGTTCTAAGAAAATTTCGGCAGCATTTCCCCTTAGTTCTCCAAGCACACAACTTAATTCAGGTGGTATTACGACCCAAATTAGGTATGTACACAGAGAACAATGAGAAAATACAAACCAATGACATTCTTAGATCAAGAAGCTAATGATTAAGACATACAATAATATGGATTGAATGCGATTTTACATTCTTAGACTGTCCACTTTGGACAATTCAAGAACAACTTGTATATTGTGTCAAAAACAATATACAAATCATTATTGAACAGGAAACTAAGGTTAATGCATGTGTACACCGATAAAAATAAATATGTCTAATGATTATACTACTTATAAGAGATTAAAAAAAGATAAATACCTGGTAGGAGTAAGAAATCTGTGGTAGACAATAAGAAAATCAAGACATGACCAAAACTGCAGATTATCAAGTGACAAAGATAAAGTAAAGGTAAAATTAGACAAAGAAGGTGAGACCAAAAGCAGAACCACGGACAGCATGAAAGAGAAGAAAACTAACCTATTTCGATATGTGAGAAATGGGATGTCCCTATCACTCCATGAACGAATTTCTTCTAAGTGATTCCCGCTTGGTAATGTGCTGCTTCAATTATCACATGTTAGAATATATAAATGAGAAACAGAAAATAAATGAGTTTAATTTTCATTATATCACATGTCACATTATTATTAAATCAGTTTGACTATAATAATAATCATTAAACTCAAGAATATTTGTGTTTCCATTAAATTTTCTCTGCAACCAAACAGAAACTTTTTCACAGTTAAAATTCATCCAAATCAAATAAATCACAGTAAACCAAAAAATTAGATCATGAAAGTTTTTTTAAAAACAATTGACAAAAAAATGCAACAATTAAGAGTTTTACCGAAACTAACTCTCCAATTCAAACACCTACTCAATTCCTAGACTAAAATGTATATTTCATTTATAATGGGAGTATCATGACCAATTAGCATGGCAATAGCAGCAGCTCTGCCATTACAATCAAAAGGCTAGTAGCAGCTCCGCCATTACAATGAAAAAGTATCCTACTTTCAGTAAGTTCATGACTACCAGGTCTTAGGATACTCACAGGGTCAAGGCCCCAAACAATTAATCAATTCCTAGACTAGAATGTATATTTCATTTATTAGAGCACAAAGAATAAGTATACAATCTACTCTCAAGCCTAAAAGTAAAACATGAAAATGAGGTATGAAGAACAATTAATCAATTCCATGACTAGAATGTATGATAGGATTGCCATTTCAATCAACAAAATGGCAATTAAATTTTAAGTCTGTCATTCTTCAACTTCTACTAATGCAATTTAATCGAACAATGTATATAAAGGACTAACAAGAAGCCATTCCAAAACCCTAAAAAACAGTAAAGAAAATGAAAATTAAAAAAAAAATAATGGTTTGTGAATCATCAAGCCTAACAAAAAATTCGAAGTTCCAAATGAAGAAAGTATGATCCAGCATATCAAAAAGTGTCATCAAAATGCAATCATTCATCATCAATTACCAATTCACTAAATCCAACGCGTTATGCTATAACATCATCAAGCCAAACCAAAAAAATTAATTTAGCATGCTCTCTAAATGGTTATGCAGTGTACGAATTCCATGCAGCAACTAAGATAAAATTAATTTAGCAACATGGAGCTGGAGCAAGTAAGATACAAAAATTCATTATTCTTCTATGAAATTCTAACATTCCACCTGATTACTAAATATGTAGCATAGCAATAGTGAAGAACCTTAGAATGTGTGTGGATTGTCACCATATGGCAAAGCTGGTTTCAGAGGCTTACAGTAGGGAACTAATAGTTAGGGATAAAACCAGATTCCATCATTTCAGGCATGGTTCATGTTCATGTAATAATTTCTGGTGAGTGGTGAACATTTTAACAAATAAAAAGATCCTAAAAGAGTAGCCACAAGTAGCTAATGTCAATTTAGATATTCATTTAATCGTTATAGAAATGGAATTCTCCTGGGTTATATGCATTTTATTAGTTGCTAAGGTCAAAACCACATGCTAATCTTGATGGAGCTAGTCTATAAACAATGATAGAGGTTCCATTGCCAAATCTGAAGGGCTTTAATCTGGAATACTAAGAGCTACTTAATGTACATAAACAAGTCCTTACACTTGTGGATTACTTGCCGAATTAAGTAGAAGGCCACTTGTTGCAATAAAATTGAAGATAACTATAAATTTTCTATCTTATCATCACACAGACATTTTCTCAGTAAAGCAGAACCACAAATGTACAATACATATGCAACAGAGCTTATCTACACAATTGTGACACATTTTTTTCTTTGATGAGAAGTTGATCCACTTATAAGTCCACCTAGGTTCCAAGCTTAGAAAAAGATTTAGAATTTGCTTGAAAACTCTTGAGTGAAAGTTAAAATCCATTTAGAATTCTTGTGCTCTTAGAGCCGTAGTTAATTAGTAGCCTAACCTGCCTACAAGGCTAAGACAATGAGAAGTCAAGTTTCATTAAGGATTCAAACAGAGACCTAACTCATATACAACATTCCATCCCAATTAGAGATTTGGGGAAAACATATTAATTTGGAAAGTCCAAGTAAGTAGAATTCAAAAACTAAGTTCTAATTAACCTAAAATTCTACCTTGATTAGGGAACTAATCTAACTTAGACTCTAAAGTTTATGTAAAACCCTTTTGGTCAGTAGCAAAATCCAAAGGGACCTACTCCATCTTTTGGCAAATTAAAAGAGTAGTAGAAGATGCAGTGCAACATGTAGAGTAAACACAAGTTGGATAAAAATGAACATATAAGCTTAGGGTCACTCAATACAAATTCACTAACTCCTCCCCTCTGCCATTGTCTTCTTATTTATACAGCTAACTACTCACCCCTTCAACTACTAACTAACTAACTTTTACAAGAATTCCTAATTGGGCTGGGCCCTAACACTGGTACACAGCCAAAGTTTCTGAAGTGTAAGACCTTGACTCTATGCATTAATAGTAGCTAAACTGCTCTATGCCAACTTCAAATCTTGCATCACCTTGAATATGGGAAGAAGAGACGACAAGCTTGAAACTTATACAAGTATGAATAGCTTCAACAAGTAGCTCATAACCTAACACAAATAGACAATCAAAAAATTCTGGCAAATAAAAATGGCCATATATCGAGATGCTCAATCCAAAAAAGAACCATGGTTGGGCCTTACACTCGTTAAGTTCATATGTGATATGCATCTTGCATAAAGATCGAATGAGACTAAAGGAGATAGCTTATAAACAGAATCCAGCTGTACCCTTATGGTATATATCATATGATAAATGAACCATTTTTCAAATGCTTAGGAGTTATTACTAATCTTGTCCTTGACCAGATAATAAATGTAAACATTAGTTGCAATTTTGTCCCAAACTATTAACTTGGTAACAACCTTACCCTTGACTAGATAGCCTTGGTACAAGTGATGCAATCTTATCGTGTGGAGTCTAAATCTCAAAAATCAAGCAGCTGATCTATACCAAAAGAGCACAGTAATATTCCAAATTGAGCACCAAACTTTTCATCTACTACTTTGTCATACAAGTTAATTTATTGAAAATTGTAAGATCAACATTATCTAATATGCACTTTAATGTATAATTAGCCATTTTGGTTAGATCATCAAGTTAATAGTTTTTGAATGTCCCCTTGACATGTTACTTTAATAATTAATATTAATTACTCAAGATAATGACCATAATGGTGCAAAATTGAATATAAGAGAGCCAACTTATATTTCAGAAAAAAATACAGTCAGACAAAAACAAACATCACATTAATATTGAAGAGATGGATATGTTCCAAAATGCATGACTGACCCCACAGAATAATAATGAATATGCACCCAAAATGTATGCTTCAATGATGGGAATACATCTGTTGAGAAGAGGGTTTGAGGAGAGAATCGTGAGGTTTCGCGGAGGTGCTGAGCGTGAGTGCTTAGGTCGTGAGTGCTGAGCGAAGAGAGAGATTGATCTAAAGCTGCATCAATTTTGTGGTTGTTTTGTTACTTTGTTGTTCTCTGTAAACCACGCTAGCTGGAAGACTGAAAATTAAAAAACAAAATAAATAAAAAATCTGAAAAGCTTGGATAATTTGTTGGGAAAGCACGAGGTGTAGTTCAGCTCACGTGGCAACCTTCGTTCTCACCGTGGAGGAGAGGGTTGTGGACGCGCGGTTGTGGGGAGCGGATTGAGGGTCGCTGTGGTGGAGGAGAGGGGTTGAGTTCGCGGTTGTGGAGGAGATGAGGAGGGTTCAGTTCGCGACTGTGAAGAAGATGAGGAGGTTTGAGTTCGCGGTGAGAGTACTGTGCATGTGAAGATTACTATTACTGAAAGCGCGCGCGCGAAGTGAAGATAGCACACTGATCAGTAATATAAATCAAAAAATTATACTTATATAGAAATTGAGTATTGCCAGCGCTTTTCCAAATAAACGCTGGTAAAGGACAAATACATTTGCCAGCGCTTCCTTAGGAAAGCGCTGGTAATACTATTACCAGCGCTTTCCTAAGGAAGCGCTGGCAAATGTGTTGTCCTTTACCAGCGTTTATTTGGAAAAGCGCTGGCAATACTCAATGTCAGAGATTTGCTTGCGCTTAGTTAAAAAAGCGCTGGTAAATCCCAATAATTTGCTAGCACTTACCAAAGAAAGCGCTAGTAATACTTCTCCGCCTCATATTTTCTAGCGTTTTACGGGAAAACGCTGGTGAATGTTGCGTCAATTTTTCCCTATTTTGGTGTAGTGAATCTATCTTAGAAAACACACAAGCTCCTATCAGCTGGTCCATAAGATCATCTATCCTAGGAAGAGGATACCTATTCTTAATAGTCACCTTGTTGAGCTGTCGGTAATCGACACACAACCTCATGCTACCATCTTTCTTCTTCACCAACAACACTGGCGCTCCCCACGGAGACACACTAGGCCTAACAAACTGCTTCTGGAGCAATTCCTCTAACTGTTTCTTCAACTCAGCTAGCTCTAGAGGGGACATCCTGTATGGTGCTATGGATATAGGTCCTATACCTGGCACTAAGTCTATGCTAAACTCAATCTCTCTCTCAGGTGGCAAACTATAAATATCCTCTGGAAAAACTTCTGGGAACTCTCTCACAATTGGCACATCCTTAACCTCAGCCTTTCTCTCTACTTCCAGGGAAGATAAGATCATGTATACTTGGGCTTCTTCTCTAATGGAAGCCTTGACTTGGTTGGCAGTCAGAAAACTCGGATCCTTAGGATCGACAACAGTTCCAAAAACAACAGTTTTATCAAAGCAATTTAAAAGGACATGATTGGCAGATAACAAGTCCATACCAAGAATAACATCAAGTTGTTTAAGGGGTAAGCATATAAGATCAACTATGAAATTTCTATCATCAATGACAATGGAACAAACTTTACAAATATGTGAGGCAACAACAGGCTTATTGGTAGGGGTAGCAACAACTAGATCATATTCAAGTTGGGCAACAGGTAATCTAAGGTACTCAACACAATCATGTGATATGAAAGAATGCGACGCACCCGAATCAAACAATACTATTAAAGGAGTCCCTTTGATGAGGCATTTACCTTGAATCAGGTCTTCGGATTCTGAGGCTTCAGCTCCACTGAGAGTGAAGACTCACCCACTTGTCCTCAGTCGATTGGCTTGAGAACTCTTGCTGGCATTCTGTGGCTCCATCTTTTCCCCACTACAATCCTTACTGATGTGACCAGGCTTCCCACACTTGAAGCAGATGATGTCTGTCTCCTTGCAATCCCGAGTAAAGTGCTCCTTACCACACTTGCCACACCTGATTGGCCTAGAAGAGGCAAATTCTCTGCCACTAACTGGTCCCGACGTATACTGCGGTTTCTTGCCGGCGTGCTTGAACCCACGGCTAACTGGTGCCAACTGCTGCTTCCCTTTATCCTACTGGGTCATCCTCTTACTCCCCTGAGGACCAGAATTCTTGAACTGGGCAACTCTGGACTTGTAGTCTTCCTCAAAGATTCTGCATTTGTTCACCAAGGTGGGGAAAACACGGATTTCCTGGTAGCTGATGGCTTGCTTAATCTCTGGGCGCAAACCATTCTCAAACTTCACACACTTAGAGCGATCATCATTACAATACTGGTAGAGTGGATAGTAACGTGACAGCTCCTCAAACTTAGCGGCATATTCCCCAATGGACATGCTTCCCTGAGTCAAAGCTAGAAACTCCATCTCCTTCTTGTCGCGTATATCAGCAGGAAAATACTTCCCCAAGAATCTCTCCTTGAAGGCATCCCAAGTAACAGCGGCGCCCTCAGCTTCCAAACGTTGGTGGCAATTCTCCCACCAATGTTCAGCTTCTTCTACTAACATGAAGGTAGCAAAGGTAACCTTCTGTGCATCGGTGCATGCCATGGCCCGAAAGATCTTTTCAAGTTCCCGGATCCATGTCTGAGCACCTTCAGGGTCATAAGCTCCCTTGAAGGATGGCGGATTATTCCTCTGGAACATATCCAAACCCTTATATTCAGCAGGTCCACCTCCGTGATTCTGATTCTGCCCTATGGCATTAGCTAATGCTTCCAGGGCATCAGCAATCGCACGATCGTTTCTACCTGCCATAACTTCCTGCATCGTTCAAGCACACTGCTCAATATCGAAAGTCAAGTAAAACAAAACTAAACACTTCATACTCTATACCATCGTCACAGACAATCATATAAGAGTACACAGAAGAGAACACAACAGACACATACCCCGGCCTGTAGGACAGACCGGCTCTGATACCACTAAATGTGACACCCACTACCCCGCATATAATAAAACACGATTAAAATCATACATGTCTTTAAAAAAATATAACAATTAAAATAAAAACATATCCTCAAGGGTAATGTGCATCACATCATCTATAACGTAAAACATAGGAATATGAAATAATCAAAATCTTTAAAAACAAACTGCGGAAAACATAAATAATAAACATAACCCAAGTCCCGATGTCACATATCAGAGCTGGTATACATATACCGATAATACATTGGAATAAAATTGAATAACATAAATCATAAATCCTAACTACTGAGAGAGATCTCCTCGGGATCACTCCTTATTAGCATGCTCACCCTCCTTTGCATATACCACAACATATGCACAAGAATAACAAAGAGAGGGGTAAGAAACACAATCATGAATATATGTAAACGGAATGGAATAGTAATTAAGATGGCATACAACATACATCAATCAACACAGATAATCAATATCTATCAAGGATGCATGTCAATGCGAATGCAACATCACTACTCTGTATGCATGTGGCCAACAACTCTAACTCTGGAAAGACGATTAGGAGTACATGTCCGGTTATCAACGTGGATGATATGCCAGACCATGGGCCATCCCCGAACACTCTCACTAATCCTGATAACGTATAGTGGCTAGTCAGGGTACTCAAGCTTATTCTTTAGGTCACTCCGACAATAGGTAGCTAGCCCATGTCACCTGGAACTTCCATACCCAACGTACCCGCAAGGTCGGGATAACACCCATCGTGGCCTCCACTATCGCGATGTATCGTTTGCTTTCCACCCAACATATCAACATCAACGTATGATGCATGCTATGCTCAACAACATGCAAACACATGTCCAACCATCCACCATCATAATCAATCACATTATTTATCAACAATGACCATCAACGATGATCATCAATCAACTAGGCGCTAACCATCGTTATTGCCTTTATCAACATTGCCAATATTATCATCATAATCAGTCACATTGATTATCAACAATGACCATCAACGATGATCATCAAACAACTAGGCGCTAACCATCGTTATTGCCTTTATCAACATTGCCAATATTATCATCATAATCAGTCACATTGATTATCAACAATGACCATCAACGATGATCATCAAACAACTAGGCGCTAACCATCGTTATTGCCTTTATCAACATTGTCAATATTATCATATCGTCATTATTAGTATTAACGTTCTTTTCTATATTATCAACCTTGAATTGTGATCTCACAGTCTTTTTCTCATTACTCTATTCATTATTCCTTCACAACAGAATCTGAGTGAGAAACCCAGATTCGCTAGGCAAATTGTGGCTCGCGAGGTGAGCCCGAGAGCTCCTAAACATAGCGAATCGTGGCTCGCGAGGCGGGCCCGAGAGCTCCTAAACAGGTTCTCAGATTCGCTAGGCGAAGCCTGGCTTGCGAGGCGAGCCCGAGAGCTCCTAAACAGGCACGAGGCGAGCCCGAGAGCCCCAATATTTGGTTCTCTCATTCGTCTCGCGGATTACAATCCGCTAGGCGAATCACGTCAGACCACGAATGGTCTCTCTGTCTCACCTCGCGAATGGATATTCGCCAGGCGAATCATGACAGATGTGGGAATCTTAAGAATTTCTCTAAGTTATCCCTATGCCTATCATCCCATCTCTCAAGAATCATCCCTATGGGTTTCCAAAACTAATCCAATATTATCAATCTCACCTCTCATAACAACTCATTCATTATGGGGTGCCAAACATCCCTAAGCTATGTTCTTTCACTAATCCTATTTTCTTTATTGTAACGCACATCATCATCAAGTCATCATTATCATTGCACATCATAAAATCTCATTAATGCATATCGTATCTATATTCATCGCACATCATAATATTTCAATCATTTCATCAAGACAAACACCCATAATCATAATCATAGAACCATAAACATATATATTTATACAATATTCACATAGGCATGTACATGGTATATACATAACATACACATAATTACACTCATAGCATATACATAGGCATTTACAATGCATATAGACAAACATATAGGGGTCATGGGTTAACCCCTTCATCTTAACCTATCCCAAAACCCACATACTCATGATCTATTTCTTCATACCTGGTATGACGATCACAATGAACAAAGGAAGTAAAAAGGTCCGGAAAAGGTTGCGTCTACACGAATGCTCGATCTTACGACGCTTGACTTCACGATCACAGCCCCAAAAGGTTCAAGAGCAGCAACTAGGAAGAGGGCTTGTGATGGCAGTGATGCTCTTCAAGCGAAGGAGATGAAGAACGATGAACAATGGTGCAATCTCCTTCAAGAATCCTTGGAAAGGGTTTAGAAATCCTTGTTTGGAGAGGAAGAGGTAGTTTCTGAGAGTAATTCGACTTAGAAAATAGGTTTAGGTCGAGTCTTATGGTATAAATATGAGTTAGGGTCATTATGGGCTGATTAGAAGCCAAAAACACGATTCTGGTGCATGCAGATTCGCGAGGCGAGTAGCCTTTCGCGAGGCGAACCAGAGATGCAATAATTTGGCTGTCAGGTTCGCGAGGCGAATGTATCCTCGCGACGCGAAACTTTAGAAGCCGAATTTGGCCTTAACACCTGAAATAAGACTTCTAGATAATTCTCTATGCTTTCCAATGCATCCAAGATCACCTCAATCGGATGTCTATAACTCAAGATATGAACAAAACCGTAAAACATGTTTCTTGGACTTGAATGCATTGACCATTCCTTAAGGCTAAACTACCCCAACTATGAACTTGGATATCAAGAACAATCATAAACAACATATATACAACACATACAAGCAAATATTAACACATATAAGCATAGTGTAAAAGAAAAACAGGGTGTTACACTAGGCTCCCGAATAGAAGATAAATCTTATCGGTATAGGTAGTCGCAATCAATTCTGATAAGCCTTCCTTCAGCCACACTGTCCCATACCTGCATAGCCTCAGGATTCCTTCCTCTGTACAGTCTCATACCTACACGGTCTCAAGATTTCTCTCGTTCTGGTCATCACACGACTGAAATAATCGAGCGACCCTTTCTTGGGTCCAGACCATCGGTCCATTATCGAACTACTGTTTCAAAACCCCAAACGTTTCATGTTTGTGTTTATGTCTTATGAATCACATCTCAAGTCCTAAGTGTTAAGAAGAAGGATTGAGAATCCTCTTAGATAAGTCTTTGATCCTTTCTAAGATATTAACTCCTGGATTTTCAATTAATGAAGTAAGTGTTGATTCACTTGAGTCTTATGAAGTCATTGATGAACTAAGTCATCAATGGTATAGTACATGGTCTTGTTCCATCACATACCACACTTAATTATCCCTTGTCTTCAACTCTAAGTTAATTACTTAACTTAGGTTTTCACACGTAAACTTTAAGATTTGAGTTAAAAACTCCTTGTAAACCAAAACAACGTTTTCAATTGAGGAAAAACAAGGTACTCGCTTGAATTTTGCTCAGCGAGATTACATTCGCTTAGCGAAATTGAGACGGTGATGCATCATTTGAAATTCCTCTGTATCGGTTAGCGAAACCCAATTCGCGTAGCGAAATTGAGGCAGTGATGCCTAGCTTGGAATTTCTCGGTATCCCTTAGCAAGTTTCACTTCGCTTAGTGACACTTGCCTCAAGCAAAGCACTTTAACTAAATTTTGAAAGGAGATTTTCCGTACTAGCTTAGTGTAAAACCATGTTCTAAGTTAGTGTAAAAGAAATATAATCTCACTAAAAGCTATGTTAACTTTCATGAAAGATATTTTCATCTTCGGGACATCAAATACTTATTAGTAAAAATCGGCCATTACAACGCTTAGCGTAGAAGCTTTTCATTCCTCAAAATCAAGCTATAGCCAATGCTATGCTCTTAACCAGTCCAGGATATATATATATATATATCAAATCTCAATTCAAGGCATCCATGCCACAATTCATATGCAATTATCCAAGCATGTACTTCATAAGAATAACTCAAGTACAAAACACTATTCATCATCTTCCCCCTAGGTTTCGGCCATTTTTATAAGAATAAGCTAGGATGAGATTTGGATCATATGCTCTTGGGTTTAGGTAGAGAATGATGAAATGAGCTCAAAGAAATTGGTTTCCCATTAAAAGGATTTTTCTACAATTTCCTATGAATTTTCAAAGTTTTGGATCATAAACTTGATTTTCATGAAAACAAGATTTGATCTTGAGATTGAGAGATATTCAAGAAGCTAGGAGATCATAGAAGTGATCTTACCTAAGAATGGATGAAGATTGATCAAAGAATCAAGCTTTTCCTCCATGGATTCAAGCTTTTCTTTCATGAAAATGGTGGAATTTTGGTCTAAGGAAGGAGATGAAGCCGTGGAGCTTCTTTGGGGCTGTTGTGCGTGATTTAGGGGCTGAATGGGGGCTGACCAGCCAATAAAAAGAGTCACTTAAGGGCAAAATGGTCATTTCCTTCAAGGATAAAATGGTAAAAGTGAAAAAGATTAAGGTTAGGGGTATTTTTGTAATTTCGCGTCCAGATAATTCCGAACGTCATGACAGCTCTGGCATACTCTCCCAAGTGCTCTGGCATGATGTGGTATCAAGATTATCCATTGGTTCATCTCGTTGAATCCCTTTATGACTCCGAACGCCTCCCGGTTCGATTATACGGCCGAATATAATATATTCTTTTTATTTTTCGGTCGTCGGGATGGATTTTAACAAAGGTGTAGAGAATAAAATCCTGAGACTTACTGTCTCGTTCACAAGTCAAAATTAGGTCTCGATAGTAGAAAAATGCTACTATTGATGAAAAACGCAGACCGGGTTCCGTTTGAGCTTTCGCCCGAAACTTAACCATGGCTTCCTATGGTTGTGTAGGACATTCCTATCTTCTCAGAATATTTTATTTCACTCTCTAGACCCTCCAATAAAATACAAACGTTAAAATACTGAAGAATTATAAAACTTGAAAAAAGGGCGTTACATCATGCACCGGTGATCACTCCCCGCCCTCGTCAGTCTCAGGCGTTACATGCCCACCAACTTCTGCCTGGTTCGTCCCCAAACCACATCGTACTGGGAGAGGTCCACTATGATACCACTATATCCAAAAACACAACAGGGTGGCTAATATGTACAGATGCGGCCCAGAGGTCCTTGCGGACACTTGAGGACTCTGATGACGGAGTCCCATGAAAATGAAGAGAAGGAGGATCCCGCCGAATTCCTCCGGGAATCAGAGATGACTTTGGGGTTTTTCCCCAATGGCTACTTTAGCCCGACCAACGTTAGAGTCTTGTTTTTTTGAAGCAGTCGTATATTATCTGCTGTATTTATGTTGACTTAATGTTTTTGAAGTCTGTAATCTGTGATAATAGACCAGAATTTTTACAACTAGTTTAAACTTTGTTTCTAGAAAACCTATATGCTCCAGCATTAATACCTTATGTTTATTTTGTCATGGATGTTTAATATTGGTGCATGTTATGAGATTTACTCCATCTTTTTGGTACTTAATGTTTATAGCGTGAAGGATTTTTTTTTTTTTTTAAAAATCCACATTTACGAACATAGTTATTTACTTAAAGTATTTTCCGAAAGCAACCAACATTTTTATTTGCTTATGTTTTCCGCATCGAGTTTGAGACATAGCACCGAGGGGGTGTTATAGAGTCCATTGTGGAACTCATTGAATTTCCTGTAGAAGATAATACGTATTTGCGCTATTATAGTAAAATCTTTAAAATACTTTCCTTGGTAGTAAACTAGTTCATGAAGTCTCCTTTATCAAACATAGTTTGGAAACTTATACGTATACTCATAAGATATCGAATTTAGTGTAAAACTCCTTTAAAATTATTTCTATCTTTTACTTAGCGTAAAAGGAAAATGCATCTTACTTTAAATCCCCTTTTCATTTAGGATCAAAAACAATTTTTGAAAACTGAGATCTAGGGTGAGAGAAAAACCGAAATGACTCCCACATGGTCAGATCTGAAAATCACATTTTCACAAACTCTTTTCAACAAAAAGATGGAGGAACCCTAGGTTAGGGTTTTCCCACACATAAAAGTTATTTTAAACCATTCAAACACATCAATGAACACAAATCAAGCCACAAATAAATATTACAACATTGTTCTCATAGAGAACCAAATAGACAAAGTAGAAAACCCTTGGTTTAAGGTTTTCCCAAACCAAACCCATAAACCATTTCCACCCCCACCAATGTGGTGTGATGTGGTTCACTCCCCCATTACCTCAATGAAGTTCCTTTGTGGATGAGACAACTCCAACACCAAGAAGCGAAGGTTGGCCGAACCTATATAGTGTAAGAACACAAGGTTTTGAAACTTGTTTCATAAAAATCATGAACTAGAAGAAGTCCACACATGATTTGAAACTAAGGAAATGAAGAGAAGATGAGTTTATAAACTTACTTAGTGAAGAACACCTTGAAGATCAAGATTGGTGTTCTTGGAGGTCAAGAACAAAGTTGCTCCAAAGAGAAAACTTTCTTCATCAAAGATGATCTAGAGATCAAGACTAGATGATCTATGGTTTTAGAAATCAAAAAGGAATTTGGATGATGTTGTTTGAGATGATGGCCGAATGTAGAGAAGAAGAGAGGTTTTTGAGAAACTTGCATAAAAAGAGGTTTGATCTTTTGGAATGAAAGTGAGAAGTATTTCTAGTGATAGAACACTAGTGTTGGCCGAATGGCCTTAGCAAAATGGATACCAAAATTAAGTTGATGTGTTTATGATCATATTCTTCGTTGATGAGTTAGTGACAATTTGATGGGAATTTGTGTAAGTACTTGGATGGCCAAGATTTAAACAAGTACATAGGTTTGATCTCTAAGTAAAAGTAGTAGAGATTAACCATAAATAGGTTGCTCCATAAAAGGTAAGGTTGAAAGGTTATTAACCAAGAGTGATAGAAAGTTAATCCATTGGTTAAAGTAATGAAAAGGTGACGGATGATTGACATAAAGTTGACACCGTCTTGTGAAGCATGAAATGCAGTCATGAACTACTCTCGACTCAAGGCCAGAACAACTCCCCCAGCCCTGGCACGCATCCCAAGGTAAAGCTGTCCAGATTAAAATAATAATTTTTTTATCGGTTCCGACTCAAAATAACACAACAGGCTCAAAACAACATTTTTTGATTATTAAGCTTATAATTGAAATTCAAATATGAATTTCCAGTTATTCACTATCATTATGATTATGATTATGATTAACCAAATTGTGTTCTCAGTCAAGCTATTCACACAAACCGTTAAAAAGACAGACGTAGGATTTTTGAGATGTTACAAAAGTAATCAACTACTTTAAGGTTGTTAAAGGCAGTTGAAGGTTATTGATAAAAGTAATCGATTACCTTCTTGAAAGTAATCGATTACTTCAAGAATTTCATAAACAAAATTTTAAATTCTAAGGCTTCCTTTTCTAAACCAATTCATCTATAAATTGGCTATTTTTTTAACACGAAAAAACCTTTTGAATACCTACTGTTATTCTGCCAATTTCATAAACATACTTGATCTTAGCAATTACTTTCGTTCTTAGAGAATTTATGTTTCAATTGTATTGATTCTGCACTAGTAAAAGTGTGAGTTTCAAACTCAAAGAAGATTAGCAAGGTGAGGTATCCTTGAAGAAGAATATCGTCAAGGTGAGGCTTCCCTGAAGACATTTGAGAATTTGGTGGGGAAACCAAATTTGTTCTAAGGTGGGGAATACTTAGAAAGGTAAGTATTGAATATTGAGGGAGGTAACTCAATTTCAATCAAGGTAAAAGGGTGATATCTCTTTTATTTGAAGTTGCTATCTTGTAATATAAATCTTGCAAAGTTAGTGGAAAATACACAAGGCTTCTTGGGGACTGGATATAGATCACTAAGGTTATGGTTGAACCGGTATAAATCATGTTTATGATTCTCTCTATCCCTTATTTTTAATTCTTGCAAATTTGTGTTGTTTGATTTCAAATTTGTTAATTGAATTAAGTTGAGTTTTAAGAAAATCAAGAAAGTAAGCGAAAATCTTGCGCACTCAATTCACCCACCCTCTTGAATAGTGGCCATATATTCTGACACATTGGTCCTTACCAAATACTAAAAAGAGTCGGCGAAGTTGCCTACTAAATAGCCTTACCATCCTTTGTAAGTACATTCATGACCCAAGCCATGTGATAGCACCCGATATCATTCCGTTGAAGGAGAACCTGACCTTTAAGGTACTACCCCTTCGGGTTGAGGATCAAAAGATTAAGCAGCTGAGGGGAAGGAAATTCCCTTGGTCAAAGTTGTTTGGAAATTCCCGTGCTCTGGGCAAGCACGTCCGTGCTTCAGGCATGCACGGCCATGCTTCGCGTATAGCAGAACCGCGAATTGGGATTTTCTTCAGCCTGTTTCACCTTAATCCTTTTATATACCTAATACTTCGACCTAAACTAGTTACTAACGTTCTAAACTCAGAAAAATTGTCTCCTTCTCTCCAACAAGGATTCCTCAACCCTTTGCCAAGGATCCTTGAAGGAGATCACCCTTGTTCACCATTCTTCGTTGTTCTTCACTTGAAGAACATCGCTGCTGGCATGCTTGCTCTTTGTGGTTGTTTCTCACCACCGCTCATGATCTCTTGAGGCCATGATCGTGAGGTCAAGCATTCGTGACATCGAGCGTTCGTGAGACGAGACCCTATGGACCTTCCTTCATCCCTTTCCTCTTTGAGATCGTCATACCAGTTATGGAGGAGAGGTCAATATAAATATATAGGTATTGGAGTAGCATACGATGAAGGGTTGACCTATGACCCTAACAGTATGTTGATATATGCTATGCCTGGTGTTTGAATCCTGATTGAATGTCCTCGTATGTTTTTGAGTATTCATATGTGCCTATCTTGCTTTACAACATGAAGTAATGATTATATGATCTTTACTACTTGTGATAATCTGTGTTGATGAAGTATGACATGTTATACTGAGATATATTGATGGTATATGCTATGATGATGATGTGGTTATTGGCTATGTTAAGTTTAACACATATGGTTGTTGATAGATTAACTATAAACTACACTAACATAGTTTTAGGTTAACTAGAATTCATAAAACGTTCATAAAACGTAAGGATAGACATGATGGGCGGGCTTAATGCCCAATGGATTAGTCAAGAACCTTAGGATCGATCTTGAGTATTTAAAACCTTAAAAACCTTCAGTTCCAAAAACTAAGAACGCTGCAATGGCGTTGAGCACGCCCGCTCAAGTTGAGCATGCTTGTGCTCAGTACTGAGTAAATGTGGCCGTGATGTAATCCAATATGCCCGTGTTATAAGAGTGCACAACTATTCTTTTTAGTACACCCGTGCTATTAGTGTGCACGATCGGGCTCATAATGTGCACTACCATGCATGACCGTGCACGATCATGCAATTGAGCAGATTTGAGGAAGCTTCAATTAAGATAATGACCCTTTGGGATAAAAATAAGATTAATAGGATAACAAAATGTGACCCAAGGATAGTTAATAAACTAAGATAATGACTTAAATAAATACTGTGAGGCTCAGATACTAAGACTAAATCTAATACTTATAAGATGTTAATATTAATAGTAATGAGGTGTTATTATTAATGATGTTGATGGAGACGGTAACGATGGGTTGTCGTCAGATGTTAGTTATGGTCATCGTTGATGGTCAAGGTTGATGATCCTTGTGAATGGACATATGTTTGTATGTTGTTGAACATTGCACGAATCTTTTCATTGACAATGTTAGTTAGGCGGAAGGCAAACGATAAATCGAGACAGTGGAGGCCACGATGGGTGTTATCCCAGTCTTGAGGGTAGTGTCGGGTGTGGAAGTTCCTTGATGGTGTGGGTTTGCTACCTATGGCCGGAACGACCACTCAACCAACCTGATTACCCTGACGAGCCACAATATGTTTTCAGGATTAGTGTGAGTATTCGTCAGGATCATCTGGTGATATAAGCCAAGGGGGCAATTCAAGTTTACAACAAGAGGAGGTCAAACCATTCAAGTCCAAGTGACCTTATGCCATGTTTTGATTATAACTTGTTCTCTGATAATCCGATTTCCATGTTCTTGATGGCATTGGAAAGCTAAGGGAATTTTCTACAAGAAGTATATCTATAATCAGGACCTAATTCGATCTCTAGTATGAATAAAATAGGGCTAGAATTTATGCACGAAATTCTGGACGGATTTGACCCATTTTGTTTTAGGCTTGTATTTATTTTTTTATTTCAATATGTTATTTGGCTATTGTATGAAGGTGGGGTTGAATTTTATGATAAGAAAGGAGGTTAACTTTTGGCTTGCATGCCTTAGTAACTCCTTCGGAGGTTATGGAATCTTTGGCCACTTATTGGAGAGTCATTATGTGGTGGTTATGGAGTTAATAGCCACACATTAGTGAGTCTTTATTTGGTAGTTATGGTTCTTTTCTTTTAATTATTTTATTATAATTAGTTTATTAGTAGGAATTATTCTATGTTATGAGTGGGGTCAAGTCACTTTATGGTGACCTTTTGATGGCATCTTCATGCCTTCCACTACTATATGTATTCACCTAGAAACATGGAATAGGACAACTTGGATGTTGAATTTGGATTAATTCCATTTGTGAGAGTATTGTTCTCATAGTTCTTGGTTGAACCAAGCTTAGTTCTTATCAAGAATCCAAGATTCTTGTGGCAAACATCACTTGGCTTATCAAACCTTCTTGGTTTGTAGCGCCTCATCATTTCTTTCTTCACCATTTTCTTATTTTCTTCACTTTTATGTTGATTCATATTGCTTCTAAAGAAGAACACAAAATTAGCTTGTTTTGAATTCAACCATAAGGTCGTCAAAAAGCAACCACACCATTTGGTTGTCATCAAGTGGTATCAAAGCTTAGGCTTTGGTTGAATTTTTGTTTGTGTTCTTGATTCTATTTTCTTCTTCATCTTCTACTCTTTCTTCTTTTCTTCTCAAAACCAAAAACATAAGTTACTTTGATCTTTTCTTGAAGGGAAAATTTGTGGTTGTTGTGTGTTGCTCCAAAAACAAAGTTTTCAAGAGTAATTCTCTTCAATAAGTTAAAAAAAAAAAAAATTCGTGTAAAAAAAAAAAAAGAAAGTTTCACTTGAGCAATTTGTGTCTGGAGAAAATTTCCCTTCTTCCTTTGTTTCTTATTTGTAAACCTTTTCTTTTCTAGCCTTTGTTCTTCGTTTTTCCTTGTTTTGATAAGTTTTGTGATTTTTGTTACTTGAATTTTGGTATTTTTGTGTTTTGTGTTTGATTCCTCTAAGAACTAAAGGAGAACATTTGAGAGGAAAAAGGCAAGAGTGCAAATTTACTTCTTGTGTGGAAAATGCCAAAAGAGTGAAATTCATTTGTGTGACAAGTGAGGGAGTGTAGTGAGGAAACATAAATCATCGCAAACAAGGAAGATAGTCCACCACTTTCACCAAGGTCCGCGGACCTTTTTGTACGAATGACTACTCAAATGCAAGCCCTTCAACGGCAAATGGAGACAATGCAAACCAACTATGATTGACAACTTGCCAACCTTCAAAATGATGAGTCTAGTGGCAATGAAAGTGAAAGAGGAAGGCCTAGAGGAGGAAGGCAAAGAGGAGGAAGACATAGAGGAAGGAGGCATGATGAAAGGCTTGAGGGGATCAAAATCAAAGTTCCACCCTTTATTGGGAAGAATGATCCGGAGGCTTACTTGGAGTGGGAGTTTAAAATAGAACAAGTCTTCGATTGTAATTCTTACAATGAAGGCAAGAAGGTGAAAGTAGCCACCCCTGAGTTCAAAGAATATGCCCTTGTGTGGTGGGACCAATTACAAAAAGAAAGGAGGAGACATGGAGGAGAGGTCGTAGACACTTGGAAGGAGATGAAGTATGTCTTGAGAAAGAGATTTGTCCCATCCCATTACCATAGAGATCTTCACAACAAATTGCAAAGATTGACACAAGGAACCAAGAGTGTGGATGAGTACCACAAAGAGAAATGGATTGAAAATGAGAGATATGAAAGAACAAAGATCAATCAAAAGAAGGAGGGTTCTTATTCAAGGGTCAAAGAGGCTGTGAGCACTGCTAGCAAAAGATTTAGCAATGTCCTTTCTACTCCAACTCTTACAACTAGAAGTAAGGATATGAGGTGCCTTGTGTATTTTGGATGGGGACATTTGGATTATCAATGCCCAAACGGGAAGGAAAAAAGTGAAAAAAATGTTGAGAGAAAAGAGGAGAGATTAGAAAGAAAGAGTTCAAATTTTGAAGACGAAATTCAAAAGAAAGAGGGAGAAAAAGAAAAACAAGAGGGTGAGGTCCATGTTGAGAGAAAACTTGAGGGGGAGGTGAATGCAAAAGAGAGTGATGCTAAAGAAAAAGAGGTAAAAGAAAATGAGAGAATTGAGGATGTACCTTCAAAGGAAGCTTACAAGTCAACCAACGCACTTGAAAAAGTGTGTCCAAAGGAAACACCCCACGGTTTGATTACTTGCATAGCACCTCAAAATCATGAACATTCTACCCCTATATTTCATAACATGCTTGGTAAATTGCATGGGTCTTGCTACTTTCCTACATTGAATAGGTATGATTACTTGCTTAATGAATTGCATGACTATTGCCATCTTTCTAAGTTTGATTTGAAAAGTAGGTATCGTGATATGAGGGTAAGGAATTTTTATGCTAATTTTGACAAAAATTCATCTTGCACAAATCATGTTGGCCTTCTTGGGTTTAATGTAAGTTCTCAAGAATTGCATGTGGACTTGTTTGATAGGCTCACTAGTGCATTCATTCTTGCTTTATCTATTCTTGCAAAGTCCTTTCGAATTGAATGTGATGCATCTAATGTGATCATGGGGGTTGCTTTACTTCAAAAAGGACCACCAATTGTTTATTTGGGTGAAAAGTACAATGGGTCCAAACTTGTGTATTTCAACTTTGAGAATAACTTGATGCATTCCAAAAAGGATGCAATACTCTCAAATGTCATCATGCCCAAGCATAGAGAGGTAAATATGGTTGTCAATGCAAATTCTCAAAGGTATAACTTTCCTACTCGCCTCGAACTTCAATTTCTAGACTTCACCAATCTTAAGGTGTTGTATGAGCATAATGAAAAATTTCCTAACATCTTTGACACATGTGGTGAGTTCTTTAAATTTGTGTTTGACCCTGGAGGATTGGGTGTTGCACATAAGAAAAATAAAAGGATTCCTACTCAAGGAAATCCAATGTTTGATTTACTTTCAATTTCCATAAAATTAGTTCTTTCTCTTGATGTAGGTATGGAGATAATAAATTCGAGGTCGAATTTCTTACAAGAAGGAGGGAATGATATGAGCCAAGGGGGGAAATTCAAGTTTGCAACAAGAGGAGGTCAAACCATTCAAGTCCAAGTGACCTTATGCCTTGTTTTGATTATAACTTGTTCTCTGATAATCCGATTTCCATGTTCTTGATGGCGTTGGAAAGCTAAGGGAATTTTCTACAAGTTGTATTTCTATCATCAGGACCTAATTCGATCTCTAGCATGAAGAAAATAGGGATAGAATTTATGCATGAAATTCTGGATGGATTTGACCCATTTTTTTTTAGGCTTGTATTTATTTTTTTATTTCAATATGTTATTTGGCTATTGTATGAAGGTGGGGTCGAATTTTATGATAAGAAAGGAGGTTAACTTTTGCCTTGCATGCCTTAGTAACTCCTTTGGAGGTTATGGAATCATTGGCCACTTATTGGAGAGTCATTATGTGGTGGTTATGGAGTTAATAGCCACATATTAGTGAGTCTTTATTTGGTGGTTATGGTTCTTTTCTTTTAATTATTTTATTATAATTAGTTTATTAGTAGGAATTATTCTATGTTATGAGTGGGGTCAAGTCACTTTATGGTGACCTTTTGATGGCATCTTCATGCCTTCCACTACTATATATATTCACCTAGAAACATGGAATAGGACAACTTGGATGTTGAATTTGGATTAATTCCATTTGTGAGAGTATTGTTCTCATAGTTCTTGGTTGAACCAAGCTTAGTTCTTATCAAGAATCCAAGATTCTTGTGGCAAACATCACTTGGCTTATCAAACCTTCTTGGTTTGTGGCGCCTCATCATTTCTTTCATCACCATTTTCTTATTTTCTTCACTTTTATGTTGATTCATATTGCTTCTAAAGAAGAACACGAAATTAGCTTGTTTTGAATTCAACCATAAGATCTTCAAAAGGCAACCTCGCCATTTGGTTGTCATCATCTGGTATGGTGATTCATCCATGTTGGTTAACCGAATATGTACTCATAGTCGTCCTTCCTAAGTTAGTGTTGATGGATCCATATTTGCATGAAGTAGTGATGTTGCATTGCATTGCACGCATTCCTTAACATAATATGATATGTTTGTATGATTCTGTGTCGTATTCTCATCTTATTAACTATTCTGTTACCATTTTTATATTCATATATATGATTTCTTAACCCCTACTCTTGTTGTTCTATGCATGTACCTTGTTTATGCAGAGGAGGGTGAGCCAACTGTTGAGGAGTGATCCCGAGGAGATCGCTTGCTCGTAGTTAGCTTGATAGTTTTATGTTTTAGTTGTTATCCTATGTATTATCGATACTTTTTATACCAGCTCTGATATGTGACATCGATTTTCGGTTTAGTTTGATTCCGCAATTGTATTTTATTTGTTTTGAGGTTTTTAATTAACTCTAGTTTTTTTATGGTCTACCGTTTAGATAATGTGGTATTTGCTAACTTTTATGTTAAGCTTTCATTTAACTTGTATGATTTATTTATTATTTATCATATGCGGGGTAGTGGGTGTCACAGTCCTAACTTAGCGTGGACATGCATTTCCATGTCTCACACCATCGAGTGGCCATAAACATTACTCCTGTTATGTGGGAGGGACGAATCTGATCTACATCACTCACATCCCTCTGAATGATTCATTGCAGGCCCAATTACTACCTTTATGATTATCCTATTATAGATAACGTTTGATAGCATTAAAGCCTACAACTTCTCATGTAGGAATCGTAGTAACTTCAAGTCAAAGGACTACTTCACCATGGTCACCATGAGAAACGTTTATGACACTTACATAACTATTATGCAACGTTCTAATAGCGAGTCAATCCAGTATAAATATTCCACCAATATTTACACTTATGTGAAGACAATATATCATATATCTATGACCTGTGAGATGTGGTCATCATGTCACTCACAAAAGTCTCAATGTATTATTATTGTCCTAATTAATAATAATACTTGACTACGGATGCTTTAAGAATAACGTTATATAGTTTAATGGGGTCTCACTCAAGTCACATTTGATGTTCCATTAAACGAACTGTCTATTCTAAGGACTTTACTATGTTATATATATGATCATAACAATAACATAATAAATGAATTCCTCATATATAAATATATAAATCCAAGTCATGATATAAATCTAATAAATAGATTTACACCAGCACTTTGTCATTACAATTATGCATTCTGAACATCAAATGGAGCATCATATGGACGTGAGACCTACGTATTTTTTTTTTTTCCTTCAAAATTTTCTCTCTTCTTTTCCTCTCCCTACCCCCTCATTTGTTTTCCCCCAACACTTCATTTTTTCTCCCCTAACTTTGTGTATCTAGGATAGGTTGCGATGGCTAAGGCATAGTAGTTGAGGCGGTGGGGTTGTTGGGAGGGGGCGGCTCTATGGTGGCGAATGGGAGCTGGTGGTTGAGGTGGTTCAGTGGCAGCTGATCTGGTGGTGGTGTTGGTTGGGTGGTGGTTCGAGGGCACACGGTCTAGTATTATAGACACACAGACATGGGCTGTGTGTTGCGATAAAATTGCACTTAAGGGCAAGTGCACCCTATCGCTCAAGTAATAAAGGATTATTTGGGACTCCAAGTTGTCGAACCCACAAGGATTGTAGGTAATTACCAAGTTGATTAACTTCTTATGTTAATTAGACAATGGAATTGAGTGTGTAGAGACAGATTAAAAAGCAATTAAGAGAAAGCAGAGAAACCAAATATAACATCACAAAAATCCTATGTCTGTCTTTTAATTGTTTGTGTGAATAACTTGACTGAGAACACAATTTGATTAATCATAATCATAAAAATAGTTAATAATTGAAAATTCAAATTTGAATTTCAATTACGAGCTTAATAATCATAAAATGTTGTTTTGAGCCTGTTATGCTGTTTTGTGTCAAAACCGATAAAAAAATTATTATTTTAATCGGGACCGCTTTATCTTGGGATGCATGCCAGGGCCGGGAAGTAATCTGGCCAGAGGCAGGGGAAATGTTCTGGCCCAGAGCCGAGAGTAATTCATGACTGGTTTTCACGTTTCCCTAAACCATATTAACCTTTGGTTAATAACCTATCAACATTGCCATTTTTGGTTAATCTTAGCTACTTTAAGTGAGAGCTCAACACACACTTGTCCTTGTTAGATCATGGCCATTGGTTTTCTTACACAAATTCCCATCAAGTTGTCATTACCACATTAACCAAGGATTTGATCATAAACACATAAACTTAATTTGATGACCATTTTATGAAAGGCCATTCGGCCAAGTGTTTGTTAAAAACACTCCCATCACTTTGTTTTTTATTTACAAAAGATCCAGAGCTCTTCTTGTTCAAGGTTTTCAAAACTCTCTCTTCTCTCTCTACCTTCATACCACACGGTTCTCACTCAAACAACACCAACCAAATTTTATCTTTTAATTCTAAGACCATAGTTCACTAGTCTTAGTCTTCTAATCATCTTTGTTGAAGAAAGGTTTTCATTTGGAGCACCTTTGTTCTTGAACCTCAAGAACACCAACCTTGTTCATCAAGTGTTATTCACTAAGTAAGTCTCTAATCTTACTTTTCTCTTCATTTCCTTTCCTTAAATCATGAAGCAACATCTTCTAGTTCATGATTTTTGAGAAACAATTTTCAAAACCTTGTTGTTTTGTTCCTAGTAGGTTGGGCCTTCCCTTTTGTTCTTGGTTCTTAGTGTTGTCTCATTCACAAAGGATCTACAAGAGATAATGGGGGAGTGAACTACATCACACTGTTAGATATTGGGGTGTGGTTCTGCAACAAAGAAGAGAAAACAAAGAAAATGTGCAATCTCCAAGGCGTGTGAGGACACTAGACTTTAGGTTCGATTCGCCCCCACCAATCTCTATCTAGATTGTGTAACACCCTACTTTTCACTTCTATGTCTATATGTGTTAATACTTGCTTATAGATGTTTGCGTATGTTGTTTATGCCTGTTTTTGATGCATAAGTTCATAGTTGTAGTAGTTCAGCCTTTAGGATAATCGATCCATTCGAGTCTGAATAACCTGTTTCACGGTTTTGGCCATATCTTGAGTTCTGGACATCCGTTTAGGGTGATCTTGGATGTGTTGGAAAGCTTAGATAATTATCTACAAGTCTTATTCAGGTGTCGAGGCCAAAAACATGTTTTCTGAAAGGTAAATCGATTTCCAGGTGAAGAAATCGATTTCCAAAAAGTGGAAATCGATTGTTTAAAGGGAAAAATCGATTTCTTTGATAATAAAATCGATTTGGCCGATGGAAAATCAATTTCCATGGTTGTGGAATCGATTCCCATGCGTGTCAGAGCTTGTGTACGTGTTTGGGTTACCGGGCTATGCTGTGTACGGCCCATTCGTCCTAAAACGTCGCTAAACAGTTATATATACATAGCGTATGATCTAAACCTAGTTTCTAAACCTGATTACACTCACAAGTTGCCTCTTCTCATCCCTAAGAGCTCTCACTGATCTCTTGCTCTAGAAAACCCAAAAGTACGAATCCTGCTTTGGTATTCTTCATCAAGAACATGCCGTTGTTTGGCTAGTCTATCCCTGCTGCAGTTAATCTCCTAAGTTAGAAACCAAGGTGAGTTTCTAATCCTAGATTTGTTTTCCCTTTCAATCCTTAACTTAAAGATCGACTCTGCTTTCCAGTGTTGCGATCGTGATCAAGTGTTGAACCAGTAAGAAGGAATCATAGCAGAACTTAGCTCTGTTCTCTTTCCCTTAGGTTGTGAATCGTCATACCAGGTATGGGGGGAGAAAATTGGTCATGAATATGTAGGTTTTGGGATAGTTTAAGATGAAGGAGTTAACCCATGACCCCTATATATGCCTGCATATGCCTATGAATGTTGTTATGTTGTTTTCTGGCTATATGAGTATTGATTGATGAATAATTTGATGATATAACATGGTTATAACTATGATTTCATGATTTATATGATTGTTGATGAATTGATGATGATGAACATGTTGTTTATGCCATGATATGATGTTTTGTTAACCTTATGCCATCAGAACATAGTTATAGGGAGAAAATAAATATGCAATGTGAGATTTATGATTAAGGTTTAGTTTGAGAACCCTTAGGTCATGATTTATGAGTGTTGGACTAATCAAATTGGTGATAAATTGCTTAGGCTCCAATAATATGTCAATTAGAGAACATAGACTGGTTCGATAGCGAAGAAAACCTGCTACTGTATGATCTGACACCCAGAAATCGATTTCCAGCCCATGGAAATCGATTTGAATCGACCAAGAATCGATTTCCAAGGTGTGGAAATCGGTTTGGCCTTGTAGAAATTAATTTCTAGAATCGATTCTCCTTGTTTAAAAATCGATTGGGGAAATGGATTTGAACATGTTGAAATCGATTTCCATGTAATGGAAATCGATTTGAGGACTTGAGAAATCGATTCCATAAATTGGAAGTCGATTCTCACGTGCCCAGGAGCAGTTTTGACCCCTTATGCTTGATGGATAGTGTTATGTAGGTTTGTTATGATCTAAGAATTTTAAGTTACCCTTAGGAGCTTAAGAATACTTGATCTTTGATCTTACTTAACACTAGGATGTAACCCCATGGTTTAAAATAGAATGAGTTAGAGAAGAACGTCATGAAATAATAAAGATAATAACGAAGATGCTGTTAATAATGATAACGATGAGTTATTATTAGTGAAGTTGTTGATGGCCATCGTGGATGGTCATAGTTAATAATTAATGTGATTGATTATGGTGGTGAATGGTTGGCATGTGTTTGCATATTGATGAACATTGCACGCATCATACGTTGAAGTTGATATGTTGGGTGGAAAACAAACGATGAATCGCGATAGTGGAGGCCACGATGGGTGTTATCCCGGCCTTGAGGGTACATTGGGTATGGGAGTTCCAGGTGACATGGGCCAGCTACGTATTGTCGGGGTGACCTAATGAATAAGCTTGAGTACCCTGACTAGCCACTATACGTTATCAGGATTGGTGAGAGTGTTCGGGGATGGCCCATGGTCTGGCATATCATCCACGTTGATAACCGGACATGTACTCCTAATCGTCTTTCCAGATTTAGAGTTGTTGACCACATACATACGGAGTAGTGATGTTGCATTGGCATTGACATGCATCTTTGATATATATATATATATATATATATATATATATATATATATATATATATATATATATATATATATATATATACATATTATTATACATGTGTTGATTGATGTATGTTGTATGTCATCTTAATTACTATTCCATTCCGTTTACATATATTTATGATCGTATTTCTCACCCCTATCTTTTGTTGTTCTTGTGCATATGATGTTGCATGTGCAGAGGAGGGTGAGCATGCTGACGAGGAGTGATCCCGTGGAGATCTCTCTTAGTAGTAGTAGTTAGGATTTACGTTCAGATGTTTAGTTTTATTCCGATGTATTATCGGTATATGAATACCAACTCTGATATGTGACATCGGGATTTGGGTTATGTTTATTATTTATGTTTTCCGCAGTTTATTTTAAAGGATTTTGATTATTTCAGATTCCTACGTTCAAGTTATAGATGATGTGATGCACATTGCCCTTGAGAAAATATTTTTAATTTAATGGTTATATTATTCTTTATTAAAGGCATGTATGATTTTACTTATGTTTTATTATATGCGGGGTAGTGGGTGTCACAGATTGGATGCAACAGGTGTTAATAGCAAATCCCCTTCAGAATACAATGGAGCAACCTTGATTTGGTTTGCACACCATAAACCAAGCGTGTTGTCAACGGCAGTTTACAGAACAATAGTCTCCTTAACTCTCTCTGTGCATAAGGGAGAAAAGAAGGTGATTTGGAATGGATAAGACTTGACAATTTTGTCAACCTTTCCTACATGCAGAGTGGTTTTATTTATAGACCAACTCACACCAGTTGGTGAAGGGAAACAACCTTTCATTAATTGAAAGAAGGAATGCAACCTTTCGTGCAAGTATCCTTTGATGTATATATATATACGCTCATGATATAACACACCTATTAGGAAGGATTTTAAACTCCTGAAGAGACACCTTTCCTCTTGTGTGTTTTAGGACTTCCATATTCTAGAAATCCCTCACAATCCCCCACCATTTTCAAAATAAACCCAAATCTCATTATTCCGGAAATCGCATGCTTTCAGACAAAGGTATCTCGGGGATTTGAACCTTTACTTAGTAAGAAATGGGTTTCACTCGTCTCGAATAAAATGATAGACAAGCTTTGAACCAAATATTCATTAGAAGGAGCGTGCATAACTTACACATGAAATCTCGGTACCATTGAACGATGTGAAAGCCAACACTTTTGATGAGGCCTTGTGTCTTTTTTCCTTTTTCATGAGAGCATTAAGAGTCAAGCCTTTAACTCCAAGAAGCGTCCCCACTTCACTCTCACATAGGCAGACTCTATCAGAAGCGCCCCCATAATTAAAGCACTTCAACATATATATGCTATAGGTCCATTAAGAGCAAAAGCTCATCCTCCCTTCTATATTTCCTTATGGTCCAAGTACTTTTAAACCTTGGGATGTATCTATTGTCAAGTACTTGAAATCACTCTAATAGTGTACTTTGGTCACATTGAACTCAAGACTTGATGCTAATCGGGTGTGAGTTGGGTTTCCACCATTGGTGATCATTTAGATGTGGGCTTGAGTCCCGTCCCTAATGATGTCTTCAACACCATTTCCCTTGTCAGTACCTTCGTCAAGGATCTACAAGATTCCTTTCTGTTCATACAGAAACTGTGGATATTACTCCATTTATAATTAATTCCTCCACATAGCTATCTCATAGTCCAATCTACCTGGATTTTCCATTATATACCTGAAAATATGCCTTTGATAGTGCTAACTAACTATCACCGTGTATGGATACTGGCACCCTTGACTTTGGCCAAATTGATATCCCATACAAGAAATTTCTAAGTCATTTAGCCTCTTTTCTACTTGCAGTAAATGCGATGAATTCTGCAGCCATAGTGGAGCTGACAATGTAAGTCTCTTTCTTGGAACCCCAAGAGATAGCACCCACCATGTGTGAAGACCCAACCGCTTGTTGAATCATGGTCTTCTTTACCCAACTGGCATCCATGTATCCTCTAACACTGAAGGATAACTATTATAGTTTAAATTATAGTTCATTGTCCCCTTCAAGTATTTCAATACTCTTTGGACAACATGCCAATTGTCTTTACTTGGACTACTTGTATACCTACTTAGTCTACCTACAACATATGCAATGTTTGGTTAGGTACATGTCATAGCATACATCAAGCATCCAATTACTTTGTGCATTCAAGTTGTGCTGCTAGACTATCTTTATTTGATACTAAATTAGTTATGATCAAAGGGAGTATCAACGGGTTGACAATTGAAATGATCAAATTTCCTCAATACCTTTTCTATATAGTGAGATTGGGACAAATCTATATTCTCACCATGTTTGATTATTCTAATTCCTAGAATCACATCAGTTACCCGTAAGTCTTTCATATCAAAATTACTAGATAGGAAACTCTCAGTTTTTTTTTTTTTACCTCATCTAGACCAGTACCAAAAATTAACATATCATCAACATACAAACAAATCATGACACATTTTCCATTATGGAATTTACTATAAATACACTTGTCACATTCATTTAATTTATATCCATTAGCTAGCACAACTTGATCAAACTTTTGATCTCATTGTTTAGGAACTTGGTTTAGTCCATACAATGACATATTTAATTTACACACCTTTTCCTGATCATTACCCACAAACCCCTCAGGTTGTGCCATATACACTACTTCATCTAATTCCTCATTTAGGAATATTGTTTTCACATCCATTTGATGAATGTCAAACATATAAATGGATACAAGTGCCAATAGCACTCTAACTAAGGCCATTATTACCACAGGTGCAGATGTATTAAAATAGTCAATGCCCTCTTTGTGTAAATCCCTTATCAACTAGTATTGCCTTAAATTTACCTATGATTCCATCTACCTTTTTTTTCCTTTTGAAAATCAAGGAAAATTCATTTACAATCTATTGGTTTGGAACTGGTATACTAATTTCTACGTTTTATTCCCCATTATTGAGTTTATTTCCTCTTGTATAGCCTCTTTCCAGAAAGTGACATCTTGAGACTTTATTGCCTCTTCAAACGTTTCTGGATCACTTTTTGTATTATAACAAATTGGTCCATAACTGTCTATGGACTCTCTTGTTCCTTCAACCAGGAACATGAACATATCCGGTCCGTAAGTTTACTCTTTCCTAGCTCTATGACTTATTCTAAGTTTTTAACCTTCCAAAGTATCATTACTAGGTACATTGGATTCCAAATTATGTGCAATACAATGAACATTATCCTTGTAACTTGGAATTGAGTTAAACCTATCTTCTTGAAAGATAGCATCCCTAGACTCAATTACTGTATTTACAGGATATGAGTCATTAGATTTTATAACCATGAATCTATATGCTTTGCTAATTTTAGCATAGCCCAGGAACACACATTCAATTCCCCTTTCACATATTTTCTTTTCTTTGGTTCAAGAACCTTTACATATTGCCCTACAACCTCAAACTTTGAAATAGTTGAGATTGGGCTTTCTACTTTTTCAGAGCTCCTATGGGGTTATCTTGTTCCTTTTGTTTGGAACTCTATTTAATATATAACAAGTGGTCAACATGGCTTCTCCCCAATAACCTTTTCCTAGACCAGAATAGGGTAACATGACATTTACCATTTCTTCTTATACCCTAATTTTCCTTTCAACTATCCCAGTTTGTTTTGGGAATAAGGTGTGGTTGTTTGATAAGTTATTCTAGTAGACTCAAAGTTACTAGGGTTATAGAATTCTCCTACTCTTATAACTTCTAAAGCATTTAATGAACATCTCATAACTAATAACTTCAATTACCTACACAATAATAACATGTATAAGCATAAAAATTAATGGGTAATTGAAAATATTTTTACAGGTTAAGATTTATTTTCCTTAACTGTGATTAACATGGCATTTACAAAATAAATTATAAATTATAAATGTAACATTCAAATTATACCAAAGAAATAAATATTATTAATGATCATATATGTACACAATAATTGCGATTGGCCAGGCGGTCCGCGTTCATGCATCTCACCGGAGGGTCTCAGGTTCAAAACTCAGAGAACGCCTCATTTCGTCATGTTTTAATCAGTTTTGTAAAAACGATCATAAAATGCAAATCTCGAAAATGAGATTCGAACCCGCAACCCGACGCGTGGCTTGAAATCATCCAACCACTACACGGAGCTATGCAAATGATTTCCTATATTTTGTTGTTAAACAAAAGCAAAGCCTGGGTGCAACAATTCATTTTAATTCGTTTTGTAACAGACTAAAATGTTAAAAATCTAATACGAGTTTCGAACTAGTGACCTAGCGGAAACCTCTAGCAACGTTGATGCCACTAGACCATGGCATCCTTAATTCTAATATATCTGTCAGTCATTATATACTATCTATCAGTCATTATATACATTTAACCATTAAACTAAGGCAACGTTCCAAATAGATATAACTTTTGGAAGTCATCTCGACCCCTAGTTCAATCAACTAGACCCATTTGACAGAGAATCAGGTTCACACGACCCACTGTCATTTTTAGCCATTTTTACAAGTTCTCAACCCAGAGTTAAACTTACTATATTGTTTCTATGTCTTGAATTCATATTCAAACATGTTCTAGAGTAAAATTAATAATTTTCATAAGGAAAGTCCTCAACTCCATGATCCCTTTCCTCCATTAACATTCATGTTTAACAACTTAGAAAAATTCAAAAATACATCCAAAACATTTCTAACATCTACATAAGCAAGACACCAATATTATCTTATATCTACATATTCATGCACTTATAATATAAGATTGTCAACTCTAAAACAATTGGTTCTTGCATGGAAAAACTTCACCAATGCATGGATTTGATATGATCATTCATATATAAGACCTTTCTATCAAAATAGAGCAACATACATGCATGAATCATAACCCAAACATTTTCATCAAAATTCACATACTTGGGTGGATTCTAAATCATGCATCTAAGGCTCTAATATCACATGTTAAATTTAACATAAACAAAGAATGCCTTTAAGAATGAACATACATGAATTTAGGGCAACAAGCATGTCATATCCATAGAAAGTAATTGAGCACCTTTCACCATGGTCATAAATAGACAAAATTTTGAGGAAGCATAGGAATGTTCATTTCTCCTTTGTTGTAAGATGAAAGTGCATCCTTTTCTACCATCTTAGAAAAACCGCCACCATCGAATTTCTCCCGTTTTGTTATCGAACCTATCCTGTTTTACAAAGTCGGAAACCATCTTTTTCAATGTTGCAGAAACCATTATTATAGAATGGATAATCGAACCTAAAGATTGTTAGATATTGGGGTGTGGTTCTGCAACAAAGAAGAGAAGACAAAGAAAATGCGCAATCTCCAAGGCGTGTGATGACACTAGACTTTAGGTTTGATTTGCCCCCACCAATCTCTATCTAGATTGGATGCAACAAGTGTTAACAGCAAATCCCCTTCAGAATACAATGGAGCAACCTTGATTTGGTTTGCACACCCTAAACTAAGCGTATCGTCAATGATAGTTTACAGAATAATAGTCTCCTTAACTCTCTCTGTGCATAAGGGAGAAAAGAAGGTGATTTGGAATGGACAAGACTTGACAATTTCGTCAACCTTTCCTACATGCAAAGTGGTTTTATTTATAATGCCACTTGGTGAAGGGAAACAGCCTTTCATTAATTGAAAGAAGGAATGCAACCTTTCATGCATGTATCCTTTGATGTATAGACACATACGCTCATGATATAACACACCTATTAGGAAGGATTTTAAACTCATGAAGAGACACCTTTCCTCTTGTGTGTTTTAGCACTTCCATATTTTGGAAATCCCTCACAATACCGCATTGGTGGGGGTGGAAATGGTTTATGGGTTTGGTTTGGGGAAAACCCTAAACCAAGGGTTTTGCCACTTTATCTATTTGGTTCTCTATGAGAACAATGTTGTTATAATTATTTATTGCTTAATTTGCGTTCATTGATATGTTTTAATGATTGTAAATGGCTTTTATATGTTGGAACACCTAACCTAGGGTTCCTCCATCTTTTTGTTGAAAAGAGTTTGTGAAAATGTGATTTTCGAATCTGACCTCGTGTGAGTCATTTAGGTTTTCTTTCAACCTAGACCTCGGTTTTCAAAAATTGTTTTTGATCCTAAAACTAGACATATTGGGGTTCATTTTGAGCAGAAATTTCGTGTGATTTCATGAAGATTGGACCCTTGAAAACTTGTTTCAAGCTAAGCATAAATTTCTATCTTGGATTCTGACTACAGTGAATTATTTCGTGAAACTGTACTCCCTGGGCTACTTCTTGTGAAAATAAGTTTTATATTCAAATATTAGACATTCTAAACTTTCATATGAATCTTCATTTGCTCAAATCCGAGTTTGTTTGGTCAATTAAATGTTTGTCAAAAGTTGATGCTTGAAATGCTGAAATTTTCTGTATACGAGTTTTGGTGTTGATTTTTGGAATTGTATGTATGGTGTTGGTGTGACTATTTGTGTTTGAGTGTTAGTGTTGAAAATCATTTTGGCATGGTGAAAAACTATTCTTAGGTTCAAGACCTAAGGATAGGATTTTTGAATGATGAACTTGTTCATGCTTTCAATACTTGATGAAATGACTATATGTTGAGATGATTTTCATGATGCTAGAATGTTGTTGGATGACATTTTTTTTTTTTTGAAAACTATCATGTGTGGGGCCTTGTTGAGTTAAAAAGGGAAGCCAAAGCTTCTATGTTCAAGTAATGGTGTAATGGGCTTAAATGATTCGAAGAAGGCAAAAGAAATTAAAAAGATCTACTTACTTACAAGGAGACTTTCGGCCATACCATACTAATTAGGGCTAGGAACATAAAATATTGATGTTAAGAGGTTTAATGTGTTTATACTAAAGTATAAAAGAAATAGAAATTAAAAAGGTTTTCTAAGAAATCAAGTTTTGGTTCTTTAGAACCAAATGTTGGGAAAATGAGTATCTTTGAAGTTATATGACAAGTATTTTAAGGATAGGGAAGTTGATGGTGATCAACAACCTATTCTAACGTGTTGTTTTAAGGAAAATATTTCCAAGAACAAAGAGCTTTCTAGATGACCCATGTTGTTTCTCAAAGATTTTGGTTAGTACACCTATTTTAAAGAGAAATAAGAATGCTTGTAAGTGTTTTCTATAAAACAGTAAGTCTTTTACACTACTATTATCAATTTAGAATCTTACAAAATAAATGAGTTATAGTTTTCATTTGAAAATGAAAATGGTGATTTAAAGTAACATACTTTTTCTTCTTATGCTAAGTAAATGGAATAGGAATCATTTTCAAAAAGGAGTTTTACACTAAATTTATAAAAGACAAGATACTATGTATCTTGGGGTTTTGGATATCTTATGAACATATGTAAAGAGTTTTCAAATTATGTTTGATAAAGAGGGTTTCATGAACTAGTTTACCACCAAGGAAAGTAATTTGAAGATCTTACCATAGTAGCGTAATTATATATTATCTTCAAAAAGGAAATTCAATGAGTTCCATAATGGACTCACAAAGACTAAATAAAAGATATGCACCTATACCTTGTGGTCATGGGAAAATCATGTCCCACACCCTTGATGATTTAGGTCATCTAAGGATCCACAATATTCAACCACAATGAGTTACTTATACAAAATAAGTGATGTTTCATTTGATAGATAAGTGAAAAGATATGATGAAGGAATCCTTGTGGATTCTGTTTTCCATAATACGCTTAGGATATGGAATAATATGTCGTAAGACTTGAACATCGTTTTTCCGAGCGACGGAGTTGTACATGGACACAAGGAACAGAACCAAGAATGGGCGACTGATAGCGAGTCGTGTGAAAGTGGGTCCCGTAGGGGTGCCCTGTGATTTATCAAGAGATAAACGTCGTGCTATAGTAATGGTGAAATACTTGTTTTGGTGTTATGACATTGTCTTGACATGCATATGCATCTGTGCATGAGTTAGGCGTTAGGAGTTGAGCTTACACCTTGGTGCAAGTGCGATTGTCTTAGGTTGCGATCTTGAGGATGTTGGGGGTTAGGGAGGACACATGTGGCCAGAGAGTAGCTACTCTACATCGTGGTTACCCATTGAAAACACTGACGTCCTGACTTAATACCGGACAAATCATGATTTGGGTAAAGAATGTCTGGTGTGAGCCGTTATAGCAATTGCGATCTTTGTTGTGGCACTGTGGGGCTGAGATAATGCAGACAATGTTCTCCCAATCACTCACTCCAGTTATGTTTAGCTCCATGGAGTAGGGGTCAGAGTCTTACCCTTATGGCATATGGCATTGAGTCATGTACATCGCATTGCATTGCATGACTGTTGATGGATACATTTTTTATGTTATACTTTATTATCCTATGTTGATGATGTCTTATGCCGTCGATTGATTTATATAAGATATTGAGATGTATGATATGCATGATTAGTATGTCGTTATCTTGTGTGTCGTATCATTTTTACTTCTGTCATGTGTTGTGTTGATGAATGGGAATCTCACCTCATTACTTTGTATTACATCGTTGTGTGCTTCTCTGGTGGTCTCTCGAGAAGGTCGTGATACCGAGACTTCACCCAGTGCTTCAAATTCATCTCGCTATTGGGCTTCCCAGTTGCTTTGGCGTTTGGACATCTAGTCTTGATGGGCTTGTAGTAACGTACATGTGAAGTGCCACACTCATCATCCGCATGGGTCGTAGAGGAAGGGTTCTCAATCGCTTCACCACTTGTGTTCATGTCGTTTGTCATCAAGGTTATGTTGTAAGTGGAATGCTAGGTGAGATTTTTGACCGGAGTATTTAGTGCCTTCTCCCTCTGTTAGGGATAGGCCGCTTGTTAGCAAAGTTGCTTATAGGTCAACTTTTGCGATGTTTTCCATAGGAACGCCAGCAGTAGTCCCTGTTGGGATTCCTGCTAGGCCTCGTTTGACGGGTCCTGGTTGGAAGGCAAGAAGTGAGGAGATTAGGAGGGAGGTGATCTATCTACGCCTTCCTATTCCTTTCGCTTGTCTCTCCATAAAGGAGAAGTCAGAGGAAGTATTCAGCGGTTGATCTGAGGGATGTCTTCCCGTAGTGTAGTCTGTTGTCGGCCAATGTAGAGTGTCAGAGTATCTGTACCTTCCTTTTATCTTTTATGTAGCTGCGTCTGAGATAGCCCCTCCTCGGAGGTCCCATTCGTAACCCGAACTCCACTTCTCAACATTGCAGCGTAGCGTAATTAAATAAAAATGCGGAATATTAAAATAATCAATACTAATACCACAACTATAAATATAACATACGTTTAAAAGTATTGGCTCTATCAGTAGAGCCTACAATAACTAATATCAACTACAAATCTTCAGAGTACGGAACACATATAAACTGAAAGCATGGCAATAAAATAAAATACATCAGACTTCCTCTCCTAGTCCCAAAAATACATTTTAATAAAACCCATGTACTGGCCATAACAAAACTGAGATTGTCTACCCAACCACGATTCTAATGATTACGATAATTGGGCCTGTATACACTACTCTTCCCTGAGAGTAGTCAATCTCCCAGAGACGTTCATCTTTTGCATAGAGCGGCTCAAAGTCTCCCAGCACTGGGATCCGAGGCTCTCCCGCCAGCATTAGGTTTAGCAGATATGCCATCAATCTCTTCTAGCAACTCCTCAACATGATCTTCTTGTGCGATCAAGAATAAATAAAATACGACATAGAGAAATACGGGGATAAGAAACAAAAATACATCATAAATAGGGAAACAACTATAAAATAAGATATATAGATAGCAACATACAACAGCACAACAATTTCAAGCTATCATCTCCCAAGTCTTGCTCTCTTAGCCATTGTCTCTAACACTCATGCAACTAAAGATTATATGGACGCGATCAAGACGCGATATCCCCAACCGATCAAGATGTCTCATTCATCTCAGTGCCACCGCCCGTAATGCAAGGTTCGGCCAACATCCCGCAAGCTCAACTCGTCTTATGGGTACGACATATTCCCCCGCCCGCAGGCCAAGTCAGAATATTCGCCCGTCAGCAACTCAACTTACGGTAACTACATATCCCCCCGCCCGCAGGCTAGGTCGGGACATTCGCCCGTTCATGACTAGTGGGTATGATCATCTCCCCGCAGGCAAGATCGATCGCACGTACACCAACACAGTGATGAACAACAATGATGCAACATGAACCTCACCGACTCATCTCGAGATCAACAACTTAGTGTCTCAACCACAACTCATATACAACTACGACCAACTTTTTCCGGTATAACTGGGTATCAACTTTATATCTCAACCTCAACATATCAACAGAATCTCTAGGTTGAGCACTACAACATAAATATCCTCACCACATGTTCATTTCCCAACTTATCAGAAATTACTGCCTATCTCTACTCATACAACAGTAATCACATCATCATATCATCAACAACCATAATCAGGTTCAATAATCATATTCATTGTATTAAATACTCATGCAAGCATATCAACTCATCAACTCATAGATAAATATTTAAGTATTCCTAAGCATGTTACTAGGCATAACATGCATATCACATATATCGTATTAAGCATACTAACATACAATCTCGATATCATAAAATCAACCTATCGGTCACTCGACCACTAGTAGGGTTTAGATCGCCCTACGCATATCAATATAAATTATTTTAATCTTGCCTCCCCGACGATATTGTGGTTCTTTCCCCCACCTGAATAGTTCCCCTGCGTGCTTTTGCAAGCAACTTCGACTGCGGCTCCGCAACTGTCAACCGTACACGCTCCCGAATAGTCAAACACCATCCTATCCTTTACAACAAATCACAACCAGGAATTAATACAATCCAATCAAAACCCCTCTAATTCCTATGACTAGGGTTCGACCCCTTTTTAGCAAAATAGGCTAGAGTTGTTAAAACTTTACTAACTCTTGGATAAATGATCCTCAAGTATACACAACACTGGAGTAAGTTTTATTACACAAAAATTTAAAGCAAAAACCCATGATTCCTTATGATATAAGGTTCGGCCTCTTCATGGAAAATGGGCTAGAGATGTCTAAAAATTCCTAACTCTTGGATCAATGATCCTTAAGCATACCTAACACTAAATCAAGTCTTTTTACTCAAAAAATGGAATCAAAAACTCAAGCTTTCTCAATACATAGGATTCGTCCATTCATACGCATATGAGCTAGGGAAATATTTTGGTTATAAGCTCTTGGATTATGAGAGAGAGCAATGAAACTAGCTCATAGAAATTGGTTTGACATTAAAAGAATTTTTCTACAATTTCCTATGAATTTATGAAGTTTAAGCTTCAACTTGAACAAAAGCTTGAAACACGTGATCTCAATGGAGGAATATGGGGATTGAGAGATCAAGGAAGAAGTCCATACCTCTTAGAAGATGAAGATGATGAATTTTATTAATTTTGCTTTACAAAAATCCTTGAGTTCTAACTTGAGAAATGAGAGAAAGTTTGGAGAGAAATGATAAAGGTGAGAAAATGTTGGATGATGGCCTTCATGAAGGGGGCGTGAGGCATACGGAGGGAAGGGCAAAAGTGTCCAACAAAATTCAGTTACGGGGCAAAATAGTTTTTTCACCCAAGGTTAAATGGTAATTATGAAAAAGGTTAGGGGCATTTCGGTCTTTTCACGTCCAGATATTTTCTAACGTCATCATGACACTGGAACGCTTTCCTGGGTGATGTGACTTGATGTGACTTCATGTTTATCCGTTAGCGGGTCTAGGTAAATCCCTATTCGGCTCCGTTCGTCACCTGATTTGAGATTTCGCCCAAATAACTTATATTATTCCGCTTTTTAGTGCGTGAAACCAATTTTAGAAAAAAGGTAGGAAATTCGATTCTAAGACTAACTGTCTCGTTCAAGAGTCAAAATAAGGTCGTCTGAGCAATAAAATCTTACTGTTAGTGAAAAACACAGACCGGGCTCCGTCCGATTTTTCGACCCAAAATTTAACCATAACACCCTACAATAGCATAGAGCATGAATGTGGTCTTAGTTTATTTAATTTCATTCTCTAAACCTCAGATAAAAATATAAACTCATTTATATAATTTACTGATATTAGAAAGTGTGAAAATTAAGGGTGAAGAAGTTGTCTTCAAGGATTTTTTGGCTACATGACTCTGCTACGGTTTGCATGAAAAATCAGGATTCCCCCGCACCATGATCATCACCATGGACTGTCCTTGGCAGTTCATGTTCCCGGAATCCTCTTTCTCCCCACGTCCCCCTCCATCTCCTCCTCCTCCCCCATCCCTTCTTCTTCTCTTCCTCCAGTTAGAACTTTTGTCCAAGCGTTGAATAATGCTTGTGATATTCCTCTAAGCCAACTTCTGGTTCCGTGTATGAAAGGGGATGCTCTTGCCATCAAAATCCCAGAGGAAGAATATATAGCAGGATTGGAAAGTTGTAAAAATAATCTTCATGGAAGAATATTACTTTCCAAAGGCGATATGCCAATGAAATTTAATGACTTGAGGATGAAGTTACTTAAACTATGGAATCCTCTAAGTCATTGGAAGATGATCCCGATTGGTAATGGTTACTATGAATTTTCCTTTCAATCTATTGAGGACTTGAGAAACGTTCTTTCGATTGGCTCTTGGAATGTGACGCCTGGAACTCTCAGATTATTTTCATGGACAGGTGATTTTTGTCCCAACCTCATGAAACAGACAACGGCCCAATGTTGGATTCGAATCTTGGGTTTGCCTCAAGAATATTGGAGGCCAAAAATTCTTTTTGCCATTTCTAGAGGAATCGGTGTACCTCTTTCCCTTGATGATGCTACTATCAATCATAGTCTTGGTCATTATGCGAGGGTGCTAGTGGATATAGATTTGATTAATCCAATTCGTGATCAAATCCTAGTTGAAAGGGAGGGTTTTGCCTTCTTGGTGGGAATAGAATATGAATTTCTTCCTTCTTTTTGTTCTTCTTGCATGATTATTGACCATTCTTGGAGTAATTGTAAAAGGAATATGAATGCAAAAGAATTCCATCAGAATGATCGTCAGAAGAAAGATAATAAGAGTTTCTTGGAAAACAAGAAACCAGTTTCCCATTATGTCCCTAAAAACCCTGCTGTTTCAGGTGCAGTGGTTGATCCTGCTATTATTAAAGGAAAGGAGATTTTTATTGATGTCAGCCCCAGAGTGATGAAGAAGGGAGAATCTAGTTAGCCAATTCATTCTGAGGAGACAATTAATGATTCTCTGGAACCGGATGTTGAAGATGTTCCCTTGGCCAATGATGCATCCAAGTTTTTTTTTGTCGAATGAAGTTCCATATGTCATTGAAGAGATAGACCATGAGGTTGAGAATAGAGAGGCTTCTCCAGTAAAAACTCATGTATCTCCAACAAAGACTCATGTTTCTGATTCTTTTTTACGAATGAGTTCGAAATCAGTTTTTGATGCTAGACATGATGCAACTGGCCATGTATCAATTGATGCTATGTCGAGTAGTGATGCTGTCAGGGAGGATGTTATTGGTGTTGCAAATGTCCAATTTGCAGATAATGGATCATCTGAGTCTAGTGGTGGCTTTGTTAGGGTTGGATCTAGTGGTATTGTCCCTGATTCCCCTAGCACACCTTGTCCTAATTCAAACTTTATTAAAGACATGAAGACTTTGCAAATTCCAGGTAAATTTTGGGCTGATGATCTTGAAGAGGATCCTAGTGTTAAGTCTTCTGTTGCTCATATTGATGATGATGAGTTTGCTATAGTTCTTACTAAAACTCGGAAGAAGAACCTCAGGAAAAAGCAGAGAAATTTATTAAAAAAAGAGATGCAGCATGGTTACAATATAAGGTCTCGAGCAGGACCAAAGAATTTGGCTTAATGAAGACAATATTCTGGAATGCTAGAGGGGTTGCTAATTCTGATACCAGAATTTATATAGAGCACCTCTGTTTAACTCATAAGCCTGATTTTATTTTGTTAGCTGAGCCTAAAATGGATTTATCTCATTTCTCTCAAACTTTTTGGCATCAATTGCATCTGAAAGTTTTTGCTGTTAATTACAGGACTGATAATCTTCCTAATATTTGGGCAATTTGTGATAACCAGTTGCTGCCAACAGTTGCCTCTCAACACATTTCCTTTTCTATCAATCATGATGATCAGGTGCTGTTCTTTTCTGTTGTTTATGCTTCAACAACTTATTCTTTAAGAAGGCAATTATGGAGTGAATTATCTATGCTCCAACAACAGAATCCTGGTCCTTGGTCCTTTATTGGTGACTTCAATGCAGTTGTGGGTGCTTATGAAAAGAGAGGTGTCAATCTTCCTTCAGCAATCTATTGTGATGAATTCTCTACTTGGTCTGATATTTGTAATCTAACTCACCTTCCCATTACTGGGGCTAAGTTTACCTAGTCAAATAGAAGAAGATATCCCTTTCATATTGAGTTAAGACTTGATAGAGTTATCTACAATGATGATTGTTTATCTTTTTGGAATTCAATTTCCTGCTGCACTTTGTCTTGGCTTCATTCAGACCATCATCCTATTTTGATGAGTATAACTAAGGGAGTTAACTGCTTCCCCTCTTCCTTCAAATTTCTCAAAATGTGGTTAGACCATCCTGATTGTCTTTAGACTTGTTGCTGAGGTGTGGCAAAGGCCAATTATTGGTTGTCCTATGTACATACTTTCTCAAAAGTTAAAAGCATTGAAGACAGAATTCAAGGTTTGGAACAAATTTGTTTTTGGAGATGTTCATCTAAAGGTTAAAGAAGCATTGGCTGCTGTGGATGCAATTCAACTCGAAATTGCAAGTTCTGGCTCGTCTGATTCTTTTCATGAGCAGTAATTACAAGCACAACTTGACTTGCAGTAAGCTCTTTCTTTTCAAGAAACTTTTTGCAAAGAAAAGGCTAAGGTAAATTGGCACTATTTTGGTGATAGAAATACATCTTATTTCCATAAAATTGCAAAGATCAGGCACACTTCTAGACAAATGGCTCTACTCAGACATGAGGACTCTGTTGTTGATCAGCAAGAGGACTTGGAAAGAATTATTCTTAACTACTATTCTGACATCTATGCTGCTGAGAACTCTAGTACTCCAAATGACTTAATTCAGAACACAATACCTAATTTAGTTTCTGATGAAGATAACTCTATGTTATCTAAGATGCCCTCAATGGAAGAAGTTAAGGTTGCTGTCTTTGCTATGAATGGTGATGGTGCTCCTGGGCCAGATGGATTTGGTGCCTGTTTTTACCAGAAATGTTGGGGAATTGTTGCAAATGATGTCTTTAACTCCGTTTCTCAGTTTTTTGCTCAAGGTTGGATTCTACCAAATTTGAACTCCAACTTGGTAGTTTTGATTCCTGAGTTCAAAGGAGCTGATACAATTGATAATTTTCGGCCAATTGCTCTTGGCAATTTTCAATTCAAGATCATTTCTAAGGTTTTGGCTGATAGACTTGCTTGTGTTGCTCCCAAAATAATTTCTCAGCACCAAAGGGGATTTATCAAAGATAGGCACATCAGTGAGTGTGTCTGCATCACTTCAGAGGCTGCTAATATGCTGCATAATAGGTCTTTTGGGGGTAATCTTGCTCTCAAATTTGACAAAAGAAAAGCTTTTGACACAATTGATTGGAACTTTTTGCCGCAAGTTCTTCATGCTTTTGGCTTTTCAGCTAAGTTTTGCCACTGGATACACATAATCTTGTAATCTGCACAGCTGTCTTTCTCAGTCAATGGCAGATCAGTCGGTTTCTTCTTTTGTAAGAGGGGAGTAAGGCAGGGAGATCCTCTCTCTCCCCTTTATTTTGTATTGCTGAGGATGTTCTTAGTAGGGGAATCTCTCTATTGATTCAGGAAGGCAGACTTCACCCTATGTCGGGTCCTAGGGGGCTTCAAGTTCCTAGTCACGTCTTCTATGCAGATGATCTCATGGTGTTTTGTAAGGGAACTAAGAGGAATTTGCTGAATTTGATGGATCTTTTTGATCTTTATGCTAAAGCTTCTGGTCAAGTGCTTAGCCTTTCCAAATGCAAATTTTACTCAGGAACTTTAACAGCTGCCAGGATTAATTCTTTGACCAGCATTCTAGGATTCTCTGCTGGTAGGATGCCTTTTAATTACCTTGGTGTTCCTATTTTTGAGGGTAAACCAAACAAATCTCATCTCCAACCGACAGCTGACAGGATTAAATCTAAACTAGCAAGTTGGAAGGGTTCTCTTCTTTCACTAATGGGTAGAGTTCAGTTGGTAAAGTCCATCATTCAAAGTATGTTGCTTTATAGCTTCCAAATTTATGTTTGGCCAGCTTCTCTTTTAAAGCTTCTTGACACATGGACCAGAAACTTTATCTGGTCCGGGGACATATCTCAGAAGAAGCTGGTCAACGTGTTTTGGAAAAAAGTCTGCAGCCTTCTCTTGGAAAGAGGTTTAGGCATTAGATCCTTAAAGTCTATCAATGAAGCCTCTATTTTTAAGCTATGCTGGAATGTGATCACAGTCAACAGTCAATGGACTTGTTTTATAAGGGCTAGATTCTTCAAGAACAAGCTTCCTATTTCCTACTATGTGCAATCATCTATTTGGCCTGGCATTAGACAGTATTACTCTTCTGTTGTTTCTAATTGTTGTTGGAATATAGGTGATGGTAAGCATATCAATTTCTGGACTGATCAATGGCTTCCTCAGCTTATAGTGCACCTGCTTCATATCCCTGAACGTTTGCATAGCTCCCTTGAAGCATCAGTTGCTGATTTTATTGTAAATGGATCTTGGTCTATTCCGGAAGAACTCTCCGCTGCCTACCCAACTTTATTTTTAGAAATTGAGAAGATTATTATTCCTTTGTCTCCAAGTGAGGATCAGTTTTTGTGGCAGCACTCTACCTCAGGGATTTTAACTCTTAAAGATGCTTATAACTTCCTTAATCCATGTCATAATCAGGTCAATTGGGGTAAGTTTTTATGGACTCCTTTTATTCCTCCCTCGACATCATTTCTATCTTGGAGAATCCTAATGATGAAAAACTAAGGCTTAAAGGTTGCACAATGGTTTCAATGTGCAGTCTTTGTGGTAAGTTTGATGAAACAACTGATCATCTATTCATCTCTTGTTGTTTTGCATCTGAAATTTGGAGCTGGCTTTCTAGGACCATCCATCAAAATCTTGATCTATCTTCCATCTCGAGTTTATTTGAAATTTGTAATGCAAATTTTCGCTCTCAGTTGAAAGATTTAATCCTCTCAGCAGTGGTAAATTCTCTATGGTATATTTGGTAGAGCAAAAATAAAAGGAGATTTGATAACCATTCTATCACAGCCAGAAGTTCCATCAGCTTGATTGCGGCTGCAATTTCTCTATCTGGAAATTTATCAAAGGGAACAATGTCTTCATCCATTACTGAATTCGAAATTCTAAAGTATTTCTCAGTTTCTGGACATGTTGATAAAGCCCCTAGGATCATGGAGGTGAATTGGATTCCCCCTTCTCATGGTTGGTATAAATGTAACACTGATGGCTTGACCAAAGGGTTTCCTGGTATAGCTGCCTGCGGAGGAATTTTCAGAGATGGCTTGGGTTGGTTAATTGGATGTTTTTCTCTGCATATTGGCATTACTTACTCTTTAAATGCTGAGCTTATAGCTGCTATAACAACTATTGAATTGGCAGCCTCTAAGGGAGGGAGAAATATCTGGCTGGAGTGTGATTCTTCTCAAGTAGTTGCAGCTTTTTCTTTAGCTTCTTTAGTTCCTTGGCAGCTAAGAAATCGTTGGTGCAATTGCTTTCTGCTTGCTAAAAAATGAATTTTTTTGTTTCACATATTTATAGGGAGGGGATTAGTTGTGCAGATAAACTTGCCAATTTTGGTACTAACTCTATTGGTTTTCTTTGGTGGGATTATATTCCTACTTTTTTGAAGGAAGATTTCAATAGGAATATATATAATCTTCCTAATTATTGGTTTAGATGATGTTCATTTTTCCATGGGTTTTGGTTGATTTCCCCCCATGGTTTTTGTTGTTTTTCCTTTATTGTATTCTTTTCATTTTATTAATAAATTAGGGGTGTTGCAAATGATTGTGTAGGATCTTTGGTGCCAACCAAGTTGGGATGATCCGCTCTACTATGATGCTTTTGCACTTCCTATTTTAAGCCTTTAAAAAAAAAGTGTGAAAATCGAGTTGTTACAGCGTCTCCAAGTATCTTGTGTTTAGGAACTGCGTCTCTAATCCTTTATGTTGGGTCTGTATCTTTCTGCTTTGTTTCTGTAGTCGGGTTGGGTTCTTATGTAAACCTTTATGAACTTATGAAATTATATTATGAAATGTTTTACCTCACATGCATCAACATTACAAACTTTTATTTTCATGCTTTGTGAAAAGGAAAATTTTACCCCATCTTTCTTAAACGTTTTTAATTAACGCGTTTTTCGGCCTTAGAGTTTTAAAAAATGTCCATAAATGTGATGCCCCCGGAAAGGGTGTTACATTAAAGATTATCAAGCAAATATGTAGTTATGGGAAGCCTAGGGTGACTGGTTTCACTTATGCCAATACTATAATACTAACCAATTCCATTATAATATGTGTTTCCTATTGATTGCCAATCACCCACTTTGATGCTATTGATACCCAATGGTCATGCAATATTAATATTCTCTTTATTAATTTGAAACCCCTAATGGTCATGCAAGGCAAACAGTCAAGAAAAGCATAAAGATCCAGCAGGTTTGTTAATTCAATAACTAATTGAAAAAGAGGGGATTGAGTTTGGTTCACTCAACCCCAAATTCGGTTAATCCTATAGTTTCGTTTACTAATTGTGGTATGGTCGCCAATCAGTCAATTAACATTCTAAAGGATGCGCAAGCCTTATTGGAATACAAAGTGCTAGGAAAATCCAACCAATTGGGCAAACACAATATTATAGTGAAATCAAGAAAAAATCATAAATAAATAGGCATAAGATCTGCCATAACCCTAATTATACATTTAGCTATGCATGGTCAAAGAGTATATGACATAAACTAAAATCAAATCCATAAAAGAACAATAGAAGAACTAAAAACTGAAAACTCCTTGCAGTGAAACATGTCCTTCACGAACAGGATTGGGGAGACAGTCCTTAGCTTGATAGCTTTAACCCTTTTCAAGCCGCTACAACATCTATGATCAAGCAACGAGCTATAGTAATTCTCTCTCGGAATGTCAGTGTTTGTTTCTCTCAACCCTTCATTTCTATTTATAAGCAAAAACAAGGCCCAAACAGCAGGTCAAGGCCCAAAACGTGCTTCTGACTCAGAACAATGAGCATGACCATGCTTAATATGAGCACGGTTGTGTCAGAAATAAATCAGCGTGCACATGCTGACAAGTCCATAATGAGCAAAGGCGTGCTTGATGACCACGACCATGCTTATATAAACGCAGTCGTGTCAGAAAAATAGCGTCACTATGCTAAAATGCGAGAATTGAGCAAGCGCGTGCTTGTGGCGTGCTTTGGTGGAGCATAGCCATGCTGAAAGGATGCATGCTCGTGTTGACTTTCTGCTTTAGCTCCGTCCTTAAAGGCCCAATGAGCAAGGCCTTGTTGGTGTGCACAACCATGCAAGTGTTAAGCACAACCATGCTCTTTGGCAAACTTCAGATTTTCTTCAAAAATTCCCAAGATTGCTTCACTTTGTACCAATTTAATGCCTCAGTGCAATAATTCTTCAACCTACAATATTTAAAGGAAATCAGGTTAATATTTATCATGAAATATCCAAATAAATGTCAAATCACACCTAATTCCACAACATTTAAGTATGCAAAATGGCAATTTATCAACCTCTCCACACTTAAGGATTGCTTGTCCTCAATCAATTATCCTGGCCCAAAAGAATATGGAGATTAAGGAACAAATCAACCAAGGGATCGCAAAGCTTTGAATATCAATAACCGACAAATCAATCTCTATTTTTTTTATGGAAAATCCAAGAGTTACCCCAATTAAAAACTTAGGTTCCCTGAAATCAAACTTTTCAATGAAAAATGGTCACTCTTCTCACAACTCTCAATGTGTATGAGGGTGAAAACATAGCACTCAGATTCCGCTAAAGAAAGCACACTAACATAAGCTTGATTGTTAACCAAATCTCCACTAAAAATTCACATGCATGCAAAAATCAAGAGGTCTTTCATGGGTTGTAACTTGGCCATGGGAACAATGTCAGGTAAGACGGAGAAAGAAAAAGGGTATACTCAAAAAGGGATAAATAAAAATCAATCATTGAGTAATCTACCCCTTAAAGCATTTATGGAGCAACTTGGGCTTTACTCAAATAACAACATTGTCCATTTCCCAAAAGAAGTCCTTCCCTTCTTCTCTTACCAATTCAACATTTCCTTCTTTTTATCAAATCAATTCAATACCTTTATATCTTTTTTCTTCCTTTCTTTCTTTTTTTTTTGAAACACATTCGACTTTATACTTTCTTTCCCAGCAAACTTTGTATGTTTCCAAGAGGTTACCATAAAAAAATTTGAATTAATAAAGGGGTACCAAGGAAAATAAGTATCGTCAAAGCTCAAAATGGGCAACTAATGGGAATGTGTAAAAATAAATCTAAAGGCCAGAAAAATACCTAAAGTGCCTCAATCATATTCAAGCATGCATGCAAATCATATTTGTCTTGAAATGGTCGCAGTGCAAGTTCTAGAATGCACGAACTTAGGGGAATATCACTCAAATAAAGAGAGGGGTAAAACATGAAAATGTACAAGCCCCTATAATGGTCCATATCTCACTTTTAGTAGCTCAATTCAATGAAAAGAAATCAAACAAGGAACTTTATGCTAATTCTTAGCTTCCAAATGATTGTCCCAATATAATTTTAATCAATTGTCCATTAGAGTAAATTTTAGATTGAGTCCCCTAGTGATAAATATCCCTAATTCCCACAGAATATGGCCCATAATCATCACTTAAAAACAAACTCACAGTGAAAAACAAAGATGCCTATTAGTTCAAAAACTTTGACCCATTTTCCCACACATAGAGATCAACATTGTCCCCAATGCAGAAAAATAAAACACAATTAAGGGAAGGGATGAAAAGAGCACTTCCTGATAGGCAACTAGCAGGAAGATTCCAAGTGTATCATGCAATAGTACCCACATGCACCAGATAAATCAAGCAACACAGTACCTAATAGAGGTCCAATACTTAAACAAAACAGAGTTTAAAACAATAATGAAATAAAATAAAAACAAAATAAAATAAAAAGAATAAAAACAAAGGGCTAAAACATCAAAATCATTGTGGGGGAGGGGGAGGATAAAAATGTTGCTGCATCAGCTGCAGCATTAGAGTCATCTGCTGATCCTGAGTGTCGAGCCTCTGAAAGACACTTGCCAAAAACTATTGGAAGTGCTCCTCCTGGGAATACAAGCGTTCATACACTCCTAGATCAAACTTATCGAGGCGGGCAGTGAGTCTCTAATAGTCCTCCAAAGGGACGGGCAGAGCAGGCGGGCCATCCATATCTGCATCTACATGCGGGACCTGCTCCTCCGCCTGCTCCTCTTCCTCCTCATTGGCTGCCGCGCCCTGAGTGATATCCGCTTCTGCAAGTATAAGCTCCCCACGATGCCCACGGATCAATACGCTTGTGGATAGTAGCATCCTGTCATCAATGTTAGACATCGGGCAAATCTGTCGGGCTCGCGGGTGAAGCTGCTCCAAGTTACGGGCCAGTTGGGAAACAAATGATCCAACTAGAATATAATCCTTATGCCCCTCCCTTTGCCTATGACCAATGTTCAAGCAGGTCTGTAACAGAATACAGTCGACGTTCAGCGACTGAGCCTGAATCATGCACCAAAGAATAAACAGATCTGCCAAAATACCCCGACCGATGTAAAGTAATGGCCTGTAATAGAAAAATCCAAGCAGCGATGGACTATGCACAGCTGCATATCCATAAATGCAGAGGCCTACGCTAGGCGAGGGTCATATGGCTCGACCCTCCCTCTTGTAACCACTGCCTAAAAAGCTCCACCCAAAAACTGTGATGGAGTCTCTAGCAAACGTGCCCGATATCGGTCTGCTTAACAAATGGACATTAAAGTCCTCCAAGGTCATCCGCCACACCCGGCCGTTCATCTGAAAGGTGACTCTGGGCTCCTCTCCTTTAACCTCTGACTCAAAGTAACAACAAGTAGATCGAAACTCCAGAATGGGTTCCCTGTAGATAGGGCATCGAATGGCAGCCACTCGGTCCCATCCAATATTTTGTATGAGTTGGTCAACCTACGGAGTGAGTCCATGAGTGGCGAGAATGTCCGCATCCAAGTACTTCTGGGACACAATCTCAAAAAGATATAACTCGGTGAATCTCTTCTCGTGATCAAGATGATGAAAGGTGAGCAACTCGTTCCCAAAAGTGATGCAAGCAAATCAGCTCCAAGCAACCCATTGGGCCTTCCATCCGATCCAATTACAAGAACAAAAGCAATAAAATTCAAAGAAACATTAAATGGGCTGATTCAAGACCTAGTAGAAAATCAAGGAGTTAATGAACATTCAACAACATTAAATGAGCTGATTCAAGACTTAATGGAACACCAAGGAGTCATGGAACATTCAAGAGAATTAATCAATTTGATCCAGGTTAGTGAAGGACTCATAAAAGGAAAAGCTCACATTTCATCAATTGCAATTAATGGCATAAATATTTGCACCCTTTCATCATTTAGAAACCTTTTGTATTTCTTTATTTTAGTCACTTACAAGCCTATAAAAGGCCTTCTTTAGAGTTGTAAAAGGGAATTCAGTTTGAACTAATTGAAAAACCTATGAGGTTATTTTCTCTCTAAATTTTTCTAGGAACTTCATATCAAACTTATCAAGGATCCATTCCTTGTGGCGTTTATCACTTTATAGCTTGGGTTCTTGATTCTTATAATCAACGAGTCTAATTTTTACTTCAACAAACCAGTTATAACTTTCTTGGGGACAACCAAATTTTGTTGTTAGGTTTTTGGGACTTGATTTCCAAGGGTTCATATCATTTGGTACTTAGAGCTTGTCTCTATACAGGTTTGATTATCATTTGTTTTATTTTCATTGTTTTGTTGTTTCCTTTTCGTGGTTTTCATTCCTCGAGTTGTCTTCTTCCATTTGATTTTTGCTATCTCATTTTATCTTGCGTCTTTGATTTGTCACTAATGTTGTCCGTTCATCTTCTATTGAAACTTTTCATCTCTATTCTTGTGATATTTAAATTTTGTTGTTGCTGAAGTTGTCTCTATTTTGATTCCAATATCTTATTTTAATTTCTTCCTGTTGATAAAAAAAAGTGTTTTGTTGCAAAAAAACTTGAAAGTGAAAAAAAAAGGAGAGAAAGAAAGCTTTGCGATAAAAAAAAAAAGAAAAAAAAGAAAGCTTTGCCAAAAAAAGTTTACAGTTTGGTGGCAAAAATTTGATTGTATTTACTTTAATTCTAAGATCTTATCTATCTCAATACAATTATTCCAATTGTCTTTTCCATTTATTCGTCATTTTATTATTTGTGTGTCTCGAGTCTTTGTGCATCAATCTTATCATTGCATTTTGGACTTGCACTACAAGAAAACAGCTCATTACCGATGGCCAAAATCCGTCGGTAATAGCAACTTTCCGACGGCAAGCCGACCACTAGAAATCCATCGAAAGGAATGTCCTCAGTAATGAATACCGACGGCCAAGGCAAATTAAGGCTGTCGGAAGCTTATAGACGACCAGGCTGTAACACCTCGTTTTCTTGTTTAAGGTGTGGGACACTAATTAAGCAGGTTTAACGGCTTAATTATGTTTCTCATGTGTTGAGGGAGCCATGGTTCATATTTGGGACAATTCGGCCTTGAAACGAGCTCAGAACGCGATGAAACGCTAACCGAACGATTAATTGATTAATTAATTAATTAATAGAGGGTTAGCATATTAAAACTAGACGGGGACTTGAGTACAATAGGCTTGTAAGGTAGCTTAAACATAATACTGAAAAATATTCCAGTAGTGGGTTACGCGGGAAAATGCTGAAGAAAACACCCAGGCATGCCGACGGGGCAACACGCGGTGACACGTGTTGCGACACCATAGTGACACATGGACTCCATTAACCTAACCTAGGACACATGTTTTCCACTAATTTTCCTAAGTAAACCTATGGATGCCACCTAGCCTACTAAGACACCTCAAAATTCCACTACCTAATAAAATATTCCTAAAACTAGTAAAAGTAACTAAACTAAACTAGCTCCATCTTCTTTACTTCATTAGTGCACAAACCAGAAATATAAAAGTGAATAAATTCACTTCTAAAACTCCATTTTTGAAGACTTTGAAGCTTGGGTAAAGGCGGTTCCGGTCATTGGAATTTCTAGCCGATCGCGTATTCGGGTTTGTAGCTGCGGCACCTTCATATTGCTATGATTGCATGTGAGTTTCCTCGAGGTAAGTCGGGACATCATAATGTCAACCTTTGTTCCTTTTTAAGCTCTTTAAGTTCGTTCTACTCTCGTTCTTAATCTCGACATCGTTTTGGAGCGTTTTAGGCTTTCACGGGTGTTTTTGCCCGATTGATCGTTTGACGAGTCGTACGAGGACTCACGTTGGGCTTGAGGCTACAAGGGACAGCCACTGTTCGGTGAGTTATTCTCTCCATTTTCGTGGTTCAATCCTTGATTTCCCTTGATTCATTGTTGTGCGATCGTTTATTGTTGAAATCATGATCGTTTCTAAGTGTTTGGCCATTTCTGGAACCCATGCGTGTACTCGGGGCGATTGTTGGCCCAACATGCTTTCCGGGGTATCTTTGCTAGTGTGAGGACTCGTATGGTGTGTTCGTTGAAAATCTTGCAAGGTTGCCGGTTGCGGAGTCGCAGGCAAGAGTTGTACGGGAAAGCGCACAGAATCGTTCAGGTAAGGAGAAACAAATTGTTATCATCAGGAAGGAATACATAGTATAGTATGTATGCATGTGTAGGGGAGCCTTAAACCCTACTAGAGGTTAAGCCCTGGACAAAGTACCTAGACCCCAGGTGTAGGTATCTTTGGGCTATCACCACTAAGATGATACCCTAGGCTAGACGATGTGATTGTTGAGGTTGATATGTTGAACTGCCTATGTGATTATCTGTTTATCTGTCAATGTGATGATATCTATAATGGCATGCTTATTTTTGTGATATTTTATTCTTGTGATTGGCTGGATGGTTGTTGATTAGAGTATGGTGAGATTGTGATGTTGTTCGGGTTGATACCGTCATGGTTATGACCGTGGAGCTGTGGCTCGTGGACGTAAGGCGTCGTGTTGATGTTGATGTTATCATGGATGCAATGCATCGTGGCTGTGGCCGAGTCTTAGGCGTGAGGTTCCGGGATCAACCTATGATGGATGCTTGTTGTATATCATAGCATATTTGATCCCGATAGGGGATGCCCAAATGGGGGCGAGATGTGTACCACCGATCTCAAGGCGGGATGTCCAATTGGGGACGTTATTGATCCTTACGAGGATGTCCAATTGGGGACATGATGTATTGATCCCGACGGAGATTTCCAATTTGGGACGTTATTGAACCCGACGGGGATGTCCAAATGGGGACGTGATGAAATCAGCCGACATGCATATAGGGATTAGCATCCCTCGTAGAGGTTTGATATGAGAGAATAACTTTTGAGATGGCTGTGCTGTATGACTCGTGAGATGTTTGTTTTGAGTGTTGATTGTTGTATGTGATGCGTGCTACATGTTTACATGTTATGTTGCCGCCCCTCTCCCATGTTTGATGATATGCATGTTTCTATTCTCCCTATCTTTTCTCTGTGTGTTTCTTTTATTTTGTGGGAAGACCCTGTGGAGGAAGCAGTCGTTGAGGAGTTGGATGACACTCTTTATGAGCCTGATGACAGTGGACGAGAAACGAACCCCAGCCTCGAGAGGCCTTGAGTTTCTGTACCATAGGAGGATGTGAGTTCCTCATTAGAGTATGTGCTCCTTTGATTCTATAGGCGTACATATGGTGGGGGACAGAGTAGTTCAGGACATCGCCATCGTCGGTGACGGAATGCTGCCAGTGCATTTGCATAGGTGAGGGCTTTTTGATGTGTTTTGAGCGGGAGTGGTGAGTGCCGTGAGCATGAGGGTCTTTCTCTGTCTTTTGATGTACTTTGTTTTATTTCAGTTTCAGATGTACTTTGAGACGACCCGCCATCCCATTAAAGAACCTAAAATATTAACTAACCTTAAATTGTATTATAAACGTTAGCGCGCTTTATGCAATAGACGAAGCAAAGCGGAAACGAAACTAAAATAAAGCACGAATACATTAGAGTACACAACTATAAAACATAAAAGATATATATACATGCATCAACTGCCCCATCAGTAGGGCTACAGCAGCAATATACACACACAGAGTACATCGGTACTGACCATAATCAAAATACATCATAAGACAAAGAGAAAACTCTCGGACTGACAACACTCACCACCCCCACTCAAAATACATCAAAATCCTCATAGCACACTCCTAGCATAGATGCACTGGCGGAAATTCCGTCGCTGACGACGGCAATGTCCTAAACTACCCTGTTCTTCACCATAAATGCACTTATAGACCCGCAAGGGCTCATACTCTAATAAGGCACTCACATCCTCCTCTGGTACAGAAATTCAAAACCTCTCAAGGTTGGGGTTCGTGGATCGCCCACCGGCATCAGGCTCGTAAGGAGTGCCTTGAAATTCCTCAGCAACTGGCTCCTCCACAAGGTCTTCCCACAAAATAGAAGAAACACACAGAGAAAAGACAGGGAGATAAGAAACACGCATCATCAAACATGGGAGAGGGGCAGTAGTATAGCATATATACATGTAGCACACAACATCTAACACACATGCAACACTCAAACAACCATCTCTCGAGTCACACATCACATCCATCCCAACAGAATTATTCTCTCAAATCAAACCTCTACGAGGGATACTAATTCTTATATGCATGTCGATCGATTTGATCACGTCCCCAATTGGATATCCCCATCGGGATCAATAACGTCCCCAATTGGACATCCCTGTCGGGATCAATAAAACATGTCTTCACTTGGACATCCTCGTAAGGATCAATAAATCACATCCCCACTTGGACATCTTCGTAAGGATCAATAACGTCACCGATTGGACATCCCACTTAAGGATCGATGTTACACATCTCGCCCCCATCTGCGCATCCCCCATTGGGATCAAATATGGTATGACATGCAACAAACATCCATTACAGGTTGATACCGGAACCTCACGCCTAAGCACTCGGCCACAGCCATGATGCATTGCATCCATATCACATCATCATCAACATCAACACGATGCCTTGCGTCCACGAGCCACATCTTCATGGTCATAACCACGACGGTATTAACCCGTTCAACATCACAATCTCACCATACTCTCATCAACATCAACATCAACCAATCCACAACAATAACATCATCATAGCAATAAGCATGCTAATACGCATACCATCATATAGGCAGATAAACAAATAATCACACAGGCAAAGTAGCATGCATATCACATCAACCTCAACAACAATGTCATCTAGCCTAGGGTATTATCTTAGCGGTGATAGCCCCAAAGATACCTACACCTAGGGTTTAGGTACTTTGCCACGGGCTCAACCTCTAGTAGGGTTTAAGGTTCCCCTACACATGCATACATTCTACATTGCGCTTTCCTTCCCAACGATAACAATTCTTTCTCCCCACCTGAAAGATTACACAACCGTGACTACGAACACAACCACGAACTGAGCACCACCATCAACATAGCCACCACCTCGCGGCCAAGCTCTCCACCACCACCGCTAGCAGCTGCAGCTGCCTTGCTCCCAGAGCACCGTCATGACCTCAACTTTGCCCTAATCACAGGAACAACGTGTAAACAATCATCGTTAACCCTAGGGCAATACCAAACCAAAGAGATTCAAGGGGGAAAGCTCGAAGAACACGAAGAGCGTAAAGTCGACATGTTAGAGATTCGAGCTTACCTTCTAGAAATCAAGAATTCAATCGGTGAATCTGAAAGTACTCGAAGCCCTGATTGCAGTGGTGTAGTCGGAATCACGATCTGATGCTCCAAACTCCTCCTATCCCAACTTTCTCTCTCTAGGAATTCCTTTCTCTCTTTCTCTACTGGTTCTCTGGCCTAGAAAGAAATGATTTTCGTGCCAAGAGAAATGAGAGAAGAAAACTTAAGTGGTGCTGTCAGGCTATCCACGCTTCAGCATGGGAAAACTCCACTCTTCAGCACGGGCACGCTCTGACGTGGGAAAACTCCACGCTTGAGCGTGGAGTGCTGATTGCCACGTATCTGCCACGCGTCGCGTGCGTGCTGACGCGTGCACCCCTACGCATCCACTCTCCACGTTTTGACGTTCAACTACCTACGCTCGAGCCTTAACGGTCAACGTTTGAGCATGGGATTTCTGCACGCCTAAGCGTTGGATGCTGTAACACCCTGCTTTTCATTAATTATTTTTATTTAAGTTTGTTTGAATAAATTATAATTGTTGGTTAAGGGCTAAGTGGGATTTTTGGCTTAAAAGTCCCTTTCTGGAACATTGGCATGCTCGTGCTGTTTTAGCGTGTCTTGTGACCAACTGAGTCACAAGCATGGCCGTGCCATTATTCAGCATGCCCGTGCCTTTGTGCAAACCGCCTCTCGCTGACTCTAAGTTCAGCATGCCGATGCCGTTATTCAGCACGCCCATGCTAATTATTCAGCATTGATGCTAAGTTCGGCACACCCGTGCCGAAATAGAGCACGGCCATACCATGTACGCAGATTATATAATCGCACAAAACCAAGGGTTAGCGATTTTAACCCTTATTTGGCGGCTGCTACTACCCTAGTACGGCCAGAACTACCCCGTTTCCTATCTTCATCATTCTTAGTGCGTTCTTGGAGTTTTGGAGACCTTTGGTAAGCCTTTGGTACGCCTGTGCCAGTTGTGTAGGTAACGTTCTCCTATTTTCTTAGTTTCTTTTTATGTTTTTGGATTACAAACTGATTTGGTTAATGTTTTAGTTGACCAAGGCTTCGTTTTGGACTGAGCTTCTTGGGATGACGTGACCGGTGTTGGAACCGAAGTGGTTATGGTCCAGTAATCCCTTATGTTTTGATGTTAACAAATGACTAATTTCAGAAGAACAAAGATTTGTTATGTACTAACGTTCTACCATAAGTGTGCAGGATAAAATCAATATAAGTCTAATGTCTATCTAAGTCCAAAGAGTTTAACTCATCCAACCTCTGAAGTGGTTCACGTTCTTACTCAGACTGGACTATAATAAGTAGTAACTAAAAGAATCATGAGTCCAAAGACTCTTCCTATCCGTGTGTATTTGTTATAGTCCAATAATGCTTTATTTATTAAACGAAATACTCTTTAAAGCTTTTGAATTTATTATTCCTTGTAAAAAGGTTATATCCTTTGGACAAAAGCAAAACGCCAGATTGTCCCTGTAACACTCGTTCAGACAAAAGCAAAACGCCAGACTGTCCCTGTCACATAAAGAAGTTGACCTTCTTCTTTGAGAAACACAAAAGGCAACTATCGAGTACAAAGAGGATATGTCAGTCTCGTTTCTAGCTATCAAACCTGATAGTCTACTTTGCTGATCAGAAGCTTCAAAGAGGTTATCAGACTCAATGGACCGATGCATTTAATGCATGATCAGAACGAATCTTTTTTCATCCATTGAAGACTGAAGATGATTCAAAAACAAAAGGCTATAAATACCTCCACCCCTTGAAGATGCAAGGTTACCGAAATTGACCAAAATACAAGCACACGAGAAAACACAAGCAATCAAGAGAAAAATCAAAGCTTACAAGCTTAGTCTGTTCTTAAACTTTCATATCACTCTCTGCGAAGAGTATTGTTTAGAGTTCTGAGCTTAGTTTCATACCCTCACATTTAGTGAGTCAGTAAGAACAAAACCTTTTTCAAAACCTTAGTTGGTTGAGCCTAAAGAGGCTTGCTTAGAAAGAGTACCTGAGCCTGAAGAGGCTTGTCTGTAAAAGCATACTTAGTGTTTCCTGAAGAGGTGTAGAATACTTGCCTGAAGAGGTGTTGAATACTTGTAACAAAGGGTTTTTGTTATAGTGGATAAAGCTCTCAAGTAGAGGGGACTGGACATAGCTCTTTGGTGAAGAGTGAACCAGGATAATCTCTCTGTGTTGTTTTCTCTCCCTTATCTCTGTTTTAGTTTATTTTCTTACTAATGTCTTGGGATTGAATTGTTTTCCTTACGCTTATCTCTTTATCTTCATCGGACTAAGTGAGCGTCCAATCAGTTTTGGAAATGCTTCTAGCATCCTTTAAACTTTTCATCGTCCAACCTTGCGAATATATATATATATATATGCTTGCAAAAAGTTTTAAAAACTTAAGAAACACAATTCAACCCCGGTTCTTGTGTTTCAAACAGGTTCCTTTAATTGGTATCAGAGCTCAGCCTTTGGTTTGAGCACTTAGCCGTGTAGAGGAAAAGATCCTACAGCAGATATGGCAGGACAAGGTATGCCAAGCGGGAGTCAACCTGTTATGGAAGGTACTTCCATGACCAGACCTCCATTCTTCAACGGAACCCATTACTTGTACTAGAAGGAGAGATTCAAAGGCTTTATCTTAAGTACAGACTCAGCTCTCTGGGCCAGAATCACAAATGGTCCAAATGTGTGTCTCAACTCTGATGGGACAGACAAAGCAGAAGATGCCTGGACGGATGTTGAAAGAGCAAGAATGGAACAAAATCATAAAGCCAGATATGCTTTAATATGTGCTCTCAGTCCTGATGAATTTCCAAAGATTCACGCATGTGAATCAGCAAAGGAAATCTGGGATACTTTGTCAAATCTCCATGAGGGGACAACCAAGGTAAAAGATTCAAAAATCATCATGCTGATTGGCCAGTATGAATTGTTCACCATGGCCGAAGGAGAGTGCATCCTAGACATGATGAGTCGATTTCAGACGATTATCAACAATCTAAAATCCCTTGGGAAAGTCTACACTACAAAGGAGAATGGCACCAAAATTCTTAGGAGCTTGCCTAAGAAGTGGAGACCTCTAGTTACTGCAATCACCCAGGCCAAAGATCTTTCTACTTTGACTCTAGATGATTTGGTTGGAACGCTTCAAGTTCATGACCAGGAGCTTGCTCTTGACAATCTTGGAAAGAAAAATAAAGGGATTGCCTTGAAATCTCAGAAGTCCAACAACTCAAAAGCTTTAAAAGCTGATGTGTCCAGTGATGATGCTAATCAATCTGACAATGAAGTGTCAGACGATGATGAACTATCCTTCATCTCCAAAAAGATTCAAAACAAGTGGAGAAAGAAAAATGAGATGAAAAGAAGGCCATTCCAAAACAAAAACTTCAAAGATCATGCTGAACCAAAAGACAAAAGTCAGCTGGTCTGTTTCGAGTGCAACAAGCCAGGTCACTTCAAAGCTGATTATCCTATGTTAAAGGACAAGAAGAAGTTCTTCAAAAAGAAGAAAAAGAACTTCATGGCTACTTAGGAGGATCTTAACTCGTCTGAAGAAGAAGAAGAAGAAGAAGAAGAAACAAATGAGGAGGCTAACTTATGCCTTTGGTCCAACAATCAGAATGAAGACTCTTCGGATGATGAACAACTTGTTCTTAAAGAAAGAACTCAGGAGACGACCTCTGAAAGAGGATGGAATATTCCACCCATCTTTAAAGGAACGGACTACCCTTATTCGAAATCAATATTTCAAATATACGTCCAAGCTCAAAATTATGAGTTGTGGAATATATTTACCAATGGAGATCATCATCCAATGACCACTCTTGAGGATGGCTCAACAGTGTCCAAACCTGAAGCTGACTGGACCAATGAGGATATTAGACGATATTTGCTAAATGCTCATGCCAACTGGTGTCTCATCAATGCTCTTGATCGGACGAGACTGGAGATGAACTTGTAATTCCAAACTGCTAAAGAAAAGCTGGATGCATTAGAACAACTGTTCAGTCCAAGGAGTCTGTCTACCTCTAATTTCTGTCTAATGGCAAACACCTCATCAGACGCTGAATCTGAAGAAGAAGAAGAAGAAGAAGAAGAAGAAGAAGAAGAAGAAGAGGTATCTGTTTCTGATTCTCTTTAAGAAGCATATGATAAACAGCTTAATAATTCTTCTTTATTGCATCATCAATATATTATGCATAAAAGAAAGTTTTCAAAAGTAAATAAGGAGTTGGAAGATTCCAACAAACAAAACAAACAGCTCATTGAAGAAAACAATAAGCTGAAAGCTGAGAATGTCAGTCTAACTGACAGACTCACCTCTGGGTCCAGTGAACCTCACGAGGTAACTAGACTAAAAAAGAGGTATCTGACCTAACCAAAAGCGTATCAAATCTTGTTGGAGGCTTAGAGAAGCTAAACTTGATATTGAGGTATTCAAGATCACCTCACGATATGTCTAGCCTAGGCTATGACTCTGAGAAACAAGAAGCTTCTCAGAAAGTATCAAGATCCAATAAATATCATAAGACCTTTCAAACTTATGGAAAGCAACAAGAAAACAAACAGCATGCATCCAATACTTATTGTAATTTATGTGGAAAGAATGGTCATATCTCTTCAAAATGCATACACAAAAAGAAAACCAAAATGCATGGACGAAGACCACAAACTAACCAAAAAGGACCCAAGTCTATCTGGGTACCTAAGAACATGATAATCCTTGTTGCAGATCTGCTTAGCAACACAAAGGAGAGCCCAGTCCCGGTACTTGAACAATGGATGCTCACGTCACATGACGGGAGAAAGGTGTATGTTCCAAGAACTACGTGAGAAGACTGGTGGATGGGTCACCTTTGGAGGCAACCAGTAAGGAAAGATAGTTGGAATAGGTAAGATTGGTAAGCATCCTCTTCCCTCTATTGATAATGTTCTTCTGGTTGAAGGATTAAAACACAACTTGCTTAGCATAAGTCAATTATGTGACAGTGGGTCTGATGTTTCCTTCAATAATGGTGAATGTATAGTCAAGAACCCTGATGGGTCCATCTTATTCACTGCCAAGAGGCAAAATAATCTTTATAAGATTAACTTGGGGGAACTCTCAAATCAAAGTGTATCATGCCTAGTGTCTGTTGAAGATGAACGATGGATCTAGCACAAAAGACTTGGTCGTGCAAGTCTGAGATTAATCTCAAGACTAAATAAGCATAACCTCGTAAGAGGTCTACCAAAGATCGTGTATAGATCGTACGCTCTCTGTGACGCATGTCAAAAAGGAAAACAAGTTAAGAACTCTTTTGAGTCCAAGAACATTGTTAGTACTTCAAGACCACTAGAACTGTTGCATCTTGATTTGTTTGGTCCAACAAGGACTGCTTCTGTCAGTGTTAAGAAATATGGGCTTGTCATAGTAGATGACTATACTAGATGGACATGGGTTAAGTTCCTTGCTCACAAGGATGAGTCTATCAATCTTTACTATATTCTGTAAGCGCGTCCAGAATGAAAAAGGAATATCTATAACCTCAATCAGAAGTGATCATAGAGGTGAATTTGAAAATGAGTTTTTCCAAAGGTTCTGTTATGAAAGCGGTATTCATCATAATTTCTCTGCCCCTAGAACACCACAACAAAATGGTGTTGTTGAGAGAAAGAACCGATCTCTTCAAGAGCTGGCCAGGGCAATGCTCAGTGATAATTCTGTTCCTAAACACTTCTAGGATGAAGCTGTAAATACTGCCTGCTACATTCAAAACAGAATATACATAAAACCAATCTTGAATAAGACTCCTTATGAATTGTGGAAAGGACGCAAACCCAACATTTCTTTTTTCCACCCCTTCGGATGTCAAAGTTTTATTTTAAATACTAAGGATCAACTTGGTAAGTTTGATGCCAAAGTAGATAATGGAATATTGTTAGGATACTCTGAAACGTCTGAGACGACCCGTCGTCCCATTAAAAAACCTAAGATATTAACTACCCTTAGTCACATTGAATCGTTAGCGCGCTTTCTCATGTGAAGCGTAGTGGAAAATTTTGCCTTGCGCGGAAGCGAAACAAACCTTAGGCACGCAATTTATCAGAGTACACAGCTATACAACATAAATATATATATATATATATATATCATATACAATAGTTGCTCTATCAGTAGGGCTACAGTATTAATATTTACATGTAGAGTGTCTCAGAATAACTTTACATAAAAACACACTAAAAGATGCTAATATAACTCAACACTCATCAGGTTCGTTTGCCAGCATCAGTCTCGTACGGAGTATCACCTAACTTCTTCGCAGCTGGATCTTCCACAAAGTCTTTTCACATATATATAAAAGAAACATAAAAACAAAAGATAGGGAGTAAGAAACATACATCATCATGTAAGGGAAAGGGGCTATAGCATGGCATATATACATGTAGCACATAACAAATAAGAAACATGCAACACAATAAACAACCATCTCCTAAATCATAAATCACATCCATCTCCAAAATAGTTCTCTCAGATCAAACCTCTAAAGAAGGATACTAATTCTTATATGCATGTATGCATGATCGGCCGATAACATCCCCAATTGGACATCCCCGTCAAGATCAATAATTCACTTCCCCATTTGGACATCCTCGAAAGGATCAATAACGTCCCCAATTGGACCGCCCTTCGGAGGGGTGTCAATAACGTCCCCATTTGGACCGCCTCGACCCAAAATCTAGGGTTTCTCAATAATAACGCCCCCATTTGGGCCGCCTTGTAATCGAGGGTTTCTCAATCACGTCCCCCTTTGGACCGTCCTGACCCGGCATCAGGGGTTTCTTAATAACGCCCCATTTGGGCTGCCCTCCAAAAGGGTTTCTTTTGCGGCATGATATGTATGTACAATCATCCATTACAGGTTGATACCGGAATCTCACACCTAGGCACTCAGCCATAACCACAATGCCTTGCATCAACATTAAAATCAATATCATGACGCCATGCGCCCACGAGCCCACAACTCCATTAAAATCACAACAGTAATAATTATAATCACAATGGTATCAACCCGCACAATATCATAATCTCATCATATGCTCATATGCTTATCAAACTCATTATATGCTCATCAATCTTGTCATATACTCATCAATCTCATCAATCGTATCATATGCTCATTCGTAAACATCCAATCAATCACAATAACAAAGTATTACAATAATGAGCATGCCAACATCATCAATTAGATATATAATCATATAGCTCACATAGAGCACATAGAACACATAATCACAATTAACTCACATAGAGCATCATATAAATCACATATTCACAATTAATTCATATAGAACACCTAGAGCATATAATCACCAAGTATATCAATCAATCATCCATCCAATAATTGTCATCTAGCCTAGGGTGTAATCATCTTAATGGTGATAGCCCAAAGATACCTACACATAGGGTCTAGGTACTTTTTTCAGGGCTCAACCTCTTGTAGGGTTTAAGGCTCCCCTACACATGTATATAAACTATACTACGCTTGCCATTCCGATGATAACACTTTCTTCTCCCTACCGGTAGCAAGGTATCCATTCCCACAAGCTCACTAGCACCTTCCCACGGCTACAACCTCGTTCCTTCAACGGATAACCGTCCACACTTTAGAGCACTTGAACACGATTGGATCCTTCACCACAGATCACAATCACAATTAGGTAAAATCAAACAAAACATACCTAGTTCTCATGACCTAGATTTCGGCCCCATGTAGACAAAATTGCTAAAAGTGTTAAAATTTGACAAACTCTTGGATTAATGATCCTTAAGCATAGAGAAAGCTAGTGTAAGGCATTAGATTCAAGAATTTGAAGCAAAACTCAAGATACACCAAGAGTGGGTTTCGGCCATACTATAGAAAATTAGGGCAGGAAAGGTTTTTGATTACAATCATTTGGATTCAAAGACATTTAAGTGTGATAGAACTCAAATCAACACTTCTTTAAGCAAAACTTCGAACAAAACTTCATGATTCCTTCATCTATGGTATTCGGCCCTTTCCACCCACAAATGGGTTAGAGAGCTCTTATGATCACAAGCTTTTAGATTATGAAATAAGACACTGAATCTAGATCATGAAAATTGGTTTGACATTAAAATGATTTTTCTACAATTTTTCATGAATTTTGGAAGTTTAAGCATAAACATAGAACAACCATGAACACATAGAGTTTCAATGGATAGAATTGAATATTAAGAGCTCAAAGAAGAGATCTCTACCTCTTAGATGATGAAAAATATCAATCTAAGCAAGTTTGCTTCACAAAGTTCTTGAAGAAACCTTGAAGAATGGAGAGAAAATGGAGTTAGAAGCTTGAAGGTGTTATGAATACTTGAAGTGGAGAGTAAGGGTGGAAGAGCACGAAAATGAGAGAAAGAAATGTAAGAGAGGGGCATGAGATAGATATATATAGGAAGGAAAGGATAAGGATAGGATAGAATGGTCATTCACTTAAGGAACAAAATTAGAATTTCATCAAAAGTTGTAGTAGAACTTGAATACTTGAACTTGAAGAATAAAGTAAAGGAGAAAGGAATATGACATAGGATATGTAAATATGAATGGCGTGTAAGATATATGAAGGAAGGGTAAGGACTGTATAAAATTTACTTAAGGGCAAAATTGTCATTTCCTTTAGGGGCAAAATTATCATTTCACACTAGGTTATCATGACTATGGTGAGTCACCCATGTGACTCACCCCTCACCATCATTACTATGGTGACTCACCTAGGTGAGTCACTCATGTAATGATTACGTCTAGATAAGGATAAGGTGAGGTGTCTAGGTGAGGTGGCATGAAAGCGACATGAGGCTTATCCGTTACCGGTTCAGATGATCTCGTACGCAGACCGGGTTTCGTCTGAGTCTTCAACCCAAACCTTACCCACAATTCTCTACTAGTAATGTAGAGTAAAACAATATCTGGGTTGTATTCAAAAAGTGGATACATAGAGGTAAAATCAAACACCGGACGAGAGACGCGGTTCCTGAATGTGAGTAGTCAATGGATGAGTCATCACCATGACTCATCACTATCATGATTATTCCACCATGACTCACCACCATGAGTCATTCATGTCATGATTACTTGTCTAAAGTAATCATGATTACTCCTCCAAAATATCTTGATATTTACAACTTTGCCACTGTGACTCAGATAAGATTCGTATACTTTACCGATTTGAAAATTGGGATGTTACATTACTACCCCACTTAAAAAGAATTTCGTCCTCGAAATTCGATGTACATTGTAGAACAGACTCGGATACTGCAGTTGCCTGTTCTTTTATCGCTGTAACTCTTCCGTCTATCTTGTACGGCTTTCATCTTTCCCTTCTTTTGATTTGTTCCATCTTTTGCTGTAATACCTTCATTCTTAAGATTTTATTCTCTCCCATTTTGCACTAAGCTTCAAAGGATGCCATTCCAATACTAGTACAGGTGAATTCAATCACTGGCAAGTAATTTTCCCAACTTCCTGTCTGTTCCAACACATAAGCTCTTCACAGACCTTCCAATGATTAACTTATTCGTTCAGATTGACCGTCCGTTTGAGGATGATAATCTGAACTCAACTTTAACTTCACTCCCGAGGCTTCTTGTAAACTCCTCCAGAACCTTGATGTAAATCTCGGGTCTCTATCCGATATGATACTCGAAGGCACTCCATGTAACCTTACTATCTCCTTAATATAAATTTGGGTTAACCTTTCCAACGAATATTTTTCATTGATGGCTAAGAAATGTGTAGATTTCGTTAACCGATCAATGATTACCCAAATTGCGTCAAATCCTTTTGGAGTCCTTGGCAATGCCATTACGAAGTCCATTGCTATGCCATCCCACTTCCATTCGGGGATGTCTAGAGGTTGTAACATTCTAGCTGGCATCTTATGTTCAATCTTAGATTTTTGGCACACTAAACATGATAATACATATTCTGCTATTTCCTTCTTCATTCCAGGCCACCAGAACATCTTCTTCAGATCTTGGTACATTTTTGTGGCACCGGGATGAAAATCTAACTTACTTTTATGGCCTTCCTCTAAGATCATCTTCCTAACTTCTACATCCTCAGGTAGACATATCCTTTCCTTATATCTAATAACCCCATGGCCATCTACATTAAATTCAGAAGTCCTATTCTGTTCTATCAACTTTTTCATCTTTTGGAGATACTAAGCAGATTCTTGCTTTTCTCTAATTGTCCTCAAGAATTCATTAGTCACTGAGGTCATACCTCGATACATTCTATCCTTAGATATCTCCACTCCCAAATTTAAGTCTCTAAACTGTTCTAACAGTTCTAGCTCTTTTACCATCATTGCAGACACATGTAAAGATTTCCAACTTAATGCATCTGCCACAACATTGACCTTTCCTAGATGGTAATGTAGATCGAATTCATAATCCTTTATGAATTCCATCCACCTTCTCTGTCTCATATTCAGTTCCTTTTGATCAAACAAATACTTTAAGCTCTTATGATCACTGAATACGCTAAAGTGAGCTCCGTAAAGATAGTGTCTCCATATCTTTAATGCAAACATTACAACTGCTAGCTCTAGGTCATGCGTTGGGTAATTCCTTTCATGAATCCTTAATTTCCTAGAAGCATATGCTACTACTCTTCCTTCTTGCATAAGCACACATCCTAAACCTTGATACGAAGCATCACAATACATTTCAAATTTTCCTAAAGGATCAGGTAATATCAAAACTGGAGATGTAGTCAATTTCCGCTTAAGCTCTTGGAAACTTTGTTCATACTCTTCGGTCCATTCAAAGGTCTTTTCTTTTCTTGTCAATTGCGTCATAGGCAACGCAATTTTAGAAAATCCTTCAATGAACCTTCTGTAGTATCCTGCCAATCATAAGAAACTTCTGACTTCACTAACCGTCTTTGGGCTTTCCCATTTCAATACAGCTTCTACCTTAGCAGGATCAACTGTTATTCCTTCTTTATTGATTATATGTCCTAAAAATTGAACTTCCTCTAACCAAAACTCACACTTTGACAACTTTGCATAAAGTCGTCGGTCCTTTAGAATTTGGAGTACAATTCTAAGATGTTCTCGATGTTCTTCCCAATTACGGGAATAGATAAGAATGTCGTCGATGAAGACAATAACAAACTTATCTAAATAAGGTCGGAAAATTCTATTCATGTAATCCATAAACACTGCTGGAGCATTTGTCATGCCGAAGGGCATAACTAAATACTCATAGTGTCTATAGCGAGTTCTGAATGCAGTTTTCGGTATATCCTCCTTCTTAACTCGAATCTGATGATAACCAGATCGTAAGTCAATCTTAGAGAAAACTGCAGCTCCTTTCAGTTGATCCATCAAATCATCAATTCTTGGCAACGGGTACTTATTCTTAATGGTAATCTTATTTAGTTGTCGATAATCGACACACAACCTTGATCTTCCATCCTTCTTCTTTACGAACAATACCGGTGATCCCCAAGGTGAAACACTTGGTCTTATAAATTCCTTCCCCAATAGCTCATCTAGTTGCTTCTTCAACTCAGCTAACTCCAACGGTGACATCCAATAAGGTGCTATCAAGATAGGTCCCGTCCCTGGTACTAAGTCTATAGCGAACTCCACTTCTCTCTCAGGTGGTAAACCCGGAACATCTTCAGGAAACACTTCTGGAAAGTCTCGCACTATAGGCAAAGGTTCTAAGCTGAGATCCTTTTTTACATCCATAGAAAATAGCATCACATATTCTTGAGCTTCATTCTTTTGTAAAACATCTCTGTCACTGACAGGCACTACTCTAGATTGCTCAAAAAAGATAAGTGATTTCTTGGCAAAATCTAAGAATACATGGCTGGCCGAAAGCCAATCCATGGCAAAAATCACATCTAGTTGTTGCATGGGTAGACAAATCAAATCAACCAAGAAATTTTAATTTCTACTACAATAGGACATTTCAAACAAACAGACATAGTAGTCAAAGGACTACTAGTAGGAGTGGAAACAGTCAAGTTATATGGTAACAAAGAAACAGGTAATTTCAAATGATCCACACATTCCCAAGAAATAAAGGAATGAGTCGCCCATGAGTCAAACAAGACAGATAAGAGCTTCCCCGAAACTAAACACATACCTTGTATCAGATCAAGAGATTGAGAGGATTCAGTTCCCCTCACGGTAAACACTTTTCCCTTCGCCTGTGGCCTTCCTTGTTGATTTGCCATTGGTGGTCTTGCTCCAGCTCCCTGAGGTTTATTTCCTTGCCCTACTGCACCGGGTCTCTCTATCAATCCTTTCCTGCAAAACCGAGCAATGTGACCAGACTTGCCACATCGATAACAAATTGAGCTCCCACCTTGTCCCACACTTGGACAATCTCTAGTAAAGTGTCCCCCTCCACACTTGTAACATCTAAGCGGTCCTTGTAGTCCTTGTCCCTGACTTCCTCCAACATTAACGGCTTGTTGCACCGGTCGGTTATAGGGTCCTTGTCTTTGTTGGAATTTTCGTCCTCTTCCCTTCAGATTGTTATTACGAACTGGTCCACCGCTCCTTTGTAAAATCATCCTGTTATGGTCATGTCCTTCTAACACTGTACACTTTTCTACCAATGCCGAAAAGTTACAAATCTCCAAAGGCAACATCATCCGTTTCAGCTCAGGCCTCAATCCTTCCTCGAACTTCCTACACACCCATTCTTCATCTGGATGCACCTGATAAAATTGAGAAAACTTTAACAGTGCCTCGAAACGCTTGGCATACTCGCCAACTGACATTCCTCCTTGCTTAAGGTTCATGAATTCTCTTACTTTTTCTTGTTTGACACTCTTTGGAAAATACTTATCCATGAAGTTTGCTCGAAATATCTCCCAGGTAATAATTCTTTCTTCAGCTTCCAATAATCTCTGTTTATTCTTCCACCAATGCTCCGCTCCACCAACCAACATGAACGAAGCATAAGTCACCTTCCTATTTTCCCAACAGTGTATTGCCATAAAATTTTTCTCAATTTCTTGAATCCACAATTCAGCAGCTTCCGGATTGTATTCTCCATGGAGTTGGGGAGGGTTTCCTTTCATAAAGGCATTTAGACCGACTTCCATCATTTCCTCCCCTCTCACCGGATTCGGTTGTTGAGCTTGTTGTCGTGCCTCCTTATCTTGTTGCATGTATTGCGTGTTTTGCTGAGTTTGTTACAACATAGCTGCTGCCAAATCCCTCATAGTTCTCATGGCTTCAACTGTTTCTTTGTTACTTCCGACTCTCGAGGTTCCATTGTTATTCTCAGTTTCCGTCATCCTACCTCTTCCCATTACTCTATGCCCTGCACCACTAGCCATCGGTTCCTATAAAAGCAACCGTTAGCTCACCATTCTATAGGTATAACATAACAAAGTGATACTATCTTCGGCTATCACATACTTCACAAAAGCAATCAAACAAATATTCACCCAATATACATTCTACCCATCTCTAATCAGTGTCCGAGGTGGATCCAACTAATATGGCCAGTACACTTCCTAACTCACACTGTGAGGTCCACGTAACCCTATAGTCCAGTTTAGAACCGAACTGCTCTGATACCACCAAAATGAGATGACCCGCCATCCCATTAAAAAACCTAAGATATTAACTACCCTTAGTCGCATAGAATCGTTAGCATGCTTTCTCATGTGAAGCGTAGTGGAAAATTTCGCATGCGCTGAAGCGAAATAAACCTTAGGCACGCAGTTTATCAGAGTACATAGCTATACAACATATATATATATATATATATATATATATATATATATATATATATATATAGTTGCCCTAACAGTTGCCCTATCAGTAGGGCTACAGTATTAATATTTACATGTAGAGTGCATTCTACTCTTGCCTTCGCGATGGATGTGAGATTCTTTCTCCCCACCTTAGAGCAATGTGGTAACTTTCATGAATCCACGAGCACTTGCTCACGGCCGCAGCCCTATTCTTCCATCGGTACCCGTATACGCTTTTGAACGATGAAACACGCTCTAATCCTTCATCGCAAATCATAATCAAAATTAGGTAAAATCAAACAAAACACACCTAGTTCTCATAAGCTAGGTTTCGGCCCCATGTAGACAAAATTTCTAAAAGTATTAAAATTTGACAAACTCTTGGATTAATGATCCTTAAGGATAGAGAAAGCTAGTGTAAGTCATTAGATTCAAGAATTTGAAACAAAACTCAAGATACACCAAGAGTGGGTTTCGGCCATACTATATAAAATTAGGGTAGGAAAGGTTTTTTATTACAATCATTTGGATTCAAAGACATTTAAGTGTGATAGAACTCAAATCAACACTTCTTTAAGCAAAACTTTGAACAAAACTTCATGATTCCTTCATCTAGGGTATTCGGCCCTCTCCACCCACAAATGGGTTAGAGAGCTCTTATGATCACAAGCTTTTATATTATGAAGTAAGACATTGAATCTAGATCATGAAAATTGGTTTGACATTAAAATGATTTTTCTATAATTTTTCATGAATTTTGGAAGTTTAAGCATCAACATAAAACAACCATGAACACATAGAGTTTCAATGGATAGAATTGAAGATTAAGAGCTCAAAGAAGAGATTTATACCTCTTAGATGATGGAAAAGATCAATCTAAGCAAGTTTGCTTCACAAAGTTCTTGAAGAAACCTTGAAGAATGGAGAGAAAATGGAGTTAGAAGCTTGAAGGTGTTATGAATACTTGAAGTGGAGAGTAAGGGTGGAAGAGCACGAAAATGAGAGAAAGAAATGTAAGAGAGGGGCGTGAGATAGATATATATAGGAAGGAAAGGATAAGGATAAGGATAGGATAGAATGGTCATTCACTTAAGGAATAAAATTAGAATTTCATCAAAAGTTGTAGTAGAACTTGAATACTTGAACTTGAAGAATAAAGTAAAGGAGAAAGGAATATGACATAGGATATGTAAATATGAATGGCGTGTAAGATATATGAAGGAAGGGTAAGGATTGTATAAAAGTTACTTAAGGGCAAAATTGTCATTTTCTTTAGGGGCAAAATTGTCATTTCACACTAGGTTATCATGACTATGGTGAGTCACCCATGTGACTCACCCCTCACCATCATTACTATGGTGACTCACCTAGGTGAGTCACTCATTTAATGATTACATCTAGATAAGGATAAGGTGAGGTGTCTAGGTGAGGTGGCATGAAAGCGACATGAGGCTTATCCGTTACCGGTTCAGATGATCTCGTACGCAGACCCGGTTTCGTCTGAGTCTTCAACCCAAACCTTACCCATAATTCTCTACTAGTAATGTAGAGTAAAACAATACCTGGGTTGTATTCAAAAAGTGGATACATAGAGGTAAAATCAAACACCGAACGAGAGACACGGTTCCTGAATGTGAGTATTCAATGGATGAGTAATCACCATGACTCATCACTATCATGATTATTCCCCCATGACTCACAACCATGAGTCATTCATGTCATGATTACTTGTCTAAAGTAGTCATGATTACTCCTCCAAAATATCTTGATATTTACAACTTTGCCACTGTGACTCGGATAAGATTCGTATACTTTTCTGATTTGAAAATTGGGATGTTACAACGTCCAAATCTTTTAGAGTTTATAACTCTAGAACAATCATTGTTGAAGAATCCATCCATGTTAAGTTCGATGACAAACAACCTGATAAGAGATTATCAGAGCTAGATGATTCTTTTGCAGATCTGAATTTGAATGATACAGAAGATCGTCCAACGCCTAACAAAAACGAAGTATTAGACGCAACTCTGGACGCTTCATCATCTCAGCAAGGTGTAAACACCCCTCGTTCGTGGCAATTCAGGACTTATCATCCTGAGGATCAAATCATTGGCAAAACCAAATGATAGTGTCCGGACAAGGTCAGCCTTCAGAGAGCAAGCTAACTCAGCCTTCATCTCTGAATTGGAGCCAAAGTCTGTGGATGAAGCCTTAATGGATGAATGTTGGATCCTCGCTATGCAAGAAGAGCTCAACCAGTTTCAATGCAGTGACGTTTGGACGCTAGTCTCTCTGCCAAAGGATAAGTCTGTCATTGGAACCAAGTGGGTCTATCGCAACTAGCTGGACAAGGATGATAAAGTTGTAAGAAATAAAGCAAGGTTAGTTGCTCATGGCTACTCTCAAGAGGAAGGTATTGACTACGTGGAAACTTTTGCTCTAGTAGCTAGACTAAAAGCCATACACATTTTACTTTCATATGCTACACATCATAACATCATGCTTTATCAAATGGATGTAAAAAGTGCTTTCTTAAATGGTTTCATTAATGAAGAAGTGTATGTTGTTCAACCACCTAGTTTTGAAGATCAAAACCATCCTAAGCATGTATATAAGCTTAAGAAAGCTTTATATGGACTCAAACAAGCTCCTAGAGCTTGGTATGAGAGACTCAACACGTTCCTAATGGAGAATGGTTTCTCAAGAAGAAAAGTGGATACAACTCTTTTAAGAATATCAAATAAAAAGAACTTTATTATTGCCCAAATTTATGTTGATGATATAATATTTGGTGCAAATCTCTTTGTCAAGAGTTTTATGATCTAATGCAAAAGGAGTTTGAAATGAATATGATGGGAGAATTAAAATTCTTTCTCGGGCTTCAAGTAAAGCAAACAACAGACGGAGTGTACATTCATCAGACGAAGTACACAAAGGAACTTCTGAAATGCTTCAAGTTGGACCATTGCAAACCAATGAATACCCCAATGCATCCAACTTCCGTACTAAACAAAGATGATAAAGATAAAAGGTAGACCAAAAGGTATATAGTGGTATGATTGGCTCTCTCTTATATCTAACTGCGTCTAGACTAGATATCATGTTTAATGTTTGTTTATGTGCTTGATTTCAATCTGATCCAAGAGAGTCTCATCTCTCAGCAATAAAGAGAATCTTTAGATAACTCAAAGGTTCTACTATTCTGGGTCTTTTGTATAAGAAATTTGATGAATACAGATTAGTTGGATTCTGTGATGCTGACTATACTGGAGACAGAATAGAAAGAAAAAGCACCAGTGGAAGTTGTCACTTAATTGGAGCCAATCTAGTCTCATGGTCAAGCAAAAGGCAAAGCACAATTGCTCTATCAACAGCTGAAGCTGAGTACATTGCTGCTGCAAGTTGCTGCTCACAACTGCTTTGGATTAAACATCACTTGGAAGACTACAACTTGTTTGTAAGTAACATTCCAATCATGTGTGGTAACGCTGCTGCAATTAACTTGTCTAAAAACCCCATATTGCATTTTAGAGCAAAGCATATAGAAATCAAGCATCATTTCAATAGAGACTATGTGCAAAAAGGAGTAATTGATATTCAATTTGTTGATACTAACCATCAATGGGCAAATATCTTCACCAAACCTTTAGCTGAAGATAGGTTCACACCTATAAAAAAATATCTGAACATGCATTTCATTGATTAAATGAGAGTCCGAGGCATGCGTCCAATATTTGCCTTAGTCCAATGTATGCTTGTCCAATATGTATCTCTTTCTCGTCCAATGCATTAATTGAACTAAATCTTTGTCGAGTGTGAAATTAATTCTCATTCCCTTAACTGAGTTAGTTTTGTTTTCAATTAATTTCAACAACTATTTTTTACTGTTTCAAGGACTGGAATGTGTTTCAGTCATTTAATGCACATCGTTTCGCCACCCTCTCTCCTCTTTGCAAATACGAAACGTTTTCGTCTTGTCTTTAAAACCCAAAACTTCTTAAAAAATTAAATCTTTACAAAGCTTTCACCTTTCATCTTGAATCCTTTTCTCTAAAAAACCTCTCTTTGCGAAAATCCCTCTTTTCAAAAATCTCTTTTCTGAAACAATGGCAACCTCATCCGCTGCTGCTGCTAAGGGCAACGGGAAGTCCTTTGATGCTCAAACCGCTGATGTTCTGGTAGAATTCAACTTCAACCTACAGTTTCTTGCTGATAATAGGACAAATATCTTCCCAAACATTCATGCTGCTGGTTGGTCCAGTTTCTTTGAGGGTTCACCTGTTATCTACCCTATTCTGGTTAGGGAGTTCTGGACAAACCCTATTGTTTCTGCTAGGGAAATACGCAACAAGGTGATTGACACTCAAGTTGTCGTGTCTGAAGCTACTATTTCCAACGCCATTGGGTGTGCTCAATCGGGAATCACTTGTGAAAATGGGAGGAAGAAATAGGAGGTCCTGAAGCCATCAAAGAATGTCTTTTGAAGAACTTGTCAGACAAGCTCATAGCCTCAAGAATGATTGACAAAGCTAGGGTTCTTCATCAGATTTTGAACAAGGCTATCCTTCACAAAACTTGGTTGAAGGATAATGTTTTTAAGGCACATCATTTCTGCCTAGTTCATCTGATTCTGGAGAGGTAGATTAATCTTCCACACCTTCTGTTCGCCTTCTTCAAGTATGCCATTGAAGGCTCTGGGGAAGAACACCTCTATCATCTATGCCGCTCTTCTCTCAAGGATCTTTGAGAAACACATGGTTTATGAGGATCTCATTCATCTGACTTCAGAACAAAGGATCAAATACTATGGTATTCATTAGGGGTGTTCACCAACCGATCCAAACCAATTCAAACCTCAAAAACCGAACCGAATAAACCGAAAACCAAAAAAATTGAAAACCGCAAAAACCCCTTTTTTTCATTGGATTGAATCGGATTTCGGATCCCCTAGTGAAAACCGATCCAATCCAATCCAAACCGACCTACTACGTACATATACTATTATTTTTTAAATTATAGTACTACTCATACTTAAGCATTGTTTTTCATACTTTTATGAACGAACACTTTCATTCTCTTTAATATTTTTGTTGGAATTGTCAAATACTATATGTAATGGAATTTGTATAGTAATTCATGTACCTAGGAATTAATAGTTATTCATGTATTGGAAGATTTCATGCATGTACTTAGGAACTAGAACTATATTAATTCTAGTATATATATGTTTAGTGTTGGTTTTCGACTTAATATAACTATGTAATGATGTATCGGTAAAAACCGAATTATCCAATCCAATCCAAACCGCATTTGATTGGATTGGATTGAATCGGATTTTTTTAAGGAAGCAAACTGATCCAATCCAAACCGCAAGTTGTTTCCATCATTGGATCGGATGGTTTTTTGGCTCAAAACCGATCCAATCCAATCCGCGAACCCCCTAGTATTCATGGAATAGATCGTGTTCATCAACCTGAGTTCAGCAAACAAAGCTTGGTGATGATGCAACTGGACTGTTTCAAGAAGTCCAAACAAGAAGGAAAGCTGAAGGGTGCTCTAACGCAAGGTTCTAACGAAGCATCTGTCCAACAAGTCTCCGTTGGACGCTCAACTGAGCCTACTCGTCCAACAGCCAAGGCTGCCTCTGCTCGTCCAAAGCCTACCGTCCAACCCTCAAGAAAAAGGAAGCTGGTTCTAGCTTCTATTGATGAGGAAGATGAGGACGATCAACCTATCTCTAGGGTGATCAAAAGTCCAAGGAGGGAATCCACTTCTACAGCCTCTCGGCCTAAGCCTGCTGCAATAAGAGCAAGGTCCACAAGAGCTAAAATTAAAGGTAATACTGAACCTCAGTTTAGTTCAGTTTTTACTTCCACTATTGAGCAAAACCTTGAGGTTAAAGACCTAACCCTAGACTCTCAACCATCCATACCCCTTTCACCCTCCACCGTACCTCAGACACAAACCCTTCCCTCACCATCCGAACCTCAAGATTGGTTCACACCATGAGGAGATCGCCCCTTTCAACCCTATGGTGCACCTTACCCCAACATGATTTACAGAAAAAGAAAATACAGACGCATTCCTAGGATGACCTTCAGAAATGAAAGCTCCAACTGGGCTGATGTTCAACGAAGGTTTCCTGCTCTCTTTCTTAAATACTCCCCTCCCTCTACCTCTCAACATTCCAAAAGCCCTATACCACCACCAGAATACCAATATGAAACACCTTCCACACCACCTCAAAACCCCTCTGGTCCACCCCCTGAACATGGCTACTACCCCATTCCACACACATCCACCGAACCTTTGGCAACTCAACTGTACACTACTCTTGGACCCCTAGTTGTTTGTCTTGAGAAGAACAAGTTTCCTCCAAAGACAATCTATCCAAATCTCATCAAAGACAAGGCTTTCCAGTGGTGCCATTACAATGTCAAATGGCACGTAGTAATTCTGAATGAAGAAAAGAAAGGTTACAAAACCATAGATGAGAGAAGATCAAGGACATATGGTCTGACCAACATCTTTCTTGATCAAGACCTCAAATTCTTTCCAAGCTATCCCACAGTCTGGAAGGAATATTCTGATGTTCGCGACTTTCTTCCCTACTACGCTGCCAGGAAGGAATGTGACATGACCAGAGAAGCCAAGATCCCTCATAACTTGCCAATGAAGCTTTGGTCCACAAGCTCTGCAACAAAAGTAGGCGTTGTTCCTCCTAGAGCATGTCCAAGGATTCCAATACTAGACCCAAACAAGAATAAAAATGGACGAAAAAGGCTTGAGACTTGGACGCTGCCCTACAAACATGCCTTTGATCCTCTCTTCTAGAAAAGGCCAAGAGATGATTCAGTAGCTGGCCTACATTTGGCAGAAGGATCCTTTCCAAAGGTTTGACCCAGACGCAAAAATCTACTGGGAAAACTTCATCTGGAGATGCTCTCAAGAAGCATCCTCGTCTGGTCTCTCTATCGATGAAAAGCAGAAGATTCGTGTCTACCCAAGACAATATCGAATCTCTGATGCTGACTTTCTGATCATGGACGACATCTTTGGAATACCGTTATATCCAAGGGATGTGCTTCCAGACCCTAAACCAAGATGGTGAGAAAATAGATATGATGATGCGGAGATCATCCTTGATGTGCTTCCACCTCCACCCAAACCTGTCATTGCTCATAACTCTGAAGCAACTCCACCTGCACCACCACCGGTTATTTCTGAAGAAACTGGGTCACCGAGATCGTCTATGAGGACCCTTCTCCTGAAATTCATACTGAGGAAATGGAACAAGTTGCAGACTTAGCCCCGTCTAAGTCTCAACCTATCCTTCTTTCAATGGTCCATCCTGCTGATCCATCTCCTTCTCAGGCACTCAGTGTGATTCCTGATCAGAGAGATGTGGATGCAACTAAGGCAACAGCTGAAAGCTCTGTCTCTGCGGTTCCTCCGGAGTTTCAAGAGTTTGTCCAACAGTCCATAAAAGCCAACAATGCAGTGCTTCTTCAGCAAATTGCAACCATGTTTCAAAACTTCATTCCCAAATTTCCTCCTCCTCCACCTCCTCCTTCTCAAAACTTTCTTTTGTTTTGTTTTAATACTGACTATGATGTTTTTATCCTTCTTTTGTATGATGGCAAAAAGGGGGAGAAAAGGGTTTGATTGAATTGAATGTTTATTAAATCATAGTATATCTTGATTGCATACTCTTCATATGTTTTGTTATATACACTTGATTGATTGCTCTATCTTACATGCTTTAAATGTATAGAATATTTGTCTTAGGGGGAGCTTTTCAACTCTCTAGGACTCTTTGTTCAGTCAAATTAGTATGTTTGGTCATCATCGAAAAGGGGGAGATTGTTGGAACCAAAGTGGTTATGGTCCAGTAATCCCTTATGTTTTGATGTTAACAAAGGATTAATTTCAAAAGAACAAAGATTTGTTATGGACTAATGTTCTACCTTAAGTGTGCAGGATAAAATCAATATAAGTCCAATGTCTATCCAAGTCCAAAGAGTTTAACTCGTCCAACCTCTGAAGTGGTTCACGTTCTTACTCAGACTGGACAATAATAAGTAGTAACAAAAAGAATCATGAGTCCAAAGACTCTTCCTATCCTTGTGTATTCGTTATAGTCCAATAATGCTTTATTTATTAAGCGCGAATACTCTTCTAAAGCTTTTGAATTTATTATTCCTTGTAAAAAGGTTATATCCTTTGGACAAATATTCCTTGTAACACTCGTTCAGACAAAAGCAAAAAGCCAGCCTGTCCCTGTCACGTAAAGAAGTTGACCTTCTTCTTTGAGAAAGACAAAAGGCAACTTTCGAGTACAAAGAGGATATGTCAGTCCCGTTTCTAGCTATCAAACCTGATAGTCTACTTTACTGATCAGAAACTTCAAAGAGGTTATTAGACTCAATGGACCAATGCATTTAATGCATGATCAGAAAGGATCTTTTTCCATCCGTTGAAGACTAAAGATGGCTCAATAACAAAAGGCTATAAATACCTCCACCCCTTGAAGATGCAAGGTTACCGAACTTGAGCAAAATACAACCACATGAGAAAACAAAAGCAATCAAGAGAAAAATCAATGCTTACAAGCATACTCTGTTCTTAAACTTTCATATCAGTCTCTACGAAGAATATTGTTTAGAATTCTGAGCTTAGTTTCATACCCTCACATTTAGTGAGTCAGTAAAAACAAAACCTTTTTCAAAATCTTAGTTGGTTGAGCCTGAAAAGGCTTGCTTAGAAAGAATACTTGAGCCTAAAGAGGTTTGTCTATAAAAGAATACTTAGTTTTGCCTGAAGAGGTGTAGAATACTTGCCTGAAGAGGTGTTTAATACTTGTAACAAAGGGTTTTTGTTATAGTGAATAAAGCTCTCAAGTAGAGGGGACTGGACGTAGCTCTTTGGTGAAGAGCGAACCAGGATAATATCTCTGTGTTCTTTTCTCTCCCTTATCTCTGTTTTAGTTCATTTTCTTACTACCGTCTTGGGATTGAATTGTTTTCCTTACACTTATCTCTTTATCTTCATCGGACTAAGTGAGCGTCCAATCAGTGTTGGAAACACTTCTAGCGTCCTTTAAACGTTTCATCGTCCAACCTTACGAAAATATATATATCTGCTTGCAAAAAGTTTTAAAAACTTAAGAAACACAATTCAACCCGTTCTTGTGTATCAAACAGGTTCCTTCAACCGGATTGTTGTTTGGGGCTACCGTTGCTACAACCTTCAAACCAGGTATAGTGTAAGATGAGGGGTTCCCATGACCCCGAGGTTAACTGTATGTTGTTTTTTAATATGCCTGATGTTATATGTGTCTGTTGCTATATGTCTATATGCCAATATTATTTGCATTGTTGTTATGTTGAGAATTGATGGTATGTTCATAGCATAATTGTTGGTTGAATTGTTGTATATGATGATTGATGGTTGAATATTTTTGCTGGGATGAACCTGCTGCTATATCCCTAAAATTGGTTAATTAGGATTTTAATAGGTTAAATAATAAAGAGACTGCTATTCCCCAAAAATATTCATAAGACATGAATTAATAAAGGGTGAGTTTTTATGTTAATGGTTTAGTCATGAACCTAGGGATGATTTTTGAGAGTGTTAGGGACCTTTTTGGTTAAATTGTTTAACCTGTTCATTGCTGCCCAGAACAGCACTGTCGCGCGATCAGCACGGCCGTGCTGAATAGGGAGCACGCCCGTGCGCGTGCTCCCAGTTGAATTATGGGAATGGCCGCGCTTTGAGCATGGCCGTACAGCATAGGAGCACGCCCGCGTAGATGTGCACGGCCGTGCATAATTGGGAGCACGCCCATGCCATTGTGCAGCATGCCCGTGCCATATATGTAGCACGCCCGTGCTACACGTAGGAGGGAGCACGCCCATGCTATCGTGTAGCACGCCCGTGCCACCCCTCTGATCAGAATCTAAGGCTTATGGTTTTATGGGGTTTTGACCCCCAAGTTCCCAATAATGATAGAATAATACCCCTAACAAATGATGAAGTTAGATAATTTGATTATATAATAATTAAGACGTTGAGGAACGATGAGTTGGTTAAGTTGGTGCCTCGGGGTTACCATATGATGATGAAATTGGATGCCTTTAGTGGTCCAATGTTGATATGATTGGGTGCCTTTAGTGGCCCAATGATGAGGATGATATTTTTGGGTGCCTTTGGCGGCCCAAGCGGAGGTGGTGGTTGCCCGTTGTTTGTTGTTGTGTTCATGCATCGCATTGGAGATGTTAGTTGGGGGAATTTCAACATAGGGGAGGTCGTCCTAGAGTACGGTGATCTGGCCATCCACGGTTGGTTCACCCAAGGTTTGGTGAACCGTGGCCCCCATGATGAGGCATCCATGGTTTGATGCGTTGGCTATCCAAGTGGTTCACCCATGGTTTGGTGAACTGCCGGTGTTGGTTCCCTTAGTGACCAATGTGGATATGTAACTCCAAAGTTGTTCTTCCTGAGTTAGTTGGATCCACATGTATTGATGGAGTACTGGAGTAGTGTTGCATTGCATCATATAGCATGCCGATTGATTACGATGTTGAGATGAGGTTTATACATGTACTTGTATGCTTATGACTGTTGTTATGCCATGATGTATGATCATCTTATTTCTATCTCTGTGACGTTGTGTTTACATGTTTCCTTACTCCCCTTTCTTTGTTTTTCTTGTTTGGCGTTTATGGTTTATACAGAGGATGACGAGCAGCCTGGAGAGGAGTGACTCTGAGGAGCCACCACTCATAGTTAGGGCCTTCAGCTTAGTTATTTATTTCTTTATAGTTTTACAGTTGTATTCCGAACATGTTTCTGGAACGGTTGTACCAGCTCTGAATTGTGACATCAAGGTTGGGTTTTAATTATGTTGATGTTTTCTTTATCGTTTTAAGTATTGAATTAATATTTTCTGCGTTTGAGAACTAGTTCATGTGGTATCTTTTCTACCCATGAACCTTTTTAATAAAAGTTGCATGTTTTAATTTTTATTTGTATATCGTTTAATATTATTATTTATATTTAATGCAATTATAACATGTGGGCTAGAAGGGTGTCACATTTATTGGTATCAGAGCCGGTCTGTCCTATCAGGCCGTGGTATGAGTCTGTTGTGAGTCTGTTGTGTGCTCTTGTTTGTAGTATCATGTTTGTATTGTCTATACTTGTATAGGCAATGATGTTTTAAGTTAAGAGCCTGTAGCTTTTACCCACATAAGTTTTTGTGTCTAAGAATTACCTTGAACGTGTACAGGAACTCATGGCAGGTAGAGGCAGGAATGATCAGGCTATTGCAGATGCGTTGGTACACCTTGCCAATATAATAGGGCAAGCCAATAATAAGCAAAGTGGACCAGCAAAGTTCCAAGTTCTTGACAAGTTCCAGCAGAACAATTCTCCATCTGTCAGAGGAGCTTATGACCTTGAGGGAGCTTTGCTGTGGCTGAGAGAGACTGAAAAGATCTTTATGGCCATGGATTGTAATGACCAGCAATGGCTTATTTTCGCTACCTTTATGCTCACCGAGGAGGCTGAGCATTGGTGGCAGAACTGCCACCAGAGGATGCAGGCTGAGGGTACTGCGATCACTTGGGCCGTATTCAGGCAGAGGTTTTTAAAGAAGTACTTTCCTGCTGACATCCGTGATAAGAAGGAGATGGAATTTCTAGGGTTCAAGCAAGGTAATATGTCTGTAGGAGAGTATGCCACAAAATATGAGGAGCTGGCAAGGTACTACACCCCATATCAGTATATGGCGGATAAGCGCTCCAAGTGTGTGAAATTTGAAGATGGACTCCGACCAGAGGTCAAACAGGCAATCAGTTACCAGGAGGTCAGAGTTTTCCCAACTTTGGTTAACAAGTGCAGAATCTATAAGGACGCTTAAAAGTCCAGAGTGGTGAGTTACAAGAGTTCAAATAGCCAGGGCAGCAAGAAGACTGAACAGAAAGATAAAGGCAAGCAGCATCATGCTCCTACCGGTCGAGACTTCAAGCGGAGTGGCAGAAAGCCACAGTTTTCTCAGGATAGGTCCAGAGGCGGGAATTCTTATGCCTCTAGACCCATGATGTGCACTAGGTGCGGCAAATTTGACCACTTCACCACCCAGTGCAAGGAACCTCAGGTTAACTGCTTCAGATGGGGCAAGCCAGGACATATCAGCCGAAATTGTGAAGAAGCCAAGTCAGAGCCTCCTATTGCTGACAAGAGTCAGAAATCCCAGGCCAACCGATTGAAGACCACTGGGAGAGTCTTTACCCTTAGTGGAGCTGAGGCCTCCGAGTCCGATGACTTGATCCAAGGTACGTGTTTAATTGATGGAACTCTTTTAACTGTATTGTATGATTCGAGTGCTACACACTCGTTTATATCGCATGATAGGGTCAAGAGTTTGAAATTACCTGTTACCTTTCTTGAGTATGATCTGATTGTTTCTACACCTACAAACAAACCTGTTCTCACTTCTTATGCATGCAAGAACTATCATATTGTTATTAGTGGTAGAACTTTCATTGTTGATCTTGTATGTCTACCTTTGAAAGATCTTGATGTTATTCTTGGCATGGACTGGTTATCTTTCAACCACGTTATTTTGAACTGTTTTGATAAGACCTTAGTCTTTGGCACTCCTACAAAGTTTAAGGATCCGACCTTTCTTTCTGCCAACCAAGTGAAAGCTTCGATGAAGGACGAAGCCCAAGTGTACATGGTGTTAGCTTCCCTGGAATTAGAGAGCCCTCCTGATGTTGGAAGTGTGCTTGTTGTGCAGGATTTTCTTGAAGTGTTTCCGGGGGATGTTTATAACTTACCCCCAGAGAGAGATGTTGAGTTCTCCATAGATTTAGTGCCTGGCATCGGGCCAATCTCCATAGCCCCTTATAGAATGTCTCCTCTAAATCTAGCCAAGTTGAAAGAACAGATAGAGGACCTAATGAAGAAGCATTTTATTAGGCCTAGTATGTCTCCTTAGGGAGCACCTGTGTTGTTGGTGAAGAAGAAGAACGGCAGTATGAGGTTGTGTGTCGATTATCGGCAACTCAACAAGGTGAATATTAAGAACCGGTATCCTCTCCCTAGGATTGATGATCTCATGGACCAGTTGATAAGCACTTGCGTCTTTTCTAAGATAGATTTGAGGTCAGGGTACCATCAGATTCGGATTAAGTCTGAGGACATCCCGAAGACAGCGTTCAGGACGCGATATGGTCACTATGAGTACGTGGTTATGCCCTTTGGTGTGACCAATGCTCCTGTTGTGTTCATGGACTACATGAACAAGACCTACCACCCTTACTTGGATAAGTTTGTGGTGGTGTTCATAGATGACATCTTAATGTACTCCAAGACCAAGGAGGAACATGAGGAACACTTGAAGGTTGTTTTGCAGACCCTTAAGTAGAAGCAGTTGTATGCTAAGTTGTCTAAGTGTGAGTTCTGGTTAGAGGAGGTGAGCTTTTTAGGGCATGTCATCTCTAAGGGTGGCATTGCAGTTGACCCTGCTAAGGTTGAGTCGGTGCTCCAGTGGGAAGCGCCAAAGTCAGTGACCGAGATTACGAGTTTCTTGGGATTAGCCAGGTATTATAGGCAGTTTCTCCAAGATAGCTTTACCTTTGACCCGTCTCACCAAGAAGGGACAGTTGTTTATATGGGACTCTAAGTGTGAGAAGAGTTTCCAAACCCTTAAGGATAGGTTGACATCAGCACCAGTGTTAGTTTTACCAGATCCTAGTGAACCTTTCATAGTTTACTGTGATGCTTCTAAGCAAGGTTTAGGTGGTGTATTGATGCAGGATGGTAAGGTAGTGGCTTACGCCTCTAGGCAGTTGAAAACTCATGAGAAGAACTACCCTACCCTTGATCTAGGGTTAGGAGCTGTGGCTTTTACCTTAAAGATTTGGAGGCATTACCTTTATGGAGTGAGGTTTGAGGTCTTTAGCGATCGTAAGAGTTTGAAATACCTTTTTGACCAAAAGGAATTAAAACTTGAGGCAGTGTAGGTGGATGAATTCCTTAACGATTATGATTCTCAGTTGACCTACCACCCAAGAAAGGCCAATGTAGTGGCAGATGCCCTTAGTAGGAAAGTCTTACATGTCTCCGCTTTGATGGTTAAGGAGATGGATCTGATTGAGGAGTTTAGAGACCTCAGTTTGACTTGTGAGGTTACTCCTAAGAGTATTAGGCTTGGAACCTTGAAGGTTACCAACAGTTTGATGGATAGGATTAGAGAGGGTCAAATGTCAGATAAGTTTCTATTAGACCAGCGGGAATTGCTTGCTTAAGGTAGAAACCTTAGCTTTAAAGACGGGAGCGATGGGATCTTAAGGTTTGAAGATAGAGTTTGTGTACCCGATGTTCCTGAGCTTAGGAAGTTGATCCTGGAGGAAGGACATAGGAGTGGGTTGAGTGTGCACCCAGGTGCTACCAAGATGTATCAGGATCTTAAGCGCATGTTTTGGTGGCCTAGGATGAAAAAGGAAGTGGCTGAGTTTGTGTATGCATGCTTAGTGTGTCAGAAAGCCAAGATAGAACACCAAAAGCCTTCAGGTAAGTTGCACCCTTTGAGCATCCCAGAATGTAAGTGGAATAGCATCTCTATGGATTTTGTGTCTGGACTCCTTAGGACTCCAGCTGGTTTTCAGGCTATATAGGTTGTTGTGGATAGATTGACTAAGTCTGCCCATTTCATTCCGATGAATATGGAGTATCCTTTAGAGAAGTTGGCTAGGTTCTACATCAGAGAGATAGTTAGGCTTCATGGTGTGCCCTCTAGCATAGTATCAGATAGAGACCCAAGGTTTACCTCTAGGTTCTGGGATAGTTTGCAGAATGCTTTAGGGACAAAGCATAGGCTAAGTTCAGCGTATCACCCACAGACTGATGGGCAGTCTGATAGGACCATCTAGTCATTAGAGGACTTGTTAAGGGCTTGTGTGTTAGAGCAGTCAAGCAGTTAGGACAAGTTTTTGCCCCTGATAGAGTTCACCTACAACAACAGCTTCCATTCCAGTATTGGGATGGCACCTTATGAGGCTCTGTATGGGAGGAGATGTAAGACACCCTTATTTTGGAATGAACCTATTGATAATGTGGTGTTAGGACCAGAAATAGTACAGGAGATAACAGATAAGATAAGGATGATTCAAGAAAAGATAAGAGTGGCAGAAAGTAGGCAAAAGAACTACCATGACAAAAGGAGGAAGGCGCTCGAATTCCAGGAAGGTGATCATGTGTTCTTGAGAGTTACCCCGCTAACTGGGGTTGGTAGAGTGATGAAAGCAAAGAAACTTACTCCTAAATTCATTGGTCCCTACCAAATCTTAAAGAGAGTCAGCGAAGTCGCCTACCAGCTAGCTTTACCACCGTTCTTGTCCAACCTTCATAGTGTCTTTCAAGTGTCCAAACTCAGAATGTATGTCCATGACCCTAGTCACGTGATTGTACTCGATGAGATACAGTTGAAGGAGAACTTGATTTTTAAGGTACTACCCCTTCGAGTCGAGGATAGGAGGGTGAAGCCGCTAAAAGGCAAGGAGATTCCTTTGGTCAAAGTTATTTGGAGCGGGGCTACTGAGGAAAGTGCTACTTGGGAGCTAGAGAGTAAGACGATGGAGGCAGACCCACACCTTTTCAATCGAGGTATGTAGAAATTTCGTCGAAATTTTTATAAGGGGGTAGAATTGTAACACCCTACTTTTCGTTAAGTATTTTTATTTAAGTTTGCTTGATTAAATTATAATTGTTGGTTAAGGGCTAAGTGGATTTTTGGCTTAAAAGTCCCTTTCTGGAACATTGGCACGCCCGTGTTGATTTCCAGCATGCCCATGCTGTTTTAGCGTGTCTTGTGACCAGCTGAGTCACAAGCATGCCCATGCTATTGTTCAGCACGCCCGTGCCGTTGTACGAACCGCGTCTCGCTGACGCTACGTTCGGCACGCCCATGCCGTTATTCAGCATGCCTGTGCCGATTGTGCGAACCGCGTCTCGCTGACGCTAAGTTCGGCACGCCCATGCCAAAATAGAGCACAATCGTGCCATTGCGCAGATTATATAACCGCACAGAAATCGAGAGTTAGCGATTTTAACCCTTATTTGGCGGATGCTACTACCCTAATGCGGCCAGAAGTACCCCGTTTCCTATCTACATCATTCTTAGTGCGTTCTTGGAGTTTTGGAGAGCTTTGGTAAGCCTTTGGTACGCCTGTGCCAGTTGTGTAGGTAACGTTCTCCTCTTTTCTTAGTTTTTTTTTTTCATGTTTTTGGATTAGAAACTGATTTGGTTAATGTTTTAGTTGACCAAGGCTTCGTTTTGGACTGAGCCGCTTGGGAGGATGTGACCGGATTGTTGTTTGGGCTACCATTGCTACAACCTTCAAACCAAGTATAGGCAGAAGGATAGTCTAACCACTAGGCAGTGGGGGTAGTGTTAGATGAGGGGTTCCTATGACCGCAAAGTTAATTGTATGTTGTTATTTAATATGCCTGTTGTTATATGTGTCTATTTCTATATATCTATATGCCAATATTATGTGCATTGCTATTATGTTGAGAATTGATGGTATTTTCAAAGCATAATTGTTGGTTGAATTGTTTTATATGATGATTGATGGTTGAATAGTTATGTTGTGATGAACCTGCTGCCATATCCCTAAAATTGGTTAATTTGGACTTTAATTGGTTAAATAATAAAGGGACTGCTGTTCACCAGAAATATTCATCAGACATGAATTAATAAAGGGTGAGTTTTTATGTTAATGGTTTAGTCATGAACCTACGGATGATTTTTTAGAGTGTTAGGGACCTTTTTGGTTAAATTGTTTAACCTGTTCATCGCTGCACAGATCAGCACGATCGTGCTGAACAAGGAGCACGCCCGTGCTCCCAGTTGAATTCTGGGAATGGTAGCAATTTGAGCACGGCCATGCAGCATAGGAGCACGCCCGTGCAAATGTGCACGGCCGTGCGTAATAGGGAGCACACTAGTGCTATCGTGCAGCACGCCCATGCCATCGTGCAGCACGCCCGTGCCATATATGAAGCACGCCCGTGCTACACATAGGAGGGAGCACGCCCTTGCTATCGTGCAGCACGCCCGTGCCATCCCTCTGATCAGAATCTAAGGCTTATGGTTTAATGGGGTTTTCATCCCAATGTTCCTAATAATGATAGAATAATACACCAAACAAATGATGAAGTTAGATAATTTGATTATGTAATAATTAAGACGTCGAGGAACGATGAGTTGGTTAAGTCAGTGCCTCGGGGTTACCGGATGATGATGAAATTGGATGCCTTTAGTGTTCCAATATTGATATGATTGGATGCCTTTAGTGGTCCAATGTTGCGTTGATATAATTGGGTGCCTTTAGTGGCCCAATGATGAGGATGATATTCTTGGGTGCCTTTAGTGGCCCAGGCGGAGGTGGTGGTTGCCCGTTGTTTGTTGTTGTGTTCATGCATCACATTGGAGATGCTAGTTGGGGGAAGTTCAATATAGGGAAGGTCGTCCTAGAGTACGGCGATCTAGCCATCCACGGTTGGTTCACCCAAGGTTTAGTGAATCGTGGCCCCCCGTGATGAGGCATCCATGGTTTGATGTGTTGGCTATCTGAGGGGTTCACCTATGGTTTGGTGAACTGCCGGCGTTGGTGCCTTTAGTGACCAATGTGGATATGTAACTCCAAAGTTGTTCTTCCTGAGTTAGTTGGATCCACATGCATTGATGGAGTAGTGGAGTAGTGTTGCATTGCATCATATAGCATACTGATTGATTACGATGCTGAGATGATGTTTATACATGTACTTGTATGCTTATGATTGTTGTTATGCCATGATGTATGATCATCTTATTTCTATCTCCATGCCGTTCGGTTTACTTGTTTCCTTACTCCCCTTTCTTTGTTTTTATTGTTTGGCATGTATGGTTTATGTAAAGCCCCGATTTTCAAATTTTATAATTATTCAATATTTAAACGTTTGTACTTTATTGGAGGGTTTAGAGAGTGAAATAAAATATTCTGAGAACATAGGCATGTCCTACACAACCATAGGAACCCATGGTTAAGTTTCGGACGAAAGCTCAAACAGAGCCCGGTCTGCGTTTTTCATTAACAGTAGTATTTTACTACTATCAAGACCTAATTTTGACTCTTGAACGAAACAGTTAGGTTTTAAATAAAATTGCGAACGATATCGACGATTTTGAAAAAAATTCAAAATAAATAAGTTCTCACGACTTTCTTGGGCGAAAACCAAAGTCGGGTGCACAACGGAGCTGAATACGAGATTTCCGAAACCCGCTAACGGATAAGGTTGAAGTCACATCACCTAGGAAGGTGTGCCATGACTCCTCAATTTAATGATTACGTTTAGAAAATATCTGGACGTGAAATGATCAATATGCCCCTGACCTTTTCCATAATTACCATTTGCCCTAGAATGAAAAAACCCTTTTGCCCCTGAAAAGACCCTTTTGCTCGGAGGATAACTTCAACGGGTAAGGGGAGTTTGCCTGACGGATTTTACGATAACTATATGTTATCCGTGATTGATTTGTGTAGCTCTATTTGAGCTTCGTTGTGATTGTAATAATGTTCCATGCTTTAGTATGTTTTATTATGCTTTAGCATATGTGATTATGATGTATGCTTGGATGAAAAATGTTTTCATGTATGTTCAAAACCATACTTTGATCTCTAGATCAAGTAAGGATTTTTATGCTTGTTTATGGTTGAATGATATATGATTATTGTTCATCATAACATTGTGAGCATTTTGAGCTATGATTTGTCTATTGGGTGAAGCAAAATCTTCACATCCCTTGTGTGGGAGCTTGCGGCCTTGGCTAAGAAAAAGGAAGAACATGAGTTGTTCGTGAGCATTCAAAGTTTTGAAGTAAGAAAAGTGTTTTAGAGACTTATGTTTCAAAAGAAAACAATAAGTGACTTTGATCCAACGATCAAGTAAAGTTTCAACCTTTAAGTATTTTCACCAAAGTGAAACATGTCTTTTACTCTAACCTTAGTTCATGAAAGTGATCAAGTGATTTAAAAGTGATAAAAAAGAAGTGTTTTCATGAAAAGCTAAACATAGTTTCGTAAGGCATTCCTTTATCTTAGAACAAAGACAATGTTCCTTTCTCAAAAATAATAGAGACCTTTTATCCTTAAGTTGATTAAAACTAATCATAGTTGAGGAAGTAAGATGAGATTACATTTCCTTTCCGTTAACTTAGAACATGATTTTACACTAAGTTAGTAAGGAAATACTCTTTTTAAATTAGTCAAGGTACTTTGCTTTAAGCAAGTGCAACGCATTTCAAATCAAGTAAGTTTTCAATTGAAAACAATCGTTTTGGTTTACAAAGAGAGTTTCAACTCTAAATCATAAATTTTTATGCGTGAAAAACCTAAGTTAAGTAACTAACTTAGAGTTGAAGACAAGGGATAATTAAGTATGGTATGTGGTGGAACAAGACTATGTACTATACCATTGATGACTTAGTACATCAATGACTTCATAAGACTTAAGTGAATCAACACTTATTTCATTAATTGAAACTCAAGGAGTAATGCAACACCCTTTCCCGAGTGTCCCATTCCCGAACGTTTATAAGGCCGAAAATATTTCTTAATGCGGAAAATACGTTTTTCTTTTCTTTTCTTTTTTTTTTCACAAGATGCAATGGGGTTTAGTAAAGGTAAATAATACTAATAACGAACTTAGGTTCGCCATACATTTCTAGAACAATATGCATAATAATTACAGGGACATAAACAGAAAAAGGAATAATACTATATACAGACATAGGTCTAATGTATAACTGATACAACAAGTACTAGGAGTCATAGCTCTCCAAAAGTACTACAAAACTGACATAGTCTGGCAGACAACAAAACTAGACCACAAAAAGAAGGTCCGCCTCAGGGCTCAAGGAAACTACTGGGCTGAACCATCGTCACGTCCATCTGTTCAAACAGCAACAGAAAGTACCAATAGAAAACATACAGATATAGGTGAGATTCCCGTTCATCAACACAACAAAACAGCAGTAGTAAAAACGGGACGACTCACCGGGTAACGGCATACCCAATATGCTTACAGAATTCTCAATGTCAAACATATTAAGCAGTTGATAGCATAATATAAGGTATTCTTAAACAGTACAACGATGTATAACAGTAAATGTAAACATCAATAGCCATGCAATGCAATGCGATGTATATGACTCAATGTCAATGTCACTAGGTACTACTCTGACCCCTACTCCATGGAGCTAACAAAACGTCGGAGAGAGTGAATGGGAGGACATGTTCCAGTTTCTGCCAGCCATGAGCAAGATGCTACAACATTCGTAACGTGCACGTATCTGGCTTTACGGTAACACTCTCGACCAAACATGAAAAGTACGGCATCTAGTAGAGGATATCAGTGTATTGCACGGATTCGCCACGACACAGAAGAATCACCAACTGGTCACATGTCAGCCCTTCCAACCCTGATACCTCCAAAAAGACCATTGAAGATCGTCACCGTAAGATTCGCACCCGCATCAAGGTGTAAGCTCAACTCCTAGGCTCAAGGCCTTACAACTATGCACATGAAATGCCAATGCTTACACTATGCGATAACGCAATGTCTATCCACCGGATAAACCTCGAAGTCTACTAAGGTTCTCTTCCTTAGGAGCTATACGCGTCTTTTGAAAACAAAACCTTTATCCACCGGATAAATCTCGTGATCCCTCCGGGATCGAGTCATCACAAGACTGAAACAAGTGAACGACTGATCGGGGTCCGAATCACCGATCCGTCATCGAACTACTGTTTCAAAACCCAAAACGTTTCATGTTTGTGTTTATGTCTTATGAAGTCATTGATGTACTAAGTCATCAATGGTATAGTATATGGTCTTGTTTCACCACATATTACACTTAATTATCCCTGGTCTTCAACTCTAAGTCAATTACTTAACTTAGGTTTTTAAAGCGTAAAACTTTACAGTTTGAGTTGAAATACACTCTTTATAAACAAACCATTTCTCGCGAGGCGAAGGTCTATGTCGCGACGCGAGGCTGAGAAGTTATCTTTACCGTTTGGACAGTCTTTCTGCAACGCGAGGCGAGGCTTGTATCGCGACGCGAGGCAGAGAAGCTGCATCTTTACTACTTAGGCGGTTCGCGAGGCGAGAACTGCTTCGCTATGCGAGGCCGAGAAGCTGCATCTTTGCTGCTCGAGCTAGCCCACTGTCTCGCGAGGCGAGGCGAGGCAATGTTAGCCTGGCGAATGCCTTATCTTCCCTCTGTCTCGCGAGGCGAGACGGGGTTCGTTGGGCGAGTGCCCTGTTTTTCATTTTCCCTAACTCCTTCATCAATTCTTCTTTTGAAACACTTAGTTTGATTAAAAGACCTATGGCTAAAGAAAAGACATTTTCCCAACTTTGGTGACACACTTTAAAGGTTAAAACTTCATTTGATCTTTGGATCAAAATCACTTTTGTTTCTCTTTGAAAACATAGGTTAGGAAATCATGTTTTTGTTGCATCAAAACTTTGCCAAAACAAGAACAACATATGTTCTTATATTTTCCTCTTGCTAAGGCCACAAGCCTACTCCAAAGAAAAAATGGAGACTTTGCTTCACCAACAAAGCACATGTAGCTCAAAAGCTCATACAATTATGATAAACCACAATACACATTCCTACATCATAATCAAACATATAAGTCCATCACACATCATGGTCTCATAATCAAACAATAAAAGTCCATACTTGATCTAGTGATCAAAGTAGGTTTTTCAACATACATGGAAATGATTTTCATTCAATCATATCTTCATCAACATATGCTAAAGCACACTACAACATACTCAAGCATAAACTCATCATGACAATCTTGTTCTCCAAGAGAACTTAACAAAACTTAACACATAAAAGTGAACCCAAACTAAAGGGTGTCACCCACACATAAAATTAAACAACCATTCTCACTAACACCATCTTGGTGTGAAGAGGTTCTTCTCCCCATACCTGTTGATGAGCAAATTCCCAGATCAAAGTCGGTTGATCGGTTTCTGAACCTCCTGGCAATCGTCAACAACTACAACAACACAACAATCCAACATTAAACAACAATCAAAGCCAATCTCAACAATCCTAACAAAGAGGATTTCGGCCACCCTAGGTTAAAAGGTTAGGAATTGGTTTTGGTTTTCCATTTCATGGATTCAAAGGCATTAGGAAAGCTAAGGATGAAATCAAGTGTTAAAAATCAAAAATTGATGAAAACACTATTCATCATCTTCATGTAGGGTTCGGCCAAAAAGTGATTTTTGAGCTATGATGAGAGTTGAATCATAAGCTCTTGGGTTTAGGTAGAGATTGATGATGTGAGTTCAAAGAACTTGGTCTTACCTCAAAAGGATTTTTCTACAATTTCCTATGGATTTTCAAAGTTTTGGATCTAAGAAATTATTTTCATGAAAATGAATATTGATCTTGAAATAAAGAAAGATTCAAGAAGCTAAGAGATCGTAGAAGTGATCTTACCTTGAAATGAAGGAAGATTGCTCAAGGAATCAAGTGATTCCAACAAGAACTCAAGCTTTTCAAGGTGAAAATGGAGTTTTCTCTCAAGAACAACTACGGAGCTTCTAAGGATGAGGGGCTGTGCGAAAATGATGAAGTGAGGGGCTGAGTTCAGCCTCTTAAAAGCACACTTAAGGGTAAAAAGGTCATTTGCCAAAAGGGTATAATGGTAAAAGTGTAAAAGACTAAGGTTAGGGGCATTTTGGTCATTTTGCGTCCAGATATTTCCGAACGTCATGACGACTCTGGCATACTCTCCCAAGTGTCCTGGGATGATGTGATATCAAAATTATCGGTTGGCGAGTCCCGGTAAATCCATATGTGGCTCCGTTCGTCACCCGATTTAGGATTCCGCCCGAACGAAGGTCAGGAAGTGATTTTTTCTGAAATTTTTACGAAATTTAACCAAAACGTAGAGAATCGAATTCTAAGACTTACTGTCTCGTTCACGGGTCCATCTGAGGTCTTCTGAGCAGTAAAATCATACTATCAGCGTAAAAACGCAGACCGGACTCCGTTTGAGTTTTCGACTCAAAACTTAATCGTAGCTTCCTACGATATCGTCGAGCATGACTATGGTCTCGGAATATTTTATTTCTATTCCTAAGACCTCGAATAAAATAAAGACATTAAAATACTGAAGAAATAGAAAACGTGAAAATCGGGGCGTTACAAGTAATATCTTAGAAAGGCTCAAAGACTTATCTAAGAGGATTCTCAATCCTTCTTCATAACACTTAGGATTGAAGATGTGATTCATAAGACATAAACACAAACATGAAATGTTTTGGGTTTTGAAACAATAGTTCGATAAATGGACCGGTAGTTCGGATCCAAGAAAGATCGTTCGATTGTTTCAGTCTTGTAATGATCGGGATGAGAGGGACCTTGAGGCTGTGCAGGTATGGGACTGTATAGTTGAAGGAATCCTGAGGCTGTGCAGGTATGGGACTGTATAGTTGAAGAAAGGCTTATAAGAATTGATTGGTACTACCTATACCAACAAGATTCGTCTTCTTTTCGGAAGCCCAGAACATAAGAACTCCATAGTTAAGCGTGCTTGATTTGGAGAAATTGTAGGATGGGTGACCTTCTAGGAAGTTTCCCAGAAAGTGTGTGAGTGAGGACAAAGCACGCTGAAAAGACCTGTGTTGGTTTGTGGGGATAGTCGGCAATTTTGGAAACAGTCCGGATCATTCCAAAGGAATCACGAGATTTATCTGATGGATAAAAGACGTCAATACACTTAAAATCATGTAAGAACTCTTAATGAGAAGATTTCTAAGGAATCACGAGGTGTATTCTGTGAATAAGTATAAACACTTGATATCTGTGAAAGCCTTGTAACGGCAACATTCCTGTGGAATGATGAGATTTATCCGGTGGATAAAAGTTTTATAAATACAAAGACACGTATAGTTCCTAAGGAAGAGAACCTTAGTGAACCTTGAGGTTTATCCGATGGATAGACATTGCTATATCGCATCTGCTTTATGTAAGCACTGGCATTTCATTTGCAAAGTTGTAAGGCCTTCAGCCTAGGAGTTGAGCTTACACCTTGATGCGGGTGCGAATCTTACGGTGACGATCTTCAATGGTCTTTGGAGGTATCAGGGTTGGAAGGGCCGACATGTGACCAGTTGATAGCTCTTCTGTGTCATGGTGAATCCGAGCAATACACTGATATCCTCTACTAGATGCCATACTTTTCATCTTTGGTCGAGAGTGTTTCCGTAAAGCCAGATACGTGCACGTTACATTTGTTGTAGCATCTTGCCCATGGCTGGCAATAACAGGAACATGTCCTCCCATTCATTCTCTCCAACGATTTGTTAGCTCCATGGAGTAGGGATCATAGTTTTACTCTTGTTGCGTATGGCATTGACTCATGTACATCGCATTGCATTGTATGGCTGTTGATGATTACATTTGCTTATTGTACATCACCATTTTGCTTTCAAAGATGTCTTATACTGCTAATTGATTAATATGATATATTGCGATTTATGGCATGCTTGTTAGACATGTTGTTACCTGGTGTGTTGTTCTATGTTACTCCCGCTGTTGTGCTGTGTTGATACTACATATGTTCATATGTTGTTTTGGGTTTCGTGCATGTATTTATCGCGTTTAAATCCATATATTGGTTACTCACCTTTGCCTGTACATGTTGGACACCCTGTTGTATTTTTGGATACGTGTACAGATACTTCTCAACGAACATTTGGGTCACTTCAAGACCCTGTAGCTTATGTTTCTCGATGCCGACGACGAAGATGTGTGGACTGTCGACAACGAGACCCTGTTTCATTGGTACGATGTATACTAGGTAGTAGGCTCTATTGTCCGTAGAGTTCTTTTATCAAACAAGCTCTTAGGATTTTAATGTACTATATTGAGAAAATAAGTGTATGTGGTTTTGAAAACCTCTATATAGTTTGGAACTTCTGTAAGAAAGACAATTTCAGGAAAACTTATATTTGATGATTTAGGATTTGTGAATAAACCCAGTTCATGTGTGTTGTTAAGTATAATGTGATTTCATTACTGTGATGTGTGTATTACTTTCTGAAGCATTATGCCGAAAACTTTTTACACTCGAGTTTTCTAATTTAAAGTAAATTATTCTTTTTCCGAAAGCAACCAGCAATTCTCTTTTAAAATTTAATTCCGCACGTGTTCTTCATGTAATGCCCAAGGGGGGGTGTTACAGTTTATGCAGACGATGACGAGCAGTTCGGAGAGGAGTGACTCTGAGGAGCCACCACTTATAGTTAGGGCCTTCAGCTTAGTTATTTATTTCTTTTTAGTTTTACAGTTGTATTCCGAACATGTTTTCGGAACGGTTGTACCAGCTCTAAATTGTGACATCGGGGTTGGGTTTTAATTATGTTGATGTTTTCTTTATCGTTTTAAGTATTGAATTAATATTTTCCGCATTTGAGAACTAGTTTATGTGGTACGTACCTTTTCTACCCGTGAACCTTTTTAATAAAAGTTTCGTGTTTTAATTTTTATTTGTATAAAATTTAATATTATTAGTTATATTTAATGCAATTATAACATGCGGGGTAGAAGGGTGTCACAGACGCTGATCAGAACTGTTCTTTCACGTTTTTGCACGTTCTGAGCTTGTTCTAAGGCCAAATTGTCCCAAATTTGAACCGTGGCTTCCTCAACACACAAGGAACATAATTAAGCCATTAAACATGCTTAATTAATGTCCCACACCTTAATCAAGAAAATGGGGTGTTACATACTTACGCTTGTATATATTTCTTTAGTGTTCTTAGCAGAGTAACTTCATTGTATGTGTGCTTTTCTTTTGTTTCCGCTTTTACCTTTCCACTTCGCTTCGTTTTCTTAATAAAGCGCGCTAACGTTTATATACACTTAAGGCTTAGTTAATACTAAGGTTCTTTAATGGGACAGCTGGTTGTCTCATAGGCCGTCGATAATCACCCACCACTGTACCAACGGCCTAGCCGTCAATAATAACCTAAGCACCTGGCCGTCGGTAATCACCTAACCCTGATCTTCAACCTATTACCAAGGGCTTGACTTTCGGTTCATGCCTTTACCCTTACCGACGACTAGTCGTCGGTACAAATAATTTATTTTTTAAAAAAAATTATATTTTAATTAATTAAAATAATTTATTTAATTATATTTTTATAATTATTAAATAATTTTTTTTGTTATTAATTATTTAAAAATATTAATTAAATAAGTAGTTCAAAATAAATATAAAAATAACATTAAAGAAATTAAAATTATATCCAAATGATAAATAACATATGTTCTTCCAATACATAGAAATATAAATAAAAAAACTAACATGAAAATCTAATAACCTCTATTATAATGAGGAGGAGACCGGATGTAACACCCTGCTTTTTCACTTCTATGTATATACGTGTTAATACTTACTTATAGATGTTTGCATATGTTGTTTTTGCTTGTTTTTGGTGCATAAGTTCATAGTTGTAATAGTTCAGCCTTTATAATAATCAATCCATCCGAGTCTAAATAACCTGTTTCACAGTTTTGGCCATATCTTGAGTTCTAGACATCCTATCAAGATGATCTAGGATGCGTTGGAAAGCTTAGAAGATTACCTACAAGTCTTATTCAGGTGTCGACGCCAAAAACACATTTTCTGAAAGGGAAATCGATTTGGGAAATCGATTTTCAGGTGAAGAAATCGATTTGGGAAATCGATTTCCAGAAAGTGGAAATCGATTGTTTGAAGGGCAAAATAGATTTCTTTGATAAGAAAATCGATTTGGCCAATGTAAAATCGATTTCCATGGTTGTGGAATCGATTCCCATGCGTGTCAGAGCTTGTGTACGTGTTTGGGTTACCGGGCTATGCTGTGTACGACCCATTCGTCCTAAAACGTCCCTAACAGTTATATATACATAGCGTATGACCTAAACCTAGTATCCACACCCTATTGTGCACACTTTTTACCTCTTCTCATCCCTAAGAGCTCTAATTGATCTCTTGCCCTAGGAAATCCAAAGGTCGAATCCTGCTTTGGTGTTCTTCATCAAGAACACGCCGTTGTTTGGCTAGTCTATCCCTGCTGCTAGAGTTAATCTTCTAAGTTAGGAACCAAGGTGAGTTTCTAATCCTATATTTGTTTTCCCTTTCAATCCTTAACTTAAAGATCGACTCTGCTTTCCAGTGTTGCGATCGTGACCAAGTGCTGAACCCGTAAGAAGGAACCGTAGCAAAACTTGCTCTATTCTCTTTCCCTTAGGCTGTGAATCGTCATACCAGGTATGGGGGGAGAAAATGGGTCATGAATATGTGGTTTTTTGGATAGGTTAAGATGAAGGGGTTAACCCATGACCCCTATGTATGCCTACGTGTGCCTATGAATGTTGTTATGTTGTTTTTTGGCTATATGAATATTGATTGATGAATAATCTGATGTTATAACCTTTTTATAACTATGAATTCATGATTTATTATGATTGTTGATGAATTGATGATGATGAGCATGTTGTTTATGCCATGATATGGTGTTTTGTTAACCTTATACTATAAGAACATAGTTATAGGGAGAAAATAAATAGGCAATGTGAGATTGATGACCAAGGATTAGTTTGAGAACCCTTAGGTTATGATTTATGAGTGTTGGACTAATCAAATTGGTGATAAATAGCTTAGGCTCGAATGATATGTTAATTAGAAAACGTAGACTGGTCCGATAGCGGAGGAAACCCGCTGCTGTATGATCTAACACCCAGAAATCGATTTCCAGCACATGGAAATCGATTTGAATCGACCAAGAATCGATTTCCAGGGTGTGGAAATCGATTTGGCCTTGTAGAAATCGATTTCTAGAATCGATTTTCCCTTGTTCAAAATCGATTGGGGAAATCGATTTGAACATGTTGAAATCGATTTCCAGAGATTGGAAATCGATTTGAAGACTTGAGAAATCGATTCCAGAGAATGGAAATCGATTCTCACGTGCCCAGGAGCAGTTTTGACCCCTTATGCTTGATGGATAGTGTTATGTAGGCTTGTTATAATCTTAATAAGATATGAATTGTGGTTTAGATATCAAGATGAAGTTATGATTTTAATAAGATATGAATTGTGGCTTAGATATTAAGATTAAGTTATAATCTTAATAAATATATGACTTGAGATGTAAATATTAAGGTTAAGTTATAATCTTAATAAAATATGGATTGAGGGTTTAGATAATAAGATTAAGTATAATACTTAATAAAGATAATGTTAAGTTAAGACTTAACAAAGAGAACAATTAGTCAGACGATGATGTTATTGGTAACGACGCAATGTTACCGATGTTGTTGGTTAAATCATTCTTGATGCTTATTGGTCAAGTTTGATGTTGTTAAATCATTCTTGATGCTTATTGGTCAAGTTTGATGTTGATAAATCATCTTTGATGCTTGTTGGTCAAAGTTGATAGCCATGTAATGGCATGATGGTGGATGGTTGGACATGTGTTTGCATGTTGTTGAGCATAGCATGCATCATACGTTGACGTTGATATGTTGGGTGGAAAGCAAACGATGAATTGCGATAGTGGAGGCCACGATGGGTGTTATCCCGGCCTTGCGGGTACATTGGGTAGGGAAATTCCGGGTGACATGGGCTAGCTACCTATTGTCGGAGTGACCTAAAGGATAAGCTTGAGTACCCTGACTAGCCACTATAAGTTATCAGGATTAGTGAGAGTGTTCGGGGATGGCCCATGGTTTGGCATATCATCCACATTGATAACCGGACATGTACTCCTAATCGTCTTTCCAGAGTTAGAGTTGTTGGCCACATGCATACGGAGTAGTGATGTTGCATTCGCATTGACATACATCTTTGATATATATATATATATATATATATATATATATATATATATATATATATATATATATATATATATATATATATATATATATATATGATTATACATGTGTTGATTGATGTATGTTGTATGTCATCTTAATTACTATTCCATTCCGTTTACATATATTTATGATCGTATTTCTCACCCCCATCTTTTGTTGTTCTTGTGCATATGATGTTGCATGTGCAGAGGAGGGTGAGCATGCTAACGAGGAGTGATCCAGTGGAGATCTCTCTTAGTAGTAGTAGTTAGGTTTTATGTTCAGTTATTTAGTTTTATTCCGATGTATTATCGGTATATGTATACCAACTCTGATTATGTGACATCGGGTTTCGGGTTTTGTTTATGTTAACATTTTTTTGCAGTTGTTTTATGTTTAAAACGTTTTCGGATCATGTGGTACTTGCTATCTTTTATGTTAAAGTTTTATTTAACTTGCATGCTTTATTTTATTTTATCGTATGCGGGGTAGCGGGTGTCACACCGTATAAGATCAACGAATGAGTCCTCGTCATCTTCGTCCTCGATGCGACGGGTCGGCTGATCAGGATGGGGTCTACTGCTAGGGGGTTGTTGCTGCATTTGTTGTATGGTCTTTAGCATTTGCTGCATCGACACCTTCATCCGACGCTCACGCTTCTCGGCACGCCGCTCAGACTCAACTTGTCTCCGCCTCAGCTCAGCAATCTCCTGATCAGTTCAGCGACTAGCTCCGATGGATGCTTTGGTGCTGATATCCAAACACGAAGACCCTTTCAGATAGTTACCGGAAAGGTCTCCTACACCATATAGACGACTCTTCTTCTTGCCGCCAACAACCATACAAGTTACAATGGTTGAATGATTGTGGTGAAGTGAAGGTGAACAAGCAAGTAATGGTCAATTTTTCTATTGGCAAATATACTGATGATGTTCTATGTGATGTGGTGCCTATGCAAGCAGGGCAAATTTTGTTGGGAAGGCCTTGGCAGTATGATAGAAAGGTCATTCATGATAGCTTAAAGAATAAATAATCATTTGTAAAAGATGGAAAGTCCATTACACTTGCTCCTTTGACTCCATCACAAATGCATGAAGATCAAATGAAGCTTTATAGAGAGAGCGAGCAAAAGAAAGAAAATAGTGGAGGGAGCTCAAAAGAAAAAAAGAATGAAAAAAAAATATTTCCCAAGAAAATAAAAAAGAAGAGAGTGATGATAAAAATCAAAAGCAAGTATCACACTTTTATTAAAAAGGGAGTGAAGTGAGGACTGTCCTTTTATCAAAAAGGCCAATGTTTGTACTCTTGTACAAAGAAGCCCACCTTATCATTAATAACCTTAACAAATATCTTCCTAGTGTTTGTGTTTCCTTGTTGTAGGAATATGAAGATGTCTTTCCAGAAGAAGCACCTATTGGATTGCCACCAATCAGAGGCATTTAGCATCAAATAGACTTTATACCTGGATCTTTTATTCCCAACAAGCAAGCTTATAGAACGAACCCAGAGGAGACAAAGGAGATTCAAAAGAAAGTTGAGGATTTGCTTGCCAAAGGATGGGTGAGAGAAAACATGAGTCCGTGTGTAGTTACCAGCCATACTTGTGCCTACAAAGGATGGCTTGTGGAGAATGTGTACTGATTGTAGAGCTGTCAACAACATCACAGTAAAGTATAGAGACCTCATGATTCCTAGTCTAGATGATATGTTGGATGAGCTGCATGGATCTGTCATTTTCTCAAAAATTAATTTGAAAAGCGGTTATCACTAAATAAGAATGAAAGAAGGAGATGAGTGGAAAACCGTTTTTAAAACAAAACTTGGATTGTATGAATGGCTAGTCATATCGTTTGGGCTAACAAATGCATTTAAATATGTGTTATTAAATCTTGAATCTAGCATAATGTATTGAACGAAAAATCTAGAATTAATCAGCATCTGAAGATGCACTCAAATATACCCTCCTAATTCTGACTCCGAACAAGTTATCTAATGAGATAAAACAATCAGAGTAGAAAATTTATGGATGATGCATACACTTTTTTATACTATTTCTTAATCATATTATCCCATAGAACAATATGTATATGGAGATAAAAATTTGCCAATCTCAAAGAGGTATAATGTGATGTCGATATTGAAGATTAGATTTTTACTGGTCATATTTATACTTTTATTCTTTTTTATTAACATATTTCTACTTTTCTACCCGGATGGTTGCACTTTTCATTTCATCAAAATAAAATGCAAATTTTCTTGAAATTTAATAAGCTAAACATTGTATGAAATTAATATAAGATAAATTTGGAAGAAGTAACATAATACTAATGTATCATTTTCAAAGTAAATAAATCGATTTTATTAGACGAAAGTTGTAGGTGGAGCAAGATGGACCGATATTGCTTTGTCATTAAATTAGCAGGACCACAATGAGGCTTCTCTCGGTCACATTCTCTCTAAGCTTAGCACTTGCAAAGGGTATGCTTCACAAAACCTCACCACGTTCATCTCACGTGGCACTCCAAGTAATGGCAGGGATCCACGACCGGTGCCACACTGGCACAATTGTCTTCTTTAACGGTATAGATGGCAAAACGGATCAGACCTGACGGGTCAGCCTATATAATCCATCAGATTTGATAAGATTGGTTCACATTTATAACCTATTATAACCTGCACAACTCGTCCTGCATAACTCGCTGGTTGTGACAGATCAACCCATATGTGAGGTGGGTCAACTTGTCGAATCCTTAATTTTTTTTTAAACCTATTTACTAATTTAAATTTCACTCCTCAAAAATTGTAAATTCTATCTAATCCAATCAAATTATAGCTAGGCATAAATCACATTCTTTTACATTTTGGGTACCATATATAAATTGAAAGGTGATCTTATAACCGTCTTGAAAACTGAGAAAGATAAATTGAAATCATCGCTCAGCAGGCAGCATATGTAATTTTTCAATTTTTTAATTTCTACTTTTATTTTTATTTTTTAGGCGGGTTGATCCGCCAACCCATCATAAAACAGGATGATTTAACATTTTCAACTCATATTCAAGAAATGCACTAACCTACCCAACCCCAATTTAGAGGGTTGCTGGTGGGGCAGGATGGACGGGTTGTCCTATTCTGCCTTCTCTAGTACTTTTTCCATCTTATTTTATTTGTTTCATTTGAAATATTATATTGTATCAAATTAGTTGTTCCTTTAGAAAATCAAGAAGTATTAATTACTTTTTTTTCCAAAAATATCCCTTGTATTGCAATCAATCTATATTAATGAGTTTATTTTATCAAGAAGTATAGTAGTTGATGAGTAATTACAATTATCCAACTATATAATTTAAATATGGGTATTCTAGTCAAAGAGTGTCGTTTTTTTTTTAAATCTTAAGAAATTTAATCATTTTTTTAAGAGATATATAAATCAAATGGGACAAATAAAATATAACGGAGGGAGTTCCAACTAACTTTCTAGCTCTTGCATCAGTTAGACAACTTATTGCATTGTTGCGCATATTCATCTAATTTTCAGATTTTGAAAGTTGCTTTCAGATTTTGAAAGTTGCTTAACATCAGCATCACTCTGAATTTCAGCTACGACGTCAATATTCTGTTTTACTTATAGAGCACCACAATAATGGTTCCCACCTATGCTATTTAATTTAATGCTAAAAGTTATCCCAGAGGAAGACAGGTGGCACTTGGAAGAAGGAAAAAGTCACATGCATCACATTTTCAAGTATGATTTTTTTTTTTAAAAGTGACTAATCTGTGTCGGCGAATCTGTTAGATATATAAGATGAGTTTTTTCTTTCCAATCAGATTTTTTTCATACGCAAGAGTCAGGATTCAAATCCCTGACCACTTGGTTAAGATATCCGAATCTCTTATCACTCGGATCAATTATATATTGACCATTTTTATATATACTTAGCATCTTTAATGTTATTAGTAAAATTGGCAAACAAAATTCAACAATAATATTTATGTATACTTGTAATGAAAACGTAGCAAGTTAAAGGATATTTATGTAAATCACAACTAAGGATATATGATCATAGTTGAGCATAACATTTTATGTTTTGGAACTCAATTATTAAAAGGATTCGACTACATCCAGCGATGATGAGACGCTTAGCATTCCTAACCATTAGCACAAAAAAAAAATTTCTAACCATTAGATGTATAATCTTGTGAAAAATATTAGTAACACACTCTCTTTCCAATACACTCTTTCCTATTGGTTGAAATTCATGTGGGTCCTAAAAAATTCAAGTGGGACCTACATGAATTAGTAGGACTCATATGAATTTCAACCAATATCAGAGTGTGTGTTGGAAAGAAGTCCTAAAGAATGTATTGCTCGCACTCCTCATAACCTTTTACCAATATGATATTGAAAGAGTTGGTAATGTGATTCTCCCCCAAGAAAAAGGATACAAGTTCAATTCCTGGAGTCGTCCATTTGAAAGGCAGCCCAACCTCGTGTCTAAAAAATGGAACGTCCGTTGCTGCCAAACCGGGGATTAATCTCATAGCAGGTCCAAAAGACCGAAGCTATGGGGACATCCCGATTGACCTACTGAAAAGCCAAAGGCCCTAATTACGATGGGTTCCGAACAAAAAAAAAAAGATGTACAACCTTTTTTTAGATTAGTAATTAGTAACTATTTCACTAGTTTAATTGAAAAGAATTTAAAGAATTTGTCTAATGATTTGCTCTATATGCATTTTTGTAATGAATCAAAACATACAAAAAGTAAAAAGTAAAATATGTAATACATTTGGAACTTAAAAAACTTAAATTTTTATTTAATACTTTTTTGTTTATTTGATCATTTTTACCAAAATCTTAATTTAATTGAGTTTCTGATACACACAATCACTTAACATTTCTTTCTTTTTATGTCTTCAATCGTGAGACTAATCCTTGAAGCGAAGGTGGTGGTTAGGTAAAGTTCTTCTTAAGTGGCAATTTGAGGATTAGAACCTGATATTACAAGAAAAAGTCGTTTGGAATGACAATACACTTCTATTGCGACCAACCAATATTGGGTTCCACTTAGCATTTCTAGTAGCAATCTCCTAATTAAAACTATACTTTTATAAAACCTTTTTACATTCTTCGTTAAACCATTCTTCATGTGCAGCCAATGTGCCATGTAAAGAATCGCAGATAATGATTATGGTGACATTGCCAAGAAAAGGATGCCAATCATATTGTTTTACTCAACTTTCTACAGTTAGTGAACTGCTGTTCATCCTTGATCACCCTTGCACACTTGCTATGCCCCTTTCAACACGCGACCTTCTTTCCTTTCTATCCTATACCTTTTTGGTTAATATAGATTAACTTCCTATGTCCTAACTCTAATCTTCCACTCTTTCTTACTGTTAAACAACATATGGACATCACCTCCCAAAACCTTAGAATATATTGGAAATCAAGCTTGGATCATTGGTTCTGCACTTCTTGATGGCCTATTTGAGCTGCGTCAACTAGAGGACTCTGAGGAGCTGTAGGACACTCCAATCTTTTTTAACGCATTTGATACAAAGGTGCTTGTGCTACAAGATCTAATGGAGCTGTCAGAGTCTGGCACTCCGGTGTTCAAAAATGGGGGTTGATTTGGTGCAGGAACATCTACATTTGAATTGCTTAACATGCATACAACTTGGTCCATTTTTGGCCTCAGTGAAGGAGAAGCTTGTGTGCAAAGCAATCCAATGTGAAACACCCTTGATGCTTCAGTTGCAGGAAAATCATCTCCCAAACAAGAATCAACAGCTTCAGCCAGTGTGTTTGATCGGTAAAATTTCCAAACCTGGTGCCAAAAAGACAATTTTCCACTTTGGTAATCACTAACAAAAGGCGTTGTAACCAGTAGCTCAAATAAATTACCAATGAGGTTTATTTCAAGTGTTATTATGCAAATTAGGCACAGGTCTTACTGTTTGTAGAAGGGAACCTGAGTCTTCTCTCAAGACATTATTCCTCCTGCCACATACAATCTCCAGAACAAGCACTCCAAAACTATAGACATCAGCTTTATCCGTAAGTTGTCCTCGAATTAGGTACTCGGGAGCCATGTAACCTCTGCTCCAAAAATGAAAAACGACTAAGGAACCTATTATAGAAATAAAAATAACTACAGTAGTTTTAAGTAACAGTTCAAGCTTTTGTGTTTAATGGTTTCTTTACATGGTATGAGTGCCTTTTCACACGAGGGGTGTACTAAAAATATAAATTTAAAAGACTGATCTTGACCCTAATCTTAAAGACTTCAAACTCAAAGGGCTTATGTATAAGAGAGCCTGGTCCTGAAAGAGAAATGAAGCAAAACTTATGGAGTTTTTACCTACCTAACATTTTTAAATTGAATTGCTTCTTAAAAGAACCAGTAGATTGCAGGAACTGCAATGCTTATTTAGAAATGTATGTACATTGTACAGTTACTTGAATGTATAATATCATATGCTAGAACTAAGGACTTACAGTGTTCCAGCAATTCCTGTGCTCAAATGTGTTTTATCTGCCGCAAAACACCGGGCAAGGCCAAAATCTGCAATCTTAGGAGTGAGATTCTCGTCCAGCAGAACATTGCTGCTTTTTATGTCTCTATGGATGATTCTTACTTCAGAGCCTCCATGCAGATATGCAAGCCCTTCTGCTGTTCCAAGAATGATATCAAACCGCTGCTTCCATTTTAGAATATGAGTTTTGTTCTTTTCTGCAAAGCAGATTAGTGGGTCACCTTCCTGAAACTACACATATGCATCTGATCTATCTTACCCTTCTTTCACAGCTAACATGTTGGCTGGTTGATTTTATGAAATTAAGAAATTAACCTTAACATATATTTAATAAACAAAGAGAACTTACCAAAAATAAATTGATCTAAGCTCTTGTTGGGTAGGTACTCATACACAAGGAGGCTCTCAGGGCCTTCAATGCTACAACCCAATAGTTTGACAAGGTTCTTGTGTTCAATTCCGCTAATCAAATTCACTTCATTGAAGAACTCATCTACCCATTGCCTGTTATTGAAGATCAATCTCTTAACAGCAACAACATTCCCATTTGGGAGAATACCTTTGAATACTGAACCAGCTCCTCCTTGGCCTATTTTTCTTGAAGAGTTGAAATAATCTGTGGCCTTCTCAAGAGTTTCGTATTTGTAATTCAAGCTTGATTTGCTTATGGAAGAGGAAATCTGACCAAGATTGTTGCTTTCTGAGTGATTCAAGAGAAAAGAAATATAATATCATAAAATTATGACATAATAATTTACTTATACATAATGATAACTTCACTTTTAGAATGTTCACCTTTTTTTATCTTTGATAATTTTTTGAAGGCTGCATAAGAGGCTGAGAGAGAGATCATTATAACTGCAGCTGCTGCTAATACTGTTGCTATTTTGGTTCCTCTACTTAAAGATCCTGAACAATGGAATCTCAGGCAATGGCATCGACATAGGAGTAGAACTCACTAGTCTAACTCTTATAGTTGCGGAGGAAAAGAAATTAAAGAAATATAAGAAATAAGATTATTTTTTCACTCACTGCCATCTAAGAGCTATGATCTAGAATCTATTTAGGTCAAAGTTCACAAGTTTCATTGTGGGAGAGTTGAAAAGCATTTGATATACAACAGCGAAGGAAATTTGCAATTGCATAGTAAAAATTTTAAAAATAAAAAAGAAAAATTCCAAGGTGAGCTTCCATTTACATTTCCAAAATTATCAAGAAAATTTGAAGAATAGATAACTTAAACTAAAGCAACACACTTACTTACCATTTCCACCCTTTGATGCACCTTTTTCATTGTAGAACTTTTCTGTTGTATATCTCAAATAACACCCAGCATTCAAGGCTCTCCCTTCCTTCTTTGGCAAGCACCCTCTCACCTCCTTCCCACCTTTCCTCAAGCAATCTTTACACCCTTCACTCCCAACAGTGTTCCAGCACTGTGCCAAAGCAAAAACACCCTCAACTTCACCCACAGCAAACCCACCTCCCTTGGCCACAGCCATCATGGCCACCCTATCAATCACTTTGGCAACACTCTTCTCAAGCTTCAACCTCTCAGCTTCATCAACCACCACACCAAGCTGAGAGGTGCAGTTGACCGTATCCCTCAAAGGGTCAGTGTCCTCTGAGTAGAAGCTGTAATTGTCATAGCGAAGGAAGCATCCATCAAGGTAGATGCGAGCAGAGACAGAAGGGAGGCAGCGAGGGAGCTTGGTGCGGCTGGCAGCATAGCAGAGAAGGCAATCAGTATGAGAGAGGTCTTGGAAGCATTGTGCAAAGCCATAAATGGGAATGGCTGATCCTGAGATGTTGACAAATTGAGTGCCCCAGTTGTGGTTGGTGACCAGTTGGGAGAGGCTATCCATTTCTTTGATGAAACTTGGGATGTAGTTGGCTTTCAGTGGGGCTTTGGCTGTTCCACAATAGAGTCCAGCTTCTGAGATTCTTGGATCAGAGACTGAGCAGGGGACAGATGAGAGGTGAAAAACTATGGTGAAGAAAACCCATGATGAGTTCTTGTTGTTGTAGATGGGATTTGAGCAGTGTTTGGAACTCATTTTTGGCCCTGGTGTGATACCTTCACTGCTGCTTGTTTGTGTGAACATAGAGTTATACCTTTAAGTCTGTATGAATGTGTTTAATTTGAAGGAGGCAGGAGAGTTTGGGCTAGAAGAGAAATGTTACAATTTTTTTTTTTTTTCACGCGTGGTTACGTGATCAGAAAAATAAAAGCAATGAGATTTTATTAAGGGTACAAGATTTTTGAAATTTTGTTTTGAATTTTCTGTCTAAATATATAAGTTCTTAAGGGATTTGATGATGTCATTTTATTTTCTTCTTTTATTTAAGATGTTAAAGAAAGAAAGACAAAATTATAAAATGAATAAATATTAAATTTGATTTCTAAAATTATAGTATCATATAAATTTAATCATTCATATTATTAATATTTTAAAATGATCATTTGAATTATAAAATATAATAAATATATCCTTAATATTATTCACTTAATTTTAAATATATTCTTGACATTAACAACTTAATGTCATTATAATTTATATAAATAATAGCGAGAGAATGAATCTGATTAGTTTTTTATAATTTTAAAAATTATTTTAAAATATTAATAATATAAAAAATTAAATTAATATAATCATACAATTTGAGTATCAAATTCAATATTTACTATTTACAAAACCAGTGGGGTAAAATATTCACAGTTGTGTTTACCAAAAAAACATGTTCACAGTCGGCAACTTCAGAATTTCTTTCTCCCGTTGCTTTTTCTCGCTGTCTTCTCTCACATTTGTGGACCAGTAGGACGGTGCACACACCTAGACTTGCACTAGTTTTAGGAGATGGGTTACCTAACACATGTCGAATGTATCATTCCAAAGGAATTGCTTAACACCTTTTTCTTATAGCCTCAACATGCCACCTCATTACTTTCTATTTTATATTAATTAAAGTAATTCTATATTTTAATTATATAATTCTTAAAAGTTCATCAAATGAATCACATGAATTATCTCATAATTTTACCTTTTTCAATTATCGGAGGAAGATCACTATTATTTTTTGACTATTTTTTATTGGTGGTTCTTATATAAGAGCATCTTTAATGCTCTTCATGTAAGCAATTTACTTTATTCTTTTAAGTGAGTCATCTCAATTTTAAGCAACACAATCAATTTTCATTTCAATAGGAGTTCTTATCAACATGTTGCTTAACTCACAAATATTTTTCTTTCTCTCCAACATCTTATATTCTCTCTCTTGCATGTTGACACACAAATTGTCAAATGTTAAGCAACCCATAAGTAATGGTTGCTTATATAAGCAAATGTCCTCAATTTTAAGCAACTCATAAGCAACTCAAAATCATAGGTGTCACACCTAAATAATATTTTAATGTTATACAAGCCATTGGAGTTGCTCTAAGGACTAGTTGCTTATAAAAATAATTCTCCTTACATGTGGCATTTACATCAGCTTACTTTAATGATGCAACCCAACAAGAACTTGTCCTTAATTTTAAGAACTAGTAGCATAACCGAAATTGTTATTTTACATCTCATTCTTTACACTCAATTCTATGCTTTCATTTTAAGAAGAAAAAATATATTAAGTTTTATGTGTCGATGTGTTTGACGAAAAGCAATTTTAGGATAATTTATTTTGTTTGAGGTGAGTAAAAAAATTCACTTTTATATATTAAATTACAAAAAAGGTAAGAATTTATTTGTATAATTTGACAATTTTTTTTGTAGTTAGTTTTGCAGGGGGTGAAATAGAAGAGTGTTATTGGTTTCAAAATAATCTAATAGATTTTTAATAAGCTTCAAATTTCAAATTTCTTTAAAAATCGTTTTTTCTAATAAATTTTTTTTTTTTATAGTTTAATCAGATTTGACAAACATATCATATTAAACCCAAAATATCCACACATAAAAAACCCAAAACAATTTTTTAAAAAAAAAAGTTTTTTCCTTTGGAATATATCTTTACCAAACATACTCATGTGGACTAGTAAAACATGCACTAGTTTTAGCAAATGGGGCACATAATATAACTCATTACGTTAGAAAACACATTCAATAGCGCTTCTATGGGGAATTTAGCAGTGCTTATATGCGCTATCTATCTTCGTGCTATTAAATGGGATAATCAAAGATAGCATTTCTGAAATGTTATTGAAGGGGACCTAAGATAGCGCTTCGAAGTGCGATCTTGGGGTGTACCTAAGATATCACTTCCTAGAAAAACCGTCCCTTGTTGTGCACAAAATATAGCACTTCCTACAAGAAGGCCTATCTTAGGTCGCTTTTTATAGTTTGTTGTAACACCCTGCTTTTTCACTTCTATGTATATACACTTGCTTATAGATATTTGCATATGTTGTTTTTGCTTGTTTTTGGTGCATAAGTTCATAGTTGTAATAGTTCAGCCTTTAGAATAATCAATCCATCCGAGTCTAAATAACCTGTTTTACGGTTTTGGCCATATCTTGAGTTCTAGACATCCGATCGAGATGATCTAGGATGCGTTGGAAAGCTTAGAGGATTACCTACAAGTCTTATTCAGGTGTCGATTCCAAAAACACGTTTTCTGAAAGGGAAATCGATTTGGAAAATCGATTTCCAGGTGAAGAAATCGATTTCCAGAAAGTGAAAATCGATTGTTTGAAGGGCAAAATCGATTTCTTTGATAAGAAAATCGATTTGGCCAATCGATTTCCATGGATGTTGAAATCGATTTGCATGCGTGTCAGAGCTTGTGTACGCGTTTGGGTTACTGGGCTATGCTGTGTACGGCCCATTCGTCCTAAAACGTCCCTAACAGTTATATATACCTATCATATGACCTAAACCTAGCATCCACACCCTATTGTACACACTTTTTGCCTCTTCTCATCCCTAAGAGCTCTAATTGATCTCTTGCTCTAGAAAACCCAAAGGACGAATCCTGTTTTGGTGTTCTTCGTCAAGAACACGCCGTTGTTTGGCTAGTCTATCCCTGCTGCTAGAGTTAATCTCCTAAGTTAGAAACCAAGGTGAGTTTCTAATCCTAGATTTGTTTTCCCTTTTAATTCTTAACTTAAGGATCGACTCTGCTTTCCAGTGTTGCGATCGTGATCAAGTGCTGAATCCGTAAGAAGGAACCGTAGCAGAACTTGGCTTTGTTCTCTTTCCCTTAGGCTGTGAATCGTCATACCAGGTATGGGGGGAGAAAATTGGTCATGAGTATGTTTGGGATAGGTTAAGATGAAGGGGTTAACCCATGACCCCTATATGTTTGTCTATATGCATTGTAAGTGCCTATGAATGTTCTTCTGTTGTTTTCTGACTATATGAGTATTGATTGATGTATAATCTGATGTCACAATATGTTTATAACTATAAGTACATGATTATTATGATTGTTGATGAATTGATGATGATGAACATCTTGTTTATGCCATGATATGGTGTTTTGTTAACCTTATGCTATCAGAACATAGTTATAGGGAGAAAATAAATAGGCAATGTGAGATTGATGACCAAGGATTAGTTTGAGAACCCTTAGGTTATGATTTATGAGTGTTGGACTAATCAAATTGGTGATAAATAGCTTAGGCTCGAATGATATGATAATTAGAGAACGTAGACTGGTCTGATAGAGGAGGAAACCTGCTGCTGTATGATCTGACACCCAGAAATCGATTTCCAGCACATGGAAATCGATTTGCATCGACCAAGAATCGATTTCCAGAGCGTGGAAATCGATTTGGCCTTGTAGAAATCGATTTCTATAATCGATTTTCCCTTGTTCAAAATCGATTTGGGAAATCAATTTGAACATGTTGAAATCGATTTCCAGAGATTGGAAATCGATTTGAAGACTTGAGAAATCGATTCCAGAGAATGAAAATCGATTCTCACGTGACCAGGAGCAGTTTTGACCCCTTATGCTTAATGGATATTGTTATGTAGGCTTGTTATAATCTTAATAAATATATGACTGGAGGTTTAAATATTAAGGTTAAGTTATAATCTTAATAAGATGAGAATTGTGGTTTAGGTATTAAGATTAAGTTACAATCCTAATAAATATATGACTTGAGGTTTAAATATTAAGGCTAAGTTATAATCTTAATAAGATATGAATTAAGGTTTAGATAATAAGATTAAGTATAATACTTAACAAAGATAATGTTAAGTTAAGACTTAACAAAGAGAACAATTAATAAGACGAAGATGTTATTGGTAACGACGTACTGTTACCGATGTTGTTGGTTAAATCACTCTTGATGCTTATTGGTCAAGTTTGATGGTGATAAATCATCTTTGATGCTTGTTGGTCAAAGTTGATAGCCATGTAAGAGTACACAGAAGAGAACACAACAGACACATACCCCGGCCTGTAGGACAGACCGGCTCTGATACCACTAAATGTGACACCCGCTACCCCGCATACGATAAAATAAAATAAAGCATGCAAGTTAAATAAAATTTTAACATAAAAGGTAGCAAGTACCACATGATCCGAAAACATTTTAAACATAAAACAACTGTGGAAAAACATTAATCATAAACGAAACCCGAAACCCGATGCCACATAATCAGAGTTGGTATACATATACCGATAACACATCGGAATAAAACTAAACAAATGAATGTAAATCCTCTCTACTACTACTAAGAGAGATCTTCACGGGATCACTCCTCGTCAGCATGCTCACCCTCCTCTGCACATGCAACATCATATGCACAAGAACAACAAAGGATGGGGGTGAGAAATACGATCATAAATATATGTAAACGGAATGGAATAGTAATTAAGATGACATACAACATACATCAATCAACACATGTATAATCAATATATATATATATATATATATGTCAAGGATGCATGTCAATGCGAATGCAACATCACTACTCCGTATGCATGTGGCCAACAGCTATAACTTTGGAAAGACGATTAGGAGTACATGTCCGGTTATCAACGTGGATGTTATGCCAGACCGTGGGCCATCCCCGAACACTCTCACTAATCCTGATAACGTATAGTGGCTAGTCAGGGTACTCAAGCTTATCCTTTAGGTCACTCCGACAATAGGTAGCTAGCCCATGTCACCTGGAATTTCCCTACCCAATGTACCCGCAAGGCCGGGATAACACCCATCGTGGCCTCCACTATCGCGATTCATCGTTTGCTTTCCACTCAACATATCCATGTCAACGCATGATGCATGTTATGCTCAACAACATGCAAACACATGTCCAACCATCCACCATCAACACCATTATATGGCTATCAACTTTGACCAACAAGCATCAAAGATGATTTATCAACATCAAACTTGACCAATAAGCATCAAGGATGATTTAACCAACAACATCGGTAACCGTACGTCGTTACCAATAGCATCATCGTCTTATTAATTGTTCTCCTTGTTAAGTCTTATCTTAACATCATCTTCATTAAGTATTATACTTAATCTTATTATCTAAGCCTCAATTCATATCTTATTAAGATTATAACTTAATCCTAATATTTAAACCTCAAGTCATATAGTTATTAAGATAATAAATTAATCTCAATATCTAAACCTCAATTCATATTTTATTAAGATTATAACTTAATCTTAATATTTAAACCTCAAGTCATATATTTATTAAGATTATAACTTAATCTTAATATCTGAACCACAATTCATATCTTATTAAGATTATAACTTATTCTTAATATTTAAACCTCAAGTCATATGTTCATTAAGATTGTAACTTAATCTTCATAACACTATCTATCAAGCATAAGGGGTCAAAACTGTTCCTGGGCACGTGAGAATCGATTTCCATTCTCTGGAATCGATTTCTCAAGTCTTCAAAATCGATTTCCAATCTCTGAAAATCGATTTCAGCATGTTCAAATCGATTTCCCCAATCGATTTTGAACAAGGGAAAATCGATTCTAAAAATCGATTTCTACAAGGCCAAATCGATTTCCACGCTCTGGAAATCGATTCTTGGTCGATTCAAATCGATTTCCATGTGCTGGAAATCGATTTCTGGGTGTCAATTCATACAGCAGTGGGTTTCCTCCGCTACAGACCAGTCTACGTTCTCTAATTAGCAGATCATTCGAGACTAAGCTATTTATCATCAATTTGATTAGTTCAACACTCATGAATCATAACCTAAGGGTTCTCAAACTAATCCTTGGTCATCAATCTCACATTGCCTATTTATTTTCTCCCTATAACTATGTTCTAATAGTATAGGATTAACAAAACACCATATCATGGCATAAACAACATGTTCATCATCATCAATTCATCAACATTCATAATAATCATGTACTCATAGTTGTAAACATGTTATGACATCAGATTATTCATCAATCAATATTCGTACAGCCAGAAAACAACATAACAACATTCATAGGCACTTACAATGCATATAGGCAAACATATAGGGGTCATGGGTTAACCCCTTCATCTTAACCTATCCCAAAACCCACATACTCATGACCAATTTTCTCCCCCCATACCTGGTATGACGATTCACAGCCTAAGGGAAAGAGAACAAAGCCAAGTTCTGCTACGGTTCCTTCTTACGGGTTCAGCACTTGATCACGATCGCAATACTGGAAAGCAGAGTCGATCCTTAAGTTAAGGATTAAAAGGGAAAACAAAACTAGGATTAGAAACTCACCTTGGTTTCTAACTTAGGAGATTAACTCTAGCAGCAGGGATAGACTAGCCAAACAACGGCGTGTTCTTGACGAAGAACACCCAAGCAGGATTCGTCCTTTGGGTTTTCTAGAGCGAGAGATCAATTAGAGCTCTTAGGGATGAGAAGAGGCAAAAAGTGTGTACAATAGGGTGTGGATACTGGGTTTAGGTCATACGCTATGTATATATAGCTGTTAGGGACGTTTTAGGACGAATGGGCCGTACACAGCATAGCCCAGTAACCCGAACGCGTACACAAGCTCTGACACGCATGAAAATCGATTTCAACATCCATGGAAATCGATTTTTCTTTGGCCAAATCGATTTTCTTATCAAAGAAATCGATTTTGCCCTTCAAAGAATCGATTTCTTCCTTCTGGAAATCGATTTCTTCACCTGGAAATCGGTTTCCCAAATCGATTTCCCAAATCGATTTTCCAATCGATTTTGGCATTGAGACCTGAATAAAACCTGTAGGCAATCCTCTAAGCTTTCCAACGCATCCTAGATCATCTCGATCGGATGTCTAGAACTCAAGATATGGCCAAAACCGTGAAACAGGTTATATAGACTCGGATGAATTGATTATTCTAAAGGCTAAACTATTACAACTATGAACTTATGCACCAAAAACAAGCAAAAACGACATATGCAAGCATCTATAAGCAAGTATCAATACATATATACATAGAAGTGAAAGAGCAGGGTGTTACAATCCGTGTTTTCCCCACCTTGGTGAACAAGTGCAGAATCTTTGAGGAAGACTACAAGTCCAGATTTTCTCAGTTCAGGAGTTCTGGTCCCCAAGGTAGCAAGAGGACGACCCAACAGGACAAAGGAAAACAACAGTTGGCACCAGTTGGTCGTGGATTCAAGTTCGCCAGCAAGAAATCTCAGTATACATCGGGACCAGCCAGTGGCGGAGGGTTTGCCTCTTCTAGGCCAATCAGGTGTGGCAAGTGTGGTAAGGAGCACCTTACTCGTGACTGCAAGGAGACAGACATCATCTGCTTCAAGTGTGGGAAGCCTGGTCATATCAGTAAGGATTGTAGTGGAGCAAAGATGGAGCCACAGAGTGCCAGCAAAAGTTCTCAAGCCAATCGACTGAGGACAAGTGGAAGAGTCTTCACTCTCAGTGGAGCTGAAGCCTTAGAATCTGAAGACCTGATTCAAGGTAAGTGCCTCATCAAAGGGACTCCTTTAATAGTGTTGTTTGATTCGGGTGCGTCGCATTCCTTTATATCACATGACTGTGTTGAGTACCTTAGATTACCTGTTGCCCAACTTGAATATGATCTAGTTGTTGCTACCCCTACCAATAAGCCTGTTGTTACCTCACATATTTGTAAAGGTTGTTCCATTGTTATTGATGATAGAAATTTTATAGTTGATCTTATATGCTTACCCCTTAAACAACTTGATGTTATTCTTGGTATGGACTAGTTATCTGCCAATCATGTCCTTTTAAATTGCTTTGATAAAACTGTTGTTTTTGGAACTGTTGTCGATCCTAAGGATCCGAGTTTTCTGACTGCCAACCAAGTCAAGGCTTCTATTAGAGAAGAAGCCCAAGTATACATGATCTTATCTTCCCTGGAAGTAGAGAGAAAGGCTGAGGTTAAGGATATGCCAGTTGTGAGAGAGTTCCTAGAAGTTTTTCCTGAGGATATTTATAGTTTGCCACCTGAGAGAGAGGTTGAGTTTAGCATAGACTTAGTGGCAGGTACAGGACCTATATCCATAGCACCATACAGGATGTCCCCTCTAGAACTAGCTGAGTTGAAGAAACAGTTAGAGGAATTGCTCTAGAAGCAGTTTGTTAGGCCTAGTGTGTCTCCGTGGGGAGCGCCAGTGTTGTTAGTGAGGAAGAAAGATGGCAGCATGAGGTTGTGTGTCGATTACTGACAGCTCAACAAGGTGACTATTAAGAATATGTATCCTCTTCCTAGGATAGATGACCTTATGGACCAACTGATAGGAGCTTGTGTGTTTTCTAAGATAGATTTGAGATCAGGCTATCACCAAATTCGGGTCAAGTCTGAGGACATTCCAAAGACTGCGTTCAGAACGCGCTATGGCCATTATGAGTATCTAGTTATGCCTTTTGGTGTGACTAATGCCCCTGCTGTGTTCATGGACTACATGAACAAGATCTTCCATCCATACTTGGATAGGTTTGTAGTCGTCTTCATAGATGATATCCTAGTATACTCTAAGACTAAGGAGGAACATGAGGAACACTTGAGGATAGTCTTGGAAACCCTTAAGGAAAAACAGTTGTATGCCAAGTTGTCCAAATATGAGTTTTGGTTAGAAGAGATGAGTTTCTTAGGACACATCATCTCTAAAGGAGGGATAGCCGTGGACCCAGCTAAGGTAGAAACTGTGCTCCATTGGGAAGCACCTAAGTCAGTGATCGAGGTTAGAAGTTTCTTGGGTTTAGCCGGGTACTATAGGAGGTTTATAGAGGGATTCTCTAAGATAGCTTTGCCTATGACCCGCCTTACTAAGAAAGGTCAGATCTTCGTGTGGGACTCTAAGTGTGAGGAAAGTTTTCAGAAGTTGAAGAATAGGTTGACATCTGCACCTGTGTTAGTATTACCCAATCCTAGTGAACCTTTTGTAGTGTACTGCGATGCTTCGAAGCAAGGTTTAGGTGGTGTATTGATGCAGAATGGTCAGGTAGTAGCTTATGCTACTAGGCAGCTTAAGACCCATGAGAAGAACTACCCCACTCATGACTTGGAGTTAGGAGCGGTAGTGTTTGCCTTAAAAATTTGGAGGCATTACCTCTATGGAGCTAGATTTGAGGTCTTTAGTGATCATAAGAGTTTGAAATACCTGTTTGACCAAAAGGAGCTGAATATGAGACAGCGTAGGTGGATGGAATTTATTAAGGATTATGAGTTTGAGTTGAGTCACCACCCAGGTAAGGCCAATGTAGTGGCTGATGCTTTGAGTAGAAAAACCTTACATGTTTCAGCTTTGATGGTTAGAGAGATGGATTTGATAGAGGAGTTTAGAGATTTGAGTTTAGCTTGGGAAGTTACCCCTAAGAGCATTAGGCTAGGAATGTTTTAAAATCACTAGCAGTTTGATGGATCAGATTAGAGAAGGGCAGAAGATAGATGTATACCTTTTAGACCAGAGAGAGTTGATTGCTCAAGGTAGAAATCTCAGTTTTAAGGATGGGACTGATGGAATTTTGAGGTTCCAAGATAGAGTTTGTATACCTGATATTCCAGAGCTTAGGAAGTTGTTCCTTGAGGAAGGACATAGGAGTGGTTTGAGTGTTCACCCAGGAGCCACAAAGATGTATCAGGATCTAAAACGGATGTTTTGGTGGCCTAGGATGAAAAAGGATGTGGCTGAGTTTGTTTATGCTTGCCTAGTGTGTCAGAAGGCTAAAATAGAGCACCAGAAACCTTCAGGTAAGTTGCAACCTTTGAGTATCCCTGAGTGGAAGTGGGATAGTATCTTTATGGATTTTGTGTCTGGACTCCCTAGGATTCCAACTGGTTGTGATGCCATATGGGTTGTTGTGGACAGGTTAACCAAATCTGCCCATTTCATTCCTATGAACATGGAATATCAATTAGAGAAGTTGACTGGGTTGTATATCAGAGAAATAGTTAGATTGCATGGTGTACCCTCTAGCATAGTTTCAGACAGAGATTCTAGATTGACCTCTAGATTTTGGAATAGTTTGCATGAGGCCTTAAGAACTAAGCTTAGATTGAGTTCAGCTTATCACCCACAGACCGATGGTCAGTCTGAGAGGACAATCCAATCCTTAGAAGACTTGTTGAGGGCGTGTGTGCTAGAGCAGTCGGGTAGTTGGGATAAGTTTTTACCCCTTATAGAGTTTACCTACAACAATAGCTTCCATTCCGGTATTGGGATGGCACCTTATGAGGCTTTGTATGGGAAGAGGTGTAGGACACCCTTGTGTTGGAATGAGCTTGGAGAGAATGTTGTGTTAGGACCTGAGGTAGTACAAGAGACTACAGAGAAAGTGAGGATGATACAAGATAAGATGAGAGTGGCACAGAGTAGGCAAAAGAGTTACCATGATAAGAGAAGAAAAACTCTCGAATTCCAGGAGGGGGATCATGTGTTCTTGCGAGTTACTCCAACAACTGGGGTTGGCAGAGTAATGAAAGCGAGGAAACTTACTCCTAGATTCATTGGCCTTTACCAAATTCTAAAAAGAGTCGGTGAAGTCGCTTACCAAATAGCCTTACCCCCGTTCTTGTCAAACCTTCATAATGTGTTTCATGTGTCCCAACTTCGAGTATGTTCATGATCCAAGCCATGTGATAGTACCCGATGTTCGAAGGGTCAAGCAGCTGAGAGGGAAGGAAATTCCCTTGGTCAAGGTCATTTGGAGTGGAGCTACAGAAGAAAGTGCTATATGGGAGTTGGAGAGCAAGATAAAGGAGTCATACCCGCATCTGTTTACTCAAGGTGAGTAGAAATTTCGAGGACGAAATTATTATAAGGGGGTGGAATTGTAACACCCTGCTTTTTCACTTCTATGCATATACACTTGCTTATAGATATTTTCATATGTTGTTTTTGCTTGTTTTTGGTGCATAAGTTCATAGTTGTAATAGTTCAGCCTTTAGAATAATCAATCCATCCGAGTCTAAATAACCTGTTTCACGGTTTAGGCCATATCTTGAGTTCTAGACATCCGATCGAGATGATCTAGGATGCGTTGGAAAGCTTAGAGGATTACCTATAAGTCGTTTCAGGTGTCGATACCAAAAACACGTTTTCGGAAAGGGAAATCGATTTGGGAAATCGATTTCCAGGTGAAGAAATCGATTTGGGAAATCGATTTCCAGGTGAAGAAATCAATTTCCAGAAACTGTAAATCGATTGTTTGAAGGGAAAAATCGATTTATTTGATAAGAAAATCGATTTCCATGGATGTTGAAATCGATTTCCATGCTTGTCAGAGCTTGTGTACGCGTTTGGGTTACCGGGCTATGCTGTGTACGGCCCATTCATCCTAAAACGTCCCTAACAGTTATATATATCTAGCATATGACCAAAACCTAGCATCCACACCCTATTGTACACACTTTTCGCCTCTTCTCATCCCTAAGAGCTCTAATTGATCTCTTGCTCTAGAAAACCCAAAGGACGAATCCTGTTTTGGTGTTCTTCGTCAAGAACACGCCGTTGTTTGGCTAGTCTATCCCTGCTGCTAGAGTTAATCTCCTAAGTTAGAAACCAAGGTGAGTTTCTAATCCTAGATTTGTTTTCCCTTTTAATCCTTAACTTAAGGATCGACTCTGCTTTCCAGTGTTGCGATCGTGATCAAGTGCTGAATCCGTAAGAAGGAACCGTAACAGAACTTGGCTCTGTTCTCTTTCCCATAGGCTGTGAATCGTCATACCAGGTATGGGGGAAGAAAATTGGTCATGAGTATGTGGGTTTTGGGATAGGTTAAGATGAAGGGGTTAACCCATGACCCCTATATGTTTGTCTATATGCATTGTAAGTGCCTATGAATGTTGTTATGTTGTTTTCTGACTATATGAGTATTGATTGATGAATAATCTGATGTCATAATATGTTTATAACTATGAGTACATGATTATTATGATTGTTGATGAATTGATGATGATGAACATCTTGTTTATGCCATGATATGGTGTTTTGTTAACCTTACGCTATCAGAACATAGTTCTAGGGAGAAAATAAATAGGCAATATGAGATTGATGAACAAGGATTAGTTTGAGAACCCTTAGGTTTTGATTTATGAGTGTTGGACTAATCAAATTGGTGATAAATAGCTTAGGCTCGAATGATATGATAATTAGAGAACGTAGACTGGTCTGATAGCGGAGGAAACCCGCTGCTGTATGATCTGACACCCAGAAATCGATTTCCAGCACATGGAAATCGATTTGCATCGATCAAGAATCGATTTCCAGAGCGTGAAAATCGATTTGGCCTTGTAGAAATCGATTTCTAGAATCGATTTTCCCTTGTTCAAAATCGAATTGGGAAATCGATTTGAACATGTTGAAATCGATTTCCAGAGATTGGAAATCGATTTGAAGACTTAAGAAATCGATTCCAGAGAATGGAAATCGATTTTCACGTGACCAGGAGCAGTTTTGACCCCTTATGCTTGATGGATAGTGTTATGTAGGCTTGTTATAATCTTAATAAATATATGACTTGAGGTTTAAATATTAAGGTTAAGTTATAATCTTAATAAGATGAGAATTGTGGTTTAGGTATTAAGATTAAGTTACAATCCTAATAAATTATGACTTGAGGTTTAAATATTAAGGCTAAGTTATAATCTTAATAAGATATGAATTGAGGTTTAGATAATAAGATTAAGTATAATACTTAACAAAGATAATGTTAAGTTAAGACTTAACAAAGAGAACAATTAATAAGACGAAGATGTTATTGGTAACGATGTACTGTTACCGATGTTGTTGGTTTAATCACTCTTGATGCTTATTGGTCAAGTTTGATGTTGATAAATCATCTTTGATGCTTGTTGGTCAAAGTTGATAGCCATGTCATGGCATGATGGTGGTTGGTTGGACATGTGTTTGCATGTTGTTGAGCATAGCATGCATCATACGTTGACGTTGATATGTTGGGTGGAAAGCAAACGATGAATCGTGATAGTGGAGGCCACGATGGGTGTTATCCCGGCCTTGCGGGTACATTGGGTAGGGAAATTCCAGGTGACATGGGCTAGCTACCTATTGTCGGAGTGACCTAAAGGATAAGCTTGAGAACCCTGACTAGCCACTATACGTTATCAGGATTAGTGAGAGTGTTCGGGGATGGCCCATGGTCTGGCATATCATCCACGTTGATAACCGGACATGTACTCTTAATTGTCTTTCCAGAGTTATAGTTGTTGGCCACATGCATACGGAGTAGTGATGTTGCATTCGCATTGACATGCATCTTTGATATGTGTGTATATATATATATATATATATATTGATTATACATGTGTTGATTGATGTATGTTGTATGTCATCTTAATTACTATTCCATTCCATTTACATCTATTTATGATCGTATTTCTCACCCCCATCTTTTATTGTTCTTGTGCATATGATGTTGCATGTGCAGAGGAGGGTGAGCATGCTGACAAGGAGTGATCCCGTGGAGATCTTTCTTAGTAGTAGTAGTTAGGTTTTACATTCAGTTGTTTAGTTTTATTCCGATGTGTTATCGGTATATGTATACCAACTCTGATCATGTGACATCGGGTTCTGGTTTTTTTTATGTTAACGTTTTTCCGCAGTTGTTTTATGTTTAAAATGTTTCCGGATCATGTGGTACTTGCTACCTTTTATGTTAAAATTTTATTTAACTTGCATGCTTTATTTTATTTTATCATATGCGGGATAGCGGGTGTCACATTTGTTGCTAGACGCATTCCCCTGCAAGCATTCAAAGCATATTGATACAAAACTGTACTTGCACAGATAAGAAATGCAGATTCCGAGACATCCTTGCGAACATCCCTTTAGTCACACTCTCGTTCTGATACCACCAAAATGAGATAACCCCAACTAAATGAGGCAATCCCATTAGTCCCACTAAGTATTAACTACACCTTAATCATATTATAATGTTGCGCACTTATTAAACGAAACAGAAACGATTAAAACGTACGAGCATACACACAAAGCATAAACGCGTAAAAACATCAAATAGAGTCGACAACTTCATTTATAATAGATATGTTTTTTCATTTATAAGTGTTGGCGCTTCTTAACATGACCATATAAAAAAATAGATTAAAGGCCCATTTTGATCTCTGACAATTTGTGAGGTACCCAATTTAGTCTCTGAGAAAAAAAACTCACCTGTTAGTCCTCGACAATTACAAAACAGGAACACGTTAGAACCTCCGTTGATGACTGTTAGAAAGGCTCCGTTAGTTTGCTGATATAGACCGTTAAGTAGCTCAGGTGCCCGTTAACTTGTCCCAAGTGGATAGGGCCATTTTGTCAACAAGAGTAAATACCCAAACTAATCCCCGACAAAAAACGTAAGACCCAATTTAGCCCCTCAGAAAAAAAAATGTCTTGAAAATTTTTAGGATAACCTAAGACCAAATTACAACCTAAGTGTATGACCTTGAAGAACACAGTTTAAAAGTTGTGATTTTGAATAGCACATTTTAATTACAATACCATACATTCATAATTTTAAAAGTTGTGATTTGGAATAATGCATTTTAAATTTTAATTCTTTAACTAATGCCTCAAAGAACAGTTAACATTTACCTTAGTTTCTTTCTCCCAATTTCTATTAGAACAAACTTAGATTCGTGAATAAAAAATGTTAAAAAAAGATTTGAATAATGTATTAACTTAGAGTTGAATATTTAATAAGATATTTTATTATTTAAGTAAATACTCAAACTAGTCCTTGACAAAAAACGCGAGACTCAGTTTAGTCTCTCTGAAGAAAAAAGAGTCATAAAATAGTCCTCCAGAATTATATATTATTCAAGTATATTGTGCTTATTATATATTATTTGGATGAATAAAAAATAAAAATAAAATATCTCATTAAATATTCAAGTCTAAGTTAATACACTATTCAAGTCTTTTTTTAACATTTTTTATTCATGAATCTATGTTTGTTTTAAAAAAAATTGGGAAAGGAAACTATGGTAAATGCTAACTGTTCTTTGAGGTATTGATTAAAGAATTAAAATTAAAATATGTTATTTTTTTTACTGAATTAAAATGTGTTATTGAAAATCACAACTTTTAAAATTATGAATATCTTGTATTGTGAATTTTAATAAACCATCCAAGGTCATGCACTTAGGTTGTAATTTGGTTTTAGGTTATCCTAAAATTATTTTCATGACATTTTTTTCCCGAGGGACTAAATTGGGTCTCACGTTTTTTGTCGGGGGTTAGTTTGAGTATTTACTCTTGTTGACAAAATGATGCTATCTATGTGGATAAGTTAACGGACAACTGAGCTACTTAACGGTCCACATCAGCAAACTAACGAAGCCTTCTTAACGGTCATCAACGGAGGGACTAATGCGTCACTATTTTGTATTTGTCGGGGACTAACGAGTGAATTTTTTTCTCAGGGACTAAATTGGATACCTCATAACTTGTCAGAGATCAAAATGAGCCTTTACTCATAAAAAAAGTCATATGAAATGATTCATTTATAATAGAAATGTTTGTTCAAGTATATTTTACAAAACCGGTGGGGTAAAATATTCACATTTGGCAACTTCAGAATTTCTTCCTCTGGTTGCTTTTTCTCCCTATCTTCTCCTAGAGTGCATTTGTTGCAAGTATTGTAACATTATTCTCGAGAAAGTGAGGGAGGGAATGCAACATTCTCATGTTTGTTTCAAGATTTAAAAATTTATTCCTAGGTACTTTTTATTCCCAGGAATGCTATTTGTACATGATTTGCTCACTTCTTATTTCCATCTTAAAGGGTGGGAATCTTTCATTCCCATGGGAATAAAACTCAACTACCTATAACTTCACTCCTACCTCATTTTATCATATTTATTTGAATTATCAAATTTTTAAAACTTTTAAATTAAATAAATTATAAAAACATTCCTAGTAATTTAAATTACTTACCAAACACATTAGTAGGAATTACATTCCTGGTAATAACATTTTCAGGTATGTGATTCTCGAGAATGTAATTTCAATCCTTGAAACAAACGCTCTCTTACATTTGTGGACTGGTAGGATGATGTACATACCTAAACTTGCGCTAGTTTTAGCAGATGGGTTACCTAACAACATTTCGAATGCTGCAGTTTAGAAATTGTTTAACTCCTCTTTTTTATGGGCTTTACATGTCACTTCACTACTTTTTATTTTATACTACTTTAAGTAACTATACACTTCAATTGTGCAACTCTTAAAAGTTCATTAAATGGATCTCACAAGTTACCCCACATTTTATTTACATTTATTTGCCTTTTTCAATTTCCAAAGGAAGATCTCTTTTATTTTTTTGTCTCCTTTTTCTATTAGTGGCTTTTATATAAGTATCCGTTGCTTATAGAAGCAATTGTCCTTACATGTAGCATCCACATCAATTTGCTCCAATTGTGTAACCCAACAAGAACATGTCCTTAATTTTAAGAACTAATTGAGCAACTCTCGTTGGAGTTGCTCTAACATAACTATAAATGTTATTTTACCTCTCATTCCTTACGGTCAACTCTACGCTTTCCTTTTATGAAGAAAAAATATATTTAGTATTATGTGTGAATATGTTTGATGAAAAACAATTTTAGGATAATATATTTCGTTTGAGTTGAGTAAAAAAATACTTTTATATATTAAATTATAAAAAATGGTATGAAGTTATTTGTATAATTTAATAATATTTTTTTGATAGTTTTGCAGGGGCGAAATAAAAGAGTGTTATTGATTTCAAAATAATCTAATACCTTTTAAATAAGTTTCATATTTCAAAATTCTTTAAAAACCATTTTATCATAAAAACTATTTTTGAAATTTAATCGGATTTGACAAACATATTTGATGTATATGAATCCACATGATATTTAGTATCTGTTTTGCATGCATTTTTAGTTCATTTAGGCAAATTTGCTTGATTAATTGTCCATTTTGCATTTACTACGGATAGCTGCAGTGTGTTCTATGTTATAGTGTAAGAATAAAGCAAATAACGGCTTGGAAAAGGTTGGAAAGAGTCCATGTTGGAGCTGGTACTTAATTGGGAGCTGAGTGCATAAAAAGGTGAAGACCATGACCATGGTTCGTGGTAGCCAAAAAAGCGAATACTAGAAGTTCAAAATTAACCACGACCGTAATTTGTCAAATTTCAAAAAAAGCTTCCTAAGTCAGAGCTTGTTACACCCAGATTTTCATGCTTTTTAATATTAGTAAATCATATAATTGATTTCATATTTTTATCTGACATTTAGAAAATGAATTAAAATAAACTGAGACCATAGTCATGTTCTATGCTAGCGTAGGAAGCTACGGTTAAATTTTGGGTAGAAAACTCAAACGGAGCCCGGTCTGCGTTTTTCACTGACAGTAATATTTTACTACTATAAAGACCTAATTTTTCCTCGTGAATAAAACATTTAGTCTCGAAATCGAATTCTTTACAATTTTGCTAACATTGGTTTCGCGCCCTTAAAATCGGAATAATAATAAACTATTCGAGCGAAATCTCAAACCGAGTGACGAACGGAGCTAGATATGGATTTACCGGGACCCGCTAATGGATAATCATGAAGTCACATTAGGTCACATCACCTTGGGATGCATTCCAATGGCATGATGAATTTTCAAAATATCTGGACGCGAAATGACAAAATTGCCTTGCTCCTTTTCACATTTATCATTTTGCCCTTATGTGAAAAGACTCTTTTGCCCCTTAAGTGAATTTTTGTGGACTTCCTTGCCTTTCCTCTTCATAACCACGCCCTCCCACCTTCATGGAGACACTTCTCCATTTTCTTCTTCAACTTCATTTTCTTTCCTTATTTTCTCTCCATTTCTTTAAGAAATCTTCGAGAACTTTGTGAGGGAAAGTTGATATTCTTGATCACCTTCATTATCTAGGAGGTATGGAACCCTCGTTTACTCTCTTAATCTCCATATTCTCCATTGAGTCTTGTAGTTTCAAACTTAATCAAGTTTATGATCCAAAACTTCAAAAATCTCTAGAAAATTGTAGAAAAATCCTTTTAATGTCAAACCAATTTCTATGATCTAGTTTCATCCTCTTCTCTCCCAACCCAAGAGCATGTAACCAAGAGAGCTCTCTAACCCATATGGGTATCAGAGGGCCGAACCTAGAACTTTTGGGGGAAAGATGAGTTTTGTCCAATTTTTGTGAAATGATTCTTGATTTCACCTTTTTGATTCTATGATCATGTAATCCAAGTGATTAGAAAATCAAATCAAACTCTAACCTATTTTTACCCATGATGGCCGAAACCCTAACTTGTTGGTTGAAGGGGTTTTGGTTCAAATCTTTGACAATTAATCATAGATTATGTCTTAATCATGCTTAAGGATCATTGATCCAAGAGCTGGTAGAATTTCAGCATCCCTAGCCTATTTTAGTAAATAGGAGCAGAACCCTAGTCATATGGACTAGAGGGTTTTTTATTGGATTTTATTGATTTCGGGTTGTGGTTTGTTGTGAAGGATCCGATGGTGTTTAAACATTCGAAAGCGCGCACGATTGACAGTTGCATAGCCACAGTCGGAGTTGCACAGGAACATTGTTCAGGTGGGGGAAAGAACCACAATATCGTCGGGGAGGCAAGATTTAAAATAATATACTTATTGATATGCGTAGGGCGACCTAAACCCTACTAGAGGTCGTTTGACCGATAGGTTGATTTTATCGTATATTAAGGATGTATGTTCTGTGATGGGATGTTTAATATAATATATGTGATATGTATGTTGTGACTATTATATGTTTATGATTACTTAATTATTTATCTGTGAATTGATTTTATTATTGAACCTGTTTCTGATTGCTTTATGATGTGATGTTGTGACTGCAGATGTCTGAGAAGAGATAGGCAGTAAATTCTGATAAGTTGGGAGATGAATATGTGGTGAGAAAGTCGAGGATATATATATATATATATATATATATATATATATATATATATATATATATATATAATTATAGTGCTCAACCTAGAGATCCAGTTGATCTGTTTGCGTTGTGATTTAAAGTTGATACCCAGTTAAGCAGGAGAAAGTTGGTCGTGAATAAGTCATGGTTGAGACACTAAGTGTTGATCCGAGATGAGTTAGTGAGGTTCATGTTGCATAATTGTTGTTCATCACTGTGTTGGCGTACGGGCGATCGATCTTGCCTGCGGGGAGATGATCGTACCCATTAGTTGTGAATAGGCAAATGTCCCGACCTGGCCTGCGAGCGGGGGGATATGTCGTTACCGTAAGTTATGTTGTTGACGGGCGAATATTCCGACCTGGCCTGCGGGCGGGGCAATATGTCGTATCCATGAGATGAGTTGAGCCTACGGGCTGTTGGCCGAACCTTGCATTATCGGGGTGGCACAGAGATGAACGAAACATCTTGATCTGTTGGGGATGTCGCGTTGTGATCACGTCCATATAGTCGTTAGTTGCATGAGTGTAAGAGACAGTAGTTAAGAGAGAACGATTTGGGAGTTGATTGACTGACACTGCTATGTTGTGGAGTATTGCTATCGATATAAATTATTTTATAGCTGTTGTCCCATTTATGATAAGTTGTTGTCTCTTATCCCCTATATTTTCTCTATGTCGTATTTTATTTATTCTCGATCGCACGATGAGATCTTGCTGAGGAGTTGCCAGAGGAGATCGATGGCATACCTGTTGAACCGGATGCTGGCGGGAGAGCCCCGGATCCTAGCACTGGAGGACTGTAGAGCTTGGGGGTTTTCTCTACCTTTGTCACAGTCGTATGGGGATTAGTAGTCTTAGTTGTTATGGCTAGTACATGGGTTTGAGCGAAATGTACTTTTGGGGCCAGGAGAGGAAGTCACAAGTATTTTATTTTGCTACCATGCTTTCATTTTATTTACTAGTTGCATACTCTAAGACTTTTTAATTCCGGTTGTTGTAGGCTCTATTGATGGAGCCAGTACTCTTAGGTCTGTATAAATTATTATGGTATCAGTGTATGGATTGTTTTAATATTTCCACATTTTTACATTACCATACTGTGCTGCAACGTTAAGAAGTCGAGTTCGGGTTACCAATGGGACCTCCGAGGAAGGGGTTGTCTCATTTTATTGGTATCAGAGCGGTTTGATTCTTAATCGAGGACTGCTTGAGTTAAGTTGTGATTTCTAGCCATGTCTAGCTGAACTCGCATTGGGTATTGACTATGATTAGAAGTTGGGTAGAGTGTCCGATACGTTAGTTATCGTAAGGGATAACTGTTCGAGCTTTTGTGAGGCATATGATGCATGCATATGATAATATGGTCTTGTATGTCTTATAAATGTGAGCTAATAATTTCTTCCATAGGAAATTAAATGGCTCGCGTATGAGTTAGAGGACGTGGCGGAAGAGTCACAGAGAGTACCGCTGAACTTGGACATGTTAACGAAGGAAGTTCCCACATTGTTGGTGGGATAGAGTCAACTGAAACCCTAAGGACAGTTAGGGAGTTGGCAACGGCAATGCTGCATCAGACACAACAGAATGCTCAACCGTTGCAGGTGACCATGCAACAGCAACAGAGATAGAATCAACGGGGTGGAGTGGGGGCGGAAGGCGCTGCACTAAATACTTTTCTGAAAGGAAAGCCGCCACAGTTTAATGGTGACTTCAATCCGGAAGGGAGCTGAACTCTGGATATAGGAGCTTGAGAAAATCTTCGCGGCGATGCACTGTCGTGAGGATAAGAAGGTGACCTATGCAGCCTTCATGTTGATGGGAGGTGCAGAACTATGGTGGAAAGGCAAGCAGAGGATGCTTGAAACAGAAGGAAGAATTATTGACTTGGGACTATTTCGGGAATGCTTTCTGGAGAAGTATTTCCCCGGAATGATGAGAAGGGAAAAAGAGAAAGAGTTTATGGGTCTGAAACAAGGGACCATGTTTGTTGGTGAGTACGCTGCAAGGTTTGAGACGTTACTCAAATTTTCTGAATTCTATCAGAGGTTTCCAGATGAGGAATGGGTGTGCAGACGATTTGAAGATGGCCTGAAGTACGACCTACAAAGGGTGATTGCACCCATGAATATCACGCGACTGCCTGAGATGTTAGAAAGATGTTCAGTCATCGAGAACATTGACAAGAAGAGGGAACTGTAGCAAGGTAGAATTGGAGGACCTGCTAGGAGATTTGACCAGAGAGGTTGAGGAGGAAAAGGAAGGTTTCAGACGAGACGGAAACCTTATGACTGTCAGATAACAAGACCAGCTGAAGGACAACTACAACAAAGTGGATGCTTTCGATGTGGAGGATCGTATCTGATTAGAGATTGTCCGCTAAGGGAGACTCGCCAATGCTTTTGGTGTGGCCAGATGGGTCACATAGCTGCAAAATGTTCACAAGGAGCAAGGTACAACACAGGCAGGCGTGGCCCAATGACCGGAGCCCAAGGAGTAGGACAGCAGGCGGTGAGATCGCAAGCTACCGGAAGAGTGTTTACCGTAAGAGGAACTGAATCCTCTCAATCCCCTGATATTATATAAGGTATATGCTTTAGTGTCAGGTAAACTTTTATCAGTATTGTTTGACTCGGGAGCTACGTATTCGTTCATATCCCAAGAGTGTGTGGATCATTTAAAATAGCCTGTTTCTTTACTTTTTCATGGCTTAATTGTTTCTACTACTACCAGTAATTCTTTGACAACCATGACTATCTGTTTTAAATGCCCTATCGTTGTTGAAAATAGAGCTTTTCTTGTTGACCTTGTTTGTTTGCCTATGCAATAACTTGATATAACTTTAGGCATGGATTGGTTTTCGGCTAACCATGTAGTGTTAGACTGTTCTAAAAAGACCTTGTCATTCCCTGAGCAATCTAGATTGATGCCTGCCAATGATAGAAATCTTATGTTAGGTAGTGAACCTCAGAAACACGTGTTGTTATTCTCTATGGAAGCTAAGGAACCTCCTAAGTTGGATTCGTTGCCTATAGTGCGAGAGTTTCCAGAAGTTTTCCCTGATGACGTTCTAGGTTTACCACCGGAGAGAGAGAGATAGAATTCGCTATAGATCTCGTACCGGGAACTGGACCGATTTCGATAGTACCTTACCGAATGGCTCCAGCAGAGTTTGCAAAGCTAAAGAAGCAGTTGGATGACACGTTAGGTAAGGAGTTTATAAGATCGAGTGCTTCACCTTGGGAAGCGTCGGTGCTGTTCGTCAAGAAAAAGAACGGAAGTTCAAGGATGTATGTGGATTACCAGTAGTTGAACAAGGTGATGATCAAGAATAAGTATCCGTTACCTAGGATTGACGACTTGATGGACCAGTTGAAAGGAGCGGTAGTGTTTTCGAAGGTTGACTTAAGGTCTGGTTATCATTAGATTCGAGTCAAGAAGGAGGATGTACCAAAGACGACGTTTAGGAGTCGGTATGGACACTACGAGTATCTAGTTATGCCCTTTGGTGTGACTAGTGCTCCAGCAGTGTTTATGGATTACATGAACCGGATTTTTCGACCGTTCTTGGATAAGTTTGTAGTGGTCTTTATCGACGACATTCTTATCTATTCCCTTAATCGGGAAGAACATTAGGAGCATCTTAGGGTTGTACTTCAAGTGTTAAAGGACCGATAACTTTATGCAAAGTTGTCCAAGTGTGAGTTTTGGTTGGAAGAAGTGCAATTCTTAGGTCATGTGGTTAATCGAGATGGGGTAGCAATGGATCCAGCAAAGGTTGAAGCTGTAGTACAATGGGAAAGTCCTAAGTCGATAAGTAAGATACGGAGTTTTCTGGGTTTAGCTGGATATTATCAAATGTTCATCGAAGGATTCTCGAAGATTATGTTGCCCATGACGCAGCTAACAAGGAAGGGAATATCCTTTATATGGACGGACAAATGCGAAGAGAGTTTTCATGAGCTGAAAAGGAGGTTGACTATATCACCAGTATTGACGTTACCAAAATCTTTAGGACAGTTTGAAGTATACTGTGATGCGTCATAACAAGGATTAGGTTGTGTCCTGTTGCAAGAAAGGAGGGTTGTAGCGTATGCTTCGCGACTGCTGAGAGTTCATGAGAGGAATCATCCAACTCATGATTTGGAGCTAGCAGCTATAGTGTTTGCTTTAAAGATATGGTGACACTATTTATATGGAGCTAAGTTTATAGTGTACAGTGACCATAAGAGCTTAATGTATCTGTTTGATCATAAAGAGTTAAACATGAGACAAAGGAGGTGGATGGCATTAATAAAGGATTATGAATTTGATCTACAATACCATCCAGGAAAAGCGAATGTAGTAGCGGATGCGTTAAGAAGGAAATCCTTGCACGTGTTTGCTATGATGGTAAAAGAGCTAGAATTAATTGAACAATTTAGAGATTTGAATCTAGGTATGGGATTATCTAGAGGTTCAGTAACGAGCGACTTGTTGAAGACGATCAAGGAGAAGCAGGAGGTTGATCAGTATCTTCAAAAAGTGAAGGAACAAAAAACAGATGGCAGAACTTTTGAATTTAGGATGAATCAAGATGGAGTCTTGAGGTATGGTGATAGGATTTATGTGCCAATGAATATAGAGTTAGTAAGGGTGATCTTGGAAGAAGCACACAAGAGTAGGCTGAGTTTTCATCCAGGAGCTACCAAGATGCACCAGGACCTGAAGAAAATGTTTAGGTGGCCCGGAATGAAGAAGGAGGTAGCTGAGTATGGGTTGGCGTGCTTGTTGTGTCAGAAAGCGAAGATAGAACACCAAAAGCCAGCAGGATTGTTACAATCTTTAGATATCCCAAAGTGGAAATGGGATGGAATATTTATGGATTTTGTGGCTGGGTTGCTAAGGACTAACAAGAGGCATGATGCCATTTGGGTAACCGTTGATAGGTTGACGAAGTATGCTCACTTGTTACCTATTGCCGAAAGTTATATGTTAGAGAAGTTAACCCAAATCTACATCAAAGAAGTAGTAAGGTTGCACGGAGTGCCTTCTAGTATTGTTTCCGACAGAGATCCTAGATTTACATCTAGATTCTGGAAGCAGTTACATAAGGCTTTGGGAACTAAGTTAAGGTTGAGTTCTGCTTATCATCCTCAGACGGATGGTCAGTCGTAACAAATGATTCAATCATTGGAAGATCTCTTAAGAGTTTGTGTTTTGGAACACACAGGAAGTTGAGATGAGTTCTTACCGTTGATTGAGTTCACCTATAACAATAGTTTTCAATCAAAATAGGTATGGCACCTTACAAAGCGTTGAACGGCAGAAAGGGTAGAACACCATTATGTTGGTATGAGACAAGAGAAAGTCAAGTGTTAGGACTGGAGGTAGTACAACAGATGATAGAACAAATCAAGAGGATAAGGAAAAAGATGAAAATGGCATAGGATAGACAAAAGAGTTACAGCGATAAAAGGAGAAGACCTTTAGAATTCCAGGAAGGAGACCATGTTTTTTTGGAGCGTAACTCCAAGGACTGGGATTGGCAGAGCAATCAAATCTCTAGAAAGCTTACCCTTAGATTTATTGGACCATTTCAAATTCTTCATCGAATTGGTCCTGTAGGCTATCATATTGCTTTACCACCAAACCTATCCAATCTTCATGATGTATTTCATGTTTCTCAGTTAAGAAAATATTACCTCGATCCATCACACATCTTAGAACTAGAGTCAATACAATTGAGAGAGAATCTTGAGTATGAGGCTTTACCTGTAAGGATCGTGGATAGAAGGATCAAGGAACTCCGAGGTAAAAACATTTCGTTGGTCAACATCATATGGGATGAAGTTACAGAAGATGCTACCTGGGAACATGAAGAAGACATGCAGCAGCAATATCCGAGTTTATTTTAAAAGGTACGTTAAATTTCGAGGACGAAATTCTTTTTAAGGGGGTAGTAATGTAACATCCCGATTTTCATGCTTTCTAATATCAGTAAATCATATAATTGATTTTATATTTTTATCTGAGATTTAGAAAATGAAATAAAATAAACTGAGACCATAGTCACGTTCTACGCTATCGTAGGAAGCTACGGTTAAATTTTGGGTCGAAAACTCAGACGGAGCCCGGTCTGCGTTTTTCACTGACAGTAATATTTTACTACTATAAAGACCTAATTTTTACTCGTGAATGAGACAGTTAGTCTCATAATCGAATTCTCTACAATTTTGATAAAATTGGTTTCGCGCCCTAAAAATCGGAATAATAATAAACTGTTCGGGCGAAATATCAAATTGGGTGACGAACGGAGCTAGATATGGATTTGCCGAGACTCGCTAATGGATAATCATGAAGTCACATCAGGTCACATCACTTTGGGATGCGTGCCAATGTCATGATGAAGTTTCAAAATATTTGGACGCGAAATGACCAAAATGCCCTGATCTTGTTCACATTTACCATTTTGCCTTGTGTAAAAAGACTCTTTTGCCCCTTAAGTGAATTATTGTGGACTTCCTTGCCCTTCCTCTTCATAACCATGCACTCCCCCCTTCATGGAGACACTTCTCCATTTTCTTCTTCAACTTCACTTTCTTTCCTTACTTTCTCTCCGTTTCTTTAAGAAATTTTCAAGAACTTTGTGAAGGAAAGTTGATATTCTTGATCACCTTCATCATCTAGGAGGTATGGAACCCTCACTTACCCTCTTAACCTCCATATTCTCCATTGAATCTTGTAGTTTCAAACTTAATCAAGTTTATGATCCAAAACTTCAAAAATCTCTAGAAAATTGTAGAAAAATCCTTTTAATGTCAATCCAATTTCTATGATCTAGTTTCATTCTCTTCTCTCCCAATCCAAGAGCTTGTAACCAAGAGAGATATCTAACCCATATGGGTATCAGAGGGCCGAACCTAGAACTTTTGGGAGAAAGATGAGTTTTGTCCAATTTTTGTGAAATGATTCTTGATTTCACCTTTTTGATTCTATGATCATGTAATCCAAGTGATTAGAAAATCAAATCAAACTCTAACCTATTTTTACCCATGATGGCAGAAACCCTAACTTGTTGGTTGAAGGTGTTTTTGTTCAAATCTTTGACAGTTAATCATAGATTATGTCTTAATCATGCTTAAGGATCATTGATCCAAGAGTTGGTGGAATTTCAATACCCGTAGCCTATTATAGTAAATAGGAGCAGAACCCTAGTCATATGGACTAGAGGATTTTTGTTTGGATTTCATTGATTTCTGGTTGTGGTTTGTTGTGACGGATTCGACGGTGTTCGAACATTCGAAAGCGCGCATGATTGACAGTTGCAGAGCCGCAGTCGGAGTTGCACGGGAATGTTCAGGTGGGGGAAAGAGCCACAATATCGTCGAGGAGGCAAGATTTAAAATAATATATATATTGATATGCGTAGGGCGACCTAAACCCTACTAGATGTCGTTTGACCGATAGGTTGATTGTATCGTATATTAAGGATGTATGTTCTGTGATGGGATGTTTAATATAATATATTTGATATGTATGTTGTGTCTGTTATATGTTTATGGTTACTTAATTATTTATCTGTGAGTTGATTTTATTATTGGACCTGTTTCTAGTTGCTTTATGATGTGATGTTATGACTGCAGATGTCTGAGTAGAGATAGGCAGTAAATTCTGATAAGTTGGGAGATAAATATGTGGTGAGAAAGTCGAGCAATATATGTGTGTGTGTGTGTGTGTGTGTGTGTGTGTGTGTGTGTGTGTGTTATAGTGCTCAACCTAGAGATCCAGTTGATCTGTTTGCGTTGTGATTTAAACTTGATACCTGGTTAAGCCAGAGAAAGTTGGTCGTGGTTGTTATAAGTCGTGGTTGAGACACTAAATGTTGATCCGAGATGAGTCGGTGAGCTTCATGTTGCATAGTTGTTGTTTATCGCTGTGTTGGCGTATGGGCGACCGATCTTGCCCGCGGGGAGATGATCGCACCCATTAGTTGTGACTGGACGAATGTCCCGACCTGGCCTGCAGGCGGGGGGGATATGTCGTTACCGTAAGTTGCGTTGTTGATGGGCGAATATTCCGACCTGGCCTGCGGGCGGGGCAATATGTCGTGTCCATAAGACGAGTTGAGCCTGCGGGCTGTTGGCCGAACCTTGCATTATGGGGGGTGGCACAGAGATGAACGAGACATCTTGATCTGTTGGGAACGTCGCATCGTGATCGCGTCCATATAGTTGTTAGTTGCATGAGTGTAAGAGACAGTAGTTAAGAGAGAACGATTTGGGAGTTGATTGATTGGCGCTGATGTGTTATCGAGTGTTGCTATCTATATAAATTATTTTATAGCTGTTGTCCCATTTATGATGAGTTACTCTTTCCTATCCCCTATATTATCTCTATGTCGTATTTTATTTAATCTCGATCGCACAAGAAGATCCTGCTGAGGAGTTGCCAGAGGAGATCGATGGTATACCTGTTGAATCGGATGCTGGCGGTAGAGCCCCGGATCCTAGCACTGGAGGATTGTAGAGCTTGGGGGTTTTCACTTCCCTTGTCATATTCGTATGGGGATTAGTAGTTTTAGTTGTTATGGCCACTACATGGGTTTGAGTGAAATGTATTTTTGGGGCCAAGAGAGGAAGTCGCATGTATTTTATTTTGCTTCCATGCTTTCATTTTATTTACTAGTTGCGTACTCTGAGACTTTTTAACGCCGGTTGTTGTAGGCTCCACTGATGGATCTTGTACTCTTAGGTCTGTATAAATTATTATGGTATTAGTGTATGGATTGTTTTAATTATTTCTGTATTTTTATATTACCACGCTGCGCTGCAACTTTAAGAAGTCGAATTCGAGTTACCAATGAGACCTCCGAGGAAGGGGTTGTCTCAGAGCCAACCACGACCTTGTCGTGCTTCATGTCATGGTCGTGGTGCACACGCCATAAATCCGGAAATTAGTGTTTTAATTACAATTTGAGTGGGCTTTGGACTCTTTTGAACCCTAACTATAAATGGACTCAGTAGGCTCGAAATTAGGAGTTCTAATGTGGAGCTTTGGAGGCTAGGATTGGATATTAGGATTTTTCTTCCTCTTCCTTCTTCTCTTTTGGATCCATGGTGTTTTGCTAGACTTTATCTCATTTGAATTTTTCTATGGCTGAGTAGTTTTCTAGTTTCTAAGATTGGGCAATGCCCTTTGACATTATTATGATGAATATTTGATTTTTCCCTTTTGTTAATATTTTACTCTTTGATTTGGTTTCTATTGTGCTTAATCCATGTGAATTTATTGATCACTTATTTGCATGTCATAGATATTCTAGGGAGGAACTGAGAAATGAACCTAGGTATTGGATCTGTAGGAGTTGAACTTAGGACTTAAATCACGAGAGTACTTAGAATCAATCCTTCGAAGATTCCATTGAATTGTCATAAATATTAATGGGCTCAATCTAAATTTAATTACCACGAGAGCAGGAGTTGGTTTAATTGAGCACGGTTCTTGTATCTCGAGAGGGAACATTAACTAAGTTAGGATGATTCATGTACATCCTATTTTCTCGCACAAGGGACAAAACCTAAGTTAAGTGTGTGAGAAGGTTGGATAATGTTCCTTAAGGCTTGAGGAAGCTATGGTCCAAATGTGAGGAAATTTGGCCTTGGAACGAGCTTCGAAAGTGAAGAAACGTGGAAGAATGGGTCTGATCAGCGTCTAACGCTTTGATGTTGAGAAACCTCACACTCAAGCATTGACCGTTGACGTCAAAGTGTGGGTAGTTGCACGTCAGAGTGTGGAAGGGGGTACGCGTGGGGGTGCACATGTCAGGGCCCATGCAACGCGTGGCAGAGACGTAGCAATCAGCGTCCCACACTCAAGCGTGGATAGCTTGACAGCAAACTCTTAAGTTTTCCTTTTCTTTCATTCTTTCATGAAAACCATATAACCTTGGATGTCAAAAGAGCTAGAGAGAGTGACTCAAGAGTTATAGAGAGAGGAAGTTCATCCCGGGGAAGATCGAGATATCAGATCATGATTCCGACTACACCGTTGTGATTAGGGTTTGAATACTATGAGTTTCACTCATGGGTTCCCTGATTCCTCGAAGGTAAGCTCGAATCTCTAACATGTCGACCTCGGTGTTCTTCGAGCTTTTCCTCGATTCCTTCTTGGTTTTGGGTTGCGTTAGGGTTAATACTACTGCTTGCATGTTGTTCCCGTGGATAAGGCTAAGTTCGAGGACGCGACGGTGCTCTTGTTGGTAAAGCAGTCGCATCTCCAAGTGTGTGGTGGAGAGAGAAAGGAGCAGCTGCATGGTGGTGGTCGTGAGATCGAGGGTCAAGGCTGTTTGTTGGAACAGGAGTAGACTGGGACGAATCACCAAGTGAGGAGGAAGAAACCAGAAATATCTGGGAAACGTAGGCATAGGATATAATTGTCAAAATGTGTAGGGCTCCTCAAACCCTACTAGTGGTTGAGTAACCGCCAATACCTAACTCACATAGGGGGCTACTGGATTGTGGTACCAATGCAGTTTTAGGCATTGTAGGTTTATCGCCGTTAGGTTTATCTACGATATATGTTGATTGAGGATGTGTGCTTATGTGGTAATTGATAACATGCTGAAATGATGTCGTACATGATAACATGCTAGATAAAATGCTTTTTGTGATAACATGTTTAGTTGCTATCCTGACATGCCTGCAATGATGATTTGTTATTATACTATGTCATGTGATGTGTTTGTGACTGATATGATCTAGGTTGACTTTGGAGATGATTGGTATGCTGTTAGGATGATAGGATAATGATTATTGATGGCATCCGACTAGTAGTACAAGAAAGTTGATCTAAGTTGAATGTGACTCTCATAGTTGGAGAGTGACATCCTCGTAGTTGGAGGATGTGGACCTTGAGGCGTTGGTTAAGTTGCTGTTATAGGACGTCATTGAGGTGATGGATGCATAATCATAGAATTTGCATTGTTGTGTTGGAAAATCGTGGGATTAACTGCTATAGCCGTTTGAGAAGTTATCACGCGAGGTCGGGACTTGTGGACAACTACACCAGCTGTTTAAGTGGTTGTCACATGGAGCAGTATGAATAGCTGCAACAGCCGTTTGAGTAGCTATCATATAAGATGGTACCTATATATAGCTGCAACAGCAGTTTGAGTGGTTGTGTACAGGGAGCCGTGTGTACGGTTGCAACATCAGGTTGAGTAACTGTCACACGAGGTCGAGGTGGACGTTTCGGAGTGACCAAGATTGTTGAACTCGCATTTGGAGGGACGCTGGTGCTTTCTCATAGTTGGAGAACTTCTCAGGCTTTCTCACAGCTGGAGGAGCTCGGGGAGGCAGTGCTTCTCATAGTTGGAGGAACCATTGTTGCACTTTCTTGGGAACAAAGGAAACCAGTAACCTGGACTACCGACTCGACGCCGTTACAGTTGGAGGGTGACCTTCCTACCTTGGGAAATGGCTACTATAACAGTTGAAGGACAACATTCCCAAGGGCAAAGATGGTGTTGTTGTAGATTGGCCAATGATGTAGACTTAGTTGTGCATGTAGAATAGGCGGTGATCCCTAGTTGTGATAATATGGAGGTTGATAGTTGTGATGAGTTTGGGAGATGGTTGTGTCTGTTGGTTGTGCATGTTGATGTGTTATATTCTACGTGATCTCCCTTTGCATGATATTGTAGAGTTTCTTACCTCCTATGCAAGCTTTCCTGTGTTTTACATGTATGTGGTTATTCAGGTTGTTATCCGAAGGCGGAGGTGTCAGTTGGTTGTCGAAGTCCTGCAGCGGGTGAAGCTAAGTCGAGGTGGACTCCATCCCGAGCAACAGGTTGGACGTCAGCGCTTCTTGAGTAGGAGAAGAGAGACCTCTAAGGTATCATCGAGTCTCTTGTAAGTTTGTACCAGGCAAGTGGGGCGTCTGTTTGGTACTTCGTTGTAATTTTAATCCATGGGTTCCAGGCGGAACTCTGATGTGTTATTTGTAAGTGTAATATCTGCTTATTGTTGAAGTTTTTGAAAATGAACTTTTTCCATCTTTGCCCTGAGGTATTAAAGAGAGTGAGGTTAAGTTTGGGAGCGTCTCATTAGGTGGTATCAGATTAGCTTTGTTCTATTTGGACTGTGAGGTAATGTTGTTGGGACTGGCCCTGTCTAGTTGAACCCGCACAGGGTGTTGACTATGTTTAGAGGTTAGGTAAAGTGTCCGATTTGAGAGTTGTCTATTGTTTCTGGGTTGAGAAGCAATGGTAATTGTCTCGGTTATTCCTAAGATTTGTATTTACATGCTGTTTATGTTATACATCTTATGAATATGTGTTAACAGTTGCGTTTACCAGGAACCAATGGTTCGAAGGACTTGCAGCGAAGGAAGCGACAGGCACGAGGATTCTGGTGTTGAGATCAATGGACCTCCTAGGACCGGAGGAGGGGATTTCGAAGTCATGAGGACTTTGAGGGATATAGCGACAGCTATGCTACAACAGTCACAACAGAATACACATTTAATGCAGTAACAACAAGAGTTCCTACAGAGAACGCAGAATCAAGGAAGAGAAGAAGGAGTAGTGGATGCAGGATTGGTTACATTTATGAAGGGAAAGCCACCTTAGTTTCATGGAGAATACAATCTAAAAGGAGCAGAGTTATGGATACAGGAAGTGGAAAAGATCTTTTTGGTAATGCGCTGTAGGGAAGACCGGAAAGTCACCTACACATCTTTCATGCTGGTTGGAGGGGTGGAATCCTGGTGGAAGAATCGGCCGAGAATGCTGGAGGCAGATGGAAGAATGATTACATGGGAACTATTCAGGGCCAGCTTTATGGAGAAGTACTTCCCTGAAACCCTTAGACATGAGAAGGAAAAGGAACTCCTTAGCTTGAAGCAAGGAAGTTTATTGGTGGGTGAGTATGCGATGAAATTTGAGTCCTTACTCAAGTTTTCCAAGTTTGATCAGGTGTGCCCAGACGATAGTTGGATCTGTAGAACTTTTGAAGATGGGTTAAGGCACCAGCTGCAAAGGGCGGTGTTACCTTTGGGAATTTCTAGGTTCCTAGATATGCTCGAAAGATGTGCTGCGGTGGAAAATCTTGACAAGTGAATGGAAGCTCGTCAAAATAAGAAGGATAAAGGACCAATTAGAAACCATTAGAGGGACAGAGAGGAGAGGTCACAATAAGAGCAAAAACCGTATGACCGTCCTAGACCACAGACTGTGGCAGCTGGAGAAGGAGGGCAAGGAAAGTTCAGATGCTTCAGATGTGGGGGAACACATTTGATCAGGGAATGTCGAGCAAAAGATTCCTTTTGTTTTCGATGTGGAAAGCCAAGACACATCGCTCGCGATTGCAGATGGAGGGCAGTAGCAAAGCCTAATGATGGTGAAGGACAAGAAGAGGGAGCAGAGAGACCTCCAACAATGGGATGCATGTTTGCAATACGAGGTGCTAGGACTTTCCAACCATGAGTAGAAGCTATAAGTGTATCTTTTTGGAAATAGTTTGTAACATCATTGTCAAGATGATCATCTTTTGTTTGGATGTGTTGAAAGAACAGTAGTGTTGGAATGTTAGGTGTAATGACTATGTCACTCTCTCTCTCTCTTTCTCTCTCTCTCTCTCTCTCTCTCTCTCTCTCTCTCTCTCTATATATATATATATATATATATATATATATATATATATATATATATATATATATATATATATATAATATATATATATATATATATATATATATGTGATGTCCCCAAGTCCCACTTGAGGAAATCCCATTATTTTAGAACTCAGTTAGACCATTCACCATAGCTTAGCAATTACGCGCTTATTTAAAACAGCGATAACATATTATCAGTTTAAGAGCGCACAACATCATAGTAAACACAACGGGCTAAACGAAACATCCACACACAGTGATATATATATATATATATATATATATATATATATATATATATATATATATATATATATATATATATATATATATATATATATATATATATATATATATGGTGGCCTCATCAGTAGGGCTACTTAATAATACAGACGGAAGTACATAAGGAAACTGAAAACATAAACAAGGTACATCCAAGGACTTTCAAAAAGAAACCCTCAAAGCTCACCAGCACTCTCCCCTGCCCACTCTCAAAATACATCAAAACCTTTCCACACAATCCTAGAGACGCACTAGCTGGCTCTCACCCTCAGCGGTGAGGATGCCCTGAGCTACCCTGTCCCTCTCCATGAGTGCGCCTATAAACCTGCATAGGCTTATACTCGGATGAGGAACTCGACACTACTATCCTACGCCTCTAAGCTGCCCTTAGGTACCGTTTCGTACGCCTGCGCTGACCTCTGTGAATGAAGCCTCTCCTGCTAGATACTATAGAAGACTGGGGTGCCACCCATAAGTAGTCTCGCTCTCTCTTCCTTGGAGGGTGCCACATCCGAGTTAAGGGAAGAAACTATTACACGCGATAAGGTCCTATGATGTCCATATATGGTGGTGTACCGCTTCGGAAGATCAAGCTGACAGGTCCGGTGTAGACAGCCAAAAAGGTCGAGGGGTCCACCTGCCATCCCCTCTCATCGTGGCAGACTATCTCAATGTCCCCCAGCACCAGCATCCATGGTGCCCTCGTGATAAACAGGTGAAGCGTCGGGTCCATTCTGATCCTCCGCTAACTTATCGTCTGTTCGTATAACCGAATGTACACATACAAAGAAATATAGGGAGATAAGAAATACAGCACATCTATGACAGGGATGATGCAATGCAGAATATATAGCAAATACAATCATCTCTCAATATCACGACACCACGGTCATTCCCTAGCTAGATGTACACATACTCTTTCTATGCATGCCGGCCGGTACTAAATACCCTACTAAGGGCAACATCACGTCTGCTCGCCGTGACCCATAAGAGTGCATCACCACTCAACTGTCCCAGACAAAGATGGTTAACTGGCCTCCTTGGAAGATCCACCAGCAACTGGAAAGACTCAAGGCTCTACTCGGGATAACCATACTTAGCCAGGACCGCCATACCACGATATGCGCTACCATACCGGTCTCATGTGGGTACACCTGCATCTAGTATATCCCCAAGGTCTCTCAGATCTTCCCTTTCGTTTTGCGCACCCGCACTCGGTGCACTAACCTCGTATGCCTCATAGCATAGGCTCGCCACTTGGCATCAAATGCATATGCTATGCATGTCATCCATCTCTCTTGAGCTGATATCACAACACATGCAAACTTGCTCTTAGCAACATGAGCTCGAAGCTCCATAGGTACACATACGAGCTCCAAGCTCCACTATAAACATACGAGTTCCAAGCTCCACTTGTACCCATATGAGCTCCAAGCTCCCATCATGACCTTATGAGATCCAAGCTCCATTATACCTCAAATCTCAATTATCACCAACTCAAACATCCGCCACAGGGTCAAGGCCCTAATCATGCTAAACCTCCGAATCTCATACATACACGCATTTCCAGATATAATGCAACAGTTCAGCAATTATCAACGTGCTCCATAAAGCAATAAACAACCTACATACCAACATGCCATTATCATCGAATATCATGCATCTCTTGCAATTATCAAACATCATAAATAGCAGGTACACATATATCAACACATAGCACATTTTATCATGCATCACAAATCTGCTAACCTAGGGTATCAAATATCACGGTGATAGCCCAAAGTATACTAAACCTAGGGTTTAGGTACTTTATCAGGGCTCAACCTCACATAGGGTTTAGGGTTCCCCTATACACATAAAATATACAATACAGCTTTATGGACTACTCTTGCCTCCCTGACGTGTGTAAATCTTTCTCCCTAGCTGATAGTGAAAGTGGTGATAAGCATGAACACAACGAGCACTCCTTACTCCTCTCCTTCCCTTCACAGCAGCAACCCACCTGCTCCAACGGGTTTCGTACGCAACTTCCAAAATTGCCTTAATCACGGAAGTAACATGTAGATTATATCATTAACCCTAATACGAAGTTAAAACCGTGAAAAGAAGCTTAAATAAAAAAAAAAAGAACATTGTATAGGTACAATCTAGGTTGATACGGAACCTTGGCTTACCCTCGTCAAATCACAAAAGCATACCGGTAGAATTGGAGTTGGAGTCGCGCTGATCACAAAATCACGATCGGAATTGAAATCGGACTAACGCACTGATCACAAACTTAGATTGAAGCTCTCAACCTGTCTCTGGTCTATCTCTCACTCTCTGGACGTATGAAGTTTCCAAAACTTCGTCCATGGTGAAAATGAACATGTATATATAGAGGTAAAACTCTGCTACGAACACTTTAGCGTTCTGGAACTCCACGCTTTAGCGTTCCGAAGTTTGAGCGTTGGTTCCTCCCACGCTTGAGTGTTGACGTTTCCTCACCGACAAGGCATCGCCCATCATGTGCCCGCTGTGATAATCGACAAGTGTCACTTTACGTCCCATCACTGCCAGTCACTGGTCAGAGGGTCCACGCTTGAGCATCCAAAGCGCTCCACGCTAGAGCGTTGTCACGCTTGAGCGTTACACTGGTCCACGCTTGAGCGATCTGCTGCTAATCCTTTGTCTTCATTTTTCTCTCATCCAATTCATCCCTGCTCTTAACATATTCTCTAAACACACTTTCAAGCCATGACAATAATTATCAATAAACATATAAATACCCGATCTACCTCAATTAAGGTTTCCGAATACGGGGATGTTACATTACCACCCCCTTAAATAGAATTTCGTCCCCGAAATTCCTCTTTCATACCTATAAACAATGACAGGTACTGTTGGCGCATCTGAGCTTCTTTTTCCCATGTTGAATCTCCAGTTACTGGGTCCCATTCCACTCTCACAGAAGGAATCTGCTTACCACGAAGCTCCTTGATCATTCTATCCACAATCCGCGCAGGTAAAGCCTCGTATTCAAGGTTCTCTTTTAATGAGATTGATTCAAGCTCTAACACATGCGATAGATCAGGGTAATACTTTCTAAGATGGGATACATGAAAAACATCATGAAGTCTTGATAAGTTAGGTGGTAAAGCTATTTGGTAAGCTACGGGACCAACTCGGCGAAGAATTTGAAACGGTCCTATAAATCTGGGTGTAAGCTTTCTGGGTTGAATAGCCCTGCCAATACCAGTCCTTGGAGTAACTCTTATAAATACATGATTGCCCTCCTGGAATTCTAAAGGTCTCCTCCGCTTGTCAGCATAACTCTTCTGCCTATCCCTTGCGGTTTTCATCTTTTCTTCGATCAATTTAACTTGTTCCGTTGTTTGTTGTACCAACTCGGGTCCTAATACCTGATTTTCTCCAGTTTCATACCAACAAAATGGAGTCCTACACTTTCTCCCGTACAAAGCTTCATACGATGAGACAACCCCACTTATGTAGGATAATCTCATTGTAACCTAATTGTCTAATACTAAAACATGTAAAAATTTAAATACTCAAGATCCATAAAAATAATACAGGCAATCCATTGCTAATGACATATTACATATGTATATGTACCATCATCCTCAATTTTATATATATATATATATATATATATATATATATATATATATATATATATATATATATATATGCGCTTCTTTAATACAACGACTTTTAACTTACAAGAAGGAAGATACATAACCAATCCCACTAAAAACCACTAGTATCTTCTCATAAAGTACATCAAAATATAAATACTCAAAACTCCCATACATACTGTACTGGCCATACAGTAATATAAACTATCTTCTATTCTGTATCCTTGACTGCTAACATCAACGGATCTTTCGTCTGCATCATGTTCATAAGGGATGTCATCCTCTTCAGAAATAGAATCCTCAGCTGCAGTGTCTTCTCCACGCGCCATAAAAGAAAACATACATAGAAAAATATAGGGAGATAAGGATCTAACACAAACATCATATATGGGAAAGAAACCATAGAATAGCATATATCAACATCACATATATGAACATCACAGAAACATATACACAATCGTCTCCCAATCATATCACTCATAATCAACACTTATACTATATGTATCTCATTCCTACATGCATGTCGGCCGATATCTCAAATCTCATTCTCAATCTCAGAGAATCATAGTTAGCTGTCCAGGGGCCCTTTCCGCTCACTGTGACTAATAAGAGTGCATCCCGCTCCAACTCTCGGGAGAGATATCTTGGTCTCCTCGGAAAGTCCACCTGCGACGTGGAAGATTGAGGGTCCAGTCGGGATAACCAGGTTCCAGTAGGCAACACGACACGATAGGAACAACCCTATCCGTCTCTTGTGATAAGTCTCAAACCCGATTACATCCCCAAGATCACCAAGATCGTCCCTTCCCTCTTCTGTACCCGCACTCATGTACACTAACCTCGTGTATCCCATACCACATGGCTCGCTACTTGGTACATGATTATGCTATGCATGTCAACCATCACTTGTGCCACCAATATCTCAATATTCATCTCAATTCTCAAATCACTTTATTCATGATACCATTGTATCCATCACTTTATCAATATCCATCACTTTTCCTCACATATGCATAGTGGCACTTTGATTCACTATCCATATCATCATCAATGTCAATCATAAGACATGCATACATGATATTCAATATCTCAATATATCAATTCAAACATATAACATCATACAATTCATATTATCAAGCATATCATTCTAAGCTCATATCAACCATATCATTCTAAGCTCATAAACACATAAAGCACATAAAACACATATTCACAATACACATAGAGCACATAGTCACAATCACATCAAACATATCAATCATCCATCAAGTAATAGTCATCTAGCCTATTGTTATCTAATTTTTCTTATGTTATGTTTATGGTGTGTTGATTGTGGTTGTTTATTGATAATATTAATATATGTTATTATTATTCATTATTTTGAAAATAGCGGATGCCACAGACAGTTTTTCCGGTTACCTCACCGGCTGCGAACAATGCTTTTATGAAAACCTTTTGTATCTATATTTTTGTTCACTGGGATTTTATACCTCATTTGTATTATTATTTTCAGTGCATGAGGACAACCCTGTTGAGCAGCTAGGTGTTTGAAGACTTTACTCTAGTAGTTTAGCTTAGGTTAGTCTTGTATGGCACATTCCAGGAGTACCATTTATCGTTCAGCTATTTCTTTATGCGAGTTGTAATAAACGCCCGGTTTTGAGACTTTGAAACTTATTATGTTATTTCGGTTTTGAATTGATGTAAACAAATATTTTGAATTATTGTTATATTTAGTTTTTTTTTTTGTCCGTTAACATGCTGATTCTTTTGTTCCATTGTTATATTCACTATTTATTCAGTATTTATCTACGAAAATTTTATTTATGTTGTTTTATTTTAATATTCATTTTGGGTTACTAATGTAACGAAAGACGTTACATTTTAGGTATCAGAGCAGTTCATTCTTAAATTGGATCGTGGTTATTGGATTTTTCTAAAAACAAAACTTGGGCGCATAGGATGATTATTTGAGTCATAAATACTGCAAGCTATTATTTTGGATATTGGGCCTGGCCAACTCAGTGTTTGGTTGGTGGTGTGCAGAGTTATGGCAAATAATAGGCGAGGGAATGATGATGCACTTGCGACGGCTTTGGCTCAAATGACCAAAGTTATGCAAGATCCGACGGAGACTCTCCGTCAGATGAGGGAAAATGGGAACATGCCTAACGTTGGAGCAGTTGCAGCTCAGGATCCGTAGTACATGGGACTATCAGAGTTTAGGAAGAATGATCCGCCAACCTTCCGAGGTACTACTGATCCGGTTGATGCAGAAGAGTGGTTGCTTAAGTTAGAGAAGATCTTTCGGGTTATGAGGTACGATGATGTACAGAAGGTGGATTTCGCCACCTATATGATGGAATCTGATGCGGAGCACTGGTGGAACTGTGCTAGGGGTGGTTTCCTAGCCTTGGATGCCCCTATCACTTGGGACAAGTTCAAAGAAGTCTTCTTGGAGAAGTACTTTCCGCATAGTGTTCGTATTTAGAAGGAAACAAAGTTCCTATAACTTGTTAGGGATACATGTCAGTTGAAGGTATGTTGCTAAGTTTGAAAGCTTGGCAAGGTTCTCTCGGTACTTGAGAGACAATCGACGACTACAGAGTTTTATCGGGATCTTAGAGATTCGGGACTATCCCAACTTAGTAAAGAAGTGTAGGGCAGCCGTGCAGAAGATGCAAACTTTGGAGATGGAGAAGCCAAAGGAGAAAAATACTTTCGAAGGCAAGAGGTTCCATATCAAAGGGGTAGCTTTCTGAAGAGCCTGTGACCAGTGCCTACCATCTCAAAGGATAAACAGGTCCAAGGAGCTCAAGCAGATAAGGGAGCTGGATGTTTCAGGTGTAGATGGCACCATGGGGATTGCGCATGCCCCGCAGCACAAGTCTCCTGCAAAAAATATGGAAAACTGGGACACTTTGCAAGAGTCTGCAAGGGAGGAGGACAATCTCAGACCAGACCCCAGAGCCAAGGAAGAGTTTTTACCGTCCAAGGAGAGGAAGTGAAGGAGTCTGATGGTTTGATCCAAGGTATGGGTTTAATTAACGATAGAAAAGTTATGATATTGTTTGATTCAGGAGCAACCCATTCTTTCATATCTCTTAGTTGTGTTAAAAATTTGAAGTTGCCTATCTCTAAACTACCTTTTAACTTGTGTGTTTCTACCCCTACCAAAGACAAATTGGTTACGTCTATTGCCTATTTGAAATGTTCCTTAACATACCAAAATTTATCTTATGATGTTGATCTGTTATCTCTTCCTATGTCGGGTTTAGATGTCATACTTGGCATGGATTGGTTGTCACATAATAATGCTATTATAAATTATTCTTCTCGAACCATCTCTTTTCTTCCACAACCAATGTCTATTGACCCTTCGGTGTCGAATTGCCTTTTATCTGTTGTGTCTTGCCACAAGAACTTAGTTGAGGGAGCTCAGGGATACATACTTCTATTTTCTGCTAAGATAGAGGCTGAAAGTGATATAACGTCATTATCTGTTGTGTGCGACTTTTTAGATTTGTTCCCTAAAACGGTCTCTAGTTTACCACAGCGTAGGGAGGTAGAGTTTAACATAGATCTTATGCATAGTAGTGGACCTGTATCTATAGCGCCATATAGAATGGCACCTCTAGAGTTGAGCGAGCTTAAGAAAAAGTTAGAGGAGTTGTTAGATGAGGGATTTATTAGATCGAGTATGTCACCTTGGGGAGTGTCGGTTCTTTTAGTGAAAAAGGAGGATGAGAGTATATGGTTATGTGTTGATTATAAGCGGTTAAACAAAGTGACCATAAAGAATAAGTACCCTTTGACTAGGATAGATGACTTGCTAGATCAGCTGAGGGGAGTGGCAGTGTTTTCCAAAATAGAACTAAGATCGGGGTACCATCAGGTTAGAGTTAGGAGTGAGGACATCCCTAAGACAACCTTTAAAACAAGGTACGGGCAGTATAAGTATGTAGTGATGCCTTTCGAAGCAACGAACGCTCCGGCTGTTTTCATGGACTACATGAATCGGATCTTTAGACCCTTCTTAGATAAGTTTGTGGTGTTGTTCATAGATGATATCTTGATATACTCTAGAGCACCTGTGGAGCATGAGGAGCATCTGAGGGTAGTGTTACAGATCTTGAGGGATGAGTGTTTGTACGCTAAGACAGAGAAGTGTGAGTTTTGGGTAAATGAGGTGAAGTTTCTGGGACACACCATTTCTAAGAGTGGTGTAGCGATTGATTCCTCTAAAGTGGATGCAGTGCTAGAGTGGGAACCGCCTAAGACGGTAACTGAGGCGAGGAGTTTCCTAGGATTGGCAGGTTACTATAGGAAGTTTATAGAAGGTTTTTCTAAGCTAGCTTTACCTTTGACCCAGTTGACTAGGAAGGGAAAACTTTTTGTTTAGGACCAGGAGTGTGAGGATAACTTCCAAGAGCTTAAGAAAAGATTGGAGATGGCGCCTGTCTTGACCATATCGGACCCTTTAGTGAGTTTTGTAGTTCATTGCGACGAGTCTAAGAATGGTTTAGGATTTGTTTTGATGCAATAAGGCAAGGTTGTAGCTTACGCGTCTAGGCAGCTTAGACCACATGAAGGAAACTATCCTACCCATGATCTAGAGTTGGCAACAGTGGTGTTTGCTCTTAAGATTTGGAGGCATTATCTATATGGAACAAAGTTTGAGAATTTTAGTGACCATAAGAGCCTTAAGTATCTATTTGATCAAAAGGAGTTGAATATGAGGCAAAGAAGGTGGATGGAGTTCCTTAAAGACTATCACTTTGAGTTGAAGTACCATCCAGGGAAAGCCAATGCAGTGGTTGATGCTCTTAGAAGAAAGTCTCTACATGTGTCTAGTTTAATGGTCCAAGAGATTAATATGTTGGAGGAGTTTAGAGACATGAATCTTAATATGTCTTTGAATGCCTTGAGTTTAGAGTTGAATAGGTTGGAAATCTGTAGTGACCTTAAAGAAGAGATTAAGCATGAACAAATTTTAGACCAGGAGTTCCAATCTTTGTTGGGATAAGAAAATTATGTTTGTATGCTGATGGATTAGTGATGTTTAAAAATAGAATCGTTGTTCCTAAAAAGGGGAGCCTTAGAGAGAAAGTGTTGGAGGAAGATCATAAGGTTAAGTTCACCATACATCTAGGGATAACCAAGATGTACCGAGACCTTAAGAAGATATATTGGTGCCAGGGATGAAAAAGGACGTAGCTAGCTTTTTGACCAAGTACTTGATGTGCTAAAAGGTTAAGACGGAACACCAAAGACCTTCGGGTTTGTTGCAGCCTTTATAAATTCCTGAGTGGAAGTGGGAGAAGATCTCTATGGACTTTGTGATGGGCTACCTAGGACTCGTTTGGGTTTAGATATCATCTGGGTAATAGTAGATAGGTTGATCAAGTCTGCTCACTTCTTGCCAATCAGGGCAACCTATAGCTTAGATAAGTTGACAGACCTTTACATCAGGGAGATAGTTAAGCTTCCTGGTATACCCACCTCTATAGTGTCAAATAGAGACCCGAGGTTTACCTCTAGATTTTGGATAGATTTCCAACAAGCCTTTGGATCTAAGTTGAGCTTTAGTACAGCTTATCACCCCCAAACAGATGGTCAGTCAAAGAAAACCATTAAGACCCTTGAAGACATGCTTAGAGCGTGTGTCTTAGATGAAGGTGGGAGTTGGGATAGATTCTTGCCTCACATGGAGTTTACGTATAACAATAGTTATCACGCTAGCATAGGCACGGCGTCCTATGAACCCCTTTATGGAAGGAAGTGTAGGTCCCTTTTATGTTGGTGTGAGGTAGGTGAGAAAACCATGTTAGGACTTGAATTGGTTCAAGAGACCACATAAAGGATCAGAGTGATTAGGGAGAGGATGCGCGAAGCGCAGAGTAAATAGAAAAGTTATGTCGACAAAAGGAGAAAGCCTCTAGAATTCCAGGAGAGTGAGCAAGTATTCTTGAAAGTCACTCCTATGGCTGAGGTGGGAAGGTTGATGAAAGTCAGAAAACTTAATCCTCGGTTTATGGGTCCCTTCCAAATTCTAAAAAAAGTTGGGCATGTTGCTTACCAATTGGCTTTTCCACCACAATTGTCAAATCTCCATGATGTTTTCCATATCTCACAACTCAGAAAATATGTACCTGAAGTGTCTCATGTGATGGCTCCTAAGTCAATACAATTAAGAGATAACTTTATCTTTAAGCCCAGGCCTAGTCAAATTATCGACAAGAGCACTAAGACTCTTCGAAACAAGACAATTACTTTGGTAAAGGTGGTTTAGGAAGGATTAACTCTTGAGGAAGCTACTTGGGAACTTGACGAGGATATCGTGTGCCAGTATCCAGATCTTATCAGTCATGGTACTATAAACATTTCGTTCTGTGCATATGTTAGGTTTTTGAACGAGTGTGTATGGAATTAATTTCGGGGACAAAATTCTTAAAGGAGGGGAGAAAATGCAACATCCTACAAAATAAAATAAATAGGAATAATAATATGGGAAAGATTACAGAGTTTTTGGGAGGTTTAGAATGCATGTTTTAAGCCCTTGAAGTAAATACGAGTAATTAAAAATAATTCAAATTGGTTAACTGTGATTTTCTTAGGGAAATTCACATCCTGACATGTGAGCATGCCCGTGCGCATTTTTAGCACGCATGTGTTCATGTAGCGCACCCTTATTCGTGTGTGTAACATCCCAAAAGTTAAATAAAGATATAAGAGACTTTAATCTTAGCAAATAAAATTAATGAAGTGTTAGGGAGGATTAGAGTGGTTGACTTCGAACCTTAAGGGTGGTGTATTGACCAAAAGAATAAAAGGAAGAAGCTTTAAGTTGAAAATCTGTCATAGTAGCGTTGGCATGCCCATGCCGAAAAAGCACTATCTGAGCCGCGCCGTGCTAACTATTAGCACGCCCGTGTCGAAAATTATGCAAACATTGACGCTGCCATGCCAATTGCGGCCACGCTCGTGCTCTATGTTAGGATGCGTTAAAAATAGGTTTAAAAATAGGGAACCAGTGCAACATATATAAATATATATATATAATATATATATATATATATATATATATATATAGCTGGAAACCTTTTTGCACCCTAAAACACCTTAGTAACGGCTGTGGAGCTTCCTCATACTTGGGAGATGGGGTAGTGTCACGACCGTAATCGCGAAGGAAAGATGACGAAAAAAGAGATTAGATTAAAAACATGTAGAGTCGCCACCAATTTTATTTAATTTAAGGAAAAATTGGAAAACCTTGAAAACAAGATGGTCTTTGGAACCAAGTCGAATTCGGGAGCCGATTGTACATAGAGAAGGGTAGAGAATTAACCCCACAACACCCCTAATGTACCCGTTAAAAAAAACGGTTACCCAAATAAATTGTGCAAATCATTAATGAATTTTTATTATATTTATTTTACCCAAAAAAACAAATTTATATTTGCTTATTGAATCTTAAGCACACAACCACAAAAAAGAAAGGAGAAAGAAAAAGAAGAAAATCAAATGAAGTTAGCAGAAGTCCCCAAAGAATAATAGATATCAATGGACAATCAATTAGAATACATTGTAAGAGTTACGTAGCAAAGATAGTGTCTCAAATTAAAGGCTTTGGGTAAAAGTGGACCAGTATGAAAGCATTATTCATTAGCAAAAATGAGGCGCAAATATGGGATGAAATACGCAATGGCAAGAAGAATGATACTACCTATTATGCATGTTATTGCCTCTTGTGCTCATCTTATGATTACCGTAAATAAGCACCCAAAATCCACAATTAACAAGCATTACTTTTTTTTTAACAAAGAATTAACAAGCATTACTTGGCACCAACATTTAACAAGATCTTTCATGCATATGTTAAAAACCACAATTATCACATGCAGCCAGCAATTCCTAACTCTGAAGACCTGCAACAGGCTTTCAAATAACAAGAGAGATAGGCAAAAGATTTCATTCTTCAATTCATTCCCAAATCAGGTTGCATTATGGTTCCAAAGGTTATTAAAAAAGTAACGACATAACGCACAAGTAGACGTTCAATCATCAACAGAGAAGGCAAAGGTATGGTCTATTAGGCATTTTATCATACAGCTAGCGTGGTGCACAAATAAGGCCTTATTAGAAAATAGGGAGCTATTTGCATTAACTCCCAATTCCCAGGTTTCATATCAACACAAATCATTCATACAAGACACGACATTTCTCATTAATTCGGAGGTTTAAATACAAATGAACCGGGAAGAAGACAAACAGTTACCAAGTGAGAATCCTTCCAAGAGGTTGAAAGCAATGACTTACAGTTGCCTTGGACCCTTAATCTCGTTCTTGCAACTGGTCACAGTGAAATACAAATGAAAGAAACAAATCTCACTTAGATCACCCTGACACCCACAATATTCCCTTGGAGAGTCAGAACCTAAATTCTCCTCCTCAAAGGGCAGAACCTAGAAGCTCCTCCTTCTTCTTCGGGTTGCTCTATATCTCCCTCCTTGTATTGGTCCGTTCGCGCAGTGTGTTTCTTTTTCCCCTATCAAGCGTTTCTGCCCTCTGCGCTTTTTTGTGGTGGTATCAGTTGATGAGCGAGTATGAGAGAGTCCCCTTTTTTCGTATCAAAAATGATCCCCCCGCAATGCGTATGCCTCTCTTCTTCCCCCTCCTGCGTATGCCTCCCCTGTTCTTTATAGAGTGACTCCTTCTACATCTCTCCCATTTCTCTTTCCTGTCAATCAATCAAAAACCACAATCAAATATCTTGATTTGAATCAACCATAAAGAGTAACGATATTACCTTGATTATGGAAAATGGATGAGAATCACATCCCTGTAATCTCGCACCCTCCGCTTGCATGAAACGTGATCTACGGGATTGAGTATGATTCGGTCCAAAAATTGAATGAGGGAGAGAGTGTTTCTGATGTGGATCCGGGTTAGGCTGCTGGATTTCCAGATTGGGAGAAGATTGATTGCGCAATTTCTGGAGCTGGAAGAGTTTAGTGTGCGGCTGTGTTTTTGGGGAAGGGGAAGAGCGAAAATGAGGTGGAGGCTAGGGTTTCTGATGGGTGAGGGAGTAGATAGACGGGTTATGGAGGAGATAGACGGGTTATGGAGATAGACGGGTTATGGAGGAGATAGACAGGTTATGGAGGTAGACAGGTTATGGAGGAGATAGACGGGTTATGGAGGAGATAGACAGGTTATGGAGATAGACAGGTTATGGAGGTAGACAGGTTATGGAGGAGATAGACAGGTTATGGAGGTAGACAGGTTATGGAGGAGATAGACGGGTTATGGAGGAGATAGACAGGTTATGGAGATAGATAGGTTATGGAGGTAGACAGGTTATGGAGATAGACAGGTTATGGAGGAGATAGACAGTTATGGAGGTAGACAGGTTATGGAGGTAGACAGGTTATGGAAGTAGACAGGTTATGGAGGTAGACAGGTTATGGAGATAGACAGGTTATGGAGGAGATAGACAGGTTATGGAGAATACAGGTTATGGAGGTAGACAGGTTATGGAGAGATAGACAGGTTATGGAGGTAGACAGGTTATGGAGGAGATAGACAGGTTACGGAGGTAGACAGGTTATGGAGATAGACAGGTTTATGGAGATAGACAGGTTATGGAGGTAGACAGGTTATGGAGGAGATAGACGGGTTATGGAGGAGATAGACAGGTTATGGAGACAGACAGGTTATGGAGGAGATAGACGGGTTATGGGCTGAAACTTGGTTTTTGGCCCAAAGACATTTTTCCTTCTTATTTTTTTATTTTATTTTTATTTTATTTTTATTATTATTATTATTATTATTATTAATTTTTTTTTTTTTTTTTGGATTTCTATAAAAAAAAAGACTTTTTTATGATTATCCGGTCAAAATGAGGTGTTCACAGGTAGCAACAAACAATGAGTTTGGAAGGAGAACTACAACAACAACAACAACAACAAGAGGTAGTAGAAGAAGAAGAAGAAGAAGAAGAAGAAGGAGGAGGAGGAGGAGAAGGAAAGAGGAGATTCATGGTTGAGGAAGGCGACACCTAGGATTCACCACGGGGTACACTTGGAGATTCTTGGAGGTCTTCAAGAGGTGAGTAGAAATACTCTTTCTCACCCTTTCTATGGTGCAAATCATTTTGGGGTTTGGCTTATGCTTGCCAAAATATGTTTTTGGAAAAAAATCTTGTGTTTGGTAAAATGCTGATTTTACAAATTTGGGGGTTTTCCTTCTATGTTGTTTCTACTGTCAATTAAATGTTTATTATTGAGATTGATGTTATGATATGAATGATCAATACATGATTTGGTTGATTTATATGCTGTATTTGACTATATAATTATATTGGGGTTTATGGCATGATTCAATATTTGTAAATGTGATGATTGTTGTTTGCTACAATAACGCCTATTATAGGGGTATCAAAAGTAACACTGCCAATGAATTGGGGTGTCGAAATATGAAATACCGCCATAATGGGGTATCGAAAGCAACATCGCCACACGTTGGGATGTCGAAATGAGTAACTACCACCATTGTACAATGGTTGGTATCGAAATGAGTAATGTCACTGAAGAGAAGGTGACATCGAAATACCTTCATGAGTAAGGTAGGCTATGGGACGCCATTGTTATGTGCAGTTTGAAGTCATATGACATGTGAGGATGTTGAGATTATTTGATACATGAGATTTTGTCATACTTGCTTGTGATGTGTTGTTGAATAATTATAGTTAATATTACTAGATATAAATATTATTTATTTTTTTGAAAATAGCGGGTACCATGGACAGTTTTGTGAAAACCTTTTAAAAATGTATTTCTGTTCACTGGGATTTTATATCTCATTAGTAGTATTGTTTTCAGAGCTTGAGGACGATTCTATTGAGTAACCAGACGTTTGAAGACTTTATTACAGTAGTTAGCTTGGTTAGTATTTATGGCATATGCCAGGAGGACCTTATCATCATATTTGTTATTTTATTATGCGAGATGTTGTAGACGCCCGATTTTGAGTCTTTGAAACTTATTATGTTATTTTGGATTAATATATTATATTAAGTATTTATTCAGCATTTATTTAAGAAAAAATTTATTTTCCTTGTTTTGCTTAAATCATTAATTTGGTTTATTAATGTAACAAAGGGCGTTACATTTTTGGTATCAGCGTAGTTCGATCCTAAATTGGACTGTGGTTATTGAGTTTTTCAAAAATCAAAACTTGGGCGCATTGGATGCTTGTTAGAGTTGTAGATGCTGCATACTATGCTTTGAGATATTGAGTCGGGCCAACTTAGTGTTTCATTGGTAGTGAGCAAATTTATGAAAACTAATAAGCGAGGGACGAATGATGCGCTTGTAGCAGCTATGGACCATGTGACCATAGATTTGGAAGAGCAGACGGAGACTCTCCGTCATATGAGGGGATATGGGGTGGTAGCACCCCAAGAACCTCAATACGTGGGGTTACGGGTTTTTCGAAGGATGATCCGCCATCTTTTCGGGACAGCTTAGATCCTGTAGAAGCTAAAGAAGCCGAAGAGAAATTGTGCTTATAACAAGAGGTTATCATATTGTTTGATTCAGGAGCAATCCATTCTTCTATATCTCTTAGTTGTGTCAAAAATCTAGAGTTGTTTATCTCTAAATTACCTTTTGAATTATGTGTTTCTACCTCTGCCAAAGACAAAATGGTTACATCTATTGCCTGTTTGAAATGTTCCTTGATACACCAAAATTTATTTTATGATTTGATATGTTTACCTATGTCGGGTAGGATGTCATTCTTAGTATGGTTTCGCTATTGTCTAATAATGTTGTCCAAAATAGAAATATTTATGTACTTCACAACTAATGTTTGATGATTCTTTTAAGCCGAACCATATCATATTTGTTCCTTGGCATAAGTTCTTCGTTGAGGGAACTCAAAGATACATACTGTTATTTTTCGTTAAGATAGGGACTCAAAGTGATGTAGCGGCACTACTTGTTGTCTGTTAGTTTCTAGATGTGTTCCCTGAAGAGGTCTCTACCTTACATTAAATATGGAGGTTGAGTTTAACATAGATCTAGTGCCTAAAAGTGGATCTAAGAAACAATTAGAGGAGTAGTTAGAGAATGAGTTTTTATACATAAATTTGGCTATTATTAAAAAAAAAAAAAAAACAAAACTTGAAATTTTAAGGTTGTTAATTCTTAACATTATAATCTTAAAATATATTTTTATGTGGTTTGATGAATTTGTTTGGTAGATATATATTCCTTGTATTTTACAATAAAATATAATAAAATAACTAGTTTTACTTTTATTTATTGTTTTGTGTGCATATTTGTAACGCCCCAATTTTCACGTTTTCTAATTCTTCAATATTTTAATGTCTTTATTTTATTCGAGGTCTTAGGAATAGAAATAAAATATTCCGAGACCATAGTCATGCTCGACGATATCGTAGGAAGCTACGATTAAGTTTTGAGTCAAAAACTCAAACGGAGTCCGGTCTGCGTTTTTACACTGACAGTATGATTTTACTGCTCAGAAGACCTTAGATGGACCCGTGAACGAGACAGTAAGTCTTAGAATTCGATTCTCTACGTTTTGGTTAAATTTCGTAAAAATTTCAGAAAAATCACTTCCTGACCTTCGTTCGGGCGGAATCCTCAATCGGATGACGAACGGAGCCACATATGGAGTTACCGAGACTCGCCAAAGGGTAATCTTGATATCACAACATCCCAGGACACTTGGGAGAGTATGCCAGAGTCGTCATGACGTTCAGGAAAATCTAGATGCGAAATGACCAAAATGCCCCTAACCTTAGTCTTTTGCACTTTTACCATTTTACCCTTTTGGCAAATGACCTTTTTGCCCTTAAGTGACTTGTTTTAAGGCTGAACTCAGCCCCTTCCAGCCCCTCATTCACGAAATTACTGCCCAAAGAAGAACACCATTGTTGTTCTTGAAGAGAAACTCCATTTTTCTTCTTGAAAAGCTTGAATCACTTGTTAGAATCACTTGATTCCTTGAGCAATCTTCCTTCATTTCAAGGTAAGATCACTTCTATGATCTCTTAGCTTCTTGAATATCTCTTTATTTCAAGATCAAGATCCATTTTCATGAAAAGAATTTCTTAGATCCAAAACTTTGAAAATCCATAGGAAATTGTAGAAAAATCATTTTGATGTGAGACCAATTTCTTTGAACTCACATCATCAATCTCTACCTAAACCCAAGAGCTTATGATTCAACTCTCATCATAGCTCAAAAAGCACAAAATGGCCGAACCCTTTTGATGATGATGAACAGTGTTTTTCATCAATTTTTGATTTCTAACACTTGATTTCATCCTTAGCTTTCCTATGCCTTTGAATCCATGAAATGGAAAACCAAGATCAATTCCTAGATTTATTCTCTTTAGGGTGGCCGAAACCCTCTTTGTGAGAATTGTTGAGTTTAGTTTGATTGTTGTTTAATGATTGATTGTTTGGTTGTTTGTAGTTGGTGACAACTATCAGGAGGTTCACAAACCGATCAACCGACTTTGATCTGGGAATCTGCTCTTCAACAGGTATGGGGAGAAGAACCTCATCACACCAAGATGGTGGTGGTGAAGATGGTTGTTTAAATTATGTGTGGGTGAAACCCTTTAGTTTGTGTTCACTTTTATGTGTTAAGTTTTGTTAAGTTCTCATGGAGAACAAGAATGTCATGATGAGTTTATGCTTTGGTATGTTGTAGTGTGCTTTAGCATATGTTGATGATGAGATGATTGAATGAAAAACCATTTTCATGTATGTTGGGAAACCTACTTTGATCACTAGATCAAGTATGGACTTTTATTGTTGATTATGAGACCATAACGTGTGATGGACTTGGATGTTTAATTATGATGTAGTAATGTGTATTATGGTTATCATGATTGTGTAGTGTTGTGAGCCATACTTTGATTGGTTGATGAAGTAAAACTTCACAATGATTCCTAGTTGGCTATTAGCCATGACCTTGAGGAAAGGAAGGATATGAATAGTTCTTGGACAAGTCAAGTTTTGATGTAAAGAAAGTGTTTTCAATAACTTGTGTTTTTCAAAGAAAAACCCTAAGTGACTTTAAATGGAATTAAATCTCAAAGTGCTTTCACCAAAGTGAAACATGTTTTATACCTTATCCTTAGTTCATCTAGCTAATCAAGTGACTCAAAATGAGAAAAGAAGTGTTTTCATGAAGAGAATCAAAATGGTTCCATAAGGTTGATGTCTTGTTTTAAGGAAACTTTTCGCTAAGCGAATTTACTTTCGCTACGCGAAAACAGGGAAATTCTAAGTTGGGCATCACTGCCTCACTTTCGCTAAGCGAATTCATATTCGCTAAGCTAACCAAACGAGTTTCGCTATGCGAATTAAGTCTCGCTGAGCGATCCAGAGAAGTTTCCAAAGGAGGTATAACCGCCTCCATTTCGCTAAGCGAAATTATACTCGCTAAGCGAATAAAGTGAAATTTTGCTACACGAATTCTGTTTCGCCGAGCGATCCAGAGGTGTTTCCAAAGAGGTGTAACCTTCTATACTTGCGCTAAGCGAATACATATTCGCTAAGCGAATACAATACATTTCGCTACGCGATTTATGTCTCGCCCAGCGATCTAGAGGAGTTTCAAGAGAGGTATTACTGCCTCATTTTCGCTAAGCGAATGGAATTCCGCTAAGCGAATTTCATGTTTCAGAAAATGCTAGAAATGAAGTAAGTAGTTCAAATGTTGTTTCAAATCAAATGAGTTTTCAACTGTAAAAGTTGTTTGGTTTACAAAAGGAGTTTTCTAACTCAATCGTAAAGTTTTACGCGAGAAAAACCTAAGTTAAGTAATTAACTTAGAGTTGAAGACAAGGGTTAATTAAGTATGGTATGTGGTGGAACAAGACCATGTACTATACCATTGATGACTTAGTACATCAATGACTTCATAAAACTTAAGTGAAATCAACACTTGTTTCCTTAATTGAAAAACAAGGGATTAATATCTTAGAAAGGCTCAAAGACTTATCTAAGAGGATTCTCAATCCTAACTCATAATGCTTAGGACTTGTGACATAATTCATAAGATGTAAACACAAACACGAAACGTTTTGGTTTTCGAAACAGTAGTTCGATGACGGACCGATGATTCGGATCCAGGTTAATCGTTCAATTGTTTCCGTCTTGTGATGACCGGAATGAGAGAGATCCTGAGACTGTGCAGGTATGGGACTGTACAGTGGAAGGAATCCTGAGACTATGCAGGTATGGGACTGTATAGTTAAGGGAAGGCATATAAGAATTGATTGGTACTACCCATATCAACAAGATTTATCTTCTTTTCGGGAGCTTAGAACATAAGTACTTTATAGTTAAGCGTGCTTGACTTAAAGTAATTATGGGATGGGTGACCTTCTGGGAAGTTTCCTAGAAAGCGTGTGAGTGAGGACAAAACACGCTGAAAAGACTTGTGTTGGTTTGTGTGGACAGTCAGCGATTCTGAAAGCAGTCTGGATCATTCCAAAGGAGTCACGAGATATTTATCCGATGGATAATTGTTTTATCCGATGGATAAATGTTTTATAAGACGAAGATGTGTGTAGTTTCTAAGGAAGAGAACCTTGAGGTTTATCCAATGGATAAACATTGCTTTATCGCATCTGCTTTGTGTAAGCATTGGCATTTCATGTGCATAGTTGTAAGGCCTTGAGCCTAGGAGTTGAGCTTACACCTTGATGCGGGTGCGAATCTTACGGTGACGATCTTCAATGGTCTTTTTGGAGGTATCAGGGTTGGAAGGGCTGACATGTGACCAGTTGGTGATTCTTCTGTGTCGTGGCGAATCCGTGCAATACACTGATATCCTCTACTAGTTGCCGTACTTTTCATGTTTGGTCGAGAGTGTTACCGTAAAGCCAGATACGTGCACGTTACGAATGTTGTAGCATCTTGCTCATGGTTGGCAGAAACCGGAACATGTCCTCCCATTCACTCTCTCCGACGTTTTGTTAGCTCCATGGAGTAGGGGTCAGAGTAGTACCCAGTGACATTGACATTGAGTCATATACATTGCATTGCATTGCATTGCATGGCTATTGATGTCTACATCTACTGTTATACATCACTATATTGTTAAGAATGCCTTATATTATGCTGTTAAATGTTTAGCATGATATTATGTTGTTGACTGCTTAACATGATTTATATTGAGAACCTTTGTAAGCATGTTGGGTACGTTGTTACCCGGTGAGTCGTCCCGTTTTTACTACTGTTATTTTGTTGTGTTGATGAACGGGAATCTCACCCATATCTGTATGTTTTCTGCTGGTACTTGGTGTTGCTGTTTGAACAGATGGACGCGACGATGGTTCCGTTCCGCAGTCCCTTTGAGTTCGGAGGTGGACTCTTTTGCTGTTTTAGTTTTGTTGTCGGCCAGACTATGTCAGTTTTTGTAGTACCTTTTGGGAGCTATGACTCCTAGTACTTATTGTATTTTCTTATGTCAGTCATACATTAGACTTATGTCTGTATACAGTAATGTTGATGTTTCTGTTTTTCAATTTTTGTTTCTTTATTTATAATACAGTATGTCCTAGAAATGCATGGTGAACGTAAGTTCACTTATTAGTATTATTTATTTACCTTTACTAATCCCATTACATCTTTATGAAAAGAAAAGGAAAAGAAAAACCGTATTTTCCGCATACAAGAAATATTTTCGGCCTTATAAACGTTCGGGAATGTGACACTCGGGAAAGGGTGTTGCATTATTTGGTATCAGAGCTGGCCGAGTCTTTTTGGGGTTTGTAGGTTATGGTCTGTCTTGTTTGTGTTGTGTTTTCTGTGATTGTCTTTCTGTGTTATTGTTTCTGAGAGAAAATAATGTTGGAGAGGATGATGACTTCGGTCTATCCTTTTGTATTGTTTGTTCTCTGTGTTGTGTTTCTGTGAAGAAGACAACGATTGTTTGTTATTCTTTGCATTATTGTTTCTTAAGAGGAATGATATTGGGCAGGAGAGTAATGTTTTTGCTTTCTTGTAAGTTGTCACTTGCAGAGTTCTTCAGAACGAGTGTTTTTCGACGGGTGCAAGACGAATTGAAAGACATGGAGTTCCTGCAGCTACGTCAAGGAGGAATGTCTGTCAAAGAATATGCTGATCGTTTTGAGTCCCTGCTGAAGTCTTCGAGGTATTTCCATCTTCATCCCGACGAGGAGTGGAAGTGCACAAAGTTCGAAGAAGGTTTAAGGGACGAGATTCGAGGAAAGGTGCTACCTCTTGAGGTCAAAGAGTTCTCGGTGTTGGTAGATGAATGCTTCCTAATCGAAGATCTGATGAAGACTCGTGGAGGAAGGCAACGTCACTCTGGACCGACTAGGTTCCATAAAGGCACAAATGGTCGTGATGATAGATCTCGATGGAAACCATATTCAAAACAGCAAGGTCAACAACAACGTTCTGTAGGAGGAAGTAGTGGGAGTATTAGTCAATATGGAAGCGCCCCAAAGAAATGCATGAAGTGTGGCAATAATAATCATGTCACTAGAGGATGCTTGATCAAGGGGATCATATGCTTCAAGTGTGGAAAACCAGGGCATACTTCACGCGATTGTGTGCAATCAAAAGCTAGATATTCTGTCAACGATGTGCAAGCAGGGAAGCCTAAGGCAATGAGTAGAGTTTATACCGGGGATGATGCTGAGACTTCTCAAAAGGAAGATTTGATTCACGGTCAGATCGTCGTGGAAGGTAAAACCTTATCTATATCTTTCCTTACCCTTAGATTTGGTAATTTTTACACTTCCTGCAAAGCCTGTTATGACTGCCAAAGTCTGTTTGAACTGTTCATTTTTCTGTAATGGATGGAATGTTTTTGATTGATTTAATCTGTTTGCCTCTTCCGCAAATGGATGTGATCATAGGGGTGAATTGGTTATCTTGTAACCATATCCCATTAGACGGTGCAAACAAAACCTTAGTTTTCCCTGATTCGGATAATTCTGGATTTGGATTGCCAACCAAGGAAACATTTCTTTGAGAGGAGGAGCAAAACGAATACATGTTACTAACGAGTTTCCGGAAGTCTTTTCTGAAGACGTACCAGGTGTACCGCCAATTCGAGACATCGAGTTGTGATCGATCTTGTGCCAGGAACAGGACCAACGTCTATGGCACCTTATCATATGGCACCTGCTGAGTTGGAAACGTTGAAGGAACAGTTGGTGGACTTATTGGGAAAATAGTTCGTTAGACCCAGTGTGTCGTTTTAGGGAACGCCTGTGCTGTTGGTGAGAAAGAAAGATGAAACATCTCGCTTATGTGTGGATTATCGCCAGTTGAACAAAGTTACCATTAAGAACAAGTATCATCTTCCGAGGATAAATGACTTGATGGATCAGTTGAGGAGAGCGGTAGTTTTCTCCAAGATTGATTTGCGATCGGGTTATCACCAGATTCGTGTGAAGGCAGAAGATGTACCGAAGACAGCGTTTCAAACACGCTATGGGCACTACGAGTATCTTGTAATGCCGTTTGGTGTGACGAATGCTCCAGCTATATTCATGGATTACATGAATAGAATCTTTCGTCCATATCTAGATAAGTTTGTCGTTGTTTCATAGACGACATACTCATCTATTCGCGAAACCTGGAAGTACACGCTGAATATCTTAGTGTGATTCTTCAGGTTCTGAAGGAGAAACAGCTGTATGCAAAGCTGTCCAAGTGTGAGTTTTGGCTCGACGAAGTAAAGTTTTTAAGTCATGTGATTTCAAAGGAAGGATAAAGCGTTTGAATGGACTGAAGCCTGTGAGGAAAGTTTGCAAGGATTAGAGAGAAGGTTGACTACTTCACCTCTGGTAGTGCTGCCTGATCTCAAGGGAACATTTGTGTTCACACTCCTACATATTCCTCAGTGTATTAGACAATTGAGTGAATTGGTAATATGGTGTCCATTGGTCTGGACATTTTCGTATTAATTCACTGAAAGTTTTGTTATGACTATTTCTTGAGTTATAACATAAACAACTTCTCGATACTGGAAGTTTCTTGATAAAACTTAGTCTAATCACTTTTAATTTTCGTGAAGGTGATCCAGTCTGATTTTTGCCAGACTGTTTATCTTTTGATTCCCAAATTTTTTGGAAGGTTCTTATGAAAGAAGGAACTTTATTAGAGTCATGGATGTAAACATGTATTAGCTATGCATTTTTACACTCACGAACCTACTGAAGAGTCGTTTTGCATACTGAAGAATCTTTTTGCATACCGAATATTCCTGTATTCATTCCAGATTGGAAAAATTCTTTTGTATACTTTCTTCTGAGACCAAGACCAAGAAAAATTTCCTTTGTTGAAAATTTCTTTCCTTAATCTTCAGCGATCGAGTAGGTTTAGTTTTAAGTCACGGAATTTCGAGGACGAAATTCTATTAAGAGGGGTAGGAATGTAACGCCCCAACTTTCACGTTTTCTAATTCTTCAGTATTTTAATGTCTTTATTTTATTCGAGGTCTTAGGAATAGAAATAAAATATTCCGAGACCATAGTCATGCTCGACGATATCGTAGGAAGCTACGATTAAGTTTTGAGTAAAAAACTCAAACGGAGTCCGGTCTGCGTTTTTACACTGACAGTATGATTTTACTGCTCAGAAGACCTTAGATGGACCCGTGAACGAGACAGTAAGTCTTAGAATTCGATTCTCTACGTTTTGGTTAAATTTCGTAAAAATTTCAGAAAAATCACTTCCTGACCTTCGTTCGGGCGGAATCCTCAATCGGGTGACGAACGGAGCCACATATGGAGTTACCGAGACTCGCCAAAGGGTAATCTTGATATCACAACATCCCAGGACACTTGGGAGAGTATGCCAGAGTCGTCATGACGTTCGGGAAAATCTAGATGCGAAATGACCAAAATGCCCCTAACCTTAGTCTTTTGCACTTTTACCATTTTACCCTTTTGGCAAATGACCTTTTTGCCCTTAAGTGACTTGTTTTAAGGCTGAACTCAGCCCCTTCTAGCCCCTCATTCACGAAATTACTGCCCAAAGAAGAACACCATTGTTGTTCTTGAAGAGAAACTCCATTTTTCTTCTTGAAAAGCTTGAATTACTTGTTAGAATCACTTGATTCCTTGAGCAATCTTCCTTCATTTCAAGGTAAGATCACTTCTATGATCTCTTAGCTTCTTGAATATCTCTTTATTTCAAGATCAAGATCCATTTTCATGAAAAGAATTTCTTTGATCCAAAACTTTGAAAATCAATAGGAAATTGTAGAAAAATCATTTTGATGTGAGACCAATTTCTTTGAACTCACATCATCAATCTCTACCTAAACCCAAGAGCTTATGATTCAACTCTCATCATAGCTCAAAAAGCACAAAATGGCCGAACCCTTTTGATGATGATGAATAGTGTTTTTCATCAATTTTTGATTTCTAACACTTGATTTCAACCTTAGCTTTCCTATGCCTTTGAATCCATGAAATGGAAAACCAAGATCAATTCCTAGATTTATTCTCTTTAGGGTGGCCGAAACCCTCTTTGTGAGAATTGTTGAGTTTAGTTTGATTGTTGTTTAATGATTGATTGTTTGGTTGTTTGTAGTTGGTGACAACTATCAGGAGGTTCACAAACCAATCAACCGACTTTGATCTGGGAATCTGCTCTTCAACAGGTATGGGGAGAAGAACCTCATCACACCAAGATGGTGGTGGTGAAGATGGTTGTTTAAATTATGTGTGGGTGAAACCCTTTAGTTTGGGTTCACTTTTATGTGTTAAGTTTTGTTAAGTTCTCATGGAGAACAAGAATGTCATGATGAGTTTATGCTTTGGTATGTTGTAGTGTGCTTTAGCATATGTTGATGATGAGATGACTGAATGAAAAACCATTTTCATGTATGTTGGGAAACCTACTTTGATCACTAGATCAAGTATGGACTTTTATTGTTGATTATGAGACCATAACGTGTGATGGACTTGGATGTTTAATTATGATGTAGTAATGTGTATTATGGTTATCATGATTGTGTAGTGTTGTGAGCCATACTTTGATTGGTTGATGAAGTAAAACTTCACAATGATTCCTAGTTGGCTATTAGCCATGACCTTGAGGAAAGGAAGGATATGAATAGTTCTTGGACAAGTCAAGTTTTGATGTAAAGAAAGTGTTTTCAATAACTTGTGTTTTTCAAAGAAAAACCCTAAGTGACTTTAAATGGAATTAAATCTCAAAGTGCTTTCACCAAAGTGAAACATGTTTTATACCTTATCCTTAGTTCATCTAGCTAATCAAGTGACTCAAAATGAGAAAAGAAGTGTTTTCATGAAGAGAATCAAAATGGTTCCATAAGGTTGATGTCTTGTTTTAGGGCAACTTTTCGCTAAGCGAATTTACTTTCGCTACGTGAAAACAGGGAAATTCTAAGTTGGGCATCACTGCCTCACTTTCACTAAGCGAATTCATATTCGCTAAGCTAACCAAACAAGTTTCGCTATGCGAATTAAGTCTCACTGAGGGATCCAGAGAAGTTTCCAAAGGAGGTATAACCGCCTCCATTTCGCTAAGCGAAATTATACTCGCTAAGCGAATAAAGTGAAATTTTGCTACACGAATTCTGTTTCGCCGAGCGATCCAGAGGTGTTTCCAAAGAGGTGTAACCGTCTGTACTTGCGCTAAGCGAATACATATTCGCTAAGCGAATACAATACATTTCGCTACGCGATTTATGTCTCGCCAAGCTATCCAGAGGAGTTTCAAGAGAGGTATTACTGCCTCATTTTCGCTAAGCGAATGGAATTCCGCTAAGCGAATTTCATGTTTCAGAAAATGCTAGAAATGAAGTAAGTAGTTCAAATGTTGTTTCAAATCAAATGAGTTTTCAACTGTAAAAGTTGTTTGGTTTACAAAAGGAGTTTTCTAACTCAATCGTAAAGTTTTACGCGAGAAAAACCTAAGTTAAGTAATTAACTTAGAGTTGAAGACAAGGGTTAATTAAGTATGGTATGTGGTGGAACAAGACCATGTACTATACCATTGATGACTTAGTACATCAATGACTTCATAAGACTTAAGTGAAATCAACACTTGTTTCCTTAATTGAAAAACAAGGGATTAATATCTTAGAAAGGCTCAAAGACTTATCTAAGAGGATTCTCAATCCTTACTCATAATGCTTAGGACTTATGACATAATTCATAAGATGTAAACACAAACACGAAACGTTTTGGCTTTCGAAACAGTAGTTCGATGATGGACCGATGATTCGGATCCAGGTTAATCGTTCAATTGTTTCCGTCTTGTGATGACCGGAATGAGAGAGATCCTGAGACTGTGCAGGTATGGGACTGTACAGTGGAAGGAATCCTGAGACTATGCAGGTATGGGACTGTATAGTTAAGGGAAGGCATATAAGAATTGATTGGTACTACCCATATCAACAAGATTTATCTTCTTTTCGGGAGCTTAGAACATAAGTACTTTATAGTTAAGCATGCTTGACTTAAAGTAATTATGGGATGGGTGACCTTCTGGGAAGTTTCCTAGAAAGCGTGTGAGTGAGGACAAAACACGCTGAAAAGACTTGTGTTGGTTTGTGTGGACAGTCAGCGATTCTGAAAGCAGTCTGGATCATTCCAAAGGAGTCACGAGATATTTATCCGATGGATAATTGTTTTATCCGATGGATAAATGTTTTATAAGACGAAGATGTGTGTAGTTTCTAAGGAAGAGAACCTTGAGGTTTATCCAATGGATAAACATTGCTTTATCGCATCTGCTTTGTGTAAGCATTGGCATTTCATGTGCATAGTTGTAAGGCCTTGAGCCTAGGAGTTGAGCTTACACCTTGATGCGGGTGCGAATCTTACGGTGACGATCTTCAATGGTCTTTTTGGAGGTATCAGGGTTGGAAGGGCTGACATGTGACCAGTTGGTGATTCTTCTGTGTCGTGGCGAATCCGTGCAATACACTGATATCCTCTACTAGTTGCCGTACTTTTCATGTTTGGTCGAGAGTGTTACCGTAAAGCCAGATACGTGCACGTTACGAATGTTGTAGCATCTTGCTCATGGTTGGCAGAAACCGGAACATGTCCTCCCATTCACTCTCTCCGACGTTTTGTTAGCTCCATGGAGTAGGGGTCAGAGTAGTACCCAGTGACATTGACATCGAGTCATATACATTGCATTGCATTGCATGGCTATTGATGTCTACATCTACTGTTATACATCACTATATTGTTAAGAATGCCTTATATTATGCTGTTAAATGTTTAGCATGATATTATGCTGTTGACTGCTTAACATGATTTATATTGAGAACCTTTGTAAGTATGTTGGGAACGTTGTTACCCGGTGAGTCGTCCCGTTTTTACTACTGTTGTTTTGTTGTGTTGATGAACGGGAATCTCACCCATATCTGTATGTTTTCTGCTGGTACTTGGTGTTGCTGTTTGAACAGATGGACGCGACGATGGTTCCGTTCCGCAGTCCCTTTGAGTTCGGAGGTGGACTCTTTTGCTGTTTTAGTTTTGTTGTCGGCCAGACTATGTCAGTTTTTGTAGTACCTTTTGGGAGCTATGACTCCTAGTACTTATTGTATTTTCTTATGTCAGTCATACATTAGACTTATGTCTGTATACAGTAATGTTGATGTTTCTGTTTTTCAATTTTTGTTTCTTTATTTATAATACAGTATGTCCTAGAAATGCATGGTGAACCTACGTTCACTTATTAGTATTATTTATTTACCTTTACTAATCCCATTACATCTTTATGAAAAGAAAAGGAAAAGAAAAACCGTATTTTCCACATACAAGAAATATTTTCGGCCTTATAAACGTTCGGGAATGTGACACTCGGGAAAGGGTGTTGCAATATTCATCAAAGAAAATCTCACTTGATTTGAATTCACGTTTTTAACTTCCTTTTGCTTTAATGAATTTTCAATTTATAAATGGAAATATATTTTTGTGTCAGTGTTTGTTTTTATTAAGTAAAATCATATTGATTTGGCATTAAAATTTCTTACCCTGATGCATTGTTTCATCATCTATTCAAAATTGTTGTTGTTTTTTTTATTATTATTTGAATCTAATTCATTATTACTTGATTATAGTGTACATCAAGTCCCACTTTATTTATTGTTAAGAAATATGTTTGAATTTATAATAAGTTTTACGTGCTTCTAGTGGGGGGAAAATGATGGGAGTAAGAACCTATGTGTGGACATTAGATAATCGAACAAAATAACCATTAAGGATAAATATCTTTTTTCTAGGATAAATGACCTTAAATCATTTGAGTAGAGTGGCGTTTGATTTAAGTAAAGTAGATGCAAAGATAGGATGAGAGAAGCCTAAGACAGTGATAGACGTGAGAAGTTCTTAGAATTGAAATTGTATTATATGAAGTTATAAATGTGTTCTCTAGGCTAGCCTTACTTCTGATCAAGTTGACTAGGAAAGGAAAATATCTTATATGGAATAAAATATAAGTTTTTAATGATCATAAGAGCCTTAAATAATTGTTAGAGAAAAAAAATAGAATTAAAAATGAGGCAAGGAATGTGGATGAAATTCCTTAAGAATTATGAATTTGAGTTGAAGTACGGTTTGGGAAAAGATAATGTAGTGGTAGAGGCTCTAAATAGAAAATCCTTGCGTATTAGTGCTAGAGATGAATATCTTAGAAGAGCTTATGGACATGAATTTAAATGTAACCTTAAATGTTTTAACCTTGAAATTGAATAGGCTGGAATTTCTAATGATCTTAGAAAACAGATTAACCGAGAGCAATTTTAGTCTAGGAATTGCAATCTCTTTAGGATCAAGAGAATTATGTGATGATGGTCTATTGTTATTTAAGAATAGGATCGTTATTCCTAAAGAGTCTTAGAGGGGAAGTGTTAGAATAAACACATAAGGAAAAGTTCACCTTACATCCATGAATAACCAAGATGTAAAAAGACCTCATGAAAATTATTAATGGACGGTAATAAGAATGAATGTTATATTAAAGAATTTGTATTTATATGCTCATTTTTATTATGTTGTATTTTTATATATTTTTTGAGAATTATTTTCCTTGAAATTTCAGATTGTTTCTCAAGTCACCAAATATTAATCATAATTAATATACTCTTTGGATTTGTTTCCCATATAGATTAATGGCATGTCAAATCTTAACAAACTTACATTTCTTATCAAAGACCGAAAAGAAAAAGAATGTTATTTCTTATTTGTAATTGCTTACTCAAAAATCAAAATAAATTGATTTCTTAGTTCTACTATGGTATTTATTGATAAAGTTTGTTTTTAAAGTCATATATGCTCAATGACTACATAGTTTAATTGCAAGTTAACTAAATCTTATTCTGTTTTTGTTACCAAATTTTGTTTTTAGTAAGACCATCTCATAATGGAAAATAAAACTATTTCTTTTCTTATGAAATTATCAACTTGGACTAGAGAAGACTTAGTATGTGGATGTCTCTATTGTTTTTCCTTTCCTTCTTTGCTTTATTTTAGTTGTTTATCTATTTATAAAAAAAAAAAATTCCTCTGTGTTGTATGTTAGTTTGTTAATTCAGTTAGTTGAAGTTAGTTGGAATTGTGATAAAAGAATTGTGTAAGTGTTAGTGAGTAGTTTTAGCCAATGTGGGACTAAGACTGCTTTGTAAATACATGTGATCTGAATAAATAAAAGTGTGTGTGATGTGATTCAGTAATATTGTTTTTGCGATGATTCTCTCTATATACTTCATCTTCATTCTACCTACAATCTATCTTCTTTCTTTCTTGATTCTTACTGTGAGTGTATTGTATTGTGTGAGTGTGAGTGCTTCTTGGTTCCAACACTGTAAACAAAGTAATAGTTTTGATGTAGAATATAAGGGACTATAAGATCTACGTATGAATGGTATAAAACTCTAATTTAATTTCTTTTGTGAATTGTTGGTTATGATTCTTTTCTAAGAATAGTTATAATGATGGAATGCAAGTGAAGATATTATGATTTTAGTATGATGGACAGAAACAAACGCTTAAGTGCATGATTTTAGTCTGTAAATGTTATCATTGATTTTCTTTAAAATTATGTTTATATTTAAGGTGTCATGAATTATACACTTAATATGTGGTGAAATAGTTAATAACTATATGTATATTGATGGTGTGATTAGGATATGTAGGTCCCCTTTATGTTAGTAAGTAGTGGGTGAGAAGATCTTGCTAGGACCAGATTTAATCCAAGAGACCATAATTAGGATCTAGAGGGGAAAGATGCGCACTGCACTAATTAGGTAAAGGGTGTTGTGCCGACTAGAAAAGAGAGCCTTTAGAATTTGAGGAAGGGGAACATGCAATCCTAAGAGTCACTCCTAAGTTTGGGATGGGGAGGTCAATGTTAGTCAGAAAACCAATTCCTTGTTCTTGGGTCATTTTCAAATTCTAGAAAAGTGTAGTCGGGCCTATTCTTTACCAATTGGCTTTTTCAATGTCGTTGTCAATCTTCATGACGTCTTCCATATTTCTAAGCTTCAGAAGTATGTACCAGATGTTTCATATGTGATGGCTCCTGAGTCAATACAATTCAAGGATAACTTAATCTAAATGCCCAGGCCTAGTCAGATCATCGACAAGAGCACTAAGACTCTGCGAAACAAGACAAACCATTTGGTGAAGGTGGTTTAGGAAATATTTAACTCTAGAAGAGCCTATTAGGGAACCAGAAGAATATTTGGTGCGCCCATGCCCAAACCTCGTTATTGAAGGTACATTACCTGTATTTGCTTCGTACATGAGGGAGAGGTTAAATTCCAGGACGAAATTCTTAAAGGAGGGGAGAAAATGTAACATCCCAAAAATTAAATAAAGATATAAGAGACTTTAATCTTAGCAAATAAAATTAATAAAGTGTTAGGGAGGCTTAGAGTGGTTGACTTCGAACCTTAAGGGTGGTGTATTGACCAAAAGAATAAAAGGAAGAAGCTTTAAGTTGAAAATCTGTCACAGTAGCGTTGGCACGCCCGTGCTTACGTTCGGCATGCCCGTGCCAAAAGAGCACGGTCTGAGCCGCGCCATGCTAACTAATAGCATGCTCATGTCGGAAATTAAGCAAACTTTGACGCTGCTGTGCCAATCGCGAGCACGCTCGTGCTCTATGTCAGGATACGTTAAAAATAGGTTTAAAAATAGGGAACCAGTGCAACACAATATATATATATATATATATATATATATATATATATATATATATATATATATATATATCTCATCTTATAATGCCCTAGTGCGGATAGAAACCTTTTTGCACCCTAAAACACCTTAGTAACGGCTGTGGAGCTTCCTCAAACTTGGGAGATGGGGTAGCAACAAACAATGAGTTTGGAAGGAGAACTACAACAACAACAACAACGACGACAACAACAAGAAGAGGTGGAAGAAGAAGATGAAAAAGAAGATGGAGAAGGAAAGAGGAGATTCATGGTTGAGGAAGGCGACATCTAGGATTCGCCATGGGGTACGCTTGGAGATTCTTAGAGGTCTTCAAGAGGTGAGTAGAAATACTCTTTCTCACCTTTTCCATGGTGCAAATCGTTTTGGAGTTTGGCTTATGCTTTCAAGAATATGTTTTTGGAAAATAATCTTGTGTTTGGTCAAATCCTAATTTTACAAATTTGGGGGTTTTCCTTCTAAGTTGTTTCTGCTGTCAATTAAATGTTTATTATTGAGATTGATGCTATGATATGAATGATTAATACATGATTTGGTTGATTTACATGTTGTATTTGACTATATGATGATATTGGGGTTGATGGCATGATTCAATAACTGTAAATGTGATGATTGTTGTTTGCTGCAATACCGCCTATGATAGGGGTATCGAAAGTAACAGTACCAATGAATTCGGGTGTCGAAATATGAAATACTGCCATCGTGGGGTATTGAAAGCAACATCGCCACACGTTGGGATGTCGAAATGAGTAATTACCACCAGTGTACAATGGTTGGTGTCGAAATGAGTAATGTCACAGAAGAGAAGGTGACATCGAAATACCTTCATGAGTAAGGTAGGCAATGCAACGCCATTGTTATGTGCAGTTTGAAAGTCATATGACATATGAGGATGTTGAGATTATTTGATACATGAGATTTTGTCATACTTGCTTGTGATGTGTTGTTGAATAATTATTGTTAATATTAGTATATATAAATATTATTTATTGTTTTGAAAATAGCGGGTACCATGGACAGTTTTTCGGTTACTGCACCGGCTGAGAACAATGTTTTTGTGAAAACCTTTTAAAAATGTATTTCTGTTCACTGGGATTTTATATCTCATTAGTAGTATTGTTGTCAAAGCTTGAGGACGACCCTGTTGAGAAGCCAGACATTTGAAGACTTTATTATAGTAGTTAGCTTGGAAAGTATTGTATGGCATATGCCAGGAGGACCTTTTAATCATATTAGTTATTTTCTTATGCGAGATCTTATAGACGCCCGGTTTTGAGGCTTTGAAACTTATTATGTTATTTTGGATTAGTATTATATTAAGTATTTATTTTAGAAAAAAATTTATTTTCCTTGTTTTACTTAAATGATTAATTTGGGTTATTAACGTAACGAAGGGAGTTACAGTGTGAGTACACCCTTACTTCAATAAGCATGACCGTGCCGAAAATTGTGGAAAAGTGACGCTGTTTAGCGCACTCTTCCTCAGATTAGTACTCCCGTGCTTAACAAGGAGCACGGCCTTGCTAAATAGGAGCACGCCCGTGCTCGACGTCAGTAACGTCAAACCGTGAGGGTTTTAGAGGGGGAACGCATGTAACTCTCATTTATACCCTGGTGCGGTTAGAAACCCTCTTTACACCCTAAAACACTCTCTTGCTTGCCTTTGAGGATTAAAGAACTCGGAGAAGGCGATTCTAGAGTAGAAGGAGCCTAAAGAAGGAAGAAATGGGGAAATTCTTGAGGAGCTTTCTTGATGCGTTCGTGACAAACGCTTGGAGCTTCTGTGAGGTCTTCCTAAGGTGAGTAGAAATACTCTTTCTCCCCCTTTCCATGGTGCAATTTGTCTTGGGGTTGGGATATGCTTTCAAAACATGGTTTTTATGGAAAACATTCTTGTGTTTGGTCAAATCCTAATTTCTAAATTTGGGGATTTTGTAACATCCCAATTTTCCCATCGATAAAGTATACAAATTATCCGAGTCACAGTGGCAAAGTTGTAAATATCAAGATATTTTGGAGGAGTAATCATGACTACTTTAGAAATCATGACATGGATGACTCATAGTGATGAGTCATAGTGGAGTAATCATGATAGTGATGAGTCATAGTGATGACTCATCCATTGACTAATCACATTCAGGAACTGTGTCTCTCGTCCGGTGTTTGATTTTATCCCTATGTATCTGCCTTTTGGATACAACACAGATATTGTTTTACTCTACCGTACTAGTAGAGAATTATGGTTAAGGTTTGGGTTGAAGACTCAGACGAAAACCGGTCTGCGTACGAAATCATCGGAATTGGTAACGGATAAACCTCACGTTGCTTTCAAGGGGAACACCTCATCCACCTTATCCATATGTAATCACGACTATAGTGAGTCACCATAGTAATGATGGCTAGGGGTGAGACACATAGGTGACTCACCGTAGTAATGATAATGATGTAGAAAATGACAATTTTGCCCCTAAAGGAAATGACAATTTTGCCCTTAAGTGTTTATATAACATCTTTACCCCATTCTTTCATACTCTTCTACCAAATTCTCCCTCACATTTTTCTCCCAAATTCTCCCTCACATTTCTTACTTCTCTTATTCATTTTTAAAGATCAAGTGTTCAAGTTCTAGTAGAATTTTTGATACAATTCCAATTTTGGTCCTAAATGAAGTTACCTTTTAACCCTATCACATCCTTATCCTTTCCTTCCTATATATATATATATATATATATATATACTTCTCACGCCACCACTCTTCCATTTTCCTCTCCTATTTTCGTTCTCCTCCTTCCCCTTTTGTTCTCCACTTCGAAACTTCAAGCTTTTTCTTCACTATCTCTCCATTTCTTCAAGGATTCTCCAAGAGCTTTGAGAAGCAAAGTTGCTAAGCTTGATTTTCTTCATCATCTAAGAGGTAGAAATCTCATATTTGGGCTCTTAATCTTTCATTCTATCCATTGAAACTCTATGTGTTCATGTTGGTTCTATGTTGATGTTTAAACGTCCAAAATTCATGAAAAATTGTAGCAAAATCATTTTAATGTCAAACCAATTTTCATGATCTAGATTCAATGTCTTCTTTCATAATCCAAAAGCTTGTGATCATAAAATCTCTCGAACCAATTTGGGATGAGATGGCCGAATCCTATGTCTTGGTAAATCATGAAGTTTTGTTCAAAGTTTTGCCTAAAGAAGTGTTGATTTGAGTTCTATCACACTTACATGTCCTTGAATTCAATTGATTGTAATCAAAAAACCATTCCTACCCTAATTTGCTATGGCATGGCCGAAACCTACTCTTAATGTATCTTGAGTTTTGTTTCAAATTCTTGAATCTAATGACTTACACTAGCCTTCTCTATGCTTAAGGATCATTGATCCAAGAGTTTGTCAAATTTTAACACTTCTAGCATTTTCCTATTTATGGGGCCGAACCCTAGTTCTTAAGGACTAGGTGTGTTTTGTTTGATTTTACTAATTTGGATTGTGATTTGTGATGAAGGATAAGATCGTGTGCTCTAAAGTGTGTATGGTTATCCGTTGGAGGAACGAGGTTGTGGCTGTGGGAAGGTGCTAGTGAGCTTGTGGTCATTGCTACTGCAGGTACGGAGAAGAAAGTGTTATCATCAGAAAGGCAAGCGTAGCATAGTTTATATACATGTGTAGGGGAGCCTTAAACCCAACAAGAGGTTAAGCCCTGAACAAAGTACCTAGACCTAGGTGTAGGTATCTTTGGGATATCACCATGAAGATGATTACACCCTAGGCTTGATGACAATTATTGGATGAATGGTTGATTGATATATTTGGTGATTATGAGCTCTCTGTGTTCTATATGAGTTAATGGTGAACATGTGATCTATGTGCTTTATATGAGTTAATGGTGAACACGTGATCTATGTGCTTTATGTGATGTATATAATGCTCTATGTACTCTATGTGAGTTAGATGATTATCTCTCTTAGTGACTATGTTGGCATGCTCATTAATATGATACATTGTTCTTGTGATTTGTTGAATGTTGGACGTTGAGTGATGAGCATATGATAAAATTGATGAGATTGATGAGTATATGACAAGATTGATGAGCATATAATGAGTTTGATAAGCATATGAGCATATGATGAGATTGATGAACATATGATGAGATTATGATATTGTGCGGGTTGATACCGTTGTGATTCTAATTATTATTGTTGTGATTTTAATGGAGCTGTGGGCTCGTGGACGCATGGCGTCATGACATTGATTTTAATGTTGATGTAAGGCATTGTGATGATATTGATTTTAATGTTGATGCAAGGCACCGTGGTTATGGCTGAGTGCCTAGGTGTGAGGTTCCAATATCAACATGTAATGGATAATTGTACATGCATATCATGCCGCATAAGAAACCCCTTCGGAGGGCGGCCCAAATGGAGGCGTTATTAAGAAATCCTTGATGCCAGGTCAGGGCGGTCCAAATGGGGACGTTATTGAGAAACCCTCGATTACGAGGCGGCCCAAATGGGGGCGTTATTCTTGAGAAACCCTCGATTTTGGGTCGAGGCGGTCCAAATGGGGACGTTATTGACACCCTTCCGAAGGGCGGTCCAATTGGGGACGTAATTGATCCTTTTGAGGATGTCCAAATGGGGATGTGAATTATGGAACCCGACGGGGATGTCCAATTGGGGACGTTATCGGCCGATCATGCATACATGCATATAAGGATTAGTATCCTTCCTTAGAGGTTTGATTTGAGAGAAATATCTTGGAGATGGATGTGATTTATGATTCGGGAGATGGTTGTTTATTGTGTGCATGTGTTCTATATGTTATATGTTACATGTATATATGCCATGCTATAGCCCCTTTCCCTTACATGATGATATATGTTTCTTACTCCCTGTCTTTCCTTTTTATGTTTCTTTTATATATATGTGAAAAGACTTTGTGGAAGATCCAGCTGCGGAAGAGTCAGGTGATACTCCGTGCGAGACTGAGGCCGGTGGATTAACCTGAGGAGTGTTGAGTTATTTTAGCATCTTTTAGTGTGTTTTTATGTATAGTTATTCTGAGACAGTCTACATGTAAATATTATACTGTAGCCCTACTGACAGGGCAATTGATGTATATGATATATATATATATATATATATATATATATATATATATATATATATATATATATATATATATATATATATATATATATATATATATCTTTATGTTTTAAAACTGCGTACTCTAATAAGCTGAGTGCATAAAGTTGGTTTTGCTTCCGCAAGGCGAAATTTTCCACTTCGCTTCATGTCATAAAGCACGCTAACGATTATAATACGAGTAAGGGTAGTTAATATCTTTGGTTCTTGAAATGGGATTATCCTACGTAAGTGGGGTCGTCTCAGGTTTCTCCTTTAAAGTGTTCATAACATGAATTATGTGTTTATTCTTGAGTTTGATGTTATGATATGTATGTTTTTCACATGACTTGGTTGATTGACATGCTATATTTGGATTACATGATGATATATATATATATATATATATATATATATATATATATATATATATATATATATATATATATATGGTATTGGCATGATTAATTAACTGTTATATGTGCTGGTTGTTGTTTGTTGCAATATCACCTATGATAGTGGTTTCGAAATTAACATCGCCAATGAATTAGGATGTCAAAAATATGAAATACCGCCATGATGGGGCATTGAAAGAAACATTGCCACACGTTGAGATGTTGAAATGAGTAATGCCACCAGTGTACAATGGTTGGTATCGAAAATGAGTAATGTCACTAAAGAGAAAGTGACATCAAAATACCGTCATGATAAGTTAGGCAATGGGATGCCGTTGTTATGTGAAGTTTGATAGCCATATGATATAATTGTTTATGGTGTGTTGACGGTGGTTTTTTATTGATAATATTAATATTTGTTATTATTATTCATTATTTAGAAAATAGCGGGTGTCATGGACAGTTTTTCCGGTCACCGCATGGGCAGAGAACAATGCTTTTGTGAAAACCTTTTGTATCTGTATTTCTGTTCACTGGGATTTTATATCTCATTAGTTGTATTATTTTCAGAATTTGAGGACGACCCTGTTGACCAGCCAGATGTTTGAAGACACTACTCTAGTAGTTTAGTTTGGGTTAGTATTGTATGGCACATGCTAGGAGAACCTTTATTATTCAGTTATTTATTTATGAGAGTTGTAATAGACGCCCGGTTGAGGCTTTGAAACTTATTATGTTATTTCGGTTTTGAATTGATGTAAACAAATATTTTGAATTATTATTATATTAAGTATTTATTTAGTATTTATTTAAGATAATTTTTGTTTACCTTGTTTTATTTAAATATTCATTTTCGGTTTCTAATGTAACGAAGGGCGTTACACCCACTATCACATAATTGACTGATGCTAAGTAAGTTGTGTTTTAGTCTTTCAAACAACAGAACATTGTCAATAGATGGAAAAGATGCTTACCAATCTTACCTTTTCCGACTATCTTCCTTTTCTGATTACCTCCAAAGGTAACCCATCCACCAGACTTACTGTGGAGGTCTTGGAACACAGACTTTTCTCCCGTCATGTGATGTAAGCATCCACTGTCCAAGTACTAGGATTGGGGTTTCCTTTGTGTTTCTAAGCAAATCTGCAACAGGTATTATCATATTCATAGGTACCAAGATAGACTTGGGTACTTTCTTGTTAGTCTGAGGCTTTTGTCCATGCATAACTTTTTTCTTTCTTTGTATGCATTTAGATGTGACATGACTAGTTTTACCACAAATATTACAGTATATATTGGATGCATGTGGTTTAGTTTCTTTGGGACGTTGATAACGCGTAAACACTTTGTGAGTTGGTTTAGGCCTTGATACCTTGTGAGAAACTGCTTGTTTCTCTTTGTCATAGCCTAAGCCAGACTTATCATGAGGTGATCTTGTATACTTTAGTATCAGACTGAGCTTTTCTAATCCTCCTACTAACTAAGAAATATCCTTCGTTAGATCATATACTTCTTGCCTTAGTCTTGCTACTTCAAAAGGAGCATTAGGCTCAAACTTGAATTTATCAATTAGACAGACAGTCTCAGCTCTTAGCTCATTATTTTCATCAATAAGTGTAACACCCCCTCGCGGGTGCTACATACACTGACTCTAATGCGGAATAAAACAAGAACATAAAACGCTGGTTGCTTTCAGAAAATACTTTAATTAAGTAGCTATGTTCAAAAACGCGGTTCTAAAAATTTTCTGCATGCATAGGCAAACAACTCAAGACGAAGAAATAAATTTCACATCACACATTGATATTCACTGTTCATAAAAACATAAACATAACGTAAAACCTGGTCTAATGTATAACATATTACAGACTTAGAAATAATTCAACATATGTGCAGCAATATAATATAAGACTACTCAAAACAAAAGACCCCTAAGCTGGTCGGCTAAAAGTAGCCGTTGGGATACAACCCAATGTCAACTTCATCAGAACGCTCCATCATCCGAGTCCTCATGTCTCCGCGGGGACCTATGATCAACATCTGTACATGTGTTCCAAAAACACAACAAGGTGTCCAACATGTACAGGCAAAGGTGAGATACTCCTATAAAGTTATCACGATAGCCATATAAGCGACAAACCGCAGTATAAACATCCACATATAAGTACAGTTATATGAACAGTTATTTATATAATACAGTACAAACTCCCAAACACTATCATCAGTTATAATAATGCATGAGACTTCAATATCATCTTTCTAATTCATGTACTTCGGAGATTCTAACTTCCTAATATCAAGCGATAGGCCGTAGTAACACCCGTAACACAATTGTTCTCATGAGTCGGCCTCTCTATTTAGGTCCGAACTCCAATTGTTCCAGGGTACCATGTCATAACCATATCATGAATACTCCAGTCTCTGATCGAGTTCATTCCTGTTTGGCAGCCGATTTACCACGGCACGGGGTTGCTACGCCACCGGCCACTTGTGGAATCTCGAACACCGAATGCCCCTATAGACCTAGTGGTCTTAACTGGCTGAATTCTCCACTACGAAAGTTGTAGATCGGTTCCAAATGGCACGTCTGCTGGTTCATGTATGTTCACAGAAGGTTTTATGTTTTCTTTGCGTTCATTCTTTCAAATGTCGAGACATAAAGTCCACGAGTCGTTTCAAAAAGGCATTAAGCCCACTCAAATCAAAAACACTGGACATGAAGTCCGAGTGCTCAATCCACAAAATACTAGCCCTGACGTCTCAGCCACTAGGTTCGAGTTCATCTCAAAGGTTCATCATTTTTCCTTTGGTTTCTTTTTCTCAAAACACTTTGGAAAACATGAAAGGTATAGGGTTCGGCCATGAAACGTAAAAAGGGCTAGGGATCTTATTTGGTTCCAAATTTTTGGATGGTTGGTTCATAAACTTAGTTAACACTATTTCAAGTCCTATGACTCAAAAATGTGAAACAACACTCATGGATTTTCCCCATGAAGATGTCGGCCGTAGAGGGCAATCTATGCTAGGAATTGATTTGGTTTTCCATCACTTGGATTCAAGGACACTAGGAAAGCTAAGGATGGAATCAAGAGTTAGAAATCAAAAATTTGAGCAAAAACACTATTCATCACCACTACTAGGGTTCGGCCATTTTGGGATTTTAGATCTAGGATGAGACTTGGATCATGAGCTCTTGGGTTTAGATAGAGGGTGATGATGTGAGTTCAAAGAACTTGGTTTCACATCCAAAGGATTTTCCTACAATTTCCTATGAATTTTCAAAGTTTTGGATCTAAGAATGAGTTTCATGAAAATGGAGTTTTGATCTTGATATTGAAATAGATTCAAGAAGATATGAGACCATAGAAGTGATCTTACCTTAAAATGGAGGATGATTTGTTAAGAAATCAAGTGATTTCAACAAGTGGATCAAGGTTTTCAAGGAGGAAAGGATTTTTCTTCAAGAACAACAATGTAGTTCTTGTTTTGGGAGGGCTGGCTGCATGATAATGGGGCTGGAGGAGGCTGTTCCAGCCTTCTAAAGAGTTCATTAAGGGTAAAAAGGTCATTTGGTTCAAAGGGTAAAATGGTAAAAGGTGAAAAGGCTTAAGTTAGGGGTATTTTGGTAATTTCGCGTCCCGAAATCCCCGATCGTCATGACGACTCTGGAAAGCTCTCCCAAGTGAGTTGACATGATGTGATATCAAGATTATCCGTTGTCGGGTCCCGGTAAGTCCATACGCGGCTCCGTTCTCCACCCGATTAAAGATTTCGCTCGAACGGAGGTCAGGAAATGATTTTTTTGAAATTTAACCAAAATGTAGAGAATCGAATTCTAAGACTTACTATCTCGTTCACGGGTCCATCTGAGGTCTTCTGAGCAGTAAAATCATATTGTCAGTGTAAAAACGCAGACTGGCCTCCGTTTGAGTTTTCGACTCAAAACTTAATTGTAACTTCCTACGATATCGCTGAGCATGATTATGGTCTCAGAATATTTTATATCCCTTTCTAAGACCTCAAATAAAATATAAGTTCATAAATACTGATTGAAAGAAAAACTCGAAAATTGAGGTGTTACATTACTGCCCTTTTAAAAAAAAATTTCGTCCTCGAAATTACGTACCTTGAAAAAGATCGGGATACTGTAACTTCATCTTGTCCTCGAGCTCCCGCATTGCATCTCCAGTTGCTTCGTTCCAAACGACTTTGACTAAGGGAACTTGTTTTCCCCTGAGTTGCTTGATCCTCTTATCAACGATTCGCACAGGCGATGTCTCATATGACAAGTTTTCTCATAAATGTACTATATCAGGTTCGATTACATGGGACGGATCAGGAATGTACTTACGAAGTTGTGAGACATGAAAAACATTATGAATGTTGGACAGAAAAGGTGGTAAGGCAATCCGGTCAGCTACTGGACCAATACGCCGAAGAATTTGGTAAGTTCCAATGAATTTGGGAGTGAGTTTTCTGGACTTAATTGCTCTACTTACCCCAGTCGTAGATGTGACTCTCAGGAACACGTGTTCACCTTCTTGAAACTCGAGGGGTCGTCTTCGTTTATCTGAGTAGCTTTTCTGCCTGCTCTGTGCCGTTTTCATCTTTTCCCGGATCTGTTTAATCATTTCCGTTGTTTGTTGCACAAGTTCTGGGCCTACGATCATGTTCTCTCCATCCTGGTACCAACACAACGGTGTCTGGCACTTTCGTCCATATAAGGCTTCGTAGGGTGCCATCTCTATACTAGAATGGTAGCTGTTGTTGTAGGTGAATTCTATAAGAGGCAACAGATCATCCCAGCTTCCACCATGGTCTAGAACACAAGCTCTTATCAGATCTTCCAATGACTGTATCGTTCTCTCTGTTTGTCCATCAGTCTGAGGGTGATATGCTGAACTTAGCTTCAATTTTATCCCTAAAGCTTGATGCAGACTCTGCCAAAAACGTGATGTGAACTTTGGGTCTCTATCAGAGACTATGCTTGAAGACTCTCCATTTAGTCTGATTACTTCTCTGATATACAACTCAGTTAACTTCTCCACTAAGTAGTTGAACTTAACAGGTAAGAAGTGTGCTGACTTCGTTAACCTATCAACAATCACCCAAATTGAATCAAATCTCTTGGAAGTTCTCGGTAATCCTACCACAAAATCCATTGAAAAGCTCTCCCATTTCCATTCGGGTACATCCAAGGATTGAAGCATCCCTTCAGGTCGTTAATGTTCTACCTTTGCTTTTTGACAGGTCAAACATGACGCTACATACTCGACCACTTGCTTCTTAATTCCTGGCCAACAAAAATTTTGTTTTAGATCTTAATACATTTTGGTTGATCCAGGGTGAATACTCAGCTTGCTCTTGTGTCCTTCTTCTAGAATCATCTTCCTCATCTCCGGGTTGCTTGGCACACAAACTCGTCCATTGCATCTCAAGATACCATCAGTTCCCATACTGAACTCTGCAGCTTGCTCTTGTCCAAGTAACTCCTTTTTCTCTTGGAGATATACATCATTTACTTGTTGTTCGCGGATCGTCTTCATCAATCCACTAGATACCTTGATCATTCCCAAACAAATCTTCTCGTGGTTCACTTCGACAGCTAGATTGAGATCACGAAACTGTTCTATCAATTCTAGCTCTTTAACCATCATTGCAGAGATGTGTAGGGTCTTCCGACTCAGAGCATCTGCAACGACATTTGCTTTCCCAGGGTGGTACAGCAAAGTGAAGTCATAGTCTTTAAGAAACTCCATCCAATATCTCTGCCTCATGTTAAGTTCCTTCTGATCGAACATGTACTTCAAACTTTTGTGGTCACTGAAGTCATCGAACTTAGATCCATATAAGTAGTGGCTCCAGATCTTTAGTGCAAAAACCACAACAGCTAACTCAAGGTCGTGCGTCGGTAATTCCTCTCATGAATCTTCAACTAGCGTGAAGCATATGCTACAACCTTCCGATGTTGCATAAGCACACATCCTAAACCTTGATGCGAAGCATCACAATACGGTTCATCTGGCTTAGGTAGTACTAACACTGGTGAGGTTGTCAAACGTTCCTTCATCGTCTGAAAACTTTCCTCACACTTGTCAGTCCACATAAACGGTTGGTCCTTCCTCGTAAGTTGAGTCAACGGCGCAACAATCTTCAAAAATCCTTCGATGAACCTTCTATAATAACCAGCTAGTCCAACGAAACTGCGGATTTCTGTCACAGTCTTGGGTCTCTCCCACAGAAGTACTGATTCTACTTTCATAGGATTGACGGCAATTCCTTCCTTCGAAATCACATGTCCTAAGAATTTGACTTCATCCAGCCAAAGTTCACACTTGGGTAGCTTTGCGTACAACTTCTCCTTGTGAAGGATTTGTAAAACTTGTCGTTGATGTTCCTCATGCTCCTCGGAACTTTTCGAGTAGATAAGAATATCGTCTATAAACACGACGACAAACTGATCCAAAAATGAACGAAAAATCCTATAAGGAGCTATGGAGATCGGACCTGATCCTGGAACTAGGTCGATCGCAAACTCGATGTCCCTCACAGGTGGCAAACCTAGTACGTCCTCTGGAACCGGAAAATCTTTCACAACCGGCACATCGCTCAAGACAACGTCCCTCTCGATTTGAAACATCTCTGGCCTCGGCCCTGGTTCTGGTCATTTCTAGTCCCACCACCGTAAGCAGAAGCAACAGGATGATAAGGTTGTTGTTTTTGACTATTCCCTTGAGGTCGGGAATACGGCTTCTTCTGGGACTGCTTCCATTTCTGTTGCTGGTACTGGTTCGGGTTCCTTGACCTAGACGGACCTCCTGCAGTACCCTTGTTCTCCCTTCCGCTTCTCATCTTTTCCACTTTTCTGCACTTCTCCACCAAAGCTTGGAAGGTACGGATCTCCAGTGGTAACACCGACTCCTTGATCTCGAAGCGCAGACCACCTTCGAACCTCTCGCATTTCCAGTCCTTGTCAGGCTGAGCTTGGAAAAAGCAAAAATATTTGGCGAGTGATTCAAACTTCGCAGCATATTCCCCAACAGACATATCCCTCTGCTGCAGCTTCAGAAATTCCTGCTCTTTCTCCGTTCTGGCACTTTGGGGAAAGTACTTGTCAAGAAACTTGGTGCAAAATACTCCCCAAGTGATCTCTTGGTTGTTGGCTTCCTGCAGTTGTCTGGTTCCTCCCCACCAATACTCTGCGTCACCCAGAAACAGGAATGTGGCATAGTCCACTTTCACTTCCTCGGGGTAGTGCATAATAGAAAAAATCTGCTCTATCTCTTGTAGCCACAGGTTAGCCTTTTCCGGGTCACAGCCCCCATGAAACTGCGGAGGGTCATGACGACGAAAATCGACTAACCCTCTGGCACCAGCAGCAAGATCAGCTCTCTGTTGGTTCTGGTGATTCTATTGAGCCATCATTGCTGTCTATTGAGCAACAGCAGCCGCCATATCAGCCATGGCCTGGATAGCCCGATTCATGTTGTTGTCATCAGCATTGTTGTTAGCAGTGCCGCGACCTCCACCATGACCACCTCTAAGATTCATGTCTCCCTACAAGGCAAACCAAACATACCTTAATAAGGAAACATAAATCAAAACTAGTGTGTCAACACACATTGCTTCAAGAGAGAAACAATTCAAACAAGGTTCATAGAGATCACACAACATAAACAGAACAGACTCACTTCCCAAGGATTCCTGAAAGACTCGACCAGCTCTGATACCACTAATGTAACACCCCCATCGCGGGTGCTACATACACTGACTCTAATGCGGAATAAAACAAGAAAATAAAACGCTGGTTGCTTTTGGAAAATAATTTAATTAAGTAGCTACGTTCGAAAACGCGGTTCTAAAAATTTTCTGCATGCATAGGCAAACAACTCAAGACGAAGAAATAAATTTCACATCACACATTGATATTCACTGTTCATAAAAACATAAACATAACGTAAACCTTGTCTAATGTGTAACATATTACAGACTTAGAAATAATTCAACATATATGCAGTAATATAGTATAAGACTACTCAAAACAAAAGACCCCTAAGCTGGTCGGCTAAAAGTAGCCATTGGGGTACAACCCAACGTCAACTTCATCAGAACGCTCCGTCATCCGAGTCCTCACGTCTCCGCGAGGACCTATGATCAACATCTGTACATGTGTTCCAAAAACACAACAAGGTGTCCAACATGTACAGGCAAAGGTGAGATACTCATATAAAGTTATCACGATAGCCGCACAAGCGACAAACAGCAGTATAAACATCCACAGATAAATAAAGTTATATGAACAGTTATTTATATAATACAATACAACATCCTAAACACTATCATCAGTTATAATAATGCATGAGACTTCAATATCATCTTTCTAATTCATGTACTCCGGAGATTCTAACTTCCCAACATCGAGCGATAGGCCTTAGTAACACCCGTAACACAATTCTTCTCATGAGTCGGCCTCTCTATTTAGGTCCGAACTCCAATTGTTCCAGGGTACCACGTCATAACCATATCATGAATACTTCAGTCTCTGAACGAGTTCATTTGTGTTTGGCAGCCGATTTACCACGGCACGGGGTTGCTACGCCACCGGCCACTTGTGGGATCTTGAACACAGAATGCCGCTATAGACCTAGTGGTCTTAATTGACTGAATTCTCAACTACGAAAGTTGTAGTTCGGTTCCAAATGGCACGTCTGCCGGTTCATGCATGTTCACAGAAGGTTTTATGTTTTCTTTTCGTTCAATCTTTCAAATGTGGAGATATAAAGTTCACAACTCGTTTCAAAAAGGCATTAAGCCCACACAAATCAAAAACACAAGACACAAAGTCCGAGTGCTCAATCCACAAAACACTAGCCCCAACGTCTCGGCCACTAGGTTCGGGTTCATCTCAAAGGTTCATCATTTTTCCTTTGGTTTCATTTTCTCAAAACACTTTGGAAAACAAAACATACTTTGGTTTTCTTGAAACAAAACATCCTTTTTGATCAAGAGAACGTTTTTCCGTGAAAAGCACCTTTCTTGAAAACAAAAACCGTTTTCTAAGGTTTCACGTCTTTTTAAAAAGCTTTACCGAAATAAAACTGATTTGCACGAATTTTCATAAAATCACTTTTTACTTTTCAAAATAAAATACTTTTCAACAAGAAAGAGAATTCTTGAAAAAATAACACGTTTTCCCAAAAACCACTTTTTAATTTCAAACATGGTTTTCAAAACATAGATTTAGGATTTCGAGTCTTTTAATAAATTATCGAGACATAGCCAATCCTATGCTCATCTAGGGTATAAATATATATATAGACATCAACAATCCAAACATCATCATAATATCAACTACGGCATCCATGCCACAAATGATCAACAAGAGTGCAATTATGTTTCATTAAGTAAAACAAATCCATACATCATTCAAACTCATCTCGAGTTCAACAATCAAGTCATCATAATACATATACCAAACATGCACTATGAAGCTACTCCAATTTAAATGACTACCTCCCTTTACCTCACAAAGGAAGTTCAATGCAAACTCGATCGGTTCTCGGCTCCGGCTCCAGTTCCATTCACGTCGCCTAAAACAATCAAACACAATTCAATTCAAACAACAAATCAACATCAATCTATAACATAAGAACACAAGTTTTCCTTCCCCTAAAAGGTATATGGTTCGGCCATGAAAGGTAAAAAGGGTTAGGGATCTCATTTGGTTCCAAATTTTTGGATGGTTGATTCATGAACTTAGTTAACACTATTTCAAGTCCTATGACTAAAAAATGTGAAACAACATTCATGGATTTTCCCCATGAAGCTCTCTGCCATATAGGGCAATCTTGGCTAGGAATTGATTTGGTTTTCCATCACTTGGATTCTAGGACACTAGGAAAGCTAAGGATGGAATCAAGAGTTAGAAATCAAAAATTTGAGCAAAAACACTATTCATCACTACTAGGATTCGGCCATTTTGGGATTTTAGAGCTAGGATGAGACTTGGATCATGAGCTCTTGGATTTAGATAGAGGGTGATGATGTGAGTTCAAAGAACTTGGTTTCACATCCAAAGGATTTTCCTACAATTTCCTATGGATTTTCAAAGTTTTGGATCTAAGAATGAGTTTCATGAAAATGGAGTTTTGATCTTGATATTGAAAGAGATTCAAGAAGATATGAGACCATAGAAGTGATCTTACCTTAAAATGGAGGAAGATTGGTTAAGAAATCAAGTGATTTCAACAAGTGGATCAAGGTTTTCAAGGAGGAAAGGATTTTTCTTCAAGAACAACAATGGAGTTCTTGTTTTGGGAGGGCTGGCTGCGTGATAATGGGGCTGGATGAGGCTGTTCCAGCCTTCTAAAGAGTTCGTTAAGTGTAAAAAGGTCATTTGGTTCAAAGGGTAAAATGGTAAAAGGTGAAAAGGCTTAAGTTAGGGATATTTTGGTAATTTCGCGTCCCGAAATTTCCGATCGTCATGACGACTCTGGCATGCTCTCCCAAGTGAGTTGACATGATGTGATATCAATATTATCCATTTTCGGGTCCCGGTAAGTCCATACGCGGCTCCGTTTTCCACCCGATTGAAAATTTCGCTCAAACGGAGGTCAGGAAATGGTTTTTTTGAAATTTAACCAAAACGTAGAGAATCGAATTCTAAGACTTACTGTCTCGTTCGCGGGTCCATCTGAGGTTTTCTGAGCAGTAAAATCATACTGTCAGTGTAAAAACGCAGATCGGGCTCCATTTGAGTTTTCGACTCAAAACTTAATCATAGCTTCCTATGATATCGCTGAGCATGATTATGGTCTCAGAATATTTTATATCTCTTTCTAAGACCTCGAATAAATTATAAGTTCATAAATACTGATTAAAAGAAAAACTCGAAAATCGGGGTGTTACAATAAGCTTTGGATTTTCTTTGATTATTTGACAAAATATTTTCTTAATTTATCACTACAAAGAAACAGCGTTTTAGCCACCGAATTTAGGGACCGAATTGACTCTGTCCCTAATAGGGACCGATTTAGGGACCGTATTGGTATTTTTAAGAAATTGGTTATTGATACCTAGATGGGGACCGGATTAGGGACCGAAAATAGTGGTCGCAAATTAATCCGTCCTCAATTCGGTCCCTAAATTGAAAAATAAAAAGTCAACTTTTTTGACTCGTTTAGGGACTGATTTAGGGACCGATAAACGTGTTTTTTTATTAGGGACCGATATATTTTCGGTGGCCAAACCTTTTATTATTAGAGATTAAATTAGGGACCGAAAATTCCGTCCCTAAAACTAAATCCCCAAATGCTACGCGGGATTTTTCCCCCTTTCATTACTCACATTTCACATTTCACATTTCACCCCCTCTTTTCACTCTTCTGCGCCGCTGTGGAGCTTCCAACCTCAGAGAGAGACTCGGTTGCCGGAGCACGCCGGAAAACGGCCGCTGTGGGCCTTCCATCCTCAGTGAAGACTCAGTTCGTGGCTCACTCACTCAGTTCGTGGTTCATTGCTCTCTGCGTCGCGGCGCTCGTCCCCACCTCCTCTCTCTGCAACGCGGCGCTCGTCCGACGGCGGAGTAAGCCCTTTTCCCTCTTTGTGTAGCTGCACATTTTCTTCAAATTATGTCACAAACTTTTGTATATGTTTAAAGATTTTATGTGATCGGAACATTTAATTTCGGGAAGTAGTTACTGTATCGATTTGTATAGCATGATAGCATCTCTCCATACATGAATAGCTTGATCTGGCATGGTACACCAAAGAAAGTGCTAAATTTATGGTTGCACATCATCTGGACTTTTTAGTGAGGAGTCAAACTTGGAGATCTTTTAAAGACAACTAACATGGGGCACACGTGCCACATTAAGGGATACTCCTATTCTTTTCCACTTGCACTGTAATTATCTTGTATTAAGTGCTACCCTCAAATGCAGCTTCCATTTATGAAGAGTGAAGAAATTGATGTGGCCACATGGGTTCTTTAATATCAAAAAGACTTTAGATGATTTAGCTAGCTTATAAATACACTATGGTGTTTTTCTTGTTTTTGTTTTCTCTTGATTTATGATCTTTATGGTTAGGAATTTTAAATTTTGAATTTAAAGTAAATTTGATTTTAACCTTATAAACTGTTCTGTTACTGCATCAGTTGGGTGAATCTGTTTGTTGAGTATCTACTCTTCACTCTTAAATAGCTAATATAGTATATATGCTAATCATGGTTTAGAAACTGAGCATCATTTTGATGTTTAGGTGAATTTACCTCTGTAATGTGTTACATGGAAGTTTTGTTGTATTGAAAACTTGCACAAATTTATGTTTATGTAATTATATCTTGTTGAATTGTATATATGGTCTAAGGCAGGGAAAGAGATAAAAGGAATAGTCGTTACTCGATATGGTGTGTAATAATAGGATACAAAATACTAACCCAATGGTTTGCTCCCAAATCTGTTTCTTGCCCTACTTGCCACATGTTTCTTGTTATCGTTTCTTTATTGTGGTAATATCTCCCTATCAATTTTTGCATCGGAAGATGACAATATGTGGTGAAGCATGCTGCTGAATCTTGTCAATGCATTACACTAAACTTATTATACAACTAAATTTGTTCTCTAATATATGCTTCATAGAAATGTTAACTGTACTATTAGTTGTAAAATAAAATTATTGGCTATTTATGGCAATCAATGTATATTCACCCACGACAACTTCGCGAACCTTGATGTAGATTTCATTTTTTTCTTCATTTTTTGGCAAATAACAATGCTGATTTGCTCATTCAGCTAATGAATTAAAAAAATAAAATCTATTCCTGTCATTGTTTATGCAAGCCACTACAAATCTTTTGGACACTTGGTAATTCTACTATATAGTGGGGTAAGATAAGACTTCCCCACTCCCTCTATGTTTCTTCCATTTTTTCAACAACCAAAATATAATGCTCCGACAATTTTTTGCTCGTGTTCCTCCCTCCTTCCCTCCCTTTGTTTCAGATCAATTTTGTCTTCATTTTTAATGTCAACAATTTGGCTGCTCCATGACTGGTCCGTGCAAGTTTTTTCTGAATATTAGGTGATTTGGATGAATTTCATGATAAATTAGAGATCCAAATGAAAAATGAGAAAAAGGAAACTTATGTATAAGTCAAGCTCATCAGCTTACATCAGATCAATCTTCACACCAACGGATAACTATTTATAGCAATATTTTGCAAAATCTACCAGTGGATTAAAGTTTTGCATTGTGCATAGCATGCTAAGTTACAACAGGAATCTTACTGGAATGTACCTCTGTTCTAAGTAAATGTTCTACTTTCATGATTTTGTACTGAGGCATAGCTACACACAAACTTATTACACATTAACTTTCAACACATTAACCCACACGCTAAAGGGACAGATAGACATACCATTCACCTACATAGGACTCATAGATTTACAAATTAATATGATTGATAAATATATTTTATAAAAATGATTAACTTGCACCGGATAAATAGAATAAATTAATCAAATAGATTTTCAAGAGAAAAAATAATAATATGATAGACAAATATATTTTTTTAAGGTGATGCACCTTTTTCTCTTCATAACCACAACATGAACCCTTACTCCAACTTTTGCCCAACCTCAACCACCTGAGTTAAAGCCTAGGTGGCAAGTGAGAGGAAGTAGCTTCTGTGTTTCTCTTTGAAGTAGCATGCAGACTTATCTGCCATGCGTAACATAACTGGGTACCCACCTTGAAGATATTACTCCTCTCTGTAGTAATGCATGCTGATTACATTACATTCCCTTCTACTATGGCTTCGACTTTCTTTACACTTACTTGTGAATAAGAAATTTGTCAATTATAGTGATGAACATTTTGCATTAGGATCTTGTATGTCAAAATTTGCAACTGTGTTGGCGCTAGTAATGTCGGCATTGAACTTTTACATGATATGGTTTATGTGATTATGCTCATGACTTGAATTCTATTCCATGTGGTAGGAACTCTCGCTTGTCCCAGCTGCTCTAGTGTTCAGACTCTTCACAAACAACACACGTGCAGGTACTAACTGTTCATTGTTTAATTATGAGAATATGTATGAAAAATGAGTACTTGATTGCTATAATGGTACTTGGTTGCTATAATGATAATCACTGCGTATATCTTATTGCTGAAATCTGTGTATGCTTGCTACAAGTTGAAGCTTTGATGATCACTGTGTATGTCTTATTGTTGAATTTGGTTAATTGGATATTTGTTAAGTGAATGTGTTATGTGAATTGATTTCTTGTTTCTTAGTAGAGAGCGGAGGTCAATAGGGTGTATGTTGATATCCAGGATGTTGTATGTGTGTTGAAAAATAATTCAAATGCTTGTGTTTATTTAATTGATGTGTTGATTGTTAGTAGAGAGCGGAGCTCAATATGTGTGATCCTTGAATTGATTTCTTGTTTGTTAGTAGAGAGCGGAGCTCAATAGGGTGTATGTTGATATGCAGGATGTTGTATGTGTGCTGAAAAATAATTCAAATGCATGTGTTTGTTTAAATGATGTGTTGATTGTTAGTAGAGAGCGGAGCTCAATATGTGTGATCCTATATGAGATGCAGGATGGTGTATGTGTGCTGAAAAATAATTCAAATGCATGTATTTGTTTAATTGATGTGTTGATTGTTAGTAGAGAGCGGAGCTCAACATGTGTGATCCTATATGAGATGCAGGATGTTGGTTGTGTGCTGATAATTTAGAAAATATGAATGTGTATGCCAATTTGATGTGTTGTTTGTTAGTAGAGAGCAGAGCTCAATAGTGTGCTAGTAATTTAGTTAATTAAATGAAAGAGGATCCAAATGAGGATCCTAGACTAAGTATTGTTGTTCTAGTTAGCAGTAATGGAAGCTCCCGAGCATAGGAGGTGGATGGATAGAAGGTTGGAAGATGGAGGATTGACAACCGAGTTCATGGAGGGAGTGTTGGAGTTCGTTACGTTTGCTCGCAACGACCCGAACTTTCTAATACAACAAAACCCAAAAATGAGGTGTCCTTGTAAGAAATGTCAGTGTAGACGGATGCACTTTGGGGACGATGTGATGACACATCTGTACACGAGGGGGTTCATGCCTAATTATTACTACTGGACTAGCCATGGCGAGTCTATGCCATCTCTTCCCCCGATTATGGTGAACGATGCATATTACGGTGGTGGTGAACAGAGAGAACAATACAATCCTTTCGAGCAGATGATTATGGATCATGCTGGCCCCGAAGTTGGTCGAGCCATTCAACAGGACAGTGCAACGGGAGACCAACATATAGAAGAGGATCCAAATGAGGATGCACAAAGATTTTATGAGATGCTGGTGGCTGCACAAGCTCCGTTGTGGGATGGATGTCAGAATTACTCAGAATTGTCGGCTTCTCTGGTTGCTTTTAGCATCAAGTCCGATTTCAATATGTCGGAAGGTTGTTTCAATCGTGTGGTTGAGTTGATGGGCGAGACCATGACGTCTAACAACCGAATGCCTCGTAATCTTTATCAAGCAAAGAAGTCAGTGGCAAAATTGGGTTTGGGAGTTGAGAAAATTGAATGTTGCCAAAATGGATGCATGTTGTATCGTAATGAATATGCGACTGAAACCATTGTTAGTTGTAGATTCTGTGGCGCTGACCGGTACAAGTTCAGAACCACTAGAAAAGGCATTGTAAAAAAGACCGCCCTGAAAAAAATGTGGTACTTCCCGATCACTCCTAGACTCCAAAGAATGTACTCTTCAATGGCAACTGCATCACTTTTTTGGAATATTGACTGATATTATTGAAATAGAGTACTATGGTCGTCCAACGAAAAAGTTAGTCCTATTCAAGTGTGAATGGTTCGATAATACTCCCAATAGAGGCACAAAAGTAGACAATAGGTTTGGGACTGTTGAAGTCAGACAATCACGAAGATATCAGGTGTATGATCCGTTCATATTTGCACAACAGGCGGAGCAAGTTTATTACACTTCGTATCCTGAGGGACATCAAGACTGGTTGGGTGTTATTAAGATAAAGACACGTAGTGCGATTACAGATAATGTAGACAGTATGGCCGAGACAGAGGCTCCATACCAAGAAGTCCATGAAATTGATGGGCTCCAAGTAATGCTACATATTGATCCAGACGATTATAATGATATTCTTGCGGATGTTGGGGGTGGCGACGAGGTAGTTAACACATCATTACTGAATCAATGTGATTTGGACGAAGAAAGCGAGAATACAAGTATCTCATCCGACGGTGAAGAGAGTGAGAGCGATTTCAGTGATGGAGACTCCACTTAGGTAATTTGTATATGAAAAAAATATTTTCTATGATTTCTTATTTGTTGTATGTGTCAAGTACCTGATTATGCTTGTGCATTAAACAAGAAACAATGAACATGAGTGAGAAGCTGACTCACTTGTTTTAGGCTAGAAAACCACAGGTTAGGATCCAACAAATATCTATCAATTAATGATATATATATTTATATTTATATTTATATTTATATATAAGTGATAACAATGATATTTGTTTTATCTTAAATAACAGATGGCAGACGGCAAAGGTGGAGATAGACCAGTTTGTGGCGGCCATGGTGGTCGTCGCGGTCGGGGGAGACGATCAACCACCCCATCATCAGCCCTGCCTCATGTGAGCTCGACAGGATCACAGTCTACCGTGGGGCCCCCAGCAGCAGCACCACCACCACCCACATCGCCCACACCACCCACACCTGCCACAGCAGCCACACATGTATCTTGTGCACAGCATGGGGGGATGCCTTTTGAGCCAGGGACGACAGATCCCACAGATAGGAGGATCTGGATTCGTCCTGCCGGCAAACTAGAGTAAGTTTGATTTACATTTATTCATACTGTTTATGTTTATTAATTTGGTTACTAATTATGTTTACTGATTAAGTTATATATATATATATATATATATATATATATATATATATATATATATGTTTGTTGCTCACAGCTTTGACCCCTCATCAGCACCTGCGGAGGCTATTGCGAAGCTATACAGGGGCAAATATGACCACCCGTGGCCCACATGGACAAAAGTGGATAAGGATGTTCGTGACGTGTGGTTTAGGGAATTTGGAGTAGGTTTTTTAATTTTTATTTTCATTTTCATATTGTCAAATTAAACACCGTTACCTAATATGATGTTTTCTTGCAGGGGAAGTTTAGGTGGGTACCTTCAGACTTGAAGGCAATTAGGAAGGCCTTCGAGTCCAGAGGAGGCAGGCTGGTGAAGAATGCCATGAATAAGATCCGGAATGGCGAGGATAGCGGTGATTGGCTCTTCCCACATGTGCTAGAGGGCCTACGGAAATATTGGGCCGAGGACCCGAAGTTCCTCCAGAAGAGCGCGATTGGGAAGCGAAACCGTGCTAAGGATCCTACTGCTCCTCGGTACACCGGCGACTCCAGGTCTATTCCTAGTCATTTTGAAAAGTTGGTAAGTAAAATTCTAAATAAATTTATTTTCTAGCTTACCTTGCTATTTTTTATTATTAATTATAAACATTAAGTGTTGCTTTTATATATGCAGAAGAAGAAATTTCAGAGAGACCCCACTGCATATGAGGTCATGGAGGTGACCAAGAAGATTAAGAGTGGGGTGTGGGTCAACGAGAAGTTTGCGGGAGTTGCTGTAAGTGTTCTTCGCATGTCCTGTTTCATATCAGTTTTGCTGTAAGTGAGTTTGTATTCTCGATTGCAGACTAATGTTTGAATAATGGCGGCAAAACATGAAACAAAAAAAGTGAGATGTTTGTATGTTTGTATGCAACCAGTTTCAATCATATCATGCTTTATAAATTGATAAACAATGCTAAGCTCGAAGTAATAAAGTGAGATGAAAATAATTGAAGTGTGTACCTTCTAAAGCCTGATAAAGCTCTCTTTAATTTCTTCTGAGCAAGTGTTTCATCCTCAACTAAGCCTGAGGTGTTCTGAAACTTAAATAACTATAATGGGTCTAAACCATTTTTGGTTAGAGTTGGTTAGAGTATCTTCCACTTGCAAAAACTTCTTCCATTCTCCAACTTGATCTGCTTATGCTCCTGCTTATGCTTCTGCTTAAATTTCCATCCATTTTGTTTGGCCTTTTTCTTAAGTGGATTGAAAGTTGAAACCAAGATATGAAAAAAAAAAACATGTTATTTTCATAGAAAAACAAACAATGAGTGCTTGTGCTTCTAACAAGTTTCAAGAAAACCAGAAATCATTTATTTTGAGTTAAAAGAATATTTTATAAACAAAATAAAAGAGTAGAAAGCATGAAAGAAAACATGAAAGACTAAAGAGTATATATATACATACATGAAGGTTTAGGTATTGGGTTACTTTATTGATTTAACAGAACACAGAACAAGAAGGACTAGAAGAATTCGTTGCTCAAGAAGGGGAAGGTCTGTTGATGTGATTTGGTATTTCACACTTTTATGTGTGTTACACTTCTCTGCAAAGTTCCCCTTCTTCTTTGCTTTCTTCTTCGTTTCCTAGTCTCCCCTTATGAGTAAGATTTGGAATGATAGACCACTAAACTGAGATGAGTCGAAGCTATGTAGAAAGGGTATATATATGTGTCGTATCTATTATAGTTTATATCTATGTCTATTATAGTAACATATATATAAGATTGAGTGAAAAAGATTGGTGTAGTGGAAGAAATTGTCGAAATTGGTAAATCCTATCTTCCAAAATTGGTGGGTAACATCAACTTTATTATAAATATGTTTTTGGGTGCTATTTGATCGTGCATTGTGTTACCTTTGTATCTTCTAGTAATGTTTGTTGGTTGATATTCCTTTAGTAATATGTGTTATAGTTTAATGTGTGGATCATTCTAATATACTTACTGTGCATTTGTTAGTAAAGGATTTGTAACAATTTAAAAGTTAAAATTCAAATGGAAATCATAATGTTCTATGGATAAGTGAAGTCTAATTTACATAATATGTGCTACGGTTATGTGTGGATCATTCTAATATACTTACAGTGCATTTTCAAACATGATTGAAGGAAACATGAGTTCTCTATGATTTAGCACTTAGGATGCATCAATACACCCTTTTGTATAGATAATTGATTCTAAATGAAAAGATATTAACTATGGGTGGGTGGTGGAGAAGAAACATAATTATAATGAACCCTAATGGTGTGAAGTTAAAAATAATGTTCGTTTTGATAGAATTGTTTAGCTATTTGAATATTTTTTAAATTAATAGAATCTAGTAATAATGTTTTACGAAATAAAATATATAAAAATATATGATAGTTTATGAGTAGTCATGGACTTCATGGTATGTTAATTTGGCATACATTGCTATCCTGATTTGGCATGCTGGTTTAATTCCTTCCTGCTGAATAAGTCAAACACCTGTGTTGATCCTGGTTGGATATTATTGTGCTTAGCTTTATGTTTTTTTAGTGCTAAATCTGCATGACATATCCTATGTTTGGGGTGAGGGTCTTTCATATTAGGCAAGAGTTCTATTTAAGAGGCTATGGATTAAATCAAAATTGTGCAGTGTTGTTGCTTTTTTTTTATTGTTTTACTTTTTCATTACATGTCGGGTCAACCCGGTCTTGTCCCAACCCGTCCTACGCTCACCCCTAATATATGAGTTAGAGCAACCCTAATGCGTTGATTAATTCATTTTTTTCGCTTATAAAAAAATTATTTTTAATAATTACAATAGTGCTAATGTTTGTGATATTATACAGGAAGTGTTTCATCGCCTCCGAGGAGAGGCTGATAGTCAAGGGCAGGAGCACTCTGCCGCCTCTGATAATGCCCTTTTCTTGAAGGCGGCAGGAGGGAAGAACAAGAAAGGGTATGTTTATGGACTAGGGCCGATGGGGGATGACTTTGTGGCCTCATCAACGCCATGTACTCAGTCCGAACCCTGCCCTACCGTGGACTGTCGAGAGGTCATCCTCAACCTGAATCGGGAGCTAGCTGCGAAAGACCAAGAGATCCTGACGATTAGGACTGAGTTAACCCATCAGAGTTCTAGGATTGATGAGCTTTACCAGATGATGTGGGCTAGTGGTTCGGGTTCAGGTTCAGGCCCCGTGCACGATGATGCGGTTGATCATGAGGATGTTGATGATGAGGACGCCAATGATGATTTGAGTCCATTAACTTCACCCCCTCGTGATTAGGAGATACCTTTATTTAATAGTTATATTTTGATGGATCAAATGATATATTAAACTTTTGGATTATATATATAATTTTGGACCTCTTCTATTTTATTATTAGGCTCAGTGATTATTCTGTAATTTATTTTATTTTAGTTTTTTTAATCTTTTACATAAAAAATATAATTTATTTTTAAAAAATATATTTAATTTTACTTTTTTTAAAATATTTATATTAGAGACCGAATTAGCCACCGAATTAGCGGTAGCTAAAACTAGCCGTTGAAATATTTAGCCACCGCATATTCGGTCTCTAAGTTTAAATATTTCGGTCCCGAAATATGGTCCCGAAATATGCCTTTGTGACACATTTAGGGACTGCATTTAGAGACCGCAAATTCGGTCTCTAAATCCGCGACCGATCTAGAAATCGGTCCCTAAACCATTTGTGACCACTGTTTTAGGGACGCTCACTTATCGGTCCCAAAATCGGTCGCGAATCAATTTAGGGACCGATTTTGTTCATTTAGGGACCGATTTTTCGGTGGCTAAAACGCTGTTTTTTTGTAGTGTATTTGTACTCATAATGTAAAATAGAAGAACTACTTAGTAATTCATCAAATGCATCTTGTAAAGGGTTAGAATCTGATACCTCATATTCGTCCGAAATATCGTTGGCCATCAGGCAGAGATTGGACGCTAGAGGAGTCCTTGGTCTGAAGAAGACATCTAGGTTATCCAACTTTTCCTTTGCAGTCTGAAACTGCAGCATCATCTCCAATATCGGTCTATCCAGAGTCTTCATGAGACTCCAATTGGCATGAGCCTTTAAGGAATACCTTTTGAACTCAGCGTTTGTCTAGTCAGCTTCAGGCTTAGACTCTGTTGGTCCGTCCTCAAGGACTATAATTAGATGATAGTCATCATCAACGAACACATCCCAAAGATCAAGACCTTCTTGAGCTATTACATATGTTTCAAACATATGTCACCAATGAGGATAATTTGTTCCATCGAAGATGGGTGGAGTGTTTAGAGATGGTCCACGATCATTCCTTCTTTCTGGAGTAGCTTCCCGAGGTCTATCTTCACGAACAACAAGTTGTTCATCGTCTGAAGAGTCTTATCCTTGTTCAGTTTACCAAAGACAAAGATTTGCTTCCTTCTTGACTTCTTTTTCTTCCTCAGAAGATTCTAGATCTTCCCAAGTTGCCATGAAATTTTTCTTCGATTTCTTGAAGAACTTCTTCTTATCCTTTAGCAAAGGACATTCAGCTTTGAAATGGCCAAGCTTTTTACATTCGAAACAGACCATTGAATTTTTGTCCTTGGACTCACCATGATCTTTAAAGTTTTTCTTTTGAAATGACTTTCTTTTCAAGTCATTCTTCTTTCTCCACATGTTGTATTTTTTTTTTTTTTTTGGAGATGAAGGACAACTCATCATCGTCTGATGATTCATTTTCTGTTTGATCAACGTCATCACTTGACTCATCAGCCTTTAAAGCCTTTGAGCTGCTTGCCTTTTGAGCTTTCAAGGCAATAGATTTGTTTTTTCTTCAAAGGGTTATCAAGATTTAACTCTTGTTCATCCAGCTATAAGGTACCCACCAAATCGTCCAAGGTCAAAGTTGAGAGATCTTTGGCCTGGGTGATTGCAGTAACGAGTGGCCTTCGTTCTTTAGGTAGACTCCTAAGAATTTTAGTCACATTCTCCTTGGTGGTGTAGACTTTCCCAAGGGACTTCATATTGTTTATGATGGTCTGAAAATGACCCATCATGTCCATAATGGACACTCCCTCAATCATAGTAAATAATTCATATTGGCCTACCAACATGATTATTTTAGAATCTTGGACAGAGTGTCCTAGATTTGTTTGGCTGATTCACATGCATGAATCTTTCGAAACTCATCAAGGCTTAGTGCACACATCAAAGCATATCTTGCTTTGCGATTTTGCTCCATCCTTGCTCTTTCAGCATCAGTCCATTCCTCCTCAGCTTTGTTAGAGCCATCAGCATTGAGACAAACATTAGGACCATTTGTTATTCTGGCCCACAGAACAAAGTTTGTTTTAGAATAAAACCTTTGAATCTCTCCTTCCAGTAGAGATAATGAGTTCCATTGAAGAACGGTGGTCTAGTCATGGAAGTGCCTTCCATAATAGGTTGGCTACCACTTGGCATGCCTTGTCCTGCCATCACTGCTTGTAAGGATATTTCCTCTAACACGGCAAAGTGCTCAACCCGGAGGCTAAGCACTGATACCATTTGAAGGAGCTTGTTAGAAACACAAGAAAGGGGGTTGAATTGTGTTTCTTAAGTTTTTTGAAAACTTTTCGCAAGCAATTATCTTTTCGCAAAGGGTTGGACGCAAAAAGGATTGATAAATAGAGAGCGTGAGAATCCGTTACTTGGATGCACGCTAAAACATTTTCTTAATAAAAGACGTTAAGAAATACTTTCAGTCCCGAAAATTAGTTATAAATAAATAAATAACAAGAGTAAGGGAGAGAAGATAACACAAGGCATTTATCCTAGTTCACTCTTAACCCAAGAGCTACGGCCAATCCCCTCTATGTGAGAGCTTTATCCACTATAACAAACCTTTGTTACAACAAGTATTCTAAACCTCTTCAGGCACAAGTACTATACACCTCTTCAAGCAAAAACCAAGTATTCTTTTATAGCAAAGCCTTTTCAGGCTCAAGGAGATTGTTTTGAAAAGATTCTTAGTTTAAGACTAACTCACTATGTGTGAGAGTATGACACTTAAAAACTCGGAATATAAAAACTCTTCGCAGAGAGTGTGTAATACCCTCAAAACCAGTGCCACTTTTTGTAACCCAAAACACCAATTAAGACATCAAATAAAACTTGCTGGTTTTACTTTCGGAAAAACGGTTCATTTAATATATCTTATTAAGTCCTGAAAATCATAATAAATTTTTTTCTTCTTTAATACCCATGAAGCTACAACTCAGAATCATAAACAGAGTACTTATATATATATATATATACACACACACATCATCAACTAAAGCTATGGACAACATGTCCCTTTACAAAAGAACTATAAAAGATAAACTTCTAAAAAGCTAGTAACTAGGCAGCGACAGTCTGGGACCATATCTCTAAAACCTATGGCCATCAGTAGCCGTTAACAGACTACTCAAAAATCGCTGCCTCAAAAGAAAGGTCTACACCCTAAGTTGGTCAACCTAGTGGAAACCATTGGACAGTCCCCCAAAGGAGGGTCCAACTGGTCCGTCAGAAGAGTGGTCAGGGGAAGCTACATCCCTGTTGGCCATTCCTGCATCTACGACTCCCTCAGTTGGAGCATCCTCATTTTCCAGAGGATGGTACTCAGGAGTCGCAATGAGCTCCTCCTCCTCGGGATCCTCTTCAGGATCCTCCTCCTCTTCCTCCTCGTCCTCCTCCCTTTTGGCCCCATGGGCACTAAGACAAACAGAGGTGGAGGGGATAACGGAGGCTGCTGCTGGGGCGGCTGGGCGACTGGGATATGGTGTTGCAACTCCCCGTGATCTATCAAAAACAGCAGCATCAGCCAGATAGGTGGCAAAGGAATCTGAACTGTCTCCACCATGTGTACCCTCTCTTGAGGTCCCACCTCCAGGTTCCCTCTTAGGGTGCAATCTGGGCCCGTATATGCCGCACTGGTAGCGCCGGGATGAATGACCCAGGCGGCAGGGTCCTCTCTAAGCTCGAAGGTGAGGGAGCAGACTCCCGTGTGCGCTAGCCCCTCGCTCCCCAAGTTCATCTGCACGTAAAGTATATACCAGAGACAGAATAGTACAGAAATATATGAATCCAAAAACGACAACTATATGCCCAATCCAACCAGCAGATTCATATAATATAACTCACTCAAATCATCATGCATCACATAGTATAGCATATATAATCATGTACTAATAGCAATAAACACACAAGGGCTTCATACCCCACAATCAATGTTATTCTCTAAACGTATGCATGGCCCTTCCATATATCTCAAATAATATTCAATCTAGATTTCCGGAAACCCCATCACCATAAACACGAGTTGATCAGACTCAAAGTCATTGCCCCGCAGGAAACAATGACAAATGCTAGAATTAAAATCCAGCAAAACGTAAGCACGTAACCTTCTAGGAAATAATACATGGACGCGCATGTCAGTGGTACTCACGATGTATAAGTCATACTATATTGTCCTCTACACTGGGCACAATACGCTCTCCCTGGCACGTATGACATCATTGTCCGTCAAGGCACAATGTTACATAATGACATTAAGTCATCTCAGGTTCCCCTTGCCTATCAAGGTCCCCCGTTTCACGGCACGTCTGCCCAAGACACAATGCATGCGAAACTACTTAGTTCCCGATAATTGATCTTTGCCGCATCAATATTTCCTCGTTGTAGCATCAATGCTAACAACCACCATAAAGTTTTAGACTCTTTAAGCCTCAAAAACATTTTCTCAAAACAGGACATTTAGTCCAAAAAAAACTCAAATCCAAACATAACCGATGCACCAGTCTAGAATTTTGGATTCAAGATCATAAAAACATCTTCAAGCTTACTGGACCACAAGGATCGTCCCTAAGCCGACAGGATCACAACTAACACGGATCCTTGATCCACGTGTTTCTGCAGAACCCTAGAACCCCGACGTCTCGGTTTCTAGTTTCTACGTTAAAAACCACTTTTCCTCGAAAACTCAAAAACTAAAACCCGAATCTCCGTCACTTACACAAAGTCCTCGGGATCGATTTTCCATAATACAAAACTTGGTCTAAAGACCATTTCTTTTTCTTTCGTTGTTTTTCGGTAAAACACAAACTTAAAACAAAGCTTGTAAAAACCCTTTTTCCTTGAATAAAGCCAATAAATTTTGAAAATCACGTTTCTTAAACGCCTTTGCTCAACCGGTTAACTTTATTAATTTAAAAACTAATAAAGGTTTCTAATGCCCAATTGAATTGAAAAACATCATTTTTCATTATTAAAACCACATTCTCACAACTTTGCTCTTTTAAGTGGATTTTACTTAAAAGCAGCTGTTCATTATATTTTATTTCAAAAGAGATAATTCATTTATTTCCTCTTAAATTAATTTGAGAAACAGTAAAACATATTTATTTCCTCAATTTAACATCTTAGACTTTTAAAGCTTTTAAGTTACACGATGTCGGATCCTAATCAAAATTACGTCCTCTAACGCCTTAAATCCCATAGTAGGGCACATGATACATCCATATAATTATTCAACAATTATAGCATGTATTAAAATATATCAACAGTTATATCATGCATATTCAAATCAACAGCATTAAACCAAACAATCAACCAATAATCAGATACAAAACATTTAATTACAATACAAACACCGATGCAGCACATAGTTGTCGAAAATGGAGTTCCTCAGGTTTATCCCCTTACCTCTTGTAGTCTTAAGGTAAGTTGCGAACACCCGATCAACTTGACAACTGGCCCAACTAGCTGCCAATCACTACACACACACAATTCATAAAGGCATTAACTCAAAAAGACAAAGCTTTCTCTTACTGCACCACCCTTAGGGTTCGACCCTATTACACTAAAAATAGTGGTATCAGAGCTGGTCGAGTCTTTCCGGAATATTTGGGGAATAGGTTTGTTGTGTTGATGTTGTGTAATTCTCTGTATCGTGAGGCGAGCTGGTATTTCGCGTCGTGAGGCCGAGAAGTTGTGTTTTGCTTCTCAGGCAGGCTTCCTGGATCGCGAGGCGATATGATTTTTCGCGTCGCGAGCCCGAGGAGCTGTTCTTTGCTTCTCAAGCAGACTCTCTGGGTCGCGTGGCGAGAATGTGTCTCGCGTCGTGATGCCGAGAGTTAGGGTGTTACTACTCGTACTGACCCTCTGTCTCGCGTCGCGCGGATGCGGTCGCCTGGCAAGTAACTGGTTTCTTGGTTTTTCTTTTTATTTCCTTCTTTGAAATAATGCATGTATGTAACTGCTTATCTGCTTTAATTTCTGGTTGCTGTTTGACTGATTTTGGGCCTTGTAGGTTAGATATGGAACTAGAAATTGGAGCTGAGGCAGGACGTGGACGTGGCCGTCGACGTGGTCATGGAAGGGGAGCTGGTGTTCAAGCTGAGGAAGTTGCTGGAGCAATTGGAATGGATTTTGCTGCTCAGGCAATGGCAAACATGGCTGCAGCTATTGCTATCCAGATCGTAACCATGAATGCCCACAATGCTCAAGAACAACTCCGTGCTGACCAGGCCGCTGAAGGCCGAAGCTTAACTACTTTCAGGCATCAGAATCTGCCACAATTTTTTGGTGACGTGGATCCTAAGAAAGCTGACCTGAGGATTCATAAAATCGAGAAAATTTTTGAGTTGGTATGTAGTCCGGAAGAAGTAAAGGTACCATATGCCACATTCCTACTGATAGGAGATGCGGAATATTAGTGGAAGGGAACAAAGCAACTGCTAGAGGCCAACCATGAAGTGATTTTGTGGACACTGTTCAAGGATCGTTTCTAGGGAAAGTATTTCCCTCAAAGTGCAAGAGTGGAGAAGGAGAAGGAATTCTTGCGATTGCAATAGAGAGACATGTCAGTCGGGGAATATGCGGCCAAGTTTGAGTCGTTGGCTAAGTACTTCTGATTTTTCAAGAATAATCCTGAGGAAGATTGGAAATGCGAAGCTTTTGAGAGAGGATTGCGGTATGAGATCAAAGAGTCTGTGCTGCCGCAAGGAATCAGAAATTTCCAAGCGCTTGTTGAGAAGAGTAGACAGATAGAGCTGATGAAGCGTGGGAGAGACAATAGGGGAAGCGTCGAAGGACCTTCCCGATTCAAGGGTCAATATCATGATCAGAAAGGGAAACAAAGTCAGAAGACACCATATTCTCGACCCCCTGTGAACTTGCAGAAACAACCTTACCGACCTGTTGCTCATGCATCAGGCAGTGGAGGTCGGAATCAAGAGAGGAAGTGCTTCAAGTGCGGGGATCCATTGCATTTGGCGAACAACTACACCGCGAGGAATGACCATTGCTACCGTTGTGGACAACCAGGGAATTTTGCCAGGAATTGTAAAGCACATAATCCAGTCCAAGTTGCGGACAAAAATGGTGGAGCCAAAAGACCGACGGCTAAAGGAAGAGTTTATACCCTAAGTGGTGCTGAGGCTTCGAACTCCGAAGATCTGATACAGGGTATGTGTGACAAGATGATAATCTCTTAACAATTCTTTTTGATTCAGGTGCAACCCATTCATTTCCATGGATTGTGTGAAACGTTTAGAGTTATCTGTTTCTTCCTTGTCGTTTGATTTAATTGTTTCTACACCAACTGCTAAACCTGTTGTTGTGAATTCTATATGCCTGAACTGTCCTATTGTTATTCAGGATAGACATTTTCTCGTTGATCTAATATGCTTGCCCTTAATACAATTAGATGTAATTTTGGGCATGGATTGGTTATCTTCCAACCATATCCTATTAGATTGTGCACATAAAACTCTAGTTTTTCCTAGTACTGAGATTTCTAGATTTTTAACCGCCAACCACGTTAGAACTTCTTCGAAAGAGGGAGATCCAAAATACGTGCTTTTGTCCGACTTAGAAGTCGAGGGGAAGATCGAGCTGAGTCAGATGCCTGTTGCGAGGGATTTTCCTGAGGTGTTTCCAGGTGATGTTGAAACTGAAACAGGAAAACACAAGAAGGGGGTTGAATTGTGTTTCTTAACCGATTTTCGAAAACCCTTTCTTTTTAAAACAAACGTTTAAAGCAGGAAGATGAAAGAACACACTAAAACGATTATAGGTGATTAAGATACTTTGTTTTCAATCCCCAAGTTAGTAAAAAAAAACTTAACAAGATAGAGAAAGAGAGATTCACACAAAGATATATCCTGGTTCACTCTTTCAAAACAAAGAGCTACGTCCAGTCCCTTCCTCCAGAAGGTTTTTCCACTAAAACTCTTAGCACTTAATACAAGCTGTTTCCAAGTCTCTCCAAGACAACTCCAAGTATTCTGCACCTCTCCAAGGAACAAGTATTCTTTTACAGACAAGCCTATTCAGGCTCAACAAATCCTAAGATTTGAGACGGGTTTTTCTGAGCTTTTTACAAACTCACAATAGTGAGAGTATTACATGATATAGCTCTTGACAATCTATTTACAACTTTATAATGAAAGAATAAGAAGGTTTACAGATCAAAAACTGAGAGTGAAAGCTTTTTGGCTTTTTGTTTGCACAATGAAATCTCTTGAATATTTTCTTGCTCGTGTGTTCTATGTTTTGATTCTTTAGAGGAGGGTCTTCTTATAGCTTTGTCTTGACCTTCTGATTTCAAAATATAGGGAGAAATTTTCCGTTTAGACTTAATCAAATATCTGTTAGGCACAGATCATTTGCTAGTTGTTTTCCGTTGTGTAATTGTCCTTTCAGAATGAGGAGGTAGTAGCAGCTTGAATGGTAGCAGAATGATTTTACTTTGATGGCCGACAAGCATTTTGCTCTACATGATTCTTTGCTCTACGTGTTTTGCTTTGTATGACGTTCGTACCTTCTTTTGTCTTTATATGAAAAAGATATTTCCTTAAAACCATTTAAGACTTTTGAATAACAAAGTGCCACGTCATCTACAAAAATAAGTTAGTGGACGCACAGGAAAATATATAATTGGACGCACAAGTGTTGTAGACAATTGGACGCATACGCATTTGAAGACAATTGGACGCACAATAGTTAAAAACAATTGGACGCATAAGCATTGAAGACAATTGGACGCATATGCATTGAAGACAATTGGATGCACAATAATTATAAACAATTGGATGATAAAGCAGTGTAAACATTTGGACGTAAACCTTTACCACTTAGTTTCTTTGGACGAAGATATTGCAGTGAGTTGTCCTTTAAGAGCTAGGTGAAACTTTGGTTTTTGGAGAACAATCTGAAGTCAAAAACATACAAAGGTCTTTTGACCTTATGGATCAGCATAAACTTGACTTGAAGTATTTTCAATAAACATATAATAACTTTGTTAATCATTAAAACTTTTAGGGGTCCTTAGTCATTACTGTTTTGGTTCTAACAATCTCCCCCTTTTTTATAATGACAAACGTTATTATGAAGCATGCTTTTGAAACAATATAGACAGTGTATCGTAAAAAAAAAGGCTTCCCCGAAGACTATGCATTTACATATTGAAGACATAACTCAGATTATGAAAGTATAAAGACAGGATATATAACCAAACGTTCAATTCATTTCATATATATATAACCACTTTACACATTTCATTTCATATGTTTTCTCCCCTGTTTGTCATCAGACAAAAGGAATAAAGGGAGGATACAACATCATGGTCAGCAAAAAGAAAAGAAAAGATTCTAAGGAGATGGAGGCGGAAAGTCAGGGAAGACGCGATGAAGATAAGAGAACAACTGAGCCATCTTTCGATCTAATTCTTCAGTGACCCTAGCTGGGATCCGATCTACTAAGTAGTCAGCAACTTCAGGAGTCAGACCAGGAGGTAGAGAAGGAGCCGAAGATGGAGCGGAGCGAGCTTCTTCAGCTGTAGAATTGTTGACATCTTCCTCATCAAGATGTAGTTCCACCGTGTTTCCAGAAAGGGTGGAAGTAGCATCAAGACGTTTAGTGTGATGAATCGAGCTGGCTTCCGTTTGGGAAAAAGGAACAGCAACTGAAATAGGAGAATTATCCACTGGAACCTCTGAAGATGTGGCTTCTTCATGAGAGCACCATGGAAGCAGAAGAATAGGAGGAGGAAAAGATGATTCCGGGACTTGTGATGGAGGTACGAAGGGTGGGGCATCTTGAGGTGGGAAAGGTGGAGATGGGGATAGGGAAATGGATTTTGTGGGGAGGGAGTGAAGGTTGAAGAGTCTGATATGAGGATTTTGGGTCGAGGTGGTCGTTGGGCTACGGTTTTGATGCTCATTGGTTTTGGTGGAAGAGGGATGGACGCAGAGAGTTTAGGATTGGGGTGAGGGATAGAAGATGGTTCTTCAGAAGGAGTGGATTGTACATAAGGGTTGGGTAAGGGTGAGGGTGAAGGAGAGACCTTACTTTTCTTTGTAAGAAGAAAAGCAATAGGAACATTGTCCTCATCATCTTCTTCGTCGTCTTCATCCACCAGAAGTTTTCTCTTTCTGTATCAAGGTTTAGAGGAACCAACTTCTAGATTCGCTTGAGAGGAAACATGAGCCTGCTGCTTTGAGCCTAAATCAGCCTTAAGCAAAGGTCCATGAATCTCTTCAACAAATGGAAGTACCACACCATTGAGCTTGATGAACTTTTCTCCATAGATGGTGTAAGCAATTCCTTCCATCATTGAGGCGAACTCTAGGCTCGGCTTTTCCTCAAATTCTTCGAACACATTTTGAGACGAAGCCTAAGTGGATATATCAGAGGATCAACGAGGAGGATTTGCAACTTTTTGAGTTTGATGCTTCCTTCTCTTAAGACTTTGAAGATCCTCCATGCGTGGAGCTTGAGCAGAAGAGGTCTGAGCTTGATTAAAAGCCAGCACAGTTTTGAGTTACATTTTGGAGAGGTTTGCTTTTCCAAACACAGGGCAGCTCACTGTTTGATAGGAGGTTTTGATGCTAGGATGAAATTTTTGTAGCATCTAATAAACCCCTTGATTTTCAAAGATGCGAGAGAGAAGGATTGCATATGTAATGGTCTTCACAGAGACGATATCAATGCAGTTTTCTTTGAAATGGTCATAGAGAAGAGAGGGAAGATTGACCTTTATACCATACAGCAGATGGGTGAGAAGGAAGGAATGCACCTCAGAGATGGAGTATTTGGATCCAGCTTTGTGCAGAACGGCTTTGTTCAATATTTGATTAAGAACTCTAGCTTCATCCTTCATGATAGCAGCACAGAACAGTGCATTTGGCTGAGCATCGGAATTTCTGAGGAAGTTAAAGACATTGTCTTTTCCTCCAAACTTGTTGTGCCAAGATTTGAAATAGGTGGCACGGAGAGATAGACACCTAATAGCAGAGGCTGTAGAGACTTTGGAGACTTCAACTTTGTGTGTCGCCAGAACAAACCCAGAAATAAGACATTCTTTTTCAAGGTGAGTTGTCTTCAAAACTCAGTGAGAAGTATTGGATAGACTTCTGGATAGTTGATAAAGAAATGATCCCATCCAGCACCGATGATGTAGACCCTGGCGTCTGCTCCCAATCTCGCTAGCATATTCAAGTCAATCTGATGCTCAATATTGATCTGACAGTTATCAGGAATCTCACGAGTGGGATGACCGAGCGGTGAAGTGGTCTTCTGTGGAATGCTGCTTATTTCTCCAGTTGATCGCATATTTCTTCCCATTTTTCAAAAGAGTGAAGAGAGAGAAGATGAACAGTTGAGAGAGAGAGAGAGAAGATTTCAAAGAGAGGATGTTTGGTGAGGTTTGAGCTCACGGGTTGAGGTTTTCTATAGAGAGGCGAAAAGTAACCGAAGCGTTAAAGAAAGTAACCATGGTTAAAAAAAATGATGACTAGCGGTTACCGAGGGAGGCTACTTAAGAGTGAATTAGCAGATGCACGCCGCTTGACGTGACCCGAGAGTGCTGACTCAGCATAGTATTTATGTGGAGGACAGATGCAAAAAAATATCAAGGAATAACGACGTTAGCAGAAAATGGACGCAACCATTTTATGCACATGCTTTTCTGACACAAGCATTTATTGGACGCAAGGTCATTCAACACAAAGCATGTTGAGCTATTTTCTTATTAAAGAAAATCTATCCTCTACAAGAGGTTTTGTGAAAATATCTGCCCACTGGTGGTCAGTATCTTCAAATTTTACATCAAACACACCTTTTTGAATGTAATCTCTAATAAAGTGATGTTTGATTTCTATATGCTTAGCCCTCGAGTGAAATATAGGATTTTTCGATAAATTAATTGCAGCAGTATTATCACAATAAATTGTAATCTTACTTTCATGAATATTGTAATCTTCCAGTTGATGTTTACCATAAAAGTTGTGAGCAATAACTAGCCGTAGAGATATATTCAGCTTCAGCAGTTGATAAGGCTATGATGCTTTGTATTTTACTGGACCATGAGATAAGATTTGATCCAAGAAAATGACAACACCACTTGTACTTTTTCGTTCAATTCTGTCTCCAGCATAGTCAGCATCACAATATCCCATTAATCTGTACACAATGGTTGTCTCATAAAATAAACCGAGATTAGAAATACCTTTTAGATATCTAAAAATTCTCTTGACAGAAGTTAAATGATTTTCACATGGATCAGCTTGAAAACGTGCACTAAGACATACACTAAACATAATATCTGATCTGGACGCGATGAGATATAAAAGGGGCCCGATCATACCTCTGTAAACCTTTTGATCTACCTTTTTATCTTTGTTGTCTTTGGTTAGAATGGACGTTGGATGCATAGGTGTACTCATTGGCTTGCTATTGTCCATTTGAAATTTCTTCAAGAGACTTTAGTGTACTTGGTTTGGTGAATGTACACACCCTTTGAGGTTTGTCTTACTTGCAGACCCAGAAAGAATTTGAGCTCTTCCATCATGCTCATTTCGAACTCTTGTCATAAGATCAGAAAATTTCTTACAAAGAGAATCATTAGTAGATCCAAAAATAATGTCATCAACATAGATTTGAATTATTATAAAATTATCTTTATTAGTTTTCTTAAACAAAGTCGTATCTACCTTTCCTATACAAAAACCATTTTCCATGAGGAAGGAGCTGAGTTTCTCATACCAAGCTCTAGGAGCTTGTTTGAGTCCATATAAAGCTTTCTGAAGCTTGTATACATACTCAGGATGGGAATGATCCTCAAACCCAGGGGGTTGCATTACATAGACTTCTTCGTTAATTAGTCCATTCAGAAAAGCACTTTTAATATCCATTTGATATAAGGTTATGTTATGATGAGCAGCAAAGGATAGTAAGATACGTATAGCTTCTATTCTAACAACAGGAGCGAAGGTTTCAGTGTAATCAATACCTTCTTCTTGAGAATAACCTTGTGCTACTAACCTTGCTTTGTTTCTCACAACCTTTCCATTTTCATCCATCTTGTTTCTAAATACCCACTTAGTTCCAATAATGGATTTATCTTTAGGTTCTTGAACTAAGGTCCAAACTTTGTTTCTCTCGAACTGATTGAGTTCTTCTTGCATGGCCAAGATCCATCCATCATCTGAGAGAGCTTCACCACAGTTTTTGGTTCTAACTCAGAGATGAAAGCTAAATCAGCTTGATTTCTGAAGGTTGACCTTGTTCTTACTTTGTCGCTAGGTTGACCAAGGATCTGATCTTCATGATGGTAAACTTTAAATTGCCAAGATTTATGGCTATCACTAGACAAGTGTGGATCAACAGTTTTGACATCATGGAAGATTTCCTTTGCATTGTTGGTTGGACGATGATCATTCAGATCCAGATCTGCAAGAGATTCGTCCAGCTCTGATAGTGTTTTATCAGGCTTCTTGTCATCAAATTTAACATGAATGGATTCTTTGACAACTAATGATCTACAATTATAAATTCTAAAGGATTTAGATGTTTCAGAATATCCTAAGAAAATACCATTATCAACTTTGGCATCAAATTTTCCTAGATTGTCTTTAGTGTTTAATATAAAACAGGCAATGAAAATATGATATGTTGGATTTTCGTCCTTTCCACAATTCATATGGAGTCTTTTTCAGTATTGGTCTTATGTATACTCTATTTTGAATATAGCATGCTGTGTTAACAGCCTCAGCCTAAAAGTTCTTAGAGACATAGTTATCATTGAGTAATGTTCTTGCCATCTCTTGAAGAGACCTATTCTTTCTCTCAACAACCCCATTTTGTTGAGGTGTTCTAGGGGCAGAGAAATTATGAAGAATGCCATTTTCTTCCCAGAATAGTTGGAAGTTTACATTCTCAAACTCTCTTCCATGATCACTTTAGATTGAATTGATATATATACCTTTCACATTTTGAATCCTTATACAGAATATTGAGAATACCTCAAAAGGCCCGTCTTTGTGAGCTAGGAACATTACCCATGTCCATCTAGAGTAATCATCAGTAATGACAAGTCCATATTTCTTTCCACTTAGGGAGGCAGCCCTTGTTGGACCAAACAAATCTAAATGCAGCAATTCTAAGGGTCTGGATGTTGAAACAATATTCTTTGAATTAAAAGAATTATTGACTTGTTTCCCCTTTTGACAGGCATCACAGAGAGCATCCGATTTATAGGGCAGCTTTGGTAATCCTCTTACGAGGTTATGCTTTTGCAGCTTTGAGATTAATCTCCGGCTTACATGACAAAGTTTCTTGTGCCAAGTTCATTGCTCATCATTCACAGACATTAGACATGATACATTTTGATTAGAGAGGTCCTCCAAGTCAATTTAATAAACATTGTTTTGCCTCTTGCCAGTAAATAGAGTGGACTCATCATCATATTTGACTATACACTTATCTTTGTTGAAAGACACTACAAACCCACTGTCACATAATTGGCTTATGCTAAGCAGATTGTGTTTTAGCCCTTCAACTAGGAACACATTATTTATAGAGGGAGAATTATTCTTACCAATCTTACTAATACCTACAATCTTTCCCTTTTGATTGCCACCGAAAACAACTGATCCTTCAGACTTTGGCTTTAGGTCTAGGAATATAGACTTTTCTCCCATCATGTGTCGTGAGCATCCACTGTCCAGGTACCAAGATTGGTGTTTTCTTTCTGTTGTCAAGCAAGTCTGCAACAGAGATTATTTTACTTTTAGGTACCCAGATAGACTTGGGTCCTTTTTGGTTAGTTGCAGGTAACTTGTAAATTTTTCTTTTGTGTAAGCATATGGAGGCAGAGTGTCCATTTTTACCACAGATAGAGCAATACATTGCTTTTTTTGTCACAGAAAATTTTGAGTTTTCTTTTTCATACCCAATGCCAGATTTATCATAAAGAGATCTACATCTAAGAATTAAATTAAGATTTTTAGATTCATCAGTGAATTTTGACAGGCTATCAGTTAAGTAAGTAATTTGATGCTCAAGTTTCTCAACTTCACAGTATGTACTGGACTTAGAGCTTGAGATTTCAGTTAGGCTGATTATCTCATCTATTAGTTCTCCATTCTCAACTTTGACTTTGTTAAAGTCTTTATTGAGTTTGGCAAATTTTCTTTTAAGGGCTTTATATTCAGAATAAATAGTGCATGATTCATTTAATAGCTCTTCATATGCATCTTTTGAGTAGTCAGATATATTTACCTCATCTTCTTCTATTTCTGTCTCAGAGGAAATATTTGCCATGAGACACATATCTGCTGTCAGGGATGCAGGTGGAGATCTTTCAAGAATATCCATTAGATTCATCATTCCCCAAGCAGTTGTCTCGTCAGCCAGAACATCTCTCCTTGCTCCATGTATACTTCGAAACAGAAAGGCCCTTGCCTCACAGTCAAGATCAACTCTTCTTCTTTAACTCAAAGGTGCAGCGATCTAGAGGTTTCATCATGTATTCTCCATTGATGATGATGATGGGACATAAGGTTTCATCAGTGAGAGTTTTCCAGTGTTCTTCTGATCCTTGGGTTACAACAAAGGATCTGAAGTTCTCTTTCCAAGCTTCATATTCTCATTCTGAAGATTTATAAATAGGTGGTCCTTCAGAATGAGCAGGTCTCCTTCTCATAAAAAGGGCATCTAGCATGTCAAGCACTCTTTTAGCAATATCACAATACATCACCGTGTTAACAGTTCTTGCGTCCAAGGCACATGTAAGAATATAGACAGCTCTAGCATTGATGCTCACTCTTCTTTGTTCTTCTTCAGAACATCCAGCTCTTGTTTTGACTATACGTTCACCATTGATAATAGTGGTAGGACAAAAGTTATCATCGATGTAAGCTCTCCATAGGTCATCAAAATTTTGTTCCAAGCTGAATCTCATGAATAGTTCTCTCCACATGGCATAGCTACCGGTTATATAGAACATAAGTGGTCCACTGTTATCAATAGTGAACGTATAGTCAAACCAAGAGTTGAATGTTCTGAAGAAGAACAAAGAAGAGTGAGAATCAATGCCAGAGCTGTCTACATTCTTACATGTGCCTTGGACGCAAGAACAATTAACATGGTGATGTATTGTGATATCGCTAAAAGAGTGCTTGACATGCTAGATGCCCTTTTTATTTGAAGGAGACCTGCTCATTCTGAAGGACCACCTATTTATCAATCTTCAGAATGAGAATATGAAGCTTGGAAAGAGAACTTCAGATGCTTTGTTGTAACCCAAGGATCAGAAGAACATTGGAAAACTCTCATTGACGAAACCTTCTGTCCCATCATCATCATCAATTGAGAATACATGATGAAACCTCTAGATCGCTCACCTTTGAGCAAAGAAGAAGAGTTGATCTTGACTGTGAGGCAAGGGCCTTTTTGTTTCGAAGTATACATGGAGCAAGGAGAGATGGTCTGGCTGACAAGGCAACTGCTTGGTGAATGATGAATCTAATGGATATTCTTGAAAGATCTCCACCTGCTTCCCCAACAGCAGATATGTGTCTCATGGCAAGTATTTCCTCTGAGACAGAAATAGAAGAAGATGAGGTAAATATATCTGACTACTCAAAAGATGCATATGAAGAGCTATTAAATGAATCATGCACTATTTATTCTGAATATAAAGCCCTTAAAAGAAAATTTGCCAAACTCAATAAAGACTTTAACAAATTCAAACTTGAGAACGGAGAACTAAGAGATGAGATAATCAGCCTAACTGAAATCTCAAGCTCTAAGTCCAGTACATCCTGTGAAGTTGAGAAACTTGAGCATCAAATTACTTACTTAACTGATAGCCTGTCAAAATTCACTGATGGATCTAAAAATCTTAATTTAATTCTTAGATATAGATCTCTTTATGATAAATCTGGCATTGGGTATGAAAAAGAAAACCCAAAATTTTATGAGACAAAAAAAGTAATGTATTGCTCTATCTGTTGTAAAAATGGACACTCTGCGTCCAGATGCTTACACAAAAGAAAAACTTATAAGTTACCTGCAACTAACCAAAAAGGGCCCACGTCTATCTGGGTACCTAAAAGTAAAACAATCTATGTTGCAGACTTGCTTGACAACAGAAAGAAAACACCAATCTTGGTACCTGGACACTGGATGCTCACGACACATGAAGGGAGAAAAGTCTATGTTCCTAGACCTAAAGCCAAAGTCTGAAGGATCGGTTGTTTTCGGTGGCAATCAAAAGGGAAAGATTGTAGGTTTTGGTAAGATTGGTAAGAATAATTCTCCCTCTATAAATAATGTGTTGCTAATTGAAGGGCTAAAACACAATCTACTTATGCTAAGCAGATTGTATTGTTGCCGGGTTGTGGCATCAATTGTCCCGTGGCAGAGGTCCAAGTGGGCTCAAGTCACAGTCGACACGTGGCGCTTGGGCTGTTACAGTTAAGTAGAAAGGGTTGCGTCCTGACTAACAGCTATAGCTTTTGGCCTAGTAGTAAGCGCTCGATCCAACAGATGTTCCAGGTTTGCCACCTGTGAGGGACATAGAATTCTCCATCGATCTGACTCCAGGAACTATACGGATATCGATTGTTGCATATCGAATGTCACCTATTGACCTTGTTGAGTTGAAAACTCAAGTTGAGGACCTGTTGTCGAAGCAGTTTATTAGACCGAGCGTTTCGCCATGGGGAGCGCCAGTTCTCTTACTGAGAAAGAAAGACGGAGGTTCGAGACTTTGCATGGACTTTCGTCAGCTGAACAAAGTTACGATCAAGAACAAGTATCCGTTACCTAGGATTGATGACTTGATGGATCAAATGCGAGGAGCCGCTGTTTTCTCAAAGATCGACTTAAGGTCGGGATACCACCAGATTCGAGTGAAAACTGAGGATATACCAAAGACCGCTTTTAGAACTCGTTACGGACATTATGAGTATCTCGTGATGCCTTTTGGAGTGACGAACGCACCTGCTGTTTTCATGGACTACATGAATCGGATTTTTCATCCGTTTCTTGATAAGTTTGTTGTAGTGTTCACCGACGATATTCTTGTTTATTCTAAGATTCGTGAGGAACACGAGGAGCATTTACCGCAAGTTCTTCAAGTTTTGCAGGAGAAGACGCTGTATGCGAAACTCTCGAAGTGTGAGTTTTGGCTAGAGAAAGTTGGATTTTTGGGTCATGTTATCACAAAACAAGGAATTGTTGTGGACCCTGCTAAAGTGGAAGCTGTACTTTCTTGGGAAAAGCCAAAGACTATAACTGAGATAAGAAGTTTTGTTGGATTAGCCGGTTACTACCGAAGGTTTATTGAAGGCTTTTCCAAGATTGTGTCACCATTGACTCAACTGACGAGGAAAGATCAACATTTTGTTTGGACTGATCAGTGTGAAGAAAGTTTCCAAAAGATTAAGAAGCTTTTGACGACTTCCCCAGTGTTGATATTTCCAGAACCGAGTGAACCCTATGAAGTATACTGTGATGCTTCCCATCAAGGTCTAGGTTGTGTGCTGATGCAACACCGCAAGGTGGTGGCTTATGCATCAAGGCATTTAAAGATTCATGAAAAGAATTATCCCACACATGACCTAGAATTAGCGGCAGTGGTTTTTGCACTAAAGATATGGAGACATCATTTGTATGGTGCAAAGTTCAACGTCTTTAGTGACCACAAGAGTTTAAAATATCTGTTCGATCAGAAGGAGCTCAATATGAGGCAAAGACGATGGATGGAATTCTTAAAAGATTATGACTTCACATTGCAATACCATCCAGGGAAGGCGAACGTTGTAGCAGATGCTTTGAGCCGGAAAGCCATTCATATTTCAACTATGATGGTGAGAGAATTGAAATTGATTGAAGAATTCTGTGATCTCAATTTGGGAATGGAGATAAGTCCAAAGAAGCTATTTGGAATGCTAAAGATCTCCAATAGATTAATGGAAGAGATACGTGAACAACAAGCTACTGATGAATCTCTTCAAGAGAAAAAGATGTTGGTGGAACAAGGGAAAGCTAGTGAGTTTAGCTTGGGAACAGATGGGATTTTAAAGTGTAATGGATGAGTCTGTGTACCCAACAACAATGAGATGAGAAAGATGATTCTAGAAGAATCCCACAAGAGTGGATTAAGCATTCATCCTGGTGCAACCAAGATGTATCAGGACATGAAGCAAAGATTCTGGTGGCCAAGCATGAAGAAACAAGTTGCAAAATACGTTGCATCGTGTCTAACTTGTCAGAAAGCAAAAGTAGAACATCATAGACCTGGAGGGATGCGGCAATCCCTAGATGTACTAGAATGGAAGTGGGAGAGTATCTCCATGGATTTCGTGGCAAGTTTACCCCGAACACCAAGGAATTTTGATTTGATTTGGGTAATCGTGGATAGGTTAACGAAATCGGCACATTTCTTACATGTCAAAACGAACTACACAATAGCAAAACTAGCTAAGGTGTATATAAGAGAAGTGATTAGATTGAATGGAATACCCTCCAGTATTGTTTCGGATCGAAAGCCAAAGTTTACATCGCTTTTTGGGAAAGCTTGCACCAAGCTTTGGGAACTAAGCTACACTTGAGTTCGGCATATCATCCTCAGACAGATGGACAGACAGAAAGAACGATTTAATCGTTAGAAGATTTGTTAAGAACTTGCGTGTTGGATAACCGAGGAAGTTGGGATGAACTGTTACCTCTGATTGAATTCACGTATAATAACAGTTATCACTCAAGCATAGGGATGGCACCCTATGAGGCTCTATATATATGGGACGAAATGTCAAACTCCTCTTTGTTGGTTTCATGATGGAGAGAGTACAATTCAAGGACCTAAGGTTGTGCAACAGACGACTGATAAAGTCAAACAGAGTCGTGAAAGGATGAGGACATCTCAGAGCAGGCAGAAGAGTTACTCGGATAAGCGAAGACGACCTCTTGAGTTTCAAGAAGGCGATCATGTGTTTCTGAGAGTCAATCCAACGACTGGGGTAGGCCGGGTAATGAAATCTAGAAAACTCACTCCTAAATTCATTGGACCATACCAAATTCTTCGGCGTATTGGTCCAGTAGCGTACCAAATTGCTTTACCTTCTTTTCTTTCAAACCTACACAATGTTTTTCATGTTTCACAATTAGGAAGTATATTCCTGATCCATCTCATGTAATTAAACCTAATCGAGTACCCTTGAAAGAGAACCTGTCTTATGAGACTACACCTGTAAGGATCGAGGACAAGAGAGTCAGACAACCGAGGGAAAAACAAATCTCTTTAGTCAAGGTTATTTGGGATGATACAGCTGGAGAAGCAACTTGGGAAATTGAGGACAAGATTAGAGAGCAATATCCTTATCTATTCACAGGTACGTAATTTCGAGGACGAAATTATTTTAAGGGCATAGTAATGTAACACCCCGATTTTTCATGCTTTCTAAAGATGATAAACTCAATTAATGAGTTTATATTTTTATCTATGCTTTAGAAAATGATTTTGGGAAAACTAAAATCATATTCATATTTCAAATAATCGCAGGAGCCTATGGTTAAAGTTTGGGCCAAAAACTCAAACGAAGCCCGATCTATGTTTTTCAGATGATAGTGTTTTTCTACTATCATGACCTAATCTTGACTAACGGACGAGACATTAAATAAAACTTGCTGGTTTTACTTTCGAAAAAATGGTTCATTTAATATATCTTATTAAGTCCTGAAAATCGTAATAAAATTTTTTCTTGTTTAATACCCATGAAGCTACAACTCATAATCATAAACAGAGTACTCATATATATATATATATATATATACACACACATCATCATCATCAACTAAAGCTATGGACAACATGTCCCTTTAGAAAAGAACTATAAAAGATAAACTTCTAAAAAGCTAGTAACTAGGCAGCGACAGTCTGGGACCATATCTCTAAAACCTATGGCCATCTATAGCCGTGAACAGACTACTCAAAAATCGCTGCCTCAAAAGAAAGGTCTACACCCTAAGCTGGTCAACCTAGTGGAAACCACTGGACAGTCCCCCAAAGGAGGGTCCAACTGGTCCATCAGAAGAGTGGTCAGGAGAAGCTACATCCCCATTGGCCATTCCAGCATATCCGGCTCCATCAGCCGGAGCATCCCCATTTTCCAGAGGATGGTACTAAGGAGTCGCAATGAGCTCCTCCTCCTCGGGATCCTCCTCGGGATCCTCTTTAGGATCCTCCTCCACGTCCTCCTCCCCTTCTGGCCCCACGGGCACTAAGACAAACGGAGGTGGAGGGGATAAGGGAGGCTGCTGTTGGGGCGGCTGGGCGACCGAGATAAGGTGTTGCAACTCCCCATGATCTATCAAAAATTGCAGCATCAGCCAGACAGCCGGCAAAGGAATCTGAACTGTCTCCACCATGTGTACCCTTTCTTGCGGTCCCACCTCCAGGTTCCCTCTCAAGGTGCAAACTGGGTCCGTATATGCCCCACTGGTATTATCCCCGAGATGTATGACCCAGGCGGCAAGGTCCTCTCTAAGCTCGAAGGTGAGGGAGCGGACTCCCGTGTGCGCTAGCCCCTCGCTCCCCAAGTTCATCTGTACGTAAATTATATACCAGAGACAGAATAGTCCAGAAATATGCAAGGGTGAGAAACCAATATATGAATCCAAAAACGACAACTATATGCCCAATCCAAATAGCAGATTCATATAATATATCTCACTCAAATCATCATGCATCACATAGTATAGCATATATAATCATGTACTAACAGCAATAAACACACAAGGGCTTCGTACCCCACAATCAACGTTATTCTCTAAACGTATGCATGGCACTTCCATATTTCTCAACTAATATTCAATCTAGATTTCCGAAAACCCCATCACCATAAACACGAGTTGATCAGACTCAACGTCATTGCCCTGTAGGAAACAATGATAAACGCCAGAATTAAAATACGGCAAAACGTGAGCATGTAACCTTCCAAGAAATAATACATGGACGCGCATTTGAGTGGTACTCACGATGTATAAGTCATACTATATTGTCCTCTACACTGGGCACAATAGGCTATCCCTGGAACGTATGACATCATTGTCCATCAAGGCACAATGTTACACAATGACATTAAGTCATCTCAGGTTCCCCTTGCCTATCAAGGTCCCTCGTTTCACGGCACGTCTGCCCAACACACAATGCATGCGGAACTACTTAGTTCCCGATAATTGATCTTTGTCGTATCAATATTTCCTCATTGTAGCAACAACGCTAACAACCACCATAAAGTTTTAGACTCTTTAAGCCTCAAAAACATTTTCTCAAAATAGGACATTTAGTCCAAAAACAACTCAAATCCAAACATCCCTAACTGATGCACCTGTCTAGAATTTTGTATTCAAGATCATAAAAACATCCTCTAGCTAACCGGACCACAAGGATCGTCCCTAAGCCGACAGGATCGCAACTAATCATACCTATGATTAGTTGCGATCCTGTCGGCTTAGGGACGATCCTTGTGGTCCGGTTAGCTAGAGGATGTTTTTATGATCTTGAATACAAAATTCTAGACAGGTGCATCAGTTAGGGATGTTTGGATTTGAGTTGTTTTTGGACTAAATGTCCTATTTTGAGAAAATGTTTTTGAGGCTTAAAGAGTCTAAAACTTTATGGTGGTTGTTAGCGTTGTTGCTACAATGAGGAAATATTGATACGACAAAGATCAATTATCGGGAACTAAGTAGTTCCGCATGCATTGTGTGTTGGGCAGACGTGCCGTGAAACGAGGGACCTTGATAGGCAAGGGGAACCTGAGATGACTTAATGTCATTGTGTAACATTGTGCCTTGATGGACAATGATGTCATACGTTCCAGGGATAGCCTATTGTGCCCAGTGTAGAGGACAATATAGTATGACTTATACATCGTGAGTACCACTCAAATGCGCGTCCATGTATTATTTCTTGGAAGGTTACATGCTCACGTTTTGCCGTATTTTAATTCTGGCGTTTATCATTGTTTCCTACAGGGCAATGACGTTGAGTCTGATCAACTCGTGTTTATGGTGATGGGGTTTTCGGAAATCTAGATTGAATATTAGTTGAGAAATATGGAAGTGCCATGCATACGTTTAGAGAATAACGTTGATTGTGGGGTACGAAGCCCTTGTGTGTTTATTGCTGTTAGTACATGATTATATATGCTATACTATGTGATGCATGATGATTTGAGTGAGATATATTATATGAATCTGCTATTTGGATTGGGCATATAGTTGTCGTTTTTGGATTCATATATTGGTTTCTCACCCTTGCATATTTCTGGACTATTCTGTCTCTGGTATATAATTTACGTACAGATGAACTTGGGGAGCGAGGGGCTAGCGCACACGGGAGTCCGCTCCCTCACCTTCGAGCTTAGAGAGGACCTTGCCGCCTGGGTCATACATCCCGGGGATAATACCAGTGGGGCATATACGGACCCAGTTTGCACCTTGAGAGGGAACCTGGAGGTGGGACCGCAAGAAAGGGTACACATGGTGGAGACAGTTCAGATTCCTTTGCCGGCTGTCTGGCTGATGCTGCAATTTTTGATAGATCATGGGGAGTTGCAACACCTTATCTCGGTCGCCCAGCCGCCCCAACAGCAGCCTCCCTTATCCCCTCCACCTCCGTTTGTCTTAGTGCCCGTGGGGCCAGAAGGGGAGGAGGACGAGGAGGAGGATCCTGAAGAGGATCCCGAGGAGGATCCCGAGGAGGAGGAGCTCATTGCGACTCCTTAGTACCATCCTCTGGAAAATGGGGATGCTCCGGCTGATGGAGCCGGATATGCTGGAATGGCCAATGCGGATGTAGCTTCCCCTGACCACTCATCTGATGGACCAGTTGGACCCTCCTTTGGGGGACTGTCCAGTGGTTTCCACTAGGTTGACCAGCTTAGGGTGTAGACCTTTCTTTTGAGGCAGCGATTTTTGAGTAGTCTGTTCACGGCTATAGATGGCCATAGGTTTTAGAGATATGGTCCCAGACTGTCGCTGCCTAGTTACTAGCTTTTTAGAAGTTTATCTTTTATAGTTCTTTTCTAAAGGGACATGTTGTCCATAGCTTTAGTTGATGATGATGATGTGTGTGTATATATATATATATATGAGTACTCTGTTTATGATTATGAGTTGTAGCTTCATGGGTATTAAACAAGAAAAAATTTTATTACGATTTTCAGGACTTAATAAGATATATTAAATGAACCATTTTTTCGAAAGTAAAACCAGCAAGTTTTATTTAATGTCTCGTCCGTTAGTCAAGATTAGGTCATGATAGTAGAAAAACACTATCATCTGAAAAACATAGATCGGGCTTCGTTTGAGTTTTCGGCCCAAACTTTAATCATAGGCTCCTATGATTATTTGAAATATGAATATGATTTTAATTTTCCCAAAATCATTTTCTAAAGCATAGATAAAAATATAAACTCATTAATTGAGTTTATCGTCCTTAGAAAGCACGAAAAATCGGGGTGTTACAGACTGAATATGAAAATTTAAACTTAGAGAAAGCTTTAGAGCTTTTGTATGTTTGTTTTCTTGAGTGCTTGTAAGCTTGTTTTTGATATGTTCAAGTTCGGTTACTTTGCTTCTTTAAAGTTGAGGGTTTATATAGCCTTTAAGTCTTGAGCTCTCTTTGATCTCTTCAATGGTAGGCAAAAGAGTCATTTTGAATGACCATTAAATACAAAATCTCGTTGTGTATGATAGCTTGTAGAGAGCTTCTGAAAAGCAGAGTTGGCTATCAGCTAGATAGCTGAAAGTGGAACTGACAGCTTTTCCTTGTAATCGAAAGTTGCCTTTTGTCTTTCCTTTTTTGAGATAGTCAACTTCAACTTTTAACAGGGACATACTGGCTTCAGCGTTCGAGGGTACTAAGAAACAAAGATCTTTTGTCTAAAGGATATTCCTTTTTACATGGTGAATAATAATTTAAAGATGTATTGTTCTTTTACATATTCGCGCTAAAAACATGGTCTAGTAAAATAAAACATTTTATTACATTGGACTTAGAGAAATAAAGTCGAATATAGTTCACTCTATTTAGTCTTTGGACTTAGATATTGCAGTTCTGATAAAAATCTTAGTCCAAGATGGACTTCTTCCATTTATCGTCTATAACAGAACGATTAGACTATGCGATAAAGCTTATGGCATGATAAGTCTTTGGACTTTTAATACTTGCACACTTAAGGTAAATTCGTTAGACCATTATATATCTTTGTTCACCTAAATTAGTTCTTTGTTACACTAGTGCAGGAAACCCTTTTAACATCTGTTATAAAAGGATTTTAACATCGGTTATAGAGGCGATGTTAATAGAGTAGACGTTAAAATTGTGTCTTTTAACGTCGGTTTCCAACCGATGTTAAAAAATTTACTTCCCATGTTGGTTAAACATAATAATAGAATGTCATACTTTTAACATCCCTTGCTAAGGCAACTGACGTGAAAAGTATTACTTTTAACGTCGGTTGCTTTAAACAACCAATGTTAAAAGTATCTTTTCACGTCTGTTGGTTTATTTAACCACTGTTAAAAGTAATTTCTTTTTTAATTTCTTTTCTACAGTGAATCCCTTCCCAGCTCCCTGTAGAATTACTTAAAGAAGTCCAAAATCCAGAATTCAACATACTCCACACACTCATCATTTATATATATACATGTATACAAACATATATCCAGAATTCTATATAAGTATCCACAATTTAATATGCAGAATTCTATATATATAAGTCCACAATTCAATATATGCAAAATTCTAAAAACATATATACATCCAGAATTCTGTACAAGTCCACAATTCAATATACACAGGAACTAATCAATATCTTCTAAGTACTCAGGATCCACATCTACATGTTTCTTTGCAACATACTTAAAAAAGAAGATTGCAAAGTGCTCCCTCAAGTCTGTGAATTCTTGATTAGTGACGTTAGACTGATTGTTGAAAGCCTACACAAGTTCAAATAAACTAAACATTAAATTAAGTCATCAACAAAAACAAAACATAATTAATATTAGGCTTAATGAAGTTTTTGGTCCCTGGAAATATAATATTTTTTGGTTTTAGTCCCTATATTTTGTTTGCTTTGCTTTTGGTGTATGTAACTTTTAAAATTTTGTTTTTCGTCCCTGCCGTCAACTCCAAACGTTAGCTGCTGACGTGGCAGATGGAAGTCCACGTCAGCATTAACATATGGCAAAATAATTATTTTTTTATTTCATCTGTCTGACATGACAGGGACCAAAAACAAAAATTTAAAAGTTAGAGACACCAAAAAAAAAAAAAAACAAAAGATAGGGACTAAAACAAAAAACCCTATATTTTCAGGGACCAAAAACTTCAATAAGCCTTTAATAAATATGATTTCTTGTAATTTATGAATTAATTTGGTTTTCTGACAGATGAAGAAGAATTGCAATCTTTTGAGTGTAACACCCCCCTCGCGGTGCTACGTACATGGACTCTAATGCGGAATAAATCAAGAAAATAAAACGCTGGTTGCTTTCGGAAAATACTTTAATTAAGTAGCTACGTTCGAAAACACGGTTCAAAAAAATTTTCTGCATGCATAGGCAAACAACTCAAGACGAAGAAATAAATTTCATATCACACATTGATATTCACTGTTCATAAAAACATAAGCATAACGTAAAATCTGGTCTAATGTATAACATATTACAAACATAGAAATAATTCAACATGTGTGCTGTAATATAATATAAGACTATTCAAAACAAAAGACTCCTAAGCTGGTCGGCTAAAAGTAGCCATTGGGGTATAACCCAACGTCGTCTCCTTCAAAAGTTTCCATCGGCCGAGTCCTCACGTCTCCGCGGGGACCTATGATCAACATCTGTACATGTGTTCCAAAAATACAACAAGGTGTCCAACATGTACAGGCAAAGGTGAGATACTCATATAAAGTTATCATGATAGCCGCACAAGCGACAAACAGCAGTATAAACATCCACAGATAAATACAGTTATATGAACAGTTATTTATATAATACAGTACCACATCCCAAACACTATCATCAGTTATAATAATGCATGAGACTTCAATATCATCTTTATAATTCATGTATCCCGGAGATTCTAACTTCCCAATATCGAGCGATAGGCCGTAGTAACACCCGTAACACAATTGTTCTCATGAGTCGGCCTCTCTATTTAGGTCCGAACTCCAATTGTTCCAGGGTACCACGTCATAACCGTATCCTGAATACGCCAGTCTCTGATCGAGTTCATTCGTGTTTGGAAGCCGATTTACCACGGCACGGGGTTGCTACGCCACCGGCCACTTGTGGGATCTCGAACACAAAATGCCCCTATAGACCTAGTGGTCTTGACTGATTTTATTCTCAACTACTAGAGTTGTAGCTCGGTTTCAAATGGCACGTCTGTCGGTTCATGCATGTACACAGAAAGTTTTTTGTTTTCTTTGCGTTCATTTTTCAAATGTCGAGACATAAAGTCCACGACTCGTTTCAAAAAGGCATTAAGCCCACTCAAATCAAAAACACAGGACACGAAGTCCAAGTGCTCAAACCACAAAACACTAGCCCCGACGTCTCGGCCACTAGGTTTGGGTTCGTCTCAAAGGTTCATCATTTTTCTTTTGGTTTCATTTTCTCAAAACACTTTGGAAAACAAAACATACTTTGGTTTTCTTGAAACAAAACATCCTTTTTGATCAAGAGAACATTTTTCCGTGAAAAACACCTTTCTTGAAAACAAAAATCGCTTTCTAAGGTTTCATGTCTTTTTAAAACGGTTTTGCGAAATAAAACACGATTTGTACGACTTTTCATAAAATTACTTTTTAATTTCAAGGAACACACTTTTCAAAAAGGAAACTTCACTTTTTTGAAAACGAAGACGTTTTCCAAAAAGGACTTTTTAATTTCAAACATGATTTTCAAAACATAGATTTAGGATTTCGAGTCTTTTAACAATTATCGAGACATAGCCAATGCTATGCTCATCCAGGATATAAATATATGTATAGATATATATCAACAGTCCAATATCACAATGATATCACTCAAGGCATCCATGCCACAGTTATATCGAATAGCAATTATGCATAACACTTAACATCCAATCAATCCATGATATAAGTATACATATACATCATTCAAACTCATCTCTAAATCATCACTCAAGACATCATAACACATATATCAAACATGCACTATGAAGCTACTCAAACTTAAATGACTACCTCCCTTTACCTCACAAAATAAGTTCAATGCAAACTCGATCGGTTCTCGGCTCCGGCTCCGGTTCCGTTCGTGTCGCCTAAAACAATCAAACACAAATCAATTCAAACAACAAATCAACATCAATCTATAACATAAGAACACAAGTTTTCCTTCCCCTAAAAGGTATAGGATTCGGCCATGAAAGGTAAAAAGGGTTAGGCATCTCATTTGGTTCCAAACTTTTGGATGGTTGGTTCATGAACTTAGTTAACACTATTTCAAGTCCTATGACTCAAAAATGTGAAACAAAACTCATGGATTTTCCCCATGAAGCTCTCGGCCATCTAGGGCAATTTAGGCTAGGAATTGATTTGGTTTTCCATCACTTGGATTCAAAGACACTAGGAAAGCTAAGGATGGAATCAAGAGTTAGAAATCAAAAATTTGATGAAAAACACTATTCATCATCACTCTTAGGTTTCGGCCACTTTGGGGTTTTAGAGCTAGGATGAGACTTGGATCATGAGCTCTTGGGTTTAGATAGAGGGTGATGAGGTGAGTTCAAAGAACTTGGTTTCACATCCAAAGGATTTTCCTACAATTTTCTATAGATTTTTAAAGTTTTGGATCTAAGAATGAGTTTCATGAAAATGGAGTTTTGATCTTGATATTGAAAGAGATTGAAGAAGATATGAGACCATAGAAGTGATCTTACCTTAAAATGGATGAAGATTGGTCAAGAAATCAAGTGATTTCAACAAGCTTTCAAGATTTTCTCAAGGATTCAATGGGGGTTTTTTCTCTAAGGAAGATGAAGTGTTCTTGGCGTTCTTGGGGGCTGGGCTGCGTGGAATGAGGGGCTGAGAGGGCTGTTCCAGCCTTCTAAAGAGTTCATTAAGGGTAAAAAGGTCATTTGGTTCAAATGGTAAAATGGTAAAAGGTGAAAAGGCTTAAGTTAGGGGTATTTTGATAATTTCGCGTCCCGAAATTCCCGATCGTCATGACGACTCTGGCATGCTCTCCCAAGTGAGTTGACATGATGTGATATCAAGATTATCCGTTGTCGGGTCCTGGTAAGTCCATACGCGGCTCCGTTCTCCACCCGATTGAAGATTTTACTCGAACGGAGGTCAGGAAATGATTTTTTTGAAATTTTTGCGAAATTTAACCAAAACGTAGAGAATCGAATTCTAAGACTTACTGTCTCGTTCACGGGTCCATCTGAGGTCCCCTGAGCAGTAAAATCATACTGTCAGTCTAAAAACGTAGACCGGGCTCCGTTTGAGTTTTCGACTCAAAACTTAATCGTAGCTTCCTACGATATCGCTGAGCATGACTATGGTCTTAGAATATTTTATATCCCTTTCTAAGACCTCGAATAAAATATAAATTCATAAATACTGATTAAAAGAAAAACTCGAAAATCGGGGTGTTACATTACCACCCCTCTAAAAAAAATTTCGTCCTCGAAATTACGTACCTTGAAAAAGATTGGGAAACTGTAATCATCTTGTCCTCGAGCTCCCACGTTGCGTCTCCAGTTGCTTCGTTCCAAACGACTTTGACTAAGGGAACTTGTTTTCCCCTCAGTTGCTTGATCCTCTTATCAACGATTCGCACAGGCGATGTCTCATAAGACAAGTTTTCTCGTAAATGTACTATATCAGGTTCGATTACATGAGACGGATCAGGAATATACTTCCGAAGTTGTGAGACATGAAAAACATTATGAATGTTGGACAGAAAAGGTGGTAAGGCAATCTGGTAAGCTACTGGACCAATACGCCGAAGAATTTGGTAAGGTCCAATGAATTTGGGAGTGAGTTTTCTGGACTTAATCACTCTACCTACCCCAGTCGTAGATGTGACTCTCAGGAACACGTGTTTTCTTGAAACTCGAGCGGTCGTCTTCTCTTATCTGGGTAGCTCTTTTGTCTGCTCTGTGCCGTTTTCATCTTTTCTCGGATCTGTTTAATCTTTTTCGTTGTTTGTTGCACAAGTTCTGGGCCTACGATCATATTCTCTCCATCCTAGTACCAACACAACGGTGTCTGGCACTTTCGTCCATACAAGGCTTCATAGGGTGCCATCCCTATACTAGAATGATAGCTGTTGTTGTTGGTGAATTCTATAAGAGGCAACAGATCATCCCAACTCCCACCATGGTCTAGAACACAAGCTCTTAGCAGATCTTCCAACGACTGTATTGTTCTCTTTGTCTGTCCATCAGTCTGAGAGTGATAGGCTGAACTTAGCCTCAACTTTGTCCCTAAAGCTTGATGCAGACTCTGCCAAAAATGTGACGTGAACTTTGGGTCTCTATCAGAGACTATGCTTGAAGGCACTCCATGTAGTCTGATTACTTCTCTGATATACAGCTCAGTTAACCTCTCCACTGAGTAGTTGATTTTAACAGGTAAGAAGTGTGATGACTTCGTTAACCTATCAACGATCACCCAAATTGAATCAAAACTTTTGGAAGTTCTCGGTAATCCTACCACAAAATCCATTGAGATGCTCTCCCATTTCTATTCGGGTACATCTAAGGATTGAAGCATCCCTCCAGGTCGTTGATGTTCTACCTTCGCTTTTTGACAGGTCAAACATGACGCTACATACTCCGCCACTTGCTTCTTCATTCCTGGCCACCAAAACTTTTGTTTCAGATCTTGGTACATTTTGGTTGATCCAGGGTGAATACTCAGCTTGCTCTTGTGTCCTTCTTCTAGGATCATCTTCCTCATCTCCGAGTTGCTTGGCACACAAACTCGTCCATTGCATCTCAAGATACCATCAGTTCCCATACTGAACTCTGCAGCTTTTTCTTGTCCCAGAAACTCCTTTTTCTCTTGGAGGTACTCATCAGTTACTTGTTGTTCGCGGATCGTCTCCATTAGTCCACTAGATACCTTGATCATTCCCAAACAAATCTTCTCATTGTTCACTTCCACAGCTAGATTGAGATCACGAAACTGTTCTATCAATTCTAGCTCTTTAACCATCATTGCAGAGATGTGTAGGGTCTTCCGACTCAGAGCATCTGCAACGACATTTGCTTTCCCTCGTAGTCTTTAAGAAACTCCATCCAACGTCTCTGCCTCATGTTAAGTTCCTTCTGATCGAACAGGTACTTCAAACTTTTGTGGTCACTGAAGACATCGAACTGAGATCCATATAAGTAGTGTCTCCAGATCTTTAGTGCAAAAACCACAGCAGCTAACTCAAGGTCGTGCGTCGGATAATTCCTCTCATGAGTCTTCAACTGGCGTGAAGCATACGCTACAACCTTCCGATGTTGCATAAGCACACATCCTAAACCTTGATGCGAAGCATCACAGTACACTTCGTACGGTTCGTCTGGCTGACGTAGTACTAACACTGGTGAGGTTGTCAAACGTTCCTTCATCGTCTGAAAACTTTCCTCACACTTGTCAGTCCACATAAACGGTTGGTCCTTCCTCGTAATTTGAGTCAACGGCGCAACAATCTTCGAAAATCCTTCGATGAACCTTCTGTAATAACCAGCTAGTCCAACGAAACTGCGGATTTCTGTCACAGTCTTGGGTCTCTCCCACAGAAGTACTGCTTCTACTTTCTTAGGATCGACGGCAATTCCTTCCTTCGAAATCACATGTCCTAAGAATTTGACTTCATCCAGCCAAAATTCACACTTGGGTAGCTTTGCGTACAACTTCTCCTTGTGAAGGATTTGTAAAAATTGTCGTAGATGCTCCTCATGCTCCTTGGGACTTTTCGAGTAGATGAGAATATCATCAATAAACACGACAACAAACTGATCCAAAAACGGATGGAAAATCCTGTTCATATAGTCCATGAAGATAGCAGGCGCGTTCGTCACTCCGAAAGGCATCACGAGGTACTCATAGTGACCATAACGAGTCCTAAAAGCAGTCTTGGGTACGTCCTCGTTCTTTACTCTGATCTGGTGATAACCGGATCTCAGATCGATCTTTGAAAAGACAGCGGCTCCTTGAAGTTGATCCATCAAGTCATCTATGCGGGGTAGAGGATACTTGTTCTTGATCGTTATCTTGTTGAGTTGAGGATAATCCACACAGAGTCTTGAACTCCCGTCCTTCTTCTTTACCAACAACACTGGTGCTCCCCACGGGGACACACTTGGCCTCACAAATTGCTTGGACATTAGATCCTCTAGTTGAGTCTTCAACTCGGCTAACTCCGTAGGTGACATCCTATAAGGAGCTATAGAGATCAGACCGGATCCTGGAACTAAGTCGATCGCAAACTCGATGTCCCTCACAGGTGGCAAACCTGGTACGTCCTATGGAAAAACTTCCGGAAAATCTTTGACAAGCGGCACATCACTCAAAACAACGTCCCTCTCAATTTCTAAACAGGATAGAAGCATGTATCCCTAATCTCCTTCTTTCAAAGAAGCTCTTACTTGGTTGGCAATTATAAATCCAGAAATCTCAGGGTCAGGAAAAACTAAGGTTCTATGTGCACAGTCTAAAAGGATATGGTTGGAAGATAACCAATCCATGCCTAGGATCACATCCAATTGAGTCAAAGGCAAACATATTAAGTCAACAAGAAAGTTCCTATCATGAACGGTAATAGGACAGTTCAAACATACTGTATTAACAGTAATAGGTTTAGCAGTCGGAGTTGTGACAATCAAATCAAAAGACAGCGAAGAAATAGGCAACTCTAATTGTCTCACACAATTCAAAGAGATAAACGAATGTGTCGCACCCGAATCAAATAGTACAGTTAGGAGATTACCAGCTATGATGCAACTACCTTGTATGAGATCATCAGATTTGGAAGCATCAGCGCCACTCATGGTATAAACCCTTCCCCTCGCTGTGGGTCTAGCAGTCCGCATGTTGTTGACAGTCAGCTCGGGCTTTGGTGTAGGGTATTCCCTCGCGAAATGTCCTATCTCTCCGCATTGGAAACATAGAACTCCTTTCAGCTTGCAGCTATCAGCTGGGTGTCCGGGTTGCCTACACTTGAAACATCTCTGGGCTCGGCCTTGATTTTGGTCGTTTCTGCTCCCACCACCGTAAGCAGAAGCAACAGGACGATAAGATTGCTGTTTTTGACTATACACTTGAGGTCGGGAATACGGCTTCTTCTGGGACTGCTTCCCTTTTTGGTGCTGGTACTGGTTCGAGTTCCTTGACCTAGACGGTCCTCCTGCAATACCCTTGTTCTCCCTTCAACTTCTCATCTTTTCCACTTTTGTGCACTTCTCCACCAGAGCTTGGAAGGTACGGATCTCTAGTGGCAACACCGACTCCTTGATCTCGAAGCGCAGACCGCCTTCGAACCTCTCGTATTTCCAGTCCTCGTCAGGCTGAGCTTGGAAAAAGCGAAAATATTTGGCGAGTGATTCAAACTTCGCCGCATATTCCCCGACAGACATATCCCTCTGCTGCAGCTTCAGAAATTCCTGCTCTTTCTCGGTTCTGGCACTTTGGGGAAAGTACTTGTCCAGAAACTTGGTGCGAAATACTCCCCAAGTGATCTCATGGTTGTTGGCTTCCAGCAGTTGTCTGGTTCCTCCCCACCAATACTCTGCATCACCCAGAAACAAGAATGTGGCATAGTCCACCTTCACTTCCTCGGGGCAGTGCAGAACAGCAAAAATCTTCTCTATTTCTTGTAGCCATAGGTCAACCTTTTCCGAGTCACAGTCCCCGTGAAACTGTGGAGGATCATGACGCCGAAAATCGACCAACCCTCTGGCACTAGCAGCAAGGTCAGCTCTCTGTTGGTTCTGTTGATTCTGTTGAGCCATCGTTGCTGTCTGTTGAGCAACAGCAGCCGCCATATCAGCCATGGCCTGGATAGCCCGATGCATGTTGTTGTCATTAGCATTGTTGTCAGCAGTGCCGCGACCTCCACCACGACCACCTCTAAGGAAACATAAATCAAAACTAGTGTGTCAACACACATTGCTTCAACAGAGAAATAATTCAAACAAGGTTCACAGAGATCACACAACATAAACATAACAGACTCACTTCCCAAGGATTCCCGAAAGACTCGACCAGCTCTGATACCATTAATGTAACACCCCCTCGCGGGTGCTACGTACACGGACTCTAATGCGGAATAAATCAAGAAAATAAAACGCTGGTTGCTTTCAGAAAATACTTTAATTAAGTACCTACGTTCGAAAACGCGGTTCTAAAAAATTTTCTGCATGCATAGGCAAACAACTCAAGACGAAGAAATAAATTTCATATCACACATTGATATTCACTGTTCATAAAAACATAAGCATAACGTAAAATCTGGTCTAATGTATAACATATTACAAACATAGAAATAATTCAACATGTGTGCAGTAATATAATATAAGACTATTCAAAACAAACGACTCCTAAGCTGGTCGGCTAAAAGTAGCCATTGGGGTACAACCCAACGTCGTCTCCTTCAAAAGTTTCCATCGGTCGAGTCCTCACGTCTCTGCAGGGACCTATGAACAACATCTGTACATGTGTTCCAAAAACAAAATAAGGTGTCCAACATGTACAGGCAAAGGTGAGATACTCATATAAAGTTATCACGATAGCCGCACAAGCGACAAACAGCAATATAAACATCCACAGATAAATACAGTTATATGAACAGTTATTTATATAATACAGTACCACATCCCAAACACTATCATCAGTTATAATAATGCATGAGACTTCAATATCATCTTTCTAATTCATGTACTCCGGAGATTCTAACTTCCCAACATCGAGCGATAGGCTGTAGTAACACCGTAGCATAATTGTTCTCATGAGTCGGCCTCTCTATTTAGGTCCGAACTCCAATTGTTCCAGGGTACCACGTCATAACCGTATCCTGAATACGCCAGTCTCTGATCGAGTTCATTCGTATTTGGCAGCCGATTTACCATGGCACGGGGTTGCTGCGCCACCGGCCACTTGTGGGATCTCGAACACAAAATGCCCCTATAGACCTAGTGGTCTTGACTGATTTTATTCTCAACTACTAGAGTTGTAGCTCGGTTTCAAATGGCACGTCTGCCGGTTCATGCATGTACACAGAAAGTTTTCTGTTTTCTTTGAGTTCATTCTTTCAAATGTCGAGACATAAAGTCCACGAATCGTTTCAAAAAGGCATTAAGCCCACTCACATCAAAAACACAGGACACGAAGTCCAAGTGCTCAAACCACAAAACACTAGCCCCGACGTCTCGGCCACTAGGTTCGGGTTCGTCTCAAAGGTTCATCATTTTTCTTTTGGTTTCATTTTCTCAAAACACTTTGGAAAACAAAACATACTTTGGTTTTCTTGAAACAAAACATCCTTTTTGATCAAGAGAACATTTTTCCGTGAAAAACACCTTTCTTGAAAACAAAAACCGCTTTCTAAGGTTTTACGTCTTTTTAAAACGCTTTTCCGAAATAAAATACGATTTGCACGACTTTTCATAAAACCACTTTTTAATTTCAAGGAACACACTTTTCAAAAAGGAAACTTCACTTTTTTGAAAAGCAACACGTTTTCCAAAAACGACTTTTTAATTTCAAACACGGTTTTCAAAACATAGATTTAGGATTTCGAGTCTTTTAACAATTATCGAGACATAGCTAGTGCTATGCTCATCCAGGATATAAATATATGTATAGATATATATCAACAGTCCAATATCACAATGATATCACTCAAGGCATCCATGCCACAGTTAAATCGAATAGCAATTATGCACAACACTTAACATCCAATCAATCCATGATATAAGTATACATATACATCATTCAAACTCATCTCTAAATCATCACTCAAGACATCATAACACATATATCAAACATTGACTATGAAGCTACTCAAAGTTAAATGACTACCTCCCTTTACCTCACAAAAAAAGTTCAATGCAAACTCGATCGGTTCTCGGCTCCGGCTCCGGTTCCGTTCGCGTCGCCTAAAACAATCAAACACAAATCAATTCAAACAACAAATCAACATCAATCTATAACATAAGAACACAAGTTTTCCTTCCCCTAAAAGGTATAGGGTTCGGCCATGAAAGGTAAAAAGGGTTAGGGATCTCATTTGGTTCCAAACTTTTGGATGGTTGGTTCATGAACTTAGCTAACACCATTTCAAGTCCTATGACTCAAAAATGTGAAACAAAACTCATGGATTTTCCCCATGAAGCTCTCGGCCATATAGGGCAATTTAGGCTAGGAATTGATTTGGTTTTCCATCACTTGGATTCAAGGACACTAGGAAAGCTAAGGATGGAATCAAGAGTTAGAAATAAAAAATTTGATGAAAAACACTATTCATCGTCACTCTTAGGGTTTGGCCACTTTGGGGTTTTAGAGCTAGGATGAGACTTGGATCATGAGCTCTTGGGTTTAGATAGAGGGTGATGAGGTGAGTTCAAAGAACTGGGTTTCACATCCAAAGGATTTTCCTACAATTTTCTATAGATTTTTAAAGTTTTGGATCGAAGAATGAGTTTCATGAAAATGGAGTTTTGATCTTGATATTGAAAGAGATTCAAGAAGATATGAGACCATAGAAGTGATCTTACCTTAAAATGGATGAAGATTGGTCAAGAAATCAAGTGATTTCAACAAGCTTTCAAGATTTTCTCAAGGATTCAATGGAGGTTTTTTCTCTAAGGAAGATGAAGTGTTCTTGGTGTTCTTGGGGGCTGGGCTGCGTGGAATGAGGGGCTGAGAGGGCTGTTCCAGCCTTCTAAAGAGTTCATTAAGGGTAAAAAGGTCATTTGGTTCAAAGGGTAAAATGGTAAAAGGTGAAAAGGCTTAAGTTAGGGCTATTTTGGTAATTTCGCGTCCCAAAATTCCCGATCGTCATGACGATTCTGGCATGCTCTCCTAAGTGAGTTGACATGATGTGATATCAAGATTATCCGTTTTCGGGTCCTGGTAAGTCCATACGCGGCTCCGTTCTCCACCCGATTGAAGATTTCACTCGAACGGAGGTCAGGAAATGATTTTTTTAAAAGTTTTGCGAAATTTAGCCAAAACGTAGAGAATCGAATTCTAAGACTTACTGTCTCGTTCACGAGTCCATCTGAGGTCCCCTGAGCAGTAAAATCATCCTGTCAGTCTAAAAACGCAGACCGGGCTCCGTTTGAGTTTTCGACTCAAAACTTAATCGTAGCTTCCTACGATATCTCTGAGCATGATTATGGTCTCAGAATATTTTATATCCCTTTCTAAGACCTCGAATAAAATATAAATTCATAAATACTGATTAAAAGAAAAACTCAAAAATCGAGGTGTTACATTGAGTGGGCAGATTTTGAAGCAAATAATCCTCTAAGTGTAGATGAGGAGGACGTCACTTTGTTAACTTAAGCACATGTTGAAGAGCTGCAGAGAAGCGAGAGAAGTTGCAATTGAAGCTAGTCAGTAAAAGAAAAAAGCCTCAAATTTTGATAATGTGTTTGACAACTGTAGTTGAGTTTTGCTTATTTAGTATTTTCAATTGTCAAGCATAACAGAAACCACTGCAACAACTAGACATACTAACCATGACACTACCAATTGAATATACAAAATAAGCAAAACCCAACTAAAATTCCCAAACACATTATCAAAATCTAAGACTTTTTTCTTTCACCAGCTAGCTTCAATTGCAACTGTTGTCTCTTCCTCTGTAGCTCTTCAACATGTGCTCTAAGTACCAAAGTGACATCGTCGTCATCTACATTCGGAGGATTATTTGCTTCAATTCATTTGTCAAAAAACCAAACATAAATCATGGGAAATCATTTTTATTAAAGACTTAATGAAGTTTTTGGTCCCCGAAAATATAGGGCTTTTTGGTTTTAGTCCCTATCTTTTGTTTGTTTTGATTTTGGTGTCTGTAACTTTTAAATTTTTGTTTTTGGTCCCTGACATGTCAGACAGATGGAAAAAAAAAATTTATTTTGCCACATGTCAGTGCTGACGTGGACTTCCGTCTGCCACGTCAGCAGTTAACGTTTGAAGTTGACGGCAGGGACCAAAAAGAAAATTTTAAAAATTACAGACAACAAAAGCAATGCAAACAAAAGATAGGGACTAAAACCAAAAAACCCTATATTTTCAGGGACCAAAAACTTCATTAAGCCTTAATATTAACTTGTTAAAAATCTATTAATTACCATCTTCCATCCGTCAGTAATACCTGCGCAGACAATGTTCAACATATAGCTAATCACATAGTATGCACACTCCCAACTACCTTGTTGACAACGAGACTACAAATGAATATGAAATTTGCAACAACCTTTCCCGTGTGTCACATTCCCGAACGTTTATAAGGTCGAAAATATTTATTAATGCGGAAAATACGATTTTCATTTTTTTTTCTTTTCATAAAGATGTAATGGGATTAGTAAAGGTAAATAATACTAATAAATGAACTTAGGTTCACCATGCATTTCTAGAACATACTGTATTATAAATACAGAAACAGAAAAAAGAAAACAGAAACAGAAATAATAATATATACAGACATAGGTCTAATGTATAACTGGCATAAGAAATAAAATAAGTACTAGGAGTCGTAGCTCCCAAAAAGTAGTACAAAAACTGACACAGTCTGGCTGACAACAAAATAAAACAGCAAAAGGACTCTCCCTCCAGACTCAAAGGAACTACTGGACTGAACCGTCGTCGCATCCATCTGTTCTAGCAGCAACAACAAGTACCAGCAGAAAATATATAGATATGGGTGAGATTCCCGTTCATCAACACAGCAAGTAGTAAAAACAGGACAACACACCAAGTAACAACGTACCTGTGAACACTTAATTTTGTCCGGTTAAAAAATAAAAATAAAAATAAATCAATAGGAGTTTGGATCAGAGAGAGTCATAAGCAGGCCCGCTGGGCCTTGGGCTAAAGATGGATGAATAATAATTACGATAACAAAAATAAAAAAATAAATAAGAAATAATAATGTTATGATTCTCATCAAATTGATTTAGTAAGATAAGTTTTTCCTTTTTTAAAAATGAAATTAATTTCATAAATCCACTAATGGTAGGTTTTCAAAATAAAATTGGATGATTGATTTTGATTTCAATTAAATTGATTCTGATCTAAATGATTGATTAACTCCATAATTATAAAGATTTGAATGATAATTGAATAATTGATCTTAATTTGAGTAGTTTAATTGTGATTGGTAATGAAATAAATTTTCTAAACCTAATGGCTAGCTATAAAGAGGATCAAAAATTCTCAAAAGGGGATCTTTTTTCCCCCCCGCTTCTGCCTCTCTCTCTGACTTATTCATCCTCTCCCCCTGTTACCAAGTCTTCTCCACTACACAACAGTCTCTATCAGCCACTCTCCTCTCCTCTCCACCGCACCGCCGTCGGCCAGCATCCACACTACACTGCCGCGCCACTCCACCATCCCAGAAGCAGCGCTATCCCGGTCCAGATCACCGCGCACCATCACTGCCATAGCAGCTCCCATAGCCACCATGTCGCAGTCTTCCCCCACCCTCGCAGCGGAAGCTCCTTAGCACCGCCGTGTCCCTCACACCAGAATCTCAACACCCCTGCGCGTGCCCCCGTCACTTGCTGACCGCCGCATGAGCCGCCGCCGTCCTCATCTTCTTCGTGACCGTGTGGCCGTGGGTGTCTAGCAGAAGCAAAAAGCATTTTGCTTCTGTTTCTATTTTGAGCCCCTTTCCTTTTATTTTTCTCTTGTTTATTTTATTTAATTTAACTTTGTTTTAGTATTATTTTTTTTAATTTTTCTAGTTTTGGGGTCTGATGTTATTTTGGCCTTGGGTTTAATGTTCTTTGGGTGTTTGCTAGATTCATTTTTGGGGGCCATGCTTTACATGTTGGTTATTGTGCTTTTTAAATCTTGGTAGGCTAAGTCATTTAGTTTAAAATTTCTAAATAAAAATAAAATAGGTATTTCAATAAAAATGAAAATAAAATTTAAGGATTAACTAGTTGTGACAGCTAGATTAATTCTATTGTCTAGGATGCATGAGTTGAGACAACTCAGAAATCCTAGAGCACCCTTTTTTCTAAAAAAATATAATAAATTAAATTAAACAATCTCATTTTCGAAAATAATAAAATCATTATTGCAATGAATTAAGTTAGCAGTGACAGCTAATTTATCCCATCTTTAAGGACGCATGAGTTGTGACAGCTCAGAAGTCCTAAAAAAAACCCTTTATTAAAAAGGAAATAAATAAATAAAATTAACCAAATCTCTTTTGAAATAAATAAATAAAATCAATCAAATCTCTCTCGAAATAAATAAATAAAATCCCCTTTCAAAATAAATAAATAAAATCGAACAAACCACAATCATTTTCATAAGAACTACGTAGCTTTGAATTCCCTATCACACCAAGGGATACGTAGGAGCAGGGACTATCCTTGTCAAGCTAAACAATTTGTTTTTTTTTTTTTTAATTCTTCTTCCTTATTTTAGAGCTGAAATTAATTAAATAATAAATCTTTCGCTTTTAGGGGTAAAACATAAGTTATTATAATTTTACATAATTAGTTAGAGGCAACCGTTTTTTTAACGGACGTGTAGTGATATGATCCAAGTTTGAATCACCGAAATTGAGGATCTATCCAAGAGCTTGTTCTTAGTTCTTATGTTAAAAAGACGAAAAGAATTGGGGAAAGAAGAAGGTGCGGTTGTCCCCCGAATATGATTAACAAAAGGAAACAACTAAAGAATGGAAATAACTAAACAAGAAACTTAACCAAACAAAGAATTAAAGTGCAACAACTAAAAACAGAATGTAAATGGCACAAATGTAAAGAAGAACATAAAATAAATTAAGAAAATGGAAGAGGAAGAAGATGAAGGGGAAGGCGCCACAATCATCCATAGAATTGGAAGATTGATAAGCCAAGAAGGATTCGCCACAAAGAGATAGAACTCTTTGATAAGAATCAAGAAAGTTCTAATCCAAGAACTTGAAGAGGAGGAGCCAATGCTTAACTCACAAAAATACCCAACTAGGATAAATTCTAATTTCATTCAAAGTTATGTAAATGAGGTCATACAAGTCCTATTTATAGAAGCTAAGGAATATTCTAGGTTAAGGTGGCTGTGTAATTTCGTGGTCCATATAGCCCAAAATATAATTAAAGACCAAAACCAATTACAAGCCTAAAAATGCCTAATTAAGTCAAATCCGTCCAGAACAGCGTTCCCAACTTCTAGTCCAGTTTTCATCATGATAGAGTCCGAATCAGGTCTTGAACTTCAAATTAAACTTGTAGCTAGTTCTCTTATATTTCTAACGCATCAAGAATCACATCAATCGGATATCTAGAACGCAAGATATAACCAAAACCGTGAAGAAGGTTTTCTTTGGACTTGAATGGATTAAGTCAAACTCGTCTAGAACAGCGTTCCCAACTTCTAGTCCGGTTTTCATTATGATAGAGGCCGAATGAGGTCTTTATGCTTGAGATAACATTTATAGATAATTCAGTGATATTTCCAACGCATTAAATATCACTGCATTCAGATATCCATAACTCAAGATATACCCAAAACATTAAAGAGGATCACTTGGACTTAAAGAGTTTGAATTGGACTTGAATGGATTGACCTCCTCTTGTTGCAAAGTTCACTTGCCCCTCCTTTGCCTCCATCATTCCCCCTTTCTTAGAGGAAATTCTACCTCGAATTTATTATCTCCATACCTACATCAAGAGAAAGAACTAAGTTTAGGGAAACTGAAAGTAAATCAAACATTGGATTTCCTTGAGTAGGAATCCTTTTATTTTTCTAATGTGCACACTCCCAATCCTCTGGGGTCAAACACCAATTTAAAGAACTCATCACATGTGGCAAATATGTTAGGAAATTTTTCATTATGCTCATACAACTCCTTAAGATTGGTGAGGTCTAGAAATTGAAGTTCAAGGCGAGTAGGAAAGTTATACCTTTGAGAATTTGCATCGACCACCATATTTACCTCTCTATGCTTGGGCATGATGACATTTGAGAGTATTGCATCCTTTTTGGAATGCTTCAAATTATTCTCATAGGTGAAATATTCAAGTTTGGACCCATTGTACTTTTTACCCAAATAAACAATTGGTGGTCCTTTTTGAAGTAAAACAGCCCCCATGATCACATTAGATGCATCACATTCAATTCGAAAGGACTTTGCAAGAATAGGTAAAGCAAGAATGAATGCATTAGTGAGCCTATCAAACAAGTCCACATGCAATTCTTGAGAACTTACATTAAACCCAAGAAAGCTAACATGATTTGTGCATGAATTTTTATCAAAATGAGCATAAAAATTCCATACCTCATATCATGATACCCACTTTTCAAATCAAACTTAGAAAGATGGCAATAGTCATGCAATTCATTAAGCAAGTAATCAAACCTATTTAATGTAGGAAAGTAGCAAGACCCATGCAATTTACCAAGCATGTTATCAAATATAGGGGTAGAATGTTCATGATTTTGGGGAGCCATGCAAGTAAGCAAACCATGGGGTGTTTCCTTTGGATACACTTCTTCAAGTGCATTGGTTGTCTTGTAAGCTTCCTTTGAAGGCACATACTCAATTCTCTCATTTTCTTTTGCCTCTTTTTCTTTAGCATCACTTTCTTTTGCTTTCACCTCCCTCTCAAGTTTTCTCTCAACATGGACATCACTCTCTTGTTCTAATTTCTCTCCCTCTTTCTTTTCTTCATCTCTTTTCAATCTCAAATGTGTTTCTTGAATTTTGTCTTGAGATATTTTCTTCCAATATGCTTCAAAATTATCAATCTTTCTTTTCAATCTCTCCTCTTTTCTCTCAATATTTTTTTTCACTCTTTTCCTTCCCATTTGTGCATTGATAATCCAAATGCCCCCATCCAAAACACACTAGGCACCTCATATCTCTACTTCTAAGTTTAAGAGTTGGAGTAGAAGGAACATTGCAATATCTTTTGTGCCTTTTTCTTTTGAGTTGTTGCTCGACCTTCATGGATTGGTGCACTAAGTCATCAAGCTCCACATAGTGTTGAAGCCCAACAATGTCTTGGATGTCATGGTTTAGGTCGTGGAGAAACCGAGCCATTGTTGCCTTTCTTCCTTCATCAATATTGGCTCCAATCAAGGTCATCTCCATTTCTTTGTAATACTCATCCACACTTTTAGTGCCTTGTGTTAACCTTTGCAATTGGTTGCGAAGATCCCTTTGATAGTGGCATGAAACATGTCTCTTCCTTATCACGGCTTTCATCTCCCTCCAATTAGCAATAGGTTGCTCATCATATCTCCTCCTTTCCTTTTGGAATTGATCCCACCATATCAAGGCATAATCAACAAACCCAAGAGATGCTATCTTCATCTTCTTTTGTTCACTATAGTAGTGACAAGAGAAGATTCGTTCTATTTTCATCTCCCATTCTAAGTAGGCTTCAGGGTCATTTCTTCCTTGGAAAGTAGGTATTTTTACTCCCTCAATCCTATCTAAAGGTCTCACCATTTTCCTCACTAAGTGTTTCACTCAAATTGGCTTTTTCCACACCATTGGTTTGTTTTGCACTCTTGCCTTTTCTCACTCAAAGTCCTCTTTCAATATCCTTGGAAAAGAACTATACTAATTCAAGAATGTAAACAAGTACCAAATCTTTGTGAAAAATCCAAACTAGCAATTAATCAAGAAGTTTAAGAAAAGAAAACTACTAAGACAAAACTTAGAAATTTAAAGACAAGCAAGAAAAGCTAAAAAGGAAAGAAAGCACACTCTAATGGAGGAGTAAGAAGACAAAGACTCAAGAACTAGTGTTTAGGAATAGAATTTGAGCCAAAAAATATGTCCAAAACATCAAGTAATATCAATTTTAAGGCTATAAGCACTTAGAATAGGGGTTTTGTGGCCTAATTTGAATTCTGCCAATTTTTTTTTTACTTTTTATAATTGCAGATTGGTCCCTTTGTATTTTCTGAATCTAGATTTTTTTTTTTTTTTACTTTTTGGGATCCTTACTTTTGCAAAATAACTTTGGCCACAAAATTTTTCTGAAAATTACAGAAAAGAACGCCCCAAACAGAATTTAAGTGAATCACAAAGATCAAATAGCCTTTTGAAGCATGGATATGATGAACAAGGAGTTGTTCTTGGGAAGTGTGCCCAGAAATTAAATTCCCCTCAAATTGATGTCTAGTTCATGCTTTAAGCTGAAAAATTGATTGGTATACTTGATTCCACTTGTAAAGACCTTTCAATCAAGGTGTAGATTAACACTCTAACACCATATCGTGAAATTCATCAAGATCAAAGTGGCTCAAACTTCAAGAACAAGATGAAGAATTCAAAAAAATTCAAAAATCTAAAACATGGAATATGAGGAAAGGAAGCAACTTGAGCTATGAAACATCTTTTGGATGCTATGAATTACAAACCCCAATGGTCTAACAACTCATTACAACACCACAAATGATCAAAATTGATGATCAAAATATGGGGTTGGTTTGGGTTTCAAGGTTAAAAAAAATAGCTCAAAAATTGCAAAAATTTCAACACAATCCAACTAGCATAACCCAAACTAAAAAAGAAATTAAACTCAAGGAAGCTAGCTCTGATACCACATGATATGATCCAAGTTTGAATCATCGAAATTGAGGATCTATCCAAGAGCTTGTTCTTAGTTCTTATGTTAAAAAGACGAAAAGAATTGGGGAAAGAAGAAGGTGCGGTTGTCACCCGAATATGATTAACAAAAGGAAACAACTAAAGAATGGAAATAACTAAACAAGAAACTTAACCAAACAAAGAATTAAAGTGCAACAACTAAAAACAGAATGTAAATGGCACAAATGTAAAGAAGAACATAAAATAAATTAAGAAAATGGAAGAGGAAGAAGATGAAGGGGAAGGCGCCACAATCATCCATAGAATTGGAAGATTGATAAGCCAAGGAGGATTCGCCACAAAGAGATAGAACTCTTTGATAAGAATCAAGCAAGTTCTAATCCAAGAACTTGAAGAGGAGGAGCCAATGCTCAACTCACAAAAATACCCAAATAGGATAAATTCTAATTTCATTCAAAGTTATGTAAATGAGGTCGTACAAGTCCTATTTATAGAAGCTAAGGAATATTCTAGGTTAAGGTGGCTGTGTAATTTCGTGGCCCATATAGCCCAAAATATAATTGAAGACCAAAACCAATTACAAGCCTAAAAATGCCTAATTAAGTCAAATCCGTCCAAAACAGCGTTCCCAACTTCTAGTCCAGTTTTCATCATGATAGAGTCCGAATTAGGTCTTGAACTTCAAACGAAACTTGTAGCGAGTTCTCTTATATTTCTAACGCATCAAGAATCACATCAATCGGATATCTAGAACGCAAGATATAACCAAAACCGTGAAGAAGGTTTTCTTTGGACTTGAATGGATTAAGTCAAACTCGTCTAGAACAGCGTTCCCAACTTCTAGTCCGGTTTTCATTATGATAGAGGCCGAATGAGGTCTTTATGCTTGAGATAACATTTATAGATAATTCAGTGATATTTCCAATGCCTTAAATATCACTGCATTCAGATATCCATAACTCAAGATATACCCAAAACATTAAAGAGGATCACTTGGACTTAAAGAGTTTGAATTGGACTTGAATGGATTGACCTCCTCTTGTTGCAAAGTTCACTTGCCCCTCCTTTGCCTCCATCATGTAGGGTGCTAATACCTTCCCTATTCGTAATCGACTCCCGAACTTAATTTCTGGTTAAAGACCAACTTTAGGGTTTTCCATTTTTTCCCTAATTAAAATAAAATTGGTGGCGACTCCTCTGAACCTCACAAATAATCTATATTTTTCGCGGCGCCCGGACGGGACGGTCGCGACAGCTGGCGACTCCACTGGGGACAATTAGAGAGTCAGGCCTAATATAATTAAATTTGTAAAATTATTAGCTTTTTATGTTACCCCTTTTCGATTATTTATTTATTACGCTAACTTTAGTTAATTTTTTTTTTTTACACATGTAATTTTGGTTCTATTATGTGTTTTCTTGCAGGTTGGGTAATTTAAGTTTTGCTCCCTTCACACATTATACTTATACATTCTCGAACATTTGTGAGTTTAAGAGTGAGACCCTATACCCGAGCCTGAGTGCAACTTAATAGTAGAAAGAGGTTGAATAGTGGTAGCCTTCTGGATGTACATCCTGTTTGGTTATCACGAAGGCCTCGCCTAGAGTTTGATTCCTTTCGAGAGTATTGTCACTTCTAATAGTTTACCTATGGTTGTGGGCAATATTTCGAAACGGGATCCTTGGCTCTAAGGACCAAATCTGGGGTTATAGAACTACCTATGGGAAAGTTCCACATGTAGAAAGACCCATAAACCTCCTTACCTTAAGGAAACCCTATGTAGGGTACAAAGGGAGCATACCATGCGCCTGTATATTTTTTTTTCTTTCTTTAAAAATAATTCCCTTTTTTTTTTCGATCATCACATTTCATGACAATCATCATGCATGATATTTTTGTTGTATTTGTATTACATGCATTTTCCCAAAAAAAGGTCTTCATAGCATATTGTATTTTTTTTTTCTACCTACTCATTACATGTCCCTTATCAGAAAGATACCAATCCACCTAAGAAAATTGGTTCCTCGACACCCATATCGGACCCGGCCACAAGCCAGAATTATGGATGAACTAGAAACGACTCAAGATCTCAGGGAAGAAGTCAGTCAGCTTAAGGATCAGATGGGAAAGATGCTTGATATACTAAAAGCTATGCAGAAAGAGAAGGGAATAGTTGGGAATCCTTCATCCTCAAGCGAAGATCCTCCGACCTCACCTCCATTTCCTCCAAGTTTCACTCAAGGTCCTCTTCGGACGATGATGCCGCTCACGGTCTACTCCAATAATCCGGCACAATCTCAAGAGATTCTGGTGATGACAAACTCGCCATACGGCCTTCCTCCCTGTTACACACCACCATTAGCTGCCGATTCCCAATGCAATAATCAAAATCCACAAAATCCTGTCCATATGCAAGCAAATCCTATCAATACCAATGAAACATCCCAAACACAACACACCACTCTCCCAATTAATGGCCACATTTTCCCACATGCTACCAACCCTCCTAAAGGTACCAACCCCCAAGCTCCCTATACCATCCACAAAACCCAGGCAACACAAAACCCCACACTGGCATTTTTTCCCCAAAGGATAGTCAATGAAAATCCTTTGAACTACTTAGGAGAGAACCTCCAGTATAAAGTGAAGTTTGAAATTCTTGAGGAGAGGTTGCGGGTTATTGAAGGAGCTGCTTATGGTTTTCGGGATGCTTCAGAGCTTTGGCTTGTTCTTGATGTGGTAGTTCCACCTAAATTTAAAGTGCCGGAGTTTGATAAGTACAAAGGGACTACTTGCCCAAAGAATCACTTGACCATGTATGTTCGGAAGATGGCTTCATATGCCCATGATGACAAGTTGCTAATTCATTTCTTCCAGGATAGCTTAACTGGGGTAGCTTCAAATTGGTACACACTGCTGGAACGAGCTCATATCCGATGCTTTAGAGACTTGGCTGATGCTTTCATAAAGCAATACAAGTACAATACGGACATGAATCCTGACAGGTTACAGTTGCAGAATATGTTGAAGCATAATACTGAGACCTTTAAGGAGTATGCTCAAAGATGGAGAGAAGTGGCCGCTCAAGTAGAGCCCCCATTGTCCGAAAAAGAGATTGTTGCCATGTTCATTGACACACTCTAGTCGCCCTTCTATGATACGATGGTTGGAAGTGTATCTTCGAATTTCGTAGACATGGTCATCATTGGAGAAAGGATAGAGAGTGGATTGGGAAATGGTAAAATTGCTTAAGGGTCAGTCGAGGCGACTAGCACAAGGAAAGTCCCATTTGTGAAGAAGAAAGACAGTGGAACTCATGCTATCATGTTTGACAGAAAGAATTTTAACCGAGGAAAATCAAATGAAACTTTTGTTTTAGAAATTTTTGAATAATTAGTCCAGATTTGTTTGTCATTTGGTTTACCATGAAGAGGTGGTTACGTTGTATTGACCCCACAGTTTATTCAATAATATGAATTATCTGGTGCTTGAACTATGCTCACTTTCCTGAAGCATTAATGTAATGAACTTGCATGCATACCCTGTGTCGTCTATTCTTTACATCTTTATTTGTATCATGTTGTCATATCATGATGTTTCTTTTGTCATTTCTCCCCAAGTACCTTCCTTGGTCTTGTTATGGGGCTTGTGTTCTTGGAAATTCTTTGTGAGAAATTGATGAAGCCCAAATGCGCAGGTGCCCCTTGCCAAAAATAAAGTCAAAAAGAAGAAGAAAAAACGAAAATAAAAGCAAAAAAAAAAAAAAAAAGATAAAAATGAAAAGGAGCAAATAAATAATCACTTGGTGTGCACCATCTTTTTGTCTCTAAAATAAGTTTCTTAAAATAAGCAATCATGATTGAAATGAAGTTTGGCCATTTTTTCTCTGTCCTCCATAAAATATTGGCATTATCCCTTATTACCCTTTTGAGCTTGGAAATTTTCTTCTAAGAACCTTGGATAAGGATCACCCTAAATAAAGGGCGACCATAAAAGGAACAGTGATTGTGAAAAAATAATGCAAAAAAAAAAAGGAAAAGGAAAAGGAAAAAAAAAAGAGAGAAATAAAAAAAGGAAGTAGAATGAATAAGGATAAAGAAGCGACAAAGACAAATGCAAAGGCATTTTGGTTGACTCTACTTTTTTCGAGAAAAGGGAGTGGATCCTTGGTCCTATTCAATCCTAATGCAATTATTTGAGCCTTATATCCTTCCTTTCATGCCCGTCAACCTTGGCCACGCTACAAACCTCAAAAAGTCCATTCTGATCAATTATGATTATCGTTTTTATAAAACCTTATTTTTGAGACAAAGGTTCGTGTTCTTATGAGTTTTAATTAATTGCTCTTTAAAAAATAAAAAATAAAAAAAGGAAAAATAAAAAGCTCGTTAGGCTGAAAATCAGCCAGGGTGGTCTAAGCAAAAGTTAGGGCAAGATCTACATGGCATACATTGGGGCAAAACCTTGTTTTCAAGGGCCATGTACTGGGGCATCTCCATTCTCAAGTTTCATATTCAAACGCCTTGTACTTGGAAACTTCTTCATTCTCAGATGCCCAACACTTGGGCAGTTTCATTATCAAGTGTCAGTATCAGGTGCCCTATGTTGGGGCAATTCCGTGCTCCAAGGTTCTTTACTGGGGCGACTTCATTCACCAGAGCCTGCTCTAAGGCAATTTTGTTCTCAAGCTGCATATACGAGACCAATTAATTTCCAAATTTTTGGTGAACAATTCCCATGATATCCAAGATCAAATCAGTCCAAACCGGGGCGACCTCGCCTTGATCATCATATTGCTTCTTGTGAGTCTTACTTTGTTTGTCTTTGGTTAAACGCCAGTTGAGTCATCAAACTTCCAACATTAATGAGGAAGTTTTTTTCAACCAGCAATATCCTTTCTTATCATACTTTTGAACCAATGTATGTTTATTACATGATGCTTCGGGTATGGTAAACACAAGTTCAACAGTACAATTTAACCATCAAATGGTAGTTCCCTTGATGAACAAGTCTGGTCAGAAGAATTTTGAATTCTGAATACATGGGAGAAGTGACATCTTCGATTGGCCATTCAAGCAAGAACACAAATGAAAGACAAGGAAGTCTCCTCAAGCTGACAAACTAGGGCAATTTAAGTTTATGAGGGCAGGTCATGAAATGCTTCCAAGACATCATGAAGACTGGGGCAATTCAGTAAGAAAGCCTGCCAATGATCACTTTAAGGAGTACCGCTTGAAGAAATGTGAACTCCACCCCATCATCCCTTTTGAAAAAATATCTCAATCATGATTTCGAAAGATCACAAGAGCATAGTGGTCTCTCGACCAAGGGCAATCTGGAGGAAGCACACCTCTAACAAGAAGTGCAAGAGATCATACCAAGAGTAATGTGAATCGTTGTAGTTCATCCTCAAATTTGGCTGTGATCGAAACTTTAAGGGCCCAAGGATTAGAGAGTGGTTTGCAAAAACAAAAGCATGAGTTTTTTTCATTAATCATGAAATCATCTATTGCATCATACATCATATCAATCATAAAAATCATCTCTTGCATCGTGCATTCAAAAAAAAAAATATAAAAATAAAAAATTTCATATTTTCAGGAATTATAGGAAGCATCTCTTGAATCATACATTTGAAAAATAAAATCAAAATAAAATATCATCAATCATCTCATGCATCATGCATCACATGCATATGCAAAATCAACATCATTATTGCATTTAAGTTTTCGGGTCCCCGTACCCAACGCCTTTGAGGGTCCCCGTACCCATCGCATTTGAGGGTCCCTGCACCCATTTAAGTTTTCGGGTCCCCGTACCCATTGTTTAACTTTTCGGGTCCCCGTACCCTTCGCATTTGAGGGTCCCCGTACCCATTTAAATTTTCAGGGTCCCCGTACCCATCGCCTTTGAGGGTCCCTGAACCCATTTAAGTTTTCGGGTCCCCGTACCCATCACATTTGAGGGTCCTCGTACCCATTTAAGTTTTCGGGTCCCCGTACCCATTGTTTAACTTTTCGGGTCCCCGTACCCATCGCATTTGAGGGTCCCCGTATCCATTTAAATTTTCAGGGTCCCCGTACCCATCGCCTTTGAGGGTCCCTGCACCCATTTAAGTTTTCGGGTCCCCGTACCCATTGTTTAACTTTTCGGGTCCCCGTAGCCATCGCATTTGAGGGTCCCCGCACCCATTTAATTTTTTCGGGTCCCTGTACCCATCGCATTTGAGGGTCCCCGTACCCATCGCATTTAAGGGTTCCCGTACCCGTTTAAGTTTTCGGGTCCCTGTACCCATTTAAGTTTTCGGGTCCCCGTACCCATTGCATTTTAGGGTCCCCGTACCCATCGCATTTAAGGGTCCCCGTACCCATTTAAGTTTTCGGGTCCCTGTACCCATTGCAATTAAGGGTCCCCGTACCCATTTAAGTTTCCGGGTCGCCGTACCCACATCCTTCCGGGTCCCGGTGCCCATTGTTTAAGTGTTTGGGTCCTCGTACCCATTGTCTTTAAGTTTTTGGTCCTCATCCCATCGCATCTCCTGGTGCCTGCACCCAATGCCCTCAAAACAAAATTGGAGTTCTTGTCTTTACTCGTCACTTACGAAGATAAAATGCAAACTATGGTTATGTCTTGAACACCTAATTTTGTCCGGTTAAAAAATAAAAATAAAAATAAAAAAAATCAGTACGAGTTTGGATCATAGAAAGTCATAAGCAAGTCCACTGGGCCTTGAGCTAAAAATGGATGAGCAATAATTACGATAACAAAAATAAAAATAATTAATAAATAATGTTATTTGCTCAAATTGATAAGATTTCAAAAAGTGATCATCATCAAATTGATTCTTTTTCCTTTTTAATTTGAATTAAAATCTGAAATGAAATTAATCCCATAAATTCATTAATGGTAGATTTTCAAATAAAAATGGATGCATTCAATTGACTTGATTTCTAATCTACATAATTGATTTAATTGAGTCCAATTAGAAAGATTTGAATGATAAAATTGAAAGGGATTTGGTTGATTGATCGTAATTAGTTGAATTAAAATCTGAATAATTTGGTGGTGATTGATGCTAAAATAAATGCTTCCTTAACCTAAATGTTAATTATAAGAAGGAATGGGTCTCCCTCTTCCAAGGGGGCTTGCTCTCTTCGGCCTCTCTCTGTTTTTTTTTTTCATCCTCTCCCCCTATTACCAATTCTTCCCCGACCATACAATATAGCCTCCACCAATTGAGCTTCCCACCACCACAGCAGCATCATCTCCGCCGCTCAACGGCCGCACTTCGCCATCCTAGGCTTAGTTCCGCGAGACCACCACTGCAGTGTGACTCCACTACTGCAGACTAGCACCTCACCGGACTGCCGCGTCACTCCGCCATCCTAGAGGCGGCGCCACCCCAACCCAGATTGCCTTGCACCGCGTCTGCCTCTTGAACACCTGCTCCGTCGCGCCACGCCGTTGTCGTACGAGAACGGAGCCCCGGCAGCGTCATCGAGTGTGTCTCGCCTGGTCCTGTTCATGCAGCTTTAGGTATATGGCAGAAGCAAAGTTTGCTTCTGTCTTGCTTCTGCCTGTCTAGATCCATTAGTGTAATTTATTTAATTGTTTTAATATAATTTAATTATGGTGTATTTTTTATTTTTTATTTTTGTTTTGGGCTTAATCTCATTCAGTTTTGTGTGAGTATATACGACTATTTTGTGCTTGCTGAATCCACCCCTTTTTAATATTAGGATATATTTTAGTTGATTGGTTTATGCTTTTAATTTTTAGCAGGCTAAATCATCTGATTTAAGTTTCTAATAAGAATAAAAATGGGTATTCCGATAAATAAAGTAATTCAAGAATTAACTAGTTGTGACAACTAGATTAATTTTATTATCTACGACGCATGAGTTGAGACAACTCAGAAATCCTAGAGCATCCCCTTTGTTAAAAATATAATCAACCAAATTAAACTTCATTTTCGAAAATAATAAAATCATTACTGTAAGGGAGTAAGTTAGCAGTGACAACTAATTTATCTCATCTTTAAGAATGCATGAGTTGCGACAGCTCAAAAGTCCTAAAAATAAAATCTTCTTTCTAAAAAATATAGCAACAAATAAATAAAATCAACCAAATCTCTTTCTAAAAAAAAAAAAAACAAAATAAAATCAACCAACCACAAATATTTTCTACAAGAACTACGTAGCTTTGAATTCCCTATCGCACCGAGGGATACGTAGGAGCAAGGACCATCCTTGTCAAGCTAAACAATTTGTTTTTTTTTAATTCTTCTTCCTTATTTCAGAGCTCAAATTAATTAAATAATAAATCTTTCGCTTTTAGGGGTAAAACATAAGTTATTATAATTTTACATAATTAGTTAGAGGCAACTGTTTTTTTTTTTTTTTTACGGACGTGTAGGGTGCTAATACCTTCCCTATTCGTAATCGACTCCCGAACTTAATTTCTGGTTAAAGACCAACTTTTTAGGGTTTTCCATTTTTTCCCTAATTAAAATAAAATTGGTGGCGACGCCTCTAAACCTCACAAATAATCTAATTTTTTCGCGGCGCCCGGACGGGACGGTTGCGACAGTACCCAACATACTTTCTAAAAATTCTTAATGTCAATCATGTTAAACAGTTAACAACATAATATTATGTTAAACAGCTAACAGCATAATATAAGGCATTCTTAAAATAGAACAGTGATGTATAACAGTAAATGTAAACATCAATAGCCATGCAATGCAGTGCAATGTACATGACTTAATGCCAATGCCACTGGATATGCTCCGACCCCTACTCCATGGAGCTAACAAAACGTCGGAGAGAGTGAATGGAAGGACATGTTCCGTGTACTACCAGCCATGAGCAAGATGCTACATCATTCGTAGCGTGCACGTATCTGGCTTTATGGAAACACTCTGCACCAAACATGAAAAGTACGATATCTAGTAGAGGATACCAGTGTATTGCTCGGATTAGCAACGACACAGAAGAGCTACCAACTGGCCACATGTCAGCCTTCCAACCCTGATACCTCGAAAAAGACCATTGAAGATCATCACCGTAAGATTCGCACCCGCATCAAGGTGTAAGCTCAACTCCTAGGCTCAAGGCCTTACAACTATGCAAATGAAATGCCAATGCTTACACAAAGCAGATGCGATAAAGCAATGTCTAACCCCCGGGTAAACCTTTAGGTCCACTAAGGTTCTTTTCCTTAGGAACTATACGCGTCTTTGAAAAACAAAACCTTTATCCACTAGATAAATCTCGTGATCCCTCCGGGATCGAGTCATCACAAGACTGAAGCAATTGAACGACTGATCGGGGTCCGAATCACATGTCCATCATCGAACTACTATTCCAAAACCCAAAACGTTTCGTGTTTGTGTTTATGTTTTATGAAGTCATTGATGTACTAAGTCATCAATGGTATAGTATATGGTCTTCTTTCACCACATTTACTTAATTAACCCTTGTCTTCAACTCTAAGTTAATTACTTAACTTAGGTTTTTATACGTAAAACTTTACGATTTGAGTTACAAAACTCATTTTGCAAACCAAACAACTTTTACAGTTGAAAACTCATTTGATTTGAAACAACTTTTGAACCACTTACTCTATTTTTAGCAATTTCTGAAACATGAAATTCGCTCAGCAGAATTTCATTCGCTTAGCGAAATTGAGGCAGTGATACCTCCTTTGAAACTCCTCTGTATCACTTGGCGAAACATAATTCCCTTGGCGAAATTTGTTGTATTCGGTTAGTGAATCTTAATTCGCTTAGCGAAAATGGAGGCGGTTACAACTCTTTTGAAACTCCTCTGTATTGCTCGACGAAACATAATTCGCGTAGCGAAATTCCACTGTATTTGCTTAGCGAATCTCAATTCGCTTAGCGAAATGGAGGCGCATATACCTCTTTTGAAACTTCTCTGTTTTCGCTTAGCGAAAGTAAATTCGCTTAGCAAAATTTGCCTTAAAACAAGGCATTAACCTTGTTAAATAAAAAACCTTATGGAACTATATTGATTCTCATGAAAACATTCATAAATTCACTTTTAAATCACTTGATTAACTAGATGAACTAATGGTAAGGCATAAAGCATGTTTCACTTTGGTGAAAACACTTACAGATTGAAACTTTGTTTGATCTTTGGATCAAAGTCACTTAGGGTTTTTCTTTGGAACATAAGTTATTAAAACATTTTTCTTACTTCAAAACTTTAATTTGTTCAAGAACTACTCATACTCTTCCATTTCTCAAGGTCATGGCTAAAAGCCTGTTAGGAACAAATGTGAAGATTGCTTCACCCTCAAGACAAGTTATAACTTACAAAGCTCACATAATTATGACAAACAATAAACATATATCATTGCATCATAATCAAGCATAAAAATCCACACTTGATCTAGTGATCAAAGTAGGTTTTTCAACATACATGAAAATGATTTTCATTCAATCACATTATCACCAACAAATGCTAGAGCACACGACAACACATTAAAGCATACACTCATCATGACAACCTTGTTCTCCAAGAGAACTTTACAAAACTTAACAATTAAAAGTGAACCCAAACTAAAGGGTTTCACCCACACACAAACTTAAACAACCATCTTCACCACCACCATATTGGTTTGATGAGGTTCACCCCCATATCCGGATCAAAGTGGGTTGATCGGTTTGTGAACCTCCTGACAATCGTCACCGACTACAATAACACAACAATCAAACATTAAACAACAATCAAAACAAAACTCAACAATTCTAATCTAAGGGTTTCGGCCACCCTAAAGAAAATAAATCTAGGAATTGATTTTGGTTTTCCATTTCATGGATTCAAAGGCATTAGGAAAGCTAAGGATGAAATCAAGTGTTAGAATTCAAAAATTGATGAAAAACACTATTCATCATCCTCAAATAGGGTTCAGCCATTTGGGGATTTTTGAGCTATGATGAGAATTGAATCATGAGCTCTTGGGTTTAGGTAGAGAATGATGAAGTGAGTTCAAAGAAATTGGTTTCACATCAAAAGGATTTTTCTACAAATTCCTATGGATTTTCAAAGTTTTGGATCTAAGAATTTATTTTCATTAAAATGAAGTTTGATCTTGAAATAGATTGAGATTCAAGAAGCTAAGAGATCATAGAAGTGATCTTACCTAAGAATGAAGGAAGATTGCTCAAGGAATCAAGTGATTCCAACAAGTAATCAAGGAGCTTCAAGAAGAAAATGGAGTTTTCTTCAAGAACAACTATGGAGTTCTATGGGGGGAGGGGCTGTACGTGAGAATGGAGGCTGTGAGGGGCTGATTTCATCCTCTTAAAAGCTCACTTAAGGGCAAAAAATTCATTTGCCAAAATGGTAAAATGCTAAAAGTGTCAAAGACTAAGGTTAGGGGCATTTTGGTAATTTCGCGTATAGATTTTCCCGACCGTCATGACGACTCTGGCATACTCTTGAAAGTGTCTTGGGATGATGTGTTATCAAGTTTATCCGTAGGCGAGTCCCGATAAATCCATATGTGGCTCCGTTCATCACCCGATTGAGGATTTCGCTCGAAGAGAGGTTAGGAAGTGATTTTTTTGAAATTTTTGTGAAATTTAACCAAAACGTACAGAATCGAATTCTAAGACTTACTGTCTCATTCACGGGTCCATCTGAGGTCTCCTGAGCAGTAAAATCATACTGTCAGTGTAAAAACGCAGACCGGACTCTGTTTGAGTTTTCGACTCAAAACTTAATCGTAGCTTCCTATGATATCGTCGAGCATGACTATGGTCTCGTCATATTTTATTTCCATTCCTAAGACCTCGAATACAATAAAGACGTTAAAATACTGAAGAATTAGAAAACGTGAAAATCGGGGCGTTACATTCCTACCCCTTTTAAAAGAATTTCGTCCTCGAAATTATACATACCTTTTAAAACAAACTCGGATACTGTTGATGCATGTCCTCTTCTCTTTCCCAAGTAGCATCACCTGTAACCTCGTTCTAGATAACTTTCACCAAAGCTATCTCCTTCCTTCGCAATTTCTTTACTCTCCTGTCCTCGATCTGTACCGGTAGCGTTTCACAGGTTAGGTTATCCTTTAGCTCTACTGAATCAGACTCTATGACGTGACTGGGATCAGGAATATACTTTCGCAAATGTGAAACATGAAAAACATTATGAAGGTTGGATAGAAAAGGCTGTAAAGCCATTTGGTAAGCTTCTGGACCTATCCGACGAAGAATTTGATAAGGTCCAATGAATTTTGGAGTGAGTTTTCTGGACTTAAGGACCCTGCCCACCCCACTCATTGGAGTGACTCTCAAAAACACATGATTGCCTTCCTCGAACTCAAGTGGCCTACGTCTTTTATCTGCATAACTCTTTTGTCGGCTCTGAGTTATCCTCATCTTTTCTTGAATCAGTTTCACCTTCTCGGTTGTTTGTTGCACTAGTTCAGGTCCTAATGAAGCATTTTCTCCATCTTGATACCAACACAAAGGTGTTCTGCAACGTCGTCCGTATAAAGCTTCGTAGGGTGCCATCCCTGTACATGAATGATAACTATTGTTGTAGGTGAATTCTATCAATGGTAGGACATTCTCTCAAGTTCCGACATGTTCCAACACACACGCCCTCAATAGATCCTCTAAAGACTGAATTGTCCTTTCCGATTGTCCATCAGTTTGAGGATGGTAAGCCGAACTCAGTCGTAACTTCGTTCCTAAAGCCTCATATAAACTCTGCCAAAATCGCGAAGTAAAACGCGGGTCTCTATCCAATATGATACTTGAAGGTACTCCATGCAGTCTCATAATCTCACTGATACAAATCTGAGTAAGCTTTTCCATGGAATACTTGAGATTGATAGGTAGAAAATGAGCTGATTTCGTAAGCGTATCAATTATTACCCAAATGGAATCGTATCCTTTAGGTGTCCTTGGCAAACATGTTACAAAATCCATCGCTATGCCGTCCCACTTCCACTTTGGGATATCCAATGGAAGTAACTCTCCCGCTGGCCTTTCATGTTCAACCTTTGCTTTTTGACACACTAAGCGAGACGCCACATAATCAGCTACATCTCTTTTCATGCCTTGCCACCAAAACAATCGCTTCAGGTCTTGGTACATCTTGGTTGACCCTGGATGCATACTCAACTTGCTTCTATGAGCGTCGTCCAGAATTAACCTTCTTATCTCTAGGTTGTTTGGCGCACAAACCTGTTTTCCTCGTCTTAGGATTCCATCCGCTCTTTCCTTGTATTTAGACGTCATCCCTTTCTTTATATTCCTTCGCTCTTTCTCCAGATACTGGTAGTATACTTGTTTCTCCCGAATCTCATCCATTAGATCACAAGATACTGTAACCATGCACACACATAGTCTTCCTGGCATACTAACCATAGACAGATGCATATCTCTGAACTATTCCAATAGCTCGTGTTCTTTAACCATCATGGCAGACACATGTAATACTTTCCTACTCAGCGTATCCGCTATCACATTAGCTTTTCCCGGATGATACTGCAACTGAAAGTCATAGTCCTTCAAAAATTCCAGCCACCTGCTCTGCCTCATGTTGAGCTCTTTCTAATAGAACAGGTTCTTCAAGCTCTTATGGTTATTGAAGACATTGAAGTCGAACCATACAAGTAGTGCCTCCAAATCATCAACGCAAAGACTACCGCTGCTAACTCTAGATCATGAGTTGGGTAATTCTTGTCATGCACTTTCAACTGTCTCGAGGCATACGCTACCACCTTCCGATTCTGCATCAGAACACAGCCTAATCCTTGGTATGAAGCGTCACAGTACACTTCAAAAGGTTTGCTTGGATCTGGCAATATCAACACTGGCGATGTAGTCAACCTCTTTTTCAGCTCCTGAAAACTCTGCTCACAGGCTTCAGTCCATTCAAACGTTTTATCCTTCCTCGTCAATTGGGCAAGAGGTCCTACAATCTTAGAAAATCCGTCGATGAACCTCCGATAATACCCAGCCAAACCCACAAAACTGCATATCTCAGTCACTGTGGTTGGTCTTTCCCACTCAAGAACTACTTCAACTTTCGACAGATCTACAGCAATTCCTTCCTTTGAAATTACATGATCCAAAAACTGTACTTCGTCGAGCCAAAACTCACACTTGGATAGCTTTGCATACAACTGTTTCTCTTACAGAACCTGAAGAACAACAAGATGTTCAGGGTGCTCTAGCTTCCTGGTCTCGCGAATAGATGAGTATGTCGTCTATGAAGATAACGACAAACTGATCTAGGTATGGACGAAAGATCATATTCACATAATCCATGAATATAGCTGGAGCATTCGTCACACCAAACGGCATTAAAGATACTTGTAGTGCCTATAGCGTGTTCGAAACGCTGTCTTTGATACATCCTCTACCTTCACACAAATCTGGTGATAACCTGATCACAAATCAATCTTGGAGAAAACTGCCACTCCCCTCAACTGATCCATCAAGTCATCTATCCTCGGAAGTGGATACTTGGTCTTAATAGTAACCTTATTCAACTAGCGATAATCCACGCATAGGCGAGATGTTCCATCTTTCTTTTTCACCAACAGCATAGGTGCTCCCCACGGCGACACACTGGGTCTAACAAACTGCTTCCCCAATAAGTCCACCAACTGTTCCTTCAAGGTTTCCAAATTCAGCAGGTGCCATTCCATACGGTGCCATAAACACTAGTCCTGTTCCTGGCACAAGATCGATCACAAACTCGATGTCCCGAACTGGCAGCAAACCTGGTACATCTTCAGGAAAGACTCAACGGAAACTCACTCATGACAGTTACACGCTCTAAGACTAGCCCGCTCTTGACCTCCAAAGAAGATAGTAACATGTATCCTTGAGCTCCTTCTTTCAAAGAAGCGTTTACTTGGTTGGCAGTCAAAAATCCAGAATTCTCACAACTAGGGAAAACTAAGGTTTTATTTGCACAATCTAACAGGATATGATTAGAATATAACCAATCCATTCCTAAGATTACATCCATTTGCGAAAGAGGCAAATAGATCAAATCAATCAAAAATGTTCTATCTTTAACAGAAATAGAACAGTTCACACAAACTTCAGCAGTTATAACAGGCTTTGTAGTAGGCGTAGAAATTACCAAATCAAAAGGTAAAGAAGACACAGGTAATCCTAATAGATTCACACAGTCATATGCAATAAAGGAATGCGTCACGCATGAATCAAACATTACAGTTAAGGTTTTACCTCCCATGACACACTGACCTTGGATCAAGTCTTCATTTTGAGAAGCTTCAGCACCACCCATAGTGTAGACTCTGCCTTAGGCCTCGTAGCTTGGACATTGTTGATAGAATATTCCACTTTTGGTTGCATGCATTCACGTGAGATATGTCCCGACTTCCCACACTTGAAGCAGATAATCCCTTCAATTGAACAGTCTTTGGTGATGTGATTACTCTTCCCACACTTCATGCACTTGCTTCGGGCATTTCCAGACTGACTGAAACCCCCACTGCTTCCTCCGACAGAACGTTGTTCTTGTTGCTTTGCGTACGGCTTCCATCGAGATTTGTTGTCTCGACCACCGCTTCCTCTCTGGAACTTGCTCGGTCCAGAACTCTGTACCTGCTTGTCCTTGGGCTCCAAGGTCTCGATCAGATGACACTTCTCCATCAGCGTAGGAAAAACAGAAATTTCCAGTGGAACTACAACTCTCTTCAAGTTGATCCTCAGACCTCCTTCAAACTTCCTGTAGTTCCACTTTTCTCTTGGGTTGTCCCGAAAATAATTCGAGAACTTTGCCAAACTTTCAAATTTGGCCCTGTATTTAGCTACGATCATTCCCCCTTGTCTCAGCTGGAGGAACTCCATCTCTTTCTCGTGCCTTGCACTCGCAGGAAAATACTTTTCCAGAAACTTTCCCTTAAAAGCATTCCAGTCCACAGCTTGTTGATCATGAATCAGCATCTGACGGGCTCCTTCCCACCAGTATTTAGCATCCTCCACCAGCATATAGGTTGCATAGGCAACCTTGTCATTCTCAGTGCACCTCATTGCTTCAAAGAATTTCTCTAGCATCTGGATCCAACACTCAGCTAATTCAGGATTGAATTCACCTTTGAATTAAGGTAGATTTTGACGAAGAAATTCGTCCAGTCCTTTACCCCCAACAGCTCTTTCGTCACGTTGAACCATCGCAGTAGCCATTTCCTTGATGGCGTTCACAGCAGCAGTCAGGTTTTGAGCAGCCATTGCTACCTTCAAAAGCAGAATTGTCAAACTTAAAGGAATAAAGCAAACAATGTTATCCTCCTTGTGGAGATAACAACAGAGAAACACACAGAGAACACAACACAAACAAGACAGACCATAACCTACAAACCCCAAAAAGACTCGGCCAGCTCTGATACCAAATAATGCAACACCCTTTCCCTAGTGTCACATTCCCGAACGTTTACAAGGCCGAAAATATTTATAGAACATTAGGTTCACCATGCATTTCTAGAACATATTGTATTATAAATACAGAAACAGAAAGCAGAAAATAGAAAACAAAAATAATATTGTATACAAACATAGGTCTAATGTACAACTGGCATAAGAAATAAAATAAGTATTAAGAGTCGTAGCTCCCAAAAGGTACTACAAAAACTGACACAGTCTGGCCGACAACAAAATAAAACAGCAAAAGGACTCTCCCTCTAGACTCAAAGGAACTACTGGATTGAACCGTCGTCGCATCCATCTGCTCCAGCAGCAACAACAAGTACCAGCAGAAAATATATAGATATGGGTGAGATTCCTGTTCATCAATACAACAAGTAGTAAAAACGGGACAACACACCAGGTAACAACGTACCCAACATACTTTCTAAAAATTCTTAATGTCAATCATGTCAAACAGTTAACAGCATAATATTATGTGAAACAGCTGACAGCATAATATAAGGCATTCTTAAAATAGAACAGTGATGTATAACAGTAAATGTAAACATCAATAGCCATGCAATGCAGTGCAATGTACATGACTCAATGCCAATGCCACTGGATACTACTCCGACCCCTACTCCATGGAGCTAACAAAACGTTGGAGATAGTGAATGGAAGGACATGTTCCGTGTACTACTAGCCATGAGCAAGATGCTACATCATTCGTAACGTGCACGTATCTGGCTTTACGGAAACACTCTGCACCAAACATGAAAAGTACGACATCTAGTAGAGGATACCAGTGTATTGCTCGGATTAGCAACGACACACAAGAGCTACCAACTGGCCACATGTCAGCCCTTCCAACCCTGATACCTCCAAAAAGACCATTGAAGATTGTCACCGTAAGATTCGCACCCGCATCAAGGTGTGAGCTCAACTCCTAGGCTCAAGGCCTTACAACTATGTAAATGAAATGCCAATGCTTACACAAAGCAGATGCCATAAAGCAATGTCTACCCCCCGGGTAAACCTCGAGGTCCACTAAGGTTCTTTTCCTTAGGAACTATGCGCATCTTTGATAAACAAAACCTTTATCCACTGGATAAATCTCGTGATCCCTCCGGGATCGAGTCATCACAAGACTGAAACAATTGAACAACTGATCGGGGTCCGAATCACCGGTCCGTCATTGAACTACTGTCCCAAAACGCAAAACATTTTGTGTTTGTGTTTATGTCTTATGAAGTCATTGATGTACTAAGTCATCAATGGTATAGTATGGTCTTGTTTCACCACATACTATACTTAATTAACCCTTTGTCTTCAACTCTAAGTTAATTACTTAACTTAGGTTTTTATACGTAAAACTTTACGATTTGGGTTAGAAAACTCTTTTTGCAAACCAAACAACTTTTACAATTGAAAACTCATTTGATTTGAAACAACGTTTCAACCACTTACTCTATTTTTAGCATTTTCTGAAACATGAAATTCGCTTAGCGGAACTCCATTCGCTTAGCGAAATTGAAGCAGTGATACCTCCTTTGAAACTCCTCTGTATCGCTCGGCGAAACATAATTCACGTAGCGAAATTTGTTGTATTCGCTTAGCGAAAATGGAGACGGTTACACCTCTTTTGAAACTCCTCTATATCGTTCGACGAAACATAATTCGCGTAGTGAAATTCTACTGTATTCGCTTAGCGAAGTGGAGGCGGTTATACCTCTTTTAATTGAAACTTCTCTGTTTTCGCTTAGCGAAAGTAAATTCGCTTAGCGAAATTTGCCTTAAAACAAGGCACTAACCTTGTTAAATAAAAAACCTTATGGAACTATATTCATTCTCATGAAAACATTCATTAATTCACTTTTAAATCACTTGATTAACTAGATGAACTAATGGTAAGGCATAAGGCATGTTTCACTTTGGTGAAAACATTTAGAGATTGAAACTTTGTTTGATCTTTGGATCAAAGTCACTTAGGGTTTTTCTTTGAAACATAAGTTATTAAAACATTTTTCTTACTTCAAAACTTTAATTTGTTCAAGAACTACTCATACTCTTCCTTTTCTCAAGGACATGGATAAAAGCCTATTAGGAACAAATGTGAAGATTGCTTCACCCTCAAGACAAGTTATAGCTTACAAAGCTCACTTAATTATGACAAACAATAAACATATATCATTGCATCATAATCAAGCATAAAAATCCACACTTGATCTAGTGATCAAAGTAGGTTTTTCGACATACATGAAAATGATTTTCACTCAATCACATTATCATCAACATATGCTAGAGCACACTACAACACACTAAAGCATAAACTCATCATGACAACCTTGTTCTCCAAGAGAACTTAACAAAACTTAACAAGTAAAAGTGAACCCAAACTAAAGGGTTTCACCCACACACAAACTTAAACAACCATATTCACCACCACCATATTGGTGTGATGAGGTTCACCCCCCATAGCTGTTGAATAGCAGATATCCGGATCAAAGTGGGTTGATCGGTTTGTGAACCTCCTAACAATCGTCACCAACTACAACAACACAACAATCAAACATTAAACAACAATCAAAACAAAACTCAACAATTCTACTCTAAGGGTTTCGGCCACCCTAAAGAAAATAATGCTAGGAATTGATTTTGGTTTTCCATTTCATGGATTCAAAGGCATTAGGAAAGCTAACGATGAAATCAAGTGTTAGAATTCAAAAATTGATGAAAAACACTATTCAACATCACATAGGGTTCGGCCATTTGGGGATTTTTGAGCTATGATGAGAATTGAATCATGATCTCTTAGGTTTAGGTAGAGAATGATGAAATGAGTTCAAAGAAATTGGTTTCACATCAAAAGGATTTTTCTACAAATTCCTATGGATTTTCAAAGTTTTGGATCTAAGAATTTATTTTCATGAAATTGAAGTTTGATCTTGAAATATATAGAGATTCAAGAAGCTAAGAGATTATAGAAGTGATTTTACCTAAGAATGAAGGAAGATTGCTTAAGGAATCAAGTGATTCTAACAAGTAATCAAGGAGCTTCATGAAGAAAATGGAGTTTTCTTCAAGAACAGCTATGGAGTTCTATGGGGGGAGGGGCTGTGCGTGAGAATGGAGGCTGTGAGGGGCTGAGTTCAGCCTCTTAAAAGCTCACTTAAGGGCAAAAAGGTCATTTGCCAAAAGGGTAAAATGGTAAAAGTGTAAAAGACGAAGGTTAGGGGCATTTTGGTTCTTTCGCGTCTAGATTTTGGGACGACTCTGGCATACTCTCGCAAGTGTCCTAGGATGATGTGTTATCAAGCTTATCCGTTGGCGAGTCTCGGTAAATCCATATGTGGCTCCGTTAGTCACCCGATTTAGGATTCCGCTCGAACGGAGGTCAGGAAGTGATTTTTTTGAAATTTTTGTGAAATTTAACCAAAACGCAGAGAATCGAATTCTAAGACTTACTGTCTCGTTCACGGGTCCATCTGAGGTCTCTTGAGCAGTAAAATCATACTGTCAGTGTAAAAACGCAGACCAGACTCCATTTGAGTTTTCGACTCAAAACTTAATCGTGGCTTCCTACGATATTGTCGAGCATGACTATGGTCTCGGAATATTTTATCTCCTTTCCTAAGACCTCGAATAAAATAAAGATGTTAAAATACTGAAGAATTAGAAAACGTGAAAATCGGGGCATTACAAAATTGATCAAAATCAAGTAGTAAATGTATAAATATGGTAATAATAACAAATACTATTTAATAAACTACTTACCTTCGGGACAATCCAATCAGGGTTTCTTTTTGACCTAGCAGTCCTACTTTTCCCATTCGCGCAAGCCAGGCTATATGCAATCATAGCTTTATGATAAAAAAAATATTCATGTCAATTTCATGTTCATGTAGTAAAATAAAAGCAAATGTTACAAATTATGTTAAATTAAAGTTTACATACGTATCGATTGTGTTCTTCACCTCCTTCACCGGCGCATGATGCAATAAGAATAGGAAAGATGACAGTATGTTGGCTAGGAATAAGTAGGAGCAACTAACAATGGCCATGCCTTACGAATGGTGCCATATATATATCTCTTTCCGATTGAAGTCAAGTAGGTTCTGCATGTATCCACTGATCGCCCGGGGATTAATGCAGAAATCACCCAGAGTGATGCCGGGGTCTAAGAATCCATAAACATTATTGTTGCCCTTTTCAAGAGTTAGGCGATGCAGATACGTAAGATATGAAATAAGTTGATGTTAATTATAATATATTAAAATAAGTTATAATATTGAAAAACCTAAGATGCAATATAAGGTGACAAAATGTACTTACTTGCACCAGATACTTAGAACCATATTGGCTATCCATTGACCATCAATGCATATATGTCCCATATCCTTACCAGTGAAGGCAAAAATAGGGGTGTTCACAGTGCCATCGTGTTCCAACGGCATAATAATATCTTCAGTTTTATAATACACCCCAAATACAGCCAAGCGAGCTACCAAAGATTGATGCCTTCTCGGCTTCGGCTTCTATGGAGCTGTGTTGTCCTAAACAACAAAAATAAATTATTAAACACGGTTAAGTTATTTCAATTATAAATAATTAAGAAAACATAAGTAAATGAATGATTATGAATACCTAGGGTAAATAAGGAGATACTTCCCTAGTGCGACGGCTTCGATGGTCAAACTTTGTCAATATCCTAAACAATTAACAAACATAAAGCATAATTGTCAATTCATTTCAATTGTATTGTAAATAGAGAAATAGATAATTAATTAATTGAATGAATATGAATACCTCATCATCAACCTCCACGTGTCTTTGGACAACTACCCTTTGTTCTCACGTGTGAAGGTTGGACAATTAGGGTTTATTGGGATTGCATGGATGAAAACTCCTGCAAAAGCGATTGCCAAAGACTTGGGTCCTTTAAAAGCGAACTCAAAAGATCATCTTTAATCTCCTCTTTAAGCTCTTGTTTAAGCTCCTCCCTACTGATCATCGCATGCTCGCCTCCCCCACGTGACCCGCGTGATCCATGGAATTTCTTAATTCCCACTGTCCCTAGAACACCACGGACATGGCCAAGTTGGTGTTCTTTGCCTATGGCAACGGCCAAGATATCTGAACGTCCCGGTGGAACGAAGGATCCTTGCGAGCTTTGTTCCTTCAGCGAAGCCTACATGGACGAAATTCACAAAAATGTGTAAGACAATGTGTACTTAATAAGTTTTTTACAATTACAAGTCAAAAGGCAGATAGTTTGTTACTCACAATCTTTTCGGCAACAATGCGTGTGGCTTCAACTTTAGAACCTCCAGATTTAGTCTTTCAGCCTTCCTCCCATGTGTCCTCGCGTGGGGATGGCGAGTGTAACACCCTGTTTTCTTGATTAGTGTATGGGACATTAATTAAGCATTCTTAAGGGCTTAATTAGGTTCGTTATGTGTTGCGAAAGCCATAGTTCAAATTTGGTACAATTTGGCCTTGAAACGAGTCCAGAAAGTGGAAAAACGTTTAGACGTGGAGAGACCCCATGCTCAAACATTGACCGTTGAAGTTAGAGCGTGGGTAGTTACATGTCAGAGCGTGGAAGGGGGGACGCGTGGGGGTTCACGTGTCAGCGCGCACACGACGCGTGGCAAAGACGTGGCGATCAACACTCCACGCTCAAGCGCGGAAAAGTCCCACACTCAAGCATGGGAACGTTTGAGGGCTCCAGGGATGCACACTTGACCGTTGGCAGCCTGGCAGAACCACTTCATCTTTCTCTTTTCTCTTCATTTGGACGAAAACTTAGAAATTTTTCAGGTCCAGAGCACGTAGAGAGAGAGAGAATCCTAGAGAGAGAAAGTGAAGCTAGAGTGAGATTAAGGCATCGGATCGTGATTCCAACTACACCATTGTGATCAGGGCTTCGAGTACTACGAGTTCCACGGATTGTTTTCTTGATTTCTCGAAGGTAAGGTCGAATCTCTAACACGTCGACCTTCGTATTCTTCGAGCTTCTCCCTTGAATCTTCTTGGTTTTGGTATTGCCCTAAGGTTAATAATGTTGTTTATACGTTGTTTCCGTGATTAGGGCAAAGTTTGAGGTCACGACGGTGCCCGTGGTGAAGGAGGCAGCCATGATGGTGGTGGCGGTGTTGGAGCTGCTAGCGGTGGTGGTGGAGACTTGCGTGGTGGCGGTGGTGGTGGAGAGCTCGCGATGGTTGACTTTGTGATCTTTGCATCAATCGCACTAAGGTGGGGGAAAGAATTACACTCGTCGGGGAGGCAAGAGTAGAGTAGAATACATTAATATGCGTAGGGGATCCTAAACCCTACTAATGTTTGAGTTACCAACAAAACCTAAGTCCACATTGGCAACTACTGTAAAGTGGTACCAGTGTAGGGTTAGGCATTGTAGGTTTATCACCGTAGGCTGATACTATGTTGATCGAGGTTATATGTTTAACATGCTTATATGTCTGCTGTGATGTATTTGTGAATATGTGCTCTGCTATGCTCACGATAACATGCTTTACTGTCTTAATGGGTGATGTTGTGAAATTATGTTTATTTACCTCATTCGATCATATGGTGATAATATGCTGTGAGATGATATGATATTGCATATGTGACTGTTGGTATGCTTAGAGCTAAGCAATGAACGTTGTAAATTGGGTGATGTGTGAGATAAGATCAGTTGGTGGTGATAAGCTATTGCACTCAACCTGGTGAAATGATTAAGGACTATGTATAGTCGTGAACACTCTGCTTGGTAGGGAGTGTTGGTGTTCAGTGCGTCAGGTGACGGGGTTGAGTTACTAAGCTATTGATCGGAATGAGTCGCGAGGATTCATGCTAGATTCCATCGTGTGATGATGTCAAGCCACGTTGATCTGGGATTACGTGAGGTCAAATCGGAACTACAGATAGATGCTTGGTAGGTCTACTGTGAGCTTCTGAGATCTCCGATGTGCCTTCCGACACCCGGAGAACTATTCCTATCAGGAATGGGGAATAGTGTCACCCTGCTTGGTAGGGGGTGAGCATCCTGCTTGGTAGGGGATGTAATGTACCCATGGGTGTGACAGAACTTGCTGCTCGGATGACGTTTGACTTTCATCCTGCTTGGTGGGGGATGAGTATCCTGGTTGTTTGGGGATACGTTGTAAAATAGGAATGTGGCCGCGTCTTCATGTCAGGTCAAGGTGCATGAGAGTGTGAGATGAGCAGTTAAGATCAATAAACCCGAGGATGGTTGTTAGTGATGATTGTGTGTGTGGTTGTGCTATTAATGTATCTGCTTTACCTTTATCCTATTTATGGTGAGATGTAGTTCTTATCCCCTGTTTTCTCTATATTGTATGTTCTTAAAATGGTAAGAAGAACCGGTAGCAGAGCCAGACGATGAAGAGCTGGATGGAACTCTGTACGAGCCGATGCTGGTGGCAGGGCTGTTGACCCCAATCTTGGGAGATTCTGAGTGGCGGTGTAACAGATACCGGCAAGGAGTATCCGTTCTCCATATTGGACCAAATTGTGTTAGTGTACTTAGCGTTTATGGCCAATGAATCTGTCTTGTGATCTATTTTGGGCGAGGAGAGTAAGTCGGCTGTATATATTTTATACCATGCTTTCCTCTTTATGGTTTGTGCAACTCTGATAATTGCATGTTACATGTATAATATCTATGTACAGTATGTATGTATGTATGTATATATGTTTAAAGTTTTAAGTATCCCTGTATGCATAATAAGCGTGCTAACGGTTATAACATAATCAGGATTAGTTAACTAGGTTCTTTAATGAGGCAAGGGGACATCTCAGAAAGGGTGGAGACGAAAGATCAACAACTGTTTCCTCTCCTGCTTCTCCTGCTTCTTCCTGCTCTTTCAACTTCTCCTGCCTCTTTCTCAACTTCTCCTCCATCATTTTCTTCTGAACCAATCTATACCCACCTTGAGACATGATGTGGGGGTGGACATTCTTTTTCTGGATCGCCTTAGCCTGTTCCCTTTTCACCTGTTACAAATAGCACGTACTCAATTTAGTTAAATAAAGAAATTAATTAGGCTGGCCTTTTAATAAAAAAAATTAACTTCAACTAACCATAAAGTTAGGAGTGCTTCGGCTCGCAACAAACATATCTTATGTCTCCTGATCAAGGAATGGGTAAGTCTCAAGAGGAGATTCGTCGGCCTTCTCTCCAAATATGTACTTTTGACTCAAAAAAGACTTAAACCCCGTCCAATGCTTAGCAACAAGAAAAATCCATTTTTTCTTACTTGTAAGAGTATTTGGCAAGTCCCACGTGAGCTACATCAATAACAAAACAAAAATAAGGAATTAGTGGATGATAATATGCTTAGATAATGTAAATACGAACAAAGAGGGTCAAAGTAAAATACCGTGATTGACTTCCAAATGTGATCCTTCACAGTCTGAGGTACTGACGCCCAATCATCGATCAGAATGCTAGCATGGCTTTTAGCTTGCATAGCCACATAATTGCTGAAACTCTAAGCATTATCTCCCATGGGCTCCCCATGTTCATCAAACTGGATGTGAAGCCTCTGGCCATTAATCCTAGCTAGGGTCAACTTTTTCAAAGTTGTGGCTGATCTACCCCTTTTTTTGGAAGGCAGACTACCCGACCCGCTCTGTGAATGAGAGCTTGTCGAATCAGCCATATGCATGGCTATTTAGACAAAAAAAATAATAAATTAGGATTATGACATGGATAAATAAAAATGGATAGTTTAACATGGATAAATAAAAATATAAGTCAACTTTAACATGGATAAAAAACAAAACTTACACTATGCATATATACTTTAATACTTTTATTTAAACAAAACATACACTATGCATACTTTAATTTAGGCAAAACTTACACTATGCATACTTTAATTTAAACATAACTTACACTATATTAATTTAGATCAATATCCCTTCAAGATGATCATCACGAGAGGCATGTACATCGTCCACCTCATTTTCCTCAATAAAAGTAGGGATCCGTGTTGAGAAAGCAGGTGTCTTAAGAATATCAAGAGTTGAATCTCGATTTTCATCACTACCATTATGCATGTTTTTTCCTTGGAGAACCACTTACCACCTTTTGTTAGAAGGATCATTGATATAAAACACTTGGTTTGCTTGGGAAGCCATGATGAAGGGCTCTTCTGTATGACCTGTGACACCTGCTACCCCACATATGATAAATATAAAATAAAGCATGCAAGTTAAAATAAAAACTTTAACATAAAAGGTAGCAAGTACCACATGATCCGAAAACGTTTAAAACGTAAATAACAACTGCGGAAAAACATAACATAAAACAAAACCCAAATCCCGATGTCACATAATCAAAGCTGGTAACCACTACCGATATTTCATCGAAAAAAATCTAACATAACTAAACTATACTATGAGCAAGCGATCTCCTCGGGATCACTTCTCAGCTGGCAGCTCACCATCCTCTGCATATCCAAAGGTACATGCAAAACAACAACAACATAGAAGGAGTAAGGAACTGTACGTATAAACATAAGCGGTAATAGAGGAGTTAGTAAGATGATCATGCAGCACATAAAACATCATAATATAACATACATATTATAACGCATACTATCATATCACATTAATAACATGTAATGCGATGCATAACCACTCTACTACTCCATATGCAATGCGGATCCAATAACTAACTCAGGAAGACGATTCGGAGTACATCAACTTGTTGACCATCATGCATCAACACTGGCTATTCACCTTACTCTCGGATGAATCCCCCATGAGTAACGATTCACCTTACTCTAGGATGAATCCCCACGAGTTGCCTGTCCACCAAACTCTCGGGTGAACTCTCAACACTGGCTGTTCACCTTACTCTCGGATTAACCCTTATGAATAATGATTCACCTTACTCTCGGATGAATCCCCATGAGTTTGTCTGTCCACCAAACTCTTGGGTGAACTCTCAACACTGGTTGTTCACCTTACTATCGGACGAACCCCCATGAGTAACAATTCACCTTACTCTCGGATGAATCCCCATGAGTTGCCTGCCCACCAAACTCTCGGGTGAACTTTCATGTCTCCTCGTTTCCTTTCGTCCATTTAACAACTCCATGTCATGATGCATGCAATGCGAACATACAAACAAAATGTATCCATCTCCATCAACACCATTAACACAGGCTATCAACTTTGACCAATAAGCACAGCATCAAGGATGATTTAATCTCATCTCATGGGTCATAGATATAAGATATCAAGTCTTCACATAGGTATAAATATTAGTGGAATATTTATACTAGAGTGACCCGCTATGAGAACGCTGCATAATAATTATGTAAGTGTCATGAGCGATTCTCATGGTGACCATAGTTAAGTAGTCCTTCGACTTGAAGTCACTACGATTACTAACATATGTAGTGTAACGCCCCCGTTTTCTATAACCGGTTATAATCACCAGTGCATTGTGATTGATACCTTTTGTATGACTCTATGTATTTATATACATGTGGATGTTTATATGATGGTTATGTTGTGGTAAAGTTTTCTTTTGTCGTTATGAGACGAAAACAGATAAAAGTTCTGTTTTGATCGTTATCAGGTAATTTCTCGTTTTGCGTGCCGAGGCCGGGAAACAGGGAATTAAATTGGAATGTAATGTTGAATTACATTTTCCATTACCTTGTTGATTATTCCTAGTGAAGATAGTTAGCTTTCCCAAAATCCAAAAATTTACCAAAAGTAGTAAAAACCAATTATCCATTTTTGGTAAAAACCCTAATTACCTAATTCCTAACTAAATGGGAATGTAACTATTCTTGTTACATTTGGTTAAGGCCATTCGGCCATTCCATCTTGGGAGAAGCCAAGATTGGCTTTCCATCCTTTCAAGTCAACTTTATGACATTAACCATTAATGGAAAAGTTTATTAGCCATTTTTGGTTAATTTTGTCCTTAAGCTCTCCTTTAAGCAACAACACACTCATCAACTTGCATCTTGGACCTCCATTCTTTATGACCAAAATTGAATGAATTTTTGGAGTACACAAGGAGGGAGAACTCGGCCATTTGGTGTTCAAGACACCAAGATCACTATTCCATTCATTCTAACCTCTCACTTGAAAACACTAAAACTCTTAAGTTCTCTCTTCTCTCTCCTCTCTTCCTAGTTTCGGCCAGCCTTGGTAAGTGACCTTACCCACCTTATTTCATCGTTTTAACTTCATATTCTTGTTCATCTTACTCATCTAAACAACTTTCATTTTTGGACCTTCATTATGTGAAGTTGTTTGCTCCAAGTTATTCCAGAATCATTCAAGAAGGTTCAAGCTTCTTGAACTTGTTTTTGAACCCTTGTTCAAGAGTAAGTTTCTAACTTAGTTCCTTTACTTTATTACTCTTGAGAACATCCTTGTTTTATCATGTTTATGATGTTGAAAAACCAAAGATCATGGTCTTGTTTACTTTCCCTCTAGGCCACGATTTTTGGGTTTGTTTTGGAGACCAAGTTTTCTTTCATTCTCTTTAAGGAAGCTTCACAAAGGTAATGGGGGAGTGAACCATATCACACCTTAAATGGTGGTGATAAAGGCCTCCTAGTTTTGTTGAAGGAAAACCCTAGATCTAGGGTTTCCTTATGAAGTTCTTTACTTTGTTGTCATATTAAGTTATGTTGTTGTGTTGATATGATGATTGTGTTTGTATGTGCTAGAAGAAAATTATTTTGGCATGGTGAAAAACTATTCTTAGTCCCAAAGACCTAAGGATAGGATTTTAGAATGGTTTGAACTTATTTATGTTCTAAGTTGCCTTGATAAAATGCTTATATGTTGATGTGATTATTCTAGCTACTTTGGATGTTGTTGACTGGCTTCATTTTGGTTGTATATGGGCATGAGAGGTTCGGCCTTGTCATGTTGAGGAGGGAAGCCAAAGCTTATATGTTTAAGTGATGGTATAATGAACTTAATATGGTTCAAACAATGCATATAAAACAAACAAAACCTATCCTATTTCTATGGGGATAGAAAGTAGGGTTAGGATCTTAAAATGTTGATGCTAAAGAGTTTTATATGTTCATACTAAAGTATAAGAGGTATATAAATTGAAAAGGTTTCCAAAGAAACCAAGTTTTGGTTCCAAAGAACCATGTGTTGCGAAATAAGTGTTTTTGGATTTCATGAAGGAACTATTTTAAGAATAAGTTGGCTTGATGTTGATCAACCACTTATTTTAATAAGTTGTTTTTGGAAGAAAAGATTTTCAAGAACCAAGAGTTTCATAGTTAATCAAGATGGTTTTTAAAGGATTTTTGGTTAGTAAGTCTTCTTTGAGAAGATAGGATTCTTACAAGCCTTCTTTAAAAAACAAAGAGTTTTACACCATTAGCTTTTGAGCTTTCCAAAACCTTATAATTATATTTCATTTGAAAACAAATTGGTGATTTTCAAATAGGAAGTATGTTTTCTTTTACACTAAGTAATAGAACTAGGAAACTAATTCAAAGAAGTTTTACACTAAATAAGACAACTATGGATACATGATTAGAGTTTTCAAACTATACTTAATAAAGGAGATTTCATCAACTACTTTACTATAAGGATAGTACTTTGAAGCTTTTCACTATAATAGTATAAACACGCTTTATCTCCTAAAGGAATCTATATGAACTCCTTAATGGACTCATAAAGATTTTAGTAAAAGACATATACTAATGCCTAGTGGTCATGATAAAATCATGTCTTGCATCCTTGATGATTTAGATCATCTAAGGACTCCATAATGTTTAATCACTAAGAGTTGCTTATAAAAGTAATGTTCCATGTTAGACAAGTGAGAAGATTGATGAAGGGGATCCTTGTGGATCCTAACCTCCATAATACATCTAGGTTATGGACTAATGTATCATAAGACATGAATATCGTCTTACGGATGACGAAGTGGTATGTGATTGTTGTGACGCTCCCAAAACTTAACCTCACTCTCTCTGATACCTTAAGCATGCAGATAAAGCTCAAAAGAAACTTAAGCAAATAAACAATTAATACAGTCCAATTACACATATCAACAGCAAAACAGACGCTCCACTGGCCATGGTACAACTCACAAGAGACTCAACGATACCTCAAGGGTCTCTCTCTGCTCAATGAGCATTGTCATCAAACTTGTTCACGATGGGAGTCTCATCTCTACTCAGCTTCACCCGCTGCAGCTCTCTCATCAACCAATCAACACCTCCGCCTTTGGATCATGAACCGAACAACGATATACATGTAACATATAAGGAAGCATGCACAAGAGGTAAGAAACACTACAATATCATGCAACGGGATATCACATAGCATATAACACATCAGCATGCACAACAGCAAGCAAGCACAACTGGCAAGCACATTCATCTCTAGAGTTCATCACAACAGTCAACCTCCAAGCTGTCACAACTAGGGATCACCGCTTACTCTACATGCATAACTAAGTCTACATGATTGGCCAATTCTACAACGCACACTCTTACCATGGGAATACAACAGTCAACCTCCAACTGTGAGGAATGACAATCCAATCTCCAACTGCAATGGTGGATGTTCACCAGGTAAGAATGGCTCCTCAACCTCGTGTGACAGTTACTCAAACTGCTGTTGCAACCGTACACATGGCTCCCTGTACACAACCACTCAAGCAATTGTTGCAGTTGTATATAGGTACCATCTTATATGATAGCCACTCAAACGGCTGTTGCAGCTAATCATATAGCCCCTTGTGACAATCACTCAAACGGCTGTTGTAGTTGTTCACAAGTTCCGACCTCACGTGATAATTGCTCAAATAGCTGTTGCAATACATCCCGCGGCTTTGCACCACAATAGTGCAAATGCTATGATTATGCAGCAATCATCTCAACAATGTCTTAAAAACAACTTCTCCAACATCTCAAGGTCCACATCCTCCAACTGTGACGATGTCGCTCTCTAACTATGAGAGCCACCTTCAACTTAGATCAACTGGCTTACAACATCGATTACGAATCCAGTAATGCCAACTTCTCTATCCTTCTAACAACACGTCAACCGTCTCCACAGTCAATCAAGATCACATCAACATATCACAGTATAGCTTCATATCATCATTGCAGACATACCGACTAGCAATTAAGCATGTTATCAAAACTAGTATCTCATCTAACATGTTATCATGTACGACATCATTTACTCATGTTATCAATTACCACATATAGACATACAACCTCAATCAACAAATATCACAGCTCGATCTTACGGCGATAGCCCCAAGTAAGCTAAACCTAGGGTTTAGGTACTTTATCAGGGCTCAGCCTCTAGTAGGGTTTGAGGAGCCCTACACATGTTAACAACTATATACTACGTCTACGATTCCCAGATATATGTGGTTTCTTCCTCCTCACCTGGTTATTCGTTCCAAAATGCTCCTGTACCAACGAAAATCCCTGACCCTTGATCTCACGAACACCCCCAACACGCCTACGACCGCCACGAGCACAACACCACCACCACGAGCTCGCAGCTGCCACCATCTTCTCTCACACCTACGGTTCCTTTCTCAGCCACGAGCACCACTGGGTCCTCGAACTTTGCCCTAACCACAGGAACAACATGCAAGCAGCAGTATTAACCCTAGGGCAACCCAAAACGAAGAAAGATTCGAGGCAAACCTCGAAGAACTCGAAGAACACCGAGGTTGACGTGCTAGAGATTCGAGCTTACCTTCAATGAATCGAGAAATTAACCGGTGGAACTTGTAGTACACGAAGTCCCGATCATAACGGTGTAGTCGGAATCTCAATCCGAAGCTCTAAAGCTTCTCAAACTCAAGCTTTCTCATTCTAAATCTCCGGAGTGTCTCTCTAGGTGCAGAGAACGTCCAAGACTTCAACTTTTCGTGCAAAAATGAGTAAATGAAAGTGGAAACACCACTTACGGTTCCTGCTGTCCATGCTTAAGCGTGGATCAATTTGCACGCTTGAGTGTTCCCACGCTCTAGCGTGGGCTCCCTGCACGCTTGAGTGTGGAGCCTTGTCCACACCGCCTTCAGCTTGGCCTGCCACGTGCTCTACATGCATTAAAACTCAGAACAGCTGGCAATGCACTTAGAACGCTAGAGCATGCAAGCTCCCAACGTCCAAGCGTTGCCACCCTTGAGCGTGGAATCCTCCCACGCTTAAGCGCTCTGCTCAGCTAGGAAGGAACCTCCAGCCTTCTGATCTCCCCCGCTTTCTCATGTTACACCTTAAGCACTTCCAAATCGACTTAAGCCTAGTTCTAAACATCCAACTAGACTTATAACCAACACAGAACCCAACACACACCTAAGCAAAAACCTGATTAAGATTATCCACCTTAATTAGGGTTACCGAAAACAGGGATGTTACAATTTCAAAGAACGAAACCAAGGATGGGAGACTGATGGCAAGTCGCGTGAAAGTCGGTCCTATAAGGGTATCCTGTGGTTTATCAAGAGATAAACGTGGTGCTACAGTGATGAGGTAGTACATGGCTATTTTGTGGCATTTCTTGACCTGCATCTGCATCTATGCATGAGTTAGGCGTGATGCCTAGGAGTTGAGATTACACCTTGGTGAAGGTGCGATTGTCTGAGGTGTCGATCATGAGGATCTTGGCGACGTCGGGGGTTGGGGAAAACACATGTGGTCAGAGAGTAACTCCTATGTGTCGTGGATATCCATCGAAAAACACTGATGTCCTGACTGAAACACCGGGCAAATAACGATTTGGGTAAAGAACGTCTGGCATGAGCCGTTATGATGATTGCAATCATTGGATGTGGCACTATGGGCTGAGATAACGCAGACGATGTTCTTCCAATCACTCACTCTAATTATGTTTAGCTCCATGGAGAAGGGGTCTGAGTCATGTTGCATTAGTGTCATTGCATACTTGAGTTGACATTTGACCCATATTATTGTTGATTGATATATTAACTGTGATGCCATGTAATTTAATTGTTACGGTGTGAAAGCCCATGCGCTAATTGCCGATTGGGTGCGTGTGTGCGTGACTTTTATCACTGCTGTTATCGTTGTGAGATATGCGAAATCTCACCTCATTACTTTTGCTGTCACGCTGCTTGCGTGGTTTCATCTTGCTATGGTGAGTAGATATGGCGAGCGACCCACCTTCTCATTTGACTTTAGACTTGACGCTTCACGATGGGGCGGACGCTTGGACGATCCTTCCTGATGGACGGCGCACCTACACTGGAGCAGTGAGTCTTACGAGCAGGAGAGAGATATCTTTCTCTATGATAAGTCTATCCGAGAGAGTTTGCACCTTGCGGATCAGTGGTGAGGGCGGTTCAGGGGTAACCCAGCCACCACCACCACCTGCCGATCATCCGCGACTGCCTTGTACCCAGCCTGTAGTTCGTTGGGAGGAGCCCCCTACGTCTACTCTGCCTGCGTCTGCTGCTGGACCGTCCGTTCCCATATTCCCACCCCCGGGACCTACTTATGAGCCTTCCGAGCTACACCCTCTGATTTCTCGCCAGCGGGCGAATTGGAGGATGACTGCTCGTAAGAGCACACCGGCTTCCTCCAAGGTATTCTTCTCCATTCCACTTGTTATCCTCTCGTATGATAATGAGGAGATGGAGGAGGAGGAGGAGGAGGTACCAGCGGATGTACCGGAGGACATTCCTGAGGTAGCTCCTGCCAACGCGAGTCAGGACGCGTGGTGGTCGAGGACTGATGAGGAGGCGTTGCGGTATGCGGAGCAGATTATGAGTGGCTATGACATGCAGGCCTTAGAGGATGAGGATGAGGAGGAGGAGGACCCAGAGAAGTATTACTCTGACGAGTAGTACAGCATCAGTTTTTGGCCAGTCTCTAGAGTCTTTTCCAGTGTCTGTAAATATATTATGTACCCCCTTCCCCTTTATGTTGTGGAGCTGCGTCTCCTGTAGTACAGGTTAAACTTGTCTTTATGTTATTTTGGTTTCTCCTATAGTCCAGTGTTGAAACTACTGTGTGTACCTATGTATTTTGAGAGATGTTCCATCTTTTAGTATTGATTATGATTATGCATATTGTCCTTGTGGTGTAAGTATACATGCATGGTTTTGGAACTTGAGTATAAAAGAAAGGAAAAAGAAAACCCATATTTTCGGTAAGCTCTATTTATATATTTTTCGCTTTTAAATTTATCGTCTTGTGTTGAATAATCGTGACACCTAAAGTGGGGTGTTACATGTAGTTGTAGGCTTTGATACTATTAAACGTTGTCTGTAACAAGACAACTATAAAGGTAGTATTAGGCCTGCAATGAAACATGTTGAGGAATGTGAGTGATGTAGATAGGATTCGTCCCTCCTACATAATAGGAGTAATGTCTATAGGCCTCTTGATGGTATGCGACGTAGAAATGCATGGCCATGCTAAGGTGGGACAATATGAGATATTGAGCCCACATGATCGTACGTTAATTACTAGATCAAGAAATAAATAATTGGACTTAACAAGGATGACACATTTATGCCTTGTGTTCAATTAAGACATTGAGACGAAAGGACGTTGACTTCACATTATATATGGTTACAATATGATTTTAATTATATCACCAATATTCTAATTAACTGGGTAGCAATGATGTATTGCTAGATGCCGCTCATTGTTTATAATATTAATTGATTGTTAATATGATTAATAATAATTAATATTATTGCCAATTAATTGAGAACCTATAGGGTCACACGCATAGAGCAAATGTTCAGAGAATTAATTTAACTGATTAATTAAATATGATTTAATTAATAATTAAACATTGGGCCTGTAGCTTACAGTGACCCAAGTGGGTTAGGTTAAGTGAGTGACAACTATTAGTAGGCTGTACGCGTCACTTAACTAACAGACAACACAGAGCACTCATAACAGTCGCTGTACACCCTTGACAGGCATGCCTTCTTTTCTCTCTCTGTCTGTCGTGCCTCTCCCAATCTTGATAGCTAGCACTATGCTATCTCTGACATTGGTTTGCTCGCGTGGACTGAGTAGAGATATTGCTACTTTGCAATACTGGTGATAGAGAAGAACCTCTCCCTTAGTGGTAATAGCAGCAGTGTTCCTCGGATCTGCTGCTCTGTATCTGTGTAGATCAAGTGAGAGCAGTGTTCGTGATTTACCAGTGCTGCTGACGTGCTCACAGTGTTCTTGGTAAAGCTATGCTTCAAGAGGTAAACACAATATCCTTATGATTCATGTGAGATATGTGGTCCTTTAGTAAAGGGTTTTTCCGCTCAAGAGGTTTTTATAAATTGTTTTTAAAAATTATCCCTCTTGAAACCCCAACAGTGGTATCAGAGCGTCTTGTAACACCCTGATTTTTCACTGCTTTTAATATTGATAATCTATATAAATAAGTTTATATTTTATCTGAGGTTTTAGAAAATGAAATTAAATAAACCAAGTTCATATTCATGCTCTATGCTATCGTGGGGAGTTATGGTTAAATTTTGGGTTGAAAATTCAGACGGAGCCCGATTAGCATTTTCACTAACAGTAAGATTTTACTGATCAGAAGACCTAATTTTGACTCCTGAATGAAACAGTTAGGTTTAGAATTGATTTTTCTACACATTTGATAAAATTGGTTTTTTGAAATAAAAAGTGAAATAATATAAGTTATTCGGTGAAACCTTGAATTGGGTGAAGAGAGGAGCTGAATACGGATTTATCGATACCCGCTAACGAATAAACTTGAAGTCACATCAGGTCACATCACCTAGGAAGGCGTGCCAGTGTCATGATGACGTTTGGAAATATCTGGATGCAAAATGACCAAAATACCACTTACCTTTTTCATAATTACCATTTAACCTTGTGTGAAAAGACCAAATTGCCCTTAAGTGAAAAAACTTTTGGACCACCCTGGCACTTCATGTCTCACGCATAAGGCAAGCTTCATGAAGCCTTCACCCATTCCTTCTACTAACTTCATCTTCTTCCTTTCTTTCTCTCATTTTCAAGCTTGGTCTTTAACCATTTTTGGTTAAACAAGTGTTGAATCTTGCTCATTTCTCATCATCTAAGAGGTATGGCTACTCTCTTGATCCATGAACTTCAAGTTCTTCTCCTATTTCTTGTTTGAAAACCATGGTTTCCATGAGTTTCAACTTCTTGATCCTATCTTCAAAAATTTCTAGAAAATTGTAGAAAACTCCTTTTAATGTGAAACCAATTTTTATGAGCTAGTTGCATCATCCTCTTTTATTGCCCAAGAGCATGTAATCAAAATATTTTCCTAGCCCATTTGGGTATATAGTGGCCGAACCCTACATGATGAAAAATCATGGGTTTTATTTCAAGTTTTTGGTTTAATGAGACTTGATCTAGTGTTGTGTATGCTTAAGGATCATCCATCCAAGAGATTGAAACCAAATGAGATCCCTAGCCTATTTTTCTATAGGATGGCCGAACCCTAAACTAGCTTGGGTGGGTGAGTTTTGGTTGATTTTATTAACTGTTAGTTTTGATTGTTGTGAAGGATCAACTTCGAGTCTTCAAGAGGTAAAGGGGGATTTCTCACAATAAGTTTGGTAGTCCCATAAGCTTGTTTATTAGATGTGTTGGTGGTTGTTGTTTTTTATTGGAATTATAAGATGAATCCTACCTTGTGAATATACTATATGCATGTAATTGGATGTTTGAAATGAATTGTGGCATTGATGCCTTGGATGAGATATACTTATGATGATTTGTTTAAGATTGATGCTTATACATGAATGTATTGGATTGTGATATGACTGTATTGGTTGAGAGCATAGCATCGGCTATAGCTTGATAATGAAGATTAAAACGCTTAAAAGCCTTAATCAAAGTTTTAAAATGTATTCTGAAATCAAAGAAAAATCTTGAGAATATTTTTGCCTTATCAAGGAAAGAAACTTCTTAAAATATTAGACCACTTTCAAAAGAAAATGTCCGATAAGGAAATCCATTCAAACACTTTCTTTTTAGAAAAATGTTTATAGATGACGAAACCTTTTAGAAAGTAGATTTCCAAATAAAAGAGTTTTCTTGAAAATAGCTTCTTTTGAGAAAATTTTTTAGTTCATGCTAATGAGATTTTGAGTTTTTTTTTTCCCAAGTTTTATACACGAAAAATAAGACCCGAAAGAAAAATGGTGATTACCCTTTCACTTTGTGAAATCTGCAAACCTAGTGACCGAGATGTCGGGCTAGTGTTTTGTGAGTTGAACACTCGGATTATGTGTCCTGTTTTTTGAATGAACGGGCAAAATATCCTTTAAAACGAGTCATGAGCGGTGTGCCTTGATAAAAAGAATGAACTAAAAAGAAAACAGAAAACTTTCTGTGTACATACATGAATCGGCAGATGTGCCATGAAATCAAGCAACAATCCATTGTGGTTTGAGAATATGAGCTAGTTAAGACCACTTGGTCTATAGGGGCATCAATGTGTTTGAGACTCCACAAGAGGCTGGAGGCATCGCGACTCCGTGTCGTGGTAATTGGTTGCCCAACACGGATGAACTCAATCAGAGACTAGACTATTCACGATATGGTTGAGACGTGATACCCTTGAGCAATTGGAGATCAGACCTAAATTGAGAGGCCGACTCATGAGGGCAATTGTGCTATGGGAGTGTTTACGGCCTATCACTCGACGAAGGGAAGTTAAGAATCTCCTGAGAACATGAATTAGAAAGATGATATTGGAGTCTCATGCACTGTTATAACTCATGATGATGTCTGACATATTATGTTATATGATTATCTGTTAATGCAACTGTATTTATATGTAGATATATGTTTTGGTTTTTTTTTGTTCGGCTATCGTGATAAACTTATGGAATGAGTATCTCACCTTTGCTTGTACATGTTGGACACCCTGTTGTGTTTTTGGATACATGTAAAGATGCTGCCCAGAGGTCCCCGCGAACACTTAAGGACTCTGATGATGGAGTCTCATGAAGATGAAGAGAAGAAGGATCCCTCCGAATTTCTCCGGGAATTGGAGCTGACTTTGTAGTTTTTCCCCAACGGCTACTTTTAGCCCGACCAGCATGAGAGTCTTCATTTTTTTTTCTTTCAAGCAGTCGTACTTTATTTGCTGTTTTTATGTTGACTTATTATTTTGAAGTCTGTAACATGTGATAATAGACTAGAATTTCCGCTACTAGTTAAACACTGTTTTGTAGAAAACCTATATGATCCAGCATTAATACCTTATGTTTATTTTGGCATGGATATTTAATATTGGTGTATGTTACGAATTTTACTCCATCTTTCCCGTACTTGGTGATTATAGCGTGAAGAAAGTTTTAAAACCCACGTTTTCGAACATAGTTAATAACTTAAAGTATTTTCCGAAAGCAACCAGCATTTTTAATTGAATATGTTTTTCGCATCGAGTTTGCGACGTAGCACCAAGGGGGTGTTACACGTCTCGTCGTAGTTTGCCATGTATCCTAGGATTGTTTGATATTGTATGATAACATGTTTATTGCTTTTAAATATGATTTGTATGTTCAAAAGCATGTTTGTATGATTTTTATGTGATATAAATCTCTTTGAACATGTTTTGTGTGCTTGGTTGTGCTCCTATCATAAACAAGGATTCACTTTTGGAATCCTGCTACGCTGTTTGGCATGGCCGTGCTCCCTGTAGCTCGGCTGTGCAAGTTTGAGTTAGCGTTAGTGAACGCATAGCACGACCGTGCGTCGTTTGGCAAGATCGTGCCACTTTTGAACAGCATCAGCGAGTTATCAGCACTGCTATGTGCCGTTTGGCACGGCCATGCACATGCTGAATAGCCTCAGCGAGTTTTCGGCACAGCCGTGCTGATGGACAGAATGTGATTTTGTCCCCTTTTGCATATTTATAAATTGTTTATTAAATGTGCGGTATATGGTTATGACCCTAGTTTTGGTATTTAATTTGATTTGGTAAATAAGGCCTGCGTGTCGTGATTTATTGTATTTATTTTATAAATACGGCCTGCGTGTCGTGACATTTACTTTATTTATTTTATTTTAAATTTTGTAAGTTGTTCGGGTTGACATGGAGGCAACACCAGATCATGACGCTACTGGGAGGAACTTTGGAAGTTTGCTCGAGGGTCAAAGATTGTAATAATTAGTTTTAATTATTGCACATTAGGAGGCTTAATAATACCTTTTATATGTCTTGTATGTTTATGTATGTGATGCATGAAATGTATGAGATGTACGATTTAAATTTGGAATTTAAATTGCATTATAGCATGTATGTCATTGTATGCTTAATATGTTTTGAATGTATGTAAGTTAGTCTGCCATGTATGCTATGACAGACGTTTATATGATAAACAAGCAGGTGAGATCATTTAATAATTATGTTCCCTCAATAAATTAAGTTATTAAATGCCTCTCCCGATGCATGGCACTCGTCAAGGCCAGAATCACTTAAGTGTGGGTCATGCTCAGCTGAGCACCTTAATATATTTTGGTGAGGCGAAAAAGGTGAAATAACCTACTGCCAACCATTGGGTTGAACTTAACTAAGAGTATTAGATAGGATTGAAATGGCTTAGAGGCATGGGGTTGGGCATTAATCCATATGATGGATTAGAATAAGGAGTTATTCACCCAACTAGTCCAAGAATTACATTGGATGTAATTGGAAAGGAGTTTCCTACCTAAATAGCTGAGTCTGGGCGATCAGCTCAGCTAACTCAGAATGAAGTGAAATATGGATCTTGGTCCCACTAGAAAATCTTTCAACGGGATTTTCCGAGTCAATGATGAGGGTCATTGATTTGAGTAAAATAGTGGGAGCATATTTAGTAAAGGCCCATTAAATATGTTTAATCAAGAAACTTATATTCTGTATGTTTCTGTATTAAATAACCTTGGCTACAAACACAACTGTCATTTTATTGTTGCGATACATCCTTGAGAATGATGAGTTATCTAGAATTAATTTTCTGGATTGATACATATTTAGAGGATTGTCCTCAAGTACGAGAAAAGAACTGTATGTTCTAAAGCAATTAATTCTCAAGCAATTTATTGCTACTGCCATAAGGGTCGAAAGGGATGCTTAATAGAAGCATCACGTCGATGCCATTGGTGTACGACGTCTCATGCTTGCAATCATAGAGACGTGTGATATGATCATGCACCTTATGATGCTCTAACAAGAGCTAGCAAGGCATAAGAGGTACTAGAAAGAGTATAAAGGCAAGAAAGGAAGCATGACTTCCTGTTTAGTCATATTTGTTATAAAAGTCAACATATCTACTCCAACATTATGGGTATTGGATATCGCATATGGATCTCACATTAATGTGAAGGATCAAAGGGAATAGGACACTGACTAAAAGGTAAAGGTCTACCCTAAGAGTGGAAATGAATCAAAAGTTTCTACATTGACTATAGGAGTTTGAATTTACCATTAGATAAAGTTCTACTCTATGAGTGGAAATGGAGCAAAAGTTGCTACATTAACTACAAGAGTTTGAATTTGCCTTATGGGCATTAATGGAAGTAAATAATTGTTATTTCATTGCAGCTGATAATAGAAACATCATTTCTATATCTTGTATGGACAAGAAAAGATTTTGAGTTGCAATAAAAGGAAAATTTGTTGTTCCATTTATTCAACGGATGTCTTCTATGCTAGTATTCATATGAGATATGGACTTTGTGTCCTTAATCTCGATATGCCCATCTATAACATAAATGCAAATAGGGTCAAACCAAGTGATTTGGACCCTCTATGTATTTAGCAATATCTTTAGACCATATAAGTACGAAACACATTTCCAAGCTCCGCTAATATGGACTCTTGGACTCATCCAATTATGAATTGTTTGAGGTCTGCGAATCTTACTTGTTTGGAAAGATGACTAAGCTCCATTCACTAGTAAGGTGGAAGGGCTAGTAATCTTTTAGCACGATACATTGTGATGTATGAGGGCCTCTACACAAGTTTGCTAGATGACAAGTTTCCGTACTCCGTCTCATTTATTGACAGCTTCATTAAAGATGGATTTGTGTATGACACAAGTCAGAAATCTTTGAAATATTCAAAGAATTCAAGAACGAAGTGGAGAACTAATTTTGGAAGAGTATTAAGATCATTCGATTAGATCGTAGTGGTAAGTACTTAAGCCAACTATTTGATGACTATCTGAAGGAGTGCGAGATTATATCTCAACTCACTCCTCCTGGAACACCATAATGGAATGATGTGTCCGAGAGGAGAAAATCGAACCTTATTGGACATGGTATGATCTATGACGAGTCAATCAGATTTCTATGACTCTTTCATGGGATATGCTTTACATACAACAGCTTTCAAACCTAACCATGTTCCATCTAAAACAGCTGAAAGACACCATATGAGATATGGACTGGTATGCGACCAAGTATGTCTTTCATTAAGATTTGAGGTGGCAGGTTTATTGAAGCGTTTAGTCTCAGATAAAATTTGACCCAAGTCTGACAAATGTATCTTTGTGGGGTGTCCTAAGGAAACAAACAGACGCTATTTCTACAACACCTTCGAGGACAAAATGTTTGTCGCTAGGACTGGAGTGTTCCTTGAGAAGGAACACATCTCCAAGGAAGATTGTGGGAGGAATGTAGAACTTGAATAAATCCAAGCACCACTGATTACAGACTTATCTGCAATGGAACAAGAACCGGTTCCACAAGATGTTGTGGTCCAACCATCAGTTCAAGTAACACAAGACTCGTGTAGGTCAAACAGGACATGTCATCAACCTGAGAGATATGGGATACTCCTAACTCAAGAAGGTGATGAACCGCTCATGGATCATGATGAGCCTGTGACTTACCGGGAGGCCATCATTGGCCTAGATTATGAGAAGTGGCTAGGAGCCATGGGATCCGAAGTAGAATCTATGTACACCAACCAGGTATGGACCTTGGTTGAGTCACCTAAAAGGGGTAAAACCCATAAGGTGCAAGTGGGTCTTCAACAAGAAGACTAACATGGATGGGAAGGTGAATACCTTCATGGCGCGACTGATTGCGAAAGGTTTTCGAGCCAAATTCATAGTATGACTATGATGAGACCTTTTCTCCAGTTGCATTGATTCAGATCCCACTTGCTATTGCGTCATGGTTTGACTATGAGATCTGGCAAATGAATGTCAAAACAACAATCCTTGACAGGAATCTTCTCAAGGATGTGTACATGACACAACCTGAGAGTTTTGTCTATTCAGAGAATGCTGGAAAGGTTTTGCAAGTTGTAAACATCCATTTATGGATTAAAGCAAACTTCCAGAAGTTGGAATCTTCGTTTTGATGTAAACTGTAAGACAGTTTGGATTCATTAAGAACGAGGATGAACCTTGTATATACAAGAAGGTTAGTGGGAACATAATTATTTTTTCTTGTATTGTATATGTATGACATACTACTTATGGAAACAATATTCCTACACCACAAAATGTGAAAACATGGTTAAGGAATTATTTTTCAATGAAGAACTTAGGCGAAACGTCCAATGTATTAGGAATCAGGATATATGGAGATAGATCGTTGAAATTGTTAGGCCTTAGTCAAATGTACTTAAATTGACAAAGTTCTTGGGCGCTTTAAATGTGCACGATTCCAAACAGGGTATCTTGCCTATGACACATGGCGTATACCTGTCCAAGGGACAGTCCCTGTTACATCAGATATAGAGGGAACGCATGAATAAGATTCTATATGCTTCGACAATTGAATCTATTATGCATGCCATGATATGTACTCGAATAGATGTCTCGTATGCTTCGAGCATGATAAGAAGGTACCAATCTAATCCCAGTTAAGGTCACTGGATCGAAGTCAAGAATATCCTTAAGTACTTGAGAAGAACTAAGGATTCATTCTTGATCTGAAATGGTGATGAAGAGCTCATTGTAATGGGTTATACTGATGCTAGCTTCCACACCGATAAGGATAACTTTAGATCACAGTCTGGTTTTGTGTTTTACCATATTGGAGGCACTGTGAGCTTCAAAAGGTTCCAAGCGTGAGACAGTTGCTGATTTTATAGCAGCGGTCGAGTATATAGTTACATGAAATATAGATTTAGAGGCCATTTGGATCAGAAAGTTCATTTATGAACTAATCGAAGTTCCTAACTTTGCAAACTCCATTGATCTCGTTGCGATGATGATGGAGTTATCGCGTAAGCTAAGGAAACTTGATCTCACCAGTGATCCGGACATATACATAGGTGCTTTCATCTCATTCGATAGATGATCGATATAGGAGATGTGAAGATGTACAAAATGACAACACTGAAAAATCCACTATTAGAGTCTCTTGCTCAGTGATAGCATGACACTCACACTAGACCGATGGGTGTTATATTGATGCTCGATTGGCTCTAGTGCTAGTGGTAGATTGTTGGGATAAACCCCAGTGGCCAATCTATTTTGAATAGATAATCATTTGTATCATGACTTTGATCATATATTTGATATATGTATAAGGCCTTTATTTATTATGTTATATTTGATGATCATATTTATAGCATAATAAAGTCCTTAGAATAGGTAGTTCATTTAATGGAACGTCAAGTATGACTTGACCGTCAGATGTCATTAAATTATAGAACACTATTCTTAAATATCCATAGTCAAGTGTTATTATTAATAAGGACAATAATAATACATTGAGGCTATTATGTGAGTGTACTGTAGACCTCATCTCATGGGTCATAGATATAAGATACCAAGTCTTCACATAGGTATAAATATTAGTGGAATATTTATACTAGAGTGACCCGCTATGAGAACGCTGCATAATAGTTATGTAAGAGTCATGAGCGATTCTCATGGTGACTATAGTGAAGTAGTCCTTCGACTTGAAGTCACTAAGATTACTAACATATGTAGTTGTAGGCTTTGATACTATTAAACGTTATTTGTAACAGGACAACTATAAAGGTAGTTATTAGGCCTGCAATGAAACATGTTAAGGAATATGAGTGATGTAGATAAGATTCGGCCCTCCTAAATAACAGGAGTAATGTCTATAGGCCTCTTGATGGTATGCGACGTAGAAATGCATGTCCATGCTAAGGTGGGACAATATGAGATATTGAGCCCATATGATCGTACGTCAATTACTAGATCAAGAAATAAATAATTGGACTTAACAAGGATGACACATTTATGCTTTGTGTTCAATTAAGACATTGAGACGAAAGGACGTTGACTTCACATTATATATGATTACAATATGGTTTTAATTCTATAACCAATATTCTAATTAATTGGGTAGCAATGATGTAATGCTAGATGCCGCTCATTATTTATAATATTAATTGATTATTAATATGAAATAATAATTAATATTATTGCCAATTAATTGAGAATCTATAGAGTCACACACATAGAGCAAATGTTCAGAGAATTAATTTAATTGATTAATTAAATATGATTTAATTAATAATTAAACATTCAGTCTGTAGCGTACAGTGACCCAAGTGGGTTAGGTTAAGTGAGTGACAGCTATTAGTAAGCTGTACGCGTCACTTAAGTAACAGACAACACAGGGCACTTATAACGGGCGTTGTACACCCTTGACAGGTGCGCCCTCTTTCGTGCCTCTCTCAATCCTAATAGCTAGCACTACACTATATCTGACGTTGGTTTTCTCGTACGAACTGAGTAGAGGTATTGCTACTTTGCAATACTGGTGATAGAGAAGAACCTCTACCTTTGTGGTGATAGCAGCAGTGTTCCTCGGATCTGCTGCTCTGTAGCTATGTAGTTCAAGTTGCCATTCACACCGTAGCAGTGTTCGTGATTTACTAGTGCTACTGACGTGCTCACAGTGTTCGTGGTAAAGCTACGCTTCAAGAGGTAAACACAATATCCTTGTGATTCATGTGCGATACGTGATCCTTTAGTAAAGAGGTTTTTCCGCTCAAGAGGTTTTTATAAATTGTTTTTAAAAAATTATCCCTCTTGAAACCCCAACAATAATGTCATGCCAAGATCATATAATCAATTGAACAATACACATCATGTATAAACAACCTTAATAACTCCGCACAACAAGTAAGGCATATAGCACACAAATAGGGTCATAGGTTAACCCTCATCGTACGTTACCCTAGAACCTATATGTTATGCTAATCCCTTCTCCCCATACTTGGCGTGATGAGTCCAACCTATGAGCCAACAAAAGCTAAGTCCACACTCGACTCCTCGAACGGGTTCAACAGGTTCGGTGAGCTCAATTAGATCCCTACGGAACTAATCTGCTAGTTGCCATTCAAAGCACTGGCGCACGAACAATGAAGCCTGGTTTGATAGGGAGAAAAAAGTTCGACACTAACTCAAAGGACTCAAAGAAAAGGATGAACAGGGTTGATTACCTTACCTTAGAGTAATACTAACCTAGCAGCTTAACCCCAAACGAAATAGCAAACACCACAGGGGTGTGTTCTTGATGAAGAACACCCAACAAGGACTGGGAACGCTCAAGGATTCAATGGAAACCCAAGAGAAAGGTAAAAGACGGCTGTTTCTAACTTTAGGATAGATGGCAATGAGTTTTAGGTTGACCAAAACAGGTATAAAAAGGATTGGGACGAAACGGGTCAACCTAAAGTCCAAAACGCGTTTCTGGAGCGCGCGTAGATCACGAGCATGCTGATCAACTGGCACAGGCATACTGCACGGAAGCACGGGCGTGCCACCCTGTTAGGATCATAGATCTGACTCGTTCTAAGGTTAACTACCCTAAAACACGTCCCTAAACATCTAAGGCAAGCATAACAGCACATAACACATATATAATAGCAAGGATAACAAATATAACAAGGTGTTACATGACCTACCTTGTCAAGATCTACCAAAGTAAATCCTAATTCATCGGTTTGTACACCACTTTTACTATTAACCCACTTACATTTAAAAACTGTAACTCTAAATTTAGTGTAATTGACTTCCCAAATATCTTCAATAACTCCAAAGTAAGAGTCGGGTGCCATAATGGGGTTTGTAACTTTTGAAGTAGAGAAGTGCATAGACTCAGCCGCGATCATAAACCCACTATTTTGCACGGTACTCTTGTCGTCCTGGGACTTTATATAAAAGGAAAACTTACTGACGTCATATTCGCTGCAACATATGACATTAAAGTTAGGCCCATGTGCTAGCCATTTTAATGTATCAAAGCAGTATCATCCTTCAAAATTTCTTCATTAAATCAATTTAGGAAAGTCTTGTTATGATGGTTCAACAACCATTTTTCGTTCCTTCAAGGGTTTTCTTACTTCAACTTTCGCTTGTGAGCAAGTAGAAAAGGTTCAACATCATCAATGTTATTCAATATATATAAATGTGCTTGAAGCACTTCCCGACCCTTGCTCAAATGAGTTACACCCCGTGTACTGTAACGTCCTCATTTTCATCACCTTAATTAATATATGGATGTATATGTGTTTAGGCTTGAGGAGTGTTTTATGCTTGGAAGTATGCTTAGAAGGTGTGTTAAGGAATAGGTTTGAATTGGATAAGAGAAAGATGAAGAACAAGTGATCCAAAGCAGAATGCTCAAGCATGGAGTATGAGATTGCCCAAGCGTGCTAATGCTCTAGCGTGGACAAGGGTGGACGCTTAAGCGTGGCCACTCTGACCCGTTGACTGGCAGTGATAGGACATAAAGTGACACGTGTCAGTTATGCATCGTAGCTAGCACGTGAGGGGCGGTGCCTTGGTGGTGAGGAAACGTCAACGCTCAAGCGTGGGAGATGCCAACACTCGAGCATTGGAACGCTAAAGCGTGGAGAATCCCAACGCTAAAACGTTGTCAGCAGAGTTTTAACCCGATAAATAGCTCATCATTTTCATCGAGGGAAGAACTTTAGTTCTTCCACTACCTGATACAGAGAACGTGATAGAGGCCAAAGATGGAGTGTGAGCTTTAATTTGGAGTTGTGATCCATTCGTTGATCTGATTGCAATTCCGTTGGTGTTTTCGTGATTTGCTCTTCATCTACTTGGATTATACCGGTTTACTTCTATGATTCGTCGAGGGGCGAAGTTTGAGGACGCAGTGGTGCTCATAAGTGAAGGAGGAGCTGCGACTGAGTCTTGGTGGTTGTGGCAGCCACGTGTTGGTGGCGATGGTGGTGCACTCGTGGTGGTCGTGGACGTGCTCGTGGTGTTCGTGAGATTGGGGGTCAGGGCTGTCTGTGGATCCGAGAGTGTATTGGAACGAATTACCAGGTGAGGGGGAAGAAACCTCAAATATTTGGGAATTGTAGGCGTAGTATATAATTTTTAACATGTATAGGGCTTCTCAAACCATACTAGTGGTTGTGTAACTGCCAATACCTAACTCACATTGGGGACTACTGGATTGTGGTACCAATGCAGTTTTAGGCATTGTAGATTTATCGCCGTTAGATTGATATGTTATATTTTGTTGATCGAGGATGTATGTCTATCTGTGGTAATTGAGAACATGATTAAATGATGCCGTACATGATAACATGCTAGATGAGATGCTTATTGTGATAATATGCTTAATTACTATTTGGTATGCCTGAAATGATGATACGCTGCATATTATGACCTGCTAATGTGATTGATATGATCTTAGTTAAATCTGGAGATGATTGGTGTGTTGTTAGCATAATAGAATGATTGATTGTATTTGACTAGTAGAATAAGGAAATTGACCTAAGTTGAAGGTGGCTCTCACAGTTGTAAAGTGACATCCTCACAGTTGGAGGATGTGGACCTTGAGACGTTGGTTAAGTTGATGTTAAGACGTTGTTGAGATGATGGGTGCATAATCATAGCATTTGCATTGCTGTGGTGAAAAGCTGTGTGTACAACTGCAACAGCAGTTCGAGTGGTTGTCACACGAGGTTGGTGTTCAAGGTGGACACTCCGGGACGACCAAGATGGCTGAACTCGCAGTTGGAGGGATGCAGGTGCTTTCTCGCAATTGGAGAACTTCTCGGGTCTTCTCATAGTTGGAGGGGTTCGGGGAGGCATTGCTCCTCGCAGTTGGAGGAACCACTGTTGCACCGTCTTGGAAACTCAAGAGGCGGTTACCTCAACGTCTGACTCAATGTCCTTGTAGTTGGAGGAGCCATTCTTACCTGGTGAACATCCACCCTCACAGTTGGAAATTGGATTGTCATTCCTCGCAATTAGGGGTTGACTGTTGTATTCCCATGGTAAGAGTGCACGTTATAGAATTGGCCAATCATATAGACTCAATTGTGCATGTAGAGTAAGCGGTGATCCCTAGTTCTGATAACCTGGAGGTTGACTGTTGTGATGAACCTAAGAGATGGATGTGTTTGTTGTTGTTCATGTTATTATGTTATATGCTACATGATCTCCTTATGCATGATATTGTAGCATTGCTTACCTCTTGTGCATGCTTCCCCATGTTTTACATGTATGTCATTGTTCGGGTCGTGATCCAAATGCAGAGGTGCTGGTTGGTTGTCAGAGGTGCTACAGCGGGTGAAGCTGAGTAGAGGTGGGATCCCATCGTGAACAACCAGTTTGGCGTCAACGCTTCTCGAGTAGAGAGAGACCTCGGAGATAATGTTGAGCCTCTTATGAGTTTGTACCACGGTCAGTGGGGCGTCTATCTTTATTGTTGTTGTTTTTACGCCATGGCTTCCAGGCGGAGCTCTGATGTGTAATATTGGACTGTATTAATTGTCTATCTACTTAAGTTTCAATTAAGCTATATCTGTATGTTTATGGTATCTGACCTAGGAAGGTTAAGTTTTGGGGGCGTCACATGTACCCTTACTTGTACATCTTCCCTCATGACGAGACCTAGAAATCTCGACAGGTTCCGTTTCAGAAAGGTGTTAGAACCAAAACAGTAATGGCTAATGACCCCTAAAAGTTTTAATGACTAACAAAATTATTATATGTTTATGAATATACTTGAAGTACAGATTAGACTAATCCATAAGGTCAAAAAGACCTTTTATATGTTTCTGACTTCAGACAGACTCTCAAAAGGAACATTGTTTCTCAGCGTCCAAAGTTACATCTAGCTCATAAAGGACAAAAACCTCAAAGCAATATCTGCGTCCAAAGAAACATTGTGGTTCGTCCAAAAGATTTTTGGAATTTAGTGGTAAAAGGCTTACGTACAGTTATGATATAGTATTGTGTGCGTCCAACGTTCTATACAATTTGTGCGTCCAATTTTCTATACAAAGTGTGCATCCAACTTTTTATATACTTGTGCGCCCACTAACCTTATTTTACAGATGACGTGGCTTTTTTTCAAAGGTCTTGATTGATTCTAAAAAGAAAATATCTTTTCACATAAGACAAAGGAAGGTACAAATGTCGTACTTAACAAACCACGTAGAGCAAAGAATCAAGTAGAGCAAAATGCTTGTCGGCCAAAAAGACAAATCAGTCTGCTACAATTCAAGCTGCTATTCTACCAAAAGCAACCTTGCCTCCTCATTTTGGAAGGATAAATATTGAACGGGGAATAGCTAGCAAATAGACTTGTGCCTAACGGATTTCTCACTATGTCTAAACAGAAAAGTTCTCCACCAGTTGAATTTGGAAGGTCAGACAAAGCTAGAAGAATACCCTCGTTTGAAGAAGCAAATACAATAGCAAGAAAATATTCAAGAGAGAATTCATTATGTGACAAAAAGCTTCAAAGCATTCAGACTCTAGAAATTGATTTGTAAACCTTCTTATTCTTTCATTGTAAAGTTACAAACAGAATTTTAAGAGGTATATCATATAATACTCTCACTCTTAGTGAGTTTGTAAAAAGCTCGAAGAAAAACCCACCCAAGTCTTTGGATTGGTTGAGCCTGGAGAGGCTTGTCTATAAAAGAATACTTGTAGCCTGGACAGATGTAGAATACTTGGAGTTGTAGTCGTGGAGTGACTAGGAAAAACTTGTGAAAAAGTGCTAAGTGATTTAGTGGAAAAACCTTCTCAGGGAAGGGACTGGACGTAGCTCTTTGATTTGAAAGAGTGAATCAGGAGATATCTCTGTGTGAATCTCTCTATCCCTATCTTGTTAAGTTTATTTATTTACTAACTTGGGATTGAAAACAAAGTCTCTTAAACGTTGGTTATCATTTTCTTTTTTACTCTTTCATCTTGCTTGTCTAAAACGCTTTTCAGAAAAGGCTTTCGAAAATTGGTTAAGAAACACAATTCAACCCCCATTGTTGTTTTTCCCTGTTTCACTTTCAATTGTTATCAGAGCTCAACCTCTGGGTTGAGCATTTAGCCATGCTGGAGGAAAAGATCCAAAGCTCGATGGCAGGACAAGGGATGCCCAGTGGGAGTCAACCTATTCTGGAAGGAACCTCCTTGACTAGACCGCCTTTTTTCAATGGCACTCACTACCTCTACTGGAAAGAAAGATTCAAGGATTCATCTTGAGCACTAGCTCTGCTCTTTGGCCATTAATCATGAATGGTCCCAACATTGTCAACAATCCTGATGGCACTGAGAAAGATGAAGCTCAGTGGACCGAAGATGAGAGAACAAGGATAGAGCAAAACTACAAAGCAAGATACACCCTGATATTTGCTCTTAGTCCAGACGAGTTCCAAAAAATTCATGTATGTGAATCAGCGAAACAAATCTGGGATACTCTATCCAATGTTCATGAAGGAACATCCAAAGTGAAGGATTCAAAGATCATTATTCTTATGAGCCAATATGAAATGTTCACAATGGAAAATGGAGAAACCATCGTTGACATGATAGGTCGTTTCCAAACTATTATCAATAATCTTAAATCTCCTAGAAAAGTTTATACTACAAAAAAAAATGTTACAAAGATCCTCAGGAGTTTACATAAGGAATGGAGACCACTCATCACTACAATCACTCAAGCCAAGGATCTGTCAACCTTGACCTTAGATGATCTTGTGGGAACTCTTCAAGTTCATGAGCAGGAGCTTAACCAGGACAACCCTACAAAGAAAGGCAAGACTATTGCCTTAAAAATTCAAAAAGCCAACAGCTCGAAAGTTCTCAAAGCAAATGAGTCCAGCGACGAAAATGATCAAGATGAAGAAGAAGAATCTGACGATGAGATGTCTCTCATATCAAAGAAACTGAACTTATTCTGAAAAAGAAAAACATGAGAAGAAGACCCTTTACAAAGAAAAACGTCAAAAACCATGGTGAAACCAAGGACAAAAATCCAATGTTTTGCTATGAGTGCAAGAAACCAGGCAACTTCAAGGCTGAGTGCCCTCAACTGAAAGATAAGAAAAATTTCTTCCAAAAGAAAAGCAAGAATCTCATGGCAATATGGGAAGACCTTGACTCCTCTGAAGAAGAAGAAAATGAAGAAGAGGCAAACCTATGTCTCTGGTCTGAAAATCATCTCTCTGAAGAATCTTCTAAAGAAGAGGGACAGTCTACCTCTTCAATCATCTCATATCCTGAGGCTGAGCCATTAAGAGGTTTCAGTAGTCTTTCTATAAGCAGACCACCTATGTTCTATGAAACTAATGATTATGCCATGTGGAGAGAACTATTCATGAGATTCAACTTGGAACAAAATGTTGATGACCTATGGAGAACATATACCGATGACAACTTTTGTCCTACTACTATTATCAACGATGAACGCATAGTTAAACCAAGGGCTAAGTGTTCTGAAGAAGAAGAAGAAAGAAGAGTGAGAATCAATGCTAGAGCTGTCTGCACTCTTTTGTGTGCCCTGGACGAAAGAACTGTCAACATTGTGATGTATTGTGATATTGCAAAAAGAGTGCTTGACATGCTTGACGCCCTATTTATGAGAAGGCGACCTGCTCGTTCAGGAGAACCACCTATTTATTAATCACTAGAATATGGAGCTTGGAAAGAAAACTTCAGATCTTTTGTAACAACCCAAGGATCAGAAAAACACTGGAAAACTCTCACTGATGAAGCATTCTGCCCCATCATCATCATCAATGGAGACACGATGAAACCTCCAGAAAATTTCACCTTATAGGAAAGAAGAAGAGTTGCTCTTGATTGTGAAGTAAGAGGTTTCCTATTTCGGAGTGTACATGGAGCAAGAAGAGAAGCCCTGACTGAAGAAACAACTGCTTGGGGAATGATCAACCTAATGGATATTCTGGAAAGATCTCCACCTACATCCCCAACAGCAGATATGTGTCTTATGGCAAATATATCCTCTGAGACAGAAACAGAAGAGGAAAAGGTAAATATAACTGAATATTCTAAAGATGCATATGATAAGTTATTAAATGAATCATGCATTATTTATTATGAATATAAAGCTCTTCAAAGAAAATTTGTCAAACTCAATAAAGACTTTGACAAAGTCAAAATTGAGAATGGAGAACTAAGAGAATAGATAATCAGTCTAACTGAAGTCTCAAGTTCTAAATCCAGTACATCCTGTGAAGTTGAGAAACTTGAGCATCAAGTTACTTACTTAACTGATAGTCTATCTAAATTCACTGATGGATCTAAGAAGCTTAATTTAATTTTTAGATATAGATCTCCTTATGATAAATCTGGTATTGGGTATGAAAAGGAAAATCCAAAAATTTCTTACAAGAAAAATGAGAAAAAAAGAGTAATGTATTGTTCTATTTGTGGTAAAAATGGACACTATGCATTCAAATGCTTACACAAAATAAATACTAGAACTAATAAGTTACCTGCAACTAAAAAGGACCCGAGTCTGTCTGGGTACCTAAGAGTAGGATAATATCTGTTGCAGACTTGCATGACAACAGGACAAAAACACCAATCATGGTACCCGGACAGTGGATGCTCACGACACATGATGGGAGAAAGGTCTATGTTCCTAGACTTAAAGTCAAAGTTTGAAGGATCAGTTGTATTCGGTGACAATCAAAAGGGAAAGATTGTAGGTATTGGTAAAATCGATAAGAATAATACTCCCTCTATAAATAATGTGTTGTTGGTTGAAGGGTTAAAACACAATCTGCTTAGCATAAGTCAATTGTGTGGCATCGGGTTTGTGGTTTCTTTCAACAAAGATAAATGTATAGTCAAATATGCTGATGGGTCCACTCTATTTACTGGTAAGAGGCAAAACAATGTATATAAAATTTACTTGGAGGACCTCTCTAATCAAAATGTATCATGTCTAATATCTGTGAATGATGAACAATGGATTTGGCACAAGAGACTTTGTCATGCAAGCCTGAGATTAATCTCAAAGCTACAAAAGCATAACCTCGTAAGAGGATTACCAAAGCTTGCTTATAAATCTAATGTTCTCTGTGATGCCTATCAAAAGGGGAAACAAGTTAAAAATTCTTTTAATTCAAAGAATATTGTTTCTACATCCAGACCTTTAGAATTGCTACATTTAGATTTATTTGGTCCAACAAGGGCTGCCTCCCTAAGTGGAAATAAATATGCGCTTGTCATTATCGATGACTATTCTAGATGGACATGGGTGATGTTCCTAGCTCATAAAGACAAGTCTTATGAAGTATTCTCAATATTCTGCAAAAGGATTCAGAGTGAGAAAGGTATATGTATCAACTCAGTCCGAAGTGATCACGGAGGAGAGTTTGAGAATGTAAACTTCCAACTATTCTGTGAAGAAAATGGTATTCTTCATAATTTCTCTGCCCCTATAACACCTCAACAAAATGGGGCTTCAAGAGATGGCAAGAACATTGCTCAATGATAACTCTGTCTCTAAAAACTTTTAGGTTGAGGCTGTTAACACAACATGCTATATTCAAAATAGAGTATACATAAGACCAATAGTGAAGAAGACTCCATATGAATTATGGAAAGGACGAAAACCCAACATATCATATTTTCATCCTTTTGGATGTGCATGCTTTATGTTAAATACTAAAGACAATCTAGGCAAATTTGATGCCAAAGTTGATAATGGTATTTTCTTAGGATACTCTGAAACATCTAAAGCTTTCAGAATTTATAATAGTAGATCATTAACTGTCGAAGAATCTATTCATGTTAAATTTGATGACAAGAAGCCTGATAAAGTATTATCAGAGCTGGACGAATCGCTTGCAGATCTTGATCTGAATGATCATCGTCCAACAAACAATGGGAAGGAAATATTTGAAGAAGTCAAAACTGATGATCACAATCCTCAATTGTCAAATGATAGTCAGAAAGCTTGGCAATTCAAAACCTACCATCCTGAAGATCAAATTCTAGGTCAACCCAGTGATAAAGTAAGAACAAGGTCAACTTTCAGAAATCAAGCTGATTTAGCTTTCATCTCTGAGTTAGAACCAAAAACTGTGGATGAAGCTCTCATGGATGATGGATGGATCTTGGCTATGCAAGAAGAACTCAATCAGTTCGAGAGAAACAAGTTTGAACTTTAGTTCAAGAACCGAATGATAAATCCATAATTGGAACGAAATGGATATTTAGAAATAAGATGGATGAAGATGGAAAAGTTGTGAGAAACAAAGCAAGGTTATTCTGAAGAAGAAGGTATTGATTATACTGAAATCTTTGCTCATGTTGCTAGAATAGAAGCTATACGTATCTTGTTATCTTTTGTTGCTCATCATAACATAACTTTATATCAAATGGAAGTTAAAAGTGCTTTTCTAAATGAGTTAATTAACGAAGAAGTCTATGTAATGCAACCCCCTGGGTTTGAAGATCATTCCCATCCTAGGTATGTATATAAGCTTCAAAAAGCTTTATATGGACTCAAACATGCTCCTAGAGCTTGGTATGAGAAACTCAACTCTTTCCTCAGGGAAAATGGTTTCTATATGGGAAAGGTAGACACCACTCTATTTAATAAAACAAATAAAGATAATTTCATAATAATCCAAATCTATGTTCATGATATTATCTTTGGATCTACTAATGATTCTCTTTGCAAGTAATTTTATGAACTCACAAAAGAATTCGAAATGAGCATGAGGGGAGAGCTCAAATTCTTTCTGGGTCTACAAGTAAGACAAACCTCCAAAGATGTGTACATTTATCAGACTAAGTACACTAGAGATCTCCTGAAGAAATTTCAAATGGACGATAGCAAGCCAATGAGTACACTTATGCATCCAACATCCATTCTGACTAAAGACAACAAAGATAACAAGGTAAACCAAAAGGTTTACGGAGGTATGATTGGATCTCTCTTATATCTTAATGCGTCCAGACCAGATATAATGTTTAATGTATGTCTTTGTGCACGTTTTCAAGCTGACCTATGTGAAAATCATTTAACTGTTGTCAAAAGAATATTTAGATATCTAAAAGGTACTTCTAATCTGGGTTTATTAACAAATGAGTACAGATTAATGGGTTATTGTGATGCTGACTATGTTGGAGATAGAATTGAACGAAAAAGTACAAGTGGTGGCTGTCATTATCTTGGAACTAATCTCATCTCATGGTCCAGTAAAAGACAAAGTACCATAGCCTTATCAACTCCTGAAGCTGAATATATCTCTGCCGCTAGTTGTTGTTCACAACTCTTGTGGATTAAACATCAATTGGAAGACTATAACATTCATGAAAGTAAGATTCCAATTTATCGTGATAATACTGCTGTAATTAATTTATCAAAAAATCCTATATTACATTCTAGGGCTATACATATATAAATCAAACATCATTTTACCAGAGATTACATTCAAAAAGGTGTGTTTGATGTAAAGTTTGTTGATATTGACCATCAATGGGCAGATATCTTCCCAAAATCTCTTGCAAAGGATAGGTTTTCCTTCATAAGGAAATAGCTCAACATGCTCTATGTTGAATGACCTTGCGTCCAATAAACGCTTGTGTCATAGAAAAGCTTACTTCCAATTTATCTGCGTCCATTTACTGAACCTCGGTAATCATAAGCTTACATCATTATTATGTGCTACTCGTTTACAATAAATGTAGATTTTTTTGAAAAACATGAATGATTTTCTTTTTAATATCTCTCTGTCATCCACATATTCCTATGCTGAGTCAGTACTCTCTTGTCACATCAAACATCATGCGTCTGGTACTTCCCTCTTAAATAGCCACTCTAGATAACTACTAGTCATCATGGATCTTGAACCACGGTTACTTTCTCTGACATTTTAGTTACTTTACTCCTCCCTTTTAAACCCCAACTGGTGAGCTAAAACCACACCAAATGTTTTCATCTTTGAACTCCTCTCCTTCTCCCACCCTCAACTGTTCATCTACCTCTACATTCTCTTCTGAAATATGGAAAGAAACATTCGTTCAGCTGGAGAAGGAAGCAGCGTTCCTCAAGAGAACATATCACCTTTAGCTCATCCAACTCTTGATGTTCAGACAACTGCAAAATCAACGTTGAACATCAGATTGACTTGAATCTACTGGCCAGATTGGGAGCAGATGTAAGAATATATGTCATTGGAGCTGGATGGGATCACTTCTTCATAAACTATCCAGAAGTTTATCGAAGACTTCTTACTGAATTTTGGAGGACCGCTAACCTGGAAAAGGAAGGTCACATCTCTAGGTATGTTTTGGGGACACAAAAAGTCGACGTCTCCAAAGTGAGCATAGCGTCTGCGATTGGATGTATGTCTCTTGGAGCTACCTATTCCAAATCGTGGTACAACAAGTTTGGGGGTAAAGATAATGTCTTCAACTTCCTCAGAAATCCTGAAGCTCAGCCCAATGCTTTCTTTCATGCCACCATTATGAAAAAAGAAGCAAGGATTCTAAATCAAATCTTGAACAAGGTTGTTCTTCATAAAGCTGGGTCTAAGGACTATGTTTCTGAGGTGCATTCTTTCCTTCTTACTCATCTTCTTTATGGTATGAAGATCAATCTTCCATCCCTTCTCTATGATCGGTTCAAAGAAAATTGCATAGATGTTGCCTCTGTTAAGACCATCACTTATGCAATTCTTCTCTCCCGAATATTCGAGAATCAAGGGATTTATCGAATGCTAAACAAAGTTCATCCAAGCATAAGGAACTCCTACCAAACCATCTATTGCCCTCTTTTTGGAAAAGGAAACCTTTCAAAAATGCAACTCAAATCTGTCTTGGCCTTTGAACAAGCTCAGTCCAACATTGCTCAAACTCAAAGCATGGAAGCTCTGTAAAGCAAACAAAGAAGGAAGAATCAGACTCCCAGTGTTGCAAATCAACCTCCAATATCCTCTGATCCGTCCACTGTTAAAAGATTGTTGAATAATATCAGGCTACCACTTACAATGTTTTTGAAGAATTTGAGGAAAAGCCAAATCTGGAGTTTGCTTCGATGATTGAATGTATTGCTTACACCATTCATGGAGAAACCTTCATCAAACTGAATGGTGTAGTTGTTCCCTTTATAGAAGAAATTCATAGACCTTTGCTTAAAGCTAATTTGGTCTCAATAGCAAAACAGTAAGCTCATGCATCCTCTCAAGCTGGTCAGGAAGCTGGAACTTCTAAGCCCAGATACAGAAAGAGGAAACTTCTAGTGGAAGAAGACGATGAGGATGATGTTCCTATTTCCCTTCTTCTTGCTAAGAAAACCAAGGTATCACCATCCCTCTCAAACTTGGCCAACCCTTCTTTTTCTTCTATACCCTCCACCCCAACTGAAGCACCATCTTCTACTCCACCTACAAATCCTAACCTGTCTGCGTCCATTCCTCCTTCATCCAAAAGGATGAGAATTAAAACAATAGCCAAAAGGCTACCCAAACCTAAAATCATCATCCAAGACTCCTCCACCTCCTCTCCCTCTCAGCAATAACCAAATTCCCAACCCCCATCTTCACCTCTTTCACCTGCAAATAAACATAGACGAACTTATCCCTCAGTCACTGGTCCCGGAATCATCTTCTCCTCCTCACGTTCTTTTGCTACCATGGTACTCTCATGAAAAAGGTACATCTTAGAGATTCCATTGGATAGATTTCCTGATACAATTCTTGAGCCTGAGACCCAAGTAAACGTCCACTGTGCTGAGTCTACTGGTCCTCAAGAAGATTTAAGTTGTGAAGTTTTTGCTGTTCTTGAATCACAAGCAAAAGCAAGCTCTGTTCCGCACACTGAGCGTCTTGATGCTGATTCCACCTTGTCCAGCAACACTGTGGAACTACATCTTGATGATGAAGATAACAATGTCAACACCTCTGCTGCTGAAGAAGCCCACCCTGCTCAAGCTTCGGCTCCCTCTCTACCTCCTGTCTTTCTCGTGAAATAGCTAACTTCTTGGTAGAACGAATTTCTGCAAGGGTAACTCAAGAGCTGAATCGCAAAATAGATCAACTGTTTACCTATCTTCACCGCATCTTTCCTGACATTCCTCCTCCATTTCCTTGAAATCTTTTCCTTTCCTTTGCTGACTATGATGTGAATCCTCCTTTTGTTCCTTTTGCCAGATGACAAATAGGGGGAGAATTATATGGAAATGTGTAAAAGATATTTTGGAATAGAAAGATTGGAAATATGTTCATGTCATACTTTTTTATTCTTTCATATTATTGTGTTCTGAATTATGTCTTCAATATATAAATGCATAATCTCAGGGGGAGCTTTTATTCGTAAGGAAACAAGGAATACTGTTTCAAAAATACTTTATAATAATGTTTGTCATCATAAAAAAGGGGGAGATTGTTAGCACCAAAACAGTAATGGCTAATGACCCCTAAAAGTTTTAATGATTAACAAAATTATTACATGTTTATGAATATACTTGAAGTACAGATTATACTAATCCATAAGGTCAAAAAGACCATTTATATGTTTCTGATTTCTGACGGACTCTCAACAGGAACATTGTTTCTCAGCGTCCAAAGTTACATCTAGCTTATAAAGGACAAAAAGCTCAAAGCAATATCTACGTCCAAAGAAACATTGTGTTTCGTCCAAAAGATTTTTGGATTTTAGTGGTAAAAGGCTTAGGTAGAGTTATCATATAGTATTGTGTGCGTCCAACGTTCTATACAATTTGTGTGCCCAATTTTCTATACAAAGTGTGTGGCCAACTTTATATATACTTGTGTGTCCACTAACCTTATTTTACAGACGACGTGGCTCTTTTTCAAAAGTCTTGATTGATTTTAAAAAGAAAATATCTTCTCACATAAGACAAAGGAAGGTACAAACGTCGTACACCGCAAACCACGTAGAGCAAAGAATCATGTAGAGAAAAACGCTTGTCAATCAAAAAGGCAAATCAGTCTGCTACAATTCAAGCTGTTATTCTTTCAAAAGCAACCTTGCCTCCTCATTTTGGAAGGACAAATATTGAACGGAGAACAGCTGGCAAATAGACTTGTGCCTAATGGATTTCTCACTGTGTCTAAATGGAAAAATTTTCCACCGTTTGAATTTGGAAGGTCAGACAAAGCTATAAGAAGACCCTCGTCTGAAGAAGCAAATACAATAGCAAGAAAATATTCAAGAGAGAATTCATTGTGCAACAAAAAGCTTCAAAGCATTCACTCTCTAGAAATTGATTTGTAAACCTTGTTATTCTTTCATTGTAAAGTTACAAACAGATTGTTAAGAGCTGCATCGTGTAATACTCTCACTCTTAGTAAGTTTGTAAAAAGCTCGAAGAAAAACCCACCTAAGTCTTAGGATTGGTTGAGCTTGGAGAGGCTTGTCTGTAAAAGAATACTTGTAGCCTGGAGAGATGTAGAATACTTGGAGTTGTAGTCGTGGAGTGACTCGAAAACAACTTGTGAAAAAGTGCTAAGTGATTTAGTGGAAAAACCTTCTCAGGGAAGGGACTGGACGTTGCTCTTTGATTTGAAAAAGTGAACCAGGATATATCTCGGTGTGAATCTCTCTATCCATATCTTGTTAAGTTTATTTATTTACTAACTTGGGGAATGAAAACAAGGTCTCTTAAGCGTTGGTTATCGTTTTATTTTTTATTCTTTCATCTTGCTTGTCTAAAACGCTTTTCAGAAAAGGCTTTCGAAAATCGGTTAAGAAACACAATTCAACCCTCCTTCTTGTGTTTCCCTGTTTCACTTTCAAAAGGTAATCTGAACAAAACTCATTAGCTTCTTCTGCTACGTACCTTTGAACAATAGATGCTTCAGGACGGTGCGGATTCTTCACATACCCTTTCAAGATCTTCATGTATCGCTCAACTTGGTACATCCACCTTAAATAAACAGGGCCACACAATCTAATCTCCCTCATCAGATGAACAATTAAGTGAACCATGATGTCGAAAAATGAAGGAGGAAAATACATCCAATTGGCACAAGATAGCAGCAGCCTCTTCTTCCAACTTATCCAACTTTTGGGAGTCAATGGCTTTGCCATATATAGCATTGAAAAATGAGCACAACCTAGTTATGGCATGTCTAACTTTATAGGAGCAATACCACGAATATAGCCACTGGCAGTAGTTGTTGCATCAAGATCTGGCAATCATGACACTTTAAGCCAACTAATTTGAGATGACTTGAGACAAGCCTCTTGACATTTGAAGAATAACAATGTGGCACTTTGACGCCCCATAGACACTCACAGAAACTTGTTCTCTTTATTTTTGACAAAGTATGACATGCTGGAGGCAAATTTGTCTGCTTTCCATCCTTTGACTGTGGAGCTAACTTCTCTCGTATACCCATCGCAACCAGATCTAGACGAGCATTCACACCGTCCTTTGTCTTGCCCTGAATGTTGTGAAGCGTTTTGATTAAACTATCTCACACATTTTTCTCCACATGCATCACATTAATACAGTGTCTAACATCAAGTTTGCACCAGCATGGAAGACCAAAGAAGATCGACCTCTTCTTCCATATGTTTTTCTCAGTAGCCTTAGCGTTCTTTTGGGTCTTGCCGAAGATAACACTGATGTCCTTCATCCTTTGATAAACTTGTTCTCCAGTTAAGGCTGTCGAAGCAATTTCACTCTCCTGGCATCTGTTAAAAGCTTTTTTTCAATTTACGATATGGGTGATCACGTCTGAGAAATCTCTGATGTCCAAGGTAAACTGTCTTCCTTGCATGATTCAATTGAGTGAAGCCTGTGCCTTCTGAAAGTGAAACAGGGAAACATAAGAAGGGGGTTGAATTGTATTTCTTAATCGATTTTCGAAAACTTTTTTCCAGCAAACGTTTAAGGCAAGTAAGACGAAAGAACACATCAAAATGATTATAAGCGTTTAAGATACTTTGTTTTCAATCCCCAATTTAGTAATAAATAAAAACTTAACAAGATAGGGATAGAGAGATTCACACAAAGATATATCCTGGTTCACTCTTTCAAATCAAAGAGCTACGTCCAGTCCCTTCCCTCAGAAAGTTTTTCCACTAAAACTCTTAGCACTTTTCACAAGCTATTTCCAAGTCTCTCCAAGACTACAACTCCAAGTATTCTACACCTCTCCGGGCTACAAGTATTCTTTTAAAGACAAGCCTCTTCAGGCTCAACAAATCCTAAGATTTGAGAGGGGTTTTTCTGAGCTTTTTACAAACTTACTACAGTGAGAGTTTTACACGACATAGCTCTTTAACAATCTGTTTGCAACTTTACAATGAAAGAATGAGAAGGTTTAAAGATCAATTTCTAGAGAGTGAAAGCTTTGAGGCTTTTGTTTTCACAAGGAATTCTCTTGAATATTTTCTTGCTCGTGTGTTCTCTATTTTGCTTCTTCAGAGGAGGGTCTTCTTATAGCTTTGTCTTAACCTTCTGATTTCAAAACAGTGGGAAAACTTTTCCGTTTAGACACGTTCAAATATTCGCTAGGCACAGAATCATTTGCCAGCTGTTCTCCGTTGTGTATTTGTCCTTTCAGAATGAGGAGGTAGTAGCAGCTTGAATGGTAGCAGACTGATTTTGCTTTTACAGCCGACAAGCGTTTTGCTCTACGTGATTCTTTGCTCTACGTGGTTTGTTTTGTACGATGTTCGTACCTTCTTTTGTCTTATATGAAAAAGATATTTCCTTATAACCAATTAAGACTTTTGAATAAGAGAGAGCCACGTCATCTACAAAATGAATTTAGTGGACGCACAGGCATATATAAATAGTTGGGCGCACAATTTATATAGACAGTTGGACGCACAAGTAGTATAGATAATTGGACGCACAATATGTATAAACAGTTGGACGCAAAAATGGTGTAAACAATTGGACGCACAATATAGACCATTGGACGCACAATACTATATGATCATGTTTTGTACACAAACCTTTACCACTATAGTCCAACAGATTATTTGGACGAACCATGCAGTTTCTTTGGACAAAGATATTTCAGTGAGCTTTTTGTCCTATAAGAGCTAGGTGAAACTTTGGTTTTGGAGAACTATCTAAAGTCAGAAACATACAAAGGTCTTTTGACCTTATGGATTAGCATAAACTTGACTTCGAGTAAATTCAACAATCATATAATAATTTTGTTAATCATTAAAACTTTTAGGGGTCACTAGCCATTACTATTTTGGTTCTAACAATATCCCCTTTTTTCATGATGACAAACATTATTATGAAGTATGTTTTTGAAACAATATAAACAGTATTTCTTATGTCCTTATGAATAAAAGCTCCCCCTGAGATTAATCATTTGCATATTGAAGACATAATTCAGAACATAATTTTTATGAAAGCATAAAATCAAGACATATAACCAAACTTTCAAACATATAACCAAACATTCAAATTCTATTCAAAACAAACTTTACACATTTCATTTCATATATTCTTCACCTGTTTGTCATCAGACAAAAGGAAAGAAGGGAGGATACACATCATTGTCAGCAAAAAGAAAAGGAAAAGAGACTAAGGAGGTAGAGGAGGAAAGTCAGGAAAGATGCGATGAAGGTAAGAGAACATCTGATCCATCTTGCAATCCAACTCTTGAGTGACCCTTGCTGAGATCCTATCTACCAAGTAGTCAGCAACTTCAGGAGAAAAACCAGGAGGTAAAGAGGGAGCCAAAGCTTGAGCACAGTGGAATTCTTCAGCTGCAGAATTGTTGACATCTTCATCATCAATATGTCGTTCCACAGTGTTTCCAGACAAGGTGGAATTGGCATCAAAACGTTCAGTGTGCTGAACTGAGCTTGCTTCTGCTTGGGAATCAGGAATAGCACAGCTTGCAATTTTGAGAGCACCAGAAGACTCAGCACAAAAGATATTTGCTTGGGTCTCAGGTGCAGGCAAAGACACAGGAAAAGTATCCATTGGAACCTCTGAAGATGTGGCTTCTTCATGAGAGTACCATGGAAGTAGAAGAACAGGAGGAGGAGCAGATGATTCCAGGACCTGTGATAGCGGTACAGAGAGTGAAGCATCTTGAAATCCTTGGTGTTCATCTGAGGATAGGATGACGGGTGAGAGAGGTAGAGATGGGGGTGGGGAAATAGGTTTTTGTGGGGAGGAGGTGGAGGTTGAGGAGTCTGGGATAAGGATTTTCGGTCTATGTGGCCGTTGGGCTACGGTTTTGATTCGCATTGGTTTAGGTGGAAGAGGGATGGACGCAGACAGTTTAGGATTGGGGTGAGGGGTAGAAGATGGTTCTTCAGAAGGAGTGGAGGGTACAGAAGAAACAAAAGGGTTAGGTAAGGTTGAGGGTAATGGAGATACCTTAGTTTTTTTAGCAAGAAGGACAGCAATCTGAACATCATCCTCGTCATCTTCTTCGTCGTCTTCATCCACCAGAAGCTTCCTCTTTCTGTATTTAGGTTTAGAGGAGCCAGCTTCTAGACTATTTTGAGAGAATACATGAGCCTGCTGCTTTGAGACGAGGTTAGCTTTAAGCAAAGGACCATGAATCTCTTCAACAAAAGGAACAATCACACCATTTAGCTTGATGAATTTTTCTCCATGGATGGTGTAAGCAATACCGTCTATCATAGAAGCAAACTCCAAGCTCAGATTTTCCTCAAATTCTTCAAAAATGTTTTGAGTCTTAGCCTAAGTGGACGAATCAGAGGAGACAAGAGGAGGATTGGCAACATTTTGAGTCTGATGCTTCCTTCTCTGACGGCTTTGAAGAGCGTCCATGTGTTGAGCTTGAGCAGTAGTGGACTGAGCTTGATCAAAAGCCACCATTGATTTGAGTTGCATTTTGGAGAGGTTCGCCTTTCCAAACACAGGGCAGCTTACGGTTTGATTGGAGGTTCTGATGCTAGGATGAACTTTGTTGAGCATGCAATAAATCCATTGATTTTCAAAGATGCGGGAAAGAAGGATTGCATATGTAATGGTCTTAACAGATACGACACCAATGCATTTTTCTTTGAAATGGTCAAAGAAAAGAGAGGGAAGATTGACCTTTATACCATACAGAAGACGGGTGAGCAGAAAAGAATGCACCTCAGAGATGGAGTCTTTGGACCCAGCTTTGTGGAGAACGGCCTTGTTCAAGATTTGATCAAGAACTCTGGCTTCGTCCTTCATGATAGCAGCACGAAAGAGTGTATTTGGCTGAGCATCGGGATTTCTCAGGAAGTTAAAGACGTTGTCTTTTCCTCCAAACTTGTTGTGCCAAGTTTTGAAAAAAAGTGGCACCAAGAGATAGACACCCAATAGCAGATGCAATAGAAATTTTGGAGACTTCAACCTTCTGTGTCCCCAGAACAAACCCAAAAACGAGACCTTCTTTTTCCAAGTGAGCAGTCTTCCAAAACTCAGTGAGAAGTCTTGGATAGACTTCTGGATAGTTGATGAAGAAATGATCCCATCCAGCACCAATGATGTAGATCCTGACGTCTGCTCCCAATCTGGCTAGCATATTCAAGTCGATCTGGTGCTCAATGTTGATCTGACAGTTGTCAGGAATCTCGCTAGTTGGATGGCCAAGAGGTGAAATGGTCTCCTGAGGAATGTTGCTTCCTTCTCAGCTGAACGAAGATTATTTCTTCCCATTTTTCAGACGGAGTGAAGAGAGTGAAGATGAACAGTGGAGAGTAAGAGAGAGAGAGAGGACATTTCAAAGAGAGGACATTGGGTGAGGTTTGAGCTCACGGGTTGAGGTTAATATAGAGAAGGGAAAAGTGACCGTAATGTTAGAAAAAGTAACCATGGTTAAAGAACCATGATGACTAGCGATTACCGAGGGAGGCTACTTAAGAGTAAAGTATCAGACGCATGTCGTTTGACGTGACCCGAGAGTGCTGACTCAGCATAGAAGTTATGTGGAGAACAGATAAAGAGTTTTTAACAGAAAAACATTTATGACAAATAATAAATATAAGAAAATAATGACGTAAGATGATAAAAAACATTAAATGGACGCAACCATTTTATGCGCATGCTTTTCTGACACAAGCGTTTATTAGACGCAAGGTCATTCAACATAGAGCATGTTAAGCTGTTTTCTTATTAAAGAAAATCTATCCTCTGCAAAAGGTTTTGTGAAGATATCTGCCCACTGGTGGTCAGTATCCACAAATTTTACATCAAACACACCTTTTTGAATGTAATCTCTGATAAAGTGATGTTTGATTTCTATACGCTTAGCCCTCGAATGCAATATAGGATTTTTCGATAAATTAATTGCAGCAGTATTATCACAATAGATTGGAATCTTACTTTCATGAATATTGTAATCTGCCAATTAATGCTTAATCCATAAAAGTTGTAAGCAACAACTAGCCGCAGAGATATATTCAGCTTCAGCAGTTGATAAGGCTATGGTGCTTTGTCTTTTGCTGGACCATGAGATGAGATTAGTTCCAAGATAATGACATCCACCACTTGTACTTTTTGGTTCAATTTTATCTCCAGCATAGTCAGCATCACAATATCCCATTAATCTGTACTCATTGGTTTTCTCATAAAATAAACCCAGATTAGAAGTACCTTTTAGATATCTAAAAATTCTCTTGACATCAGTTAAATGATTTTCACATGGATCAGCTTGAAAACGTGCACTAAGACATACACTAAACATTATATCTGGTCTGGACGCAGTGAGATATAAAAGAGATCCGATCATACCTCTGTAAACCTTTTGATTTACCTTTTTATCTTTCTTATCTTTGGTCAGAATGGACGTTGGGTGCATAGGTGTACTCATTGGCTTGCTATCATCCATTTGAAATTTCTTCAAGAGATCTTTAGTGTACTTGGTCTGGTGAATGTGCACACCCTTTAATGTTTGTCTTACTTGCAAACCCAGAAAGAATTTGACTCTCCCATCATTCTCATTTCGAATTCTTTTGTCATAAGATCAAAAAATTCCTTACAAAGAGAATCATTAGTAGATCCAAAAATAATGTCATCAACATAGATTTGATTTATTATAAAATTATCTTTATTATTTTTGTCAAACAAAGTAGTGTCAACCTTTCCCATACAAAAGCCATTTTCCATGAGGAAGGAGCTGAGTTTCTCATAGCAAGCTCTAGGAGCTTGCTTGAGTCCATATAAAGCTTTCGAAGCTTATATGCATACTCAGGATGGGAATGATCATCAAACCTAGGGGGTTGCATTACGTAGACTTCTTCGTTAATTAATCCATTTAGAAAAGCACTTTTAACATCCATTTGATATAAGGTTATGTTGTGATGAGCAGCAAAAGGAAAGATGTGTATAGCTTCTATTCTAGCTATAGGAGCGAAGGTTTCAGTGTAGTCAATACCTTCTTCTTGAGAATAACTTTGTGCTACTAACCTTACTTTGTTTCTCACAACCTTTCCATTTTCATCCATCTTATTTCTAAATACCCATTTTGTTCCAATAATGGATTTATCTTTAGGTTCTTGAACAAAGGTCCAAACTTTGTTTCTCTTGAACTGATTGATTTCTTCTTGCATGGTGAGACAACCCCACTTACATAGGATAATCCCATTGTAACCTAATTGTCTAATAATCCATTGCTAATAACATATTACATATGTATACGTACCATCATCCTTAATTACATATATCAGAGTGCGCTTCTGTAAAATAACGACCTTTAACTTACAATAAGAACGATACATACCAAGATATAAATACTCAAAAACTCTCATATATACTGTACTGGCCAGACACTAATATAAACTCTCCTCTATCCCAAATCCTTCACCGTTAACATCAACGGATCTTTCGTCTGCATCATGTTCATAAGGGATGCCATCCTCTTCAGAAATAGAATCATCAGCTACAGTGCCTTCTCCACGAGCCATAAGAGAAAACATACATAGAAAAATATAGGGAGATAAGGATCTAACACAAACATCATATATGGGAAAGAAACCATAGAATAACATATATCAACATCACATATATGAACATCATAGAAACATATACACAATCGCCTGCCAATCATATCATGAACATCACAAGAAACATATACACAATCGTCTCTCAATCATATTACTCATAATCAACACTTATACTATATATATCTCATGCCTACATGCATGTCGGCTGATATCTCAAATCTCATTCTCAATCTCATAGAATCATAGTTAGTTGTCCAAGCGCCCTTTCCGCTCACCGTAACCAATAAGAGTGCATCCCGCTCCAACTCTCGAGAGAGGTATCTTGGTCTCCTCGGAAAGTCCACCTGCGACGTGGAAGATTGAGGGTCCAGTCGGGATAACCAGGTTCCAGCAGGCAACACGACACGGTAGGAGCAACCCTATCCGTCACTTGTGATAAGTCCTGAACCCGATTACATCCCTAAGATCACCAAGATCGTCCCTTCCCTCTTCCGTACCCGCACTCAGGTACACTAACCTCGTGTGTCACATACCACACGGCTCGCCACTTGGCACATGATTATGCTATGCATGTCAACCATCACTTGTGCCACCAATATCTCAATAAACATCTCAATTCAATCCTCGTATCATTGTATTCATGATACCATTGCATCCATCACTTTATCAATACCCGTTACTTTTCCTCACATATGCATTGTGGCACTTTGAGTCACTATCCATATCATCATCAATCTTAAAACACGCATAAATGATATTCAATATCTCAATATACCAATGCAAACATATAAGATCATACAATTCATATTATCAAGCATATCATTCTAAGTTCATATCAAGCATATCATTCTAAGCTCATAAACACATATTTCACATGAAACACATATTCACAATACACATAGAGCACATAGTCACAATCACATCCATTCATATCAATCATCCATCAAATAATAGTCATCTAGCCTAGGGTGTAATTCTTATTGGTGATAGCCCAAAGATACCTACACCTAGGGTCTAGGCACTTTGTTAGGGCTCAACCTCTAGTAGGATTTAGGGCTCCCCTACACATGGCAATATACATTATTCTAATCTTGCCTTCCCGATGAATGAAAGATTCTTTCTCCCCACCTTAGAGTAATGTAGCAACTCTCACGAACCCACGATCACTTGCTCGTGGCCGCAGCCCCGTTCCTCCACCGGTGCCCATGCACGCTTTAGAATGATTGAACACAGTATAATCCTTCACAACAAACACAATGAAATTTAGTACCACCAAACAAAGCTCACCTAGTTCATATGAACTAGGGTTCGGCCCCATAAATAGGAAAAATGCTAGAAGTGTTAAAATTGTACAAACTCTTGGATCTATGATCCTTAAGCATAGATAACACTCCTGTAAGTCATGGAATTCAAGAATTTGAAACATATCCTTTGATATGGCCAAGTAGGGTTTCGGCCATGACTTATAAAATTAGGGTAATAAAGGTTTTTGATCATGATAAATTGAATTCAAGGACATCTAAGTGTAATAGAACTCAATTCAACACTTCTTTAAGCAAAACATTGAACAAAACTTCATGGATTCACTAACCTAGGGTTTCGGCCATCTCACCCCAAATGGTTTAGAGAGATTTTATGATTACAAACTGTTAGATTAATGATAGAAGACATTGAATCTAGATCAACAAAATTGGTTTGACATTAAAATGATTTTTTTTTACAATTTTTCATGAATTTTAGAAGTTGAAGAACAACTATGAACACATAGAATTTCAATGGATAGAAATGGAGATTTAGAGCTGAAAGAAGAGATTTCTACCTCTTACATGATAGAGAAGATGATCCTAAGCAATTTTACTTCACAAAACTCTTGGAGAATCCTTGAAGAATGGAGAGAAAATGAAGGTAGAAGCTTGAAGGTGTTGTGAAGACTTGAAGTGGAGAATGAAAGGGGTAAGAAGGAGCACGAAAATTAGAGAAAGAAATGGAAGAGAGGGGCGTGAGATAGATATATATAGGAGAAAAAGGATAAGGATAAGGATAGAAAAGATAAGGATAAGATAGGCTCAAGGTTAGAAAGGATAATTTTCCTTAAGAATAAACTTGGAATTCTATCAAAATTAACTTGAATACTTAAAGGTTAAGAATGAAATGTGAGGAGGAAATTTCGTGGCCCATATAAAAATAAAGGATAAGGATATGATAATTATCGCTTAAGGGTAGAAAGGTAACTTCACCTAGGAACAAAATTGGAATTGTATCAAAAGTTCTACTAGAAACATCAACACTTGAACTTAAAGAATAAAGTGAAGGAGAAAGGAATATGAGATGGAAAATATATATATATATATATATATATATATATATATATATATATATATATATATATATATGAATGACGTGTAAAATATATGAAGGAAGGGTAAGGATTGTATAAAAGTTACTTAAGGGCAAAATTGTCATTTCCTTTAGGGGCAAAATTGTTATTTTCTACATCATCATCATTACAATGGTGAGTCACCTATGTGACTCACCCTTTGCCATCATTACTATGGTGACTCACCCATGTAATGATTACTTAGTGGATAAGGTGGTGAGGTGTCATGTGGAGGTGGCATGAAAGCGACGTGATGCTTATCCATTCCGGTTCCTGTAATCTCGTACGCAGACCAGGTTTCGTTTGATTCTTCATCCAAAACCTTAACCATAATTCTCTACTAGTAATGTAGAGTAAAACAATATCTGTATTGTATCCAAAAAGTGGATACATAGGGATAAAATCAAATATTAGACGAAAGACGTGGTTCCTGAATGTAATTAGTAACTGGATGAGTCATCACCATGACTCATCACTATCATGATTACTCCACCATGACCCACCACCGTGAGTCATCCATGTCATGATTGCTTTTCTAAAGTAGTCATGATTACTCCTCGAAAATATCTTGATATTTACAACTTTGCCACTGTAATTCAGATAGGATTTGTATACTTTGCCGATGTGAAAATTGGGATGTTACACATAGCCAAGATCCATCCATCGTCCGAGAGAGCTTCATCCACAGTTTTTGGTTCTAACTCAGAGATGAAAGCTGAATCAGCTTGATTTCTGAAGGTTGACCTTGTTCTTACTTTGTCACTGGGTTGACCATTGATCTTCAGGATGGTAAACATTGAATTGCCAAGATTTCTGGCTATCACTAGACAAGTGAGGATTGTGATCATCAGCTTTGACATCATTGAAGATTTCCTTTCCATTGTTGGTTGGACGATGATCATTCAGATCCAGATCTGCAAGAGATTCATCCAGCTTTGATAATGTCTTATCAGGCTTCTTGTCATCAGATTTAACATGAATAGATTCTTCGACAATTAATGATCTACAATTATAAATTCTGAAAGCTTTAGATGTTTCAGAGTATCCTAAGAAAATATCATTATCAACTCACTAGTACAGAAAGCACTTTTTACATCGGTTAAAAAATACTTTTGACATTGGTTAAGGAGGCGACGTTAATTAAAGGAATGTTAAAAATGTGACTTTTAACATCGGTTGTAAACCGATGTTAAAATTTTGCTTTTAACATCGGTTAATAAAAAACCGGATGTTCAAAGTACACTTTAAACATCGGTTATAGTAACACCCGATGTTAAAAGTGTGGTCTCAGTCAGAGATGTGCTCTGGTCAGTACACTTTTAACATCCATTGTATCTGAAACCGATGTTAAAAATACACTTTTAACATCGGTTTTAGGAACACATGATGTTAAAAGTGTACTTTTAATATCGGTTATTATAACAACTGATGTTAAAATTAAACTTTTTTTTTTAAATGGTGTGTTACATATATAGTTCTTTCACACCCTGCATATCAATCAGTATACCATCCATAATTTAGTACACAACATAATGCCAGAAACAGATTCAAACATGCAACTCACATATTGCTATTCCGGAATTACAATATTACAGTTACACAAGTCTTGAATAATTAAACTAAATTATATGACATTACATATATACAGTGTTATAAGTGCAATAACCTAAAGTCCAAAATGTGTCACATGCAATACATACAAGTGCAGAAATCATACACAATCTACATTATGCTGCCTTGTATACTCATAAAAGAAATTAGCAAAACGATCCCTTAGGTCTTTCATCTCTTCTTTATCAAGTGGAGTTTGATCGTCAAATGCCTGCACAAATTTAAATAAACTCTACATTAAATCATCAACCAAAACAAAATATAATTTAACTTGTGCAAAACTTTATATTTATTACCTGTTGCCATCCGTCAATAATAGTGGCGGAGACCACATTCAACATATGTTTCATCACATAGTATCCACATTCTCAGCCACTAGCTTGTCTACGAGACTACAAGGCAATATGAAATTGAATATCAAGTCCAGTACTAATATAATAATAATAATTACTGTTGTAATTTTTTGTAAGAAATAATAAACTACTTACAAGTGGGATAATCCATTTAGGCTTTCTTTTTGACTTGGATGGCCTAATTTTGCCATCTGCACAAGGCATGTTACTTGCAACCATAGCTCTATGATTAAATATAATAATGTCAATTATGTTCATGTAATAAAGCAAAAACAATTAGAATTACAAATTAAATTAAAGCTTACATGTCAATCGCGTCCTTCAGTTTAGATGTTGGACTACTGTGCAACGAGCATAAGAAGACGACACGATGCTGGCAAGGATGAAGTATGAGCAACTGCCAATGGCCACTCCTAAGTATTGGTGCTAGATAAATATATTTCTTTGTTCGACCAAGTAGCTTCAGGATGTATGTCTTCATCGCATCCCCATTAGTGCAGTAATTTACTTGAATTACGCTTGGGTCTAAGAATCCATAGGTATTCTGGTTGCCTCTTTCCATACATAAGCGATGAAGATACCTAAGATATTAGAATAAAATAATGTTAAATACCTAAGACATTGAATAAATTATAGAATTAAAATACCTAAGATGCATGTCAACAGTGTACTTACGTGCACCACATACTCAGAACGGTATTGGTTAGCCAATTACCAGGCAGACATATGTCACCTATATCCTTCCCAGAGAAAAAAAAAAGGCTGGCAAGTCCCAAGCGCCTTCGTGTTCCAAGGGAATAGCATACTCTTTATCCGGCGCATCCGCAACAAATGCGGCCAAATGAGCTACATTCGATCTTAGCTTTTTATCAATATTCTAAGCAACAAAGATAAGGCATTAGTTAAGTAATGTCATTTGTAAATAAATAAGACATAAGTAATTAAATGATTAATATGAAATTAATATGCATACCTGGGATAAAGGCATCTCAACTGGCTTATGTGCATCCTCACAGCTCCCCACGGTGCTCACATGCTGAGAAGGTTGGCTCATTGGGCTTTGTTGGGAAATTGTAACCCCCCTAGATGACATCTCCTTTATGAATGATTCCATAAGCTCCGGAAACATCTCTCTTTTAAGCTCCTCCTTAATGCTTTCCCGCTTGTGGCTGTTGATTCGGCTTCCAACATGGACTCGTCGTCCGTGATATTGCCGAATGCCCACTAGCACTCCAACACCTTTTACAAAGCCAGGGTAGTCATCTTTACCTAGGGCAGTGCTCAGGATATCCCTACGTCCATGTTGAAAGAATGATCCTTGCGAGCTTTGTTCCACCAGCGATGTCTACAAGGGGAAATTCACAAAATATGTGTAAGATAGTGTTTACTTAACTGTATTAATTACAAGTAGAAGTAATCAATTAATTACTTATAATCTTTTCAGCGGCATTGCGTGTGGGCTCGGCTTTAAAATCTCCCGATTTTGTCTTTTAGGCTTCCATCCATGTTTCATGGCGTTCAGGTGGAGATGGAGGATTAACAACTATTCCTCCATTGGCTTCGGCTTCTCCATCAGTTCCACCTTCTTCTTGCTTCTTTTTGGCCTCTTCTTGCTTCTTTTTCATCTTCTCATCCATAATTTTCTGCCGAACCATACGATAGCCACCACGAGACATATGGTGTGGGTGTACATTATTTTTTTGGATTTCCTTGGCCTTTTTCCTTTTCTCCTGTTACAAATAACACGTACTCAATTCAATTAAATAAATAAATTAGATAGGCCTATTATAAAAAATATAACGGGAAACTAACCAAAAATGCAGGGTCTTGTCGGCTCACAACAAACCTATCTCACGTCTCCTTATCAATGAAAGAGTATGTGTCAAGTGGAGATTTTTCGTCTTTCTTCTCAAAAATATATCTATTGCCCAAATAGGTCGCGGCAAAAGAAAGCCATTTCTTCTTACATTCAGGAGTATTCGGGACATCAAAGGTCAACTATAGTACAAAAAAAAATGGAGGAAATATTAAAGTATGATAATAATATACAATTTAGATACAAATAGAGAGGATAAAAGTAAAATACCAAGATTAAAGACCAAATTTGATCCTTCACCATACTCGGTACCTAAGCCCATTCCTCAATCAGAATGCTAACCCTGTTTCAAGCTTCCAGGGCCACAAAACCGGTGAATTTGTCAGCATTTGGCGCTATGGCCCCCCATATGTATCAAACTCAATCAGAAGCCTCTGATCACCATAACGACTCAGGGCCAACGACCGTAACTTGGTGGCTGATCTACCCTTTTTTTGGGGCGTGCACCACCTGACCCGCTATGTGAAGGAGAAGGAGGAATGCTTGCTGGATCAGTCTTGTATGCCTATTTAGACAAATAGTAATAAATTAGGTTAGTATATAAGAATGGATAAATAAAAATAAGTCTATTATAACATGGATAAAAAAGCCTACTTTAACATGGATAAATAAAAATAAGTCTAACTTAACATGGAGAAATAAAAATAAGTCTACTTTAACATGGATAAATAAAAAAAAGAATACTTTAATTTAAACATAACTTACACTATGGTCAAGTTTAGATCAATATCCCTTCATGATGATCATCACGAGTGGCCAGTACATCGTCCACTACATTTTCCTCGACGAAAATAGGCATCTGTGTTGAGAAAGAAGAAGTTTCTGGAATATCAAGAGTTGAATCTTGATTTTCATGGATACCATTATGCATGCTTTTTCCTTGGAGAACAGCTGACCACCTTTTGTTAGAAAGATCATTGATATAAAACACTTGTTTTGCTTGGGAAACCATGATGAAAGGCTCTTCCGTGTGACCTACTTTGTCAAGGTCTACCAATGTAAATCCTAATTCTTCAGTTTGCACACCACTGTTACTGTCAGCCCACTTACACTTAAAAACAGGCACTTGAAATTTAGTGTAATCGACCTCCCAAATCTCTTCAATGACTCCAAAGTAAGATTTCAATGCCATAATGGGATTTGTATCTTTTGAACTAGAGAAGTGCATCGACTCAGATACGATCATAACCCCACTGTTTTGCATGGTACTCTTGTCATCTTGGGACTTTGTATAGAAGGAAAACATATTGATATCATATCCACTCCAACATATGACTTCAAGACGTGGCCCCTGTGCTAGCCATTGTAATGTATCGGAAGTAGTATGACCATTTGTAATTTTTTCTTTAAACCAGGCTACGAAAGTCTTGTTATAAGATTCAACAACCATTTTTTGTTCCTTCTAGGGTTTTCTTCCTTGACCTCTTGTTTGTGAGCACATAAGTAAGGTGCAACCTCATCAGTGTTATTCAAAATGTGCAAATGGGCTTGAAACACTTCCTCCCGAGCCTTGCTATTAACCTTTATACCTCGTATACCCTTACCGGCACATCTTCCCTCATGACGAGGCTTAGGAATCCCCATAGCCTCCACTTCTGAAAGGTAGTCTTGACAAAACTCAATAGCTTCTTCTGCAATGTACCTTTGAACAATAGATGCTTCAGGACGGTGTGGATTCTTCATGTGCCCTTTCAAGATCTTCATGTATCGCTCAACTGGGTACATCCACCTTAAATAAACGGGGCCACATAATCTAATCTCCCTCACTAGATGAACAATTAAGTGAACCATGATGTCCAAAATGAAGGAGGAAAATACATCTCTAATTGGCACAAGATTATAGCAGCCTCATCTTCCAACTCATCCAACTTCTGGGGGTCAATGACTTTGCTACTTATAGCATTGAAGAATGAGCACAATCTAGTTATGACATGTCTAGCATTTTTAGGAGCAATACTACGAATAGCCACTGGTAGTAGTTGTTGCATCAAGACGTGGAAATCATGAAACTTTAAGCCAACAAATTTTAGATCATTTGAGACAAGTCTCTTGACATTTGAAGAGTAACCCTGTGGCACTTTGACGCCCCGTAGACACTCACAAAAACTTGTTCTCGCTTTTTTTGACAAGGTATGACATGCTGGAGGCAAATATGTCTGGTTACCATCCTTTGGTTGTGGAGCAAACTGCTCTCGTATACCCATCGTAACCAGATCTAGACGAACATTCACACCGTCCTTTGTCTTACCCTGAATGTTGAGAAGCGTTCCAATTAGACTATCACATACATTTTTCTCCACATGCATGACATCAATACAATGTCTGACATCAAGTTTGTACCAGTATGGAAGATCAAAGAAGATTGACATCTTCTTCCATATGTTTTTCTCAATAGCCTTCTTTTGAGCCTTTTCGAACATAACATTAATGTCCTTCACCCTTTGATAAAATTTCTCTCCATTAAAGGCTGTCAGAGCAATTCCATTCTCTTGGAATCCATTGAAAGCTTTTTTCAATCTACGATATGGATGATCACGTCTGAGAAATCTCCTATGCCCAAGGTAAACTGTCTTCCTTCCATGTTGCAATTGTGTGAAACATGTGCGTTCTTCACATATTGGGCATGCTTTATGCCCCTTAACACTATACCCGGACAAGTTCCCGTATGCTGGAAAGTCATTGATGGTGCAAAACAACATGGCACGCATCTTGAAAGTCTCTTTGTAATGGCCATCAAACACATCAACGCCTTCCACCCACAGCTTTCTCAAGTCTTCAATCAAGGGACATAGATAAACATCTAAGTCATTTCCTGGCTGTTTTAGGCCCCAAAATCATCATAGATAACATCATGTATTTTCGCTTCATGCACAACCAAGGAGGTAGATTGTAAATTACGAGGAGAACAGGCCATGAACTATGGATACTACTTAAGGTACCATACGGATTCATTCCGTCCGTAGCAAGTCCAAGCCTAAGGTTTCTTGGCTTATTTCCGAAATTTGGAAACAAACTATCAATTCTCTCCCATTGCACAGAATCATCCGGATGGCAAAGCATTCCATCACGTTTTCTCTCATATGCATGCCATCTAATGTTCTTTGCGTCATTTACATTAGCGAACAATCACTTGAACCTTGGAATTATTGGAAGATACCACAACACCTTTGCAGGATGACCCATTGTGATCACATCACAACTAGAATCACCATCCTTCACTTTGTACTGCGATACCCCACACTTGGGGCAGTCATGCATCCCTTCATACACACCTCTGTATAGTATGCAATCATTAGGACATGCATGTATCTTCTTATACTCCATACCCATTGGACAGAGTATCTTCTTCGCCTCATAGTTATGATCTGGCAGTGTGTTGCCTTTTGGAAGCATGTTGTTCAACAACTCAAGCAATTTGCTGAAGCTTTTATCATTCCACTCGTTTCTCGCCTTCACACTGAACAATTTTAAGACCGCCGACAACCTTGTATAAGTAGTGCACCGCGGATACAAAGGCGTATCCGCATCACTGCACAAAGTATCATACACACGTGCTCGCTGAAATGACTCTTGTCCAATATCACGGATCATGTCCTCTAGTCGATCGTCCTCCATATCTACATCAACTTCTTCACTTTGGGACACACTTGGCATGTATAACAAGTCTTCACCATGCCATATCCATCTTGAATAACTCTTACAAATCCCTTCACAAATAAGATGATCACGTATTTGCTTAACTTCACATTTTCTCATATTCAAACATCTAACACAAGGACAATTAAATCTTCCATTACTATCAGGAAGATTTCTTTGAGCAAATTCTAGAAACTCTTCCACTCCCTCCCATACTCATCACTTGTGCATTTACTAACCATCTAACTACGGTCCATATCCACGTTCCGTAGATATACACATATTTATACAATATGAGCACAAGAGGGGAGACTCTCAAAGAGTAGTATTTGAAATTATAGGCCTAAACCTTAAGTCCTATAATAGAAACTAAACCCCTCTACTATTGATTAAACCAATCCAGATGACCTAACTTTTTAAAAGAACATAAACCCCTTGACTATTAAGATTATAAGCAAAGCCTAAAAGTCTATGATCAATATGTAACATCAAAGTGTTTAAGTTTAAAAAAAACTCAAAATACATTTCATTATTTCATAAAATATTCAAATCATTAAAACAGAGACAATGCTAAACACTAACTAACAGAGAAGGATTATCAAGTAGAAGGGGGGTTGGGGAGGTTCAATTGCGGTGGTCAGTTATAGAAGAGAGGGAGTTGGGGTGGTTCAGCTGCGATGGTTCAGTTGTTAATGGTTCTGAGCAAATATTAGCAAAAATTGTATTTAGCAAATGAGGGTTTTAGCAAATAAAAATAGGGAAGAGAGAGTTATGTACCTTTGCGAAGAGGAAGTTATGGTGGTGGTTCTACGGTGGCTCACGAACGGGGGAGAAGGAGGTCAGTGAAGAGAAGAGAAAAGTAGGTCGCGGGATTGAGAATACTGTAACGTTGAAATATAGGGCGTGAGACAGAGAAGGTTTGAGAAAGTTAACGTTATACATTTTAATAAATTTTAACATCGTTTGTTAGAAAAACCGATGTTAAAATTCGGTTATATAAAAAACAGATGTTAAAAAATGACTTTTAACATCGGTTCACTAAGAACTGATGTTAAAAAGTTAGCACCAGTAAATATGGAATGGAGGGAAGAAACGTTTAATATCGGTTGTACCAGAAACCGATGTTAAAAGTAAATTTTAACATGAGGTTACTTATAACCGATGTTAAAAGTGTACTCCATACACTATTTATTTACAAGTTTGCTACCGCGTCTATTTTTAACATTTGTTTTTCTTTAACAGATGTTAAAAGCCTGACGTGAAAAGTCTATTTTCCACTAGTGACTTTGGCATCAAATTTTCCTAGATTATCTTTTGTGTTTAATATAAAACAGGCACATCCAAAAGTATGAAAATATGATATGTTGGGTTTTCATCCTTTTCACAGTTCATATGGAGTCTTTTTCAGTATTGGTCATATGTATACGCTATTTTGAATATAGTATGGTGTGTTAACAGCCTCAGCCCAAAAGTTCTTAGAGATAGAGTTATCATTGAGTAATGTTCTTGCCATCTCTTGAAGAGACCTATTCTTTATCTCAACGACCCCATTTTGTTGAGGTGTTCTAGGGGCAGAGAAATTATGAAGAATACCATTTTCTTCATAGAATAGTTGGAAGTTTACATTCTCAAACTCTCCTCCATGATCACTTCGGATTGAATTGATACATATACCTTTCTCATTCTGAATCCTTTTACAGAATATTGAGAATACCTCAAAAGACTCGTCTTTATGAGCTAGGAACATTACCCATGTCCATCTAGAATAATCATCAATAATGACAAGTCCATATTTCTTTCCACTTAGCGAGGCAGTCCTTGTTGGACCAAACAAATCTAAATGTAACAATTCTAAAGGTCTGGATGTTGAAACAATATTCTTTGAATTAAAAGAATTTTTAACTTGTTTCCCCTTTTGACAGGCATCACAGAGAGCATCCGATTTATAGGCCAGCTTTGGTAATCCTCTTACAAGGTTATGCTTTTGTAGCTTTGAGATTAATCTCAGGCTTGCATGACCAAGTTTCTTGTGCCAAATCCATTGCTCATTATTCACAGACATTAGACATGGTACATTTTGATTAGAGAGGTCCTCCAAGTCAATTTTATATACATTGTTTTGCCTCTTATCAGTAAATAGAGTGGACTCATCAGCATATTTGACTATACATTTATCTTTGTTGAAAGACACTACGAACCCGCTGTCATACAATTGGCTTATGCTAAGTAGATTGTGTTTTAGCCCTTCAACTAACAACACATTAATTATAAAGGGAGATTTATTCTTACCAATCGTACCAATACCTACAATCTTTCCCTTTTGATTGCCACCGAAAACAACTGATCCTTCAGACTTTGGCTTTAGGTTTTGGAACATAGACCTTTCTCCCGTCATGTGTCGTGAGCATCCACTGTCCAGGTACCATGATTGGTGTTTTATTTTTGTTGTCAAACAACCCTGCAACAGAGATTATTTTACTTTTAGGTTCCCAGATAGACTTGGGTCCTTTTTGGTTAGTTGCAGGTAACTTATAAGTTCTAGCTTTTCTTTTGTGTAAGCATCTGGACGCAGAGTGTCCATTTTTACCACAAATAGAACAATATATTACTCTTTTTGTCTCAGAAATTTTGAATTTTCTTTTTCATATCCAATGCCAGATTTACCATAGGGAGATCTATATCTAAGAATTAAATTAAGATTCTTAGATCCATCAGTGAATTTAGATAGACTATTAGTTAAGTATGTAACTTGATGCCCAAGTTTCTCAACTTCACAGGATGTACTGGACTTAGAGCTTGAGATTTCAGTTAGGCTGATTATCTCATCTCTTAGTTCTCCATCCTCAATTTTGACTTTGTCATAGTCTTTATTGAGTTTTGCAAATTTTCTTTTAAGAGCTTTATATTCAGAATAAATAGTGCATGATTCATTTAATAGTTATTCATATGCATCTTTAGAATAGTCAGATATATTTACCTCATCTTCTTCTATTTCTTTCTCAAAGGAAATGCTTGCCATGAGACACATATCTACTGTTGGGGATGCAAGCGCAGATCTTTCAAGAATATCCATTAGGTTCATCATTCCCCAAGCAGTTGTCTCTTCAGCTAGGACATCATTCCCCAAGCAGTTGTCTCTTCAGCCAGGACATCTCTTCTTGCTCCGTGTATACTCCGAACAGGAAGGCCCTTGCCTCACAGTCAAGATCAACTCTTCGTCTTTCCTCAAAGGTACAGAGATCTAGAGGTTTCATCATGTATTCTCCATTGATGATGATGATGATGAGACAGAAGGTTTTGTCAGTAAGAGTTTTCTAGTGTTCCTCTGATCCTTGGGTTACTACAAAGGATCTGAAGTTTTCTTTCCAAGCTTCATATTCTGATTCTGATGGTTGATAAATAGGTGGTCCTTCAGAACGAGCAGGTCTCCTTCTCATAAAAAGGGCATCTAGCATGTCAAGCACTCTTTTCGCAATATCACAATACATCCCCATGTTGACAGTTCTTGCATCCAAGGCACATGTAAGAGTGTAGACAGCTCTAGCATTGATTCTCACTGCTCTTTCTTCTTCTTCAGAACATTCAGCTCTTGGTTTGACTATGCGTTCACCATTGATAACAATATTAGGACAAAAGTTATCATCGGTGTAAGCTCTCCATAGGTCATCAACATTTTGTTCCAAGTTGAATCTCATGAATAGTTCTCTCCACATGGTATAGTCACCATTTATATAGAATATAGGTGGTCTCTTTATAGAGAGGTTACTAAATTCTCTTAATGACTCAGACTCAAGATATGAGATGATTTAAGAGGTAGATTGTTCCTCTTCTTCAGAAGAATCTTCAGGGAGATGATTTTGAGACTAGAGACATAGCTTGGCCTCTTCTTCTTTTTCCTCTTCTTCAAAAGAGTCAAGATCTTCCCATGTTGCCATGACATTCTTATTTTTATTTTTGAAGAATTTTTTCTTATCTTTCAGCTGAGGGCACTCAGCCTTGAAGTGGCCTGGTTTCCTGCACTCATAGCAAACCATTGGATTTTTATCCTTGGTTTCACCATGGTCTTTGACATTTTTCTTAGTAAATGGTCTTCTTCTCATATTTTTCTTTTTCAGAATACGTTCAAGTTTCTTTAATATGAGAGACAGTTCATCATCAGATTCTTCTTCTTCATCTTGATTATTTTCATCGCTGGAATCATTAGCTTTGTGATCTTTCGAGCTGCTGGATTTTTGACTCTTTAAGGCAATAGTCTTGGCTTTCTTGGTAGGGTTGTCCTAGTTGAGCTCCTGCTCATGAACTTGAAGAGTTCCCACAAGATCATCTAAAGTCGAAGTTGAAAAATCCTTGGCTTGCGTGATTGCAGTGATGAGTGGTCTCCATTCCTTATGTAAACTCCTGAGGATCTTCGTAACATTTTTTTTTTGTATTATAGACCTTTCCAAGAGACTTGAGATTGTTCATGATAGTTTGGAAACAACCTATCATATCAACGATGGTTTCTCCATTTTCCATAGTGAACATTTCATGTTGACTCATAAGAATAATGATCTTTGAGTCCTTTACGTTGGATGTTCCTTCATGAACATTAAATAGAGTATCCCAGATTTGTTTTGCTGATTCACATGCATGAATCTTTTGGAACTCGTCTAGACTAAGAGCACACATCAGTGTGTATCTGGCTTTGTAGTTCTGCTCCATCCTTCTTCTCTCATCATCAGTCCACTGAGACTCATCTTTCTCAGTGCCATCTGGATTGTTGACGATGTGAGGACCGTTCAGGATTAATGGCCAGAGCGCTGAGCTGGTACTTAAGATGATTCCTTTGAATCTTTCTTTCCAATAGAGGTAGTGAGTGCCATTAAAAAATGGCAGTCTAGTCAAGGAGGTACCTTAAAGAACAGGTTGACTCCCACTGGGCATCTCTTATCCTACCATCAAGCTTTGGATCTTTTCCTCCAGCACTGCTAAATGCTCAACCGAGAGGCTGAGCTCTGATACCATCTGAAAGTGAAACAGGGAAACACAAGAAGGGGGTTGAGTTGTGTTTCTTAACCGATTTTCGAAAACCTTTTTCAAGCAAACGTTTAAGGCAGGTAAGATGAAAGAACACACCAAAACGATTATAAGCATTTAAGATACTTTGTTTATAGAGAGATTCACACAAAGATATATCCCGATTCACTCTTTCAAATTAAAGAGCTACGTCCAGTCCCTTCCCTCAGAAGGTTTTTCCACTAAAACTCTTAGAACTTTTGACAAACTGTTTCCAAGTCTCTCCAAGACTACAACTCCAAGTATTATACACCTTTCCAGGCTACAAGTATTCTTTTACAGACAAGCCTCTTCAGGCTCAACAAATCTTAAGATTTGAGAGGGGTTTTTCTGAGCTTTTTACAAACTCACTACAGTGAGAATTTTACACGATATAGCTCTTTAACAATCTATTTGCAACTTTACAATGAAAGAATGAGAAGATTTACAGATCAGTTTCTAGAGAGTGAAAGCTTTGAGGCTTTTGTTTGCACAATGAATTCTCTTGAATATTTTCTTGCTCGTGTGTTCTCTATTTTGCTTCTTCAGAGGAAGGTCTTCTTATAGCTTTGTCTTGACCTTTTGATTTCAAAACAATGGGAAAACTTTTCCGTTTAGACACATTCAAATATTCGTTAGGCACAAAATCATTTGCCTGTTCTTCTCCGTTGTGCATTTGTCTTTTCAGAATGAGGAGGTAGTAGCAGCTTGAATGGTAGCAGACTAATTTTACTTTTATGGCCGACAAGCATTTTGCTCTACGTGATTCTTTGCTCGACATGGTTTTCTTTGTACGACGTTCGTACCTTCTTTTGTCTTATGTGAAAAAGATATTTCCTTATAACCAATTAGACTTTTGCATAAGAGAGAGCCATGTCATCTGCAAAATGAAGTTAGTGGACGCACAGGCATATATAAAAAGTTTACGCACAATTTATATAGACATTTGGACGCACAAGTAGTGTAGACAATTAGACGCACAATATGTATAAACAGTTGGACGCAAAAACAATGTAAACAATTGGACGCACAATATAGACAATTGGACGCACAATACTATATGATCATGTTTTGTATGTAAACCTTTACCACTATAGTCCAACAGATTATTTGGACGAACCATGCAGTTTCTTTGGACGAAGATATTGCAGTGAGCTTTTTGTCCTTTAAGAGTTAGGTGAAACTTTGGTTTTGGAGAACTATCTGAAGTCAGAAACATACAAAGGCCTTTTGACCTTATGGATTAGCATAAACTTGATTTTGAGTAAATTCAACAATCATATAATAATTTTGTTAATCATTAAAACTTTTAGGGGTCATTAGCCATTACTGTTTTGGTTCTAACACCTTCTTCACATATAGGGCATGGTTTATGCCCCTTAACATTGTACCCACACAAGTTCCCGTAAGCTGGAAAGTCACTGATGGTGCAAAATAACATGCCACGCATCTTGAAAGTCTCGTGAGAATACCCATCAACTACATCAACACCTTCCACCCACTACTTTTTAAAGTCTTCAATCAAGGGACTTAGATAAACATCTAAGTCATTTCCTGGTTGTTTTGGGACCAAAATCATCATAGATAGCATCATGTATTTGCGCTTCATGCACAACCAAGGAGGTAGGTTGTAAATTACCAACAGAACAAGCCATGAACTCTGAATACTACTTAAGTTACCATATGGATTCATATCATCCGTAGCAAGTCCAAGCCTAATGTTTCTTGGCTCATTAGCGAAATCCGGAAACAAAGTATCAATTCTCTTCCATTGCAGTGAATCAGCCGGATGACGAAGTCGTCTATCACATTTCCTCTTGTCTGCATGTCATCTAATGTTCTTTGCGTCTTTTACATTAGCGAACAATCGCTTGAACTTTGGAATTATTGCAAGATAGCACAACACCTTCGTAGGAGGACCCTGTTTTTTCTACATCACAACTAGAATCATCACCATCCTATACTTTGTAGCGTGATATCCCACATGTAGGGCAGTCGGGCATCTCTTCATAACCATCCATGTACAATGTGAAATCATTGCAGCATACGTGTATCTTCTTATACTCCATACCCATAGGACACGGTTCCTTCTTTGCCTCATAGTTACGGTCCGACAGTGTGTTGCCTTCAGAAAGCATTTCTTTCATCAACTCAAGCAATTCGGTAAAGCTTTTATCACTTAACTCATTTCTCGCCTTCACACTAAAAAAATTTAACACCGACGCAACCGTGTATAAGTAGTGCACCTTAGATACAAAGGCTTATCCGCATCACTGCACAAATTATCATACACATGTGCTCGATGAAAAGACTCTTGTCCAATATCACGGATCATGTCCTCTAGTCGATCATCCTCCATATCTCTGTCAACTTCCTCATTTTGGGACACACTTGGCTTGTTATTTAACAAGACATCACCATGCCATATTCATCTTGTATAACTCAATCAAATCCTGTTACAAATAAGATGAGTATGTATATCTTTAACATCACATTTCCTTATATTCAAGCATTTGACACAAGGACAACAAAACTTTCTATTACTATCAAAAAAAAAAAAATTGAGCAAATTCTATAAACTCTTCCACTTCCTTCCGATAGTTGTCACCTGTATGTTTACTAACCATCCAACTATGATCCATAACCAGATAGGTTCTGTAGATATACACACATAAATCCAATATAAGCACAATAGAGGGAGATTGGAAAAGCACTAATATTTGATCCCTATAAACCAAGACAATTTCATGGCAATATTGTCCTAAACATAACCTAACCTACCCTTAAGCTCAAGACAAAACCTAACCTTTAATACCCTAATAACCTAACCTATATATCCAAATTTAACAAGGTTTTTGGTCAAGCAGCAAGTCAAGGTACTGCATTCTTTCTTCGCTATTTCATGATTGTTATTATTATTTGCATCCAGGTGCCACAAAGATGTACCAACATTTGAAAAAGATGTTCTGGTGGAATGGAATGAAGAAAGAAGTTGCAGATTATGTGTTATCGTGCTTGACATGCCAAAAGGCGAAGATCGAACATCAGAAGCCTGGCGGATTACTATAGTCACTGGATATCCCGGAATGGAAATGGGACGGGATTGCGATGGATTTTGTAACCAGGTTACAAGAACTCAGAAAAGGCATGATGCCATATGGGTGATCATTGATAGGCTGATGAAATGTGCCCATTTCCTGCCTATTGGTGAAAGTTACTCATTGGAGAGGTTGACACAGATCTATATCAGAGAAATAGTAAGGTTACATGGAGTGCCTGCCGGCATCATATCTGACAGAGATCCCAGGTTCACATCAAGATTTTGGAAATAGTAAGGTTACATGGAGTGCCTGCCGGCATCATATCTGACAGAGATCCCTGGTTCACATCAAGATTTTGGAAGCAATTGCATAGTGCATTAGGGACCAAGCTGAGATTGAGTTCAGCTTACCATCCCCAGACAGATGGACAGTCAGAGAGGATAACCCAATCATTGGAATATGTGTTGAGAGCTTGTGTACATGAACGTATGGGGAGTTGGGACAATGCCTTACCACTGATCGAGTTTACATATAACAACAGTTTCCATGCGAGTATTGGTATGGCACCGTTTGAAGCTTTATATGGTAGGAAATGTAGAACACCGTTGTGCTGGTATGAAACGAGAGAAAGTCAGATACTCGGTCCAGACATGATTCAACAGACAACGGAACAAGTGAAGATAATCCGGGAAATGATGAAGATAGCTCAAGACAGGCAGAAAAGTTACAGGGATAAAAGAAGAAAGCCTTTGGAATTCCAAGAGGGAGACAACGTCTTTATAAGAGTTACACCTAGAACAGGTTTTGGCAGAGCTATCAAGTCTAGGAAGCTCACTCCAAGGTTTATTGGGCCATTCCAAATTCTTCATCGAATTGGTCCAGTTGCATATCAGGTTGCCTTACCTCCAAATCTGTCAAACCTTCACGATGTTTTCCGTTTGTCACAACTCAGAAAATACTATTCTGATCCTTCTCATATCATCAAACCAAAGTCCATACAGCTAAGAGAAAATCTAGAGTATAAAGCCTTACCAGTGAAAATAGTGGATCGAAGGATTAAAGAACTCTGTGGTAAGCACATTCCTCTAGTGAAGGTGGTGTGGGATGAAGTTACCGCAGATGCCACTTGGGAAAGAGAAGAAGATATGCAGCAACAGTATCCAAATCTCTTCTAAAAGGTACGTCGAATTTCGAGGATGAAATTCTTTTTAAGGGGGGTAGTAATGTAACATCTTAATTTTCGCATCGGTAAAGTATAATGGCAAAGTTGTAAATATCAAGATATTTTGGAGAAGTAACCATGACATGGATGACTCATGGTGGTGAGTCATGGTGGAATAATCATGATAGTGATGAGTCATGGTGATGACTCATCCACTGACTCATCACACTCAAGAACCGGGTGTCTCGTCTAGTGTTTGATTTTAGCTCTACATGTCCACTTTTGAACACAACACAGATATATTCTTACTCTACATTACTGGTAGAGAATTATGGTTAAGGTTTGAGTTGACGACTCAAACGAAACCCGGTCCGCATACGAGACTACGGGAACCGGTAACGGATAAGCATAAGATCGCTTTCAAGGGACACCTCACCTTATCCTATCTCTAAAGTCATGATTACATGGGTATGATGGCCAAGGGTGAGTCACATAGGTGACTCACCGTAGTAATGATTAGGGTGTTGAAATTACAATTTTGCCCCTATATGAAATGACCTTTTTGCCCTTAAATAATTTCTATAGAATCCTTACCCTTCCTTCACATATACTCCATGCCATCCATATATGTAATTACTATCTCATATTTCTTTCTCCTTCACTTTATTCTTTAAGTTCAAGTGTTGAAGTTTCTATTACAACTTTTGGTGAAATTCCAATTTGCTCTTAAAAGAAATGATCATGCTCACCTTGAAAGTGGTATATAAGGACTCTTATCCTCTTTTCTTCTCTCTTTTCACGCCATCCCTCTCTCCTCACTCTCTATCTTTTTTTTCTTCATCACCTTCAAGTCTTCATCATCTTCAAGCTTCTCTACTCTAATTTCTTCAAGGATTTTCCATAAACTTTGCTAAGCAAAGTTGTTCATCTTGATCTTCTCTATCATCGAAGAGGTATAAATCTCATCTTTAAGCTCTTGATCTTCATTTTTATCCATGGAAGCTCTATGTGTTCATGTGTGTTCTTGAACTTCCAAAATTCATGAAAAATTGTAGAAAAATCATATTGATGTCAAGCCAATTTTCTTGATCTAGATTCGATGTTTTCTATCATAATCCTAAGAATTTGTACTCATAAGAGCTCTCTAACCCCTAGAGTTATGGAGTGGCCGAATTCCCTATGTTGTGGAATCATGAAGTTTTGTTTCAATGTTTGGTAAAATAGTGTTGATTTGATCCTATTACACTTATATGTCTTTGAATCGTCAAACAATTGAATTAAAAACCTTTCCTAGCTTCATATAACAAAAGTGGGCCGAAACCCTACTTGTCCCAAATCAAGAGTTATGTTTCAAATTCTTGAATTCCATGACTTACAGGAGTGTCTTCTATGCTTAAGGATAATAGATCAAAGAGTTTGTAAAATTTTAACATTTCTAGCATTTTCCTAGTTATGGGGTCGAACCCCAGTTCCTTAGGACTAGGTGTGTTTTGTTTGATTTTACTAATTGTGATTATGATTTGTGATGAAGGATAAGACCGTGTTTCATCGTTCTCAAGCGTACATGGATACCGGTGGTGGAATGTGGCTGCGGCCGTGAACAAGTGTTCGTGGGTTCGTGAGAGTTACTAGATTACTCTAAGGTGGGGAGAAGGATTTACACACATTGGGGAGGCAAGAGTAGCTTATATAGCTTACTTGCATATTTTTTATGGTGTAGGGGAACCCTAAACCCTACGTAAGGTTGAGCCCGGACAAAGTACCTAGACCCTAGGTGTAGGTATCTTTGGGCTATCACCATTAAAGATACACCCTAGGCTAGATGACTATGGTTGGATGAATGATTGGAATGTTTGGTATAATAGTGATGATGTGCTCTAGATGAATTACCTGTGAATAAATGCTTGATGTGCTATATGTGAGTTAATTGTGAGTATGTGTTCTACATGCTTTATGTGTTGTTAAGCTTAGATTGACATGCTCAACATGATGTTATATGTTGAGTTGGTATGTTGAGAATGACATGTTCAATATGATGTTATATGTTGAGTTGGTATGTTGAGGTATTAACTATCATGTATGCATGCTTATTGAATGATGATGATAGCATGTGGTATATCGATATGGTTATTGTTTTATTGAGCAAGAACATGATAGATTGTTGTATGGCCTTGAGATGCGTGTATGTATGAGAACATGGAGGTTGAGATTGTTAAAGGCTTTGATCCATTGTGGATGTTTGAGCTGATAGTCAAGATTTGAGATTGTGGTTAGAGCTTGAAGCTCATAACTTATAACAGTGGAGCTTGGAGCTCATATGATTACAGTGGAGCTTGGAGCTCATATGGTACATTTGGAGCTTAGAGCTCGTGTTGCTAAGAGCAAGTTTGCATGTGTTACGACATCAGCTCAAAAGAGATGGTTGACATGCATAGCATATGCATATTCATGTGCCAAGTGGCGAGCCGTGTGGAATGGCACACGCGAGGTTGGTGCACCGAGTGCAGGTGCGGAAAACGGAAGGGAAAGTCTGTGTGACCTAGGGGATATATTGGACACATGTGTACCCACATGAGACCGGTATGGTAGCTCCTATCGTGTCGTGGTGGTCCTGGGCATGTCCTACTATCCCGACTGGACCCTGAGTCTTTCCAGTTGCTGGTAGATCTTCCGAGAAGGCTCAGATAACCCTCTCTGTCGGGGACAGTTGAGCGGTGATGCACTCTTATGGGTCACTGCGAGCGGAACGGATTACCGGGACAAACCAACTTATGGTCGGATGTGCGGACGAGATGTGCCCTTAAAAGGGTGATTAGTACCGGCCGGCATGCATGTAGGAAAGAGATACATATAGTATAAGTGTTGACTTGAGAGATGGTTGTTTTTGCTATATAATCTACATTGCATTGTCCCTATTATATATGTGTTGTATATCTTATCTCTCTGTTCTTTTTGTATGTATGTACATGTTCGACTTCTACAAGCAGACAAAGAGCCAGCAGAAAACCCTGATGGATTCGAGATTGCGGGTTTATCACAGGGTAGCTCGAGGTATCCTAACCACTGAGAGTGAGATGCCAGCCAGTGCGTCTCTAGGACTATATGGGAAGGTTTTTATGTATTTTGAGAGTTGGTTGGGAGAGAGTATTGGTGAGCTTTGAGAGTTTCTTCTTTTGAAATCTTTAGATGTATTTTGGTTTTCAGTTTTCTTTAACATACCTTTATAGCCCTCCCGATGGGGCCATCATGCATACACTGGTTACTTCTATGTGTATATATATATATATATATATATATATATATATATATATATATATATATGTGGTTTGGTTTATCCTGCTATGTATACTCTGATATTATGTGTCTTTTATGAATATTATCATTTGAGAATGATCTGAAACTAATGGGATTATCCTACGCAAGTGGGGTCGTCTCATCATCCACACCACTCATTAAGGAAAACATCAACTCTAGAGGTCTTTCTAATAATGGAAGTTGTACTTTTCCCTTTTGACAGCATATTGAAAAATCTACATTATTGTTTATCTTAGTCATTTCAGCTCTTTCTTCAAACCATACTTCAGCACTGCAATAAGAACATTGAATCGATGGTTGTCCAAAGTTGACACATACTGTAAGACATGTTATTATATAATATAAGTTTGACGTGAATTTAAACTTAAAGCCGCTCAAAAGTGTTAATTATTTATATATTTATAGATTGCACCTTGGCTTTCTGCATTTGACTACAATTCAGACAGAAACTAAGATGTTGTCTCTTTGTCGGACAGATTAGCAATTTTTAAAGTATTAAAAGGTTAATCTTAGTCAAGATTAGTATTCAGGCAGTTATATATCACATAACATAAGTGATATTGAGCATACTGACCTGAGCTAGAACCACTGGCCGTGTTATACTGGTGAACAATATGCTGGTCAAAATTCAATCTAGTTGTACCAATTGAGTGCAATACATTGGCCGATTGTTTGACAGATTTCCCACGACAATAGCGAAAGGAAGGATTCAATACCTCTGAAAATACAGAAGAAGAACTTGCACTTGAGTCATGGACATTAAAGCTTCTTCTTGGATCATTAGACCTCGCATTAGAACTTCCTGATTTCAGAAATTAGACATTAGTCATAGGCAAAAATAATAATATAAATAACATAAGACTAAAATCCAAATACTACAATAAAAAACAGCGCATTTACCAGGGGAAGATGCTGTCAAGGGTAAGGGCTTGGCATTTGTAGCATTGAGAACTGAAGAAATTGGAGATTGTAAATCTGCATCAGAGGTCCTTGATTTTTTACCCATGGTGGTGTTTGTGACATTAGACCTAGCTAGGATTACAATTTTGTATAGTATCACCAGTTGGTATATTTCCTGCTGTGTCAAAAATTCCATTAAGTAAGAAATGTTTTATGACAGTGGTATTGGAAGATGATTAATTACATATAAACTTTGACATCCAAAATAATGCATTTACCAAGAAACAATGGTGTAAATGGAATTCTGTTTGGGTGTGTAGTGTTCAACAGTCAAGAAATAGGAGATTGAAAATCTCCATTTCCTGTACTTCCATTTTTAAAAACATTGGTGGTTGTGACATTAGACAATAGATTAAAACTTCATGTAGCATCAACAGTTGGTATTTTTCCTAATTACAGAAAATAATCATATCTATTTTACATAATATGTTACTTTTTTTCATATTGAAAGATACAAAACACAAAACAAACCTTACATGTACATGTGCATGCAAAAGGTATTTACCAGAACATAATGGTGAAAATGGTATCCTCGGTGATCTTCTTGAGTATTCATTTGAAGCATTAAGTGATGAGTCTGTTGGCATGATATTCTCGTCTGAAATAGGTAGAAAACTTAAGTCAAATGAATTAGTTAAAGTGCAATGAACATGGTTGCTTACAAAGGTGAGTCTGTAGAACTGAAAAATTGAACTCAAACCTATAATGGGTGCATTTTCGTGTCCTTACTTTTGCCTCATAATCATCTTCCTTTTCATCCTTGAAAGTTTCGAATTCATAGGTTCCATTCTGGAGGAATGGTGTTGTTTCAACAGGAAGGACCATATACTACAACACAATGAAAAGAGCTCTTCAGAAAGGGCTGACTTTTAACGCAAATGGTAACTATCTTGTTTGGCCTTTCATGCGAAGTACATATGACAGCTGAGATATTCTTTTGCTATGTTAATGTTTTATGTTTTATTTTCTTAGACTCATTGTCCAAAGGCAGCAGAAGTGGTTTGGTGTTATATATTATATATTTTTATATTACTCTTTAGTATCTATCATCTATCATACTTTCCATTTGCTTTATTTGGATAGATGATCTTAAGTTGACCTACATCCGTATGACCTTCTTTATTCCATTAAAAATTATTTCATTCCAATTGTTGCTCGACAATGACCTCTCATATAACGAAAATAGATAAAATAAGGCATCTATGGTTAAAGTTCTACCCATACAGTCCATAATGCAATTAGAAATTGGATAAATTGTAAAAAAATCATAGAGACAGACAAATGTATTTCACATTGACATTGTTTGCTTTAACATTAGAGATTTCAAATATGCAATTATATTCTCAAAAAGGGGTTATCTTGTAACGCCCCGATTTTCACGTTTTCTAATTTTTCAGTATTTTAACGTCTTTATTTTATTCGAGGTCTTAGGAATGGAAATAAAATATTCCGAGACCATAGTCATGCTCGACGATATCATAGGAAGCTACGATTAAGTTTTGAGTCAAAAACTCAAACGGAGTCCGGTCTGCGTTTTTACACTAACAGTATGATTTTACTGCTCAGAAGACTTCAGATGGACCCGTGAACGAGACAGTAAGTCTTAGAATTCGATTATCTACGTTTTGGTTAAATTTCGTAAAAATTTCAGAAAAATAACTTCCTGACCTTCGTTCGGGCGGAATTCTCAATCGGTTGACGAACGGAGCCACATATGGACTTATCGAGACTTGCCAACCGATAATCTTGATATCACAACATCCCAGGACACTTGGGAGAGTATGCCAGAGTCGTCATGACGATCGGGAAAAATCTAGACGCGAAATGACCAAAATGCCCCTAACCTTAGTCTTTTGCAGTTTTACCATTTTACCCTTTTGGCAAATGACCTTTTTGCCCTTAAGTGACTTGTTTTAAGGCTGAACTCAGCCCCTCACACTCTCATTTTCGCACAGCCCTCTCAAAAATAGAAGAACACCATAGTTGCTCTTGAAGAAACACCATTGTTACTCTTGAAGCTCCTTGATTTCTTGTTAGAATCACTTGATTCCTTGAGCAATCTTCCTTCATTTCAAGGTAAGATCACTTCTATGATCTCTTAGCTTCTTGAATATCTCTTTATTTCAAGATCAAGATCCATTTTCATGAAAATTATTTCTTAGATCCAAAACTTTGAAAATCCATAGGAAATTGTAGAAAAATCATTTTGATGTGAGACCAATTTCTTTGAACTCACCTCATCATTCTCTATCTAAACCCTAGAGCTTATGATTCAACTCTCATCATAGCTCAAAAAGCACATTAGGGCCGAACCCTTCTTGATGACGATGAATAGTGTTTTCATCAATTTTTGATTTCTAACACTTGATTTCATTCCTAGCTTTCCTAATGCCATTGAATCCATGAAATGGAAAACCAAAACCAATTCCTAACCTTTTAACCTAGGATGGCCGAAATCCTCTTTGTTATGATTGTTGAGTTTGGTTTGATTGTTGTTTAATGTTTGATTGTTTGGTTGTTTGTAGTTGGTGACAACTAACAGGAGGTTCACAAACCGATCAACCGACTTTGATCCGGGAATCTGCTCTTCAACAGGTATGGGGAGAAGAACCTCATCACACCAAGATGGTGGTGGTGAAGATGGTTGTTTACTTTATGTGTGGGTGAAACCCTTTAGTTTGGGTTCACTTTTAATTGTTATGTTTTGTTAAGTTCTCTTCAAGAACAAGGTTGTCTTGATGAGTGTATGCTTTAGTATGTTGTAGTGTGCTTTAGCATATGTTGATGATGATATGATTAAATAAAAATCATTTTCATGTATGTTGGAAAACCTACTTTGATCACTAGATCAAGTATGGACTTTTATGCTTGGTCATGAGACTATGATGTGTGATGGACTTGTATGTTTTGGTTATGATGTAATAAGATGTAATTGTGGTTTGTCATAATTGGTGTGAGCTTTTGAGCTATATTTGCTATGTTGGTGAAGCAAAGTCTCATGTGTTGTAGTAGGCTTTTGAGCTATATTTTCATTGGTGGCCTTAGTAAGAGGAAATATAAGAACATGTGTTGTTCTTGATCTAGCAAGGTTTTGAAGTAAGAAAAACATGATTTCATAACCTATGTTTTCAAAGAGAAACAAAAGTGATTTTGATCCAAAGATCAAATGAAGTTTTAACCTTTTAAGTGTGTCACCAAAGTGGAAAATGTCTTTTCTTTAGCCATAGGTTTGTTAATCAAACTAAGTGTTTCAAAAGAGAATTAATGAAGAAGTTAAGGAAAAGTGAAAACAGGGCACTCGCCCAGCGAACCCCGTCTCGCCTCGCGAGACAGAGGGAAGATAAGGCATTCGCCAGGCGAACATTGCCTCGCCTCGCGAGACAGTGGACTAGCCGAGCAGCAAAGATGCAGCTTCTCTGCCTCGCGTAGCGAAGTAGTTCTCGCCCCGCGAACCGCCTAAGCAGTGAAGAATTGTAGCTCTGCCTCGCGACGCGAGACAATTATCGCCTCGCGATGCAGAAGGTCGGTTTGAAATACAGTTCTCTGCCTCGCGACGCGAGACAATATTCGCCTCGCGATACAGAGGATTTGTATAAGGAGCAAATATAACTCTCAGCCTCGCGACGCGAAACTTCTGTTCGCCCCTCGAGAAAGGAATCACTACCTTAATTTAGCTAAGCGAATGTATTCTCGCTAAGCGAATTTCATGTTTTAGAAAATGCTAGAAGTGAAGTAAGTAGTTCAAATGTTGTTTCAAATCAAATGAGTTTTCAATCGTAAAAGTTGTTTGGTTTACAAAAAGAGTTTTCTAACTCAATCGTAAAGTTTTACGCGTGAAAAACCTAAGTTAAATAATTAACTTAGAGTTGAAGACAAGGGTTAATTAAGTATGGTATGTGGTGGAACAAGACCATGTACTATACCATTGATGACTTAGTACATCAATGAGTTCATAAGACTTAAGTGAAATCAACACTTGTTTCCTTAATTGAAAAACAAGGGATTAATACCTTAGAAAGGCTTAAAGACTTATCTAAGAGGATTCTCAATCCTTATTTATAATGCTTAGGACTTGAGACATAATTCATAAGACGTAAACACAAACACGAAACGTTTTGGTTTTCGAAACAGTTGTTCGATGACGGACCGATAATTCGGATCTAGGTTAATCGTTCAATTGTTTCCGTCTTGTGATAACTGGAATGAGAGAGATCCTGAGACTATGCAGGTATGGGACTGTATAGCTAAGGGAAGGCATATAAGAATTGATTGGTACTACCCATATCAACAAGATTTATCTTCTTTTCGGGAGCTTCGAACATAAGTACTTTATAGTTAAGCGTGCTTGACTTAGAGTAATTATGGGATGGGTGACCTTCTGGGAAGTTTCCTAGAAAGCGTGTGAGTGAGGACAAAACACGCTGAAAAGACTTGTGTTGGTTTGTGGGGACAGTCAGCGATTCTGAAAGTAGTCTGGATCATTCCAAAGGAATCACGAGATATTTATCCGATGGATAATTGTTTTATCCGATGGATAAATGTTTTATAAAACAAAGATGTGTGTAGTTTCTAAGGAAAAGAACCTTAGTGAACCTTGAGGTCTATCCAATGGATAGACAATGCTTTATCGCATCTGCTTTGTGTAAGCATTGGCATTTCATGTGCATAGTTGTAAGGCCTTGAGCCTAGGAGTTGAGCTTACACCTTGATGCGGGTGCGAATCTTACGGTGACGATCTTCAATGGTCTTTTTGGAGGTATCAGGGTTGGAAGGGCTGACATGTGACCAGTTGGTGATTCTTCTGTGTCGTGGCGAATCCGTGCAATACACTGATATCCTCTACTAGATGCCGTACTTTTCATGTTTGGTCGAGAGTGTTACCGTAAAGTCAGATACGTGCACGTTACGAATGCTGTAGCATCTTGCTCATGGCTGGCAGAAACCGGAACATGTCCTCCCATTCACTCTCTCCGAATGTTTTGTTAGCTCCATGGAGTAGGGGTCAGAGTAGTACCCAGTGACATTGACATTGAGTCATATACATTGCATTGCATTGCATGGCTATTGATGTCTACATTTACTGCTATACATCACTATATTGTTAAGAATGCCTTATATTATGCTGTTAAATGTTTAGCACGATATTATGTTGATGACTGCTTAACATGATTTGTACTGAGAACCTTTGTAAGCATGTTGGGTACGTTGTTACCCGGTGAGTCGTCCCGTTTTTGCTACTGCTGTTTTGTTGTGTTGATGAACGGGAATCTCACCCATATCTGTATGTTTTCTGCTGGTACTTGCTGTTGATGCTTGAACAGATGGACGCGATGATGGTTCGGTTCTGCAGTCCCTTTGAGTTCGGAGGTGGACTCTTTTGCTGTTTTAGTTTTGTTGTCGGCCAGACTATATCAGTTTTTGTAGTACCTTTTGGGAGCTATGACTCCTAGTACTTATTGTATTTTCTTATGTCAGTCATACATTAGACTTATGTCTGTATACAGTAATGTTGATGTTTCTGTTTTTTTTTTCTGTTTCTGTATTTATAATACTGTATGTATGTCCTAGTAATGCATGGTGAACCTAAGTTCACTTATTAGTATTATTTATTACCTTTACTAATCCCATTACATCTTTCTGAAAAGAAAAGAAAAAGAAAAATCGTATTTTTCCGCATTAATAAATATTTTCGGCCTTATAAACGTTCGGGAATGTGACACTCGGGAAAGGGTGTTGCATATCTCACCCCAAGTATTTGCATCATTCAAAACATTCAGCAGTGAACCATCACAATAAAATATCAAAATACCAAAAGCTAAAAACCGGTGCTTATAATCTTAGTTTCTATAGGCCTTTTGCTGAAAAGATTGTCTACCAAAGAGGGTTTTGATACATTCATAACCTCTATAAATAACAAACATTTAATCTAAACCCCTACATAGCTAACAAAAACTATATTTGCCGTTTCACAGTGAAACCAAAAAAGAAGCTCATCTCTTCCTCTGAGTCCTTGTGAAGCAGTGAAAGCCTTCCACCCTTCCCCTATCTTAATTGTATTCCTTGGGATAATGCGATAAAAGATGTTACAATTGGTGTACTTGTTATTCGGCCCAATCAGATGCAGGGCTTGCAATCCTCCTTCACTGATAGTCATCAGAGGGGTGAACATTTAAAAGGTGCTTCACTGATAGTCATCAGACGGGTAAACATTTAAAAGATTCTTCACTGTTACTAATCAGAAGGGTGAACATTTACAAGGTCCTTCACTGATAGTCATCAGACGGATGAACATTTAAAAGGTTCCTCACTGTTACTCATCAGACAGGTGAACATTTAAAAGGTTCTTCACTGATAGTCATCAGACGGGTGAACATTTAAAAGGTTCTTCACTGATAGTCATCAGAAGGGTATGGTCCTTCACTGATAGTCATCAGACAGGTGAACATTTAAAAGGTTCTTCACTGATAGTCATCGGATGGGTGAACATTTAAAAGGTTCTTCACTGATAGTCATCAGAAGGGTATGGTCCTTCACTGATAGTCATCAGACAGGGGATCATTTAAAAGGTTCTTCACTGATACCCATCATACGGGTTATCATTTAAAAGGTTCTTCACTGGTACTCATCAGACGGGTGATAATTTAAGAGGTCCTTCAATGATACTCATCAGACGGGTGATCATTTAAAAGGTCCTTCACTGATACTGATCAGAAGGGTGATCATTTAAAAGGTCATTCACTGACAGTCATCAGAAGGGTGATCATTTAAAAGGTTCTTCACTGATACTCATCAGACGGGTAAACATTTAAAAGATCCTTCACTGATACTCATCAGATGGGTGATCATTTAAAAGATCCTTCACTGATACTCATCAGACAGGTGAACATTATACTTATCAGACGGGTTATTATTTAAAAGGTTCTTCACTGATACTCATCAGACGGGTGAACATTTAAAAGGTTCTTCACTGATAGTCATCAGACGGGTTAACATTTAAAAGGTCCTTCACTGATAATCATCAGAGGGGTATGGTCCTTCACTGATACTCATCAAAAGGGTAATCATTTACATAGTCCTTCACTGATAGACATCAGATGGGTGCCATAAACATCATTTGCATAAGTTTTTCCAAAACCTTATCGTCCATATGCACCATTTGCATAGAGAATGGTACATCTGGTTTATTGAGAACCTTCCATAGTCTAATGACCTTTGCCACAATTGTCCAAGTCTCCTTTGCAGGAGTGATTCATGAAAGTAAAGACACAATATATATAGTCAAACGTAAACCCTAATTGAATTGAAAATAAGGGCTTAAATTTGAGTTTGAATTGAAAAAGGCAACCTATAACTGACCGCGTTGGGGGATGATAAAGGTGGACTTGGAATAGGTTAGCATAGTCTTTGCTATATAACTCTGACCCAGAAATGGGTGAGAACCAAAATAATCACCAATAAGGAAGTTTATAACCTGTAACAAAGAAACTATCCAAAATATTATGCATAGAAATAGAAGATACAGGAAGTACATTAAAGAAATTTCATGTCTAAGAGTAACAGGTTGTAGCTAAATTGCTATGAGGAAAAATCATCGGAGAACACAAATTTCACACAATAGGGTGTTTATTACCAAAATCAGTATTGTAATAAGATCTATTCAGCTTAAAAATAGAAGAAAGACGGAGATTGTGCAGCTTTATGCGAAAGGTTTGAGAAGAGTACGGATCCTCTCCAGTCCGGGAAAGAAATGAAGAGGCCAGTCCCTCTAATCGTAGCCGTACACGCGGCGTTAATGAAGATCAACGGCTTAGATTTTAAATTACTCTCATCATAGCGGTACACGTGAGGTCAGAAAGGATTTATTCCCATTAATCATCAAACGGATGAAAGCTTCATTAGACGGGTGAAAGTCATCAGATGGATGAAAGCTTTATTAGACGGGTTAAAGTCATCAGACTGGTGAAAGCTTCATTAGAAGAGTGAACTTTCTGTAGTTCAGACAGGTGAACTTTCCTTAGTTTGGCCGGGTGAACTTTCCCTAGTTCAGACCGGTGAACTTTCCTTAGTTCTAGACGGGTGATAACAAGCTAGAGCTCAGTTCATATTGTCATCAGATGGGTAAACATTTCTTCACTGTGATAGTCACCAGACGGGTGATCATTTCTTCCCAGATAGTCATCAGACGAGTGAACATATAAAAGGTTCTTCACTGATAATCATCAGACGGGTTATCATTTAAAAGGTTCTTCACTAATAGTCATCAGACGGGTGAACATTTAAAAGATCCTTCACTGATAGTCATCAGACGGGTGAACATTTAAAAGGTCCTTCACTGATAGTCATCAGACGGGTGAACATTTAAAAGGTCCTTCACTAGTAGTCATCAGAAGGGTATGGTCCTTCACTAATAGTCAATAGAAAGGTGAACATTTAAAAGATCCTTCACTGATAATCATCAGAAGGGTGATCATTTAAAAGGTCATTCCCTGATAGTCATCAGATGGGTGATCATTTAAAAGGTTCTTCACTGATACTTATCAGACGGGTTATAATTTAAAGGTTCTTCACTGATACTCATTAGACGGTTAATCTTTAAAAGGTTCTTCACTGATAGTCATCAGACGGGTGATCATTTAAAAGTTCATTCACCGATACTCATCAGACGGGTTATCACTTAAAAGGTTCTTCACTGATAGGCATTAGACGGGTGAACATTTAAAAGGTCCTTCACTGATACTCATCGGACGAGTTATCATTTAAAAGGTTCGTCACTGATAGTCATCAGACGGGTGATTATTTAAAAGGTTCTTCACAGATACTCATCAGACGGGTGATCATTTAAAAGGTCCTTCACCGATACTCATCAGACGGGTGATCATTTAAAAGGCTCTTCAGTGATAGTCATCAGACGGGTGAACATTTAAAAGGTCCTTCATTGATAGTCATCAAACGGGTGATCATTTAAAAGGTTCTTCACTGATACTCATCTGACATGTTATCATTTAAAAGGTCATTCATTGATACTCATCAGACGGGTGATCATTTAAAAGGTTCTTCATTGATAGCTATCAGACGTGTGAACATTTTAAAGGTCCTTCACTGATAGTCATCAAACAGGTGATAATTTAAAAGGTCCTTCACGGATAATCATCAGACGGGTGAACATTTAAAAGAAGGGTGAACATTTAAAAGGTCCTTCACTGATAGTTATCAGAAAGGTGATCATTTAAAAGGTCCTTTTAAAAGGTGCTTCACTGATAGTCATCAGACGGGTGATCATTTAAAAGGTCCTTTACTGTTAGTCATCAGACGAGTGAACATTTAAAAGGTCCTTCACTGATTGTCATCAGAAGGGTGATCATTTAAACGGTCCTTCACTGATAGTCATCAGACGGGTGATCATTTAAAAGGTCCTTCACTGATAGTCATCCGAAGGGTGATCATTAAAAAGGTCTTTCACTGATAGTCATCAGACGGGTGAACATTTAAAAGGTCATTCAATGATAGTCATCAGAAGGGTGATCATTTAAAAGGTCCTTCACGGATATTCATCAGAAGGGTGATCATTTAAAAGGTTCTTCACTGTTATGTAAACTATAATTATTGGATGAAATCTTAGGAAGTGTTCAAAATATTTTTATTTATATTTATTTGAACTATACTCATTATTTGCAATTTATTTTAGGGTACAAAATTAGATAATGAATTCTTTATTAAGATAAAAGGCCATCCGGCAAAGCGTATTGCTATTCATTGGAAAAATATATTATGATTAGCTCTTGAAAAACGATAAATTCAACAATTACAATTAATTCCAACAGCAAAAATAAAGTATAGTTAGTTGCAGTTGGATGAATTAACACTTGCATAATATTTATCATGAGTTTTTTCAGTTACATTTCAAACAAACAAAAACTTAAGGCCTTTTAACCCTGTTAACTTGTAATACATTATAAAATCGAAATCCACTTTACACCTTTTTTTTATGTGTTATGTTTTAATCTTATTATTAATTGTTTATGTACATATTATATATATTATGTATATATAAACTAACAAAATAAATAAAACAAATAAACCAATGGCATAACATTGCATATTACATAATAAACCACCTTACATCATCATTGTTCCACAAAAAAAAGTACCTTACATCATAAAACCAGAAAGACCTAATGGAGACCACAAATTAACTTGAACATGAAATTGAAATACATAAAATGAGACCACAAACTTTAAGCATAGATAAGTTGTACGTAGTAACAGCAGCAACACTCACAAAATAGACCTTTTCCAAGCGCGCTGCTCAAAATAAACGTTTTAAACTAATATGTTCCCTAGTCCTTCTCTTGTTTAATCTTCTTCTTCATAAGTTTGAGGGGCATTTCAATGTCAGCAATACCTTCAACCTCTGATCCTGAAACCTTTGCTTTTCTTTTATCAGTTACCAGCTCCCTTTTAAGAGGAGTAAAACCCCCAGCATCCTTTGATAGATCAGCAACATCCCTCTCATCAGTTTGGGACTCCAAATCAACAACAGTAGATGAGAACTTTGGCATCAGATCCTACAAAGACAAACAACAAAAACGTTTAGGTTCAACACCAAATCAGTAAGTTCATTTAATTTCATTTAATTCTGTTACAATAAAACACTAATTAAACATACCTCAGCAAGATCAATAGATGAGCCCTGAATCAATGACTCCCTAGAATTACCCTAATATATATTATATGAACAAACCAGTTAGATATGAAATGAAGAACATAGATAATACCGCCCATTTGAAAAATATTGATCCTACAATGCACTTACAACTGAATTGACAGAAACTTCATGGAACTTGTTCATGATGGAAGGATCATTGCAAATCTTCTTGACACAAAATGATTGCTCAAATTTGGAACTGGAAGCATTCTAGGACTCCACTTTGAAGAGAAAGCTCTTATCCAACAATTCTGATAATTCGTTAGGATAGAATCCACCACCACCACTCTGTAAGACAGAATGAAAATGTTAATTTAAGTACTTAAGTATGACAATATTTTCATTTTACAACAGTAATTATAAATTTAAAATTATAACATTATAACATATAAAATTTCCAGTATAAAATATAATGGAATAAAGGAAGAAAATATAAGTGCAGCATCAGAATAAACCTTCTCATTAAATTCAAGCATATCTTCGCATGATCTGTTGAAGAGAAGTGCAGAATCGCAATCCCAAATGACAAAGGTGACCGAATCAGTAGTGTCAATGACACGCACTTTTATGCGATATCTAGTAAAAGGTTAGAGAAATTATCATAAGTCAGTTGGTATAAATAGATTCATTCCTAATTCATAAGATAAAAGTAATGAAAGAAAAGTATTATATGAGATGAGTGGTGTGGATCAATACCTAGGGACCACCTTCGTTACATGTTTATTGCACTTCTCACAAAGGAACATCTTAGAGTCAGGGTAGACTTTCTTTTTACAAATGCAAGCCGGGTACCACCACTCATCATTATCAATGATATGCTTGACTGTGGCAAAAATCACAAAAGTAGCTTCCTGCATGCATGTATCAGAAGCACTTTAAATATCCTCCAATATAGAAAAAAAAGGATTAAAAAAATTATTGATCTGATAGTGTTAACCTCTTTGAAGTTTTTAAGACGATCAATCGTGTTTTTAGGTGTATTTTCAAGAAACTCATCTGCTGCTCCAACTGTTACAGCTTCATTGATCGGACTCAAACCTTGGGTTGGTGATCCTTGGTTGTTCTCGACCATCCTTGTTTAATACACAGAAACATAGAATAGGATATATTATTTAATACTGAAATAGTCACATTTTTTTTAAGCAAAATAAGGCATGCAAAAGCATCACTGTAAGAAAAGGCATCCCAGCTAGGCTGGCACTCCAATCCCTACCCATCATCTGTTAAAAAATGAACAAATCAAGAAACAAAAAAATATGGAGGGGCATGTACCTGACCCATGATAAAAGATAATCTATTTAAACCTATAAGAAGGAAGAGCAAACCTATTACGATTAAAATCCTCATTAATAAAACTAGGAATAGAATTCCACCATATAGAACCTTGCACACTAAGACCATGAAAAGCTAATTTATCTGCACAAGTGTTACCTTCTCTGTAAATATGAGAAACTAAAAAATTCATCTGTTTAGTAAGCATAATGCAATTCTTCCATCTATTTCTAAGCTTCCAAGGAACTCCTTTATCATTTTTAAATGCAGCAACTACCAGCTGAGAATCGCATTCTAACCATAAGTGATGCCAACCTTTATCAAAAGCAAATTCAATTGCCATCATAGCACCAACCAGCTTTGCATGTAAAGCAAAAGAAACAACTAAATTAGCTGCAAAATAGCCCAGTATGGCTGCTCGATAATCTCTAAACAAACCTCCACAAGCTGACCATCCAGGAGACCCCCTTGAAGCCCCATCTGAATTACATTTAGTCCATGAACACAAAGGAGGAAACCAGTTCACCTGTTTTATTCTAGGGGCATTACAATGATGACCTACAACAGAAAATGTTTTCAAAATTATGAATTCTGACATTGAAAAGGACATATTTCCTGCTGAAAGATTTCTTGTTAATGATACCTCTGCAATAATTCGATTAATAGCTTGATAGCAAGAGATAACCTTATTATCAAACCTGATTTTATTCCTGCAATGCCAAATCATCCAAACCACATTTATGACTCCTACTAGAACAATATCTTGTAATTGAGAGCTCCAATTTTTGCTACAAATGGGTAGTAATGATTTGACAGAAGAGAGATCAATAGAACATTGAAATATGTTACTAAGCCAATGCCATAAATCCTTAGCAAAGGTGCAATAAAGAAATAAATGATCAGATGATTCATAACCCCTGCTGCAAAGGCTACACATAGAGACTATAATACAACCTCTAGACCATAAGTTATCATCTGTTGGCATTCTACCATGCAGCAACCTCCATAAAACAAAAGACTTCGATGGGGGAATGAATTGGTTCCAAAGAATTTTAAACCATGGATCAGTTTGCCTAGCAGGTTTCAAAAACAAATAGGCCTCTTTCAAAGACAACTCACCTGAAGCAGAATGAATCCAGACCAGATGATCCCTTGCAGGAAATTTAGGAATAACAATCATCTCAATGTCTTGAACAAGTGCAGGAATTTTTGAGACCAGAGCAGCTGGAAGAGACCATGAATGGTTAACAATAAAATCACAAACCCGAGACTGCAGATTATGATGTAAATTCAAAGGAATATTCATGGTATTCACAACTGAATCAGAGAGCCATTTTACTGTCCAGAAATTAATATCAGCACCATTCCCTATCTGCCACAAAGAATTGTCGAAAACATTATGCAAACAAGATTTAATAGCTGGCCAAATTGAAGATTTAACATAGTAAGATCTTGGACACATGTTTCTCAAGAATCTAGCCCGTAGAAAACAAGCCCATTGACATTCAGATGTAAGAAACTCCCAACAAAGTTTAAAGGCAGCAGCCTCATTTACAACTCTGATAGGCCTAATGCCCAATCCTCCTTCAGAAAAAGGAGTGCAAACTTTATCCCAAGCTACAGTCACCACTTTCCTTGCATCAATATCACCAGCCCATATAAAATTCCTGAACCATTTGTGAATTGTTTTAATTAGAGAAATAGGCCAAGAGTATACATGAAAGCTATAAATCAAAGAGCTTTGCACAATAGACTTCACAAGCTGCACCCTGCCCATGATACAAAGTAGGGAACCTTTCCAAGTTCCAAGCTTTAATTTAATTCCGTCAGCTATATCCTATAAATGAGAGACTTTTGGCTTTCCTTTAAATATAGGAACCCCCAAGTAATTAAAAGGCAGTGTACCAGCAGAGAATCCTAACATAGAAGACATCATATGCAGCCTTCTTAAAGAGGAGGAACCAGTATAGAACTTACCTTTATCATAGCTGATAATTTGACCCGAAGCCTCACCATAAGCCTTAAATAAAGCCATAATATTCAACAAATTTTGCTTTGATCCTCTGCAAAAGATCATTATGTCATTTGCAAAAAAGACATGACTAGGAACCTTGAATCCCCTTGGCCCTGATAAAAGTTGCATCTTACCACTTTGCATCAATTTAGATAAACCTCTACTAAGCACCTCTTCAACAATACAAAAAAGAAGAGGAGACAAGGGATCTCTTTGTCTATCCCCTCTCTTACAACTAAAGTATCCAACTGAGTGTCCATTAACAGAAAAGGACAACATAGCCGAATGCAAGATAGTTTTAATCCAATTACAGAATTTGTAAAAGACGATAAAACCTTTAACAAAAAATTCCAATCCATTGTGTCAAATGCTTTTTTAATATCTATCTTCAAAGCTATATTACCTCCATAAGCCTTATTCTCCAGGAGGATAATTGCTTCAGAGGTAATACACCCACATACTGCAATATGTCTCCTCTTTATAAAACCTCTTTGGTTTTCATTAATTATCTTTGGAGCTACCACTGATAGACGATCAGCTAACACCTTGGAAATAATCTTTAACTGAAAGTTAGCCATTGCAATTGGCCTATAATTCTCAATTTTGTCTGCACCACTAAACTTAGGAATTAATACAACCAGGTTAGAGTTTAAACCTGGCAAAATCCAATTTTGAACAAAGAACCGAAAGACTGATTTGAATACATCCTCTGCAATGATATCCCAAAAGTGCTGAAAGAAGTATCCCCTAAAACCATCTGGACCAGGAGCACCACAAGCATTCATAGAAAAGGCTGCATTTCTAACTTCCTCTTTTGTTGGCAGATTATCTAGCATTAGATTGTCTTCAAAAGAAACCACGGGTTTGATGACAGAATCAATCAAGTTGTTTGGGGTACCCAGCAGAAACAACGAGAATTGTGGGGGTGTGGTGTGATTGTTAGAACTCTAACACACATAAAGTGTCTTTGGTTCATAAAGCTTGCTTCACCAATTCACTGTGTGTTAAGTCCTATTAATCTAAGTTTGGTTCATAGTCCAAAAGACAACAGATTCGATGCATTTACACCCATGCTGTATACCCAAGAAAATTGTGTTCAATATTTTCTAAAATATTTTTTTTTAACTTTTGAAATATGTGGGGGATTTTTGTGTTATAAGTATTTCAAAAGTATTTTAAAATTATTTTAAATTAAATCTAGTTTTTTAGATTTAATTATTTTGATTAAATTCAATTGATTTATGTTGTTTTCAAATTCAATTTTAAAAATAAAATAAATGTTAGTTAATTATTTGAATTCATTTGGTGATAATAGCAATTTAAACAATGAAATAAAGATTGTTTGATTACCATTTATGTACATGAAAGGTTGTCATTTAATTGTCTAAATTTTTGGAGTTCAAGTACTTTATTGTTTTGCTTTTGTTCTCATTGGAGCATTACTTTTATAACCGCCGCTCATTATTTTTGATAACGTCTCCTTGCTCATTATTTTTATAGCATTGTTATGAAAAGGCTTTATATATATCTTTTAAAGCGATGGTTTTTATGGGGTGATATACTAGCTTTTTCGAGAGACTCTTGTTTTTGCGTGAAATTACTTTCTTGGGTGAACAATGGATTTTTCTCGTAGTTCTGTTACCTGATATTATTCTTAGAACAGCGTGTTGAATCCTGGAGGATTTTCGTCTTAGGCGATAAATCCTTGAGGACAGTGTACCTTCACACGCCTCAGGCTATACTACTGTGTTCATGGTTCGTGATCGATGGTTCTATGTTTGATGCAACCATGTTCGTGAGTTTGTGTTCGTGAGATCGTGACTTGTTCGTGACCATATTTGGCAACTTTGTATTTTATATGGTTATGGTATTATTGTTGACAATAGCTAGCGTCCTATTGAACTCCCCATTATTTGATGTTCTTACACCAAGTGTCTCACGTGCGGAAAAATATGGAGGAATGGTTTCGTTGATGATTCGTTGTGCCAACGCTTACATTTCAGGTTCTAAATTCCTAGTTATATAATTTTATTATTATGTTTATGCTAAGGATTTATTTTTATTATTATTATTGGCATACTTAGATTGCATCATGATGCTCTAATATTCTTAAAAAAAAAATCTGTCTCATGAAAAAAAAAAATTTGCTCACCGTTACATTTTTTTTAAAATAAAAAAAGAGATTGATTTTTCCTGGAAAAACTATTTTCAGATTTTATAATAATGATAGTTTTTTTTGGGTAAATAATAGTTATAGATTTTGTGATTAACTATTTGTTACATAGATATTTTGAGAGAACATGTATATGGTTCTTTCACAAAACTTTTTAAGCTTTTACTTGATAGCTTGATTGCGGAGTTGTTTTATATTTCCTACATATATTATGTCTATGTAATGAACTGTTGACTCCTCTTAGAGCTATGTTTCAGTATCAAGAAAAACTACCAAAAAGCATATAAAATGATTTATTTATGGTCATATGGTTTACACTCTTCTTTTATGCACGGAAATATTGAGCTTATAATATTCTAACAAATTTGGATTTTTATAATGTATGTTTTTATATGTTTAATATATTTGATAAATAATTGATGAAATAACTTTACCATGTGAGCACTTTAGTGTTATTCATTAGCTATTATATTTGCTTTATGAATTGTCAGTTACTGTTGGAAGCATTTGGCATTTGGCATTTCAGGATCATGGCAGCCACGACTAATCTCAGAAATAGGCACAAAGTCATACACACTTGCAAATATGGAAGCATTTGGCATTTTGTCAACATTAGTTTTAAATTGGAAATTTAACTTGTAAGCCAAATGGGAAGTTCCGTAACTTCCACCATTAGAACCAACACCAAAATGTTGAAAACTGTGAATAGAAACCTCAGATAAAAGCTTCTCAAACTTATAGATAAGCGTTCTCCTCATAGATGCATGAATCCTATCTCCCTACATTCAAAAAAAGAAGGAATATAAACAACCATGAACCATATAAAGTAAAAAATTATAAAAACACAACTTAAAATTAAAAAGATAACCATTTAACCATAACCTTGTCATCCAGAAATACCAACTCCATACAGAAAGGTATTTTACTCTTGTTCAGATCAGACACTACGCATAACCATATCACCTTAGCCATGATGATCCAACTCTCCTTCTCGACAGTAATGTCACAAATAGAATCAAACTTGATAGACATCTCTGAAGGAACCTGTTTAAAACACAAGAAGGGGTTGAATTGTGTTTCAGAAGATTTTAAATTCTTTTCACAAGCAGATAATAGTTTTCGCAAGGTTGGACGCTAAAATGATAAGAAGCAAAGAGAGCTCTTCCAAACACCAAGTTGGACGCTAACTTAGTTTGAATAAGATAAAAAAGCAGCGTAAGAAAAGGCAATTCAATCCCAGTTCGTAAGTTAGATAATAAACTAAAGTAAGGGAAAGGGAGAGAAAAGGACACAAAGATATTATCCTGGTTCACTCTTCACCAAAGAGCTACGTCCAGTCCTCTCTACTTGAGAGCTTTATCCACTATAACAAAAAACCTTTTGTTACAAAGTATTCAACATTTCGTCAGGCAGTATTCTCAACCTCTTCAGGTTCTCTAAGTATTCTTTTACAGACAAGCCTCTTCAAGCTCAACCAAACTAAGGTTTTGAAAAGAGTTTGTTCTACTAACTCACTAAATGTAAGAATTCGAAACTAAAGCTTAGACTCTTAAAAACTCTACACAGAGAGTAATGTGAAAATGAGGATCAGAGTAGCTTTGCCAGCTTTGCAAGCTTGAGATATTCTCTTTGATTTCTTGAGCAGATGTTTGCTCTCTTGAAAGATTTTGAATCGCTAAGTGTTGCTTCACTTGTATTTTTTCTCAAGTTCGATTTTTTTTTTTTTTTTTGCAACTTCAAGAGATGGAGGTATATATAGCCTCTTGTCTTTGAGCAGACTTCAGTTTTCAACAGATGGAAAAGGATCCGTTCTGGTGAGCATTGAATGCATTTGATCCGTTGAGTCTGATAGCTTCTGAAGTTTCTGATCAGCAGGATAGACTATCAGGATGATAGCTAAAAGTGGTGCTGACAAATCCTCTGTGTAGAATGAAAGTTGCCTTTTGTTTTTCCAAAAGAAGAAGGTCAACTTCTTTAAGTGACAGCGACATTTAGGCTTACGCTTTACATTTGTACGAATATTACAAAGAATGTTTTGTCCCAAGGATATAAGCCTTTTACAGGGAATAATAAATTCAAATGCTTTTACAAGATATTCGCGCTTGAAATATAAAAGCACTTATTGGACTAGCTATTACAGAAGTAACTGAAAGAGTCTTTGGACTCATGGTTCTATATATTACCGTCCAGTCGTAAACCAAGATTAAATGTTGGACGAGATAAAGTCTTTGGACTATGGATAGTCTTTAGACTCAATTAAGTTTTATCCTACACACTTAATATAAAACGTTAGTCCATAAGAGATCTTTGTTCATCTTAAATTAGCTCTTTGTTAACGTCAAAACTTAAGGGATTATTTGGACCATAATCACTTTGGTTCCAACAATCTCCCCTTTTTGATGATGACAAAACATACTAATTTGATTAAACAAAGAGTCCTAGAGAGCTGAAGGGCTCCCCCTAAGACAAACATTCTAATCATTTAAAGCGTCTAAACATTTAAAGCATATAAGACAGATATAAGCTTTTAAGCATGGAAAGCTAGATATGTTGTAAAAGCAATCAAGATGTATATATTAAATCAACCCATTTTCTCCCCCTTTTTGTCATCAGACAAAAGAGTGAGAAACACATCATAGTCAGTATATTTGAAAACAAATAAAACAAAGCTTTAGGAAGGAGGAGGAGGTTTTGGAATGAAATCTTTGAACATAGCCGCAATTTGCTGAAGGAGCACCGCATTGTTGGCTGCTATAGACCGTTGGACGAACTCTTGAAACTTAGGAGGAATAACTGAGGCGGAGCTCTCAGCTGTGGCCCTGGTTGCGTCCACATCTCTTTGATCAGGAACTACACTAAGAGCCTGAGAAGGAGATGGATCAACAGGATGGATCATTGAGAGAGGGATAGGTTGAGACTTGGACTGAGCTGAGTCTGCAACTTATTCCACTTCCTCAGCATGAGTTTTAGATGAGGGGTCCTCATAGACATTTTAAGGTGTCCCCAGTCTCTTCAGGAATAGTCGGCTTAGGAGGAAGAGGAAGAGGAGCATTAGGATCAATGACAGGTTTAGGTGGAGGTGGCAGCACTTCAAGTATGATCTCAACATCATCATACTTGCTTTCTCTCCATCTGGGAGCAGGTGAAGGCAAAACATCTCTAGGATAAAGAGGTATCCCAAAGATATCGTCTATGATCATGAAGTCTGTCTCAGAGATTCGATATTGTCTTGGATAGATGCGAATCTCTTCTTTCTCCTCAAATGATAGTCCAGATGATGATGCTTCTTGAGAGCATCTCCAGATGTGGTTTTCCCATTAGACCTTAGAATCTGGGTCATATCTGAATTGGGGATCCTTCTTCCAAATGCTTGCTAGAGCCCCAGACTCATCTCTAGGTTTTTGCCAAAACAAGGGATCAAAAGCATTCTTATAAGACAGCGTCCATGACTCAAGCCTTTTACGAAGGTCTTTATTCTTGTTGGGATCTAGAATAGGGATCCTTGGACAAGCTCGAGGTGGAACAACTCCTACTCTTGTGCCAGATGTCCTTGACCAAAATTTCTTTGGAAGGTTGTGATGAATCTTAGCTTCCCGAGTCATGTCACACTCCTTCCGCACGGCATAATAAGGAAGAAAGTCCCGAACATCAGAGTAATCCTTCCATGTTGTTGGGTAGCTTGGAAATCAAGGATGAAGTTGGTTAAGCCAAACATTCGAGCTCTCCTTTCGTACTCAGTTTTGCAGCCTTTCTTGTCTTCATTACGAAGAACAATGTGCCTATTTACATTGTAGTGGCACCATTGGAATGCCTTGTCCTTGATGAGGTTGGGATAGACTTTCCTTGGAGGAAACGTCTTCTTCTCATGGCAGACAACCAAGGGTCCAAGAGCTGTATACATCTCAGTGGCCAGACGTTCAGTTGAAGTGTGTGGGATGGGGTAGTAGCCATGTTCAGGGGGTGGTCCAGAGGTGGGTGGTGTGGGTGGTTGTAGGGCTTTTAGGGTGAGGTTCAGTAGTGGGGGGTGCATGTTCAAGGAATAGGACAGGGAAGTTGCGTTTGACCTCAGCCCAAATTGAGCATTTCTTACTGTGGTTCATTCCTGGGATGCATCTATATTTTCTTTTGTGAAAGATCTGTCTGGGGTAAGGAGCACCATAAGGTTGGAAGGGGTGATCTCCCCAGGGTGTGAACCAGTCTTCGGGTTCATTTGGTGAGGTTAGAGTTTTTGTTTGTGGTAGTTCAGTGGGTGAGGGTGGTAGGGACGGTTCAAAGGACAAGTCCTCAATCTCAGACGATTGGACAATAGAAGAAGTAATAACTGAACTAGAGATAGGTTCAGTATTACCTTTTACCTTTGCTCGAGTGGACCTTGCCCTTGTTGAAATAGGTTTAGGCAGGAGAGCAACAGACGAGGTTTCCAATCTTGGACCTTTGACTACCCTGGAGATGGGTCGATCGTCCTCTTCGTCCTCATCAATGGGAGCTAGAATCAGCTTCCTTTTTCTGGATGGTTGGACGATGAGCTTTGGACGAGAAGGAGGAGTCCTAGCTGTTGGACGAGCTAGCTCAGTGGAGCGTCTAGCAGTGACACGTTGTTCAGACGCTTCTTCAAAGCCTTGCGTCTGAGCTCCTTTTTGTTTTCCTTCATGTTTGGACTTTTAGCAGTCCAACTGCATCATCACCAAGCTTTGCCTGCTAAACTCAGGCTGATGCAATCGTTCAATGCCATGAACACCGTAGTATCTGACTTTTCTTTCTGGAGCCAAGTTCTTTAGTTCATCGTAGACCATATGCTTCTCGAAGATTTTTGAGAGAAGATCAGCATAGATGATTGAAGTATTCTTCCCAGAGCCTTCAATGGCATACTTGAAGAAGGAAAAAAGAAGGTGGGGAAGGTTTATCTGCCTTTCCAGTATCAAATGAACCAGGCAGAATTAGTGAGCCTTTGATACATTGTCCTTCGACCCTGCCTTGTGAAGGATAGACTTGTTCAAGATTTGGTGAAGAACCCTAGCCTTGTCAGTCATTTTTGAGGCTATTCGTTTGTCACCCGAGTTCTTCAACAGACAATCTCTGATAGTGGAAGCATCACCAATCTCTTCCTCCTAGTTATCCTCAACAGTTATTCCAGATTGGGCGCACCCAATCGCATTAGAAATGGTTGCTTCAGATACTATTACTTCATTATCAAGCATTTTGTTTTGAATCTCCCTTCCAGAGATAGTAGGGTTTGTCCAGAACTCCCTAACTAGAGCAGGGTAGATTATCGGAGAACCTTCAAAGAAGCTTGACCATCCAGCAGCATGGATGTTAGAGAAAATGTCAATCCCGTTATCAGCCAGGAATTGTAGATTAAATTTGTACTCGACCACGACATCAGCAGACTGAGCGTTAAAGGATTTTCCTTTACTCTTAGAGGCAGCAGCAGAAGAGGTTGCCATAGTTTCAGAGAAGAGGTCTTGAGAAAAAGGGTTTTTCAGAAAGAGTTTTCCTTTGAAATCGTAAAAAGCATTTTTGGCAAACAAAGAAAACAAAAACTAACTCAGTTAAGGGAATGATAGATAATAGTTCATTTGACAAAGATTGAATTCCATTAATGCATTAGACGAGCAATCAGAAAGTACAATGGACGAGCATATATTGGACATAATGCAAATATTGGACGCATGCATTGGACTCTTAGTCAATCAATGAATGCATGTTCAGATATTTTCTTATAAATGTGAACCTATCTTCGGCTAATGGTTTAGTGAGGATATCTGCCCATTGATGGTCAGTATCAACAAATTGAATATATATTGTTCCTTTTTGCACATAGTCTCTAATAAAATAGTGCTTTATTTCTATATGCTTTGCTCTAGAATGCAGTATGGGGTTCTTTGACAAGTTAATAGCAGCAGTGCTATCACACATGATAGGGATGTTGCTTACAAACACATTGTAGTCTTCCAACTGATGTTTGATCCAAAGCAGTTGTGAATAGCAACTGGCAGCAGCAATGTACTCAGCTTCAGCAGTTGATAGAGCAATTGTGCTTTGCCTTTTGCTTGACCATGAGACAAGGTTAGCACCAATGAAGTGACACCCTCCACTTGTGCTTTTTCTTTCTATTCTGTCTCCAGCATAGTCAGCATCACAGAATCCAACTAATCTGTATTCATCAAATTTCTTATACAAAAGACCCAGATTAGTAGAACCTTTTAGATATCTAAAGATTCTTTTTACTACTGAGAGATGAGACTCTCTTGTATTGAATTGAAAACGAGCACATAAGCAAACATTAAACATGATATCAGGTCTGGACGCTGTTAGATATAAGAGGGAACCAATCATACCTCTATATACCTTTTGGTCTACCTTTTTATCTTTATCATCTTTGTTTAGCACGGACGTTGGATGCATTGGTGTATTCATAGGTTTACAATCGTCCAACTTGAAGCGTTTCAGAAGCTCCTTTGTGTACTTCGTCTGATGAATGTACACTCCGTCTGAAGTTTGCTTTACTTGAAGTCTAAGGAAGAATTTTAGTTCTCCCATCATGCTCATTTCAAATTCCCTTTGCATTAAGTCAGAAAACTCTTGGCAAAGAGATTCATCAATTGCACCAAATATAATATCATCAACGTAAATTTGAGCAACAATAAATTCCTTTTTATTTACTTTTCTAAATAGAGTTGTGTCCACTTTTCCTCTTGAGAAGCCATTCTCCATTAGGAAAGTGCCGAGTCTCTCATACCAAGCTCTAAGAGCTTGTTTGAGTCCATATAAAGCTTTCTTAAGCTTATATACATGCTCAGGACGGTTTTTATCTTCAAAACCGGGTAGTTGAAAAACATATACCTCTTCATTAATTACACCATTTAGGAATGCACTTTTTACATCCATTTGATAAATCATGATGTTATGATGTGCAGCATATGAGAGTAAGATGCGTATAGCTTCTAATCTAGCTACTGGTGCAAAGGTTTCAGTATAATCAATACCTTCCTCTTGTGAGTAGCCTTGAGCAACCAACCTTGCTTTATTCCTTACAACTTTGCCATCTTCGTCTAGCTTGTTGCGATAGACCCACTTGGTTCCAATGACAGACTTATCCTTAGGCAAGGACACCAGCGTCCAAACATCACTTCGTTGAAACTGGTTGAGCTCCTCTTGCATAGCGAGGATCCCGCACTCGTCTAGTAAGGCTTCGTCCACAGACTTTGGTTCCATCTTAGAGATGAAGGCTGAGTCAACTTGCTCTCTGAAGGTTGACCTTGTCCGGACGCTATCATTAGGTTTACCAATGATTTGATCCTCAGGATGATAAGTCCTGAATTGCCACGAACGATGGGTGTTTACAGCTTGCTAAGATGATGAAGCGTCCTGCGTAGCGTTTGATGCCTCGTCTTTGTTGGTTGTTGGACGACCATCTGAATCATTCAGATTCATATCTGCAAAAGATTCATCTAGCTCTGATAATCTCTTATCAGGCTGTTTGTCATCAAATTTAACATGGATGGATTCTTTAACAATCAAAGTTCTAGAGTTATAGACTCTAAAAGCTTTGGACGTTTCAGAGTATCCTAACAATATTCCATTATCTACTTTGGCATCAAACTTTCCTAGTTGATCCTTAGTATTTAAAATAAAGCATTAACATCCGAAGGGGTGGAAATAAGAAATGTTGGGTTAGCGTCCTTTCCACAATTCATAAGGAGTCTTATTCAAGATTGGTCTTATGTATATTCTATTTTGAATGTAGCAAACAGTATTTACAGCTTCAGCCCAGCAGTGCTTAGGGACAGCATCGCCCTAGTCATCTCTTGAAGAGATCGGTTCTTTCTCTCAACAACACCGTTTTGTTGTGGTGTTCTAGGGGCAGAGAAATTGTGGTGAATATCACTTTCATCACAGAACCTTTGAAAAAGCTCATTTTCAAATTCGCCTCCATGATCACTTCTGATCGAGCTGATGAATATGCCTTTTTCATTCTGAACTCGCTTACAGAATACAGAAAAGACCTTGATAGACTCATCCTTGTGAGCAAGGAACTTAACCCATGTCCATCTAGTATAGTCATCTACTATGACCAGTCCATATTTCTTACCACTGACAGAAGCAGTCCTTGTTGGACCAAACAAATCAAGATGCAACAATTCCAGTGGTCTAGAAGTACTAACAATGTTCTTGGACTCAAAAGAGTTCTTAACTTGTTTTCCTTTTTGACATGCGTCACAGAGAGCGTCTGATCTAAACACAATCTTTGGTAAACCTCTTACAAGGTTATACTTGTTTAGTCTAGAGATTAATCTCAGGCTAGCATGACCAAGTCTTTTGTACCAGATCTATCGCTCATCTTCAACAGACACTAGACATGATACACTTTGAGTTAAAATTTCCCCCAAGTTAATCTTATACAGATTATTTTGCCTTTTGGCAGTGAATAAGATGGACCCATCAGGGTTCTTGACTATACATTCACCTTTATTAAAGGAAACAACAGACCCATTGTCACATAATTGACTTATGCTAAGCAAGTTGTGTTTTAATCCTTCAACCAGAAGAACATTATCAATAGAGGGAAGAGGATGCTTACCAATCGTACCTATTCCTACTATCTTTCCCTTCTGGTTGCCTCTAACGGTGACCCATCCACCAGTCTTCTCACGGATTTCTTGGAACATACACCTTTCTCCCGTCATGTGACGTGAGCAACCACTGTTCAAGTACCAGGACTGGGGTCTTTTTTGTTTTGCTAAGCAGATCTGCAATAGGTATTATCATATTCTTAGGTACCCAGATAGACTTGGGTCTCTTTGGGTTAGTTGGTGGTCTTCGTCCATGCATTTTGTTTTTGTTCTTGTAAATGCATTTTAAACAGGTGTGACCACTCTTTCCACAAATCTTACAGTAAGTTTTGGATGCATGCAATTTATTTTCTTTTTGCTTTCCATAGGAATGAAAAGCCTTGTGATATTTGTTGGACCCTGATATTTTCTGAGACGCAATTTGTTTCTCAGAGTCGTAGCCTAGGCCAGACTTATCATGAGGTGATCTAGAGTACCTCAATATCAGGTCTAGCTTCTCTGATCCTCCAACAAGCTTAGATATGCTTTTGGCGAGATCTACCTCTTGTTTTAGTCTAGTTACCTCATGGGATTCGCTGGACTCAGAGGTGAGTTTGTCAGTTAGACTGACATTCTCAGCTTTAAGCTTATTATTCTTTTCAACAAGCTGCTTATTAAGTTTGTTGGACTCTTCCAACTCTTTATTCACTTTTGACAGTTTTCTCTTAAGCATGATGTATTGATGATGCAATAGAGAAGAATCATTTAGCAGTTCATCATATGCTTCTTGAAGAGATTCAGAAACAGATAACATCTTCTGATTCAGCGTCCGAAGAGCTTTTGACCATCAGACAGAGATTTGAGGTAGACTGGCTCCTTGGTCTGAACCGATGTTCCAAAGCGTCCAGCTTCTCCTTAGCTGTTTGGAATCGCGAGACCATGTCCAGTCTTGGATGATCAAGGGCATTGACAAGACACCGGTTAGCATGAGCATTTTGAGAATACCGTCTGATATCATCACTCGTCCAGTCTGCTTCATGTTTGGACGATGTTGATCCGTCCTCAAGGGTAATCGTTGGACGATAATCTCCGTTAGTGAAGACGTCCCACAACTCATAGTCTTGAGCTTGGACGTATATTTGGAAAATTGATTTCCAACGAGGATAGTCTGTTCCCTTGAAGATGGGTGGAACATTCCATCCTCTTTCAGAGTTAGACTCCTGACTTCTTTCTCCGGGAACAACAAGTTATTCATCGTCTGAAGAGTCTTCATCTTGTTTATTGAACCAAAAGCATAAGTTAGCCTCTTCATTTGTTTCTTCTTCTTCTTCTTCTTCAGAAGAGTTCAAGTCCTCCCAAGTTGCCATGAAGTTATTTTTCTTCTTTTTGAAGAACTTCTTCTTGTCCTTTAGCTAAGGGCAATCAGCTTTGAAGTGTCCTGGTTTGTTGCATTCAAAACAGACCAGCTGACTTTTATCTTTGGGTTCAGCATGATCCTTGAAGCTTTTCTTTTGGAATGGCCTCCTTTTCATTCCATTTTTCTTTATCCACATATTCTGAATCTTTCTGGAGATAAAGGATAGCTTGTCATCGTTTGATACATCATCATCAGACTGATCAGCTTCATCACTTGACTCATCAGCTTTTAAAGCTTTTGAGTTGTTGGACCTATGAGCTTTCAGGGCAATCCCTTTGTTCTTCTTTCCAGGATTGTCAAGATCAAGCTCCTGCTCATGAACTTGAAGCTTGAAGCGTCCCAACAAGAACATCTAGAGTCAAAGTAGAGAGATCTTTGGCTTGGGTGATTGCGGTGACAAGAGGTCTCCACTTCTTAGGCAGGCTCCTAAGAATCTTGGTGACATTCTCCTTGGTAGTGTATACCTTTTCAAGCGATTTCAGATTGTTGATGACCGTCTGAAAGCGACCCATCATGTCTAGGATGGACTCTCCTTCAGCCAAGGTGTCCTATATTTGTTTGGCTGATTCACATGCGTGAATCTTCTGAAATTCGTCAAGGCTGAGGGCATACATTAAAGCATATCTTGCCTTATGATTCAGTTCCATTCTAGCCCGTTTAGCATCAGTCCAGTCGTCCTTTGCTTTGTCTGTCCCGTCAGAGTTGAGACAAACGTTAGGACCTTTTGTGATTCTGGTCCAGAGAGCTGAGTTTGTACTGAGGATGAAACTTTTGAATCTTTCCTTCCAGTACAGGTAGTGAGTACCGTTGAAGAACGGCGGCCTCGTCATGGAAGTACCTTCCATAACAGGTTGACTCCCGCTTGGCATACCTGGTCCAGATATATCTGCAGTAGGATCTTTTCCTCTACACGGCAAAGTGCTCAACCCAGAGGCTGAGCTCTGATACCAATTGAAGGAACCTGTTTGAAACACAAGAAGGGGGTTGAATTGTTTTCAGAAGATTTAAAATTCTTTTCGCAAGCAGATAATAGTTTTCGCAAGGTTGGACGCTAAAACGATTAGAAGCAAAAAGAGCTCTTCCAAACACCAAGTTGAACGCTAACTTAGTTTGAATAAGATAAAAAAGCAGCGTAAGAAAAGGCAATTCAATCCCAGTTAGTTAGTTAGATAATAAACTAAAGTAAAGGAAAAGGAGAGAAAAGGACACAAAGATATTATCCTGGTTCACTCTTCACCAAAGAGCTACGTCCAGTCCTCTCTACTTGAGAGCTTTATCCACTATAACAAAAAACCTTTTGTTACAAAGTATTCAACACCTCTTCAGACAGTATTCTCAACCTCTTCAGGTTCTCTAAGTATTCTTTTATAGACAAGCCTCTTCAGGCTCAACCAAACTAAGGTTTTGAAAAGAGTTTGTTCTACTAACTCACTAAATGTGAGAATTCGAAACTAAAGCTTAGACTCTTAAAAACTCTACACAGAGAGTAATGTGAAAATGAGGATCAGAGTAGCTTTGCTAGCTTTGCAAGCTTGAGATATTCTCTTTGATTTCTTGAGCAGATGTTTGCTTGAATCTCTTGAAAGATTTTGAATCGCTAAGTGTTGCTTCACTTGTATTTTTGCTCAAGTTCGGTTTTTTTTTTTTTTTTTTGCATCTTCAAGAGATGGAGGTATATATAGCCACTTGTCTTTGAGCAGACTTCAGTCTTCAACGGATGGAAAAGGATCCGTTCTGATGAGCATTGAATGCATTTGATCCGTTGAATCTGATAGCTTCTGAAGTTTCTGATCAGCAACATAGACTATCAGGATGATACGTAAAAGTGGTGTGACAAATCCTCTGTGTAGAACGAAAGTTGCCTTTTGTTTTTCCAAAAGAAGAAGGTCAACTTCTTTAAGTGACAGAGACATTTTGGCTTATGCTTTACATTTGTACGAATATTACAAAGAATGTTTTGTCCCAAGGATATAAGCCTTTTACAGGGAATAATAAATTCAAATGCTTTTACAAGATATTCGCGCTTGAAATATGAAAGCACTTATTGGACTAGCTATTACAGAAGTAACTGAAAGAGTCTTTGGACTCATGGTTCTAAATATTATCTTCCAGTCGTAAATCAAGATTAAATGTTGGACGAGATAAAATCTTTGGATTATGGATAGTCTTTGGACTCAATTAAGTTTTATCCTGCACACTTAATATAAAACGTTAGTCCATAAGAGATCTTTGTTCATCTTAAATTAGCTCTTTGTTAACGTCAAAACTTAAGGGATTATTTGGACCATACTCGCTTTGGTTCCAACAATCACTCTCAAAAAAAGAAAGGTTATTATCTCAAAAATAAAAGTTAGAAGGTCAGGGTTTGGTGTGAAAGTATAGCAAAAACGCAGGACAATATATAGAGGATTCAAGGAGAACAAAAACATTAAACAAATAAATAAATAAAGAATTAAATATTCCCCCCTTTTTGTCAAAATATTATAAAATAATAGAAAAACTCTAATATCAGAACCCCATTCAACCTTCAACATATCTCAAATCTCAAAATACAACCTTCAACATATCTCAAATCTCAGAATCTCGAAATAATAACTCACAAAAACATGATATACAGGCTAGGATTTTCAAATAATATCTCAAACAACCGTGATATACAAGCTGTGATCTTTAACTGACCTTGCACCAGATAAGAAATACCGTAAAACGAAGTAAAAAGATAGGTTGTTTCCTCCCTCTTCTTTTGTTTATGTGAGCGGAGCAGGGTGTCAGACGAGTAGCTATGCACCATGCTATGACAAACCCTAAAACCAGATTCAGAGAAAAGAGAGCTGGAGAGAGACGATCCTGCTTGGGAAACACCAAAAACCACTGCATAGTTTTGAAATTTTCACAAATGAGGAGAGCAAAACGGATTGCGATTGACTGCAGTTGTGCCTCCCAGCAGTCACTAAAGTCATATCAATGTGCACCGTTTGATTCCTCCTATGCTCCCGATCATGCCATGTCATCTATTATTATTTTACTAAGAAAAGGGAACGTTCTTTTACTTCCCCAAAAGCAGAACTTTGGCGCCATTCTCCTATTACAGCTTATGCAGCACGTTTCTGGGATTGTGTTCTACGTCTTTGGTCAGCCAAAAGCCACAATCACTCGAAAAAATTTCAGGTGCTTTCTCCCTTGTTCCTTGTTTATTTTAGTGTATATGAAACATTTCTTTGCTCTTATTTTGCGTTCTGTATACTACCCATTTGCTCTCTTTTTTTGCGTTCTATACATTACCCATTTACTCCAAATCTTTCAGGTGCTTCCTCCTCTGTTCCTCCTTTTTTGCTCTTTGATAGTCTTTCTTAAATTACCCATTGCCCATTTGTTCCCTATTGAACTGTGCAACTGGCTCTTAATTTATTTTAAAATGCAGGAGCCGTTTATTGATGAGTGAAGATCAATCAAGAACTTGTGCAGAAATGGTTTTTTTGGATTACAAGAATGAACTATTTTTAGTTGTGTAGGGAATTGTTTTTTGGTTGCTGTCATTGGATATTGTTGTCAACGATTTGTGCAATCCTTTTGTAATTGAAAGATGCTGTGAATGATTTTTGATTTGTTGTGATTTGTGCAATCCTTTTTGTAATTGGAAGATGCTGTGAAAATTCTGACGATAGAGATTGAAGAAGATGGATAGAAAATTTTGGGATGTATTAGAGAAAAAAATTACCATTTTCAAAGTGTTGAGATAGGCCTCTATGACATTTTCTGCAGACCAGCAAGCCATAGTTCAATTTATTAGCTCTTTTAATTCCTGTAAGGCTTTATTGGAAGGAAGAGGATCTTCAAAGCTATATTTGATGCAAATGATGGGTGCCTTGGTTTTGGTTCTTGCTCTTATATAGAGAGAGCAACTAAGCTATCTCGCAGGACATGGAAAAATATATGATAATGCAAATGGAAACCAGCTTTTGGATTTGAAATAATTTTTCAGCCAACTTGTCATATTGAAACAGATTTTCTCCCTTAATAAAATTTAACTGATAATAACATTAATTAAGGAACAAGTTATAATTAAAATATAATGGAAATTGGAATTTTGCATATGGAGAACAATGGTATAATTGGCTCTCATTATCACATCCCTTCTTCAAACGTGATTACAGGTCCCTTTTCTCTTCATAAGTTGTGGCGTCAAAGTTCTGCTTCTCCGGAAGTAAAAAAAACGTTCCCTTTTCTTTGTAAAATAATAATAGATGACATGGCATCATCGGGAGCATAGGAGAAATCGAACGATGTACATTGATATGACTTTAGTGACTGCATGGAGGCACAACGGCAGTCAATCGCGATCCGAGCAAAACGCATAGGAAACCACCACGCATGGGAAACCGTTTCCCAGCTTTGCCCTGTTATCGTTTCGTGTTTGCATTTGGGAACAAACCCGTCTGCTGCGGGCATGTGGCTTCTTCAAGGTTTGTTTGTCCGAGTAAAAAGTGGGCTGGAAAGGTGTGTATTAGGCCTAAATGGATCAGCCCAAATGAAGAAGCACAACGCACTGTACCACTTTGTCCCTGACTTTTTCTCACTTAAAGCTTGTTTGCTGAAGTAATTACCCACTTTGCCCCTAATTACATCTAAATGGGGTACTTTTTTGCGATGTTTAGAAACGTACAGTGAATGTGGTTGTGCCATGTGTCAAAATGTGCCATTTGTTAACCTTCTAAGTGTATAATAAATTGATATATTGATATTTCAAACTTGTTATATATATGTTGTGATATGTTATACATTTTGAGTAATATATTTTTTATTTATTAATTTTTTCATTATTAATTATTAATTAAAATATGGATAATAAATGCTGATATAAATGCTTAAATATCCAATGAGTAAGCGTATGAATATTTAAGTTTCCATCCACTCGGAAATGGATCTAAATACAAGTATATTTTGCGGGTACCGGAACCAGGAATTACCAACCGACACTTAACTCATTGTCATCTCGTCTTATCCTTAAGACATCCACCAACAGCGTAAAGCATTCCGAGGTTGAAAGGTTTTGGATTCGTAAGAAACGCAAAAGTGATAAGAGATGGCGCTGCCAAAAGCCAAGGAGATCGTGTCTTCCAATCCGGTTGTCGTTTTCAGGTCCCTCTCTCTCTCTCTCTCTATCTCTATCTCGCTCGCTCGCTCGCTCGCTCGATCTGTTTTCTGAAACGACTTTGAGTTTGCATTTGCAGCAAATCCTATTGTCCTTACTGCATCCAAGTGAAGCAGCTCTTCCGTCAATTGGGTTTCACTTATAAGGCTATTGAACTCGACACGGAATGTGGGTGCTTCTCTCTTTTTTCTTAAACCACCTTGCATCCTTTTCGATGTCTTGTATGCTATTGTTTTATTATCTCGTGAATTTTTCAATTTTCATGAAACCCTTTATTTGGGTGAAAATTGAAAAGGTGTCAAACACGAAGGTTATTAATTTTTGGGGATCGTTGTCAAATAACTGTTAGATTTAAACTCAAAATCATATACAAGGCATGCTATCATAAGTCTTTATTGCGGAAACATAATAATCATATATAGCATGCATCTTTATTATCAAGAACAACTTAAAACTTGATACCTTTAGGATCTACAACATGCTGATTTATCAAAGATATAGGAATACCTGAATCCATTATATGTTCCTAACCTCAAGCGTTCTTCAGAGGATGAACTTGATCACCAACCTTCACGAACGGAGGGTAGTAATCCTGAAACGCAGAGAGGGGGAAGAGAAAAGAGAGACGGGTAATGAACACCCGTTGGCTTGTGGTTCTTCCTCAACCGGGACTCCTTATGCCTTAGTCGCTCTTCAGATGGGGAGAAGAGGCGGTATGCGATATTGTGTCCGGTGTATTGGGGACCATAGCCTATATATAGGGTGATGGCCAATTAGGGTTCCCATTATTCCGAAATGGGCCATCAATGACATCCACTCATATTTAGTCCATATCAATTAACTAATTTATTATCAAATCAGAAATTTAATTAGCCTTATCACTTAATTTGATCACATATCAATTAAGGCTCCTAATTGATAAATAGTTAATATAATTAATAAACGATATCTGCGCACATTATGACATTGGAATATAATTAAATACAAAATATTCCAACAATCTCCCACTTGGGCAATATATCGTAATAATTATATCAGAATTCTTTAGGCGCGCATCCGAATGCTATTTATCTTTAAATTTCCCCTTTACAATCTGGTCCACCTCATACATCAACAATGGGACCACCGCGGCTGTCGTCACTAACGTCTATTGTGATTAAACCCCGACGACCACCACATCAATGCACTAGATGACATAGATCGATATGGATGAGTGGCATGGAAATTTCATGCAATGTGATCTCTGAATCATGCCTATTTCCAACTGGTCCAACTTAAGTCTTTAGTGAGATCAATTTTGCAAAAATTTAATTTTGCAAACCAAAGTCCTTAATGTGTAAATAAATTTTACACACAACAAGATACAAACAAGTTCATAATGAACTCATAAACATAACTTTATTTCTGCAGAAAATCCGAAATAACAAAAGGTTTATATCTCAAATATAAAACACAAATAGAGACTCCCACTAAACTAAGGCATCCTCAGTGACAACACCCATATGAGCAACATGCTCGTGAAAAAAACCTTAGGTGTTAAGCCTTTAGTTAGTGGATCTGCTAGCATAGAATTTGTCTCTATGTGCTCCATAGAAAACTGTTTTTCCTGAACTCTTTCTTAACTACAAGATACTTGATGTCGATGAACTTCAACTTTGTAGAACTTATGTTGTTGTTGAGGTACAATATGACTGACTTATTTGTCACAACATGACTTGAGTGATATTTCAATATCTTTTACTAAATGCAACCAAGTGACAAAAAATTACTCCAGTCATATCCCATAGTCGGATGCCTACTATCTTGGCATCCTGTAAAATCGGAGTCATAATTTCTCATGATCTCTAAACTGTCAGATCTCCGATATGTGAGCATATGCCTTTTTGTTCTCTTTAAGTATCTCACATTCCTTATGGTTGCTTTTCCAATAATCCTTGAATTGCTCAAGTATCTGCCTAATAATCCTACTATGTACGCTATTTCCGGATGCGCACAAACTTGAGCATACATCAGACTTCCCACAGCCGAAGCATAAGGAATCTTTTGCATTTCCTGAATTTCCAGATTTTCATAGGGGCATTTAAGTGAGACTAAAATGTCTCCCCTAGTGACCGGGATATCCCTGGTTTACTATCTTTCATATCGAACTTATCCAAAACTATATCGATATAGCTCTTTTGTGATAACCCAAAAATACCTCGAGAATGATCTCTAAGTATCGAATTCCTAAGACAAAAGAAGCGTCCCCAAGATCTTTCACCACAAAATTCTTTGTCAGAAATTTCTTGGTTTCGCGCTATAAGCCTATATCGTTCTTGGCTAGCATAATATCAACATATAATACCAGAAAAATGAACTTACTCCCACTGAACTTGTAATACCCACAGTTGTCCTCGATATTCATCTCGAAACCAAATGAGACAATCTCTTGATGGGACTTGTGGTATCACTAACGAGACGTCTTCTTTAGCCCATAGATAGATTCCGTCAATTTTCAAACCATCTTCTCTGTGTCTTTCGACACAAAGTTTTCCGGTTTGCATTATATACATTTGTTTCATCAATGTTGCCATTGAGAAACACCGTATTGACATCCATCTTGTGAAGCTCCAAATTATAATGAGTAACGAGAGTCATGATTGTCCTTAAAAGAGTCATTCAATGGTACCGAAGAGAATGTCTTTTTACAAGCAATCCTTTCTTTCGAGTATAGCCTTTTGCCATTAGACAAACCTTATACTTCTCCATATTATCCTTTGAAACCTTCAGGTATCAGGATAAGTTTCAAACCTTAATGTCTAGCTAAAGCTTGTACTCATACCTTCAATCCACTTTTCCGAATAGAAACGTCATATGGTTTGATGGGAGTTGATTGAATCATCTTCCATAATACAACTTACCTTATGTTCCTAGAGAAATACTATATAATTATCCAAAATAGTATTCACTATTTCTTTAGTGGATCATGGCAAAAGGCATCGGCTCTTGATGCTCTAGTTCTTGAGGGTGTTGAGTTTAACCTTCAGGAATAATTTCCTTATCTTGAATGGGAAGAATAACAACAATATCCTCACAAGGATCCAAATTTGCTACACCAATAGCAACTGTATGAATTGGTTCAGGGATTAGAACCAATTCTTCCTCAAAGATAATGTCTCTGATCGTATCTCCCCCCAAACTCAATATCCTCAAAGAACTAGTCAGTTCCTGTCTCAAGGTTTCTTTAATTTGGGATTAAAAAAAAATTGACATACCTCTTTTACCTTTCAGAGTAACAATACGGTTGCCGCTCACTATTTGGGGAGCTCCAATTTCCTTCGCGAGGCTTATAAGGCCTTACCTTAGTTGGATGTTCCCATACTTGAAAGTGATTGGTCAGTTACTTTAGTTGGTACTCTGTCAAACATTTAAGCTCCAATCTTTAGTGTTACTCCCATAGTGACTCTGATAAGGTAGAATGAATAATCATATTCCTCACCATACCTTTAAGAGTCATTAATAGGACTTAACTATATTCTTGATAGCCATGTTCTGATCTATTTAACTTTAATGCATTTAATACAAACAATAAAATGTATAAGGCTAATGGAATCTAGGATTCCCTTATACAAGTTGCTCAACTCTATTTGTAGAGATGTGCCCTAAATGTTTGTGTTATAGTGCTCCTTAATCCCACTATCAACTTTACGCTTAGTGTCGTACGATTCCTCACTCAATGTTTTGTCATAAGAGGTCTCAATACCAAGCAATTATAGCTTGTCCAGCCCATAGCTTAGCTGGTTCCTACAATATTTGAATTTAAAAGACAAATTGAATCCATTGTTTCTAAATGAACAAAATTATCTTGATTTGTTCAATAAGAAATCAAAACCAAATCTAAATAATGACTAAACCAAAATGTCTTTTAATTTCAAGTATTAGCCAGTAACAACAATCTGAAATGTCAACAGCCTTTTCCTTTACTGACTTGGCCAACTCTAGTATAGATGCATCTTTCAGCATCACTTGGCCAATTCATCAGTTCAGACAATCCTTTATAGGCATGCCAAACATGATATTTGGGAGATTTCTTCTTTAGATACCCGATGTCCTTATAAAAGAAATAATTGTGACCCTAGTTATTTCTTTTGAGACGGGACCTTAGCAGCTTTATCCTTAATTTTCTTTTGTTAGCCCTTATCTTTCGAGGTATTTGTCAAATGAGCATTATTTGTCGTCTCTTGCTTCATTTTTTCTTTCTTGCACACCTTATGAAATGAATCCATTCAGATATCATTTCTCTTTATAACAGCTATAAGCTGACTTAAACTGACCGAATTGTGCATGAAGGAATACTAAATGCTAAATGCATGGGCAAGTCGTTAAACAACCCACGTTTTAGCGCCTTAAGTTTATGAGCAAGATTGGACATTCCCATAATGTGCTCCTTACATTTCCTTTGTCTTTATACTTAATGAAATTCTAGCTCTCCAATGAGTGCTTGTTTTCATCTTTATTGCTTTCAGAAAGCACTTTTAATTTCAGCAAGGAAATCTCTGGCATTAATTATGCCATCCAAAATAATACCCCTAAAGGTTTCTGGAATATCGACCTTTATGATCAAAAGACCCATGCAATGGGAGCGGTCCCACTTCCTATACTTGATCCTCTCTTCAGAGAACTGGATTGTGAGAGAAGGTGGTTTTCTCCATCTTTATGCAAAGTCTAGATCCAAGAACAATCTTAATGTTCTCCTTTTAATCCCAAAAATTAGTCAGAACTTTTGAGAATCAAAATTGAATTAAATCTGCAGATACATAAGCAATATTAGCTTAAAGAGAACATAAGTACCTTAAAGGTACTCACCAAAATACCTAGTGCACCATTAATATTAAGTCTTTGGACAATAACATTAATTGCTAGTGGTATTTTATTGTAATGATCAAACACTAGTGATAATTTCTGTCAAACAACAGTTATCTTTGGATACTCTGTTATTCACATGAAAATGATCTTTATAATCACTATGTGTTTACCATCATAGGTGTGAATGCAACCCTGCCAAATATTAACCTTCCTTTGGGCCGATTAATATCCGCATGGATGTACACCCACATAATTTTTAATATTTCTTTTGAGTGATTTCCATAAGAGATGTCACCTTGGTGACTTCATGCTTTAAGTGACTCACACTCACTCAAAATCTAAATTGGCAAATTGAAGACCCAAACAAGATATCAAGCGCACCATTAATCCCCAATCTTCGGATTGTAAGAATTAATTGCAAGTGATACTCTCAACGCAATGATCAAATATTGGTGATAAGTCCTGTCAAATAATGGTCACCTTCGGGCATCCCATTATCCACATGGAAAATACTTTATAATCACCACACATTTACCATTACAGGTATGTAATTATCCGGCCAAGTTGTGCCTTCCTTCGGGCCGACAACAACTCGCATGAATAATTCCATACTACATCTTTTGTAAATCCAATTGAATCAAATTTACGCAACAGAGGTTACTTTGGCAACGTGTTGTTTCAACCAATTCAACCAAAATTACCAGACAATTTTAATAAAATGGGGGGTCCCAAATTTGCCATTTTCACACCCAAAAAAAAAAAAATTCTTTCATTATGTAAACTTTCCCAATAGGTGATTCTATAGTTCTAAATTTGGTCCTTAGAGTCTGGACTCATATCGAAATATTGCCCACAACCATAGGTAAACTATTAGAAGTTGCAATACCCTCGAAACGAATCACTCTAAGTTAGGCCTTCGTGATAACCAAACAGGATGTACATCCAGAAGGCTACCACTACTCAACCTCTTCCCTATTTCAAGTTGCACTCAGGCCCGGGTTTAGGGTCTCGCTCATAAGTATGTGAGAAAAGTATAACAAATACATTGCTCAACATAGTGAGACCATAAAACAATATGGAAAAGCCAGTCTTTTCCCATTCGTCTTTATATAATATATATACAAAATTGACATCCAATCCCAGATGTTTATGATTACGTGAAACAAAAAAAATTTCAATCAAGAAACATTAATCACGTAAAAAAAAAATAATATATCATCATCAATTCATATATTCAAAGATTGAAAAACCAAGATAGATATATTATTTTTTTTTTTTAACCAAAAAAAAAACACATGAATGAAAGAAACCTTATGAATCAAACTTTCCAGATTCACTTTCCAAATTTTCACCAAAGATCGAAAATTGATTATAATTTATTAATACAGAATCCTGGATTCCGATTTCGAAAGAAGAAGAAAATTTGGATCACATACTGGAGGTATATATATTTAATACCACGTGCCAATTAAAAAAAAAATATTTCCTTTCAAAATTCCTAATTTTCAAAATTAGGATTCATACAAATAATCCCAATAAATCAAACATGAAGACCGCTCTGATACCACTTGTTAGATTTAAACTCAAAATCATATACAAGGCATGCTATCATAAGTCTTTATTGCGGAAACATAATAACCATATATAGCATGCATCTTTATTATCAAGAACAACTTAAAACTTGATACCTTTAGGATCTACAACATGCTGATTTATCAAAGATATAGGAATACCTGAATCCATTATATGTTCCTAACCTCAAGCGTTCTTCAGAGGATGAACTTGATCACCAACCTTCACGAACGGAGGGTAGTAATCCTGAAACGCAGAGAGGGGGAAGAGAAAAGAGAGACGGGTAATGAACACCCGTTGGCTTGTGGTTCTTCCTCAACCGGGACTCCTTATGCCTTAGTCGCTCTTCAGATGGGGAGAAGAGGCGGTATGCGATATTGTGTCCGGTGTATTGGGGACCATAGCCTATATATAGGGTGATGGCCAATTAGGGTTCCCATTATTCCGAAATGGGCCATCAATGACATCCACTCATATTTAGTCCATATCAATTAACTAATTTATTATCAAATCAGAAATTTAATTAGCCTTATCACTTAATTTGATCACATATCAATTAAGGCTCCTAATTGATAAATAGCTAATATAATTAATAAACGATATCTGCGCACATTATGACATTGGAATATAATTAAATACAAAATATTCCAACAATAACTACTTGTGATTCAGTCTGGTTTTCCTTTGTCACCCCTGCATGGTTTTGAATTTGACTTGTGTTTGGGCGTCCCTCTTTGTACTCTGTTGTTAATCCCTCTTTGGTCATTGAATACGGTCATATAGTTCCCGCAATTAATATATATATATATATATATATATATATGAGAAGAAAAAGTTAGACGGTGTTGGTTTGTTTTGATATGGTTTCACATATACATTATATCAACTGAAAATAAAAAGTGGTGTTTGGTTTGTTGTCTGTTTTTATTTTCAGTTCATATATTTTTTACTAACAAATTACAAAAATATCACATTCTTTTCATTTTATTTCTTGGTTTCATTTCACCATTTCCTTCAGAAATGTTTGAAAACTGGAAGCATTCTGGAATGTAGCATTTTGTAATTTTACTGAAATTGAATATACAAAACAAACAAACAAACACCCTTTTGTTTCCAGTCAAATTGGGCTTATGTATAAAAGCAGCTCTATTTTCAAATTCTATGAACATTAGGTTTTTAGGTTGCACTGATTACTGTTTCCGTGGTTTGCTTCAAGCAATATGACAGCATATTAAGGCCTACATACTTCTTCAATAATAATATTGTGGTTTTGAGTTGTAGTTGATGCAGTAATGGTCATGATTCTGATTGCATTGCGATGCCAGGAAAATATGGCTCTTGCGGCCACAATTGTAGTTGCGTTGCGGTTCCTAAACCCTCCTATACCGCAATTGCAGACTTCAATTGAAAACATCATATTGTTTAGGAGGTTTTGGGGGGGGGGGGGGTAGATTATAGATATAATCTGAAATCTGTGAATTCCTCTTGTTGCTACGTAGTGCTGGTTGTGCTTTGTTCATTTCTCGGTATGTCATACTGTACAGATTATGCATGTGGCGCATTGAGATATGTGTTTTGTTATTGGGAAAGTTAATTTTAGCATTGTTTGGTCCTCCTTCAACATTGCAAGGTTGTGGTGTGTGTTTTTACTTCTTAGTTATGAGATTAGTGATGCATATGCCTGCTGCCTTATGTTTAGCAGTATTGAATTTTCAGTAGACTTTCTATGAAGGTTCTCTCTGTGCTTACTGGTAGAAGAAGCTTAGAGTTGGTTTCTTTGGAGTACTCTGGAACTAGTAACGTGTTGAACGAGGAATTGGTTGTCACAAGAATTTGCAGTTCAATAGTTATTTTCTAAATAATTAAATCATATGCTATTTCTACTTGGTTGTGTGGGAAGCTATGCACAAGCATGGAGTTCACTGGTAATTGGATATTCTTTTGTTCAGAAAATGCTTCAACCATATTCTATGGCTTTACCGTGATTCCTTCTATGTGTAATTTTTTTTTTTTTTGGTGCTCCTTCTATGTGTGATTTTGTAAGTGAAATTAAGTGACTTAACCCAACTGGGTGGACATTGTGCAGCTGATGGAAGTGAGATCCAATCAGCATTAGCTGAGTGGACTGGTCAGCGGACTGTGCCAAATGTGTTTATTGGTGGAAACCACATTGGTGGCTGTGACTGTAAGATTTATATGTCTTTCATAGATCTACAAGTTCTTAATCATTGGGTTTCATTTCATACAATTTATTTAATTGTTATCTTTGTCCTTCTGCTTCTATCCAGCTACAACTGCCTTGCACGGTCAGGGGAAGCTGGTACCTCTGCTGACTTCAGCTGGAGCTATATCTGCTTGAAGGAGCTCAATTTCTGTTTATCTAGTTTTAACTAGGATAATAAAAATCCTCAACTATTTGAGTTAAATGTAATTCGAGACCCACAAACTCGTGTCTATCTTCCTCCATCTCTGAATTGTGACTCATTAAAGTACAACTCTATCAATAAGCCTATTGCTGAAAGTAAGTCTTAGTTGTTGACAGCACATATGCATTCATATAATTACCGTGGTATTTATTTCTTCAAAAAAATTTCCAAACAGAAAGTTAATTTTCTTGTAAACCAAATGTATGCTGATGACTAATGCTAGTTAAAATATTTACTGCATCGGCCTGTTTGGACCGCCCAAAAATGAAATTTTAGTACTCGAACTGTGATAGATCTGTGAATGGGAATATTGAAGTCTCAGAATTCAATTTCTGAAGTCAGTTGAAGCAATTAAACGCCAAAGGTAAGTTGAGACAAATTTGGCGCTGGATCTGAGATAAAAAGGTTAAGCTTGTGTCTGGACAAAGCAAATTTAATTTCAGAATTAGTGTGATTGGATGAAACATGTCAAAATTTCATAGAATTTGATTTGCTATTTCATTGAATTGATGCAATTCAATCGCCATCATCTCCAAAATTTCTAGTTTGGATAATCAGTTGTGAATTTTGCAAAATTCTTGCACGTGGTGGCAGTGCTACTCTATCCAAAAGAAAAAAAACTAATTCCTCACAAACTAATTTCTATCCCATGGGTTATTTTTTTTTGCTATTCCTCGAAATGTATGCCAAGCCATGGAACCATGGTTACAACCGCAATCACCAATTGCTCCCTCAGTTGTGCTATGCCATTGCCATCCTCAGAAAGTACCAGTTAGTCTGCCTCCTTGGTTGAAGCAGCTTCACCAAGGTCTACGAACCGCTCCCTCTTCAACGACAAACCCAAAACTGTTGATGTCGATGTGAAACCCCACTACATGTGCAAGATTGACATCATGTGTTGCCTCCACCACCACCTCCCTAACATCCTCAAAATCCACAATGTCATGGCCACGAGCACAACCATCTTGTCATTGAGTTTGCCGCTACCGGCGAGATTCTCTCAAAGATCAACCATTGCAACCCATGATGCGGCAACTCTTCCTACAACTCGTCTCCGGACCCCGCTTTTGTCAATGCAACAAATGAGGGATGTGGGAGAATTGTCGGCTCCAACTTCTTTACAATGAACAAGAAATTTTAGATTTCCTCCTAATTAGGAGGAAATTTAAATTCCTTTGTCTATTTCTAATATAAGAAAACAATACCCTGGCTAGCCAAGTGTCACATTCTCCTGATCCCAAATTCCCGCCCTACTTTTTCTCACTTCACGGGCTGTCTTCAATTGTAATTGTGAAATATTTCAATTTCAATTTCAATTTAAAAAATTACTACTTGTTATGGTGCTTAGCTTTTTTATGCTCTTCCTGTATCATTTTTGTCAGAGAGGAAGTGGTGTCCCATCCATTCTTATCAGACTTGTGGTTCCGATATTATCCAGCTCTCTCTCAAAGAAGCTACCTTTACTCTCTCCCTCAAAGAATACCAACCTTCTTTTATCTCTTCTTTCTAAGTCTTCTCTCCTGAAGCTTTCGGGTGCTCCCGCTGGTGAGCTCCATAGCCACCTTCACTCCCTCTCTCCCTTCTTCTCATTATTCCCCCCCCCCCCCCCCAGTTATTTATCAAAGTTTTTGCTTTCTTCTCCTTTATTTCTGCGCACCTAAAGCTTCTCACCCTGGCTCATTCATTTTCGTTGCAAAGAGACGTTTCGCCTGGGTTTCTCTTCAATTGTCAGGTAAGGTCGTCTCCTTCGCTCATTAGGTAATCTCTTCTCCTTCGGTCATCTGTTGTTTATGGAACTTATCTTTATTCATCTGCATTTGTTTTGATTTTATGATTCCTGTTGAAGTAGCAAGGAAAAGAAATGTTACCTGCATGCTGAAGGGTCTATGGTTTACTCAAGTTATAGCATCTGATAGCTGTTACATTTAAATTTCTCCATTTATTTTGTATTTTACTAGCAAACACGGTGCTTATGCTCACGAATTTTGCTGCTTTGGTGATTGTGAAATGTAAATTTGAGTAGTGGTCTGTATATTGCTAAAGATGTATTATATGTTCTAACATTACTCGCCTTTCTATTACAACACCTTATTTCCTCTACCGATGGATAGTTTAGTTTTTTCCTTTTGCTGATTCTTGACAGTTTACTACTTCATTTTATTTTTGTATCTTGAACAAATTATTTGTTTTGTGGTGAAATGAAAGTAAGTAAGTAGTTTACTATTGTAAATAACTATTTGCATATTTTAATGTTATTCAAGTTTCTTAAAGCTTCTCACAGGGATGGGAGTTAACTGTATTGATTGTAATCATTTTAATGTTATTCAACTTTGCATAGAAAAGTTGAGTTTTGATATGCTTTGGATAACTTTGGTTTTCTATTTTCTTATGATATTTTCAAATGAACATTTTTACGTTGACCTGGATTATGCGATGAATTTAATTATGTGGTCTATTTTTTAATCTGATTCATTCCTTTTTTTCCATCAAGCTATTGTCATTATGACCTATCACATTTCTCATGGCTGGAATTTTGAGTTCCATGACATTGATTTTCTATTATGTGATTGTCTCTTATAGCAACTTTGATAGTGATTGGCCAACTAGGTAGGTTAAGTTCTTAAACAATGGCACGTAAAATCAATTCAATTGGGGAGGTAGACGACACAAAGGAGGTGTGGAAGCTAGCTGTCAGGATCACATATCTCTGGTCTGTGCATAAGTCTCAAAAGGTTTCCATCATTGACATGGTTTTCACGGATGAGACGGAATTGGTATTTTTTTTTTTATGTCGTGTACGATTTCTTTGTAATTTGATTTTGTTCATTTTCATGGCCTAAGCTATTTTGTATTTATTTTCGTATCCCAGGGCGACAATATACCTGCAATGGTTCAACATTTTGATTATGAAAAGAGGAAAGATTAACTTCAAGAGGGAAAGTCATACATTGTTCAAAATTTTGAGGTTCATAGTAATGATGGTCAGTACAGGATTTATAATCATCGATATATGTTGGTCTTCACAAAAGCAACAATTGTTCAAGAGCATGACATACCCGCGATTACTGAAAATGTTTACCATTTTACCGACTTTGAAGATATCATTGGTGGAAAGGCATAACCAGATGTGTTAGTAGGTAATTTTACTTTAATCCTAGATATATTACCAGTGTTTGTTTTATGTACATGTTGTGACATCTTTCATTCTAATACACATTATCGGTGAGTTTTTTGATTATGTGGAAGCTCCGACTGAGAGGCCTAAGAAGAAGGTGGTATGCTGCCTCAAAGACCAAAGGTAAATGTATGATAAAATCAATGTAGGATATTAGTCTTTGTTATGCATTTATGATGAAGTAGCTTATTTGCTATTTTTATTGTTTCACATGAGCAATTCAGTAAACTGTACCGTATGAGGCGAATATGCCTCTCGATTGATATGCTTTCTTGCAAACCATAAGCCTGGTCCTATTGTGTTATTGTTGACTCTTGCAAAGATAAAAGACTCAAATGGTGAAATCACTATCTCATTATTTATGTAAACTGTCTTTTTGCTCATCACTTTAGTTTTATAGTTTTTTTGGTTAATTTTGATGCTTGACAGGTCAGTATCCAATAGAAATACAAAATACAATGTATGGCTCAAAGTTGTACATCATTGAGAACATCAAAGAGATTAAGGAATACAAAAACAGGTATGACTATTTGCTGAAAGTAAAAATTAGAATCCAATTAATCAAAATTTTCATCCAAAATATTTATCTTTTGTGGGCCATTGCAGCTTGGACTCAAGCATGTATTTTGAATCATTTAGCCAAAGGATGAGTCAACTATCTTCGTGTTCCCAAGTCAAATCTGAGGACAAGTTTTTTCATAATGCTCATTTTAAGAGTGTCATAGAAATTAATTCACTAATGCAGGTTATGATTCATCTTATCTTTGTTTGTTGCGAATAATGTTTTTGTTTTCAGTTCGTTTGAGACCTTGAAAGATTGTTGACTACTTTTAACTTTTTTTTACATATCAGGAATTACATTGTGTAACAGTTGGTAAAGTTGACAAAGTCTTTGCCAATAATGGCTAGAGTTATGATGCATGCTTGAAATGCAAAAAAAAAGGTGATGCAAATGTTGTTCCATATATATGCACCCGTTGTGGTATAAGGGTTTCTGAAACAATCCCAAGGTATTGACTATTATAGCTAGAGAAGTATTGTTGGTTTGGTTCCCTGTAGAAGTATTTTTCTTTTTTCAAGACGAATCCTTTTATGCCCTTAGGTTTAGAATAGAGATCAAGGTGTCTCATTGTGGAGGAAGTTCAAAGATGGTGCTAAGGGATGAAGAAAGTCTGCAATTGCTGAAGCACACAGTTGCTGGACTTAAGAAACTAATGATAGATGTACACACCATGCCTATAATCCCTTATCTCAAGTTCTCAATCCAATATACTACTACAGTAGAATTGTAACTGTGGATTTTTAATTTTTCGTTGCAGGATAGTGAAACAAATGACATGGCTGTTCCTGCAGCTATTGATGATATTGTTGGAATGACCTTGGGCTTCAAGGTAAAAGGTTGATCCGACCTACAAGCGTTGTTCTGTGGTAGCAGTAACTGAAGACTTAAAAATCATTGACACCATAGTGAAAAAAATTCAGAATGAAAAGGTATGTCTATGCCTGTGAACAAAATGATCTGCCCTGCCCGTGTTTTAAGTTCTTGGCCATGTCAAGTCTAAATTAATTTAAGATATTTTAGATTATTTCATGCATTTATTTATATCATTTACTATAGATACCTTATGGTTCTGCTAGAGAAAATGATTGTTTGATCTGCTAATTTTTCAATGCAGCTATTTTCCCGGATAGATATATTTGATGTACACAATATCTTTTGATAACTAGCAGCTGTTTAGTGAATATATCCAATAGATCCTATCTTCAACTCATTTTGTCCATATTCAGGTAATTTACATACTGCTTCAATATATCTTTGCAAAGAGTTTAGACTATTACAAATATAGGCCTCAGAATCCTAATAAATTCGTAAGAATCCATAAAAATTGATGTACTTGGAATTCAGTTTCAAACAAATATGTATTATACCTCTATGTGTTTTAGTCTCTAATATAAACTCTTTATCATATTGCAAGGTCTGTACTAATGATTTGATATCAATTCCTTTCCACATGACAATGCAGTAAATTGTAAAATGACAAAAGAAGTAAATATTACCCTACAATGTCTAATTTCATTAACTATTGTGAAGCACGTCATGTAATCAATTACCTGGTGTTCAAAATATTTCTTCATGCTTTGAAATGCACTCGCTTCTTACCAAATTGATAAGCTGATATTCTTTTATTTCAATTCGACCTATAGCTATTTTTGCTACATTGGACAGTGTACCTTTCAAGATTCTGTTTTTTTTTCGAAACTTTGATACTGCACCGTTCATGCTTCTATATTTGGTAATGTGTATTGATCTAAGAGTATGGTCTTCCAGGCCTTTATTTATATCATTTACTATACATACCTTATCATTCTGTTGCTAGACAAAAATGATGGACTAATCTTCTCATTTTTTGTTGCAGCTATTTTTTTGGAAGAATCTACCTCATATACATAGTATCTTTTGATAACACGTGGTTGTTTATTGCTCTTATACTGTAATTGGTCTCATCTTTGGTTTGTCCATATTCAGTTGATTTACATACTTCTTTATTAATTTGATTTATAACTCAAGGAAATGAATTATCCATTGATTTACATACTTCTTTACTCTAATTACTGCATACATGAAGAATGCTATTGTGACTTCAATATATTTGAGAATTCAGTTTACAATATCCCATTGTGAACAAGTCTATTTTGAATATGCGGAAAAATGAAAGTAACCCGTACGAATGCACGGGTACCTTACTAGTTTTATTTATAAAAGAATACCTTGTTAAAATATCCTTCATTTTAAAATTCTTTCACATGATATCCAAACATGACGTTTAAAATCAAATCATTTTAATTCCTGTCTCTAAATATATTACCTCCATAAGTTTCCTTATCTAATAAACACAGTCCTAACGAATATGTAGATTTGCAAACCATATTGTCAACTTATTAATTTATTTTTTCTATATTGCTATTCAATACTAGAAATTGATACCATAATGTTTGTTTCAAGTGGCTAGGACACCGATAACTTGGATGGGAAGCATGATTAAGAAAGAAATACAACAACAACAACCAAGCCTTTTCTCATTAAGTGGGGTTGACCACATGAATCAAACGATTCTATAATGTTCTATCGTTAATCATGTCTATAGACAAACCATTGACCTCTAAATCCTTCTTAACGGTTTCCCCTATAGTTTTTCTCGACCTCCCTGTCTCTCTAGCGATTATGTTGCCCTCCATCTGATCCATTCTCCTTACTAGGGATTCTGTTGGCCTTCTCCATGAAAGAACCTATTTGAAACACAAGAAGAGGGGTTGAATTGTGTTTCTTAAGTTTTTAAACTTTGTCGCAAGCATATATATTTTCGCAAAGGGTTGGATACAAATACGTTAACAGACATAAAGAGCATGTACAAGAAAAGGTTGGACGCTCACTGTGAATGCTCACTTTAAAAGAGAAGAGCGTTAAGATGACAATTCAATCCCAAAGAGTTAGTTATAAGCAAACTAAAACCGATATATGGGAAAGAAAAAGGACACAGAGATATTATCTTGGTTCACTCTTCACTAAAGAGCTATGTCCAGTCCCCTCTACTTGAGAGCTTTTTCCACTATAACAAAAACTTTGTTACAAGTATTCAACACCTCTTCAGGCAAAACTAAGTATTCTTTTACAGTCAAGCCTCTTCAGGCTCAAGTATTCTTTTTCAGACAAGCCTCTTCAGGCTCAACCAACAAAGGTTTGAATAGAGTTTTAAGTTCAACTAACTCACTATGTGTGAGGGTTTGAAACTTAAGAACAGAACTCTAAAACTATACTCTTCATAGAGAGTGATATGAAAGTTTAAGAACAGAGTAAGCTTGTATGCTTTAGATTGCTTTTGATAGCTTGCTATCTCGTGAATGATTGTGCATTAATGTGTAACTTTTCTTCTTCAAAGTTGATTGTATTTATAGCCTTCAAGCCTTGAGCAATCTTCAGTCTTCAACGGATGAAAAAAGAACCGTTCTGATGAGCAATAAATGCATTATCCCGTTGAGTCTGATAACTTTTGTGAATGTCTTCTGAAAAGCAAAGTAGATTATCTGGTTGATAGCTCAAAGCAGTACTGACATCTTTTCCTATTACCCGAAAGTTGTCTTTTGTCTTTCCTTTTGGAGATAGTCAAATCCTTGTGTCAGGAATAGACTGGCTTTAGCGCTTTTGTTGGTACGAAGATTACAAGGAATATTTGTCTAAAGGATATAAGACTTTTACATGAAGAATAATAAATTCAAACTGTTATAAGTACAATTCCACGCTAAATTAAAGTCCAGATTATAATACTAATGGACTATTCATTGTACTATGTAAAAGAAACTCGAAACTATTACATGAAGAGTCTTTGGACTCAGATAAGAGCTGAAATAAACTTAGTCCAGCGAGAACTTTTTGTGATCAGAAGTATAAGACGATCGTTAAGTCTTTGGACTTAGAAGGTCTTTGGACTTAAAAGGATCTGTACACTCAGATAAACACGTTAGTCTATAACAAATCTTTGTTTTGTTAACATCAAAACCCTAAGGAGTTTATGGACCATAAACACTTTGGTTCCAACAATCTCCCCCTTTTTGATGATGACAAAACATACTATTGAAAAAAGTTTTTCTAAAGAGCCAAAGGAGGCTCCCCCTAAGAAAAAGGCTTCTAACAATGGTAGCATATAAAAAAAAAGTAAACTAGTCCAGTTAAAGTAGGCATAAGACTTAAGAAAACATATATGCAAGCACATATTATCAGACTTAACAAAAAACAAGCAATCAGAATTATCATATATATAAACAATTTACTTAATCAAATTTCCCATGTCTTTTTCTCCCCCTTTTTATCATTAGACAAAAAATGAAGTTAGACCATCATTGTTAGAAAAGAAATAAATAAAACAAACTTAAAAGATTAAAAAAAGAGGTTTTAGGAGGGAGGAGGAGGTTTAGGAAGGAAATTTTGAAACATTGCAGCTATCTGCTTTAGCAACTCTACATTGTTGGCTTGGATAACATTTGAAATTGACTGTTGGACAAACTCTTGGAACTCTGGAGGAACAAATGATACTGAACTTGCAGCTGTGGCCTTGATTGCCTCAGGGTTCTATTGACCAGGAATTACACTTAGAGCATTGGACGGTGATGGATCAGCAGGATGTACCACGGAAAGAGGCATCGGTTTGAAACTTAGAGAGTTCTTTCTCTGAGTCCGCAACTTGCTCATTAGGCTGTGCAGCTTGTTCTTCCGGATAGGAATCCTCATATACTAACTCTGTGTCCCCAGACTCCTCAAAGACTACTTGGACTGGTGCAGCTGGAGGTTTCTCAGAATTAGGGTCTTCTTGAACAACCGGTTTTGGCGGTGGTGGCAGTACTGCAAGAATGACCTCAACGTCCTCAAATCAATTGTTCATCTGCCATATGGGTTTAGGGACTTCAAGCACATCCTCGGGATACATAGGAATTCCGAAGATATCGTCCAGTATCATGAAGTCAGCTTCGGAGATCCTATATTGTTTTTGGACGATTGGGACTTCATTTTTTCTTTATCTGACAGCCCAGACGATGAAGCTTCTCTTGTACATCTCCAGATGAAGTTCTCCCAATAGACTTTAGCATCCTTCTCATTTCTCTCCCATGGATCTTTCTACATAATGAAAGCCAGATCAATCGAGTCATCTCTTGGTCTCTTCGAAAACAAGGGATCAAAGCTGATCTTGTAAGGCATCGTCCAAGTTTCAAGCCTCTTTCTACCATCTTTATTCTTGTTAGGATCCAACATCGGGATCCTTGGACAAACTCGAGAAGGAAAAAGTCCCATTAATGTTTCTTCTTTCCTTCTGCAGAAGCTCTTTGGCAAATTGTGATGAATCTTCGCCTCCCTTGACATATCACACTCTTTTCGAACAACATAGTAAGGTAGGAAATCCCATACATTAGAGTATTCTTTCCAATCAGAGGAATAGCTTGAAATGAAGCTTACATTGCGATCAAAGATAAACTTCTTGAAGCCAAAGGATCTGGATCTCCTTTCTTCAGTCCTTTTGCATCCTTCCTTCTCCTCATTCAAAGAAATCACATGCCTAGCCACGTTGTAGTGGCACCACTGGAATGCTTTGTCCTTAATGATATTGGGATAAAGCTTCTTCGGAGGGAATTTGTTCTGCTCAAGATGGACTAAGAGTGGTCCATGAGCATTGTAGAGTTGGCTTGGAAATCGTCCATTTGGAGTGTATGGGATGGGGTAGTAACCAAGTTCGGGGGGGGGGGGGGTGGACCAGAGGGATTATGTGGAGGTGGTGAAGATGTTTCATACTGGTATTCTGGTGGAGGGATTGGACCTTTGGGATGTTGGGAAGGGAGTAAAGGGGTGAGTGTTTGAGGAAAAGAGTAGGGTGAAGGATAGACTTGCTTAGAATTTGGTGAAGAACCCTAGCCTTGTTACTCATTTTAGAGGCTATCAGCTTGTCAGAAAGATTCTTCAGAAGACATTCCTTGATGGTGTTCATACCTCCCAAGTCTTCTTCCCATTTGTCTTCACAAGTGATTCTAGATTGAGCACACCCAATGGCGCTAGAAATGGTTGCCTCAGAGACAATCACTTTAGTATTCACGACCTTGTTTTTGACTTCCCATGTTGTAATGGTAGGGTTAGTCCAGAACTCCTTTCTGAGTGCAGGATAGATCACAGGGGATCCTTCGAAAAAGCTAGACCATCTCCGCATTTTGAACATCTAGGGCTTTCCCTTTGCCCTTAGCAAATGCGGATGCAGAAGTAGAAGCAGAAGATGCCATTTAGATTTTTGAAAAAGAGAGTTTTTCAGAGAAAGAGAGGTTGAAGATGAAAGGGGTTGTAAAAGGTGTTACCTTTAAGCAATAGACATAAAAAGGTTGAAAAATATTTCACATTTTCTGTTTTAAAAGAAATTTGAAATAATGGGAAAAGAGGTGAGGAGACGTGCACATTTAATGCCTGACACACATTTCAGTTTTGAAGACCGTAAAAGTGGTTTCGCAATAATGAAAACAAACTGACTCAGTTAGAGAATGTGAATTTAATTTGCCTCTTGACAAAGATTCAATTCAATTAATGTATTGAACAAACATAAGATACACATATATTGGAGTCACCTATATTGGACCATAACAAGTATTGGATGCATGCATTGGACTCATGATTAATCAATAAAATGCATGTTCAAATGTTTTCTTATGAATATGTGAATCTATCTTTAGCTAGAGGTTTGGTGAAGATATTTGCCCACTGGTGGTCAGTATCAACAATTTGAATATCAATTGTACTTTTTTTGCACATAATCAGTAATAAAATGATACTTAATTTCTATATGCTTTGCTCTTGAATGCAATATAGGATTCTTTGAAAGATTAATGGCAGCTATGTTATCACACATTATTGGAATGTTACTCACAAATACATTGTAGTCTTCCAACTGATGCTTGATCTATAGAAGTTGTGAGCAGCAGCTTGTAGCAGCAATATTCTCAGCTTCAGCAGTTGGTAGGGCAGTATTACTTTGCCTTTTGCTTGACCATGAGACTAAGTTAGCTCCAAGGAAGTGACAACCTCCACTAGTGCTTTTTCTTTCTATTCTGTCCCCAGCATAGTCAGCATCACAAAATCCAACTAACCTGTACTCATCATATTTCTTATACAACAAACCCAGGTTAGTAGAACCTTTAAGGTATCTAAATATTTTTTTAACTGCTGAGAGATGAGACTCTCTTGGATCAGATTGAAATCGAGCACATAAACAAATGCTGAACATGATATCAAATCTGGACGCAGTTAGATATAAGAGGGAACCAATCATACCTCTTTATACCTTTTGGTCTACTTTCTTATCTTTGTCGCCTTTGTTCAGTACGGACGTTGGATGCATTGGAGTATTCATTGGTTTGTAATCATCAAATTTGAAGCGTTTCAGAAGCTCCTTTGTGTACTTTGTCTGATGAATGTACACATCATCCGATGTTTGTTTGACTTGCAGTCCGAGGATGAATTTTAGTTCTCCCATCATACTCATTTCAAATTCTTTCTGCATAAGCTCAGAGAACTCTTGGCAAAGAGATTCATCAGTTGCACCAAATATTTTATCATCAACATAGATCTGAGCAACAATAAATTCCTTTTTATTAGATTTTCTACAAAGAGTTGTATCTAATTTTACTCTTGAGAATCCATTCTCCATTAGGAAAGTGCTGAGTGTAACACCCTTTCTAGGGGCATCACATTTACGGACATTTTATAAAATTCTATGGCCGAAAAATGGGTTAATTAAAAACATTTAAGAAAGATGGGGTAAATTTTTCCTTTTCACCAGACATAATTGTAAAAGCTTGCAACTGTTTATGTTAGTAAGGTAAACAGAAATATTTCATAATATAAGGTCATAAGTTCATAAAGGTTTTACACAAAAACCCAACCCGACTACAGAAAGAAAACAAAAAGATACAGACTCAACATAAAGAATTGGAGACACAACTCCTAAACATAAGATACTTGAAGATGCAGCTCCACAAAAGATAAAAGAAAGGTATAGACACTTCGACACTATATACTAGCCGACAACAGACTACTCGTGTAGACATCCTTTGAATCAACCGCTGGATCTTTCCTCTGACTCCTCCCTTACTGAGAATCAAGTGAGAGGGAAAGGAAGGCATGGATAGTTCATCTCCCTCCTAATCTTCCCACTTATCACCTTTCAACTAGGACCATCAAACGAGGCCTAACAGGAATCCTAGCAGGGACTACTGTTGGCATTCCTTTGGAAGACATTGCAAAAGTTGACTTAAAAGCAACTTTGCTAACAAGTGACTTATCCTTAACAGAGGGAGAAGGCACTAAACACTCCGGTGAAAAAGGCCACCTAGCATTCCACTTACGACCATAGCCTTGACGACAAACAACAGAAGACAAGCGATGAAGCGGTTAAGAACACTTCCTCTGTGACCCATGCATATGGTGAGTGTGGCTCTTCACATGTACGTTGCTAGAAGCCCATCATGGCTAGATGTCCAAACGTCGGAACCATTGGGAAGCTCAACAGAGAGATGCATCTGAAGCACCGAGTGAAGTCTCGGTATCACTACCTTCTCAAGAGACCACCAAAGAAGCACATAACGATGCAATAAAAAGTAATGAGGTGAGATTCCCATTCATCAACACAACACATGGCAAAAGTAAAAACGGTACGACACGCAAGATAACAACTTACTAATCATGCATATCATACATCTCAATATCTCATATTATTCAATCAACAACATAAGACATCTTATTGCTTTTATCCCTAAGGAGGGTTTTGAATCAAAAAGTTTTAACGAGGCTCCTTTTGTTGTTTGCTTAAAAAAAAACATAAGACATCATCAACACAGGATATTAACATATAAGATGTAAATTTATCCATCAACAGTCATGCAATGCAATGCAATGTACATGACTCAATGTCATAAGCCACAAGGGTAAGACTCTAACCCCTACTCCATGGAGCTAAACATAACTGGAGTAACTGATTGGGAGATCATTTTCTGCGTTATCTCAAGTCCTAAATGTCTTATGATATATTTCTCAAGTCCTAAATGTCTTATGAAGAAGGATTGAAAATCCTCTAGTTAAGTCTTAGACCCTTTCTAAATTAGAGGGTACTTGACTTTTAAGTAATGAAATACATCTTGATTCACTTAAGTCTTATGAATCGATTGATGAATGAATCATCAATGTTATAGCATATGGTCTTGTTTCACCATGTCATATACTTTCTTATCTCTTTCTTTCACTCTAAGTTAATTACTCAACTTAGGGTTTTACACTTAGGAAAGTCCTTAGCTTTGAGCTCAAAATTCTTTTGTAAAAAGGTGAGCACATAACACTTATTTGTTTTATATCTTGGCAAGGTGCCTTAGTACCTTTGATTCAAGTCTTATACCTTGAAAATATTATTTCAAAAAGTTTTTTAGTTTCAATTAAACTTAAAGTTGTAAGTTGGAGTTTAAAACTCTTTTGCATTAACTAAAGAAGAGAAATCTTCTTAAGTCCAAACCTTTTTAACTTGCAATCGTTTATATTTAAACTTGAAATTAAGTATTGTATTGAAATCAAATATTAGTTTTAGGTTAAAAACCTACATATATAGTAATCGAATGTTACATATGATTTCTCAAAGTCGTTAGTTATGAAGTGAATACTTGATTCAATTAGCTTTCAAAACGTTATTTTGATTTACTTAAGCTATAACTTAAGATCAAAATACTTTTCCATTGTTTTAAGAATCCCTTGGCCTAATCCAAGGTTGTGTTTTACTCAAAAATTGTTTCTTTGTTTGCTTTGATTCACCATTCATTAAATCAATTTAGAGTTGTAAAATCATTTAAGTTTCAAAAATTGAAGTTGAAAATCCTTTTTGTTTATGCTTTGGCAGAATTCTATACTAGGTTTTACGGAAATATTTTGCTTCAGCAACATCCATCATAAGCAAGAGTAATCATCAATGCATCAAAATGAATAACAATATAACATCCAATTCCAAAAATCAACACAAAACCCACATACAAAATTTTCAGCATTTCAAGCATCAATTTGTGACAAACATTTTATTGACCAACGAACTCAGATTTGAGCAAATAAGAACTCAAATGAAAGCTTAGGATGTCTAATAATTGGATATAAAATTTATTTTCACAAACAGTAACCGAGTTAGTACAGTTTCACGAAATAAGCTACTGTAGTCAGAATCCAAGATAGAAATTTATGCTTAGATTTAAACAGATTTTCAAGAGTCAAATCTCCATGAAACTAAACGAAATTTGCTATCCAAATGAAGCCCAAGATATCTAGTTTCAGGATCAAGAACAAAATTTGAAATCCGGGGTCTAGGTTGAGAGAACACCAAAGTGACTCACATAAGGTCAGATCCGAAAATCACATTTTTATAAACTCTTTCAACAAAAAGATGGAGGAATCCTAGGTTAGGGTTTTCCCACACATAAAAGTTATTTTCAACCGTTCAAAACACATTAATAAACCCAAATCAAGCCACAAATAAATCTTAAAACATTGTTCTCATAGAGAACCAAATAGCTAAAGTAGTGTGAACATCTAATTTTGTCCTGCTAAAATACAAAAAAAAAAAAAGTTTTGATATTGGATTAAAAAAAAACATCATGAGTTGGCCCATTGAACGTTGGGCTAAAATAAATAGAGGAGCAATAGCATTTACAATAATAAAATAATAAATAAATATTGTTTGCTAAAAAAAATGGTAAGTTTTCAAATAATGGGCTGATGAATGAATCCTCATCAATGTGATTTGATCATAATAAAATAAATTGAGACTTTTTCTTTTTCTGGTTGAATAAATTGATTGAGTTGAAATTTGAAATAAATTAATTCCATAATAAAAAAAAAAAAACTAAATGGTAGGTTTTCAAATAAAAGGGGTTGATTGCAATTAGATTGATTTGGTTCTAATATAAGTGATTTGGTTGTGATTAAGATGGAAATCATTTCCTTAATTAAAAAACCTAAACATTGATTATTATAAAATAAAAATAAAGAGGGTCAGCCGCGAGAGCATACAGGGGGAAGAGGACATTTTGTCTCACATTCCTCAGAGAACCAATTCATTCTTGACTCAATTCCCAGAACCCCCTTTTTTTTCTTCTTCATTTCCCACCTTTTCCTCCATAACCCATTCTCTCTCACTCTCCCATTTTTTTCACGGTAAAGCTCCTCCGTTCCCAAACTCTTCCTCACTTTCACTCCCTGACTCTCACCCAAAACACAGCAACTCCGCCACTACCGCATCATCGGAGCTTGGTAGAACAACCATCGCTCCATCACCACAGACTAGCACCGTCGTTGCGCTGCACCATCTTCTCTGCCATCTATCCAGGTCACCGCCACTGCATCAGACGACCATTCCAGGAGCAGCACCCCCTCCCAGTCTAGAGCCACACCACCGCGACCTCTGCTCCTTGCCCAGACGAACCGCGCCGCGCCGCCGCACAAGCCTGGAGCAACGCCGCACGAGCCATCCTCATCCCTCTTCTTGGCCGCGTCTCGTGAGTAACAGGAGCAGAAATGGCTTCTGCTTTGCTTCTCTTTCTTCAGTTCTGAACGTTTTCCCTCTTTTAATTTATTCTATTTTGATTTTCGTTTTTTTTAATTTAGCTTTGTTTTTTTTTGTTGGTTAAATGAGGTTTGAGTTATTGAGTATATTGGGCCAGCATGTACTATGTCAATAGATAATTTTTTTTTTTTTTTTTGCATCTTTGACTGCTGCTGATTGTATTGATTCGTAAAATTTCTTTCTTTAAAAAGCAAATCAAAAAATATAACACACATACTTGAAAATGATTACTAAAATAAAAGTATTCATTTAGATTTTGTTACAACTATTATTTTCCAAATACAAACATTCCTTTACAATAATAAGCCAATTTTAATTAGAATATATTTTATTAAATTAAATACATTACTGACATTAATAAATTGAATATTATTCGATATTTTTAAATAAAAGGGTAAATTGAGATGCGACATTTTGTCAACCCTTGATTTTAGGGCACCTGATTTGTGACAAATTGGTGATCCTAAGCTAAAATAATAATAATTAATAATAAAATACTAAATTAACTTCTTTTCAATAAAATGGTAAACTGAGATGTGACATCTTGTTAACCCTTTGGTTTTAGGGCACCTGAGTTGTGACAACTTGGTGATCTAATCTTTTTTAAAATAAAATAAAAAACTAAATTAATTTCACTTAAATAAAATAGGTTAAATGAGATGTGACATCTTGTTAACTCTTGATTTTAGGACACTTGAGTTGCGACAACTTGGTGATCATGAAATTTCCCAATTAAATATTATTTCAAAATAAAAAATAAAAATTATTAAAATCAACCAAACCAACAAATATTTTAACAACTACATGGCTTTGAATTTTTCATTGCACGGGGAATACATAGGAGCAAAATCAATCATTTTGTCAAGCCAAAATTAAATTTTCATAATTTGTGTGTTTATTTTATTTTATTTTTTTTAAAATGGGTAAAATTAATATTTTCAAAGTTATTAAACGATTTGCACAATTAACTTGAGGTATCGTTCTTAGAATGGGTAATGTAGGGTGCTAATACCTTTCCTACTCGTAACCGACTCCCGAACTCAATCTCTCTCTCTTTTTTTTAAGACCAGTTTTCCTTTAAATTATGGGTTTTCCAATATTTTCCCAAAAAATAAAATTGGTGGCGACTCCTCTGAAACCTCCTCTTTTTTCGCGGGCTCGGACGGGACGGTCGCGACAATTGGCGACTCCACCAGGGACATTAGAGAGTCAGGCCTATCATAGTTAGTTGTGCATTTTTTTAATAACTTTATATTTATTTATTTTACCCATTTGTTTGTTTTTTTGTAATTTTTATTTTTATAAACTTGTCTTTGTATGTATTCTTGTAACCATATGGTAGACAACCTTCTTCTTTGTTTTCGCATGCTCTCCTTTGAATGTGAACTTGAGTTGTTTTGGACTTCATGTTTGTAAGCTCCATTCACACACACTACACTTTATCTTTTGCACACACCTTCGAGTGGGGCCCTATACCTGGATCTGAGTAAAGCTTATGATAGGTGCGAGATTGTTAGTGGCAGCCATTTTGGATGTACTTCCTGTTTGGTTATCGCGAGAATCTCATCTAGAGTGTGACTCTTTCCTGGATGCCCACATTTTGGATGTACATCCTATTTGTGTTAATATTCCGAAATGGGTACTTAGTTCTAAAGACAGTTTACTAGCATTCTTTTAGAGCCACCCAAGAGAGGTTTCACGAGTTAGAAAGCTTATAGACCATCAAGGTAGAAATCATCCGATAAACCCATTTAGGTCACAAAAGGAGCATGTTTCTTCTTTACCTATCTCCTTCATGTTTTTTGCATTCATTTTTGTAATAAAAAAAGGACCCACTTTTTTTCAAAGGAAAGGTTTGTCCGTTTTCTTTTTCTACAAAAATTCATACCATGCATTGACATTAATGGTTTGAAAAAAAAAAAGCTTCTTTTCCATGCATCTCATGCATTAATAAATTTTTGGGTCAAAATAAAAAATTCATCCCATTCGTCTCATATTTTTTTTTCATAAGAAAAAACTCAGATTTCCAAACATGTCATGCATTGATATTTCTTGGTAAAAAAAAAAAAAGTCATGAATCTAATGCATTAAGAATCATTCATCTCATGCATTTTTTTTAAAAAAAAAAACACAAAAAAAAATCATTTCATACATATCATGCATTGCACTTCAAACCCTGAATTATGAAGTGGAACCATAAATAAGACTTGTTCAAGCAGTCAAAAGAAATGCAGGTCACAACCCGATGTCATGGAGATGTGATATGCAAGTCTATGATTATCACTTATCAGCCTGAAGTAGTCGATGTAACGCCCCGATTTTTCAAATGTTCTAATATGAATTAATCAATATTTATGCGTTTGTATTTTATTGGAGGGTCTAGAGAGTGAAATAAAATAATCTGAGACCATAGTCACGTTCTACGCTATGGTAGGAAGCTATGGTTAAATTTTGGTCAAAAACTCAGACGGAGCCTGGTTTGCGTTTTTCACTGATAGTAGTATTTTATTACTATCAAGATCTAATTTGGACTCGTGAACAAGACAGTAAGTCTTAGAATTTAATTCTCTATAAATTTGCTAAAATCAGTTCTTGAGGTTAAAAAGTGAAAATAATATAAACTATTCGGACGAATACTCAAACCGGGAGACGACGGGAGCTGTAGATGGATTTACCAGGACCAGCTAACGGATAAATATGATGTCATATCAAGTCACATCACCTTGAATTTCATGCCACCCTCATGATGACATTCTAAAAATATCTGAATGCGTTCGCACTTGAAAAAGATCAAAACGCCCTTGATCTTTTCCTAAATGACATTTTCGTCCTTATAAGAAAAGACCATTTTGCCCCTGCACAATAGGAAAAAGACTCTTTTGTCCTCACCCTCATCATGACAACTTGAAAATATCTAGATATTTTCTTAAACTTAAGGGTGAAAAGACTAAAATGTCCTTGAACTTTTAAGGAAAAGAGCATAATACCCTTAATGACAAAAATATCTATCCTTCACTCTCTCTCTTGGCCATTTTGGCCATCATCCTATCTCTCTCTTCTCTCACTTTGTTCTTCATTTTCTCCCTTTGTTCTTCACCATTTCTTTTCATTCCAAGCTTGAATCTTCAAGATTGTTGGGTGATTCAAGCTAGTTTCTCTTAAGGATTAGCATCAAGGAGGTAGAAATTCCAATCTTCATCTCTTAATCTCTCTATTTCATCTCTTAATCTCTTGATTCATGGAGGTTAAAGTTTTGATTCATAAACTTCAAAAATTCATAGAAAAGTGTAAAAAAATCCTTTTAATACCAAACCAATTTCTATGAGTTCGTTTCATCATTCTCTTTCATAATCCAAGAGCATGAAATCAAATGAGTTTTCTTACCAATTTATTTAAAAGTGGCCGAACCGTGTATGTTGAAAAATTTTGAGTTTTTGATTCAAGCTTTGAGCGATATGACTTGTTTTAGTGTTAGGAGTAGCTAAGGATCATACATCCAAGAGATAAGAAATTTTGAACATCTCTAGCTAATTTTAACATAGAGGGGCCGAACCCTAAGTGGATGGAAATAGGGGAAAATTGTGTTGTTAGATGTTAATGTTTGATTGATTGTGTTGATTGTAGTTGGTGACGAGTATTCGGGCGAATAATCGGGAGATTCGCGAAATGGTCAATCGACTTTCATCCGGAAGGTTTATTCACCAATAGGTATGGGGGGTGAACCTCATCACACCAAATTGGTGGAGGTGAAAATGGTTGTTTATGTTTGTGTGGGTGAAACCCTTTTGTTTGGGTTCACTACTTTATTGGTAAAGTTCTCTTGGAGAACATGATTTGTAATGATGGTTCTATGCTTAGTAGTTTATGATGATGTGTGATTGGATGAAAAATATTTTCATGTATGTTGAAAAACCATACTTTGATCTCTAGATCAAATAAGGATTTTTATGATTGATTATGATGCAATGATGTATGATTGTTGTTTGTCATAATATTGTGAGCATTTTGAGCTATGACTTGTCAAATTGGAGAAGCAAAATCTTCACATTTCATTATGAGAGCATTCCTCCTTAGTTAAAAAGAAAAGGAAGAACATGAGTTATTCTTGAACATTCAAAGTTTTTGAAGTAAGAAAATGTTTTAATAACATATATTTCAAAGAAAAACAATAAGTGGTTTTGATCCAATGATCAAGTAGAGTTTCAACATTCAAATGTTTTACTAAGGTGAAAAATATCTTTTTACTTTAGCCACAGTTATCTAATTAATTAAGTATTTTAAAAAGAAAAATGATGAAGTGATTTCATGAAAGTTAACTTAGTTTTTAAAAAGTATATCATCTTTATATTAGAACTAAGATAATGTTCCATTTTCAAAAATAAAGAGGACCTTGTCCTTAAGTTTGAATAAAATGAATCATAGTTGAAAAATTAAATGAGATTACATTTCCTTTACACTAACTTAGATCATGGTTTTACACTAAGCTAGTAAGGAAAAACCTTTTCAAAGTAATTAAGGTACTTTATCTTAATCAAGTAACAAAGTTATTTCAAATTAATGATCTTTCAAATAGAAAGGATTTGGTTTACAAAGAGAATTTTTTCAACTCAAGTCGTAAAAGTTTTACACGTAAAAACATAAGTTAAAGTAATTAACTTAGAGATAAAGACAAGAGATAATTAAATATAGTATGTGGTGGAACAAGACTATACACTATACCATGGATGACTTAGTTCATCAATGACTTCATAAGACTTAAGTGAATCAACACTTATTTCATTACTTGAAAATCAAGGAGTTAATATCTTAGAAAGAATCAAAGACTTATCTAAGAGGATTCTCAATCCTTCTTCATAATACTTAGGACTTGAGATGTAAATCATAAGACACAAACACAAACATGAAACGTTTTGGGTTTTGGAATAGTAGTTCGATGACGGACTGGTGATTCGGATACAAGTCAATCATTCAATTGTTTCAGTCTTGTGATGGCTCGATCCCGGAGGGATCACAATATTTATCCGGTTGATAAAAGTTTTGTAATACAAAGACGCGTATAGTTCCTAAGGAAGAGAACCTTAACGAACCTTGAGGTTTATCTGGTGGATAGACATTGCTTTATCGCATCTGCTCTGTGTAAGCATTGGCATTTCATTGCATGAGTTGTAAGGCCTTGAGCCTAGGAGTTGAGCTTACACCTAGATGGTGGTGCGAATCTTACGATGATGATCTTAAATGGTCTTTGGAGGTATCAAGGTTGGAAGGGTTGACATGAGACCAGTTGGTGATTCTTCTATGTCGTGGCGAATCCGAGCAATACACTGATATCCTCTACTAGATGCCGTACTTTTCATGTTTGGTCGAGAATGTTTCCATAAAGCCAGATACATGCACGTTACGAATGTTGTAGCATCCTGCCCATGGCTGGCATTAACCGGAACATGTCCTCCCATTCACTCTCTCCGACACTTTGTTAGCTCCATGGAGTAGGGGTCAGAGTTTTACCCCTGTGGCATATGGCATTGAGTCATGTACATTGCATTGCATTGCATGGCTGTTGATGATTACATTTATTTGTTGTACATTGCTGTTCTGTTTTTGAGAATGCCTTATATTATGCTGCTAATTGTTCAACATGATTTATATTGAGATTTATGGTAAGCATGTTGGGTACGTTGTTACCTGGTGAGTCGTCTCGTTTTTACTTATGCTATTTTGTTGTGTTGATGATTGGGAATCTCACCCATATTTGTATATCTTCTCTGCTGGTATTGCTGTTTCTGCTTCAGCAGATGGACGCAACGACGGTTCAGTTCAGCATATACTTTGAGTCCGGAGGGGGACTCCATTTGCTGTTTAGTTTTGGCCAGGCTGTATCAGATGTTTGGTGTACCTTTTGGGGAGCTGTGACTCCTAGTACTTATTATATACTTATTATCAGTTAGGCTTGGACCTATGTCTGTATACAAGGTTGTTTCTGTTTCAGTACTTTAATTATGTATGACTTCTAGAAAGGCATGGTGAATCTAAGTTCATTTATTATTAATTACCTTTACTAATCCCATTACATCATTGTGAAAAGAGAAAAAAAAAAGAAACAGTATTTTCCGCATTAATATTATTTTCAGCCTTATAATTGTTTGGGAATGTGACACTCGGGAAAGGGTGTTGTAGTCGAGTTTATACTACAAGTGGGCTATGAAAAGGGCATACTTTGCAGTCCTCCTGCTCTGGAAATTTTAGAGTAACTGGTCCATGTTAGTTAATCATTGTTTTACCATAAATGATGGTTAGGTTGTATTGACCCCACAACCTATTCGATCCTTTGATTATTAAACTATGCTCACTTTCTTGAGGCGTTAAAGTAATGGACTCATATATTCTTTTACATCTCCATCTTCATCATATTACTTCATCATGGTACTCTCGTCCCACCTTCCTTTTTTTTTCTCTGGATACCTTCCTTGGATTGCTCCATGTGGCTCACTTCCTTGGAAATCCTTCGTGGGACATTAGCGATGCCTTAATATGTAGATGCTCTTTGCCAAAAAAAAAAGGGAAAAATAAAGGAAAAAAGGAAAAAAAAGGAGCAAATAAGTAATCACTTGGTGTACACCATCTTGTTGTCTGCGAAATAAGTTTTTAAAAAATAGGCAATCATGTTTGAAATGAAGTTTGGCCACCTTTCTGTATCTTTAAAAATATCATCATTATCCCTTGTTACCTCTTTTGAGCTTGAAAATTTTCTTCTATGAACCTTGGACAAAGATCACCCCTAAACAAAAGGGCTAGAATGAAAGGAATGATGATTGTATAGAAAATAATGCAAAAAAAATAAAATAAAAAAGGAAAAAGAAAAAGAAAAAAAGAAGAAAAATGAAAAGGAAGTAGAAATAATGAAGATGAAGAAGAAAAGGGAAAGAGGAAGAAAAAAAAAGAAAGTAAGTGAAAATCAAGTGCTCTTGAAAGTGTAGAGATAATTTGATCGAGTATAAGTAAATGGGGTAGATCCTTGGTCCTATTCAACCCTAAACCAATCATTTGAGCCTTATATCCTTCCTTTTATGACCCTCAACCTTGGCCACGCTACAAGCCTTAAAAAGTCCGTTATGATCAATAATGATTGTCGTTTTTTATCAACTTTAATCTTAAGACAAAAGATTTGTGCTATTCTGATTTTTTTTGCTCCTAAAAAAAAAAAAAAAAAAAAAAAAAAGAAAGTTTGTTAGGCTGAAAACTCGCAAGGTCAGTGTAAGCAAAAGTTAGGGCAAGATCTGCATGATATTCATTGGGACAAAACTTTGCTTTCAAGGGCTCTGTACTGGGGAATCTCTTCATTCTTAGATGCCATACACTGGGGAAATTCTATTCTCAAGTGTCATTATAAGGTGCCCTATTGGGGTAAATCCATTCTCAAAAGCTTTACACTGGGGCAAATCCGTTCTCAAAGGACAACTCCATTCTCAAAGGTCTTTCTCTGCGCCAATTTCATTCTCAAGTGGCATATGTTGGGCCAATTTCATTTCCAAATGCCTTGCACAAAGGTAAATTTTGTCAAGATTGAATCAATGCAAACTGGGGCAACAACCCATTGAGCCCCTATCACTTCTTGCGAGTCTTACCCTATTCCCATCTTTCGTAAATGTAATTTAAGTTGTCAAACTTCCAACAATAAGCACGAAGTTGTTCTGTCACTAATGTCCATTACTGTCATACTTCTGAATCCATGAATGTCCATTACATGATGCTTCAGGTAAGGTAAACATGAGATCAACAATACAACTTAACCATCTAATGGTAATTCCTTGATGAATAACTCTGGTTTGAAGACTTCAGAATTTTGAATACAAGGAGGAAGTTGCATCCTCGATTGGGAATTTAAGCAAGACTACAAAAGGGATGAGGATGTCACAAGTTTCTGTAATAGCCATTCCATCGAAGAAGTTTGTGCAAAATGTATTTGGAAAAAGATTCCCTATGATCATGGGTTTGGTCAAACATTTTTATAAGAAGTGGAATAGGTCCAAGCTTCACATGACCAATTGAATCTCATTGAAGGGCCCCACTTTGTAATGATCAACTTTACCAGAAATGATTGACAAAAGCATATGAAAAATGTGAGCTCTTGACATTTTCAAGAAGAAGATCCTTTTCTCAACTAGATTTTATGGATTGAAAAAGATTATTTGGAAAAGAGGCTCCAAATTCTGAGAGACTTTATGTTGTGAAAAATGCTTTTTGTCTGGAAGAGCATTGACCTCACAAATAGGGATTACAAAAGTCTTCTGCTTCCTACGTTGTGAAAAAATATATGCTTGAGAGCATCACAAAAAACATATAAGAAAAAAGAAAAAGAAAGAAAAGGAAACGAGAAAAAAAGAAAAAGAAAGAAAAAGAAAAAGAGAGAAAGAAACAAAGAAAATGGCTCGCTAAGCCGAAAACCTGAAAAGGTGGCCTAGGCAAAAGTTAGAGCGTCCCGATAGGTTGAAAACTCAAAAAGAGCGACCTACCCAAAAGTGAGGGTCACATACATGCAAAAGACAAGGAGGTCTCCTCAAACTGACAAATTAGGACAGTTTAAGTTTATGAAGGCCGCTAGTAATGAGATGCTTCCCATACATGAAGACTGTGGCAATTCAGCATGAAAGCCTAGCAATGATCATCCTAAGGAGTACCACTTGAAGAAATGTGAACTCCACCCCATCTCCCCTTTTGGAAAATATATCTCAATCATGATTTCAAAAGATGACGAGAGCATAGTGGTCTCTTGACCAATGGTATTCTGGAGGAAGCACACCTCTAACAAGAAATGCAAAGCAGACTACATACCAAGAGTAATGTGCATTGTTGAAGTTCATCTTGAAATCTGGTTGTGATCGAACTTTAAGCGGCCAAGGATTAGAGGGTGGTTCACTAAAATAGAAGAGCTTTAATCAAGCACATACTAAAAATATCTCATGCATCATGCATCACATGCATATACAAAATCAGCATCATTATTGCCTTTAATTTTAGGGTCCCTGCACCCATTGCTTCTCGGGTCGCCGTACCCATTGTTTAAATTTTTGGGTCCTCGTACCCATCGCCCTTGAGGGTCCTCGTACCCATTTTCAGGGTCCACACACGCACTGCATTTTCAGGGTCCCCACACCTATCGTCTTTCCGGGTCCCCGTACCTATCATCTTTAAGTTTCGGGTCCTTGTACCCATCGCATTGCCGGGTCCCAGAACTTATCGCCTTTTCAGGGTCCCCGCACCCACTCCATTTTCAGGGTCCCCGCACCCATTCAATTTCGGGTCCCCGTATCCATCGCCTTCCAGGGTCCCTGTACCCATTTAAGTTGCCGGGTCCCAGCACCCATCGCCTTTTCAGGGTCCCCGCACCCACTGCATTTTCATGGTCCTCGTACCCATCGTCTTTCCGGGTCCCCATACCCATCATCTCTAAGTTTCAGGTCCCCGTACCCAGCGCAGTGCCGGGTCCCCGTATCCATTCAAGTTTCGAGTCCCCATACCCATTTAAGTTTTCAGGCCCCCATACCCATTCAAATTTCGGGTCCCCATACCCATTGCTTAAGTTTTCGGGTCCCTGTACCCATCTCATTTCCGGGTCCCCGTACCCATTCAAGTTTCGGGTCCCCGTACACATTTAAGTTTTCGGGTCCCCGTACACATTTAAGTTTCCGGGTCCCCGTATCCATCATCTTTTCAGGTCCCCGTACCCTTCGTCTTCTCGGATCCCAGTCCCATTTGAGTTTCAGGTCCTCGTACCCACCATCTTTCCGGGTCCCAGTACCCATCACCTTTTTGGGTCCCCGTACCCATCGTAACGCCTTTGAGGGTTCCTGCACCCAATGTTCTCAAACAAAATTGGAGTTCTTGTCTTTACTCGTCGGTTACAAAGATAATATGCAAACTATAGTTATGCCTATTATCTAGTAAGAAACAAGTAAAGAGGGATAGCTGTGAACACCTAATTTTGTCCGGCTAAAATAAAAAAAAAATTAAAGTTTTGAAATTGGATTAAAAAAAAAACATCATGAGCTGGCCCATTGAACCTTGGGCTAAAATAAATAAAGGAGCAATAGCATTTACAATAATAAAATAATAAATAAATATTGTTTGCTAAAAAAAATGGTAAGTTTTCAAATAATGGGCTGATTAATGAATCCTCATCAATGTGATTTGATCATAATAAAAAAATTGGGACTTTTCCTTTTTCTGGTTGAATAAATTGATTCAGTTGAAATTTGAAATACGTTAACTCCATAATAAAAAAAACTAAATGGTAGGTTTTCAAATAAAAGGGGTTGATTGCAATTAGATTGATTTGGTTCTAATTAATATATGTGATTTAGTTGTGATTAAGATGGAAATTATTTCCTTAATTAAAAAACCTCAATGCTGATTATTATAAAAGAAAAATAAAGAGGGTTAACCGTGAGAGCATACACGGGGAAGAGGACATTTTGTCTCATATTCCTCACAGAACCAATTCATTCTTGACTCAATTCCCAAAAACCCCTTTTTTTTCTTCATTTCCCACCTTTTCCTCCATAACCGATTCTCTCTCACTCTCCCATTTTTTTCACGGTAAAGCTCCTCCGTTCCCAAACTCTTCCTCACTTTCACTCCCGAACTGTCACCCAAAACATAGCAGCTCCGCCACTACCGCATCACCGGAGCTTGGCGGAACAACCACCTGTAACATCCCAAAAATCCTATACCTGTTTCTCTTAACTGTTTGTGTGAATAACTTGATTGAGAATGCAATTCGACTAAGTTTAATCATAAGGATTGTTAATGATTGGAAATTCATATCTGGATTTCAATTATGAGCTTAATAATCATAAAATGTTGTTTTGAACATAGTATGCTGTTTTGAGTCGGAACCGATAAAAATATTATTATTTTAATCGGGACCGCTTTACCTTGGGATGCGTATCAGGCCAGGGAAGTTGTTCTAGCCCAGAGTCGGAAGTAGTTCATGACTGCATCTCACGCTTCACGAGACGTTGTCAACCATCTATCACATTTTCATTCCTTTAACCAATGGATTAAATCCTTATGACTCTTGGTTAATAACCTAGCATCTTAATTTTCCTTTTATGGAGAAAGCAAGTTAATCAACTTATGGTTAATCTTGCCCTCTTTAATTCTACGATCAACACCTATGTACTTGGTTTAATCCAAGCCTTCCATTTACTTACACTTCATCACATCATTAGCAAAATAATACTTTAATCAATTTGGCTTCCTAAAAGGAAAAGGCCATATGGCCAAATGGTGTGAAAAACACCATCCTTATTGCATTTTCATTCTTTAGAGGATCAAGCTCTCTTATTTCTCTAGAACTCTCAAATCCTCTCTTCTTTCTCTACTCTTCTACATTCGGCCATACCATGAAACAACACCATCCAAATTTCCTTTTTGATTTCTAAAACCATAGATCATCTAGTCTTGATCTCTAGATCATCTTTGATAAAGAAAGTTTTCTCTTTGGAGCAACTTGGTTCTTGACTCTCAAGAACACCAACCTTGTTCAGCATGTGTTCTTCACTAAGTAAGTCTCTAATCTTACTTTTCTCTTCGTATCTTTTCTTAGAATCATGAAACAACTTCTTCTAGTTCATGATTTTGTGAAACAAGTTCAAGATCTTACCTTTTCTTTCTATGGAGGTTCGGCCTTGTAACTCTTTCTTGGAGCTTGGAGTTTTGCTTATCCTAAAGATCTTCATTAAGGTAATGGGGGAGTGAACCTCATCGCACCACATTGGTGATGGTGAAAATGGTTTATGGGTTTGGTTTGGGGAAAACCCTAAACCAAGGGTTTTGCCATTTTGTCTATTTGGTTCTCTATTAGAATAATGTTGTAATAATTATTTATTGCTTAATTTTTGTTCATTGATGCATTTGAATGGTTGAAAATAACTTTTATGTGTGAGAAAACCCTAATCTAAGTTTACTTCATCTTTTTGTGATAAGTGTTTGAGAAAATATCATTTTCGGATCTGACATTGTGTGCGTCATTTCGGTTTTTCTCTCAACCTAAACCTTGGATTTCAAAACTTGTTTTTGATCCTAAAACTAGACATCTTGGGCTTCAGTTTGAGCACAAATTTCGTGTTGTTTCATGTAAAACCCGCCAAAAAACAATGGCATAAGTTATATTTGTTAATATATATATATATATAAAGAGAGAGGAAAAGTTGAAATTTTTGCCATGTTATTAATTATTTATAACATGAGAATGTTAGTAGAGTGTAAATCAATCAATATATATATATATATATATATATATATATATATATATATATATATATATATATATATATATTAATGTGCTTAAGCAATTCATATAAAATTAAATAAGATGTCATGATAAAGATAGGGACGTATTTCCCTTTTCACCCTCAGTGTAAGTTATGAGTTAACTTATGGCCAAGGGTTGTTCAGTAAAAGCGGCACAGAATAAATAATTAAGGAAGGTGAGTGAGCAGTCATTAGCAACCCTAGCAGAAACTAGAGGAGTCCTTTGGAGAGAAGAGGGAGAAGGAGCACGATCCAAGAGCAAGGGACGAATTTTGGTGTGGTTCTGACGTTTTCGGAAATGGGGAATTCATCTCCATCATCTTTCTCTCTTACAAATGTGCAAAGATCAGGTGAGGGGTTTAAATTTAAGGTTGGATTGATGATGAATTTTGGAGGAAATTCGGAGGTATGGTGATTTGGGATTTTAGGTAATGGGATTGTGTGTTTTGACATGAAATTGGTGTCAAATCAGTTTGATATTGTTGATATGAGTAACTTTGTTTGATTAGTCAATTATGATGTTAGATAGGGAGTTTTGAACTCTTTCTTCATGTATTCGAGACTTAGTTGTGCATTAAAATGGTTGGATTTCTGCAGAATTCGCGTTTCTGCGATTCTGCAGAAATCGCGCCAGCGCTGGGCACTAGGAACCTAGCGCTAAGCGCTAGGATGACAGAGAGGGACTGATAACCAGCGCTGAGCGCCCAAAAACCAGAGCTGAGCGCTGGAGCACCAGAGAGCAAGACCTGAAAACTTGACCTTTGCGCTGAGCGCCACTTACCCTGCGCTGAGCGCCAGTGTCAGACAACAAAATGATTAATTTGGCTTCTGTGTTTCTCCACTCCTACTCTTAGAGAGGTAAGGACTTACTATAAGTGTAAACAAAGTAAATTAAATGTGGGGTACTAATATATCAATGGAGGTTTATTAAAAACATGTTAGAAAAGATTATGGTAAAATTGGCGAAAAAGGAAATTGTCATGAACCGACATGTATGTAGAGGTATGAACATGGATGGTGTGATTTTTAAGAATTGATGAACTATACATTAAAGTTCTTTGTGGCATAGTGTGAGGTAACATATAAGTTGATGTGATGTCGAAAATATAAATATGATGGGATAGTTTTAACGCGTCAATAAGGTGAAAGATTTGAAAGATAACATGGTGATGTTGTGTTAATGCTATTATAAGTAGGGTTAAGATATGTGTAATTAAGAGAAGTATAAATTATGTTGTCTTATAATCTTGAGCATGGTTGATGAATGTGAGAATCTGTTTGAGGGTCGTACACGACATATTTTTAGTTGGTGTAAAATAATAATATAAAAGGAGAGGAACAGGATTGCGGACCATGTTTATAGGATATGAGATTACGAAACACAAAGGGATAAAGAGAAATATATGAAGACTAGAATGGAGTTATATGATGGTGATTTAAACAGATGTAGTGGTAGGATTATTATATGGTACAAGATTTGAGAAATGTTTATTATATGGTAAGATTATTATATGGAACAAGATTTAAACAAATGTGTATGTTTAGAGTGGGATAAGCAATGTTTATGTTCTTGTTCAATCTAAGAATGATTCTTCCTTACAATTGAGTTGGTTCTTATGGAAAGAATAAAGTATAGTCGTGAGCGTTATTTATAGTAACTGTGCTAAAATACGATAAAGAACGTTAGTCAAGACGGTCAATGTACACAAGTAATGTGAAGAAAGTAATAAAGTGAAAATGAAGTAGATGGTTATGTGAATTACGGTTATGTTCTATGCTTATGATGGTCTATGGGAAATGGCCTTTTTATTCACGTGTTTACTAAATTGTGAGTTTATTGTGCTTTGTACGTATATGGAGTTTTAAGCTTCGAATGCGAAGTGAATGCCTATTGTGCTGAACAGGGTTTACCGTGAAATTATTGACAAATGTCAAGGTAAGGTTTATTGACTCAACTATGTATTTGTGTACAAAGCAAATGTTGAAACTGATTGGTAAGATGCTCTTAGTTTGCGAATGAAATGACTATAATGCTATCTACATTTATTTATGATTGAGATCATTATGGAATTTATTGATTACCATTGTAATGGTTATGTAAGCTATGTTGAGGCACATAGTGCACATGAGATATTGTGAGTTGATTTGCATGAACATGGCATGCGTATTAAAAGAGGACATTGAGCAATACTTGGCGTATCCGACTGGTCAGCGGACACGACCGGGATATAAATGCGACCGCCGGAGAAGGGAACTCTAGTGAACAACCTCCGAGTTTGGAGGGATGTTGTGCAGTGACCGAGGTCACTTACCGGTTAGCGGATTCCGACCGGGGTATAAATGGGGCCGCTGGAGCGGGAGACTTTAGTAAACAACTCCAAGGGGATACACAAGTATCTGGCTAAATGGTAACTTGAGAAAACAGCGAATGGTTATCGCTAAGATTGGTTTTCATATATTGAAAAGTATTATACACTTTAATTATGATAGCATGATTATGCATGTATGTATGTGTTGCATTATTTGTTATGTTTTGTTTACCCTCACTAAGTTTTGGGACTCACCCCCGCCCTTTTGGTTTTAGCTTCAGGTATTTCGTGAGTGGAACCATCTCAGGGAGCTCATGCACATATGTAGTGCGAGCAACTACTGCTGTCTTATTTATTTATTTATTTTGTTCGGTTTATGGTCATATGAGATTTCTCCGCCGATTGGAGTTTTGAACTTCATTCTAGATTGTAAACACTTTTGGGCTTTGTTTTTAAAACTCTTGTTGTTGACTCAGGGCCACCGTTGGATTTCTTTTGGTATAATCTTTTACTCTGGTATTTACCTTTGATGTGCTATATATCTTGTTATGATGTGACTAATACGTTCTTGAAAGGCCTTGGGAATGGAACAACGGAGTTCTATTCTGGCCGTTCAGGGACGCCTAAGTTGGGTCCTGACATTTCATAAAGATTTGACCCTTGAAAACTTGTTTCAATCTAAGCAAAAAATTCTGTCAAGGATTCTGACTACAGTGACTCATTTAGTGAAACTGTACTAATTCATTTACTGTTTGTGAAAATTAATTTTATATCCAAACACTAGACATCCTAAGCTTTCTTATGAGTCCTCATTTTCTCAAATCCGAGTTCGTTTGGTCAATCAAAGGTCTGTCACAAGTTGATGCTTGATATGCTGAAAGTTCTGTATACGGGTTTGATGTTGAATTTTTGGAATTGGTTGTTATGTTATTATCCATGTTGATGCATTGCTGATTACTCTTGTTCATGATGGATATTGGTGAAGCAAAATCTTCACATTAAACCTAGTATAGGATTCGTCCAAAGCATAAACAAAAAGGATTTTCAACTTCAATCTTTGAAACTCAAATGATTTTATAACTCTAAAATGGAATCGGTGAACGATAAACCAAAGCAAAACAAAGAAACCTTATTTAGCAAAACAAAGAAACCTTATTTGAATGAAACATAACATTCATTCAAGGGATTCTTAGAACAAGAGAAAAAGTATTTTAATCCTAAGTTATGGCTTAAGTAATCATATGGTGTTTTAGAAAATTAATAAATCAAATGTTCTCAATAACAAATGACTTTGAGAAAATCTTATGTAACATTCGGTTTCTAAGTAGGTTTTGAACGTAAAACCAATCTTTGATTTCAATACAATGTTTAGTTCCAAGTTTAAGTATAAATGATTTCAAGTTAAAAGAAATTTGGACTTAAGAAGATTTCTCTTCTTTAGTTTATACAAAAGAATTTTAAACTCCAACTTTCGACTCTAAGTTTAATTGAAACTACAAGCTTTTTCAAATAATGTTTTCAAAGTATAAGATTTTGAATCAAAGGTACCAAGGCACTTTGCCAACGTATAAAGCAAATAAGTGTTTTGTACTCACCTTTTTACAAAAGTGTCTTGAACTCAAAACTAAGGATTTTCCTAAGTTAAAACACTAAGTCAAATAATTGACTTAGAGTGAAAGAAAGAGATAAGAAAGTGTAATGTTGTGGTGGAACAAGACCAAATGTTGCATCATTGATGATTCGTTAATCAATGGACTCATAAGACTTAATGAATCAAGATGTATTTGATTACTCAAAAGACAAGTACCCTCTAACTTAGAAAGGATCTAAGACTTAACTAGAGGATTCTCAATCCTTCTTCATAAGACATTTAGGACTTGAGAAATATTTCATAAGACACGAACAAACATGAAATGTTTTGGTTTGGGAACTGTAGTTCGATGATGGGCCAGTGAGTCAGACCCGAGGACATCGTCTAACTGTATAGTCTTGTGATGACTCGATCCCGGAGGGATCATGAGATTTATCCAGTGGATAAAGGTTTTATAATCCAAAGACGCGTATAGTCCCTAAGGAAGAGAACCTTAGTGAATCTTGAGGTTTATCCGGTGGATAGATATTGTTTTATCGCATCTGCTTAGTGTAAGCATTGACATTTCATTGAATGAGTTTGTAAGGCCTTGAGCCTAGGAGATTGAGCTTACACCTAGACGCTGGTGCGAATCTTACGGTGACGATCTTAAATGGTCTTGGAGGTATCAGGGTTGGAAGGGCTGACATGAGACTAGTTGGTAATTCTTCTGTGTCGTGGCGAATTCGAGCAATACACTGATATCCTCTACTAGATGTCGTACTTTTCATGTTTGGTGTAGAGTATTTCCATAAAAGCCAGATACATGCACGTTACGAATGTTGTAGCATCTTACCCATGGCTGGCATATACGGAACATGTCCTCCCATTCACTCTCTCCGACGTTTTGTTAGCTCCATGGAATAGGGTCAGAGTTTTACCCTTGTGGCATATGGCGTTGAGTCATGTACATTGCATTGCACTGCATGACTATTGATGGATACATTTACATGTTATACACTATTATCCTATGTTGATGATGTCCTGTGTTGTTGATTGGATGTTATGAGATATTGAGATGTATGATATGCATGACTAGTATTTTATTGTCTTGTGTGTCGTACCGTTTTTACCTCTGCCATGTGTTGTGCTAATGAATGGGAATCTCACCTCATTACTTTATATTGCATCGTTGTGTGCTTCTTTGGTTCTCTCCCGAGAAGGTTGTGTTACCGAGACTTCACCCGACGTTTTGGATGCACCTTTCTGTTGAGCCTTCCAGTGGTTTTGGCGTTTGGACATCTGGTCATGATGAGCTTCTAGCAAAGTACATGCGAAGAGCCGCACTCACAATCCGCAAGGGTCGTAGAGGAAGAGTTCTTGACCGCTCCACAGCTTGTCTTCATGTCGTCTGCTGTCAAGGTTGTACTTGTAAGTGGAATGCTAGATGAACCTTTTCCACCGATGCGATCAGTGCCTTCTCCCTCTGTTAGGGATAGGCCGCTTGTTAACATAGTTGCTTCTAAGTCAACTTCTGTTATGTCTTCCATAGGAATGCCAGTAGTAGTCCTTGCTAGGGTTTGATGGGTCTTGGTTGGAAGGCGATGAGTGAAGAGACTAGGAGTGAGGTGATTTATCCACACCTTCCTATTTCTTTCGCTTGTCTCTCCGTAAAGGAGAAGTCGGAGGAAGTATTCCGCGGTTGACCTGAGGGATGTCTTTCCGTGTAGTCTGTTGTCGGTCCGTGTAGAGTGTCAGAGTGTTTGTACCTTTCTTTTATCTTTTGTGGAGCTGCGTCTCCAAGTACCTTATGTTTAGCAGCTGCGTCTCCAGTTCTTTTGATAAGTCTGTATCTTTCTCTTTTATTTCTGTAGTCGGGTTGGGTGTTTATGTAAACCTTTATAAACTTATGAACCTATGTTATGAAATGTTTCTATTTACCTTACACACATGAATGGTTATAAGTTTTACAGTTATGCCTTGTGAAAAGGAAACATTTACCCCATCTTTCTTAAATGATTTTAATTAACACGTTTTTCGGCCTTATAGTTTTATAAAATGTTCGTTATGTGATGCCCCCGGAAAGGGTGTTACACCATCACTCCATCACCATAGACCATCACCGTCGCTGTGCTGCACCATCTTCTCCGCCATCTCACCAAGTCACCGCCGCTGCATCAGACAACCATTCCAGGAGCAGCACCCCTCCCAGTTTAGAGCCACACCACCGCAACCTCTGCTCCTTGCCCTGACGCTTCGCGTCGCACCGTCGTACAGGCACGGAGCGACGTCGCACGAGCCATCCTCATCCCTCTACTTGGCCGCGTCTCATGAGTAACAGGAGCAGAAATGGCTTCTGCTCTGCTTCTCTTTCTTCAGTTCTGAACGTTTTCCCTCTTTTAATTTATTCTATTTTGATTTTCGTTTTTTTAATTTAGCTTTGTTTTTTTTTTTTTTGTTTTGTTGGTTAAATGAGGTTTGAGTTATTGAGTGTATTGGGCCAGCGTGTATTGGGTCAGTAGATTATTTTTTTTACAACTTGGACTGCTACTGATTACACTGATTCGTAAAAATGCTTTCTTTAAAAAGCAGAATAAAAAATATAACACACATACCTGAAAATGATTATTAAAATAAAAGTGTTTATTCAGATTTTGTTACAACTATTATTTTCCAAATACAAACATTCCTTTACAATAATAAGCCAATTTTAATTAGAATATGTTTTATTAAATTAAATACATTATTGACATTAACAAATTGAATATTATTCGATATTTTTAAATAAAAGGATAAACTGAGATGTGACATCTTGTTAATCCTTAGTTTTAGGACACTTGAGTTATGACAAATTAGTTACCCTAAGCTAAAAAAATAATAATAAAACTAGATTGTGACCTGCGCATTGCGCGGTTGCAATATTGTTTTAAAATTTTAGTGTTAAATAAGGAATTAATTGACAATAAATGAGATGGTAATAAAAAACAATAGGCTTATGTTTGTGTGCAGAATTAATTCTAAATAATATTTTTATAATTAGCAAAATATATTGAAAAAAGTACAAGAGGTGCTCTAACTCGTATATAGAAAGGATTGTAAAATCACAATCCAGAAAAAACATCATAACCAGTATATATTATGAGACCTACTAAGGACCATATTAGTATAAAAGCTTTTTCCCAATTCAGTAACATACCATACCCTCACAAGGGAACCCGTGCATAGGCTTTCCACAGGGTGGTGATCAAATGCCAATTCCAGATGGTGAACCAAATTTCATGTTACAAGGCAAAAGCGAAGATTTGTACAAAGCCTGAAATCATCAAAAACCATTCAACTTGACCCACCACCAATTATGATTCATATCACGATAATTGATTATATCCTTTATTCTGCTTGATTTCATATGTCACAATGCTCCCCTACAAAAGAACCAATACAATATGGTAATATCTATCTCAAAATATGAACTAATATCGAACTCCTTAATTACTATTGAAAAGTTTAGGCAAAACCAAATGTTGCACACCTGTCTTCTTGTATGAACCAGATACGTGATGAGAAGTTAATATCCTCATTCTTTCTTCACACCCAAATAAACCCACATTCAAGTCCATGATGAAACTAACATACAAATGACAATGTAAAAATGTAAGCATTTGTGCAACTTGGATAATAATAATAATAATAATAATAATAATAATAATAATAATAATAAAAAAAGGTTGCCATGATTGTAGCATTGCAATCTATTTTTCTTTCACTTTGCTTGGATGATGCAATTCAGATTTTAGCTGACAGAAGACAACTATGGTTTTCTTGATATAATCAAGATCATGATTTAACCAAATGGAAAATGTAACCATCCCAAACATACATGGATACAGATATAAATAATAGAAATTGAAGTCTCTAAACCACAGTAACAGCTGTTAACATTTAGGCACCTCCTAATCCTAAAACCATGGTTCTTAAATACTCTAACTAAAGATTTCAATGGGACGAACAAAATTGAAAGTGAAAGAGACTTACCTTTGGGCCAATCATACACAATCCTTTGCTGAAGCATATCGACGGTGGTGGCTTCCTATGAGGATCGGTTCCTTATTAGAGGATGTTATGTCATGCATTTTTGTTGTTGAATTTTTTTCTCTTTTTTGTAACATTCACTATAACCAATATAAGAGAAAAACTTGCTTCACAACATATTTCTCTTCTCCGGTTCCCTCACTTCTCCAACTCTTCAATCAATTATTATAACGCTATTTGAAAAATAGCATTTGAATAATTTTCTTAACACCAGTAAATATACCACAAGCTATGTTGGTTAGAAGTTAGCACAAGTTGACCACAAAACAAATGTTGAGAATACCATAGAATTTGGATTAGTGGAGAAAGTGATGGAATCAAGAGGAGGGTAAATTGGTTCTTTGTAATTTAATCCGCAACTCTGGTAGAAAAAAGCCATTGAAAAATTTCAGGCAATGCCAATTTAGCTGCAGGAGACTTAACAGAAGAAAAACCTTCTCGAAGATGAGGCATCAAGTACTTAAACCCCTTGCCTGTGACAATGAATATGAATTGGATGGTTCTCAAAATTATGGAATCATGTAAAAAATCTCCAAATTTTGTAACACAAGTCAATCCTAAAAGCTTTGTACCAAATATAAATTGATAGAGACACCAATGTATAATTCATCTTTTAGATGTGCAACTATCAGACAAAATGAACATCAGTTGTCCAGTCATACAAATTCAACATTATTCATCTTGTAAGGAGAAAGCAAATGGAGCAAGTTTATGACTAGCTCTCCTTTAGCATGCTTTTTCTCAAGTTTTAACTGGTTCAGTTTCGTTTGCTCTAAAGTCACGTGATCTTCATTTAAAGCTTCAAAATTCACAGCTCCCTTTATTAGATGCTGCAATGTTCTTCCTGGTTGCATAGATGTAGGAGGTAGTTAACACATGTTCATGTATCAATGGACAAAAAGGCCCAGATCGATTTCTCTCTATCTAAGCAAGTATAGTAATGGCTACTATTTTGAGATATTTGAAATAAAGCTCAAAGGATGAAGCCCATTTGTAGAGTAGGTTTTGTGGATGATTAGGCTATTGAAGAATAAATGTCTTTAAAAATTTAGACAGTAGGCAAAACAAAAGAGCTAAGAATATTGAGCTAAGACTTTTGGTGTGAATCTTTGATTCATGAAAGATTCATGAAGTAAATAGTTTTTCCCAATGCCAAAAAAAAGTGAGTATAAACCTATAAAATCAAGAAGATGGAAACTATCATTTTATTTAGTATGCCTTCAAAATAAGACTAACTTTTAGTTAGATTCGGTCTTATTATTTGAAATGTGTATCATTGTGGGGTGCCATTATAGAATTGCACAAATCTTTAAGGAGGGAGGTTCCATTTATACCAATGTAGTCCATTTTTCACGTATGCTCACTCTCACTAAGGTTAAAATCATATTCACCATTGAATGAAAATAAAATCAATGATCAATAATGAGTATAAGTAAAAAATAACTTATACCGGTGTAAATAGATCATTCATCATCTTTAAGAATATTTTTTTTACATGTCAAATTATTATTTGTGTGCCTAAGAGGTGATGTGATAGACATTAGCTAACTAAATATTTCTCACAAAATAAAAAATAATGATGTATCCTTTAAAAAAGTAGCTTCCAAAGGTCTCTAGATTCGACAACACTTTTTTGGGGAATGCCAATGTCATCCTACTTGGCTATAATGGCAATATGCCTAAGGCCTCGATTGAGCAGTACAATTGCTACCCTGTATCTTGAAAGAGGACTTGCCTAAATCTGTTGAAAATTCATGCCTATTATGAGTTATGATTATTTCTGTCATATAATATGATAACATAGACAAAAACATATGTTGCATGCTAAAAGCAATTTACCTCAAGATCACCTTCCATCCGAACCTTTTTAGGTTGTACATCAAGAGAATCTAACATAGAGAAGCAACATCAACACAACAGTGACAAAAACCCCCATTAAATTGCATGTTATCAAGAATAAAAATTCATAGAATGACCCTTATTATGTATCACCAATTCACCATGGTTAATTGCAATAACTTTCTTATTTGTGGCTATCTCTACAGACTCTTTAGTCATATTGCGAATGTAACAGCCAAGAAGAAGAGGAGCCTGCAACAACACTTTGCATGAGAAACAGAAGTTTTGTACTTAATTCTTTCACATAAATCAAAGAGTTTGTTGTATCATCTTAAAAACTCCTCTTAATAATCATTCTAATACTAAATATAAAAAGTATTAAGGACTTTGCTAGGAGCTCTAGTTTTTTTATAGCTCAAATAAACACTCATCCCACCTCAAATATATGTATATATAAGGTTTGAAAGGACTTACCATCCCAAAGGAGCAGGAAGAGTAGAAAGAAAACCTATACAAAATTGGCCTTCTTCTGCATAAAGATGTCATATGTTTTATACATTGACCAAATTTTCATATGGTTATTGCTTGAAGTTTCTTTATATCTCTTTGTTTCCCACACAATCTGGTATAGTTGATTGATATAGTCTAGTAGAAATTTTGAAAACTCTTATTATTTTGGTAGGATACATTGACATCAGTTTAAGAAACTTTGTCTAGAAAATTATTCTAAACAATATGATTGGTGAATCATACATAGTTAACATGTTATTGTAAACCAATTTATGAAAACTTCACAATTACAAGAATGGGATCAAGTGGTGAAAATTTTTTGTTGTTTAAAAAGGTTATTATAAGTTAAATTTAAATTAATGAGGAGAGATCAACCTTTTTAATTGAATTTATATTAAATTAAAAGTATATACACTCTTACTTGCTCACTTTATACACAAGATCACTTCAGAGGAATTTTTACCATTTAGAATTATTATAAACCAAATACTTAAAAACAAAAGAGTGATGGTACCTTGAAAATAGCCCACAAACTGAAGTGAACAATATATTCATCTTTTGTCATCCCTCCATTTCCCACCTCAAGCATGTCAGGATCTGTTGATTTCAATGTTTACCATGACACATAATTAAATGAAATCCAAACAGAAACTGGTTTTTTGTTTTAAATAAATTTATGCTAATGAAACTCTAACCATTCCAACCACTAGGTCTTGCAAGCTCAACATAAACTTCATTCATGTCAGCCCTTGAAATCATACTACCAAAGAGTAGTTACATTTATTAGCTACAAACTCAAATATTTTTCAATTTTGGTGCAGCATCTACACACCCTACTTCATCACAATTCATAACCAATAGTATGAACAGATCGATTGATCACCTTTCCCATGAACCATTAATGTCATTAGTAGTTCTCCTCCTATTTCCACTTGATCACCCCATAAAGCTGGGTTCATGTCTTCCCTAAGGAACAAAGCATGTGTAATTAGAGGGGAAAGAGTTGACTATAAAATTTGATCAGCTTTTTTTTTTTTTCAAAAAAAGTAGAATTACCAGTGCAGAACAAAAGAAATATACAATTAATACACCTAGAAAATACCTTGTTTACCAAAAATTTACTAACTAAAATACAAAATGATTTGGAAGTGATGTGGAGTAATGAGAAACATTATGTTTATGGCATTGCTTATGTGATTTGGAAGAAGATAGCCTTTTTTTGGTATAAGATGGTACAAGGGTTAGCAATGTGACTTATCTTAGGGATATTCACATTTCTAGGTGGAATATTTCAAAAGTTGAACCATGAATCCTAGTATTAGCAACAACCTGAAATTCACAATAATTAAAACACATGTAATCAGGTATAAATATAATTGCTACTCTCTTATCCATATTGCCTCAATACACTACATATCATACATATTTGAGAATATCCTCAAAAATGGAAATACCTTATTTCTCTATGTTCCTGAAAGATATCCAATGTGTAGATGTTATCATCATCTGCAAAGTGCACAATTCCATCAAGACAATGAGTTTCAATATGAACTATTGTTAATATGTTCGAGCAGAAAGATCTGGGAGAGGGTCAGACTGCATTACCAAAAAAATTGGTGTTTCACAGACTGACCTCGCAAGGGAGATCGTCATGAAGACTTCATTTACTTTTGCTTCTGCGATGGTACTAATCCTCGAAAATTTTCCCGGTAAAATGGAACCAAAGTGAGAAAGAGAAAAGAGAGGTAAAAAGGCATAGATAACTACTGATGAAGGCAATGCCGCTGGCTGCAATGACGCAGGTTTGGATGACAGTGTTCTCTTGGCTTGATGAGTGAATGGGCGTTCCAACAATCCCGATTTAGTGAGCAATTTGCTCTACGTTTTCAAGAAGAAGAACCCTTGCAGCCCCGTCGATACGTTGCACGAAGGGATTATCCCTGTCGCGAGGTTCAGCTACATCATGATGAATGTGAACAACACCACCAGGATGAAGCTCACCACCAACCCCCTCACTATCAGCTGTTGCTGCCACGGCGGCACCGATTTGGCGTCGAATGTCTTCTATTGAGGATGATGGGCAAACATGAGCGGTGGGAGAAGGCAGATATAAGGATATACTGAAAGAGGAATAGGGTAGGGTGGGAAAAGGCAGAATTGAGTAGTAGTTGAGTAGTAGTCCAATTTTAAAGATGGCACGTAAGTTTATTTGCATATGTGGGAGAAATGATATTAGATGGCAAATAATAGATGAGGTGGCAACGCCAAGTTGTGATGCTCTATTTTAATATATTATAAATAGATAAATAGATACTAAAATAACTTTTTTTAAATAAAAGGGTAAACTGACATGTGATATCTTATTAACCCTTAATTTTAAGGTACCTGAGTTGTGATAAATTGGTGACCCTAAGCTAAAAAAATAATAATAAAATACTAAATGAACTTCTTTTAAATAAAAGGATAAACTAAGATGTGACATCTTGTTAACCTTTTGGTTTTAGGGCACCTGAATTGTGACAACTTGGTGATCTAAGCATTTTTAATATAAAATAAAAAACTAAATTCATTTCACTTAAATAAAATAGGTTAACTGAGATGTGACATCTTGTTAACTCTTGATTTTAGGACACCTGAGTTCTGACAACTTGTTGATTATGAAATTTCCCAATTAAATATTATTTCAAAATAAAAAATAAAAAGAATTAAAATCAAACAAACCAATAAATATTTTAACAATTACATAACTTTGAATTTCCCATCGCACTGGGGAATAAGTAGGAGCATAATCAATCATTAGGTCAAGCCAAAATTAAATTTTCATAATTTGTGTGTATATTTTTGTAATACCCTTCCACAAGGGTATTTTAGTCATTTCATTATGATTGTGGTCATGGATGTGATTTAATCCTATACATTTCATAAGTATGCAATTGTATGATTTGTAAATTGATGAGCTAGTTATTTGTCTCCTCACCCATCTCTCTTTCTCCTAACCTTGGGCCATCTAAGGGGGAAAAGGGGGACAAACATTTCAGTCCCTTCTCATTTTCTCATTCCTCTCCTACAAACCATCCTTCTACCACCCCCATCACTCTCCTTCTCCAAAGAAAAACCACCCAAAAAACCACCACAAATCACTCCTACACCCCAACACCACCTCCATACTATATGACCTTCCCTACCTCTCTAGTCTTGAAAACAAGTATGCAAGCCACCCCACAAAGGCATCAAGAATTCAGCCAAAGCTAGGCCAAGAGGAAGGAACTTTCCTTCCTTCAAGCTTCAACAAGGGAGGGGCTGCATAGGGAACCAAGAAGACCCATTTCTACCACTTCAAAGATTAGAGAAAAGTGACAGATTTAGTGGTCCTACGGGGAGGGGGGAGATTTCAGCCATCAAGATAAAAGAGAGAAAACTCAAACACAAGCTTCATCACCTCTATACCACAAGTGAGTTCTTGCTTGTTTGTAACATTGGGTAACCATAAATCCCAAATAATTGCTAAATGATTTGTTCATTCTATAAATTATGAATGTTTGGCTCTATTTGTGGTATGAATCACTAGGTTTAATTGTATGTGTGAATAAGGGGCTGATTTGGGTGAAATTGATAAAGGGGAAGGAATTGTTCTCCAAAACCGTATTGACACCTTGTCAGTATTTTGTCGATAACTTCCTCCACAGAAGTCATTCTGAAATGAATTTTGAACCACGGGAAACTAGACAAAATTTGCCACGAAATAGACACTGGAATGGCTAAATTTCATTATGTATTGAGGGAGAAAAATGGCATGCAAGTTGCTATTGATGTGGGAAACTCTGCACTGATACTGTTACGATGTTTAATTTGTAGTAAATCGTACTGATGTTGGATTGAGTTAATTCTTGTACCATTAAAAACTAGACTCAATTCCCTTTGAAATAGGATCTGGAATGGTTAAATTTCATTACGTATTTAATTCTTGTACTGTTAGAAAATAGACATGTTTGAATATATTTTAGGCTCTGGAAATTTTTAATTTTGATAGAGTTTTGGTGGAGAAAACCCAGTTCCAAGTTGCTGCAAATTCTGTTTATATAACTGTGAGCATAATGGTACTTGATTTGTGTGGAATAGATTCCTATGTGTTTAATTCTGTCCAAACATGAATAATACGTATATTTGCACTTGGTATGGTGCTCTTTGTGGCCGTATGTCATGACTCAGTGATTGTTTGATAGTGAATTGGTTGGTGTGAATTGTATCATGAAGGTGTGACAATTCCTAATTGTGACATGTTTGCTCTCTTTGCATTTTTCTGGGTGTCTAATGACACTATCATTTTAATATAGTTGCTGAACTTTTGATGTAATTGTCTTCCTTTGGAGAAGATGTATAAGAAAGTGAATTGTAACACCCCCCTCGCGGGTGTTACGTACACGGACTCTAATGCGGAATAAATCAAGAAAATAAAACCCTGGTTGCTTTCGGAAAATACTTTAATTAAGTAGCTAAGTTCGAAAACGCGGTTCTAAAAAATTTTCTGCATGCAATAGGCAAACAACTCAAGACGAAGAAATAAATTTCACATCACACATTGATATTCACTGTTCATAAAAACATAAGCATAACGTAAAATCTGGTCTAATGTATAACATATTACAGACTTAGAAATAATTCAACATGTGTGCAGTAATATAATATAAGACTACTCAAAACAAAAGACCCCTAAGCTGGTCGGCTAAAAGTAGCCATTGGGGTACAACCCAACGTCGGCTCCTTCAAAAGTTTCCATCGTCCGAGTCCTCACGTCTCCGGGGGGACCTATGATCAACATCTGTACATGTGTTCCAAAAACACAACAAGGTGTCCAACATGTACAGGCAAAGGTGAGATACTCATATAAAGTTATCATGATAGCCGCACAAGCGACAAACAGCAGTATAAACATCCACAGATAAACACAGTTATATGAACAGTTATTTATATAATACAGTACAACATCCCAAACACTATCATCAGTTATAATAATGCATGAGACTTCAATATCATCTTTCTAATTCATGTACTCCGGAGATTCTAACTTCCCAACATCGAGCGATAGGCCGAAGTAACACCTGTAACACAATTGTTTTCATGAGTCGGCCTCTCTATTTAGGTTCGAACTCCAATTGTTCCAGGGTACCACGTCATAGCCGTATCCTGAATATGCCAGTCTCTGATCGAGTTCATTCGTGTTTGGCAGCCGATTTACCACGGCACGGGGTTGCTACGCCACCGGCCACTTGTGGGATCTCGAACACAGAATGCCCCTATAGACCTAGTGGTCTTGACTGATTTTATTCTGAACTACTAGAGTTGTAGCTCGGTTTCAAATGGCACGTCTGCCGGTTCATGCATGTACACAGAAAGTTTTCTGTTTTCTTTGCGTTCATTCTTTCAAATGTCGAGACATAAAGTCCACGAATCGTTTCAAAAAGGCATTAAGCCCACTCAAATCAAAAACACAGGACACGAAGTCCAAGTGCTCAATCCACAAAACACTAGCCCCGACGTCTCGGCCACTAGGTTCGGGTTCGTCTCAAAGGTTCATCATTTTTCTTTTGGTTTCATTTTCTCAAAACACTTTGGAAAACAAAACATACTTTGGTTTTCTTGAAACAAAACATCCTTTTTGATCAAGAGAACATTTTTCCCATGAAAACACCTTTCTTGAAAACAAAAATCGCTTTCTAAGGTTTCACGTCTTTTTAAAACGCTTTACCGAAATAAAATACGTTTTGCACGACTTTTCACAAAACACTTTTTAATTTCAAGGAACACACTTTTCAAAAAGGAAACTTCACTTTTTTTGAAAAGCAACACGTTTTCCAAAAACGACCTTTTTAATTTCAAACACGGTTTTCAAAACATAAATTTAGGATTTCGAGTCTTTTAACAATTATCGAGACATAGCCAGTCCTATGCTCATCCAGGATATAAATATATGTATAGATATATATCAACAGTCCAATATCACAATGATATCACTCAAGGCATCCATGCCACAGTTATATCGAATAGCAATTATGCACAACACTTAACATCCAATCAATCCAGGATATAAGTATACATATACATCATTCAAACTCATCTCTAAATCATCACTCAAGACATCATAACACATATATCAAACATGCACTATGAAGCTACTCAAACTTAAATGACTACCTCCCTTTACCTCACAAAAGAAGTTCAATGCAAACTCGATCGGTTCTCGGCTCCGGCTCCCGTTCCGTTCGCGTCGCCTAAAACAATCAAACACAAATCAATTCAAACAACAAATCAACATCAATCTATAACATAAGAACACAAGTTTTACTTCCCCTAAAAGGTATAGGGTTCGGCCATGAAAGGTAAAAAGGGTTAGGGATCTCATTTGGTTCCAAACTTTTGGATGGTTGGTTCTTGAACTTAGTTAACACTATTTCAAGTCCTATGACTCAAAAATGTGAAACAAAACTCATGGATTTTCCCCATGAAGCTCTCGGCCATATAGGGCATTTTAGGCTAGGAATTGATTTGGTTTTCCATCACTTGGATTCAAGGACACTAGGAAAGCTAAGGATAGAATCAAGAGTTAGAAATCAAAAATTTGATGAAAAACACTATTCATCATCACTCTTAGGTTTCGGCCACTTTGGGGTTTTAGAGCTAGGATGAGACTTGGATCATGAGCTCTTGGGTTTAGATAGAGGGTGATGAGGTGAGTTCAAAGAACTTGGTTTCACATCCAAAGGATTTTCCTACAATTTTCTATGGATTTTCAAAGTTTTGGATCTAAGAATGAGTTTCATGAAAATGGAGTTTTGATCTTGATATTGAAAGAGATTCAAGAAGATATGTGACCATAGAAGTGATCTTACCTTAAAATGGATGAAGATTGGTGAAGAAATCAAGTGATTTCAACAAGCTTTCAAGATTTTCTCAAGGATTCAATGGAGGTTTTTTTCTCTAAGGAAGATGAAGTGTTCTTGGTGTTCTTGGGGGGCTGGGCTGCGTGGAATGAGGGGCTGAGAGGGCTGTTCCAGCCTTCTAAAGAGTTCATTAAGGGTAAAAAGGTCATTTGGTTCAAAGGGTAAAATGGTAAAAGGTGAAAAGGCTTAAGTTAGGGGTATTTTGGTAATTTCGCGTCTCAAAATTCCCGATCGTCATGACGACTCTGGCATGCTCTCCCAAGTGAGTTGACATGATGTGATATCAAGATTATCCGTTGTCGAGTCCTGGTAAGTCTATACGCGGCTCCGTTCTCCACCCGATTGAAGATTTCACTCGAACGGAGGTCAGGAAATGATTTTTTTGAAATTTTTGCGAAATTTAACCAAAACGTAGAGAATCGAATTCTAAGACTTACTGTCTCGTTCACGGGTCCATCTGAGGTCCCCTGAGCAGTAAAATCATATTGTCGGTCTAAAAACGCAGACCGGGCTCCGTTTGAGTTTTCGACTCAAAACTTAATCGTAGCTTCCTACGATATCGTTGAGCATGATTATGGTCTCAGAATATTTTATATCCCTTTCTAAGACCTCGAATAAAATATAAATTCATAAATACTGATTAAAAGAAAAACTCGAAAATCGGGGTGTTACATGAATCATAGCATGGCATTAAAATTTTAAAATGGTCTATGTTTAGTGAAACTTAAGGTTTCAAAACTATTCTAGCCATTAAGGCCACAATATCTATGTGGGTGAGATATGCTTTCATAAGCCTTCATTTTCTTGGAGGCTAGGATATGGTATTAGCAATTAAGGGATGCCTAATTATTGTCATAGAGCTCTGACTGCTATATCAACCAGTTTAAACTACGCGTACCTTAAGTCCCTCACACTTGAAGTACCTAGTAAAGGTTTTTATACTTAAAATGCCTATGCTTAGATTCATTTTCATAAAGACGAAATATATTGATTATTCACATGTTTTTGCTTGAAGCAGGAACTCATTGAGATTTATTTCTCACTAGGCTCTTTCATTGTCTCAGATAAAAGGTACATATTGGAAACTGATAAGCAAGTTCCGGAGATTGCTTGATAGTCACCCAATAGTGTCCCAAGATAAGATATAATTCACAGCTGGATCAGAGTTGGAGTCTTACTAGGAGTCGATGTTTATATGAGATTGAATTGTATAATAGGGGTGAAATGCTTATTTGTATTAACCCAACCCTATATTTTGTTCAAATATACAAAAATCTCTTGTAAAGGATGTTTCACTTAGTTTTCAAAATTTTCTATTTTTCGCAACTATTCCTTATGCTATAATAAGGTTTATATATATTAGTACTTAGTGGTATCCTGGTGTATGCTGGGATATTACAATTTTATTTTTTATTTTTCAAATGGGTAAAATTAATATTTTCAAAGTTATTAAAGAATTTGCATAATTACCTTAAGGTACCGTTCTTAAAACGGGCGATGTAGGGTGCTAATACCTTCCCTACTTGTAACCGACTCCAGCACTCAATCTCTTTTTTTTTTTAAGACTAGTTTTCCTTTAATTAATGGGTTTTCCAATATTTTTTCAAAAAATAAAATTGGTGGCGACTCCTCTGAAACCTCCTCCTTTTTCGTGGCTGTAATACCCGCAAATAAAATGGCATAAGGCATTTTTTTATTAAATAAATAAATAAAATAAATAAATTATCATAATAAACTTAGAGACATATTTTATTTACACAAATGTTAAGTTATGAGTTAGCCTAACATCAAGGGCGTTTTGGTAAAAATGATAAGGTATAAATAGTAGAGATAGAAGGGTGGACAGTCATCAGCAACCCTAGCAGAAAAAGAAGAGAAAAGGAAGAAGAAGAGAAAGGGGAAAGAAAGAAGAAGAAGAAGAAGAAGGGGAAGTGAGGAAGAAGATGGAGGCAACAATGTAGTATCAAGAGGTGAGGGATTTGTGATTTGTTTTGGGTAATTTTCGTGGGTATTAGTGTGGTATATGAAATGGGTTAGTGATGATTGAAATAATGATGTTTGCGAATTGTTTTGAGTGAATTCTTTCCAAGAAAATCATTTGGAACATGTTTAGTTTGATTATTTTTTGATTTATATGTTGTTGGTGAGTTGTTATAGTTGTTTGTTGGTTGAAAATCATGAAAATGGGGTTTTGGAGTGAAAATGGTGAAACAACAGCGTCTTGCTGCATTTCTGTGATTTCCAACCAGCGCTGGGTGCCTAGTGTGCAGCGCTGAGCGTTGGAGCACCCGAGAAGGGGTCTGGGAAGATGATGCCAGTGCTGGGCGCTGGTAAACTAGCGCTGGGCGCTAAAGACAGAGACAACAAACTTTAAATGTGCATATCTTTTTTATTTCTTATCTGTTTCGGGTAAATGACATCTTGTTGGAAAAGACTTTGAGTCTATTTTCATATGCAATAACTTCAAGATTAAAATTTTATGTATTTGAAAATTTATGGTATAAATGGTGATCAAAGGTCAGGATATAATATTTCAAAAAATGATGGTTTATCATAGTTTATGATGACTATTAGGTATTTTGAAGTATTCAAAAATCTTTTTGCATACTTTGATGTATGTTTTGCATTATGTGGTATTTATAGGTGATTTGATGCATATCGAAATTTTTATTTAATGATTTGAGTTGATGACTTTATTGGTAAGTTCTTTTATATGATGGTATAGATTACGAGAAATCTATGGACATGTTGGTGTATAATTGTGATATAAATGATGAGGTGAGTATTATTTTTATGAAGGTGTATGGTGATAGGAAATGTGAGGAACATGATTATGGACTATGTTTATAGGCTAGGAAATTAAGAAATGAAGAAGGGTAAGAAAAGATATAGGAAGCCTTGAGTGTAGTTCTATGATGGTGATATAGATGCATATGTTCTTGTTGGAGCTAAGAATGGCTCTAACTTATAGTTGATTTGGTTTTTACGGAAAGAAGAGGGTATTGTTATAAGTGTTACATTGCAATTATGTTAGATATGATAAGGAAAGTTAGTCAAGATGGTAAAGGTACCCAAGAAATGTTGAGAAAGTAGTTAAGTGAAATGGCAAAAAGAATATATGAGTTATGTTCCTACTTTATATTTATGAGGGTCTATGGGCAATGATTTATTTTTATCCAAGCGTTTAATGAATTATGAGTTTGTTGCATGCTTGTATCTTGAGTTCGTTGAGCCTCAAAGGTGATATAAATGCTTGTTGTGATGAATAATGTTTGCTATGAGATTATTGAAATATGTCAAGGTAAGATTTGTTGGCTTCCTCTATGTAATTGCATATGAAGTAAGTGGTTTAACGAAATGGCAAGGTGATACTATATGTGAACAGAATGGCTATATAAATATGACCATCGGAGTGGGAGACTCTAGTGAAAAACCCTAGAGTTTGGAGGGTGGTTGTGTAGTGATTGAGGTCACTTGCCGGTCAGCGGACTCGACCGGGATATAAATGTGACCGTCGGAGTGGGAGACTCTAGTGAACAACTATAAGGAGATACACAAGCATCTTGCCCAATGAAAAATTGACTACATAGCAAGTGAAGAACTGCTATGCAAGGTTATGTACAATGTAAAGTACTTAATGACATATATTTATTGAGATGTTTATAAATTGCGCTATTTATTGTTATGTTTTGTTTATCCCTCACTGAGTTCTGGGACTCACCCCCGCCCTTTTTTATTTTAGCTTCAGGTATTCAGCAAGTGGAGCCATCTCAGGGAGCTCATGCACTTGTGTAATGCAAGCAGCTGCTGCTATTTCAATTTCATTTTAGTTCGGTTTATTATCATATGAGATTTCTCCGCTGTTTGGAGTTTTGAACTTCTTTCTAGTTGTAAACCCGTTTGGGCTTTGTTTTAAAACTTTTGATGCTGACTCGGGGCCACCTTTGGCTTTCTTTTGGTATAATCTTTTACTCTGATAATTATCTATGATATGGAATATATCTTGTTATGATGTGATTTATACGTGCTTGAAAGGCCTTGGGGATTGGACAGTGAAGTTCCATTCTGGCCGATCAGGGACGCCTAAGCAGGGTCCTGACAGCGGTGCCCGGATAGGACGGTCGCGACAAGTAGCAAAACCCTTTGCTTAGGGTTTTCCCCAAACCAAACCCATAATCCATTTTTCACAACCACCAATGTGGTATGATGTGGTTCACTCCCCCATTATCTTAATGAAGATCCTTTGTGAATGAGACAACTCCAACACAAAGAAGCTAATGTTGGCCGAATCTATATAGAAAAACACAACTAGATTTGAATCTTTGTTTTGGAAGAATATGAATCTAGAAAGGTTTTTTCATGATTCCATGGTTAAAATGAAGAAGAAATAAGTTTAGAATACTTACTTTGAAGATAGAATTTGAAGAACAAAGTGTTGATGTTCTTGACTTCTTGAAGACCAAAACTCAAGTAGCTCAAAATGAGAAATTTTGTGAAGGAGAGTTGGTTAGAAGGTCAAGACAAGCAAAGCTATGGTCTTAGAGGTTTGAAACAAGTTTTGGATCATAAATATCAAGCCAAAACAGTTTTGGAATGAAGAGAGAAAAGAAAGAAAATTCGAAGTGTTTTGGAAGACCAAGAACAAAGTAGCTTAGATCAAGAAACTTTGTAAAGAGAAAGTGTTTAGATGATCAAGGGAAGTAAGTGTATTTTTTAAACAAGTTTTGGATCATCGAAGAATGACCAAAACTGTATGGAAGAGGAGAAGAGAGAGAAGAGATAAAAGTTTGGTTTTTCTTGAAGAACATAAGCTTTGATTCAAGAAAATGGAATGAATAAGTGACTTTGGTGTTTCCAACACCTTATGGCACGAAATTGTCATGTAAAAATAGGCTAGGAAATTAATTCAAAATGAAAATAATTAAGTGTAAGAGATCCAATGGCTTAGAATTAAAGAGATGGACATTTGTTGATCATAGAATTAAAGGAAGGGAGATTAAACAAAAATGGTTAATTTGCTTTTCCATAGAAGGAAATGGTGATAGGTTATTAACCAGATGTTAATAAAGCTTAGGAATATATGATAGTTGGTAGTATATATGTATATTAATTACACATGAAGAGAATTAAAAGAATTCAAGTGTAATACTACACTTCAAAAACGTGTAAGAACGGGTCTCGAACGCTATGAAATGCTAACTAAGTCATTAATTGATTAATTAATTAATTAATGGAAGTTTAGCATATTAAAATTAGACGGGGACTTGAGTGCAATAGGATTTAGGGATAACATAAAAAAAATAATGCAGAAAAACTTTTCGGCAATAGGTTACGCGGGAAAATGCGAAAGAAAACATCCGAGCATGCTGACGGGGCAACACGTGTGGGTGACACGTGTCACAACTGGACACATGTCAAGAGGATGAGAAGGTGGCAAAGAGGAAGTGACATATGGTGACACCTAGTCACCATGACACCTAAGACTTCCACTAACTAGCCTAATGATTCTAATCTAGTAAAATGACTAACTATTTTCCTCTTCTCTCATTTTAGACGCTGGATCAGAATAGAGGTGAAGATAATTCACCTTGGAGAAGCCATTGTTGAAGGCCTGGAGAGCTCGGTTAGGGTGGTTTCGGTTATCGAAATTTTAAACCGATCGCGTAATCGAGTTCGTAGCTCCGACGTCTTCGCACTGCTACCTTTGCATGTGAGTATCGTCAAGGTAAGTCGGTGTCGACATTTACCTTCTTTTAGTCTTTCAATTCCATTTCTTCCTCGTTCTTAATCCCCACATTGTTTCAGTGGGTTTTAGGCTTTTACAGGCGTTTCTGCGCTATCGATCATTCGAGGAGTTGCACAGGGGATTGTGCTTGGTGCTTGGGCTGCGAGACAGCCGCTGTTTGGGTAAGGAATCTTCTTTCATTTTCGTGGGCTGAATCTTTGTTCCTTTGATTCATTTTTTTTTTGATCATTTATCGTTGATTCTGTTATCGTTTCTGAGTTTTTGGTTATTTCTGGACCCGTGCGTGTACTCGAGGCGATTGTTGGCCCAATGTGCATATCGGGGGTATCTTTGGAAGTAGTGTAGAGCTAAGTGTTGTGCTCGTTGGGAAGCATGTACGGTTTCTAGTTGCGGAGCCGTATTCAATGTTGCACGGGAAAGCGCGCAGGAAACTGTTCAGGTGGGGAGAAAGAGTTACACACGTCGGCGAGGCAAGAGTAGTCTATATAGCTTTGTTGTATGTTTTATGTTGTGTAGGGGAACCCTAAACCCTACGTAAGGTTGAGCCCTGACAAAGTACCTAAACCCTAGGTTTAGTCTACTTTGGGCTATCACCGCTATGTTTGATACCCTAGGATAGCAGATTTGTGATGCTTGGTGATATGTGATATATGCTACTATGTGCATATCTGCTGACTATGATATTTACAATATATGAGATATATGCATGATGTGGTAGCATGTTGATATGTTGGGATGTTTACTGCATTATTGAACATGGTGATAACTGCTTCATTTGCCTTGAAATGCGTGTATGTATGAGAACTTGGAGGTTTAGTATGATTAGGGCTTTGACTCCGTTGTGGAAGTTTGAGCTAATAATCGAGGTTCGAGGTTATAGTTGGAGCTTGGAGCTCATAGGGTTATGATGGGAGCTTGGAGCTCATATGGTTATAGTTGGAGCTTGGAGCTCGTTAGGTCAAGGATCGAGTTTGCATGTGTTGCAATATCAGCTCAAGAGAGATGGATGACATGCATATCATGTGCTTATGATGCTAAGTGATGAGCCGTATGACGTGAGGCATACAAGGTCAGTGCACCAATTGCGGGTGCGAAAAACGGAAGGGAAGGTCTGAGAGACCTTGGGGATATACTGGACGCAGGTGTACCCACATGAGACTGGTATGGTAGCTCCTATCGTGTCGTGGTGGTCCTGGCTAAGTATGGTTATCCCGGCTAGAACCTTGGGTCTTTCCTGCTGCCGGTGGATCTTCCGAGGAGGCCTAAACAGCCTTCCATGTCGGGGACAGTGGAGTGGTGATGCACTCTTATGGGTCACGACGAGCAGAACGGATTACCGAAGCAAACTGACTTGTCCGTTGAGCGAATGTATGATGTGGTCCTTTGTTTGACGTTTAGTATCGGCCGGCATGCATAGAAAAAGTATGTGTACATCTAACTAGGGAACAACCATGGCATCGAGATATTGAGAGATGATTGTGTTTCTTATATATTCTGCATTGCATCATCCTTATATTTGATGTGCTGTATATCTTATCTCCCTGTTTTTCCTTTGTAGGTATGTGCTCGACCTGCAAGTAGACGATGAGCCCTCACCCGATACTTCACCTATTTATCACGGGGGCACCGCGGATGTCGGTGCTAGAAGACATTGAGATCGTCTACCACGACGTGAGGGCTAGCGGGTGGACCGCTTGACCTTTTCGACGACGTATACTATACCCGTGAACTTGAAATTCAGGAGCGGTACAACACCCTACGAGGACATCATCGGATGCTACCGAGTGATCCAATTTCTTCCTTTTCCGCGGATGTGGCACCCACCGAGACAGAGAGAGCAGGATTACTAGTGGTCAGCGCCATAGTCTTCAGCAGTATCCAGCAGGCGAGGTTTTGTCTACAGAGGCCAGCGGAGGTGTATCGAGCAGTATCTGAGGACATATCGGAGACATCGCATCATCGTGTCGAGTTCCTCATCTGAGTACGAGCCTATGCGGGTTTATAGGCGTACCCATGGAAAGGGACAGGGTAGCTCGGGCATCCTCACCACTGATGGTGAGGGCCTGCCATGGCGTCTCTAGGACGTTGGGGAGAGGTTTTCGATGTATTTTTGAGAGTGGGTTATGTCGCGACCGGAATCGCGAAGGAAACGGCGAAAAAAGAAATTTTATTAAAAAAACATGGGAGTCACCACCAATTTTATTAAATTAGGAAAAAAAATTGGAAAACCTTTAAAAATGATCTTTGAAACCAAAACCGAGTTCGGAAGCCAATTACGCATAGGGAAGGATGGAGACTTAACCCCACGGCACGCCTAATGCGCCCGTTAAAACGTGCAAATTAATTGATGAATTTTAACATATTTATTTTACCCCTCAAAACAAGCAATTAAGACTCCACCAAGGTTAGGCTCATCTATTTATTTTATTTTAAAAAAAACAAAAAAAGCCAAAAATAAATCAATTAGAGAAATATGGAGAAAATTGTTCATCAGAAAAAAAAGGAGAAGGGCAAAATAGCACACGGCCTTATGAAGCATGTTGTCACTCCAGCAAGCATGAATTTTGCAAAAGAAGCCAATATAAGAATTTGTGCCAACCTGCTTTCTGGGACCTGACCAATTTATATCTATTAATGCAAAGGTCATTACAATCATGCTCACATTCACAAACTCAAAAAGGTAGCAATCTGCCATCATGAACCTTTTATCCTCACGCGAGACAAGTTAAATCATTGAAACTCATTCATCTTTTCGGGATAAAAAAAACTCAGCAAACACCCATATTTGAACAGCTCAAGCAACCTCTCAAATTCAAAACCAATGCTTCCTAATACTTTATGCAATCATCAAGATCAAAATTATCAAGCAATGGACGGCCTTTTATACGTGTTCTTAAGCATTCAAACCTTAAAGCACCTTTTTCAGATAAAGCAATGGACAAGAACATGAGACCCAAATTAAATGACAAAGATTATTAGAAAGCAAAGTATTGCAGGTGCATTTAGTTCTTAGAACCCATTAAAGCAACCATTCAATTCAAGAAGATAAGCACAATATGCGTTCCAGCCAGAGCATAAAACTTTGAGACTTAACATCCATCCAACCAACAGTGAGCTTTATTCCAATACACACCACATAAAGTGTCGCAGGCCACAACAACATTAGACTTGGAACTTTGCACAAAAACTAGTACATAATATAGCTTATCTTCATTTCAACAATATTGACAGAGAAGAAACGTAGCCAACAGGTAAACATTCAGGTATTTCAACAAACAGATCATGGGCAACAGAACAAATTAATCATTCACCAAAGTAACTACTATCCTCAAATTACAGAATTCCCAAAAAAATAAAAATAAATCATTCCAACAACATAAACATTATTTTTATTGACTGCAGCACGCAGGCACACACACACACAAAGAAAAATCACTCACTAATTAATTAAGCAAAAAAAGAAGAATAGAAGAGTCTCAAGAAAGACTGGCAGCGACGTCTGCTTTCATCTTTTCCAATCTCAGCCTCAAATCGCAACCACGGCGGCCACCTCCAGGTTGTTTGCTTGGCTGCGTTTTGCTTCCTCTCGCAGAACACCAAAATCGCGTTCTCCCTCACTCCCTCCCTACAACAGTTCGTCTCTCTCTCTGTTTGAGTGTTTTGTTTTCTGATTTCCCCCCTCCTCTCTTTGTATCTGTTGCTTGGGGTTTTATAGTGCTGAACTTGCATCTTCTCAACTCTGAAAATCAAAAAAATAAAGACCATCAATCCCGTGATTTTGAAGCGAAAATAAAGAGGACTGATTCTTATCTTGCTTTGGAAACAGAAGTTCAAGATTTGATTTCTTTCTCAAATGTGCGAAATAGGAGATAGCTTGCGACTTCCCTCCGAAAATCACGCGATTCTCTTCGTATTTGGGTGCGCGAATCTTCGTTCATGAAACAGAAAGGGGCAAGAATCGCTATTCCCCATCATTGTGCACTAAATCGCGCATTTCCTAGAGAAAGGGGAGTGGATGTGCGGCGCCTAGGGTTTAGGTGAGGTTGAGAAAGGAAAGAGTGGTGATGAGGAGAGATTGACGGTGGGGAAGAAGAAGATTCGGCTAAGGGAAGGGAGAGGAATGAAAAAATGGAGAGGATGAGGGGGAGAGAGAGAGCTGCGTGGCTAGGGTTTCAGGGGAAGGAATGGGATGTGTTTCTAGGGAATCCGGGTCATGGAGCAAGGCAAATGGGGTTTGGAGCAAGGGTGTGGGCTGAAACTTAGTTATTTGGCCCAATGACTTTCTTTTCTTCTTCGTTTTCTTTTTTCTTTATTAATAGAACAAACAAGACATGACAAAATGAATAAATAAAATGCCTCTATTTTACTTTTCTAAGACAAGCTGCAATAATAAACCATTTTGTATTTTTTTTTTATAAGTTTAAGTGAAAAACCAAAGGGACCCGGCCAAAATGGGGTGTTCACAGTTGCACCTCTTTACTTGTTTCTTACTAGAGGACATGAAGAGTTGTGACTCTTCATGTGATCATAGTAAGGAACGAATAAAGAAAAAGAACACACATTTTGTTCGGGAATGCATGCCACTATACAAAGGGATTAAATGCAAACGATACAGGTAAAAAAAAGCAAATGAAAGAAACAAAGTGTGATGGGTCTCTGATCCTGAAAAGCAAATGACGGAAAATTAAAAGTGCAATGGGCCTCTGATCCCAAAAATAAATTGCGATGAGCCTCTGAGCTCTAAAATTAAATGACTATGGGCCTCTGATCCCAAAAACTAAATGACAATGAGCCTCTGAGCTCGAAAATTAAATGACAGTGGGCCTCTGATCCCAAAAAATAAATGACAATGAGCCTCTGAGCTCAAAAATTAAATGACAATGGGCCTTTGATCCCAAAATAAAAATTTAAATGATAATGAGCCTCTGAGCTCGAAAATTAAATAACAATGGGCCTTTGATCCCAAAAATGAAAATGAGCATCTGAACTCAAAAATTAAATGTTAATGGGCCTCTGATCCCAAAAAATAAATTGCAATCAGCCTCTGAGCTCGAAAATCGAACTTCCTCTTTATTTCTATTTTACCTTTTCTTTAGACAAATCGGAGCCAGATGCTTCCCAGGAAAGCTTCGACCAATCATACCCTTGTTCACTAACAACTTTGAGTTGAGGCACCATTTATTCCCTTTGACAAACATGATTTCTTCTGCTAGAGGTGTGGTCTTGAAGAGATTTATTTCTGGACTAGAACTTGTGGAGATTTTCCTTATTCTTTTAAGTTATCCCCTCGGCGTGCACTATTATCTTACTTATTGACTTTGAAGTGCTTAGTCTTCGTTGGTTCAAACCATTCGCTAATGTCACCATTAAAGTTATCAAATCATACTGTCAAACTCATATTTACTTTGATTGAGACATAATTTTAATGCATAAACATGATTTGAGCACAAAAGGGTCATGAATAAACCTTTGCATTCATGTGTGACTTTGGATTATACATAAGGGAATCAAAAAGTATAACATGGGGAAGGGAAGTACAAGGGGAACACAAAGGTTAAAAGTGAATAAGAGGAAAGGAATAGAATATGATAACCGCATAAAAATTTTCCCCAGTATCGGTTCCTTGATCCTCATTCAATTGATTCCCACTGACGACGCAAGTCCTAGCCTTAGTCTCAACTTCTCTTGACGTGCATTCCTCTTTTAACCCTCCAACAATTTTCTTCGCACCCATGTACCCAGTCACAAGCAAAATTGCCCCAGTATGGTGGCCTTTGTGCTATTTTCTTCATTTCAGCTGCACTTGCAGGTTTTTAGCCTAAGATTTATTTTCTTTGCCCTAATTTTTGCTTAGGTTGCCCTTTAGGGGTTTTCAACCTAACGAACATTTTTCTGCCTTAACTTTTGCCTAGGCCACCCTTACGGATTTTCGACCTAGCGAGCATTTTTTTTCTTGCCTAACTTTTGCCTAAGCCGCCCTTACAGGTTTTTGACCTAGCGGGCCCCTTTTTTTTATTTTTTTTTATCAGGCACGAAACTTTTTCACAGCATCAGAGTTTATGGGCCTTGGTAACTCTTGCCCGTCTTCATCTGTTAAGATCAAGGCTCCGCCTGAGTATGCCTGCTTTACAACATATGGCCCTTCATAATTGGGCGCCCATTTACCTCTAGCGTCTTCTTGATTTGGGAGTATCTTCTTTAGTACCAAATCGCCTGGTTGAAACTCCCTAGGATGAACTTTCTAATTAAAGGCTTTAGCCATTCTTCTTTGATATAATTGTCCGTGACAAAGGGCCACCAATCTTTTTTCTTCAATCATGTTCAATTGATCATACCGAGCTTTCGTCCACTCGGATTCTTCCAATTCTGCTTCCATCAACACTCTTAATGAAGGGATTTCAACTTCTATGGGGGAGACAACTCCATTCCATACACCAATGAGAAGGATATTGCCCCGGTACTTGAACGTATATTGGTGCGATACACATGCAAAGCATAGTGTAACATTTCATGCCAATCTTTATAGTTCACGACCATTTTAGCGATAATCTTCTTAATATTCTTGTTGGCCGCTTCTACCGCACCATTCATTTGGGGTCTATAAGGAGCAGAATTATGGTGCTTGATTTTGAAGGTCTCGAGCAACTTCTGTACCTCTACCCCATTGAGATTGGAAGCATTGTCCGTAATGATCCTTTTAGGTATTCCGTACCGACAAATGACATCTCTTTTGAGGAACTTTGTGAACACCTTTTTAGAGATATTGACATATGATGCCGCTTCTACCTACTTTGTGAATTAATCTATTGCCACCAAGATGAAACGATGCCCGTTTGAAGCCTTAGGATTGATTGTCCTGATGACATCTATTCCCCACATAGAGAAGGGCCAAGGGGACACCAAATTGTGTAGTTGGAATGGAGGAGCTTTGATTCGATCTGCATATATCTAGCATTTATGGCATCTCTGGACACACTCCAAGCAATCAGTTTCCATGGTTGACCAATAGTAACCACTTCGTAAAATCTTGCGTGCCATCATATGACCATTGGCATGTATTCCACATATCCCTTCATGCACTTCTGTCATGACAGTTTGGGCTTCACGAGCATTAACACATCTTAAGAGAACCCCATCATGGTTTCTTTTATATAGAACTTCTCCGTCCAGAAAAAAGGCCATGGATAACCTGCGAATAGTCTTCTTGTTCACTTCATTTGCTTTAGCTGGGTATGCCCCACTCTGCATATACTGTTTGATGTCATGATACCAAGGTTTACCATCGGGCTCTTCTTCCACATGGGCACAATTCGCTGGTTCGCCCTGTACCTTCACTTGGATAGGCTGGACGGTGGTGCAGATGTCTAGCTTGGTCATAGCAGCTAACGTGGCTAAAGCATCTGCGAACTGATTCTTGTCTCGAGTTAAATGCGAAAAGGTAATATCATCAAATTTCGCAATCAACTGAGTCAAGTACTTTTGATATGGAACCAACTTGGAGTCTTTGGTTTGCCATTCGCCATTGACTTGATAAATAATTAGAGCTGCATCCCCAAAGACCTTCAATTGTTTTATTCCAAGGTCAATTGCATCTTGTAATCCACTTGCACATGCTTCGTATTCTGTGATGTTATTGGTGCATTCAAATTCAAGCTTAATGGCCACAAGGTACTGCTTGCCATTTGGCGAAACCACTACTGCTCCTATACCTCTCCCGTGCATATTAACTGCTCCATCGAAATACATCTTCCTCACGTTCTCATTTTCGGCTTCATCTTCCTCTAGTGACAATATCTCTCCATCTGGGAACTCGTATGTAACTGGTTGTCCACCCTCAAGAGGATTTTCAGCTAAATGGTCAGAAATCGCACTTCCCTTGATGGACTTTCGAGTCATGTATTTAATATCAAACTCTGATAATATCACTTGCCACTTTGAAACCCTTAAGGAGATGTGAGGACTTTCAAAGATATACTTCAATGGGTCCATTCGAGAGATTAACCAAGTAGTGTGATACAACATGTATTGCCTGAGCCTCTTGGACGTCCACACCAATGCACAACAAGTCTTCTCAATTGCAATATATCGGGCTTCGCAGTCATTAAACTTTTTGCTCGGATAATAAATCGCCTGTTCACTCTTGCCAGATTCATCATATTGCCCTAGCATTGCCCCCATTGAGGTCGGTAATATAGTGAGATACAATATCAGTGGATGACCTCGAATCGGTGGCAACAATACCGGAGGACTAGGCAAATATGCTTTTATCTTGTCGAAGGCTTCTTGGCACTCCTCATTCCAACTTCCGGGATTATTCTTCTTCAGGAGCTTGAAAATCGACTCACACATGCTAGTCAGGTTAGCAATAAACCTTGCAATATAATTCAATCTTCCCAAAAAACCTCTTACTTCCTTCTCATTCTTGGGAGCGGGCATGTCCCTTATTGCCTTTACCTTGTCCGGGTCCACTTTTATTCCTTCTCTGCTAATAACAAAACCAAGCAACTTCCCAGTTGATGCCCCAAACACACATTTTGTAGGGTTGAGTCTCAACTTGTACTTCTCAGTCTCTCGAATAGCCTTCGCAGAACTGCTATATGACTTTCTCCTTCCTTGGATTTGGCCACTATGTCATCCACGTACACCTCTATTTCTTTATGCATCATATCGTGGAACAATGCTACCCTAGCACGGTGGTAGGTGGCCCCGGCATTCTTCAAACCAAAAGGCATTACCTTGTAACAAAAAGTTCCCCAAGGAGTGGTAAAAGTTGTCTTCTCCATGTCATCGATGTCCATGAGGATCTGATTGTATCCAGAATATCCATCCATGAAAGAGAACTTATGGTTCCTTGCTGTACTGTCTACGAGGATATCGATATGAGGGAGCGGGAAATCATCTTTTGGACTGGCTTTATTCAGATCTCTGTAATCCACACACATCCTGACCTTCCCATCCTTCTTTGGTACCGGCACAATATTAGCTACCCACTCCGGATGTCTTGACACTTCCAGAAAACCAGCTTCTAGTTGTTTGGTTACCTCCTCTTTGATCTTAAGCGACATTTCTGGATGCATCCTCCTCAATCTTTGTTTCTTGGCCACCATATATGGGTACAATGGGATTTTATGTGATGCTATCTTTGGATCTAAACCTGGCATATCTCTGTAAGACCATGCAAACACATCAAGATACTCTTTGAATAGTGAGACCATTTCTGCACGCTTTGGGTTATCCACTACCTTCAACTCCTTCTTGTCTTCCTCGGTCCCCATATTAACCACTTCTATGACCTCATCGTTCAAACTGAACCGTTTTTCAGAGTGTTCCATCAACTTGGAGAACTCCTCAATTGCTTCTTCTTAGTCATCAGACCCAGGATCATCTTTGTCCGCAGCCGCAAGGGAATCAATAAATGAGGCTTCAGGGTTCATTTTATGAAGCAAACTTTCAGTGGGTGAGAGATTCCTGAAAAAAAAATTTTTGCAATAGGAACAATATAGACAAGATTTTTATTTGTGGAAGAAGGTGCAAGCAATATAAAGCAATGAATAGAGGAAGTAAAAGAGTGGAACAACGAGAAAACATGCTGGAAAATCATGCTAACACATTTTATTCATGTCTCAGTTAAAGTAAACACCAGTTCATTTCTTGTACAAAGAGATAATTACTTTATGGAAATAACATCAACAAATGGTTCAGACCGCCAATTGCTAAGAACTTCATTGTCACCAGAGAGATAGATAACATGGTTGCCTTCTTGCTCTTCTTCAAGTGCACTGATGGTGAAATGAGGGGAGGTCAACTTTTCTGGCTTGATCACTTCGGCTGGTGTTGGGAAAGTCTCTTTCAGATGGGGAATACTTGTTTTCTTCCTCTCCTTCTTTTCTTCCTTTGAGAGTTGTGATCTTCATTTTTTCTGCCAGAGAAGGCTCATACCCCAGTCCATACTTTCCATCTCTGGAAATGGCTTCAATCGGTTGTGGGATCCCTTGAAGCTTAGACCCCAAGCCTCTTCCCTTCTGGTATCCACTCCTCTCCATAATACGAAATATCACTTCATTCACATTCTTTATTGGTGGCTCTTTCCTCTGGATCTCTAACCTCAAAACTTCAAAATTGTGCAAAGAGTTATCTTCAATTCGCTCTGTATTCTCTATGTAAGGTACTGAAACGGGCTTTGTCAGCATGATTTCCTCTTCACCACGAATGGTGATTACCGCCCCATTGTGGATGTACTTCAAGCACTGATGCAATGTTGAGGGAACAACTCCAGCACTATGAATCCAAGGCCTCCCTAGAAGCATAGTATATGCTGATTGAATTTCCATGACTTGGAATAGGACAGGGAAACAACTAGGCCCTATTTCAAGTGGCAGAGTTATTTCGCCTAAAATCCCTCTTGTTGCTCCATCAAAGGCCCGCAAAATCATCTCTTGTGGTGTTAAATCTGTTATACCCATGTTCAGTTGCTCCAGAGTAGACATTGGAATCACATTCAATGCCGAGCCGCCATCTATGAGTACCTTCGCAATCACAAAACCTCTGCACTTTAAAGTAATGTGCAGGGCTTTGGGCCCACTACCGTGCCTTTGAACCAGCTCATGTTCCGAAAAGGTAATCATGTTGACGCGCTTCACCGGATCTACCATGTTTATCACATTTTCGAGAGTGACATCAGGCTTGACATAAGCTTCACCCAACACCCTCAACAACGCCTTACGGTGCAATTTTGATGTTAGAATAAGTGATAAGAGAGAAATCCTGGCTGGAGTCTTCTTTAACTGTTCCATCACATCAAACTCACTTTGCTTCACGATCATCAGGAACTCTTCTTCCTCTTCCTCCACAGCTTCATTCTCCTTTTTATCTTTGGAATTGTTCTTTTTTTCTTCTTCTTCAGGGCCATAACATCGCCCACTCCTCGTAATACCCCCGATTCTTATCACATTAGCAACTTGGGCCTTCGAAGTCTCTCTTGCAGCCGTCAGCTCAACTTTTGTTCCATAGTTCCATGGCACAGCTTGAGTGTCGTCATAAGCAAAAGGAACTGGCTTTTTTACCCTTAAGATCACTTTTTCTGGTGTCGGGGCCTTATTAAGGGGTGGCACCCAGAGTACAACCTTTTCGACTACGTTGATTCCCTCAAACGTACCTCGCCTGGCTTGTATCACTCCCAGGGTTAGTAGTCCCTGAACTTGGACCTTAAAGTCCCAACAGCTCTCAATGTCATGTCCTGCCTGCCCATGGTGATAAACACAATTCAAAATTCCATCATCCTTTTCTTCTTCTTCTATTAGCACCCCCGGCGCGACGATGTCATACCCTGCTTTCTTTTGTCCATCAAACACCTCTTGCATAGGCGTTCGTAAGTGGAGGACCTTCTTGACTTGATACCCCTCTACTTCCAAGCTATTTACCCTGTTTTCCACATTATGGCTTGGGATTGGATTGTTAACAATGCTAGGCCCCGATTTCTCTTCAAACCCCAATCTTCCACAAGCGATTAGTTTTCTCACTGCTGTCTTAAAGGCTTCGCAATCTTCAATGGAGTGCCCTGAGACATCCATGTGATATTTGCAGGTCAAGTTTGGATTGTACCAAGCAGGGAAAGGTGGTTGAAGGGGACGTATAGGGTTCCCAACAATCAAATGATGGTCGAACAATTGTTGGAATAATTCTGCATTGGAAACGGATAGTCTAGGGAAAGGTGGCGGGTTTGGAGTGGTGACGTGTCCTTGGTTCTGGAAATTTGGTCGATTATAGGTTGGGCGATATGGTTGGAATGCAGGGGGATAACGGGCGTATGCGGGGCGAGTAGGGTTATATGGCTGAGGTGCGGGGACATTATTTATATGGTTTTGTGGTTGAGTGGTGGTTAGCAAAGCTTGTTGAGGTGGGTAAAGTGGTGTTTGAAGGTATGGGATGTGAAGATTCGGGTTATATGGTGCTTGGCATGTTGGGTATGAGGGAACATGTCGAGGTCCAACATTCTGTTGGTGTTATACATAATTCGCCTCAGCTTCTTTCTTCTTTGGATGGAATCCCTTCTTAGGTGCACTACTTTCTGCATCAACCGACAGTTTCCCAGCTCTAGCTAAAAATTCAATTCTTTCTCCTGCAACAATCAGGTTGGAGAAATCCTTGTAAGCCGCTCCTGCCATTGCCCCTATAAAAGGGGCCCCGAGAGTTCCCAAAAAGTATGAGCACATTTCTGATAATGTCAACGGGGGCTGAACTTGTGCTGCTAAACTTCTCCACCTTTGCGCATATACTTTAAAGGATTCCTCATTTCTTTTCTACATTGCGGTCAGTTGTTCACGGGTAGGAGCTGCATCCAAATTGAACTTATACTGGTCCATGAACAAATCAGCCAATTCCGTCCATCGCGAAATCTTAGAGTGGTCTAGTTGAAGGTACCATTCTAACGCAATACCCGTCAAACTCTCATGAAAGAAGCTAATGAGGAACTTGTCTTCCTTTGACCAGATGGCCATTTTGGTGACATAGCTGATAAGGTGAAACCGAGGATTCTCACTTCCATCATACTTTGAAAAATCAGGGATCTTAAAATCCTTAGGTATCACCACGTCCGTGGCAGGACAAAGTTCTTCTATTTTTAGAGGGCCATAGGTACTTGATCCTTTTATCGCCTTTATCTGTTCTTCCATCTTTTCCATCCACTCATCTTTCCCCTTATCCTTCTCTACCTGAGCTCCCATGAACGGTCCGAGGATGGATATATGGGGTTGCTCCCATGTAGGTCTTGCATAGCCAGGAGCTTCATGATAGGCATTCTCGAAAGGGCGGTATCCTTCTCCAATGGGAAGTATTATTGGTGCTGTGTGTTGCTGTTGTTCATGGGCACGCATTCCCTGAGTAAGACCTGTGTTGATGCTTGAAAACATAGGTGCCGATACTGTGGAAAGGGCCAGCTGTACACTCACATAGGGATCATCTTCATTTGCACCTCTATTTGCGCCAAGCCTATTAAGAGATTCTCTCATATCTTGCAATATCGCCTCCAGCCTTGCTTGGGTTTCAGTCAACTTAGCTACTCTTCCCCTTACTTCATCTATTTCTAAGCTCAAATTTCTTCCCACGTCGACATTATTATCAGCCATTCTAGTCCGAGATCTGGTGTGTGAACTCGGGTTTGATTGGTGTCGTCTTTCCTGGGTCGCGCAATGGTTCCTGAATTTTCTGATTTTAACCTATACGAATACATTAAGAAATTTAATTAGTAAAATGAAAGTTACGTCTATCTCATTCACACTTACCAATTCTTTTTGTCATGGAAAGACCGCCTCTGTAGCAAGAAATTTCCATCCCATGCACAACTCTACGGGTACGTCCCCCTTAGATTGTGCGTGGTTGATGACATATCCATGAAGGTGTGCATCCCTCAATGGATTGCATCACTCACTAGCAATGCAACCATGAAGGCAAACTTGTAACACAAAGAGGAAATTAAAGGAGAATTCATCGATGGACATAACGCGAAAGATAAATTTTATTTGATTGAAGAGCAGTACAACGTCCGACATTTAACAAAAATTACATCAAAAGTTTCGAGGTTCTCTTTTTGAATCCACTAGCAAGACTTCTACAATACTTTATGAAGCTGGCTACTTTTGGAGGTATTAGAGATTCAACGCTCATGTGAACCTGAATGGATGCCTCCTTGAGGCGACCCATGAATCGAGAAGCATGGTATTGCAAGCTTCCTGACAAGTATTTATATCTTCTCTTCCAAGCATTTCTATCAGTCTTCAGTTTCTCTGCCACTACATGCCAGTCTTCTAACCATTCTTCTTGCTGACGGATCTCATCCTCATATTGCTTTTTCTCTCTTTCAAGCTTTTGTATCCTCATCCACAGTTGGTCTTCCTTCTCTTGTGCCTTTGCCAATGATTCGCAATATGTTGCAGCTGCATTCCAACCATGATCAGAGTAGCGCTCAGTATGGGCAAATGCCTCTCGCAAGGATCCTATTCTTTCCTCCAATATCTTAATCGTTTGGACATGTACCCCGATGTTTGCCTCCAACTTTTCTTTTTCTTTGAGAGTTTTGTCAGTGCTTTTTCTTGATCTTCTACTCTTGCTCGCAACCCTCGGACTTCTGACCCTTTAACATTCTCTTTCCTCGCCCTCTTTGCTGGACCGGCGGCTTCATATGCATCCGCACATTCATCTTTCAACCATTCTACCTTCATGTTTAACTTATGGACTTCGTGTTGAAGTGTGGCAATGGTGATTCGAGCCGTTTGATTCACCTCCTCTAGCACCCCCATCTGAGCCTTCAAAATCTCAGTCTTCTCTAGCAACTGTGCTTCAGTCTGAGGAATCTCATCATGGTGTGGGATCGGCTCAGGATCGGTGATTTTCTCTCTCCTTGCTTTCCTCCAAGCGAGGTAGTTTCTAGTGTGAGCAATGATTTGCCTCCTCAACTCATTTGATCCCACCATACGGATATTACTCCAAGCCAATCTAATCGCTATTGATGTATTCTTGACAACTTCGCAATCTTGGAATAAGAAAGAGATCCCACCCATCACTTCTTCAGGAGGTTCACGTTGAGTCAACTTCAATTGTCGAATCACAAGGGCTGGAGAATATGAAACACAACCTCTTGGCCCCATCAAGGGGACATTCGAGAAATTCCCACAGCTGAAAATAACAGTATCTCCTCTGTACCATGGACACATCCAATTAAAGGATTCTGAATCAATCTCATCAAACTCTCGCTTCCATTCATAGGATTTATTTGGCTTTACTGGTATGCGGTGGAATCTCTTCAAAGGGTCATCTATCTCGCTAATGTGCTTGCGAGCATACATATGAGTCACGATCCAAACATACATCAATTGTGTGCAACACCGCAATTTACCTTGCTGACTTTCGTCGTAAACTTGCAGTGAGAAGAACATTTCTGCCAAAATAGCAGGGACGGGATTCACAGCATACTTTTCAACTTTGTAGAAGACATCCATAGCTGCATAATCCACCATGTCCAGTATAAAAGGAAACAACACCAATCCATAAATGGTCAAAGCTAACACTCGATTGAAAACAACCCAATTTTGTTGTCGAGCCAATTCCCTGAGATAAACCTCGAGGAATCTCCTCTTCAAGCCTTTGACGATTCCTTTTTCCATTTTGTCTTATGGCTTCGGTTGACCTCCTAATAATTCTGCCACTTTCCCATCACTGACATGTTGGCCATAGTAGAGGTAAACACGAAGCTCCTTCGGAAGAGGTATCCTTATCATGTAAGCATATTCTTCTATAGTTGGTGTCTTATCCAAATTTGGCAACTCAAAACATCTTAGGGTAGGATTCCAATACTGGGCCAAAGCGCTCAAGCCCGCAACATCTATAGGAATATACAACAAGTCCAAAATTCTCCCATATTTGCTTGCAAACTCTGAATGTGTCTCTCTTGGCATCAACTGATTGATTTCTATTAAGGTCTTCACATTATTTACCTTCACATCAATCCTAATGTTCCTCCTTGAGCTGATCGTATTGCTAGAGTGAGATATTTCCATTACTTGCTACGTGGATTGTAATGGGATCTTTCCTTCACAAAAGAAGTCACTAGTTAAAAATAAAAAAAAAATGAGAAACTAAGCACAAAAATATGATGCAAAAAGGAGTCCTTATAGGGTTGTAAACCCAAAGGACATGGGATGTCTAATGCATTGTCCCTCTTGTGACCCATTTCGATGGATCATTTGGGCCCAAGTTGATGGGAACCTGTTTACCTTTTTATCTTCTATTCTTTTTTTATCATCATTTTTTTTAAGAAGAACGAAATAAAACACATAACCAAGAATAAAAGAGAAGAGATAAGATGCACGCCTCCAATTGTCCTAAGAGGGAGGTCCTATCGTCAAGGGTACCTATGACAGCTCTTAAATTAGGCAGCCACTAGGTTAATCTATGAGTGCATTGGTGGTTCTAGACTTCTAAAGCTCATGGCTCCCAGATTGTCCCAATCACGAAAGACAGGGACCCAGCTCATGATCCTAGCCACAAGTAGGGATAAACCCTCCAGGATGACTAATCCATGATACTAGTAACAATCTGAGTGGTGAATCAACAAATGTCAGAGGGGCACTAGGCCTTCCAATGACAGTGTTGAGGCACCGCCTACTCCTAAGGCTTCCACAAGCTCGGGTATAGAGCTGAAAATGTGTGACACGAGTGGTTGTGATGTGTGTGCAGGAGGCATACAAACCTGTAAAATCCTAAAACTAAAAAAAGAAAAAACCTGCAAAACAAAGTCACACATATATATACAAAAATCAAATGTCATCTACCCTAGAGTTCAAATAATATATTCCAAGAAAAAAATCATCTACCCTAAGGTTGAAAAAACAAGCAACATGAATCATCAACAAAACACACAAAGAGAGAAATAAAACAAATCAAAACAAAGTATATTCTCACAAAACAAATCAAAGCAGAGCACATTCACACAAAAGTCATGCTATTTTTCATCTTTTCCAATTTTGTTTTATATTTTTTTTTTATATTTTGAGAGAGGAAAAAAAAAATCAAAACACACAAACGAACAAAAAAAAGAGAAAAACATATATAAAAAAACACAAATGACTTTTTTTTATTTTTTTGCTCTTTTTTTTCATTTTTTTTTAAAATTTTCATAAAGGATAGAGAAACAAAACATAACAAAAAAAGGGTAAAACAAATAAGTTAAAATTTATTAAAGATTCGCACAATTAATTTTAATGGGCTTGACTCTCTAAAAACTTCCCCAATGGAGTCACCATCTGTCGCGACCGGAATCGCATAGGAAATAGCGAAAAAAGAAATTTTATTAAAAAAACATGGGAGTCGCCACCAATTTTATTAAATTAGGAAAAAAATTGGAAAACCTTTAAAAATGATCTTTGAAACCAAAACCGAGTTCGGAAGCCGATTACGCATAGGGAAGGATGGAGACTTAACCCCACGGCACCCCTAATGCGCCCGTTAAAAAAACGGTTACACCAAATTAATTGTGCAAATTAATTGATGAATTTTAACATATTTATTTTACGTCTTAAAACAAGCAATTAAGACCCCACCAAGGTTAGGCTCATCTATTTATTTTATTTTAAAAAAAACAAAAAAAAAGCAAAAAATAAATCAATTAGAGAAAGATGGAGAAAATTGGTCATCGCAAAACAAAAGGAGAAGGGCAAAATAGCACACGGCCCTATGAAGCATGTTGTCACTCCAGCAAGCACGAATTTTGCAAAAGAAGCCAATATAAGAATTTGTGCCAACCTGCTTTTCCGGACCTGACCAATTTATATCTATTAATGCAAAGGTCATTACAATTATGCTCACATTCACAAATGCAAAAAGGTAGCAATCTGCCATCATGAACCTTTTATCCTCACGCGAGACAAGTTAAATCATTGAAACACATTCATCTTTTCAGAAAGAAAAAAAAAAAAAACTCAGCAAACACCCATATTTGAACAGCTCAAGCAACCTCTCACATTCAAAACCAATGCTTCCTAATACTTTATGCAATCATCAAGATCAAAATTATCAAGCAATGGACGGCCTTTTATACGTGTTCTTAAGCATTCAAACCTTAAAGCACCTTTATTAAGATAAAGCATTGGATAAGAACATGAGACCCAAATTAAATGACAAAGATTATTAGAAAGCAAAGTATTGCAGGTGCATTTAGTTCTCAGAACCCATTAAAGCAACCATTCAGTTCAAGAAGATAAGCACAATATGCGTTCCAGCCAGAGCATAAAACTTTGAGACTTAACATCCATCCAACCAACAGTGAGCTTTATTCCAATACACACCACATATAGTGTCGCAGGCCACAACAACATTAGACTTGGAACTTTGCACAAAAAACTAGCACATAATATAGCTTATCTTCATTTCAACAATATTGACAGAGAAGAAACGTAGCCAACAGGTAAACATTCAGGTATTTCAACAAACAGATCATGGGCAACAGAACAAATTAATCATTCACCAAAATAACTACTATCCTCAAATTACAGAATTCCCAAAAAAATAAAAATAAATCATTCCAACAACATAAACATTCTTTTTATTGACTACAGCACGCAGGCGCGCACACACAAAGAAAAATCACTCACTAATTAATTAAGCAAAAAAAGAAGAACAGAAGAGTCTCAAGAAAGACTGGCAGCGACGTCTGCTTTCATCTTTTCCAATCTCAGCCTCAAATCGCAACCACGGCGGCCACCTCCGGGTTGTTTGCTTGGCTGCGTTTTGCTTCCTCTCGCAGAACACCAAAATCGCGTTCTCCCTCACTCCCTCCCTACAACAGTTCGTCTCTCTCTCTCTGTTTGAGTGTTTTGTTTTCTGATTTCCCCCCTCCTCTCTTTGTATCTGTTTCTTGGGGTTTTATAGTGGTGAACTTGCATCTTCTCAACTCTGAAAATCAAAAAAATAAAGACCATCAATCCCGTGATTTTGAAGCGAAAATAAAGAGGACTGATTCTTACATTGCTTTGGAAACAGAAGTTCAAGATTTGATTTCTTTCTCAATTGTGCGAAATAGGAGATAGCTTGCGACTTCCCTCCAAAAATCACGCGATTCTCTTCGTGTTTGGGTGCGCGAATCTTCATTCATGAAACAGAAAGGGGGAAGAATCGCTATTCCCCATCATTGTGCACTAAATCGCGCATTTCCTAGAGAAAGAGGAGTGGATGTGCGGCGCCTAGGGTTTAGGTGAGGTTGAGAAAGGAAAGAGTGGTGATGAGGAGAGATTGATGGTGGGGAAGAATAAGATTCGGCTGAGGGAAGGGAGAGGAATGAAAGAATGGAGAGGATGAGGGGGAAAGAGAGAGCTGCGTGGCTAGGGTTTCAGGGGAAGGAATGGGATGTGTTTCTGGGGAATCCGGGTCATGGAGCAAGGCAAATGGGGTCTGGAATAAGGGTGTGGGCTGAATCTTGGTTATTTGGCCCAATGACTTTCTTTTCTTCTTCTTTTTCTTTTTTCTTTATTAATAGAACAAACAAGACATGGCTAAATGAATAAATAAAATGTCTCTATTTTACTTTTCTAAGACAAGCTGCAATAATAAACCATTTTGTGTTTTTTTTTTTTTATAAGTTTAAGTGAAAAACCAAAGGGACCCGGCCAAAATGGGGTGTTCACAGGTTAGGAAGTGCTGGTGAGCATGTTTTGCAGAGTTTTGGAGGTCCTTGGATGTACCTATTTTTGTTTTCAGTTTCAGTTGTAATTCTGTCTGTATATATACCTAGCCCTACTGATGGGGCCACCATGTATATTCTAGTATTGCATGTGCATATGTTTTATCTTTACCCTATTGCATTTACTCTAAGGATGCGTTTATGTTTGGATGTTTGCTACCGTTGTTTAATAAGCACGTATAATACTGTTAGGTATAGTTAATAAAGTAAGCTTAGGACTAATGGTATTATCCTACGTAAGTGGGGTCATCTCATTATTGTGGTATTAGAGAAGTTCAATTCTAGTCGGACTGTGTGGTTTAGGATGTGTACTGGCCTTGTTAGTTGGATCTATACTGGATGCCGACTATGTCTAGAAATGTGTAGAAGGTCCGATATGCGAGTTATCATGTGTGATAACCGTTTCCGTTATGGCAAGATGGGCCACTATGCCAGTGACTGTCGATAAGGGAGTGACAAGAGGAATCAGTTTTCATAACAAGGTGAGAGGACTCAGAATACAGTAGTGATAGAATAAGCGGCAAGTAAACAAAGTAGACCACAGACTAGTGGAAGAGTGTTTGCCGTGAGGGGATGTGAAACCTCTCGACACCCAGATCAGATTCAAGGTAAGTGTTTAGTTTTAGGTAAAATCTTATCTGTATTGTTTGATTCGGGGGCTACCCATTCGTTTATTTCTTTGGAATGCATGGATCACTTAGGGTTACCCGTTTCTTCTTTACCTTACGATCTTATTGTTTCCACATCTACAGGTGATACCTTGACTACTCTGTTTGTATGCTTGAAATGCCCTAGTACGATATAAAATAGACAATTCCTTGTAGACCTACTGTGTCTGCCTATGCAGCAAATCGATGTTATTCTAGGCATGGACTGACTTTCGGCCAACCATGTGATACCGGACTGTTCAAACAAAACCCTTTATTTCTCTGAGCTATCTGGGTTGACGCTTGCTAACGAAGGTATTCCAAAGGGTGTACAATCTGAAGAGTACGTGGTGTTGTTCTCCTTGGAAGCGAAGGAAACTCCAAGTGTAGGAGCGCTGCCTGTTGTGCGGGAATTTTTGGAGGTGTTTCTAGAAGATGTTCCAGGGTTGCCACCGATAAGGGAGATCGAGTTTGCGATAGATCTTGTACCAAGAACTGGACCTATTTTGAGAGCACCTTATCGAATGTCTCCAGTAGAGTTGGCAGAATTGAAGAAACAGTTGGATGTGATGCTAGGCAAAGAGTTTATCAGACCTAGCGCGTCGCCATGGGGAGCTCCGGTACTGTTCGTCAAGAAAAAGGACGGAAGTTCAAGGTTATGTGTGGACTATCGTCAGCTGAACAAAAAGACTATAAAGAACAAGTTTCCGTTGCCGAGGATCGACGATTTGATGGACCAGTTGAGGGGAGCAACTGTGTTTTCCAAGATCGACCTGCGATTTGGTTAACCATCAAATCAGGGTGAAAAAGGAGGATATACCGAAGACTGCTTTTTGAAGTCGGTATGGCCGCTACGAGTCCTTGGTTATGCCTTTCGGTGTGACTAATGCTCCGGCTGTGTTCATGGACTATATGAACAAGATATTTTGACCGTTCCTAGATAAGTTTGTTGTCATGTTTAATGATGACATCCTTATTTACTCTCTGAGTGAAGACGAACATCAAGAGCATCATCAAGTGGTAATGCAGGTGTTGAAGGACAGGCAGTTGTATGCAAAGCTGTCGAAGTGTGAGTTCTGGCTGGAAGAAGTACAGTTTCTAGGAAACGTGATCAACAAGGATGGAATCACGGTGGATCCGACGAAGGTTGAGGTTGTGGTTGGTTGGGAAAGCCCGAAGTCTATGAGTGAGGTTCGAAGCTTTCTTGGTTTGGCGGGCTACTATAAAGGTTTATCGAGGGATTCTCTAAAATTGCGTTGCTTATGACGCAGTTGACGAGAAAAGGGAAGACGTTTGAGTGGTCGGAAGCTTGTGAACAGAGTTTCTTAGAGCTGAAGCGGAGGTTGACCACGTCGCCGATGTTGGTTTTTCCAGATCCGTTAGGACGTTTTGACACATATTGTGATGCATCATATCAAGGATTGGGTTATGTCCTCATGCAAGAAGGAAGAGTGGTGGCATATGTGACACACTTTACCCCGCGTACGATAATACATAAGAAAATAATACATGCTTTCTAAAATGATATCAATATAATATAAATCTCAAAGGTATAGTGTATCACATCATCCAAAAACATAACATGAGAATCTGAATAAATCAAAATCCTTTAACATATAAAAAACTACGGAAAAACATAAAACATAACCCAAATCCCGATGTCACATGATCAGAGCTGGTATCCCTAAACATACATCGTAATAAGACCGAATAATGTAAAACATAAATTCTAACTACTGAGAGAGAGCTCCTCGGGATCACTCCTCGTCAGCATGCTCACCCTCCTCTACATATACCACAACATATGCACAAGAATAACAAAGAGAGGGCTAAGAAATACAAACATGAATATATGTAAATGGAATGGAATAGTAATTAAGATGGCATACAACAGACATCAATCAACATAGATATAATCAATATATATCAAAGATGCATGTCAATGCGAATGCAACATCACTACTCCTGTGGCTAACAACTGTAACTCTGTGAAGACAATTAGGAGTACATGTCCGGTTATCAACGTGGATGATATGCCAAACCATGGGCCATCCCCGAACACTCTTACCAATCCTGATAATGTACAGTGGCTAGTCAGGGTACTCAAGCTTATTCATTAGGTCATTCTGACAATAGGTAGCTAGCCCATGTCACCTGGAACTTCCATACCCAATGTACCCGCATAGTCGGGATAACACCCATCTTGGCCTTCACTATCACGATTCATCGTTTGCTTTCCACCCAACATATCAACATCAACATATGAAGCATGCTATGCTCAACAACATGTAAACACATGTCCAACCATCCACCATCATAATCAATCACAATGATTATCAACAATGACCATCAACAATGATCATCAAACAACTAGGCACTAATCATCGTAATTGCCTTTATCAACATTGCCAATATTATGATATTATCATTATTAGTATTAACGTTCTTCTCTAGATTATCAACTTGAATTATGATCTCACTGTCCTTTTCCTCATTACCCTAAAGGCGAATGCTGGCTTGCAAGGTGAGCCAGAGAGCCCTAATATTTGCTTCTCTCATTCGCCTCGCAGATTATAATCCTCTAGGCAAATCATGTCAGATCACGAATGGTCTCTCTATCTCGCCTCGCGAATTACTATTCGCTAGGCGAATCGTGACAGATATGGGAATCTTAAGAATTTCTCTAAGTTATCCCTATGCCTATCACCTATCTCTCAAGAATCATACCTATGGGTTTCCAAAACTAATCCAATATTATCAATCTCACCTCTCATAACAACTCATTCATTATGGGGTGCAAAACGTCCTAAAACTATGTTCTTTCACTAATCCTATTTTCGTTATTGCAACGCACATCATCAAATCATCATAATCAATGCACATCATACAATCTCATCAATACATATCATATGTATGTACCTACCATTCATTGCATATCATAATATTTAAATCATATCATCAAGACAAACACCTACAATCATAATCATAGAAACATAGGCATATATATATATACACACACACACACACACACATAATATTCACATAGACATATTCCTAGCATTTACTTGGCATATACATAGCATACACATAAATACACTCATAGCATATACGTAGGCATTTACAACGCATATAGACATACATATAAGGGTCATGTGTTAACCCCCTTCATCTTAACCTATCCCAAAACCCTAATACTCATGATCTATTCCTTCCCCCATACTTGGTATGATGATCACTATGAACAAAGAAAGGGAAAAGGTCTGGGAAAGGTTGCATCTCACGAGCGCTCTATCTCATGACACTTGATTTCACGATCACAGCCCCACAAGGTTAAAGAGCAACGGCGAGAATGAGGGTTTGTGATGGTAGCAATGCTCCTCAAGCGAAGGCGATGAAGAACGATGAACAGAAGTGCAATCTCCTTCCAGAATCCTTGGAAAAGGTTTAGGAATCCTTGTTTGGAGAGAGAGAAGCAGTTTCTAAGAGTATTTCGAATTAGAATATAGGTTTAGGTCGAGTCTTATGGTATAAATATGAGTTAGGGTCATTATGGGTTGATTAGAAGCCCATAATCACATTTTTGTTGCGCGCCAATTCGCGAGGCAAATCACTTTTTGCGAGGCGAACCAGAGAGCTCCAAGAAGTTGTTTGCCAGATTTGTGAGGCAATGTTACCTTCGCTAGGCGAACCGATAGAGATCGAAATTAGCCCTAACACTTGAAATAAGACTTGTAGACAATTTTCTAAGATTTCCAACACATCTAAGATCACTTCAATCGGACGTCTAGAACTCAAGATATGGACAAAACCGTAAAACTGGTTTCTTGGACTCGAATGCATTAACCATTTCTAAAGGCTAAACTACCCAAACATGAAGTTTGATATCAACAACAATCATAACAAGCATATATAAACATATATAAGCCAATACTAACACATATTAATATATATTAACATAGAGTGAAATTCAGGATGTTACAATTCCACCCCCTTATAAAAATTTTGTCCTCGAAATTTCTACTAACCTTGAGCAAAAAGATGTGGATATGACTCCTTCATCTTGTTTTCCAACTCCCAAGTAGCACTTTCTTCTGTAGCCCCACTCCAAACGACCTTGACCAAGGGAATTTCCTTCCCTCTCAGCTGCTTGACCCTTCGATCTTCAACCCAAAGCAGTAACACCTCAAAAGTCAAGTTATCCTTTAATGGAATGATATCAGGTACTATCACATGGCTTGGGTCATGAACATACTTTCGAAGTTGAGACACGTGAATCACATTATGAAGATTTGACAAGAACGGGGGTAAGGCTATTTGGTAAGCAACTTCACTGACTCTTTTTAGAATTTAGTAAGGTCCAATGAATCTAGGAATAAGTTTCCTCGCTTTCTTTATTCTGCCAATCCCAATTGTTGGAGTAACTCGCAAGAACACATGATCCCCTCCTGGAATTTAAGAGCTTTTCTTCTTCTATCATGGTAACTCTTTTGCCTACTTTGTGCCACTCTCATCTTTTCTTCTATCATTCTCACTTTTTTTGTTGTCTCTTGCACTGCCTCAGGTCCTAGCACAACATTATCTCCAGGCTCATTCCAACACAAGGGTATCCTGCATCTCCTCCCATACAAAGCCTCATAAGGTGCCATCTCAATAATGGAATGGAAACTACTATTGTAGATGAACTCTACAAGGGGTAAAAACTTATCCTAACTACCTGATTGCTCTAAAACACACGCCCTCAACAAGTCCTCTAAAGATTGGATGGTTCTCTTAGACTGACCACCGGTCTGTGGGTGATAAGTTGAACTCAATCTAAGCTTAGTTCCTAAAGCCTCATGCAAACTATTCCAAAATCTAGAGGTAAATCTAGGATCTCTATCTGACACTATGCTAGAAGGTACACCATGTAATCTCACTATCTCTCTGATATACAAACTAGTCAACTTCTCTAATGGATATTCCATGTTCATAGGAATGAAATGGGCAGATTTGGTTAACCTGTCCACAACAACCTATAAGGCATCACAACCAGCTGGAGTCCTAGGGAGTCCAGACACAAAATCCATAGAGATACTATCTCACTTCCACTCAAGAATACTCAAAGATTGCATCTTACCTGAAGGTTTCTGGTGCTCTATCTTAGCCTTCTGACACACTAAGCAAGCATAAACAAACTCAGCCACATCTTTTTTCATCCTAGGCCACCAAAACATACATTTCAGATCCTAATAAATCTATATGGCTCCCGGATGAACACTCAAACCACTCCTATGTCCTTCCTCAAGAATCAACTTCCTAAGCTCTGGAACATCAGGTATACAAACTCTATCCTGGAACCTCAAAACTCCATTAGCTCCTTCCTTAAAACTAAGATTTCTACCCTGAGCAACCAGGTCCCTCTGGTCTAAAAGGTATGCATCTATCTTCTAGCCTTCTCTAATCTGATCCAACAAAATGTTAGCGATTTTTAACATTCCTAGCCTAATGCTCTTAGGGGAAACTTCCCAAGCTAAACTCAAATCTCTAAATTCCTCAATGAAATCCATCTCTCTAACCATCAAAGCTAAAACATGTAAGGTTTTTCTACTCAAAGCATCAGCCACTACATTGGCTTTACTTGGGTGGTAACTCAACTCAAACTCATAATCCTTAAGAAAATCCATGCACCTACGTTGTCTCATAGTCAGCTCCTTTTGGTCAAACATGTATTTCAAACTCTTATGATCACTAAAGACCTTAAATCTAGCTTCATAAAGATAATGCCTCCAAATCTTCAAGGCAAACACTACGGCTCCTAGCTCCAAGTCATTGGTAGGGTAGTTCTTCCCATGGGTCTCAAGCCGCCTAGAAGCATAAGCTACTACCTGACCATTCTACATCAATACACCACCTAAACCTTGCTTTGAAGCATCACAGTACACCACAAAAGGTTCACTAGGATTGGGCAACACTAGCACAGGTGCAGATGTCAACCTATTCTTCAACTCCTGAAAACTTTTCTCACACTTAGAGTCCCACACAAAGATCTGACCTTTCTTAGTAAGGTGGGTCATAGGTAAAGCTATCTTAGAGAAACCCTTCTATAAAACTCCTGTAATACCCGGTTAAATCCAAGAAACTTTTAACATCGATCACTGACTTAGGTGCTTCCCAATGGAGCACGGTTTAAACCTTAGATGGGTCTACGACTATCCCTCCTTTACAGATGATGTGTCCTTAGAAACTCACCTCTCTTAACCAAAACTTACACTTAGAAAACTTAGCATACAACTGCTTTTCCTTAAGGGTCTACAAGACTATGCTCAAGTGTTCCTAATGTTCCCCTTAGTCTTAGAGTATACCAGGATATTATCTATGAAGACAACTGCGAACCTATCCAAGTATGGATGAAAGATCTTGTTCATGTAGTCCATGAACACAATAAGGGCATTAGTCACACCAAAAGGCATAACTAGGTACTCATAATAGCCATAACGCGTTCTGAACGCAGTCTTCGAAATGTCCTTGGACTTGATCCGAATCTGGTGGTAACCTGATCTCAAATCTATCTTAGAAAACACACAGGCTCCTATCAGCTGGTCCATAAGGTCATTTATCCTAGGAAGAGGGTACCTATTCTTAATGGTCACGTTGTTGAGTTGTTGGTAATCGACACACAACCTCATGCTACCATCCTTCTTTTTCACCAACAACATCGGCGCTCCCCACAGAGACACACTAGGCCTAATAAACTGTTTCTGAAGCAACTCTTCTAATTGTTTCTTCAACTCAGCTAGCTCTAGAGGGGACATCCTATAAGGTGCTATAGATATAGGTCCAGTACCTGACACTAAGTCTATATTAAACTCAACCTCTCTCTTAGGTGGCAAATTATAAACATCCTAATGAAAACCTCAGGGAACTCTCTCACAACTAGCACATCCTTAACCTCAGCCTTTCTCTCTATTTCTAGGGAACATAAGATCATGTATACTTGAGCTTCTTCTCTAATAGAAGCCTTGACTTGATTGGCAATCAGAAAACTCGGATCCTTAGGATCGATAGCAGTTCCAAAAACACTGGCTTTATCAAAGCAATTCAAAAGGACATGATCGATAGATAAACAGTTCATACCAAGAATAACATCTAACTGTTTAAGAGGTAAGAATATAAGATCTACTATGAAGTTCCTATCAACAATGACAATAGAACAATCCTTACAAACATGTGAGGTAATAACAGGCTTATTTTTAGGGGTAGCAATAACTTTATCATATTCAAGATGGGCAACAGGTAATCTAAGGTACTCAACACAATCATGTGATATAAAGGAATGCAACGCGCCCAAATTAAACAACACTATTAAAGGAGTCTCTTTAATGAGACACTTACTTTATATCAGGTCTTCAGATTCTGAGGATTCAGCTCCACTGAGAGTGAAGACTCTTCCACTTTTCCTCAGTCGATTGGCTTGAGCACTCTTACTGGCACTCTGCGACTCAGTCTTCGCTCCACCACAATTTTGCTGATATGACTAGGCTTCCCACACTTGAAGCAGATGATGTGCGTCTCCTTGCAGTCACGAGTAAAATGCTCCTTACCACACTTGCCACACCTGATTGGCCTAGAAGAGGCAAATCCTCCGCCATTAGCTGGTCCCAACGTATATTGCAGTTTCTTGCCGGCATACTTGAACCTACGGCCAACTGGTGCCAACTACTGTTTTCCTTTCTCCTGTTGGGTCATCCTCTAGCTACCTTGAGGACCAAAACTCTTGAACTGAGTAACTCTAGACTTGTAGTCATCCTCAAAGATTGTGCACTTCTTCACCAAGGTGGGGAAAACACGGATCTCCTGGTAGCTGATGGCTTGCTAGCTCTCTGGGCACAAACCATTCTCTAACTTCACACACTTGGAGCGATCATCATTACAATACTAGTACAGTGGATAGTAACGTGATAGCTCCTCAAACATAGCGGCATAATCCCCAACGGACATGTTTCCATGAGTTAAATCCATAACTCCGTCTCCTTCTTGTCGCGTACATCAGCAGGGAAATACTTCCCCAAAAATCTCTCCTTGAAGCCATCCCAAGTAACAGCGGCGCCCTCAGCTTCCACATGTTGGCGACAATTCTCCCACCAATGTTCATCTTCCTCTACCAACATTAAGGTAGCGAAGGTAACCTTCTGGGCATCGATGCATGCCATGGCCCGAAAGATCTTCTCAAGCTCTCGAATCCATGTTTGAGCACCTTTAGGGTCATAAACTCTCTTGAAGGATGGCGGATTGTTCCTCTGGAACTTATCCAAACCCTGAAATTCAGCAAGTCCACCTCCGTTGTGATTCTGATTCTGCCCTATGGCATTAGCCAATGCTTCCAGGGCATCAGCAATCGCACGATTGTTTCTACCTGCCATAACTTCCTACATCGTTCAAGCTAACTGCTTAATACAAAAAGTCCACCAAACAAATCTAAACACTTAATACTCTATATTACCATCATAGACAATCATATAAGAGTACACAGAAGATAACACAACAGACACATACCCCGGCCTGTAGGACAGATCGGCTCTGATACCACTAAATGTAACACCCTTTACCCGCATACGATAATACATAAGAAAATCATACATGCTTTTTAAAATAATATCAATATAATATAAATCTCAAAGGTAAAGTGTATCACAACATCCAAAAACATAACATGAGAAACTGAATAAATCGACATCCTTTAACATATAACAAACTGCATAAAAACATAAAACATAAAACATAACCCAAATCCCGATGTCACATGATCAGAGCTGGTATCCTTAAACATACATTGGAATAAGACTGAATAACGTAAAACATAAATCCTAACTACTGAGACAGATCTCCTCGGGATCACTCCTCGTCAGCAAGCTCACCCTTCTCTGCATATACCACAATATATGCACAAGAATAACAAAGAGAGGGGTAAGAAACATAATCATGAATATATGTAATCGAAATGAAATATAATTAAGATGGCATACAACATACATCAGTCAACACAGATATAATCAATATATATCAAAGATGCATGTCAATGCGAATGCAACATCACTACTCCGTATGCATGTGGCCAACAACTCTAACTCTTGAAAGACGATTAGGAGTACATGTCCGGTTATCAATGTGGATGACATGCCAGACCATGGGCTATCCCCGAACACTCTCACCAATCCTGATAACGTACAGTGGGTAGTCAGGGTACTCAAGCTTATTCATTAGCTCATTTCGACAATAGGTAGCTAGCACATATCACCTGGAACTTCCATACCAAATGTACACGCAAGGCCAGGATAACACCCATCGCAGCCTCCACTATCGTAATTAATCCTTTTCTTTCCACCCAACATATCAATGTCAACGTATGATGCATGCTATCCTCAACAACATGTAAACACATGTTCAACCATCCACCATCATAATCAATCCCATTGATTATCAACAATGACCATCAACAATGATCATCAAACAACTAGGCGCTAATCATCGTAATTGCCTATATCAACATTGCTAATATTATCATATCGTCATTATTAGTATTAATGTTCTTATCTAGATTATCAGCTTGAATTATGATCTCATTGTCTTTTTCCTCATTACCCTATTTAGTTACTTCTTCACTACAGAATCTGGGTGAGAAAACCAAATTCGTTAAGCGAAAGTTGACTCGCGAAGCGAGCCAGAGAGCCCCAATATCTGGTTCTATCGTTCGTCGTGTCAGACCACGAATAGTCTCTCTGTCTCGCCTCGCCAATTGCTATTTGCTAGGCGAATCGTGACAGATGTGGGAATCTTAAGAATTTCTCTAAGTTATCCCTATGCCTATCACCTATCTCTCAAGAATCATACCTATGGGTTTCCAAAACTAATCCAATATTATCAATCTTACCTCTCATAACAACTCATTCGCTATAGGATGCCAGGCGTCCTAAAGTTATGTTCTTTCACTAATGCTATTTTCGTCATTGTAACGCACATCATCATCAACTCATCATTATCGATGTACATCGTACAATCTCATCAATACATATCGTATGTATGTACCTACCATACATCGCATATCATAATATTTCAATCATATCATCAAGACATATTCTTAGCATATACATGGAATACACATAACATACACTTAAATACACTCATAGCATATACATAGGCATTTACACCGCATATAGACATATATATAGGGGTCATGGGTTATCCCCTTCATCTTAACATATCCCAAAACTCACATACTAATGATCTATTCTTTCCCCCATACCTGGTATGACGCTCACAATGAACAAAGGAAGGGAAAAGGTCCGGGAAAGGTTGCGTTTCACGAATGCTAGATCTGATGACACTTGATTTCACGATTACAACCCTAAAAGGTTCACGAGCATCAGCGGGAAAGAGGGTTTGTGATGGCAGCGATGCTCCTCAAGCGAAAGCGACGAAGAACGATGAACAAAGGTGCAATCTCCTTCAAGAATTCTTGGAAAGGATTTAGGAATCCTTGTTTGGAGAGAGAGAGAGAGAGAGAGGCAGTTTCTGAGAGTACTTTGAGTTAGAATATAGGTTTAGGTCGAGTCTTATGGTATAAATATGAGATAGGGTCATTATGGGCTACTTAGAAGCCCAAAAACACATTTCTGCTGCGAGCCGATTCGCGTGGCGAATCACTTTTCGCGAGGTGAACCAGAGAGCTCCAAGAAGTTCTTTACCAGATTCGCGAGGTGAAGTTGCCTTCGCGAGGCAAACTGATAGAAGCCAAATTTGGCTCTGACACCTAAAATAAGACTTGTAGACAATTTTTTAAACTTTCCAACGCATCCAAGATCACCTCAATCAGATATCTAGAACTCAAGATATGGACAATACCATAAAATAGGTTTGTTGGGCTAGAATGCATTGACCGTTTCTAAAGGCTGAACTACTCAAACATGAACCTCGACATCAACAACAATCATAACAAGCATATATAAACATATATAATCCAAGACTAACACATTAATATATATATTAACATAGAGTGAAATTCATGGTGTTACAGCGTATGCCTCCAGGCAGTTTAGATTGCATGAATAGAACTACCAGACTCACGATCGAGCTAGCTGCGATAGTGTTTGCATTGAAGATATGGAGACACTATATGTATGGTGCTAAATTTAGCATATTTAGCGACCATAAGAGCCTGAAATATCTGTTCGACCGAAGGAGTTGAATATGAGGCAGAGAAGGTGGATGGAATTCATAAAGGATTATGAATTCAACCTGCAATACCATCCAGGCAAGGCGAACGTTGTAGCGGATGTGCTCAGTAGGAAGTCCCTACACATATCTGCAATGATGGTACGAGCGCTTGAGTTGTTAGAGCAGTTTAGGGATCTAAATCTGGATGTGAAAATCATCGAGGATAAGATGAATTTTGGGATGATCGAGGTTACTAGAGATTTCCTGAATCTGCTTTAGAGAAGGCAAGCTGAGGACGAATACCTTAAAAAGGTTAACCGGTTGATCGAGGAAGGTGAGACGTTTGAGTTCAGAAGGGGTGCTGACGGTTTGGTTAGGTATGGCGATTAGGTTTCTGTGCCTGTAGATAGTGAAGTTAAGAATATGATCATAGAGGAAGCACACAAGAGCAAGCTGAGTTTTCAGCTGGGGGCTACCAAGATGTATCAGGATATGAAGAAGTGGTTCTGGTGGCCAGGGATGAAGAAGGAAGTACGTGGCAACTTATGTCCTATCCTGCTTGGTGTGTCAAAAGGCGAAGGTTGAACACCAGAAGCCAGCGGGATTGTTGCAATCACTGGATGTTCCGGAGTGGAAGTGGGACAATATTGCAATGGACTTTGTTTCTGGGTTACCAAGGACTCATAAGAGGTGTGATGCAATTTGGGTCATCATAAATAGGTGGACGAAATTTGATCCTTTCTTACCTATCAACTAGAACTACTCTCTGGAAAGATTGACTCAGATTTACATCAAGGAGGTGGTGAAGCTACATGGTGTACCCTCAAGTATTATCTCAGACCGAGACCCGAGGTTTACTTCGAGGTTATGGAGTAACTTAAATGGAGTGTTGGAAACTAAGTTAAGGTTGAGTTCTACTTATCATCCACAGACGGATAGTCAGTAAGAACGGACGATTCAATCGTTGGAAGACCTGCTAAGAGCGTGTGTGTTGGAACACACAGGGTGTTGGGACGAGTTTTTTCCTTTGATTGAGTTTACCTATAACAACAATTCGAGTTTTGGGATGGCGCCGTATGAAGATTTGTACGGGAGGAAGTGCAGGACTCCGTTGTGTTGGTTTGACACTGGAGAAAATCAGTTGTTAGACTCTGAGTTGGTGCAACAGACAACGGAACAGGTTAAGTTAATCTGGGAAAAGATGAAAGCCGCAAGGGATAGGCAGAAAAGCTATGCTGAGAAACGGAGGAGACCTTTAGAGTTCTAAGAGGGCGACCACATGTTTTTGAGAGTTACTCCAAGCACTGGCATTGGCAGGGCAATTCAATCTAGAAAGCTTACACCCAGATTCTTAGGACCATTTAGATTCTTCGCCGAATTGGTCCAGTAGCCTTACCAAATAGCCTTACCGCCTAATTTGTCAAATCTCCAGGACGTCTTTCATGTATCCCAGCTTAGAAAGTACTATCCTGATCCGTCACATGTGCTAGAGCCCGAATCAATCCAGCTAAGAGAGAACCTCGAATACAAGGCTTTACCTATTCGGATCATGGATAGAAGGATCATGGATGAGACGACCCCAATTACGTAGTATAATCCCATTAGACGCTTTCAAAATTTAACCTCACTCTCTCTGATACCTTAAAACATAGCCAAAAATTTTCACGTCAACAGTTAAGCAGATAAGAACTTATCACAGTTCAAGAATTTCACATCAGAGTTTCGCCCGGAAGCCATGGCATAAAAATAACAACAACAAACATAAATGTCCCACTGGTCATGGTACAATTCATAAGAGACTCAAAGATACCTCTAAGATCTCTATCTATTTGAGAAGCGTTGAGGCCACACTTTTTACTGACGATAGAGTACACCTTGGGTTAGCTCGACCTGCTGTAGCACTTTCGATGACCAATCGACACTTCCGTCTTCGGATCACGATCCGGACAACCACATATATGTAAACATGGAGAAATATGCATAGGAGGTAAGAAACGCTACACTATCATAAAAAAGGGAAATCATGTAGCATATAGCACATCAACATGTACAATAGCACACAATCAGCAAACACATTCATCTCTCGAGTTCAGCACAACAATCAACCTCAAAGTATCACGACTAGGGATCATCGCCTATTCTACAACAGTCAACCTCAAACTATCACAACTAGAGATCACCATCAATTCTACAACAATCAACCTCAAAGTAACATATCTAGGGATCATCGCCTATTCTATATGCACAACTAAGTTCCTGGCCCTTGGAAATATTGTCCTTCAACTCAACTGTGAAGTAGTCATTTTTCAAGGTAGGAAGTCACCCTCCAACTATAAGGGCATAGAGTCGGTAGTCCAGGTTACTGGTTCCCACGACGTCTCCCAGAATGTCCACCTCGACCTCATGTGATAGTCACAAACTGTTGTTGCAACTGTACACAGGCTCCCTGTACACAACCACTCAAACTGCTGTTGCAGCTGTATACAGGTACCAGCTCATATGATAGCCACTCAAACTGTTGTTGCAGCTATTCATACAGCTCCTTGTGATAACCACTCAAACTGCTGTTGTGATGGTCACAAGTCTCGACCTCGCGTGATCACTGCTGGCAAGCTTCTGTAGCAAGTACACACACGTAACCCTATACACAACCACTCAAACTGCTGTTGCAGTTGTGTACCAGCATATATGATTGCAGTTAGTCATATATCCCCCTTGTGACAACCACTCAAACTGCTATTGCAATTGTCACAAGTAATCCACCTCGTGTAATAACTGTTCAGACAGCTGTTGCAGTAAATCCCGCGGCTTTCCACCACAACAATGCAAATGTCATGATTATGCATCCATCATTTCAATAACAACTTAACTAATATCTCACAACCTACATCCTCAAACTGTGAGGATGCCACTCTCCAACTATGAGAGGCACTGATAACTTAGATCCACATCCTTAATTTACCAGTCTAACCTCAATAATCATCTCCAAAGTCAATCATTCTCCTACAATCCTAACTATAGACCAATCATCTCCAAAGTCAACCATGATCATATCAGTCACAAACACATCACATGTCATAGCATGCAGTATAGCATTCTTATAAGCATACCAAAACGCAATTAAGCATGTTATCACCACAAACAAGTTATTATCACAAACATTCATGTTATCAATCATCACAAATAAGCACACATCATCACTAGTAGGGTTTGAGGAGCCCTACATATGCTAATAATTATATACTACGCCTATGATTCCCAGATATATGTAGGTTCTTCCCCCTCACCTGGTAATCCATTCCTGTACATTCTTGTATTCACGGACAGCCTTGACCCTCGATCTCACGAACACGACGAGCACAACCACAACCACTACGAGCTCATCACGTAGCTCCTCAACACAAAATAGGGTACTGTGCGAGCCCCGTATCTAGCGCTACAGACTTCGTCTTGAAAATCCTAACGGTGAAGATGAAGATCAATGTGTCCTAAACCGAATTCCCTAATTTCAGCCCGATCCAACGGTTAACGAATCTCTGGAGAAGGTTTTACTGTCGCAGGTTAGGTGATATACGAGATGAGTTTCTCACACACTAGGACCATGATGTAAGCTGCATATCTCCCACTCTAGACCTTTAACCGAAAATCCGACCGGTCAAACTTAAGAACCGCATGTTCTGAACGTCATTACACAGTTTGAGCTTGATCCAACGGTTGATGAACTTATTCCAACGATCTTACTGAAACTGCTTCAACCTTGCCTTCTCTTTATCCTAGCCACGAAAATATGGAAGCTCATTCCATTATATTACTTCCTCCTAGATGATGAAGATGATCAAGCTTGTCAAGTTTACTTCTCAAAGTTCTTGAAGAATCCTTGAAGAATGGAGAGAAATTGAAGTTGAAAGCTTGGAGGTGTCTTGAAGTGAAGAAAATGGAGAAGAGAAGGGGAAGGTGCACGAAATTGAGAGAGGACAAATGGAAGAGAGTGGCGTGATATGTATATATATAGGAGGAAAGGATAAGGATAGGATAGAAGGGGCATTTCCTTTAAGAACCAAATTGGAATTTCATCAAAAGTTGTACTAGAAACTTCAACACTTGAACTAAAAGAATCAAGTGAAGGAGAAAGAAATATGAGAGTGTAAATATATTCATGAATGGTGTGGAACATATGTGAAGAAAGGCTAAGGTTGATATAAAATTACTTACGGGCAAAACTGTCATTTCCTATTAGGGGCAAAATTGTCATTTTAAACTAGGTCATCTTGACTATGGTGAGTCACCTATGTGACTCACCCCTTGTCATCATTACTGTGGTGATGAGTCACCATGTAATGATTACATATGGATAAGGTGGTGAGGTGTCTAAGTGAGGTGGCGTGAAAGCGACGTGAGGCTTATCCGTTACCGGTTCCAGTGATCTCGTACGCAGACTGAGTTTCGTCAGAGTCTTCAACACAAACCTTAACCATAATTCTCTACTAGTAATGTAGAGTAAAACAATATCTGTGTGGTATCCAAAAAGTGGATACATAGGGATAAAATCAAATACCAGACGAGAGATGTGGTTCTTGAATGTGATTAGTCAATGGATGAGTTCATCACTATGACTTATCATCATCATGATTACTCTACCATGACTCATCATCATGAGTCATCCATGTCATGATTACTTGTCTAAAGTAGTCAAGATTACTCCTCCAGAATACCTTGATATTACAACTTTGCCACTATGACTCCGATAAGATTTGTATACTTTACCTATCTGAAAATTGGGATGTTACAATGGAGCTTCGCGGCAAGCAGATTCCCCTGGTGAGGGTTGAGTGGGACCCAACAATCAGAGACTCAACATAGAAACAAGAAGCACAGATGCGCCAGCAATATCCGTCTTTATTTGCAGGTATGAAAGGAAAATTTCGAGGACGGAATTCTTTTTAAGAGGGTAGTAATATAATACCCCATTTTCTTAATTAGTGTATGAGACATAGATTAAGCATGTTTAAAGGCTTAATTATGTTCCTTATGCTTTGAGAAAGCCATGGTCCAAATTTGAGACAATTTGGCCTCGGAACGAATACAAAAAGTGCAAAAACTGTAAGAGCGGGTCCCGAGTGATTAATTGATTAATTAATTGATTAATGGAGGGTTAGCATACTAAAATTAGACGGGAACTTGAGTACAATAGGCTTTTAGAGATAGCCTAAAAAAAATAGTATAGAAAAACTTTCCGGCAATAGGTTACGCGGGAAAACGCGAAAGAAAACACCTGAGCGTGCTAACAGGGCAACACGCGACAACATGTGTGGGTGACACATGTCACAAATGGACACATGTCACGAGGATGAGAAGGTGGCAAGGAGGAAGTGACACATAGACTCCACTAAAGGATACCTGACTAGCCTAGAATCGTGAGTCACCATGACACCTAGGACTTCCATTAACTAGCCTAATGATTCTAATCTAGTAAAATGACAAATTAAATTCCTCTTCTCTCATTTTGGACACTGGAGCAGAATATAGGCGAAGACAATTCACCTTGGAGAAGCTATTGTTGAAAGCTTGGAGAGCTCGGTTAGGGTGGTTTCGAGTATCGGAATTTTAAACCGATTGCATATTCGAGTTCGTAGCTCCGACGCCTTCGCATTGCTACCTTTACATGTGAGTATAGTCAAGGTAAGTCGATGTCGAAATTTAACTTCTTTTAGTCATTCAATTCCATTTCTTCCTCGTTCTTAATCCCGACATCGTTTCGATGCGTTTTAGGCTTTTACGAGTGTTTCTATGGTATCGATCGTTTGAGTAGTCGCACAGATGATCGTGCTTGGTGCTTGGGACGTGAGACAGCCGCTGTTTGGGTAAGGAATCTTCTTTCATTTTCGTGGGCTGAACCCTTTTTCCTTTGATTCATTGTTCTTCGATCGTTTGTCGTTGATTCAGTTATCGTTTTTGAGTTTTTGGTTGTTTCTGGACCCATGTGTGTGCTCAGGACGATTGTTAGCCCAACGTGCATGTCGGAGGTATCTTTGGAAGTGGTGTAGAGCTAATTTTTGTTCTCGTTGGGAAGTGTGTACAGTTGAGGAGCCATAGTCAATGTTGCACGAGAAAGCAAACAGGAAACTATTCGGGTGGGGAGAAAGAGTTACACAAGTCGGGGAGGCAAGAGTAGTCTATATAGCCTTGTTGTATGTTTTATGTTGTGTAGGGGAACCCTAAAACCTACATAAGGTTGAGCCCTGACAAAGTACCTAAACCCTAGGTTTAGTCTACTTTGGGCTATCACCGCTATGTTTGATACCCTAGGTTAGCAAATTTGTGATGCTTGGTGATATGTGCTATATGCTGCTATGTGCGTATCTGCTAACTGTGATATTTGCAATATATGAGATATATGCATGATGTGGTAGCATGTTGATATGTTGGGACGTTTAATGCTTTATTGAACATGATGATAACTGCGGTATTTGCCTTGAAATGCGTGTATGTATGAGAACTTGGAGGTTTAGTATGATTAGGGCTTTGACCCCGTGGTGGACGTTTGAGATGATAATCGAGGTTCAAGGTTATAGTTGGAGCTTGGAGCTCGTAAGGTTATGATGGGAGGTTGGAGCTCATATTATAGGTGGAGCTTGGAGCTCGTGAGGTCAAGGATAGAGTTTGCATGTGTTGCGATATCAGCTCAAGAGAGATGGATGACATGCATATGCATATGATGCCAAGTGGCGATCAGTATGCCGTGAGGTATACAAGGTCAGTGCATCGAGTGCGAGTGCGAAAAATGGAAGGGAAGGTCTGAGAGACCTTGATATATACTGGACACAAGTGTACCCACATGAGACCGGTATGGTTCCTCCTATCATGTCGTGGCGGTCCTGGCTAAGTATGGTTATCTCGACTAAAGCCCTGAGTCTTTCCAGCTGCCGGTGGATCTTCCGAGGAGGCCCAGATAGCCCTCCCTGTTCGTTGAGCGGATGTATGATGTTGTCCTTAGTAGGACGTTTAGTACCAGTCGGCATGCATAGAAAGAGTATGTGTACATCTAGCTAGGGAACGACCATGGCGTCGAGATATTGAGAGATGATTGTGTTTGCTATATATTTTGCATTGCATCATCCCTACATTTGATGTGTTGTATATCTTATCTCCCTATTTTTCCTTTGTACATATGTGCTCGACCTGCGAGTAGATGACGAGCCTACAGATTTCAAGGATGGACACGAGACTTCACCCGTTTATCATGGAGGTACTGCGGATGCCGGTGCTAGGAGACATTGAGATCTTCTACCACGACATGAGGGGCTAACAGGTGGACCCCTCGACCTTTTTTACGGTGTATATTCTACTCGTGAGCTTGAGATTCAGGAGCGGTACACCATTGTACGAGGACATCATCGGACCCTACCGATTGATCCAGTTTATTCCCTTTTCGTGGATGTAGCACCCACCGAGATAGAGAGAGCAGGACTGCTATTGGGCAACGCCACAGTCTTCAGCAGTATCCAGCAGGCGAGGTTTTGTCTATAGAGGCCAGCGGAGGTGTACCGAGCAGTATCTGAGGACGTATCGGCTACGTCGCATCATCGTGTCGAGTTTATAGGCGTACCCACATAGAGAGATAGGGTAGCTCGGGAGCTTCCTCACCACTGATGGTGAGAGCATGCCAGGTTAGCTTGAATCATGTGCATCACATTGCATTGCATAGCTGTTGATGATTACATATACTTGTTACACATCATTATCCTGTTTTTAGAGATGTCTTATGCTGCTAATTGATTAATATGATATATTGAAATGTTTGGTATACATGATGGGTATGTTGTCACCTGGTGTGTCTTCCCATTTTTACTTCTACTATTTTGCTGTGTTGATGATCGAGAATCTCACCCATATCTGTATCTCTTCTCTGCTTGTTTTGCTTTTTCTGCTTGAGAAGATGGACGCAATGACGACTCAGCTCAGCGTCTACCTTGAGTCCGGAGGGGGACGCCTTATGTCATTTTGTTTTGGCTAGACTGTGTCCAATCGTCAATTGCACCTTTTGAGGAGCTGCGTCTCCTACTACTTACTTATGTACTTATTTTCAGTTAGGCTTGGACCTAAGTCTTTATTCAATATTGTTTATGTTTCTGCACTTTACTTCTGTTTGACTTTTAGAAATGCATAGTGAACCCAAGTTATTTATTAGTACTCATTTAACAAATCTTATCTCATCATCATTACAAAAAGAAACAAAGAAAAAAAAACTCGTATTTTACGCATTAATATTATTTTTCGCCTTATAATTGTTCGGGAATATGACACTCGGGAAAGAGTGTTACAGCTAACGTTGTTTAATAAGGCGCATAATACTGTTATTCATAGTTAATAAAGTAAGCTTGGGACAAAATGGGATTATCCTACGTAAGTGGGGTCGTCTCAGTAGACAGTCAGAAATTCTCAATTTCAAGAAATTTTTAAATTCTTGCCTGCGAAGGCCAATAGGATATGATTAGAAAGTAATCAATCCATTCTCAGAATTATATTCATTTGAGGAAGAAGCAAACAAATCAAGTTATTAAAAGTCTCAATTCTCAACGATAACCGAGAATCCAGCCAATCTCTATCAAAATGATCGGTTCATCAAAAGAATGCAAATAGTCAAATCAGAATACAATGAAAAAACTTGAAATTTCGATTGTTTCATGCAAAAACACAGACAATAGAAGTAGAAATGATGAAATCAAATCAACTTAATTCAATTCAGGTCAATACAAAAATTTATCACCGTGTCATAGGCAACAAGAATAAATCGTGTCTGGAATAGAGGTAGTCAAATCAAAGGGTAAAAGGAGAAACAGTTAATCCTGACAGTTTCACACATTAACAGTAATAAAAGAATGGATGACGCCTGAATCAAACAGTATAGTTAAAGGTTTATCCGCTATGGTGCTATCTCCCTGGATTTGATTATCAGATTGCGAGGCTTCAACTTCTGTTACCATATTGACTCTACCCCTTGCTGATTGTATGAGGGTTTGCACCTTGTTAGCTACAGATCTCATCTTGTGTTGATCATAGACTCTTGAAACATGCCCCGGCTTTCCACACTTTAAACAGATGACGCCTTCGATTGGTGCAACACTTTGTTTCGTGGTCGTTCCCGCATGTCCTGCGTCGTGGCATTGAAGTCACTGGCTGGCTAGACTTACTACTCCCTTTGCGAGGTTGTTGCTCGTAAACACGTACGACGTGACCAAGTCTTCCACATCTAAAACAAACGACTTCCTTTGAGTTGCAGCCTCTGGTTGCATGGCCTTTACCGCACTTCTTGCACCATTGCGGAGGTACTACGAACTGACGAGTTTCCTTTCTATTCCTTTCATAAGATTGTTGTTGCTACGACTGGTTCCTGAATGGTCTTATATACGGGTCCTGCGGGAACCTGGTGTTGATGTCTCTTGTGAATCTAGACAGTCCAAGATGATGTTGCCTCCCCTCGCGGGTCTTCATTAGATCTTCAATTAGGAATTACTCCTTCATTAAACCGAGAACTCTCCGATCCTAAGCGGTAGCACTGCTCCTTGAGTTTCGTTTTGAACACCTTCTTCGAACTTTATGCATTTCCACTCCTCATTGGGATAAAGTTGGAGATACCTCAAAGGCTTCAACAGGGACTCAAAATGATCAGCATACTCTTCGACATACGTTCCTCCTTGACGTAGCTATCGAAACTCCATTACTTTCAACTCGTCTTGTAACACCCCGACTTTTCTCAATCTTTTAATTAATCAGTAATTAAGTAATTGTATTTTATTGGAGGGTCTAGAAAATTAAATAAATTATTCCGAGGCCATAGTCATGCTCTACGCCATCGAAGGAGGCTATGGTTAAGTTTTGGGCCGAAAACTCAAACGGAGCCCGATCTATGTTTTGTCGGATGATAGTGTTTTTCTACTATCATGGCCTCATTTTGACTAACGGTCAGAACCATTAGTCTTAAAATTCAATCCTCTACCTTTTTGCTAAAATGTGTCCTGACGTCCAAAAATATAAATAATATTTTATATTCGGACCGAAAATCGATAGGGTAGACGATTCAAGTTGTCTTAAGGTTTTTAGAGAACCTTGAGCCAATAATTTTCATACCATGGCTATGATAAATTATTTGGGGACTCTTATCAGTGTCGTGAGGATTTTCGAAATGTCTGGACGGGAATTGACCAAATTGCCTTTGGTTAGTTTTTACTAATTACCTTTTAACCTTTACTTAACTATTAAGTAACCTCCACAAATATCTCACCTCACACTCATTCTCATCCACTCTTTCTCTCTCACAATTTTCGCTGGTCAGCCTCTCTCCCTCATCTTCATCTTCTTCTTTTTCTTCTTCCTTTCTCCTTCCTCCATTTTCTCTTTTCATCATTTCTTCATCTCCATTTTCACTCAACTTCCGCAAGGTTTTTCAAGGAGATTTGTGAAGCAAAGTTGCTCCTCTCATCCTCCTCTATCACCTAGGAGGTATAGATTTCATCCTTGAGCTCTCAATCTTTATTTTCTCCATTGATTTTCATGAGTTTCAATTTCTAGATCTAAATTTCAAAAAATTCTAGAAAATTGTAGAAAAATCATTTTGATGCCAAACCAATTTCTATGATCTAGTATCATCCCCTACTATCATAATCCAAGAGCTTGAAATCAAATAAGCTCTCTAGCCTATTTTTCTTAAAGAGGCCGAATGGATGTATATTTGGAGAAAATGGGTTTTTATATTCTGGAGCAATTTCGCTTAGCTAAATAAAATCGCTTAGGGGAATTCTGACAGCTTTACTTCCTTTCAAATTTCGCTTAGCGAAATCAAATCGTTTAGGGGAATTCTGACAGCTTTACTTCCTTTCAATTTTCGCTTAGCGAAATCAAATCGCTTAGCGGATTTCTACCAGTTTTGCTTCCATTATTAAATCATCTTCATTTCAACCTATACAAAAAATACAGGGAGCTTATGATTTAATTATATGAATTTGTGGTTGTGTTTTGTGGTATAGAATCGGACAGGACTCGAACTTCCGACCGCGCACCTGATTGACTGTTGCGGAACCGCGTTCGGAATCTCTCGAAAGCTTTACTATGGTAGGGAGAAAGAATTAATATCGTCGGGAAGGCAAGCTTAGTATAGAGTATATATATCTGTGTAGGGGAACCCTTAAACCCTACTAGAGGTTGAGCCTTGGATAAAGTGCCTGGACCCTAGGTGTGGGTACTTTTGGGCTATCACCACTAAGTTGACATTATAAATGATGTGATTGATTGAGGTTGCTGTGTTGATTTATTTAATTGATTATCTGTTTATCTATTGTGTTAAACTGCCTGTGTGATTTGTTGCTATTCGATTTTTATGATGATATCTACCTTGGAATGAATTACTGTTGTAATGTTATAGTGATTTGACTGGTGGTTGAGTGTTGATGAGAGTATGGTGAGTGATGATGTTGTTCGGGTTGATATCGTTGTGGTCCCGACCGTGGAGCTGTGGCTCGTAGACACAAGGCGCCGTGATGCGGATACTGATGCTGATGTGATGTTGATGTTGATGATTGATGTTGACGTTGATGTGATGCGATGTGTCGTGGTCGTGGACGAGTGTTTAGGCGTGAGGTTCCGATATCAACCTGCGATGGATGTTTGTTGCATTTTCATATCATTTCATACTATAGCATTTGGTCCCAAAGGGGGATGTCCAATTGGGGACGTTACTTAAAATCCCGAGGCGGGATATGATGTGATGTGATGTGATGTAATCCCGACGGGGATGTCCAATTGGGGACGTGATGTATCGGCCGACATGCATATAGGGAAGATAGCATATATATAGGGACTAGTATCCTCTTATAGGCTTGTTTAAGATAATTGAGAGAATGATGTTTGAGATGATTGTGATGGGTGACTTAAGAGATGGATGAGGTTGTGTTATATATGTTATCTGTGTTGTGTGATGTATATATATATGCTATACTGATGCCCCTCTCCCATATTGATGAATTACGTTTCTTATCTCTCTTTATTTTCTGTATGTGTTATTTCTATTTTTATGGGAAGATCCCGATGAGGAACCAGTTGCTAAGGAGATGGACGGCATTCCTTACGAGCCTGATGCCGGAGGACGTGCCACGGACCCTAGCCTCGAGAGGTTAGGCACTAATCGTGGTTAGCCGGAGAGCTGACTCTTGGCCTGTTTACGTATTTTGATTTCAGTCTGTACTAATATACTCGTATGTACTACTTTATACTGTAGCCCTACTGATGGGGCAATGATGTATGTGATATATTTCTTTATATTTAAAGCTGTGTACTCTGAAGCGTAGTGTGCCGTTTATTGTTTTGCTTACGCGCTAAATTTTTAGCTTCGCTTCGTTTTAATAAGGCGCTCTAACGTTTATTATGCGAGTAAGATTAGTTAATATCTTAGGTTCTACTGATGGGACGGCGGGTCATCTCACGTCTCATATTCGTTGGGAAGACACTCGTTCGGAAACTCGTTTCAAAAAACTCTGCAAGAGACGACTCTATCCTCACCTTCTAGCAACTAGCAGCTACTTTCCACCAACTCAGAATAGGTAACACATAAAAAAAAAATAAAAAAAAAAAAAAAACATCACTATTATGTCCAGTATCATTTCCTTTTAGAAATAATAAGGTAGACAATAACAAACAATTGTTGCCTTCCTTCTGGAAACACAAAACAAACATAGACCGAAGCTATCATCCTTTCCAGCATTGTCTCCTTTCGACAACAATAACACAAAAACAAACAGAGAGCAAACAGAGAAAACACACAACACAAACGATGACAGACCAAACCCCAAGCCCGAAAAGACTCGGCCAGCTCTGGTACCACTAATGTAACACCCTTTCTGGGGGCATCACATTTATAGACATTTTATAAAAATCTAAAGCCGAAAAACGGGTTAATTGAAAACATATAAGAAAGATGGGGTAATTTTTTCCTTTTCATGAGACATAATTGTAAAAGCTTGCAACCGTTTATGCGAGTATGGTACACAGAAACATTTCATAATATAAGGTCATGAGTTCAAAAAGGTTTTACATAAAAACCTAATCCGACTACAGAAAGAAAACAAAAATTTACATACTCAACATAAATAATTGGAGACGCAACTCCCAAACATAAGATACTTGGAGACGCAGCTCCAAAAAAGATAAAAGAAAGGTATAGACACTTCGACACCCCCATACTGGCCGACAATAGACTACTCGTGAAGACATCATTCGGATCAACCGTTGGATCCTTCCTCTGACTCCTCCTTTACGGAGAAACAAGTGAGAGGGAAAGGAAGGCGTGGATAGATCACCTCCCTCCTAATCTTCTCACTTATCAACTTCCAAACAAGACCATCAAACGAGGCCTAACAGGAATCATAGCAGGGACTACTGTTGGCGTTCCTTTGGAAAACATTGCAAAAGTTGACTTAGAAGTAACTTTGCTAACAAGCAGCCTATCCCTAACAGAGGGAGAAGGCACTCAACACTCCAGTGAAAAAGCCCACCTAGCGTTCCACTTACGACCACAGCCTTGACGACAAATGATAGAAGACTAGCGGTGAAGCGGTTAAGAACCCTTCCTCTGTGACCCATGCAGATGGTGAGTGTGACTCTTCACATGTACGTTGCTAGAAGCCCATCATGACTAGATGTCCTGTAAGACCCCGATTTTTCAAACTCCCCAATACTAATTAATCAGTATTTATATGTTTATATTTTATCGAAGGGTCTAGAGAGGGAAATAAAATAATCCGAGACCATATTCATGCTCAACATTATCGTATGAAGTTGCGATTAAATTTTGAGCTAAAAACTCTGACGGAGCCCGATCTGCATTTTTTCACTGTCAGTAAGATTTTACTGCTCCAGGGACCTCAGATTGACCCGTGAACGAGACAGTAAGTCATAGATTTTGATTCTCTACGTTTCGGTTAAATTTCACAAAAATCACTTCCTGACCTTTTTTCAAGCGAAATCCTCAATCGGGTGACGAACGGAGTCGCATATGGACTTATCGGGACCCGCCAACGGATAATCTTGATGTTGCATCATGTCAAATCACTTGGGAGAGTGTGCCAGAGTCGTCATGACGTTCGGAAATATCTGGATGCCAAATGACCAAAATACCCCTAACCTAACCTTTTTTCACTTTTACCATTTTACCCTTGAAGGAAATGACCATTTTGCCCTTAAGTGGCCCATTTTATAGGCTGGTCAGCCCCTCTTTCATGCCCCCAAACCAGAATTGAGAGCACCAAAACACTTCTTCTTCTTCCTTGAACCAAAACCTCCATTTTCTTCTTAAGAAAGGTTGAATACTTTGAGAAAAAGCTTGAATCTTGGATCAATCTTCATCCTTTCTTTGGTAAGATCACTTCTATGATCTAGCTTCATGAATCTCTTCCTATCTCAAGTCCAAATCTTGTTTTCATGAAAATCAAGTTTATGATCCAAAATTTCAAAAATTCATAGGAAATTGTAGAAAAATCCTTTTAATGGAAAACCAATTTCTTTGAGCTCACTTCATCATCCTCTACCTAAACCCAAGAGTTTATGATCAAAATCTCATCCTAGCCTATTTTTCCCAAAGTGTCCGGACCCTATAGTTCATGGTGAATAGTGTTTTTGTTCAAATTTTTGATTTCTAACTCTTGATTCCATCCTTACCTTTCCTATTGTATTTGAATCCAAGTGATGGAAAACCAAATCAATTCCTAGCCTAGTTTTCCCATTCATGGCCGAAACCTATGAGTATGAGGAACCTTTAGTTTTGTCTCAAATTTTTGGGTACTATGACTTACACTAGTGTTCATCAAGCTTAAGAACCAACCTTCCAAAAGATTGGAACCAAATGAGATCCCTAGCCCTTTTCACCATTTTTGGCCAAACCTTAGACCATTTTTGGTGAAAGAGAATATATGTTTTGATGTTGTTAATTATGTTGTTATTTGTTGATGATTAGCGTGGTTGTGTGTTTGTAGTTGTTGTCGGATACTCGGACGAGGAATCCGGAGAATTCGTGGACCGATCGGGCGACTTTACCTTCGGAGGATGACTTCTAAAGGTAAGGGGAGATTAGATCCAATGATTTTGATAGTCACATGAGGTTGGTTGTGATGTGAATTGTGGCATTCTTTGGTTTGGATTGAACACATGTATGATGTTGATTTGAGTTTGAATAAATAAATGTTGTGTATGAACTTGGTGAAGTATATGCCTGGATGATTAGAATATGAATTGCGGCATTGATGCCTTGATTGAGATTTGATGTGTGTGTGTGTGTTTGTGTGTGTGTGTGTGTGTGTGTGTGTGTGTGTATATATCCTGGATTGGTTAAGAGCATAGCACTGGCTATAGCTCAATAATGAAGATTAAGCTAACTAAAAGACTTAATCAAAGATTTTTGAAATGTTTTGATTTGAGGAATGAAAAGCTTCTAAGCTAAAGGTTATAATGGCCAATTTTACTAAAAAACCACTAAGTTAAGAACCCAAGATGATTTTGAATAAGACTTAGGAAGTCGAGAGTTGGTGAGGAAAATAGTGAAAAGTTGCTTTATCATTATTTTCTAAACATGTCGTACAAAGAAAGGAAACCTTGAAAAGTATTTAGTTTATTAAAGAAAGTATCTTATGAAAGTATTTGATGTTCCGAAAATGAAAAAATTTCTTCACGAAAGCTGTTCCGATAATAATCTTTAGAAAAATGTTTTAAAACGATGGAACCTTTAGAAAAGGCTTTTTAAGCCAAAATCCTTTGAAAATGTATCTTTAGAACTTGAGTCTTTGGGAACGTATTTGTAAAGAAAAGTTTTTGTGGAAAATACGTTTTAGAGCGAAAACAAGTTTTGATTTATACCAAAGAGAACCTGAGTTTTTTTTTTTTAGTTTGGAACTACGAAAATGAATTTGATGAAACTAGTGATTACCCCTTCACGCATGTGAAGCACATGAACCTAGTGACCGAGACGTCAGGCTAGAGTTCTATGACATGAACGGACTTTGTGTCCTATATGCGAGTCTAGTGTCCGCGATGTCGGCCTATTACATTGTGGATTGAGCACTCGAACTATGTGTCCTGTGTTTTGAAAAAGAGAAAGAACGGACTTAGTGTCCCATGCAAGTCTAGTGTCGGCGACGTCGGCCTAGTACTTCGCAAATCAAGAACTTGGACCTTGTGTCCTAAAATTTGAATTGAATGGGCTATATGATGTGATCCTAAATTCATTAAGCATGTGGAAGGAAAACTACAAGGATTTTATTATTTTAAAATTCAAAGTGTCTTGAAGAACCATGATGATGAAGGGCGTGTGGTACTTGGAAGCCCATTTACTAGTCTTATTTCTAATTAAATAAAATGTAATAGGCCATTTGTGGATCCAATTTTTGGGGAACTTCACTTTGGTGTCCATGAAGTGTGGGCTGCACTAAATTTTTATGATGACCAAGCCCACTTCATGAGGATGCACAAAATTGGAAGCTTATAGGAGGGCAACCTTTGGCTTGCATGCCTAGGTAACTCCTTTAGAAGTTATGGAACCACTTTTTATTAGTCACCTAAGTAGGATAGTAATTTAGCCACTTAGTGGATTAGTAAATGCTTTTATTAACACCACTTAGTGTCATAGTCATGAAAGGAGTTTTGTCATCTAATGATGATCTTTTGTGTGCACCCCTCCATCTCCTATATAATTCGAGTATGATGACTGGAAAGGTAACTAAGAAGTTGATTTTGGATTGAATCCAATTGTGAGGATTTTGTCTCTCTTAGGTTCTTCACTGAGCCACCCCCTTTGATCTTATCAAGAATCCAAGACTTTTGTGGCGATCTTCACTAGGCTTATCAAATCTCCTTGGATTTGTGGCGCCTCTCCCCATTCTCATCTGATCTCCATCCATTTTCTTGTTTCCTTCTTTCTTGAATTGAACACTACTTGTTTTCCTAAGTTTCATTGGTAATCTAACTAATTGTGCTTGATAATTCAACCTAAGATCATCAACAAGGCAATCCACTAATTTGGTTGTTATCAAGTTGTATCAGAGCTCAGGTGTGGTTGAATTATTTTTTGTTTTGTTCTTCAATTTTCTTCTTATTCTTCATCTTCAACCTTTCTTCTTTTCTATCTAAATATTATTTTGATTCTGTTTGAAGGGAATTTTCGTTGCTATTATGTTTCTGCCCCAAAACAAGTTTGCAAGTGTGTTTCTATTCATTGAAGTGTAAAATAAAAATAAAAAGTCAGAAACCCCATAATCGATTACCATAATCGATTATTCAAGTCAGAGAAACAGGATTGTATGGTCCTGGAATATGGGTGTCCGATCCTTATGGACTAACTGGAAGGGTACAACCCGTAAATCCCGCATGGGGTGTGGAAGGTTTTGATCCTTTTGTTCCGGGGGGAGGGGGTAGCCCCAAAATCGATTACAATAATCGATTATTTAAAAAAAAAAAAAAAAAACTGAAGTTGGACAGATTGTGTTCTTGACAAAGTTTCCCTTCATTCTTGGTAACCTATCCATTTGGGTCTCATCAAGTGTTTGTTATTCATGGAAGTCAAGCAAAGGATGAATATTTTCTATTCTAGATGCTTTGTGAAGGACATGGTGTGTAGCTTGACCATTGATAGGAAAAGTTACATCAACATGGCCAGCACAACCTTGGTGGAGAAGTTGTCACTTCGTGTTTTAGAACATCCTAATCCTTATATGCTTGAAAGTCTCGAGGATCCGAAATTTAAAGATATGGGTGCTGTGATGGTGACCAAACAAGTACTAGTGTCGTTTAAATTCAAGGGAAATGAAGATGAGGTACTATGTGATGTGGTGCCTACAAAAACAAAGCACTTGCTACTTGGGCGTCCATGGAGGCATCAACGACAAGCAAGCCGTGTTGAAGAGAAAGAAAACAAGAGAGTATGGTACAAGAGAAAAAGAAAGATGAGATTGAGAGTGATGAAAATAGAGAGGTAAAAGAAAGTGAAGAGAAAAAGGAGAGTAAGAGGGAAAAGAAGAAAAAAAGAAAGCATAGAGAAAGAAGTTGAGAAGCAAAACAGTGAGAGAAAAGAAGATGGAAAAGAAAATAATGAGTTTTTTGTTTGTAAAAATGAGAGCTTTGAGAGGAAGGTGGAGAAAAGGGAGAGTGACGAGAGAGAAGAATAGAAAATGAAAACCATGAGAGAAAAGTAGAGGAAAAAGAGAACAATGAGGGATATATCTTGAACAATAAGAGTTTTGAGAGAAAAAGGGATGGAAGAGCCAATTTTCAAGCAAAAGGTGGAAGGCATAAAAGAAAGATGTTATTAGATAATCCACTAACTTTTGATGCAGGTTTGGATTTGAGGACAAATCCTTTTGAAGAAGGGGAGCATGTTGTGATCCTGAATTCATTAAGCATGTGGAAGGAAAACTGCAAGGATTTTATTATTTTAAAATTCAAAGTGTCTTGAAGAACCATGATGATGAAGGGCATGTGCTACTTGGAAGCCCATTTACTAGTCTTATTTCTAATTAAATAAAATGTAATAGGCTATTTGTGGATCCAATTTTGGGGGGAACTTCACTTTTGTGTCCATGAAGTGTGGGCTACACTAAATTTGTATGATGACCAAGACCACTTCATGAGGATGCACGAAATTGGAAGCTTATAGGAGGGCAACCTTTGGCTTGCATGCCTAGGTAACTCCTTTAGAAGTTATGGAACCACTTTTTATTAGTCACTTAAGTAGGATAGTAATTTAGCCACTTAGTGGATTAGTAAATGCTTTTATTGCACCACTTAGTGGCATAGTCATGAAAAGGGTTTTGTCATCTAGTGATGACCTTTTGTATACACCCCTCCATCTCCTATATAATTCGAGTATGATGAATGGAAAGGTAACTAAGAAGTTGATTTTGGATTGAATCCAAGTGTGAGGGTTTTGTCTCTCTTAGGTTCTTCATTGAGCCACCCCCTTTGATCTTATCAAGAGTCCATGACTTTTGTGGCGATCTTCACTAGGCTTATCAAATCTCCTTGGATTTGTGGCGCCTCTCCCCCTTTCTCATCTCCATCCATTTTCTTGTTTCCTTCTTTCTTGAATTGAACACTACTTGTTTTCATAAGTTTCATTGGTAATCTAACCAATTGTGCTTGATAATTCAACCTAAGATCATCAACAAGGCAACCCACTAATTTGGTTGTCATCACTCTGTGTCCTTTAAAATGAGTCTTGAGCTTTGTGCCTTGACAGAAAAAGAAAGATTGAACGAAAAGAAAGAATAGAAAACCTTCTGCATACATGCATGAGTCGGCCGACATGCCATACGAACCGAGCTACAGCCCAAATGGTTGAGAATTGAGCCAGTTAAGACCACTAGGTCTATAGGGGCATTCTGTGTTTGAAACGCCACAAGTGGCAGGAGGCCTCGCGACCCCGTGCCGTGGTAAATCGTCTACCCAACACGAATGAACTCAATCAGAGACTGGACTATTTAGGATATGGTTATGACGTGGTACGCCAAAACAATTGGAGATCGGACCTAAATTGAGAGGCCAACTCACGAGAACAATTGTGTTATGGGTGTATTCGCGGCCTATCGCTCGAGGAAGGGAAGTTAGGAATCTCCAGAATACATGAATTAGAGAGTCGAATTGAAGTCTCATGCATTTATTTGACTTATCTTGATGAATGACCATGGTATCTTGAAAGTGATATTATATTGAATATTGATATTTTATCGCATGATTGTGTTGATGCATTATTTGTATGCTGCTTTACTTGTGTGGCTATTACGATAAACTTATGAGCGAGTATCTCACCCTTGCCTGTACATGTTGGACACTCTGTTGTGTTTTTTGAACACATGTATAGATATTTTCCAGCGGTCCTCTGGGTCACTGCGGGACTCTGTAGCTGAGTTCCTTGGTGTCGACGACGAAGACGAGTGGACTGTCGAAGACGAGGTCCAGTATTATTTAGGCAATGCATGCTAGGTAGTATGTTTACTGTTCATAGAGTTTTGTTAGACCAGCTCTTAGGATTTTGATTTAAAGTCAGGTCTTTTGACCGTGACTCGGTATGATGTGTAACAAGATATTAGAAATGATGTATGACTTAAGGCGAAGTTGAATGAGTCTTGTAAATGATGAGTTTGAATGTATTCCTTTCTTATTGTTAAAGTATTGGATTGGCATCAGAATTTCCGCAACAAATCTAATGAATATTTTCGTAAAGGTTTTAATTAACCGAAAAAGAGAATTTGGATTACGAACTGTGACAACTTGAGGGGGTGTTACATGTCCAAACGCCGGAACCACTGGGAAGCTCAACAGAGAGATGCATTTGAAGCGTCGGGTGAAGTCTATGTATCACCACCTTCTCGAGAGACCACCCGAGAAGCACACAACGATGCAATACAAAGTAACGAGGTGAGATTCCCATTCATCAACACAACACATGGCAGAAGTAAAAACGGTACGACACGCAAGATAACAGCATACTAATCATGCATATCATACATCTCCATATCTCCTATTATTCAATCAACAGCATAAGACATCATTAACACAGGATAATAATATATAACATGTAAATGTATCCATCAACAGTCATGTAATGCAATGCGATGTACATGACTCAATGTCATATACCACAAGGGTAAGACTTTGGCCCTTACTCCATGGAGATAAACATATCTGGAGTGAGTGATTGGGAGAACATTGTTCGCGTTATCTCAGCCCCACAATGCCTTTTAAACAAGATCGCGAATTCGCTACAATGGCTCACGCCAGATGTTCTTTACCTAAATCATGATTTGCCTGGTGTCATGTCAGGACGTTACTGTTTTTCGACAGGTACCCACGACACAGAGGAGCTACTCTCTGGCCACATATGGTCTTCCCAACCCCAACGTCCTCAAGATCCTCAAGATCGCAACCTCCGACAATCGCACCGGCGAAAAGGTGTAAGCTCAACTCCCAGGCATAACGCCCAACTCATGCACATATGCATGTGCATGTCAAGATAATAACAATAGTAATAACATAATTACTGTAACACAATGTTTATCCTCTTTGATAAACCACACAGAACCCCTATGGGACCCACTTTCACACGACTTGTCATCAGTCGCTCGTTCTTGGTTTCGTTCCTTGCGTTCTCATACCACTTCGTTGTTTTGGAAATGGTGTTCAAGTTCTAAGACATATCATTTTATGTTTGTGTGTGTGTCTTGTGATATATTTCTCAAGTCCTAAGTCTCTTATGAAGAAGGATTGAGAATCCTTTAGTTAAGTCTTAGATCGGTTCTAAGTTAGAGGGTACCTTGTCTTTTAAGTAATGAAATACATCTTGATTCACTTAAGTCTTGTGAATCGATTGATGAATGAATCATCAATGTTATAGCATATGGTCTTGTTTCACCATGTCCTATACTTTCTTATCTCTTTCTTTCATTCTAAGTTAATTACTCAACTTAGGGTTTTACACTTAGGAAAATCTTTAGCTTTGAGTTGAAAACTCTTTTGTAAAAAAGTGAGTATATAACACTTATTTGTTTTATACCTTGGCAAGGTGCCTTAGTACCTTTGATTCAAGTCTTATACTTTGAAAACATTATTTCAAAAAGCTTTATAGTTTCAATTATTCAAATCTAATGTTTGGTTATAAAGTTTATTTTCACAAATAGTAACTGAATTAGTACAGTTTCACGAAATAAGCCACTGTAGTCAGAATCCAAGACAGAAACTTATGCTTATATATAAATAGATTTTCAAGGGTCAAATATCCATGAAACTAAACGAAATTTGTTATCAAAATGAAGCCTAAGATGTCTAGTTTCAGGATCAAGAAGAATATTTGAAATCCGGGGTCTAGGTTGAGAGAAAACCGAAATGACTCCCACAAGGCCAGATCTGAAAATCAGTGAACGTATCTGATATCTTTTTCATTGGGTGGACGTTTAGTACCGACCGGCATGCATAGAAAGAGTATGTGTACATCTAGCTAGGAGATGACAGTAGTGTCAGAACATTTGGGAGATGTTTGTGTTTGTTATATATGTTGCTTTGCTTTATCCCGTATATGATGTGGTGCTTATCTTATCTCCCTGCTTTTCTTTGTATGTTTGTTGTTCGATCCGCGAGTAGATGACGATCTAGCTGAGGACGGCTATGGACCCGAGGATGCATCCCTTCCTCCATGCAGCACCACAGATGCCAGTGTTGGGTGAGCTTGACATCATCTACCACGATGATCAGGGGTGGCAGGTGGACCCCTCTACGTTTTTTACTATTTACACCAAACCAGTGAGCTCACTATTCCGGAGCATCACTCCACCTCGCATAGACATCATTGGGCCATACAAAGTGAAGCAGTTTCTTCCATTCTCACAAATGTAGCACCCACCCAGGCAGCATGAGCGGGACTTCATGTGGGCAGCCCCAACATCATCTCACATTACCAGTCACAGAGGCTTTGTGTTACGAGGACATCGCAAGAGATCGGAGTAGTACCTGAGGACCACTCGGTGCAGGCGGGTCGTCGTGTTCAGTTCCTCCTCCGATTACATGCTCAAGGGTTTATAGGCGCACGTTTGGGGAGGGACGGGGTAGCTCCTGACTTTCACGTCACTGAGGACATGATGTCGCTAGTGCGTCTACTATAGGGCATGAGGTGAGGTTATTTTGATGTATTTTGGAGAAGGGTGGGGAGAGCCTGTGAGCATGAGCTTTTGGAGCCCCTTTGATGTATATGTTTCATTTTCAGTTTCTTTATATGTAGTCCTATGTATACAGTACAGTAGCCATACTGATGGGGTAACCACATATATATATATATATATATATATATATATATATATATATATATATATATATATATATATATATATATATATATATTGTATGAACATGTTTTATCTTTCCCTGTTGCGCTTTACTTTAATGCCTGCTTTATACGTGCTTATGTTGGATGTTTTATTGTTTCGCTCTATTTGTTTTAATAAGTGCGTAATAATATCGTTAAGGCATAGTTAATAAAGTAGGCGGGATAATGGGGCTTCCTCGAGTGGAACTTGGGGATGTCACACCTTTTATAGAAAAAGCTAAACTACCCAGTTTTGGTTAATCAAATCAACTTTTAACATGGTGTCAACACCTATGTACCTTCATCAATCCTAACCTTTCATTTCTATACACAATTTCCATCACACTTTAACCAAGTTTTTGGTGATAAACACCATAGGCCATTTGGCCATTACCTAAACAAAACACCAACAAACACTTCTTATTTCACTTACCAAAAATAAAAAAAACCTTTCACTCAAGTTTTCAAAAATCCTTTCTTCTCTCTTTTCTCTATACATTCGACTATCACCCATAAATCCCTAACCAAATTTCCTTTTTCATTTCTAAAACCATACTTCACTTTGTCTTGGTCTAAGGTTCAACTTTGGTTAAGGAAGTTTCTTGTTTTGGTGAAGTGTGTTCTTGAGCACCAAGAACATCAAGCTAACCTTCAAGTTGTTCTTGTGTTGGTGAGGTTCTAAATCTTTTTTCTTTTCATTTCCTTACTTTATACCTTGAGTAATCATCTTTTAGTTTTTTATTTCTATGAAAACAAGTTCAAGATCTTGTCTTTTCTTTCCCTCTAGGTTCGGCCTTCTTATGGTTTTAAGGGCTTGAAGTTTTCTTTCACAAAAACCTCTTCACTTAAGGTATGTAAGAGTGAACCTCATCACACCAAAATTGGTGGAAGATGAAAATGGTTGTTTTGTGGTTGGTGTGGGTGAAACCCTAGCTTGGGTTCACTACTTTGTTGGTGAAGTTCTCTATGAGAACATGTTTGTAATAAGGTTTCTATGCTTCTTATGTGTTTATGATGATATATGCATGTTGGAAAAATGTTTTCATGTATGTTGAAAACCATACTTTGATAGATCAAGGAAGGATTTTTATGCTTGTTTATGGTCGAATGGTGTATGATTATTGTTCATCATATTATTGTGAGTATTTTGAGTTATTACTTAACATGTTGGTGAAGCAAAATCTTCATACCCTTGTTAATATAGGGTTCCGCCATCAAGAAAATAAAATGAGGAACATGAACTTGTTCTTGAACTTCAATGTTTTTGAAATCTAATAAGTGTTTTAAGAACTTGTGTTTCAAAAACAATCAAGAAGTAGTTTTGATCCAAAGATAATTAGGGTTTCCACCATTTGTGTTTTAAACTAGGGTAAAAATGTGTTTTTACTTTAGTCATAGTTTAATCAATTAAATAAGTGATTTGAAAATAAAATGGTAAAAGTAATTTCATGAAAGTAAAATTAATAGGAAGTACCTCAGGTTTAATATAATGTCACATTCATTTAAAAACCAAATCAATTTAATATCCAACCTTCAAAATTTTAATGAGAACTTTATCATAAAGTTTTGATTTAATTGAATCATAGTTTGAAAACTAAATGAAATACTACTTCTTTTACGCTAACTTAGATCATGGTTTTACACTAAGTTAGAAAAGAAACCCTTTTCAAATTGATTGAATCACTTTACTTCAAGTAAGTAAACTAGTTCCTATAAATCAAATGAGTTTTCAATTAGAAAGATTTTGGTTTACAAAGTCTTTAAATCAAGAGTTTTCAACTCAATCGTAAAGTTTTATGCACGAAAAACCTAAGTTAAGTAATTAACTTAGAGGAAAAGGAAAGAGATAATTAAGTATAAGATATGGTGAAACAAGACCATACACTATACCATTGATGACTTAGTTCATCAATGCCTTCTTAAGACTTAAGTGAGTCAAGACTCATTTCATTATTTGAAACTCAAGGAACTTTTAACTTAGAAAGGATCAAAAACTTATCTACGAGGATTCTCAATCCTTCTTCATAACACTTAGGGCTTGAGATATAAATTCATAAGACACCAACGCAAACATGAAAGGTTTTGGGTTGAAATAGTAGTTTGATGACGGACCGGTGATTCAAAACCAATGAAATTGTTTAACTTTTTGTGTAGCACCTCGATTTTTCAAGCTTTCGAGCTTTGGGTTTTAATTAAATAGTATTTATTCGTTTGCATTTTATTAGAGGGTTTAGAGAGTGAAATAAAATAATTCGAGACCATAGTCACGCCCTACGCTATCGTAGGAAACTATGGTTAAATTTTGGTCGAAAACTCAGACGGAGCCCGGTCTGCGTTTTACACTGACAGTATGATTTTACTGTTCAGACGACCTAATTTTGACTTGTGAATGACACAATTAGTATAACGCCCCGATTTTCACGTTTTCTAATTCTCCAGTATTTTAACGTTTGTATTTTATTGGAGGGTTTAGAAAGCGAAATAAAATATTCTGACCAGATAGGAATGTCCTACACAGGCATAGGAAACTGTGGTTAAGTTTCGGGCAAAAGCTCAAACGGAGCCCGGTCTGCGTTTTTCACGGATAGTAGCCTTTTTCTACTATCGAGACCTAATTTGGACTCGTGAACGAGACAGTAAGTCTCGGGATTTTATTCTCTACATCTTTGATAAAATCCGTCCTGACGACTAAAGTCGGGAATAATATATTATATCCGGGTGTATGTTCGAACCGGGTGACGTTTGGAGCTGTGAAAGGATTTAACGGGACCCGCTACGGATAAGGTTGAAGTCACATGGTGTGCTATGACTCATCAGTGACTCATCAGTGTAATGATTACGTTTAGAAAATATCTGGATGTGAAATGACTAAAATGCCCTTGACCCTTTTCTTAATTACCATTTGCCCTTGAATGAAAAGACCGTTTTGCCCCTGAGAATTTATGAAATAACCATACCAACCCTGTGACTCACCATGTCATCATTACCTTTCTAGATATATCTAGATATTTATAGGCGAAATGACATTTACGCCCCTAGTCTTTTAAGGAAAAGACCAAATTGCCTTTTTGTTGATTTACAAGTTTGCCATGAAGGCAAAATGGCTATAAAACCCTCACCCCACTTGGCCATGCGGCCACACCTTGTTTCTCTGTCTCTCTCTTCTTTCTCTCACTTGTTCTTCATGTTCTTCATGAGTTCTTGAGTGTTCATCAAAAGTTCTTTACAAAAACCCTAGTTTGATCATCAAAAGTTGAAGTTTTTGGGTGAAAACTTGTTTCTTCTTCACTAATCTTTGATCCTAGGAGTTAAGATCCTCATCTTAACTCTCTCAATCTCTCTATTTCATCTCTTGAATCACTTGATTCATGAAGATCCAAGTTTAGATCTAGAACTTTGAAAATCCATAGAAAAGTGTAGAAAAATCCTTTTGATACCAAATCACTTTCTATGAATTAGTCTCATCATTCTCTTTCACCATTCAAGAGCATGAAACCAAATGAGTTTTCTAGCCTTTTCTTTCAAAGGTGGCCGAAATATTAGATGTGAAAAAGGTTGAGTTTTTTATTCAAGTTTTAAGGAATAAGACTTGTTTTAGTGTTAGGAGTACCAAAGGATCAACCATCCAAAAGATTAGAAAGTTTGGACATCTCTAGCTAATTTTCTTAGGGTAGGACCGAATCCTCTTTGAGGAGGAATTGATGAGATTTGTCTTATTTGATGTTTGATGTTTGATTGTTTGGTTGTTTGTAGTTGGTGGCGATTATCAGGAGGTTTACAAACCGATCAACCGACTTTGATCCGGGAATCTGCTCTTCAACAGGTATGGGGGGTGAACCTCATCACACCAAGATGGTGGTGGTGAAGATGGTTGTTTAGTTTATGTGTGGGTGAAACCCTTTGGTTTGGGTTCACCATTCAATTTGGTTCTCTTGGAGAACAAAGTGTAACAATTGTAATTTATGCCTTATATCACGTGTTTTGATGACGTTGATTAGATGAGAAAACATTTTCATGTATGTTGAAAAACCTACTTTGATCTCTAGATCAAGTATGGATTTTTATGTTTGATTATGATGCAATGATGTGTGTTTATTGATTATCATAATTGTGTAAGTTTTATGAGCCATAACTTGGTTAGTTGGTGAAGTAAATCTTCACTTTTGGATTGTTTTGGCTTTCGGCCTTTACCTTGAGGAAAGGAAGAACTTGTATAGTTCCTGAACAAATTAAAGTTTTGATGAAAGAAAAATGTTTTAGTAGCCTATGTTTCAAAGAAAGACCATAAGTGATTTTGATCCAAAGATCAAATGAAGTTTAATCTTTGAGTGCTTTCACCAAAGTGAAATATGCCTTTTATTTTAATCTTAGTGTTTTCACCAAAATGAAACATGTCTTAGACTTTATCATTAGTTCATCTAGTTAATCAAGTGATTTAAAAGTGGATTAATGAAATGTTTTCATGAAAGTCAACATAATTTCATAAAGACATTAACTTTGTTTTAGAACAAAGTCATATTCCTTTTTCAATAAAATTAGAAACCTTTTATCCTTAAGTTGATTAAAATGAATCATAGTTAAGGAAGTTAGAGGAGATTGCATTTTACTTCCTTTTATCTTAGAACATAGTTTTTACACTAAGTTTGTAAGGAAAACTCTTTCGAAAAAATTAGTTAAAGTACTTTGCTTTAAGCAAAGGCAATGTTGTTTCAAATCAAATGAGTCTTCAATGAAAACGGTTTTTTTTACAAAAAGAGTTTCAACTCTTAATCATAAAGTTTTACGCGTGAAAACCTAAGTTAAGTAATTAACTTGGAGTTTTAGACAAGGGATAATTAAGTATGGTATGTGGTGGAACAAGACCATGTACTATACCATTGATGACTTAGTACATCAATGACTTCATAAGACTTAAGTGAATCAACACTTATTTCCTTAATTGAAAATCAAGGATTAATATCTTAGAAAGGCTTAAAGACTCGTCTAAGAGGATTCTCAATCCTTATTCATAATGCTTAGGACTTGAGACATAATTCATAAGACGTAAACACAAACATAAAACGTTTTGGTTTTTGAAACAGTAGTTCGATGACGAACCGGTAATTCGGATCCAGGTTAATCGTTCAATTGTTTCCGTCTTGTGATAACCGGAATGAGAGGAATCCTGAGACTGTGCAGGTATGGGACTGTACAGTGGAAGGAATCCTGAGGCTATGCAGGTATGGGACTGTATAGTTAAGGGAAGGCATATGAGAATTGATTGGTACTACCCATACCAACAAGATTTATCTTCTCTTCGGGAGCTTAGAACATAAGAACTTTATAGTTAAGTGTGCTTGACTTAGAGTAATTATGGGATGGGTGACCTTCTGGGAAGTTTCCTAGAAAGTGTGTGAGTGAGGACAAAACACGCTGAAAAGACTTGTGTTGGTTTGTGGGGACAGTCGGCGATTCTGAAAGCAGCCCGGATCATTCCAAAGGAATCACAAGATAATTATCCGATGGATAAATGTTTTGGATAAATGTTTTATAATACAAAGACGCATATAGTTCCTAAGAAAGAGAACCTTGAGGTTTATCCAATGGATAGACATTGCTTTATCGCATCTGCTTTGTTTAAGCCTTGGCATTTCATTTGCATAGTTGTAAGGCCTTGAGCCTAGGAGTTGAGCTTACACCTTGATGCGGGTGCGAATCTTACGGTGACGATCTTCAATGGTCTTTTTGGAGGTATCAGGGTTGGAAGGGCTGACATGTGACCAGTTGGTGATTCTTCTGTGTCGCGGCGAATCCGTGCAATACACTGATATCCTCTACTAGATGCCGTACTTTTCATGTTTGGTCGAGAGTGTTACCGTAAAGCCAGATACGTGCACGTTACCAATGTCGTAGCATCTTGCTCATGGCTGGCAGAAACCGGAACATGTCCTCCCATTCACTCTCTCCGAATGTTTTGTTAGCTCCAAGGGGTCAGAGTAGTACCCAGTGACATTGACATTGAGTCATATACATTGCATTGCATTGCATGGTTATTGATGTTTACATTTACTGTTATACACCGCTGTATTGTTTAAGAATGCTTTATATTATGCTGTTAAATGTTTAGCATGATATCATGTTGTTGACTGCTTAACATGATTTATATTGAGAACCTTTGTAAGCATGTTGGGTACGTTGTTACCTGGTGAGTCGTCCCGTTTTCACTACTGCTGTTTTGTTGTGTTGATGAATGGGAATCTCACCCATATCTGTACGCTTTCTGCTGGTACTTGCTGTTGCTGCTTGAATAGATGGACGCGACGATGGTTTGGTTCAGCAGTCCCTTTGAGTTCGGAGGTGGACTCTTTTGCTGTCTTAGTTTTGTTGTCGGCCAGACTATGTCAGTTTTTGTAGTACCTTTTGGGAGCTACGACTCCTAGTACTTATTTTATTCCTTATTTCTGTATATAGTAATGTTGATGTTTCTGTTTTCCGTTTTCTGTTTCTGCATTTATAATACAGTATGTCCTAGTAATGCATGGTGAACCTAAGTTCACTTATTAGTATTATTTATTACCTTTACTAATCTCATTACAACTTTATGAAAAGAAAAGAAAAAAAAAATTTGTATTTTTCGCATTAATAAATATTTTCGGCCTTATAAACGTTCGGGAATGTGACACTCGGGAAAGGGTGTTGCAATTAGGATTTATATTTTATTTCCAACTATATTGGTTATTTTGAAAATTTTCAAAATAAATAAGTCGTCATACCGAAATCGGTTGAAAACGAAGCTAAATATGGTTTTATCGGGACTGCTAAAGGATAAACCACATGTCCTTTTCAAGGACACCTCATCTAGGTGAGTCACTAGGTGACTCACCAAAGGCCATCATTACTTAGTAGAGCAAATGACCTTTATGCCCTTAAAACTTAACAAAATTACCATTTTGCCCTCTAGTAAATTACCTTCATATCCTTCATAATATACTAAGATAAAAGGCAATTTTCCATCACTTTCAGCCCTTTCATGCAGCCTCATCCCCATCCTCACTCTCTTTTTTCTTTTCACTCCATTTCACTAAACTTCTTCATTTCTCACCTAATTCAAGTAGGAGCATAAATCAAAGGGTGAAGGAGAAGCTTAACTCTTTGTCATATCCATCAATCAAGAGGTAAGCTCCACTCATCTCCATCTAGAAACTTTGAATTCTCCATGGATTTTCATGATATAAGGTTGTAGATTCAAAATTCTATAATTAATTGTAGAAAAATCATATGTTCATGAAATCAATTTTTATGAACTCATTAAGACCTCTATATTCATCATTCAAGAGCATAGAGCAAGCTAACATGGCTGCCCTATTTTTGTCCATAGGGACGAAACCCTAGTGATGTGAGAAGATGGGATTTTGTTTCAATTGTTAGAAAATAACCATGGATTTCATCTTTCTCTTGCCTATATGTCTTGAAATCCAAGAACTTGAAGTAAAATAAAATCCCTAGCCTAGAGTATTAGAGAGAACCGAAATCATACCCTAGAGGAATTGAAGGATTTTGTTTTAATTTGCAACTTATGACAATTTTACTTACCACTAGAATACTCTATGATCATAAATCCAAAAGTATGTGAAATTTTGAGAATTCTAGCCAAAGGGACTAGCCATAACCGAACCTATATGTTAGGTTATTTCAACAAACTAAACTTACTTTATGACTTGTGATGAAGGATTGACGAGTCGGGAAAGACAAATAGGCCACTAAACGGGAGACTCCAAACTTGGAGACCGGAAGACGTGAATAGACTACGAGAGGTAAGGGGGTTTGCCTGAGGGATTTTACAGTAACTATGGGTTATTTGTGTGTTGTCTGAATCTATTGGTTTGACTGTATGTTGGTTGTTTAAGTCATGCTCAGATATTATATGATATGTTGATGACTATCTGCAGTTATGTGTTCGAGTATTTTAATGCATGTGATAGACTATATTATCTGCTATATGTTGACTTGTTAATTGTATTGGTGTGGATTGCTGATTTGGAAAGCCTGACGGTGGTCAGTGCTCAATTAACTAACAAAGATAAAAGCTTTAAAAAGCTTTATAGTCATACCAAAGATTGATTTGGGAAAATTGGGAATTTTCAAAGACGTTATGTTTTTCTAAGAAAAAGAGGATCCAAAAGTAAATTATGAAGTTAGTAGGAAAAAGTTAAGTTTTTGGAACTTAGAACGTTTTAAGGCTAAACAATGTTTAATTCCGAAAAGATTTGCGGAAAACGTTAAAACAATAATGCTGGTATAGGACGATGTTTTTGGTCTCAGCTGTTTCCTTTCAAAAATAGTTTTTGGGAAAGGACTTTGTAATAAAATATAAGTTTTATCAGAAATCCACTGGTTTAAAAAGCAGTTTCCAAACAGAAAAGTTTTTCTGTAAAACGAGTTTTCCCAACGATGTAAAATCTGTCAACTTGGATGAGTTACGGAGATTTCATTTTGGATTTGTGTTTCACAGAACAAAAAACGGTGAAAAACGATGAAAAACGTGAACCTAGTATGCGAGACGTCGGGATAATAGTGTTCCGTAAAAATAGCACGAGAAGCCGTGCAACAATGTTATGGACTGCGTGTCCTGTGGACTGCTCCTCTTGTTATGGAGAAACGTCCTCTTGTTATGAGGAAACGTGATTAAAGGTGAATGATATTTTCTATTATCACGGAACTTGGGCTGGTGCATCGGTCTAGAGTTTCGCGATTGAGCACTTGGACGTTTTGTCCTGTGCTAACGATGAAAATTTGTAAAACGGTGTAAATTGTGAATAGTCGGGAGCTTTGAGCTACAACAACGAAAGAACGAACACAAAGAAAAGTGGCCAGATTTGAAACATTTTTCTCATGCATTTGTTTTTAGGCAGACGTGCCATCTGGATTGGGGGATCTTGATGGTAGGGAACCCTGTGATGACTTTAAGTCATTGTGTAACATTGTGCCTTGATGGACAATGGTGTCATACAACTGACGAATATTGTGCCATAAGTTGGACAATATCGTATGACCATTTACAGTTTATCAAGTACCGCTGAATGTAATTCCATATAATCGCGTAATGTCATGGTGTTCATGTACTTCCGAATAAGCACTTCGGTGATGGTCATTATGCCTGGCGACAATGTACCTTGAGCCTGATCAACTCAGTTTTTACACAATGGTGTCCGGAGATTAAGTAAAGAATTAGATGATGAATATTGAAGTGTTATGCATTTCTTTTGAAAATGACGATGACTGCCGTGTATGAGACCCTATGATATACTACTTGTTTATCCAGTAGAATCTTATACGTAATGATTGTATATGCCCATGTGTTGTTGATGGGTAATGCATATAGTTATCTTGTTTGAATCCATATATTGGTATCTCACCCTTGCCTGTACATGTTGGACACCCTGTTGTGTTTTTGGATACATGTTCTGATGCATTTCAGCGGATCCCTGGGCCACTTTGGGACGCCAAAGTTGGAGTCACTTTATGTCGACGGCAAGGATGTGTGGACTGCGACAACGAGGCTTAGGCTCATGGGTTTGAAGTATACTAGGTAGTATACTCTACCATCTTTAGATGTTCTTGTATTAGACAAGCTCTTAGGATTTTTTATGTACATATGGCTTATGAAAAGATTGGGAAAATGATATATGCCTTATGGCGAGGTTGAGTTATTATTACAAAGGATGAATGGCAATTTGTTTTATATGATTGTTCTGTTTTGCTTTTGGTATCAGATTTCTATAACCACTTGAGTGAGTGTTTTTAAAAAAAAAAAACAAATAAAAAGTTTTCAGTTTCCGCAACGGGTTACCATGTGATGTCCCAGAAGGGGGTGTCACAGTTTTAGTCTAGTGATGACTCGATCCCGAAGGGATCAGGAGATTTACCCAGTGGGTAAAAGTTTTAAAAACATTAACAACGTATATAGTTCCTAAGGAAGAGAACCTTAGAGAATCTTGAAGTTTATCCGGTGGATAGACATTGATTTATCGCATCTGCGTTGTGTAAGCATTGACATTATGTTGCATGAGTCTATAAGGCCTTGAGCCTAGGAGTTGAGCTTACACCTTGATGTAGGTGAGAATCTTATAGTGACATTTTAAATAGTCTTGGAGGTATCAAGGTTGGAAAGGTTTATATGTGACCAGTTGGTAGCTCTTCTGTGTCGTGGCGACTCCGTGTAATACATTGATATCCTCGACTAGATGTCATACTTTTCATGTTTGGTGCAAAGTGTTTCCGTAAAAGCCAAATACGTGCAGTTATGAATGTTGTAGCATTAGCCCATGACTGGCATACATGGAACATGTCCTCCCATTCACTCTCTCCGATGTTTGTTAGCTCCATGGAATAGGGGTCAGAGTTTTACCCTTGTGACATATGGCATTGAGTCATGTATATCGCATTGCATTGCATGACTTTCGGTGGATATATTTATATAGTATACATTATTATCTTGTTTTGATGATGTCTTATGTTGTTGATTGAATAACATGAGATATTGAGATATATGATATGTATGATTGGTATGCTGTTATCTTACATATCGTACCGTTTTTATTTCTACTGTTTTACTGTGTTGATGAATGAGAATCTCACCCATATCTGTATCTTTTCTCTGCTTGTGTTTCTGTTTTTGCTTGAGAAGATAGGCATGATGGCAACTCAGCTCAACGTCTACCCTGAGTCCGGAGGGGACTCCTCTATGTTTTTTTGTTTGGCCAGGTTGTGTCTAGTTGTTAGTCATATCTTTTGAGGAGCTGTGTCTCCTAATACCTACTTATGTACTTAATTTCAGTTAGGCTTGAACCTATGTTTGTATTCTGCACTCTTTACTGTTTTTCGTACTTTAACTATGTTATGACTCTTGGAAATTCATGGTGAACCTAAGTTTAATTATTATTACTTATTTTACAGATTCTCATTTCATCATTACGGAAAAAAAAAAATCGTATTTTCCTCATTAATATTATATTCGGCCTTATAATTGTTCGAAAATGTGACACTCGGGATAAGGTATTACACTTTTAATTCTAGAGTAGGGGTCTAGTCTCATCAGTAGCATGTTTAGATTGCACTGTAGTTGTATAGGTTGCATGTTTTGATTGCCTCATACTGCTATATCATTGATACTAGAATGCTGGTAACTATTTACTGTTGTTGAGTAAGCTTACTTGTTATGTTTTGATAACATGCTTATATGTCGAGTCATACTTGAGAGTCTCTCCGTCTTCTGCTATCGTAAGTTGTTCAACACGGGAAACTCACCTCGTTACGTGGGTTCTTCATTTTCTTGTCGTGTGGCTTTCTTTAGACGAGGATGTCGATGGGAGAGTCAGAGACATCATGGCATTCACTGTAATCATGCATGGCATGCCGATATCTTGGGTAATATGTGATGATCCGCGCCACCGGATGTGTTTTGGACCAGTGACCCTGATTGTCCGTGGATATCGTGGAGGACCATCGCTTTTTGTCAGGAGGACTACTTTTCATCTGGTGGGACAGTGGATGCTACGGTTTGTCTTGGCGTTGGACTTATCCGTCCCCTGTGTAGTGTTGTCAAATTCTTTTGGCCAATACCTTTTAAGTCCCAGTTTATCCTGTTTTTGCATTATGTTTATTTATGGAGATATGCTTACTTCACTATGTTACTATTTTTGGAACTGATATATGTATTTGTAGCCTATCTGTGCCACCTCTGTTACTTGGGATCTTGAGAATTGATGAATAGTAGATTGTTTATATCTGGTTATGTTTCTAGATGAGGGTGCTTGAGGCATCTATAGTTGTTGTATGCGTGTGTTATGTCCAGAATATGCTTTAATGTTTCCAACACATATGCTTTACTCTAGTATTGCGAAAAGAACTTTTATTATTTATTAAACCCTATATAATTATTCCGCTAATTTCGACCTTATAATCATAATATGTTCTTAAATGTGATGTAATCTAAAAGAGTGTTATAATATGATATTTTTATCAGATAACCGAGTGACAATCACCTGAAAAAATTATAATTATGTCTTGTCCGTTGAGGATATTATACCTTATACCTTTTCCAAAAACGATACAAAGAGTTTTTAATTTTTCAAAATTAATTTCGACAATCCACCTGCTACCACAAGCATGACCTATCGTGTCAATTGTTAAATCATTAGAAAGAACAGAATCTAAAGCCAGGTGACCTCAACGCAAAGTTCATTGGATTTAATAATAATAATAATAATAATAATAAACTCAATTATTAGTTATATATATATATATATATATTATATAATTAAATAAATAAAATTAATTGCCTTATTAAATTGGTCGGTCGAAATTGATTTTGTCATTTAAAATTCATTTTAATATTTGATTGTAGAATAAAGACTTAAACATGTCCTAAAAAAATCAGACACTTTTAGTCTTTAAAAAAAAAAATCTAACCATTTAAATTTGTTTGGCTCCATTTGAGTTAATCATTTTCTTATCGTGACCCAATTGGGTCCCTGAAAATTTTATCCGATCCAGTTTAGTCATTAGATACCTATCTTCTAATCAAGAAGAGTGAAATAATGACCAGGTGAATTTTGTGAACTGAAAAATAGGTCACAGATTAATAATTTAGCAACTGATATTTTGGTTTCTAATTTTAGTTAAATAATTGGTCTCTATTTCGGTCTCTAATTCCCAACTTCTTATTTTTATTTTAATATAATTATTATTTAGCAATTTAGCAATCAATATTTTTGGTCTCTAATTTTATTCAAATAATTGGTCTCTATTTTGATCTCTAAATCCCAACTTCTTATTTTTATTTGAATGTGAATTAATTATTTAGCAACTTAGAGATTGACATTCCAGTGTCTGAAATATGTCTTCGACTGATTTAGAGACCAGTTAAATTTTTGTCAAGAATTCTATGGATTTGGTCTCTACGTTGATCGAATATTTTCGATCTTCAAATCGATCACTAAAGAGCTCATTTCTGATAATGTAAAAGTGATCAAACGATATGAGTGATAGAAGTGATCAAACAATATGTATCAAGAGATTAAATTGGGTGGCGAGAGGAACCAAAATGTTAGTTTTTTCTAGGACTACAAGTGTCCCCATGTATTTTCGGGAACCTATTTGGATCTCCAAATCATTTTTGTTTCTTCACGCATTATATTATAATTTATACTAATATAAAAAGAAATGCTATCAATTTGTTGCTTCAGTGAGCGTTGTGATCCCAGGGCTCTGTCCAGATTTTACTAACATGGAGTCGTTTGGTAAAGTAGAAGAGTGCAGAACCAGATGAGTAGTTTATGGTGAGCAATTTTTTTATATATTTTATATGTTTCCTTGGTTGTCATTGATATTAGTTTCTGCATATTTGTTGACATAAAGCCTTTTTTTCGTTGTATCACTTGAAACATGATTTCTTGTTCATTTTAATCAAGTTAATCACACATGTTCATTCAATTCAGAATAAAATCTTCTCTTATGTCTTACAGTTCTTTTGTTCTTGATAGATGGACATAAATGAGTTATGCTAATGGAATATTAATTTAAAAGATGAGATCTCGGACAAACAATTGATTTTAATCTGTGTCTGTGTGTTCCTTTATGGGGTTGGTAATGAATATATATCTTTAGATGGCAGTAAAAAAAAATTGATGATAGTTTGTGCCTAACAAAGGTATGCCTTTGTTATGGTATACCTTTGTTATGCAGCAAAACCTCCTAACATTGAGCAAGAGAAAATGTGAGACATTACATAATGAGAACCAGCACATATTACAGAATGTAGTTTAGGTGAGGTGAAAATGATTGTTGATATTTATTTTGCACCCGCTTCGTTTAACTTTGTTGCTGGGTGAAGTTAGAGTAAAGAATTGGGGTTGTAGAAAATATCTCTATTTTCCTTTTGGCTCTGCTCCTTTTGGATTAAAAACAAACAATTGTTTTGTATTACCACAAGGGATATCTTAAGTTTTCTAATTCAATATTGCATTGCAAAGACAGTTTTTGTCATTAAAATATGCTTCAAGATACAAATATTTTCTTGTGTTTGTTGCATACACTGGGCTAAATCCAAACCTTATTGATTTGATCTAATGTCCTGTTATTAAAAAAAAAAAAATATAATGCAGGTCAGCTAGCTGATCACAGGTAGCTTTATAGAATAAAAAAAAAATCAGTAGGCAGATTAATGAACATATATTGAGGTATGCAAATCACCAGAAAACTTAAGAACATATAGCAAGACTTTCACTTCCTCAGGTATGTATTAGTCATTTCTCAAGATGGATTTCTCCCTCTTTATTATGCATGGTTTAGTGTTCCAAATGTGTTCAAGTTTCTTCCATTATTTCCTTTTTCTTCTCTCCATATTTTTCATCCAATTTAATCTTTGTTGCTGAGTTCCTTTTCCAAAAATAGTACATGACTCATTTTCTCTTTTATCCTTGCTCTTTATTGTCCATATCTTTTGCACTACTCTTTTTATTCATACCCAACTAAAGCATTGAGCATGTTTGGGAAAGATTACTTTTTCCCATTTCAGCTGTTTTTTGGTTAAAAAGTTGGTTCATACATAATCTACCATGTTTGATAATTAACTTAAATTTATAGAAAAGGAAAAAGTTGTTTTATGGCATCTAATTTGTTTTAACTTAAGATTGTTGTGATTTGATTATTTTTCATTCTCAAAACTCTCTTCCCTATTTACCCCTACAAAACTAACTTCCAAACAAATATTATTAAATTATACAAATAACTTCATACCCTTTTCGTAATTTACTATGTAAAAGTGATTTTTTTTACATCATCCAAACGAAATGGATTGTCTTAAAATCACTTTTTAGCAAACATGCCCAAACAAAAACAGATTCTGATTATAATCGATTATACATATAATCGATTATCAATATAATCTCTTTTTTTTTCAGCTTTCCCAAACACACAGTGGAACTATAGAAATGAGCAAACCAACTTTTTGTTCATTGTGATCTGAATGTTTGACATATCCTGTGGAACTATGGATTACAACATAATGGTCTTCTTTTATTCCTATAAAACACAAGTAGGTAATGCAAAATAGAAAAGTTTAAGTTTCTACTATTTGGAGGTAGTGTTACAAAACTGCATTCAATTTATTCACGTCTCCAATATTAGCAAGCCAGGAGTTTCTCAAACCTCCATGGAATTTGAATATTTGATGTAGATTTGATATTGGACCTGGACAACATTCAGCTTATGTAACATTAGCATCCTGTGATTAATGTAAAGGAATAAACACAATATTCAGCTTATTTAAAAGCAAGTGATTGGTAAACCAACAAAAAAAGCAAGTGATTAAGGTGCACGGCAAAATTCGGTTCCCGGTTACATTTTTTGTTATTGGTGACATAAAAGTACATAATGTATGTTCTTTTTACTCTTATCAATTGAGAAAACTAGAGATAATAGGAAGTCATCTTGCTTTTAAATCACCCACTCTGTGTGGACCGGTGAAATTAGTAGAGTAAGTTAAGAATTAATGATAGTTACGGTGTTCTAGAAATTTTGTGTGATTGTCAAAATATTGTGTAGTCATTTTTTAGGATATTATAGATCTTTGCTTCATTACCCATTCTGCACATACTGTAACATTAAAACATAAAAAAAAAGGTTATAGCTAGGTTATGGGTTACTTTTTTTACCTTTGCATATCTTAATCAGGTAAGGATTTGATCTGGAAAATGCTCTGTACGGAAGCTTCTCAAAGGCTCACTGCCCAGGAGGTTCTAGGTAAGTTTGTGGTCTTTTGTTTCCTCTATAAATACTATCTACTTTTAGTGTAAACAAATGAAGAGTTTGGTGGAATCTTTAACACCCTGCTTTTTACCCCTATGTTTATATGTGTTAATCATTGCTTATATATATTTTATATATGTTGTTTATACTTGCTCTTGGTGCCTAAGTTCATAGTTGCAGTAGTTCAGCCTTAAGAAATGGTCAATACATTCGAGTCCAAGAAACCTGTTTTAAGGTTTTGTCCATATCTTGAGTTCTAGACGTCCGATTGAGGTGATCTTGGATGCGTTGGAAAGCTTAGAGAATTATCTACAAGTCTTATTTCAGGTGTGCGGACCAAATTCGGCTTCTATAGTTTCGCGTCGCGAAGGGACATTCGCCTCGCGAACTTGACAGCCAGATTCTTGCAGATCTCTGGTTTGCCTCGCGAAAGGTGACTCGCCTCGCGAATATGCGCGCATCAGAAACGTGTTTTTGGGCTTCTAATCATCCCATAATGACCCTAAATCATATTTACGCCATAAGACTCGACCTAAACCTATTTTCTAAGTCGAATTACTCTTAGAAACTGCCTCATTATCTCCAAACAAGGATTTCTAAAACCTTTTCAAGGATTCTTGAAGGAGATTGCACCATTGTTCATCTTTCTTCGTCTCCTTCGCTTGAAGAGCATCACTGCCATCACAAGCCCTCTTCCTAGTTGCTGCTCTTGAACCTTTTGGGGCTGTGATTGTGAAGTTAAGCGTCGTGAGGTCGAGCATTCGTGAGACGCAACCTTTTCCGAACCTCTTCCCTTCCTTTATTCATTGTGATCGTCATACCAGATATGGGGGGAAGAAATAGATCATGAGTATGTGGGTTTTGGGATAGGTTAAGATCAATGGGCTAACCCATGACCCCTATATGTTTGTCTATATACATTATAAATGCCTATGTATATGATATGAGTGTATCTATGTGTATGTTATGTATATGCTAAGAATATGCCTTTGTGAATATTATGTATGTATGTATATATATATATATACAGACCATGATTGTTGGTGTTTGTCTTGATGATATGATTGAAATATTATGAAGTGCGATTAGGGATGGTAATGGGTAGGGTATGGGTAGGGTACTATAGTACCCGTCCCCATACCCACGTTTTAAAAAATACCCGGACCCGGACTCATACCCGTGTGGGTAGCAATTCTAATACTCGTACCCTTACCCGTTGGGTACCTAAGTGCCCATACCCCCACCCATTACCCGCATTTGTTCTAATCTTGACCATTCATGTGTGATCCAAAGACTAAGAATGACCTCATCTCATTGATAGTCTCCTATATATATTAATAATAACTTTTATTCAGATTAAAGTTTAGACATGTTAGAGTAACACACATACTATTGTTATCTAACACATGTCAAACACAGCCATGGCTTCCTTCCTTGTGTTAGTGCTTCATATTAACGTAGCATCACCTTTGGCTTCAACTAGATGATCTTCAATACTTACATAATTTTTTTAATATGAAGCACATGTATGCATCACAAGCATTCCTTAAAAACACAAAATAATGTAATAGTTTTTCAACATTAAGCATTCAATTGGTAATTTTTTAAGCATTCTCGAGTGCTCTATTTGCTGCAACAGAGTATCATTTTAATATGAATTGTCACATTTACTTAAAGTCTCTACATAACATGCAGGCCCCAAGTTAGGAGATTTGGTTATATCAAATACAATTGGTGTCAAATTAAACATATGAGGATCTAAATAGGAACCAAAGAAAAAATAATTACTACTGTGAAGGTTGCCTGATTCAGGGACAATGGGTACTTTACCTAAGTTATTTATATCATCAGAAAAATACTAGTGAAATTATGTAAAGTTAGTTATATGAGTGCGGGTATGGGACGGGGTGGGTACTAGAGTACCCGTACCCGCATCCATACCCGTTCAATTTTGCGGATAATTATCCTACCCATTATGGGTAATTTTTGCGGATACCCGTTGGGTCTATTACCCATTGCCATCTCTAAGTGGGATGAATGGTATGTACATACATACGTTACGCACAGATGAGATTGTATGATGTGAATTGATAATGGTGACTTGATGATGATGTGCATTATGATGACGAGAATAAGATTGGTGAAAGAACATAGCTTTAGGATGTTTGACACCCCATAATGAATGAGTTGTTATGAGAGGTGAGATTGATAATATTGGATAGTTTTGGAAACCCATAGGAATGATTCTTGAGAGATGGGATGATAGGCGTAGGGATAACTTAGAGAAATTCTTAAGATTCCCACATCTGTCATGATTCGCCTGGTGAATAGCCATTCGCGAGGCGAGACAGAGAGACCATTTGTGGTCTGACGTGATTCGCCTAGGCGAATGAGAGAACCAGATATTTGGGCTCTCAGGCTCTCCTCGCGAGCCATGATTCGCCTAGAAAATCTGAGAACCTGTTTAGGAGCTCTCGGGCGCGCCTCGCGAGTCACGATTCGCCTAGCGAATCTAGGTTTCTCACACAGATTCTGTTGTGAAGGAATAATGAATAGGGTAATGAGAAAAAGACTTTGAGATCACAATTCAAGGTTGATAATATAGAAAAGACGATATGATAATATTGGCAATGTTGATAAAGGCAATAACGATGGTTAGCGCCTAGTTGATATATATATATATATATATATATATATATATATATATATATATATATCATCGTTGATGGTTATTATTGATAATCAATGTGATTGATTATGATGGTGGATGGTTGGACATGTGTTTGCATGTTACTGAGCATAGCATGCATCATACGTTGACATTGATATGTTGGGTGGAAAGCAAACGATGAATCGCGATAATGGAGGCCACGATGGGTGTTATCCCGGCCTTGCGGATACATTGGGTATGGAAGTTCCAGGTGACATGAGCTAGCTACCTATTGTCGGAATGACCTAATGAATAAGCTTGAGTACCCTGACTAGCCACTATACGTTATCAGGATTAGTGAGAGTGTTCGGGGATGGCCCATGATCTGGCATGTCATCCACGTTGATAACCGGATATGTACTCCTAATCTTCTTTCCAGAGTTAGAGTTGTTGGCCACATGCATATGAAGTAGTGATTTTGCATTCGCATTGACATGCATCTTTGATATATATTGATTATATCTGTGGTGATTGATGTATGTTGTATGCCATCTTAATTACTATTCCATTCCATTTACATATATTCATGATTGTGTTTCTTACCCCTCTCTTTGTTATTCTTGTGCATATGTTGTGGTATATGTAGAGGAAGGTGAGCATGCTGACTAGCAGTGATCCCGAGGAGATCTCTCTCAGTAGTTAGGATTTATGTTTTATGTTATTCGGTTTTATTCCGATGTATTATCGGTATATGTATACCAGCTCTGATATGTGACATCGGGATCTGAGTTATGTTTATTATTTATGTTTTCCGCAGTTTGTTATATGTTAAAGGATTTTGATTATTTCAGATTCCTACGTTCTACATTATAGATGATGTGATGCACATTACCCTTGAGGATATGTTTTTATTTTAATTGTTATATTATTTTTTGAAGGCATGTATGATTTTATTTATGTTTTATTATATGCGGGATATTGAGTGTTACATAATCCCTTCTCTGTTTGTTATTATTGGTTTATTGCCTTCTAATGTGTCTCCTCAAGTCATGTTTATGGAATGGGGAAAAAGGGAGAGAATTTGAAGCAAACCTAGTTGATTAAGAAAAGTTGGATTGGAAAATGAAGAAAAATATTCCATAGAATGTGTTATCTTTCTCAAGATTGGAGTGCATATCTTTATGAAACATGTATATGGTGCAAACGTGCTAAGTCTTAGGATGCAGACATACAAAAGCAAATCCCTGATTTTAGTTGAGACACAATGGAAATGGGTTTGCATAAGTTTACATAACTTTTTCTTTTGCTTGCTTCTTACCTTTCAGAGTTTCCTCATGTTTTGAAGTACTAGATTACTGAATCTAACAGATTGAATTTATTGTTTTACATATTTCGTTGATATTACCATTTGTAGTTCATCCTCCTACGATCCGAAAGTTTTGTTATATAAGTTCACTATCCATTGTGGTTGAGGTCATGCTGAAAGGACACTCAAGGTGTATCTGTTTTTCTTTCAAATTATTCTTCATCAACTTTTTGTTATTTTCATCCTCTGTTTCCTCTCATTTTTGTCTTACACTTTGTTTTGTGCCAAGCCTTGCTTCTGCAACTCTTCTTTAGGAAAAGTGAGAGTATATGAGTTGACATTGCAGAGTATCGTATTCTAATTCTTTGTTTGCTGACCTTTACTTACAAAGAATATATACATCTTATTATAGTTGTATAAAAATTTCTCCTTCATTCATTTTAGAATTAGTTTCTATGACATTTTGAAAATGCATTCATGTTCTTGGCAATCAACAAACAGGATGGAGGATATTACTAATTCAAAAGTGTAAGTAGAATTCAGAAAATCTATTACCATTAGTTTGGCACACTTATTTAGGAGAAAAAGCAAATATTCACAATGTTTATGGCTTAAGCAATGTTAAGGTTTTTATGATTCTTAAAAGCCATTATATAATTATGTAAAATCCTCCTCTACTCTAAGCAATAGAAGAATCCGAAGCAGCAATATGCTGATTATCAGGCTATTAGAATAATAGTCAACTGTATTTATGTTTATGTATATTAGAATATTAATCATTCACTGATTATCATGCTAAAGATTTCAGATTACTCTCTGATTGTAAATCAATCCATTAAAACCAGAACATGTGTATAGCCTAACACTATTTCTTTCAAAAACTCTTTCAACAGGAACATCAAGCAAAAGTCCTTCGAGCAAGAGAAAATCCAACCAGAAAGACGAGATGTTGAATGATGGTGATTTGGGTAACCAAAGTGTAAGTATATGGAATCTTTTCATTTCATTTGTTGGTTAGTTCCTTTATTTTTGTCTGGTATTTTAACTTATTATTTATGCTCAGGAAACAACTACATTAGGGAAGTCCCAAGAGTTTAGTGCACTGAGGGTAAGAGTGATGGAAAAGGCCTTGGTCTCATTGCTCCACCTGGGTCATCATTCCTCAAAGATGGTCATATTTCTGATCAAAATTCGTGGTTATGGGGATGGGGAAATTATTGGAGGTGTGGAGAAGAGCATGCGTAGATAAATTCTCTTTTAACATCATTTATTAGTATAATGGCTTGCATAGAAATGTTTAATCTGTACTTTAGATTTACAAGCATCTTATTTAAGTAGACACTATTAATCTTCAATTACTATAACGGTCATTTATGCATAAAAATGTGAGACAATTTATCAATGTTAATTGAGGTGGTCTAATGTTGGCTTTTGCTAAATATTTCAAAAGTGAATTCAACAATAAACCAGTTCCTTTGCCTTTGCTTTCTTTGTTGGAGGAGTGGTTTTATATTCAATGTTATACTACCATTCTATATTCAATTGACATAGAAAACATGAAATGTCCGTGTTGACTTATTAAGTTATTTTACATGTAAGAATAATGAGAAGGGAAAGTTAAACTCATTATATTGAAATAATTCTGAAACATTGAAAAATAAAATTTATATGATAAGTCTTCGTTACAGTTTTTTTTTGAGAGAAGTCCCTGTTACAGTTGGGAGAGAAAGTTTGACTTCAATTTTTTTTAATTCAATTAAAGGCTGCATTTTTTTAGTAAATGTAATTCTTATTTGCTTAATGTGTTTTCCATATAATATCAAGTGAATGAAAATTTTTTATTAGTTAAAACTTTTCATTAATCAGTAGTTAATTGTTATTGGTATTAATAGTAATTTAAATGTACATTTAAAAAAAAATAAACTTTCCCTGTTATTTCTACACAAGTTATCTGTTAATTTTCAAAATAACACGTGTTTAAATTTGCTTTTAGTTTTTGATGAATAATACAATATTATTCTTTTTTTTTTTTTATCAAATTTGTTTTCACTATTATTGATCTTTTGATGAATAATATAATATTATTCCTTTTTTTTTTTTTGCATGCTGCATATGATTGTAAGGTCTGGGGTGCCAACATAATTGGGATGCCTTTCCTTTTTGTGCTGCGTCTGCATGCCAATAGTCTTTTATAAAAGAAAATATTATTAATCTTTTGAATAAATTAGCTTTAAATGAAAAACTTGCGCGTGCAATGCACGGGTTCTAAAAACTAGTAACTAGAAAGAACAGAATCTAAAACCAGGTGACCTCAAGGCAAAGTTCATTGGATTTAATAATAATAATAATAATAAAATCAATTATTAGTTATCTATATATATATATATTATAAAATTACATAAATAAAAGTAATTGACTTATTAAATTGGTAGGTCGAAATTGATTTTGTCATTTAAAATTCATTTTAATATTTGATTGTAGAAGAAAGACTTAAACATGTCCTAAAAAAAATCAGACACTTTTAGTCTTTAAAAAAAATCTAACCATTTAAATTTGTTTGGCTCCATTTGAGTTAACCATTTTCTTATCATGGCCCAATCGGGTTCCTGAAAATTTTATCCCGATCCATTTTAGTCATTAGATACCTATCTTCTGATCAAGAAGAGTGAAATAATGATCAGGTGAACTTTGTAGCAACCGAAAAATAGGTCACGGATTAATAATTTAGCAACTGTTATTTTGGTCTCTAATTTTAGTTAAATAGTTGGTATCTATTTCGGTCTATAATTCCCAATTTCTTATTTTTATTTTAATATAATTATTATTTAGCAATTTAACAATCAATATTTTGGTCTCTAATTTTAGTCAAATAATTGTTCTCTATTTTGATCTCTAAATCCTAACTTCTTATTTTTATTTGAATGTGAATTAATTATTTAGCAACTTAGAGATTGATATTTCAGTCTCTAAAATATGTCTGGGACCGATTTAGAGACCAGTTAAATTTTTTTCAAGAATTCTATGCAGGGATGGATCTATATCTATAGCATATTGGGGGTAGCAGCCCCCACCATGTTATTTTATTTATTTATTAAATCTTAACTAATTTTTGTTTTGCCCCCACTAAAAAATAAGTGTTGCCTCCATTGCTCTACAATTTACTCTACATAATACTAAAAAACGTTGCCGCTATTGTCTCATACAACAATTTCAAGATATGAAGACATAAAAAGAGTAGGTATCTTTAATTTTTTGGGTATAGAATGATATAGTTTTTCTCTTTCCAATTTTTGGTTTAAGGATAATGATATCATTATTTTATCGCTTACCCATTTATATATATTTTTTATAAAAATACTTATAGTATATGATCTTGCCCCCACTAATCAAACTTTCGGGATCCGTCCCTGATTCTATGGATTCGGTCTCTATGGTGACCGAATATTTTCGATCTCCAAATCAATCACTGAAGAGCTCATTTCTGGTAATGTAAAAATGATCAAATGATATGAGTAATAGAAGTGATCAAACAATATGTATCAAGAGATTAAATTGGGTCGTGAGAGGAACCAAAATGTTAGTTTTTTTTAGGACTACAAGTGTCCCCATGTATTTTTGGGAACCTATTTGGACCTTTGTTCTCGATTTTATTAATATTTGTTGCATGAAATTTCTTAATCTTAGTTACCTATTGCATTCTTTTGTTTTCTAATACTTTCTTTTAATTTTTCAACTTTGATGAGATTCTATTTCAAATTTCTTTTATTTCCAATATTTTCACATTTTTAATGTTTAATTATAAACTAAATTAAAATTATATTTTTCAAACAATAGATCAAGGTTATTGTTCTTTTATTTAAAAAATATTTTTAAAATATTATGTTTTCATTGTAGTACAACCGATGATATGCAAATAGTAATAGACACTCTATTAGTGTAAAATTTTTATTTTGTTAATCAATTATAAATCATTTTATGTATGATTTTTAAGATAAATATGATAAAAATCAAATATTTTTAATGATATGATAATTTATAATAATAATAATAAAAATAATAGGAGACTCATGACGGCTTAATTGATAAAGCCCCTCTATTTTTTAATCTCTTTATTTTGATTTATTTCCCAAAATAGAATCATTTCTTTGCCATCCGGTAAGGCGACTAGAAGAGATTAGAATTATATGGAAACGAGTCCTCTCCCTCGTTTTTATCTTATCAAGCGGCGGCATAAAAATAGAAGTAGAGATTAAAAAGTTTTCTTTTTCAGTGAACCCCAGCAGGATTTGTGAAATATTTTTATAAATAATTCTTTTTCTTTAGATGACATTGATAAGACAAAACACTTGGAAGGATCCCAGATTCTATGATCTAATTTTCTCTCTTATAATATACCTTTCTGACTCAGTAACCCACGTGACAGGATTTCATTCCAAAAAAGGAAGAAATTGTAATATACTTCTAAAATATTACTGTAAGTACCGATATATATTTTATATGAAGTGGGAAAAGTTGGAATTCCTTGAACATGTGTCCTACGTACGAACACGGGAGATTAGTCGTTGAGATGAGAGGATAGTCTGAACAAAAATACATTTTTATCGTACGGCAGAGTTTGCTTTCGAATAATCTCTCAAAAAAGGAGGTCCTAAACTGCAACTCGTCGCTTACCACATTTCTTCATTGCTCACATTCCTCTTCTCCTTACCGTCTCCCCGTATGTCTCCAATCTTCAATCCTCTGCCATTTCCTTTATCCTTTTCCTTTTTTTTTTTTTTTTTCAAAGTCCTTTCAGTTGTTGGCTGCATCAAAATGACGATGAACTTTTATTAAGAAAATTGTCATATTTTCACCTCCATAAATCCAAATTCCCTTTTTTTTAATTTCCCTTTTCTCCTTGGTAAAATCTGTTATTTATTGTTCTGTCTATTGTTAATGGAAATATAAGTCATTTCTGGTTTTTGGAAAATAAACTTCCAATTTTGTGAAATGATATTCTTTTTTGTTTACTCAATGATTTTGCAACACCGCAGGTTAGCCACCCCTAAATTGCAGAGCTTTATTTGGCTGGCTTTACCCTTTGTTGTTTCAGTTGGTGTTACATAATCATGGGCCATTTATGGTTTAACTGAAATCAAATTATGTAGAATAGTTAGATATTACATTTTAATTAGGATTGTTATGATTTTAATTGTTTATAAGAAGCTCTACCCAAAAAGAAAAGTGTCAAAATGAGGGTAGCCACAGTGTTATCTCAATTAGAAAATGAAAGTTGAAAGGATTTTCTCATAGAAGGGTATTTGCATTAAAGTGTATTGTAGTTAAGGAACCATATTTTTGTGCTTGTGTAATAATCATTTTAGAATCTACTACATTCTCTAACCGGAAGCATAAGAATCGCAGGAATTTCTTGATGCAGTTATTCGGATTTAGAGACTAAACTATTAACCTACGAAAACCATAGTTACTCAATTATTATTATTATTATTATTATTATTATTATTATTATTATTATTATTATTATTACTTGGTTGACATTGCCACAGATTTACCAATGAATTGTACTTTTTTGCTATAAAAACTTATACCTAGTGGTTACTTTTTAGTTGATTATCTTGGAAACACATATCTGTGATGTTTACATTACCATCATTGTTTTTCTAGCAGGATGCAGCTGCACGATCCCACAGATACAACCACCCTTAGTTATTGGTTAAATTGGAGGGTTTATCTTTGTGCATGTTGTGTTTTACTGCCTATGGTTCTTGCGTTTCTTATAATATGGAAGCATGAAGGTTCAAGGAATTTCACATCTGGCAAAGGAGAAAACCAGCAAGACAGGGACCGGACTTCGTCTGGTGATGAAGCATGGAAACCATGTCTTAAAGATATTCACCCTATTTGTTTGCTAGTTTTTCGAGTTATTGCATTCTCTTCTCTTTTGGCAACTAGCGTTGCCAAATTTCAAAGCAGTGGTGGCACCATATTTTATTATTACACCCAGTAAGTATTTCCATTTTGTTGACTTCTCTTGATATTTACTTGGTTTATTGGTCCTATCATGCTTATAGTTGTGCCATATACTTGGTGGCCAGTTTTCCTAGTTTTATTAAAGCTATACTAGTTAACAAATTCTCCTTTCTTATTTAAGCACTATAATTGAATTTAAAATCATTTATGATTTTTAGCTTTCTTGTTAGTTTCTACTCAGTTTCATTTTAATGTTTACCTTCCATTTCTTTCCCATTTTCTTCTCACTTCTGGTTATGGTTACTTTGGATTTCTTGCAGGTGGACCTTCACTCTAGTTACAATTTATTTTGGGGTCAGCCTCTTAATTCTTTTTAGAAGCCTTCAATTGTTTAAGTCCTTTTCATATATATTGTTATGCCACTTTTGGATGCTTTTTACAGACACAAATATAGTACTCAGGCAAAAGCTTTCAAGAAAATATAATTTCTGAATACTCAGCATATTTGGGTCTCACAATCTGAAATTTCTTTTTGCCTTTTTGTAGTGTGCATCTATGCTATCAGTGTATGGGTGTTATCAGTATAGAAAATCACCAAGCACCACTTTTAATGTTAATTTCGATAGAATAGATGCAGAGCAAGGGCCAAACATGCCTCTCTTACATCAGGATGCTACAAATCTGTCTAGAATGGAATACCTTCCTGATCCACATGTGGAAATACATAAGCATCAAGTTGCAACCATTTGGAGTTGTTCTTTTCAAATTTTATTCCAGGTATATACAGAAAATCAAATGGTAACTTTATAGGAAAATATATACCCATGCTTATTTATTGTCCATTGAAAATCGAGCCCTGATCTGTTATTGCTTTGTTTTCTCTTATATGGGTTTCTTTCTTTCTTTTTGTTTGTCAATTCAATTTACTATTTTATCATCTTTTTAAGTTTGAACTAGTCGTCTATTCTTTTCTCCTTTTCTTTCATTTTTGTTTTTCATCTTGTATTTTATTTTCTCCTTCAAATGCAGTTTTGCCATGCTTGTTTAGCTGATACGAATGTTATGTGCATCATTCACTAAATTTACTGAGTTAGAGTTGAATGCAGATTAAATCTGTCAGTTTTGGATCTTATGGCTTGAAAAGTCTGATCATTTTTGCATTATATGATTAATGAAGTTAAACTGGATACTATATGCCTGAAGTTCACATCTTTTTCAATCATATCCATAATTTAACATCTGTCCATGTTGGTTACATTGTTGTAGTAGTTTCCCTTGATTTTAATATGTTCAGATTATGTGTTTAAACAGATGAATGCAGGGGCTGTGATGCTCACAGATTGCGTTTATTGGTTCATTATATTTCCATTTCTTACCCTGAGGGATTATGATTTAAACTTGGTGAGTATCAACCATCTGAAGATTCCCATACTTCATACTTTCTCTTCTCTTGGTTTGTGCTACAAATAAATTGTTTCTGAACGAACTTTTTTTTTTTTTTTTTTTTTACTTTTTACTAACCTAATGGGTTGAAGTGACTGTAAACTGCTATAAACGGTTGAACTTGGGCCACCTTGGGGCTCAAGGTTCTATGAAAAAAAAAAACTTGGGGCTTCTGGTGACCGGTGAGCTAGTTGAAATGATCCGCGGGCTACCGGTGAGCTAGTTGAAATGATCCGCGGGCTAACAGAATTACTGTTATATGTTTAACCTTTCTAGGGCAAGGTTGATTTTGAAGGAGGAACTTGTCATAATTCACTTTTTACGTTGGGAGTTCAGTAAGATGTTGTTAGGGCTAGCCCAATAATAATAGGGCCTTACAGGTTTTGAGCCGTAGGCATAAGAGAGAGAATTAGTATAGTTGTTGGGTAGTTATAGTAGTTACGGGTATAAATAGTAAGAGGGGAACAAGTGTACAGTCAATTAGAGATTTTGTTAGTAAGAACCTAGAGCGCAGGCTTGATGGAGAGAACCTAGACCGTAGGCTCGGTGGAGGGAGATTTCCCTCGGTAGTAGTATTGTACTTACTATTCAATGATAAAGAATTCATCATCTTTCATTCTTTCTTCTAAGATTCCTAACATTTGGTCTGACCTACCGCATTCTAACTGGGAGCGGAAAGAGCATGGAGGCTCAAGTTGAATTCTTGGAGAAATCGATGGAGACGTTGCTAAAAGTAACCAGGGATCAAGGGGTGAGGTTAGCCTCAATCGAAAAGAAGCTAGAAGGGATCGATGAGATCAAGCAAATGGTTGGTCTTTGGATACAGAAACAGGGGATTGGAGGGGCGGAAATAGAGGGCGGTGGCGATCAGTCTGTGGGCGAGGAGGATGCGATTCTTGGAGGGAATTCGACGCCTTTCTTATCCCAAAAGTCAAGTCACCGAAGTGGAGAAGAGGGATCAGATGAGTGTAGCGTATTGGGTTGGGGTAGATGAGTAGAGCTTCCGGTTTTTCAAGGTATAGACCCTCTAGGGTGTGTCGTGAAGGCTGAGAAATACTTCAAAGTGCAGAAGGTGAAGAAGGAAGAGAAGATGCAACTAGCTCTCATTAGTATGGAACGGGTGGCAGCGAAATGGTATAGGTTATTGCGCAAGAAAGAACCCTATATGAGTTGGGAGAAATTCACAATGGCTTTCTTGCAAAGATTCGAAAGGGAGGGTGTCGGAAATGTCTACGAACAGTTGGCCACCTTGCGCCAAACTGGTTTTGCTGAAAGAATTTATTCAAGAATTTGAGGCTTTGATTGCCCAAGCCTTGAACGTTGATGAAGTGCAACAGTTGGGTTTTTTCCGGGGGGGGGGGGGGGGGGTTGAAACTAGATAACAAATGTAGGGTGAGAAATAATGAGCCAAGGGAAGTCATTCGAGCTATGTGGATTGCAAAAAATGTAGAAGAGGAGTTGTGCCCAAAGATTGAATGGGACAACTTTGTGTCGAAAAGGGGGTGTTTTTCGGAGTATTGTGAATGTGCTTTGGGCATACCACATTGGCTAGAGATATGGCCAAAGTAGTTCTTATAAGGCTTGGGCAACCCTCACCTCTTGAGCTAGCTTTTGGAGTGGAGTTCGGCCTAATTATTCTAACATAGTGTTGAAAGGTTTGAGATCCCACATTTACTAGAGATATGACCAAAGTAGTCCTTATAAGGCTTGGGCAATCTTCATCTCTTGAGCTAGCTTTTGGAGTGAAGTTAGACCCAATTATTTTAACATGGTATTAAAGCTTATCCTAGATCTGTTATTGAGCCAGTTATTCCACCCGCATTTATTCACACTCCAGATCTCCAGTCCTAGGCGTGAAGGGTTATGTTGAGATCCCACATTGACTAGAGATATGGCTAAAGTAGTCTTTATAAGGCTTGGACGATCCTCTTTTCTTAAGCTAGCTTTTGGAGTGGAGTTAGACCCAAATATTCTAACAAAAGGAAATTGTAGTTCAGGAGTATGGCGAGCGTCATGGAACCGAGGTACTTATTCTGTAGGAGCATTTTCAGCTTCTTCGAATAGGACATTGGGGAATTCCGAGAAAGTGGGCAATAAGTACAGAGCAGCTGCACATCCAGGGGAGCAGAACATGTACCCTACCGTGAATATGTTCGGAGGAGGGAAGAAGGTAAATGTCTCAATGTCTCCAATGCAATCTCCCATTTAGCCTTGCTCACAGGTGCCCAGCAAAAAAGGTTACGAGTGACTATTTTAGTAGAAGGGGAGTATTTGGGGGATGAAGAAGCTAGTGGAATGGAGGTAGCTCAGGTTGAAGAGGAGGTTTTGGTGGTAGCTCATGAAGAAGTTTCTTGTTAGATGCTGAATCTATTGTCATTTTCCGCAAGGAGATAGACTATACCTAACTCTATGAAGTTGCATGGTGGGATAAAAGGGCGTCCTGTGGTTGTTTTGATAGATAGTGGGGCAGTAACTCCAACACCTACTTTCGGAGTAAGATTGGGAGATGGTTGTAGGAAAATTTCACAAGGGTGTTGCAGGGAGTTATCCTTTTGCATTGCTGAACAGTGAACATAAATTCTTCGATGACTTTTGTGTGTTCGAGTTGGGGGGAGTAGATGCCATATTGGCGGTGGCTTGATTGGAGACTCTAGGGGAGATAAAAAATAATTGGAAGACTTTGACCATGTCTTCTCATCACAGTAAGACTGGTTATAGTTGAGGGTGATTTGAATGTGTTGGAAGAGAATACAGAGGGTACTAAGGGGAGAACTGAGGAGTTGACAGAAGAGCAACAACAACAATTGAATTTGTTATTGAATCATTTTTTCTGCGATTTTTTCTATTGAATTGGAAGGTTTTAGGTAGAGGAGGAGGAAAAGAGATAAATAAACTATCAAATAATAAGACTGATATTGATTTGATATTGTGATGATGTGATTACAAAAGACAACCTCATAGTCCTATTTATACTAAATGTAGAATCCCAATCCTAATCAAATAGGGAATCAAATCATAACATATAAATAAGAAATAAATCCTAAGAGATCATCTAGGATACTTTAAAACATTCTGAGATATAAAAAAGATATTTTCAGATATTTCTCAGATTTTCTAACATTTTCTACTCCTGGAGGACTTACTAATGCCCCTGCTACGTTTCAGTTGTAATGAATGCTACTTTGCATCATTTCTTGTGTAGATTTGTTTTAGTTCTCTTGGATGATATACTGATCTACAACAAGACTTGGAGTGACCATTTGAGCCATTTACAGCAAGTGTTTTCTACTTTTGAGTATGTTAAATTTTACGCATATAGGAAGAAGTGCAGCTTTGGATGTAAGAAGGGGAAGTATCTTGAGCATGTTATTTCTAAATCTGGGCTTGAGATGGATTCAAATAAATTGAAAGCAATGATGCAGTGGCGTACTCCATTCTGTCAAGGCTTTGCAAGGCCTTTTGGGATTGACAGACTACTACCGAAGGTTTGTGAGGTTTTATGGGACAATGGCTAAACCCCTTACTAACTTGTTAAAAAAGGGGAGTTTCATGTGGTCTGCAGCAGCTCAACAGGCCTTTGGGGAATTAAGAAGGGCCTGATCACAACACCAGTTCAGTGGACAGGCCATCAAGCAATGTGAGACGAAGTCTCAGTTATCCAGCAGCAATTTCCGGATTCTAACCTTGGGGACAAGGTTGTTTTGAGGGGGAGGGTATTGTTAGGGCTCAGCCCAATAATAATAGGGCCTTACAGGCATAAGAGAGAGAATTAGTATTGCTGTTGGGTAGTTATAGTAGTTATGGGTTTAAATATTAAGAGGGGAACAACTGTACAGTCTGTGAGAGATTTTGTTAGTAAGAACCTCGAGCGCAGGCTCGGTGGAGAGAGAACCTAGAGCACAGACTAGGTGGAGGGAGATTTCCCTTGGTAGGAGTATGGTACTTCCAATTCAGTAATAAAGAATTCATCATCTTTTTCATTATTCTTCTAAGATTCCTAACAGATGTTGAGTACATGTGGTTGCCAGAATTCAAGGCTACGCCCTCACTTGGCACTTCAAGATGATAATGCATGATACTATGTATTCTATATTTTATTAGAGCCTGTTGCTTGTGCTGTACTAGCATTCTTGCACACTAATTTTCGTTTTTTGTATCTCAAATCAATAAATTATGTGATGATGGGAGACACCAAAATAAGGTTTGTCGGTCAAATTTGATTTGCAATGAATTTGAAACCCCATGTCAGATTTGCTATGGGCTGAAACATATGCTATATAATTAATATTTGAATGCCTGAACTAGGGCTGTGGCTCTCTCCTTTAGGGATAAGCATCGTGTTTCCCAACTTCACCCTTGATCTCAATATTCTTAATGACAGACCACATATTAAGTAGATTCATAAAATTGATACAGTAAGATATTTTGGTCTTGATATCATTGGTTGCACTTGCACTGTAATCTTCTGTTCTTTTGCCCCCTCATTTCTGCTATTATCTGTTCCCTCCTCACTTGTCCATTTAATCTGATCAGTTTTCTCCATCTTTTGTAGATGACAGTGAACATGCATACACTAAATGTTATTTTGCTCCTTGGAGATACAGCTTTGAATTGTCTGGTGAATATTTTCATAAACTTGGATATCCTTGTTTGAAGTAATTGCTTAAGACTGATGTTGAATTAGTTTGACCTACACATTTCAGCGACTACCCTGGACTGGGATCTCTTTCTTTGTGTTATGGACTGGTGTTTATGTCATTTTTCAGTGGATTATTCATGCTTGCATCTCAATTTGGTAAGTTGTGCTATACTTCGGCTTGTCAGAATGTGCTGACACAATGGTTTAGCTGACGATGGTGACAATTCCCTTTCCTACAGGTGGCCATACCCATTTCTTGATTTGTCATCACCCTATGCTCCATTTTGGTATGCCATTTCACTCTTTACACATTTGAATAGTTTCAAATTAAATGATGACATGAAAAACAACATTACTAAATTTACATCCACGGCTCTCATTTGCATGATACTGTATATTCTTATTTTCATTTGGTACTTTCGGGGAAAAGGTTGCTGCCTTTTCATTGAAGGTTTTTATTCCGGTGACTTTTTAAGATAAAAGAAGTAAAGAACCGTGAAAGAGAGTGGGAATTTTGTTTAGAATCAATTTTTAGGTGTTTACATTAGTATGCAAAATATGGCATTTGTAGCATGGTATCCAGGATTATTTCCAAGTCCTCCTTTTTTCCTCCACATATATTATATTTACTAATGTCTAATCCAATTTGTTTTTTGTGAACTGCAGTTATTTGTTGATTGCATTGTTGCATATTCCATGTTATGCCATCTTTTGGCTGATTGTGGAAGTGAAACATTATTTTTTGTCAAAATGGTTCCCTTCCTCTTACCAGTTCTAAAGATCGAGTGGAATCTGAGTTGGGTCCATTTAGAGCCAGTGATGGTTGACCTCTGTTACATGCTCATGGCTGAAACAAATTTCTGAAATTCAGGCAATACAGTACCGTGAAGTTTCCAGAACTTGGCTTAGGTCTGCTACCATTCAAACTGCTTCCCAGAGCAAGGAGGAGCAGGATTTACGGAGGAGCAAGTTGGGGAAGGAGCTATTTATTTTATCTTACTATTATTCCTGTTCCCTCAATAGTTGGAATCAGGTTTGCAGTTGGGTAATCAGATCATAATCATCAGCCCATGGAGTCACAAGTGTGGACCTTTTGTGTGCAATTTCTCATCGGTCCATTGGGATGATATGTCTCTGTTAATGCTGAATATCTCATGCCTATATAGTTATTATAAGTTATATCTCAAAAAAGATCATGTTGTAATATATTGTATTACAAGAAGATATACAGATTTGTTTTTATTCTTTTTATTATTAGGACAGATTTTCCTCCTTGATTTTTAGGATAACAATCATTATCATTAGTCTATATATTGTAATCTACCTTTGTACAAAAATAATCAAGTAATAATATTCAGAATTTTCTCCTTTCAAGTTGGAGTTATCAATCCAGGAGACTCCGCTCCTGCATACAACCCTAAGTTGCCTTCATTGCAACTACCACCATCATTATGGTTGCTTCCTGTTTTTGTTGCGCCTTCATTCCGTGAATGACTCCTCTTGGACCAAATTGCATACCATATCCATTCCCCACCTCGTAAATATTGTGTTCTTCATCAGAAGCAAGGCGTGATTTACAGGGGTTGAGATTTTCATTCCCTACTTTTCGAAAAGTCGGCCCAATCAAGCTTATTCTACCAAATGAATAGTGACTTAGATGATGGCCACTTAAGGATTGAGGAAAATATCTCTTAAGCCAAGAATATATACTCAGCACAATCTAGCCTTAGAGCATGAGATGAGCATTAGCTCGGAAAGGACATACATATTGAGAAATACATCTCCCATAGCTGAGCACAAGTACTTGACTAATATAACTATAAGACTGAAGATAGACATCTCGTTATAATATGACTTAGTCAAGGCTGACCTAGTCAAAGTGTATCTGAACACATCCATAAACCTGGGAATCTCGGGATCACATCTGCTTACAACAACATACTAATTTAAACATCAACTTATCTTGTATACAAGGAAAGCTAATCAACTTATCCATAATCAGTGACACTGTACATTATAAATAAAAGCGGGTACACTACAAGTAAATTTATCTTATGCTTTACACTTAAACTCTTACTCATCACCCACTGACTTGAGCATCAGAGTCCCAACGTAGGTACCCACCCCTGTGTGTCCATGAAGGTTGACTGGAGAATAAGGAGACGCCCTGATCGTGAAGAGATTGATTGGAGCAGAAAGAATTCAGAGCTCCATCTGGCTGAATGCCTCTAGTGTATTTTGGATGGAACATTTAGCGCCCACCGTGGGGCATAGGAAAAACTTTCCTTGACCACACTCAATCAGACATAATATGGTTTGAACAAGGAGAGGAAACAAAGTTAGGGGGAACCCTGAGAATGATAATCATTAGGTCAATGGTGCACACCCACCGCCTCCACCACCTAAAAGCAACCCACTTGTCTAGGAACTCGTGGCACAAGTAGAGCTGTTGAGACAAGAGAATGAAGACAACAGGCAACATAATCATCGGTAGGAAAGGGAGTCGAGTAGAGAGAACAACTTCCTCTTATCGTGATGACGAGCCCCCACCATCTGGACATGAAGGTTTCGGATACACTCGTGTGGAAGTCGAGCACTCTCGTCATGCAATGCATCGGTCTTCCCATTATGAGAGTGAGCACAGAGATAATGAAAAGGTTCCCCTTAGGTGGAGGCAGGAGGATGAACATTATGAGAGGGAGGTGAGAGGAGATGATACGGGTGGCGTTCGAAGGCCTAGGCAGCCCTTCACTGATGCTATCGTGGAGATTCCCCTCCCAGTCAATTTCAAACCGTTGAACATTGAAAGGTATGATGGTAATACTGATCGAGAGGATCACTTGGATGTGTTCACTATGCAGATCTTTTAAACCACTAACGTGTTCGCAATAATGTGTAGTCTTTCCTACAACATTAAAGGGTCCAACGCTAAGTTGGTATACTCGGTTACCACAAGGTCCATTGACACTTTTCAAACTCTTAAAGCAAAGTTCAATGCACAATTTGCGACAAGTTGAGCACATAAAAAAACCTCGGCTTCATTACTAAACTTTAAGCAAGAGAAAAATGAGTCCTTGCGCAATTTCATGACCAAGTTCAACAAAGAAACAATGCAAATTTGAGATCTCAGTGTTGATGTTGCGCTACACACTATCTTAAATGGGTTAAAGCTAGGACCTTTTGCTCATCATCTCGCCTGGAAACCACCAAGTTGTGCATTTACATTCTTCATGACATTTATAAGATCGGAAATAAATTAGCAGAAAATAATATATAGGTATATATATAAATACGAGTTTACTTTTCTTTTCTTTTTGCAAGACATGAAAGAATAGAGGAATAATAAAACATGCAACACTTGTGACTTAAAACATAAAGCATTCTTTTGACTCATAAAATGCACTGAAAGAAACCATGGTTACTAAAAATGAAATAGTTTATACAGTACTCAAAATGAAAGGCGAAATGAAAGATACATATAGTACTACTGGAGACACAGCTCCACAAAATAGGGTAAGAGTTTAGACGCTGAAAAACTATTATATGTTGGACTAACACCTAAGACTACTAAGAGGAATCCTTCTCTAGATCACTCTCTATCACTATGGGTGTGGTGACCGGCACAAGGAGAGGCCTGATCGGGACGCTCTTGGAAGCAGTCAACCACATACAACGACGAAGTGCAACAGAAGTGGGAGCCCTAGCGAGGACAACCGTGGGACCATTGCAGGCTTAACCGCAGATGCCACAATAGGGGCTACCTCAACTGCAACCCTATTGCTTCGAGGGGGAAACCCACAAGAGAATGCGGATGAGCGTGTCCGAGGTACACAGGCTCGAACAACCCACAAGGCATCTCTACGCTGGAATCACATGACATGCAAAGGTATGGTGATAGCAAACAACAACCTACTGTCTTTGCTCTGTTGCACAGTGATCGGCACGTCTCCTTGGTACTCTATGTGCCTAGCATCACAATGACCAGTGCATGCGTCATCTCCCCCTAAGAACTGAAATAATATGTACACCGTCATAGTCCGAATCTCGAACGACTCCGTCAACTACTCAAGGACAAATAGAAAAACAGAAGAACAGATACAATACAATTACGAGGTGTTATTCCCAACTTCAACACAACATATAGCAAATGAAAGATAGTACGACACATAATACATTACAATAATAATCATGCCACTATAAATCATCCAATAAGCAATAATACAGTTAAACCATATAATAGTATCATAAATCCAAGTCATGCGATGTTAAGATCATAATGCAATCATTATGCAGATGGGTATGACTCGGACCCTACTCCATGGAGCTAAAACAACGTCGAAGAGGGTGATCCGGAGTACGTGTTTCATATGCGCTAGCCTTAAACAAAGTGCTACAACATTTGTAACTAAAAGTAAATCTGGCTTTTCTTGGAGACATTCTACACCAATCCTGAATAGGCTAGCGTCTCGTCGAGATAGTCGATGCAAGATCTTTTAGTAGGTTTTCCAAATTGAGTTTGCATCATGCGATAAAAGTTCAAGAACAGTGAAAAAAACCCCAGCTTTATCTTTCATGAGAAAGATCCAGGTGACGCAAATAGAGTCATCAATAAAAGAAATGAACCATTTAGCACCAGAGAAAGTAGAATTAGATGCAGATCCCCACACATCATAATGGACAAGTTCAAAAGGTTTAATACTTTTATTTGCACTAAGAGGAAAAGTTGCACAATGGTGTTTTGCAAACTAACAAACATCACAATAAAAAGACTCAACTGGTATTTTTACAAATAAATGGGGAAATAAAGATTTTAGAATACTGAACAAAGGATGTCCAAGCTGTCTGTGGCGAAGCCAAATTTTAGAAGCCATAGATTCTAAACTTGTTTGATGACATGAGTTAGATACCTTTAGTTAGGTACTGTCTTGAGGTCTTATATGTTGTAGGTAATATAACCATCCCTGCTCCTTCGCAACTCCAATCGTCCTCCTCATGGCTAGATCCTGGAAAACACAATGGGATTGGAAAATTTTACTGCACAAATTAAATCGTGGGTAAGTTTGTGAATAGAAAAAAGATTATTGGAGAGTTTAGGAAGATGAAACACATTATTCAAGGGAATAAAGTGATGGAGATGAATAGTACCATACCCAATAACAGGAGATGGGATCCATTAGTAACAGTAATATGATATTTTTCAGGTAAAGAAGAATATGATGAAAAATATGAGGGGTAAGGGGTCATATGAATAGTAGAACCAGAGTCAATAATCCATATGTTCTTAGATAGATTACCAGAAACATTAAAGGTCAAGAGACTTGAATTCTCACCATCCATGGTTAGAGAACAAGTGTAAGAAGGCTTACTGACAAAATTAAGGAAAGCTCGCATACGATCCAACTCATCTTTGCTAAACGTCGAGACTTCTTCTGGTGCATATGAATCATCACCTACAAATTCTGAATCATAGACTATTTGATTATAATGGGTGATGTGTAGGAATCCACATCATATTTCTTAGTCTTTTTGCATGCATTTTCATGTTAGTTTAGGCATTTTATTTGATATTTTGTTAGTATTTCTTTTAGAATGGATTACTACGGTGTTTGTGATGTAGGTTTAATGATTAAAGAGCTTGAATTGACCTTTATTGGAGCTTGCATGAAGAAAAGAGTTTTAAAGAAGTGAAAAAGAGCAAAGCAGTGTCAATTACGGCCTGGCCATGATGCAGGTCACGGTTGTGGCTCAAGAAAGTGAAGAAAATAAAGCTCTGGACAAACAGAGAAATCACGGCCTTGTCGTGATGGCCATCACGACCGTGATCTAGGGATGAAGAATCGAAATAGAAGCGGTCACAACCTGATTGTGATTCGTGTCATTGCCGTGACACGCGATAGCTTTCCGAAAATTAGGTCTTTTAATTCGATTTTGAGTGGGATTGGGACTCTTTTTAACCCTAAATTATAAATTAACTAAGTTAGGATGATTCACCTTCAATTGAGGTAGATATTAATAAAGGGATAATCTATTAGAATTCATAATTGGTCATTGTGGTAACCCCAATCCTGGAAATCTCTTAACCTATTTGAAAACCCCAAATCTTTTTTTCTAGCTATTTTCATCTTTTTTTTAATTGCTAATTAGATTTATTATCATTTGTTCTTCCATCAAAATATTTACTTTTGTTCAATTAATCGATTTATTAATTGATTGGCAGTCATAATTACGGTCCCTATGGATTCGATCTTTTATTACTTGATGACGAAACCGTACACTTGCAGATTTCACATATCATGGGGTAACGGGTCATATGATCATTAGCACCAGAGTCACTAATCTAGATGTCCTTAGATACAGTACTAGAAACATTAAAGGTCAAGAGACTAGAATCCTTACCAGCCATAGTTAAAGAACAAGTGTCAGAAGGCTTACTGACAGAATTAAAGAAGGCTCGCATATGGTCCAGCTCGACTTTGCTAAGTGTCAGGACTTCTTCTGGTGCATGTGAATCCCCACCTACAACTTCTAAATCGGACACTATTTGATTAGAATATCTTCGTTGGATGCCTTAGAAACCCCCAGTGCGACCAAGAACCTTATCCTTTCCATGTAATTTGAAACATGTTTCTTTAGTATGACCAAACTTCCTACAATGAGTGCACCAACGACCTTCACGGTTGGATTTGAAGGGAGGTTTTCCAGAAGAAGATGATCCTATTTTTGGACCCTTTCTTATAGCCAAGGCTGAACCATCAATGGGATTTTCAACATCTAACATTATTGGTCTGCGACTCTCTTCACCTTGAACAGTGTAAAATATCTCCAAGAGTGAAGGAAGCTTTTCCTTACCTAATATTTGAACCTAAATGGGGTCATACTCAGAGTTCAACTCGGAGAGAAACTTAAAGATCCTTGCTTTCTCAATGAACTGTGTCAGTGTATCTGAGTCCTCACTGCACTTCATTTTTAAGTTTTGATACTGGTCTAATTAGACCCATAAGCCTTTTAAACTTCCATAATAGTCAATCACTGACAAATCTCCCTACTTGGTATTAAAAATTTTATTCTCCAATACATAGTAAGCTACGACATGTTTTTTCATGGAGTAAGCCTGGTGCAAATTATCCCAAAAATCCTTCACATTGGAAAAGAACATGTAGTTCCTGCTGAACTTTGGAGTCATGGAAGTCCATAGCCAAGTCATAATAAGTGAGTCTTCATCATCCTAAACTTTGTACTTCAAGTGTGTTTTCTCTGGAGTTTTCCCTTCAATTTGGTCCAATTTCTTGCGTCCTTTGAAAGTAGTGCAAAAAATTTGGGCCCACTAAATATAGCTACACCCATAAAGCCAAAATGAACCTTGTAATAGAGGGAGGTCATTGTGAGTTAATGGTGGTGCAGAAAGTGGTGTACAATAATGATGCAAGAACTCTTCCCTATAACAAAAACACAAAAAATGCGGCAGTAACTTGAACAAGATAATACCAATTTAAGAAATAGGAATGCAATGACCAAAATAAGAATAGGAAAGAAGCACACCAAAGAATTTGATGACGGAGTTCAGCTTTATGAAAAAACCTACATCTTTGGGACTCAACAACCACCAAGTCCAATCTATTCAGCAAATCTGAACTTACAGGGATGAGAATGTGCAGTGTATGAATCCCTAACCCTCATCACTCAATGTTTCCCTTGATATCCCTTTTACACCCGAGTTCCCCTTTTTCACAGATTCTCTGCCAGTGATTACAATATCAAGTTTACAAGCTTTTCAGATACCTATCAAAGCCTAAGCTAACCTCTTTATATAAGAAATACAAAGATAGTTTCAGAAGCTATTCTAACTGACTAACAGAGATAACAAAGGAAGTTAGAAACTAATTAACTAACTAACTCTAACCAAATGTGACACATCAGCAACAATCTCCACCTCGACACATTCAAAATTTGATACAGAATGATTGGACTTAGTTTTCATCATAGTCCAGGTCAAAGCTTCAGGCTTCTTTGCTCTTAAGCAAATTTAGACAATGCCTAAACTTGCTTAAAGATACCACTTTGGTGATGAAATCTGCGGGATTCTCAGAGGTGTGGATTTTTTTAATTTGCACAGATCCATTGGATATAATGTCCCTAATCCAATACATTCTTATATCAATGTGCTTTGTCCTTTCATGACAAGTGTGATTTTTACAAAGATGAATTGCACTTTGATTGTCACAAAACACATCGATATTATCTTGAGAAATCCCCAATTCTTTTACCAATCCTTTAAGCCATAAAGCCTCTTTTACAGCCTCAGTAACTCCAATATACTCTGCCTCTTTTATGGATAAGGCAACATCATGTTGCAAAGATGCTTTCCAGCGTATAGTATTTCCAAATAGAGAAAAAACATACCCTGTTAAAGATCTTCTCTTATCTCTGTCCCTAGCAAAGTCTGAGTCTACAAAGCCTAAAGCTTCACCTTGATTCTGACTATCTCTGTCATACTTCAGCCCTGTAGTAATGGATCCTTTCAAATACCTGAGAATCTGCTTCATAGCAGCCCAATGTTGTTTTCCAGGATTCCTCATGTATCTACTGACAAGGCTCACAACATATGCTAAATCAGGTCGTGAGCAGACCATAGCATACATTAAACTCCCCACAGCACTTGCATAAGGCACATTCTCCATCTCTATGACTTCTTCAGCAGTTTTAGGGTTATCATCAGCTAATAATTTGAACTAAGCAGCAATAGGAATACTCACAGATGCAACATCTTTCATGTTGAATCTGTTTAAAACCTTCTCAATATATCCCTTTTGTGAAATTGAAAGAATTCCAGCTTCTCTGTTCCTGGTGATCTCCATGCCAAGAATCCTTCTAGCATATCCCAAGTCTTTCATTTCGAATTCAGTTTTCAGCAATTCCGTTAGTCTTTCAATTTCCTTTATGCTTTTACATGCTATAAGCATATCATCAACATAAAGAAGAAGATAAATGTGCTCACCTGTGTTTAGCTTCTTAAAGTAAACATAGCTATCAAAATTGCTTCTATGATATCTATGGCTCAACATAAAACTATCAAAACTCCTATACCACTTCCGAGGTGACTGTTTTAAGCCATATAGAGATTTCTGAAGTAGACAAACCCAATCTTCTTTGTTCTTTACTTCAAAACCTTTTGGCTGCCTCATGTATATCTTTTCTTCAAGTTCACCATGCAAGAAAGTTGTTTTGGCATCCATTTGTTCAAGATGAAGATCAAAATAAGCTACCATTGCAAGCAGAACCCTGATAGAACAGTGCTTCACTACTGGGGAGAATATATCATGAAAACGTATTCCTTCTCTTTGAGTGAACCCCTTTGCAACCAATCTAGATTTGAATCTAGGGGGTTCTATTCCAGGAATGCCTTCCTCTCTTTTGTATATCCATTTGCAACTTACCAACTTTGCTTCTTCTGGTTTCTGGATCAATTAGTGTGATTTTTCTGCAGAGACTCCATTTCTTCTTCCATGAACTTCAACCATTTAGCATGACACTTTCCATTCATGGCTTCCTTGTAAGATTTAGGCTCTTCATCATCAACCAAACATGAAGCATTAAGGGCAGAGGCAATCGTATCAGCATATCCAAACCTTTGAGGAGGTTTGATTCTTGTTTTCTCCCTGTCCCTAACAAGAGTGTAGTCACTTGGATTGATGGTTTCTTGAGCTGCAATATACCGTTTGTAACACCCCGATTTTCACGTTTTCTAATTCTTCAGTATTTTAATGTCTTTATTTTATTCAAGTTCTTAGGAATGGAAATAAAATACTCCGAGACCATAGTCATGCTCGACGATATCGTAGAAAGCTACGATTAAATTTTGAGTCGAAAACTCAAACGGAGTCCGGCCTGCGTTTTTACACCGACAGTATAACTTTACTGATCAGGAGACCTCAGATGGACCCATGAATGAGACAGTAAGTCTTAGAATTTGATTCTCTATGTTTTGGTCAAATTTCGCAAAAATTTCAGAAAAATCACTTCCTGACCTTCGTTCGAGCTGAATCCTCAATCGGATGACGAACGGAGCCACATATAGATTTATCGGGACTCATCAACGGATAATCTTGATATCACATCATCGCAGGACACTTGGGAGAGTATGCCAGAGTCGTCATGACATTCGGAAATATCTGGACGCAAAATGACCAAAATGCCCCTAACCTTAGTCTTTTACACTTTTACCATTTTACCCTTTTGGCAAATGACCTTTTTGCCCTTAAGTGAGCTTTTAAGAGGCTGAACTCAGCCCCTCACTCCCTCATTTTCGCACAGCCCCTCTCCCTTTAGAACACCATAGCTGCTCTTGAAGAAAACACCATTGTTGGTCTTAAAGCTCCTTGATTTCTTGTTGGAATCACTTGATTCATTGAACAATCTTCCTTCATTTCAAGGTAAGATCACTTCTATGATCTCTTAGCTTCTTGAATCTTTCTTTATTTCAAGATCAAACTTCATTTTCATGAAAATAAATTCTTAGATCCAAAACTTTGAAAATCCATAGGAAATTGTAGAAAAATCCTTTTGAGGTAAGACCAAGTTCTGTGAACTCACATCATCATTCTCTACCTAAACCCAAGAGCTTATGATTCAACTCTCATCATAGCTCAAAAAGCACAATATGGCTGAAACCCTCTTTGTTAGAATTGTTGAGGTTGGCTTTGATTGTCGTTTAATGTTTGATTGTTGTGTTGTTATAGTTGTTGACGATTGTCAGGAGGTTCACAAACCGATCAAACGACTTTGATCCGGGTATCTGCTCTTCAACAGGCATGGGGGGATGAACCTCATCACACCAAGATGGTATTAGTGAAGATGGTTGTTTGAGTTTATGTGTGGGTGAAACCCTTAAGTTTGGGTTCACTTTTATTTGTTAAGCTTTGTTAAGTTCTCCAAGAGAACAAGATTGCCTTGATGAGTTTATGCTTTAGTATATTGTAGTGTGCTTTAGCATATTTGATGATGATATGAATGAATGAAAATCATTTCCATGTATGTTGAAAAACCTACTTTGATCACTAGATCAAGTATGGACTTTTATGCTTGATTATGAGACCATGATGTGTGATGGACTTGTATGTTTTGGTTATGATGTAATAAGCTGTAATTGTGGTTTGTCATAATTGGGGTGAGATTTTGAGCTATATTTGCTTAGTTGGTGAAGCAAAGTCTCCATTTTTCATTGGAGTAGGCTTGTGGCCTTGGTAAGAGGAAAATATAAGGACATGTGTTGTTCTTGTTTTAGCCAAGTTTTGAAGAAAGAAAACATGATTTCATAACCTATGTTTTCAAAGAAAAACAAAAGTGATTTTGATCCAAAGATCAAATGAAGTTTTAACCTTTAAAGTGTGTCACCAAAGTGGAAAATGTCTTTTCTTTAGCCAAAGATCTTGTAATCAAACTAAATGTTTCTAAAAGAAAATTTATGAAGGAATTAGGGAAAAATAAAAAAAAAAAACAGGGCACTCGCCCAGCAAACCTTGTCTCACCACGCGAGACAGAGGGAAAACAAGGCATTCGCCTGGCTAACCTTGCCTCGCCTTGCGAGACAGTGGGCTAGCTCGAGCAGCAAAGATGCAGCTTCTCGGCTTTGCGTCGCGATACAATTCTCGCCTCACGAAGCAGAAAGACTGCCTAAGAAGTAAATAAAATCTCTCAGCCTCACGTCGCGATACATACCTTTGCCCCGCGAGACATGGTTTTGTGTATAAAAAGTGTTTTTCAACTCAAACTATAAAGTTTTACGTATAAAAACCTAAGTTAAGTAATTAACTTAGAGTTGAAGACAAGGGTTAATTAAGTATAGTATGTGGTGAAACAATACCATATACTATACCATTGATGACTTAATACATCGATGACTTCATAAGACATAAACACAAACATGAAACGTTTTGGGTTTTGGAATAGTAGTTAGATGACAGACCACTGATTCAGACCCCGATCAGTCGTTCAATTGTTTCAGTCTTATGATGCCTCGAACCCGGAGGGATCACGAGATTTATCTTGTGGATAAAGGTTTTGTTTTTCAAAGACGCGTATAGTTCCTAAGGAAGAGAACCTTAGTGGAACTCGAGGTTTACCCGAGGGGGTAGACATTGCTTGATCGCATCTGCTTTGTATAAGCATTGGCATTTCATTTGCATAGTTGTAAGGCCTTGAGCCTAGGAGTTGAGCTTACACCTTGATGCGGGTGCGAATCTTACGGTGACGATCTTCAATGGTCTTTTTGGAGGTATCAAGGTTGGAAGGGCTTACATCTGACCAGTTGGTAGCTCTTCTGTGTCATGGCGAATCCGTGCAATACACTGATATCCTCTACTAGATGCCGTACTTTTCATGTTTGGTCGAGAGTGTTACCGTAAAGACAGATACATGCACGTTACTAATGTCGTAGCATCTTGCTCATGGCTGGCAGAAACCGGAACATGTCCTCCCATTCACTCTCTCCGACGTTTTGTTAGCTCCATGGAGTAGGGGTCAGAGTAGTACCCAGTGACATTGACATTGAGTCATCTACATTGCACTGCATTGCATGGTTGTTGATGTTTACATTTACTGTTATACATCGTTGTACTGTTTAAAAATGCCTTATATTATGCTATTAGCTGTTTAGCATGATATTATGTTGTTGACTGCTTAACATGGTTTATATTGAGAATTTTTAGTAAGCATGTTGGGTACGCTATTACCTGGTGAGTCGTCCCGTTTTTACTATTGTTGTTTTGTTGTGTTGATGAACGGGAATCTCACCCATATCTGTATGTTTTCTACTGGTACTTGTTGTTGCTGCTTGAATAGATGGACGCGACGATGGTTCAGTTCAGTAGTTTCCTTGAGCCCGGGGAGGACTCTTTTGTTGTTTAGTTTGTTGTCGGCCAGACTATGTCAGTTTTTGTAGTACCTTTTGGGAGCTATGACTCCTAGTACTTATTGTATTTCTTATGTCAGTTATACCTTAGACCTATGTCTGTATATAATATTATTTCTATTTTCTGTTTTCTGTCTCTGTATTTATTATACAGTATGTTCTAGAAATGTATGGTGAACCTAAGTTCATTTATTAGTATTATTTACCTTTTTCTAATCCCACTACATCCTTGTGAAAAGAAAAAGAAAAAGAAAACTGTATTTTCCGCATTAATAAATATTTTCGGCCTTATAAATGTTCGGGAATGTGACACTCGGGAAAGGGTGTTGCACCATTCTTCAGTTTCTTGTTCAGCTTCATCAACTGACTTTGAAGTCTGTCCTGATTCAGTTTCTGTATGCAACTCCTCAAGTGTAGTTTCTTCTTGCTTTTCAATTGCTTCCATAGAGTCAATTGCAACTTTTGATATATTCAGACCGGCTTCACAGAATTTCATATCCCTGCTTATGATACATTTCTTGTTATCAAGACACCATATTTTGTAGCCTTTGACCCCATCAGGATATCCCATGAATAAAACTTTCTTTGCCCTTGGTTCAAGCTTGTCTTCATTAACATGGTAGTATGCTAGACACCCGAAGATTCTAAGATGTGTATAGACAGCAGGACTGCCATTCCAAGCTCGTCTGGAGTCTTAAATTCAATAGTAGTAGAAGGACTTCTATTAATTAGGTAGCATGCTCTGTGGACAGCCTCTCCCCAAAATTGTTTAGAAAGCCCTGCATTAGACAACATACACCTAACCCTTTCTAGCAAAGTCTTATTTAATCTCTCTGCTAGGCCCTTTTGCTGAGGTGTGTGTCTTACTGTATTGTTTCTATATATTCCATTTTCTTTACAAAACTTATTGAATTTATCTCCACAATATTCAAGCCATTATCAGTTCTTAAAGCCTTTATTTTCTTTTCACGCTGATTTTCCACTCTAGTTTTCCATTGCACAAAGGTCTTAAAAGCCTCATCTTTACTGTTCAACAAATATATCCATATTTTTCTACTGAAATCATCAATGAATGTAATGAAATACTTGTTAACTCCATGAGAGAGAGTTCTTGATGGTCCCCATAACTTTGAATGTATGTAACCAAGTATGTCCTTGGTTTTGTGAATTTCAATATTTAATTTGACCCTTGTTTGCTTTCCAAAAATATAGTGTTCACAAAATTCCAGATTCTCAATCTTGTCACCATCAAGCAGAACTTGTTTCTGCAATTCTTGTAAGTCCCTTTCACTTATATGAGCTAGTCTTTGATGCCATAAGGTGCCCTTGCTCATATTGCTCTCTGCAACAACATATGAGGTACCAATTATGGTACTTCCTTGCAGCACATATATGCCATTTTTCCTGTAGCCTTTCATTATGACTCGAGCTCCTTTAATCACTTTCAGCAGTGACTTTTCAACTTTGAAGCTAAAAACTGCTTCTTCTAAAGTTCCAAGAGAGATTAGGTTTCTCTTTAGATCAGGTACATGCTTTACATTTGTCAACATCTTTTCAGCTCCATCATCCAATCTGAGTTGAACAGATCCAATGCCCACAACTCTACATGTTACATTGTTTCCTATTATAACTTGCCCCCCATCAATAGGTTTATACTCAGTAAACCACTGTTTCTTGGGACACACGTGAAAGCAGCAACCAGAGTCCATTACCCACTCTTCTTTACTTTGACAATCTGTAGCTACCAACACATATGCACTCTCATAACCATCAGAGACAACTGATGCATCACCTTTATCTTCACTAATGTGCTTCTTCTTGTTCTTTAGTTAAGGACAATTCTTCTTGAAATGCCCTTCTTTATGACATAAGAAGCACTTGTACTTTGTCTTGGTTTTTTATCTTGATCTACCTTTCCCTTTGCTTCCTTTCTTGTCACTCCTTCCCTTTACTGTGAGGCTGCCACCCGAATTGATTTCTTTCTCTTCTAATTTCCTGACCAACTCCTTTGAAATCAAGGCTGCTTGCACTTTTTCAAGAGTCAATGATTCTCTGCCATAGACCAATGTGTCAGCAAGATTTTCATAAGAGCTGGGCAGCGATCGAATTAGAAGAATTGCTTGATCTTCATCATCAATCTTGACTTCAATATTTTTCAAATCAAGGATCAGCTTGTTAAACTCATCCATATGATCTTCTATAGACGTTCCAGACTGCATCTTTACAGCGTAGAGCCTCTGTTTGAGGTATAGACGGTTTGCTAGAGATTTGGTCATGTAGAGGTTCTCCAATTTCTACCATGTGGACTACCGATGTTAAAAGTCATTAAAATGTTATAATGTTACATTCTCAATCCCGCACCCTGACATTTCAACGTTAACATTTCTCAGTCCGCGATCTAGCTTCTTCTCTTCACTGACCTCCTTTTCCTCCGTTCGTGAGTCACCGTAGAACCACCACCACCACCACCTCCTTCGGTGAAAAGATAGCTCTCTCTTCCTTTTTTTATTTGCTAAATCCCTAAATCCCCAAATAGTTTGCTAAATACATTTTTGGCTACAATGCTCAGAACCACCGCAACTGAACCACCCCAAATCCATCTCTTCTCCATCTCTCTCGCGTCCCTCTCTTCTACTTGGTAAGTCCTCTCCTTCATTTCCCTCCTCTTCCTCCTCTGTACTTGTCTCTGTTAGTTAGTGTTTAGCATTATCTCTGTTTTTATGTATCTTTCTGATTATAATTTGAATATTTTATAAGTGAATGAAATGATGATGAGCTGAAAGCTAGTAGGGTATTTGATTTGAATATTTTATGAGAGAATATTAGTAGGATGAGAGAATATTCTCTGCTTACTCTCCCTTAAAGAAACTAATGAAAATATTATGTTTTTTTTTATTTATCCATGTTAAAGTAGGCTTATTTTTATTTATCCATAGTGTAGGTTATATTTTTTTATTTATCCATGTTAAAGTAGGCTTATTTTTACTAATCCATATTGTAAGTTATGTTTTTATTTATTTATTCATGTTAAAGTAGGCTTGTTTTTATTTATCCAGGTTAAAGTAGGCTTATTTTTATTTATCCATTCTTATATACTAACCTAATTTATTATTTTTTGTCTAAACAGCCATACATGGCTAATTCTGAAGGAACCTGTTTGAAACACAAGAAGGGGGTTGAATTGTGTTTCTGAAGATTTTAAATTCTTTTCGTAAGCATATAATAATTTTCGCAAGGTTGGACGCTAAAACGATTAAAAGCAAAGAGAGCTCTTCCAAACACCTAGTTGGACGCTAACTTGGTTTGAATAAGATAAGAAAGCAGCGTAGGAAAAAGCAATTCAATCCCAGTTAGTTAGTTAGTTAGATAATAAACTAAAGTAAGGGTAAGGGAGAGAAAAGAACACTGAGATATTATCCTGGTTCACTCTTCACCAAAGAGCTACGTCCAGTCCTCTCTACTTGAGAGCTTTATCCACTATAACAAAAACCATTTGTTACAAAGTATTCAACACCTCTTCAGGCAGTATTCTCAACCTCTCCAGGTTCTCTAAGTATTCTTTTACACTTCAGGCTCAACCAAACTAAGATTTTGAAAAGAGTTTGTTCTATTAACTCACTAAATGTGAGAATTCGAAGCTAAAGCTTAGACTCTTAAAAACTCTACATAGAGATTAATATGAAAATGAGGATCAGAGTAGCTTTGCTAGCTTGAGATTTTCTCTTTGATTTCTTGAGCATATGTTTGCTTGTATCTCTTAAAAGATTTTGAATCGCTAAGTATTGCTTCACTTGTATTTTTGCTCAAGTTCGGTGACCATGCATCTTTAAGGGATGGAGGTATATATAGCCTCTTGTCTTTGAGCAGACTTCAGTCTTCAACGGATGGAAAAGGATTCGTTCTGATGAGCATTGAATGCATTTGATCCATTAAGTCTGATAGCTTCTGAAGTTTCTGATCAGCAGGATAGACTATCAGGATGATAGCTAAAAGTGGTGCTGACATATCCTCTGTGTGGAACGAAAGTTGCCTTTTGTTTTTCCAAAAGAAGAAGGTCAACTTCTTTCAGTGACAGAGACATTCTGGCTTACGCTTTACATTTGTACGAATATTACAAAGAATGTTTTGTCCCAAGGATATAAGCCTTTTACAGGGAATAATAAATTCAAATACTTTTACAAGATATTCGCGCTTGAAATATAAAAGCACTATTGGACTAGCTTTTACAAAAGTAACCTCAAGAGTCTTTGGACTCATGGTTCTATTTATTACCGTCCAGTCTGAGTAAGACGTAACCACGTTCAAAGGTTGGACGAGATAAAGTCTTTGGACTTTGGATAGTCTTTTGACTCTGGATAGTCTTTGGACTCAATTAAGTTTTATCCTGTACACTTAATATAAAACGTTAGTCCATAAGAAATCTTTGTTCATCTTAAATTAGCTTTTTGTTAACATCAAAATTTAAGGAATTATTTGGACCATAACCACTTTGGTTCCAACAATCTCCCCCTTTCTGATGATGACAAAACATACTAATTTGATTGAACAAAGAGTCCTAGAGAGCTGAAAGGCTCCCCCTAAGACAAACATTCTAATCATTTAAAGCATCTAAACATTTAAAGCATATAAGACAAATATAAGCATTTAAGCATGGAAAGCCAGACATGTTATAAAAGCAATTAAGATATATATATATATATATTCAATCAACTCATTTTCTCCCCCTTTTTGTCATCAGACAAAAGAGTGAGAAACACATCATAGTCAGTATATTTGAAAACAAATAAAACAAATTTTAAGAAGGAGGAGGAGGAGGAGGTTTTGGAATAAAATCTTTAAACATAGCCGCAATTTGTTGAAGGAGCACCGCATTGTTGGCTTCTATGGACGGTTGGACGTACTCTTGAAACTCAGGAGGAATAACCGAGGCGGAGCTCTCAGCTGTGGCCCTGGTTGCGTCCACATCTCTTTGATCAGGAACTACATTGAGAGCCTGAGAAGGAGATGGATCAACAGGATGGATCATTGAGAGAGGGATAGGTTGAGACTTGGATGGAGCTGAGTCTGCAACTTGTTCCACTTCCTCAGCATGAGTTTCAGAAGAGGGGTCCTCATAGATGATTTCGGTGTCCCCAGTTTCTTCAGGAATAACCGGCTTAGGAGGAGGAGGAGGAGCATTAGGATCAATGATAGGTTGGGGTGGAGGTGGCAGCACTTCAAGTATGATCTCAGCATCATCATACTTGTTTTCTCTCCATCTGGGAGCAGGTGAAGGCAACACATCTCGAGGATAAAGAGGTATCCCAAAGATATCGTTTATGATCATGAAGTCAGCCTCGTAGATTCGATATTGTCTTGGGTAGACGCGAATCTCTTCTTTCTCCTCAATTGATAGACCAGATGATGATACTTCTTGAGAGCAGCTCCAGATGTGGTTTTCCCAGTAGACCTTAGCATCTGGGTCATATCTGAATCGGGGATCTTTCTTCCAAATGCTTGCTAAAGCCCCAGAGTCATCTTGAGGTCTCTTCCAAAACAAGGGATCAAAGGCATTTTTGTAAGGCAGCGTCCACGAATTCAAGCCTTTTGCGAAGGTCCTTATTCTTGTTGGGATCTAGAATAGGAATCCTTGGACAAGCTCGAGGAGGAACAACTTCTACTCTTGTGTCGGATGACCTTGACCAAAACTTCATTGGAAGGTTGTGATGAATCTTAGCTTCCCGAGACATGTCACACTCCTTGTGCACAGCATAATAAGGAAGAAAGTCACGAACATCAGAGTACTCCTTCCATGTTGTTGGGTAGCTTGGAATGAATGACAGATTAGGATCAAGGATGTAGTTAGTTAAGCCAAACGTCCTTGCTCTCCTTTCGTACTTAGTTTTGTAGCCTTTCTTGTCTTCATTACAAAGAAATACGTGCCTATTTACATTGCAGTGGTACCATTGGAATGCCTTGTCCTTGATGAGGTTGGGATAGACTTTCCTTAGAAGAAACGTCTTCTTCTAATGGCAGACAACCAAGGGTCCAAGAGCTGTGTACATCTCAGTGGCCAGACATTCAGTTGATGTGTGTGGGATTGGGTAGTAGCCATGTTCAGGGGGTGGTCCAGAGATGGGTGGTGTGCGTAGTTATTCATATTCATATTCAGGTAGTGGAAGAGGGCTTTTGGGGTGAGGTTTAGTAGTGGGGGGTGTGTGTTCAAGGAATAGAACAGGAAAGTTGCATTTGACCTCAGCCCAAATTGAGCATTTGTTACTGTGGTTCATTCCTGGGATGCGTCTATATTTTCTTTTGCGAAGGATCTGTCTGGGGTAGGGAGCACCATAAGGTTGGAAGGGGTGATCTCCCAGGGTGTGAACCAGTCTTCGGGTTCATTTAGTGAGGTTAGGGTTTGTGTTTGTGGTAGGGCAGTGGGTGAGGTTGGTAGGGAAGGTTCAAAGGTCAAGTCCTCAATCTCAGACGATTGGACAACAGAAGAAGTAATAACTAAACTAGAGATGGGTTCAGTATTACCTTTTGCCTTTGCTCGAGCAGACCTTGCCCTTGTTGAAATAGGTTTAGGCAGGGGTGCAACAGATGAGGTCTCCAATCTTGGACCTTTGACTACCCTGGAGATAGGCAAGTCATCCTCTTCATCCTCATCAATGGGAGCTAGAATCAGCTTCCTTTTTATGGATGGTTGATGGTGAGCTTTGGACGAGAAGGAGGAGTCCTAGCTGTTGGACGAGCTAGTTCAGTGGAGCGTCCAGCAGTGACTCGTTGTTCAGACGCTTCTTCTGAGCCTTGCATCTGAACTCCTTTTTGTTTTCCTTCAGGTTTGGACTTTTTGAAGCAGTCCAACTGCATCATCACCAAGTTTTGCCTGCTAAACTCAGGCTGATGCGATCGTTCAATACCATGAACACCGTAGTATCTGACTTTTCTTTCTGGAGCCAAGTTCTTTAGGTCATCGTAGACCATATGCTTGTCGAAGATTTTTGAGAGAAGAGCAGAATAGATGATTGAAGTATTCTTTCCAGAGCCTTGAATGGCATACTTGAAGAAAGAAAAGAGGAGGTGGGGAAGGTTTATCTGCCTTTCCAGTATCAAATGAACCAGGCAGAATTGGTGAGCCTTTGATACATTATCCTTCGACCCAGCCTTATGAAGGATAGACTTGTTCAAAATTTGGTGAAGAACCGTAGCCTTGTCAGTCATTTTTGAGGCTATGAGTTTGTCACCCGAGTTCTTCAACAGAGAGTCTCTGATGGTGGAAGCATCACCAATCTCTTCCTCCCAGTTATCCTCAACAGTTATTCCAAATTGGGTGCACCCAATCGCATTAGAAATGGTTGCTTCAGATACTATTACTTCAGTATCAAGCACTTTGTTGCGAATCTCCCTTGCAGAGATAGTAGGGTTTGTCCAGAACTCCCTAACTAGAGCAGGGTAGATTACCGGAGAACCTTCGAAGAAGCTTGACCATCCAGCAGCGTGGATGTTAGAGAAAATGTCAATCCTGTTATTAGACAGGAATTGTAGATTAAATTTGAACTCGACCATGACATCAGCAGTCTAAGCGTTAAAGGTTTTTCCTTTACTCTTAGGAGCAGCAGCAGAAGAGGTTGCCAAAGTTTCAGAGAAGAGGTCTTGAGAAGAAGGGTTTTTCAGAAAGGGTTTTCCTTTTCGAAGATGCAAGACGAAAGATGAAAGCTTTTTGTAAAGGTTTGATTTTTAACAAGACTTAGGTTTTAAAGAAAAGAGAAGAGAGAGCGAAAACCTTTCGTATTTTCAAAGAGAGAAAGAGCGAAACGACGTGCATTAAATGCCTGACACACGTTCAGACTTTGAAACCGTAAAAAGCATTTTTGGCAAATAAAGAAAACAAAAAATTGACTCAGTTAAGGGAATGAGAGATAATAGTTCATTCGACAAAGATTGAGTTCCATTAATGCATTAGACGAGTAATCAGAAAGTCCAATGGATGAGCATATATTGGACGGAATGCAAATATTGGACGGATGCTTTGGACTCTCAGTCAATCAATGAAATGCATGTTCAGATATTTTCTTATAAATGTGAACCTATCTTCGGCTAATGGTTTAGTGAAGATATCTGCCCATTGATGGTCAGTATCAACAAATTGAATATCTACTGTTCCTTTTTGCACATAGTCTCTAATAAAATGGTGCTTTATTTCTATATGCTTTGCTCTAGAATGCAGTATGGGGTTCTTTGACAAGTTAATAGCAGCAGTGTTATCACACATGATAGGGATGTTGCTTACAAGCACGTTGTAGTTTTCCAACTGATGTTTGATCCAAAGCAGTTATGAACAGCAACTGGCAGCAACAATGTACTCAGCTTCAGCAGTTGATAGAGCAATTGTGCTTTGCCTTTTGCTTGACCATGAGACAAGATTAGCACCAATGAAGTGACACCCTCCACTTGTGCTTTTTCTTTCTATTCTGTCTCCAGCATAGTCAGCATCACAGAATCCAACTAATCTGTATTCATCAAATTTCTTATACAAAAGACCCAGATTAGTAGAACCTTTTAGATATCTAAAGATTCTTTTTACTGCTGAGAGATGAGACTCTCTTGGATCAGATTGAAAGCGAGCACATAAGCAAACACTAAACATGATATCCGGTCTGGACGCATTTAGATATAAGAGGGAACCAATCATACCTCTATATACCTTTTGGTCTACCCTTTTATCTTTATCATCTTTGTTTAGTACGGACGTTGGATGCATTGGTGTATTCATAGGTTTACAATCGTCCAACTTGAAGCATTTCAGAAGCTCCTTTGTGTACTTCGTCTGATGAATGTACACTCCGTCTGAAGTTTGCTTTACTTGAAGTCCGATGAAGAATTTTAGTTCTCCCATCATGCTCATTTCAAATTCCCTTTGCATTAAGTCAGAAAACTCTTGGCAAAGAGATTCATCAGTTGCACCAAATATAATATCATCAACGTAAATTTGAGCAACAATAAATTCCTTTTTATTTACTTTTCTAAACAGAGTTGTGTCCACTTTTCCTCTTGAGAAACCATTCTCCATTAGGAAAGTGCTGAGTCTCTCATACCAAGCTCTAGGAGCTTGTTTGAGTCCATATAAAGCTTTCTTAAACTTATATACATGCTCAGGACGGTTTTGATCCTCAAAACCAGGTGGTTGAAAAACATATACTTTTTCATTAATTACACCATTTAGGAATGCACTTTTTACATCCATTTGATAAAGCATGATGTTATGATGTGCAGCATATGAGAGTAAGATGCGTATAGCTTCTAATCTAGCTACTAGAGCAAAGGTTTCAGTATAATCAATACCTTCCTCTTGTGAGTAGCCTTGAGCAACTAACCTTGCTTTATTCCTTACAACTTTGCCATCTTCGTCCATCTTGTTGCGATATACCCACTTGGTTCCAATGACAGACTTATCCTTAGGCAAGGAGACCAGCGTCCAAACGTCACTTCGTTGAAACTGGTTGAGCTCCTCTTGCATAGCGAGGATCCAGCACTCGTCCAGTAAGGCTTTATCCACAGACTTTGGTTCCATCTCAGAGATAAAGGCTGAGTCAGCTTGCCTCTGAAGGTTGACCTTGTCCGGACGCTATCATTAGGTTTGCCAATGATTTGATCCTCTGGTTGATAAGTCCTGAATTGCCACAAACGATGGGTGTTTACAGCTTGCTGAGACGATGATGCGTCCTGCGTAGAGTCTGATGCCTCGTCTTTGTTGGTTGTTGGACGAGCATCTGAATCATTCAGATTCATATCTGAAAAAGAATCATCTAGCTCTGATAATATCTTATCAGGTTGTTTGTCATCAAATTTAACATGGATGGATTCTTCAACAAACAAAGTTCTAGAGTTATAGACTCTAAAAGCTTTGGACGTTTTAGAGTATCCTAACAATATTCTATTATCTACTTTGGCATCAAACTTTCCTAGTTGATCCTTAGTATTGAAAATAAAGCATTGACATCCGAAAGGGTGGAAATAAGAAATGTTGGGTTTGCGTCCTTTCCACAATTCATAAGGAGTCTTATTCAAGATTGGTCTTATGTATATTCTATTTTGAATGTAGCAGGCAGTATTTACAGTTTCAGCCCAGAAGAGCTTAGGGACAGAATTATCACTGAGCATCGCCCTAGCCATCTCTTGAAGAGATCAGTTCTTTCTCTCAAGAACACCTTCTGTTGTGGTGTTCTAGGGGCAAAGAAATTGTGATGAATACCATTTTCATCACAGAACCTTTGAAAAAGCTCATTTTCAAATTCGCCTCCATGATCACTTTTGATCGAGCTGATGAATATGCCTTTTTCATTCCGAACTCGCTTACAAAATATAGAAAAGACCTTGATAGACTCATCCTTGTGAGCAAGGAACTTAACCCATGTCCATCTAGTATATTCATATACTATGGCAAGTCCATATTTCTTACCACTGACAGAAGCAGTCCTTGTTTGACCAAACAAATCAAGATGCAACAATTCTAGTGGTCTAGAAGTACTAACAATGTTCTTGGACTCAAAAGAGTTCTTAACTTGTTTTCCTTTTTGACATGTGTCACAGAGAGCGTCTGATCTAAACACAATCTTTAGTAAACCTCTTACGAGGTTATGCTTGTTTAGTCTAGAGATTAATCTCAGACTTGCATGACCAAGTCTTTTGTGCCAGATCCATCGCTCATCTTCAACAGACACTAGACATGATACATTTTGAGTTGAGAGTTCCCCCAAGTTAATCTTATACAGATTATTTTTCCTTTTGGCAGTGAATAAGATGGACCCATCATGGTTCTTGACCATACATTCACCTTTATTGAAGGAAACAACAGACCCACTGTCACATAATTGACTTATGCTAAGCAAGTTGTGTTTTAATCCTTCAACCAGAAGAACATTATCAATAGAGGGAAGAGGATGCTTACCAATCTTACCTATTCCTATTATCTTTCCCTTCTGGTTGCCTCCAAAGGTGACCCATCCACCAGTCTTCTCACGGATTTCTTGGAACATACACCTTTCTCCCGTCATGTGACGTGAGCAACCACTGTCCAAGTACCAGGACTGGGGTCTTTTTTGTGTTGCTAAGCAGATCTGCAACAGGTATTATCATATTCTTAGGTACCCAGATAGACTTGGGTCTTTTTGGGTTAGTTGGTGGTCTTCGTCCATGCATTTTGTTTTTATTCTTGTAAATTCATTTTGAAGAGGTGTGACCACTCTTTCCACAAATCTTATAGTAAGTTCTGGATGCATGCAATTTATTTTCTTTTTGCTTTCCATAGGAATGAAAAGCCTTGTGATGTTTGTTGGACCCTGATATTTTCTGAGATGCACTTTGTTTCTCAGAGTCGTAGCCTAGGCCAGATTTATCATGAGGTGATCTAGAGTACCTCAATATCAGGTCTAGCTTCTCTGATCCTCCAACAAGCTTAGATATGCTTTTGGTGAGATCAGATACCTCTTGTTTCAGTCTAGTTACCTCATGGGGTTCACTGGACTCAGAGGTGAGTTTGTCAGTTAGACTGACATTCTCAGCTTTAAGCTTATTATTCTCTTCAACAAGCTGCTTATTTAGTTTGTTGGACTCTTCCAAATCTTTCTTCACTTTTGAAAATTTTCTCTTAAGCATGATGTATTGATGATGCAATAGAGAAGAATCATTTAGCAGTTCATCATATGCTTCTTGAAGAGAGTCGGAAACAGATACCTCGTAATCTTCTGATTCAGCGTCCAATGAGCTTTTGACCATCAGACAGAGATTTGAGGTAGATGGCCTCCTTGGTCTGAACCGATGTTCCAAAGCGTCCAGTTTCTCCTTAGCTATTTGGAACCGCGAGACCATGTCCAGTCTTGGACGATCAAAGGCGTTGACAAGACACCAGTTAGCATGAGCATTTTGAGATCACCGTTTGATATCATCACTCGTCCAGTCTGCTTCATGTTTGGACGATGTTGATCTGTCCTCAAGGGTAATCGTTGGACGATAATCTCCGTTAGTGAAGACATTCCACAACTCATAGTCTTGAGCTTGGACGTATATTTGGAAAATTGATTTCCAACGAGGACAGTCTGTTCCCTTGAAGATGGGTGGAACATTCCATCCTCCTTCAGAGGTAGACTCCTGACTTCTTTCTCCGGGAACAACAAGTTGTTCATCTTCCGAAGAGTCTTCATCTTGTTTATTGGACCAAAGGCGTAAGTTAGCCTCTTCATTTATTTCTTCTTCTTCTTCTTCAGAAAAGTTCAAGTCCTCCCAAGTTGCCATGAAGTTCTTTTTCTTCTTTTTGAAGAACTTCTTCTTGTCCTTTAGTGTAGGGCAATTGGCTTTGAAGTGTCCTGGTTTGTTGCATTCAAAATAGACCAGCTGACTTTTATCTTTGGGTTCAGCATGATCCTTGAAGCTTTTCTTTTGGAATGTCCTCCTTTTCATTCCATTTTTCTTTCTCCACATATTCTGAATCTTTCTGGAGATAAAGGATAGCTCATCATCGTCTGATACATTATCATCAGACTGATCAGCTTCATCATTGGACTCATCAGCTTTTAAAGCTTTTGAGTTGTTGGACCTATGAGCTTTCAGGGCAATCCCTTTGTTCTTCTTTCCAGGATTGTCAAGATCAAGCTCCTGCTCATGAACTTGAAGCATCTCGACAAGATCATCCAGAGTCAAAGTAGAGAGATCTTTGGCCTGGGTGATTGCAGTGACAAGAGGTCTCCACTTCTTAGGCAGGCTCCTAAGAATCTTGGTGACATTCTCCTTGGTAGTGTAGACCTTTCCAAGGGATTTCAAATTGTTGATGATCGTCTGAAAGTGACCCATCATGTCTAGGATGTACTCTCCTTCAACCATGGTGAACATTTCATACTGGCCAACCAGCATGATGATTTTAGAGTCCTTCACCTTGGTTGTCCCTTCATGGAGATTAGACAAGGTGTACCATATTTGTTTGGCTGATTCATATTCGTGAATCTTCTGAAATTCGTCAGGGTTAAGGGCACACATTAAAGCATATCTTGCTTTATGATTCTGTTCCATTCTAGCCCGTTCAGCATCAGTCCAGTCGTCCTCTGCTTTGTCTGTCCTGTCAGAGTTGAGACAAACGTTAGGACTGTTTGTGATTCTAGCCTAGAGAGCTGAGTTTGTAGTGAGGATGAAACCTTTGAATCTCTCCTTCCAGTACAGGTAGTGAGTACCGTTGAAGAACGGCAGTCTGGTCATGGAAGTACCTTCCATAACTGGTTGACTCCCGCCTGGCATACCTGGTCCAGACATATCTGCAGTAGGATCTTTTCCTCTGCACGGCAAAGTGCTCAACCCAGAGGATGAGCTCTGATACCAATTGAAGAAACCTGTTTGAAACATAAGAAGGGGGTTGAATTGTGTTTCTGAAGATTTTAAATTCTTTTCGTAAGCAAATAATAATTTTCGCAAGGTTGGACGCTAAAATGATTAAAAGCAAAGAGAGCTCTTCCAAACACCAAGTTGGACGCTAACTTAGTTTGAATAAGATAAGAAAGCAGCGTAGGAAAAGGCAATTCAATCCCAGTTAGTTAGTTAGATAATAAACTAAATTAAGGGTAAGGGAGAGAAAAGAACACTGAGATATTATCCTGGTTTTCTCTTCACCAAAGAGCTACATCCAGTCCTCTCTACTTGAGAGCTTTATCCACTATAACAAAAACCCATTGTTACAAAGTATTCAGCACCTCTTCAGGCAGTATTCTTAACCTCATCAGGTTCTCTAAGTATTCTTTTACAGACAAGCCTCTTCAGGCTCAACAAACTAAGGTTTTGAAAAGAGTTTGTTCTGCTAACTCACTAAATGTGAGAATTCAAAACTAAAGCTTAGACTCTTAGAAACTCTACACAGAGAGTAATATGAAAATGAGGATCAGAGTAGCTTTGCTAGCTTGAGATTTTCTCTGTGACTTCTTGAGCAGATGTTTATTTATATCTCTTGAAAGATTTTGAATCGCTAAGTATTGCTTCACTTGTATTTTTGCTCAAGTTCGGTGACCATGCATCTTCAAGGGATGGAGGTATATATAGCCTCTTGTCTTTGAGCAGACTTCAGTTTTCAACGGATGGAAAAGGATCCGTTCTGATGAGCATTGAATGCATTTGATCCGTTGAGTCTGATAGCTTCTGAAGTTTCTGATCAGCAGGATAGACTATCATGATGATAGCTAAAAGTGGTGCTGACATATCCTCTGTGTAGAACGAAAGTTGCTTTTTGTTTTTCCAAAAGAAGAAGGTCAACTTCTTTCAGTGACAGAGACATTCTGGCTTACGCTTTACATTTGTACGAATATTACAAAGAATGTTCTGTCCCAAGGATATAAGCCTTTTACAAGGAATAATAAATTCAAATACTTTTACAAGATATTCGCGCTTGAAATATAAAAGCACTATTGGACTAGCTTTTACAAAAGTAACCTAAAGAGTCTTTGGACTCATGGTTCTATTTATTACCGTTCAGTCTGAGTAAGACATAACCACGTTCAAAGGTTGGACGAGATAAAGTCTTTGGACTTTGGATAGTCTTTGGACTCTGGATAGTCTTTGGACTCAATTAAGTTTTATCCTGCACACTTAATATAAAACGTTAGTCCATAAGAAATCTTTGTTCATCTTAAATTAGCTCTTTGTTAACATCAAAACTTAAGGGATTATTTGGACCATAACCATTTTGGTTCCAACAAATTCAACAAGCATCCCTCCTTTTCCTTCACCCGTTTTGTGGCCCTGGAAGCTCAAAACAGAGCTCTAGCATGTTGATTGAGGAATGGGCTCAGGTACTGGGCATGGTGAAGGATAAGATTTGGTCTTCAATCTTGGTATTTTACTTTTATCATCTCTATTTGTATCTATTAATTGTATTTAATCATATTATTATCATACACTAATATTTCCTCCATTTTGTTTTGTAATGTAGCTGACCTTTGATGTCCTGAATACTCCTGAATGTATGAAGAAATGGCTTTCTTATGCCATGAATCGGTGGACGGGGTTCAAGACCTATTTGGGCAATAAATACATTTTTGGGAAGAAAGACGACAAATCTCCACTTGAGACATACTATTTCATTGATCAGAAGATGTGGGATAGGTTTGTTACGAGCCGGCACGACCTTACCTTTCAGATTAATTGTAGTTATATTTTTTTTATAATAGGCCAATGTAATTTATTTAGTTGAATTGAGTACGTGCTATTTGTAACAGGAGAAAAGGGAAAAGGCCAAGTAAATCCAGAAAAAGAATATCTACCCCCACCATATGTCTTGTGGTGGGTATCGTCTAGTTCAGAAGAAGCCAAAAAAAAAGCAAGAAGAAGTCGAAGCCGATGGAGAAACAATTGTTAATCCTCCATCTCCACCCCAACGCCATGAATCATGGATGGAAGCCCGAAAGAAAAAATCGGAAGATTTTAGAGCTGAGCCCACACGCATTGTTGCCAAAAAGATTGTAAATAATTAATATTAAATTCTACTTGTAATTAATAAAATTAAGTAAATACTGTCTTACACATATTTTGTGAATTTCCCTCTTGTAGACATCGCTAGTGGAACAAAGCTCGCAAGGATCCTTCGTTCAACATGGACGTAGGGATATCCTGAACACTGCCCTAGATAAAGACGACCACACTAGCTTTGTAAAGGGTGTTGGAGGGCTAGTGGGCCTTCGTTAATTTCACAGACCACGAGTCCATATTGGAAGTCGTATCAGCAACGACGAGCAGGAGCTCATTAAGCAGCAGATTAAAAGAGAGATGTTTCCAGAGCTTATGGAATCATTCATAAAGGAGATGTCATCTAGGGGGCTTACTTTTTCTCAACAAAGCCCAATGAGCCAACCTTCTCAGTATGTGAGCATAGTGGGGAGCTGTACAAATGCACATAAGGCAATTGAGGCACCTTTATCCCAGGTATTTATAATAATCATTCAATTATTTATGTCTTCTTTATTTACAAATGACATGACTTAACTAATATTTTATCTTTGTTGTATTAGAACATTGATAAAAAGGCATGTCCGTCGAAAGCTGTGTCGAAACCAAGATTGAATGTAGCTCTTTTGGCCACATTTGCTGCAGATGGGCTAGATAAAGAGTTTGCTATTCCCTTGAAACACGGAGGCGCTTGTGACTTGCCAGGCTTTTTTTTTTTTTTCTCTGGGAATGATATAGGTGACATATGTCTGCTTGGTAATTGGCTAGCCAATACCGTTCTAAGTATATGGTGCATGTAAGTACATTTTGTCATGTATCTTAGGTTTTCAATATTATAATTTATTTCAATATCTTAGGTATCTTCATAGCTTATGTATTGAAAGAGGTAACCAGGGTGTATATGGATTCTTAGACCCAAGCGTAATTTGAGACGACCCTACTTATGTAGGATAATCCCATTAGCTTCAGACCATTTTCAATGCTCTGATACCACCCAAATGAGACATTCCCTAGTGTCTCATATAAACCTCTAACATGCCCTAAGATCAATTATTACATAAGTCAATTACATAACAATATGTCCTGTGTAATATAATGTACACACGTGACCCTCAGGACATTACATTAAAATCTGTCAAATTTAATTACTTTAAATCATCAGCTATGTGTTCAAAATCCAACACTTGTTCGATATCCAGAACTAATATTCATATATTATATATACATCATCATATCTTACATAAGTCAGATTCACAAGTCGAGTAAGAGTTATATAGGAACTTAGTTAATAATATACACATCAACTATCAAAATATACTTTACCATCTATATACAATCAAAAACAAAAGATCAGACTCGACTTTCCAGAGCTATTCAAAAGACGTCTAGTACCCTATATAGGTGACCGTGCAGCCACGAAAGTTGAGCTAAACATTCACATCATGGAAGGTGAAGCGGAGAGTTCCCATATGCATTCTCCAACCTACCATCTGTAATCCACAAAAGGAGGTAAGATAACCAACTTCCATGTAAAAAGGTGTAGATTTAACATTTTAGTCAAACAACATAAGTTAAGCATGAATTCTCATTAACCGTATAATTCAAATGTTCACTCAAATATTCATAGTAATACTGTAAAATATCATTATATCATCCATCACTGATCTTTCATAATATTGAGAATGCACAATGCATATGAAATGAGTATGCGCATGTACCAACTCGACTCCATGGAGCGACAACATCATCGGAGGAGCGATCAAGAGTACATGTTCCGTATCACTAGCCAAATAAGTGTTATCATATCCAATTGCGTGCCAAGGGCTCACCGGAACACTCTTCACTGATCTCGAGTAGTTTAGGGTCTGGTCGGGACATTACTGTGTTCGCATTGAATACCACAGCTCGGGGGAGCTACCACCCGGCCCCCTGTGGAGTATCACACCATAGTGTCCTCTAGGTCTCCACAACCTTCCCTATTGTACTCTCACCCGCACTTAGGGTGTGGCTCACTCCCTAACATCATGTCAATGTCAACGCCAAAATCATGCATGACCTCATCATAATACATTTCATATCAATTTGTTAGACCGTTATGTCATTCCATTGATGTTTGTCCTGGCATATCCTTCGCGATTGAAAATTCATACAAGAGTAATGCCTTTAATGTCTAACTTCTTCAACATGCTAGGTCATGATTGATTCAAGGCACATGTCTCATGCAACAATGCTTCATGACTAATGTCTTATCAACGTCACCAACCATCAAGATTATGCAATTATGGCCAAATAAAGATTTCTTCATTATCATGTAATCTCATGGTAAACGGTAAACCAAATACATACATTTATAGTCAACATAACATCTTCACATCTTCAACTAAAACAAATTGCTCCAAGTCTCAAGAACATTTAACTTAGGGTTTTGAAATCCTAATCATGGCAGAGATAGACATATAATCATATAATTCACATAGAGTACTTAGAGGACCATAGAAATCACATAGAGCACATAATCACCAAATATATCAATCAATCATCCATTCAATAATTGTCATCTAGCCTAGGGTGTAATCATATTCATCATCTGCATCTTCCTAACCATAATCAATAATAATCCGAAAATACCCAATAGCAAGAAATGGGGGTTTCCCCTAAAATGCTAACTCTACTCCAAGCCACATAGAAGAGTCATCTTCCTCCTCACCTTAGAGTAATGTAGTGATGTCCACAAGCTCCTAGTACCTTCCCACAGTCACAACCTCGTTCCTCTGACAGATAATCGTACACACTTTAGAGTACTTGAATCCGATCTTATCCTTTATCACAAATCACAACCCAAATTAGTGTAATCAAACAAAACACACCTAGTCCTTAAGAACTAGGGTTCGGCCCCTATATAGGAAATTATGGTAGAAGTGTTAAAATTTGACAAGCTCTTGGATTAATGATCCTTAAGCATAGAGAAAGCTAATGTAAGTCATTTGATTTAAGAATTTGAAGCAAAACTCAAGATTTCTCCACACATAGGTTTTGGCCCCCCTTCATCAAAATAGGATTGAAAAGGTTTTTGATTCAATCATTTGAATTCAAAGACATTTAAGTGTGATAGAACTCAAATCAACACTTCTTTAAGCAAAACTTTGAACAAAACTCCATGATTCACCAAGAAAGAAGGTTCGGCCATCTCTACCCTAAATGGGTTAGAGGGATTTTATGATTAAAAACTCTTAGATTAATGATAGAAGATCATGAATCTAGATCATGAAAATTGGTTTGGCATGAAAATGATTTTTCTACAAGTTTTCATGAATTTTGGAATTTCAAGAACAAACATGAACACTGAGTTTCAATGGATAGAATTGAAGATTTAGAGCTCAAAGAAGAGATCCCTACCTCTTAGATGATGGAGAGGATGAATCTAAGCAATTTTTCTTCACAAATTTCTTGGAGAATCCTTGAAAAGAATGAAGAGGAAATGGAGTTAGAAACTTGGAGATGCTTTGAATACTTGAAGTTTTGAAGTGGAGAACAAAAGGAGAAGGAGGAAAACGAAAATGGGAGAGGAAAAATGGAAGAGAGTGGTGTGAGATGTATATATATAGGAAGAAAAGGATAAGGATAGGATAAGGATAAAGGTTAGAATGGATATTTCATTTAAGGACCAAGTTGGAACTTCATCAAAAGTTGTAGTAAAACTTGAATTCTTAAACTTGAAGAATGATGAAGAGAAGAAAGAAAAGTGAGAGAGAAATGGAAGGATGAAATGGCGTGGAGAAGAAGAAAGAAAGGGCTAAGGTTGATATAAAAACACTTAAGGGTAAAATGGTCATTTCCTTTAGGGGCAAAATTGTCATTTTACACTAAGTCATCATGACTATCCATATGACTCACCCCTTGTCATCATTACTATGGTGATGAGTCACCATGTAATAATTACATGTGGATAAGGAATGGATAAGGATAAGGTGAGGTGGCTTTGAAAGCGACCTTATGCTTATCCGTTATCGGTTCCGTAATCCCGTACACAGATCGGGTTTCATCTGAGTTGTCATTGTTGAGTCTCCAAATGTCTGATGTGCATTTACCTTAGTTTTGATGAGATTAAAACAGTTATTCAATGATTTAATTGAACCCGTCTATGGTATTTAACTCGTCTACTTAGTGTGCAGATTAAAACATTAAGTGTCTATATGAACTGTTCACTTGTCTGAACTTAGATAAGTTCACCCGTCTGAACTAACTTAAGTTCACACGTCTGAACTAACTAAAGTTCACTCGTCTAAACTGAGATAAGTTCACTCGTCTGAACTAGCTAAGGTTCGCTCGTCTGAACTAAGAGAAGTTCACTCGTCTAATGAAGTCTTCAACCGCCTGATCAAAGGAAGACTCACCCGTCTAAAAGACTTTGCAACTGACGTCATCTCTTTGTTAAAGAGACAACACGTCTAATGAAGCTACTCATCCGTCTAGTGAATAACGTTAAAGAATATATTGGATGAAAGCTGTCTCGACTCTGATAAGGAACTTCAACAAAGTGCTTTGCCTGAACACAACTGCATCTTACACCAAAAGGGAAAGTCTTCCCTCTGCAAACAAAAAGCACGTATACAGACCTGCTGAGACCAAAGGTATATCAGAAGTCTGTATCACTCTGATGAGAGAGAACAAGCGAAGTTCCCTATGCTTTAATGGCTGATCAGAACGACTCTACTGCATTTATTGAAGATCTGCAAGAAGCCAAGCCTTCAGACTTTGTGTCTAACGCCTTTAAAATCTTGAAGCCTATTTAATGAAGAAGACTTCGAAGATTCAAGTAGAGAAGAAAACGATAAAAGCAATCAAGAGCAATTACTCTGTACATTTATATCTTCATTCTTTCATTATTTATTCTTCAATCATTTGAAGTTATTACGCAGTCTTTTAGAACTTCACATTTAATACACTCGTCTGAGTGCTTGTGAAAGACTTGCAAAGTGTAATCTTTTTACAACTTCTCTCAAACAAACCCGTCTGAGCCTGAAGAGGCTAAGTGTGCAAACAATACTTGTCTGGAGCCTGGAGAGGCTAGGTGTGAAAACAATACTCGTTTGGAGCCTGAAGAGGCTAGGTGTGAAATTAATACTTGTCTGTCCTGTAACCTAAATCAGTTATAGTGAGAAAACTTGGTGCTGCCAAGGACTGGACGTAGCCTCATTGTTAAGGGGTGAACCAGGATAAAACCTACTGAGTGATCTCTCTTTCCCTTAACTCTTTAGTTTGATTATTTGTCTTAACTATCATCTAACTAAAGGGGTTTATAATTGTGTTTATCAAACCTTTTTTTATCTTGCATGATTGTGTGTTTTCTGTAATTGACCTGTCTGTGTTTACTCATCTATCATAACCTGTCCATGCTTGCGAAAAAGTTTCTAAATTCCGCATAAATTTGTCAAACACCATTCAACGCCCCTTCTAGTGTTTGCATCTGTCTATTTCAGTTGGTATCAGAGCTCAGCCTCTGGGTTGAGCACCTAACAGTGTAGAGAAAAGATCCTGAAGAATAGACAATGTATTCTGGAGCAAGCTCAAGTCGGAACCCCCAACCTGAAGGAGGCTCTATGACCAGAACCTCCCTTGTTCAATGGTTCAAATTATAACTACTGGAAAGAATGGTTTCACTGGTTCATCTTGTCAACAAATTCTGATGTATGGGATGTCATGACTGATGGTCCTTACACTCCTCAAAATAATGATGGCTCAGACAAGCCTAAGGCTCAGTGGACACCTGCAGAAAAGACAAGATGGGATCTAAACTATAAAGCCAGATATGCTATAATCTGTGCTCTCAGTCCAGAAGAGTTTGAAAAGGTATGTGCTTGTGATTCGGCTAAAGAAATGTGGGACTCCTTATCTGTCACACATGAAGGAGAAGAGATAGAGGAGGAAGCCAATCTCTGTCTGATGGCCAATATAGATTTAGAACCTGAAACTGAGGTACATTCTGAACTTGAGGAATTGCATGATGCTTATGATGAGCTGGTAGAGGAATCCAAAGGCTTATCTAAGGCCTTCAAATCCCTCAAGAGAGATTATGTTAAACTCCTCAGTGAGCATAAACAAAAATCTCAAGAATGTGAGATGCTGACCAAAGAGAATAGCCAGCTGAGGACTGAAAAGTCTGATGAAGCTTCGATCTCAAGTGAAACATCACATTCTGAAGAAGTGGTCATACTTCAACAAAAAGTGAAGGAGCTCACTTATGATCTTGCTAGATTTGTTAAAGGCAGAGATAATCTGACAAAACTGCTAGGATGTTAGAGACACTCTCTTAACAAAGAAGGCATTGGATATGATCATCAAGCTGATCATAAAGTATCAACAAAATCTTCAACTGTCTATTTTGAACCCACTTCAGTTAGAATTAGACCCGTCTGTAACTTCTGTGGAAAGGCTGGACATGCTATGTCTAAGTGTTTTCACAAGAAGAAGAGGAAGTCTTCACAGACTCCTAGAACTAACAGAAAAGGACCCAGAAAAATATGGGTACCTAAAGATAAAATAATTTCTGTTGCAGACATCCTTAATAGGACAAAGCAGACGCCTCTGCTGGTACCTGGACAGTGGCTGCTCGCGACATATGACAGGAGAAAGGTCTATGTTCCAAGACCTTTAGTCTAAGAATGGTGGATTTGTTGCCTTTGGATGCAATCAAAAAGGAAGAGTAATTGGTGTTGGTACAATTAGTGTAAAGCCCCTCTTCCCTCTATCTCAAATGTGCTTATGGTTGAAGGACTAAGACACAATTTACTTAGCATAAGTCAATTATGTGATAATGGATTTGATGTCTCCTTCACTAAGAATGAATGCATAGTCAAAGACAAGAGTGACAAGACCCTCTTTTCAGCTAATAGACAGCAAAATCTTTATAAGATTGAGCTAACTGAAATATCATATCAAAGTGTAACCTGTCTGATGTCTAAAGAGGATGAAAGATGGTTATGGCATAAGAAACTAGGACATGCTAGTATGAAACTTATTTCGAAATTGAAAAAGGGTAACCTTGTGAGAGGATTGCCTGATATTAGTTTCAAGAAAGATGTTTTGTGTGATGCATGTCAGAGAGGTAAACAAGTAAAATCAAGTTTCAAATCAAAAAACCTTGTATCAGCCTCTAGACCTCTTCAACTGTTACACATGGATCTGTTTGGACTAGTTAGTGTTGCCAGTTTAGCTGGAAGGAAATATGGATTTGTCATTGTTGATGACTATTCTAGATTTACTTGGGTACTTTTCTTAACCCACAAGGATGAGTCTTTTAAGGCCTTCTCTGTATTCTGTAAGAAAGTACAAAATGAGCAAGGTTTCTGCATTTCTACCCTTAGAAGTGATCATGGAGGAGAATTTGAAAATGAGCAATTCAAACTGTTCTGTGAAGAGAATGGAATCTCTCACAACTTCTTTGCACCTACAACTCCACATCAAAATGGAGTGGTTGAGAGAAAGAACAGATCTCTGCAAGAGATGGCTAGATCAATGCTCAATGAAAATAATCTCCCTAAGTACTTCTGGGCTGAAGCAGTAAACACTGCATGTTATGTGCAAAATAGCATACCTATAAGGTCTATCCTAAAGAAGACTCCTTATGAATTGTGGATAGGTAGAAAACCCAACATATCTTATTTCCATGCATTTGGATGTGAATGCTTCATCCTAAATACCAAGGATCAACTTGGAAAGTCTGATTCCAAGGTAGACAAAGGTATCTTCATTGGATATTCTGAAGTGTCTAAGGCATATAGATTTTTTAACTCTAGAACCTCTGTTGTTGAGGAATCCATTCATGTAAAATTCAATAATAATCTAAAGATTGATAGGGAACTATCAGATCTAGAAGATGATCTTGCAGGACTTGATCTTACCCAGCAGACGAGTCAACAGCCAGACGTATCAAAAATTGAATATGCTGAGCAAACTGTCAGACAAGTGGAGCAGACGAGTCATCAGTCAAATCAACATCAAAATGATGATCTCAGAAGAGACTGGAAGTTCAAAGCTCATCATCCAGAAGATCTTTCATTGGAAGTCCCTCTGAAGGTGTTAGAACCAGATCTGTCTTAAGAGAGTCAAGCAATATGGCTTTTCTATCTGAAATTGAACCAAAGCATATTGAGGAAGCTCTTGAAGATGAAAGCTGGATTCTTGCTATGCAAGAGGAACTTAATCAGTTCAAAAGGAATGATGTCTGGAAACTTGTCTCCAAACCAACAGACAAGTCTGTTATTGGAACAAGATGGGTTTTCAGAAACAAGCTAGATGAAGATGGCAAAGTCGTCAGAAACAAAGCAAGGTTAGTAACTCAAGGCTACAACCAACAAGAAGGTATTGACTATACTGAGACTTTTGCACCTGTAGCTAGAATAGAAGCTATTCGCATACTCATGTCATATGCTACACAACATCAAATTACTTTATTTCAAATGGATGTAAAAAGTGCTTTTTTAAATGGAATAATTGAAGAAGAAGTTTATGTTAAACAACCTCCTGGTTTTGAGGATAATGAAAAACCAGATTATGTTTTCAAACTTAAAAAAGCTTTATATGGTTTAAAACAAGTGCCTAGAGCATGGTATGATAGACTTAGTTCTTTTCTTATGAATAATGGTTTTATAAGAGGAAAAGTTGATACAACTTTGTTTAAGAAATGCTCAAAAGATAACTTCATAGTAGTTCAAATATATGTTGACGAAATTATTTTTGGAGCTACTAATGAAAAATTGTGCAAAGAATTCTCTAAGTTGATGCAAGTAGAATTTGAAATGAGCATGATGAGAGAATTGAAGCTCTTCCTTGGACTGCAAATCAAGCAGACGTGTGATGGAATCTACATCCATCAACAAAAGTACATCAAGGAGATTCTAAAGAAGTACAAAATGGATAGCTCAAAGATCATGAAAACTCCAATGCAAACTAATGCTAATCTAAGCAAAGATGATGAAGGTAAAAAGGTAGACCAAACTGCCTACAGATGTATGATTTGATCTCTTCTTTATTTAACATCTACAAGACCTGATATTCAATTTAGTGTCTGTATGTGTGCTAGATTCCAATCTGATCCCAAAGAATCTCATCTTAAGGCTGTTAAAAGAATTTGTAGATATTTGCTTGGAACCACTAATCTTGGTTTAATGTATTTGAGAACACAAGATTACAGATTAGTTGGTTTTTGTGATGCTGACTTTGCTGGAGATAGAATTGAAAGGAAAAGCACCAGTGGAGGATGTCATTTCATTGGAGCAAACTTAGTCTCCTGGTCAAGCAAAAGACAGACGACTATTGCACTCTCAATTGCAGAAGCAGAATATGTCTCTGTTGCAAGTTGCTACTCACAGCTATTATGGGTAAAACATCAACTAGAAGATTACTCTATATTTGAGCATAATATACTTGTCTGGTGTGATAATTCTAGTGCTATTTGCTTAACCAAGAATCCCATACAACATTCTAAGGTAAGCACATAGAAATCAAACATCACTTCATAAGAGATTATGTTCAAAAAGGTATATTTGATGCTAAGTTTGTTAAAACTGAAAATCAATAGGCTGATATCTTTACAAAACCATTAGCTGAGGATAGGTTTAAGTTTATAAGAGACAACTTGAATATACATTGCTTTGCTGAATAACCTGTCTGATGAGTGTTTATGATATCCATCTATGTTTAACCGTCTGACTCTTTGAATCATACTCTTTATTTGAAATATTTTCTTTTAAATGGTTATTATCTTTAATGCCATTTCTTTCTGTGAGGTAAAATGTGTATATGGTTGTTTTTACTTTAAATCAATTTTTTTAAACCTCTATCTTTTTGTTGCTTTCATTTAAAATTACAACTGTCTTTGGTCTTTAAAAGGGAAAATGTTTTTCTTTTAAAAGGTATTTCGTTCTTACGTTTTCAAATCTTTTTCTCTTCGTTTTTAAAAACCATCAAAGAGGATGCATCTGCTCAGGGGGAGCAGTTGAAGAAGCCTTTAGGACAAACTTGCTTTTAACTCTTTTTGTTCTCTTTGTACCTTATTTGTAATTTTCTTTTTAAAATTACCTTGTACACAACCAATGATGGTTAAATACAAATTACCTCCTCTGTTTCTCTTTTTTGATTATTACAAAAGGGGGAGAAAGTTAAATGAAAAATGTTTTAATGTTACAACTATCAAAAAATGTTTTAATGTTACAACTGTCTGATATGAACAAATGTTTATCTAAATATAATGTATCTTTTCTTTTCTCTCTGTCTATATTCTATTGCTTTTGATAATGTCAAAAGGGGGAGAAAATACGAAGATAAGACTAAGATAAAAAGTTCAATGCTTATCTGTCTGAGTAAGTTGTAATAATGGAACAATGTTTTTAATATGTCTGATCATATACATGACTGCTTTATGTGAATTTTCTTAAGTTCATTAAATCATTTAACATGTTTTGTCATCATCAAAAAGGGGGAGATTGTTGAGTCTCCAAATGTCTGATGTGCATTTACCTTAGTTTTGATGAGATTAAAACAGTTATTCAATGATTTAATTGAACCCGTCTGTGGTATTTAACTCGTCTACTTAGTGTGCAGATTAAAATATTAAATGTTTATATGGACTGTTCACTCGTCTGAACTTAGATAAGTTCACCCGTCTGAACCAACTTAAGTTCACACGTCTGAACTAACTAAAGTTCCCTCGTCTGAACTAAGAGAAGTTCACTCGTCTAATGAAGTCTTCAACCGTCTGATCAAAGGAAGACTCACCCGTCTAAAAGACTTTGCAACTGACGTCATCTCTTTGTTAAAGAGACAACCCGTCTAATGAAGCTACTCATCCGTCTAGTGACCAAAGTTAAAGAATACATTGGATGAAAGTTGTCTCGACTCTGATAAGGAACTTCAACAAAGTGCTTTGCCTGAACACAACTGCATCTTACACCAAAAGGGAAAGTCTTCCCTCTGCAAACAAAAAGCACGTATACAGACCTGCTGAGACCAAAGTATATCAGAAGTCTGTATCACTCTGATGAGAGAGAACAAGCGAAGTTCCCTATGCTTTAATGGCTGATCAGAACGACTCTATTGCATTTATTGAAGATCTGCAAGAAGCTAAGCCTTCAGACTTTGCGTCTAACGGCTTTAAAATCTTGAAGCTTATTTAATGAAGAAGACTTCGAAGATTCAAGCATAGAAGAGAACGATAAAAGCAATCCAGAGCAATTACTCTGTACATTTATATCTTCATTCTTTCATTATTTATTCTTCAATCATTTGAAGTTATTACGCAGTCTTTTAAAACTTCACATTTAATACACTCGTCTGAGTGCTTGTGAAAGACTTGCAAAGTGTAATCTTTTTGCAACTTCTCTCAAACAAACCCGTCTGAGCCTGAAGAGGCTAAGTGTGCAAACAATACTTGTCTGGAGCCTGGAGAGGCTAGGTGTGAAAACAATACTCGTCTGGAGCCTGAAGAGGCTAGGTGTGAAAATAATACTTGTCTGTCCTGTAACCTAAATCAGTTATAGTGAGAAAACTTGGTGCTGCCAAGGACTGGACGTAGCCTCATTGTTAAGGGGTGAACCAGGATAAAACCTGCTGAGTGATCTCTCTTTCCCTTAACTCTTTAGTTTGATTATTTGTCTTAACTATCATCTAACTAAAGGGGTTTATAATTGCGTTTATCAAACCTTTTTTTATCTTGCATGATTATGTGTTTTCTGTGAAAACCTTCAGACTAGTTATCAGTCTGATTGACCTGTCTGTGTTTACTCGTCTATCATAACCCGTCTGTGCTTGCGAAAAAGTTTATAAATTCCGCATAAATTTGTCAAACACCATTCAACCCCCTTCTAATGTTTGCATCTGTCTATTTCAGTCATCCCAAACCTTAACCATAATTCTCTACCAATAATGTAGAATAAGAATATATCTGGGTTGTATTAAAGAGTGGACATACAAAGATAAAATCAAACACTGGACGAGAGACATGGTTCCTGAGTGTAATTAGTCCGTGGATGAGTCATCACCATGACTTATCACCATCATAATTATTCCACTATGACTCATCATCCCTAGTCATCCATGTCATGATTACTTTTATAAAGTAGTCATGATTACTTCTCCAAAATATCTTGATATTTACAACCTTGCCACTGTGACTAAGATAAGATCCATATACTTTATCGTTGTGAAAATTGGGATGTTACATAATTCAGGGAAATTACTGCACTAGTGGGGATGCGATGAAGACATACATCCTGAAGCTACTTGGTCAAACAAAGAAAAAGATTTATCTAGCACAATTACTTAGGAGTGGCCATTGGCAGTTGTTGATACTTCATCCTAGCCGGCATTGCGTCGTCTTCTTATGCTCGTTGCACTATGATCCAACATCTGAATTGAAGGATGCGATTGACATGTAAGCTTTAATTTAATTTGTTATACAAATCTCTTTTACTTTATTACATGAACATAGTTGACATGGTGATTTTTTTAATCATAGAGCTATATGGTTGCAAGTAGTATGGCTTGCGCAGATGGAAAAAGTAGGCCATCCAAGTCAAAAAGAAAGCATGAATGGATTATCCCACGCGTAAGTAGTTTATTAAGTAGTATCAATCAATTCTTATAAGCTTTACTTCAACTGTACAGTCCCATACATGCACAGCCTTAGGATCCATCTCATTCTTATGTGAATTCGATTCATTCATGTGTCCTTTTGACTTGAAGCCTGCCAGAGTCGCTCTTTGTTCATACCTCATGCACCGGGTATCATTACCTGCCCTTGTTAGCCTCAAGCGTCACTGGTGGGATGTGAGCGCGAGTGGCCCTGAAGGTGTTAGAGTGGACATTTTTATGTACTTTGTTTATGGTTGACCTTCTATGTACAGTTTATATATAGAGTACAGTAGCCCTATTGATGAGGCAGGTTATGTATTATATAGTTATGTTTTTATAATTGTTTTTATTACTGCGTATGCTTTACTCTCTGATGCATGTGCTTGTATGTTTTTCGATTTAATTTTTATCATTTTTAAAAAGCATGTTAATGTTTATAATCAGCTTAAGGCTTAGTTACTAGGTTTTTTAATGAGACAACGGGTTGTCTCGGACAAATTATGTGAGACGCATATATTTTGGTCATTGATAATAAAATTATAGTGACAAATTGTCGCTTATTCCCTTTTGTAAATAATATTAGTGGCAAATTATTTGTGAGGCATGTATTTTAGTTATTGATAATAAAATTATAGTGACGAATTGTCCTTTAGTTATTATTATGAATAATATTAGTGACGAATTATTGGTGACGCTTATATTTTGATCATTAATAATAAAATTATAGTGACGAATTATCGCCTAGTCACTATTATGAATAACATTAGTGACAAATTATTTGTAATGCATATATTTTGGTCAATGATAATAAAATTCCATCTACGAATTGTCGCTTAGTAACTATTATATATAATAATGGTGACAAAATATATAATTAGTGACATTTTATATTCGTCACTAAATTTTAGTGATCAGAGTAAAGATCACAGTTTTTGTAGTCTGATTCAACCCGCATCACACAATGAGTGTGGCAGAACATGATTGTTGCAAATTTAGTAATACAATTAATTGGGGGGTTGGGAAGGGGGAGCATGAATATGAGGTTAAATTTATGTCTGAACTTTGCTGTTGTTGCAGGGTTTTGAGCTATACTTTAGTTTTTGTTCTTCAGTCTATATGTTGACATATATGTTTAAACTTTTTTCCCTGTATTTCGGGTTCCAACATTGATTTTGTGGTCTGTGCTTAATTTTGCAGTTTTTTATGTAGTACTTATACTTTCTTATTTTGTAGGTTTTACACTGTAAAAACAAAATGTACTGTCACATCATTAAAAATAATTGGCTTATATAATAATGTATGATTGGTTGATAATATATAAAACTTTTCACTCTATTATCAAAACTTTTCACTCACAATACATCATATATATAATCAAACTAGAAAACATAAACCCAAACAACTTATTAAGTAGTTCTTGGTGTAATTTTAAATTGCAGTTCCAACCATAATTGCAATTGCATTAATTACCATTTTAAAAGTTATGGACAACTGCGAGAAAATATAACTATTAGAACGGTAACTACAATTATAGCATTCCAAGTAACAATCTGATGAAACAATCTCAAAGCCTCGTGCGGCTGTTTGTTCCGTAAGTAGCCCCCTATCGTAGCAATTCAAGTATAATATCTTTTTTTCCCATATCAAACAACAAATCTTAAATTTTTTTTAAAAAAAGTTAATTATAATGCCAAGAATAAGATCTAATTTATATTATATAAAAATAAACAATTAGTGATTATTAATTGATTTTAAAAAATTATTATTTTTTATAAATCCTTCTAAACTAAAATTTAAAATATTTGTAACAAGATAGGAATTGATGTTTAAAATTGTAATAACGAGTTATTTGTCACTACTAAGAAAAAATAAATAATAAATATAATTAATATTATTGATAAAAATAATTTTTTGCCGTTAACAATTTTTTAAGTTTTTAAAATGTCATACCAAAATAAGGACAATCTATTTATATCACTAACATAATAATATCAAATTTTTGTGACACATTTTTACAGATAGTAATGCCAAAACAATGACACGTAATTTTTACTATTGTAAGAAAAAAAAATATAGTAGAATATAAGTGAAAATTATAAGCTTTTAGAATTAATAATTTTATGAATATGAGATATTATAGTGAGGAAATACATGTCGTCACAAATATATTAATATTAAATATTTGAGACAATTATTATAAGAGTTTAATTGCTATGCATTGACAGTGTAAAACATTTTTATATAGACAACCAATTACCAATCATGATATGAATGACTTTTAAAGTAGTTAGAATAAAAGTCAAATTTTTTTTTACTAATGTGATAACTTATGATTGGATGTCTGTGTAAAAATACTTTACAATATTAGTGTATAACAATTAAACTCTTATTATAGACATAAATGTTTCAAATTATTAATTATGAATTATTTTTCACTAATAATCAAACATGAATAACAATTAATTCTTGCAATCGTCATTAATATAATATAATATAATATAATATTAATTTCAAGATTAATTTTTTTCACTGGTATTTTTCTTTTCTTTTTTTCTACTAATTTTTCTATTGGTGATCATCTTATAGTGAGAAACTAAAATTCATCACTATTATAAAATATTATTGATGAATTATTTTTTATGCATATATTTTGGTCACTAATAACATAAGTATACTAATGAATCGTCTCATAGTCATTATTATGGATAATATTAGTGATGAGTTATTTGCGAGACATGTATTTTGGTTATTGATGACAAAATTATAATGACGAATTGTCACTTAATCATTATTACAAATAATATTTAGTCATAAATAATTTATAATTATTGACAAATTTTATATTTGTCACTAAATAGATTTTTTTTTTACTCAATTTGTCACTAAATTTTAGGCACTAAAATTCAACTCGCATCACATAATGAGTGAGACTGAACATGATTGCTGCAAATTTAGTAATACAATTAGTTGGGGTGAGGGGAGAATGACCATGAGGTCAAATTTCTGCCTAAACTTTATTGATGTTGAGGGGTTACCGTCATCCAATCAGAAATTGAAACATAAGTTAAAATGTTTGGACTCTTATCCTAACTATCTTACAAGTCACTAATATCATGATTTCTGATTGGTTGACAATGTAAAAATTTTTACACTAACAATGCATAACAATTAAATATATATATATATATATATTGTAATAATTGTCGAGGGTATGAGGTTTTTACATTGTCATCGATCTAATAAAGTATTGCAACGTCAATAAAAATATTTGTCTCTTCACATTAAATATCTCAAAAGTTACACATATAAATAATTTATGATTGATTTGATAGTGTTAAAAATTTAAGATACATTAAAATTAAACTCATATAAATATATATGATCAAACTAGAAAACATATAAAACCCATAGTTGCTATTGCATTGCCATTTTAAAAATTATGGACAATCACAAGAAAATTTGACTAATACAACCATATTTATAATTATTTCATGGTATCTTCTAAATTGTTTTTTGGTAAAGCCTATGACCTATATGTGGACTTGGTGTTGTGGCCCTAATAGAGCCCCTCGGTGACTCCTTTGAGGAGGGAGTGGGAGATAGCTGATGACAATTAGTAGTTTAAATGAATCCTGTTATTCTCTTTGAATGTTTCCAAACTTTACATGTGTGCTTTGATTTGTTTCATAGTAATTTGTCTAAAATTCTAACTCATGGAAGTTAAATGCAAAACTTAGATGTTATTTGTTTTCCAATGGGACAAGACATGTTATATATACATGTCTTATCTTATTTTCATTACAAAACAACAATGCAGCAACACCTATATTTTGTACAAAAATTAATTCTACATGAACTAGAAACTCTTGAGTAACTATTTGAGCACAGGCCTAATTATCTCTTCATGGAACCGAATATATAAGTGTTTAAATTATGCGAAAAAATTGACATCGAATATCACACACGCTTGTGCCATGGATTAAGAGATTTTAGAACTATAACAGTCTGAAATGAGTATTATCATGCATATATAAGAAACTCATGAATGAGTTGAGATACTGTCTACAGTCTACGCCAAAAGTTGGCCGAACAAGTCTAAAATTATGTAAGTAAGCTTAATTTAAGTTACAGCCAAAACAAAAGCGAAACAAACCTTGATTGAAAAGACAAGCTGTGTGGTCCACTTGATGGGGCCAGAACAACACATTCAAACTGAAATAAAAAAAACACACAAGACAAACATAGATAGACATCACATCACGGAATGACATCCACACGCCACCCCTAAACTACAACTTCACTAATGTCCAGAGACAAAAAGCACAAGACAACAGAAGCAAAACAAGGAGACACTGAACACCTATCTTATGCGCGGCGAAACCATGCACGCAAATTACGGCTTTCTGCAGATCATCTCCATCAGATCCATTTCCTTCTTCATCTGTGTTTCCGGCACGAAGCTATCCATGTCCATTGCATCCTCATAGTCCAGTACTGTGCTATCATCCATAATAGTCGACCCACTTGCCATTTCATCCACATTGACCATCATTGGCACATAGCCACCATTTCTAGTGATGGTGGGCACATGGGGCTGCAGATTCAAACCAACTCCGTTGCAGCCTAGATCATTGCGATCCTCACTCCTTAAATTCATCTTGCTCATGGATTTCTTCAATTCTTTTCCAGCTTCAGCTGCTGTGACTTCCATGATGTAGTTCTGAAGCAGTGTTCCCTTAGACTTGGTGCGCTTGTTCTTCTGCCTCTTAGCATTCTGGCGCCGCTTGGTGGCGTTCCAATGGTTCTTGATGGTGTTCTCACTCCGGCCAGGCAATCTCCTTGCAATTTCTGCCCACTTGTTTCCAACTTGCTTATGAGCTTCAATAAGTACTTTGTCCTCCTCTTCGGTCCATGAGTCCTTCTGCATTGGTAGAAATTAAACAATGTGTTTGGATATATGAAATTACACTATGTATATGTATCATGTATGCTACAAATGAATGATGATTCCATCTCCATTCATAGATGCTTGCCTCCAAAAACAATGCATATGATATACATATATACATGCAATCATACTTCACATAATATAAGAAATGCTAGATTTGGTTTTTAATTATAAAATGAATCGAAGCATCCCTGCACCATTGGAGAGAATTGGGATCCGCCTTCATATACAATGAATGATAATTACTTGTGACATTTTTAAATACATATTTATAATAAAAAGAAATATGGATTAATACTATGCACATGAATGATGGACATGTGTACATATAATGGCGACTCTCTGAACATGAAAAACTGAATTCTTCCCTTATGAAGAGGATAATACGTGACATTATCATCTTCATAAGAAAAGCAAGATTAAATTAAAAAGAAAAGTATATTACCATCATTTTAAACATAAAAATATAATTCTAAAAGTTTTCCAATATGATTTAATAATTTTTGTTAAAAAATTCTAATTAAAATATTTTCATCCCGAATCTTAGTATTGTCGTTTTCGTAAGATTTCGCTTTTACCGTTAAAAGGCGACAAAGATTAATACCAACTGTATGAATCGGTGACGAACATATTTTAATCAATGAAAAAAGGCCGTTGACGAAATTAATTCATGGGAGTGGAGGAAACATGAGAATAAAATGAACATAATTTACTTGGTTCATGCAAATAGTACAAAGTTCATTAGTACCAAATAGTATTTTCCCTAATCAAGTAAAAATATGTCTCAAAAGAAAATAAATTTCAGTTATAATTTTTTCTTTATGGCTATAAACTTTTAAATTCATATACGTATGGTAATTTAATTGCATTTATACATTTAATTTAATACTTGCACACACATATATGATATTTTTATTTTATTTTTACATATATATTATATTAGTGAAAAAAATAAAATTTTATGTGTGAAATTTGAGACATGAATGAAATTGAACCATTAAATCTTATATAAAAAATGTTTCTATTAAAATTGTTGAAGGTTGTGCACGGAAAAAAAAGTTGCTTAATGTTCATATATATCACTAGGTGTATGAGAGAAAAACTTATAGGAATGGAAAGGGAAAAACCCTAATGTTTGGCCGGAGATGGTTGTGCCATCTCTCTCTGCACTGTTTCCCGACCCTGCCAGTCAGTAACTTGGCGATCTGAGACCATTTTTTAAGCCCAAAACGTCTCACCAATTGGATCAGAACCCTACAAAAACAGAAAAACCAAATTAATTAAATATTCATCACCGAGGAACAAATCAGACAAAACATTAACAAAGACGGGACAAATAAAAGGGAAAATTTCAGCAAACATCTCTTGAAACCGATCGAAGAGAATTTAATAAGAAAACCCAACTGAAAATATAAAATCATTAAAATAGAGAGAGAGAGAGAGAGAGAAATTCGGAATGATTTGTAATACCTGTCCTCATCTGGACTCCACTGGCCTTTGATTATGTTGAGGATCTTGTGCGGAATTTTGGTACTCTTCCTCTGCACCCTCTTCTTCTTTGGCTCCTTGATTTCACCAACAACAACAGCATTAGTTCCCCAGTGACCATTATTCCCAGGTCCAGTGATGCAGGAAAGCTCATCTTGGAGCCTAGGCTTCACTGTCACCGATCCATAAACAATTGGTGGTGGAAGAGAGGGACCAACCTGAGGCTGTGAACTCGCACCAAACTCAATTGGAACTTTCTGGGGAAAATCCCAGATGTTACCATTGTTAAGGTAGCCATGCATGGCCTCCATTTTGTTGTTGTTTGGTGCAAATGCCATTGGGTAGTAGGAGTTGCCAAGGTCTCTCAGGGACCCATTGGCGTATGGATCACCAGAAGAAGGGGTTGGAATCATAGAGAATGGGTTGGTGGAGGAGGAAGGACCCCCCATCACAAAACCAGGTACAGGTTGGTTAGACGCATTGAGGGGATGATGATGAAAATGGTGGAAATTGTCCAGATACATGAAGGTGTTGTTAATCGGTGGAGGTGGTACAAGAGTGGAGGTTTGTTGCAATGGAACCATGATGGGTATCTCTGACTTTATGCTGGGATTTTCTGGCAAAATCATGGAAAGGTATGGAAATTTGTCTTGGAAGCTTGGATCAAAATCCATGCAGGATTAGAGAGAGAAAAGCTCACTGTAGAGAGAAAGAGAGATGACAGAGATTTGTTGTGTACTAGGAATGGTAGTGTGTGAAGAGGTGGGGGGTCCAGGAGGTACTTATGGGCTCTAACATAAAAAATAAAATAAAATAAAAGAGAGAGAGTGAGATTCGTGTGACACGTGACCATTGATGTGTCAACATCCAACGGCTCAGATTCATTGTTTTTGTGACTGTTGAGCTTCCACTCTGGAGTAGCCTAAGGGAAAACATGTTCTATTTTATTTTTTCACTTCTTTTATTCTTTTAATTTGGTAATTATCCATATCACTTTTTGTGGTAATTTTTATAAGAAAAAGAAAAGGGAATGATAAGGTTGTTACAACGTTTTGTTTTTTGGGGAAGGTTTGGACAAATTAAGAACACATGAAGGACATGTGGTTGCTTCTGGATGATTAAGAAGTACAGAGAATCATACTTATTAGGACAATTAGGACAATTTTCATTGAATTTAGAGTCTGATATATTTATAAAATTAAAAAAAATAGTCACGCTTTATATTTGGTATGGGACGGGGAAATTGTCCTGTTTAGATTATTAAAACTTCTTTGTGTGCTTTGTCTTTCCATTTATGATAGGAGAATGTTAATGAGTGTCTTAAGAGCACCTATTAATATTTTAAAAGAAGTAAGTTTGTACGGAAAAATGATGTATTTATTATTTTAAGATGTTGTATATCTAGTTTTTCCATAAAAACATATTTTTTTTGATTCCTTAAAGAGTATCTTTAGGGCACTCGTTAGCACGACCCTTTAAGATATTATTTCCACACATATATACTTGCCATCATTTTTTAAATTTAAATTTTACAAAGATCCCAGTCAAACTGAAGGAATTGATTCATTATCCTTATGTGGTGTTTGATTCATGAAATATTTTATTTTCAGGTAAATTATATAATCGAAAATCTCATTCCCAGAAATATTTTCTTCCCTCCTTCACATATGAGAATAGAGTTTTTACTAATTTTATTCTCTAGTATCTTTTATATCCAAGAATTATTTTTTAAAACATGCACCAAACATTGAAACTTGTATTCTCATTTCCACATTTCTAAGAATATTAAAATATAACTTGTATTAAACATTACCTTAATTAGTAGCAGAAACAAAAAATACAATTCTATAAAGAAAATTCTGATTTTAGGAAACGTTTACCATAAGTTTTTATTAAAATAAACTTGTTTAGTAGATTACAGGAAAGAAATCTATGTTGTTTGTGACCAAATTAAATTTATCAAATTTGGAAAGAAAACCTCAACAATTAATATCATGCAAACATCAAGCATGTGAGTTAGAATTTCTATTTCCCGGATTGAAATCTGTTATAATAGGAAAATAATTTTTCTTCCCAACTTCATTATCACCTCATCATCATTGTTTAATCTTACATCTCCTAAGTTTTTTTTTTGGTATACTTCTCCTGAGTTTTTTTTTTTTTTTTTGGTAAAGTATACTTCTCCTGAATTCAAAGCGAAAAATAGCAATTTGCTTTTGATATTTTTTTAATAGACAAAATTGGCTTTCCACGGAAAAATAGGAGACTTTTTAAGAAAACAACAAATACTATGTGGTAAGAGAGAAGGTATCGGTCCATATAGGTCAAAATGGCCAACCCCCTCTGCAGCAATCCACCCAACAAGGTATATATGAACAAAGAGATCATAAATTGCATAGTAATCAATTCCAGGTTCTTCGTCTTAAAAGTGAGGGTAATTAAGTCAATTTAACAGTCAAGTTTGCAACCTTTTGACAATGCGGTTGAAACCTGGAAGCGCAGTTGTGAAGCCATGAGTGACTCATATCAGTCATATGTGCTGCACTGAGTGAAGGAAATAAAGAAAGCACTAAATTTTGTAACTGACTATTCAATTTTCACCATTACCTTTATTGGAAACAAATTTAATGGCTTCTCATTAAAAAATATAATTTAATAAAACCATTTTACCTTTAAAATAATTGTTGTAAAATGTTTTAAAATGAGATACAGCTACACTACACTACTCATCTGTATATACAACAAAAATAAAAATAAAAATAAAAATAATTCAGTGCCTTTTTTCCCTGGAAAAACAAAGAAGAAGGAAAAGATCTTTAATTAGTTGAAATTATATATATATAAAAAAAAAAGATAGATTAAGCCCTCTATATAATTAGGTAATCTTTAGGGACATAAAATTTGACATAATTTAATCGAATTTCTTAAAATTCAAAAATAGTTATTTGATAAATCAAAATATATAGGAGGGAACAACTCATTTTTTTGAAGATTTAATTTATATGTATTGTCAATGATTTTAAATTTGGGTCTGAATATGCAATTGGGTTTCCAACATTTTGCTTTTAGAAGTCTCTGATTTCGTATCTCGACCGCAATTGCGGTCACATTTTTCGCAACTGTCCACAATAACGAAAAATGCGATCATAACTGCAATTTAAAACCTTAATTATCAGTGTAAAGATATTTTTACACAATCAACCAATCATAAATTATCACATAATTAAAAATATTTGACTCTTATCTTAATTACCTTAAAAGTCACGAATGACATGATTTATAATTGATTGACAATATAAAAAACTTTACACTAATAATATATATCAATTAAACTATTTTTCTAAAAGTCAATAACAGGAGATCAACTTATTTTATTATTTAAGTAGGCGATATTACTTGTATTACTTGTAGGCGATATTACTATTAAAAAGCTGACATTTTTTATGGGATGAGTATAATATCTTGGCTTAGTTATCAAGCATTTACTGAATCCTAGTTAGGGGGGCCTTTTTTTTAAAGTTTAAAATTACATATATGGGAATCACATATCTAAAAATATTATTACTAGGAACGTCATCAATGAATATTTTGCAAAACATGTTTGATTAATAATAAAATTTCTCGGGAATGTTTTTTGAAATTATCGAATATAACTTAAAAGTTTATTTGTTTGATGATGTATATTAGGGGTGGGCATGGGTACGGGTCGACCCGCTAACCCGGTGTACCCAATCCAACCCAACCCACAAATGCTGGGTTGGTTCGGGTCATTGGGTTGGATTGGTTTCTAAATAAGTAGACCCATAGCTTATGGGTTGGGTGCTGGGTCCAAAGATTGTAAACCCACTCAACCCAACCCAACCCACATATTGAGAGGAATATTATAAGCCCAGCTACTGGAGCGTGGAGTGACTCTTCTATCTTGAATTTGATGACTCTTCTTTAATACTCAGTCGCCGAAATTGGAGTGACCATTTTTTGGTTACATGAGCAGAAATAGCTTGAAGACATGCAGAAATAGCTTGAAGACATAGTCAGTGAAATTGTTTAGGAATTGTTTGAAGACATTTTTTTTTATTTCACTTGTTTGTTTAATTTTGATGGATATTGTGTTCCAAATTGAAGTTGTATGCTTCATTTTGTATTTGGAAGTTCAAATTAATGCATTGGTAGTATTTTTCTTCCCTATTTTTCCCCTATTATTTGCTTTTGATAAAAACAAAATAATTTACTACCAAACCCGGTCACCCGACCCAAACCAACCCGTATGAGGTTGGGTTGGGTTGGTTTGGGTTACATGAAAATTTTCGAAGAAACCGATCCAACCCAACCCATATTTATTTGATTGGGTTGGGTCTTTAAATGTACCAAAACCCATCCAACCTGACCCATGCCCACCCCTAATGTATATTACTAGGAATACATATCATAATTATCAAAATATCCCTGCAATATATAATATTATTTAAATACTAATTTTTAATGTAAAAAAGTAATAATTATTTTTATTAATTAATATTAATTAAGCTTTTTGTGCCTATACTATATAATAAATAATTTATTTTTAATGATTTTTTTACACTTTAATGATTTTTTATAATTAATATTTGTTTACTTTTAAATATAAAAAGTAAAGTGATATTATTATTTTTATCAATACAAGTTTAATGGTGAGAAATGGTCCAAAGGATAAAAGACTCAAACACGAATGGCGGATATAGCATATATTTTGGATGGTTATTAAAAAGTTAAAAAATTAAAAATGAATAAATTAAAACATCAAAATTAGGGATTTGACTCCTCTAAAGTGAACGAAGCTCTAAAGTGAGAAAGTAAGGGGGCTATCCACCCTTAGATCATTTAATGGTTTGAGATCTCTATGTACTTAATTAAATCAATGGTGAATAACCCCTTATTCTCACTTTAGAGTTTCACTCACTTTAGAGGAGTCAAATCCTAAAACCAGATATGATGAAGTAGTGTCAAAGAGTGAGAACCGGAGTAGTTAGGAAGTGGGTATTTTTGGTAGTTTTATATTATAAGCTTTATTCCATAGTCATGGGAGTATAATTTTCTCAACCTCTATGGAAATGAGAGTATACTAAAAGATAGGAATATTTTGTTAGAACTCGTGGGAACATTTTTCCAAAAGCTCAAAACCAACATGAGAGTTTACATTCTCGCTTTAACATTCCCGGGAATATAATAGCTTAAATCAAACACCTCCTAATTTTATAATAAATAAATAATAATTAATTAATGTGTAATATCCTTTTTCGAGTATCACATTTCCGAACAATTATAAGACCGAAAATAATACTAATGAGGAAAATACGGGTTTTCTTCTTTTTTTTTTTTTTTCGTAATGATGAAATGAAATTTGTAAAATGAGTAATAATAAATAAATTTAGGTTTACCATACATTTCCAAGAGTCATAACATAGTTAAAGTACGGAAACAGTAAAGAGTGCATAATAAAGACATAGGTCCAAGCCTAATAGAAATTTAATACATAAGTAGATACTAACAGACACAGCTCCTCAAAAGATACGAATGACAACTGGACATAGCCTGGCCAAAGCAAAACAACATAGAGGAGTCTTGTTGAAGTCAAAGTGGTTATGATCCATAAATTTCTTAAGATTTTGATGTTAACAAAAGACAAAATTAAGTGATCAAAGATTTGTTATGGTTTATCTTAAGTGTGCAGATCATCTAAGTCCAAAGATTTATCGTTCGTCCAAACCCTCTATAATTATGTTCACTAAGCTCACGCTGGACTACGTATGCTTTTTATTTTATCTGAGTCCAAAGACTCATGCTTGTAAAAGTCTCTTGTATTCATTTCATAGTCCAATATAAAAGTCCATCAGAATTAAATAACTAGACTCTAAAATAACGCGAACGTGTATAAGTGCTAGTTTAAATATTAACCCAATATGTAAAAAAGGTAATATCCCTTAGGCAAACATTCTTTGTAATCTTCGTACTATCGAATGCATAGAAACCAGTCTGTTCCTGAAACAAGATTTGACTATCTCCAAAAGGAAAGAAAAAAGGCAACTTTCGGATACAAGAAAAAGATGCCAGTGCCATTCTAAGCTATCAACCTGATAGTCTACTCTGCTTTTAGATGCCCTCGTACAAGCTATCAAACTCAACGGAATAATGCATTTAATGATCATCAGAAGCAAAGTTAGACACTGTCACTCGAACTAACAAGCAACGCTTTCTATAGCGATCTAAAGCAAACAAAAATCTTACAAGCTTTCTCTGAGTTTACACACTTTCATATCACTCTCCGCATAGAGTTAATCTTTTAGAGTTCTGTTCTTAAGTTTCATACCCTCACATATAGTGAGTTAGTTGAACTTAAAATTCTTTTAAAACCAAATCTTGGTTGAGCCTTGAGAGGCTTGTCTGAAAAAGAATACTTGAGCTTGAAGAGGCTTGACTGTAAAAGAATACTTGGTGTTGCCTGAAGAGGTGTTGAACACTTGTAACAAGGATTTGTTATAGTGGAAAAAGCTCTCACGTAGAGGGGGACTGGACGTAGCTCTTGGGTTAAGAGTGAACCAGGATAAATTCTCCGTTTTAATCTTCTTTCCCTTATCTCCGTCTTTAGTTTGATTATAACTAACCCTTGGGATTGAATTGTTTTCTTAGAACATTTTTGTTTAAAAGTAAACAATCATAGTGAGCGTCCAATCTTTGTTTGTTCATGTTCTTGGTGTCTGTTAACCTTTTTGTGTCCAAACCTTTACGAAAATATATCTGCTTACGAAATTTTTTTTAACATCTTAAGAAACACAATTCAACCCCCTTCTTGTGTTTCAAACAGGTTCTTTCAAGTCCTCCTTCGAACTCAAGGTAGACGTTGAGCTGATTTGCCGTCAGGCCCATCTTCTCGAATAGAAACGGAAACATGAGCAAAGAAGAGATACAAATATGGGTGAGATTCTCATTCATCAACACAGCAAAACAGCAAAATAGTTGAAGTAAAAATGATACGACATGCAAGGTAACAACAAACCAATGATGCATATCATTCATCTCAATATCTCATCTTATTCAATCAACAGCATAAGACATATCAAGATAGGATAATAATGTATAACATGTAAATGTATCCGTCAACAGTCATGCAATGCAATGCGATGTACATGACTGAATGTCATATGCCACAAGGGTAAAACTCTGACCTCTACTCCATAGAGCTAACAAACGTCAGAGAGAGTGAATGAGAGGACATGTTCCGTGTACACCAGCCATGGGCTGATGCTATAACATTCGTAATGTGCATGTATCTAGCTTTTACGGAAAGACTCGACACCAAACATGAAAAGTACGACATCCAGTCGAGGATATCACTGTATTGCTCAAAGTCGCCACAACACAGGAGAGCTACCAACTAGTCACATGTGAGCCTTTCCAACCCTGATACCTCCAAGACTATTTAAAATGTCACCGTAAGGTTCACACCAGCATCAAAGTGTAAGCTCAACTCCTAGGCTCAAGGCCTTACTGACTCAAGCAATATAATGCCAATGCTTACCCAAAGCAGATGAGATAAAATAATGTCTATCCATCGGATAAACCTGAAGATTGTCTAAGGTTCTCTTCCGTAGGAACTATATACATTAATAATGTTTTAAAACTTTTACCCACCGGTTAAATCTCGTGATCCCTCCAGGATCGAGTCATCACCAGACTAAAACAGTAGAACGACTTCCTTGGATCTAAATCACCGGTCTGTCATCGAACTACTATTTCAACCTAAAATGTTTCATGTTTGCGTTGGTGTCTTTTGAATATATATATCAAATCCTAAGTGTTGTGAAGAAGGATTGAGAATCCTCTTAGATGAGTCTTTGATCCTTTCTAAGTTAAAGGTTCCTTGAGTTTCAAATAATGAAATGATTCTTGATTCACTTAAGTCTTATGAAGTCATTGATGAACTAAGTCATCAATGGTATAGTATATGGTCTTGTTCCACCATATCCTACACTTGATTATCTCTTTTCTTTTCCTCTAAGTTAATTACTTAACTTAGGTTTTTTGTGCGCAAAACTTTACGATTGAGTTGAAAAATCTTGATTTAAAGGCTTTGTAAACCAAAACCTTTCTAATTGAAAACTCATTTGATTTATAGAAACTTGATTACTTACTTGAAGTAAAGCGATTCAATTAATTTGAAAAGGGTTTCCTTTCTAAATTAGTGTAAAACCGTGATCTATGTTAGCGTAAAAGAAATAGAATTTCATTTAGTTTTCAAACTATGATTCAATTAAATCAAAACTTTATGATGAAGTTCTCATTATAATTTTAAAGGTTGAATATCAAATTGATTGGGTTTTGAAATGAATGTGACATCATATTAAACCTTAGGTACTTCACATTAATTCTACTTTCATGAAATTACTTTCACCATTTTATTTTTAAAACACTTATTTAATTGATTAAACTATGATTAAAGTAAAACACATTTTTACCCTAGTTAAAATACAAGGGGCCCGAAACCCTAGTTGATCTTTGGATCAAAACTACTTCTTGTTTGTTTTTGAAACACAAGTTACTACAACACGTATTAGCTTTCAAAAACATTAAAGTTCAAGAACAAGTTCATGTTCATCCTTTTCTTGATGTGATGGCCGAATCCTAATACTAACAAGGATGTGAAGATCTTGCTTCACCAACATGTTAAGTAATAGCTCAAAATACTCACAATAATATAATGAACAATAACCATACACCATTCAACCATAAACAAGCATAAAAATCCTAACTTGATCTAGAGATCAAAGTATGGTTTTCAACATACATGAAAACATTGTTCCAACCAAGCATATATCATCTCAAACACATAATAAGCATAGAAGCCTTATTACAAACACGTTCTCATAGAGAACTTCACCAACAAAGTAGTGAACCCAAACTACGGTTTCACCCACACCAACCATAAAACAACCATTTCATCTTCCATCAATTTTGATGTGATAAGGTTCACTCCCACATACCTTTAGTGAAGAGGTTTTAGTGAAAGAAAAGCTCCAAGCTCTTAAAGTACAAGGTGGCCGAACCTACAGGGGAAAGAAAGACCAGATTTTGAACTTGTTTTCATGAAAATGAAGAACTAGAAGATGATTACTCAAAGTAATAAGTAAGGAAATGAAAAGAAAAAGATTTAGAAGCTCACCAACACAAGAACAACTTGAAGGTTTGGATGATGTTCTTGAGGTTGAAGGACAAGCTTCTCCAAGTCAAGAAACTTCCTTCACCAAAGTTGATCCTTAGACCAAAACAAGGTGAAGTATGATCTTAGAAATGGAAAAGTAAATTTGGTTGGTATTTTATGGTGAAGAACTGAATGGATGAGTGAAGAGAGAGAAGAGAGGATTTTTCAAAAACTTAAGAAATGGTGTGTTTGATCTTTGGAAGAGTAAAATGAAAATGGTGGACTGTTTTAGAGATGTTATGGCCGAATGGCCTTGGAGTGGTTATGACCAAAATTTTGGTTAAATTTGATGGAAATTGTGTAAGAGAAATGAATGGCCAAGATGGATGCAAGTACACATGTGTTGCCTCCATAACAAAAGGTGATGAGATTAACCAAATCTAGGTAGTTTAGCTTTTTCTATAAAAGAAAAGTTGACAAAGTTGAAAGGTTGTCATGATTTTGACAAAAAGGTGACATCGTCTCGTGAAATGTGAAAAGCAGTCATAAACTTCTCCTGACTCTAGGCCGGAGTAACTTCCCGGGCCCGGGCCAAATTACTTCCCGGCCCAGCTGGCACGTTTCCCAAGGTAAAGCGGTTCCGATTAAAATAATAATATTTTTACCGATTTCAACTTAAAACAACATAACAGGCTCAAAACAATATCTTATGATCATTAAGCTCATAATTAAAATTCGAATATGAATTTCCATTTATTAACTATTTTTATGATTATTATTTATCAAATTGTGTTCTCAATCAAGTTATTCACATAAACAGTTAAAAAGACAGATATAAGATTTTTGGGATGTTACAATACTACCCTCCAAAAAGAAATTTCGTCCTCGAAATTTACCTTAGAAGAGATGCGGAAACTATTCCCTTATCCTATCCTCCAACTTCCAGGTGGGATCACCTGAAGTCTCATTCCAGATAACCTTGACCAAGGATATCTCCTCCTTCCTAGTTGCTTTACTCTTTTGTCTTCAATCTTCACAAACAGTGTTTCATAGGTTAGGTTATCCTTTAGTTGTACTGAATCAGGTTTTATGACATGACTAGGATACAGAATATATTTTCGCAATGGCGAAACATGACAAACACTACGAAGGTTGGATAGAAAAAGTGGTAAAGCTATTTGGTAAGCTACCGGACCTATCCGACGAAGAATTTGATAAGGTCTGATGAATTTCAGAGTGAGTTTTCTGGACTTAAGGACCTTACTAACCCCTGTCGTTGGAGCGACACTCAAAAACACATGATCACCTTTTTCGAACTCAAGGGGCCTACGTCTTTTATCCGCATAGCTTTTCTGTCGGCTCTAAGTTGTCCTCATCTATTCTTGAATCAGCTTCACCTTCTTAGTTGTTTGCTGCACTAGTTCAAGTCCTAATGAAGCACTTTCTGAGATGACCCGTCGTCCCATTAAAGAACCTAAGATATTAACTAACCTTAAATGGTATTATAAACATTAGCGTGCTTTATAGTCCAAACGAAGCGAAGCGGAAAGATACAAGTGGAAACGAAACTAAGCTAAAGTATGCAACATATCAGAGTACACAACTATAAAACATAAAGATATACATGCAGGAGTTGCCCCATCAGTAGGGCTACAGCAGTAATATATACACACAGAGTCTAACAAAAACCGACCATAACAAAAATACATCAAAAGATCAAAAACTCTCATACAAGCAACACTCACCATCCTCGCTCAAAATACATCAAAATGACCTCACATCGCACTCCTATGAAGACGCACTGGCGGAAATCCCGTCACCGACGACGGCGATATCCTGAACTACCTTGTTCTTCACCATAAATGCACCTATAGACCCGCAGGGGCACATACTCTAATGAGGAACTCACATCCTCCTTTGGTACAGAAATTCAAAGCCTCTCGAGGCTGGGTTTCATAGCTCGTCCACCGACATCAGGCTCGTAAGGAGTGCCATCCATCATCTCAGCTTCTGGTTCCTCCACAGGGTGATGACAACCAAATTAGTGGGGTTGCCTTATTGATGATCTTAGGTTGAATTATCAAGCACAATTGGTGAGACTTCCATAGAAACTTAAGAATACATGTATTGCTCAAATAAAGAAAGAAGAAAATCAGAAAATGGATGAAGATGAGGAAGGGGAGAGGCGCCACAAATCCAAGGGGATTTGATTAGCCTAGTGAAGATCGCCACAAAAGTCTTGGACTCTTGATAAGATCAAGGGGGTAGTTCAATCAAGAATCTTAGAGAGACAATACCTTCACAATCGAATTCAATCCAAAATCAACTTCTTAGTTGCTTTCCATTGATAGAACTCGAATTACATATAGGCTTTAGGGGCTGCATGAAGATGCAAGTTAAAAGTCACCATGAAGTGTCATAACACCTCACTAAAGCTAGTAACTATTCCACTAAGTTCCACTAAGTGGCTAATTAAAACAACTCTTCATCTTTCCTAGGAGTTACCTAAGCATGCAAGCCAAAAGTTGCCCTCCTAGAAGCTTACAAGCTCGAGCCACATCCTTGAAGTGGGCTTGGTCATCATACACAAGTAGTGTAGCCCATACTTCAAGATAACAAGGTGAAGTAACCAAAATTTGGGTCCACACATAGTCTTTTACACTTTATTCATCTAGAAATAAAAACTAGTAAATGGGCTTTCAAGAAGCTCACGCCCCTCATCATCATATGTCTTCAAGTTGGATAAGCCAAGTAACCAATTTGGGCTCTACTCCATCAAGACTTAAATTTGGGCTTGCTTCCATCAAGGTTGTCACCACTTGGTTTAAGACTTCTTGGGCTTTCTTGATCCTAGCTCTTGTCATAGGTCCACCAAGTCCTTGTAGTGCTCATTGGTCAAACTCCTTAGTGGGCTCACATCACAGGGACTTCCCACAAAATAACAGAAACACACAGAGAAAAGATAGGGAGATAAGAAACATGCATCATCAAACATGGGAGAAGGACGATAGTATAACATATATACATGTAGCACACAACACATAGAAAACATACAACACTCAAACAACCATCTCTCGAGTCATACGTCACATCCATCTCAAAATTTATTCTCTCAGATCAAACTTCTATGAGGGATATTAATCCCTATATGCATGTCGGCCGTTTTTATCACGTCTCCAGTTGGACATCCCCGTCGGTATCAATGAATCACGTTGTAACACCTCGATTTTTACTATTCATCAATTACGGTAAAGATATATATCTTTTATATTTTATCCGAGACCTAGAAAATGATTTTGGATAAACCAAAGTCATATTCCTACTCTACGTTATCTTAGGGAGTTACGGTTAAATTTTGGGTTGAAAATTCAGACGGAACCCGGACTACGTTTTCACTGACAGTACGATTTTACTGATCAGAAAACCTAAGTTTGACTCGTGAACGAAATAGATAGGTTTTAAATCGAATTTCCAACAACTTTGGTAATTTTGAAATTTTTCACCAAAAGGTGAAATAATATAAGTTATACGGGCGGAATCTTAAATCGCGTAATTAACGAAGCTAAATACGGATTTTTCGGGATCTGCTAACGGATAAACTTGAAGTCACATAAGGTCACATCACCTAGGAAGGCGTGCCAGTGACTCACCACTGTCATGATGACAATGAAAATGTATGAATGCGTTCACATTGAGAAAAGACCAAAATACCCTTGGCTTTTCACAAAATAACAATTTTGTACCTATAGGAAATGTCCACTTTGCCCTTAAGTGAACAATTTTTGGACCTCCTTGTGCCCTCTATTCTTCACTTCCTGCGTGATGGACTGTTATCTGGCTTTATGATGATAACTGTACTGGTGAAATTACTGTTGTAATGTTATTATGATTTTAGTGGTTGAGTGTTGATGAGAGTATGGTGAGTGATGATATTGTTCGGGTTGATACCGTTGTGGTCCCGCCCATGGAGCTGTGGCTCATAGACGCAGGGTGTCGTTATGTTGATGATGATGCCGATGATGATGTTGATGTGATGTGTCGTGATCATGGTCATGGTCGAGTGCGTAGGCGTGAGGTACCAGTATCAACCTGTGATGGATGTGTCTTGCATAGCATATCATTTCATACCACAACATTTTTGTCCCAAAGGGGGATGTCCAATTGGGGACGTGTTACTTTAAATCCCTAGGCGGGATGTCCAATGGGGGACGTGACGTGACGTGATGTGATGTGATGTTATCCCGACGGGGATGCCCAACTGGGGACGTGATGTATTGGCCGACATGCATATAGGGAAGTCAGCATATACATAGGGACTAGTATCCCTCTTATAGGCTTATATGAGAGAATGATGTTTGAGATGATTGTACTGTATGATTTAAGAGATGGGTGATGTTGTGTTGTATATGTTATTTGTGTCGTGTGATGCATGTATATATGCTGTACGGATGCCCCTCTCCCATATTTGATGATATGTGTTCTGTATGGGAAGATCCCGAGGAGGAACCAGTTACTGAGGAGCTGGACGATATCCCTTACGAGCCTGACGCAGGAGGACGCGCCACGGACCGTAGTCTCGAGAGGTTGGGCAATGATCGTGGTTAGCCGGAGAATTTTCTTTCGGCCTATTTTCATACTTTAATTTTGGTTGGTACTAATATACTCTGTATGTATTACTTTAACACTGTAGCCCTACTGATGGGGCAAGCGATGTATGTAATATATTTCTTTATATTTTAAAGCTGTGTACTCTGAGGTTTTGCGTGTCGTAAATTGTTTTGCTTCTGCGCTCAATTTTTCGCTTCGCTTAATATTAATATGGCGCACTAACGATTATAATGCGATTAAGGTTAGTTTAATATCTTAGGTTCTCCAATAGGACGGCGGGTCGTCTCAAGCCACAGCTCCACGGTCAGAAAACTAGCTACTCGCTTGAGCGTGGAGCGCTGATTGCCATGTCTCTGCCACCCGTCGCATGCGCGCTATGATATGATCATGGGAGCATAAATCCCAAGCTTGGAGGGCATCCAAGGACCAATGACCCGATCAAGGCAAAGGAAGGTCCAAGAGGCATTACAAAGAGTTGTGATCAACCAGTTGACTTTGAAGCATCAAGTTGAGGAGGAATCCATTTGTAACCTCCTACTAGTAGAAGTCAAGATTACTTAGTTTTTAAGACTTGTAATAAAAGTGTTATTCCAAATAAGCACTTTTAGGATAGCATAGCTTGGGCTTTGGAAGCATTGGGCCAACTAGGCCCATAGAACAAGGCCAATTCAGCCATTATGAGGAGATTAGCCTATGGAGCTTCATTTCATGAAGCTAGATGAGACTCTCATGTATATAAGGAACTCATGTACTACAATTTCCAATTGTGAACACCCAATTTTGTCCGAGTTAATTAATCTTTTGATTAGGTGATCAGAAAAAGAAGGAAAAAATTGAGTAAAGCTTTGGCCCATAATCCCTTTTTGTTAGCCCACTTAGAAGCTCATTTTCTTGTTTAAAAAAAAAAACAAAACAAAAAAAACAAAAAAAAAAAACGAAAATAATAATAAAAGAATTAATGACAAAATTCAACTCAAAGTGGGGAAGGGAGTCACGTAGGCTTCATTTCTGGAAGTCCTCTCCCTTTTGTTTTTCTCCTCTTTTTTGTTTTCTTTTACTTTATTTCTTTTTTCCCCTAAGCAGTACCAGCAGTGGCAATGGTACACTGCTCTCCTCCATACTGCACCCCCAAGCACAGAGGGATAAAGCTGTTGTGCTCCTTCTTGAGGCACCCATCTCCTGCAACAAGCTAATAGCAAATTTTGGCATCATTCTCCTATCATTTTGCCTATAAATTCAACATCTCACAGGGAGCAAGTTTTTTTCACGTTTCAGAGAGAAGAGAAAGAATTTGGGAAAAACGCAGGCAATTGAAACATCAAAATACATCACAATTTTTTTTCTCACAACCGTGAACCTACCGGAGCACCACCGCGAACCACCAGAGCCAAACTGCAGGGACTCCCCACCTTTGCCACTGTTCCAGACCAGTCTCCACCGCCCCTACTCACCGCACCATCGCTCGAGCCCAGCACCGTCGCCCACCGCATCACCTCCATTAACTAGCGTTGCCGTCCCACTCCGTCAACCTCCGAACCAGAGTTGCCGTTCCCAGCCGCACGACCCGCTCACCTTTGCAGCACCTGAACCCGTGAGCTGTCCTTTCAGATGCAAAGAGCGCCGCTCGAGCCCAGCACCGCCGCCCACCGCGTCACCTCCGGACCACGCCGCCGTCCAGCCGCTCGAGACCACCGCAGCTCCAGATCCGAGACCCCTTTGTCTCACTCACCACGAGCAGCCACTCCACCGAGATCGCCCCGATTTGCACCGTCGCCCGCGCCCACCGAGTCGCACCGCCGCCGCCATGCCCCTGTACGACGAGCCCCTCTCCTCTGGTCTCTTTCTCTCTCTCGCGGGGGGTAATGGGGGAAGGCAAAAGCCTTCCCTTGCTCTCAGTTTAATCCTTTTTTCTTTTTATTTCTTCTCATTTTTTTTTTGTTCTTTATATTTAGGCTTTGGGCTGTGTTTTGGTTTAGGGGTATTTGGTCTTGGGCTTATGAAGTTGCTGTGGTAGAGTCCAATTCTTCTTCTTTTGGGTTGAGATTTCCAGCAAAAGAAAAAAATCAAATAAAATATATAACATGAACACAAACTTTTTCAGTTACTTGTTTTAAATCAAAATCCCTTCTAAAAACTAAAATAAAAATATCCTTCCAAAAAAAATTAAAATCAACCAACCAATCAAAATTTTTCTATTAAGAACTACGTGGCTTTGAGTTTCCCATCGCACCGGGGAATACGTAGGAGCAGAATAATCATTCTGTCAAGCCAAAATTTTATTTTCTTCCTTTTGTGTTTATTTCCTTTTTGTTTAGTTTTAAAAATGGGGTAAAATAATATTTTCAAATGTTATTAAATATTTTGCATAATTAACTTGAGGTACCATTCTTAAAACGGGCGATGTGGGGTGCTAACACCTTCCCTACTCGTAATCGACTCCCGAACTCAAGTCTCTCCTTTTCAAAAAAGACCAGTTTTGCCTTAAATAATTGGGTTTTCCAGTGTTTTCCCAAATAAAAATATTGGTGGCGACTCCTCTGTTTTTTACCTTTCTTCGCGGCGCCCGGACGGAACGGTTGCGACAGCTGGCGACTCCACTGCGAACCTTTGAAAGTCAGGCCTATCGTAGTTAGTTGTGCAAATATTTAATAACTTTTATTTATTCGCTTTACTTTTTTTTGTTGCTTGTATATAGTTTTTTTTCTTCTCCTAAAAACGTTTGTATTCTTGCAACCCTAGGCTAAAGGTCTTTTTCATGCTAACCCTAGGGTAGATGACATCTCTTTTGTATGTGTGGCTCTCTTTTGCCAAGTAGGTTGTTAGTTTTAGTGTTGTACAGGCTTGTATGCTTCTAGCACACACTGCACTGTCACTTACCTCACACTATAGGGCTCTATACCCGAGTTTTGGAATGCCATAGGATTAGAAGGGGTTTCAGTGGTCTTATTGTGATGCTTTCGCATCCCTGACAGTCACTGACTCTCCCGCTCAGATTGCTACCGGTACATGGACTGCCATATTGTGACTTATTTGTCCCTGTGGTGAGGTTCATGGATCCGGGTCCTTATCTTTTTAGATAAGGGTAATCTGGGGGCCTTTTTTAGGAGTCTAGATCGGCCCAAGAGTTGTGCATCTAAATTGCCAATAGAAGCCATCTAAATTAGGGTTTTGACTTCAGAAATCCTAACCATAGGATACAACCCAACTTAGGACAAAGGGAGCATGTTTCTTCTTTACTCTTCTCCTTCATGTATTTACAATAAAGAAAAATCTAAAAAAGGTTCCCATTTTTTTTTTTTTTTAAAAAGGCATTCATCTCTTGTATTCATGAAAAAATTTCATCTCATGCATTCATAAAAAGAATCATTCATCTCATGCATTTATAAAAAATTTCATCTCATGCATTCATAAAAAAAAAAAAAAATCAATCATTTCATGCATTTATATTTTGAAAAAAAAATTTCATGCATCAATACCTCCTTGGGTCAAGATATGTAAAAAATCACTCATCACAGGCATCATAAAAAAAAAGCATTCATCTTATGCGTTTTTTAAAAAAAAAAAACATTTCTCTCAAGCATTCATAAAAAGTGAAAAAAGGAAAAAATAAGGAACTTATCTCATGCATTGCCTTCTTGGTGTGTAAAAAAAAAAATCATTTCCTTCATGCATCTTATGCATTAAAAACTTTTGGGGTCAAATTTGTTTTCCATGCATATCATGCATTAGTACATTTTTAAGTCAAGAAAAATCATTTTTCACACATCTCCTATACTCATTTCTTTTTAAGTTGAAAAACTTTTTTGCATGTCATACATTCATAATTTTTCTAAAAGTATAGGAAAACTCATTTAACTCATGCATTGAATTTATGAGATGAAAATAGAAAAAATTAAGCATCTCATACATTAATAAATATTTGGGTCAATATAAAACATGAAAAACTTCATGCATCTCATGCATTAATTTCATCAACCTCTTGAATAAAAATAAAAGAACGAAATTTTTGTTCATCTCTTTTTCCATGCATCTATTCAACTAAGAAAAGCATAAAAAATCATTTTCACGCATCTCATGCATTAAAAACTTTTTGGGTCAATAAAAAAGTCTTTTCATGCATATTCATAAAACATAATCAATCATCTCAAGAATTAAAAAAAAAGGCTCATCCCTTGCATTGACATTTTGGTAATAAAAAAGAAAGGAAACCCTTTTCTTTTGCATCTCTTTAGTTAAAGAATAAAATAAAATAAAGAATTCATTTCATGCATGTCATGCATTGTGCTTTCTGTGCTCCTTTCTTGGGGAGAATTAAGCCCTTGTGCTTTCATTGAAAACGAATCGAACCCTAAGATTAAGAGGTGAGACTAGTAACGAGACTCTTTCAAGCAGCAGAAAGAAATGTGGGTCACAACCCTGTACCCAATCATGGAGGTTCATGCGTCAATGCCAAAAATGAGCTTCCAGAGGCAATTCAAGAAGTCAGGTAGCCCATGTCAAAACTCCTATGGGGTGATTTTTGGAGAGCTATGCACATTCGGGTGGGCACAGGCTCGGATTGAGGGTGAAGGTGGTCATAATCATGAGTGTACTGAAGTCAATCGTGAAGATATGATGTGCAATGTCTTTATTCCCAGGATGATCAGCCACAGACTTCCAGCAAAACCAATATTGTTACCAGCATCTCGGGAATCAATGGAATGGCTCAAAGCGGTCATGTTTTACTCTAGATGATCTGCAAAAAGAGCAAACAGAAAATGAAGTGTATATCCACCCTACGGAGTAAGCACGGTGTGACCTCAATGTCACCTTTAGATTTCGCATTAGGGTAATGGGTCACTTCATTGGGAATTGTGAAGGTTTCAAGACCACTGTGAGAAGAATGGTAGCCAATGGACTATTGAGAGCTCAAGAATATCTTGTCATCACAAGAGATTCACATATTCTAGCAGTTGAGAATGAGCAATACTCTGCGGTCCTCCTGCTTTGGGGATTTTTGAGCAAGCAAGGCCAGATTTTGTTTATCGTTAATTCACCATGAAGAGATGGTTACATTGTAATAACCCAAAGTCTATCAATCGTTTGATTATTGAACTATGCTCACTCTCTTGAAGCATCAATGTCATGGATTTGCATGCACTTTTCTCATCTATTCCAACGCCTTCATCCACATCATATTGTCATATAACGGTGTTTCTCCCATCATTTCTCTTCTCTTCTTCTTTTCTTCTCCAAATACCTTCCTTGGAATGGTTCATAGGGCTCACGGTCTTGGAAATCCTTTGTGGAAATTAATGAAGCACACATGTGCAAGTGCCCTTTGCCAAAAAGAAAAGTGAAAAAAGAATAAAGAAACAAAAAGAACAAAGAAGGAACAAAAAATAAAAAGGGAGCAAATGAATAATCACTGAGTGTACACCATCTTTTTGTCTCTAAAATAAGTTTTAAGCAGTTATGATTTGAAATGAAGTTTGTCCATTTTTCTCTATCCTCCAAAAAGTATTGTCATTGTCCCTTGTAACCCCTTTTTGAGCGTAAAAAATTCTCTTAAAGAAAAAACCTCAGACAAGAATCACCCCTAAACAAGGGGGATGCACGAGAGAAAAAGGGAAAAAGGGAAAAAGGAAAAGGAAAAGGAAAAGAAAAAGAAGAATAAGGGTGGAAAGGACAGTTGACAAAGCAAAAAAGGGGAAAGAAAGAAAAAAGAAAAACAAGCGAAAAGCAAGTGTTCTCGGAAATGTAGAGGTCATTTGATCAAGTCCACTTTCATCGGAAAAGGGACATGGATCCTTGATCCTATTCAACCCTAAAACACTTGTTTGAGCCTTATATCTTTCCTTTCATGACCCTCAGCTTTTGCCACATTACAAGCCTAGAAAGGTCCATTCTGATCAATGAATGATTATTGTTTTTATCAACCTTAATTTTGAGACAAAAGGTTTGTGCTCTACTGAGTTTTTAATTAATTGCTCCTAAAAAAAAAGAAACAAAAATAAAAAAGCCCGTTAGACCGAAAATCCGCAAAGGCGGTCTAAGCAAAAGTTAGGGCAAGATCGGCGTGGCATGCACTGGGACAAGAATTTGCTAAGACATTCCCATTCTTGGGATTCATTCTCAGATGCCCTAACTGGGGCAACATCGTTCTCAAGATTTCATTCTCAGATGCCCTACACTAGGATAACTCGATTCTCAACTTTTCCATATCGAGTGCCCTACACCAGGGCAGTTTCATTCTCAGAAGCCCTACATTGGGGCAACTCCATTCTCAAGGAGGCCTACACCGGGCAATTTCATTTTCGGATGCCTTACACTGGGGCAGCTCCATTCTCATGTTCCATCATCAGATGTCTGACAGTGGGGCAGCTCTATTCCTAAAGGTCTAACAGTGGGGCAAGTCAATTCTCAAAGATTCTACTAAGGGGAAATTCCATTCTCAAGTGGCATATATCGGGTCAATTACATTTCCAAATGCCCCACACTAAGGCAGATTTTGGTAAACCATTGCCGTGACATCCAAGACCAAATCAATCTAAACTAGGGAAATACGCCTTTGACCTTCATGTCATGTCGTGTGAGTTTTGCCTTGTTTCTATCCTCTGTAAAAATCATTTGAGTTGTCAAACTTCCAACAAAATCAGGAAGTTGTCTGCCAGTACTATCCTTTCCTGTCATACTTTTGAGTCCATGCATGTTTATTACTTGATGCTTCAGGTGAGGTAAACATGAATTCAACAATACAATTTAACCGTCTAATGGTAATTCTCTAATGAACAACTCTGGTTAGAAGAATTATGAGTACAAGGAGGAAAGTGACATACTCAAATGGCAATTTAAGCAAGAGCGTTGATCCTCACAAAAAATCTTCCATTTACCAAAAAAAAAAAAAAAAAGAAAAACAAAAGAAGAAAAAAGCAAAAAAATGGCTTGCTAGGTTGAAAACCTGAAAAGGCAATCTAGGCAAAAGTCAGAGCAACCCGATAAGTTGAAAACTCGAAAGGAGCGGCCTACGCAAAAGTTAGGTCAAACAAAGTTCAAGGAAGTCTCCTCAAGCAAACAAAACTGGGGCAGTTTAAGAGAGTGGGTCATGAAATGTTCCCCAGACTGGGGCAATTCATATCCTTGAAAGATGATTAAGGTGATATTCGAGATCATATGCATAAGAGACTAGCAAGAATAACCTCAAGAGTATCGCCTGCAGAAATGTGAACTCTACTCCGTCATCTTTTGTTGAGAATATCTCAATTGCGAATCTCATAGTGGATTCCTCTTAGGATTTCAAAAGATCACAGGAGCATAATGGTCTCTTGACCAAGAGCGCTCTCATCCATTATGATAAGCACCATGAAAGAAGCACCTCTTGCAAGAAGCAAGACATCAATAGAACAAGCAAGTGATAAATCAGATCAACGAGCTTCGTTCTTCATCCCCATATCTGGTTGCGGTAAAAGCTTTAGGGGTCAAGAACAAAAGAGTGGTTTGCAAAGGCCAGGGTTTTCTCCTCAATGACAGAAAGCATATCTTGCATCATGCAATTAGGGTTTCATAAAAAACATCTCTCGCATCATTTGAAGCACTGGTAGAATAAACATCTTGCATCATAAAAAGCATTTCTTGCACCATGCATTGAAAAAATAATAAAAATAAACATAATCCAGGTTTCCATCAATCATAGAAAAATCTCTTGCATCATGCATAAAAAAAAAAAAAAAAAAAAACACACACACAATCAAAGTTTTCATCAAAAGCATCTTTTGCATCACGCATTTTCATCAATCAAAGAAAGCATCTCACGCATCATGCAATTAGGGTTTCATCAAAAACACCTCTCGCATCATTTGAAGCACTGGCAGAATAAACATCTTGCATCATAAAAAGCATTTTTGGCACCATGCATTGAAAAAAATAATAAAAATAAACATAATCAAGGTTTTCATCAATCATAGAAAAATCTCTTGCATCATGCATGAAGAAAAAAAAATTATAATCAAGGTTTTCATCAAAAGCATCTTTTGCACCATGCATAAAAAAAAAATTTTAAATTAATCAAGGTCTTCATCAGAAACATCTCTTACATCATACATTGTCTCATCATTTCATGCATTTATAGAATCAGGGTTGGCATCTCATCTCTTGCATCATGCATTGAAAAAAAAGATAGGATTTTCATCAACCGTAGAAAAAATTCTCTTGCATCATGCATAAAAGCATAATCAGGGTTTTCATCAATGGGATCTCGTGCACCACACATCAAAAAGCTTCTCTTGCATCATGCATAAAAAATAATAAGGGTCTTCATCAAAAGCACATCTTGCACCATGCATAAAAATAATCTCATCTCTTGCATCATACATTGTCTCATCATCTCATGCATCGACAAGATTGACATCTTTGCATTGCATTTATTCAGCTTTAACGGGTACGTGCCCATAAGCTGTGTTTTGCTAGCTTTAGTAGGCACAAGGCCTCATAAGATTTCCTTTGTGTTTGTTCGGCTTTAGCGGGCACAGGGTCCCATAAGTCGTGTCTTTGTCAGCTTCAGCAGGCATAGGCCTCATAAGCTTTCTTTGGTGTTGGTTCGATTTTAGTGGGCACGGGGCCCCATAAGTCGCGTCGCTGTCAGCTTTAACAGGTTTTCTTACCTTTCCTGCCAAACTTCGGCGGGCACTCTTCTCTTTATCTTTTTGTTCTAGCTTCTAACGGACAATTCAACCCGTAGGCTCTTCATCTTTTTGTTCGAGCTTTAACGGGCAATCCACCCCATAGGCTCTTTATATTTTCGTTCGAGCTTCTGACGCGTAATCTACCCCGAAGGGTATGTGTCGTTTCGTTCGAGCTTCTAATGGGAAATTCACCCGTAGGCTCTTTTTGTTTCCGTTCGAGTTTCTAATAGGCAATCCACCCCGTAGGCTCTTCATCTTTTCGTTCGAACTTCTGACGGGCAATCTACCCCGTAGGTTCTTTATCTTTTGTTCGAGCTTTTAACGGGCAATTCACCCCGTAGGCTCTTTTTGTTTCCGTTCGAGCTTCTAACGGGCAATCCAACCCATAGGCTCTTTATCTTTTCGTTCGAACTTCTGACGGGAAATCTACCCCGTAGGTTCTTTATCTTTTGTTCGAGCTTCTAAAGGGCAATCCATCCCGTAGGCTCTTTTTGTTTCCATTCGAGCTTCTAATGGGCAATCCACCCCATAAGCTCTTTATTTTTGTTCGAGCTTCTAACGGGAATTCCACCCATAAGCTCATTATCTTTTTCCGGGTCTTTGCGAGCAGTCAACCCCACAAGTTTTTGTCTGAGTCTCACCTCTCAATCCAACCTTTGGGTATCTTGTTTCCCGGACAAAATCGAAGTTCAAATCTTTACCCGTTTCTTATAACAATAAAAGGCTAACTACGGTTACACCTATTATTTAATAAGAACCAAGTAAAGAGGGGCAGCTGTGAACACCCAATTTTGTCTGGCTTAATTAATCTTGTGATTAGGTGATCAGAAAAAGAAAGAAAAAATTGAGTAAAGCTTTGGCCCACAATCCCTTTTTGTTTAGACCACTTAGAAGCTCATTTTCTTGTTTAAAAAAAAAAAAACAAAACAAAAAAAACAAAAAAAAAAAACGAAAATAATAATAAAAGAATGAATGACAAAATTCAGTTCAAAGTGGGGAAGGGAGTCACGTAGGCTTCATTTCTGGAAGTCCTCTCCATTTTTCTTTTTCTCCTCTTTTTTGTTTTCTTTTACTTTATTTATTTTTTACCCTAAGCAGTACCAGCAGTGGCAATGGTACACTGCTCTCCTCCATACTGCACCCCCAAGCACAGAGGGATAAAACTATTGTGCTCCCTCTTGAGGCACCCATCTCCTGCAACAAACTAATAGAAAATTTTGGCATCATTCTCCTATCATTTTGCCTATAAATTCAACATCTCACAGGGAACAAATTTTTTTCACGTTTCAGAGAGGAGAAAGAATTTGGGAAAAACCCAGGCAATTGAAACATCAAAATACATCACAGATTTTTTTCCTCACAACCGTGAACCTACCGGAGCACCATCGCGAACCACCGGAGCGAAACCGCAGGGACTCCCCACCTTTGCCATTGTTCCAGACTAGTCTCCACCGCCCCTGCTCACCACACCGTCGCTCGAACCCAGCACCGCAGCCCACTGCGTCACCTCCGTGAACCAGCGTCGCCATCCCACTCCGTCAACCTCCGAACCAGAGTCGCCGTTCCCAGCCGCACGACCCGCTCACCTCCGCAGCACCTGAACCCGTGAGCTGTCCTTCCAGACGCGAAGAGCGCCGCTCGAGCCTAGCACCGCCGCCAACCGCGTCACCTTCGGACCGCGCCGCTGTCCAGCCGCTCGAGACCATTGAAGCTCCAGATCCGAGACCCCTCTGTCTCACTCACCGCGAGCTGGCCAGACCCACCGCGAGCAGCCCCTTCGCCGAGATAGCCCCGATTGCACCGTCGCCCGCGCCCACCGAGTCGCACCGCCGCCGCCGTGCCCCTGTGCGACGAGCCCCTCTCCTCTGGTCTCTTTCTCTCTCTCGCGGGGGGTAATGGGGGAAGGCAGAAGCCTTTCCTTTCTCTCAGTTTAATCCCTTTTTCTTTTTTCTTTTTATTTCTTCTCATTTTTTTTTGTTCTTTATATTTTGGCTTTGGGCTGTGTTTTGGTTTAGGCGTATTTGGTCTTGGGCTTATGAAGTTGCTGTGGTAGAGTCCAATTTCTTCTTCTTTTGGGTTGAGATTTCCTGCAAAAGAAAAAAATCAAAAAGAAAATATATAACATGAGCATAAACTTTTTCAGTTACTTGTTTTAAATCAAAATCCCTTCTAAAAGCTAAAATAAAAATATCCTTTCAAAAAAAAATTAAAATCAACCAACCAATCAAAATTTTTCTATTAAGAACTACGTGGCTTTGAGATTTCCATCGCACTGGGGAATACATAGGAGCAGAATAATCATTCTGTCAAGCCAAAATTTTATTTTCTTCCTTTTGTGTTTATTTCCTTTTTGTTTAGTTTTAAAAATGGGGTAAAATAATATTTTCAAATGTTATTAAATATTTTGCACAATTAACTTGAGGTACCGTTCCTGGAACGGGCGATGTGGTGTGTTAACACCTTCCCTACTCGTAATCGACTCCCGAACTCAAGTCTTTCCTTTTCAAAAAAGACCAGTTTTGCCTTAAATAATTGAGTTTTCCAGTGTTTTCCCAAATAAAAATATTAGTGGCGATTCCTCTGTTTTTTACCTTTTTTTGCGACGCCCGGACGGGACGGTCGCGACACCAATTAATGAATCATTTGTGTAGTTTCTCATATTTGAGATTTATGAGAGTTGAGAGAATCCTCTCTAGCTTGGTTCAAGAGTTGAACCTTTGATTCTTATTCAGAGCTCCAACATTCTAGTGGCGAATCCTCCTCAAGAATTATCTCCAATCCTCCACCATGGATTGAGCTTGTGGCGTCTTTATCCCTTTCCCCTCCATTTGTGCTTTCTTCTTCCTTTTATGTTCATATAATTGCTTCTCTTCATCTCTTTTTGGTTCATTGAATTCTCACTTGAGATTCAATTTCTATGATGTTCTTCATTGTTTTCAATTGCTAATTAGTTTTCTAGATTCAAATTGAAAGAAAGATCCCAAAAACTTCATGATCTATGCTAGATCATATCAATTGGTATCATGAGCTAGTTCTTTGAACTTGAATTTGTAGAAAAGTTGGATCAAATTTTCGAATCTAATGTGTTGCGTGCCGTAAATTATTTTGCTTCTGCGCTCAATTTTCCGCTTTGTTTCATATTAATAAGGCACGCTAACGATTATAATGCGATTAAGGATGGTTTAATATCTTTAGTTCTCCAATGGGACGGCGGGTCGTCTCAAGCCACAGCTCCACGATCAGAAAACTAGCTACTTGCTTGAGCGTGGAGGCTGATTGCCACGTCTCTGCCACGCGTCGCATGCGCGCTATGATATGATCATGGGAGCACAAGTCCCAAGCTTGGAGGGCATTCAAGGACCAATGACCCGATCAAGGCAAAGGAAGGTCCAAGAGGCATTGCAAAGAGTTGTGATCAACCAGTTGACTTTGAAGCATCAAGTTGAGGAGGAATCCATTTGTAACCTTCTACTAGTAGAAGTCAAGATTACTTAGTTTTTAGGACTTGTAATAAAAGTGCTTTTCCAAATAAGCACTTTTAGGATAGCATAGCTTGGGCTTTGGAAGCATTGGGCCAACTAGGCCCATAGAACAAGGCCTATTCGGCCATTATGAGGAGATTAGCGCATGGAGCTTCATTTCATGAAGCTAGATGAGGCTCTCATGTATATGAGGAACTCATATACTACAATTTCCAATTAATGAATCATTTGTGTAGTTTCTCATATTTGAGATTTATGAGAGTTGAGAGAATCCTCTCTAGCCTGGTTCAAGAGTTGAACCTTTGATTCTTATCTAGAGTTCCAACACTCTAGTGGCGAATCCTCCTCAAGTCTTATCATCCAATCCTCCACCATGGATTGAGCTTGTGGCGTCTTCATCCCTTTCCCCTCCATTTGTGCTTTCTTCTTCCTTTTATATTCATATAATTGCTTCTCTTCATCTCTTTTTGGTTCATTGAATTCTCCCTCGAGATTCAATTTCTATGATGTTCTTCATTGTTTTCAATTGCTAGTTAGTTTTCTAGATTCAAATTCAAAGAAAGATCCTAAAAACTTCATGATCTATGCTATATCATATCAATTGGTATCATGAGCTAGTTCTATGAACTTGAATTTGTAGAAAATTTGGATCAAATTTTCGAATCTCATGTGTTCTTGAGATTGGCGCCAATTTTGCTTTTCAAATTTCATGGCTAATTGATCCTCAATGATCTTAGTTCGTGTTTTGGATTGTGTAATTGGTGTTTCATTTGATCTAGTTTTGAATCTAGCTTTTGAATTGTTGAGTTTTGGTTGATACTCATATTTGAATTTTCAAATTTTTTTTCCCTCCAAAATTTTTGCCTCCACTTTCCTCTTCATATGACTAATTGAGCCTCAATGATCTTAGTTCATAAGTTGAATTGTATTTGTGGTGTGCAATTTGGGAACATCAATCATAGATCTACACATTTACTTTGTTTCACAAATTTTAGTGTTCATTAAGTGTTCTTAGTGATCCTTGTTAGAAACCTTGGTTTGATCTTAATGAAAATTCAAAATAATGGTTAAGGTGTTTTCCCTACACTTGAATTAGAGATCATGGTTTCTAAATTTTAAATAATTGCTTGTAATTTTCATGGCTATTTGTGCAATTAGAAAAAGTCTGTGGATGATTTGCAAAAAAATAAAAGGAAAAAGAGCCAAATCTGAAAAATCCAGAGTGCCAAAAGCGTAAATACCAAATGTTTTGGGGCAAAAGTGAAATTTTGAAAAATTCAAAAAAAAAAATCGAAAAAAAAAATCAGATTGGAATATGTGTTGAAAAGACTTGCCGCTTCATTGCTTTCATGACATTGTGATTCAATTGTTATATTCAAGCAATTTACAATATTGTGCTGGATCACACACTTGTTCATATTACACTTCTTGTATAACTGCTTTGTGATTCACGGCTCAGGCTTGGTTGGTGCACCATCAAACACGCTCAATCATTGGTTGGCATAGTGGTCACGTTGGTCTGAGGTTTCTCTCCGAAATTTCTTTGAAATTTTGGATTGGAATCTTGGTCAAGTCACATTTTATTCCTTATTGTCTTCTTGCTTTCTTTTGAGTAGTTCTTTCTTCTTTATCCTTTTTAGATTGTCTTTAAATTCCTTTTAGTTTTGTATTTCCTGTTTTCATATTCTTTGATCTCCTTGGATGATCGTTTTGAGTGTTTTTCACCAGTGTTTGGGATTAACATCACTTGAATCTTTGTTTCAACTTAATGACCCTTGCTTGAAGGATTCTTGAGTGGAAAAAGACACGAGTGCTCATATGCTAACAATTCTTTAAGAGTGACAAACACGATTGTATATCTTTAAGTGAAACACTTAGCGAGTGGCGAGGTCCTATTTTCTTTTCTTTTGAACCTTTAGTTGTATTTGATTCATTATTGGTTTGTAATAATTTTAGTTCCTTGCAAGTAGAGCTTTATTTTCCTTTTGGTAATTCATTGTACTTGCACAATGTCGATGCACACCCATAATGAGAATGAGGCGTCTCCTCCTCTTTCTCCAAGATCAAGGAGTTTTCATACAAAGCTTGATAGGATGATAAGGAGCATGGAGCGTTTGTTTGAAAGATTGGAAGTCTTAGAAACTAGAGACGAGACAAGGCATCATGAATCTAGTCACCATCGCAGTTCATCTCATTCGGATAACAATGACGATGATACTAGGCATTTTGAAAGATGGAGACCTCAAGATGATGAACCTCATAGATGACGAAGACATCATAGAGAGGATAGACTTCAAAGGGTCAAAATCAAAGTGCCTTCGTTTCAAGCTAAAAGTGATCCTAAATTGTACTTGGATTGAGAAACTAAGTTAGAGCAAATTTTTTCTTGCTACCGTTATAGTGAAGAAAAAAAGTGAAGGTCGCAAGCTTAAATTTAGTGACTATGCTTTAATTTGGTGGGATCAACTTTGTAAAGAGAGAAGAAAATATGGTGAGGAACCTATTTCCTCTTGGAGAGAGATGACTAAAATAATGAGAAAAAGATATGTACCATCTCAATACAATAGGGACCTATATAATAAGTTACTGAAGTTGAGCCAAGGCAATAGAAGTGTAGAAGAGTACTTCAAAGTGTTGGAAGTCACTATGATTCAGGCAAATGTTGAAGAAGATAGAGAAGCCACAATATTAAGATTTTTGGGAGGACTTAATCAAGACATTCAAGATGTGGTGGAGCTATATCACTATGTAGAATTGGAGGACTTAGTTCATCATGCCATCAAAGTCAAAGCTCAATTGAAAAGAAAGAGGTCCTACAAGAAACCATTCTTCAACAATTCCTCATCTTGGAAGGACAATTTCAAGAAGGAGGGCGACACTTCCAATGCCAAAGAGGCCGCAGGTAAAAGTGGAAAAAAATCCACACTTTCTAACGTAAAACCCTCCTCTACTTCTACTCCTTCTTCGTCTAGGTCTAGAGACATTAAGTGTTTTAAATGGTTAGGTAGAGGTCATATTGCATCATCATGTCCTAATAAAAGAATAATGATCTCTTGGGGTAATAATGAGAGTGAAATATCAAGTGCATCATCTAATGAGTCTTCTAGAGAAAGTGAGCAAGAAAATGAGATAAGACCATTAGAAGGTGATTTGTTGATGGTAAGACAACTTTTAGGGGTTCAAGTCAAAGATGAAGATAAAAGTCAAAGAGAAAATATTTTTCACACTAGGTGCATAGTGCAAGGAAAATTGTGTTCATTAATCATTGATGGTGGGAGTTGCACTAATGTAGCTAGTCAAAGGTTGGTGACCAAACTTGGTCTCCAAACCAATCCACACCCTAGGCCATATAAGTTGCAATGGCTTAGTGAAGAGGGTGAGCTTTTGGTAAACCAACAAGTGTTGTTAAGTTTTGCCATTGGTTCTTACAAAGACTAAATGTTGTGTGATGTTGTGCCTATGGAGGCCGGACCCATCTTATTAGGTAGACCATGGCAATATGATAGAAAAGTCTTACATGATGGTCATACCAATAGGTTTACTTTTGAGCATCATAAAAACAAGGTCACTCTTGTACCTCTTTCTCCAAAAGAGATTAGTGAGGATCAAAAGAAAATGAGAGAAAAAAGAGAGCTTGAAAAAAAAAACCAAGAGTGTACAAGATCAAGAGGAAAAACAAAAGAAGGAGCATCACAAAAGCTCACCAAAGGCCGAGAGCTTAAAAGAAAAACGAAGTGATGTGATGCCATATTCTAGTGGGCAAGGCCGAACCACTAAAGAGAAACTTGGCAAAGAATGCATGTTTTTGAAAGAAAAGGAAGTAAAGAAAATACTATTGGCCAATCAACCAATGTATTTGCTTTACTCCAAAGATGTTAGTGAAAATGCATTTCAATCTTTGTCTTTGCCTACTTGCTTTGAAATTATCTTGGACAATTTTAAAGATGTGTTTCCAAAAGAGCTTCCTAAAGGCTTACCACCTATGAGTGGGATTGAGCATAGCATGGACTTAATTCCAAGTGCTTCCCTACCTAATAGGCTGGCTTATAGGAGCAATCCTCAAGAAACCAAGGAGATTCAAAGACAAGTTGAAGGTCTTTTAGAAAAACAATGGATTAAAGAGTCACTTTCTCCATGTGCTATGCCCGTTATTTTGGTTCCGAAAAAAGGGGGTACTTGGAGAATGTGTACCGAATGTAGATCCGTTAATAACATCACCATCAAATATAGACATCCAATCCCAAGGTTAGATGACTTATTGGATGAGCTACATGGGTCTTGCATCTTTTCCAAAATTGACCTAAGAAGTGGCTATCATCAAATAAAAATATGATAAGGGGATGAATGGAAAACTGCATTTAAGACCAAGGATGGACTTTATGAATGGCTTGTGATGCCTTTTGGTCTCACCAATGCATCAAGCACATTCATGAGGCTCATGAATCATGTCCTATGGGACTTTCTTGCTAAATTTGTAGTTGTCTATTTTGATGACATCTTAGTATATAGCAAAACACAAGAGGATCATCTTGAACATTTGAAATGTGTTTTGTTAGTGCTACGGAAAGAGAGTCTTTATGCCAATCTTGAAAAATGCACATTTTGCACCACTAAAGCGGTATTTTTGGGCTATGTAATAAGTGACCAAGGTGTGCATGTGGATGAGGAGAAAATAAAGGTCATCCAAAGTTGGTCAGCACCAAAAACTGTGGGGGATGTTAGGAGTTTCCATGGCTTGGCAAGCTTCAATAGGCGATTTGTTAAGGACTTTAGTACCTTGGCAAGTCCCCTAAATGAAGTCTTGAAGAAAAATGTGCCTTTCAAATGGGGCCAAGACCAAGAAAATTCTTTTAACATTCTAAAACAAAAGCTCACTAATGCACCTATTCTCGCACTTTGAAACTTTGTTAAGTATTTTGAGATAAAGTGCGATGCTTCTAATGTAGGCATTGGGGCAGTCTTGCTTCAAGAAGGCCACCCCATAGCATAATTTAGTGAGAAGCTTTCTGGGGCATCATTAAACTATTCTACATATGATAAAGAGCTTTATGCCCTGGTAAGAAGTCTCAAAGTTTGGCAACACTATCTTTTACCTAAGGAATTTGTCATACATAGTCATCACGAATCGTTAAAGCACTTAAAAGGACAAGGCAAATTGAATAAAAGACATGCCAAATGGATAGAGTTTATTGAACAATTTCCATATGTGATTAAACATAAACAAGGCCAAAACAATGTTGTGGCCGATGCTCTCTCTAGAAGATATGCATTGTTCATAACCCTTGAAACCAAGCTCCTTGGCTTTGATCACATAAAGGAATTGTATCCTAATGATCTAGACTTCTCTAACTATTTTACTCATATAGATGCCGTGGCACATAAGGGATTTTTCATACATGATGGGTTCCTTTTTAAGGATAAGAAACTGTGTGCCAAAGCATTCTATTAGAGAATTGTTGGTGAGAGAAGCTCATCACGGGGGACTCATGGGACACTTCGGTGTTCAGAAGACTTTAGAGGTTTTTCATGAACATTTCTTTTGGCTTGGCATGAAAAGGCAAGTCCAAAAGCTATGTGAAAAAGGCATTGTGTGTTTGAAGGCTAAGTCTAAGAGTAAACCACATGGGCTTTACACCTACCTAGTCCTTCTTCCCCCTGGATAGACATTTCCATGGACTTTGTAATGAGATTACCAAGGACTAGGCGTGGGAATGATTCCATCTTTGTTGTGGTTGATCGGTTTTCCAAGATGGCCCATTTTATACCATGCCATAAAAGTGATGATGCATGCCATGTAGCCAATCTATTCTTTAGAGAAATAGTTAGACTACACAGGATCCCGAGAAGCATTGTCTCAGATAGAGACTCTAAGTTTCTTAGTCACTTTTGGCGCACTTTGTGGGGCAAGCTTGGAACCAAATTACTCTTCTCGACTACTTGCCGCCCCCAAACTGATGGGCAAATAGAGGTGGTGAATAGGACTCTTTCTACTCTACTACGCACCATCCTCAAGAAAAACCTCAAATCATAGGAGGAATGCTTACCATTCATAGAATTTGCATACAACCGTGTGCAACATTCTACAACTCATTATACTCCATTTGAGATAGTTTATGGGTTCAATCCGCAAACCCCACTTAATTTGCTTCCCTTACCCTTAGATGATTCTTTGTTCCATCAAGATGGACTTGCCAAAGCTGAATATGTTAAAAAATTCCATGAACAAGTAAAAGTGAATATTGAAAAACAAGGGGAGCATAATGCAAGGCAAGTCAATAAAGGAAGAAAACAAGTGTTATTCTAACCAGGTGATTGGGTTTGGGTGCACTTACGGAAAGAAAGATTTCCTTTACAAAGGAAGTCCAAACTCCTTCCTAGGGGTGATGGACCTTTCCAAGTATTGGAAAAGATAAATGATAATGCTTACAAGATTGACATTCTTGGTGAGTATAATGTGAGTGCCACTTTTAACGTGTCTGACTTAAGCCTTTTTGAAACAGATGATGAGATACATAATTCGTAGACGAATTCGCCTCAAGAAGGAGGGGATGATATGATCATGGGAGCACAAGTCCCAAGCTTGGAGGGCATTCAAGGACCAATGACCCGATCAAGGCAAAGGAAGGTCCAAGAGGCATTACAAAGAGTTGTGATCAACCAGTTGACTTTGAAGCATCAAGTTGAGGAGGAATCCATTTGTAACCTCCTACTAGTAGAATTCAAGATTACTTAGTTTTTAGGACTTGTAATAAAAGTGCTTTTCCAAATAAGCACTTTTAGGATAGCATAGCTTGGGCTTAGGAGGCATTGGGCCAACTAGGCCCATAGAACAAGGTCTATTCGGCCATTATGAGGAGATTAGCGCATGGAGCTTAATTTCATGAAGCTAGATGAGGCTCTCATGTATATAAGGAACTCATGTACTACAATTTCCAATTAATGAATCATTTATGTAGTTTCTCATATTTGAGATTTGTGAGAGTTAACAGAATCCTCTCTAGCTTGGTTCAAGAGTTGAACCTTTGATTCTTATCTTTAGTTCCAACACTCTAGTGGCGAATCCTCTTCAAGGCTTATAACCCAATCCTTCACCATGGATTGAGCTTGTGGCGCCTTCATCCCTTTCCCCTCCATTTGTGCTTTCTTCTTCCTTTTATGTTCATATAATTGCTTCTCTTCATCATTTTTTGGTTCATTGAATTCTCACTAAAGATTCAATTTCTATGACGTTCTTCATTGTTTTCAATTGCTAGTTAGTTTTCTAGATTCAAATTCAAAGAAATATCCTAAAACTTTATGATTTATGCTAGATCATATTACGCTGACACGTGCACCCCCACGAATCCACTCTCCACATTTTGACTTGAAAATTAGCCACGCTCTAACGTCAACGGTCAACGTTTAAGTGTGGGATTCCTCCACGTTTAAGCGTTGGACGTTGATCAGAACTGTTCTTTCACGTTCTCGCACGTTCTGAGCTCGTTCTAAGGCCAAATTGTCCCAAATTTGAACCATGGCTTCCTCAACACACGAGCAACATAATTAAGCCCTTAAACATGCTTAATTAATGTCCCACGTCTTAAACAAGAAAATGGAGTGTTACATTACTACCCCTTTAAAAGAATTTCATCCCTGAAACTCGTTGTAACTTTAAAACAAGCTCGGGTACTGCTATCGATGTCCTCTTCTCTTTCCCATGTAGCATCTCCCCTTGTTGCATCCCATATGACCTTGACTAAGGGAATATGCTTTACCCTCTTGTCCTTGATTCGTACAGGTAGTGCTTCTTCATATTCTAAGCTCTCTCTTATCTGTATTGATTCAGACTCTATCATGTGTGATGGACCAGGATGGTATTTTTTGAGTTGGGATACATGGAAGACATCATGAATGTTGGATAGATTGGGAGGTAAAGCAATTTGGTAGGCAACTGGACCAATTTGATGAATGATTTGAAAGGCCCAATGAATCTAGGGGTAAGCTTTCTGGATTTAATTGCCCTGCCAATTCCAGTTCTTGGAGTGGCTCTCATAAAGACATGATCGCCTTCCTAGAACTCAAAGGGTCTCCTCCTCTTGTCACTGTCGCTCTTCTGCTGATCCCGTGCGACTTTCATCTTTCCCCGAATCTTCTGCACTTGCTCCGTTGTTTGATGCACCATCTCTGGGCCTATCAACCGATTCTCCCTGGCGTCATACCAACAAAGTAGTGTTCTGCACTTTCGTCCATATAGTGCCTCATATGGCGTCATGCCAATAATCGAGTGGAAACTATTATTGTACTTGAATTCAATCAGTGGAAAGAAATCGTTCCAACTTTCTGTGTTTTCTAAAACACATGCTCTTAATAGGTCCTCCAAAGATTGAATCTTTCTTTCAGACTGACCATCCGTCTGTGGATGATAAGCTAAACTCATACTTACCTTTGTTCCCAAAGCACTGTTCAAGCTCTGCCAAAACCTGGATGTAAATCTTGGATCTCGGTCATAAATTATACTCGAAGGTACTCCATGCAATCTTACCACTTCCTTGATGTAAATCTAGGTTAATCTCTCCAAAGAATACCTATGGTTGATCGGGAAGAAATGAGCACATTTCGTAAGCCTGTCAACGATTACCCAGATTGTATGGCACCTCTTTTGCGTCCTGGGTAGTCCGAAAAAACAATCTATTGTAATAACCCTGCTGGTTTCTGATGTTCAATCTTTGCCTTTTGATACGCCAGACAGGATTGGACATACTCTGCTACCTCTTCTTTATCCCTAGCCACCAGAACATCCTCTTCAGGTCTTGATACATCTTTATAGCACCTGGATGAAAACTTTGCTTGCTTTTATGTGCCTCTTCCTAGATCATCTTCCTAATTTCGCTATCGTTAGGCACACATATCCTGTCTCCAAAACCTCAGAATTCCATCAGCACCTCTCAAGTCCTTCATCTTTCTACCATCTGGTTCATTTCCTATAGGTACTGATCTTCTCCTTGCTTCTTCCAGATCAAGTTTAGAAAATCACTTGTGATCCTGACCATTCCTAAACTTATCTTATTCTTACACCACTCCATGCACAAGTTGAGATCTCTGAACTGCTCTAACAACTCCAGCTCTTTCACCATCAGAGCTGATATATGCAAAGATTTCCGACTCAATGCATCCGCTACCACATTGGCCTTTCCAGGGTGGTATTGTAGGTCGAATTAATAATCCTTCTGGTCGAACCAATACCTTAATCTTTTGTGGTCTCTAAACACACTGAATTTAGCGCCGTAGAGATAGTGTCTCCATATATTTAATGCAAACACTATTGCGGCCAACTCTAGATCATGGGTTGGGTAGTTCCGTTCATGCACTCTTAACTGTTCGGAAGCATATGCCACAACTTTCCTTTCTTGCATGAGTACGCAACCCAGGCCTTGATATGATGCATCACAGTACACATCGAACGGCGTTGATGGATCTGGTAAGAATAGTAATGGAGATGTCGTTAGCCTCCTTTTTAGCTCTTGAAAACTAGCCTCACACTTTTCGGTCCATTCAAACACTTTCCCCTTTCTCGTTAACTGCATCAGAGGTAACGCAATCTTCGAGAATCCCTCGATAAATCTCCTGTAGTGTCCTTCTAGCTCGAGGAAGCTTCTGATCTCCTTTACCATCTTAGGGCTTTCCCACTTAACCACAGCTTCTACCTTCGCAGGATCTACTGTTATGCCATCCTTGTTGATTACATGCCCAAGGAATTGTACCTCCTTCAACCAGAACTCACACTTAGACAACTTGGCATTGAGTTGTCTGTCCTTAAGAAATTGAAGTACAACCATCAGATGCTCTTGATGTTCTTCCTTGTCTGAGGAGTAGATAAGGATGTCATCGATGAAAACAACGACAAACTTATCAAGGTACGGTCTAAAGATCCTGTTCAAATAGTCCATGAACACTGCCGGAGCATTAGTCACACCAAAAGGCATAACTAGATACTCGTAGTGCTTGTACCAACTTCTAAAAGCAGTCTTCGGTATATCATCTTCTTTCATTCTTATCTGATGATAATCGGATCTCAAATCTATCTTTGAGAACACCGTTGTTCCCCTTAGTTGGTCCGTAAGATCATCGATCATTGGCAACTGGTACTTGTTCTTGATCGTTACCTTATTGACCTGTCGATAGTCCGTAAACAACCTTGAACTACCATCCTTCTTCTTGACAAATAAAATTGGCGCTCCCCACTACGAAGCGCTTTGTAACACCCCTTTAGGTTTTTCCTAATTAAACAGTATTTATGAATTTGTATTTTATTGGAGGGTCTAGAGGGTGAAATAAAATAAACCGAGGCCATAGTTAAGCTCTACACTATCATAGGAAATTATGGTTAAATTTTGGTCAAAAACTCAAACGGAGCCCGATCTGCGTTTTACACTGACAGTATGATTTTACTGCTTAGACGACCAAATTTTGATTCGTGAATGAAACAGTTAGGGTTAATATAAAATTTCGAACAATATCGGCGATTTTGAAAAAAATGTCAAAATGAATGAATTCTCACGACTTCCTTAGGCGAAAACCCTAAATCGGAAAATCGGCGGAATTGCGAACGAGCGCGAGGGGACAAAACCGGACACCAGATGAGGGACACGAGTCACCAGAACAGGGTGAGTCACCACCATGACTCACCAACGTCATCATTGCGATTCTACAAATATTTGAGATTTTTAGGGCGAGAAAAGACCGTTTTGCCCCTAGGAATTTATGGAACTACACTTGTGCCACATGACACATCACCTTATCATCACCATCATTACTTATCCTCATCATCATTACTCCTAACAAATATCTAGATATTTGTTGTGGTTTTAGAGGTAAAATTACAAAAATGCCATAACTTCTTCTAAATGACATTTTTGTCCCTAAAGGAAAATACCATCTTGCCATTAAGTGATAAACTTATGGACATCCTTACCCTCTTCCCTTACCCCACGCCTCATCCCCTCATGAAACCATTCTCTCACTTCTTCTTACAAACTTCATCTTTCTCCCAAGTTTTCTCTCTCTTTTTCAAATGAAGTCTTAGCCTTTTAGTGAGAAAAAGTGTTGAATCTTTGCTTTGTTCTTCATTCAAGGAGGTAATAACTCCATTCCTCACCTCTTAATCTTTCTATTTCTCTCTTTAATCTTCAAGTTTCATGGAGATTAGTTTTTGAACTTAGAACTTCAAAATTCTATAAGAAATTGTAGAAAAATCCTATGATCTTGAAACCAATTTCTATGAACCCATTATGATGTGTACTTTGAGTGTCTAGAAGCATGAACCCAAAAGAAATTTTCTCCCTATTCTTCTATGGGAGGGCTGAATCCTAAGAATGGTGAAAGGATGGGTTTTGTTGCAATTTTTGGCTATGTAGCACTTGTTCTAGCTTACTTGATGTTTTTGAACACTAAACCCAAGAGCAAAACATCAACAAAAGCTCCTAACCTATTTCTCCTCTTCATGGCCGAAACATATAGGGTGTAGAACCATGAGTTTTGTCTCAAATTTTTGGGTCATAAGACTTGATTTAGTGTTAATCATACTTAAAGACCAACCATCCAAAAGATTGGAACTAAATGAAACCCCTAGCCCTTTTTATTTTCTTTTGGCCGAACCTTGGATATTTTGGGGGAGAGAAAAAAATTGTGTTTGATGTTGTAATTTGATGTTGATTGTTGTTTGAATTGACTTATGTTCGATTGTTTTAGGCGACACGTGTGAAACCGGAGCCGGAGCCGAGAACCGATCGAGTTTGGACTGAACACTTTTGTGAGGTAAAGGGAGGTAGTTATTTGAGTTTGATAGCTGAATGGTATATGATTTGTTATATGAGATGTAGTGTTGTTAATTGATGATTGGTAGTTGTGAATGATTGCCTTATGTACTTGATGGAGTTTGTACTTGAGTATTTGATTTAGAATTATGGCATGGACGCCTTTGATGAATATTATGATGATGATTATGGATTATTGATGTCTATATATATATATCCTGGATGAGCATAGGACTGACTATGTCTTGATAATTATTAAAAGACTCGAAAAACCGAATCAAAGTTTTGAAAACCGTGTTTTAGAAATCAAAAGTGGCTTTTGGAAAACGTGTGGCTTTTTCAAGAAAAGTTGTCTTTCTTTTTGAAAAGTATTTTCTTTTGAAATGTAAAAAGTGGTTTTGTGAAAAGTCATGCAAATCGTGTTTTGTTTCAGTAAAGTGTTTTGAAAAGGCGTGAAACCTTAGAAAACGGTCTTTGTTTTCAAGAAAGGTGTTTTCCCGAAAAATGTTCCCTTGATCAGAAAGGTGTATTGAGAAAATGAAACCAAATGGAAAATGATGAACATTTGAGACGAACCCAAACCTAGTGGCCGAGACGTCGGGGCTAGTGCTTTGTGGATTGAGCACTTGGACTTCGTGTCCTATGTTTTTGATTTGAGTGGACTTATGCCTTTTTGAAACGAGTCGTGGACTTTATGTCTCGACATTTGAAAGAATGAACGCAAAGAAAACGGAAAACTTTCTGTGTACATGCATGAACCGGCAAACGTGCCATTTGAAACCGAGCTACAACTCTCGTAGTTGAGAATGGAACCAGTTAAGACCACTAGGTATATAGGGGCATTCTGTGTGTCTAGACTCCACAAGTGGCCAGTGGCTTTGCGACCCCGTGCCGTGGTAAGTCGACTACCCAGCACGAATGAACTCGATCAGGGACTAGACTATTCAGGATATGGTGAGACGTGGTACCCTGGAACAATTGGAGTTTGGACCTAAATAGAGAGGCCGACCCATGAGGACAATTGTGTTATGGGTGTTACTACGGCCTATCGCTCGATGTTGGGAAGTTAGAATCTTCGGAGTACTTGAATTAGAAAGATGATTTTGAAGTGTCATGCATTATTATAACTCAGGATAGTGCTTGAGATGTTATATGGTGTGATATAGATAACTGCTTATATATCTATAATTATTTGTAGATGTTTATACTGCTATTTGTCGCCTGTCCGGCTATCGTGATAAACTTTATATGAGTATCTCACCTTTGCCTGGACATGTTGGACACCCTGTTGTGTTTTTGGAACACATGTACAGATGTTGATCATAGGTCCCCGCGGAGACGTGAGGACTCAGATGACGGAGCATTCTGATGGAGTTGACATTGGGCTGTATCCCAATGGCTGCTTTTAGTCGACCAGCTTAGGAGTCTTTTATTTTGAGCAGTCTTATATTATACTATTGCACATATGTTGATCTTATTTCTAAGTCTGTAATATGTTATATACTAGACCAGGTCTCATGTTATGTTTATGTTTTATGAACAATGAATACTGATGTATTGTAAGGAGTTTATTTCTTCGTCTTGAGTTCCTTTTGCCTATGCATGTAGAAAATTTTTAAAACCGCATTTTCGAACGTAGTTATTTAATTATATTATCTTCCGAAAGAAACCAGCGTTTTATTCTCTTGATTTATTCCGCATTAGAGTCCGAGTATGTAGCACCCGCGAGGGGGGTGTTACACGCTTGGTCTTATAAACTGCTTCATCAGCATATCGTCTAGTTGCTTCTTCAGCTCTGTCAACTCTGTTGGGGACATTCGATAGGGTGCTATCGAAATCGTTCCGGCTCCAAGTCCTGGCACATCATCCCCGAAAACATCGGGAAACTCACGTACCACCGGCAAAGCATCTAGACTCGAAGTCTCCTTGACTTCCAAAGAAAACAGCACCATGCACTTTCCTGATTGTACGCCTCCCAAAATACCATCACTGGCAGGCAATGATCCAGATTGCTCGGAAAAGCGGAGGGTTTTATTTGAATAGTCTAGTACAACATGGTTGGCCGAACGCCAGTCCATGCCTAGAATAACATCAATTTGCTGCATAGGCAGATAGACTAGGTCCACAAGAAAAGATCGGTTCTTTATAACAACTGTGGCATGCCCTTCCAGCTCACCACTGGTTGTCGTGTTCCCGCATCCTGAGTTCTTCTGCCTTGTTGTTGAACTTGACCTCTACTAGTATCCCCTTGTCCACACTTGTTGGCGTAGTGGCCCCACTTGCCACAACGGAAACAGTTGACTCCAAGTGCTCGAGGGCAATCCTTCACTAGATGTGAATCATGTTGAGGGATGTGAGTGATATAGACAAGATTCGTCCCTCCGACATAACAGGAGTAATGTCATATGCCTCTCAATAGAGTGAGACGTGAAAGTGCATGGCCATACTTTAATGGGCCAATATTAGATATTGGGCCCATTTGTGATTGCACGTCTACTCGGGAATTGAGAAATAAATAATTGAACTTAACAAGGATGACACACTTATGCCTTGTGTTTAATTAAGACATATGGACGAAGGGACATTTACTACACGGTTATTTCGGTTACCGTAAGGTATATATCGTATCACCGGTATTCTCACTAATTGGGTAACAATGATGTATTGCTAGATGCCACTCATTGTTTATAATATTAAATGTGATTTAATATTATTGCCAATTTATTGAAAACCTATAGGGTCACACGAATAGAGCAAATAGTCGGAGAATGAATTAATTTATTAAATATGATTTAATAATATTAATTATAGATTGTGCCTGTAACGAACAAGCCCAATGAGGTTAGGTTAAGTGGATGACAGCTTATAATGTTGTGAAGGTCACTTAAGCGCTAAGAAGCTTGCTGCGCATAACCTAGTGGTCGTCACACCTCCTTGGTAGGCGCACCCCTCTCACCCTTGCCGTCAGCAAGCACGACGTTTTCTCCGACGGTGTTTTGTTCGCGTGGACCACGTAGAGGTGCTACTCCATTGCGGTACTGGTGATAGCGTTGTTTGTAGTGCTTGTGATCGATTGAGAAGGACTGTTCTTCCCTTGCAGTGATTGTGGTAAAGATACGCTACAAGAGGTAAACACTACATCATGGGTCATGACCATTCGCATGGATCTTTTCGTGGGAATTTTTTCCGCTGCGTTATCGTTTTTAAAATACGCAAATTCCCAACACATACATATCTTAGCCCCATTAGTAGGGGTACATACATATACATACGGTGTAAACAGAAACTGAAAATGCATCAACATCAAAAGAAAAGCTCTCAGAAAAAAGGTACATAAATGAAGATATCCTGAGCTACCCTTCCCCTCGCTATGAGTATGCTTGTACCGCTCCAAAGGCTCATACTCTGACGAAGAGCTGGACACCACAATCCTACGCCTAAGGTAGGTCCTCAGATACTACTCTTTCCTCCGATGCTGGACTCGGTAGATGTAGCCTCACCTGCTGGACATAGCCAAAGATTGGGGTGCCACCCACATGTAGTCTCGCTCTCTCTGCCTCGGAGGTCGCCACATCCAAGGGAATGGAAGAAACTGGTACACGCAGTGGGGGCCAATGATGTCCACTTATGGCGGCGTGCCGCTCCGAGAGATCACACTGACGGGTCACGTGTAAACCACCAAAAAGGTTGAGGGGTACACCTGCCATCCCCTCTCATCATGGTAGATGATCTCAATGTGGCCTAGCACCGGCATCCACGGTGTCCCCGTGATGAACGGTTGAAGTCTCAGGTCCATCCTGCGTCTCGACTGGCTCATAGTGTTCAAGCAAACCCAAAAACAGAACAACAGAAACAACAATAGGGAGATAAGAAATATAGTGCATGGTAAAGTCGGAAAACAATAGTAATGCAGTAAACGACAACACATAGCATGTAGCAGGTATAATAGGTATAACAGTTACTGCATTCTAACAAACGGCTCTCGAGACAACACATGCAACAAGCATCCATATCCATGAGTCTCACACTCAGATTAATCATCTAGACCGGGATACTAATCCAATGCAGCATGTTGGCCGAAAACTCACGAAGCTGGTTCCCACTGGAACGGTTCCACACCCGAACAAGTCCACACCGGAACAGGTTCTGTGTTGAAACGGAGTTAGTTTATCAAAGAAACCGAACCCCTCGCCACGACCAATAAGAGTGCATCCCTCTTCCACACCGAAACCGGGGTATCTCGGTTGCCTCGGAACGTTAGCTTGGAACAATGGAAAGCTCTGGGATTAGTCGAGAAACCGACTGGGTCGAGCGCCACGACAGGATAGGGTCAACCTCATCCGTCACTGTAAACTATTCCCGAGACCGGCAACATCCCCAAGGTCACTCACTTGACCGCCCCATCTACTTTCTATACCCGCACTCAGGTACAACTAACCTCGTATGACGCTAGCAGCCTATACTACCTGTCAGACGGCCTCGCCACTTGGCAGCTGATGATATACAATAAACAGCCTCAACGAGCTTGATACCGGATCTCACACCTAAATTCTTAATCAGAAACAACATGATGCCACTGCATCCACTTGGCCACAGCCTCGACGCCACGTGTCCACGAGCCACAACTCAAACAACATGGCCACAGCCTCGAACAGTCAGTATAACAGCAACAACACCATCCACAGTATCAACCCGACAACAACACGACACGCAGCCAAACTTAACTCTACGACATTCCGCCACCATACAACGATTACCACAAACAGCATAACAACATCATTATTAACAACAGTAATATCAATGACAACACATAGCAGCATATCACATACCAAGTAGCATGTAGGTACTTAGACAGATAGCAACAACAACATTCATCATAGCAGTTATACGAAACAGATCAACCTCAATCAACAGTTAGCTAACCTAGGGTTTCCAAACTTAACGACGATAGCCCAAAGTAAGCTAAATTTCATCGGGGCTCGACCACTCGTATGGTTAAGGCTTCCCTACACATAGCAGAAAACATACTACACTACTCTTGCCTTCCCGATGGCAGCAGTACTCTTTCTCCCCACCTGAACAGTTGTAGCACGAACTCCGAGACAAGCTTCTCCCTCACAGCCGCAAGCTCAGTCACGTACAGCCTCGGAAATAGCCTCCCTAGCCGCGGCCTCAAGCTCCAATCCGCAAGAAATCATGAGCGCGAACTTAGCCCTAATCACGAGCACAACACATATACAATAGTGTTAGCCCTAGGGCAAGCTCAAAAGATCAAAGAAAGAGGTAAAGACTCAAAGAACGCCAAGAATATGAAGAACGCGTTTTAGGGATCCGAGTTTACCTTAGACAAATCAAGAAACCAATCTGTTAGAGTTGATGATAACTTAGCCACGATCATAACCGTGCAGTCAGAATTGAAATTCGGTACTTTGATTGCCTCGAAACTGAGCTCTCTCTCTCTAAGAGCTTTATCTTCTCTCTACTCTCTCTGCAACACTTCGAGATTGAAGAAGAGAAAATGGCCCAAGTGAAAGAGAAGGGAAAGACTTCACTTGGGGCATCCTGCTGAGAACGTGTTAGCATGCAGGATTTCCATGATTGAGCGTGAGGTTCTCTCCTTCTTTGAGAGTAGAACCTTGTCCGCTCCGCCTTCACCCTGGCCTGACACATGTAGCACACACTTCAAAAAGCACACTAGCTGGCAAACGCACTCAGAACGCTTGAGCGTGCAAGCATATCAACGCATGAGCGTTGACACGCTAAAGCGTGCTCCCTTCCCACGCTTGAGCGCGCCGCTCAACTGGGAAGAGCCCTCCAAACCTCTGGCTTCCATAGCTACTCATTTAACGCCTTAGGCCCCGCCAACCTTGTTCAAGCCTATTCCTAAGCTTCAAACTAAGCCTTAAACTAGCACATAACAATTCACAAATCATCAAGAGCCCTAATCGAGATTAACCAACTCGATTAGAGTTACAGAAAATCGGGATGTTACAAAGAATATGAAGCTTAAGAGATCAAAGGAAGAGTTCATACCTCTTGAAGGATGAAAATGAGCAAGATCACTAACTTTTCTTCACAAAATCTCTTGAGTGTTTCTTAAGAAAATGAGAGAAAGTAAGGAAGACAATGGAGTTATGAAGAAAAGAAATGGATGGAGGGCTTCATGAAGGGTGGGGGCGTGGGAGAGAAGAGAGCAAGGGTGTCCAAGAAGTTTCACCTAAGGGACAAGATGGTCTTTTCATCATAGGGCAAAATGTAATTAAGAAAAAGGTTAGGGGCATTTTGGTCTTTTCGCAGTGTGAACGCGTTGAGATATTTTCAAATGTCATCATGACACTGCTGAGTCATGGCATGCTTTCCTGGGTGACTTGACCTGACATGACTTCAAGTTTATCCATTAACAGGTCTCGATAAATCCATATTCAGCTCCGTTCTTCACCCGATTTGAGATTTTACTCGTATAACTTATTTAACTTTTTATTGCGAAAAACCAATTTTATCAAAATTGTTGGAAATTCGATTCTAAACCTAACTATTTCGTTCACGAGTCAAACTTAGGTCTTCTGATCAGTAATATCTTACTGTCAGTGAAAATGCAGACCGGGCTCCGTCTGAATTTTCAACCCAAAATTTAACCGTAACTTCCTACGATAGCGTAAAGTATGAATATGACTTCGGTTTAGTCAAAATCATTTTCTAAATCTCGGATAAAATATAAGTTTATTTATAATAATTTCTGACCTGAGAAAGCAGAGAAAATCGGTATGTTACATTACTACCCCACTTAAAAAGATTTCGTCCTCGAAATTTCGTGACTCAAAACTAGACAGGATCTCTAAAACTCCAAGTTCCACATTGTGTTTGCCGTACATAATTGTTCCTTAGGTAAAAAGATTCTTCAGTAGGTTCGTGAGTGTAAAAATGCATAGCTAATACATTTTTACACTTTCACAAGAATCTTCCAATGGATTAGAGAATCAAAAGATGAATAGTCTGGTCAAAATTAGACAGGATCACATTTACCAAAAGTAAAAGTGATCAGACTAAGTTTCATCAAGAAACTCCCAGTATCAAGAATTTGTTTGTGTTATAACTCAAGAAACAGTCAAAACAAACCTTTTAATGAAATACTATGAAGATATCCAGACCAATGGATACTATTAAACCAATCCCTCAAATAGCTAATACACTGAGGATTATGTAGGATTATGAGTATAAAAGCTCATATGGCAAAGAAGAAACAGGTTATTCTAAACGTTTCACATAATCCGTCATAATAAAGAATGAGTTGCACTCAAATCGAAAAGTACGGTTAAGAGATTACCATCTATGTCGCAACTACCTTGTATGAGATCGTCGGAATTCGAAGCCTTAGCACTACTCATGGTGTAAACTCTTCCCTTTGTCAATGGCCTTCTGGTTCCGATGTTGTCATTGGCAGCTGGGATAGATTTTTGTGTCTTGTATTATCTTGCTATATGCCCCACTTGTCCACAAGTAAAACATTTACCACTCCGCATAGATCAGTTGTTGGCCATGTGTGATGGATCTCTACATTTGAAACATATTCACTCTTTGCCTTGATTTTGATCCCTTTGGCCTCCACTGCCTGATGCGTAAGCAACAGGACGATACGGTTGTTGGTTCTGATTATTCCCTGGGGGTCGGGAATAAGGTTTCTTCTGACTCTGTTCTCCTCTCTGGTTCTGGTATTGATTCTTAAAGCGAGAAGGTCCTCCAACGTCCCCTCTGTCGGCCCTTCCATGCTTCATCAGCTCTACTTGTCTGCTTTTATCAACTAAAGCCTGGAAATTGCGAATTCCATGTGGCAACACTGCTCCTTAATTTCATACCTCAGACCTCTCTTAAAGCATTCGCACTTCCAGTCTTCGTCAGGGTTGTTTTGGAAGAATCGGAAATACTTGGTGAGGGATTCGAATTTTGCCGCATATTCCCCGACGGATAGTTCCCTTTGTTGCAGTCACAAAAATTCTTGCTCTTTCTCAGCTTTGGCACTTTGTGGGAAATACTTTTCCAAGAATCGGTGTTTAAACAGATTCCTAATTTCCTGTTGATTTGCTTCTAGAAGCTATATGGCTTTCTTCCACCAGTATTCGACATCTCCCAGTAGTAGGAAAGTTGCATACAGTACCTTCACTTCTTCAGGGCTGTAGATCAGCTCATAAATCTTTTCAATCTCCTGAATCCACAAATCAGCCTTCTCAAAATCCACATCGCCATGAAACTGTGGCAGATTCTGGCGTCTAAAGGTAATCAGACTTCGGCCCTCAGTGGCCTAAACAGCACGGGCCTGCTCTTGCTCATTATGAGCAGTCATAGTAGCCGTCTGAATAGCGATTGTAGCTGCCATGTTCGCCATTACTTGTGCAGCATAGTCCATCCCGTTACTACCGCCAGTGTCCTAAGCATGAACACCAATTCCTCTTCCACAGCCACAACCACGTACAACTCTAGTCTCAGTTCCTGGTTCCATATCTGACCTACAAGACTGAAATAAGCAAGCTGTAACTAGAAACCGAAACATATGCTCACTATTCAACACACATTACTTCGAAGAAGTAATTCAATCAAGCCTTAAATAATGGAAACCATATCACTAAAACTCATGACCATTTGTAGCCGATAACAAACTATCCAAAAATCGCTGCCTCAACACTAACACCCTAATCTGGTCTACATTTAGTGAAACCCGTTGGATAGTCCCCCATAGGAGGGTCCAACGTCTACATCAGAAGAGAGATCAGGGGAATCTACATTCCTGTTGACCATCCCTACTTCCCCGGCTGGCGTAGTCGGAGCATCCCCGTTCTCCTGAGGCCGATACTCAGGAGCCTCCTGATGGTCCTCCTCAAGATCCTCCTCCGGATCCTCCTCCTGCCACTCTGCTACTAAGACGAACGGAGGGTGAGGAGTCATGGGCGGCTGCTGTTACAGGGGTTGGGTAGGTGGCTCGTGCTGTAGCGACCCCTGATCCACTAGATACTACAGGATCATCCAGATCGGCGGCAGAGATATCTGGATCGTCTCCACGGTATGTGTTCTCTCCTAAGGTCCCACCTCAACGTTCCCGCATAAGGTACATACCGGTCCAGTATACGTTGCACTGCTTGCTCCCGGATGTATAACCCAAGCAGCGGAATCTTCTTGTCGCTCCAAAACCAGGGAATAAACCCCTGAGTGGGCCACGCTCTCCTGCTCCGGTCCCAAATGTGTACAGATAATAATATATACTAAGGGGCAACAATATAGCCAAGAAATATAGCAAGGATGAGAAACCAATTTATGAACTCAAAGTAAAACAACTACATACATCATGTACAAACAGCATGTTCATATATATATATATATATATATATATATATATATATATATATATATATATATATATATATATATATATATATATACACCACTCTTAAGCATGTTAAATATATCACAGAATATCATAACAATAAAGATAAAGCATAAGGGTCTCGAACCCACAGTCATCGTCATTTTTAAAACGTATGCATGGCACTTCCACATATATCATCTAACATTTGATCCTTAATTTTCGGAAATCCCATCACCTTATAAATGAGCTGATCAAACTTGATTGCCAAATAAGGCACACAGTATTCACCATATCACGTTGTCCAACATAGGGTACAGTGCTTCACATTATACAGATTTTGTTTTCCATATCACATTGTCCAACACAAGGCACAATGCTTCACATTATATGGATTTGTATACAATATCACACTGTCCATCACAAGGCACACTGCTTCACTTTATATGGATTTATATACCATATCACACTGTCCAACACAAGGCACAGTGCTTCACTTTATATGGATTTGTATACCATATCACACTGTCCAACACATGGCACAGGGTTCCCTGCCATCAAGGTTCCCCATTCTAGATGGCACGTCGACCAGAAAACATATGCATGAGAAAACCATTCGTTTTTGTAAGTTTTTCTATTTCGTATCGTTATTTCCTTGTTGAAGCACAAAGCTATCAAACACCATAACTTTTAGACTCTTTAAGTCTTTCCAGTATTTTTCAAAAAGGACACACAGTCCAAAACCCAAAAAGGACACATCGTTCCACAGCCCAAACCCAAAAACCATCAACCGATGCACCAGACTCGGATTTTGGATTCAAGAGAACACAAAACGTCAACAAGTTTACAGAACCACTTCACTAACACGGATCCTCGATCCACGTATTCTGTAGAACACTAGAATCCCGACGTCTCGGTTTCTAGGTTCGCATCCAAAGTAACTTTTCTCTGTTTGAAATACCAAAAACAAAACTTACATCTTCGAAGCTTACACATAAAGTCATCGGGATCGGTTTTCCATAAAAACAAACTCTTGGTCGAAACCACTTTTCTTTTTGAAGTACTTTGGTAAACTATCAAGACTTTGAAATACGGTTCGTGAAAACCCTTTTTCTTTGATAAAACAGTTTATTTCAAAAACTGGATCACTTGAAAATACTTTTGCTCGACAAGATTCGTTTTATTGCTTTAAACATAACTGATGATTTCAAAAGGCACTTTCTATTTTAAAAGCTTACTTTTCTCGAACTAAAATATTTTCCCCCTTTCTCCTTTTATGTCTTTTCATTTCTTAATGAAGTATATTTCATTTTTTCTTGTTCCCAAAAAAGATATCAATCCACTTTGTTTTCAAAATCCTTTAAAAACTCTTAGCCTTTTATTTACTTACGTTACATCCCAAGCTTTTGGAAGCTTTTAACTTTACTCGATTTTGAACCCTAACCGATGTTAGGCTCCTTAGCACAATACCAATCATAATTATAATCAACATATCATGCCAAGCATAAATAAACATAATCAAGCATCCTTAAGTATAATAAAACAAAATCAAGCATACTTAAACATAATTAAACAAAATCAAGCATACTTAAGTATAATTAAACATAATCATGCATAAAAAAGCAATAAATAAAACATTCCACAAATTAAATACAATACACCATAACTTTACATTTCACCCGTACAAACAGTACATAGCCATCGGAAATTGAATTCCTCAGGTTATCTCCCTTTACCTCTTGTAGTAATCCTCTGAATGAAAGTCGTCCGACTGGTTCGCTAATATCACCAACTTTTCTTCACAAAATCTCTTGAGTGTTTCTTAAGAAAATGAGATAAAGTAAGGAAGACAATGAAGTTATGAAGAAAAGAAATGGATGGAGGACTTCATGAAGGGTGGGGGCGTGCGAGAGAAGAGGGCAAGGGTGTCCAAGAAGTTTCACTTAAGGGACAAGATGGTCTTTTCATCATAGAGCAAAATGTAATTACGAAAAAGGTTAGGGGCATTTTGGTCTTTTCGCAGTGTGAATGCATTCAGATATTTTCAAACGTCATCATGACACTGGTGAGTCATGGCATGCTTTCCTGGGTGACTTGACTTGACGCGACTTCAAGTTTATCCGTTAGCGGGTCCTGGTAAATCCATATTCAGCTCCGTTCTTTACCCAATTTGAGATTTCGCCTGTATAACTTTTATTATTTAACTTTTTAATGCGAAAAACCAATTTTATCAAAATTGTTGGAAATTCAATTCTAAACCTAATTGTTTTGTTCATGAGTCAAAATCAGGCCTTCTGATTAATAAGATCTTATGGTCAGTGAAAACGCAGACTGGGCTCCGTCTGAATTTTCAAAACACCCTACGATAGCGTAGAGTATGAATATGACTTCGGTTTAGTCAAAATCATTTTCTAAATCCCAGATAAAATATAAGTTTATTTATATTAATTTCCGACCTTAGAAAGAAGAGAAAATCGGGGTGTTACATTTCTCTTCCAAGTTGGTTTATACACTCTTCCAACAACAGTGGTCTCCTTGATCCTATACATTCTCTTGCTTTAGGTTGGGACACAGGTTTAGAGATTCTTAGAGATGTTCTTCTACCTTTAATCTCTTCATATTTTCTTGACACAACTATTGCTTTTGATCTTTTTGGACAACCTGTTTTCTCTCGGTCTTCTGGATGCTTTATTTTGGGAGTGCACCCTATTCTGGGTCTTTTTGAATAAGCCTAAAGAGAGTTGGATCACCATGAATTGATGCACAGTTCAGAGTTCTTACTTCATCTTCTCCAAAAGCATTTTCTTGCCTTGTCCTTTTTCCAGAAGAGCTTGATTCATTGCTTTTTTAAGGTAATGACATTTCCGTTTGAGTAGGAGCTTGTTCAGACTCACACTCTTCATCAGATACAAAGAAGAATTCCAACAAGTCTTCAATAGAATGTTAATCATTATGGTTTTCAGCAAATACTTCAAAAGGACTAGCTTCCATAGGGGCTTCAAGATTTACCATCTTAAAAGTTTCCGTATCAAGAAAAGAACGTGGGACAACATCCAGATCATTTACCACAATGTCATTATATCTTATAAACCTTGAGGTCAACATCCCATAGGGAAATACATTTTTATTTTCATATATATATATATATATATATATATATATATATGTATGTATTTTAAGATCAAGTTTGGAAGACTTGTCTTCACTTTGTGAATCAAATGGTAGATGTCGAATCTATCCATCGGTTTCACAAAGTCCCTTGCCTCTTTTCTAGGCAAAACATAGTTGATTATAATAAAATGTAGATAACGATATTTAGAAATCAATTGGGATGTAGTAAAATTACCCAGATCAGGGCATCCATACAAAGTGGGGTTAATAGCATTTTTTCGATTAGTAGTTTCCCAGTTACGTCTATATCTTGCTCTAACAGCAGAGCACTCGATTAGGGTTGCTAGGGCTTCCTCGGAGACAACCAACAGGTCTTCAACAAATTCTCCTATAGTGAAAGGAGTTGCATTTTCTTCTCTTGATGCAATGACAGTTCTCCAGAACTTTTGAACTTCAGAGGGAAAAATATCTTCCCTTAGGTTAAAGGAATTTGTCCACCCAGCACTTTGGATTTCATTTACAACGTCCATACCTCTTCTTTTAAGGTCTAGAAAACTTCTTATCTTTACCGCCAGAATGTCCAAAGAAGAAGCAACATAGGAGTTTCTAGATGCCATGACAGAGTGGGAAGATTTGAAGAGATGAAGGTTAGGGATTTAAACGAAAGGTTTGTAGAAGAAAGATTATGAGAGAAGAACCATTTTATGTTTTGAATCAAAGGGATATATATTGAAAAGCTTTAGAAGAAGATAAGCAGTTGACATATGAAAAGACATATTTAAAAAGGTTACCCTTTTACTAGACTCGTGACATTAGGAAATGATAGACGCTTTCACCTCTGTAGTTAATTCCATTAGTCATAGCCAAAGATAATGATGTACTCAAGTCTCAGTTATATCATTATTATAGGAGGATATTTAAGAGTTAATTATCAAACGTTGCAAGTAAATATATATATTTTATAACTAAATGCATTTCTGTATTTTATGAAGTAAAAGAGAATACTTCACCAAAATAAGTTGTGAATAACAACTTATGGCAGAGACAAGCTTTGACTATGGAATTTGCTTGGCCAGATCAAGACGAATAATGTCTTCAGTTGCTTTCCTTAACCGGTTCCCTTTGAAGATGATGTGTGTTATCAACAATTTTGAAGGTTCAGAAACCTAGATTTTCTTTCTTTAAGAAACAAGAGCATTTGTTTGCTAAGTGCCTTTAAAGATTCCTTGAGCACATAGATATGACATCTAAGATCAGGAGTCCTTCTTTTCTTGTTCATTTGCCAGCTATTTTCTCTTTGCTTGGACAGGGTCTTTCGTCCACATTGTTAAGTGCATCACTTAGAGGCCTTGCTCTGATACCAATTGAAAGTACCACAAATAAACCCTAGAAGGGGGTAGAATTGTGGTTACTTAAAAACATTTTGCAAATAGATTTCTCAAAGAATATAATAGGCAATCAGACGCATGACTCGTCTTAAGATATTCTTAGTAAAACAAGTTATAAGTTTAAAAAAAGAAACACTTGCTTTAATTTAAACTTATTCAATCCCCTGTTAGTTAAATCAACAAATAAACTTAAGCATAAAAAGAGATAAGGGACAAAAGAGAATTATATAGAGATATATCCTGGTTGACCCATATCAAACTTAGGGGTTACATCCAGTCCTTGACTTAACTAAGTTTTTCACTATAACTGATCAAGGTTACAAACGAGTATTCTTTGCACACTTAGCTTCTCCAGGCTGAAAGAGTATTATTCTTCACAGACCTCTCCAGGTTGTTGAGTATTCTTTTCACCTAGCCTCTCCAGGCTCCATGAGTATTCTTCTTAACTAGCTTCTCCAGGCTGTTGCAAGTATTTTTTTTACCTAGCCTCTCCTGGCTCACAAAATATATAATGAAAATTACATTGATGATATCTCCTCATCACTCACAGAGTGTGTTTTATAATGAAGTACAGAGAAAAGATTGTTCTAACACTCATAAGATTAAAAACATTATGAGGTTTATAGGAGCTGGAGAAAGTCTTTCATAACACTCATTTAAGTGAATATAGAATGAATATGTTGAAGAGAAATTCTATTGAGATGAAGATCATGATATCTTCATTTCACACTTACTGCAGTGGTAGTGATAGTCACTAACTTGTGAATTTATAGTCTCTCAATCTTTCTCATCTACCATACTTCTTGCTTTTTCGTTTTCTCCCATTTTACTTTGATGTGTCACATATGAAGGAACCTTTTGGAAACACAAGAAGGGGGTTGAATTGTGTTTCTTAAATTTTCTAAAACCTTTTTCGCAAGCAGATAGCTTTTTCGTAATCATTTGGACGCAAAGACACTTAACGTACGCTGAAAGTGTACACAAGGAACTTTGGACGCACACTAAAAACGTTTACTTGAAAGATGTTTTCTAAGAAAACAATTTCTATTCCAAACGTTAAATATAAATAAATTTAAGGCAGAGAAAAGGAGAGAAGATAACACAAGGTTATTAACCTGGTTTACTCTCAACCCAAGAGCTACGTCTAGTCCCCTCTATGTGGGAGCTTTAACCACTATAACAAAAACCTTATTACAAGTATTCTACACTTCTTCAGGTACAAGTATTCTACAACCTCTTCAGGTAAACTACAAGTATTCTTTTCTAGACAAGCCTCTCCAGGCTCAACCAAGTTTTGGTTTACAAAAGGTTTAAGTTTAAATCTAACTCAAAAAGGAGAGTAATATGAAACCAAGTTGTGTGAGGATATGAAACTTAAGAAAAACCTCTGAAAAACAACTCTACGCAGAGAGTAATATGAAAGTTAAGATCAGAGAAAGCTTGAGAGATTTTTGTTTGTTTTGATGGCTTTGATTGCTTGTAAGCTTGGATAGGTTTAGTTCAACTTCGGTAACTTTGCTTATTCAAAATTGAGGGTATTTATAGCCTTCGAATCTTGAGCAATCTTGATTCTTCAACGGTTGGCAAGAGAGACGTTCTGATGAGCATTAAATGTATAATCCCGTTGAGTTTGATAACTTGTGATGAGCTTATGAAAAGCAGAGTAGGTTATTAGAGAGAGAGAGCTGAAAGTAGCACCGACAACTTTTCCTTGTACCTGAAAGTTACCTTTTGTCTTTCCTTCTTGAGTAGAGTCAACTACAATGTGTCAAGACTAGACTGCCTTTATGTGTTCGAGAGTATTAAGTTATAGAGAGTTTTTGTCTAAGAGATATTACCTTTTTTACATAAAAGATAATAAATTTGAAACTATTATATTTTATAATTGTGCACTTGAACATAGTTTAGTAAAATAAAAACTATTTTATTACATTGGACTTTTAATTAAAAACGGATACACTTTACTTTGATGAGTCTTTGGATTCAGTTTTACTTCTGATAAGATCGTAGTCCAAGGAGGACTTTGTCCATTAATCCTTTATAGCAAAACGATGGACTATGCGATCAAACGCACAGTCTGAAAATTCTTTGGACTTTGAATATCTGCACACTTAAGATAAACTTGTCAGACCACAACAGATCTTTGTTCATCTAATTTAGTCATTTGTTAACATAAAAATATTAAGGAGTTATGAACCATAACCACTTTGGTTCCAACTGTAACACCCCAATCCGGTGTCACATTTCGTATCCCAAATATTCTTTTTCAGTTAATAAAAAAAAACTTTTCGAAATTAACTCTATAGAGTAATTGCGAAAATCTGATACCAAAGTACAACGTTAACAACCAGATGAAAACAAATTGAAAATCATCATTTATAGCAAGAATTCAACTTCACCATAAGGCGTACATCTTTTCAATCTCTTAATACACAACGTAATCAGTCAAAGTCGAAAGACCTGACTTAAACATTGAAAATCCTAAGAGCTGGTTTGATAAAATAACTCTACGAACAAAAGAGCATACTACCTAACATACATCATACCAATGAGACTGGGTCTCGTTGTCAATAGTCCACACATCTTCATCGTCGACATCAAGAAACTCAAGCTACGGGGTCCCAAAGTGACCCAAAGGACCGTTGGGAAGCATCTGTACACGTATCCAAAAACACAACAGAGTGTCCAACATGCTATAGAATATCAACATTCAATATAATATCACAACAAGATAATCTTACTCTGTGGGATCACACCCATTCATCAAGATAAGTTAAAAGAATGCATGGGACTTCAATCAACTTTCTAATTTATGTTCTCCGGAGATTCCTAACTTCCCTTCATCGAACGATAGGCCGCGAATACTCCCATAATACAATTGTCCTCATGAGTTGGCCTCTCAATTTAGGTCTGAACTCCAATTGTTCAAGGGTATCACGTCACAACCATATCATGAATAGTCCAGTCTTTGATCGAGTTCATCCGTGTTGGGCAGGTGATTACCACGACACGGGGTTGTGATGCCTCCGGCCTCTTGTGGAGTCTCGAACACAGGATGCCCCTATAGACCTAGTGGTCTTAACTGGCTCATTATCTCAACCACTTGGATTGTAGCTCGTTTCCAATGGCACGTTGGCCAACTCATGTATGTAACTCATGGTTTTCTGTTTTCTTTTTCGCTCGACCTTTCTTTTTTTGTCAGGGCACACAGATCATGACTCGTTTTAAAGAACATTTAGCCCATTCATTCAAAATACAGGACACATAGTCCAAGTTCTCAATTCACGAAGTACTAGGCCGACGTCGCGGGCACTAGACTCGCATATAGGACATTAAGTCCGTTCATTTCAAAACACAGGACACGCAGTCTGAGTGCTCAATCCATGAAGTACTAGGCCGACGTCGCAGACATTGGACTCGCATATAGGACACAAAGTCCGTTCATTTCAAAAAATAGGACACGCAGTCCGAGTGCTCAATTCACAGAACTCTAGCCGGACGTCTCGGTCACTAGGTTCACGTGCTTCGCAACGTGAAGGGGTAATCACCAGTTTCATCAAAATTCCTTTTCGTTGATCAAATCTTGAAAACAAAACGCAAAATCTCTTTGGTATAAACCAAAACGCATTTTCACTCTGAAACTTATTTCCTCAAAATCCTTTCTTTGCCAGGCTATTACTAAAAACTTAAATCCTCAAAACTCATTTTCAAAAGGATTTTGACTTGAAAAGTCTTTTCTAAAGGTTCCATGATTCGAAACATTTTTCTAAAGATTTTCATTGGAGCAAACTTTTTGAAAGAGATTTTTTCTTTTTAAAAGGTCAAATACTTTGAGAAGGTTCTTCCTGCGACAAAACCAAAATAATTTTCAAGGCTTTCTTTTTGTAAGACATGTTTAGAAAATAATGATAAAACAACTTTTCACTATTTTCCTCACCAACTCTCAACTTCCTAAATCTTATTCGAAATTCCTTTTGAGTTCTTAACTTAGTGGCTTTTTAGTAAAATTTGTCATTTTACCATTTAACTTAAAAGCTTTACATCTTTAAACCAAAACATCTTTAAATCTTTGATTAAGACTTTTAAGCAGCTTAATCTTCATTATCAAGCTATAGCCAATGCTATGCTCTCAACCAATCCAGTCAAAAATCACAATTCAATATATACATACATAATCATCAAATCTCAACACCAACATCATACATATATCTCATCCAAGGCAATAACGCCACGGTTCATGTTTAAGTATCCAATCACATATTCCACCAAATCAATCGAGCATATATATCACATAATGCATTCATATGGGAATCATCTACATCACTCCAAATAACACAATTACAATCATCTAACAAACAACCTTATGAGGCTATCAAACTCATTGGAGTTAATCTCCCCTTACCTCTTGAAGGTAATTCTTTGGATGAACGTTGTTCGACTCGATCCGTAAATCTTCCGATTACTCACCCGAAACACTCAACAAGTAATAACTTCACACAATCAATTCAAAACATCAACATTAATAGCATAAAATTCTTTATCTATTAGAAGCTAGGTTCGGCCATGGTGACCTAAAATAGGCTAGAGATGTCTAAAAATATCTAACTCTTGGATGAATGATCCATAGGTATACCTAACACTAAATCAATTCTCTTTACACAAAAACTTGAAACAAAAACCCATGCTTCCTCATGATCTAGGTTCGGCCATATTATAAGAAAATAGGCTAGGGATTTCATTTTGCTTCAATCTCTTGGATTTAATGATCTCTAACATACATAACACTAGATCAAGTCTCATTACACAAAAAGTTGAAGGAATACTCACGGTTTCCTACAAGTTTAAGGTTCGGCCTCTTCATGGTAAAAATGGCTAGACATGTTATTTGATTACATATTCTTGGATAGTGATAGAGAATGATGAGATTAGATCACAGAAATTGATTTCACATTAAAAGGATTTTTCTATGATTTTCTAGAGATTTTTGAAGTTTGAACTTAGAACTTTGAAACCCATTGAATCATGGCTTGAAAACAAGAAATAAGAGAAGAATCATGAAGTTCATGGATCAAAGAGATTAATCATACCTCTTTGAGTGATAAAATAAGCAAGGATCAGCACTTTCTTCACCAAAATTGGTTAAGGTTCCAACATGAAAATGAGAGAAAGTTTAGGAGAAAATGGTGGATGGCCTTATGGGGCAAGCCTTATGCGTGAGGGAGAGGGAGGGATAAGGTGGTCCAAAAATTTTCACTTAAGGGGCAAAATGGTCTTTCCCTCTAGGGACAAAAATGTCATTTTGTGGAAAGCCAAGGGTCTTTTGGTCTTTTCGCAGTGTGAACGCGTTCAGATATTTTTAATTGTCATCATGACACTGGCATGCCTTCCTAGGTGATATGACCAGATGTGACTTCCAGTTTATCCATTAGTGGGTCCCGATAAATCCGTATTTAGTTCCGTTCTTTACCCGATTTAATGTTTCGCCCGAATAACATATTATTTCACTTTTTAGTGAGAAAAACCAATTTTACCAAAGTTGTTGGAAATTCGATTCTAAACCTAACTGTTTCATTCACAAGTCAAAATTAGGTCTTCTGATCAGTAAAATCTTACTGTCAGTGAAAAAGCAGACCGGGATCCGTCTGAATTTTCAACCCAAAATTTAACCGTAGCTCCCTACGATAATATAGACCATGAACATGACTTTGGTTTATCCAAAATCATTTTCTAAATCTCGAATAAAATATAAGTTTATTTATAGTAGTTTCCGACCTTAGAAAGTTGTAAAAATTGGGAAAAAATTTCGTCCTCGAAATTTTGTGACTCAAAACTAGACAGGATTTCTTCATCCCCTGGTTCCACCTTGTACTCCCGTATGGAATTTTCCCTTAGGTAACATTCGTAACCTAATAACAACAGTTTTTAATTCTCATATTAAGTTCAAGTTTTTTCAATCACATTTTCTTTCTCCCCCATTTTATCATCAGACAAAAGGGGAAGTCAGAACATCATAGTCAGAGAAAAAAATTTTAAAGACTAAAAGAAAATTAAGAAGAAGAGGAAGAGGGTGGAGGATGTAACATCCCGATTTTTCTGTAACTCTAATCGAGTGAGTTAATCTCGATTGGGGCTTTGGGTGATTGTGTGAATTACTATGTGTTAGTTTTAGACCTAGTTTGAAGCTTAGGAATAGGCTTGAACAAGGTTGGAGGTGCCTAAGGCATTAAATGAGTAACTGTGGAAGCCAGAAGTTTGGAAAACTTTTCCCAGCTGAGCTACACGCTCGAGCGTGGGAAGGTAGCACACCTTAACATGACAACGCTCAAGCGTTCTGAGTGCGTTTTCCAGCTGGTGTGCTTTTTGACGCATGTGCTACACGTGTCAGGCCAGGGTCAAGGCGGAGCGGACAAGGTTCCTTGCTCAAGCGTGGAGGGGACCTCACACTCAAGCGTTGGCGCGGTCAAGGGTGCAGGTTTTCCACGCTAAAGAGTGCATAGCAGCTCAAGTTAGTGGAGTTTTATTTCTCTCCCTCATTTGCAGGAAAATTCCTTGAAGTCTCCATAATTCTCTGCAACTTGTGAGAGAGGGAGCTGTGTTCTAGAGTAAGAAAGCTTGAGATTAAAGGAGATCGAAGTACCGGAACGCGATTCCGACTACACCATTGTGATCACGGCGAAGTAATCTTCAACTTTGATGGATTGGTTTCTCGATTCGTCCAAGGTAAACTCGAGTCCCTAACACGTGTTCTTCGTGTTCCTGACGTTCTTCGAGTCTTTTCCTTTTTCTTTGATTTTTGCGCTTGCCTAGGGCTAACACTGTTGTATTTGTGTTGTGCTCGTAATTAGGGCAAGGTTCGTGCTCGTGATTGCTCGAGTTTTGGAGGTGCAAACGTGGCTGTTCTTAGAGATGCCATTGAAGGGGGCTGCGAGCCCAAGCTTGGCAGAGTGAGCCGGTGATCGTGTGGATTTGCGTGATGATTGTTCATGTGGGGAGAAAGAGTACTGCTGCCATCGGGAAGGCAAGAGTAGTGTAGGATGTTTTTCTGCTATGTGTAGGGAAGCCCTAACCCTACTAGTGGTTGAGCCCCGATAAAGTACCTAAACCCTAGGTTTAGCTTACTTTGGGCTATCGCCGTTAAGTTGGAAACCCTAGGCTAGTAAACTGTTGATTTAGGATGTTATGCTGACTGTGACAACCAATACCCAAGAGGGGGGTGAATTAGGTTATGAAATAAAAAAGAAAACTTTTTGCACAATAAAAAACCCTTTGATAAATTTAAATAGAATTTGCAAAGCGGAAAATAGTTTGATAAACAATTATAAAGAGATAAGGTAAGAATAGAAGAACACAAGTATTTTATCTTGGTTCAGCCACGCACCGCCAGTGGCCTAATCCAGTCCCCACTCTACCTGTGGGATTTTGTTCCACTATAAAGACAAGCTTAACTGGTGCTTGCAACCGTTTTACAAAACCAAACTTAACAGGTTCTTGTAACCTTCACAATAACAGAGCACTTCTCAAAGACCAGGGATATCACCTCCCCCAGTGAAAAAGCCTCAAATAACCCCAAGCTTAACAGGTGCTTGTAACCTTCCGAGCACTCCTCACAGTCCTGGGATATAACCTCCCCCAGTGATAGAGCCTCAACCAAGCTTAACAGGTGCTGACAACCTTCCAAGCACACCTCACAGACCAAGGATGTAACCTCCCCCAGTGATAGAGTCTCAACCAAGCTTAACAGGTGCTGGCAACCTTCCGAGCACGTTGGTACTCAAAGAAATGGATTAAGTAGTTTGACTCTACCAATATAATGCACTCACAATAGTGCGGATAAACAAGTTGAATAACAACAAAGTACACTAAAACTTATGATAATCAAAGTATAACATTGGCTCGAGTGATTTTCAAAATGAAGAGAAAAGAGTAGAAAATGATTTAATCAAAATAATAGCGCGTTCTCTCTTAACCACTCTTCTTCTCTTTCAAAGGTCCTCAAAATGTATTTATAGAATTTTGAACAATGGTCGTTAGGAATTATAAAAGATATTTTATTAATTAAAAAAAAATTCCTTTTCTGGAAAACAATTTGAAAAATTAGCCGTTGAAGCCATAAATGTAGCAGATAAAGAAATAGAATATACTCATTTAAGTGCATCATAATCGATTATCGTATATCCATAATCGATTATGGCTTTTCTGCCATTACTGGGATTTTCAATAAAACATGCATAATCAATTATCCTAATCGATTATGGCTTCTCTGTAAAAACGACCCAATTTTGTAAATGGTCATAATCGATTATCCTAATTGATTATACCTTTGCTGTCAGCCAAAAACATTTGACGTTGAAATACAGACTGACCATAATCGATTATCCTAATCGATTATTGTTTCCCAAAAACATTTTTCAAAGATAAAACCTTTTTCAACCAAAAGGGAAACCAAAGAAACTTTTCAAAAACATTTTTGATAAAACAATTTTAAAATAATTTTGAAAAAGATCTTTTAGAAAACTTGAGCCATTATCACCTTCTCATACCTTACATTAATTCTAAGACCTTTCTATATAAATATCTTTGAAGCTCATATCTCTTGGTCTTGAATTCTTGATCTTCTTGAGATTCTTTCAGGAAATGTCTTTAATAAATTTTGCTCTTCAAGCTCTTTGACATTTCTTCTCTCAATCTTTGTGATCCTGATTGATCTTGAATCTTGGCTCTTTGCTTCATTTGGCTTTATAACATTCACCTGAACTTTTCTAAAAATATTTCTCATGAAACTCATTAGTTCAAGATGTAGTATATTTCTCATTTAAATTCATGCATAAAGCCATATATCATATAAAGACATATTGTAAGATAGTATTCCAATTAATTATTCCTATGTCTTTATTTAAATGTGATCAAATAATATCAATAATATATTTCTCATTTATGCGTAATTGATAATCACATTACTTCTCAACATTCAATGTTCCTTAGGCATTTAATAATAATATCAAATTTAATTTCTACGTCATTTAATCAAATACATATAACAAGTATTTGTCACATGTGTATATACTAATAAATCATTTTAATCATATAACACATGTATATAATACATTTAAGCTTAATACAATGATATATTATTTGATAGCATCAAAATATATTCTCTCATTAATACTCTATTTGTCAACATCAAAACCTATATGGCAATATGGTTCACATGTTAGACTTCGTGTGACTGTATGCTACTGATTGTTGTTGCTATCTGTCTAAATGCCTATATGCTACTTGGTATGTGATATGCTGCTACGTACTGTTGTTCATATTATTATTGTTGTTATTATGTTGTATGATGTAATGTTGAACGTTGTGGAGGAATGCCGTAGAGCTAAGTTTGGCTGTGTGTCGTGTTGTTGTCGGATTGATATCGTGGATGGTGTCGTTGCTGTAATGCTAACTTCTTGAGGCTATGGCCGTATTTGTTTGAGTTGTGGCTCATGGACGCATGGCGTCGAGGCTGTGGCCGTGTGGATGCAGTGGCATCGTGTTGTTTCCGATTGAGAGCTTAGGCGTGAGATCTGGTATCAAGTCCGTTGAGGATGTTTGTTGCATATCATCATCAGCTGCCAAGTGGCGAGGCCGTGTGACAGGTAGTATGGGCTGCCAGTGTCATATGAGGTTAGTTGTACCTGAGTGCTGGTACGGAGAGTAGATGGGGCGGTCAAGTGAGTGACCTTGGGGATGTTGTCTGTAACACCCCGATTTTTCAAACTCTCCAATACTAAGCATTTATATATTTGTATTTTATCGAAGTGTCTAGAGAGGGAAATAAAATATTCCAAGACCATAGTCATGCTCAATGCTATCGTATGAAGCTACTATTAAACTTTGTGCTGAAAACTCAAAGGGAGCTCAGTCTGCGTTTTTACACTGGCAATATGGTTTTACTAGTCGGGAGACCTCAGATGGACCTGTGAACGAGACAGTAAGTCTTAGAATTCGATTCTCTACGTTTTGGTTAAATTTCACAAAAATCATTTCCTGACCTTCGTTCGAGCAAAATCCTCAATCGGGTGACGAACGGAGCCGCATACGGACTTACCGGGACCCACCAACGGATAATCTTGATATCAATTCATGTCATATCACCTGGGAAAGCATCCCAGAGTCGTCATAACGTTCGGAAATATCGGGACGCGAAATGACCAAAACCCCTAACCTTTTTCACTTTTACCATTTTACCCTTGAAGGAAATGACCATTTGCCCTTAAGTGACTTAATTTAAGGCTGGTCGGCCCCCATTCTTCACGCCCCAAACCAGCAAAGATGAACTCCATGCCTTCATCTTCTTCCTTGAGAGAAAACTCCATTTTTGTTAGCGAAAAAGCTTGAATCCTTAATAGAAAAGCTTGAATCCTTGATCAATCTTCATCCTTTCTTAGGTAATATACTTCTATGATCTCTAATCTTCATGAGCTCTCTCTATTTCAATTTTGAAATCTTGATTTCATAGTTTTCAAGTTTATGATCCAAAATTTCAAAAATTCATAGAAAAGTGTAGAAAAATCCTTTTAATGGGAAACCAATTTCTTTGAGCTCACTTCATCATCCTCTACCTAAAACCAAGAGCATATGATCAAACTCTCATCCTAGCCTATTCTTCTAAAAGTGTCCGAACCCTAGGCGAAGATGATGAATAGTGATTTTGTTCAATTTTTGATTCCTAACTCTTGATTCCATCCTTACCTTTCCTATTGTCTTTGAATCCAAGTGATGGAAAACCAAATCAATTCCTAGCCCAATTTTCTCTTCATGGCTGAAACCTACGAGTATGAGGAACCTTGAGTTTTGTTTCAAATTTTTGGGTATTAGGACTTACACTAGTGTTCATCAAGCTTAAGAACCAACCTTCCAAAAGATTGGAACCAAATGAGATCCCTAGCCCTTCTCAGCATTTTTGGCCGAATTTGTGGACCGATTGGGGGACTTTACCTTCGGAGGATGACTTCTAAAAGTAAGGGGAGATTAGCTCCAATGAGTTTGATAGCTGCATGAGGTTGGTTGTGTTGTGAAGTTGATGTATTATGTGACATCGATGCTTGATTAGTGCTTTGAAGATATGCTATATGTTGTGTATGTACTTGATTGAGAATTGATGTGTGTGTAATATATATATATATATATATATATATATATATATATATATATATATATATATATATATGGACTGGTTAAGAGCATAGCACTGGCTATAGCTCAATAACGAAGATTAAGCTGACTAAAAGTCTTAATCAAAGATTTTTGAAATGTTTTGATTTGAGGAATGAAAAGCTTCTTAGCTAAAGGTCATAATGGCCAATTTTATCAAAAAGCCACTAAGTTAAGAACCCAAGATGTTTTTGAATAAGACTTAGGAAGTTGAGAGCTAGTGAGGAAATTAGTGAAAAGTTGCTTTATCATTATTTTCTGAACATGTTGTACAAAGAAGGAAAAACTTGAAAAGTATTTAGTTTGTCAAAGAAAGTATCTTATGAAAGTTTTGGACGTTCCGAAAACGAAAAAGTTTCTTCATGAAAGTTACTTCGGTAACAATATTTGGAAACATGTTTTAAGACGAGGGAACCTTTAGAAAAGGCTTTTTAAGCCAAAATCCTTTGAAAATGCATCTTTAGAACTTGAGTTTTGAGAATGAATTTTAAAGAAAAGTTTTTGTATAAAATGGTTTTAGAGCAAAAACGAGTTTTGGCTATACCAAAGAGAACTTGAGTTCTGCTTTTGAGATTTGAACTATGAAAATGAATTTGATGAAACTGGTGATTACCCCTTCAAGCATGTGAAGCACATGAACCTAGTGACCGAGACGTCGGGCTAGAGTTCTGTGACATAAACGGACTTTATGTCCTATATGCGAGTCTAGTGTCCGCGACGTCGGCCTAGTACATCCTCGATTGAGCACTCGGACTACATGTCCTGTGTTTTGAAAAAGAGAAAGAACGGACTTAGCGTCCCATGCAAGTCTAGTGTCCATGATGTCGGCCTAGTACTTCCCAAATCATGAACTTGGACCTCGTGTCCTGAAATTTGAATTAAACGAGCTATATATCCTTTAAAATGAGGCACGAGCCTTGTGCCTTGACAGAAAAAGAAAGAATGAAAAGAAAAGAAAGATTGAACGAAAAGAAAGAATGGAAAACCTCATGCATACATGCATTAGTCGGCTGACGTGCCATTTGAACCGAGCTACAACCCAAGTGGTTGAGAATTGAGCCAGTTAAGACCACTAGGTCTATAAGGGCATTCTGTGTGTCGAAACTCCACAAGTGGCCGGAGGCCTCGCGACCCCGTGTCGTGGTAAGTCGGCTACCCAACACAAATGAACTCGATCAAAGACTGGACTACTCAGGATATGGTTTGACGTGTTACCCCAGAACAATTGGAGCTCGGACCTAAATTGAGAGACCGACTCACGAGAACAATTGTGTTATGGGAGTATTTGCGGCCTATCGCTCGAGGAAGGGGAGTTAGGAGTCTTCGAAGTACATGAACTAGATAATCGAGAAGTCTCATGCATTCATTTGACTTATCCTGATGAATGAGTATGATATTTTGAAAGTGATATTATATTGAATATTTATGCTTTATCGCATGACTGTGTTGATGCATTATTAGTATGCTGCTTTACTTGTGTGACAATTATGATAAACTTGTGAAAGAGTATCTCACCCTTGCCTGTACATGTTGGACACCCTATTGTATTTTTTGAACACATGTACAGTTATTTTCCAGCGGTCCTCTGGGTCACTGCGGGACCCTGTAGCTGAGTTCCTTGGTGTCGACGACGAAGACAAGTGGACTATCGAAGACGAGGCCCAGTATTTTTTGGGCGATGCATGCTAGGTAGTATGTTTACTATGTAACATCCCAAAAACCTTATGTTTATCTTTTAACTGTTTGTGTAAATAACTTGACTGATAACACAATTCGATTAATCATAATCATAATAACAATTGATGATTGGAAATTCATATTTGAATTTCAATTATGAGATTAAAAACCATAAGGTGTTGTTTTGAACCCAGTGTGCTGTTTTGAGCCGGAACCGGTAAAAATATATTATTTTTAATCGAGAACGCTTTACCTTGGGATACGTGCCAAGGTCGGGAAGTGATCTGGCCCGGGGTGGGGAAGTTGTTCTGGCCCAGTGTCGGGAGTAGTTCATGATTGTATCTCACGCTTCACGAGACGTTGTCAACCATCCATCACCTTTTCATTCCTTTAACCAATGGATTAAGTTCTTATTACTCTTGGTTAATAACCTAGCATCTTTTCCTTTTATGGAGAAAGCTATCTTAACCATTTATGGTTAGTCTTGCTTGCTTTGCTAAGAGCTCAGCAACACACCTCCACTTTAAATCACAACCCTCCATTTCCTTAGACCTATTTCCCTAGCATATTGATTTAATTTTACTTCCCCTTTGGATCGAGAATTCGGCAAAGTGTTAATTTTAACACTAGGAACACCTTTCATTTCTCATTTCTAAGATCATGCTCTCTTTGTTCATGCACATTTCAAAAATCCTCTACTCTGTCTCTTCTAGTTCTGCACGGTTTTGGTCTCTTAGACCATGAACCAAAACTTGCTTCTTGATTCTAAGACCATAGCTTTGTTAGTCTTGGCCTCTAGATCATCTTTGGTGAAGAAAGTTTCTTGATTGGAGGAAGTTTGTTCATGACCTTCAAGAACACTATCTTGATCTTCAAAGTGTTCTTCCTTGGGTAAGCCTTAATCTTCACTTTTCTCTTCACATATTTTCTTAGAATCATGAAACAACTTCTTCTAGTTCATGATTTTGTGAAACAAGTCCAAGATCTTACCTTTTCCTTTATGAATAGGTTCGGCCATCTTTGGCTTTTGGATGCTTGGAGTTTTGATCATCCTAAAGATCTGCAAGAGGTAATGGGAGAGTGAACCTCATCACACCACATTAGTGGTGGTGAAAATGGTTTATGGGTTTGGTTTGGGAAAAACCCTAAACCAAGGGTTTCCTACTTTATCTATTTGGTTCTCTGAGAACAATGTTGTAATGATTATGTGCTGGTTGATTTGTGTTCATTGATATGTTTGAATGTTGGAAATAATTTTTATGTGAGGGAAAGTCCTAACCTAGAGGTCCTTCATCATTTGTTGAAAAGAGTTTGTGAAAATGTGATTTTCGGATCTGACCTTGTGTGGGTTATTTCGGTTTTTCTCTCAACCTAGATCTTGGATTTCAAAACTTATTTTTGATCCTGAAACTAGACATCTTGGGCTTCATTTTGAGTACAAATTTCGAGTGTTTTCATAAAGATTGGACTCTTGGAAACCTATTTCAATCTCAGCACAAATTTCTGCCTCGGATTCTGACTACAGTGGCTTGTTTCGTAAAACTGTACTAACTCGGTTACTTTTTGTGAAAAGTAGTTTTATATCCAAAAGCTAGACATCCTAAGCTTTCATATGAGTCCTTATTTGCTCAAATCCAAGTTCGTTTGGTCAATCAAATGTTTTGTCACAAGTTGATGCTTGACATGCTGAAATTTCTGTATACGGGTTTTGGTGTTGATATTTGGAATTGTATGTTATGATGTTGGTGTGACTATTTGTGTTTGAGTGTTAGTGTTGAAAATCATTTTGGCATGGTGAAAAACTATTCTTAGGATCAATGTGACATCAGGGGCTGACGAGGGTGGGGAGTGATCGCCGGTGCATGAGGCACGAACAAGGAGCGGCTCCTGGCAGGCTTCTAGGCGGAGGGACACATGAATGAACCGATTCACATCGGAATGAGAGGGATCCTGAGACTGTGAAGGTATGGGACTGTACAGTTGAAGGAAGGCTTATAAGAATTGATTGGTACTACTTATACCAACAAGATGCATCTTCTTTTCGGTAGCCCATCACTTAAGAACTCAATGTTAAGCGTGCTTGACTTAGAGTAATTCTGGGATGGTGACCTCCTGGGAAGTTTTCCTAGGAAGCGTGTGAGTGAGGACAAAGCACGCTAAAGAGACTCGTGTTGGTTTGTGGGGACAGTCGGCAATCCTTAAAGCAGTCCGGACCGTTACAATCAAGACCTACAGATAGGGTTTTTGAATGATGAGTTTGTTCATGCTTTCAATACTTGATGAAATGGCTGTATGTTGAGATGATTTTCATGATGCTAGAATGTTGTTGGATGGCTTGTATTTTGTTGAAAGAAACTATGTATGATTCGGCCTTGTTGAGTTAAAAAGGGAAGCCAAATCTTCTATGTTCAAGTAATGGTGTAATGGACGTAATTGTTTCCAAGAAGGCAAAAGAAATTAAAAAGACCTACCTTACTTACATGGAGGCATTCGCCCATACCATAGTAATTAGGGCTAGGAACCTAAAATGTTGATGCTAAGAGGCGTAATGTGTTTATACTAAAGTATGAAGGGAATAGAAATTAAAAAGGTTTTCCAAAGAATTCAAGTTTTGGTTCCAAAGAACCAAGTGTTGTAAATTAAGTATTTTGATCTCGTGTGAAAAGTATTTCAGGATATGAGAGTTTGATGTTGAGCAACCACCTATTTTATCATGTTGTTTCAAGGAAAATATTTTAAAGAACAAAGAGTTTTCTAGACGATTCATGTGGTTTCCAAAGGTTTTGGTTAGTAAACCTACTTTCAAGAGAAATGAGAATCCTTGTAAGTATTTTCTTTAAAACAATGAGTCTTTACACTACTATGATTAATTTTGGAATATTACCAAATAAAAGAGTTATAGTTTTCATTTGAAAATGAAAAGGTGATTTAAAGAAAAATATGTTTTCCCTTTTTACACTAAGTATTATTCTAAAGGAAGTTTTACGTTAGTTTGGCAAAAGATGAGATACTATGTATTTTGGGGCTTTGAATACCTTACGAGTATATGTATAGAGTTTCAAAACTATGTTTGATGAAAGGGGATTTCGTGAACCAGTTTACCACTAAGGAAATTATTTTGAAGATCTTACTATAGTAGCATAATTATGTATTATCTTCAAAAAGGAAATTCAATGAGTTCCATAATGTACGCACCAAGATTTACTAAAAGACATGCACTAACATCTAGTGGTCATGACAAAATCATGTTCCACACCCTTGATGATTTAGGTCATCTAAGGAATCCATAATGTTTAAATCACTAAGAGTTACTTATAGCAATTAAGTAATATTTCCTTTGGTAGACAAGTGAGAAGATTGATGAAGGGGATCCTTGTGGACCCTGTCCTCCATAATACATCTAGGTTTTGAAATAAACTATCATAAGACATGAACATCGTGTTACGAATGACGAGGTGGTACGCGATTGCAAGGAACAGAACCAAGGATGGGCGACTGATGGCAAGTCATGTGAAAGTGGGTCCCGTAGGGGTTCCCTATGGTTTATCAAGAGATAGACGTGGTGCTACAGTGATAGTGTAGTACGAATTTGTTTTGTGGCATTTCTTGACATGCATACGCATCTATGCATAAGTTGGGCGTTGTGCCTGGGAGTTGAGCTTACAACTTTGTGCGAGTGCGATTGTCTGAGGTGGCGATCATGAGGATCTTGGGGACATCGGGGGTTGGGGAAGACATATGTGGCTAGAGAGTAGCTCCTCTGTGTTGTGGATATCCATCCAAAACACTGACGTCCTGACTGAAACACCGGATAAATCACGATTTGGGTAAAAAACGTCTGGCGTGAGCCGTAAAAGTGAATTCGCAATCTTGTTGAGATAGCACATGTTGGGCTGAGATAATGCAGACAATGTTCCTCCAATCACTCACTCCAGTTATGTTTAGCTCCATGGAGTAGGGGCCAGAGTCTTACCCTTGTGGCATATAGTATTGAGTCATGTACATCGCATTGCATTGCATGACTGTTGGTGGATACATTTACATGTTATACATTATTATCCTATGTTGATGATGTCTTGTGTTGTTGATTGGATAACATGAGATATTGAGATGTATGATTGCATGACTAGTATTTTATTGTCTTGTGTGTTGTACTGTTTTTACTTCTGCCATGTGTTGTGCTGATGAATGGGAATCTCACCTCATTACTTTGTATTGCATCGTTGTGTGCTTCTCTGGTTGTCTCCCGAGAGGGTCATGTTATCGAGACTTCAACCGACATTTTGGATGTACCTCCCTGTTGAGCCTCCTAGTGATTCTGGCGTTTGGACATCTAGTCATGATAAGCTTCTAGCAAAGTACATGGGAAGAGCTACACTCACTATTTGCAAGGGTCGCAGAGGAAGAGTTCTTAACTACTCAACAGCTCGTCTTCATGTCGTCTGCTGTCAAGGTTGTACTCATAAGTGGTATACTAGATGGGCTTTTCCACCGATGCGTTCAGTGCCATCTCCCTCTGTTAGGGATAGGCCGCTTGTTGGCAAAGTTGCTCCTAGGGCAATTTCTACGATGTCTTCCATAGGAATTCCAGTGGTAGTACTTCCCTGCTAGGATTCTAGTTAGGTCTCGTTTGACGGGTCCTGGTAGGAAGGCGATAAGTGAGGAGATTAGGAGGGAGGGGATCTATCCATGCCTCCTATTCCTTTCACTTGTCTCTTCATAAGGGAGGAGTCAGAGGAAGCATTCAACAGTTGATCCGAGGGGTGTTTCCCTGTGTAGTCTGTTGTCGGCCAGTGTAGGGTGTCAGAGTGTCTGTACATTTCTTCTTTTTCTTTTTGTGGAGCTGCGTCTCCAAGTATCTTGTGTTTAGGAGTTGCGATTCCAATCCTTTGTGTTGAGTCTGTATCTTTCTACTTTGTTTCTGTAGACGGGTTGGGTTCTTATGTAAATCCTTTATGAACTTATGAAGTTATATTATGAAATGTTTTATTTACCTTACACGCATAAATGGTTACAAGCTTTCACAATTATGTCTTGTGCAAATGAAAAATTTACCCCATATTTCTTATATGTTTTTATTTAACCCGTTTTTCGGCCTTATAGCTTTTTAAAATGTTAGTAAATGTGATTCCCCCGGAAAGGGTGTTACATATTGTTCTTAGAGTTTTGTTAGACCAACTCTTAGGATTTTGATTTAAAGTCAGGTCCTTTGACCGTGACTCGGTATGATGTGTAACAAGATATTGGAAATGATGTATGCCTTAAGGCGAAGTTGAATGAGTCTTGTAAATGATGAGTTTGAATTTATTCCTTTCTTATCGTTATAGTATTGGATTGGTATCAGAAATTCCGCAACAAGTTTAATGAATATTTTCAAAAAGGTTTTAATTAACCAAAAAAATAGAATTTGGTTTACGAACTGTGACACCTCGAGGGGGTGTTACATTGTCGGTCTCGGGAATAGTTTACAGTGATGGATGAGGTAGCTCTTATCCTGTCGTGATGTCCGATCTAGTCAGGTTTGCCCGACTAATCCCAGAGCTTTCCATTTGTTCCAAGCTAACGTTCCGAGGCAACCAGGATACCCCCGTTCTGGTGTGGAAGGGGAATGCACTCGTATTGGTCACGGTGAGCGGTTCAGTTTCTTGGACAAGCTAACTCCGTTCCGACACAGAACCTGTTCTGGTGTGGACTTGTTCGGGTGTGGAACCGTTCCAGTGGGAACAACTTTGAGCGTTTTCGGCCGACATGCTGCATGGGATTAGTATCCCGGTCTAGAGGATTGAGTGTGAGACTGATGGAGATGGATGCTTGTTGCATGTGTTGTCTTGAGAGATGTGTGTTGGAATGCAGTAACTGTGATAATTGCGATACCTGCTATATGCTACTTGCGATATGTGTTTACTGCATTATTGTTGTTTTTCGACATTATAAAGTGATGTATTTCTTATCTCCCTACTTGTAACACCCCCTCGAGGTGTCACAGTTCATAACCCTAATTCTTATTTGTCGATTGATTAAAAACCTTTTCAATAAAATACTTATTAGATTTATTGCGGAAATTCTGATACCACTTAAAACATTAATAATAACAAAGGAAACAAATACAAACTCATCATTTACAAAACTCATTCACTTTGCCTTAAGGCGTACATCAAGTCACTTCCTTAATACACCCCATACTGAGTCACGGTCAATGGACCTGACTTTAAATATCAAATCCTAAGAGCTGGTCTAACAAAACTCTAAGAGTGAATAAGCATACTACCTAGCATGCATCACCCCAATAATATTGGACTTCGTCATCAACAGTCTACCGTCTTCGTCGTCAAACGCCAAGGAGCTCAGCTACAAGGTCCCGCAGTGACCCAGAGGATCGTTGGGGAATATCTGTACATGTATTCAAAAACGCAACAACGTGTCCAACATGTACAGACAAGGGTGAGATACCCTTTTCACAAGTTTATCATAATAGCCACATAAGTAAAAGCAGCATACAAGTCATGCATCACAATGAAATAATTTTATTTTAAAAATGTCATACTCATTCATCAATGCAAGTCAAATGAATGCATGAGACTTCAACTTCGACCATGTACTCCGGAGATTTCTAATTTTCCCTTCCTCGAGCGATAGGCCGTAGTAACACCCGTAACACAATTGTTCTCATGACTCGGCCTCTTTATTTAGGTCCGAACTCCAATTGTTCCAGGGTACCACGTCATAACCATATCCTGAATAGTCCAGTCCTTGATCGAGTTCATTCGTGCTGGGTAGCCGACTCACCACGGCACGAGGTCGCAAGGCCACCGGCCACTTGTGGAGTCTCGACACACATAATGCCCCTACAGACCTAGTGGTCTTAATCGGTTCCATTCTCAATTACTAGAGTTATAGCTCGGTTCGTATGGCACGTCGGCCGACTCATGCATGTATGTAGGAGGTTTTCTGTTCTTCTTTTTTTTGTTCGTTCTTTCATTTCTTTCATTCCTTCTTTTTCTGTCACGGCACATGGCTCATGACTCATTTAAAGGACATATAGCCCGTTCAACTCACATTTCAAGATGTGAAGTACTAGGCCGACGTCGCGGACACTAGACTCGCATATAGGACACAAAGTCCGTTCATGTCACAAAACTTTAGCCCGTCGTCTCCATTACTAGGTTCATGTGCTCCACATGCGTGAAGGGGTAATCACCAGTTTCATCAATTCATTTTCGTAGTTCAAATCTCAAAAACAAAACATAGGTTCTCTTTAGTATAAACCAAAACTCATTTTCGCTCTACAACCATTTTCCATAAAAACTTTTCTTTACAAAACATTCTCAAAGGCTCAAGTTCTAAGATGCATTTTCAAAGGATTTTGGCTTAAAAGCCTTTTCTAAAGGTTCCCTCATTTTTAAAACATTTTTCCAAAGATTGTTACCGGAGTAACTCTTATGAAGAGACCTTTTCGTTTTTGGAACATCAAATACTTTTGGAAGATACTTTCTTGACAAACTAAATACTTTTCAAGGTTTTCTTTTCTTTGTTCAACATGTTTAGAAATTAATGATAAATTAACTTTTCACTATTTTCCTCACCAACACTCAACTTCCTATGTCTTATTCAAAATCATTTCAAGTTCTTAATCTTAGTGGCTTCTAAATAAAAACGACCATCATAACGTTTAGCTTAGAAGCTTTTCGTTCCTCAAAATCAAAACATTTCAACACGTTGATTAAGTCTTTTAGTTAGCTTAATCTTCGTTATTGAGCTATAGCCAGTGCTACGCTCTTAACCAATCCAGGATATAGATATATATATCTACACATCAATTCTCAATCAAGGCATCCATGCCACAATTCACATTCCAATATTCAGGCATATACTTCATAAAATAAATCAAGTACATACACCACATATAACATGTCTTCAAACATCAAACAAGCATATAGATCACATAATGCATCAACTAGGAAAAACATCAACTTCACATCATGGTTACAACATTCAACACGAAACTCATGAGGCTATCAAACTTATTGGAGCTAATCTCGCCTTACCACTTGAAGTTTCCCGGTTAGCGGAAAGTCGCCCGATCGGTCTACGGATTCTCCTGATTCCTCGTCCGAGTACCCGATAGCAACTACAAACACACAAACAATCTAAACATCAACAATAAACAACATAAATTTCTCTAATCTCTTAGGAGATAGGTTCGGCCATAGGGTGCCAAAAATAGCTAGGGATGTCTAATAATTCCTATCTCTTGGAGTAAGGATCCGTAAGTACCCTTAACACCAAATCAAGTCTCAATTTTGAAACTTGAATCAAAATCTCATGCTTTCCACCAATTGGGGGTTCGGCCACATAGTTATAAAACATGGCTAGAGAGCTTCAAAAGTTCTCATCTCTTGGATTCTATACCTCCTAGGTGTGATAATACTAGAAATAAGCTTAGAATACCCAAAATCCAACCAAAACTCTACTCATCCAAAAGGGGTAGGTTCGGCCTTCATCATCCATTGGAGCTAAAGGGCTCCTTTAGTTACAAAGTCTTGGATAGTGGAAGAGGATGATGCTACTAGCTCATAGAAATTGGTTTGACATCAAAAGGATTTTTCTAGAATTTGCAAGGAATTTTTGAAGTTTAAGCTTCAAAACTTAAACCACCATGGATCATGAGCTTGAAGAGATGAAAAGAGAGATTGAGAGAGTTAGAGGAGAGTTACTACCACCTTGATGTACTTCCATGAAGAAAATTAGCTTGAATCACCCAAAAATCTATAAGTTTCCATGATCAAAAAGTGAAGAACTCTTGAAGAATAAGGAAGGAATGAAGAACAAAGTGGGAGAAGGAGAGAAAGAGTGAATGGCCGAATGGCATATGAGTGTGAGTGAGGTGAGATTAGTTTTTGTCTCAATGGCAAACTTGTAGTTAAGTTTAGGACGTTTTGGTAATTCCTAAAAAGATCAAGGGCATTTTGGTAATTTTACCTCTAAAAACTCTAAAAATATCTAGATATTTGTTGGAAGTACTAATGATGAGAATAAGTAATGATGATGATGATGATAAGGTGATGTGTCATGCGGCACAAGTGTAACTCCATCTGTTCCTAGGGGCAAAACGGTCTTTTCTCGCACTAAATATCTCAGATATTTGTAGAATCGCAATGATGATGTTGGTGAGTCATGCTGGTGACTCATCCTCTGCCTCAACCCGCTCAGGTGACTCGTGTCCCTCATCTGGTGTCCGATTTTGTCCTCACGCATCCATTCACGATTCCGTCGATTTCCCGATTTAGGGTTTTCACCCAAGAAAGTCATGAAAACTTACTTATTTCGAAATTTATCAAAATCGTCGATATTGTTCGCAATTTTATTTAAAACCTAACTGTTTCGTTCACGAATCAAAATTAGGTCGTCTGAGCAGTAAAACCATACTGTCAGCGTAAAAACGCAGACCGTGCTCCGTTTGAGCTTTCGCCCGAAACTTAACCATGGCTTCCTATGGTTGTGTAGGACATTCCTATCTTCTCAAAATATTTTATTTTACTCTCTAGACCCTCCAACAAAATACGAACTCATAAATACTGATTAATTAGTATTAGAGAGTTTCGAAAAATCGGGGTGTTACACTACTGCTGTTTTTGTTGTTCTGTTTTGGGTTCGCATGAAGACGACGAGCCAGCCGAGGAGCAGGATGGACTTGAGACTTCACCCGTTCATCACGGGGGTGTAACGCCCCAATTTTCACGTTTTCTAATTCTTCAGTATTTTAATGTCTTTATTTTATTCGAGGTCTTAGGAATGGAAATAAAATATTCCGAGACCATAGTCATGCTCGACGATATCATAGGAAGCTACGATTAAGTTTTGAGTCAAAAACTCAAACGGAGTCCGGTCTGCGTTTTTACACTGACAGTATGATTTTACTGCTCAGAAGACCTCAGATGGACCCGTGAACGAGACAGTAAGTCTTAGAATTTGATTCTCTACGTTTTGGTTAAATTTCGTAAAAATTTCAGAAAAATCATTTCCTAACCTTCGTTCGGGCGGATTTCTCAATCGGGTGACGAACGGAGCCACATATGGACTTACCGAGACTCGCCAATAGATAATCTTGATATCACAACATCCCAGGACATTTGGGAGAGTATGCCAGAGTCGTCATGACGATCGGGAAAATCTAGACGTGAAATGACCAAAATGCCCCTAACCTTAGTCTTTTGCACTTTTACCATTTTACCCTTTTGGCAAATGACCTTTTTGCCCTTAAGTGACTTGTTTTAAAGGCTGAACTCAGCCCATCCAGCCCCTCATTCACGAAATTTCTGGCCAAAGAAGAACACCATTGTTGTTCTTGAAGAGAAACTCCATTTTTCTTCTTGAAAAGCTTGAATCACTTGTTGGAATCACTTGATTCCTTGAGCAATCTTCCATCATTTTAAGGTAAGATCACTTCTATGATCTCTTAGCTTCTTGAATATCTCTTTATTTCAAGATCAAGATCCATTTTCATGAAAATCATTTCTTAGATCCAAAACTTTGAAAATCCATAGGAAATTGTAGAAAAATCCTTTTGAGGTAAGACCAAGTTCTTTGAACTCACATCATCATTCTCTAGCTAAACCCAAGAGCTTATGATTCAACTCTCATCATAGCTCAAAAAGCACATTAGGGCCGAACCCTTTTGAAGATGATGAATAGTGTTTTTCATCAATTTTTGATTTTTAACACTTGATTTCATTCTTAGCTTTCCTAATGCCTTTGAATCCATGAAATGGAAAACCAAGATCAATTCCTAGCTTTATTCTCTTTAGGGTGGCCGAAACCCTCTTTGTGAGAATTGTTGAGTTTGGTTTGATTGTTGTTTAATGATTGATTGTTTGGTTGTTTGTAGTTGTTGGTGACAACTATCAGGAGGTTCACAAACCGATCAACCGACTTTGATCTGGGAATCTGCTCTTCAACAGGTATGGGGAGAAGAACCTCATCACACCAAGATGGTGGTGGTGTGAAGATGGTTGTTTACTTTATGTGTGGGTGAAACCCTTTAGTTTGGGTTCACTTTTAATTGTTATGTTTTGTTAAGTTCTTTTCAAGAACAATGAGTGTATGCTTTAGTATGTTGTGGTGTGTTTAGCATATGTTGATGATGAGATGATTGAATGAAAAACCATTTTCATATATGTTGGAAAACCTACTTTGATCACTAGATCAAGTATGGATTTTTATTGTTGACTATGAGACCATGATGTGTGATGGACTTGGATATGTTGATTATGATGTAGTAATGTGTATTATTGTTATCATGATTGTGTAAGTGTTGTGAGCTATACTTTGATTGGTTGATGAAGTAAAACTTCACATTGATTCCTAGTTGGCTATTAGCCATGACCTTGAGGAAAGGAAGGATATGAATAGTTGTTGGACAAGTCAAGTTTTGATGTAAAGAAAGTGTTTTCAATAACTTGTGTTTTTCAAAGAAAAACCCTAAGTGACTTTAAATGGAATTAAATCTCAAAGTGCTTTCACCAAAGTGAAACATGTTTTATACCTTATCCTTAGTTCATCTAGCTAATCAAGTAACTCAAAATGATAAAAGAAGTGTTTTCATGAAGAGAATCAAAATGGTTCCATAAGGTTGGTGTCTTGTTTTAAGGCAACATTTCGCTAAGCGAAATTACTTTCGCTACGCGAAAAACAGGGAAAGTCTAAGTTGGGCATCATTGCCTCATTTTCGCTAAGCGAATTCATATTCGCTAAGCTAACCAAGCAAATTTCGCTACGCGAATTACATCTCGCAGAGCAATCCAGAGAAGTCTCCAAAAGAGGTGTAACCGTCTGAACTTTCGCTAAGCGAAATCATTCTCGCTAAGCGAATAAAGTGAAGTTTCGCTACGCGAATTCTGTCTCGCCGAGCGATCCAGAGGTGTTTCTAAAGAGATGTAACCGTCTGAACTTGCGCTAAGCGAATTCATATTCGCTAAGCGAATCCAATACATTTCGCTACGCGATTTGTGTCTCGCCGAGCGAACCAGAGGAGTTCCAAAGGAGGCATTACTGCCTCATTTTTCGCTAAGCGAATGGAATTCCGCTAAGCGAATTTCATGTTTCCGAAAATGCTAGAAAAGAAGTAAGTAGTTCAAATGTTGTTTTAAATCAAATGAGTTTTCAACTGTAAAAGTTGTTTGGTTTACAAAAGGAGTTTTCTAACTCAATCGTAAAGTTTTACGCGTGAAAAACCTAAGTTAAGTAATTAACTTAGAGTTGAAGACAAGGGTTAATTAAGTATGGTATGTGGTGGAACAAAACCATGTGCTATACCATTGATGACTTAGTACATCAATGACTTCATAAGACTTAAGTGAAATCAACACTTGTTTCCTTAATTGAAAAACAAGGGACTAATACCTTAGAAAGGCTTAAAGACTTACCTAAGAGGATTCTCAATCCTTATTCATAATGCTTAGGACTTGAGACATAATTCATAAGACGTAAACACAAACACGAAACGTTTTGGTTTTTGAAACAGTAGTTCGATGACCGACCGATGATTCGGATCCAGGTTAATCGTTCAATTGTTTCTGTCTTGTGATAACTGGAATGAGAGAGATCCTGAGGCTGTGCAGGTATGGGACTGTACAGTGGAAGGAATCCTGAGGCTATGCAGGTATGGGACTGTATAGTTAAGGGAAGGCATATAAGAATTGATTGGTACTACCCATGCCAACAAGATTTATCTTCTTTTCGGGAACTTAGAACATAAGTACTTTATAGTTAAGCGTGCTTGGCTTAGAGTAATTATGGGATGGGTGACCTTCTGGGAAGTTTCCTAGAAAGCGTGTGAGTGAGGACAAAACACGCTGAAAAGACTTGTGTTGGTTTGTGGGGACAGTCGGCGATTCTGAAAGCAGTCTGGATCATTCCAAAGGAATCACGAGATATTTATCCGATGGATAAATGTTTTATAAAACAAAGATGTGTGTAGTTCCTAAGGAAGAGAACCTTAGTGAACCTTGAGGTTTATCCAATGGATAAACATTGCTTTATCGCATCTGCTTTGTGTAAGCATTGGCATTTCATGTGCATAGTTGTAAGGCCTTGAGCCTAGGAGTTGAGCTTACACCTTGATGCGGGTGCGAATCTTACGGTGACGATCTTCAATGGTCTTTTTGGAGGTATCAGGGTTGGAAGGGCTGACATGTGACCAGTTGGTGATTCTTCTGTGTCGTGGCGAATCCGTGCAATACACTGATATCCTCTACTAGATGCCGTACTTTTCATGTTTGGTCGAGAGAGTGTTACCGTAAAGCCAGATACGTGCACGTTACGAATGTTGTAGCATCTTGCTCATGGCTGGCAGAAACCGGAACATGTCCTCCCATTCACTCTCTCCGAATGTTTTGTTAGCTCCATGGAGTAGGGGTCAGAGTAGTACCCAGTGACATTGACATCGAGTCATATACATTGCATTGCATTGCATGGCTATTGATGTTTATGGCTATTGATGTTTACATTTACTGTTATACATCGCTGTATTGTTTAAGGATGCCTTATATTATGCTGTTAAATGTTTAGCATGCTATTATGTCGTTAACTGCTTAATATGATTTATATTGAGAACCTTGTAAGCATGTTGGGTACGCTGTTACCCGGTGAGTCGTCCCGTTTTTACTACTGCTGTTTTGTTGTGTTGATGAACGGGAATCTCACCCATATCTGTATGTTTTCTGCTGGTACTTGCTGTTAATGCTTGAACAGATGGACGCGACGATGGTTCGGTTTAGCAGTCCCTTTGAGTTCGGAGGTGGACTCTTTTACTGTTTTAGTTTTGTTGTCGGCCAGACTATGTCAGTTTTGTAGTACCTTTTGGGAGCTACGACTCCTAGTACTTATTGTATTTTCTTATGTCAGTCATACATTAGACTTATGTCTGTATACAGTAATGTTGATGTTTCTGTTTTTCGTTTTCTGTTTTTGTATTTATAATACTGTATGTATGTCCTAGTAATGCATGGTGAACCTAAGTTCACTTATTAGTATTATTTATTACCTTTACTAATCCCATTACATCCTTATGAAAAGAAAAGAAAAAGAAAAATCGTATTTTCTGCATTAATAAATATTTTCGGCCTTATAAACGTTCGGGAATGTGACACTCGGGAAAGGGTGTTGCATTATTTGGTATCAGAGCTGGCCGAGTCTTTTTGGGGTTTGTAGGTTATGGTCTGTCTTGTTTGTGTTGTGTTTTCTCTTATTGTCTTTCTATGTTATTGTTTCCGAGAGAAAACAATGTTGGAGAGGATGATGACTTCGGTCTATCCTTTTGTATTGTTTGTTCTCTGTGTTGTGTTTCTGTGAAGAAGACAACGATTGTTTGTTACTCTCTGCATTATTGTTTCTGAAAGGGAATGGTATTGGGTAGGAGAGTAATGTTTTTAATTTATTGTAAGTTGTCGCTAGCAGAGTTTTTCAGAACGAGTGTTTTCCGACGGGTGCAAGACGAGTTGAAAGACATGGAGTTCCTGCAGCTACGTCAAGGAGGAATGTTTGTCAAAGAATATGCTGATTGTTTTGAGTTCCTGCTGAAGTCTTCGAGGTATTTCCATCTTCATCCCGATGAGGAGTGGAAGTGTACAAAGTTCGAAGAAGGTTTAAGGGACGAGATTCAAGGAGAGGTGCTACCTCTTGAGGTCAAAGAGTTCTCGGTTTTGGTAGATGAATGCTTCATAATCGAAGATCTGATGAAGACTTGTGGAGGAAGGCAACGTCACTCTGGACCGACTAGGTTCCATAAAGGCACTAATGGTCGTGATGATAGATCTCGGTCAAAACCATATTCAAAACAGCAAGGTCAACAACAACGTTCTGTAGGGGGAAGTAGTGGGAGTATTAGTCAATTTGGAAGCGCCCCAAAGAAGTGCATGAAGTGTGGCAAGAACAATCATGTCACTAGAGGATGCTTGATCAAGGGAATCATATGCTTCAAGTGTGGGAAGCCAGGACATACTTCACGCGATTGTGTGCAATCAAAAGCTAGACATTCTATCAACGATGTGCAAACAGTGAAGCCTAAGGCAATGAGTGGAGTTTATACTGGGGATGATGCTGAGACTTCTCAAAGGGAAGATTTGATTCACGGTCAGATCGTCGTGGAAGGTAGAACCTTATCTGTATCTTTCCTTACCCTTAGATTTGGTAATTTTTGCACTTTCTGCAAAGCCTGTTATAACTGCGAAAGTCTGTTTGAACTGTTCTATTTTCCGTAATGGATAGAACATTTTTGATTGATTTGATCTGTTTGCCTCTTTCGCAAATGGATGTGATCATAAGGATGGATTGGTTATCTTGTAACTAGACGGTGTAAACAAAACCTTAGTTTTCCCTGATTCGGATAATTCTGGATTTGGACTGCCAACCAAGGAAACGTTTCTTTGAGAGGAGGAGGAGCAAAACGAATACATGTTACTAACGAGTTTCCGGAAGTCTTTCTTGAAGACGTACCAGGTTGCCGCCAGTTCGGAACATCGAGTTTGCGATCGATCTTGTGCCAGGAACAGGACTAGCGTCTATGGCACCGTATCATATGACACCTGCTGAGTTGGAAACCTTGAAGGAACAATTGGTGGACTTATTGGGAAAACAGTTCGTTAGACCCAGTGTGTCGTCGTAGGGAACGCCTGTGCTGTTGGTGAGAAAGAAAGAAAGACGAAACATCTTGCTTATGTGTGGATTAGCGCTAGTTGAACAAAGTTACCATTAAGAACAAGTATCATCTTCCGAGGATAAATGACTTGATGGATCAGTTGAGGAGAGCGACAGTTTTCTCCGAGATTGATTTGCGATCGGGTTATCATCAGATTCCTGTGAAGGCAGAAGATATACCGAAGACAGCGTTTCAAACACGCTATGGGCACTATGAGTATCTTGTGATGCCGTTTTGTATGACAAATACTCCTCTATATTCATGGATTATATGAATAGGATCTTTCATCCATACCTAGATAAGTTTGTCGTTGTTTCACAGACGAAATACTCATCTATTCGCGAAACCAGGAAGTACACGCTGAATATCTTAGTGTGATTCTTCAGGTTCTGAAGGGGAAACAGCTGTATGCAAAGTTGTCCAAGTGTGAGATTTGGCTCGACGAAGTAAAGTTTTTGGGTCATGCGATTTGAAAGGAAGGATAAAGCGTTTGAATGGATTGAAGCCTGTGAGGAAAGTTTGCAAGGATTAGAGAGAAGGTTGACTACTTCACCTGTGTTAGTGCTACCCGATCTCAAGGGAACATTTGTGTTCGCACTCCTACGTATTCCTCATTGTATTAGACAATTGAGTGAATTGGTAATATGGTGTCCATTGGTCTGGACATTTTCATATTATTTCACTAAAAGTTTTGTTATGACTATTTCTTGAGTTATAACATAAACAACTTCTTGATACTGAAGGTTTCTTGATGAAACTTAGTCTAATCACTTTTACTTTTGGTGAAGGTGATCCAGTCTGATTTTTGCCAGACTGTTTATCTTTTGATTCCAAAGTTATTGGAAGGTTCTTATGAAAGAAGGAACTTTATTAGAGTCATGGATGTAAACATGTATTAGCTATGCATTTTTACACTCACGAACCTACTGAAGAGTCTTTTTGCATACTGGATATTCCTATATTCATTCCAGATTGGTAAAATTCTTTTGTTACTTTCTTCTGAGACCAAGACCAAGAAAAATTTCCTTTGTTGAATTTCTTTCCTTAAGCTTCAGCGACCGAGTAGGTTTAGTTTTAAGTCACGGAATTTCGAGGACGAAATTCTTTTAAGAGGGGTAGGAATGTAACGCCCCAATTTTCACGTTTTCTAATTCTTCAGTATTTTAATGTCTTTATTTTATTCGAGGTCTTAGGAATGGAAATAAAATATTCCGAGACCATAGTCATGCTCGACGATATCGTAGGAAGCTACGATTAAGTTTGAGTCAAAAACTCAAACGGAGTCCGGTCTGCGTTTTTACACTGACAGTATGATTTTACTGCTCAGAAGACCTCAGATGGACCCGTGAACGAGACAGTAAGTCTTAGAATTTGATTCTCTACGTTTTGGTTAAATTTCGTAAAAATTTCAGAAAAATCATTTCCTAACCTTCGTTCGGGCGGATTTCTCAATCGGGTGACGAACGGAGCCACATATGGACTTACCGAGACTCGCCAACAGATAATCTTGATATCACAACATCCCAGGACATTTGGGAGAGTATGCCAGAGTCGTCATGACGATCGGGAAAATCTAGACGTGAAATGACCAAAATGCCCCTAACCTTAGTCTTTTGCACTTTTACCATTTTACCCTTTTGGCAAATGACCTTTTTGCCCTTAAGTGACTTGTTTTAAAGGCTGAACTCAGCCCATCCAGCCCCTCATTCACGAAATTTCTGGCCAAAGAAGAACACCATTGTTGTTCTTGAAGAGAAACTCCATTTTTCTTCTTGAAAAGCTTGAATCACTTGTTGGAATCACTTGATTCCTTGAGCAATCTTCCATCATTTTAAGGTAAGATCACTTCTATGATCTCTTAGCTTCTTGAATATCTCTTTATTTCAAGATCAAGATCCATTTTCATGAAAATCATTTCTTAGATCCAAAACTTTGAAAATCCATAGGAAATTGTAGAAAAATCCTTTTGAGGTAAGACCAAGTTCTTTGAACTCACATCATCATTCTCTAGCTAAACCCAAGAGCTTATGATTCAACTCTCATCATAGCTCAAAAAGCACATTAGGGCCGAACCCTTTTGAAGATGATGAATAGTGTTTTTCATCAATTTTTGATTTTTAACACTTGATTTCATTCTTAGCTTTCCTAATGCCTTTGAATCCATGAAATGGAAAACCAAGATCAATTCCTAGCTTTATTCTCTTTAGGGTGGCCGAAACCCTCTTTGTGAGAATTGTTGAGTTTGGTTTGATTGTTGTTTAATGATTGATTGTTTGGTTGTTTGTAGTTGGTAACAACTATCAGGAGGTTCACAAACCGATCAACCGACTTTGATCTGGGAATCTGCTCTTCAACAGGTATGGGGAGAAGAACCTCATCACACCAAGATGGTGGTGGTGAAGATGGTTGTTTACTTTATGTGTGGGTGAAACCCTTTAGTTTGGGTTCACTTTTAATTGTTATGTTTTGTTAAGTTCTTTTCAAGAACAATGAGTGTATGCTTTAGTATGTTGTGGGTGTGTTTTAGCATATGTTGATGATGAGATGATTGAATGAAAAACCATTTTCATATATGTTGGAAAACCTACTTTGATCACTAGATCAAGTATGGATTTTTATTGTTGACTATGAGACCATGATGTGTGATGGACTTGGATATGTTGATTATGATGTAGTAATGTGTATTATTGTTATCATGATTGTGTAAGTGTTGTGAGCTATACTTTGATTGGTTGATGAAGTAAAACTTCACATTGATTCCTAGTTGGCTATTAGCCATGACCTTGAGGAAAGGAAGGATATGAATAGTTGTTGGACAAGTCAAGTTTTGATGTAAAGAAAGTGTTTTCAATAACTTGTGTTTTTCAAAGAAAAACCCTAAGTGACTTTAAATGGAATTAAATCTCAAAGTGCTTTCACCAAAGTGAAACATGTTTTATACCTTATCCTTAGTTCATCTAGCTAATCAAGTAACTCAAAATGATAAAAGAAGTGTTTTCATGAAGAGAATCAAAATGGTTCCATAAGGTTGGTGTGTCTTGTTTTAAGGCAACATTTCGCTAAGCGAAATTACTTTCGCTACGCGGAAAAACAGGGAAAGTCTAAGTTGGGCATCATTGCCTCATTTCGCTAAGCGAATTCATATTCGCTAAGCTAACCAAGCAAATTTCGCTACGCGAATTACATCTCGCAGAGCAATCCAGAGAAGTCTCCAAAAGAGGTGTAACCGTCTGAACTTTCGCTAAGCGAAATCATTCTCGCTAAGCGAATAAAGTGAAGTTTCGCTACGCGAATTCTGTCTCGCCGAGCGATCCAGAGGTGTTTCTAAAGAGATGTAACCGTCTGAACTTGCGCTAAGCGAATTCATATTCGCTAAGCGAATCCAATACATTTCGCTACGCGATTTGTGTCTCGCCGAGCGAACCAGAGGAGTTCCAAAGGAGGCATTACTGCCTCATTTTTCGCTAAGCGAATGGAATTCCGCTAAGCGAATTTCATGTTTCCGAAAATGCTAGAAAGAAGTAAGTAGTTCAAATGTTGTTTTAAATCAAATGAGTTTTCAACTGTAAAAGTTGTTTGGTTTACAAAAGGAGTTTTCTAACTCAATCGTAAAGTTTTATGCGTGAAAAACCTAAGTTAAGTAATTAACTTAGAGTTGAAGACAAGGGTTAATTAAGTATGGTATGTGGTGGAACAAAACCATGTGCTATACCATTGATGACTTAGTACATCAATGACTTCATAAGACTTAAGTGAAATCAACACTTGTTTCCTTAATTGAAAAACAAGGGACTAATACCTTAGAAAGGCTTAAAGACTTACCTAAGAGGATTCTCAATCCTTATTCATAATGCTTAGGACTTGAGACATAATTCATAAGACGTAAACACAAACACGAAACGTTTTGGTTTTTGAAACAGTAGTTCGATGACGGACCGATGATTCGGATCCAGGTTAATCGTTCAATTGTTTCTGTCTTGTGATAACTGGAATGAGAGAGATCCTGAGGCTGTGCAGGTATGGGACTGTACAGTGGAAGGAATCCTGAGGCTATGCAGGTATGGGACTGTATTTTAAGGGAAGGCATATAAGAATTGATTGGTACTACCCATGCCAACAAGATTTATCTTCTTTTCGGGAACTTAGAACATAAGTACTTTATAGTTAAGCGTGCTTGGCTTAGAGTAATTATGGGATGGGTGACCTTCTGGGAAGTTTCCTAGAAAGCGTGTGAGTGAGGACAAAACACGCTGAAAAGACTTGTGTTGGTTTGTGGGGACAGTCGGCGATTCTGAAAGCAGTCTGGATCATTCCAAAGGAATCACGAGATATTTATCCGATGGATAAATGTTTTATAAAACAAAGATGTGTGTAGTTCCTAAGGAAGAGAACCTTAGTGAACCTTGAGGTTTATCCAATGGATAAACATTGCTTTATCGCATCTGCTTTGTTTAAGCATTGGCATTTCATGTGCATAGTTGTAAGGCCTTGAGCCTAGGAGTTGAGCTTACACCTTGATGCGGGTGCGAATCTTACGGTGACGATCTTCAATGGTCTTTTTGGAGGTATCAGGGTTGGAAGGGCTGACATGTGACCAGTTGGTGATTCTTCTGTGTCGTGGCGAATCTGTGCAATACACTGATATCCTCTACTAGATGCCGTACTTTTCATGTTTGGTCGAGAGTGTTACCGTAAAGCCAGATACGTGCACGTTACGAATGTTGTAGCATCTTGCTCATGGCTGGCAGAAACCGGAACATGTCCTCCCATTCACTCTCTCCGAATGTTTTGTTAGCTCCATGGAGTAGGGGTCAGAGTAGTACCCAGTGACATTGACATTGAGTCATATACATTGCATTGCATTGCATGGCTATTGATGTTTATGGCTATTGATGTTTACATTTACTGTTATACATCGCTGTATTGTTTAAGGATGCCTTATATTATGCTGTTAAATGTTTAGCATGCTATTATGTCGTTAACTGCTTAATATGATTTATATTGAGAACCTTGTAAGCATGTTGGGTACGCTGTTACCCGGTGAGTCGTCCCGTTTTTACTACTGCTGTTTTGTTGTGTTGATGAACGGGAATCTCACCCATATCTGTATGTTTTCTGCTGGTACTTGCTGTTAATGCTTGAACAGATGGACGCGACGATGGTTCGGTTTAGCAGTCCCTTTGAGTTCGGAGGTGGACTCTTTTACTGTTTTAGTTTTGTTGTCGGCCAGACTATGTCAGTTTTGTAGTACCTTTTGGGAGCTACGACTCCTAGTACTTATTGTATTTTCTTATGTCAGTCATACATTAGACTTATGTCTGTATACAGTAATGTTGATGTTTCTGTTTTTCGTTTTCTGTTTTTGTATTTATAATACTGTATGTATGTCCTAGTAATGCATGGTGAACCTAAGTTCACTTATTAGTATTATTTATTACCTTTACTAATCCCATTACATCCTTATGAAAAGAAAGAAAAAAAGAAAATCGTATTTTCTGCATTAATAAATATTTTCGGCCTTATAAACGTTCGGGAATGTGACACTCGGGAAAGGGTGTTGCATTATTTGGTATCAGAGCTGGCCGAGTCTTTTTGGGGTTTGTAGGTTATGGTCTGTCTTGTTTGTGTTGTGTTTTCTCTTATTGTCTTTCTTGTTATTGTTTCCGAGAGAAAACAATGTTGGAGAGGATGATGACTTCGGTCTATCCTTTTGTATTGTTTGTTCTCTGTGTTGTGTTTCTGTGAAGAAGACAACGATTGTTTGTTACTCTCTGCATTATTGTTTCTGAAAGGGAATGGTATTGGGTAGGAGAGTAATGTTTTTAATTTATTGTAAGTTGTCGCTAGCAGAGTTTTTCAGAACGAGTGTTTTCCGACGGGTGCAAGACGAGTTGAAAGACATGGAGTTCCTGCAGCTACGTCAAGGAGGAATGTTTGTCAAAGAATATGCTGATTGTTTTGAGTTCCTGTTGAAGTCTTCGAGGTATTTCCATCTTCATCCCGATGAGGAGTGGAAGTGTACAAAGTTCGAAGAAGGTTTAAGGGACGAGATTCAAGGAGAGGTGCTACCTCTTGAGGTCAAAGAGTTCTCGGTTTTGGTAGATGAATGCTTCATAATCGAAGATCTGATGAAGACTTGTGGAGGAAGGCAACGTCACTCTGGACCGACTAGGTTCCATAAAGGCACTAATGGTCGTGATGATAGATCTCGGTCAAAACCATATTCAAAACAGCAAGGTCAACAACAACGTTCTGTAGGGGGAAGTAGTGGGAGTATTAGTCAATTTGGAAGCGCCCCAAAGAAGTGCATGAAGTGTGGCAAGAACAATCATGTCACTAGAGGATGCTTGATCAAGGGAATCATATGCTTCAAGTGTGGGAAGCCAGGACATACTTCACGCGATTGTGTGCAATCAAAAGCTAGACATTCTATCAACGATGTGCAAACAGTGAAGCCTAAGGCAATGAGTGGAGTTTATACTGGGGATGATGCTGAGACTTCTCAAAGGGAAGATTTGATTCACGGTCAGATCGTCGTGGAAGGTAGAACCTTATCTGTATCTTTCCTTACCCTTAGATTTGGTAATTTTTGCACTTTCTGCAAAGCCTGTATAACTGCGAAAGTCTGTTTGAACTGTTCTATTTTCCGTAATGGATAGAACATTTTTGATTGATTTGATCTGTTTGCCTCTTTCGCAAATGGATGTGATCATAAGGATGGATTGGTTATCTTGTAACTAGACGGTGTAAACAAAACCTTAGTTTTCCCTGATTCGGATAATTCTGGATTTGGACTGCCAACCAAGGAAACGTTTCTTTGAGAGGAGGAGGAGCAAAACGAATACATGTTACTAACGAGTTTCCGGAAGTCTTTCTTGAAGACGTACCAGGTTGCCGCCAGTTCGGAACATCGAGTTTGCGATCGATCTTGTGCCAGGAACAGGACTAGCGTCTATGGCACCGTATCATATGACACCTGCTGAGTTGGAAACCTTGAAGGAACAATTGGTGGACTTATTGGGAAAACAGTTCGTTAGACCCAGTGTGTCGTCGTAGGGAACGCCTGTGCTGTTGGTGAGAAAGAAAGAAAGACGAAACATCTTGCTTATGTGTGGATTAGCGCTAGTTGAACAAAGTTACCATTAAGAACAAGTATCATCTTCCGAGGATAAATGACTTGATGGATCAGTTGAGGAGAGCGACAGTTTTCTCCGAGATTGATTTGCGATCGGGTTATCATCAGATTCCTGTGAAGGCAGAAGATATACCGAAGACAGCGTTTCAAACACGCTATGGGCACTATGAGTATCTTGTGATGCCGTTTTGTATGACAAATACTCCTCTATATTCATGGATTATATGAATAGGATCTTTCATCCATACCTAGATAAGTTTGTCGTTGTTTCACAGACGAAATACTCATCTATTCGCGAAACCAGGAAGTACACGCTGAATATCTTAGTGTGATTCTTCAGGTTCTGAAGGGGAAACAGCTGTATGCAAAGTTGTCCAAGTGTGAGATTTGGCTCGACGAAGTAAAGTTTTTGGGTCATGCGATTTGAAAGGAAGGATAAAGCGTTTGAATGGATTGAAGCCTGTGAGGAAAGTTTGCAAGGATTAGAGAGAAGGTTGACTACTTCACCTGTGTTAGTGCTACCCGATCTCAAGGGAACATTTGTGTTCGCACTCCTACGTATTCCTCATTGTATTAGACAATTGAGTGAATTGGTAATATGGTGTCCATTGGTCTGGACATTTTCATATTATTTCACTAAAAGTTTTGTTATGACTATTTCTTGAGTTATAACATAAACAACTTCTTGATACTGAAGGTTTCTTGATGAAACTTAGTCTAATCACTTTTACTTTTGGTGAAGGTGATCCAGTCTGATTTTTGCCAGACTGTTTATCTTTTGATTCCAAAGTTATTGGAAGGTTCTTATGAAAGAAGGAACTTTATTAGAGTCATGGATGTAAACATGTATTAGCTATGCATTTTTACACTCACGAACCTACTGAAGAGTCTTTTTGCATACTGGATATTCCTATATTCATTCCAGATTGGTAAAATTCTTTTGTTACTTTTTCTGAGACCAAGACCAAGAAAAATTTCCTTTGTTGAATTTCTTTCCTTAAGCTTCAGCGACCGAGTAGGTTTAGTTTTAAGTCACGGAATTTCGAGGACGAAATTCTTTTAAGAGGGGTAGGAATGTAACGCCCCAATTTTCACGTTTTCTAATTCTTCAGTATTTTAATGTCTTTATTTTATTCGAGGTCTTAGGAATGGAAATAAAATATTCCGAGACCATAGTCATGCTCGACGATATCGTAGGAAGCTACGATTAAGTTTTGAGTCAAAAACTCAAACGGAGTCCGGTCTGCGTTTTTACACTGACAGTATGATTTTACTGCTCAGAAGACCTCAGATGGACCCGTGAACGAGACAGTAAGTCTTAGAATTTGATTCTCTACGTTTTGGTTAAATTTCGTAAAAATTTCAGAAAAATCATTTCCTAACCTTCGTTCGGGCGGATTTCTCAATCGGGTGACGAACGGAGCCACATATGGACTTACCGAGACTCGCCAACAGATAATCTTGATATCACAACATCCCAGGACATTTGGGAGAGTATGCCAGAGTCGTCATGACGATCGGGAAAATCTAGACGTGAAATGACCAAAATGCCCCTAACCTTAGTCTTTTGCACTTTTACCATTTTACCCTTTTGGCAAATGACCTTTTTGCCCTTAAGTGACTTGTTTTAAAGGCTGAACTCAGCCCATCCAGCCCCTCATTCACGAAATTTCTGGCCAAAGAAGAACACCATTGTTGTTCTTGAAGAGAAACTCCATTTTTCTTCTTGAAAAGCTTGAATCACTTGTTGGAATCACTTGATTCCTTGAGCAATCTTCCATCATTTTAAGGTAAGATCACTTCTATGATCTCTTAGCTTCTTGAATATCTCTTTATTTCAAGATCAAGATCCATTTTCATGAAAATCATTTCTTAGATCCAAAACTTTGAAAATCCATAGGAAATTGTAGAAAAATCCTTTTGAGGTAAGACCAAGTTCTTTGAACTCACATCATCATTCTCTAGCTAAACCCAAGAGCTTATGATTCAACTCTCATCATAGCTCAAAAAGCACATTAGGGCCGAACCCTTTTGAAGATGATGAATAGTGTTTTTCATCAATTTTTGATTTTTAACACTTGATTTCATTCTTAGCTTTCCTAATGCCTTTGAATCCATGAAATGGAAAACCAAGATCAATTCCTAGCTTTATTCTCTTTAGGGTGGCCGAAACCCTCTTTGTGAGAATTGTTGAGTTTGGTTTGATTGTTGTTTAATGATTGATTGTTTGGTTGTTTGTAGTTGGTAACAACTATCAGGAGGTTCACAAACCGATCAACCGACTTTGATCTGGGAATCTGCTCTTCAACAGGTATGGGGAGAAGAACCTCATCACACCAAGATGGTGGTGGTGAAGATGGTTGTTTACTTTATGTGTGGGTGAAACCCTTTAGTTTGGGTTCACTTTTATTGTTATGTTTTGTTAAGTTCTTTTCAAGAACAATGAGTGTATGCTTTAGTATGTTGTGGGTGTTTTAGCATATGTTGATGATGAGATGATTGAATGAAAAACCATTTTCATATATGTTGGAAAACCTACTTTGATCACTAGATCAAGTATGGATTTTTATTGTTGACATTATGAGACCATGATGTGTGATGGACTTGGATATGTTGATTATGATGTAGTAATGTGTATTATTGTTATCATGATTGTGTAAGTGTTGTGAGCTATACTTTGATTGGTTGATGAAGTAAAACTTCACATTGATTCCTAGTTGGCTATTAGCCATGACCTTGAGGAAAGGAAGGATATGAATAGTTGTTGGACAAGTCAAGTTTTGATGTAAAGAAAGTGTTTTCAATAACTTGTGTTTTTCAAAGAAAAACCCTAAGTGACTTTAAATGGAATTAAATCTCAAAGTGCTTTCACCAAAGTGAAACATGTTTTATACCTTATCCTTAGTTCATCTAGCTAATCAAGTAACTCAAAATGATAAAAGAAGTGTTTTTGATGAAGGAATCAAAATGGTTCCATAAGGTTGGTGTCTTGTTTTAAGGCAACATTTCGCTAAGCGAAATTACTTTCGCTACGCGAAAAACAGGGAAAGTCTAAGTTGGGCATCATTGCCTCATTTTCGCTAAGCGAATTCATATTCGCTAAGCTAACCAAGCAAATTTCGCTACGCGAATTACATCTCGCAGAGCAATCCAGAGAAGTCTCCAAAAGAGGTGTAACCGTCTGAACTTTCGCTAAGCGAAATCATTCTCGCTAAGCGAATAAAGTGAAGTTTCGCTACGCGAATTCTGTCTCGCCGAGCGATCCAGAGGTGTTTCTAAAGAGATGTAACCGTCTGAACTTGCGCTAAGCGAATTCATATTCGCTAAGCGAATCCAATACATTTCGCTACGCGATTTGTGTCTCGCCGAGCGAACCAGAGGAGTTCCAAAGGAGGCATTACTGCCTCATTTTTCGCTAAGCGAATGGAATTCCGCTAAGCGAATTTCATGTTTCCGAAAATGCTAGAAAAGAAGTAAGTAGTTCAAATGTTGTTTTAAATCAAATGAGTTTTCAACTGTAAAAGTTGTTTGGTTTACAAAAGGAGTTTTCTAACTCAATCGTAAAGTTTTACGCGTGAAAAACCTAAGTTAAGTAATTAACTTAGAGTTGAAGACAAGGGTTAATTAAGTATGGTATGTGGTGGAACAAAACCATGTGCTATACCATTGATGACTTAGTACATCAATGACTTCATAAGACTTAAGTGAAATCAACACTTGTTTCCTTAATTGAAAAACAAGGGACTAATACCTTAGAAAGGCTTAAAGACTTACCTAAGAGGATTCTCAATCCTTATTCATAATGCTTAGGACTTGAGACATAATTCATAAGACGTAAACACAAACACGAAACGTTTTGGTTTTTGAAACAGTAGTTCGATGACCGACCGATGATTCGGATCCAGGTTAATCGTTCAATTGTTTCTGTCTTGTGATAACTGGAATGAGAGAGATCCTGAGGCTGTGCAGGTATGGGACTGTACAGTGGAAGGAATCCTGAGGCTATGCAGGTATGGGACTGTATAGTTAAGGGAAGGCATATAAGAATTGATTGGTACTACCCATGCCAACAAGATTTATCTTCTTTTCGGGAACTTAGAACATAAGTACTTTATAGTTAAGCGTGCTTGGCTTAGAGTAATTATGGGATGGGTGACCTTCTGGGAAGTTTCCTAGAAAGCGTGTGAGTGAGGACAAAACACGCTGAAAAGACTTGTGTTGGTTTGTGGGGACAGTCGGCGATTCTGAAAGCAGTCTGGATCATTCCAAAGGAATCACGAGATATTTATCCGATGGATAAATGTTTTATAAAACAAAGATGTGTGTAGTTCCTAAGGAAGAGAACCTTAGTGAACCTTGAGGTTTATCCAATGGATAAACATTGCTTTATCGCATCTGCTTTGTTTAAGCATTGGCATTTCATGTGCATAGTTGTAAGGCCTTGAGCCTAGGAGTTGAGCTTACACCTTGATGCGGGTGCGAATCTTACGGTGACGATCTTCAATGGTCTTTTTGGAGGTATCAGGGTTGGAAGGGCTGACATGTGACCAGTTGGTGATTCTTCTGTGTCGTGGCGAATCCGTGCAATACACTGATATCCTCTACTAGATGCCGTACTTTTCATGTTTGGTCGAGAGTGTTACCGTAAAGCCAGATACGTGCACGTTACGAATGTTGTAGCATCTTGCTCATGGCTGGCAGAAACCGGAACATGTCCTCCCATTCACTCTCTCCGAATGTTTTGTTAGCTCCATGGAGTAGGGGTCAGAGTAGTACCCAGTGACATTGACATTGAGTCATATACATTGCATTGCATTGCATGGCTATTGATGTTTATGGCTATTGATGTTTACATTTACTGTTATACATCGCTGTATTGTTTAAGGATGCCTTATATTATGCTGTTAAATGTTTAGCATGCTATTATGTCGTTAACTGCTTAATATGATTTATATTGAGAACCTTGTAAGCATGTTGGGTACGCTGTTACCCGGTGAGTCGTCCCGTTTTTACTACTGCTGTTTTGTTGTGTTGATGAACGGGAATCTCACCCATATCTGTATGTTTTCTGCTGGTACTTGCTGTTAATGCTTGAACAGATGGACGCGACGATGGTTCGGTTTAGCAGTCCCTTTGAGTTCGGAGGTGGACTCTTTTACTGTTTTAGTTTTGTTGTCGGCCAGACTATGTCAGTTTTGTAGTACCTTTTGGGAGCTACGACTCCTAGTACTTATTGTATTTTCTTATGTCAGTCATACATTAGACTTATGTCTGTATACAGTAATGTTGATGTTTCTGTTTTTCGTTTTCTGTTTTTGTATTTATAATACTGTATGTATGTCCTAGTAATGCATGGTGAACCTAAGTTCACTTAGTAGTATTATTTATTACCTTTACTAATCCCATTACATCCTTATGAAAAGAAAAGAAAAAGAAAAATCGTATTTTCTGCATTAATAAATATTTTCGGCCTTATAAACGTTCGGGAATGTGACACTCGGGAAAGGGTGTTGCAGGGGGCACCGTGGATGCCGGTGCTAGGCGATATTGAGATCGTGTACCATAATGAGAGGGGATGGCGGGTAGACCCCTCTACCTTTTTGGTGGTTTACACAGGACTCGTCAGTCTGATTTTTCGGAGCTGCCCGCCTTCGTACGTGGATATCATTGGCCCCTATCGCATGTACCAGTTTCTTTCTTTTTCGAGGATGTGGCGACCTCCGAGGCATAAGGTGCGATATTGCACATGGGTGGCACCCTAGTCTTTGATTGTGACCAGCAGGAGAGGTTACGTCTACCGAGGCCAGCATAGGAGGATCGAGCAGTATCTGAGGACCTACCGCAGGCGTAGGATTGTGGTGTCCAGTTCTCTGTCAGAGTACGAGCCTATAGTACGATATAGGCATACTCATGGCGTGGGTCAGGGTAGCTCAGGGCATCCTCACCACTGATGGTGAGAGCCTGCCAGTGCGTCCTAGGCAGTGAGCTAAGAGCTTTTCATGTACCTTTGTGAGAAGGGACGGGGGTTGCTGGCGAGCTTCGAGAGTTTTCTTATGCCTTTTGATGTATTTTTGGTTTTATTTTGACAGCATGTATATGTATGTACAATGCCCTACCAATGGGGCTGAGTTATGTATGACATTGTATAGTTATGTTTATATTGCGCTTTTTACTCTGATAGCTTTTCTATGTTTGCCGTTATTATTCGTTTATTTCCACAACGCCGTTTGTATACCACGCTATTGCTTTATATGCGGCTAGGCATAGATAATAATAATAGGAGTTTGGGACTAATGGAATTATCCTTCGCAGAGAGGAGGGTCGTCTCATTTTGGTGGTATCAGAGCAGTTTGATTCTAAATCGGACTGTGAAGGTAGGTGTACTGGCTTTGACGGTTGATAACTGAGTTGTATCAACTGTGTCGGGTTTTGGGTAGAGTGTCCGATGCGCTAGTTATTGAAGGGTGATGACTGTTTTCATTCATGAGGCATATGATATGTTTACCTGTTAAGTGCTATTATATGTCTTATGAATTGGAATTGATAGCTCCTATTTATAGGAAGCTAAATGGCATTAGTAAGAGGTGGAAGGTCGACGACGAACGGACGCGATGGTAATAACAACAACAACGGTGACCACTCAGGGATAGGAAGTGGTGGTGACAATCCATAAGCAATGTGGGCCATGAGGGACTTGGCTACTGCAATGATGCAACAAACCCAACAGACTGCCCTGTAATCCTAGGCATGGATTGGCTTTCGGCCAACCATGTAATATTAGACTGTTCAAACAAAACTCTTAGTTTTTTCGAGCAATCTAGATTGATGCCTGCCGACGAGAGTACTCCGAAGGATGGACGATCGGACGAGTATGTGGTGTTGTTCTCTTTGGAAGTAAAGGAGATTCCTAGTGTTGAAGCTTTGCCTATCGTGCAAGAGTTTCTGGATGTGTTTCCCGACGATGTTCCTAGATTAACACCAGAGAGAGAGGTTGAGTTTTCCATATACCTAGTACCGGGAACTGGACCTATATCAATAGCACCGTATCAGATGTCTCCAATTGAGCTAATGGAGCTGGAGAAACAATTGGACGAGATGCTAGGCAAAGAATTCATCGGACCTAGTGCATCTCCATGGGGAGCGCCGGTACTGTTTGTGAAGAAGAAGGACGGAAGCTCGAGGCTGTGCGTAGACTATCATCAGCTAAACAAAGTGACAATAAAGAACAAGTATCCGTTACCACGGATAGATGATTTGATGGATCAGCTGAAAGGAGCAGCTGTGTTTTCTAAGATTGATCTGCGATCTGGATTCCATTAAATCCGGGTTAAGAAGGAGAATGTGCCAAAGACTACTTTTCGGAGTTGGTATGGTCACTATGAGTACTTGGTTATGCCGTTTGGTGTGACTAATGCTCCAGCTGTGTTCATGGACTACATGAACAGGATCTTCCGACCTTTCCTTGACAAGTTTGTTGTTGTGTTTATCGACGATATCCTTGTATACTCCTCGAGTAGAGAGGAACACCAAGAGCATCTACGGGCGGTGTTGCAACTGCTAAAGGACCGGCAGTTGTGTGCTAAACTATCGAAGTGTGAGTTCTGGTTAGAGGAAGTTCAGTTTTTAGGCTATGTGATAAGTAAGGATGGAATCGTAGTGGATCCTGTGAAAGTTGAGGCCGTAGTGAGTTGGGAAAGCCTTAAGTCTGTAAACGAGGTGAGAAGTTTTCTTGGTTTAGCGGGCTACTACCGAAGGTTTATCGAGGGATTCTCTAAGATTACGTTACCTATGACGCAGTTAACGAGAAAAGGGAAGACATTTGAGTGGTCAGAGGCTTGCGAGCAGAGTTTCCAGGAGCTGAAAAGAAGACTGACCACATCACTTGTGTTGGTGTTACCAGATCCATTAGGGCGATTTGATGTATACGGTGATGTATCTTATTAAGGCTTGGGATGTGTGCTCATGCAAGATAGGAAAGTGGTGGCGTATGCCTCCAGGCAGTTGAGAGGACATGAGTGGAACTACCCAACGCATGATCTGGAGTTGGCTGCGATAGTCTTTACATCGAAGATATGAAGACACTATCTTTATGGTGCTAAATTCAGCGTGTTTAGCGACCATAAGAGCCTGAAGTATTTGTTCGACCAGAAAGAGTTGAACATGTGGCAACGAAGATGGTTGGAATTCATAAAGGATTATGAATTCGACTTGCAATACCATCAAGGTAGGCGAATGTTGTAGCGGATCTGCTCAGTAGGAAATCCCTACACATGTCTGCGATGATGGTAAAAGAGTTAGAGCTTTTAGAGGTGTTTAGAGATCTGAATCTAGAAGCGGAAATCGTCGAGGATAAGTTGAACCTGGGGATGATCAAAGTAACTAGCGATTTCCTGAATCTTTTATGGAAGAAGCAAGCTGAGGATAAGTACCTCGAGAGCGTGAATCAGTTGATAGAGGAAGGTAAGACCTCGGAATTTGAAAGAGGTACTGACGGTCTGCTTAGGTATGGTGGTCGGGTTTGTGTGCCAGCGGATAGAGAAGTCAAGGATATGATCTTGGAAGAAGCACACAAGAGCAAGTTGAGTTTCCATCTAGGGGCTACCAAGATGTATCAGGATCTAAAGAAGTTGTTCTGGTGGCTGGGGATGAAGAAAGATGTGGCGGCTTATGTCCTAACCTGCTTGGTGTGTCACAAGGCGAAGATTGAACACCAGAAGCCAGCAGGGTTGTTGCAATCACTAGATGTCCCAGAATGGAAATGGGATAGTATTGCCATGGACTTTATTTCTGGGTTGTCGAGGACTCAAAAAAGGTGTGATGCAGCCTGGGTAATCATTGATAGGTTGACGAAGTGTGCTTACTTCTTTCTGATCAACCAGAGTTACTCATTGGAGCGATTGACTCAGATTTACATCAAGGAGGTTGTAAGGCTGCATGGGGTACCTTCGAGCATCGTTTCGGGCCGTGATCCAAGGTTTACCTCAAGGTTTTGGAGGAGCTTACACAGTGCAATGGGAACTAAGTTAAGTATGAGTTTTGCTTATCATCCTCAAACGGATGGTCAGTCCGAGTGAACAATTCAATCATTGGTGGATCTCCTAAGAGCATACGTGTTGGAGAGCGCGGGAAATTGGGACGAGTTCCTTCCATTGGTCGAGTTCACTTATAACAATAGTTGCCATTAAAGTATCGGCCGTACGAGGCACTGTATGGACGTAAATGCAGGACTCCGTTATGTTGGTTTGAGACTGGAGAGAGTCACCTGTTAGGACCAGATTGGGTACAGCAAACGATGGAACAAGTCCGTAAGATACAAGAAAAGATGAAAGTCGCAAGGGACAGGCAAAAAAGCTACGTCGATAAGAGGAGGAGGCCTTTGGAATTCCAAGAGGGCGACCATGTCTTCATGAGAGTTACCCCAAAAGCTGGAGTGGGAAGGGCAATCAGATCCAGAAAACTGACACCTAAATTTATTGGACCGTTTCAGATTCTTCGACGAATCAGCCCTGTAGCCTATCAAATAGCTTTGCCACCAAGTCTATCAAATCTTCATGACGTCTTTCACGTCTCTCAACTCAGAAAATATTATCCCGATCCATCACACGTGTTAGAGCCCGAATCAATTCAATTGAAAGAGAACCTAGAGGACGAAGCTTCACCTATTCGGATCATGGATAGAAGAATCAAGGAAGTGCACGGTAAGCACATTCCGTTAGTCAGAGTGGAGTGGAACCCAGTGACTGGTGATTCAACGTGGGAACGAGAAGCTGAGATGCGTCAGAGTCATCCCTATCTGTTCACAGGTATACAATGGAACTTTCGGGGACGAAATTTTCTATAAGGGGGTGGTAATATAATATCCCGATTTTTTCTGTAACTCTAATCGAGTGAGTTAATCTCGATTGAGGCTTTGGATGATTGTGTGAATTATTATGTGTTAGTTTTAGACCTAGTTTGAAGCTTAGGAATAGGCTTAAACAAGGTTGGAGGTGCCTAAGGCGTTAAACGAGTAACTGTGGAAGCCAGAAATTTGGAAGACTTTTCCTAGCTGAGCTACACGCTCGAGCGTGAGAAGGTAGCACGCCTCAGCGTGACAACGGTCCAGCGTTGTCAACATTGGACGCTCAAGCATTTTGAGTGCGTTTGCCAGCTGGTGTGCTTTTTGACGCGTGTGCTACACGTGTCAGGCCAGGGACAAGGCGGAGCGGACAAGGTTCCACGCTCAAGCATGGAGGGGACCTCATGCTAAAGCGCGCACAGCAGCTCAAGTTAGTGGAGTTTCATTTCTCTCCCTCATTTGCACGAAAATTCCTTGTAGTCTCCAGAATTCTCTGCAACTTGAGAGAGAGGGAACTGTGTTCTAGAGTGAGAAAGCTTGAGATTGAAGGCGATCGAAGTACCGGAACGCGATTTCGACTACACCGTTGTGATCGCGGCGAAGTAATCTTCGACTTTGAGGGATTAGTTTGTCGATTCGTCCGTGGTAAACTCGAGTCCCTAACACGTGTTCTTCGTGTTCTTGGCATTCTTAAAGTCTTTGCCTTTTTCTTTGATTTTTGAGCTTGCCCTAGGGCTAACACTGTTGTATTTGTGTTGTGCTAGTAATTAGGGCAAGGTTCGTGCTCGTGATTGCATGAGTTTTGGAGGTAGAACTGCGGCTGTTCTTGGAGCTGCCATTGAAGGGGGTTGCGAGCTCAAGCTTGGAGGAGCGAGCCGGTGATCGTGTGGATTTACGTTCTCTGCCGACATGCTGCATGGGATTAGTATCCCAGTCTAGAGGATTGATCTGAGTGTAAGACTCATGGAGATCGATGCTTGTTGCATGTGTTGTCTTGAGAGATGTGTTGGAATGCAGTAACTATGATAATTGCGATACCTGCTATATGCTACTTGCTATATGTGTTTACTGCATTACTGTTGTTTCCGACATTATAAAGCGCTGTTTTTCTTATCTCCCTACTACTATTTTGGTTGTTCTGTTTTGGGTTCTCATGAAGACAATAAGCCAGCCGAGGAGCAGGATGGACCCGAGACATCGCCCGTTCATCACAGGGGCAACACGGATGCCGGTGCTAGGCGATATTGCGATCGTGCACCATGATGAGAGGAGCTGGTGGGTAGACCCCTCTACCTTTTTGGTGGTTTACACAGGACCCGTCAGTTTGATTTTTCAGAGCGGCATGCCTCCGTACGTGGATATCATTGGCCCCTATCGTGTGCACCAGTTTCTTCTTTTTTCGAGGCTGTGGCGACCTCTGAGGCAGAGGGAGCGAGATTACACGTGGGTTGTAACACCCCGAATTTCACCTTATATTAATACATATTACTATGTATTATTCTTGACCAATATATGTTATTTACGATTGTTCTTGATGTCGAAGTTCATAGTTGGGGTAGTTTAGTCTTAAGGAATGGTCAATGCATTCAAGTCCAAGAAACCTATTTCACAGTTTTGGCCATATCTTGAGTTCTAGAAGTTCGATTGAGGCGATCTTGGATGCGTTGGAAAGCTTAGAGAATTATCTACAAGTCTTATTTCAGGTGTTCAGGCCAAATTCGGCTTCTAAAGTTTCGCGTCGCGAGGATACATTCGCCTCGCGAACCGGACAGCCAGATTTTACAGCTCTCGGGTTCGCCTCGCGAAAGGCCCCTCGCCTCGCGAATCTGCGCGCACCAGAATCGTGTTTTTGGGCTTCTAATCAGCCCATAATGACCCTAACTCATATTTATACCCTAAGACTCGACCTAAACCTACCTTCTAAGTCGAAAAACTCCCAGAAACTGCCTCTTCCTCTCCAAACAAGGATTTCTAAACCCTTTCCAAGGATCCTTGAAGGAGATTGCACCATAGTTCATCGTTCTTCATCTCTTTCGCTTGAAGAGCATCACTGCCATCACAAGCCCTCTTCCCTAGTTGCTGCTCTTGAACCTTTTGGGGCTGTGATCGTGAAGTCAAGCGTCGTAAGATTGAGCATTCGTGTAGACGCAAACTTTTCCGGACCTTTTCCTTCCTTTGTTCGTGGTGATCGTCATACCAGGTATGGGGGGAAGAAATAGATCATGAGTATGTGGGTTTTGGGATAGATTAAGATGAAGGGGTTAACCCATGACCCCTATATGTTTGTCTATATGCATTGTAAATGCCTATGTATATGCTATGAGTGTAATTATGTGTATCTTATGTATATGCCATGTATATGCCTATGTGAATATTGTATAAATATACATGTTTATGGTTCTATGATTATGATTATGGGTGTTTGTCATGATGATATGATTCAAATAGTATGATGTGCAATGAATAGTATTAATACAGATACGATACGCATTGATGAGATTTTATGATGTGCAATGATAATGATGCCTTGATGATGATGTGCGTTACGATGAAGAAAATAGGATTAGTGAAAGAACATAGTTTAGGGACGTTTGGCACCCCATAATGAATGAGTTGTTATTGAGAGGTGAGATTGATAATATTGGATTAGTTTTGGAAACCCATAGGGATGATTCTTGAGAGATGGGATGATAGGCATAGGGATAACTTAGAGAAATTCTTAAGATTCCCACATCTGTCATGATTCGCCTGGCGAATATCCATTCGCGAGGCGAGACAGGGAGACCATTTGTGGTCTGACGTGATTCGCCTAGCGGATTGTAATCCGCGAGGCGAATGAGAGAACCAAATATTGGGGCTCTCGGGCTCGCCTCACGAGCCAGGATTCGCCTAGCGAATCCGAGAACCTGTTTAGGAGCTCTCGGGCTCGCCTCGCGAGCCACGATTCGCCTAGCGAATCTGGGTTTCTCACCCAGATTCTGTTGTGAAGGGATAATGATTATGGTAATGGGAAAAGACTATGAGATCATAATTCAAGGATTGATGATATAGAAAACAACGTTAATAACTATATAGCTTGAGGTTTAAATATTAGGATTAAGTTACAATCTTAATAAATATATGACTTGAGGTTTAAATATTAGGATTAAGTTATAATCTTAATAAGATATGAATTGAGGATTAGATATTAAGATTAAGTTATAATCTTAATAAATATATGACTTGAGGTTTAAATATTAAGATTAGGTTATAATCTTATTAAAATATGAATTGAGGTTTAGATAATAAGATTAAGTATAATACTTAACAAAGATAATGTTAAGTTAAAACTTAACAAAGAGAACAATCAATAAGACGATGATGTTATTGGTAACGACGTACTGTTACCGATGTTGTTGGTTAAATCATTCTTGATGCTTATTGGTCAAGTTTGATGTTGATAAATCATCTTTGATGCTTGTTGGTCAAAGTTGATAGCCATGTAATGGTGTTGATGGTGGATGGTTGGACATGTGTTTGCATGTTGTTGAGCATAACATGCATCATGCGTTGACGTTGATATGTTGGGTGGAAAGCAAACGATGAATCGCGATAGTGGAGGCCACGATGGGTGTTATCCCGGCCTTGCGGGTACATTGGGTAGGGAAATTCCAGGTGACATGGGCTAGCTACCTATTGTCGGAGTGACCTAAAGGATAAGCTTGAGTACCCTGACTAGCCACTATACGTTATCAGGATTAGTGAGAGTGTTCGGGGATGGCCCATGGTCTGGCATATCATCCACGTTGATAACCGGACATGTACTCCTAATCGTCTTTCCAGAGTTAGAGTTGTTGGCCACATGCATATGGAGTAGTGATGTTGCATTCGCATTGACATGCATCCTTGATATATATAGATTATAGTTGTGTTGATTGATGTATGTTGTATGCCATCTTAATTACTATTCCATTCCGTTTACATATATTCATGATGGTGTTTCTTACCCCTCTCTTTGTTATTCTTGTGCATATGTTGTGGTATATGCAGAGGAGGGTGAGCATGCTGACGAGGAGTGATCCCGAGGAGATCTCTCTCAGTAGTTAGGATTTATGATTTATGTTATTTGGTTTTATTCCGATGTATTATCGGTATATGTGTACCAGCTCTGATATGTGACATCGGGATTTGGGTTACGTTTATTATTTATGTTTTCCGCAGTTCGTTTTTAAAGGATTTTGATTATTTCAGATTCCTAGGTTTTACGATATAGATGATGTGATGCACATTACCCTTGAGAATATGTTTTTATTTTAATTGTTATATTTTTAAAGACATGTATGATTTTATTCATGTTTATTATATGTGGGGTAGTGGGTGTCACATTTAGTGGTATCAGAGCCGGTCTGTCCTACAGGCCGGGGTATGTGTCTGTTGTGTCTCTTCTGTGTACTCTGCAGAAGTGTTTTGGACTTGTGTGACTGTTTTATTATGCCTTTTGTTAAAAAAAAAAAAAAAAAAATTTCTCTAGTAGGATTTAACCAATTTTGAATTGGTTAAGATCGCTGAGTGATAGGACAATGGGGTCGTGGCAAGGAGCTGTCCGAACCATTGATAGTGAACCTTAACCTGTTTTATTGTTGCCTAAGAGTATGTATGACTTTAGATGCCGATTAACATTACCCTCCTAGAATGTCATTCTTGGTGATGTGTTACAAGAAGAAAGATGGTAGCATGAAGTTGTGTGTCAATTATTGACAACTGGACAAGGTGCCCTTAGGAATAGATACTCACTCCCTAGGATTGATGACTTTATAGACCAGCTAGTGGGAGCTTGCATCTTTTCTAAGATAGATTTGAGGTCTTTAGTGATCGTAAGAATTTGAAATACTTATTTGACCAAAAAGAGTTAAAGATGAGGCAACGTAGGTGGATGGAGTTTCTTAAGGATTATAATTTTGATTTGAGCTGCCACCTTGGAAAAGCCAATGTAGTGGCTGATGCCTTAAGTAGAAGACCTTGGATATATCGTCTTTAATGTTTAGAGAAAGAGATTTGATTGAAGGAGTTGAGAGACTTGAGCTTGGCTTGGGAAGTTACCCCTAAGAGCATTAGATTTGGGACTTCAAAGATTATCAATAGCTTAATGGACCAGATTAGGAGAAGGTGTAAGTTGTCCCTTAGTTATTTTGTGAAGTCTACTAGAGCCTCAGTTACTACATTAGGAATGTTAGATTTCTTAGTTAATGCCCTGTAAGAATCTTTTAGAAAAGAAGGAGACTTACAAGCTTAAGTGAGATTGTTGAGCTATTATATATATAGATCTGGATGAGTTTTGTCCTAATACGAGATAGAGTAGAATAAGGCTTAGATGAGTTGGATTATTAAAAAAGGACGAAGTTAAGAATGAATAGACTAGTGGCTTAATGGTTTATGCGTAGAGTTTTTCTAGTTGATAGTGATTTGGAATGCATGGTGATGGTTAAGTTGGGATCTAGTTTACATGGTAGGTTGAACCATTGTTGGATTAGAGATAAGAGTATGGATGATCTAAGAATCATAATTATCAGGCAAACCTTGAATGGATGAGTAGATAGTTGTGATAACCTTTAGTAAGAAAAAGGAATTAAGATTGATGATTTGTGTATCATGTTGAGTCGATGGAAGTGTTTTAGGAAGGTTCTCTAGAAAGGTCATAAGGGTGAATATGTAACGTGGAGATTCCTAACCAGCAACCAATGTTAAGTTCCTTACCAAGGAAAAGAAATCATGCCTAAAGTAGAGGAAGAAAGATTAAAATAGAGGATGTGTTATTGGTGGGTTAGTTCCATAAGTATTCCGTGAAAGTATTCTTAGTTTATTAGGAATCAAGTTGATCCTTATAGTGTCTTGCAGAATGTTCTCCCTAAGCCAATAATTCATAGAAAAAGTGATAGGAATTACTTGAAAGGCAATTTATTCGGTCTAGTGCTTCGGTAGTTTCTTAAGCCATCCTTGCTTTTACTAGAAGAGAGTTGGTAAGTAGCATTAGAGCGCTTGTAAGTTATCATTAGCCTTATATAATGAAAATAAAGAATAAACACCTTTCTCTAGAATAGATGATGTCTTGAGACATTACAGATAAAAAAAAAAAAAAAAATTTTTGTCTGGAACCCTTGAGGATAGTTTTGCAAACTCTTTAGGAAGAACTTTTGTATGTTAAGTTATCTAGTGAATGTTTCGATCTGAATAAGTAAGTTGTGGGACGCCTCGTTTTAGGGAGAGTCGTAATAGGCAGGAAGTTTAAAGGGTGGCAATCGGGATCATGAGTTCTTGAGAAAGGTTCTTAGTTAAAAGGGAGAGTTAACCTCAACCTTGTGTAGTTCTACCCCTCTTAGTAGATCTTGACAATATGTTATGATTGGAGTTTAGTGATACAACCTAGGAGGTTAGCAACATGTACCCTTAAGTTTGAATCCTTGAGAGCTTTAGGGACATTGTCGTTAAGAAACCCAATAGGGAATTTCTTGTGACACCGATGGAGTTTGAAGTACTAGTACGATCCAATGGAGTGAGATGTGTCGTAGAATAGGCAAGTGGGTGTCGTGTAAAATCATAATTTTTTGAATCAAATAAGAAAACCGACGTAGTGACTGATACCTAACTAGAAGTTCATTGCTTGTGTTCACCATAATGGTTAGTGAGACCAATTGATTGAGGATTTTAGGGATGTGATTAAAACTTGGGATGTGCCAATTATGAATATTAGGTTAGGAAAGTAGAAGGCCATTGGTGCATTTGCAAAGTTTTGAGGAATCAAGTTATATTTTAATTTCTAGAGTGCTCTAGAACTTAAGAAGCCTAGTCGGAATTGACATAATCATGAGGACAGTTAGATAAAAGGTCCATGTCCATATTTGTTTGATTGAGGTAGTAGAAATTTCGAGGACGAAATTTTTATAAGGGGGTGGAATTGTAACACCCCGAATTTCACCTTATATTAATACATATTACTATGTATTATTCTTGACCAATATATGTTTTTTACGATTGTTCTTGATGTCGAAGTTCATAGTTGGGGTAGTTTAGTCTTAAGGAATGGTCAATGCATTCAAGTCCAAGAAACCTGTTTCACGGTTATGGCCATATCTTGAGTTCTAGATGTCCGATTGAGGCGATCTTAGATGCGTTGGAAAGCTTAGAGAATTATCTACAAGTCTTATTTCAGACGTTCAGGCCAAATTCGGCTTCTAAAGTTTCGCGTCGCGAGGATACATTCGCCTCGCGAACCGGACAGCCAGATTTTACAGCTCTCGGGTTCACCTCGCGAAAGGCCCCTCGCCTCGCGAATCTGCGCGCACCAGAATCGTGTTTTTGGGCTTCTAATCAGCCCATAATGACCCTAACTCATATTTATACCCTAAGACTCGACCTAAACCTACCTTCTAAGTCGAAAAACTCCCAGAAACTGCCTCTTCCTCTCCAAACAAGGATTTCTAAACCCTTTCCAAGGATCCTTGAAGGAGATTGCACCATAGTTCATCGTTCTTCATCTCTTTCGCTTGAAGAGCATCACTGCCATCACAAGCCCTCTTCCTAGTTGCTGCTCTTGAACCTTTTGGGGCTGTGATCGTGAAGTCAAGCGTCGTAAGATTGAGCATTCGTGTAGACGCAAACTTTTCCGGACCTTTTCCTTCCTTTGTTCGTGGTGATCGTCATACCAGGTATGGGGGGAAGAAATAGATCATGAGTATGTGGGTTTTGGGATAGGTTAAGATGAAGGGGTTAACCCATGACCCCTATATGTTTGTCTATATGCATTGTAAATGCCTATGTATATGCTATGAGTGTAATTATGTGTATCTTATGTATATGCCATGTATATGCCTATGTGAATATTGTATAAATATACATGTTTATGGTTCTATGATTATGATTATGGGTGTTTGTCATGATGATATGATTCAAATAGTATGATGTGCAATGAATAGTATGAATACAGATACGATACGCATTGATGAGATTTTATGATGTGCAATGATAATGATGCCTTGATGATGATGTGCGTTACGATGAAGAAAATAGGATTAGTGAAAGAACATAGTTTAGGGACGTTTGGCACCCCATAATGAATGAGTTGTTATTGAGAGGTGAGATTGATAATATTGGATTAGTTTTGGAAACCCATAGGGATGATTCTTGAGAGATGGGATGATAGGCATAGGGATAACTTAGAGAAATTCTTAAGATTCCCACATCTGTCATGATTCGCCTGGCGAATATCCATTCGCGAGGCGAGACAGGGAGACCATTTGTGGTCTGACGTGATTCGCCTAGCGGATTGTAATCCGCGAGGCGAATGAGAGAACCAAATATTGGGGCTCTCGGGCTCGCCTCACGAGCCAGGATTCGCCTAGCGAATCCGAGAACCTGTTTAGGAGCTCTCGGGCTCGCCTCGCGAGCCACGATTCGCCTAGCGAATCTGGGTTTCTCACCCAGATTCTGTTGTGAAGGGATAATGATTATGGTAATGGGAAAAAGACTATGAGATCATAATTCAAGGATTGATGATATAGAAAACAACGTTAATAACTATATAGCTTGAGGTTTAAATATTAGGATTAAGTTACAATCTTAATAAATATATGACTTGAGGTTTAAATATTAGGATTAAGTTATAATCTTAATAAGATATGAATTGAGGATTAGATATTAAGATTAAGTTATAATCTTAATAAATATATGACTTGAGGTTTAAATATTAAGATTAGGTTATAATCTTATTAAAATATGAATTGAGGTTTAGATAATAAGATTAAGTATAATACTTAACAAAGATAATGTTAAGTTAAAACTTAACAAAGAGAACAATCAATAAGACGATGATGTTATTGGTAACGACGTACTGTTACCGATGTTGTTGGTTAAATCATTCTTGATGCTTATTGGTCAAGTTTGATGTTGATAAATCATCTTTTATGCTTGTTGGTCAAAGTTGATAGCCATGTAATGGTGTTGATGGTGGATGGTTGGACATGTGTTTGCATGTTGTTGAGCATAACATGCATCATGCGTTGACGTTGATATGTTGGGTGGAAAGCAAACGATGAATCGCGATAGTGGAGGCCACGATGGGTGTTATCCCGGCCTTGCGGGTACATTGGGTAGGGAAATTCCAGGTGACATGGGCTAGCTACCTATTGTCGGAGTGACCTAAAGGATAAGCTTGAGTACCCTGACTAGCCACTATACGTTATCAGGATTAGTGAGAGTGTTCGGGGATGGCCCATGGTCTGGCATATCATCCACGTTGATAACCGGACATGTACTCCTAATCGTCTTTCCAGAGTTAGAGTTGTTGGCCACATGCATACGGAGTAGTGATGTTGCATTCGCATTGACATGCATCCTTGATATATATAGATTATATTTGTGTTGATTGATGTATGTTGTATGCCATCTTAATTACTATTCCATTCCGTTTACATATATTCATGATGGTGTTTCTTACCCCTCTCTTTGTTATTCTTGTGCATATGTTGTGGTATATGCAGAGGAGGGTGAGCATGCTGACGAGGAGTGATCCCGAGGAGATCTCTCTCAGTAGTTAGGATTTATGATTTATGTTATTTGGTTTTATTCCGATGTATTATCGGTATATGTGTACCAGCTCTGATATGTGACATCGGGATTTGGGTTACGTTTATTATTTATGTTTTCCGCAGTTCGTTTTTAAAGAATTTTGATTATTTCAGATTCCTAGGTTTTACGATATAGATGATGTGATGCACATTACCCTTGAGAATATGTTTTTATTTTAATTGTTATATTTTTAAAGACATGTATGATTTTATTCATGTTTATTATATGTGGGGTAGTGGGTGTCACATGGGTTGCACCCCAGTCTTCAGTTGTGACCAGCAGGAGAGGTTACGTCTACCGAGGCCAGCACAGGAGGACCGAATAGTATCTAAGGACGTACCGCAGGCGTACTCATGGCGAGGGTTAGGGTAGCTCAAGGCATCCTCACCACCGATGGTGAGAGCCTTCCAGTGGGTCCGAAGCAATGAGCTGAGAACTTTTCATGTACCTTTTTGAGAGGGGACAGGGTTTGCTGGCGAGCTTCGAGCGTTTTCTTATGCTTTTTGATGTATTTTTGGTTTTATTTTGATAGCATGTATATGTATGTACAGTGCCCAATCGATGGGGCTAAGTTATGTATGACATTGTATAGTTATGTTCATATAGGGCTTTTTACTCTGATAGCTTTTCTATGCTTGCCGTTATTGTTCGTTTACTTCCGCAACGCTGTTTGTATACCATGCTATCGCTTTATGTGCGGCTAGGCATAGATAATAATAATAATAATAGGAGTTTGGGACTAATGGGATTATCCTTCGCAGAGGGGAGGGTCATCTCAGAGGAGGAGGATTAGGTGGTTGAGGGAAGAAACTCAGCATCATGGTAGCCATCTGTACTAGCAGTTCTTACTGATTTGCTTTAAGGGCAGTTTCAATGGGCCTTTGAAAAAATTCTTGTAAATCAGGTGGAACAATATAAACCGAGCTTTCAACAGTGGCCTTAGTTGCCTCAGCATGCTCATGTCCTGGATTGACACTGAGAGCTCAAGACTGAAATGGATCAGCAGTAGAATGAACAACTGAGATAGGAAGAGGCTGAGTGCTTGGTTGGTAAGACACTTCATACTCAGAGTCTCCTAATTCTCTTGTTGAGTTGGCATCTCATATTAAAGTGGTTGTGAAGCAGGTGAGTCATCCCATTGAGGATCAAAGTCATCCTCAACCAATGTGCTGTAAAGAGGCATTCCAAAGAGATCGTCTAATATCATGAATGTAACATCTGAAATTCTGAACTGTCCTTGGACGGTTGGTGTCTCCATCTTGTCTTCTTCACTCATGCTAGACAAGGATGCTTGAGCTGTGCAGCGATAGATATGGCTTTCCTATTAGGTTCAAGCTTCTTGATCACCAAGCTCCTATGAATGCTTCATCATCATAGCTGGGAGTACTGCTTCGTTATCTCTGGGCAGCGTCCAAAACAAGGGATTGAAGGCAAACGGATATGGCTTCTGATGAACATAATTTGGACATATTGTTTAACCCTCATACTTATTGTTTTAAACATCATTTGTGCTTAATTGTTGGGTTTTGGGTGCATTTCATGACTTTGGGTATTAAATGGGCCTAATTGCATTTATGGCATAATTGTCACATTGACACTGCTTCTATATTTTGAGCATAACTTTGGATGTAGAAACTGGAAAATTGTGATTTTAATTTTGTAGGAAATATAAGAACATTATCTACAACTTTCATGAAGAGATCGTGATCAAATTCTGAGAATAAAATTGTCAAATATGGGCTGAAAGTATGACCAGAGGTGCTGTTGTGAGAGTTTGGACAGAGAGCAGTGTTTGGGCCATAACTTGAGTTACAGAGGTCAGATGCACCTGAAACCAAGACCAATTTGAAGAAGACAAATTTGGCTACAACTTTCATGCAGATCACCTGACCAATTGAGGTCATTGTGATGGTGTAATTTGCTTTGGAATGTCGGCCCCAGATCCTGAAGTATCTTGAAGTAATTTGGGCCTAACTTTCTCATTAGAGGTCCAAATGAGGCATTTTTGGTGGCCAATTGAAGCTGGGCTTATGGGACATGAATGAAAATAGTTAATTTGTTAATTAAGTTAACTTTAAGTGAGAAAAGGGAGAGACAGAACAGTAGGACGAATTTGAGAGTTATTGAGAGTTCTTTTCTTCTTCTTCTTCCCCATTTTCTAGGTTTTCAATGTATTCCCGTTTTATGAGTTGTTTCTCCACAACAATGGAGAGCTAAACTCCTTTGACCAATCCTTGGGTTGACATTGTTATGGGTTTAATTTTGAAATCAAGTTATGTTTTGGTTAATTACATATGTTAATTTCGTTTTTCTGTTTTCCCCATTTTAATTCTTGATTCTATGTTTGTTTGCTTAAATGAATTGGAGTCTTGGATTTATGAGTTGATGGCTTCATTGATTCGTTTTCGAAAAAGGAGGAAAATAGTTACTAGGTTTATGCATTGAAGGTGTTTGATGAAATGCCTAGCTTGATTGAATTTCGGGTTTAGTGTTTAATTTTGGTTTTATGAATGCTTAATTTGTTTACCTTAATTAATCAAACTCTCGATGCTTTACTAGTAGGAAATTCATGGATTCCTTTTAGGCTTCTAATTGGAATTCGAAATCATGGGCTAAATTAACATATGTATGTTCTTTAGTGATTAAGGATGAATTAAACCCGATAATTGTCATTCCCCTGGATTGGTTGTCTTTAAATATCTGTTTTCAGTTTTTAACAGCTTCTATTGCTTTAAATTTCATTTTATAACCTGCTAACCCCCACCCCAACCTTGAAATTAGCTTGCTTATTTCGATTAAATATCTGAGTTGATCAATCGGGAAACGATTCGGGTCAACACCCTTGCTACTGTAAGGTTGTTATTCGGTTTTATTAATTTTGGTGGGTTCGCTACCCGTCAGCTTCACATCACGATCCAGCCTTTTCTGTCCTTGTCCTTATTCAGATCATGCATAGGAATTCGAGGACAGACCCTTGGAGGAACAACAACCAGTTTTGTGGTCGATAAGGTCTTCCATCAACCTCTTGGAAGAATGTGAGCAATCTTGGCTTCCCTTGGCATTTTATGTTTAGCTTTGCAGGCATAATAAGGCAGAAGATCCCTTATGTCAGAATACTCCTTGAAAGCGGAGGGATGGGCGGGGATGAACTTGAAATCTCTTTCCAAGATAAACTTTGGCAGCCCAAAGGTTGTTGACTTTCTTTCAGCAATGCTTGACCAACCAATCTTCGTCTGATAGGGGGATGATGTGGTGACCAACACTGTAATGTCACCATTGGAAGGATTTATCCTTAATAACATTTGGATAAACTTTCCTTGGTAGGAACCTCTTCTGTTCAAGATGGACGAGCAGAGGTCCATGGGCAGTGAAATGTTGGCTTGGAAGGGGCTCATCAAAGGGCTCATAGGATTGACAGATATATTTGGGATGTTTTCTGTTAGTAAGGGATAGGGGCTCGTATTCATACTCATATGGAGGGATTGGGCCCTTTAGGTTTTCTATGAGACTAGAGGGTAAGTTTCTAATGAAAAGGGCAAGGAATTTTCTTAGAACGTCTAGTATGGATTCAACTTGGTTTTCTATAAAGGGGATGGGGTCAATGTATGGAAAGATTTTTTTTTTTTTTAGGTATCTATGTTGAGGGTATATGGCTTCCATCATGTAGTAAGGCTTGTTTCCCCATGGTGTGAACCAGTTTTGTGGTTGAAATGGAGGTGATGAGGGTTGTGAGTTGTTACATTGTAAACACATTTAAGAGCAGTGTACCCTGTCGCAGAAATAATATAGGACGGAAGTCCAAATATCATACCCAAGAGATTAACTGTGTGGTATGAAAGTGACTAAGCAAGTACTGGAATAGAGAAATCCTTATGCTATTTAAACTAACGAAATAATAATAATAATAATAATAATAATAATAATAATAATAATATAAAGTAACAATAATAAGATATGGCTAAAGAGAAATAAAGAGTTTGAGAAATCAAGAGTAAAAGGTGCCTAGAGTCGTGGTTTCACTTGTACTTTCGATACTCCCAAATCCTAGTTCTATTCAATTTCGCACTTGCTTGTCGAATATCAATCTCACTATGAATAATATTAATTATTCGTCAAGCAATCAATATTATTTTCCCTAGATGAACCCAATGTTTGTCAGGCAAAGAGTTTAAATGATTAGAAAGCAAAAAGAACAAAGAGGTTGAATGACTGAAGGAGTAAATCACGTTTGATCATACTATAATTTAAACCCTGATTATCCTATAGATCTACCAATTAATTGCAATATGATCGTTGGTCAACCAATTTATTAAGAGCATACAAATGATGCGCATTCCTAGTATGGGATGAAGAACAATAGAATAATACTATTCAAATCGCAAATTTGAAACCAAATAGAATTCGAATTAAAGCTAAGGCATAGCAAAAAGGGTTTCTACTAATACAAGATCCACCACAACTCTAGTGGTGAATTTAGCTACACATAATAATAGATAAAACCAAAGTCAATAAAGGAAAACACATCCTGAAAAGTTAAGAGAAGAAGAGTCTCCAACTTAATCTCTAGGTGCAATCCTACTCTAGAATTATAAACTATTACTAAAAGCTATATACTATAGAAAACTATTACAAAAGATGATAGTATTCAAAAGATGTTCAAAGGATTCAAAGGATGTCCTCATAATGGTGCAGAGGGACTCTATATATAGGAAAATATGAGAAGAGGGCCCAAAATAAGATCTTCAGCGCCGCCAGCACGGGCGTGTTCTTTAGTCAGCACGATCGTGCTCTTTATATGTCAGGCCGTGCTCAGTTCTGTACGGGTGTACCAACTTCGTAAATTAGCGTCATAGGGCATGGGCATCAACACGGGCGTGCTCATCCTTCTGCACGATTGTGCTCTTTATTTGCAAGGTTGTGCTTGCTTCAGTCAGGCCTTGGTTCTCTGAGTCAGGTCTTGCTTCACTTTGGCACGGGCGTGCTAATGTTTGGAATGGCCGTGCTAAAGCTTTAGAGGCCAGCTTTAACTCATTTTTGTAAAGCTTTGTTTGGATGGTTGAGCTGAAGGGCTTGCACGGGCGTGCTCTTGTCTGGCACGATCGTGCACGAGCTCAGAACTTCCTTATTCCTTATCTTCTTCATTTTATCTCAAAAACCTCCATCTTTCATCATATGCTCATCAAACTACCTCTAAACATCAATTCTGTCAAAACTTAAGTAAAATGGGGTGAAATATAGTAATAATCATCATCAAATGCACCAAAATTAAACTCAAATACCCCCTATAAAATGCACAGAATTGAGGTTTATCAAACTTCCCACACTTGAGTATTGCTTGTCCTTAAAAAATTATCTGGCTTAAAAGAGTTTTCAAAATAATTTTCAGACTTAAATCAGGGGAACTCAAAACAAACAGAATTTTGAAAATTGCGAGGATAGTCAAACAAGTATATTTTCCAAAAGAAGGTCAAGAGATTATTCAATTAGAAAATTTAAATTCCTTGAAATCAAACTTTCCAAAAGACCATAGGTCACTCCACTCACAATCTCTTAGTGTCTTGGGCAAAGATATTAAGCACTCAAGATTCTCAAAATAAATACATTACCATAGGTTTGTCCATTAACCAAATCTCCATAATATGATTCACATACATGCAGCAGAAAGAAGCGGTCTTTCATCGGTTGTAACGGGGCCAAGGCCTTGATGTTAGGTGTGATAGAGAAAGAAAAGGGATATGCAAAGGGGTAAACCAACAAAAACAAAGCAATAACCTCTTGAAGCATAAAACAACATAAAGTGCAATTGGCACTTTTTCACAATTTTTTCAAGAACCTACTACTTGTTCTTCAACCTTTCCTTTCCTTTGTCATAAGCTTGCTTTTTCTTTTACTTTTTTCTTGCTTCTTCTCTTTATTTTATTTTCACCAATTTCTTTCTTTTGTTTCCTTTTGGTTTTTGAATAGGGAGATAGAAGCCTTTTTCTTTACTACCTGCTTATTCTAACACTTTATTTCTAGAAAGGGATTCACAATAACACATTCCAACTAATGCTCCCATATACTTCTAAGAGGTCACCAAAAGAATAGTTTTCAATTTTTTTAGAATATGGACCGAAGAGAATATTTTCATAAGGCTCAAATTGAGCAACTAGAGGAAGTGTTTAACAAAATAATGCGAGCCGGAAAAATACCTAATAGTGTCCCAACCAGAGTTCCACATGCATATAAGTCAAATTTGCCTCAAAATCGTCTCAGGACAAGTTCTAGAACATATTCACTTGAGAAATCACACTCATCAAAGAAAAGGGGTTAGTATCGAATAAATTTAGCATTGTAGTTTAACCCCTATTAAAGTCCAAGTCTGCATTTAAAAGCTAAGTCTAATGAAAAATTTCCAATTAAGGAATTTTTTGCTAATTTTTTATTTTCAAAAGATGAACTTTTTCAAATAAACTTAGGAAACTATCAAAGCAATTCATCAAAAAAAAAAAAAAAAGTTTGTAAGGGGTTTCCTTAATTTTCATCATGAAAGAGGGATTAAGCTAGTTAATTGTATGCAACAATATGATCATGAAAAATATGTATATTTTTCCTTCCAACACTTTACATTTACAGTGTCCTCGATGCAAGACATTTAATTATGAAATACAAGTGAAGGAGAAGAGAATTTTTACAAAATAACCACTTGATATAATAGCGTAAACGCTTAAAGTATCGAAATGGGGATGATCACTGTGGTGGAGGAGGATGGTCGAGCTGACGCTGCATCATTTGCAACATCATAGCCATCTGCTGGTCCTGACTGTCAAACCGCCGGAAGACGTCCGCTGAAAACTGTTGGAAGTTCTGCTCCTGAGAATCAAGGCGAGCATAAACTCCCATCTCAAGCTGATCAAACCGGGTGGTAAGCCTCTGGTAGTCATCCTCATGAATCAGCAGTGCAACACCCTTTCCCGAGTGTCACATTCCCAAACAATTATAAGGCCGAAAATAATATTAATGCGGAAAATACAGTTTTTTTTTTCTTTTCACAAAGATGTAATGGGATTAGTAATAATAAGCAAAAATAAATGAACTTAGGTTCACCATGCATTTGTACAAGACGAACTGAAATAAAATCCAGAAATAGAAATAGTGCTGTATACAGACATAGGTCTAATGCATAACTGACAACAGCATATAGTAAGTACTAGGAGTCATAGCTCCCAAAAGGTATTACAGACACTGACACTGACTGCTCAAGAACAAACAACAGAAGGAGTCCCCCTCCGGACTCATAGCAAATGCTGGACTGAACCGTCGTCGCGTCCATCTGCTTAAGCAACAACAAAACCAGTAGAAAAGATATACAGATATGGGCGAGATCCCGATCATCAACACAACAAAATAGTAGAAGTAAAAACGGGACGACTCATCAGGTAACAACGTACCCAACATGCTTATTATAAATCTCAATATAAACGATGTTAAACAATTAGCAACATAAAATAAGGCATTCTCAAAAAACAGAACAACGATGTACAACAGTAAATGTAAATTAACAGTCATGCAATGCAGTGCAATGTATATGACTCAATGCCATATGCCACAAAGGTAAACTCTGACCCCTACTCCATGGAGCTAACAAAACACCGGAGAGAGTGAATGGGAGGACATGTTCCGTGTACGCCAGCCTTGGGCAAGATGCTACAACATTTGTAACGTGCTCGTATCTAGCTTTACGGAAACACTCTGCACCAAACATGAACAATACGGTATCTAGTCGAGGATATCAATGTATTGCTCGGATTCATCACGACACAGAAGAGCTACCAACTGGTCACATGTCAGCCCTTCCAACCCTGGTACCTCCAAGATTATTTAAATCGTCATCGTAAGATTTGCACCCGCATCAAGGTGTGAGCTCAACTCCTAGGCTCAAGGCCTTACAACTCATGTAATGAAATGTCAATGCTTACACGAAGCAAATGCGATAAAGCAATGTCTATCCACCAGATAAACCTCAAGGTTCACTAAGGTTCTCTTCCTTAGGAACTATACGCGTCTTTGTATATCAAAACTTTTATCCACTGGATAAATCTTGTGATCCCTCCGGGATCGAGTCATCACAAGACTGAAATAATTGAACGATTGACCTAGATCCAAATCACCGGTCCGTCATCGAACTACTGTTTTTAAAATCCAAAACGTTTCATGTTTGTGTTTTTGTCTTATGAATTATGTCTCAAGTCCTAAGTATTATGAATAAGGATTGAGAATCCTCTTAGATAAGCCTTTGTTCCTTCCTGAGATATTAACTCCTTGATTTTCAATTATTGAAATAAGTGTTGGTTCACTTAAGTCTTATGAAGTCATTGATGAACTAAGTCATCAATGGTATAGCATATGGTCTTGTTCCACCACATAGCATACTTAATTATCTCTTGCCTTCAACTCTAAGTTAATTACTTTAACTTAGGTTTTCACATGTAAAACTTTACGATTTAGAGTTCAAAACTCCCTTTGTAAACCAAATCCTTTTTTTTTAATTGAAAACACATTGAATTTAAAGAACTTTGGTACATGATTAAGGTAAAGTACCTTAACTAATTTTGAAAAGGATTTTTCCTTACTAGCTTAGTGTAAAACCATGTTCTAAGTTAGTGTAAAGGAAAATATAATCCCTTCTAACCTTGTAACTATGATTCATTTTAATCAAACTTAAGGATAAGGTCCTCTTTATGTTTGAAAAGGAACATTACCTTGGTTCTAAGAGAAAGGTAAGGTCTTATTAAAACTATGTTAACTTTCAAGAAACCACTTCATTATTCCTCTTTTTAAAACACTTTAGTTAATTAGATGAACTATGGTAAAGTAAAAGACATTTTTCACTTTGGTGAAACACTTGAATGTTGAAAATTTATTTGATCTATGGATCAAAATCATTTATTGTTTTCCTTTGAAACATAAGTCATTAAAACACTTTCTTAATCCAAAAACTTTGATTGTTCAAGAACAACTCATGTTCTTCCCCTTTTTCCATACTAGGGCCGCAAGCTTCCATACAAGGAACGTGAAGATTTTGCTTCACCAAATAGATAAGTCATAGCTCAAAATGCTCACAAAATTATGACAAACAACAATCACACATCATTGCATCATAATCAAGCAACAAAATCCTTACGTGATCTAGAGATCAAAGTAGGATTTTCAACATACATGAAAATATTTTTCATCCAATCAACATCATCATAAACATATGATAAACCATACTAAAGCATAAATCATTATTACAAACTTTGTTCTCCAAGAGAACATAACAAATAAAGTGGTGAACCCAAACCAAAGGGCTTCACCCACACAACTTAAACAACCATTTTCACCACCACCAATTTTGGTGTGATGAGGTTCACCCCCCATACCCGTTGATGAATAAACCTCCAGATCAATGTCGGTCGATCGGTTGCAAACCTCCCGATTAATCGTCCGAATACTCATCACCAACTCCTAGAATCAAAGACTAATGAGAAAAGAAACAACTTTTGACTAGAAACTTCAACTTTTCTAAGATCAAAGGTAGTTTTTGTGAAGAACTTTTGAAGAACTTTGATGAACAATGAAGAACAAGGAAGAACAAGTGAGAGAGAGTTGAGAGAGAGAGGATGGCTGAGTGCCAAAATGAGAGAGTGAGTGATATGGATATTTTCATCCTATGGCAAACTTGTAAATAACCAAAGGATAATTTGGTCATTTCCTTATAAGACCGGGGACATTTTGGTCATTTCACGTCCAAATATTTTGAAAAGGTCATCATGAAGGTAGCCGCGAAATTCCTCTTGATTTGACATCAAGATTATTCGTTAGCGGGTCCCGTAAAATCCTTTCGCAGCTCCAAACGTCTCCTGGTTCGAGTATACGCCCGAATATAATATATTATTTTCAGTTTTGAACTTCAGGACGGATTTTAGCAAAATATATAGAGAATTAAATTCTAAGACCAACTGTCTCGTTCACGAGTTAAAATTAGGTCTTGATAGTAGTAAAACACTACTATCCGTGAAAAACGTAGACCGGGCTCCGTTTGAGTTTTCGCCCAAAACTTAACCATAGCTTCCTACGATAGTGTACATCGTGATTATGGTCTCAGAATATTTTATTTCACTCTCTAGACCCTCCAATAAAATACAAAAGTTTAAATACTGAATAATTTTAAAGCTTGAAAAATCGGGGGATTACAGGCAGGGCAGGCGGGCCATCCATAGGAATGTCTACGTGCGGGGCCTGCTCCTACCCCTGATGTTGCTCCTCTTGCTCATGCTCTGAGTCCGAGTCCTAAGCGCCCTCACCTCCAACCAATCTGAGCTCTCCATGAGGCCCATGGGTCAGTATGCTCATCGACAGCAGCATCCGCTCATCAATCACGGATCCATGCTTTAGTGACCAATTTAGAGACCGAAATTATTTGGTCACTATAGAGACTGATTTAAAGACTGAATTCATAGATTTATTGGCAAAAATTTAATTGGTCTCAAAATTGGTCACATACATATTTTAGAGACCGAAATAGAGACAGATTATTTGATGAAAATTAGAAACCGAAATATCGGTCGCTAAATTGGTAAATAATGAATTTATATTTAACTAAAAATAAGAATTTTGGAATTAGTGATCGAAATAGAGACCATTTATTTGATTAAAATTAGAGACCGAAATATCGGTCACTAAATTAATAAATAATTAATTTACATTTAATTAAAAAATAAGAAGTTGTGAATTAGTGACTGAAAGTAGAGACCGATTATTTGATTAAAATTGGAGACTGAAATATCGGCCCTAAATTGGTAAATAATTAATTTAAATTTAATAAAAAATAAGAAGTTGGGAATTAGTGACCGAAATATAGACTTGTTTTTTGAAAAAAGTAAGAGACCGAAATATCAGTCGCTAAATTGCTAAATAATTTAATTAACACTAAAATAAAAGTAAGAAGTTGAGAGTTAATGAGCGAAATAGAGACCAATTATTTAATTAAAATAAGAGACCTAAATATAGGCCGCTAAATTGGTAAATAATTAATTTATATTTAATTAAAAATAAGAAATTGAGAATTAGTGATCCAAAGTAGCGATCGATTATTTGATTAAAATTAGAGACCAAAATATCAATCACTAAATTACTAAATAATTTGATTCACATTAAAGTAAAAATAAAAAGGTGAAATTATTGACCAAAATAGTGACTGATTATTTGGTTACAATTAGAGACCGAAATATCGGTCGCTAAATTGTTAAATAATTTATTAACAATAAAATAGCTATCTGGCCCACCGGTAGTTAACCCAGTAATCCACTAAGTGCCTTGTTATTATTTGATTATATTATTAAAGATTGAACATGATTCTAAACTAATTGAAACCCTCATGCCAAAACCCAGAGCTATTAGAAAGTGACTCAAGCCAAAACCCTTCCTCTCCCTCGTTACTCCCACAAGCCACAACCCACTCGGCGGCATCTTCTCTAAACGTCGGAGGTGGCATCTTCTCTGCACATCGGAGGCGGCGTCTTCTCTGCATTTCGGTCTTATAGGCGACCCGTCAGGTTTCAGTGGCGTCTCCTTTGCGGCGTCCCCTTTCTCCTTTTACAGGTATTTGATACTCCATCTTTATATATGAATGTCTTTAAAGTGTGTATTTTTGTTCTTATGCAAATCACTGATCTTTGGATTATACTAGGCCAATTTGGTAACTGTGTGTGCAACCATTGATATAGATGCAAAGACTTTTCTGTCAGTAAGAAACTTTCATGGTGATCACTGATCAGTGATTGTGAAACCATTAATAAGTTTTTTGTTTCTTAATTTTGTTAAAGTTTTGATTTACTAACCTGGAATTTCATTTTTTTTAAAATTATTTATTGCTTTCTTAATATTGATTAGCAAGATGCCAAGAACGACATTTTTAGTGCAGGCAGAGTAACTTGTTATCTACCATCAGTAAAAGATCGTGAACCGTTATGATGCTGCGTTTGATTGCTAAGCCCTCTAAGCATATTAACATTTATAGGAAAATAGGAGCATGAATGCATAATACAATTTGAAGCAATGGATGAGGTTTTCTTCACTTTGATGTGCTCATTGACAATGAAGCATTGAGTATTGGTTGAATATGTATTTTGAAGAATGCCTATTTTGATGCTGCATAATGACTTTTGGTTTGAAGATTCAATGGTTTGATTTGCTTCAGTGACTAGATTTCTAAATACCTCTTTAGGATATTCCAGTACATATCAGTTGCTTATTCCAATAATACTTGTAATACAAATAAAGATTAAAGTTTTAACCTCTAAAGTCCAATCGACCTTTGATTGGTTCAAGTTGTTTTTCCTTCTATCTATATATATTTATTCTTTATAAGATGTCAGTAGTCAGATCCCACCCATTATTCATAAGCATCAACTTCATGACCAAAGTTTTTGCCAGGATATATAGATTTCACGAGGTTAGGTGAGGCAAACAAACATTGCATTCACTTATCACTATAGTTTTGTTTCTCATATTTGTTGTCCTTAACGCTTACTAGCTATTTGCCATCTATATTAGAATAGATCTGATAGTTATGATTGCATATAACTGAGTTCTAAAACTTTTATATTTGTCCTCATTTTCTTCAAATAATAATTTTACTAGTCCATTTACCTTATTATGATGTTCTTGGAACAGGAGCAACAAGTAAAAAGCTTCATCAGACAAGCTGTCTTGGTGCTCTCGTGAGAGGTTAGTTACACTTCCACCCAATTGTATCCTTTTAATGCAAAGGATATCACTTTAATGCAAAAATATGTTGTTGCCACCTCATGTTTGTAGAAATTCTTAAAGATGTGTTGTAAAATATGTTAATTGTAATGTATAGCTTTTATATGACAGAATATGGATATCCGCCAAAGTCGTAGTTGGATGTATGATAGACTAATGCTTGGTCGAAGGGGATATATAGAGAAATTTTTCTATTTGTCCACCAGATGATAGGTGGGCAAGAAAGAATTTTGATATGCCAGGTGCAGCAATCACGAAAAATAATCTAAATAAGGTTCGTACCACAATGAATAAGCCAAATTGGATTGGAGATAGTGTATGAGATGGATTATGTTTGCACTGGGGAACTTAAGGATTCAAAAAGAAGAGCACACAAGCAAAAACAAATCGGGCATCTGACTGTGGAGGTTTTGAAGGGTCTCATCACACGTGTGGCTCTATTATCACATCTCAACATAGAGAAAATATGGTAAAGTTGTCTTTATTATTCCAATTGGTTAGAGATTTCTGCTAGCTTAAGGATTTGCAAGGCATATTTTTATTTACTATACTATAATTGCAGCAAAAAATCTGTCATATTCATGAATGCTTCTTTAACAGAAAAGATGTAGCCTACGAAATTAATGTTGACATATCTAGTTGTATTTGTGATTTCACTTCGGATATAGTTGACGGAATGCTTTCAGCTTTGTATCATAGTTCTAAAAATCCACTTCTCTAGCTGCTATATATTGCTTTATACTTACGACATCTATTACTTTATACTTAGATATTTTGGTATTATTATGTTGCATGTTTCTCCTCTAAGTTCTCTCCTACTGAACTTTTGGTGCATTTTTTAGTTTTTTTTTTTTTTTGTCTAGCTTTCCCTTTACACACTCCTTTTCCCCAAAATAACACTAGACATCAGTATGTTTGTTATAATGATCATAAACTTGTTAGAGCCAAAAGATAAAATAAATAAAACTCTCACAAGCATTGTCCTCCTAGTCCAAAATAAAGTAACAGTCATAGCTTCCCCATCCACCTTGGGTTATGCCTTTTTTTAACTGTAACTCAGTCCAACAAAAAACCAAAGTGAAAGAAAAGGAGGCATCACCAAACCTGCTGCATAGTAAATAGTCCTACTATTTGAATATCTTTAAAACCTGATACTTTTTCTATACTTATCCATAAAACTGAACCAAAGTGCTCTCCCAAACCAAAGAGATCTTTCAACTGTGAGTGCATGGCCACATTAACATTGTGAGCTCTATAAATGATGTGGAGAGGCCTGACTCCACTTTAATGTTTGGTTTTTCTTCTCATCTAAGATTTCATAGGTTGCTTTTATATAATATATTTTATCATGTTCTAGGCCTATAAAAAGAAATGTTCTTAATTTATATTCTTCTTTATTCTATTTTAGACCCAGTCAACTGGAATTCATCCTCCTCTATCAAAGTTGCATCGTCGCACGCACCATCGTAAGGATAACACATGGGTGGATAGGAGATCGGAACATGTAAATGTAATGAACTCTCACTTTTATTTCTAATTTGTTTCTGGTGTTGGTTTTATTCTATTTTGGCATGTTCTGAAGTATTAATTAGCCTTATATTGGTGTTGACAGGGAGAATTTACAAACAGATTTGAAGAATAGACCCAAAGAGCATCTGTGCAACGAACTCCTCCACCAAGTGAATTAGATGTGTGGCGTGATGTAGCAGGTATGAAGAAAGGTAGAATATATGGGCTTGGAATGGAATCAACTGTAGTGGTAGGGAGGCCTTACTTTCGTGCCTCATGTTCTTCATCAAGTGAGTGGATACAAAGATAAGAGCTTGAAGAACTGAGAAAAGAGGTGGAAGAAGTTAGAACTGAAAGAGATGAGCTTCGAAACAGAATAGCAAAAACTGAGAGCATTGTTGAGCGGAACAACCAATGGATGCAACAACTGATGGAAAGCATGAACTGTCAATTGTAACACCCAGCTTTTTCACTTCTATGTATGTATGTGTTAATACTTGCTTATAGATGTTTGCATATGTTGTTTTTGCTTGTTTTTGGTGCATAAGTTCATAGTTGTAATAGTTCAGCCTTTAGAATAATCAATCCACCGGAGTCTAAATAACCTAGTTCACGGTTTTGGCCATATCATGAGTTCTAGACATCCGATCGAGATGCTCTAGGATGCGTTGGAAAGCTTAGAGGATTACCTACAAGTTTTATTTAGATGTCGATGCAAAAATCGATTGGGAAATCGATTTTGGAAATCGATTATGGAAATCGATTATGAAAATCGATTTCCAGGTGAAGAAATCGATTTCCAGAAGGAGGAAATCCACTGTTTGAAGGGCAAAATCGATTTCTTTGATAAGAAAATCGATTTGGCCAATCGATTTCCATGGATGTTGAAATCGATTTCCATGCGTGTCAGAGCTTGTGTACGCGTTTGGGTTACCGGGCTATGTTGTGTACGGCCCATTCGTCCTAAAACGTCCCTAACAGCTATATATACATAGCGTATGACCTAAACCTAGTATCCACACCCTATTGTACACACTCATTGCCTCTCTCATCCCTAAGAGCTCTAATTGACCTCTTGCTCTAGAAAACCTAAAGGACGAATCCTGCTTTGGTGTTCTTCGTCAAGAACACGCCGTTGTTTGGCTAGTCTATCCCTGCTGCTAGAGTTAATCTACTAAGTTAGAAACCAAGGTGAGTTTCTAATCCTAGTTTTGTTTTCCCTTTTAATCCTTAACTTAAGGATCGACTCTGCTTTCCAGTGTTGTGATCGTGATCAAGTGCTGAACCCGTAAGAAGGAACCATAGCAGAACTTGGCTCTGTTCTCTTTCCCTTAGGCTGTGAATCGTCATACCAGGTATGGGGGGAGAAAATTGGTCATGAGTATGTGGGTTTTGGGATAGGTTAAGATGAAGGGGTTAACCCATGACCCCTATATGTTTGTCTATATGCATTGTAAGTGCCTATGAATGTTGTTATGTTGTTTTCTGACTATACGAGTATTGATTGATGAATAATCTGATGTCATAACATCTTTATAACTATGAGTACATGATTATTATGAATGTTTATGAATTGATGATGATGAATATGTTGTTTATGCCATGGTATGGTGTTTTGTTAATCCTATACTATTAGAATATAGTTATAGGGAGAAAATAAATAGGCAATGTGAGATTGATGACCAAGGATTAGTTTGAGAACCCTTAGGTTATGATTCATGAGTGTTGAACTAATCAATTTGATGATAAATAGCTTAGGCTTGAATGATATGTTAATTAGAGAACGTAGACTGGTTTGATAGCGGAGGAAACCCACTGCTATATGATCTGATACCCAGAAATCGATTTCCAGCACATGAAAATCGATTTGAAACCTCCAAGAATCGATTTCCAAGGTGTGGAAATCGATTTGGCCTTGTAGAAATCGATTTCTGGAATCGATTTTCCCCTTGTTCAAAATCGATTGGGGAAATCGATTTGAACATGTTGAAATCGAATTCCAGAGATCAGAAATCGATTTTGAAGACTTGAGAAATCGATTCCAAAGAATGGAAATCGATTCTCACGTGCCCAGGAGCAGTTTTGACCCCTTATGCTTGATGGATAGTGTTATGTAGGCTTGTTATAATCCTAATAAGATATGAATTATGGTTTAGATATTAAGATTAAGTTATGATTTTAATAAGATATGAATTGTGGTTTAGATATTAAGATTAGGTTATAATCTTAATAAATATATGACTTGAGGTCTAAATATTAAGGTTAAGTTATAATCTTAATAAAATATTAGTTGAGGTTTAGATAATAAGATTAAGTATAATGCTTAATAAAGATGGAGTTAAGTTAAGACTTAAAAAAGAGAACAATTAGTAAGACGATGATGTTATTGGTAGCGACGTACTGTTACCGATGTTGTTGGTTAAATCATTCTTGATGCTTATTGGTCAAGTTTGATGTTGATAAATCATCTTTGATGCTTGTTGGTCAAAGTTGATAGCCATGTAATGGCATGATGGTGGATGGTTGGACATGTGTTTGCATGTTGTTGAGCATAGCATGCATCATACGTTGACGTCGATATGTTGGGTGGAAAGCAAACGATGAATCGCGATAGTGGTGGCCACGATGGGCGTTATCTCGGACTTTCGGGTACATTGGGTAGGGAAATTCCAGGTGACATGGGCTAGCTACCTATTGTCGGAGTGACATAAAGGATAAGCTTGAGTACCCTGACTAGCCACTATACGTTATCAAGATTAATGAGAGTGTTCGTGGATGGCCCATGGTCTGGCATATCATCCACGTTGATAACCGGACATGTACTCCTAATCGTCTTTCCAGAGTTATAGTTGTTGGCCACATGCATACGGAGTAGTGATGTTGCATTCGCATTGACATGCATCTTTCATATGTATATATATATATATATATATATATATATATATATATATATATATATATATATATATATATATATATATATGATTATACATGTGTTGATTGATGTATGTTGTATGTCATCTTAATTACTATTCCATTCCGTTTACATATATTTATGATCGTATTTCTCACCCCCATCTTTTGTTGTTCTTGTGCATATGATGTTGCATGTGCAGAGGAGGGTGAGCATGCTGACGAGGAGTGATCCCGTGGAGATCTCTCTTAGTAGTAGTAGATAGGATTTACATTCAGTTGTTTAGTTTTATTCCGATGTGTTATTGGTATATGTATACCAACTCTGATTATGTGACATCGGGTTTCGGGTTTTGTTTATGTTAATGTTTTTCTGCAGTTGTTTTATGTTTAAAGTGTTTTCGGATCATATGGTACTTGCTGCCTTTTATGTTAAAATTTTATTCACTTGCATGCTTTATTTTATTTTATCGTATGCGGGGTAGCGGGTGTCACATCAATCCATGCCACCTAGTATAGACTTCAGTGATGATGAGGTTGAGGATGAGGATGAGACACAACCACCAAGTGAAGAAGATTGAAAATTTTAATGTTTTACCTTTTGTAAGGACTAGCAAATCTCTTGTGCTTAGCATATTATTTTGGACTTAGTTTAAAAGAGTAATTCTATTGGTCAAATATTATGCCAATTGAAGTTTTTAATATATTGATGTTTTGTTATACAGAATGTATTTGATATATATGTTTATCAGGTTAAAAATATATATTTAATATAGTTCGATTTTTTTTTATCGGAGAACGAAATAGCGACCGAATTAGTGACTGGTTTAAAATCGTTAGAATCGGTCATTAAATGGGTCACTAAAATCGGTCTCTAAATCGGTTATTAAAATCAGTCACTAAATCATTCAAAAAATCAGTCACTTAAATCAGTCTCTAAATCGGTATCTAAAATCGGTTACTAAATTGGTGTCTAAAATCGGTCACTAAAATCAGTCACTAAAATCGGTCAATAAATCGGTGTCTAAAATCAGTATCTAAATCGGTCTCAAAAAGTGGTCTCTAAATCAGTCTCTAAATCGGTCTCTGAAATCAGTCTCTAAAATCAGTCTCTAAACCAGTCTCTGAAAATTCGGTCACTAAATCAGTTGCTACACATTAGAGACCAATGATTTAGCTACTGAAAAAAATTAGTCTCAATTCCGTCACTAAATTATTTAGTGACCGATTTGCTCATCTGTCGGGTCCGTAGGTGCAACTGCTCCATGTTACGAGCCAACTGAGATAGGAATTAGCCCATCAAAATGAAGCCTCTTTGACTGGGCCTCTGTCTATGACCCATATTTAGGCAAGTCTGTAGCAGAGTGTAGCCAGCATTCAGCGGCTGAGCTTGGACCATGCACCATAATATGATCAAGTCAATCCGGGAGACCCCGCCAACAGTAGAGTAATGGTTGGTGATAGAAAAAGTCAGCCACCAGTGAAGCACGCGAAGGGGGATCTCGGTGAATGCAGAGGACTTCACCGAGCGAGGTTATAAAGCACAGCTCGACCCCTGTGATCGAATCCCAAAAGGCCCCATATGAGAAATCAAACCGTATCTCCAGTTGTGCAGTCCGATATCTATCTGATCGGACTATCTCTTTCGTCTCAAAGCTAAGGTGGACATTGAAGTCTGCCAGTGTCATCCGCCAGAGCCATTCAGCTGAAATGATACTCTGGGCTTCTCACCCTCAACCTCAAAGTCGAATTAACGATGGGTCGAGAGGAACTTCAGTGTGGGCTCCCGGTAGGCAGGGCATCTAACACCAGCTACTCGCTCCCACCCAATATTCTGTAGCAGGTGGTTGACCCGGGGAGCGAGTCAATAGGTGGCCAGAATATCCATGTCCTGATATTTCTGGGCCATAATCACAAAAGAGCACAGTTGGTTGAATCTAGACTGATATTCAACATCGTGGAATGAAAGTAGGTTGTTCCCTATTGGCCGAGAAGATCCACCATGCGCTATTCAACTATGCTTTGGTGCCATAGTCCTGTATAAGCCAAAAATAAAGCATTAGTGTCAAGAATAATCATAATAATATGAAGAATATATGCAATGATAATAATCAGCTTAGGCACAAGACATATGGAGTGAATTCCCAGATAAAAGTCATGTATTTAGTCATTCTGAGTTGAGCACAGCCTTGCTGTCAGGGAGCACGACCGTGCGGAAAATTATTTTCCTGAAATTCAAGTGGCACGGCCTTACTAACAGGGAGCACAGCCGTATTGTATCTAAATTTAAAAATTCCAGAATTTATGAATAGCATGGCCTGTTCTATGAAGAGAACGGTCGTGCTTGTGCTCATGCTATGTTAGAATTTCAAAAATATGACTAGCATGGCCTATTCTTGGAACTATTCTTAGAACAGCACGGTCGTGCTCTTGCACGTGCCACAAGCAGAATCAATCAAAAACTCAGAAATCATTGTTCAAACATGCATAGACTCTAATAGCAATACTAACAAGCAATTTGTAACACCCCGATTTTTCTTAATCTTTTAATTAGTTAGTATTTAAGTAATTTATTTTAGTGGAGGGTCTAGAAAATTTAATAAATTATTCCGAGGCTATAGTCATGTTCTATGCTATCGTAGGAGGCTATGGTTAAGTTTTGGGCCTAAAACTCAAACGGAGCCCAATCTATATTTTTCGGATGATAGTGTTTTTCTATTATCAAGACCTCTTTTTGACTAACGGTCATGACCATTAGTCTTAGAATTCAATCCTCTACCTTTTTGCTAAAATGTGTCTTGACGTCCAAAAATATAAATAATATTTTATATTCGGGCCGAATATCGATCAGATAGACGATTCGAGCTGTCTTAGGGTTTTTCGAGAAACTTGAACCGATGATTTTCATACCAGGGCTATGTTAAAACATTTGGGGACTCCAACCAATGTCGTGAGGATATTCAAAATGTCGGGAGGTGAATTGACCAAATTGCCCTTGGTTAGTTTTTACTTTTTACCTTGTATTACTTTTACCTATTTTCTTAAGCGTTAAGTTTCCTAAATAAATATCCCATTCTCTCACACTCCCACCCTCATTTCTTCGACCAGCACAGCCCCCCTCCCACACACTCATCTTCTTCTTTCTCTTTTTTTCTCCTCACAAAAACTCCATTTTTAGGAGATTTTGAGCTTGAATTTCTTGAAGCATCTGCACTCATTTTTGAAGGAGATCATCCTAGGAGGTAGTTCATCATCTCTATCTCTCTCAATCTCTCATTTTTATCCTCTAAATTTCGTGATTGGAAATGTTAGGGTTTTTATCCCTAAATCTTCAAAAATCCATGAAAAATTGTAGAAAAATCATTTTAATACCAAACCAATTTCTATGGCCTAGCTTCATGACATACTTGCATGATCCATGAGATTAGAGCCAAGAAATCTCTCTAGCTAATTTTTTTTATGGAGAGCCCGAAACCCCCTTTAGTGTAGGGTAGGGTTTTTGGTTGGTTTTTGATGTTTTGAGTTTATATCTAAGGTTATCACACTTAGTTAGGGTGTTATCCAAGAAATGAGAATTTTTGGAGCTCCGTAGCTATTTTTCATTCAATATGGCCGAACCCTAGGGGTAGTGCAATAGGAGAAATCTTTGTTTTTTTTGAGTTAATGCCTTCATTGATTATGTTTTGGGATACCTAAGGATCATTGATCCAAGAGTTAGGAATTTTTAGACATCCCTAGCCTAATTAATTAAATAGGGGCAATCGCTAATCCTAAGGAATTAGGGAGTTTTTGATTTAACTGTTTTAATTTCTGGTTGTGTTTTGTTGTATAAAATCGGACAGGACTTGAACATCCGACCACGCACCCGATTGACTGTTACGGAGTCGTAGCCGGAGCTGCACGTGAAAATCACTAAGGTGGGGAGAAAGAAATGATATCGTCGGGAAGGCAAGCTTAGTATAGAATATATATATATATATATATATATATATATATATACTACTAGAGGTTGAGCCCTGGATAAAGTGCCTGATCCCTAGGTGTAGGTACTTTTGGGCTATCACCACTAAGTTGATATTATAAATGATGTGATTGATCGAGGTTGATGTGTTGATTTATTTATTTGATTATCTGTTGCTTTAATTTGTTGAACTGCCTGTGTGATTTACTGCTATTCACTTTTATGATGATATCTGCACTGGAATGAATTACTGTTGTAATGTCATTGTGATTTGACTGGTGGTTGAGTGTTGATGAGACTATGGTGAGTGATGATGTTGTTCGGGTTGATATCGTTATGGTCCCGACCGTGGAGCTGGGGTTTGTAGACGTAAGGCGTCGTGATGCTGATGTTGATTCTAATGTGATGATGATGTGATGCTGATGTGATGCGATGCGATGTGTCGTGGTCGTGGACGAGTGTTTAGGTGTGAGGTTCCGATATCAACCTGCGATTGATGTTTGTTGCATTTTCATATCATTTTATACCACAGCATTTTGTCCCAAAGAGGGATGTCCAATTAGGGATGTTACTTTAAATCTCGAGGCTGGATGTGATGTGATGTGATGTAATCCCGACGGGGATGTCCAAATGGGGATGTGTTGTATCGACCGACATGCATATAGGGAAGACAGCATATACATAGGGATTAGTATCCCTCTTATAGGGTTATCCAAGAGAATGACTTTGGAGATGACTGTGATGAGGTTGTGCCGTATGATTTACTTGTGTTGTGTGATGTATGTATATATATATGCTGTACTGATGCCCCTCTCCCATATTGATGAATTATGTTCCTTATCTCCCTTTATTTTCTATATGTGTTACTTTATTTAATGGGAAGATCCCGAGGAGCAACCAGTTGCTGAAGAGCTGGACGGCATTCTGTACGAGCCTGACGCCGGAGGACGTGCCACGGACCCTAGCCTCGAGAGGCTAGGTAGTGATCGTGGATAGCCGGAGAGCTACCTCTCGGCCTACTTTTCATACTTTTATTTTGGTTTGTATTAATATACTCGTATGTGTTACTTTATTACTGTATCCCTACTGATGGGTTAATGTTGTATGCGATATATTTCTTTATATTTAAAGCTGTGTACTCTGAGGCGTAGCATGCCGTAAATTGTTTTGTTTCTGCGCTCGATTTTTTCGCTTCGCTTCATGTTAATAAGGCACGCTAACGTTTACAATACGATTAAGGTTAGTTAATATCTTAGGTTCTACTGATGGGACGGCGGGTCGTCTGACAATTCCTAACACAACTAACACCCTAAACTAGGGAAACAACAAACAAATCAAAAATAAAATCAAAAGGGATAATAGAACCCTAACAAAAACCTAACTACGCAATAGAGAAGAGGGAAATGAGTTTTTACCTTAGAGAAGTGAAATTAGCAGGGGAGGAGGAGAGAATTTGGTGTTTTGGCGCAGATTAGGGAGCAAGAGGTGAGAAAGGGCTATGGACAACCCGTGCTATGCTCCCCCTCTTTTATTCGGAACTGACGGCGCAAAGCACGGCCGTGCTAACAGGGAGCACAACCGTGCTCTCATAATTTTCCAGTTTTAAATTTCAGATTTAAAATAGGTAACACTATTTACTTTATGCAACCCTTCTCACACTTATTTCAATCCTTAGGTTTTAATTGTTTTTAAAGGAAAAATAAAAAAAATATACAAAAAAAAAAAAAGAAATACAGGTTGCCTCCTGCGCAACGCTTGTTTTACGTCACCAGCCTGATGACCTGTTTAGAGAACTGATCTAGGTGGTCTTTGTTGGTGTAAGCCCTAGAGGCCATTAGTCTTCTTTCAAATTTACATTTGTATCAGGACTTCGATTCACATATATTTCTATCTGAGGCATTTGAGTTTATTCTATTAATTGTTTAAACAAAGAAAAGTCCTTAGAATAGTTATTTCAGTTCAATAGAACATCAAGTACATGACTTGATTGTGAGACCCAATTGAACATTTTAAATACTATTCTTAAAGTATCCGTAGTCAAGTATTATTGTTAATTAGGAAGACAATAATACATCGAAACTATTATATGGGTAGACTGATGACCACATCTCACGGATCGTGGATAAGACATATCAAGTCTTCACATAGGTATAAATATTAGAGTAATATTTATACTGGATTGACCCACTATGAGCATGCTGCATAATAGTTATGTAAGTGTCATGAGCGCTTCTCATGGTAATCAAAGTGAAGTAGTCCTTCGACTTGAAGTCACTAAGATTCCTACATGAGGAGTTGTAGGCTTTAATGCTACCAAACGTTATCCGTAACAGGATGATCATAAAGATAGTTATTGGGCCTATAATGAATCATGTTGAGGGATGTGAGTGATGTAGACATGATTCTTCCCTCCTACATAACAGAAGTAATGTCATGGGCCTCTCAATAGAGTGAGACGTGAAAGTGCATGGCCATGCTGCAATGGACCAATATGAGATATTGGGCCCATTTGTGATTGCATGTCTACTCGGGAATTGAGAAACAAATAATTGAACTTAACAAGGATGACACACTTATGCCTTGTGTTCAATTAAGACATATGGATGAAAGGACATTTACTACACAGTTATTTGGGTTACCGTAAGGTATATATCATATCACCGATATTCTCACTAATTGGGTAACAATGATGTATTACTAGATGCCGCTCATTGTTTATAATATTAAATGTGATTTAATATTATTTCCAATTTATTGAGAACCTACAGGGTCACACGCATAGAACAAAAAGTCGGAGAATGAAATAATTTATTAAATATGATTTAATAATATTAATTATAAGATTGGGCCTGTAGCATAAAAGCCCAATGAGGTTAGGTTAAGTGGGTGACAACTTATAATGATGAGCACGTCACTTAAGCGCTAAGGAGAGCTTACTGCGCATAACCTAGTGGTAGGCGCGCCCCCTCAACCTTGCCGTCAGCTAGCACGGCGTTTTCTCTAGCGGTGTTTTGTTCGCGTGGACTACGTAGAGGTGCTACTCTATTGCGGTACTGGTGATAGCGTTGTTCGTAGTGCTTGTGATCGATTGAGAAGGACTGTTCCTCCCTTGCAGTGATCGCGGTAAAGCTACGCTACAAGAGGTAAACACTAAATCATGAGTCATGACCATTCGCATGGATCCTTTTTATTGGGAATTTTTTCCGCTGTGTTTTTCGTTTTTAATACGCAAATTCCCAACAGTGGTATTAGAGCTGCTTGCGAAACCATGATTCTCTTGTGTGTTTATTTATTATAACATGTTTTGTTTTTGAAAGATATGATCTTTAACATGTTATATTTGAAAATCGTAAAAGTGTTTTGCGACAAACGTTTCTTCTGAAATCCTTGTTTTGATTTGCGGCGACAGCAAGTGTTGCTGTCATGCGCACCTTACATCCAGACGCGTCATAATTGATTATGTAATTGATTATGAGGGCTCAAGTGTTGATCCTAATCGTCATGGAAGCAAGGCAATTCTGGTCAAAAGCACAATAATCGATTATATAATGGATTAGGTAATCGATTATATAATTGATTATGCAAAGAGTTTGCATGAACATTCGTCTAACAGATTACATAAGGGATTATGTAATCGATTATGCGACGGATTATGGTAGTACAATAATCGATTATGGTGGTAAAGTAATTGATTATGATAGTACAATAGTCATTTTTCTGAGAAGTTGGAATAGCAGTAATCGATTATGGTAATCGATTATGATATTTTTTGAGGAGTCAGAATAGCAGTAGTCGATTTTGGTAATCGATTATGAGGATATCAGAAACGTTGTTTTGAGTGGTTTTTGAAATCACTTGAAAATAATAATAAATAATAATATATATTTTATTATTAATTTTTATTATGTATTTGGTTGTGTATGGTGAATGGTTATGGCCTTAGTCCTTTTTCTTCTTTCTTTGGTTATTTTGAAATACGGCCTGCGTGTCGTGCCTTTCTCTTAAATTCCATATGTATATTCTTTTCTCACCTTATTCCCCTCGAATGTAAAAGAGGTTTATTTCAATTGTAATGTTATGGTGGAGACAAGAAGACGACTTCAGAAGAGGATGACTCGGTAGGTGATCATGCTTGGTGAAGCTTGTATGCTACTAGGGTTTTAGATTAGATTCTCTCATTGGCTTGGGAGAATCAATGCGTTAGGGGCCATAACCATGTCACATTTGTTATATGATATATATGTATGAGATGCATGTTAGTATATAGTAGGTTAAACAGTTTAACTTATGGTGAGATCAAATTTATAAATAAATCCCTCAAAAGGAAATATTAAGTCGCGTTTAAATGTGCCTTCCGATGCATGATGCTCTTCAAGATTAATATCGATTGAGCGTAGGTCTGCCAAAGCAGATTACCTTTGTCTATACTAGTAAGACGCGATGGGATAAATGTAATATCCAATTGTCAACCATTGGGTCTGACTTAACTAAGCCAACTTCAATAGGATTGAAAAGGGCTTAGAGGGATGGAGTTGGGCATTAATCCATAAGATGGATTAGAATAAGAGTTATTCACCCAACTGATCCAAGAATTACATGAGATGTAATTGGAAAGAGTTTCCTACCTAAATAGCCTAGTTCTGGGCGATCAGCCAAAGCTGACTCAGGATAAAGTGAAATATGGATCTTGGTGCTCCTAGAAAATCTTTCAATGGGATTTTCCGAGTCAGTGGTGAGGGTCATTGATTTGAGTAAAATAGTGGGAAGCGTATTTAATAAAAGACCTTATTAAATATGTTTATGCATGATACTTATATTCTGAATATTTTTGTTGTAGATAACCATGTCTGCAAACCACACATCAAATAACCTATCACTGCGATCTATCCTTGAGAAGGGCAAGCTGTCCGGAACGAATTTCCTGGACTGGTACAGAAACCTCAGGATTGTCCTCAGGCATGAAAAGAAGCTGTATCTTCTTGAAGAACAAATCCCTGAGGAGCCACCGGCTGCTAATGCTTCTAAGGCTGATAAGGATGCTTATAAGAAGCATCAGAATGATGCCTTAGATGTCGGCTGCCTCATGGTTGCTACCATGACCTCTGAGCTTCAGAAGCAACATGAGACCATGGAGGCGTACGATATGATCGTACACCTCAAAATGCTCTATCAAGGGCAGGCAAGGCATGAGCGGTTCGAGGTTTCCAGAACCCTTTTCAATTCTAAACTGGCAGAGGGAAGCCCTGTAAGTCCTCATGTACTTCAATTAATTGGGTACATTGAGAATCTTGAAAGGTTGGGTTTTCCTTTGGGCCAAGAGTTAGCCACTGACGTAGTTCTGCAATCGTTGCCTGAGAGCTATAGTCAGTTTGTCATGAACTACAATATGCATGATCTTGACAAACCATTGCCAGAATTGTTGAGCATGTTGAGAACTGATGAACAAAATATTAATAAAGGAAAGGGGAAGGCCATCATGATGGTCTAAGCTGGAAAGGGCAAGAAGAAACATGAGAAACCCATGGATAAGCATAAGGGCAAAGGCAAGGGCTTCCATAAGTCCAAACCTAGCACTTTTGGCTTAAAGCCTACGGGTGGAGTTGCTAAAGAGGGCACTTGCTTCCACTGTGGTCAGACCGGACATTGGAAGAGAAACTGCCCCAAATACTTGGAAAAGAGCAAGAAAAAGGGAAGTGAGACTTCCACCTCAGGTATATATGTTATAGAAGTCAATTTATCTACTTCTGCATCATGGGTATTAGATATTGGACGTGGATTTCATATTTGTACAAATATGCAGGATCTAAAAAGGAGTAGACCATTGGCAAAAGGCGAAGTTAACCTACGAGTTGGCAATGGAGCAAAAGTTGCTGCTATAGCCTTAGGAACCTATGTATTGACTTTGCCTATTGGGTTTATTATTCAGTTGGAGAACTATTATTTTGTGCCTGCTATTAGCAGGAATATTATTTCTGTTTCTTGTTTGGACAAGAGTGGTTTTCATTTTATAATAATGGACAAATGTTGTTCTATTTATTTAAATGAAATTTTCTATGCTAGTGCATAAATGTATAATGGACTGTATGTCCTTGATCTTGATATGCCTATCTATAACATTAATATCAAAAGGGTCAAACCGAACGAGTTGAACCCGTCTTACCTTTGGCATTGTTGCTTGGGACACATAAATGAGAAACACATTTCCAAACTCCATAAAGACGGATTATTGGACTCTTTTGATTATGAATCATATAAGATATGCGAATCTTGTTTATTGGGAAAGACGACTAAAACTCCATTCACTGGCAATAGTGAAAGGGCAAGTGATCTTTTGGGCCTTATACATAGTGATGTATGCGGACCCCTAAACACATCGGCTAGAGGTGGTTTTCAATACTTCATCACTTTAACTGATGACTTCAGTAGATATGGATTTGTATATCTAATTAAACATAAATCCGAATCCTTTGAAAAGTTCAAGGAGTTCAAGAATGAAATACAAAACCAACTGGGCAAGAATATTAAAGCACTTCGATCAAATCGAGGTGGTGAATATTTAAGCCTGGAGTTTGATGATCATCTGAAAGAGTGTGGGATATTATCTCAACTCATTCCTCCCGGAACACCACAATGGAATGGTGTATCTGAAAGGAGGAATCGAACCTTATTAGATATGGTTCGATCCATGATGAGTCTTGCAGACCTTCCAAACTCCTTCTGAGGACATGCTTTATTAACAGCAGCTTTTACACTTAACATTGTTCCGTCTAAGACGGTTGAAAAGACACCATATGAGATATGGACTGGCAGACGACCCAGTATGTCTTTTATGAAGATTTGGGGTTGTGAGGTTTATGTGAAACGGCAAATTTCTAATAAACTTGAACCCAAATCTGATAAGTGCTTATTTGTGGGGTATCCCAAGAAACCAAGGGATACTATTTCTACAATCCTTTTGAAGGCAAAGTGTTTGTTGCTAGGAGTGGTGTATTCCTAGAAAAAGAGTTTATCTCCAAAGGAACCAGTGGAGGAAAATAGAACTTGAAGAAGTTCAAGAATCACAAAATAGCAATGAACCTATGATGGAGCAAGAGCAACCTTCGCAAGATGTTGTTGAACAACAATCTGCTCCAGTAGCACAAGACTCGCGTAGGTCTAACAAGATACATCACCAACCTGAGAGATATGGATTTCTCATGACTCAACAAGGTGATGTTTTACTCATGGATCAAGATGAGCCTGTGACTTACCAGGAAGCCATCATTGGCTCAGAATCTGATAAATGGCTAGAGGCCATGAGATCTGAAATGGATTCCATGTACCCTAATCAAGTTTGGAACTTGGTTGAACCACTAGAAGGGGTAAAATCCATAGGGTGCAAGTGGGTTTTCAAAAAGAAAACTGACATGGATGGTAATGTACATACCTATAAAGCACGATTGGTTGCTAAGGGTTTCAAACAAATTCATGGCATAGACTATGATGAAACCTTTTCACCGGTTGCAATGCTTAAATCCGTTCAGATCTTGCTTGCTATTGCAGCACACCAGGATTATGAAATTTGGCAAATGGATGTCAAGATTGTTTTCCTTAATGGAAATTTACTCGACGATGTGTACATGACACAACCTGAGGGTTTTGACACTCTAGAGAATGCTGGAAAGGTGTGCAAATTACAACAATCCATTTATGGATTGAAGCAAGCTTCCAGAAGCTGGAATCTTCGTTTTGATGATGTTGTAAGACAGTTTGGATTCATCAAAAATGAAGATGAACCTTGTGTCTACAAAAAGGTTAGTGGGAGCATTGTTGTCTTTCTATTACTGTATGTGGATGACATACTACTTATTGGAAATGACATCCCTACCCTACAAATGTAAAAACCTGGTTAGGGAATTGCTTCTCTATGAAAGACCTAGGCGGGGCTACCTATGTGTTAGGTATCAAAATCTATAGAGATAGATCATTGAGAATGCTCGGCCTAAGTCAGAGAACATACATAGACAAGTTGTTAAAATGGTTTAACATGCATGAATCCAAGAAAGGACTCTTGCCTATGTCACATGGTATATGCCTTTCAAAGGCACAGTCCCCTTCCAATAATGAAGAGAGGGATCACATGAACAAGATTCCGTATGCATCTGCAATCGGATCTATCATGCATGCCATGTTATGTACTCGACCAGACATCTCGCATACTTTAAGCATAACAAGCAGGTATTAGTCTAATCCCGGTGAAAGTCACAGGACTGCTATCAAGAATATCCTCAAGTACTTGAGAAGAACTAAGGATACATTCTTCATCTATGGAGGTGAAGAAGATCTCGTTGTAAAGGGTTACATCAATGCTAGCTTCCAAACCGATAAGGATGATTCCAGATCGCAGTCTGGTTTTGTGTTTTGCTTGATTGGTGGCGCTGTGAGCTGGAAGAGTTCAAAACAGGAGACAGTTGCTGATTCTACCACAGAGGCTGAGTATATTGCTGCCTCTAATGCAGCAAAGGAGGCCGTTTGGATCAGGAAGTTCATTGCTGAACTTGGTATTGTTCTTAGCATTATAGATCCCATTGATCTCTATTGTGATAACAATGGAGCCATTGCACGTGCCAAGGAACCAGCGATCCATGAATAAGATTCCGTATGCATCTGCAATCGGATCTATCATGCATGCTATGTTATGTACTCGACCAGACATCTCGTATGCTTTAAGCATAACAAGCAGGTATTAGTCTAATCCCGGTGAAAGTCACAGGATTGCTGTCAAGAATATCCTCAAGTACTTGAGAAGAACTAAGGATACATTCTTGATCTAAGGAGGTGAAGAAGATCTCGTTGTAAAGGGTTACATCGATGCTAGCTTCCAAACCGATAAGGATGATTCTAGATCGCAGTCTGGTTTTGTGTTTTGCCTGATTGGTGGCGCGGTGAGCTGGAAGAGTTCAAAGCAGGAGATGGTTGCTGATTCTACCACAGAGGCTGAGTATATTGCTGCCTCCAATGCAGCAAAGGAGGCCGTTTGGATCAGGAAGTTCATTACTGAACTTGGTATTGTTCCTAGCATTATGGACCCATTGATCTCTATTGTGATAACAATGGAGCCATTGCACGTGCCAAGGAACCTAAATCTCACTAGCGATCCATGAATAAGATTCCGTATGCAACTGTAATCGGATCTATCATGCATGCCATGTTATGTACTCGACCAGACATCTCGTATGCTTTAAGCATAACAAGCAGGTATTAGTCTAATCCCGGTGAAAGTCACAGGACTGCTGTCAAGAATATCCTCAAGTACTTGAGAAGAACTAAGGATACATTCTTGATCTATGGAGGTGAAGAAGATCTCGTTGTAAAGGGTTACATCGATGCTAGCTTCCAAACCGATAAGGATGATTCCAGATCGCAGTCTGGTTTTGTGTTTTGCTTGATTGGTGGTGCTGTGAGCTGGAAGAGTTCAAAGCAGGAGACGGTTGCTGATTCTACCACAGAGGCTGAGTATATTGCTGCCTCCAATGCAGCAAAGGAGGCCGTTTGGATCAGAAAGTTCATTACTGAACTTGGTATTGTTCCTAGCATTATGGATCCCATTGATCTCTATTGTGATAACAATGGAGCCATTGCACGTGCCAAGGAACCTAGATCTCACCAGCGATCTATGAATAAGATTCCATATGCATCTGCAATCGGATCTATCATGCATGCCATATTATGTACTCGACCAGACATCTCGTATGCTTTAAGCATAACAAGCAGGTATTAGTCTAATCCCGGTGAAAGTCACAAGACTACTGTCAAGAATATCCTCAAGTACTTGAGAAGAACTAAGGATACATTCTTGATCTGTGGAGGTGAAGAAGATCTCGTTGTAAAGGGTTACATCGATGCTAGCTTCCAAACCGATAAGGATGATTCCAGATCGCAGTCTGGTTTTGTGTTTTGCTTGATTGGTGGTGCTGTGAGCTGGAAGAGTTCAAAGCAGGAGACGGTTGCTGATTCTACCACAGAGGCTGAGTATATTGCTGCCTCCAATGCAGCAAAGGAGGCCGTTTGGATCCGGAAGTTCATTACTGAACTTGGTATTGTTCCTAGCATTATGGATCCCATTGATCTCTATTGTGATAACAATGGAGCCATTGCACGTGCCAAGGAACCTAGATCTCACCAGCGATCCAAACATATACTTAGGCGCTTACATCTTTTTCAAGAAATTATCGATAGAGGAGATGTGAAGATATGCAGAGTACCAACACTTGACAATGTTGCAGACCCACTTACGAAACCTTTTGCTCAGCAGAAGCATGATGGTCACACTAGGTCAATGGGTATTAGATTTATGCCTAATTGCCGCTAGAGCTAGTGCGAGATTGTTGGCATAAGCCCTAGAGGCCATCAGTCTTCTTTCAGATTTACATTTGTATTATGACTTCGATTCACATATATTTATATATGAGGCATTTCAGTTTATTCTATTAATTGTTTAAACGAAGTAAAGTCCTTAGAATAGTTATTTCAGTTCAATAGAACATCAAGTACATGACTTGATCGTGAGACCCTATTGAAAATTTTAAATACTATTCTTAAAGTGTCCGTAGTAAAGTATTATTATTAATTAGGATGACAATAATACATCGAGACTACTATATGGGTAGACTGATGACCACATCTCACGGGTCATGGATATGAGATATCAAGTCTTCACGTAGGTATAAATATTAGAGTATTATTTATACTAGATTGACCCACTATGAGAACGCTGCATAATAGTTATGTAAGTGTCATGAGCTCTTCTCATGGTAACCAAAGTGAAGTAGTCCTTCGACTTGAAGTCACTACGATTCCTACATGAGGAGTTGTAGGCTTTAATGCTACCAAACGTTATCTGTAACAGGATGATCATAAAGATAGTTATTGGGCCTATAATGAATCATGTTGAGGGATGTGAGTGATGCAGACAGGATTCGTCCCTCATACATAACGGGAGTAATGTCATGGGCCTCTCAATAGATTGAGACGTGAAAGTGCATGGCTATGCTGTAATGGGCCAATATGAGATATTGGGCCCATTTGTGATTGCACGTCTACTCGGGAATTGAGAAACAAATAATTGAAATTAACAAGGATGACACACTTATGCCTTGTGTTAAATTAAGACATATGGACGAAAGGACATTTACTACACGGTTATTTTGGTTACCGTAAGGTACGTATCATATCACCGATATTCTTACTAATTGGGTAACAATGATGTATTGCTAGATGCCGCTCATTGTTTATAATATTAAATGTGATTTAATATTATTGCCAATTTATTGAAAACCTATAGGGTCACACGCATAGAGCAAATAGTCGGAGAATGAATTAATTTATTAAATATGATTTAATAATATGAATTATAAGATTGGGCCTGTAGCGTACAAGCCCAATAAGGTTAGGTTAAGTGGGTGACAGCTTATAATGCTGAGCACGTCACTTAAGCGCTAAGGAGAGCTTACTGCGCATAACCTAGTGGCCGTCACACCACCTTGGTAGGCGCGCCCCCTCACCCTTGCCGTCAGCTAGCACAACGTTTTCTCCGGCAGTGTTTTGTTTGCATGGACTACGTAGAGGTGTTGCTCCATTGCGATACTGGTGATAGCGTTGTTCGTAGTGCTCGTGATCGATTGAGAAGGACTGTTCTTCCCTTGCAGTGATCACGATAAAGCTACGCTACAAGAGGTAAACACTACATCATGAGTCATGACCATTCGCATGGATCCTTTTTATTGGGAATTTTTTCCGCTATGTTTTTCGTTTTTAATAATCAAATTCCCAACAGTCTTGGGGAGACTTTGAAAACAACTTCTTCACCCCTATGCCTTATGGTTAATGTGCCTTGCTTGACCTCAATTTTTGCATTACTTGTAGCTAGGAAAGGTCGCCCCAAGATGATAGGGACTTCTTCATCCTCCTTCATGTCCAAAATCCCAAAGTCCCTAGGGAATGTGAACTTCTCCACCCATACTAGCACATCTTCTATTATTCCACGAGGGTGGGTAATGGATCTGTCAGCTAATTGTAATGAGACGTTGGTGCTATGAGGTTCTTGTAAACCAAGCCTTCTTGACACAAAAAAAAGGCATTAAATTTATACTGGCAGCCAAATCACATAATGCTTTATCAAAGTGAAAATTACCAATTGAACAGGGAACAGTAAAACTCCCTGGATCTTTTATTTTACGTGGTAATTTATTTAAAATAACAGCAGAGCATTCCTCATTAATTTGTAGCACCCCATACCCTTTTAAGAGATGATCATACTTAGATAACTGGGCAATGTCTTTGTCAATGGGGGTATTAACATATAATCTCATATATGTTTCTAATTTTTTTTTTCAGATTGCTTATTTTTATCCCCATATTTCAAAAGTGATGGTAGAGGATTTTGTACCTTTTCTGACTGTTACTTGTTTCTGCTCACTGGGCATGTTGCACGATCATGCTCGTCTTTAGACTTGTCTTTTGTAGCAGGAGCATCTTCTTCCATGGGAGCAGGGTCTTCTTTTTCATCATTCTGAAGAGATATTGCATTGACGTGCTCCCTTGGGCTTGGTTCAGTCTGGGTAGGTAATGTTCCTTAAGGTCTTTGAGACAGTAATGTGGTAAGGGCAGATATCTGCTTTTACAAGGCCTGAATTCTATTATCAGTTTTCTCCATGAATTCTGCCAGCTGTTCATGAGGATTGAGCTTTCGGTTTTATGGTCCTGGACCTTGGTTCTGCAAGTGTGGTGGTCTATAGACATTTGGATTTGGACCTTGACCATTCTGCTGACCTCCCCAAGAGAAATTTGGACGGCCCCTCCAACCAGGATTGTAAGAGTTATTTTGATTGTGGTTGGCGTTAACCACAAATTTGGCTTCGTCAGCTGGTGGAGCAAAAGAATTACCCAGTTGGCAATCCTTGCTCTCATGACTTGTCAGACCGCAATAGTTGTATGGGAACGGAGACACCGACGCATTGGCTTGAGTCATTGTTTGTGCTTGAGCTTGCATTGATGTTTCTATTTTCTTTGTGAGAGCGTCATCTTGGCTTCCATTGTCACTGTGGCATCTACCTCATAAACACCCATTGGCTTCTTAATGACTTATCTGTCTGTGAGCGGCCATTGGTAGTGATTGGCTGCCATCTCCTGGATTGAGGCTTGAGCTTCCTCAGGTGTCTTCTTCAAAATTGAGCCCCCACAAGTAGCGTCTATACTGGACCTATTTGGTTGTGAAATTCCATTATAGAACATTTGCACAAAGATGGGGACTGTGAAACCATGATATGGGCACCTTCTGATTGAATCCTGATATTGCTCCCATGCCTCATAGAGAGATTCTAGGTCATATTGTACAAAGTTTGAAATATCATCTCTAAATTTAGCATATTTAGAAGGTGGAAAGTACCTAGACAAAATATGGCGTGTCAACTGATCCAAGGTAGTGATAGAACCAGATGGCAAAGAGGATAACTGACGGGTGCCGAATCCCCCAAAATTAATAAAAGCGAATTACAACCCAACTCACAGCAAGGGTGTTGACCTTAATCGTTTCCCAACGACCATCCTAGCAATCTAATCAAATTAAGCCATATAATTACAAGGTTTGGGGGTTTGAAGGTTTATAAACACGGAAATAACAAAGTTAAAACACAACTAAAAACAAAAAGAAAGATGTAAAAACAGTCAATCCAAGTGAATGACAATTATTGGGTTTAATCAATCCTTAACCACAAACCAACATCATGTTAATTTCATCCTTGCTTTCGAATTATAACAAGAAGGCTCACCATAATCCACAATTTCACTACTAGAAACGCTTCTAGAATGAAGATTAAACAAGGAAAAATGAGTTAAGCAACCATCAAACCAAGATTAAACATGAAAACAGAAATTAAACCAAGCTATACATAACATCAAACACCTTCAATGCAACATCCAAACTCTGTCTTCTCTCTTTAAAAATGAGCTAATGAAGCCACTAACACATGCATTCAAGGCTCAACTTGATTTAAGCAAATAAAATTAGAATCAAGAATCAAAGAGGAGAAAACAATGGAAAATGAAATTCAACATGAATATACAAAATAGAGCAAGGTTTCATAAATCAAACCTCAATAATGTCTACACCCAAGGATTGATTAAGAGAGTTTAGCCCTCCATGGATGTGGAGGAACAACCCATAAAACAAAAATGAAACAAAAACTAAAAACCTAGAAGAAGGAAGAAGAGGAAAAGAGAGAAAAGCTCTCTCAAATCCCCAATTTCGTGCTACTGTGTTTCTCCCCTGTTTCTGAGTTCTAAACCTCATTAAATGAAAATTTTAATAATTGGCCACCAAAAATGCCCCAATTGGACCTCTAATGAGAAAGTTAGGCCCAAATTACTTCAAGATACTCCAGGATCCGAGGCTGATATTCCAAAGCAAATTACACCATCAAAATGACATCAATTGGTCAAGTGATCTTCGTGAAAGTTGTATCCAAATTTGTCTTTGTTTCAGGTGAATCCGACTTCTATAACTCAAGTTATGGCCCAAACACTGCCCTCTGTCCAAACTCCCCTAACAGCACCTCTGGTCATAGTTGCAGCCCATATTTGACCATTTTAGTCTCAGAATTTGATCTCGAGCTCTTCGTGAAAGTTGTAGATCATTTTCTTGGCTTTTCAAAAAAATTAAAATCACAATTTTTTAATATCTACATCTAAAGTTATGCTCAAAATACTGAAGCAATGTCAATGTGCCAATTATGCCATTAATGCAATTAGGCCCAAATAATACCCAAAGTCATGAAATGCACCCAAAACCCAACAATTAAGCACAAATGATGTTTAAAACAATAAGTATGAAAGTTAAACAATATGCCCAAATTATGTTCATCAAATACCCCCACACTTAGCCTTTGCTCGTCCCAAGTAAAACCAAAAATATATCAAAGCATAGGACATGGGACAACAAACAAGGATTCACTTCCAAAAGATTTTCAAGAGTGCACAAATATATGAGCAAGAAGAACAAGCAAAGATTCAATAAATCACAACATCCATGAAGCAAAATTTTCCCCTTTTCATACAATAAGCAAGGCAAATCCCATTGAAAGGAATAAACCAAGGATGATAGAACCTCACATGACATACTCTCAATCTCTCAAGTGTTTACATGTTAAGTGTTCACTCAATTCAATCCATGAAAATTGGCACTACCATAAGCTTGCTTATCTTCTCAATCTCCACCACTCATGCACATACACATAAAAATCAAATGGACTTTATTCAAGGATGTAATGTGGTCAAGGTAAAGGAATGAAATGGAATGGATATGGAAAGTTAGGACCAAAGAGAATGCAGGAACATTGGCAACAAAATCACAGAACCAAATTCACCCAAAAGCATCTATCAACTCTCTTTTCAAACTCCTTTCTCCCTTTGTGTTTATTTTTCTTTTCCTTCTCTTTTCTTTTTCTTTTTCTTTAAGATAAGTATAGCTATAAATTTTTTCTTTGTTTCTATATTTTTTTTTTCTTTTCATCAACACTTGCATAACAAAATCAACTTCCCCCACACTTGTTCAATAGCTTCCCAATGTTCCCCTATTTCCTAAGGTAAGGTAGAGACATGATTTTTCACTTTAAGGCTTGTAATGAGCTCAAAAAAAAAAAAAAAACAAAAAATGGTCAAAAAGGCCCAAGGAGGTAAATCAATGGGAAAACATGCAAGGTTGACTATTTGGCTTAGTGGCTAAAAGAGAACAAAAATGACTTCATCATCTTAATATGTGCATGCACAATGTGTAACACCTCGCTTCTCACTTCTATGTCTATATGTGTTAATACTTAATTATAGATGTTTGCTTATGTTGTTTATGCCTGTTTTTGATGCACAAGTTCATAGTTGTAATATTTCAGCCTTTAGAATAATCGATCCATCCGAGTCTAAATAACCTGTTTCACGGTTTTGGCCATATCTTGAGTTCTAGACATCCGATCGAGGTGATCTTGGATGCATTGGAAAGCTTAGATAAGTATCTACAAGTCTTATTCAGGTGTCAAGGCCAAAGACACGCTTTTTGAAGTGGAAATCTATTTGAGAAATCGATTTCTAGGTGAAGAAAGTGGAAATCGATTGTTTAAAGGGCAAAATCGATTTCTTTGATAAGAAAATCGATTTGGCCAATGGAAAATCGATTTCCACGGGTGTAGAATTGATTCCCATGCGTGTCAGAGCTTGTGTACACGTTTGGGTTATCGGGCTATGCTGTGTACGGCCCATTCGTCCTAAAACGTCCCTAACAGTTATATATACATAGCTTATGGCCTAAACATAGTTTCTAAACCTGATTACACTCTCAAGTTGCCTATTCTCATCCCTAAGAGCTCTCACTGATCTCTTGCTCTAGAAAACCCAAAAGGACGAATCCTGCTTTGGTGTTCTTCGTCAAGAACACGCCGTTGTTTGGCTAGTCTATCCCTACTATTAGAGTTAATCTCCTAAGTTAGAAACCAAGGTGAGTTTCTAATCCTAGATTTTTTTTCCCTTTCAATCCTAAACTTAAAGATCGACTCTGCTTTCCAGTGTTGCGATCGTGATCGAGTGCTGAACCCGTAAGAAGGAACCGTAGCAGAACTTGGCTCTGTTCGCTTTCCCTTAGGTTGTGAATCGTCATACCAGGTATGGGGGGAGAAAATTGGTCATGAATATGTGGGTTTTAGGATAGGTTAAGATGAAGGGGTTAACCCATGACCCCAATGTATGCCTGCATATGCCTATGAATGTTGTTATGTTGTTTTCTGGATATATGAGTATTGATTGATCAATAATTTGAGGTTATAACATGTTTATAACTATGAGTTCATGATTTATATGATTGCTGATGAATTGATGATGATGAGCTTGTTGTTTATGCCATGATATGGTGTTTTGTTACCCTTATGCTATAAGAACATAGTTATAGGGAGAAAATAAATAGACAATGTGAGATTGATGACCAAGGGTTAGTTTGAGAACACTTAGGTTATGATTTATGAGTGTTGGACTAATCAAATTGGTGATAAATAGCTTTGGCTGAATGATTTGTCAATTAGAGAACGTAGACTGGTCCGATAGCGGAGAAAACCCGTTGCTGCATGATCTGACACCCAGAAATCGATTTCCAACACATGGAAATCGATTTGAATCCTCTAAGAATCGATTTCCAAGGTGTGGAAATCGATTTGGCCTTGTAGAAATCGATTTCTAGAATCGATTTTCCTTGTTCAAAATTGATTGGGGTAATCGATTTGAACATGTTGAAATCGATTTCCATGTAATGGAAATCGATTTAAAGAGTTGAGAAATCGATTCCAGAGATTGGAAATCGATTCTCACTTGACAGAAGCAGTTTTGACCCCCTTATGCTTGATGGATAGTGTTATGTAGGCTTGTTATGATCTAAGGACTTTAAGTTACCCTTAGGAGCTTAAGAATACTTGATCTTTGATCTTACTTAACACTAGGATGTAACCCCATGGTTTAAAATAGAATTAGTTAGAGAAGCACGTCATGAAATAATAAAGATGATAACGAAGATGCTGTTGATAATAGTAACGAGAAGTTATTATTAGTGATGATTGATGATGACCATCGTGGATGATCATGGTTAATAATCAATGTGATTGATTATGGTGGTGGATGGTTGGCATGTGTTTGCATTTTGATGAACATTGCATGCATCATATGTTGAAGTTGATATGTTGGGTGGAAAGTAAACGATGAATCGCGATAGTGGAGGCCATGATGGGTGTTATCCCGGCCTTGCGGGTACATTGAGTATGGAAGTTCCAGGTGACATGGGCTAGCTACCTATTGTCGAAGTAACCTAATGAATAAGCTTGAGTACCTTGACTAGCCACTATACGTTATCAGGATTAGTGAGAGTGTTCGGGGATGGCCCATGGTCTGGCATATCATCCACGTTGATAATGGGACATGTACTCCTAATCATCTTTCCAGAGTTAGAGTTGTTGGCCACCTGCATACGGAGTAGCGATGTTGCATTCGCATTGACATGCATCTTTGATATATATATATATATATATATAATATATTGATTATACATGTGTTGATTGATGTATGTTGTATGTCATCTTAATTACTATTCCATTCCGTTTACAAATATTTATGATCGTATTTCTCACCCCTATCTTTTGTTGTTCTTGTGCATATGATGTTGTATGTGCAGAGGAGGGTGAGCATGCCGATGAGGAGTGATGCCATGGAGATATCTCTTAGTAGTAGTAGTTAGGATTTACGTTCAGTTTTTTAGTTTTATTCCGATGTATTATTGGTATATGTATACCAACTCTGATATGTGACATCGGGATTTGGGTTATGTTTATTATTTATGTTTTCCGCAGTTTGTTTTAAAGGATTTTGATTATTTCAGATTCCTACGTTTAAGTTATAAATGATGTGATGCACATTGCCCTTGAGAAAATGTTTTTAATTTAATTGTTATATTATTCTTTATTAAAGGCATGTGTGATTTTACTTATGGTTTATTATATGTGGGGTAGTGGGTGTCACATTTAGTGGTATCAGAGATGGTCTGTCCTACAGGCCGGGGTATATGTCTGTTGTGTTCTCTTCTGTGTACTCTTATATGATTGTCTATGACGATGGTATCGAGTATTAAGTGTTTTGTTTTGTTTTGCTTAAACTTCCGATATTGAGCAATTGCTTGAATGATGCAGGAAATTATGGCGGGTAGAAACGATCGTGCGATTGCTGATGCCCTGGAAGCATTAGCTAATGCCATAGGGCAGAATCAGAATCAAAACGGAGGTGGACCTGCTGAATTTCAGGGTTTGGATAAGTTCCAGAGGAATAATCCGCCATCCTTCAAGGGAGCTTATGACCCTGAAGGTGCTCAGACATGGATCCGAGAGCTTGAGAAGATCTATCGGGCTATGGCATGCACTGATGCTCAGAAGGTTACCTTTGCTACCTTCATGTTGGTAGAAGAAGCTAAACATTGGTAGGAGAATTGCTGCCAACGTTTAGCAGCTGAAGGCACCGTTGTTACTTGGGATGCCTTCAAGGAGAGATTATTGGGGAAGTATTTCCCTGCTGATATACGCGATAAGAAGGAGATGGAGTTTCTGGCTTTGACTTAGGGAAACATGTCCGTTGGGGAGTATGCCGCTAAATTTGAGGAGCTGTCATGTTACTATCCATTCTACCAGTATTGTAATGATGATCGCTCCAAGTGTGTGAAGTTCGAGAATGGTTTGCGTCCAGAGATTAAGCAAGCCATCAGCTACCAGGAGATCCGTGTTTTCCCCATCTTGGTGAACAAGTGCAGAATCTTTGAGGAAGACTACAAGTCCATAGTTTCTCAGTTCAAGAGTTCTGGTCCCCAAGGTAGCAACAGGACGACCCAACAGGATAAAGGAAAACAACAGTTGGCACCAGTTGGTCGTGGGTTCAAGTACGCCGGCAAGAAACCGCAGTATACATCGGGACCAGCCAGTGGCGGAGGATTTGCCTCTTCTAGGCCAATCAGGTGTGGCAAGTGTGGTAAGGAGCACTTTACTCGTGACTGCAAGGAGACAGACATCATCAGCTTCAAGCGTGGGAAGCCTGGTCATATCAGTAAGGATTGTAGTGGAGCAAAGACGGAGCCACAGAGTGCCAGCAAGAGTTCTCAAGCCAATCGACTAAGGACAAGTGGAAGAGTCTTCACTCTTAGTGGAGCTGAAGCCTCAGAATCTGAAGACCTGATTCAAGGTAATTGCCTCATCAAAGGGACTCCTTTAATAGTGTTGTTTGATTGGGGTGCGTCGCATTCCTTTATATCACATGACTGTGTTGAGTACCATAGATTACCTGTTGCCCAACTTGAATATGATCTAGTTGTTGCTACCCCTACCAATAAGCTTGTTGTTACCTCACATATTTGTAAAGGTTGTTCCATTGTCATTGATGATAGAAATTTCATAGTTGATCTTATATGCTTACCCTTTAAACAACTTGATGTTATTCTTGGTATGGACTAGTTATCTGCTAATCATGTCCTTTTAAATTGCTTTGATAAAACTGTTGTTTTTGGAACTGCTGTCGATCCTAAGAATCCGAGTTTTCTGACTGCCAACCAAGTCAAGGCTTCTATTAGAGAAGAAGCCCAAGTATACATGATCTTATCTTCCCTGGAAGTAGAAAGAGAGGCTGAGGCTAAGGATGTGCCAGTTGTGAGAGGGTTCCCAGAAGTTTTTCCAGAGGACATTTATAGTTTGCCACCTGAGAAAGAGGTTGAGTTTAGCATAGACTTAGTGCCAGGTATAGGACCTATATCCATAGCACCATACAGGATGTCCCCTCTAGAGCTAGCTGAGTTGAAGAAACAGTTAGAGGAATTGCTCCAGAAGCAGTTTGTTAAGCCTAGTGTGTCTCTATGGGGAGCGCCAGTGTTGTTGGTGAAGAAGAAAGATGGCAGCATGAGGTTGTGTGTCGATTACCGACAGCTCAACAAGGTGACTATTAAGAATACGTATCCTTTTCCTAGGATAGATGACCTTATGGACCAGTTGATTGGAGCTTATTTGTTTTCTAAGATAGATTTGAGATTAGGCTATCACCAAATTCGGGTCAAGTCTGAGGACATTCCAAAGACTGCGTTCAGAACACGCTATGGCCATTATGAGTATCTAGTTATGCCTTTTGGTGTGACTAATGCCCCTGCCGTGTTCATGGACTACATGAACAAGATCTTTCATCCATACTTGGATAGGTTTGTAGTTGTCTTCATAGATGATATCCTAGTATACTCTAAGACTAAGGAGGAACATGAGGAACACTTGAGGATAGTCTTGGAAACCCTTAAGGAAAAACAGTTGTATGCCAAGTTGTCCAAGTGTGAGTTGTAGTTAGAAGAGGTGAGTTTCTTAGGATACATCATCTCTAAAGGATGGATAGCCATGGACCCAGCCAAGGTAGAAACCATGCTCCATTGGGAAGCACCTAAGTCAGTGACTGAGGTTAGAAGTTTCTTGGGTTTAGCTGGGTACTATAGGAGGTTCATAGAGGGATTCCCTAAGATAGCTTTGCCTATGACCCGCCTTACTAAGAAAGTTCAGATCTTTGTGTGGGACTCTAAGTGTGAGGAAAGTTTTCAGGAGTTGAAGAATAGGTTGACATCTGCACCTGTGTTAGTGTTACCCAATCGTAGTGAACCTTTTGTAGTGTACTGTGATGCTTCGAAGCAAGGTTTAGGTGGTGTGTTGATGCAGAATGGTCAAGTAGTAGCTTATGCTTCTAGGCAGCTTAAGACCCATGAGAAGAACTACCCTACTCATGACTTGGAGTTAGGAGCTGTAGTGTTTGCCTTAAAAATTTGGAGGCATTATCTCTATGGAGCTAGATTTGAGGTCTTTAGTGATCATAAGAGTTTGAAATACCTGTTTGACCAAAAGGAGTTGAATATGAGACAGCGTAGGTGGATGGAATTTCTTAAGGATTATGAGTTTGAGTTGAGTTACCCCCAGGTAAGGCCAACGTAGTGGCTGATGCTTTGAGTAGAAAAACCTTACATATTTCAGCCTTGATGGTTAGAGAGATGGATTTGATAGAGGAGTTTAGAGATTTGAGTTTAACTTGGGAAGTCACCCCTAAGAGCATTAGGTTAGGAATGTTTAAAATCACTAGCAGTTTGATGGATCAGATTAGAGAAGGGCAGAAGTTAGATGTATACCTTTTAGACCAGAGAGAGTTGATTGCTCAAGGTAGAAATCTCAGTTTTAAGGGTGGGACAGATGGAATTTTGAGGTTCCAAGATAGAGTTTGTATACCTGATGTTCCAAAGCTTAGGAAGTTGATCCTTGAGGAAGGACATAGGAGTGGCTTGAGTGTTCACCCGGGAGCCACAAAGATGTATCAGGATCTGAAACGGATGTTTTGGTGGCCTAGGATGAAAAAGGATGTGGTTGAGTTTGTTTATGCTTGCCTAGTGTGTCAGAAGGCTAAGATAGAGCACCAGAAACCTTCAGGTAAGTTGCAACCTTTGAGTATTCCTGATTGGAAGTGGGATAGTATCTCTATGGATTTTGTGTCTGGACTCCCTAGGACTCCAGCCGGTTGTGATGCCATATGGGTTGTTGTGGACAGGTTAACCAAATCTGCCCATTTTATTCCTATGAACATGGAATATCCATTAGAGAAGTTGACTGGGTTGTATATCAGAGAAATAGTTAGATTGCATGGTGTACCCTCTAGCATAGTTTCAGACAGAGATCCTAGATTTACCTCTAGATTTTGGAATAGTTTGCATGAGGCCTTAGGAACTAAGCTTAGATTGAGTTCAGCTTATCACCCACAGACCGATGGTCAGTATGAGAGATCAATCCAATCCTTAGAAGACTTGTTGAGGGCGTATGTGCTAGAGCAGTCTGGTAGTTGGGATAAGTTTTTACCCCTTATAGAGTTTACCTACAACAATAGCTTTCATTCCAGTATTGGGATGGCACCTTCTGAGGCTTTGTATGGGAGGAGGTGTAGGACACCCTTGTGTTGGAATGAGCCTGGAGAGAATGTTATGTTAGGACCTGAGGTAGTGCGAGAGACTACAGAGAAAGTGAGGATGATACAAGATAAGATGAGAGGGGCACAGAGTAGGCAAAAGAGTTACCATGATAAGAGAAGAAAAACTCTCGAATTCCAGGAGGGGTATCATATGTTCTTGCGAGTTACTCCAACAACTGGGGTTGGCAGAGTAATGAAAACGAGGAAACAACTTCTAGATTCATTGGCCCTTACCAAATTCTAAAAAGAGTCGGTGAAGTCGCCTACCAGATAGCCTTACCCCCGTTCTTGTCAAACCTTCATAATGAGTTTCATGTGTCTCAACATCGAAAGTATGTTCATGATCCAAGCCATGTGATAGTACCCGATGTTATTCCACTAAAGGATAACTTGACCTTTGAGGTGTTACCACTTCGGGTTGAAGATCGAAGGGTCAAGCAGCTGAGAGGGAAGGAAATTCCCTTGGTCAAGGTCAATTGGAGTGGAGCTACAGAAGAGAGTGCTACGTGGGAGTTGGAGAGCAAGATGAAGGAGTCATACCCGCATCTGTTTACTCAAGGTGAGTAGAAATTTCGAGGACGAAATTTTTATAAGGGGGTGGAATTGTAACACCCTGCTTTTCACTTCTATGTCTATATGTGTTAATACTTAATTATAGATGTTTGCGTATGTTGTTTATGCCTATTTTTGATGCACAAGTTCATAGTTTTAATAGTTCAGCCTTTAGAATAATCAATCCATCCGAGTCTAAATAACCTGTTTAACGGTTTTGGCCATATCTTGAGTTCTAGACATCCGATCGAGGTGATCTTGGATGCGTTGGAAAGCTTGGATAATTATCTACAAGTTGTGTTTAGGTGTCAAGGCCAAAATCACGCTTTCTGAAGTGGAAATCGATTTGAGAAATCGATTTCCTGGTGAAGAAATCGATTTCCAGAAAGTGGAAATCGATTGTTTGAAGGGAAAAAATCGATTTCTTTGATAATAAATTCGATTTGTTCAATGGAAAATCGATTTCCACGGGTGTAGAATCGATTCCCATGCGTGTCAGAGCTTTTGTACGCGTTTGGGTTATCGGGCTATACTGTATACTGCCCATTCGTCCTAAAATGTCCCTAACAGTTATATATACATAGCGTATGGCCTAAACCTAGTTTATAAACCTGATTAAACTCTTAAGTTGCCTCTTCTCATCCCTAAAAGCTCTCACTGATCTCTTGCTCTAGAAAACCCAAAAGGACGAATCCTGCTTTGGCGTTCTTCGTCAAGAATACGCCGTTGTTTGGCTAGTCTATCCCTGCTATTAGAGTTAATCTCCTAAGTTGGAAACCAAGGTGAGTTTCTAATCCTAGATTTGTTTTCCCTTTCAATCCTTAACTTAAAGATCGACTCTGCTTTCCAGTGCTGTAATCGTGATCGAATGCTGAACCCGTAAGAAGTAACCGTAGCAGAACTTGGCTCTGTTCTCTTTCCCTTAGGTTGTGAATCGTCATACTAGGTATGGGGGGAGAAAATTGGTCATTAATATGTGGGTTTTGGGATAGGTTAAGATGAAAGGGTTAACCCATGACCCCTATGTATGCTTGCGTATGCCTATGAATGTTGTTATGTTGTTTTTCTGGCTATATGAGTATTGATTGATGAATAATTTGAGGTTATAAAATGTTTATAACTATGAGTTCATGATTTATATGATTGTTGATGAATTAATGATGATGAGCATGTTGTTTATGCCATGATATGGTGTTTTGTTAACCTTAGGCTGTAAGAACTTAGTTATAGGGAGAAAATAAATAGACAATGTGAGATTGATGACCCAGGGTTAGATTGAGAACACTTAGGTTATGATTTATGAGCGTTGGACAAATCAAATTGGTGATAAATAGCTTAGGCTTAAATGATATGTCAATTAGAGAACGTAGACTGGTCCGATAGCGGAGAAAACCCGTTGCTGCATGATCTGACACCCAGAAATCGATTTCCAACACATGGAAATCGATTTGAATCCTCCAAGAATCGATTTCCAAGGTGTGGAAATCGATTTGGCCTTGTAGAAATCAATTTCTAGAATCGATTTTCCTTGTTCAAAATCGATTTTGAACATGTTGAAATCGATTTCCATTACATGGAAATCGATTTGAAGACTTGAGAAGTTGATTCCAGAGATTGGAAATCGATTCTCACGTGACAGAAGCAGTTTTGACCCCCTTATACTTGATGGATAGTGTTATGTAGGCTTGTTATGATCTAAGGACTTTAAGTTACCATTAGGAGCTTAAGAATACTTGATCTTTGGTCTTACTTAACACTAGGATGTAACCCCATGGTTTAAAATACAATGAGTTAGAGAAGAACGTCAAGAAATAATAAAGATGATAACAAAGATGTTGTTGATAATAGTAACGAGAAGTTATTATTAGTGATGATTGATGATGACCATTGTGGATGATCATGGTTAATAATCAATGTGATTGATTATGGTGGTGGATGGTTGGCATGTGTTTGCATTTTGATGAACATTGCATGCATCATATGTTGAAGTTGATATGTTGGGTGGAAAGCAAACGATGAATCGCGATAGTGGAGGCCATGATGGGTGTTATCCCGGCCTTGCGGGTACATTGAGTATGGAAGTTCCAGGTGACATGGGCTAGCTACCTATTGTCGGAGTAACCTAATGAATAAGCTTGAGTACCCTGACTAGCCACTATACGTTATCAGGATTAGTGAGAGTGTCCGGGGATGGCCCATGGTCTGGCATATCATCGACGTTGATAACCGGACATGTACTCCTAATCATCTTTCCAGAGTTAGAGTTGTTGGCCACATGCATACGGAGTAGCGATGTTGCATTCGCATTGACATGCATCTTTGATATATATATATATATATATATATATATATATATATATATATATATATATATATATATATATATATATATATATATATATATATAAATTGATTATACATGTGTTGATTGATGTATGTTGTATGTCATCTTAATTACTATTCCATTCCGTTTACATATATTTATGATCGTCTTTCTCATCCCTATCTTTTGTTGTTCTTGTGCATATGATGTTGTATGTGTAGAGGAGGGTGAGCATGCCGACGAGGAGTGATCCCGTGGAGATCTCTCTTAGTAGTAGTAGTTAGGATTTACGTTCAGTTGTTTAGTTTTATTCCGATGTATTATCGGTATATGTATACCAACTCTGATATGTGACATCGTGATTTGGGTTATGTTTATTATTAATGTTTTCCGCAGTTTGTTTTAAAGGATTTTGATTATTTTAGATTCCTACGTTTAAGTTATAGATGATGTGATGCGCATTGCCCTTGAGAAAATGTTTTTAATTTAATTGTTATATTATTCTTTATTAAAGGCATGTATGATTTTACTTATGTCTTATTATATGCGGGGTAGTGGGTGTCATACAATGTTGCTTGAAAAAGAATCAAAGCAAGTTCTAGAGCAACCAAATCTATGAATGAAAATATACACAAGAATGAAGAGTGTATAGGCTCAAAAATTTCCCAAGGTATATGTTTCATCAAACTCAATTTATCAATTCAATGTTCATCACCAAACTTGTGAAAATAAAAAAAAAAAAAAAAAGATGATTTAATAACTTATGTCATGACTCTTTTCAATTCCATAGATTCAAACCCACAACTTTCACAACTCTAAAATCTCAAAGTGGAAAGAAAAAACCATTTATTCTATTTCTTTCTTTTTGTTCAAAACAGCAAACGACACTAAAACAGCGAAATAAACAGCAGAAAAACAGTCCAAACAGCGAAAAATAGAAACGGCACAAAAAAAAAGAGGAAACAACAAAACAGTAAGATAGTAAAATAAAACTGAAAACAGTAGATTAAAACAACAAAATAGAAACAGCAGAAACAGCAACAGCAAAAACAGTAACAACAGAAACAGAAAACAGCAGCAGAAAACAGCGAACAGTAAAACAGTAAACAGCAAACAGTAAAACAATAAACAGAAGAAACAATAGAACAAAGTTTTCAAAACGACATGACATTATTCAAAGCATCAAAATTAAAAACAAAAAATAAAAACAAAAAACAACAAAGAAATTTTTTACGTTTCGTTTTAAAAACATAGAAAAATAACATAAATAACAAAAGAAAAAGCGGCCAACAAAGTTCTGGGCAACACAATTTAAAAACATCAAGACATACTATATCTCCCCCACACTTGAAATCTATATTGTCCTCAATGTAGAACATGTGAAAATCAAGAATCAAAACAAATTCATTCACATAGAGGACAAGAAAAATAAAACAGAAAGGGGGAGAAAGAGCCTTATAAAATGTAGTGCAACAGGTGTCATGGTTTGAGTGCTTGCTCTTCCATGCTTGCTCTTGGCCAAATTGCTTGAGCCAATCCTCATCAACCACAAAAGCCTTAGTGGTTGCCTTAAACATAAGTGGTTGCAGCTCCATTTCAGATGGTTGCACATAAGAGGGAAGTGTTTTAGGTGCTTCTTGTGCAAAATCTTCATTTCTTGCTCTATCCATCATGCCTTGATCACCATCTTTTTTGGTGATGCTTTCTATCTGTAGCATGTTCACATGATCCTCATTTTCTGTATTTGTTGTCTGAACAGGGTCCTTAACCTCATGTCTCTCATGCTCCACATGCAACTTTTGCTTCTCATACCCCAAAAAGGATGAAATTTCAACACACGCTGCACACAAAGCTGAACCATTACAATCAACACATGAAGTACAATAAAAAGAATCAGGAAAAGCTTGAATATTCGGAAATTCAGCACGAAGTTCATCAAAAACGAATTTTCAACAATAGTATTCTCAACAATATTATCAAAATCATGCTCATAAGAAGTATTGTCAAGAGTATCTATGTGTGAATCTGAATGCTCTTCAAGTTGATGTTGTCATTGCAATGCAGTCAAGGTGGAATTAAGATGGCAAATTTGTGTTCCCAAATTTTGTAGATGTGCTTCTGTCATCTAAGTGTGTTCTGCCACTTGTTGCACCAATTCCTCCAAACTGGGTTGGGCTGGTGTGGTGTGACACCCCCCTCGCGGGTGCTACATACTCGATCTCAAAGCGGAATAAAACAAGAAAATAAAACGCTGGTTGCTTTCGGAAAATACTTTAATTAAGTAGCTACGTTCGAAACGCGGTTCTAAAAATTTTCTGCATGCAATTTCACATCACACATTGATATTCACTATTCATAAAAACATAAACATAACGTAAAACCTGGTCTAATGTATAACATATTACAGACTTAGAAATAATTCAACATGTGTGCAGTAATATAATATAAGACTACTAAAAACAAAAGACTCCTAAGCTGGTCGGCTAAAAGTAGCCATTGGGGTACAACCCAACGTCAACTTTCATCAGAACGCTCCGTCATCCGAGTCCTCACGTCTCCGCGGGGACCTACAATCAACATCTGTACATGTGTTCAAAAAACACAACAAGGTGTCCAACATGTACAGGCAAAGGTGAGATACTCATATAAAGTTATCACGATAGCCGCACAAGCGACAAACAGCAGTATAAACATCCACAGATAAATACAGTTATATGAACAATTATTTATATAATATAGTACAACATCTCAAACACTATCATCAGTTATAATAATGCATGAGACTTCAGTATCATCTTTCTAATTCATGTACTCCAGAGATTCTAACTTCCCAACATCGAGCGATAGGCCGTAGTAACACCCGTAACACAATTGTTCTCATGAGTTGGCCTCTCTATTTAGGTCTAAACTCCAATTGTTCCAGGGTACTACGTCATAACCATATCCTGAATACGCCAGTCTCTGCTTGAGTTCATTCGTGTTTGGTAGCCGATTTACCACGGCACGGGGTTGCTACGCGACCGGCCACTTGTGGGATCTCGAACACAGAATGCCCCTATAGACCTAGTTATCTTGACTGATTAAATTCTCCACTACTAGAGTTGTAGCTCGGTTCCAAATTGTACGTCTGCCGGTTCATGCATGTACACAGAAAGTTTTCTATTTTCTTTGCGTTCATTCTTTCAAATGTCGAGCCATAAAGTCCACGACTCGTTCCAAAAAGGCATTAAGCCATCTCAAATCAAAAACATAGGACACGAAGTCCGAGTGCTCAATCCACAAAACACTAGCCCCGACGTCTCGGCCACTAGGTTCGGGTTCGTCTCAAAGGTTCATCATTTTTCCTTTTCGATCAAACTTTCTCAAAACAACCTTGGAAAACAAAACATACTTTGGTTTTCTTGAAACAAAACATCCTTTTTGATCAAGAGAACGTTTTTCTGTGAAAAACACCTTTCTTGAAAACAAAAACCGTTTTCTAAGGTTTCACGTCTTTTTAAAATGCTTTACCGAAATAAAATACGTTTTGTACGACTTTCCACAAAACCACTTTTTAATTTCAAGGAACATACTTTTCAAAAAGGAAACTTCACTTTTTTTTTTTGAAAAGCAACACGTTTTCCAAAAACCACTTTTTAAGTTCAAACACGGTTTTCAAAACATAGATTTAGGATTTCGAGTCTTTTAATAAATTATCGAGACATAGCCAGGCCTATGCTCATCCAGGGTATAAATATATATATAGACATCAACAATCCATAATCATCATCATAATATCAACTAAGGCATCCAAGCCACAAATTATCAACAAGAGTGCAATTATGTTTCATTAAGTAAAACAAATCCATACATCATTCAAACTCATCTCTAATTCAACAATCAAGTCATCATAATACATATACCAAACATGCATTATGAAGCTACTCAAACTTAAATGACTACCTCCCTTTACCTCACAAAGGAACTTCAATGCAAACTTGATCGGTTCTCGGCTCCGGCTCCGGTTCCGTTCGCGTCGCCTAAAACAATCAAACAACAAATCAATATCAATCTATAATATAAGAACACAAGTTTTCCTTCCCCTACAAGGCATAGGGTTCGGCCATGAAAGGTAAAAAGGGTTAGGGATCTCATTTGATTCCAAACTTTTGGAGGGTTGGTTCATGAACTTAGTTAACACCATTTCAAGTCCTATGTCTCAAAAGTGTGAAACAAAACTCATGGATTTTCCCCATGAAGCTCTCGGCCATATAGGGCAATTTAGGATAGGAATTGATTTGGTTTTCCATCATTTGGATTCAAGGACACTAGGAAAGCTAAGGATGGAATCAAGAGTTAGAAATCAAAAATTTGATGAAAAACACTATTAATCATCACTCTTAGGTTTCGGCCTCTTTGAGGTTTTAGAGCTAGGATGAGACTTGGATCATGAGCTCTTGGGTTTAGATAGACGGTGATGAGGTGAGTTCAAAGAACTTGGTTTCACCTCCAAAGGATTTTCCTACAATTTCCTATGGATTTTCAAAGTTTTGGATCTAAGAATGAGTTTCATGAAAATGGAGTTTTGATCTTGATATTGAAAGAGATTCAAGAAGATATGAGACCATATAAGTGATCTTACCTTAAAATGGAGGAAGATTGGTCAAGAAATCAAGTGATTTCAACAAGTGGATCAAGGTTTTCAAGGAGGAAAGGATTTTTCTTCAAGAGCAACAATGGAGTTCTTGTTTTGGGAGGGCTGGCTGCGTGATAATGGGGCTGGAGGAGGCTGTTCCAGCCTTCTAAAGATTTCATTAAGGGTAAAAAGGTCATTTAGTCCAAAGGGTAAAATGGTAAAAGGTGAAAAGGCTTAACTTAGGGGTATTTTGATAATTTCGCTTCCCGAAATTCCTGATCGTCATGACGACTCTGGCATGCTCTCCCAAATGAGTTGACATGATGTGATATCAATATTATCTGTTGTCGGGTCCTGGTGAGTCCATGCGCGGCTCCGTTCTCCACCCGATTGAAGATTTCGCTCGAACGGAGGTCAAGAAATGATTTTTTTGAAATTTTTGCGAAATTTAACCAAAACATAGAGAATCGAATTCTAAGACTTACTGTCTCGTTCATGGGTCCATCTGAGGTCTTCTGAGCAGTAAAATCATACTGTTAGTGTAAAAACGCAGACCGGACTCCGTTTGAGTTTCCGACTCAAAACTTAGTCGTAGCTTCCTATGATATCGCTGAGCATGATTATGGTCTCGGAATATTTTATATCCCTTTCTAAGACCTCGAGTAAAATATAAGTTCATAAATACTGATTAAAAGGAAAACTCGAAAATTGGAGTGTTACATGTGGAGTCTAGCTGGTAAGGAAACCAAGACATTTTCTCATTCGTTGCCTCATTCATTTCCTTATTTGTGGCTGGTTGTTGGACAAATTTCTGCTGACTCATTTTTAGTTGATGCACCAAGGAAGCTAACTCGTCCAAACTGCCATGCTGGCTATGTTGGCCAGAATAGGAAAGTGGAGCTTCATTCACTCCAGTCATGCCAAAACCACAATTAAACTCATAATCAGCAGGGAAGTAAGAATAATATGTACTTAATGGTTTAGCCTCATTCTCTGCATAACTTATGCATGACGGTTGATGAAATGTGGCAACATCTGTCAAAGTGCTGTGAGCAAAGTAATCATCCATTGATGCAGACTCACTTGAACTAACAGAACATATAAAAGGATCACCTACAACCTGAAAAATACTAGAAAAATAGAAAAACTAATCTAAACAACAAAACAGTTAACAAAAAGATTAAGAATTAGTAGAAACAGAACCTAATACGATTAAATAGCTAAGAATGATCCCCGGTAACGGGGCCAAAATTTTGATGGGTGCCGAATCCACCAAAATTAATAAAAGCGAATTACAACCCTACTCGCAGCAAGGGTGTTGACATCAATCGTTTCCCAACGACCATCTTAGCAATCTAATCAAATTAAGAAATATAATTACAAGGTTGTGGGGTTTGAAGGTTTATGAACACTGAGACGACCCGCCGTCCCATCAGTAGAACCTAAGATATTAACTAATCTTAATCGCATAATAAACGTTAGCGTGCCTTATTAAAACGAAGTGAAGCGGAAAATTGAGCGTGGAAGCAAAACAATAAACGGCACGCTACGCTTCAGAGTACACAGCTTAAAATATAAAGAAATATATCACATACAGCATTGCCCCATCAGTAGGGCTACAGTAATAAAGTACTACATGAGTGTATATCAGTACAGACTGAAATCAAAATACATAACTAAGCCAAGAGAAAGCTCTCCGGCTAGCCACTATCATTGCCCAACCTCTCGAGGCTAGGGTCTGTGGCACGTCCTCCAGCGTCAGGTTCGTAAGGAATGCCGTCCAGCTCTTCAGCAACTGGTTCCTCCTCGGGGTCTTCCCATAAAATATGAGCAACACATACAGAAAAATAGCGGGAGATAAGAAACATATATCATCACTATGGGAGAGGAGCATCAGTATAGCATATATATATATATATACATCATACAACACAGATAACATATATAACACAATCTCATCCATCTCTTAAGTCACCAATCACAATCATCTCAAACATCGTTCTCTCATATTAGCCTATGGGAGGGATACTAATCCCTATGTATATGATGTCTTCCCTATATGCATGTCGGCCGATACATCACATCCCCAATTGGACATCCCCGTCGGGATCACATCACATCACATCACATCATATACCGCCTCGGGATTTTACGTAACGTCCCCAATTGGACACCCCCCTTTGGGACCAAATGCTGTGGTATGAAATGTTATGAAAATGCAACAAACATCGATCGCAGGTTGATACAGGAACCTCACGCCTAAACACTCGTCCACGACCACGACACATCGCATCACATCAACGTCAACATCAATCATCAACATCAACATCACATCATCATCAACATCGCATCAGCATCAGCATCACGATGCCTTGCGTCTACGAGCCACAGCTCCACGGTCGGGACCACAACGATATCAACCCGAACAACATCAACGCTCACCATACTCTCATCAACACTCAATCAATCAAATCACATTATCATCACAACAGTAATTCTACCAGTACAGCTATCATTATAAAGTCAAACAATAATTCATCATGTAGGCAGTTCAACAAATAAAACCAACAGATAATCAAATAACCAATTCAACACATCAACCTCAATAAACTGCAATAGTCATATCATCAACTTAGTGGTGATAGCCCAAAAGTACCTACACCCAGGGTCCAGGCACTTTTCCAGGGCTCAACCTGTAGTAGGGTTTTAGGGTTTCCCTACACAGTTATATATATTATATACTAGCTTGCCTTCCCGACGATATGAGTTCTTTCTCCCCACCTTAGTGATTTCCTCGAGCAGCTCCGGCTACGACTCCGCAGCTATCAGTCGGGTGCGCTGTCGGATGTTCGAATCCTGTCCGAGTCTTTACAATAAAACACAACCAGAAATTAAAATAAGGAAACCATAATCTATCTAATCTCTAGGATTAGCTACTACCCTTAATTACTTAAGTAGGCTAGGGATATTGAAATTCTACCAACTCTTGGATCAATGACCCTTAAGCATACCTAATGCATAATCAATGATCAATTATCAAAGATTTGAACCAAAACCCCTTAAACCATCAAAGTAGGGTTTCGGCCCTCACCATGAAAAATAGGTGAGAGTGTGATTTGGCCTCCCAATTACTTGGATTACATGATTAAGGGATGACACATGAGGAATCAAGAACAAAGAACAAAACCCATTTTTTCCCCCAAAAACCCACCCATTCGGACTTGAAAAGATAAATAGGCTAGAGATTTTATTTCATCACAAGCTCTTGGATTATGATAGTAGGGAATGATGCTAGCTCATAGGAATTGGTTTGGTCTCAAAATGATTTTTCTACAATTTTCTAGAGATTTTTTAAGTTTAGATCTAGAAATTGAAATTCATGAAAATAAATGGTGAAAATAAAGATTGAGAGCTCAAGGATGAAATCTATACCTTCTAGGTGATAGAGGATGATGAGAGGATCAACTTTGCATCACAAACTTGCTTGAAAATCCTTGTGGAAGCTTGAGAAAAATGGAGGTGAAAATGGAGGAAGAAGAAGGAAGAAGAAAGAAGAAGAAAGAAGAAGAAGTTGGAGGGGATGAGAGAGAGAGGGCTTCACGAAATTTTGGAGAGAGAGTGAGGTGAGTCATGAAAATATAGATATTTTCATTTGAGGTAACTTAAGAGTTAAGAAAAGGGTAAAAAGGTAATTTAGTAAAAAGATCAAGGGCAATTTGGTCATTTCGCGTCCCGATATTTTGAAAATCCTCACGACATTTGTAGGAGTCCCCAAATGATTTAACATAGCCCTGGTATGAAAACCATTGGCGCAAGGTTCTCGAAAAACCCTAAGACAACTCGAATCGTCTCCTAGAACGATTATCGGCCTGAATATAATAATATTATTTTTATTTTCGAATGTCAGGACGAACTTTTTCGAAAGTGTAGGAAATGTGATTCTAAGACTAACTGTCTCGTTCGCGGGTCCAAATTAGGTCTCGATAGTAGTAAAGCACTACTGTCAAGGAAAAACGCAGACTGAGCTCCGTCTGAGTTTTCGATCCAAAACTTAACCATAGCTTCCTACGATAGCGTAGAGCGTGACTATAGCCTCGGAATAATTTATTAAAGTTTCTAGACCCTCAAATAAAATACAATTAATTAATTACCGATTAATTAAAAGATTAAGAAAATCGGGGTGTTACATTACTACCCCCCTTAAAAAGAATTTCGTCCTCGAAATTCGACGTACCTTAGAATAGATGTGGATACCGCTGCTGCATATCCTCTTCACGTTCCCAGGTGGCATCTCCTGTTGTAGCATCCCATATGACCTTGACTAAGGGAATCTGCTTTCCGCGGAGTTCCTTCACCCTCGTGTCTTCAATCCGTACAGGCAATGCTTCGTATTCTAAGTTATCCCTTACCTGGATTGATTCGGGCTCTATCACGTGTGATGGATCAGGATGATATTTTCTGAGTTGGGATACATGGAATACATTGTGAATATTGGATAGGTTGGGAGGTAAGGCAATTTGGTAGGCAACTGGACCAATTCGACGAAGAATTTGAAATGGTCCAATGAATCTAGGTGTAAGCTTTCTGGATTTGATTGCCCTGCCGATTCCAGTTCTTGGAGTGACTCTCATAAAGACATGGTCGCCTTCCTGGAACTCCAAAGGTCTCCTCCTCTTGTCACTGTAGCTCTTCTGCCGATCCCGTGCGACTTTCATCTTTTCCCGAATTTTCTTAACTTGCTCCGTCGTTCGCTGTACCATCTCGGGTCCTATCAACTGATTTTCCCCGGTTTCATACCAACAGAGTGGTGTTCGACACTTCCGTCCATACAGTGCCTCGTATGGCGCCATGCCAATACTCGAGTGGAAACTATTATTATATGTGAATTCAATCAATGGAAGGAATTCGTCCCAACTTCTTGTGTTTTCCAAAACACATGCTCTTAAAAGATCCTCCAACGATTGAATCGTCCTTTCAGACTGACCATCCGTTTGTGGATGATAAGCTGAACTCATCCTGAGCTTCGTCCCCAATGCACCATTTAGACTCTGCCAAAACCTAGAAGTAAACCCCGGATCCCTGTCCGAAATTATACTCGAAGGTACCCCGTGTAATCTTACCACTTCTCTGATGTAAATCTGGGTTAATCTTTCCAAAGAATACCTTTGGTTGATCGGCAAGAAATGAGCACATTTTGTAAGCCTATCAACGATTACGCAAACTGCATCGCATCTCTTCTGCGTTCTTGGTAGTCCGGAAACAAAATCCATTGCAATGCTATCCCATTTCCATTCTGGGACGTCTAGTGATTGTAATAACCCTGCTGGTTTCTAGTGTTCAATCTTTGCCTTTTGACACACCAGACAGGATTGGACATATTCTGCTACTTCCTTCTTCATCCCAGGCCACCAAAACATTCCCTTTAGGTCCTGATACATCTTTGTAGATCCGGGATGAAAACTCAGTTTGCTCTTGTGTGCTTCTTCCAAGATCATGTTCCTAACTTCACTATCCTTAGGCACACATATCCTGTCTCCAAACTTCAGGATTCCATCAGTACCCTTCTTGAACTCTGAAGTCCTTCCTTCTTCTACCATCTGGTTCTTTTCCTTTTGGTACTGATCTTCTCCTTGCTTTTTCCAGATCAAGTTCAGAAAATCACTAGTGATAGCGATCATTCCTAAACTTATCTTATCTCTGGATAACTCCACGTCCAGGTTCAGATTCCTGAATTGTTCCAGCAGTTCCAGTTCTTTCACCATCATAGCGGACATATGCAAAGATTTCCGACTCAAAGCGTCTGCCACCACGTTGGCCTTTCCTGGGTGGTACTGTAGATCAAATTCATAATCCTTTATGAATTCCATCCATCTCCTCTGCCGCATGTTCAACTCCTTTTGGTCGAACAAATACTTTAAACTTTTATGGTCGCTAAACACGCTGAATTTAGCGCCATAAAGATAGTGTCTCCAAATCTTCAATGAAAACACTATTGCGGCCAACTCTAGGTCGTGGGTTGGGTAATTCCGTTCGTGCACTTTTAGCTGTCTGGAAGCATAGGCTACCACTTTCCTTTCTTGCATAAGCACACAACCCAAACCTTGGTACGATGCGTCACAGTACACATCGAACGACATTGATGGATTTGGCAAGACTAGTACCGGAGATGTAGTTAGCCTCCCTTTCAGCTCTTGGAAACTAGTCTCACACTCTTCTGTCCATTCGTACGCTTTTCCTTTCCTCGTTAATTGCGTCAGAGGTAACGCAACCTTCGAGAATCCCTCGATGAACCTTCTGTAGTATCCTGCTAGTCCGAGAAAACTTCTGATCTCGGTTACCGTCTTAGGACTTTCCCATTTGACCACAGCTTCTACTTTTGCAGGATCTACTGCGATACCATCCTTGTCGATCACATGCCCAAGGAATTGTACCTCCTCCAGCCAGAACTCGCACTTCGACAACTTGGCATAGAGTTGTCTGTCCTTAAGAACTTGAAGTACAATCCTCAAATGCCCTTGATGTTCTTCCTTGTCCAAGGAGTAGATAAGGATGTCATCGATGAAAACAACGACAAACTTATCGAGGTACGGTCTGAAGATCCTATTCATGTAGTCCATGAACACTGCAGGAGCATTAGTCACACCAAAAGGCATAACTAGATACTCGTAGTGTCCGTACCGACTCCTGAAAGCTGTCTTTGGTATATCATCTTCTTTCACCCTTATTTGATGATAACCGGATCTCAAATCAATCTTAGAAAATACCGTTGCTCCCCTTAATTGGTCCATAAGATCGTCGATCCTTGGCAACGGGTACTTATTCTTGATTGTCACCTTGTTGAGTTGTCTATAGTCCACACACAACCTTGAACTGCCGTCCTTCTTCTTGACGAACAGCACAGGTGCTCCCCATGGTGAAGCACTCGGTCTGATAAACTGCTTTTGCAGCATGTCGTCCAATTGCTTCTTCAGCTCTGCCAACTCTGTTAAGGACATTCGATAGGGTGCTATCGAAATCGGTCCGGCTCTGGGTGTAAGGTCGATTGCAAACTCCACCTCTCTCTTGGGTGGCAATCCTGGCACATCATCCGGGAATACATCCGGAAACTCACGCACCACTGGCAAAGCATCAAGACTTGGAGTCTCTTCGGCTTCCAAAGAAAATAGCACCATGCACTCTCCTGATTGTACACCTCCCGATACACCATCACTGGCAGGCAATGATCCAGATTGCTTGGAAAAGCAGAGGGTTTTATTTGAACAGTCCAGTACTACATGGTTGGCCGAAAGCCAATCCATGCCTAAGATAATATCAATCTGCTGCATAGGCAGACAGACTAGGTCCACAAGAAAAGATCGGTTTTCTAACATAACCGGGCATTTTAAACAGACAAATAGAGTTGTCAGGGAATCACCCGTAGGTGTAGAAACAGTCAAGTTATATGGTAAGGATGAAATAGGTAAATTCAAATGATCCACACACGCTAAAGAAATAAAGGAATGTGTAGCCCCCGAATCAAATAAAATAGATAAGAGTCCCCCCGCAACTAGGCACTTACCTTGTATCAGATCGGGACATTGAGAGGCTTCAGACCCTCTCATGGCGAACACTCTTCCCGCTGTCTGCGGCCTGTTCTGCTGGCCCACCATTTGTTGTCCAGTCCTAACACTCTGAGCCCTCCCAGCTTGCTGTTGAACTTGGCCCTTACCGGCGTCCCCTGTTCGACATTCGTTGGCATAGTGGCCCCACGTGCCACAACGGAAGCAAGTGACATTCGGTGCCTGAGCACAATCTTTCACTTGATGCGGCCCGCCACACCGAAAGCACATAGAGAATCCTGGTTGACCTTGATTGGCATTTCCTCTTCCATAGTTTGCTGGTTGCTGATTCGGGCGACTGTAAGGCTTCGCCCTCGGTTGGAACTTCCTCCTCGGCCTTTCTGACCAAAGCTCCTGGTTGGTCCACCACTTGTTACTGGAGTTTGTGTGATTCGCTCTTGATCGTGTCCTTCCAGTATGGTACATTTTTCCACTAGCTCGGGAAATGATCGGATACTTAAGGGCAGCATGGCTCTCTTCAGCTCGGACCTTAGTCCGTCTTCGAACCTTCGGCACACCCAGTCTTCATCCGGGTACACTTGGTAAAATTGGGAGAATTTCAGCAGCGCCTCGAACCTCATGGCGTATTCTCCAACCGACTTCTGGTCCTGCTTCAGGCTTAGGAATTCTTTTTCTTTCTCTTGACGAACACTCCTTGGAAAATATTTCTCCAAGAAGCTCTCACGAAATACCTCCCAAGTCAGTAATCTTCCTCCAGCCTCTAGCAGTCTCTGTTTGTTTTTCCACCATGCTTCAGCTGCTCCAACTAGCATGAAAGCAGCGTAAGTAACCTTCCTATCCTCTCTGCACTGGATAGCCACAAAAACTTTCTCGATTTCTTGCAGCCATAACTCAGCAGCCTCCGGATTGTTGTCCCCATGGAATTGGGGAGGATTCCCCTTCATGAAAGCATTCAGTCCAGTGTTTACAACTTCACCTACTCCGACCGGATTCTGTTGTTGTCTAGCATCCCTTTCTTCCTGTCGCTGCATGAACTGGGCATTCTGCTGTGTTTGTTACAGCATTGCAGCGGCCAAATCCCTCATGGCCCTCATCACTTCATTCTGATCTCCGCTACCTCCAACTCCCGAGGTATCCCCACTACTGTCGGGGCCCCCGGTTCCAACTAGTGCTCCCCTTCCTCTACCACGTCCTCTAGCCATTCTTTCCTGGTAAAAGAAGCGTTAGTTTCAATTCAAAATTCATAAGTCATCTCTAGTTTGTTAGTTAGGAAAGAAAATGAAGAAAACAAGAGAAAAGGCAAGAGAAGAAGGCTCTCGCCCCGCGACACTATGCTCGCCACGCGAGCCAGAAAGCCCTTCGGATTCGCAACGCGAAACGATGATCGCCTCGCGATCCAGAAGGTCAGCAAAGAACAGCCACTCGGCCTCGCGACGCGAACCTCTACTTGCGACGCGTTCCAGAGATCTAGTCTGATCAGTGAGGAGCAACTCTTCGGCCTCGCGACGCGAACCCCGACTCGCGACGCGAACATCTACTCGCCTCGCGCACCCAGGAAGGCTAGCCTGATCATTATGGTTCAGTCATTCTGCCTCGCGACGCGAAACCTAGTCTCGCCTCGCGATCCAGACAGAAATCACCCACCATATCAATCAACCGACATATATATTCTTTATGGACAATGAAGTTATCAAACTTGACAATCTTGCACATCGGACACACTACCCCTTTTCTAACACAGGTACCCAATGTGGATATAACTGTCAGTACTAGTGTACTTCCTAAACCTCACAGTCCGATATTAGAATCGAACTGCTCTGATACCAATAAATGAGATGACCCGCCGTGCCATCAGTAGAACCTAAGATATTAACTAATCTTAATCGCATAATAAACGTTAGCGTGCCTTATTAAAACGAAGCGAAGCGGAAAATTGAGCACGGAAGCAAAACAATAAACGGCACGCTACGCTTCAGAGTACACAACTTAAAATATAAAGAAATATATCACATACAGCATTGCCCCATCAGTAGGGCTACAGTAATAAAGTAATACATAAGTGTATATCAGTACAGACTGAAATCAAAATACATAACTAAGCCAAGAGACAGCTCTCCGGCTAGCCACTATCATTGCCCAACCTCTCGAGGCTAGGGTCTGTGGCACGTCCTCCAGCGTCAGGTTCGTAAGGAATGCCGTCCAGCTCTTCAGCAACTGGTTCCTCCTCGGGGTCTTCCCATAAAATATGAGCAACACATACAGAAAAATAGCGGGAGATAAGAAACATATATCATCAATATAGGAGAGGGGCATCAGTATAGCATATATATATATATATACATCACACAACACAGATAACATATATAACACAATCTCATCCATCTCTTAAGTCACCAATCACAATCATCTCAAACATCGTTCTCTCATATTAGCCTATGGGAGGGATACTAATCCCTATGTATATGATGTCTTCCCTATATGCATGTCGGCCGATACATCACGTCCCCAATTGGACATCCCCGTCGGGATCACATCACATCATATCCCGCCTCGGGATTTTACGTAACGTCCCCAATTGGACACCCCCCTTTGGGACCAAATGCTGTGGTATGAAATGTTATGAAAATGCAACAAACATCCATCGCAGGTTGATACAGGAACCTCACGCCTAAACACTCGTCCACGACCACGACACATCGCATCACATCAACGTCAACATCAATCATCAACATCAACATCACATCATCATCAACATCGCATCAGCATCAGCATCACGATGCCTTGCGTCTACGAGCCACAGCTCCACGGTCGGGACCACAACGATATCAACCCGAACAACATCAACGCTCACCATACTCTCATCAACACTCAATCAATCAAATCACATTATCATCACAACAGTAATTCTACCAGTACAGCTATCATTATAAAGTCAAACAATAATTCATCATGTAGGCAGTTCAACAAATAAAACCAACAGATAATCAAATAACCAATTCAACACATCAACCTCAATAAACTACAATAGTCATATCATCAACTTCTTGGTGATAGCCCAAAAGTACCTACACCCAGGGTCCAGGAACTTTTCCAGGGCTCAACCTCTAGTAGGGTTTTAGGGTTTCCCTACACAGTTATATATATTCTATACTAGCTTGCCTTCCCGACGATATGAGTTCTTTCTCCCCACCTTAGTGATTTCCTCGAGCAGCTCCGGCTACGACTCCGCAGCTGTCAGTCGGGTGCGCTGTCGGATGTTCGAATCCTGTCCGAGTCTATACAATAAAACACAACCAGAAATTAAAATAAGGAAACCATAATCTATCTAATCTCTAGGATTAGCTACTGCCCTTAATTACTTAAGTAGGCTAGGGATATTGAAATTCTACCAACTCTTGGATCAATGACCCTTAAGCATACCTAATGCATAATCAATGATCAATTATCAAAGATTTGAACCAAAACCCCTTAAACCATCAAAGTAGGGTTTCGGCCCTCACCATGAAAAATAGGTGAGAGTGTGATTTGGCCTCCCAATTACTTGGATTACATGATTAAGGGATGACACATGAGGAATCAAGAACAAAGAACAAAACCCATTTTTTCCCCCAAAAACCCACCCATTCGGACTTGAAAAGATAAATAGGCTAGAGATTTTATTTCATCACAAGCTCTTGGATTATGATAGTAGGGAATGATGCTAGCTCATAGGAATTGGTTTGGTCTCAAAATGATTTTTCTACAATTTTCTAGAGATTTTTGAAGTTTAGATCTAGAAATTGAAATTCATGAAAATAAATGGTGAAAATAAAGATTGAGAGCTCAAGGATGAAATCTATACCTTCTAGGTGATAGAGGATGATGAGAGGATCAACTTTGCTTCACAAACTTGCTTGAAAATCCTTGTGGAAGCTTGAGAAAAATGGAGGTGAAAATGGAGGAAGAAGAAGGAAGAAGAAAGAAGAAGAAAGAAGAAGAAGTTGGAGGGGATGAGAGAGAGAGGGCTTCACGAAATTTTGGAGAGAGAGTGAGGTGAGTCATGAAAATTTAGATATTTTCATTTGAGGTAACTTAAGAGTTAAGAAAAGGGTAAAAAGGTAATTTAGTAAAAAGACCAAGGGCAATTTGGTCATTTCGCGTCCCGATATTTTAAAAATCCTCACGACATTTGTAGGAGTCCCCAAATGATTTAACATAGCCCTGGTATGAAAATCATTGGCTCAAGGTTCTCGAAAAACCCTAAGACAACTCGAATCGTCTCCTAGAACGATTATCGGCCTGAATATAATAATATTATTTTTATTTTCGAATGTCAGGACGAACTTTTTCGAAAGTGTAGGAAATGTGATTCTAAGACTAACTGTCTCGTTCGCGGGTCCAAATTAGGTCTCGATAGTAGTAAAGCACTACTGTCAAGGAAAAACGCAGACTGAGCTCCGTCTGAGTTTTCGATCCAAAACTTAACCATAGCTTCCTACGATAGCATAGAGCGTGACTATGGCCTCGGAATAATTTATTAAAGTTTCTAGACCCTCAAATAAAATACAATTAATTAATTACCGATTAATTAAAAGATTAAGAAAATCGGGGTGTTACATTACTACCCCCCTTAAAAAGAATTTCGTCCTCGAAATTCGACGTACCTTAGAATAGATGTGGATACCGCTGCTGCATATCCTCTTCACGTTCCCAGGTGGCATCTCCTGTTGTAGCATCCCATATGACCTTGACTAAGGGAATCTGCTTTCCGCGGAGTTCCTTCACCCTCGTGTCTTCAATCCGTACAGGCAATGCTTCGTATTCTAAGTTATCCCTTACCTGGATTGATTCGGGCTCTATCACGTGTGATGGATCAGGATGATATTTTCTGAGTTGGGATACATGGAATACATTGTGAATATTGGATAGGTTGGGAGGTAAGGCAATTTGGTAGGCAACTGGACCAATTCGGCGAAGAATTTGAAATGGTCCAATGAATCTAGGTGTAAGCTTTCTGGATTTGATTGCCCTGCCGATTCCAGTTCTTGAAGTGACTCTCATAAAGACATGGTCGCCTTCTTGGAACTCCAAAGGTCTCCTCCTCTTGTCACTGTAGCTCTTCTGCCGATCCCGTGCGACTTTCATCTTTTCCCGAATTTTCTTAACTTGCTCCATCGTTCGCTGTACCATCTCGGGTCCTATCAACTGATTTTCCCCGGTTTCATAGCAACAGAGTGGTGTTCGACACTTCCGTCCATACAGTGCCTCGTATGGCGCCATGCCAATACTCGAGTGGAAACTATTATTATATGTGAATTCAATCAATGGAAGGAATTCGTCCCAACTTCTTGTGTTTTCCAAAACACATGCTCTTAAAAGATCCTCCAACGATTGAATCGTCCTTTCAGACTGACCATCCGTTTGTGGATGATAAGCTGAACTCATCCTGAGCTTCGTCCCCAATGCACCATTTAGACTCTGCCAAAACCTAGAAGTAAACCCCGGATCCCTGTCCGAAATTATACTCGAAGGTACCCCGTGTAATCTTACCACTTCTCTGATGTAAATCTGGGTTAATCTTTCCAAAGAATACCTTTGGTTGATCGGCAAGAAATGAGCACATTTTGTAAGCCTATCAACGATTACCCAAACTGCATCGCATCTCTTCTGCGTTCTTGGTAGTCCGGAAACAAAATCCATTGCAATGCTATCCCATTTCCATTCTGGGACGTCTAGTGATTGTAATAACCCTGCTGGTTTCTGGTGTTCAATATTTGCCTTTTGACACACCAGACAGGATTGGACATATTCTGCTACTTCCTTCTTCATCCCAGGCCACCAAAACATTCCCTTTAGGTCCTGATACATCTTTGTAGATCCGGGATGAAAACTCAGTTTGCTCTTGTGTGCTTCTTCCAAGATCATGTTCCTAACTTCACTATCCTTAGGCACACATATCCTGTCTCCAAACTTTAGGATTCCATCAGTACCCTTCTTGAATCTGAAGTCCTTCCTTCTTCTACCATCTGGTTCTTTTCCTGTAGGTACTGATCTTCTCCTTGCTTTTTCCAGATCAAGTTCAGAAAATCACTAGTGATAGCGATCATTCCTAAACTTATCTTATCTCTGGATAACTCCACGTCCAGGTTCAGATTCCTGAATTGTTCCAGCAGTTCCAGTTCTTTCACCATCATAGCGGACATATGCAAAGATTTCCGACTCAAAGCGTCTGCCACCACGTTGGCCTTTCCTGGGTGGTACTGTAGATCAAGTTCATAATCCTTTATGAATTCCATCCATCTCCTCTGCCGCATGTTCAACTCCTTTTGGTCGAACAAATACTTTAAACTTTTATGGTCGCTAAACACGCTGAATTTAGCGCCATAAAGATAGTGTCTCCAAATCTTCAATGAAAACACTATTGCGGCCAACTCTAGGTCGTGGGTTGGGTAATTCCGTTCGTGCACTTTTAGCTGTCTGGAAGCATAGGCTACCACTTTCCTTTCTTGCATAAGCACACAACCCAAACCTTGGTACGATGCGTCACAGTACACATCGAACGACATTGATGGATTTGGCAAGACTAGTACCGGAGATGTAGTTAGCCTCCCTTTCAGCTCTTGGAAACTAGTCTCACACTCTTCTGTCCATTCGTACGCTTTTCCTTTCCTCGTTAATTGCGTCAGAGGTAACGCAACCTTCGAGAATCCCTCGATGAACCTTCTGTAGTATCCTGCTAGTCCGAGAAAACTTCTGATCTCGGTTACCGTCTTAGGACTTTCCCATTTGACCACAGCTTCTACTTTTGCAGGATCTACTGCGATACCATCCTTGTCGATCACATGCCCAAGGAATTGTACCTCCTCCAGCCAGAACTCGCACTTCGACAACTTGGCATAGAGTTGTCTGTCCTTAAGAACTTGAAGTACAATCCTCAAATGCCCTTGATGTTCTTCCTTGTCCAAGGAGTAGATAAGGATGTCATCGATGAAAACAACGACAAACTTATCGAGGTACGGTCTGAAGATCCTATTCATGTAGTCCATGAACACTGCAGGAGCATTAGTCACACCAAAAGGCATAACTAGATACTCGTAGTGTCCGTACCGACTCCTGAAAGCTGTCTTTGGTATATCATCTTCTTTCACCCTTATTTGATGATAACCGGATCTCAAATCAATCTTAGAAAATACCGTTGCTCCCCTTAATTGGTCCATAAGATCGTCGATCCTTGGCAACGGGTACTTATTCTTGATTGTCACCTTGTTGAGTTGTCTATAGTCCACACACAACCTTGAACTGCCGTCCTTCTTCTTGACGAACAGCACAGGTGCTCCCCATGGTGAAACACTCGGTCTGATAAACTGCTTTTGCAGCATGTCGTCCAATTGCTTCTTCAGCTCTGCCAACTCTGTTAAGGACATTCGATAGGGTGCTATCGAAATCGGTCCGGCTCCGGGTGTAAGGTCGATTGCAAACTCCACCTCTCTCTCGGGTGGCAATCCTGGCACATCATCCGGGAATACATCCGGAAACTCACGCACCACTGGCAAAGCATCAAGACTTGGAGTCTCTTCGGCTTCCAAAGAAAATAGCACCATGCACTCTCCTGATTGTACACCTCCCGATACACCATCACTGGCAGGCAATGATCCAGATTGCTTGGAAAAGCAGAGGGTTTTATTTGAACAGTCCAGTACTACATGGTTGGCCGAAAGCCAATCCATGCCTAAGATAATATCAATCTGCTGCATAGGCAGACAGACTAGGTCCACAAGAAAAGATCGGTTTTCTAACATAACCGGGCATTTTAAACAGACAAATAGAGTTGTCAGGGAATCACCCGTAGGTGTAGAAACAGTCAAGTTATATGGCAAGGATGAAATAGGTAAATTCAAATGATCCACACACGCTAAAGAAATAAAGGAATGTGTAGCCCCCGAATCAAATAAAACAGATAAGAGTCCCCCCGCAACTAGGCACTTACCTTGTATCAGATCGGGACATTGAGAGGCTTCAGACCCTCTCATGGCGAACACTCTTCCCGCTGTCTGCGGCCTGTTCTGCTGGCCCACCATTTGTTGTCCAGTCCTAACACTCTGAGCCCTCCCGACTTGCTGTTGAACTTGGCCCTTACCGGCGTCCCCTGTTCGACATTCGTTGGCATAGTGGCCCCACGTGCCACAACGGAAGCAAGTGACATTCGGTGCCTGAGCACAATCTTTCACTTGATGCGGCCCGCCACACCGAAAGCACTTAGAGAATCCTGGTTGCCCTTGATTGGCATTTCCTCTTCCATAGTTTGCTGGTTGCTGATTCGGGCGACTGTAAGGCTTCGCCCTCGGTTGGAACTTTCCTCCTCGGCCTTTCTGACCAAAGCTCCTGGTTGGTCCACCACTTGTTACTGGAGTTTGTGTGATTCGCTCTTGATCGTGTCCTTCCAGTATGGTACATTTTTCCACTAGCTCGGGAAATGATCGGATACTTAAGGGCAGCATGGCTCTCTTCAGCTCGGACCTTAGTCCGTCTTCGAACCTTCGGCACACCCAGTCTTCATCCGGGTACACTTGGTAAAATTGGGAGAATTTCAGCAGCGCCTCGAACCTCATGGCGTATTCTCCAACCGACTTCTGGTCCTGCTTCAGGCTTAGGAATTCTTTTTCTTTCTCTTGACGAACACTCCTTGGAAAATATTTCTCCAAGAAGCTCTCACGAAATACCTCCCAAGTCAGTAATCTTCCTCCAGCCTCTAGCAGTCTCTGTTTGTTTTTCCACCATGCTTCAGCTGCTCCAACTAGCATGAAAGCAGCGTAAGTAACCTTCCTATCCTCTCTGCACTGGATAGCCACAAAAACTTTCTCGATTTCTTGCAGCCATAACTCAGCAGCCTCCGGATTGTAGTCCCCATGGAATTGGGGAGGATTCCCCTTCATGAAAGCATTCAGTCCAGTGTTTACAACTTCACCTACTCCGACCGGATTCTGTTGTTGTCTAGCATCCCTTTCTTCCTGTCGCTGCATGAACTGGGCATTCTGCTGTGTTTGTTACAGCATTGCAGCGGCCAAATCCCTCATGGCCCTCATCACTTCATTCTGATCTCCGCTACCTCCAACTCCCGAGGTATCCCCACTACTGTCGGGGCCCCCGGTTCCAACTAGTGCTCCCCTTCCTCTACCACGTCCTCTAGCCATTCTTTCCTGGTAAAAGAAGCGTTAGTTTCAATTCAAAATTCATAAGTCATCTCTAGTTTGTTAGTTAGGAAAGAAAATGAAGAAAACAAGAGAAAAGGCAAGAGAAGAAGGCTCTCGCCCCGCGACACTATGCTCGCCACGCGAGCCAGAAAGCCCTTCGGATTCGCGACGCGAAACGATGATCGCCTCGCGATCCAGAAGGTCAGCAAAGAACAGCCACTCGGCCTCGCGACGCGAACCTCTACTCGCGACGCGTTCCAGAGATCTAGTCTGATCAGTGAGGAGCAACTCTTCGGCCTCGCGACGCGAACCCCGACTCGCGACGCGAGCCAGAAGGCCAGACGGATCAGTGAAGAACAACCCCTTTGCCTCGCGACGCGAACATCTACTCGCCTCGCGCACCAGGAAGGCTAGCCTGATCATTATGGTTCAGTCATTCTGCCTCGCGACGCGAAACCTAGTCTCGCCTCGCGATCCAGACAGAAATCACCCACCATATCAATCAACCGACATATATATTCTTTATGGACAATGAAGTTATCACACTTGACAATCTTGCGCATCGGACACACTACCCCTTTTCTAACACAGGTACCCAATGTGGATATAACTGTCAGTACTAGTGTACTTCCTAAACCTCACAGTCCGATATTAGAATCGAACTGCTCTGATACCAATAAATGAGAAGACCCGCCGTCCCATCAGTAGAACATAAGATATTAACTAATCTTAATCGCATAATAAACGTTAGCGTGCCTTATTAAAACGAAGCGAAGCGGAAAATTGAGCGCGGAAGCAAAACAATAAACGGCACGCTACGCTTCAGAGTACACAGCTTAAAATATAAAGAAATATATCACATACAGCATTGCCCCATCAGTAGGGCTACAGTAATAAAGTAATACATAAGTGTATATCAGTACAGACTGAAATCAAAATACATAACTAAGCCAAGAGACAGCTCTCCGGCTAGCCACTATCATTGCCCAACCTCTCGAGGCTAGGGTCTGTGGCACGTCCTCCAGCGTCAGGTTCGTAAGGAATGCCGTCCAGCTCTTCAGCAACTGGTTCCTCCTCGGGGTCTTCCCATAAAATATGAGCAACACATACAGAAAAATAGCGGGAGATAAGAAACATATATCATCAATATGGGAGAGGGGCATCAGTATAGCATATATATATATATATACATCACACAACACAGATAACATATATAACACAATCTCATCCATCTCTTAAGTCACCAATCACAATCATCTCAAACATCGTTCTCTAATATTAGCCTATGGGAGGGATACTAATCCCTATGTATATGATGTCTTCCCTATATGCATGTCGGCCGATACATCACGTCCCCAATTGGACATCCCCGTCGGGATCACATCACATCATATCCCGCCTCGGGATTTTACGTAACGTCCCCAATTGGACACCCCCCTTTGGGACCAAATGCTGTGGTATGAAATGTTATGAAAATGCAACAAACATCCATCGCAGGTTGATACAGGAACCTCACGCCTAAACACTCGTCCACGACCACGACACATCGCATCACATCAACGTCAACATCAATCATCAACATCAACATCACATCATCATCAACATCGCATCAGCATCAGCATCACGATGCCTTGCGTCTACGAGCCACAGCTCCACGGTCGGGACCACAACGATATCAACCCGAACAACATCAACGCTCACCATACTCTCATCAACACTCAATCAATCAAATCACATTATCATCACAACAGTAATTCTACCAGTACAGCTATCATTATGAAGTCAAACAATAATTCATCATGTAGGCAGTTCAACAAATAAAACCAACAGATAATCAAATAACCAATTCAACACATCAACCTCAATAAACTACAATAGTCATATCATCAACTTAGTGGTGATAGCCCAAAAGTACCTACACCCAGGGTCCAGGCACTTTTCCAGGGCTCAACCTCTAGTAGGGTTTTAGGGTTTCCCTACACAGATATATATATTCTATACTAGCTTGCCTTCCCGACGATATGAGTTCTTTCTCCCCACCTTAGTGATTTCCTCGAGTAGCTCCGGCTACGACTCCGCAGCTGTCAGTCGGGTGCGCTGTCGAATGTTCGAATCCTGTCCGAGTCTATACAATAAAACACAACCAGAAATTAAAATAAGGAAACCATAATCTATCTAATCTCTAGGATTAGCTACTGCCCTTAATTACTTAAGTAGGCTAGGGATATTGAAATTCTACCAACTCTTGGATCAATGACCCTTAAGCATACCTAATGCATAATCAATGATCAATTATCAAAGATTTGAACCAAAACCCCTTAAACCATCAAAGTAGGGTTTCGGCCCTCACCATGAAAAATAGGTGAGAGTGTGATTTGGCCTCCCAATTACTTGGATTACATGATTAAGGGATGACACATGAGGAATCAAGAACAAAGAACAAAACCCATTTTTTTCCCCCAAAAATCCACCCATTCGGACTTGAAAAGATAAATAGGCTAGAGATTTTATTTCATCACAAGCTCTTGGATTATGATAGTAGGGAATGATGCTAGCTCATAGGAATTGGTTTGGTCTCAAAATGATTTTTCTACAATTTTCTAGAGATTTTTGAAGTTTAGATCTAGAAATTGAAATTCATGAAAATAAATGGTGAAAATAAAGATTGAGAGCTCAAGGATGGCTCTTGGATTATGATAGTAGGGAATGATGCTAGCTCATAGGAATTGGTTTGGTCTCAAAATGATTTTTCTACAATTTTCTAGAGATTTTTGAAGTTTAGATCTAGAAATTGAAATTCATGAAAATAAATGGTGAAAATAAAGATTGAGAGCTCAAGGATGAAATCTATACCTTCTAGGTGATAGAGGATGATGAGAGGATCAACTTTGCTTCACAAACTTGCTTGAAAATCCTTGTGGAAGCTTGAGAAAAATGGAGGTGAAAATGGAGGAAGAAGAAGGAAGAAGAAAGAAGAAGAAGTTGGAGGGGATGAGAGAGAGAGGGCTTCACGAAATTTTGGAGAGAGAGTGAGGTGAGTCATGAAAATTTAGATATTTTCATTTGAGGTAACTTAAGAGTTAAGAAAAGGGTAAAAAGGTAATTTAGTAAAAAGACCAAGGGCAATTTGGTCATTTCGCGTCCCGATATTTTGAAAATCCTCACGACATTTATAGGAGTCCCCAAATGATTTAACATAGCCCTGGTATGAAAATCATTGGCTCAAGGTTCTCGAAAAACCCTAAGACAACTCGAATCGTCTCCTAGAACGATTATCAGCCTGAATATAATAATATTATTTTTATTTTAGAATGTCAGGACGAACTTTTTCGAAATTGTAGGAAATGTGATTCTAAGACTAACTGTCTCGTTCGCGGGTCCAAATTAGGTCTCGATAGTAGTAAAGCACTACTGTCAAGGAAAAACGCAGACTGAGCTCCGTCTGAGTTTTCGATCCAAAACTTAACCATAGCTTCCTACGATAGCGTAGAGCGTGACTATGGCCTCGGAATAATTTATTAAAGTTTCTAGACCCTCAAATAAAATACAATTAGTTAATTACCGATTAATTAAAAGATTAAGAAAATCGGGGTGTTACAAACACGGAAATAACAAACTAAAACACAACTAAAAACAAAAAGAAAGATGAAAAATAACCAATCCAAGTGAATGACAATTATCAGGTTTAATCAATCCTTAACCACAAACCAACATCATGCTAATTTCATCCTTGCTTTCGAATTATAACAAGAAGCCTCACAATAATCCACAATTTCACTACTAGAAACGCTTCTAGAATGAAGATTAGTCAAGGAAAAATGAGTTAAGCAACCATCAAACTAAGATTAAACTTGAAAACCGAAATTAAACCAAGCTAGACATAACATCAAACACTTTCAATGCAACATCCAAACTATGTCTTCTCTCTTTAAAAATGAGCTAGTGAAGCCACTAACACATGCATTCAACGCTCAACTTCATTTAAGCAAATAAAATTTGAATCAAAGAGGAGAAAACAATGAAAAATGAAACTCAACATGAATATACAAAATAGAGCAAGGTTTCATCAATCAAACCTCAATAATGTCTACACCCAAGGATTGATTAAGAGAGTTTAGCTCTCCATGTATGTGGAGGAACGACCCATAAAACGAAAATGAAACAAAAACTAAAAACCTAGAAGAAGGAAGAAGAGGAAAAGAGAGAAAAGCTCTCTCAAATCCCCAATTTCGTGCTACTATGTTCCTCCCCTGTTTCTGAGTTCTAAACCTCATTAAATGCCAAATTTAATAATTCCAAATGTGTCCCCTTTAGCCCAGCTTCAATTGGCCACCAAAATGCCCCAATTGGACCTCTAATGAGAAAGTTAGGCCCAAATTACTTCAAGATACTCCAGGATCCGAGGCTGACATTCCAAAGCAAATTACACCATCAAAACGACATCAATTGGTCCAGTGATCTGCATGAACTTTGTAGCGAAATGTGTCTTCTTCAAATTGGTCTTTGTTTCATGTGCATCCGACCTCTATAACTCAAGTTATGGCCTAAACACTGCTCTCTGTCCAAACTCCCATAACAGCACCTCTGGTCATACTTTCAGCCCATATTTGACCATTTTAGTCTTAGAATTGGATCTCGAGCTCTGCATGACAGCTGTAGATCATTTTCTTAGATTTTCTAAAAAATTAAAATCACAATTTTTCAATATCTACTTCTAAATTTATGCTCAAAATACAGAAGCAATGTCAATGTGCCAATTATGCCATAAAGGCAATTAGGCCTAATTAATACCCAAAGTCATGAAATGCACCCAAAACCCAATAATTAAGCACAAATGATGTTTAAAACAATAAGTATGATGGTTAAACAATATTCCGAAATTATGTTAATCAATAACCACTGATTCGTCTTGTCGGATAGAGAGAATGGGTATAGTTTGAGTCTGATCACATATGTTGAAGCTCTGTTGTACTTGATGAGATCTGTGATCCTGAGGAACTTCTTCAGATGGTAGATGGGATCTTTAGTAGGCAATCCCCCAAATAGTCTAGAGTTTTTGACCATAGAGACCAAAGCAGGCTAGATCTCAAAGTTATTGGCATCCACCGTAAAGTAATCTAGCAAAGTCATTCTTTCCCCCATGATGTTTTACTTTCTTGTTTGCCTCTGCAACCTGTGAAAAGTTCTTTCAACTTCCCTGTCAAAATGTAATTCAGGCACTTAGGAACGCGTTAGCATACAAGGAGAGAGATAAATAAAATGAAATGTTATATCCACTACTTGCTATCTATTTACAATGTTGCTATTGCAATTCTGATATCTGTGACGTTGTATTGTTATCTCACTATTGTTTCTTTGTATGTTTGTCTATGTTCTTCATTCGTGTGAAGACGACGATCCTGCTGATTATGGTGATGGACTCGAGGGTACACCCCTTTATAACGGAGGCATCGAGGATGCCGGTTCTGGTGGATCAGGAGATCATCTATCACGATGGGGCTGGCAGGTTGATCCCTCCACTTTTCTGATAGTTTATATTGGGCCGATTAGTCTACTGTTCAGGAGCGGGACTCCACCCTACGAGGACATCATAGGGCCTTATAGAGTTATAGAGTTTCTACCGTTCACCCGGATGTGGCATCCATTGAGACGTCACGAGAGGGACTACTTGTGGGCGATGCCAGCGACATCTCACATGTCCAGCAGGAGAGGGCTCATGTTGGAGGCCAACGGAGGAGGTCAGATCAGTAACTGTGGATCTACAGGCGACGTCGGGTGGTCGTGTCCAGCTCTTCTTCAGAGTAGAAGCAGTTGCAGGTTTACCAGCGTACTCATAGAAAGGGCCAGGGTAGTTCCAGGTACCCACACCGCTAATGGTGTGATACTGCCAGTGCGTCCTAGGGTGTGAGATGAGTGCCTTTTGATGTATTTTTAGGCGATGAGTGGGGATAGAGCTGGTGAGCTGTTGAGAGCTTTTCTTATCTTTTTGGCTGTATATGTTTTATATCTTTTCTTGTGATGTACAGAAGTTTGTATATGTACAATATATTAGCCCTACTGATGAGGCCACAACTGCATGTTTATGTCTATAGCTAACTTATCTGTGTTTTGCTCTGACGGCCTTTATACCTTTCTGTGCATGTGTTGTGTGATTCCGTTGTGTTCTTTTGCTACACTTCCTGAATAACGTGCTAACACCATAATACGGTTAAGATATAGTTAATATTTTAAGTTTGGGACTAATGGGATTACCCTACGTAAGTGAGGTCGTCTCATAAGGGGAGTCCTGGTTAAGAAGCTCACTTAACTTCAATATCACTTAAGCTGCAATATAACCTAACTTCACTCACGAGCCAGGGAAGTCCTGGCTAATAAGCTCACTTAAATATTCAATATGAAATAAAGAGAAGGAATACAAATTGTTATACTAATGAAGCAATGGATGAGTAGTTTGGAATATTCTCTCTATACCACACTCTATAGTGAGGCATCATAGCTTATATATGTTAAGTATGGTGTCTGTTAACCTAATGTGTTTTTTGAAATTGTCACTGAGTAATTCTCTTTGCAAGCTTCATTTAGCAAAATAACTTTGATAGGTGTTAGTCGAGAATTTTCCAAATTCTATTTCCGATGGAAAGACTACAATATTCTTGACAAAGATGATAAGCCGACCAAAATTCTGGTAGAATTAAAATCGGATTTAAACTTTGTTTATAGAAGTTTTGAATTGACAGACCAATTCGAGTTGATGACCAACTTAGATTGATCAGAAAAGAATAATTATTGACAAGAATATTGACGAAGAAAAGCAATAGTTGACGAGAATATCAGTGAAGAAAAGCCATCGAATGACAGTCAAGAGCAAGAGATAAACGCTAATTCCACACGGCTGACAATATTACTTTTATGACGTGTGAAAGTTAAAGCTATCGACGTATGAAAATTGGATCTGTTGAAGACATGAAGCGTTATTAGATAGTTATTTTTATAGAACATGTCAATTATATAGTTAATGGAACAAAAAAGAAACTGCCAATGAGACATGTCCTGTAGATAAGTAGTCAGTTATTTCATAGTTTGCCTATAACACTAGGATTTCTGATGTAATAAGGGTTGGAAACTTGATGAAAGATCCTACACATCTCGATGACACAGCTGATTGACGGATTAAGAAATCAAGTATTCCTTCCACCCTTTCTATTTCTATACAATTTCATACATTTCTTCATTTCAAAAGTGATTTACATTTCAATTCCTGCTCTTCAAATCTTTTACTTTTCTAGAAATTTATCTTCCTTGTTTCTTTACTTTTTCGCACATTTACTTTCATTGCATTTAAGTTTCTGCACTTTATCTTCATGCACTTTACATTTATGTCAAATTTATTATTCTACACATTTATTCTTAAAACATCTTTTTTCAACATATTTATTTTACGTGCATTTTACTTAAAGTTTGTTCATTTTGTTTGTACTCTTTGTCTTATTTCGACGATAGTCTTGACCATCATGACATGAACTTGACTATCTGTCAAATTTGACTTTATAGAGTACAACAGTTAAATTACATCTAACAATGAGATTACCGCATAACTTGAAAACTTACAATTCATTTACTCTTTTCTATTTTTTTTATCGTCGGATTTGGCCTTAACCAAAAACCATGTAAACACATTGGCACACCCAGTGGGACGAGTTTCGAGTAACTAGTTTAGTGTCACAAACTCAATCGATTGTATGCGTTTGAGAAGTGGAAGATTGGTACGTGTTCTTTCTTCTTCTAATTCACAAAGTTCAGAAATCATGAGTAATGCAAGAAATGTCAATTCACATGGCACAAATGCTAATGTTTCAAGTAACAAGGCAAGCGTGCCAGGTGCTGACGTTGATCCACCAAATGCTAATGTAGTTGCCTCCAATGCAGAAGCAGGACGAGCTAGTACGTCTGGCGGACGAAATTCATAGATCGGGGATAATTCTCATCTAGATGAAATTGTGTCAGGCGCACTTCCTGGTTCCCCGATTTTACAACAAGTTAATGCATCTAGCACGTCACAATCACCAAATAGCATAGCCTATTCTAGAGCCCGAAGGGCATCACATACATCGATGCAACCCTTATGAGGCATGCAGCATGGATTTACAACTAGTTCATCTGGATTGTAGTTGAGTTCTACCCTTGCAAGCCAACCATTGACTGGTGGACAGGGTTCAAGTCAAGCCACAGGGGTGGCAGGAACGAGTGTAACAACATTGACTCGTCAGGAACGTTTAAATTTGGGATCATTTGGTTTCCCAAATGTACCAAGATAGACACCACAAAATACTGTTACTTTGACACCGGCCACGTTGCCCAATTTTCGGGAACATATAGATCAAAGTAATCAGGAAATGGTGACAGTTTTCACCCGACAAGTGGGTGAAGTAATTTCACCTCTTGTAAAAGAAACTAATAACGCTTGTAATGCTTTACCCATCCAAATGGGTAGGCTAAATCAAGCCTTGGGAGTTCCGCCAGAAGGCAATCAGAATAACCGACAAGGTCAAAGAGCAGTGGCTCGGTAGCAAAATAATAACTTGGCCCAAGGCCAAGAAGTTAACGGTGAAGAAGCACCAGTACAAGGCCAAGTTCCAAGAAGGTTTCGCCATGTATGGGTTGTCGAACTAGAGGAAAATGCTGATGCAGAAATAAATGATATAGTAAATCCTGGTGCGATAGGGGCGTTACGACAAAATATAGTTGAGCATAACGTTAATCAACTCGTTGAGAAAACTCTTAATAGGTTTGGTTTTAACATTGGCTATTGTAACACCTCCCCGGTGCTACGTCTCAAACTCCATATGGAAAAACATAAACAAATAAAAGCGCTGGTTGCTTTCGGAAAATACTTTAAGCAAATAACTATGTTCGAAAATGTGGGTCTAAAAATTTCCTCACGATATAATAATTAAAACATAGGAAGGATGGAATAAACCACATAGCATACACCAATACTAAACATCCATAACAAAAATAAACATAGGGTTATTAATGCCGGAGCATAGAAGTTTTCTGGAAATAGATTTTAGACTAATAATAATAGAGATTCTGGTCTACTATCACAAGGTACAAATTTTAAAAATACTAGATCAACATAAATATTGCAGATAAGATACAACTGCTTCAAAAAGACAAGACTCTGTTGCTGGTCGGGCTAAAAGTAGCAACTGGGGAGAACACCAAAGTCAGCTCCGTTTTTCGGAGGATTTCGGAGAGATCCTCCTTCTCTTCATCTTCATAGGACTTCGTCATCAGAGTCCCCAAGTGACCGAGGGGATCTCTGGGTAGCATCTGTACACATATCCAAAAACACAATAAGGAGTAAAACATTTACATGGCAAAGCTAAGATACTCATTTCACAAGTTTATCGCGATAGCCATACAAGCGACAAATAAAACATACATCCACATACAAATACAGTTATATTATCATATATCCATGTCACATAATATCTCAAACATCATCATGAGTTATAATAATGCGTGAGACTCCAATATCATCTTTCTATTTCACGTTCTCCGGAGATTCCTAACTTCCCTTCGTCGAGTGATAGGCCGAGAATACTCCCATAACACAATTGTTCTCATGAGTCGGCCTCTCAATTTAGGTCCGAACTCCAATTGTTCAAGGGTATCACGTCTCAACCATATCATGAATAGTCCAATCTCTAATTGAGTTCATCCGTGTTTGGCAGCTGATTACCACTGCATGGGGTCGCGATGCCTCGGCCTCTCGTGGAGTTTTGAACACAAGATGCCCCTATAGACCTAGTGGTCTTAACTGGCTCATATTCTCAACCACAATGGATTGTTGCTCCATTTCGTAGCACGTCTGCCAATTCATGTATGTACACAGAAGGTTTCCTGTTTTCTTTTTCGTTCATTCTTTCTTGTCCAGGCACACGGCTCACGACTCATTTTAAAGGACATTTAGCCTGTTCATTCAAAACGCAAGACACGTAGTCCGAGTGCTCAACTCACAAAACACTAGCCCGACGTCTCGATCACTAGGTTTGCAGACTTCACAAAGTGAATGGGTAAACACCATTTTTCTTTCGGGTGTTATTTTCATATATAAAACTTGGAAAACAAAACTCAACCACATTGGCATGAACTAAAAGCATTTTCTCAAAAGAAGCTATTTTCAAGAAATCTCTTTTCTTTGTAAAGCTATTTTCTGAAGTTAAAACCTTGAATTCATTTTTCCAAAAGATTTTGATTTTCGAAGGTCTTTTCTAAAGGTTTCGTCATTTGAATACATTTTTCTAAATATTTGCATTTGAATGAACTTTCATTAGACATTACTTTTTCTTTTGAAAAAAATCTAACATTTTAATAAAGTTCTTTCCTTGATAAGACATAAATATTCTCAAGATTTTTCTTTGATCTCGGAACACATTTTAAAACTTTGATTAAGGCTTTTAAGCGTTTTAATCTTCATTATCAAGCTATAGCTGATGCTATGCTCTCAACCAATCCAGTCAAAAATCACAATCCAAGATATACATATATAAGCATCAAATATTAAACCAACATCATACATATATCTCATCCAAGGTAACAATGCCACAATTTATTTTCAAACATCCAATCACATATTCATCAATTAAATCAAGCATATACACGACACATAGTATATTCACAAGGTAAAAATCATCTTATGATTCCAAATAAAACAACAAACACATCCAACAAACAAGCTTATGGGACCATCAAACTCATTTTAAGTAATCTCCCTTTACCTCTTGAATATTTCAAGTTCGTTCTCAAAGGGTCTTCCGTTCCGAATCCGATTTCCTTCGCACAGCCTAGAACAATCAATCACAGTTAGATCCTTCACAACAAATCACAACCTAAAGTTAATAAAATCCAACAAACTCATCTAGTTCATGTGAACTATGGTTCGGCCTTCACTAGTTAATTAGGTTAAGGATGTTAAAATTTCACTAACTCTTGGATTAATGATCCTTAAGTATGATGAAAACATAATCAATAATCATTTGTCAAAGATTTGAATCAAACCCCATCCAACCAACTAGGTTAGGGTTCGGTCATCCATGGGGAAATTAGGGAGGAAATTTCTTTTGGGTTCATGCTTCTAGATGATCAATATATGCATCATGATGAGTTCATAGAAATTGGTTTCATGATCATAGGACTTTTCTATGATTTTCTACAGAATTTTTTAACATAGAGCTTTAGAATTGAAACATGATGTTCATAGCTTTGAATCAAGAAAATGAATGAAGAGAGGTTATTGATCAAGGAAAGTAAGGTTCACCTCTTGGATGATGAAAATTTGCAAGAAATCAAGCAAGTTCTTCACGATTTTTGAGCACGGTTGCTTGAGAAAAAGAGAGAAAGTGAAGGAGTTGATGAAGGGGGGAAGAAATGAGTGGAATGGCCATGTTGGGAGGGTTTTGGCATGAATCACAAGGGGACAAGGAGGTCCAAGTTTGTTCATTTTAGGGACAAAAGGGTAAATTCACTTAGGGATAAAATTGGTATTTAACAAAAAGGCTAAGGACATAAACGTCATTCAATCTCTAACTTAAAAAAAAAAAATATCTTAGATATTTTTCTAGAAGCAATGATGACAGGTGGTGAGTCATATGATGAGGATGTCTTTTCATAAATTCCTAGGGGCAAAATGGTCTTTGAGCCCTAAATATCTTAGATATTTTAGAATTCCATAAATATCCTAGATATTTTTTTAGGATTCTAATGGTGACTTGTGGGGAGTCATGGTGGTGACTCATCGCACTCAGGTGACCTCTGTCCCTTGTCCGATGTCCGGTTTTATCTCTGCACGTCCGTTCTCGACTCCGTCGATTTTCCAATTTAGGTTATTACGCTCGAATAAAGTACAATAACTTATTTTTTTTGAAAAATTTCAAAATGATCAATATTGTTGGAAATTATATGTGAAACCTAATCGTTTCGTTCACGAGTCAAAATTAGATTTTCTGATCAGTAAAATCTTGCTGTCAGTGAAAACGCAGACCAGGTTCCGTCTAAATTTTCAACCCAAAATTTAACTGTAACTCTCTACAATAATGTAGAGTAAAAATATGATATTGTTTTATTCAAAATCATTTTCTAAATCTCGGATAAAATATAAACTTATTTATATAAGTTACCGATATTAAAACAGTGAAAAATCGGGGTATTACACCTATGTCAATCAATCGTTCTTTGCATCTACTTTTCCCAATTAGGTCCCACAAGCAGAAATGCCTAGAGGAGTAAAAGTACCAAAATTGTCCAAATTCTCTGGAGAAAGTGGAGAATCGACCGTCAAACATATCGCCCATTACACAATTGAAATGGGCAATTTTGTAACATCCCAAAAATACTATATCTGTCTTTTAGTTGTTTGTGTGAATAACTTGACTGAGAACACAATCTGACTAATTATAATCATTAATAATAGTTGATAATTGGAAATCCATTTTGAATTTCAATTATGAGCTTAACAATCATAAAATATTGTTTTGAGACTGTTATGCCGTTTTGAGTCGGGATCGATAAAAATATTATTATTTTAACCGGGACCGATTTATCTTGGGATGCATGCAGGTTCAAGGAAGTAATCTGGCTCGGAGTAGGGAGAAGTTGATCTGGCCCGAAGTCGGGAGAAGTTATTCTGGCCTAGAGTCAGGAGTAATTCATGACTGCTTTGCACGTTTCACGAGACATTGTCAACCATCCATCACCTTTTCATTCCTTTAACCTATGTATTAAACTCCTATGACTCTTGGTTAATAACCTATCATCCTTACCTTTTATGGAAAAGCATCTTAACCATTTTGGTTAATCCTGGCTACTTTTAATATGAGATCAACAAGTAGCATTTCTTTAAATTCAAGCCCTTGAATTTCTTACACCCAATTAATATCATTTTGAATTAGTTTTCCTAGCTAAATTAGCTAGCAATTTTGTGCATATGGTGTATTAACAACACCAAAACACTTCATTCCATCATAATTTCATGAATCAAAGCCTTTCTTCTTCAAGAACACTCAAAACTCTCTGTTCTCTCTCGTCCTCATTCTTCATGGTTTTGGCTTGAAAATTATTCAACCAAAATTGTTTTTCAACTTCTAAATCTTGATTCCAACTCTTTTCCATATTACAAACATCTTTCATGAAGGAACTTTAATCATCCAAGGCCTTTTTCTTTATGTTCTTCATGAATCACTCAAGAACATTCAAACTTTTATCTCTTCTCTCTCCTCTCTCTTAAGGCCACGGTTTTGGCCCAAGAATTTCAACCAAGATTTGTTCTTCCATTTATAATTACATACCATTGATCACCAATCATCTTCTAAACACTTTCTATTTCACAAAGTTTTTCATTTGGAAGACTTTTGTTCTTCATCTTCAAGGAAGCTCAAAAACACTCCATCTTGTTCATCATATCCTTTCTTGCAAGTTTCTCCAAGTTCATCACTTTCTTCATGAAACCAACTTCAAGACCACATACTAAGAGGATCTAAAAGAGGAATGGGGGAATTAACCTCATCACACCACATTGGTGGTGGTGAAGATGGTTTATGGGTTTGGTTTGGGGAAAACCCTAAATCAAGGGTTTCCTACTTTGTTTATTATGTTCTCTATGAGGACAATGTTGTAATAATTATTTATTTCTTGATTTGTTTTCATTGATGTGTTTGAATGGTTGAAAACAATTTTTATGTGATGGAAAACCCTAACCTAGAGTTCCTTCATCTTTTGTTGAAAAGAGTTTGTGAAAATGTGATTTTCGGATCTGACATTGTGTGAGTCATTTCGGTTTTTCTCTCAACCTAGATCTTGGATTTCAAAACTTATTTTTGATCCTAAAACTAGACATCGTGGGCTTCATTTTGAGCACAAATTTCATGTGATTTCATAAAGATTTGACCCTTGAAAACGTGTTTCAATCTAAGCATAAAATTTTGTCTCGGATTCTGACTATTGTGACTCATTTCTTGAAACTGTACTAAATCAGCTATGTTTTGTGAAAAATAATTTTATATCCAAAACCTATACATCCTAAGCTTTCATATGAGCCCTAATTTTCTCAAATCCAAGTTCATTTGGTCAATCAAATGTTTGTCACAATTTGATGCTTGATATGCTGAAATTTCTTACACGGGTTTTGGTGTTGATATTTGGAATTGTATGTTATGATGTTGGTGTGACTATTTGTGTTTGAGTGTTAGTGTTCAAAATCATTTTGGCATGGTGAAAAACTATTCTTAGGTTCAAGACCTAAGGATAGGATTTTTGAATGATGAACTTGTTCATGCATTTACTACTTGATAGAATGACTATATGTTGAGATGTTTTTCATGATGCTAGCATGTTGTTGGGTGGCTTGTATTTTGTTGGAAAACAACATGTGAGGATCGGCCTTGTTTAGATAGAAAGGGGAAGCCAAAGCTTCTATGTTCAAGTAATGGTGTAATGGACTTAAATGATTCCAAGAAGGCAAAAAAAATTAAAAAGACCTATCTTTCTTACATAGAGGCATTCGACCATACCATAGTAATTAGGGCTAGGAACCTAAAATGTTGATGCTAAGAGGTTTAATGTGTTTATACTAAAGTATAAAGGGAATAGAAATTAAAAAGGTTTTCCAAAGAATTCAAGTTTTGGTTCCAAAGAACCAAGTGTTGTAAATTAAGTATTTTGAGCTCGTGTGAAAAGTATTTAAGGATATGAGGGTTTGATGTTGACCAACCACTTATTTTTTCATGTTGTTTCAAGGAAAATATTTTCAAGAACAAAAAGTTTTCTAAATGATTCATGTGGTTTCCAAACATTTTGGTTAGTAAACCTACTTTCAAGAGAAATGAGAATCCTTGTAAGTATTTTCTTTAAAACAATGAGTCCTTACACTACTATGATTAATTTTGGAATTTTACCAAATAAAAGAGTTATAGTTTTCATTTGAAAATGAAAAGGTGATTTAAAGAAAAATATTTTTTCCCTTTTTACACTAAGTAAAGGAAATAAGTATTATTCTAAAGGAAGTTTTACATTAGTTTGGCAAAAGATGAGGTACTATGTATCTTGGGGCTTTAAATACCTTACAAGTATATGTATAGAGTTTCAAAACTAAGTTTGATAAAAGGGGATTTCATGAACCAATTTACCACTAAGGAAAGTATTTTGAAGATCTTACTATAGTAGCGTAATTATGTATTATCTTCAAAAAGAAAATTCAATGAGTTCCATAATGTACTCACAAAGATTTAGTAAAAGACATGCACTAATGTCTAGTGGTCATGACAAAATCATGTTCCACACCCTTGATGATTTAGGTCATCTAAGGAATCCATAATGTTTAAATCACTAAGAGTTACTTATAGCAAATAAGTAATATTCCTTTGATAGACAAGTGAGAAGATTGATGAAGGGGATCCTTGTGGACCCTGTCCTCCATAAATCATAAGACATGAACATCGTGTTACGAACGACGAGGTGGTACGCGATTGCAAGGAACGAAACCAAGAATGGCCGACTGATGGCAAGTCGTGTGAAAGTGGGTCTCGTAAGGGTATCCTGTGGTTTATCAAGAGATAAACGTGGTACTACAGTGATGAGATAGTACGTAGCTGTATTATGACATTTCTTGACATGCATGTGCATCTGTGCATGAGTTGGGCGGTATGCTTAGGAGTTGAGATTACACTTTGGTGCAGGTGCGATTGTCTGAGGTGTCGATCATGAGCATCTTGGGGACGTCGGGGGATGGGGAAGACACATGTGGCCAGAGATTAGCTCCTCTGTGTCGTGGATATCCATCGAAAAACACTGACGTCCTAACTGAAACACCGGGAAAATCATGATTTAGGTAAAGAACGTCTAGCGTGAGCCGTTATAGCAATTGCGATCTTGATGTGACACTGTGGGGCGTTATTGTGGGGCTTCGATAACGCAGACAATGTTCTCCCAATCACTCACTCTTGTTTTGTTTAGCTCCATGGAGTAGGGGTCAGAGTCTTACCCTTGTGGCATATGGCATTAAGTCATGTACATCGCATTGCATTGCATGATTGTTGATGGATACATTTTTTATGTTATACATTTCCTATCCTGTGTTGATGATGTCTTATGCTGTTGATTGATTTATATGAGATATGGAGATGTATGATATGCACGATTAGTATATCGTTATCTTGTGTGTTGAACCGTTTTTACTTTTGCCATGTGTTGTGTTGATGAATGGGAATCTCACCTCATTACTTTGTATTGCATCGTTGTGTGCTTCTCTGGTGGTCTCCCAAGAAGGTCGTGATACCGAGATTCCACCCGGTGCTTCGGATGCATCTCTCTGTTGAGCCTCCCAGTAGTCACAGCGTTTGGACAACTAGTCATGATGGGCTTCTAGTGACGTACGTGTGAAGAGCCGCACTCACCATCTGCAAGGAGCGCAGGGAAGGGTTCTTAACCGCTTCACCGCTTGTTCTCATGTCGTCTATTGTCAGGGTTGTAGTCGTAAGTGAAATACTGGTGGACTTCTCCACCGATGCATTCAGTGCCTTCTCCCTCTGTTAGGGTTAGGCTGCTTGTTAGTAAAGTTGCTTCTAAGTCAACTCCTGCTATGCCTTCCATAGGAATGCCAGCAGTAGTCCCGACTAGGATTCCTGTTAGGTGTAGCTTGTTGGGTCCTAGTTGGAGGGCGATGAGTGAAGAGACTAGAAGTGAGGTGATCTATCCACATCTTCCTAATTCCTTCTCTTGTTTCTCCGAAAAGGAGGAGTCAGAGGAAGTATTCAGCGGTTTATCCGAGGTATATCTTCTTGTGTAGTCTGTTGTCGGCCAGTGTAGGATGTCAAAGCATCTGTACCTTTCTTTTATCTTTTGTGGAGCTACATCTCCATGTATCTTGTGTTTAGGAGCTGCGTCACCAATCCTTTATGTTGAGTCTGTATCTTTCTACTTTGTCTCTGTAGTCGGGTTGGGTACTTATGTAAACCTTTATGAACTTATGGAATTATATTATGAAATGTTTTACTTACCTTACATGCATAATCGGTTACAAATTTTTACAGTTATGTGTTGTGAAAAGGAAAATTTACCCCCATCTTTCTTAAATGTTTTTAATTAACCTGTTTTTGGGCCTTATAGCTTTTATAAAATGTTCGTAAATGTGATGCCCCGGAAAGGGTGTTACAAATTTGGCATTAGAAGAGGGTCTAAAGATGAGGTTTTTTTCCAAGTTCTCTAACTTCTTGGTTTTCAACCTTGAGGCCAAATTCAATATACTCATGGATTCAATTGGAAACGAGTTTCCATGAACAATTCTTTAGAGGAGAACTCAAAGTTGGATTGATAGATTTTTTTAGCATAAGGCGGATGTTCAATGAATCTGTTGATGATTACTTGGCCAGGTTTAGAAAAATGAGGAGTAGATGCTTTACTCCCATACCTGAGACTGAAATTGTTAAGATTGCAGCAGGTAGGTTGGATTACCATATAAGAAAGAAGTTAGTAAATCAACAATTAGTTGATTTGGCTCAATTAGGAGAAAGAGTTCGACATATAGAGCAGTTGAAAGCAGAAAAGGCTTTTAAATAGAGGAAATTCCTTATGAGAGAAAAAGTCAATTTTGTCGGATTGGATGAATCTGATGAAGACGAGAATGAATTCCAGGATTATGAAGTAAATTTTGTTGAATTAAGGAATGGTCCTCCTTATGCTTGCCAAGCCTTAAGACCAGTGCGAGCTAAAGAGAGGATACCTTATATTAATAAGAAAGTGTATACATTCGATGTGTCAAAAGCCGATCAAATATTTGATATTTTACTGAAAGATAAATAATTGAAATTGTCAGATGACCATAGGGTTTTGAAATCTCATGAAATCAAAGACCGAAATTATTGTAAATATCACAACCATTTCAGTCATGTCACTAATGAATGTATGCATTCAGGGACATTATTTAGAAAGGTTTGACAGATGGAAGATTGAAGTTTGCGGAAAAAAACCCGGATATGAAGGTTGACACCGAACCGTTTGGAAATGAAGTTACTAATGTTGACAACCAAGTTCCTTTGAACATTGGCACGGTGAACATCAAAGCTAGTCAACAAATGGAGATGGGTATGTTTGACCCATTTGATATTTATCAGGAACCTGGAGAGTCATTAGAGGTTTTCCTGGTCAGAAAGAAGTCTGGGAGAATGCTGAAAATTTGCCCTAGATGTGAGGAGTTTTTCGACGATTTGGCCGCTCAAAAGGCCAAGGAAAGGAAAATCCCATCTTATCATCCATTGGCGAAGATTGGACCTCACCACTCTGAGAGGCAAAATCGACCATTCCCATCGAGGAGTTCGACGGGATCAAATAATCCTGCAGGGAGGATAGGCTCGTTTGCCAATAGACAGAAAATTTTTCGACGTCCTCCTCAATACTCCCCAAAGTTAAAACAAGGATACAATCCTAAGACGAGGACATGTGGTTGGTTAAGTGAGTCGACAAGAGAGTCGGTGGGCAGTCGCAAAACTCTAGGGAGATACAATATGAAACCTATTAAGACAAGAGTGCCATTATCGAATATGGCAGCCAATAAATGGGTGAGAAATTCTGCAATGGCCAATTATCCACAATTGAGAAATCAGGAGTTGGCCAAGAAGAATAATGTTGCCAAAATTCCTCCTTTTTGGAATGAGGATTATCGACAAGGGAGGCTAGTGCAGCAAGACGGGTTACCAGGACTGGCTTTGGCAGGCTCATCTAGCCAGCCAGTTATGTCAAAAAGTAAGAAAAGGCGTTTGCAATGACTTAGGAAACTTCAGAAAAGGAAAGAAACTTCATCTGAAGGGATTACAATCAAGGAGTCGCCGTCAAATGACAAAAGCTATTTGGTAGCTATTAACGGTAGGTTGTCCAGCATCCAGATCGATAGGAAAATGACAAGTGTTGTGACTAAACAACCACCCGTTCTAAAAGAGGATAATTTCTCCTGGTCGGCTGCAAATATCAAAGGTGCCATTGATGAATCTTTCCATAAAGACAATGACATGAAGGATTTAGAGATAAGGTCATCTCCATCAAAGTCAACCAGAAAATGGCCAATCGGTTTGGTTACAACTGGAAAGAAGGCAATTCAGAAAATGGATATGTCGGAATCAGAGGAAGGTGATCAGTTGGTCGAGATCAAGCCTGATTGTCATTTTAGCAAAGATTTGTATTTGGAGGAAGTGATTGAAGCCTTGAGAGATCCAGAAGATCCAATAGGTCTAATTGACAAAGAACCTTTTGGCTTGAATGAAGGTGAGAATGTTGATTTCGACGACATAATAATGTCTTGGACCGAAGAAGGAACAGAGTCTGTGGAGAACAATGAGTTAAAGGAGTATATCAAGATGGAAGGAGGTTTTCTTGATGAACACTCGGTTGATGCTCAAGATTTGGTTCCCATGAATGTGGCATGGGTCACGGTCATTCCTGCAGATTTCCAAGGCCAACATGAATTCGAATACGCAGACGAGGAAGTGGATCATGAAGATCCGATGGTAAGTTGGATGTATGTTCAAGAAAATTTGATCACTGTTTTTGATGACGTGGCACAGTTAGATAGGCCAACGCAATAGCAGAAACCCCATTTGACCACTACATGTCAAAGCAATTATAGATGGCAAACCAACGAACAAAGTGTTAATAAACGGAGGAGTAGCAATCAATCTCATGCCTAGAGCAATGTTTAAAAAGCTAGGCAAGAATGACTCTGATCTGATTCCAACCAACATGATGGTTACAGATTTCAGTGGGAAAACTTCTCCGTCAGATAGAGTGGTCATGTTCAATGTACAAGTAGGCTCTGTTGAGAGAGTGACATTGTTTGTAGTTATACCTGGTAAATCCAGCTATAAGTTGTTGTTGGCGCGAGACTGGATTTGTAACATCCCAATTTTCACAATGATAAAATATATGGATCTTATCTGAGTCACAGTGGCAATGTTGTAAATATCATGATATTTTAGAGGAGTAATCATGACTACTTTAGAAAACTAATCATGATATGGATGACTCATGGTGGTGAGTCATGGTGGCGTAATTATGATAGTGATGAGTCATCGTGATGACTCATCCACTGACTCATCACATTCAGGAACCACGCTTCTCTTCCGGAGTTTGATTTTATCCCTATGTATCCACTTTTTGGATACTGCATAGATATTGTTTTACTCTACATTACTAATAGAGAATTATGGTTAAGGTTTGGGATGAAGACTCAGACGAAACCCGGTCTGCGTACGAGATTACAGGAACCGGAATGGATAAGCATCACGTCGCTTTCATGCCACCTCCACATGACACCTCACCACCTTATCCACTAAGTAATCATTACATGGGTGACTCACCTAGGTGACTCACCATAGTAATGATGATGGTGTAAAAAATGACAATTTTGCCCCTAAAGGAAATGACAATTTTGCCCTTAAGTAACTTTTATATAATCCTTACCCTTCCATCATATATTTTACACGCCATTCATATATATATATATATATATATATATATATATATATATATATATATGTTCCATCTCATATTCCTTTCTCCTTCACTTTAATCTTTAAGTTCAAGTGTTGAAGTTTCTAGTAGAACTTTTGATACAATTCCAATTTTGTTCCTAGGTGAAGTTACCTTTCTACCCTTATGTGATAATTATCATATCCTTATCCTTTCTTTTTATATGGGCCACGAAATTTCCTCCTTCATTCTCCTTCTCACATTTCATTCTTAACCTTTAAGTATTCAAGTTAATTTTGATAGAATTCCAAATTTATTCTTAAGGAAAATTATCCTTTCTAACCTTAAGCCTATCTTATCCTTATCCTTTTTCTCCTATATATATATATATATATATATGTATCTCACGCCCCTCTCTTCCATTTCTTTCTCTCATTTTCGTGTTCCTCCTTTCCCCTTTCATTCTCCACTTCAAGTCTTCACAACACCTTCAAGCTTCTACCTTCATTTTCTCTCCATTCTTCATGGATTCTCCAAGAGTTTTGTGAAGTAAAATTTCTTAGAATCATCTTCTCTATCATCTAAGAGGTATAAATCTCTTCTTTGATCTCTAAATCTCCATTTCTACCCATTGAAATTCTATGTGTTCATAGTTGTTCTTCAACTTCTAAAATTCATGAAAAATTGTAGAAAAATCATTTTAATGTCAAACCAATTTTCTTGATCTAGATTAAATGTCTTCTATCATTAATCTAAGAGTTTGTAATCATAGAATCTCTCTATCCCATTTGGGGTGAGATGGCCGAAACCCTAGGTTAGTGAATCCATGAAGTTTTGTTCAATGTTTTGCTTAAAGAAGTGTTGAATTGAGTTCTATTACACTTAGATGTCCTTGAATTCAATTTATCATGATCAAAAACCTTTCTTACCCTAATTTTCTAAGTCATGGCCGAAACCCTACTTGGCCATATCAAAGGATTTGTTTCAAATTCTTGAATTCCATGACTTACAGGAGTGTTATCTATGCTTAAGGATCATAGATCCAAGAGTTTGTACAATTTTAATACATCTAGCATTTTTCCTACTTAGGGGGCGAACCCTAGTTCCTATGAACTAGGTGAGCTTTGTTTGATGGTTCTAAATTTGATTGTGTTTGTTGTGAAGGATATATCGTGTTCGATCATTCTAAAGCGTGCACGGGCACCGGTGGAGGAACGGGGCTGTGGCCGTGAGCAAGTGATCATGGGTTCGTGAGAGTTGCTACATTACTCTAAGGTGGGGAGAAAGAATCTCACATCCATCGGGAAGGCAAGAGTAGAATAATGTATATTGACATGTGTAGGGGAGCCCTAAAGTACCCTACTAGAGGTTGAGCCCTGACAAAGTACCTGGACCTTAGGTGTAGGTATCTTTGGGCTATCACCACTAAGAATACACACTAGGCTAGATGACTATGATTGGATGGATGATTGACATGTTTGGTGTGGTTGTGAATATGTGCTCTATGTGATATATGTGCTTATAAGCTTATATGTGTTTTATGTGGATTTTGTGTTTATGAGCTTAGAATGATATGCTTGATAATATGAATTGTATGATGTTATATGTTTGCGTTGGTATATTGAGATACTGAATATCATGTATGCATGTTTTATGATTGATGATGCTAATGCGGATAGTGAATCAAAGTGCCACAATGCATATGTGAGGAAAAGTGATGGATATTGATAAAGTGATGGACACAATGGTATCATGAATAAAGTGATTTGAGGATTGAGATGAATATTGAGATATTGGTGGCACAAATGATGGTTTACATGCATAGCATACTCATGTGCCAAGTGGCGAGCCATGTGGTATGGGACACAGGAGGTTAGTGTACCTGAGTGCGGGTACGAAAGAGGGAAGGGACGATCTTGGTGATCTTGGGGATGTAATCGGGTTTGGGACTTATCACAAGAGACGGATAGGGTTGCTCCTATCGTGTCGTGTTGCCTGCTGGAACCTGGTTATCCTGACTGGACCCTCAATCTTCCACGTCGCAGGTGGACTTTCTGAGGCGGCTAAGATACCTCTCCCCAGAGTTGGAGCGGGATGCACTCTTATTGGTCACGGTGAGTGGAAAGATTCCCTGGACAACTAACTATGATTCTCTGAGATTGAGAATGAGATTTGAGATATCGGCCGACATGCATGTAGGAATGAGATACATATAGTATAAGTGTTGATTATGAGTGATATGATTGGGAGACGATTGTGTATATGTTTCTGTGATGTTCATGATATGATTGGGAGACGATTATGTATATGTTACTGTGATGTTCATATATATGATGTTGATATATGTTATTCTATGGTTTCTTTCCCATATATGATGTTTGTGTTGGATCCTTATCTCCCTATATTTTTCTATGTATGTTTTCTCTTATGGCTCGTGGAGAAGACACTGCAGCTGAGGATTCTATTTCTAAAGAGGATGGCATCCCTTCTGAACATGATGCAGACGAAAGATCCGTTGATGTTAGCAGTGAAGGATTCGGAATAGAAGATAGTTTATATTAGTGTCTGGCCAGTATAATATGTATGGGAGTTTTGAGTATTTATATTTTGATGTACTTTATGAGAGGATCGTAGTGGTTTTTAGTGGGATTGGTTATGTATCGTTCTTATTGTAAGTTAAAGGTCGTTATTTTAAAGAAGCGCACTCTGATATATGTAAGTAAGGATGATGGTACGTATACATATGTAATATGTTATTAGCAATGGATTGCCTATATTATTTTTACGGATCTTAAGTTTTAAATTTTCACATGTTTTAGTATTACACAGTTAGGTTACAATGGGATTATCTTACGTAAGTGGGGTTGTCTCAGGATTCATGCTGTCGATGCTATCCCTTCCACTGTCCATCAGAAAGTGATTTTGTGGAACGCAGATGATCAAGTGGAGATGGTCGAAACTGATGACAGCGCCTGCTACTTGCAACAACTTCATGTCGATTTCAAAATATATGCTCCTAACATCAAACCAGTCACAGCAGTTGATGGGGTGATCGACAGAGATGCACTAGAGGCTTGTCTTTAAGATTAGTTTGGAATAAAGTTATTAGAAATGACCGACGAGAATTGGCCTCAAGAGAATGATGGTTAGTAAAATCCTATCAGGGAAGATGTCGGCCTACCAAGCCGACAAAGAAATACACACTGTAGATGGTGTGTTAGCTGTTTGCATTATAGACGATGGTCCCTTAGGATTTGAAAAAGGGACGGATGAGAAAGATAGGAGAGGATCCTTTGGAAGAGATAAACTTAGGGACTAATATGGATAAGAGAGTCATCTTTATAAGTTCATTTATGCCAGAGGAGTATAAAAAGGAACTGGTTAGTTTGCTCCAGGAATACAACGATTGTTTTGCCTAGGATTATGGTGAGATGCCTGGTTTGAGTAGAGATTTGGTCGAACATAGACTGCCATTGAAGGAAGGAAGCAAACCTGTTAAACAAGTTAATAGAAGGTTTTCACCTGACGTGGTACTGAAGATCAAAGAGGAGGTAGAAAGATTTCTCAAAGCTAAGTTCATTAGAACCACCAGGTATGTTGAATGGATTTCCAATGTAGTTCCTGTTGTTAAAAAGAATGGCAAACTACGAGTGTGAGTTGATTTTAGAAATTTAAATTCTGCCACACCTAAAGATGAATATCCTATGCCCATAGCTGATATGTTAGAAGATGCTGCGTCTGGGCATGAAATTTTAAGTTGTATGGATGGTCATGCAGGTTATAATCAGATATTTATAGCTGAAGAGGATGTGTCGAAAACATCTTTCAGATGTTCAGGTGCTATAGGGATATGAATGGCTGGTCATGCCTTTCGGATTGAAGAATGCAGGGGCTACTTACCATAGAGAAATGAATACCATATTCCATGATGTCATTGGAAAATTTATGGAGGTTTACATTGATTATGTCATCATGAAGTCAAAATCAAAAGAAGAGCATCTGGGACATTTAAGGCAGGCATTTGAAAGAATGCGAAAGCATAGCCTAAAAATGAATCTAGAAAAATGTAGTTTTGGAGTGTCAGCCGTTAAATTCTTAGGCTTTCTCGTTCACAAAAAAGGAATAAAAGTGGACAAGAATAAGACTAAGGCTATTTTGGAAGCTGCCGTACCAACAAATAAGAAGGAAGTACAATCTTTTTTAGGAAAGATAAATTTCTTGAGAAGATTTATATCCTATTTGTCAGGTAGGACTAGGGTGTTTGCCCCGCTAGTTAAGTTGAAGTCTGAATGAAACTTTGTATGGGAGTTATGCCATCAAGAAGCTTTTGACCAGATCAAGCAATAATTGACGAATCCACCGGCCATGATGCTGCCAGTGCCTCGTCGACCATTAAAGTTATATATATCAACATCAGAGGAAACTGTTGGCTGTTTGCTGGCTCAAGATGACGATAGAAACGTCGAAAGAGATGTCTACTACCTTAGTCGGGTTTTAAATGATGCTGAAAAAAGATATAGTGTAATAGAGAAATTGTGTTTAGCTTTATATTTCTCATGTACTAAACTCAAGTATTATATGATGCCTTGTAATGTTTTGGTTTTCTCAAAAACCAACGTAATAAAGTATATGTTGTCTAAACTCGTTCATAATGGTCGTATTGGCAAGTGGACTATAGCTTTATCTGAATTTTCTTTGCAATATGTCCTAGCAAAGGTTGTTAAAGGACAGGCAATTGTCGATTTTTTAGTCGAGCATCCTTGTTTAGATGTAGAAAATGTAAATTTTGTCGGATTAAAATTCTAGCGTCTTTATTTTGACGGGTCAAAGCATCAAGGGGGAATGGGCGTAGGAGAGTTGATTATAACACCTCAAGGTACTCCGACTAAATTTATGTTTGAACTTAAGTATTCTTTTTCTAATAACGAGGCTAAATATGAAGCTTTGATTGTCGGATTAGAAATACTTATACATTTGAAAGTGCAAAATGTACATATTTTCGGGGATTCACAATTGGTTATTAAACAACTCACCAAAAAATAAAAGTGCGTAAGTGCTAATCTAACCAAATATTGTATAGTAGTGAGCAAGTTGATAAAGAAATTCGATGATGTTATCGTCGAACATATTTCCAGAGATTTAAATCAAGAGGCCAATGAGTTAGCTCAAATTGCTTCTGGTTATATAGTATCCCAGAAAGTTCTGCCAAACTTGATAGAAATCAGGGAACTTTTATATCCTCTGAAGGAGATAGATATTCTATTAAATGATGTTTTGCCGTTAAACGACTGGAGGATACCAATAATTGAATACTTGAAAAATCCACGTCATGATGTGGATAAAAAACTTCAATATAAAGCCTCAAAATTTGTAATACAACGGGGGCTTTTACATAGAAGATCCATCGACGAAAATTTAGATTTATACCTGAATGAAGAAGAGGCATATCTGGCTTTGTCAGGAGCTCACGAAGGAATTTGTGGAGCTCACCAAGAAGGAGATAAAATGAAATAGATTCTTCGACGATATAAGTATTATTGGCCCACATTGGTAAAAGATTGCATATTATTTGCTAGATCTTGTGAGGAATGTCAGAAACATAGACATATACAAAACGTCCCTGCTAGTGAATTACATTCTATAGTAAAACCTTGGCCGTTTAGAGGGTGGGCTTTAGATTTGATAGGTCAGATACATCCCACATCGTCGAAAGGGCATAAATATATTTTAGTAGGGGTTGATTATTTTACGAAATGGGTCAAAGATATTCCTTTGAGAAATGTAACCCAAAATGATGTTATGGATTTCGTCGAAAATCATATAGTTTATCGGTTTGGAATACCACAAACTTTGACAACGATCAAGGTACAGTTTTTACTGGAATTAAAGTTGTGGAATATGCTAATTCAAGACGAATGAAGTTACTTACAACAACCCCATATTATGCACAGGCCAACGGTCAAGTAGAAGCTATGAATAAAATAATCATAGGTTTGATTAAGAAGCATATTGGACGACAGCCTAAGAATTGGCATAATACTCTTGATCAAGTTCTACGGGCATGTCTCCATACAAATTAGTATATGTTCATGATGCGGTGTTGCCTGCCGAGATCAATCTTCAGTCTTTTCACATTCAAAGACAAGATGAGTTACCAATTGAAGATTATTGGAATTCTATGTATGGCGAATTGAATGAATTGAACGACGAAAGATTAATTGCTTTGGAAAATTTGATTCGACAAAAAGAACGAATTGCCAAATTCTATGACAGTCAAGTTAAATGCAAGTTGTTTAAGGTTGATGATTTGGTTTGGAAAGTTATCTTGCCCATGGATAAAGGATGCCGAGAATTCGGTAAATGGTTTCCTAAGTGGGAAAGACGAATTATAATTTTGCAAGTTTTTTTTTTTTTTTTTTTGGAAATGCTTATGTGTAACACCCTGCTTTTTCACTTCTATGTATATACGTGTTAATACTTGCTTATAGATGTCTGCATATATTGTTTTTGCTTGTTTTGGTGCATAAGCTTATAGTTGTAATAGTTCAGCCTTTAGAATAATCAATTCATCCGAGTCTAAATAACCCGTTTCACAGTTTTGGCCATATCTTGAGTTCTAGACATCCGATCGAGATGATCTAGGATGTTTGGAAAGCTTAGAGGATTACCTACAAGTCTTATTCAGGTTTCGATGCCAAAAATCGATTGGGAAATCGATTTGGGAAATCGATTTCCAGGTGAAGAAATCGATTTCCAGAAAGTGGAAATCGATTGTTTGAAGGGCAAAATCGATTTCTTTGATAAGAAAATCGATTTGGCCAATCGATTTCCATGGATGTTGAAATAGATTTCCATGCGTATCAGAGCTTGTATACGCGTTTGGGTTACTGGGCTATGCTGTGTACGACCCATTCGTCCTAAAACGTCCCTAACAGCTATATATACATAGCGTATGACCTAAACCTAGTATCCACACCCTATTGTACACACTTTTTGCCTCTTCTCATCCCTAAGCGCTCTAATTGATCTCTTGCTCTAGAAAACCCAAAAGACGAATCCTGCTTTGGTGTTCTTCGTCAAGAACATGCCGTTGTTTAGCTAATCCATTCCTGTTGCTAGAGTTAATCTCCTAAGTTAGAAACCAAGGTGAGTTTCTAATCCTAGTTTTGTTTTCCCTTTTAATCCTTAACTTAAGGATCGACTCTGCTATCTAGTGTTGCGATCGTGATCAAGCGCTGAACCCGTAAGAAGGAACCGTAGCAGAACTTGGCTCTGTTCTCTTTCCCTTAGGCTGTGAATCGTCATACCAGGTATGGGGGCAGAAAATTGGTCATGAGTATGTGGGTTTTGGGATAGGTTAAGATGAAGGGGTTAACCCATGACGCCTATATGTTTGTCTATATGCATTGTAAGTGCCTATGAATGTTGTTATGTTGTTTTCTTACTATACGAGTATTGATCGATGAATAATCTGATGTCATAACATGTTTATAAATATGAGTACATGATTATTATGAATGTTGATGAATTGATGATGATGAATATGTTGTTTATGCCATGGTATGGTGTTTTGTTAATCCTATACTATTAGAATATAGTTATAGGGAGAAAATAAATAGGCAATGCTAGATTGTTGACCAAGAATTAGTTTGAGAACCCTTAGGTAATGATTTATGAGTGTTGGACAAATCAAATTGGAGATAAATACTTTGGCTCGAATGATATGATAATTAGAGAACGTGGACTGGTATGATAGCGGACGAAACCGTTGCTGTATGATCTAACACCCAGAAATCGACTTTCAGCACATGGAAATCGATTTGAATCGCCTATGAATCGATTTCCACACTGTGGAAATCGATTTGGCCTTGTAGAAATCGATTTCTAGAATCGATTTTCCCCTTGTTCAAAATCGATTGGGGAAATCGATTTGAACATGTTGAAATCGATTTCCAGAGATTGGAAATCGATTCTCACGTGCCCAGGAGCAATTTTGACCCCTTATGCTTGATGGATAGTGTTATGTAGGCTTGTTATAATCTTAATAAAAATATGAATTGTGGTTTAGGTATTAAGATTAAGTTATAATCTTAATAAATATATATCTTGAGGCATAAATATTAAGGTTAAGTTATAATCTTAATAAAATATGAGTTGAGGTTTAGATAATAAGATTAAGAATAATACTTAATAAAGATAACGTTAAGTTAAGACTTAACAAAGAGAACAATTAGTAAGACGAGGATGTTATTGGTAACGACGCACTGTTACCGATGTTGTTGGTTAAATCATTCTTGATGCTTATTGGTCAAGTTTGATGTTGATAAATCATCTTTGATGCTTGTTGGTCAAAGTTGATAGCCATGTAATGGTATGATGGTGGATGGTTGGACATGTGTTTGCATGTTGTTGAGCATAACATGCATCATACGTTGACGTTGATATGTTGGGTGGAAAGCAAACGATGAATCGCGATAGTGGAGGCCACAATGGGTGTTATCCCGGCCTTACGGGTACATTGGGTAGGGAAATTCCAGGTGACATGGGCTAGCTACCTATTGTCGGAGTGACCTAAAGGATAAGCTTGAGTACCCTAACTAGCCACTATACGTTATCAGGATTAGTGAGAGTGTTCGGGGATGGCCCATGGTCTGGCATATCATCCACGTTGATAACCGGACATGTACTCCTAATCGTCTTTCCAGAGTTATAGTTGTTGGCCACATGCATACGGAGTAGTGATGTTGCATTCGCATTGACATGCATCTTTGATATATTATACTTGTGTTGATTGATGTATGTTGTATGTCATCTTAATTTCTATTTCATTCCGTTTGCATATATTTATGATCGTATTTCTCACCCCCATCTTTTGTTGTTCTTGTGCATATGATGTTGCATGTGTAGAGGAGGGTGAGCATGCTGACAAGGAGTGATCCCGTGGAGATTTCTCTTAGTAGCAGATAGGATTTACGTTCAGTTGTTTAGTTTTATTCCGATGTATTATCGGTACATGTATACCAACTCTGATTATGTGACATCGGGTTTCGGGTTATGTTTATGCTAACGTTTTTCCGCAGTTGTTTTATGTTTAAAATGTTTTCGGATCATGTGGTACTTGCTACCTTTTATGTTGAAATTTTATTTAACTTGCATGCTTTATTTTATTTTATCGTATGCGGGGTAGCGGGTGTCACATTATGCACTTGTTGAAGTTAATTCATGGTTAAGGATTAAGTCTATCAATGGCAAATATTTAAAGCCATATAGGCCGACAATTTGCGAAGTAAAAATAAATCAAAGTTGAAAATTGTGTTTTTTGACCGTTCAAAGAAATTTCACGATGATAAATATATTGTTGAAATGAATTACTAGGATCAAAACTAAAACCCTAAGGAAATAACTGAAAAGAGTTGTATTATTGAGATAAGGTCAAAAAAGTTATTTATTGGTACCCAAATATCGATTCATTACATAATAAAAAACTGTAAGTACGATTCTCCCCTTGCACCAAAATTTGGCATGCAAGTCAGTTCATCCTAAGATTTAGCCAAGCCGTTTTTGTCAGCTTTAGCTATCACATATTCAGGCTCCATGGATTTAAGCTTGTCCACTATAGCTACAGCCTGACCTCCCAATGACAAGGATTCATCATCGATAGTTTCAATTTTCTTCTGAATTTTCGGCAGAGCATTGTCAAAAAGAGTCATCCATCTCTCAGCTTTGGTCACTTCTGCTTTGAGTTTTTCAATGTGAGCAGAAAGTGCTTCTTTTGCTTTCTTCCCTGAAGCTATGAGATCAGTCTTCTTCTGTTTGGCAGCTTCAAGGGGTTGAAATTTATTCAATAGATCGTCCTAGTTGTTTTCATCAATTTCAAAAGAGGTGATGACTGAGTTGATTTTTGGAATTTTGGCAATGAAACACTGAAGATATCAAATCCTCATCGACAGAGATTTGCTTTGAGATCGAAATGGGGGAATTCACATTCTTGCCCTGTTTTAATTAATAAACAATCTCGTCAAATAATAATAATAATAATAATAATAATAATAATAATAATAATAATAATAATAATAATAATAATAATAATAATAATAAATGTGTTTCAGGTAAGAAATTTTACTTTGGAAGTTTCTGTCGGAGATGAATCAGTGGTGAGAGGTAAAGACTTTGAGGGTGTAGAATTCTGAAAATTACAAAGTCTAGTTAGTTGAAATCCATGTCGAATATGTCTAGACAAGTTAAACTTTTTACCTTCATCCTCTATGAAGCTTCTGACATGGAAGGGCTTTTGTATGATTGAGACTTATTTTTAGAAGCTTCTGAAATTGATGATTTCTCTTTTCGCTTCTGAGATGGTTTTGCTTGATCCTTTGCTTGAGGAACTATTGGTTTGGCAGAGCGAGTAGATTTCTGGAAAGTCTTTTTCTTCTTTTTATAATGACTTCATCCTTATCTTCACCATGTCAGGAATGAAAGTATTTGAATTAATAAATACAAAAAATAAAATGCCTTGATGGTGTATGATCCTGGTAACTTTGTCAGAATGTTCGCATTGCATTTCAAACCGTTTGGCAAATGTAACTTCAAATTCTTTTTCAAAAGGGTTGTATGGTGCATTTAATCTTTCTAAAAATTTGAAGTTACCAGCCTTGGTCGGTTTTCCAAGAGATTCGTCAGCCAAACCAAAACAAGCACAAGGAAAGGGAACAAGATCAATGAATGGAGTTTTTAAAGAAATCAAATATTCTTGGGTCATCTGAGGAAAATGCTAGAATTTTAGAGTTTTTTGTGACTCTCATTCATCATGTTCTCGTTTTGCATTGGCCAAGATCTTGTCGACATGACGAATCATTGGCCCAGGATACCGAGGATCCCATTTGACTTTGTAAAATTTTTCAAATGCTCGGATATCGTTTAGGTGTTCACCTTGATTCTTTGTGGATGGATCTTGTTCCTTCATAGAGGTGTTGTTAGCATTGGCAACAGAAGAATCATCAGGATCAAGAATAGAATCATTGACTCGACTGAGACAAGTTCTTAGATCAGGGTATCTTTGAAAATATTCATTCCACCAATCAAGGAAACATTGAGTGACCCCGTGAAAGAGTTAAAAGGGGATTAAATATAGAAATTCCCTACAAATTTTAAACTCAAGGCATAGTTCTTCGATTTCCTCAAAAAGCAACACTAGCATTAATATAATGCTCATTTGGATCCGCCGTATAAGGGGTTGGAATGGTCTGACAAAAACCCAGTTGACGAGCAACTATGTTAAGAAAGTGTAAGTAGTAACGATCGCTCTTCGTGCCTAGATGATCGACAAAAATGAATTTTTGGCACAAGAAGCAAGACCATATTGACAGATTTGCTTTGTTAATAGCAGAATCTAAAAAAATGATTGGTCTGGTAAACCACTTCGAACCACAATCTCGGTTGACAAAAAGGGAAAAGTTAATCTTTGAGGAAGAAGAGAGGGAGCGAAAGATTTTGAAGCAATATTGGAAATTTTTTGTGTCCTCTTTGCCAAGAGAGGGACAAGAACGATAACACAAAGAAGATCCATAAGTAAGGATTAATAAGTCTGAAGAAGGAGAATATGACATATGGTTTTCAACTATGGCATTTAGCAAGAGTTGAAGTAACTAGATGGGACCTCCTATGTTGGTTTTCTTTTTTCGACTTCTGATGTTGCCGACTAGAGTGCCCATGCTTTCATAAAAATTAGCCAAAATGCATTGACCAAGGGCTACTCTTTTTCCTTGGTGAAGGAGGTTGGCAAGAGGGATGAATGATTGAGTAATTGTGGCAGATTTGCTACAAAAAACATAAGCACATAGCCATAGCAGTAAGTCGAAAAGTTCGTCTTCAGTTTCTCCTTGTAACTCTTTGATGAAGTTAGAAAAAGAACATTTTGGTCTATAGACATCGATTGAGTCTTCAACCTCAACATCCCCATGAATGACAGAACCATCTGGTCGGAGACCAGTAACGGCCGACACATCAAAAGTGTAGGTCCCATCATTCCATATGGAAAGTGGAAGTTGTTGGTAGTTTTGTTCCAAAAGAAAGAAGAAGCCCCTATCATGGAAAACTCAACAGGTTTGAGATGGCAGGAAAGCTAGATGACTTCATAGATACCTGCAGATTTCCATACCGCTTCTTTTTGAGTTTGAACCCGTTCTAGCCATTTTAGGTATGGATCGAATTTAAAATCTGGGGGCATTCCAAAATTCTATCACTTTTTTTTGGAAATATGAATGGGAAGAGAAGATAAAGAAGCTAAGATAGCTTCATCAGGGGTTTTACAAGGAAAAAACGATTGAAACTCTTTAAGGAACTGTTCTTGATTCAAGAAAGGACCCAAGAATGCAGGAGAAGAGTTTAGCGAAATCGAAAGATTACCTTTGATCTTTGCCATAGTTCAGCCCCATCTTTGGTTGGTTCGTTTACTATTCTTTGGGGAAGAAATGCAGAGGTTGGAGCATTTGGGTTTTTCCTTGATGAGGACGCCATGGAAATCTGAAAGAAAGTGTTTGAAGCTTTTTCTCAGAAGAAAAAAGAAGAAAGAAGATGAATGGTGAAGAAGTGAGTGTTTTCAGAAGAAGAGAATTTTAAGAGAACGTATTTGTTTTAAAAGCAAATGATGATGGTTCAAATTCCAAGAAATATAGCTGTTATTTCAGCTGAGTAACTATTATCCCTAAAACGTAGGTATAGGAAAGGGGTTTGAAGGGATTTGATAAAAGTCTTATCATAAAATTTATAAATTTGTTGAAAGGGGAATTGTGGAATGTTCTTGACTGATGTTTTTACAAGTTTTTATTTTCTCCAATGACAAATTACTGAAAAGCAAAACTTGGGGGGCATCTGTTAGTTGAGAATTTTCCAAATTCTATTTCTGACTAAAAGACTACAATATTCCTGCCAAAGATGATAAGCCGACCAAAATTCTGGTAGAATCGGAATCGGATTTAAACTTTGTTTATAGAAGTGTTGAATTGACAGACTAATTCGAGTTGATAACCGACTTAGATTGATCAGAAAAGAATAATTATTGACAAGAATATTGACGAAGAAAAGCAATAGTTGATGAGAATATCAATGAAGAAAAGCCATTGAAGGACAGTCAAGAGCAAGAGATAAATGCAAGTCGACACAGCTGACAAGATCACTTTTATGACGTGTGAAAATTGAAGCTATCGACGTACTAAAATTGGAGCTGTTGAAGACATGAACCGTTATTAGATAGTTATTTTTATAGAACATGTAAATTATATAGTTAATGGCACAAAAAAGAAACTGCCAATGAGACGTGTCATGTAGATAAGTAGTTAGTTATTTCATAGTTTGCCTATAAATACTAGGATTTCTGATGTAATAAGGGTTAGAAACTTGATGAAACATCCTACACATCTCGATCACACAAAAGATTGACGGATTAAGAAATCACATATTCTTTCCACTCTTTCTATTTCAATACAATTTCATACATTTCTTCATTTCAAAAGTCATTTACATTTCAGTTCCTATTCTTCAAATCTTTTACTTTTCTGCAAATTTATCTTCCTTGTTTCTTTACTTTTTTGCACATTTGCTTTCATTGCATTTAAATTTCTGCACTTTTATCTTCGTGCACTTTACATTTATGCGGTTGAGCGAACCGCATCTCGCTGACGCTGAGTTCGGCAAGCCCGTACCATTATTCAGCACGCCCGTGCCGATTGTGCGGAGCGTGTCTCGCTGATGCTAGGGTCAGCACGCCCTTGCCGAAATAGAGCACGGCCGTGCAATGTGCGCAGATTATATTATCGCACAGAAATTGAGGGTTAGTAATTTTAGCCTTCATTTGACGGCGGCTACTGCCCTAGTGCAGCCAGAGTATCTTGTTTCCGATCTCCATCAACCTTGGTGTGTTCTTGGAGTTTTGAAGTCCTTTGGTACGCCCTTGGTACGCTTGTGCCACCCCTATAGGTAATGTTCTTTTCCTTTCTTAGTTTCTTTTCATGTTTTGGATTAGAAACTGATTGGTTGATTGTTTTAGTTAACCAAGGCTTGAGTACGGACTTAGCCGCTTGGGAGGACGTCACCGGATTGTGTTTGGGGCTATCGCTGCTGCAATCTTCGAACCAGGTATGGGGAGAAGGACAGTTTAATCACTAGGCAGTGGGGGTAGTGTAAGATGAGAGGTTCCCATGACCTCGAGATTATTTGTATGCTATTTGTTAATATGCTTGTTGCTATAATTGATTGTTGTTATATGCATTGTTGTTGGATTGGTGTTTGATGGTTTGTGCACAGTATATTTGTTGTTGAATTGTTGATTGATATCAACCTGCTGCTATGTCCCTAAAATTGGTTAATTAGGATTTAATTGGTTAAATAATAAAGGGACTGCTGTTCCCTAAAAATATTTCATAAAACATGAATTAATAAAGGGTGAGTTTTTATGTTAATGGTTTAGTCATGTGCCTAAGAATGATTTTTGAGAGTGTTAGGATTTTTTGAATTAATTGGTTAATCTGTTCTTCGCTGCCAAGAACAGCACTGTCGCGTGATCAGCACGATCTTGCTGAATAGGGAGCACGCCCGTGCTCCCAGTTGAATTCTGGAAAATGGCCGCGCCTTGAGCATGGCTGCGCTATAGTGTAGCACGCCCGTGCCATCGTACAGCATGCCTGTGCCATATGTGCAGCATGCTTATGCTACACGTAGGAGGGAGCACGCCCGTGCCATCGTGCAACACGGCCGTGCGACCCCTCTGGACAGAATCTGAAGCTTATGGTTTAATGGGGTTTTAACCCCAATGTTCCCACTAATGTTAGCATAACACACCAAACAAATGATAATGATAGATAATTTTATAATAATTAAGATGATGAGTTGGTTAAGTCGGTGCCTCGGGGTTACCGACCGTGGATATAATTGGATGCCTTTAGTGGTCTAATGTTGAGTTGATGTAACTGGGTGCCTTTAGTGGCCCAATCACATTGATATAATTGGGTGCCTTTAGTGGCCCAAACGGAGGTGGTGGTTGTTGTTGTTTGTTGATAATGTTCAAACATAGCATTGGAGATGTTAGTTGGAGGAAGTTCAAAATAGGGGAGGTTGTCCTAGAGTAAGGCAATTTGGTCACCCACGGTTGGTTCACCCAAGGTTTGGTGAACTATGGCCCCTGTGATGAGGCATCCATGGTTTGATGCGTTGGCTATCCTAGGGGTTCACCCATGGTTTGGTGAACTGCCGACGTTGGTGCCTTTAGTGGCCAATGTGGATATGTAACTCCAAAGTTGTTCTTCCTGAGTTAGATGGATCCACATGCATTGATGGAGTAGTGGAGTAGAGTTGCATTGCATCATATAGCATACTGGTTGATTTATGATGTTGAGATGATATTTATGTAAGTAAGTGTATGCTACGACTGTTGCCATGCCGTGATGTATGTCATCTTATTTCTATTTCCATGCCATTGTGATTACATGTTTCCTTACTCCCCTTTTTGTGTTTTCTTGTTTGGCATGTATGGTCTATGCAGAGAATGACAAGCAGCCTGGAAAGGAGTGACTCTAAGGAGCCACCACTCATAGTTAGGGCATTCTGTTTAGTTGTTTATTTTTATTTTAGTTTTCTGTTGTATTCCGAGGATTTTCCGGAACGGTTGTACCAGCTTTGAATTGTGACATCGGGGTTGGGTTTACATTTATGTCGATGTTTACATATCATTTTTAAAACTTTGGTTTAATACTATTTTCAGTGTTTGAGAACTGTTTCATGTGGTACCTTTTCTACCCATGAATCTTTTTAATAAAAGGATGCATGTTTTAATTCTTATATGTACTTAATTTATTATTATTATTATTATTATTATTTACATTCAATGTATTTATAACATGCGGGGTAGAAGGGTGTCACATTTATTGGTGTCAGAGCAGGTCTGTCCTATCAGGTCGTGGTATGAGTCTGTTGTGAGCCTATTGTATACTCTTGTTTGTTTGTATACTCTTGTTTGTATTGTCTATACTTGTATATACAATGATGCTTTAAGTTCAGAGTTTTCGTTGTTGATCTTGTATGTCTACCTTTGAAAGACCTTGATATTATTCTTGGTATTGCCTGGTTATCTTCCAACCACGTTCTTTTAAACTGTTTCGATAAGACCTTAGTCTTTGGCACTCCTACAGAGTTTAAGGATCCGACCTTTCTTTCTGCCAACCAAGTGAAGGCTTCGATGAAAGACGGAGCCCAAGTCTACATGATGTTAGCTTCCCTGGAACTAGAGAGCCCTCCTGATGTTGGAAGTGTGCCTGTTGTGCGGGATTTTCCTGAAGTGTTTCCGGGGGATGTTTATGACTTACCCCTAGAGAGAGATGTTGAGTTCTCCATAGACTTAGTGCCTGGCACCAGGCCAATCTCCATAGCCCTTTATATAATGTCTCCTCTAGAGCTAGTCAAGTTGAAAGAACAGATAGACGACCTGATGAAGAAACAATTTATTAGGCCTAGTGTGTCTCCTAGGGGAGAACCTGTGTTGTTGGTGAAGAAGAAGGATGGTAGTATGAGGTTGTGTGTTGACTATCGGCAACTCGACAAGGTGACCATTAAGAACCGGTATCCTCTCCCTAGGATTGATGATCTCATGGACCAATTGATAGGCGCTTGCATCTTTTCTAAGATAGATTTAAGGTCAGGGTACCATCAGATTTGGGTTAAGTCTGAGGACATTCCGAAGACAGCGTTTAGGACGCGATATGGTCACTATGAGTACTTGATTATGCCATTTGGTGTGACCAATGCTCCTGCTATGTTCATGGACTATATGAACAAGTCCTTTCACCCTTACTTGGATAAGTTTGTGGTGGTGTTAATAGATGACATCTTAGTGTACTCCAAGACTAAAGAGGAACATGAGGAGCACTTGAGGGTTGTTTTGCAAACCCTTAAGGAGAAACAGTTGTATGCTAAGTTGTCTAAGTGTGAGTTTTGTAACACCCTGCTTTTCACCTCTATGTTTATATGTGTTAATACTGGCTTATAGATGTTTGCATATGTTGTTTTTGCTTGTTTTTTGGTGCATAAGTTCATAGTTGAAATAGTTCAGCCTATAGAATAATCAATCCATTCGAGTCCAAGTAACTTGTTTCACGGTTTTGGCCATATCTTGAGTACTAGACATCCGATTTAGGTGATCTTGGATGCGTTAGAAAGCTTAGATAATTATCTAAAAGTCTTATTCAGATGTCGAGGCCAAAAACACGTTTTCTGAGGGGGAAATCGATTTGGGAAATCGATTTCCAGATGAAGAAATCGATTTCCAGAAAGTGGAAATCGATTACTTAAAGGGAAAATCGATTTCTTTGGCAAGAAAATCGATTTGGCCAATGGAAAAATCGATTTCCTTGATTGTAGAATCGATTCCCATGCGTGTCAAAGCTTGTGTTCGCGTTTGTGTAATCGGGTTATGTTGTGTATGGCCCATTCGTCCTAAAACGTCCCTAACAGTTATATATACTTAGCATATGACCTAAACCTAGTCTCTACACCCTATTATACTCACTAGTTGCCTCTTCTCATCCCTAGGAGCTCTCATTGATCTCTTGCTCTAGAAAACCTAAAGGACGAATCCTGTTTTAGTGTTCTTCGTCAAGAACACGCCGTTGTTTGGCTAGTCTATCCCTACTGCTAGAGTTAATCTCCTAAGTTAGAAACCAAGGTGAGTTTCTAATCCTAGATTTGTTTCCCTTTCAATCCTGAACTTAAAGATCGACTCTACTTTCCAGTGTTGCGATCGTGATCAAGTGCTGAACCCGTAAGGAGGAACCGTAGCGGCTCTGTTCTCTTTCCCTTAGGCTGTGAATCATCATACCAGGTATGGGGGGAGAAAATTGGTCATGAATATGTGGGTTTTGGGATAGGTTAAGTTGAAGGGGTTAACCCTTGACCCCTATGTATGCCTGCGTATGCCTATGAATGTTGTTATGTTGTTTTCTGGCAATATGAGTATTGATTGATGAATAATTTGAGGTTATAACATGTTTATAACGATGAGTTCATGATTTATATGATTGTTGATGAATTGATGATGATGAGCATGTTGTTTATGCCATGATATGTTGTTTTGTTAACCTTATGCTATAAGAACATAGTTATAGGGAGAAAATAAATAGGCAATGTGAGATTGATGACCAAGGGTTAGTTTGAGAACACTTAGGTTATGATTTATGAGTGTTGGACTAATCAAATTGGTGATAAATAGCTTAGGCTCGAATGATATGTCAATTAGAGAACGTAGACTGGTCCGATAGTGGAGAAAACCCGTTGCTGCATGATCTGACACCCAGAAATTGATTTCCAACACATGGAAATCGATTTGAATCCTCTAAGAATCGATTTCCAAGGTGTGGAAATCGATTTGGCCTTGTAGAAATCGATTTCTACAATCGATTTTCCTTGTTCAAAATCGATTGGGAAAATCGATTTGAAGACTTAAGAAATCGATTCCAGAGATTGGAAATCGATTCTCACGTACTTAGGAGCAGTTTTGACCCCTTATGCTTGATGGATAGTGTTATGTAGGCTTGTTATACTCTTAATAAGATATGAATTGTGGTTTAGATATTAAGGTTAAGTTATAATCTTCAGAAATATATGACTTGAGGTTTACATATTAAGATTAAGTTATAATCTTAATAAAATATGAATTGAGGTTTAGATAATAAGATTAAGCATAATACTTAATAAAGATAATGTTAAGTTATGACTTAACAAAGAGAACAATTAATAAGACGATGATGATATTGGTAACGACGTACTGTTACCGATGTTTTTGGTTAAATCATTCTTGATGATTATTGGTCAAGTTTGATGTTGATAAATCATCTTTGATGCTTGTTGGTGAAAGTTGATAGCCATGTAATGGTGTTGATGATGGATGGTTGGACATGTGTTTGCATATTGATGAACATTGCACGCATCATACGTTGAAGTTGATATGTTGGGTGGAAAGCAAACGATGAATCGCGATAGTGGAGGCCACGATGGGTGTTAACCCGGCCTTGCTGGTACATTGGGTATGGAAGTTCCAGGTAACATGGGATAGCTACCTATTGTCGGAGTGACCTAATGAATAAGCTTGAGTACCCTGACTAGCCACTATACGTTATCAGGATTAGTGAGAGTGTTCGGGGATGGCCCATAGTCTGGCATATCATCCACGTTGATAACCGGACATGTACTCCTAATTGTATTTCCAGAGTTAGAGTTGTTGGCCACATGCATACGGAGTAGTGATGTGCATTCGCATTGGCATGCATCTTTGATATATATATTGATTATACATGTGTTGATTGATGTATGTTGTATGTCATCTTAATTACTATTCCATTCCGTATACATACATTTATGATCGTATTTCTCACCCCCTATCTTTTGTTGTCCTTGTCCATATGATGTTGCATGTGCAGAGGAGGGTGAGCTTGCCGACGAGGAGTGATCCCGTGGAGATCTCTCTTAGTAGTAGTAGTTAGGATTTACGTTCAGTTGTTTAGTTTATTCCGATGTATTATCGGTATATGTATACCAACTCTGATATGTGACATCGGGATTTGGGTGATGTTTATTATTTTTGTTTTCCACAGCTTGTTTTTAAAGGATTTTGATTATTTCAGATTCCTGCATTTTACGTTATAGATGATGTGATGCACATTACCCTTGAGGATACGTTTTTAGTCTTAATTGTTATTTTTTTTTGAAGACATGTATGATATTATTTATGGTTTATTATATGAGGGGTAGTGGGTGTCACATTTAGTGGTATCAGAGCCGGTCTGTCCTACAGGCCGGGGTATGTGTCTGTTGTGTCTCTTCTGTGTACTCTGCAGAAGTGTTTTGAACTTGTGTGACTGTTTTATTATGCCTTTTGTTAAAAATTTTCTCTAGTAGGATTTAACCAATTTTGAATTGGTTAAGATCGCCGAGTGATAGGACAATGGGGTCGTGGCAGGGAACTGTCCGAACCATTGATAGTGAACCTTAACCTGTTTTATTGTTGCCTAAGAGTATGTATGACTTTAGGTGCCGATCAATATTATCCTTCCTGGAGTGTCATTCTTATTGATGTGTTACAAGAGGAAAGATGGTAGCATGAAGTTGTGTGTCAATTATTGACAACTGGATAAGGTGAACCTTAAGAATAGATACTCACTCCTTAGGATTGATGACTTTATGGACCAGCTTGTGGGAGCTTGCATCTTTTCTATGATAGATTTGAGGTCTTTAGTGATCATAAGAATTTGAAATACTTATTTGACCAAAAAGAGTTAAATATGAGGCAACTAAGGTGGATGGAGTTTCTTAAGGAATATAATTTTGATTTGAGCTGCCACCTTGGAAAAGCCAACGTAGTGGCTGATGCCTTAAGTAGAAGACCTTGGATATATTGTCTTTAATGTTTAGAGAAAGAGATTTGATTGAAGGAGTTGAGAAACTTGAGCTTGGCTTGGGAAGTTACCCCTAAGAGCATTAGATTTGGAACTTTAAAGATTATCAATAGCTTAATGGACCAGATTAGGAGAAGGTGTAAGTTATCCCTTAGTTATTTTGTGAAGCCTGCTAGAGCCTCAGTTACTACATTAGGAATGCTAGATTTCTTAGTTAATGCCTTGTAAGAATCTTTTAGAAAAGAAGGAGAGTTACAAGCTTAAGTGAGATTGTTGAGCTATTATATATAGATCTGGATGAGTTGTTGTCCTAATACGAGATAGATTAGAATAAGGCTTAAATAAGTTGGATTATTAAAAAAGGACGAAATTAAGAATGAGTAGACGAGTGGCTTAATGGTTTATGCGTAGAGTTTTTCTAGTTGATAGTGATTTGGAATGCGTGGTGATGGTTAAGTTGGGATCTAGTTTACATGGTAGGTTGAACCATTATTGGATTAGAGATAAGAGTATGGACGATCTAAGAATCGTAATCATTAGGCAAACCTTGAATGGATGAGTAGATAGTTGTGATGACCATTTAGTAAGAAAAAGGAATTAAGATTGATGATTTGTGTATCATGTGGAGTCGATGGAAGTGCTTTAGGAAGGTTCTTTAGTAAGGTCATATGTGTGAATATGTAACGTGGAGATTCCTAACCAGTGACCAATGTTAAGTTCTTTACCAAGGAAAAGAAATCATGTCTAATGTAGAGGAAGAAAGGTTAAAATAGATGATGGGTTATTGGTGGGTTAGTTCCGTAAGTATTCCCTAAAAGTATTCTTGGTTTATTAGGAATCAAGTTGATCCTTATAGCGTCTTGCAGAATGTCCTCCCTAAGCCAATGATTCATTGAAATAGTGATAGGAATTACTTGAAAGGGAATTTATCCGGTCTAGTGCATCGGTAGTTTCTTAAGGCATCCTTGCTTTTACTAGAAGAGAGTTGGTGAATAGCATTAGATCGTGTGTAAGTTATCGTTAGCCTTATATAATGGAAATAGAGAATAAACACCTATCTCTAGAATAGATGATGTCTTGAGACATTACAGAAAAAAAAAAAATTTATGTGGAACCCTTAAGGATAGTTTTGCAAACTCTTTAGGAAGACCTTTTGTATGCTAAGTTATCTAGTGAAGGTTTCAATCTGAATAAGTAAGTTACGGGACGCCTCGTTTTAAGGAGTCGTAATAGGCAGGAAGTCTAAAGGGTGGTAATCGGGATCATGAGTTCTTGAGAAAGGTTCTTAGTTAAAAGGGAGAGTTAACCTCAACATTGCGTAGTTCTACCCCTCTTAGTAGATCTTGACAATATGTTATGATTGGAGTTTAGTGATACAACCTAGGAGGTTAGTAACATGTACCCTTAAGTTGAATTCTTGGGAGCTTTAGGTAAATTGTCGTTAAATCCAATAGGGAATTTCTTGTGACACCGATGGAGTTTGAAGTACTAGTACGATACAATGGAGTGGGATGTGTCGAAGAATAGGCAAGGGGGTGTCGTGTAAGATCATAATTTTTGAATCAAATGAGGAAACCGATGTAGTGACTGATACCTAACTAGAAGTTCATTGCTTGTGTTCAACATAATGGTTAGTGAGACCATTTGATTGAGGATTTTAGGGATGTGACAATTATGAATATTAGATTAGGAAAGTAGAAGGCTATTGGTGCATTGGCAAAGTTTTGAGGAATCAAGTTAGATTTTAATTCCTAGAGTACTCTAAAACTTAAGGAGCCTAGTCGGAATTGACATAATCTTGAGGACAATTAGATAGAAGGTGTCCATATTTGTTTACTTGAGGTCAGTAGAAATTTTGAGGACGAAATTTTTATAAGAGGGTGGAATTGTAACACCTTGCTTTTCACCTCTATGTTTATATGTGTTAATACTGGCTTAAAGATGTTTGCATATGTTGTTTTTGCTTGTTTTTGGTGCATAAGTTCATAGTTGAAATAGTTCAGCCTTTAGAATAATCGATCCATTCGAGTCCAAGTAACTTGTTTCACAGTTTTTGCCATATCTTGAGTTCTAGACATCCGATTGAGGTGATCTTGGATGCGTTGGAAAGCTTAGATAATTATCTACAAGTCTTATTCATATTTCGAGGCCAAAAACACGTTTTATGAGGGGGAAATCGATTTCGAGATGAAGAAATTGATTTCCAGAAAATGGAAATCGATTGCTTAAAGGGAAAAATCGATTTCTTTGGCAAGAAAATCGATTTGGCCAATGGAAAAATCGATTTCCTTGATTGTGGAATCGATTCCCATGCGTGTCAGAGCTTGTGTACGCGTTTGTGTGATCGGGCTATGCTGTGTACGACCCATTCGTCCTAAAACGTCCCTAACAGTTATATATACTTAGCATTTGACCTAAACCTAGTCTCTACACCCTATTATACTCACTATTTGCCTCTTCTCATCCCTAAGAGCTCTCATTGATCTTTTGGTCTAGAAAACCCAAAGGACGAATCCTGTTTTAGTGTTCTTCGTCAAGAACATGCCGTTGTTTAGCTAGTCTATCCGTGCTGCTAGAGTTAATCTCCTAAGTTAGAAACCAAGGTGAGTTTCTAATCCTAGATTTGTTTTCCCTTTCAATCCTTAACTTAAAGATCGACTATGCTTTCTAGTGTTGCGATAGTGATCAAGTGCTGAACCCATAAGGAGGAATCGTAACGGCTCTGTTCTCTTTCCTTTAGGCTGTGAATCATCATACCAGGTATGGGGGGAGAAAATTGGTCATGAATATTTGGGTTTTGGGATAGGTTAAGATGAAGGGGTTAACCCATGACCCCTATGTATGCCTGCGTATGCCTATGAATATTGTTATGTTGTTTTCTGGCTATATGAGTATAGATTGATGAATAATTTGAGGTTATAACATGTTTATAACTATGAGTTCATGATTTATATGATTGTTGATGAATTGATGATGATGAGCATGTTGTTTATGCCATGATATGGTGTTTTATTAACCTTATGCTATAAGAACATAGTTGTAGGGAGAAAATAAATAGACAATGTGAGATTGATGACCAAGGGTTAGTTTGAGAACACTTAGGTTATGATTTATGAGTGTTGGACTAATCAAATTGGTGATAAATAGCTTAGGCTCGAATGATATGTCAATTAGAGAACGTAGACTGGTCCGATAGCGGAGAAAAACCGTTGCTGCCTGATTTGACACCCAGAAATCGATTTCCAACACATGGAAATCGATTTGAATCCTCCAAGAATCGATTTTCAAGGTGTGGAAATCGATTTGGCCTTGTAGAAATCGATTTCTAGAATCGATTTTCCTTGTTCAAAATCGATTGGGGAAATCGATTTGAACATGTTGAAATCGATTTTAAGAAATTGAAAATCGATTTGAAGACTTGAGAAATCGATTTCAGAGATTGGAAATCGATTCTCACGTGCCCAGGAGCAGTTTTGACCCCTTATGCTTGATGGATAGTGTTATGTAGGCTTGTTATAATCTTAATAAGATATGATTTGTGGTTTAGATATTAAGATTAAGTTATAATCTTAATAAGATATGAATTGTGGTTTAGATACTAAGGTTAAGTTATCATCTTCATAAATATATGACTTGAGATTTAAAAATTAAGATTAAGTTATAATCTTAATAAGATATATAGATATTAAGATTAAGTTATAATCTTAATAACTATATGACTTGAGGTTTAAATATTAAGATTAAGTTATAATCTTAATAAGATGTGAATTGTGGTTTAGATATTAAGATTAAATTACAATCTTAATAAATATATGACTTGAGGTTTAAATATTAAGATTAAGTTATAATCTTAATAAAATATGAATTGTGGTTTAGATAATAAGGTTAAGTTATAATCTTAATAACTATATGACTTGAGGTTTAAATATTAAGATTAAGTTATAATCTTAATAAGATATGAATTGTGGTTTAGATATTAAGATTAAATACAATCTTAATAAATATATGACTTGAGGTTTAAATATTAAGATTAAGTTATAATCTTAATAAAATATGAATTGAGGTTTAGATAATAAGATTAAGTATAATACTTAATAAATATAATGTTAAGTTAAGACTTAACAAAGAGAACAATTAATAAGACAATGATGTTATTGGTAACGACGTACTGTTATCGATGTTGTTGATTAAATCATTCTTGATGCTTATTGGTCAAGTTTGATGTTGATAAATCATCTTTGATGCTTGTTGGTGAAAGTTGATAGCCATGTAATGGTGTTGATGATGGATGGTTGGAAATGTGTTTGCATATTGATGAACATTGCACGCTTCATACGTTGACGTTGATTTGCTGGGTGGAAAGAAAACGATGAATCGCGATAGTGGAGGCCACGATGGGTGTTAACCCGGCCTTCCGGGTACATTGGGTATGGAAGTTCTAGGTGACATGGGCTAGCTTCCTATTGTCAGAGTGACCTAATGAATAAGCTTGAGTACCCTGACTAGCCACTATACATTATCAGGATTAGTGAGAGTGTTCGGGGATGGCCCATGGTTTGGCATATCATCCACGTTGATAACCGGACATGTACTCCTAATCGTCTTTCCAGAGTTAGAGTTGTTGGCCACATGCATATGGAGTAGTGATGTGCATTCGCATTGATATGCATCTTTGATATATATATTGATTATACATGTGTTGATTGATGTATGTTGTATGTCATCTTAATTACTATGCCATTCCGTATACATATATTTATGATCGTATTTCTCACCCCTATCTGTTGTTATCCTTGTGCATATGATGTTGCATGTGCAGAGGAGGGTGAGCATGCCGACGAGGAGTGATCCCGTGGAGATCTGGCCTAGTAGTAGTAGTTAGGATTTACGTTCAGTTGTTTAGTTTATTCCGATGTATTATCGGTATATGTATACCAACTCTGATATGTGACATCGTGATTTGGGTTATGTTTATTATTTATGTTTTCCGCAGTTTGTTTTTAAAGGATTTTGATTATTTCAGATTTCTACATTTTACGTTACAGATGATGTGATGCACATTACCCTTGGGGAGACGTTTTTATTTTTAATTGTTATTTTTTTTAAAGACATGTATGATATTATTTATGCTTTATTATATGAGGGGTAGTGGGTGTCACAAGTTCCGGTTAGAAGAGGTGAGCTTTTTAGGGCATGTCGTCTCTAAGGGTGGCATTGCAGTTGATCCAGCTAAGGTTGAGTCCGTGCTCCAGTGGGAAGCGCCGAAATCAATGACCGAGATTAGGAGTTTCTTGGGGTTAGCCGGGTATTATAGGCGGTTTCTCTAAGATAGCTTTACCCTTGACCCATCTCACCAAGAAAGGACAGTTGTTTGTGTGGGACTCTAAGTGTGAGGAGAGTTTCCAAACTCATAAGGATAGGTTGACATCAGCATTGGTGTTAGTTTTGCTAGACCCTAGTGAACCTTTCGTAGTTTACTGTGATGCTTCTAAGCAAGGTTTAGGTGGTGTGTTGATATAGGATGGTAATGTAGTGGCTTACGCCACGAGGCAGTTGAAAACTCATGAGAAGAACTACCCTACCCATGATCTAAAGTTAGGAGCTGTGCTTTTTGCCTTAAAGATTTGGAGGCATTACCTTTATGGAGCGAGGTTAAAGGTCTTTAGTGATCATAAGAGTTTGAAATATCTCTTTGACCAGAAGGAATTAAATATGAAGCAGCGTAGGTGTATGGAATTCCTTAAGGATTATGATTTTGAGCTGACCTATCACCCAGGAAAGGTCAAGTCAATGTAGTGGCAGATGCCCTTAGCAAGAAAGCCTTGCATGAGTTTAGAGAGATGGATATGATTGAGGAGTTTAGAGACCTTAGTTTGGCTTGTGAGTTTACTCCTATGAGTATTAGGCTTGGAACCTTGAAGGTTACCAACAGTTTGATGGATAGGATTAGAGAGGGTTAGATGTCAGATAAGTTTCTGTTAGACCATCAAGAATTGCTTCCTCAGGGTAGAAACCTTAGTTTTAGAGATGGAAGTGATGGGATCTTGAGGTTTGAATATAGAGTGTGTGTACCAGATGTTCCCGAGCTTAGGAAGTTGATCCTTGAGGAAGGACATAGGAGTGGGTTGAGTGTACACCCAGGTGCCACTAAGATGTATCAGGATCTTAAGCGCATGTTTTGGTGGCCTAGGATGAAAAAGGAAGTGGCTGAGATTGTGTATGGGTGCTTAGTGTGACAGAAAGCCAAAATAGAACACCAAAAGCCTTCAGGTAAGTTGCAACCATTGAGCATCCCTGAATGGAAGTGGGATAGCATCTCTATGGATTTTGTGTCTGGACTCCCTAGGACTCTAACTAGTTTTGAAGCTATATAGGTTGTTATGGATAGATTGACTAAGTCTTCCCATTTCATTCCGATGAATATGGAGTATCCTTTAGAGAAGTTGGCTACGCTATACATCAAAGAGATAGTTAGGCTTCACGGTGTGCCCTCTAGCATAGTATCAGATAGAGACCCGAGGTTTACCTCTAGGTTCTGGGATAGTTTACAGAATGCTTTAGGGACAAAGCTTAGGCTAAGTTCAGCCTATCACCCATAGACTGATGGGCAGTCTGAGAGGACCATCCAGTCATTAGAGGATTTGTTGAGGGCTTGTGTGTTAGAGCAGTCAGGCAGTTGGGATAAGTTTTTGCCCCTGATAGAGTTCACCTACAACAACAGCTTACATTCAAGTATTGGGATGGCACCTTATGAGGCTCTGTATGGGAGGAGATGTAGGACACCCTTGTGTTGGAATGAACCTAGTGATAATGTGGCGTTAGGACCAGAGATAGTGCAGGAGACAACAGATAAGATAAGGATGATTCAGGAAAAGATGAGAGTGGCACAAAGTAGGCAAAAGGGCCACCATGACAAAAGGAGGAAGGCGCTCGAATTCCAGGAAGGTGATCATGTGTTCGTGAGAGTTACCCCGATAACTGGGGTTGGTAGAGTGAGGAAAGCAAAGAAACTTACTCCTAGATTCATGGGTCCTTACAAATTCTTTAAGAGAGTCAGCGAAGTCGCCTACCAGATAGCCTTACCACCATTCTTGTCCAACCTTCACAGTGTCTTTCATGTGTCCCAACTCAGAAAGTATGTCCATGACCCTAGTCATGTGACAATACCCGATGAGATACAGTTGAAGGAGAACTTGACTTTTGAGGTACTACCCCTTCGAGTCAAGGATAGGAGGGTGAAGCAGCTAAGAGGCAAGAAGATTCCCTTGGTCAAAGTTATTTGGAGCGGAGCTACTAAGGAAAGTTCTACCTGGGAGTTGGAGAGTAAGATGATGGAAGCATACCCACACATTTTCAACCAAGGTATGTAGAAATTTCGAGGACGAAATTTTTATAAGGGGGTGGAATTGTAACACCATGCTTTTCGTTAAATATATTTTATTTAAGTTTTTTTGATTTTAATTATAATTGTTGGTTAAGGGCTAAGTGGGATTTTTGGCTTAAAAGTCCCTTTCCGGAACGTTGGCACGCTTGTGCTGATTTCCAGCACGCCCGTGCTATTTTAGCGTGTCTTGTGACCAGCTGAGTCACAAGCACGACTGTGCCATTAGGTAGCACGGCCGTGCCATTGAGCGAACCGCGTCTCGCTGACGCTGAGTTCAGCATGCCTGTGCCGATTGTGCGGACCACATCTCGCTGAAGCTAAGGTCAGCACGCCCGTGCTGAAATAGAGCACGGCCGTGCCATGTGCGCAGATTATATTATCGCACAGAAACCGAGGGTTTGCAACTTTAACCCTTATTTGATGGCGGCTGCTACACTAGTGTGGCCAGAGTATCTTGTTTCCGATCTCTATCAACTTGGAGTTTTGGAGACCTTTGGTAAGCACCTGGTACGCTTGTGCCAACCCTGTAGGTAACGTTATTCTCCTTTCTTAGTTTCTTTTCATGTTTTGGATTAGAAATTGATTGGTTGATTGTTTTAGTTGACCAAGGCTTGAGTACGGACTGAGCCGCTTGGGAGGATGTGATCGGATTGTGTTTGGGGCTATCATTGCTGCAACCTTCAAACCAGGTATGGGGAGAACGATAGTTTAATCACTAGGCAGTGGGGGTAGTGTAAGATGAGGGGTTCCCATGACCCCGAGATTATTTGTATGCTATTTATTAATATGCTTGTTGCTATAATTGATTGCTGTTATATGCATTGTTGTTGGATTGGTGTTTGATGGTATGTGCAAAGTATATTGGTTGTTGAATTGTTGATTGATATGAACCTGCTGCTATGTCCCAAAAATTGGTTAAATAGGATTTAATTTGTTAAATAATAAAGGGACTGTTGTTCCCTAAAAATATTTCATAAAATATGAATTAATAAAGAGTGAGTTTTTATGTTAATGGTTTAATCATGAGCCTAGGGATGATTTTTGGGAGTGTTAGGGATTTTTGGATTAATTGGTTAATCTGTTCTTCACTGCCCAGAACAGCACTGTCGCGCTATCAGCACGGCCGTGCTGAACAGGGAGCACGCCTATGCTCCAAGTTGAATTCTGGAATATGGCCGCGCATTGAGCACGGCCGTGCTGCATAGAGAGCATGCCCATGCTATAGTGTAGCACGCCCGTGCCATCGTGCAGCACCACTAGTGGAAAATAGACTTTTCACGTCAGGCTTTTAACATCTGTTAAAGAAAAACAGATGTTAAAAATAGACGCGGTAGCAAACTTGTAAATAAATAGCGTATGGAGTACACTTTTAACATCGGTTATAAGTAACCTGATGTTAAAATGTACTTTTAGCATTGGTTTCTAGTAAAACCGAGGTTAAAATTTTCTTCCCTCCATTCCATATTTACTGATGCTAACAAAAGTCAATTTTTAACATCGGTTTTTTATATAACCGATGTTAAAATAAATTTTAACATCAATTTTTCTAACAACTGATGTTAAAATTTATTAAAATATATAACGTTAACTTTCTCAAACCTTCTCTGTCTCGCGCCCTACATTTCAACGTTACAGTGTTCTCAGTCCCGCGACCTACTTTTCTCTTCTCTTCACTGACCTCCTTCTCCTCCATTCGTGAGCCACCGTAGAACCACCACCATAACTTCCTTTTCGCAAAGGTATGTAACTCTCTCTTCCCTAATTTTATTTGCTAAAACCCTCATTTGCTAAATACAATTTTTGCTAATATTTGCTTAGAACCATTTACAACTGAACCATTGCAACTGAACCACCCCAACTCCCTCTCTTCTACAACTGACCACCGCAATTGAACCGTCCCAACTCCTCTTCAACTTGGTAATCCTTCTCTGTTTGTTAGTGTTTAGCATTGTCTCTATTTTAATGATTTGAATATTTTATGAAATAATGAAATGCATTTTGAGTTTTTTTTTAAACTTAAACACTTTGATATTACATATTGAGCATAGGCTTTGCTTATAATCTCAATAGTCAAGGGGTTTGGGTTCTTTTAAAAAGTTTGGTCATCTGGATTGGTTTGATCAATAGTCGAGGGGTTTAGTTTCTATTCTAGGACTTAAGGTTTATGCCTATAATTTCAAATACTACTCTTTGAGAGTCTCCCCTCTTGTGCTCATATTGTATAAATATGTGTATATCTACAGAACGTGGATATGGACCGTAGTTGGATGGTTAGTAAACGCACAAGTGATGAGTATCGGGAGGGAGTGGAAGAGTTTCTAGAATTTGCTCAAAGAAATCTTCCTGATAGTAATGGAAGATTTAATTGTCCTTGTGTTAGATGTTTGAATATGAGGAAATGTGAAGTTAAGCAAATACGTGATCATCTTATTTGTGAAGGGATTTGCAAAAGTTATACAAGATGGATATGGCATGGTGAAGACTTGTTAAACATGCCAAGTGTGTCCCAAAGTGAAGAAGTTAATGTAGATATGGAGGACGATTGACTAGAGGACACGATCCGTAATATTGGAAAAGAGTCATTTCAGCGAGCACGTGTGTATGATACTTTGTGCAGTGATGCGGACACGCCTTTGTATCCGGGGTGCACTACTTATACAAGGTTGTCGGCGGTCTTAAAATTGTTCAGTGTGAAGGCGAGAAATGGGTGGAGTGAGAAAAGCTTCACCGAATTGCTTGAGTTGTTGAACAACATGCTTCTAGAAGGCAACACACTGCCAGATCATAACTATGAGGCGAGGAAGATACTTTGTCCGATGGGTATTGAGTATAAGAAGATACATGCATGTCCTAATGATTGCATACTATACAGGGGTGTGTATGAAGGGATGCACAACTGCCCCAAGTGTGGGGTATCGCGGTACAAAGTGAAGGATGGTGATCCTAGTTGTGATGTGATCACAAAGGGTCCTCCTGCAAAGGTGTTGTGGTATCTTCCAATAATTCCAAGGTTCAAGCGATTGTTCGCTAATGTAAATGACGCAAAGAACATTAGATGGCATGCAGATGAGAGGAAACGTGATGGAATGCTTCGCCATCCGGCTGATTCTGTGCAATGGGAGAGAATTGATAGTTTGTTTCTGAATTTCGGAAATGAGCTAAGAAACCTTAGGTTTGGACTTGCTACGGATGGAATGAATCCGTATGGTACCTTAAGTAGTATCCATAGTTCATGGCCTATTCTCCTCATAATTTACAATCTACCTCCTCGGTTGTGCATGAAGCGTAAATACATGATGTTATCTATGATGATTTCGGGCCCAAAACAGCCAGGAAATGACTTAGATGTTTATCTAAGTCCCTTGATTGAAGACTTCAGAAAGCTGTGGGTGGAAGGCGTTGATGTGTTTGATGGCCATTACAAAGAGACTTTCAAGATGCGTGCCATGTTATTTTGCACCATCAATGACTTTCCAGCATACGGGAACTTGTCCGGGTATAGTGTTAAGTGGCATAAAGCATGCCCAATATGTGAAGAAGGCACACGTTTCACACAATTGCAACATGGAAGGAAGACAGTTTACCTTAGGCATCGGAGATTTCTCAGACATGATCACCCATATTGTAGACTGAAAAATGCTTTCAATGGATTCCAAGAGAATGGAATTGCTCCGACGGCCTTTAATGGAGAGAAAGTTTATCAAAGGGTGAGGGACATTAATGTTATGTTCGGAAAGGCTCAAAAGAAGGCTATTGAGAAAACATATGGAAGTAGAGGTCGATCTTCTTTGATCTTCCATACTGGTGCAAACTTGATGTCAGACATTATATTGATGTCATGCATATGGAGAAAAATGTATGTGATAGTCTAATTTGAACGCTTCTCAACATTCAGGGTAAGACAAAGGATGGTGTGAATGCTCGTCTAGATCTAGTTGCGATGGGTATACGAGAGCAGTTAGCTCCACAACCAAAGGATGGTAAGTGGACATATTTGCCTCCAGCATGTCATACCTTGTCAAAACGAGAGAGAACAAGTTTTTGTGAGTGTCTACGGGCCGTCAAAGTGCCACAGGGTTACTCTTCAAATATCAAGAGACTTGTCTCAAATGATCTAAAATTGGTTGGCTTAAAGTCTCATGATTGCCACGTCTTGATGCAACAACTACTACCAGTGGCTATTCGTGGTATTGCTCCTAAAAATGTTAGACATGTCATAACTAGGTTGTGCTCATTCTTCAATGCTATATGTAGCAAAGTCATTGACCTCCAGAAGTTGGATGAGTTGGAAGATGAGGCTGCTATAATCTTGTGCCAATTGGAGATGTATTTTCCTCCTTCATTTTTCGACATCATGGTTCACTTAATTGTTCATCTAGTGAGGGAGATTAGATTATGTGGCCCCGTTTATTTAAGGTGGATGTATCCAGTTGAGCAATACATGAAGATCTTGAAAAGGGTATGTGAAGAATCCACACCATCCTGAAGCATCTATTGTTCAAAGGTACGTTGCAGTAGAAGCTATTGAGTTTTGTCAATACTACCTTTCAGAAGTGGAGGCTATAGGGATTCCTAAGCTTCGTCATGAGGGAAGATGTGCCGGTAAGGTTACACGAGGTATAAAGGTTAATAGCAACGCTCGGGAGGAAGTGTTTCAAGCCCATTTGCACATTTTGAATAACACTGATGAGGTTGCACCTTACTTATGTGCTCACAAACAAGAGGTCAAGGAAGAAAACCCTAGAAGGAACGAAAAATGGTTGTTGAACCATCATAATAAGACTTTCGTAGCCTGGTTTAAAGAAAAAATTACAAATGATCATATTGCTTCCGATACATTACAATGGCTAGCACATGGGCCACGTCTTGAAGTCATATGTTGGAGTGGATATGATAACAATATGTTTTCCTTCTATATAAATTCCCAAGATGACAAGAGTACCATGCAAAACAGTGGGGTTATGATCGTATCTGAGTCGATGCACTTCTCTAGTTCAAAAGATACAAATCCCATTATGGCATCAAAATCTTACTTTGGAGTCATTGAAGAGATTTGGGAGGTCGATTACACTAAATTTCAAGTGCCTGTTTTTAAGTGTAAGTGGGCTGACAGTAACAGTGGTGTGCAAACTGAAGAATTAGGATTTATATTGGTAGACCTTGATAAAGTAGGTCACACAGAAGAGCCTTTCATTATGGCTTCCCAAGCAAAACAAGTGTTTTATATCAATGATCCTTCTAACAAAAGATGGTCAGTTGTTCTCCAAGGAAAAAGTATGCATAATGGTATCCATGAAAATCAAGATTCAATTCTTGATATTCCAGAAACTCCTTCTTTCTCAACACAAATGCCTATTTTCGTCGAGGAAAATGTAGTGGACAATGTACTTGCCACTCGTGATGATCATCATGAAGGGATATTGATCTAAACTTGACCATAGTGTAAGTTATGTTTAAATTAAAGTATTCTTTTTTTATTTATCCATGTTAAAGTAGACTTATTTTTATTTCTCCGTGTTAAGTTAGACTTATTTTTATTTATCCATGTTAAAGTAGGCTTTTTTATCCATGTTATAGTAGACTTATTTTTATTTATCCATTCTTATATACTAACCTAATTTATTACTTTTTGTCTAAATAGGCATACATGACTGATCCAGCAGGCATTCCTCCTTCTCCTTCACATAGCGGGTCAGGTGGTGCACGCCCCAAAAAAAGGGGTAGAGCAGCCACAAAGTTACGATCATTGGCCCTGAGTCGTTGAGGTGATCAGAGGCTTCCGGTTGAGTTTGATACATATGGGGGGCCATAGGGCCGAATGCTGACAAATTCATCGGTTTTGTGGCCCTGGAAGCTCAAAACAGGGTTAGCATTCTGATTGAGGAATGGGCTCAGGTATCGAGTATGGTGAAGGATCAAATTTGGTCTTCAATCTTGGTATTTTACTTTTATCCTCTCTATTTGTATCTAAATTGTTACTTTTATCCTCTCTATTTGTATCTAAATTGTATTTACTTATATTATTATCATACTCTAATATTTCCTCCATTTTGTTTTGTACTATAGTTGACCTGTGATGTCCCGAATACTCCTGAATGTAAGAAGAAATGGCTTTCTTTAGCCGCGAAGCGGTGGACGGGGTTCAAGATCTATTTGGGCAATAGATATATTTTTGAGAAGAAAGACGACAAATCTCCACTTGACACATACTCTTTCATTGATACGGAGAAGTGGGATAGGTTTGTTGTGAGCCGACAAGACCCTGCCTTTCTGGTTAGTTTCCCGTTATATTTTTTATAATAGGCCTATCTAATTTATTTATTTAATTGAATTGAGTACGTGTTATTTGTAACAGGAGAAATGGAAAAAGGCCAAGGAAATCCAGAAAAACAATGTACACCCACACCATATGTCTCGTGGTGGCTATCGTATGGTTCGGCAGAAAATTATGAATGAGAAGATGAAAAAGAGGCAAGAAGAGGCCAAAAAGAAGCAAGAAGAAGGTGGAGCTGATGGAGATGCCGAAGCCGATGGAGAAATAGTTGTTAATCCTCCATCTCCACCCGAACGCCATGAAACATGGATGGAAGTCCGAAAGACAAAATCAGGAGATTTTAAAGCTGAGCCCACACGCATTGTCGCTGAAAAGATTGTAAGTAATTAATAGATTACTTCTACTTGTAATTAATACAGTTAAGTAAATACTATCTTACAGATATTTTGTGAATTTCTCCTTGTAGACATCGCTGGTGGAACAAAGCTCGCAAGGATCATTCATTCAACATAGACGTAGGGATATCTTGAGCACTGCCCTAGGTAAAGATGACCACCCTGGCTTTGTAAAGGTTGTTGGAGGGCTAGTGGGCATTCGGCAATATCACGGACGACGAGCCCATGTTGGAAGCCGAATCAGCAGCCACGAGTGGGAAAGCATTAAGGAGGAGCTTAAAAGAGAGATGTTTCCGGAGCTTATGGAATCATTCATAAAGGAGATGTCATCTAGGGGGGTTACAATTTCCCAACAAAGCCTAATAAGCCAAGCTTCTCAGCATGTGAGCACCGTGGGGAGCTGTGAGAATGCACATAAGCCAGTTGAGATGCCTTTATCTCAGGTATGCATATTAATTTCATATTAATCATTTAATTACTTATGTCTTATTTATTTACAAATGATATTACTTAACTAATGCCTTATCTTTGTTGCTTAGAACATTGATAAAAAGCTAAGATCGAATGTAGCTCATTTGGCCGCATTTGCTGCGGATGCTGCGGATAAAGAGTATGCTATTCCCTTGGAACACGAAGGCGCTTACGACTTGCCAGCCTTTTTTTCGTCTGGGAAGGATATAGGTGACATATGTCTGCGTGGTAATTGGCTAGCCAATACCGTTCTGAGTATATGGTGCACGTTAGTACACTGTTGACATGCATCTTAGGTATCTTAATTCTATAGTTTATTTGAATGTCTTAGGTATTTAACATTATTTTATTCTAATATCTTAGATTTCTTCATCGCTTATGTATGGAAAGAGGCAACCAGAATACGTATGGATTCTTAGACCCAAGCGTAATTCAAGGAAATTACTGCACTAATGGGGATGCGATGAAGACATACATCTTGAAGCTAATTGGTCGAACAAAGAAAGATATTTATCTAGCACCAATACTTAGGATTGGCCATTGGCAGTTGCTCATACTTCATCCTAGCCAGCATCATGTCGTCTTCTTATGCTCGTTGCACTATAGTCCGACATCTGAATTGAAGGATGCGATTGACATGTTGTAATTCAAATTGCTTTTGCTTTATTACATGAACATAATTGACATTATTATTTTTAATATATGGTTGCAAGTAGCATGGCTTGTGCAGATGGCAAAAGTAGGCCATCCAAGTCAAAAAGAAAGCCTGAATGGATTATCCCACTCGTAAGTAGTTTATTATTTCTTACAAAAAAATTACAACAGTAATTATTATTATATTAGTACTGTACTTGATATTCAATTTCATATTGCCTTGTAGTCTCGTAGACAAGCTGGCGGCTGGGAGTGTGGATTCTACGTGATGAAACATATGTTGAACGTAGTCTCTGCCACTATTATTGACGGATGGCAACAGGTAATAAATATAAAATTTTGCACAAGTTAAATTATATTTTGTTTTGGTTGATGATTTAATGTAGAGTTTATTTAAACTTGTGCAGGCTTTTGACGATCAAACTCCACTTGATAAAGAAGAGATGAAAGACCTGAGGGATCGTTTTGCTAATTTCTTTTATGAGTATACTAGGCAACATAATGTAGATTGTATAAGATTTTTGCACTTGTATGTATTGCATGTGACACATTTTGGACTTTAGGTTATTGCACTTATAACACTGTACATATGTAATGTCATATAATTTAGTTTAATTATTCTGGACTTGTGTAACTAGTACTGTAATATTGTAATTCCAGAATAGCAATATATGAGTTACATGTTTGAATCTATTTCTGGCATTATGTTGTGTACTGACTTGTGGATGATATACTGATTGATATGCAGGGTGGGAAAGAACTATAAATGTAACACACCATTTAAAAAAAAAAATTTAATTTTAACATCGGTTGTTCTAATAACCGATGTTAAAAGTACACTTTTAACATCGTGTGTTCCTAAAATCGATGTTAAAAGTGTACTTTTAAGATCGATTTCAGATACAATGGATGTTAAAAGTGTACTGACCAGAGCACATCTCTGACTCAAACTACACTTTTAACATCGGGTGTTACTATAACCAATGTTTAAAGTGTACTTTTAACATCCGATTTTTTATTAACCGATGTTAAAAGTCACACTTTTAAAATCCCTTTAATTAAGGTCGCCTCCTTAACCGATGTCAAAAGTATTTTTTAACCGATGTAAAAGGTGCTTTCTGTACTACTGCACTCCCATGCCATAAATGCAGCACGTTCGTGCTACACGTAGCAGGGAGCACGGCCGTGCCATCGTGCAGCACAGCCGTGCCACCCCTCTGGACTGAATCTGAAGCTTACGGTTTAATGGGGTTTTAACCCTAATGTTCCCACTAATGTTAGCATAACACACCAAACAAATGATAATGATAGATAACTTAATTTTATAATAATTGAGATGATGAGTTGGTTAAGTTGGTGCCTCGAGGTTACCGCACTTTGATATAATTGGATGCCTTTAGTGGTCCAATGTTGAGTTGATGTAATTGGGTGCCTTTAGTGGCCCAATTGCGTTGATTTAATTGGGTGCCTTTAGTGGCCCAATGATGAGGATGTTATTCTTAGGTGCCTTTAGTGACCCAAGCGGAGGTGGTGGTTGCTGTTGTTTGTTGATAATGTTCATGCATAGCATTGGAGATGTTAGTTGGAGGAAGTTCAACATTGGGGAGGTCATCCTAGAGTACAGCGATCTGGCCATCCACTGTTGGTTCACCCACGGTTTGGTGAACTATGGCCCCCTGTGATGAGGCATTCATGGTTTGATTCGTTGGCTATCCAAGGGGTTCACCCATGGTTTGGTGAACTGCCGGCGTTGGTGCCTTTAATGGCCAATGTGGATATGTAACTCCAAAGTTGTTCTTCCTGAGTTAGATGTATCCACATGCATTGATGGAGTAGTGGAGTAGAGTTGCTTTGCATCATATAGCATACTGGTTGATTTATTATGTTGAGATGATATTTATGTATGTAAGTGTATGCTATGACTGCTGCCATGCCATGATGTATGTCATCTTATTTCTATTTCCATGCCATTGTGATTACATGTTTCCTTACTCCTCTTTCTGTGTTTTCTTGTTTGGCATGTATGGTCTATGCAGAGGATGACGAGCAGCTCGGAGAGGAGTGACTATAAGGAGCCACCACCCATAGTTAGGGCATTCTGTTTTATTGTTTATTTTTATTTTAGTTTTCTGTTGTATTCCGAGGATTTTCCAGAACGGTTATACTAGCTCTGAATTGTGACATCAGGGTTGGGCTTACATTTATGTCGATGTTTACTTATCATTTTTAAAACTTTGGTTTAATACTATTTTCCACGTTTGAGAACTGTTCCATGTGGTACCTTTTCTATCCATGAATCTTTTTATTAAAGGATGCATGTTTTAATTCTTATCTGTACTTATTTATTATTATTATTTACATTTAATGTATTTATAACATGCGGGGTAGAAGGGTGTCACAGAACAATATCCCTACATATCACAAAGCAAGCCTATTATCATTCCCAGTACTTTCGCCAGGGTGTTATACTTATGATTGATATCCCTTGCATTCTTCTTCAAATTGAAAGCTTATACAAGTTTCAAATTTTTTGAAGACCTGAAACCTATGAGGAAGTTGTTCTTTACCCTCAATTATAATTCATCATATATTTATTAGTCTCTAAAAATAGAGGATTAATAATTACGAAAGCTGATGATGAGGTTGAGATTAGGATGTTGTTTTTGATAATTTTCTTCTCCAAACACTCACTAACACAATAATAAGTCTTGTGATGATGAGTATCTTTACCCACTTTTAACACTAAGTGGGGAGGTGTATGAACCATAATTACAATCTACTCTAATGTTGCAGTTGCCCTGCAAAACAATTCCCCAAGGATCCTAAATTGTTTGCCCCATTCTTTCTTTTCTTTATCTAACAATTTTGACAGGGCATTAAGAACTTTTCTTTATCCTCTTCTCTTCTTCGTAGACCCGAAAATGGTAGGAACCTTTCCTGCTATTTAAATTCTAGCATTAAGAAATCTTATAACTAGTAGAAACTAATTCTCAGTTTTAAAAACATGATAACTTAACATGAAACAATTATTCTCATGGTTGAACTAACTTTCCAATTTTAGTGGCATGATAAGTCAATATGTAATCATTCTTCCCAGCCAAAAAAAAGTTTAATCAAAGTGCACATTAGTTTATTCCTAACTCACTAAAAACACCGAAAACTTATTTGGTTTCTCATGGTGTTATGTATGATGGTAAATTCAAAACACTGAATAATGGCAAACCCTGAAAACTGGGTGAAAGTTTATTCCTAACTCACTAAAAACACTAAAAACTCACTGAATAAGTATATAATGTTGTTTCTAGGTGTTTTTTGAATAATGGGCAACTACTTTAATCTTCCTATTATCATTCCCACTACATTCACTCTCATGGAGCAGACTTAATTCATGGCACCAAATATTTTCTCAGAAGAGAGAGACAACAGAGGAAGTCGGGAGAGAGCATAATCAAAGCTTAAATCATACAAAATCAAAGAGCATTACCAAAAAATCAAAGAAAAATGAAAGAACATTACCCAAAAATCATAAAAACAAATGAGAGAGACGGAAGAAAGGGTGCAAACCCTAAAGGAAAATAGAGAGAAAGATGCATTCCTGAGGGAGGAGGAGGGTGGCCGTTCTCGGTGGTGACTTGAAGAGAGTGGTCTTCTTAAATGGTGGTCTTCTTCTTCGTCTACGATTTGCAGGGAGTTATAGGGAAAGGGAGAGAGTTAGATGGAAAAGGATTTGAGAGTGATTAGAGGAGTTGTGAGAGGGAGAGCTTACCTGGTGATGGTGGTGGTGGTGATGGTGGCCTCCGGTGGACTTCGGTGGTTCTCGTTCTGTCGAGAAGGTAGTTCTCTTTGCAATGTGACTAAAATACCGAAAACTGAAGGAGGGAAGAATGCAATGTGAAAACACCGAAAAATGAAAAGAGAGAAAAGAGGCCGCGCAAATGTTAGGGTTTTAGATTTAGGGACCGATTTTTCGGTCTCCAATTCCGTCCCTAAAAATAAAAAAGAGTATTAGCCAACAAAATTAGAGTGTTCGCTAGAAAATAGCTGTTGAGCAGTCCCTAGATCGGTCCCGAAATAAGTGAACAACTTTGACTTTTCCTTTTATCGGCTTAGGGAACGAATTGGAGACGAATTCCTTTGCAACCACTTAAATCGTTCCCCAATTCGGTCCCCGAATAGATATCAATGACCATTTTCTTAAAATCACTTATTCGGTCCCTAAAACGGTCCCTATTATAGATCGATTCGAATCGGTCCCTAAAACGACTCTTTTTTAGTAGTGATACTGGTTGGTCAGTATGAGATGTTCACTATGGAGAAGGAGAATCAATCCTTGAAATGATAGATCGCTTCCCAGACTATCATAAACAATCTGAAGTCCCTTGGTAAAGTCTACACAACGAAGGAAAACGTTACAAAAATTCTTAGGAGTCTTCCTAAGCAATGGAGAGCGCTAGTGACTTCAATCACCCAAGCTAAAGACCTTTCGGTCCTAGCTCTAGATGATTTGATTGGTACTCTATAGTTTCGTGAGCAGGAGCGCAAAAGAAATAACCTAACTAAGAAAGGCAAGTCTATTGCCTTAAAACCTCAGAAGAGCAGCACCTCAAATGCCCTTAAAGCTGATGAGTCCAACGATGAGGCAGAACATACAGAGGAAGATACATGAGACGAAGATGAGTTGTCTTTTATTTCTTGAATAATTCAAAACATGTAGAGAAAGAAAGATGGCATGAGAAGAAAACAATTCCCTAAGAAAGTTTTCAAATATCATGGGGAAGCCAAAGACAAAGACCCTATGGTATGTTATGAATGCAAGAAGCCGAGGCACTTCAAAGTTGAATGTCCTTTACTCAAGGATAAGAAGAAGTTCTTCAAAAAAAAGAAGAAGAAGGGCTTCATGGCTACTTCGAAAGACCTCGATCTTTTAGAAGAAGATGAGGAAGTCGAAGAAGAGGCAAATCTATGCCTTATTCCAGAAACCAGATCTGAAGGACACACCAACATGACTCTTGGAGCTTCAATCAAAGTTAACCTATTTTTAATGGAAACAACTATCAGCAATGGAAACACATGATGAAGATCTTTATCAAGTCTCAAGATATTTATCTATGGAGTATTATCAAGGTTGGACCATACTATCCAACAATGGTCCCAGAAGACAAATCAATAGCACCTAAGTCCAGAGAGTCTTGGACTGAAGAGGAAAAGCAAAGGTTTCTTTTAAATAAAAGAGCCTTGGAGCTGATCAACAACAGCCTGAGCTATAGTGAGCATGTCAAAGTTGTTGAATGCATTTCTGCCAAAGAAGTGTGGGATATCTTGAAAAATATGTATGAAGATGGTGATGTTGAAACAAGCATCTCTCTGATGGCCAGTGTAACACCCCGTTTTCTTGTTTAGTGTGTGGGGCAAAGATTAAGCTTCTTTAAGGGCTTAATTATGTTCCTTATGTCTTGAGGAAAGCATGGTTCAAATTTGGGACAATTTGGCCTTGGAAAGAGCTTAGAAAATGCAAATTCGTGAAAGAACCCAACGTTTAGATGTGGAGAAACCCTATGATCAAATGTTGACCGTTGACATCAGATATTGGAGACCTTGCACATCAAAGCGCGGAAGGGGGTACGCGTGGAGTTGCACGTGTTAGGATGCATGCCATGCGTGGCAGAGACGTGGCGATCAGCGCACCACGCTCAAGCATGGAAAAACCCCACACCCAAGCATGGGATCGCTTGAGCACTCCAGACTAGCAAGCTTGAGCGTTGGCAGTCTGACAGCATCACTTATACTTTCTCTTCTCTTTTAACTGAGCACAAAACTCATTTGGGTTTTTGCTAAGTTTTAGAAGGTAGAGAGAGGGTAGAGGTTCTAGAGAGAGTGTGTGAGGTTTGAGGTCGATTGAGGCTTCGAATTGTGATTCCGACTACAGCACTACGATTAGGGCTTCGAGTACTACAAGATTCACCGATTGGTTTATCGAATTCTCGAAGGTAAGCTCGAATATCTATCACGTCGACCTTTACGTTCTTCGTGTTCTTCGAGCTTTCCCCTTGAATCTTTCTTGGTTTTAGAGTTGCCATAGGGTTAACAATGTTGTTTACACGTTGTTTATGTGATTAGGGCAAAGTTTGAGGACGTGAAGATGCTTATTTGGGCAAGGAGGCTGCAGCTGCCAACATGTGGTGGAGGAAGAGGCTACATGGTAGTGGCTGTCTTCTTGAGGTTACGATTGTGTTCGTAGTCGCAGTTGCACAATTTTTCAGGCGGGGAGAAAGAATTGTTATCGTCGGGAAGGCAAGCATAGTGTAGAATGTATGCATGTGTTGGGGAACCTTAAACCCTACTAGAGGTTGAGCCTTGGACAAAGTACCTTAACCCTAGGTATAGGTATCTTTGGGGCTATCACCGCTAAGACGATACCCTAGGCTAGACGATGTTTTGATGTTGATTTGATATGCATGCTAAACTGCCTATGTAACTACTTGATTAATTGTCTATTTGTTGAAATGTATGTTGTCCTGCTTATTACTATGACATTGTTATCTTTGTTGACTTGGTTGGATGAACTATTGATGAGAGTGTGGTGAGGTTGATGAGTTGTTCGGGTTGATAACGTCATGGTTCTAACTGTGGAGCTGTGGCTCATGGACGCAAGGGATCGTGATGATGTGGATGTGGATGCAATGCATCGTGGCTGTGGCTGAGTGTTTAGGCGTGAATTTCTGGTATCAACTTGTGATTGACGGTTGCTGCATATCATAGCATGATGCTCTCTCTTGTCTCAATGGGGGATGTCCTAATAGGGGCGTGACGTGTACCACCTGTCCCAAAGTGGGATGTCCAATTGGGGACGTATTATGATGTGATGTGATATATTTGTCCCCACGGGGATATCCAATATTGGACGTGATGAAATAGGCCGACATGAATATATGGATTATTATCCCTCATCGAGGTTTGATCTGAGAGAATAACTTTTGAGATGGATGTGACTTATGACTCGAGAGATGATTGTTTGAGTGTTGTATGCTTTTTAAGTGCAGCATGCTACATGTCTACATGCAATAATATTGCCCCTCTCCCATATGTGATGATACATGTTTCTTATCTCCTTATATCTCTTTATGTGTATGTTGTATCGATCTTCATCGAGAAGATGACGAGCGGCCAGAGGATGGACTGGAGACAACACCCGTTTGTGATGATGGCACCGAGGACGCAGGTTCTGGGAGACATTGAGATCATCTATCATGATGATCGAGGATGGCAGGTAGTGTAACATCCCGGTTTTTCTGTGAACTCTGATCGAGTTAGTTAATCTCGATTGGAGCTTTGGAGGATTGTGTGAATTGTTGTGTGTTAGTTTTAGACCTAGTTTGAAGCTTAGGAATAGGCTTGAGCAAGGTTGGAAGTGCCTAAGGTGTAACACGAGAAACTAGGGAAGTTAGAAGGTTGGAGGTTCTTCTCTCATTGAGCTTGATGCTCAAGCGTGAGAGAACTCCACGCTCAAGCATTGAGACGCTTAAGCGTGGGAGAGGCGGACACTTCAGCGTGCTGAGTGCGCTGTGCAGCTGCTGAGTTTGGACGCGCGTGAGACACGTGTTAGGCCAGGGACCAGGCGGAGTGGACGAGGTTCCACGCTCAAGCGTGGAGGGATCCCACGCTAGAGCGTGGCAACGCTCAAGCGTGCTGTGTGATGAATGCTTCGGCATAGACAACAGGAACCATAAATGGAGCTTCCACTTTCATCTTCTCACTTGCACGAAACTTGGTGAGTTTTCTGGGTTTAGTGAGAGAGGCTCTGAGAGTTTAGAGAGAGAAAGCTTACTTTCGAGGCGAACGAAGTGCCGGAACGTGATTCCGACTATACCGTTGTGATCGCGGGTGAGTTATCTACAACTTCGACGGATTAGTTTTTCGGTTCGCCAAAGGTAAACTTAGATCCCTAATATGTGTTCTTCTGTTCTTGGCGTTCTTCGAGTCTTTACCTTTGCTTTGATCTTTTGGGCTTGCCCTAGGGCTAACACTGTTGTATATGTGTTGTGCTCGTTATTAGGGCAAAGTTCGTGCTCGCGGTGGTGCGAGGCTCAAGGCTGAGGCCGCTGTTGAGGGGCTGTTTGGAGCTGCCATAGGAGGGTGGCTGCGAGCTTGAGGAAGGAGAAACAGCTTGTGATTGCCTAGATTTCCGTGTCAACTATTCAAGTGGGGAGAAAGAGTACTGCTGTCGTCGGGAAGGCAAGAGTAGTGTAGTATGTTTATGCTATGTGTAGCGAAGCCCTAACACTACTAGTGGTTTAGCCCTGATAAAGTACCTAAACCCTAGGTTTAGCTTACTTTGGGCTATCGCCGTTAAGTTCGGAAATCCTAGGCTAGTAAACTGTTGATTAAGGATGTTTCACTTTGTATGATTGTATGCTGCTGCTTGTCGTTATTACTATCTATCTAAGTGCCTATATGATGCTTGGTATGTGATATGCTGCTATATGCTATAGTTGATGGTATTGCTGTTGTTAGTATGCCGTATGCTGTAATGTTGAGCGTTGTGGCGGAATGCCGTAGAATTAAGTTAGCTTGTGTGTCGTGTTGCTATCGGATTGATACCGTGGATGGTGCGGTTGCTGTTATGCTGACTTCCTGAGGCTGTGGCCATGATTGTTTGAGCTGTGGCTTGTGGACGTGTGGCGTCGAGGCTATGGCCGTGTGGATGCAGCGGCATCGTGTTGTTTCTGGTTGAGAGCTTAGGCATGAGATCCGGTATCAAGCCCGTTGAGGATGTTTGCTGCATATCATCATCAGTTGCCAAGTGGCGAGGCCGTATGATAGGTAGTATGAGCTGCCAGTGTCATACGAGGTTAGCGGTACCTAAATGCGGGTACGGAAAGTAGATGGGGCGGTCAATAGAGTGACCTTGGGGATGTTGCCGATCTCGGGAATAGTTTATAATGACGGATGAGGTAGCTCCTATCCTTTTGTGACGCCCGATCCAGTCCTGTTTGCCCAACTAATCCCAGAGCTTTCTAGTTGTTCTAGGCTAACGTTCCGAGGTGATCGAGATACCCGGTTCCGGTGTGGAAGGGGGATGCACTCTTATTGGTCACGGCGAGCGGTTCGGTTTCTTGGACAAGCCAACTCCGTTCCGACATAGAACCTGTTCCGGTGTGGACTTGTTAAGGTGTGGAACCATTCCAGTTGGGAACATGCAGAAGTGCGTTTTTCGGCTGACATGCTGCATGGGATTAGTATCCCGGTCTCGAGGATTGATCTGAGTGTGAGACTCATGGAGATGAATGCTTGTTGCAAGTGTTGTCTTGAGAGATGTTTGTTAGTTTACAGTAACTGTGATATTTGAGATATTTGCTACTTGATACTTGTTATATGTGTTTACTGCATTACTATTGCTTTCCGACTTTATGATGCGCTATATTTCTTATCTCTCTTCTCTTTTTCCTTCGTTGTCTGTTATGTGATCGCTTGAAGACGACGAGCCAACAGAGATTCAGCATGGACCCGAGGCGTCACCCGTTCCTCATGGGGGCACCGCGGATTCCGGTGGTGGGCGATATTGAGATAGTATACCATGATGAGAGGAGATGGCGGGTAAACCCCTCTACCTTTTTGGTGGTTTACATAGGACCCGTTAGTTTGATCTTTCGGAGCGGCACACCTCCTTATGTGGATATCATCGGCCCCTACCGCGTGTACCATTTTCAACCTTTCCCGAGGATGTGGCGACCTCCGAGGTAGAGGGAGCGAGACTACACGTGGGTAGCACCCCAGTCTTCAATCATGACCAGCAGGATAGGTTACGTCTACCGAGGCCAACGCAGGAGGACCGAGCAGTACCTGAGGACCTACCGTAGGCGGAGGATCGTGGTCTCCAGTTCTTCGTCAGAGTACGAGCCTATTGTGCGGTACAGGCGTACTCATGGTGTCGGTCAGGGTTGCTTAGGGCATCCTCACCACTAATGGTCAGAGTCTGTCGGTGCGTCTTAGGGAGTGAGCCGAGTGTTTTTGATGTATATTTTGAGAGGGGACGGGGGTTGCTGGTGAGCTCCAAGAGTTTTATTTTGCTTTTGATGTATTTTGGTTTTAACTTCAGGATGTATATGTATGTATACTGCCCTACTGATGGGGCTAACTTATGCATGATATTGTACAGTTATGTATATATTGCACTTTTACTCTTATCGCTTTTCTATGCTTGCCGTTTTGTTTGCTTTCTTCGGCATCGCTGCTTGTTTACCACGCTATTACTTTATATACTTTTAGGCATAGATAATAATAATAAGGGGTTGGGACTAATGGGAAGGGTTCATACATATGGGGTCGTCTCATTTTGGTGGTATCAGAGTAGTTCGATTCTAATATCAGACGGTGAAGGTTAAGTGTACTGGCTTTGACGGTTGATAACCGAGTTGTATCAACTGTGTAAGGTTTTGGGTAGAGTGTCCGATGCGCTAGTTATCGAAGTGTGATAACTGTTTTCATTCATAAGGCATATGATATGTTTAACTGTTAAGTGCTATTATATGTCTTATTAATTGGAACTGATAGCTCCTTTTACAGGAAGCTAAATGGAACGTGGAAGAGGAAGAGGTGGAAGGCCGGCTACGACTGGAGGCAACGATAATAACAACAACAACGGTGACCACTCAAGGACAGGAAGTGGTGGTGACACTAGTGGAAAATAGACTTTTCACGTCAGGCTTTTAACATCTGTTAAAGAAAAACAGATGTTAACAATAGACGCGGTGGCAAACTTGTAAATAAATCGCGTATGGAGCAGACTTTTAACATCGGTTATAAGGAACCGGATGTTAAAATGTACTTTTAACATCCGTTTTTGGTAAAACCGATGTTAAAAGTTTCTTCCCTCCATTTCATATAACTTTTTAACATCGGTTCTTTTTTAACGGATGTTAAAAGTAACTTTTTAACATCGGTTTTTTATATAACCGATGTTAAAGAAAATTTTAACATCGGTTTTTTCTAACAACCGATGTTAAAAGTTATTAAAATTTATAAAGTTAACTTTCTAAAACCTTCTCTGTCTCGCGCCCTACATTTCAATGTTACAGTGTTCTCACTCCCGCGACCTACTTTTCTCTTCTCTTCACTGACCTCCTTCTCCTCCGTTCGTGAGCCACCGTAGAACCACCACCATAACTTCCTCTTCGCAAAGGTACGTAACTCTCTCTTCCCTACTTTTATTTGCTCAAACCCTCATTTGCTAAATACCATTTTTGCTAATATTTGCTCAGAACCATTTACAACTGAACCATCGCAACTGAACCACCCCAACTCCCTCTCTTCTACAACTGACCATCGCATTTGAACCGCCCCAACTCCCCTTCTGCTTGGTAATCCTTCTCTGTTAGTTACTGTTTAGCATTGTCTCTGTTTTAATGATTTGAATATTTCATGAAATAATGAAATGCATTTTGAGTTTTTTTTATACTTAAACACTTTGATGTTACATAATATTGAGCATAGACTTTTAGGCTTTGCTTATAATCTCAATAGTCAAGGGGTTTGGGTTTAGTTAAAAAGTTAGGTCATCTGGATTGGTTTGATCAATAGTCGAGGGGTTTAGTTTCTATTATAGGACTTAAAGTTTAGGCCTATAATTTCAAATACTGCTCTTTGAGAGTCTCCCCTCTTGTGCTCATATTGTATAAATATGCGTAAATCTACAGAACATGGATATGGACCGTAGTTGGATGGTTAGTAAACGCACAAGTGATGAGTATCGGGAGGGAGTGGAAGAGTTTCTAGAATTTGCTCAAAGAAATCTTCCTGATAGTAATGGAGGATTTAATTGTCCTTGTGTTAGATGTTTGAATATGAGGAAATGTGAAGTTAAGCAAATACGTGATCATCTTATTTGTGAAGGGATTTGCAAAAGTTATACAAGATGGATATGGCATGGTGAAGACTTGTTAAACATGCCAAGTGTGTCCCAAAGTGAAGAAGTTGATGTAGATATGGAGGACGATCGACTAGAGGACATGATCTGTGATATTGGACCAGAGTCATTTCAGCGAGCACGTGTGTATGATACTTTGTGCAGTGATGCGGATACGCCTTTGTATCCGGGGTGCACTACTTATACAAGGTTGTCGGCGGTCTTAAAATTGTTCAGTGTGAAGGCGAGAAATGGGTGGAGTGATAAAAGCTTCACCGAATTGCTTGAGTTGTTGAACAACATGCTTCTAGAAGGCAACACACTGCCAGATCGTAACTATGAGGCAAAGAAGATACTCTGTCCGATGGGTATGGAGTATAAGAAGATACATGCATGTCCTGATGATTGCATACTATACAGGGGTGTGTATGAAGGGATGCACGACTGCCCCAAGTGTGGGGTATCGCGGTACAAAGTGAAGGATGGTGATTCTAGTTGTGATGTGATCACAAAGGGTCCTCCTGCAAAGGTGTTGTGGTATCTTCCAATAATTCCAAGGTTTAAGCGATTGTTAGCTAATGTAAATGACGCAAAGAACATTAGATGGCATGCAGATGAGAGGAAACGTGATGGAATGCTTCGCCATCCGGCTGATTCTGTGCAATGGGAGAGAATTGATAGTTTGTTTCCGAATTTCGGAAATGAGCCAAGAAACCTTAGGCTTGGACTTGCTACGGATGGAATGAATCCGTATGGTACCTTAAGTAGTATCCATAGTTCATGGCCTGTTCTCCTCGTAATTTACAATCTAGCTTCTTGGTTGTGCATGAAGCGCAAATACATGATGTTATCTATGATGATTTCGGGCCCAAAACAGCCAGGAAATGACTTAGATGTTTATCTAAGTCCCTTGATTGAAGACTTGAGAAAGCTGTGGGTGGAAGGCGTTGATGTGTTTGATGGCCATTACAAAGAGACTTTCAAGATGCGTGCCATGTTATTTTGCACCATCAATGACTTTCCACCATACAGGAACTTGTCCGGGTATAGTGTTAAGGGGCATAAAGCATGCCAAATATGTGAAGAAGGCACATGTTTCACAAAATTGCAACATGGAAGGAAGACAGTTTACCTTGGGCATCGGAGATTTCTCAGACGTGATCACCCATATCGTAGACTGAAAAAAGCTTTCAATGGATTCCAAGAGAATGGAATTGCTCCGACGGCCTTTAATGGAGAGAAAGTGTATCAAAGGGTGAAGGACATTAATGTTATGTTCGGAAAGGCTCAAAAGAAGGCTATTGAGAAAAACATATGGAAGAAGAGGTCGATCTTCTTTGATCTTCCATACTGGTGCAAACTTGATGTCAGACATTGTATTGATGTCATGCATGTGGAGAAAAATGTATGTGATAGTCTAATTGGAACGCTTCTCAACGTTCAAGGTAAGACAAAGGACGGTGTGAATGCTCGTCTAGATCTGGTTGCGATGGGTATACGAGAGCAGTTAGCTCCACAACCAAAGGATGGTAAGCGGACATATTTGCCTCCAGCATGTCATACCTTGTCAAAAAAAGAGAGAACAAGTTTTTGTGAATGTCTACAGGGCGTCAAAGTGCCACAGGGTTACTCTTCAAATGTCAAGAGACTTGTCTCAAATGATCTAAAATTGGTTGGCTTAAAGTCTCATGATTGCCACGTCTTGATGCAACAACTACTACCAGTGGCTATTCGTGGTATTGCTCCTAAAAATGTTAGACATGTCATAACTAGGTTGTGCTCATTCTTCAATGCTATATGTAGCAAAGTCATTGACCCCCAGAAGTTGGATGAGTTGGAAGATGAGGCTGCTATAATCTAATGCCAATTGGAGATGTATTTTCCTCCTTCATTTTTCGACATCATGGTTCACTTAATTGTTCATCTAGTGAGGGAGATTAAACTATGTGGCCCCGTTTATTTAAGGTGGATGTACCCAGTTGAGCGATACATGAAGATCTTGAAAGGGTATGTGAAGAATCCACACCATCCTGAAGCATCTATTGTTCAAAGGTACGTTGTAGAAGAAGCTATTGAGTTTTGTCAAGACTACCTTTCAGAAGTGGAGGCTATAGGGATTCCTAAGCCTCGTCATGAGGGAAGATGTTCCGGTAAGGGTGCACGAGGTATAAAGGTTAATAGCAAGGCTCGGGAGGAAGTGTTTCAAGCCCATTTGCACATTTTGAATAACACTGATGAGGTTGCACCTTACTTATGTGCTCACAAACAAGAGGTCAAGGAAGAAAACCCTAGAAGGAACGAAAAATGGTTGTTGAACCATCATAACAAGACTTTCGTAGCCTGGTTTAAAGAAAAAATTACAAATGATCATACTGCTTCCGATAAATTACAATGGCTAGCACAGGGGCCACGTCTTGAAGTCATATGTTGGAGTGGATATGATATCAATATGTTTTCCTTCTATACAAAGTCCCAAGATTACAAGAGTACCATGCAAAACAGTGGGGTTATGATCGTATCTGAGTCGATGCACTTCTCTAGTTCAAAAGATACAAATCCCATTATGGCATCGAAATCTTACTTTGGAGTCATTGAAGAGATTTGGGAGGTCAATTACACTAAATTTCAAGTGCCTGTTTTTAAGTGTATGTGGGCTGACAGTAACAATGGTGTACAAACTGAAGAATTAGGATTTACATTGGTAGACCTTGACAAAGTCGGTCACACGGAAGAGCCTTTCATCATGGCTTCACAAGCAAAACAAGTGTTTTATATCAATGATCCTTCTAACAAAAGGTGGTCAGTTGTTCTCCAAGGAAAAAGCATGCATAATGATATCCATGAAAATCAAGATTCAACTCTTGATATTCCAGAAACTCCTTCTTTCTCAACACAGATGCCTATTTTCGTCGAGGAAAATGTAGTGGACGATGTACTTGCCACTCGTGATGATCATCATGAAGGGATATTGATCTAAACTTGACCATAGTGTAAGTTATGTTTAAATTAAAGTATTCTTTTTTTATTTATCCACGTTAAAGTAGACTTATTTTTATTTATCCATGTTAAGTTAGACTTATTTTTATTTATCCATGTTAAAGTAGGCTTTTTTATCCATGTTATAGTAGACTTTTCTTTATTTATCCATTCTTATATACTGACCTAATTTATTACTTTTTGTCTAAATAGGCATATATGACTGATCCAGCAGGCATACCTCCTTCTCCTTCGCATAGCAGGTCAGGTGGTGCACGCCCCAAAAAAAAGGGTAGAGCAGCCACAAAGTTACGATCGTTGGCCCTGAGTCGTTGTGGTGATCAGAGGCTTCCGGTTGAGTTTGATACATATAGGGGGGCCATAGGGCCGAATGCTGACAAATTCACCAGTTTTGTGGCCCTAGAAGCTCGAAACAGGGTTAGCATTCGGATTGAGGAATGGGCTCAGGTACCGAGTATGGTGAAGGATCAAATTTGGTCTTCCATCTTGGTATTTTACTTTTATCCTCTCTATTTGTATCTAAATTGTATTTACTTATATTATTATCATACTCTAATATATTTCCTCCATTTTGTTTTGTACTATAGTTGACCTTTGATGTCCCGAATACTCCTGAATGTAAGAAGAAATGGCTTTCTTTTGCCGCGAAGCGGTGGACGGGGTTCAAGACCTATTTGGGAAAGAGATATATTTTTGAGAAGAAAGACGACAAATCTCCACTTGACACATCTTTCATTGATAAGGAGACGTGGGATAGGTTTGTTGTGAGCCGACAAGACCCTGCCTTTCTGGTTAGTTTCCCGTTATATTTTTTATAATAGGCCTATCTAATTTATTTATTTAATTGAATTGAGTACGTGTTATTTGTAACAGGAGAAAAGGAAAAAGGCCAAGGAAATCCAGAAAAACAATGTACACCCACACCATATGTCTCGTGGTGGCTATCGTATGGTTCGGCAGAAAATTATGAATGAGAAGATGAAAAAGAAGCAAAAAGCGGCCAAAAAGAAGCAAGAAGAAGGTGGAGCTGATGAAGAAGCCGAAGCCGATGGAGAAATAGTTGTTAATCCTCCATCTCCACCCGAACGCCATGAAACATGGATGGAAGCCCGAAAGACAAAATCGGGAGCTTTTAAAGCCGAGCCCACACGCATTGTCGCTGAAAAGATTGTAAGTAATTAATAGATTACTTCTACTTGTAATTAATACAGTTAAGTAAACACTATCTTACACATATTTTGTGAATTTCCCCCTTGTAGATATCGCTGGTGGAACAAAGCTCGCAAGGATCATTCGTTCAACATGGACGTAGGGATATCCTGAGCACTGCCCTAGGTAAAGATGACCACCCTGGCTTTGTAAAGGGTGTTGGAGGGCTAGTGGGCATTCGGCAATATCACGGACGACGAGTCCATGTTGGAAGCCGAATCAGCAGCCACGAGAGGGAAAGCATTAAGGAGGAGCTTAAAAGAGAGATGTTTCCGGAGCTTATGGAATCATTCATAAAGGAGATGTCATCTAGGGGGGTTACAATTTCCCAACCAAGCCCAATGAGTCAACCTTCTCAGCATGTGAGCACCGTTGGGAGCTGTGAGGATGCACATAAGCCAGTTGAGATGCCTTTATCCCAGGTATGCATATTAATTTCATATTAATCATTTAATTACTTATGTCTTATTTATTTACATATGACATTACTTAACTAATGCCTTATCTTTGTTGGTTAGAACATTGATAAAAAGCTAAGATCGAATGTAGCTCATTTGGCCGCATTTGCTGCGGATGCGCCGGATAAAGAGTATGCTATTCCCTTGGAACACGAAGGCGCTTGCGACTTGCCAGCCTTTTTTTTTCTCTGGGAAGGATATAGGTGACATATGTCTGCCGGGTAATTGGCTAGCCAATACCGTTCTGAGTATGTGGTGCACGTAATTACACTGTTGACATGCATCTTAGGTATTTTAATTCTATAATTTATTTCAATGTCTTAGGTATTTAACATTATTTTATTCTAACATCTTAGGTATCTTCATCGCTTATGTATGGAAAGAGGCAACTAGAATACGTATGGATTCTTAGACCCAAGCATAATTCAGGGAAATTACTGCACTAATGGGGATGCGATGAAGACATACATCCTGAAGCTACTTGGTCAAACAAAGAAAGATATTTATCTAGCACCAATACTTAGGAATGGTCATAGGCAGTTGCTCATACTTCATCCTAGCCAGCATCATGTCGTCTTCTTATGCTCGTTGCACTATAGTCCGACATCTGAATTGAAGGACGCGATTGACATGTAAGCTTTAATTTGTAATTCAAATTGCTTTTGCTTTATTACATGAACATAATTGACATTATTATTTTTAATCATAGAGCTATGGTTGCAAGTAGCATGGCTTGTGCAGATGGCAAAAGTAGGCCATCCAAGTCAAAAAGAAAGCCTGAATGGATTATCCCACTCGTAAGTAGTTTATTATTTCTTACAAAAAAAATTACAACAGTAATTATTATTATATTAGTACTGTGCTTGATATTCAATTTCATATTGTCTTGTAGTCTCGTAGACAAGCTGGCGGCTGGGAGTGTGGATACTATGTGATGAAACATATGTTGAACGTGGTCTCCGCCACTATTATTGACGGATGGCAACAGGTAATAAATATAAAGTTTTGCACAAGTTAAATTATATTTTATTTTGGTTGAAGATTTAATGTTGAGTTTATTTAAACTTGTGCAGGCTTTTGACGATCAAACTCCACTTGATAAAGAAGAGATGAAAGACCTGAGGGAACGTTTTGCTAATTTCTTTTATGAGTATACTAGGCAGCATAATGTAGATTGTATATGATTTTTGCACTTGTATGTATTGCATGTAACACACTTTGGACTTTAGGTTATTGAACTTATAACACTGTATATATGTAATGTCATTATAATATAGTTTAATTATTCTGGACTTGTGTAACTAGTACTGTAATATATATTGTAATTCCGGAACAGCAATCTAGCTATATGAGTTAATTACATGTTTGAATCTGTTTCTGGCATTATATTGTGTACTGAATTGTGGATGATATACTGATGGATACGCAGGGTGGGAAAGAACTATAAATGAAACAACCATATATAAAAAAAAAAAAATTACTTTTAACATCGGTTGTTCTAATAACCGATGTTAAAAGTAAACTTTTAACATCGTGTGTTCCTAAAACCGATGTTATAAGTACTTTTAACATCGGTTTCAGTTACAATAAATGTTAAAAGTGTACTGAACAGAGCACAACTCTAATTGAGACCACACTTTTAACATCGGGTGTTATATAACCGATGTTTAAAGTTTACTTTTAACATCCGGTTTTTTATTAACCGATGTTAAAATTAAACTTTTAACATCGGTTTACAACCGATGTTAAAAGTCACACTTTTAACATCCCTTTAATTAATGTCGCCACTATAACCGATGTTAAAAGTGTTTTTTAACCGATGTAAAAAGTGCTTTCTGTACTAGTGTGACACTTCAGAAGCAATGCGGGCCATGAGGGACTTGGCTACCGCAATGATGCAACAAACTCAACAGACTGCCCAGTATATGCAAAGGCAGGAAGAAAGAGAATCTAGACAGGATCAGTTACACACCGTGAGAGGAAACGAGACTGTGGATACCGGTCTCAATGCTTTTATGAAGGGTGTAACGCCCCGATTTTCACGTTCTCTAATTCTTCATTATTTTAACGTTTGTATTTTATTGGAGGGTCTAGAGAGTGAAATAAAATGTTCTGACCAGATAGGAATGTCCTACACAACCATAGGAAGCCATGGTTAAGTTTCCGGCGAAAGCTCAAACGGAGCCCGGTTTGCGTTTTTCATGGATAGTAGCCTTTTCTTCTATCGAGACCCAATTTGGACTCGTGAACGAGACAGTAAGTCTTAGGATTTTATTCTCTACATATTTGTTAAAATCCGTCCCGACATCCGAAAAATAATAATATTATTTTATATTCGGCCATATAGCCGAATCGGGAGGCATTTGGAGTCGTAAAGGGATTCAACGAGACCCGACAACGTATGAGCTTGATACCACATCATCCCAGGACATTTGGGAGAGTATGCCAGAGTCGTCATGACGGTCGGAAAAATCTAGACACGAAATTACCAAAATGCCGCTAACCTTAGTCTTTTACACTTTTACCATTTTACCCTTTTGCCAAATGACCATTTTGCCCTTAAGTGAGCTTTTTAAAGGCTGAACTCAGCCCTTCCAGCCTTCATTTCCATGCACACAGCCCTCCCCTTTAGAGCTCCATAGTTGTTCTTGAAGAAAACTCCATTTTCTTCTTGAAGATTCATGAAAACTTGTTAGAATCACTTGATTCCTTGATCAATCTTCCTCCATTCTAAGGTAAGATCACTTCTGTGATATCTAGTCTTCATGAATCTCTTTCTATTTCAAGATCAAATCTTGATTTCATAGTTTTCAAGTTTATGATCCAAAACTTTGAAAATCCATAGGAAATTGTAGAAAAATCCTTTTGTTGTGAAACCAATTTATTTGAACTCACTTCATCATTCTCTACCTAAACCCAAGAGCATATGATCCAACTCTCCTCCTAGCCTATTGTTCTAAGATTGGCCGTACCCTAGGAGGAAGATGATGAATAGTGTCTTGTTCAATTTTTGATTTCAAACTCCTGATTCCATCCTAACCTTTCCTATTGAATCCAAGTGATGGAAGACCAAATCAATTCTTAGCCATGTTTTCCCTTAATGGCCAAAACCCTTGAGTGTGAAGAACTTGGAGTTTTGTTTCACATTTTTGAGTTTTAAGACTTACACTAGTTTTAAGATCTTTCTTTAATGAAATTATATTTCGTTTACGCTAACTTAGAATATGGTTTTACACTAAGTTAGTAAGGAAAAACCTTTCCAAGTTTGTTAAGGTACTTTACATTAACCATGTAACAAAGTTCTTTAAATATTAATGTGTTTTCAATTAAGAAAGGTTTTGGTTTACAAAGAGAGTCTTTAACTCAAATCGTAAAGTTTATGCGTGAAAACCTAAGTTAAGTAATTAGCTTAGAGTTGAAGACAAGGGATAATTAAGTATGGTATGTGGTGGAACAAGACCATGTACTATACCAGTGATGACTTAGCACATCAATGACTTCATAAGACTTAAGTGAATCAACACTTATTTCATTATTTGAAAATCAAGGAATTAATATCTTAGAAAGGATCAAAGACTTATCTAAGAGGATTCTCAATCCTTCTTCATAACACTTAGGATTTGAGAGGTGATTCATAAGACATAAACACAAACACGAACGTTTGGGTTCCGAAACAGTAATTCGATGACGGACCGGTGATTTAGATTCAGGTCAATCGTTCAACTGTTTCCGTCTTTTGATAACTGGAACGAGAAAGATCTTGAGACTGTGCTGGTATGGGATTGTACAGTGGAAGGAATCCTGAGGCTATGCAGGTATGGGACTGTATAGCTAAGGGAAGGCTTGTAAGGATTGATTGCTACTACCTATACCAACAAGATTTATCTTCTTTTCGGGAGCCTAGAATATAAGAACTCCATAGTTAAGCGTGCTTGCCTAGGATTAATTATGGGATGGGTGACCTTCTGGGAAGTTTCCTAGAAAGCGTGTGAGTGAGGACAAAACACTCTGGAAAGACTCGTGTTGGTTTGTGGGGACAATCGGTAATTCTGAAAGCTGTCCGGATCGTTCAAAAGGAATCACGAGGTATTTATCCGATGGATAAATGTTTTATCTGATAGATAAATGTTTTATAAAACAAAGGTGCGTATAGTTCCTAAGGAGTAGAACCTTAGTGAACCTTGAGGTTTATCCAATGGATAGACATTGCTTTATTGCATCTGCTTTGTGTAAGCATTGGCATTTTACTGCATAGTTGTAAGGCCTTGAGCCTAGGAGTTGAGCTTACACCTTGATGCGGGTGCGAATCCTACGGTGACGATCTTCAATGGTCTTTTTGGAGATATCAGGGTTGGAATGGCTGACATGTGACCAGTTGGTGATTCTTCTGTGTCGTGGCGAATCCGTGCAATACACTGATATCCTCTACTAGATGCCGTATTTTTCATATTTGGTCGAGAGTGTTACCGTAAAGCCAGATACGTGCACGTTACGAATGTTGTAGCATCTTGCTCATGGCTGGCAGAAACCGGAACATGCCCTCCCATTCACTCTCTCCGACGTTTTGTTAGCTCCATGGAGTAGGGGTCAGAGTTTTACCCTTGTGGCATATGGCATTGAGTCATGTACATCGCATTGCATTGCATGGCTATTGATGATTACATTTACTTACTGTACATCATTATTTCGCTTTCAAAGATGTCTTATGCTGCTAATTGATTCATAAGATATGTTGCAATTCATGGTGTACTTGTGGACATGTTGTTTTTACTTGTGTGACTATTATGATAAAGTTATGAAAGAGTATCTCACCCTTGCCTGTACATGTTGGACACCCTGTTGTGTTTTTTTTCGAACACATGTACAGATATTTTCCAACGGTCTTCTGGGTCACTGCGGGACCCTGCGTTAGAGTTACTTGGTGTCGACGACGAAGATGGTGGCTGTTGATGACGAGGCCCAGTATCTTTTGGGCGATGCATGCTAGGTAGTATGCTTATTTGTTCTTAGAGTTTTGTTAGACCAGCTCTTAGGATTTTGATATTTAAAGTCTGGTCCATTGACCGTGACTCGGTATGATGTGTATTAAGAAACTGACTTGATGTATGCCTTACGGCGAAGTGAATGAGTTCCATAAATGATGAGTTTGAGTTTATTTCTTTGTTATTGTTAATGTTTAATTTGGTATTAGAATTTCCGCAATAAATCTAATAAGTATTTTCGAAAAGGTTTTAATTAACCGTATCACATGAATTTTGGGTTACGATATGTGATACCCCGAGGGGGTGTTACAAAGGGAAATCCTCCCCAGTTCCATGGCGAGTATAACCCTGAAGCTGCTGAGATGTGGTTGCAAGAGGTAGAGAAGGTGTTCATGGCCACACACTGTAGAGATGACAGAAAGGTCACATATGCTGCCTTCATGTTAGTAGGAGCAGCAGAGGCTTGGTGGAGAACCAAGGCCAGACTGTTAGAGGCCGGAGGAAGGGTGCTGACATGGTAACTGTTCCGGGAGTGTTTTCTAGAGAAATACTTCCCGAGAAGCGTCAGGCAAGAAAAAGAAAAGGAATTCCTAAGTCTGAAACATGAACAGCTATCGGTTGGTGAGTACGCGATGAGGTTTGAAGCACTACTCAAGTTTTCTCAATTCTATCAGATCCACCCGGATGAAGAATGGGTCTGCAGGAGGTTTGAGGATGGATTGAGACCTGAGTTGAAGCGAGCAATGCTGCCTCTAAGTATAAGTTCTTTCCCCGAGTTGGTGGAGAAGTACAATGGTTGAAGGTCATGACCGAGCAGGGACTGTCGTGCAACAAAAGGCAAGTGGTGGACCTGCTCGGAGCAATCAAAGTGGAAGAAGCAGCAAGTTCCAAAGGAGAGTAGGGCCGTATGATCGCCCGACTCGATTCAACGTCAACCATGGAGTGAGCGACTCCAATCAAGCACAGCAAGGGATCAAGACTTGTTTTAGGTGCGTAGGACCGCATTTGGTCAAGAACTGTCCAAGGACCCAACACATCAGATGTTTTGATTGCAATCATATGGGTCATTATGCGTCAGACTACAAGCCTGGAGGGAGTAGGAGGGCTCAGTTTCAGCAACAAAGTGGTAGGACTTAGAGTGGCGAAGCAAGATCAGTTGTGGCAAGTCAGCAGAGCAGGCCACAGACGACTGGAAGGGTGTTTGCCGTGCGAGGGTCTGAAGCCTCCCAAAGTCCTGATCTGATCCAAGGTAGGTGCTTAGTTTCTGGAAAGCTTTTGTCGGTTCTGTTTGATTCGGGGGATATTAATAGAGTGTATGGATCATTTAGGGTTACCTGTTTCTACATTGCCATATGACTTAACTGTTACAACACCTACTGGTGATTCTTTAACAACCCTATCTGTATGCCGTAAATGTCCTGTTATGGTAGAAAATCGTCATCTTCTTGTTGACCTTATCTGCTTGCCTATGCAACAGATAGATGTAATCCTAGGCATGGACTGGCTTTCGGCCAACCATGTAATGTTAGACTGTTCAAACAAAACTCTCAGTTTTTCTGAGCAAGCTGGATTGATGCCTGCCAACGAGAGTACTCTGATGGGTGAACGATCGAACAAGTATATGGTGTTGTTCTTTTTGGAGGTGAAGGAGACTCCTAGTGTTGAAGCTTTGCCTATCATGCGAGAGTTTCCAGATGTGTTTCCCGACGATGTTCCTAGATTACCACCAGAGAGAGAGGTAGAGTTTGCCATATACCTGGTACCGGGAACTGGACCTATATCGATAGCATCGTATCGGATGTCTCAAGTTGAGCTGATGGAGCTGAAGAAACAGTTAGATGAGATGCTAGGCAAGGAGTTTATCAAACCTAGGGCATCTCGTGGAGAGTTCCTGTATTGTTTGTGAAGAAGATGGACGGGAGTTCGAGGCTGTGCGTAGACTATCGTCAGTTGAACAAAGTGACGATAAAGAACAAGTATCTGTTATCACGGATAGATGCTTTGATGGACCAGCTGAAAGGAGCAGCTGTGTTTTCTAAGATTGACTTGTGATCTGGATACCATCGAATCCGGGTTAGAAAGGAGGATGTGCCAAAGATTGCTTTTCGAAGTCGGTATGGTCACTACGAGTATTTGGTTATGCCGTTTGGTGTGACTAATGCTCCAGCTGTGTTCATGGATTATATGAACAGGATCTTCCGACCGTTCCTTGACAAGTTTGTTGTTGTGTATATCGACGACATCCTTGTATACTCTTTGAGTAAAGAGGAACACCAAGAGCATCTAAGGGCGGTGTTGCAAGTACTAAAGGACCAGCAGTTGTATGCTAAACTGTCAAAGTCTGAGTTTTGGCTAGAGGAAGTTCAGTTTCTAGGCCATGTGATCAGTAAGGATGGAATCAAAGTGGATCCTGCGAAAGTTGAGCCCGTAGTGAGTTGGGAAAGCCCTAAGTCTGTAAATGAGGTGAGAAGTTTTCTTGGTTTAGCGGGCTACTATCGGAGGTTATAGAAGGATTCTCTAAGATTGTGTTACCTATGACGCAGTTAACGAGAAAAGGGAAGGCGTTTGAGTGGTCAAAGGCTTGTGAGCAGAGTTTCCAGGAGCTGAAAAGAAGACTGACCACATCACCTGTGTTGGTGTTACCAGATCCTTTAGGATGATTCGATGTATACTGTGATGCATCTTATCAAGGCTTGGGATGTCTGCTCATGCAAGACATAAAAGTGGTGGCGTTTGCCTCCAGGCAGTTGAGAGTACATGAGCGAAACTACCCAACGTATGATCTGGAATTGGCTGCGATAGTGTTTGCATTGAAGATATGGAGACACTATCTTTATGGTGCTAAATTCAGTGTGTTTAGCGACCATAAGAGCCTAAAGTATATGTTCGACCAGAAAAAGTTGAACATGCGGCAACGAAGATGGATGGAATTCATAAAGGACTATGAATTCGACCTACAATACCATCCAGGTAAGGCGAATGTTTTAGCGGATGCACTTAGTAGGAAGTCCCTACACATATCTGTGATGATGGTAAAGGAGCTAGAGCTTTTAGAGGCGTTTAGAGATCTGACCCTAGAAACGGAACGTCAAGGATAAGCTAAATTTGGGAATGGTTAGAGTAACTAGCGATTTTCTGAACCTGTTGTGGCAGAAGCAAGCTGAGGATAAGTATCTCGAGAGCATGAATCGGTTGATAAAAGAAGGTAAGACATCGGAATTCAGAAGAGGTATAGATGGTCTGCTTAGGTGTGGTGACCGGGTTGTGTGCCAGCGAATGGAGAAGTTAAGAATAGGAAGCTCACACGAGCAAGATGAGTTTCCATCTGGGGGCTACCAAGATGTATCATGATCTGAAGAAGCTGTTCTGGTGGTCGGGGATGAAGAAAGATGTAGCAGCTTACGTCCTAAACTGCTTGGTGTGTCAGAAAGCGAAGATTAAACACCAGAAGCCAGAAGGATTGTTGCAATCGCTGGATGTCCCAGAATGGAAATGGGATAGTATTGCCATGGACTTTGTTTCTGGGTTGCCGAGAACTCAGAAAAGGTGTGATGCAGTCTGGGTAATCATCGACCGATTTACGAAGTGTGCTCACTTCTTACCAATCAACCAGAGTTACTCTCTGGGGCGATTGACTCAGATTTACATCAAGGAAGTTGTAAGGCTGCATGGGGTACCTTCGAGTATCGTTTCGGACCGCGATCCAAGGTTTACCTCAAGGTTTTGAAGGAGCTTACATAGTGCAATGGGAAGTAAGTTAAGTATGAGTTCTGCTTATCATCCTCAAACGGATGGTCAGTCTGAACGAACAATTCAATCATTGGAGGATCTCTTAAGAGAATACATGTTGGAAAACATGGGAAGTTGGGACGAGTTTCTTCCATTGACCGATTTTACTTACAACAACAGTTTCCATTCTAGTATTGGAATGGCGCCGTACGAAGCACTGTATGGACGAAAGTGCAGGACTCCATTGTGTTGGTTTGAGACGGGAGAAAGTCAGCTGTTAGGTCCAGAGTTGGTACAGCAAACAACGGAACAAGTCCGTAAGATACGGGAAAAGATGAAGGTTGCAAGGGACATGCAGAAGAGCTACGCTGACAAGAGGAGGAGGCCTTTGGAATTCCAAGAAGGCGACCATGTTTTCATGAGAGTTACCCCAAGAGCTGGAGTGGGCAAGGCAATCAAATCGAGAAAGCTAACACCTAAAATCATAGGACCGTTTCAAATTCTTCGACGAATCGGCCCTATAGCCTATCAAATAGCTTTGCCACCAAATCTTTCAAACCATCATGACGTCTTTCACGTATCTCAGCTCAGAAAATATCATCCCGATCCATCATACATGTTAGAGCCCGAATCAATCAAACTGAAAGAGAATCTGGAGTATGAAGCTTCACCTGTTCGGATCGTGGACAGAAGGATCAAGGAGCTGCGCGATAAGCACATTTCGTTAGTCAGAGTGGAATGGAATCCAGTGACCGGTGACTCAACGTGGGAACGTGAGGCCGAGATGCGCCAGAGTCATCCCTATCTGTTCACAAGTATACGACGAAAATTTTGGGGACGAAATTTTCTGTAAGGTGGTGGTAATGTAACATCCCGATTTTTCTGTGAACTCTGATCGAGTTGGTTAATCTCGATTGGAGCTTTGGAGGATTGTGTGAATTGTTGTGTGTTAGTTTTAGACCTAGTTTGAAGCTTAGGAATAAGCTTGAATAAGGTTGGAAGTGCCTAAGGTGTAACACGAGAAACTGGGGAAGTTAGAAGGCTGGAGGTTCTTCTCTCGTTGAGCTTGATGCTCAAGCGCGAGAGAACTCCACGCTCAAGCGTGGAGACGCTTAAGCGTGGGAGAGGCGGACGCTTCAGCGTGCTGAGTGCGTTGTGCAGCTGCTCTGAGTTTGGACACGTGTGAGACACATGTCAGGCCAGGGAGCAGGCTGAGTGGACGAGGTTCCACGCTCAAGCGTGGAGGGATCCCATGCTAGAGCGTGGCAACGCTCAAGCGTGCAGTGTGATGAACGCTTAAGCGTGGACAGCAGGAACCATAAATGGAGCTTCCACTTTCATCTTCTCACTTGCACGAAATTTGGTGAGTTTTCTGGCTTTAGTGAGAGAGGCTCTAAGAGTTTAGAGAGAGAAAGCTAACTTTCGAGGCGATCGAAGTGCCGGAATGCGATTCTGACTATACCGTTGTGATCGCGGCTGAGTTATCTACAACTCCGACGGATTGGTTTTTCGGTTCGCTAAAGGTAAACTCGGATCCCTAACACGCGTTCTTCATGTTCTTGGCGTTCTTCGAGTCTTTACCTTTGCTTTGATCTTTTGGGCTTGCCCTAGGGCTAACACTATTGTATATGTGTTGTGATCGTTATTAGGGCAAAGTTCGTGCTCGCGGTGGTGCGAGGCTCGGAGATGAGGCCACGGTTGAGGGATTATTTGGAGCTGCCATAGGAGGGTGGCTGCGAGCTTGAGGAAAGAGGAGTAGCCTGTGATTGCCTAGATTTGCGTGCTGACTGTTCAGGTGGGGAGAAAGATTATTGCTGCCGTCGGGAAGGAAAGAGTAGTGTAGTATGTTTCTGCTATGTGTAGGGAAGCCCTAACCCTACTAGTGGTTGAGCCCTGATAAAGTATTTAAACCCTAGGTCTAGCTTACTTTGGGCTATCCCCGTTAAGTTCGGAAACCCTAGGCTAGAAACTGTTGATTAAGGATGTTTCACTTCGTATGATTATATGCTGCTGCTTGTCGTTATTACTATCTGTCTAAGTGCCTATATGCTGCTTGGTATGTGATATGCTGCTATATGCTATAGTTGATGGTATTGTTGTTGTTAGTATGCCGTATGCTGTAATGTTGAGCGTTGTGGCGGAATACCGTAGAATTAAGTTTGGCTGTGTTCCGTGTTACTGTCGGGTTGATACCGTGGATGGTGTCATTACTGTTAAGCTGACCTCTTGAGGCTGTGGCCATGATTGCTTGAGCTGTGGCTCGTGGACGCGTGGCATTGAGGCTGTGGCCGTGTGAATGCAGCGGCATCGTGTTTTTTCTAGTTGGGAGCTTAGGCGTGAGATCCGGTATCAAGCCCGTTGAGGATGTTTGCTGCATATCATCATCAGCTGCCAAGTGGCGAGGCCGTATGATAGGTAGTATGGGCTGCCAGTGTCACACGACGTTAGCGATACCTGAGTGCGGCTACGGAAAGTAGATGGGGCGGTCAAGTGAGTGACCTTGGGGATGTTGCCGGTCTCGGGAATAGTTTACAGTGACGGATTAGGTAGCTCCTATCCTGTCGTGACGTCCAATCCAGTCCGATTTTCCTGACTAATCCCAGAGCTTTCCAGTTGTTCCAGGCTAACGTTCCGAGGCGACCGAGATACCCCGGTTCTGGTGTGGAAGGGGGATGCACTCTTATTGGTCACGACGAGCGATTCGGTTTATTGGACAAGCTAACTCCGATTCGACACAGAACCTGCTCCGGTGTGGACTTGTTTAGGTGTGGAACCGTTCCAGTTGGGAACATGCAGAAGTGCGTTTTTCGGCCGAGAAGCTGCATGGGATTAGTATCCCGGTCTAGTGGGTTGATTTGAGTGTGAGACTCTTGGAGATGAATGCTTGTTGCATGTGTTGTCTTGAGAGACGTTTGTTAGTTTGAAGTAACTGTGATATTTGAGATATTTGCTACCTGCTACTTGTTATATGTGTTTACTGCATTACTACTGCTTTCTGAATTTATGATGCATTGTATTTCTTATCTCCCTTCTGTTTTTCCTTCGTTGTTTGTTATGTGATCGCTTGAAGACGACGAGCCAGCGGAGATTCAGCATGGACTCGAGGCTTCACCCGTTCCTCACAGGGGCACCGCGGATGCCGATGCTGGGCGATATTGAGATAGTATACCATGATGAGAAGGGATGGCGGGTAGACCCCTCTACCTTTTTGGTGGTGTACACAGGACCCATTAGTTTGATCTTTCGGAGCGGCACGCCTCCTTATGTGGATATCATCAACCCCTACCGCGTGTACCAGTTTCTCTCTTTCCCGAGGATGTGGCGACCTCCGAGGCAAAGGGAGCGAGACTACACGTGGGTAGCACCCCAGTCTTCGGTCGTGACCAGCAGGAGGACCAAGCAGTACTTGAAGACCTAGCGCAGGCGAAGGATCGTGGTCTCCCGTTCTTCGTCAAAGTACAAGCCTATTGTGTGGTACATGCGTACTCGTGGGGAGGGTCAGGGTAGCTCAGGGCATCCTCACCACTGATGGTGAGAGCCTGCCAGTGCGTCTTAGGGTGTGAGCCGAGAGTTTTTGATGTATCTTTTGAGAGGGGCTGGGGGTTGCTGGTGAGCTCCGAGAGTTTTATTTTGCTTTTGATGTATTTTGGTTTTACCTTCAGGATGTATATGTATGTACACTACCCTACTGATGGGGCTTACTTATGCATGATATTATACAGTTATGTATATATTACGCTTTTACTTTGATCCCTTTTCTATGCTTCCCGCTTTGTTTGCTTTCTTCCACATCGCTGCTTGTTTACCACACTATCGGTTTATATACGGTGAGGCATAGATAATAATAATAAGGGGTTGGGACTAATGGGAAGGCTTCATACGTATGGGGTCGTCTCAGGTAGACCCTGCCACGTTCCTGACCATCTACACTGGTCCCATCCGTATACGGTTTAGGAACTCTACTTCTCCCTTGGGAGACATCATCAGGCCGTATCAAGTAGTGCAGCACCTACCCTTCAAGAGATGTGGTATCCTCCGAGACCACTAGTGCGGGAGCCTATGCGGGCGTATCCAGCATCTTCTCACATCACCAATCGATGAGGTTTTGTGCCACACGGACAGAGGCAGAGGATGGAGCAGTACCTCCGGACTTATAGACGACGGAGGATCGTTATATCTAGTTCCTCATCAGAGTGTGTGCCTTTACAGGTTTATAGGCGCACCTATGGTGAGGCACGGGTAGCTCAGCGCTGAAGACGCGATTCCTTTAGTGCACCTGTCCTAGGAGTGTGATGTGAGATCATTTTGATGTATTTTGAGTGAGGATGGTGAGTGCTGTTAGTCTGAGAGTTTTCTTCTCTGTTTGATCTATTTTGTTTATGATTATCTATTGATGTACTCCGCTTGTATATAAAACTATAGCCCTACTAATGGGGCAACTGATGCTTGTATATATATATATATACATATATTCTTTTTGATAACTGTGTACTCTGATATGTCATGCGTGCTTTACTTCTTGGTTCTGTTTGGTTTTTTTTATCTTTTTCAGCTTCGCTTCGTCTTATTAATAAAGCGCGCTAACGTATATACATGGTTACGACTAGTTAATGCTTAGGTTCTTTAATGGGACAAGGTGTTATCCCATTTGGTGGTATCAGAGCAGTTTGGTTCTAAAACAGACTGTGAGGTCATGTTTTCCGAACAGTTTAGTCTGGTTAGGATTGCAAACTGTGAGTTCTAAGAAGTGTACTGACAACGATGGTTGATACCCGAGGTATCAACTATGTTAGAGATGGGGTAGAGTGTTTGATGCGCAAGTTATCATGTGCGATAACTGTTTTATTTGTAAGAGATATAACATGTATATTTGTTCATTAGTATTGTATGTCTTATGAATCAAGGCTAATGTTTCCTTTTACAGAAAGTTGAATGGCTAGAGGAAACAATAGCAGATGTACTAGAGGAGCAAGTGCACCGGTTGAAACCGAAGACTACAATCACAATGTTGATACTTCTAGAAACGGAAGCGATAGTGATCAAAATGAAGCAATGAGGTCCATGAGGGATTTGGCGCTGCTATACTGCAATAGACGCAACAAAATGCCCAGTTTATACAACGATGGGAAGAAATGGAAGTGAGACAACAACAACAACTACACCTAGTAAGGGGACACTAGCCTGAATGCGTTCATGAAGGGGAATCCTCCACAAATCCATGAAGAGTACAATCCGGAGGCTGCTAAACTATGGTTACAAGAAATTGAGAAGGTCTTTGTGGCCGTACACTGTCGAGACGAGAGAAAGGTTACCTATGCCGCTTTCATGTTAGTCGGAGCAGCGGATGCATGGTGGAGGAACAAACAAAGTTTGTTGAAGACTGAAGGGAGGATGTTAACTTGAGATGTGTTCCGAGAGAGTTTCTTGGAAAAATATTTTCCAAGGAGTGTTCGTCAAGAGAAAGAGAAAAAGTTCCTGAACTTGAAGCAGGGTCAAATGTCTGTGGGAGAATATGCCATGAGGTTCAAGGCATTGCTGAAATTCTCTCAGTTCTATCAGATGCACCCAAATAAGGATTGAGTATGCACAAGGTTCGAAGATGGGTGAAGGCCCGAACTGAAGAGGTCAATTTTGCCTTTGAGCATCCGATCATTCCCAGAACTAGTAGAGAAGTGCACAATACTGGAAGGGCATGATCAAACTGGAGTTGTACACAACAAACACGAAGTGGTGGACCGGTCAGAAGCTTTGGCCGGAGAGGTCGAGGAGGAAGGTTTCAATCGAGGGCGAAGCCTTACAGTCAGCCAAATCAACAGACAACAAATTCTGGAAGGGGAAGTTCCAGTCAAGGACTACCAGGGTTTACGACGTGTTTCCGATGAGGAGGGCCGCATTTGGTCAGGGACTGTCCTCAAGCACCCAAAGTTAACTGTTTTCGCTGTGGAAAGGTGGCCCACTATGCCAGCAACTATAGGCAAGAGAATGATAGAAGGAGTCAGTCCTCACAACAAGGCCGAAGGACTCAGAGTGCTGGAGCGGGGCAACAGGTGATAAGTCAGCAGAGTAGACCACAGACAATGGGGAGAATGTTTGCCGCGAGAGGATCTAAAGCCTCTCGATGTCTCGATCTAATACAAGGTAAGTGCCTAGTAGCTGGGAAGCTCTTATCTGTTTTATTTGATTCAGGGGCTATGCATTCTTTTATTTCTTTACCATGCATGGATCATTTGCGTTACCTCTGACGCAGTTGACAAGAAAAGGAAAAGCTTTGAATGGACAGAAGAGTGTGAGGCTAGTTTCCAAGAAATGAAGAGGAGGCTAACAACGTCTCCGATACTAGTCTTGCCATATCCATCAATGCCGTTTGATGTGTACTGTGACGCATCATATCAAGGCTTAGGTTGTATACTCATGCAAGAAGGGAAAGTAGTTGCGTATGCTTCCAGATAGTTAAGAGTACATGAACGAACTTACCCAACCCATGACCTAGAGTTGGCTACGATAGTGTTTGCATTGAAGATATGGAGACACTATCTCTATGGTGCTAAATTTAGCATGTTTAGCGACCATAAAAGTTTAAAGTATCTATTCGACCAAAAGGAATTGAACATGCGACAAAGGAGATGGATGAAATTCATAAAGGATTATGAATTCGACCTACAGTACAATCCAGGAAAGGCCAACGTGGTAGTAAATGCATTGAGTAAAAAATCTTTGCATATGTCCGCAATGATGGTAAAAGAGCTGGAGTGAACAATTCTGAGATCTGAACTTAGACATGGAATGGTCTAAGGATAAGATGAGTTTAGGGATGGTCACTATCACCAGTGATTTTTTGAACTTAATATAGAAGAAGCAAGGAGAGGATCAGTACCTACAAGAGATGAGCCAGATGGTCGAAAAAGGTCGGACTTTAGAGTTTAAGAGAGGTGCTAACGGAATCCTAAGGTTTGGGGAAAGGATTTGTGTGTCAAAGGATAGCAAAGTCAGGAAGATGACCTTAGAAGAGGCACATAAGAGCAAGCTAAGTTTTCATCCCGGGGCTATAAAGATGTACCAAGACCTGAAGAGGATGTTCCAATGGCCAAGAATGAAGAAGGAGATAGCGGAGTGTCTAATCCTGCTTGGTGTGTAAAAAGGCAAAGATTGAACACTAGACGTCGGCAGGGTTATTGCAATCACTGGACGTCCCAGAATGGAAATGAGATAGCATTGCAATGGACTTCATGTCCGGACTACCATGAACACAAAAGAAGTGTGATGCAATATGGGTAATTATGGCCAGGCTTACGAAATGTGCTCATTTCTTGGTGATCAACCAGAGTTATTCTCTGGAAAGGTTAACCCAGATGTACATTAAGAAAGTAGTGAGGTTCCATGGAGTACCTTCAAGTATAATTTTAGATCGCGATTCGAGATTTACTTCTAGGTTTTGGCAGAGCTTGAACAGTAATTTGGGAACTAAACTCATGATGAGTTTGGCTTATCATCCATATATGGATGGTCAGTCTGAAAGAACAATTCAATCGTTGAAGGATCTTTTAAGGGCATGTGTTTTGGAAAACATGGGAAGTTGGGATGATTTCCTTCCACTGATTAAGTTCACGTACAACTGTAACACCCTTTTCGGGGGCATCATATTTACGTACATTTTAAAATACTCTAAGGCCGAAAAACATGTTAATTAAAACATTTAAGAAATATGGGGGTGAATTTTTTATTTTCGCAAGACATAATTGTAAAAGCTCGTAACCGTTTATGCGTGTAAGGTAAATAGCAACACTTCATAATATAAGTTCATAAGTTCATAAAGGTTTACATAAGAACCCAACCCGACTACAGAAAGAAAACAGAACGATATAGACTCATCATAAAAGATTGGAGACGCAGCTCCTAAACATAAGATACTTGGAGTCGCAGCTCCACAAAAGATAAAAGAAAGGTACAGACTCTCTGACACCCTACACTGGCCAACAACATACTACACAGGAAGACACCCCTCGGATCAACCGCTAAATACTTCCTTTGACTTCACCTTTTTGAAGAGACAGCGAAAGAAATAGGGAGGTGTGGGTAAATCACCTCACTCCTAGTCTCTTCACTGATCGCCCTCCAACCAGGACCCATCGAACGAGACCTAACAGGAACCCTAGCAGGGACTATTGCTGGCATCCCTATGGAAGACATAACAGAAGTTGACTTAGAAGCAACTCTGTTAACAAGCAACCTACCCTTATCAGAGGGAGAAGGCACTGAACGCATCGGTGGAAAAGTCCATCTAGCATCCCACTTACAGGTACAACCTTGACAGCAAATGACATGAAGATAAGATGTGGAGCGGTCAAGAACTCTTCCTCTGTGACCCTTACGGATGGTGAGTGTGGCTCTTCCAATGTGCTTTGCTATAAGCTCATCATGACTAGATGGCCAAACGCCAAAACCATTGGGAGGCTCAATAGAGAGGTGCATCCAAAACGTCAGGTGAAGTCTCGGTAACACGACCTTCTCGGGAGACAACCAGAGAAGCACGCATCGATGCAATACAAAGTAATGAGGTAAGATTCCCATTCATCAACACAACACATGGCAAAAGTAAAAACGGTACAACACACAAGACAATAAAATACTAGTCATGCATATCATACATCTCAATATCTCATATTATCCAATAAACAGCATAAGACATCATCAACATAGGATAATAATGTATAACATGTAAATGTATCCATCAACAGTCATGCAATGCAATGCGATGTACATGACTCAATGCCATATGCCACAAGGGTAAGACTCTGAACCCTAATCCATGGAGCTAAACAAAACAAGAGTGAGTGATTGGGAGAACATTGTCTGCATTATCTCAGCCCCACAGTGGCACATAAAGATCACAATTGCTATAACGGCTCACGCCAGACGTTCTTTACCCAAATCATGATTTGCCCAATGTTTCAGTCAGGACGTCAGTGTTATTCGATGGATATGCACGACACAGAGGAGCTACTCTCTGGCCACATATGTCTTCCTTATGCAACACCCCTTTCCCGAGTGTCATATTCCCGAATGTTTATAAGGCCGAAAATATTTATTAATGCGGAAAATATGATTTTTTTTTCTTTTCACAAAGAAAATGGTATTAGTAAAGGTAAATAATACTAATAAATGAACTTAGGTTCCCCATGCATTTCTAGAACATAATGTATTATAAATACATAAACAGAAAACAGAAACAGAAATAATGTTGTATACAAACATAGGTTTAATGTATAACTGGCATAAGAAATAAAAATAAGTACTAGGAGTCGTAGCTCCCAAGAGGTACGACAGATACTGACACAGTCTGGCCCAGACAAAATAAAACAGCAAAAGGAGTCTCCCTCCAGACTCAAAGGAACTACTGGACTGAACCGTCGTCGCGTCCATCTGCTCAAGCAGCAACAGCAAGTACCACCAGAAAATATACAGATATGGGTGAGATTCCCGTTCATCAACACAACAAAACAACAGTAGTAAAAACGGGATGACTCACCGGGTAACAACGTACCCCACATGCTTACTAGAATTCTCAGTATAAATCATATTAAGCATTTAACAGATAACAACACAATATAATTTTAAACAGTTAACAGCGATGTATAACATTAAATATAATCAACAACAGCCATGCAATGCAGTGCAATGTACATGACTCAATGCCAATGCCACTGGGTGTAACGCCCCGATTTTCACGTTTTCTAATTCTCCAGTATTTTAATGTTTGTATTTTATTGGAGAGTTTAGAAAGTGAAATAAAATATTCTGACCAGATAGGAATGTCCTACACAACCATAGGAAGCCATGGTTAAGTTTCGGGCGAAAGCTCAAACGGAGCCCGGTCTGCGTTTTTCACGGATAGTGGTCTTTTTCTACTATCGAGACCTAATTCTAACTCGTGAACGAAACAGTTAGGTATTATTTTATTTCCAACGATATTGGTTTTTTTTGAAAATATTCAAAAATAAATAAGTCGTCATACGACTTTCTTGGGCGAAAACCTAAATCGGGTGAAGAACGGAGCTGAATACGAGATTTCAGTGACCTGCTACAGATAAGGTTGAAGTCACATGGTGTGCTATGACTCATCAGTGACTCATCAGTGTAATGATTACGTTTAGAAAATATCTGGACGTGAAATGACTAAAATGCCCTTGACCTTTTCATAATTACAATTTGCCCTTGAATGAAAAGACCGTTTTGCCCCTGAGAATTTATGGAATAACCATTCTGACCCTGTGACTCACCATGTCATCATTACCTTTCTAGAAATATCTAGATATTTATAGGGGAAATGACATTTACGCCCCTAGTCTTTGAAGGAATTACCAAATTACCCTTTTGGTTATTTACAAGTTTGCCATGACATCAATATATATATTTCTCTCTTTCTCTCTCTTGGCCATTTCGGCCATCACTCTTTCTCTCTCTTCTCTCTCTTGTTCTTCACCTTATCTCACTTGTTCTTCATGTTCTTCATGAGTTCTTGAGTGTTCATCAAAAGTTCTTTACAAAAACTCTAGTTTGATCTTCAAAAGTTGAAGTTTTTGGGTGAAAACTTGTTTCTTCTTCACTAATCTTTGATCCTAGGAGGTATGATCCTCATCTTAACTCTCTCAATCTCTCTATTTAATCTCTTGAATCACTTGATTCATGAAGATCCAAGTTTAGATCTAGAACTTTGAAAATCCATAGAAAAGTGTAGAAAAATCCTTTTGATACCAAATCACTTTCTATGAACTAGTCTCATCATTCCCTTTCACCATTCAAGAGCATGAAACCAAATGAGTTTTCTAGACTTTTCTTTCAAAGGTGGCCGAAATCTTAGATGTGAAAAAGGTTGAGTTTTTTATTCAAGTTTTAAGGAATAAGACTTGTTTTAGTGTTAGGAGTACCTAAGGATCAACCATCCAAAAGATTAGAAAGTTTGGACATCTCTAGCTAATTTTCTTAGCGTAGGACCGAATCCTCTTTGAGGAGGAATAGATGAGATTTGTCTTGTTTGATGTTTGATTGTTTGGTTGTTTGTAGTTGGTGACGATTATCAGGAGGTTTACAAACCGATCAACCGACTTTGATCCGGGAATCTGCTTTTCAACAGGTATGGGGGTGAACCTCATCACACCAAGATGGTGGTGGTGAAGATGGTTGTTTAGTTTATGTGTGGGTGAAACCCTTTAGTTTGGGTTCACCATTCAATTTGGTTCTCTTGGAGAACAAAGTGCAATAATTGTAATTTATGCCTTATATCATGTGTTTTGATGATGTTGATTAGATGAGAAAACATTTTCATGTATGTTGAAAAACCTATTTTGATCTCTAGATCAAGTATGGATTTTTATGTTTGATTATGATGCAATGATGTGTGTTTATTGTTTATCATAATTGTGTAAGTTTTGTGAGCCATAACTTGGTTAGTTGGTGAAGTAAATCTTCACTTTTGGATTGTTTTGGCTTTCGGCCTTTACCTTGAGGAAAGGAAGAACTTGTATAGTTCTTGAACAAATTAAATTTTTGATGAAAGAAAAATGTTTTAGTAGCTTATGTTTCAAAGAAAGACCATAAGTGATTTTGATCCAAAGATCAAATAAAGTTTACTCTTTGAGTGCTTTCACCAAAGTGAAATATGCCTTTATTTTAATCTTAGTGTTTTCACCAAAGTGAAACATGTCTTAGACTTTATCATTAGTTCATCTAGTTAATCAAGTGATTTAAAAGTGGATTAATGAAATGTTTTCATGAAAGTCAACATAAGTTCATAAAGACATTAACTTTGTTTTAGAACAAAGTCATGTTCCTTTTTCAATAAAATTAGAAACCTTTTATCCTTAAGTTGATTAAAATGAATCATAGTTAAGGAAGTTAGAGGAGATTGCATTTTACTTCCTTTTATCTTAGAACATAGTTTTTACACTAAGTTTGTAAGGAAAACTCTTTCAAAAAAATTAGTTAATACTTTGCTTTAAACAAAGGCAATGTTGTTTCAAATCAAATGAGTCTTCAATGAAAACGGTTTTGTTTACAAAAAGAGTTTCAACTCTTAATCGTAAAGTTTTACGCGTGACAACCTAAGTTAACTAATTAACTTAGAGTTTAAGACAAGGGATAATAAAGTATGGTATGTGGTGGAACAAGACCATGTACTATACCATTGATGACTTAGTGCATCAATGACTTCATAAGACTTAAGTGAATCAACACTCATTTTCTTTAATTGAAAATCAAGGATTAATATCTTAGAAAGGCTCAAAGACTTATCTAAGAGGATTCTCAATCCTTATTCATAATGCTTAGGACTTGAGACATAATTCATAAGACGTAAACACAAACATGAAACGTTTTGGTTTTTGAAACGCAATTCGGATCCAGGTTAATCGTTCAATTGTTTCCGTCTTGTGATAACTGGAATGAGAGAGATCCTGAGACTGTGCAGGTATGGGACTGTACAGTGGAAGGAATCCTGAGACTATGCAGGTATGGGACTGTATAGTTAAGGGAAGGCATATAAGAATTGATTGGTACTACCCATAGCAACAAGATTTATCTTCTTTTCGGGAACTTAGAACATAAGAACTTTATAGTTAAGCGTGCTTGACTTAGAGTAATTATGGGATGGGTGACCTTCTGGGAAGTTTCCTAGAAAGCGTGTGAGTGAGGACAAAACACGTTGAAAAGACTTGTGTTGGTTTGTGGGGACAGTCGGCGATTCTGAAAGCAGTCTGGATCATTCCAAAGGAGTCACGAGATATTTATCCGATCGATACATGTTTTATCCGATGGATAAATGTTTTATAGTACAAAGACGCGTATAGTTCCTAAGAAAGAGAACCTTAGAGAACCTTAAGGTTTATCCAATGGATAGACATTGCTTTATCGCATCTGCTTTGTGTAAGCCTTTGCATTTCATTTGCATAGTTGTAAGGCCTTGAGCCTAGGAGTTGAGCTTACACCTTGATGCGGGTGCGAATCTTACGGTGACGATCTTCAATGGTCTTTTTGGAGGTATCAGAGTTGGAAGGGCTGACATGTAACCAGTTGGTAGCTCTTCTGTGTCGTGGCGAATCCGAGCAATACACTGATATCCTCTACTAGATGCCGTACTTTTCATGTTTGGTCGAGAGTGTTTTCGTAAAGCCAGATACATGCACGTTATGAATGTTGTAGCATCTTGCTCATGGCTGGCAATAACCGGAGCATGTCCTCCCATTCACTCTCTCCGAATGTTTTGTTAGCTCCATGGAGTAGGGGTCAGAGTAGTACCCAGTGACATTGACATTGAGTTATATACATTGCATTGCATTGCATGGCTTTTGATATTTACATTTACTGTTATACATCGTTGTATTGTTTAAGAATGCCTTATATTATACTGTTAAATGTTTAGCATGATATTATGTTGTTGACTGCTTAACATGATTTATATTGAGAACCTTTGTAAGCATGTTGGGTACGCTGTTACCCGGTGAGTCGTCCCGTTTTTACTACTGTTGTTTTGTTGTGTTGATGAACGGGAATCTCACCCATATCTGTATGTTGTCTGCTGTTGCTACTTGAACAGATGGACGTGATGATGGTTCAGTTTAGTAGTTTTCCTTGAGCCCGGAGGCGGACTCTTTTTGCTGTTTTAGTTTTGTTGTCGGCCAGACTATGTCAGTTATGTAGTACCTTTTGGGAGCTACGACTTCTAGTACTTCTTGTATTTTCTTCTGTCAGCTGACGTTTCTATTTCTGTTTCTGTTCTGTGTTTGTTATACAACATGTTCTAGAAATGCATGGCGAACCTAAGTTCGTTTATTAGTATTATTTACCTTTACTAAATCCCATTACATCTTGTGAAAAGGAAAAAAAAAAAACGTATTTTCCGCATTAAATAATATTTTCGGCCTTATAAACGTTCGGGAATGTGACACTCGGGAAAGGGTGTTGCACTAGGTACTACTCTGACCCCGACTCCATGGAGCTAAAAAAACGTCGGAGAGAGTGAATGGAAGGATATGTTCCTGTTTCTGGCAGCCATGAGTAAGAGGCTACATCATTTGTAACGTGCACGTATTTTGCTTTACGGAAACACTCTCGACCAAATATGAAAAGTACGACATCTAGTAGAGGATATTAGTGTATTGCTCGGACTAGCCACGACACAGAGGAGCTACCAACTGGCCACATGTCAGCCCTTCCAACCCTGATACCTCCAAAAAGAACATTGAAGATTGTCACCATAAGATTCGCACCCGCATCAAGGTGCAAGCTCAACTCCTAGTCTCAAGGCCTTAAGACTACGCAAATGAAATGCCAAGGCTTACACAAAGCAGATGTAATAAAGCAATGTCTACCCCCCGGGTAAACCTCGAGGTCCACTAAGGTTCTCTTCCTTAGGAACTATACGCGTCTTTGAAAAATAAAACCTTTATCCACAGGATAAATCTCGTGATCCCTTCGGGATCGAATCATCACAAGATTGAAACAATTGAACGGCTGATCGGGATTCGAATCACCGGTCCGTTATCGAACTACTGTTTCAAAACCCAAAACGTTTCATGTTTGTGTTTATGTCTTATGAATTAAGTCTCAAGTCCTAAGCATTATGAATATGGATCGAGAATAAGTGTTGATTCACTTAAGTCTTATGAAGACATTGATGAATTAAGTCATCAATGGTATAATATATGGTCTGGTTTCACTACATACTATACTTAATTAACACTTGTCTTCAACTCTAAGTTAATTACTTAATTTAGGTTTTTATATGTAAAACTTTACGATTTGAGTTAAAAACTCCTTTTGTAAACCAAAGAACTCTTACAATTGAAGACTCATTTGATTTGAAACAACGTTTGAACCATTTACTCTATTTTTAGCATTTTCTGAAATGTGAAATTCACTTAGCGGGGTTCCATTCGCTTAGCGAAATTGAGGTAGTGATACCTCTTTTGAAATTCCTCTGATTCGCTTAGCGAATGATAGTTTGCTTAGAGAAATTCCATTTCATTCGCTTAGCAAAGCATAATTCGCTTAGCGAGGTTAAGGCAGTGATGCCTAGCTTGGGATTTCTCTATTTTCGCTTAGCGAAATTGAGTTTGCTTAGCGAAATGTGCCTTAAAACAAGACATTAACCTTGTTAAAGAAAAAGCCTTATGGAACTATATTGATCCTCATGAAAACATTCATTAATTCACTTTTAGATCACTTGATTATCTAGATGAACTAATGATAAGATAAAAGGCATGTCTCACTTTGGTGAAAACACTTAAGAATTGAGACTTTGTTTGATTTTTGGATCAAAGTCACTTAGGGTTTTTCTTTGAAACATAAGTTATTAAAACATTTTTCTTACTTCAAAACTTTAATTTGTTCAAGAACTACTCATACTCTTCCTTTTTTCATGGCCAAAAGTCTATTAGGAACAAATGTGAAGATTGCTTCACAAACTAAACAATTTATAGCTCAAAATTCTTACACAATTATGATAAACACCAATCACCTATCATTGCATCATAAACAAGCATAAAAGTCCATACTTGATCTAGTGATCAAAATAGGTTTTTCAACATACATGAAAATGATTTTCATTCAATCACATCATCAACATATGCTAGAGCACACTACAACACACTAAAGCATAAACTCATCATGACAACCTTGTTCACCAAGAGAACTTAACAAAACTTAACAATTAAAAGTGAACCCAAACCCAAGTGTTTCACCCACACATAAACTTAAACAACCATTCTCACCACCACCATTTTGCTGTGATGAGGTTCACCCCCCATACCTGTTGAAGAGCAGATATCCGGATCAAAGTCGGCTGATCGGTTTGTGAACCTCCTGACAATCGTGACCAACAACAACAACATAACAATCAAACATTAAACAAAAATTAAAACAAAACTCAACAATTCTCCCTCAAAGAGGTTTTGGCCACCCTTGGGTAAAAAGGTTAGGAATTTTGGTTTTCCATTTCATGGATTCGAAGGCCATAGGAAAGCTAAGGATGAAATCATGTGTTAGAAATCAAAAGTTGATGAAAAACACTATTCATCATATTTACATAGGGTTCACCCATTTGGGGATTTAGGGCTATGATGAGAATTGAATCATAAGCTTTTGGGTTTAGGTAGAGAATGATGAATTGAGTTCATAGAATTTGGTTTCACATCAAAATGATGTTTCTACAAATCCTATGGATTTTCAAAGTTTTGGATCTAAGAATTGATTTTTCATGAAAATGATGTTAGATCTTGAAATAGAGAGAGATTCAAGAAGCTAGGAGATCATGGAAGTGATCTTACCTAAGAATGAAGGAAGATTGCTCAAGGAATCAAGTGTTTCTAATAAGTAATCAAAGATTTTCAAGAAGAAAATGGAGTTTCTTCAAGAACAACTAAGGAGTTCTTGTTTCGGAAGGGCTGTGCTTGAATGAGAGGGCTGGATGGGGCTAAGTTCAGCCTTTTAAAATGTCACTTAAGGGCAAAATGATCATTTGCCAAAAGGGTAAAATGGTAAAAGTGTAAAAGACTAAGGTTAGGGGCATTTTGGTAATTTTGCGTCTAGATTTTCCTGACCGTCATGACGACTCTGGCATACTCTCCCAAGTGTCCTGGGATGACGTGGTAACCATTGTCGAGTCCCGGTCAATCCATATGTGGCTCCGTTCGTCACACGATTAAGGATTCCGCTCGAGCGGAGGTCAGGAGGTGATTTTTTTGAAATTTTTGTGAAATTTAACCAAAACGTAGAGAATCGAATTCTAAGACTTACTGGCTCGTTCACGGGTCCATCTGAGGTCTTCTGAGCAGTAAAATCATACTGTCAGTGTAAAAACGCAGACCGGAATTCGTTTGAGATTTCGACTCAAAACTTAATCGTAGCTTTCTACGATATTGTCGAGCATGACTATGGTTTCAGAATATTTTATTTCACTCTCTAAACCCTCCAATAAAATAAAAATGCTAAAATACTGATGAATTAGAAAACCTGAAATTCGAGGCGTTATATTCCTACCCCTCTTAAAAGAATTTCCGTCCTCGAAATTGTATGTACCTCTTAAAACAAACTCGGATACTATTGTTGCATGTCCTCTTCTCTTTCCCAGGTAGCATCACCTATATCCTCGTTCCAGATAACTTTGACCAAAGCTATCTCCTTCCCTCGCAGTTTCTTTATCCTTCTGTCTTCGATCTTGACCGGCAGTGTATCATAGGTTAGGTTATCCTTTAGCTGTACTGAATCAGACTCTATGACATGATTGGGATCAGGAATATACTTGCGCAATTGCGAAACATGAAAAACATTGTGAAGGTTGGATAGAAAAGGCGGTAAAGCTATTTGGTAAGGTCTGAACCTATCCGATGAAGAATTTGATAAGGTCCAATGAATTTTGGAGTGAGTTTTCTGGACTTAAGGACCCTGCCCACCCCAGTCATTGGAGTGACTCTCAAAAACACATGATCCCCTTCCTTGAACTCAATTGGCTTACGTCTTTTATCCACATAACTCTTCTGTCGGCTCTGAGTTGTCCTCATCTTTTCTTGAATTAGTTTGACCTTCTCAATAGTTTGTTGCACTAGTTCAGGTCCTAATGAAGCGCTTTCTCCATCTTGATACCAACACAAAGGTGTGCTGCAACGTCGTCAGTATAAAGCTTCGTAAGGCGCCATCCCTATACTCGAATGATAACTGTTGTTGTAGGTGAATTCTATCAACGGTAGGAAATTCTCCCAACTTCTGGCATGTTCCAACACACACGCGCTCAACAAGTCCTCTAAAGACTAAATCGTCCTTTCCGATTGTCCATCGGTTTGAGGATGGTAAGCCGAACTTAATCGTAACTTCGTTCCTAAAGCTTCAAATAAACTTTGCCAAAATCGTGAAGTAAAACGCGGGTCTCTATCGGATATGATACTTGAAGGTACTCCATGCAGTCTCACAATCTCACTGATATAAATCTGAGTAAGCTATTCCATGGAATACTTGAGATTGATAGGTAGAAAATGAGCTGATTTCGTAAGCCTATCAATTATTACCCAAATGGAATTGTGTCCTTGGCAAACACGTCACAAAATCGATCGCTATGCCGTCCCACTTCCACTCTGGGATATCCAATGGAAGTAATATTCTCGCTGGCCTTTGATGTTCAACCTTTGCTTTTTGACACACTAAGCAAGATGCCACATAATCAGCTACATCTCTTTTCATGCCTTGCCACCAAAACAATCACTTCAGTTCTTGGTACATCTTGGTTGATCCTGGATGCATACTCAACTTGCTTCTATGAGCTTCGTCCAAAATTAACCTCCTTATCTCTGGGTTGTTTGGCACACAAACCCGTTCTCCTCGTCTTAGGATTCCATCTGCTCCTTCTTTGTATTCAGATGTCATCCCTTTCTTTAGTTTCCTTCGCTCTTTTTCCAGGTACTGGTCGTATACTTGCTTCTCCCGAATCTGATCCATCATATCATAAGATACTTAACTATACCCACGCATAGTCTTCTTGGCATACTAACCACGGACAGATGCATATCCCTGAACTGTTCCAACAGTTCGTGTTCCTTAACCATCATGGCAGACACATGTAACATTTTCCTATTCAGGGCATCCGCTACCACATTAAATTTTCCCGGATGATACTGCAACTGGAAATCATAGTCCTTCAGAAATTCTATTCACCATCTTTGCCTCATGTTGAGCTCTTTCTGATCGAATAGGTACTTCAAGCTCTTATGATAACTGAAGACATTGAACGTCGAACCATACAAGTAGTGCCTCCAAATCTTCAACACAAAGACTACCGCTGCTAACTCCAGATCATGAGTTGGGTAATTCTTCTCGTGCACTTTCAACTGTCTCGAGGCATACGCTACCACCTTCCGATTCTCCATTAGAACACAGCCTAATCCTTGGTTTGAAGCGTCACAGTACACTTCAAAAGGTTTGCTTGGATCTAGCAATATCAACACGGGTGATGTAGTCAACCGCTTTTTTAGCTCCTAAAAACTTCGTTCATAGGCTTCAATCCATTCAAATGTTTTATCCGTCCTCGTCAATTGGGTAAGAGGTCCTATGATCTTGGAAAATCCCTCGATGAACCTCCGATAATACCTAGCCAAACCCACAAAACTACGTATCTCAGTCACTGTGGTTGGTCTTTCCCACTCAAGAACTGCTTCAACTTTCGACGGATCTACAGCAATTCCTTCCCTTGAAATCACGTGACCCAAAAATTGCACTTCGTCGAGCCAAAACTCACACTGGGACAGCTTCGCATACAGCTGTTTCTCTTTCAAAACCTGAAGAATCATACTAAGATGTTCAGTATGTTCTTCCTGGTCTTGCGAATAGATGAGTATGTCGTCTATGAAGACAATGACAAACTTATCTAGGTATAGACGAAAGATCCTGTTCATATAATCCATGAATATAGCTGGAGCATTCGTCACTCCAAACGGCATTACAAGGTACTCGTAGTGCCCATAGCGTGTTCAAAACTCTGTCTTAGGTACAACCTTTGCCTTCACACGAATCTGGTGATAACCCGATCGTAAATCAATCTTGGAGAAAACTGCCACTCCCCTCAACTGATCCATCAAGTCATCTATCCTCGGAAGTGGATACTTGTTCTTAATGGTAACCTTGTTTAACTGGTGATAATCCACACATAGGCGAGATGTTCCATCTTTCTTTTTCACCAACAACACAGGTGCTTCCCACGGCGACACACTGGGTCTAACAAACTGCTTCCCCAATAAGTCCACCAACTGTTCCTTCAAGGTTTCCAACTCAACAGGTGCCATTCGATACAGTGCCATAGACACTGGTCCTGTTCCTGGCACAAGATCGATCGCAAACTCGATGTCCCGAACTGGCGGCAAACCTGGTACTTCTTCAGGAAAGACTTCTGGAAACTCATTCACGACATGTACGCGCTCTAAGACTAGCTCGCTCTTGACCTCCAAAGAAGATAGTAACGTGTATCCTTGAGCTCCTTCTCTCAAAGAAGCGTTTACTTGGTTGGCAGTCAAAAATCCAGAATTCTCATAACTAGGAAAAACTAAGGTTTTATTTGCACAGTCTAATAGGATATGGTTAGAATATAACCAATCCATTCCTAAGATTACATCCATTTGCGAAAGAGGCAAACAGATCAAATCAATCAAAAATGTTCTATCTTTAACAGAAATAGAACAGTTCAGACAAACTTTAGCAGTTATAACAAGCTTTGCAGTAGGCGTAGAAATTACCAAATCAAAAGGTAAAGAAGACACAGGTAATCCCAACAAATTCACACAGTCATAAGCAATAAAGGAATGCGTTGCGCCTGAATCAAACAGTACAGTTAAGGTTTTACCTCCCATGACACACTGAACTTGGATTAAGTCTTCATTTTGAGAAGCTTCAGCGCTACCCGTGGTATAGACTCTGCCTTTTGCCTTAGGCCTCATTGCTTGGACATTGATGACGGAATGTTCCACTTTTGGTTGCATGCATTCACGTGAAATATGTCCTGGCTTCCTACACTTGAAACCGATAATCCCTTTAATTGAACAATATTTGGTGATGTGATTACTCTTCCCACACTTCATGCACTTGCTTGGGGCATTTCCAGACTGACTGAAACCCCCACTGCTTCCTCCTACAGAACGTTGATCTTGCTGTCTTGAATATGGCTTCCATCGAGATTTGTTGTCTCGACCACCGCTTCCTCTTTGGAAGTTGCTCGGTCCAGAACTCTGTACCTACTTGTCCTTGGGCTCCAAGCTCTCGATCAGACGACACTTCTCCATCAATCTTGGAAAAACATAAATTTCCAGAGGAATTAAAGCTCTTTACAAGTCGATCCTCAGACTTCCTTCAAATTTTCTGCACTTCCACTCCTCTCTTGGGTTGTCCAGAAGGTAATTCGAGAACTTGCCAAACTTTCAAACTTGGCCCCGTATTCAGCTATAGTCATTCCCCCTTGTGTCAGCTGGAGCAACGCCATCTCTTTCTCGTGCCTTGCATTTGCAAGAAAATACTTTTCCAGGAACTTTCCCTTAAAAGCATTCCAGTCAACAGCTTGTTGATCATGAATCAGCATCTGACGGGCTCCTTCCCACCAGTATTCAGCATCCTCCACCAGTATATAGGTTGCATAGACAACCTTGTCATTCTCAGTACACGTCATTGCTCCAAAGATTTTCTCTAGCGTCTGGATCCAACGCTCGGCTAACTCAGGATTGAATTCGCCCTTGAATTGAGGTGGATTCCGATGAAGAAATTCGTCCACTCTCTACCTCCAGCAGCTCGTTCGTCACGTTGAACCATCGCAGCAGCCATCTCTTGTATGGCGTTCACAGCAGCATTTAGGTTTTGAGCAACAATTGCTACCTTCAAAACCAAAATTGTCAAACTCAAAGGAATAAAGCAAACAACATTATCTTCCTTACCAAGATAACAACAGAGAAACACACAGAGAACACAACACAAACAAGACATAACATAACCTACAAACCCCAAAAAGACTCGGCCAGCTTTGATACCAAATAATGCAACACCCCTTTCCCGAGTGTCACATTCCCGAACGTTTATAAGGCCAAAAATATTTATTAATGCGGAAAATACGATTTTTTTTTCTTTTCACAAAGATGTAATGAGATTAGTAAAGGTAAATAATACTAATAAATGAACTTAGGTTCACCATGCATTTCTCGAACATACTGTATTATAAATACAGAAGCAAAAAACAGAAAATAGAAACAGAAATAATACTGTATACAGACATAGGTTTAATGTATAATTGGCATAAGAAATAAAAATAAGTACTAGGAGTCGTAGCTCCCAAGAGGTACTACAGATACTGACACGGTCTGGCCCAACAAAATAAAACAGCAAAATGAGTCTCCCTCCAGACTCAAAGGAACTACTGGACTGAATCATCGTCGCGTCCATCTGTTCAAGCAGCAACAGCAAGTACCAGCAGAAAATATACAGATATGGGTGAGACTCCCGTTCATCAACATAACAAAACAACATTAGTAAAAACGGGACGACTCACTAGCTTACCCAACATGCTTACTAGAATTCTCAGTATAAATCATGTTAAGCATTTAACAGATAATAGCATAATATAATGTTAAACAGTTAACAGCGATGTATAGCAGTAAATGTAATCATCAACAGCCATGCAATGCAGTGCAATGTACATGACTCAATGCCAATGCCACTGGTTACTACTCTGACCCCTACTCCATAGAGCTAACAAAACGTCGAAGAGAGAGAATGGGAGGATATGTTCCTGTTTCTGCCAGCCATGAGCAAGATGCTACAACATTTGTAACGTGCAGGTATCTGGCTTTACGGAAACACTCTCGACAAAACATGAAAAGTACGACATCCAGTAGAGGATATCAGTGTATTGCTCGGATTAGCCACGACACAGAAGAGCTACCAACTGGCCACATGTCAGCCCTTCCAACCCTGATACCTCCCAAAAGACCATTGAAGATCGTACCGTAAGATTCGCACCTGCATCAAGGTGTAAGCTCAACTCCTAGGCTCAAGGCCTTACGACTATGCAAATGAAATGCCAATGCTTACACAAAGCAGATGCGATAAAGCAATGTCTACCCCTCGGGTAAACCTCGAGGTCCACTAAGGTTCTCTTCCTTAGGAACTATACGCGTCTTTGAAAAACAAAACCTTTATCCACAGGAAAAATCTTGTGATCCCTCCGAGATCGAGTCATCGCAAGACTGAAACAATTGAACGACTGATCGGGATCCGAATCACCGGTCCATCATCGAACTATTGTTTCAAAACCCAAAACGTTTCATGTTTGTGTTTATGTCTTATGAATTAAGTCTGAATTCCTAAGCATTATGAATAAGGATCGAGAATTCTCTTAGATAAGTCTTTAATCCTTTCTAAGATATTACTCCTTGATTTCAATTAAGAAAATAAGTGTTGATTCACTTAAGTCTTATGAAGACAATGATGAATTAAGTCATCAATGGTATAATATATGGTCTTGTTTCACCTCATACTGTACATAATTAACCCTTGTCTTCAACTCTAAGTTAATTACTTAACTTAGGTTTTTATACGTAAAACTTTACGATCTGAGTTAAAAACTTCTTTTAGAAACCAAACAACTCTTACAATTGAAGCCTCATTTGATTTGAAACAACATTTGAACCACTTACGCTATTTTTAGCATTTTCTGAAACGTGAAATTCGCTTAGCAGGGTTCTATTCGCTTAGCGAAATTGAGGCAGTGATACCTCTTTTGAAATTCCTCTGATTCGCTTAGCGAACGATAGTTCGCGTAGCGAAATTTCATTTCATTCATTTAGTGTAGCATAATTCGCTTAGCGAGATGGAGGCAGTGATGCCTAGCTTGGGATTTCTCTATTTTCGCTTAGCGAAATTGAGTTCGCTTAGCGAAATGTGCCTTAAAACAAGACATTAACCTTTTTAAAGAAAAAGCTTTATGGAACTATATTGATCCTCATGAAAACATTCATTAATTCACTTTTAAATCACTTGATTAGCTAGATGAACTAATGATAAGATAAAAGGCATGTTTCACTTTGGTGAAAACACTTAAGAATTGAGATTTTGTTTGATCTTTGGATCAAAGTCACTTAGGGTTTTTCTTTGAAACACAAGTTATTAAAACATTTTTCTTACTTCAGAACTTTAATTTGTTCAAGAACTACTTATACTCTTCCTTTTCTCATGACCAAAAGTCTATTAGGAACAAATGTGAAGATTGCTTCACCAACTAAACAAGTTATAGCTCAAAATGCTTACACAATTATGATAAACACCAATCACCTATTATTGCATTATAAACAAGCATAAAAGTCCATACTTGATATAGTGATCAAAATAGGTTTTTCAACATTCATGAAAATGATTTTCATTTAATCACATCATCATCAACATATGCTAGTGCACACTACAACACACTAAAGCATAAACTAATCATGACAACCTTGTTCTCCAAGAGAACTTAACAAAACTTAACAATTTAAAGTGAACCCAAACCAAAGGGTTTCACACCCACACATAAACTTAAGCAACCATTCTCACCACCACCATTTTGTTGTGATGAGGTTCACTCCCCATACCTGTTGAAGAGCAGATATCCGGATAAAAGTCGGTTGATCGGTTTGTGAACCTCCTGACAATCGTCACCAACTACAACAACACAATAATCAAACATTAAACAACAATTAAAACAAAACTCAACAATTCTACCTAAAAGAGGTTTCGGCCACCCTAGGGTAAAAAGGTTAGGAATTGATTTTGGTTTTCCATTTCATGGATTCAAAGGCAATAGGAAAGCTAAGGATGAAATCAAGTGTTAGAAATCAAAAGTTGATGAAAAACACTATTCATCATCTTTACATAGGGTTCGGCCATTTGGGGATTTAGGGGCTATGATGAGAATTGAATTATAAGCTCTTGGGTTTAGGTAGGGAATGATGAAGTGAGTTCATAGAAATTGGTTTCACATCAAACGGATTTTTCTACAAATCCTATGGATTTTCAAAGTGATCTAAGAAATTATTTTCATGAAAATGAAGTTTGATCTTGACATAGAGAGAGATTCAAGAAGCTAGGAGATCATAGAAGTGATCTTATCTAAGAATGAAGGAAGATTTCTCAAGGAATCAAGTGTTTCTAACAAGTAATCAAGGATTTTCAAGAAGAAAATGGAGTTTTCTTCAAGAACAACTATGGAGTTCTTCTTTGGGAAGGGCTGTGCATGAATGAGAGGGCTGGATGGGGCTGAGTTCAGCCTTTTAAAATGTCACTTTAGGGTAAAATGGTCATTTGCCAAAAGGGTAAAATGGTAAAAGTGTAAAAGACTATGGTTAGGGGCATTTTGGTAATTTTGCTTCTAGATTTTCCCGACCATCATGACGACTCTGGCATACTCTTCCAAGTGTCCTGCGTATCAAGCTCATCTGTTGGCGAGTCCCGGTAAATCCATATCTGGCTCTGTTCGTCACCCGATTGAGGATTCCCCTTGAACGGAGGTCAGGAAGTGATTTTTTTGAAATTTCTGTGAAATTTAACCAAAACGTAGAGAATCGAATTCTAAGACTTACTGTCTCATTCACGGGTCTATCTAAGGTCTCCTGAGCAGTAAAATCATACTGTCAGTGTAAAAACGCAGACCGGACTCTGTTTGAGTTTTCGACTCAAAACTTAATCGTAGCTTCTTACGATATCGTCGAGTTTGACTATGGTCTCGGAATATTTTATTTCACTCTCTGAACCCTCCAATAAAATAAAAACGTTAACATACTGAAGAATTAGAAAACGTGAAAATCGGGGCGTTACACCCCAACCCCCGATGTCCCCAAGATCCTCATGATCGACACCTTAGACAATCACACCTGCACCAAGGTGTAATCTCAACTCCTAGGCATACCGCCCAACTCATGCACAGATGCACATGCATGTCAAGGAATGTCATAATACAGCTGCGTACTATCTCATCACTGTAGTACCACGTTTATCTCTTGATAAACCACAGGATACCCTTACGGGACCCACTTTCACATGACTTGCCCTCAGTCACCCATTCTTGATTCCGTTCCTTGCAATCGCGTACCACCTCGTCGTTCGTAACACGATGTTCATGTCTTATGATATATTAGTTCATAACCTAGATGTATTATGGAGGACAGGGTCCACAAGGATCCCCTTCATCAATCTTCTCACTTGTCTACCAAAGGAATATTACTTAGTTGCTATAAGTAACTCTTAGTGATTTAAACGTTATGGACTCCTTAGATGACCTAAATCATCAAGGGTGTGGAACATGATTTTGTCATGACCACTAGACATTAGTGCATGTCTTTTACTAAATCTTTGGGAGTACATTATGGAACTCATTGAATTTCCTTTTTTGAAGATAATAATTACGCTACTATAGTAAGATCTTCAAAATACTTTCCCTAGTGGTAAACTGGTTCATGAAATCCTCTTTTATCAAACATAGTTTTGAAACTGTATAGAAATACTCGTAAGGTATTCAAAACACCAGGATACATAGTATCTCGTCTTTTTCCAAACTAACGTAAAACTTCCTTTAGAACAATACTTATTTCCTTTACTTAGTGTAAAAAAGGAAAACATATTTTATTTTAAATCACCTTTTCATTTTCAAATGAAAACTGTAACTCTTTTATTTGGTAAGATTCCAAAATTAATCATAGTAGTGTAGGGACTCATTGTTTTAAAGAAAATACTTACAAGGATTCTCATTTCTCTTGAAAGTAGGCTTACTAACCAAAACCTTTGGAAACCACATGAATCATTTTAGAAAACTCTTTGTTCTTGAAAATCTTTTCCTTGCAACAACATGCTAGAATAAGTGGTTGATCAACGTCAAACGCTCCTATCCTTAAAATAATTTTCGCATGAGATCAAAATACTAAATTTACAACACTTGGTTCTTTGGAAAGAAAACTTGAATTTTTTGGAAAACCTTTTTAATTTCTATTCCCTTTATACATTAGTATAAACACATTAAGCCTCTTAGCATCAACATTTTAGGTTCCTAGCCCTAATTACTATGGTATGGCCGAATGCCTCCATGTAAGTAAGGTAGGTCTTTTTATTACACCATTACTTGAACATAGAAGCTTTGGCTTCCCCTTTCTATCTTAACAAGGCCAAACTTCACATGGTATTTTCCAACAAAATACAAGCCATCCAACAACATGCTAGCATCATGAAAAACATCTCAACATATAGTCATTCCATCAAGTAGTAAATGCATGAACAAGTTCATCATGCAAAAATCCTATCCTTATGTCTTGAACCTAAGAATAGTTTTTCACAATGCCAAAATGATTTTCAACACTAACACTCAAACACAAATAGTCACACCAACATCATAATATATAATTCCAAAACCAGTATACAGAAAATTTCAGCATACCAAGCATCAACTTGTGACAAGCATTTGATTGACAAAACCAACTTGGATTTGAGCACAAGAGGACTCATATGGAAGCTTAGGATGTCTAGGTTTTGGATATAAAATTATTTTTCACAAAAAGTAGCTGAGTTAGTACAGTTTCACGAAATAAGTCATAGTAGTCAGAATCCGAGACAAATTTTTATGCTTAGATTGAAACACGTTTTCAAGGGTCAAATCGTTATGAAATCACACAAAATTTGTGCCCAAAATGAAGCCCAAGATATCTATTTTGAGGATCAAAACAAGTTTTGAAATCCAAGATCTAGGTTGAGAGAAAAACCGAAATGACTCACATAAGGTCAGATCCGAAAATCACATTTTCACAAACTCTTTTCAACAAAAGATGAAGGAACTTTAGGTTAGGGTTTTCCCTCACATAAAAATTATTTTCAACCATTCAAACACATCAATGAACACAAATCAAGCAACAAATAATTATTACAACATTGTTCTCATAGAGAACCAAATAGACAAAGTTGGAAACCCTTGGTTTAGGGTTTTCCCCAAACCAAACCCATAAACCATCTTCACCACCACCAATGTGGTGTGATGAGGTTCACTCACCCATTACCGTAATGAAGATCTTCAGGATGTTCTTTATGAAGAGATGGCCGAACTTTATGAAGAACACTTTGAAGATGAAGGTTGATGTTCTTGAGGGTCAAGAACAAAGGTGCTCCAAAGTGGAAGATCGTAGCAAGACAAACACTTAAGCTTTAAAGAGAGCTTATTTTCAAAAATCACTTGATCAAAAGTGATTGCTTTTAACTTCTAAAAAGAGAAATGAAGAGGTTTAGAAGTATAGAAGACTTATCCTTGAAGAACAAACTTGAAAAGATGAAGTCTTGAACTTGAAGCTTGAAAATGAAGTTGCTCCAATGTGAAAACTTTCTTCACCAAAGTTGTAATAGAGGAGATGATGTTCACAAATATGAGGTTTCTTTGAAGAGAAGAAGATTGGCTCATGGAGATCAAGCCATGGCCGAATATGGAGAGTTAGGAGAGAGAAGAGAGAAAATGGGTTATGTTCTTGAGAGAAAGGAGTATTTAATCCTTAGAAGCCAAAGTGAGAAGTGAATTAGTGTAAAAACACTAAGTTTGGCCATGTGCCCTTAGGGAGTTTGGTCACCCAAATGAATCAAAGTTTATGACATAGTGATGTGATTAGGTGTACGTAATCCAAGGGCCAAGAATTACATAGCTAATACTTGTTGATCTCATATTAAAAGAAGTAGAGATTAACCATAAATAAGTTAATTAGATTTCTCCATAAAAGGAAAAGATGCTAGGTTATTATCCAAGAGTCATAAGAATCTAATCCATTGGTTAAAGGAATGAAAAGGTGGTCGATGGTTGACAACGTCTCATGAAGCGTGAGATGCAGTCATGAACTACTCCCGACGCTGGGCCAGAGCAACTTATCGACCTCGGGCCAGATTACTTCCCGACCCTGGCATGCATCCCAAGGTAAAGCAGTCCTGATTAAAATAATAATATTTTTACCGGTTCCAGCTCAAAACAACACATGGGTTCAAAACAACACCTTATGATTATTAAGCTCATAATTGAAATTCAAATATGAATTTCCAATCATCAACTATTATTATGATTATGATTAATCGAATTGTGTTCTCAGTCAAGTTATTCACACAAACAGTTAAAAGACAGACATAGGGTTTTTAGTATGTTACAACAACAATAGTTGCCACTTGAGTATTGGCATCACGCCATACGAGGCACTGTGTGGAAGAAAGTGCAGGACACCACTCTGTTGGTATGAGACCGGGTACAAAGGACAAGGAACAAGTAAAGAAGAATCGGGAAAAAATGATAGTCCCACAGGATCGATCGAAGAGCTATAATGACAAGTGGAGGAGACCCTTGCAGTTTCAGGAAGGCGACTATGTTTTATGAGAGTCACTCCAAGAACTGGAATTGGCAAGGAAATGAAGTCCAGAAAGTTTACCCCTAAATTCATTGGGCCATTTGAAATCCTTTGCAGAATTGGTCCAGTTGCCTACCAAATTGATTTACCTCCTTATCTATCCAGTATCCATGATGTATTCCAATATCCAAACTCAGGAAATATCATCCTGATCTATCACACGTGATAGAGCCTGAATCAATAAAGATAAGAGAGAACTTAGAATATAAAGCATTGCCTGTACGGATCGAGGACAGGAGGGTGAAAGAACTCCGTGGAAAGCAGATTCCATTAGTTCAGGTCATATGAGATTCAACAATGGGAGATGCTACTTGGGAAAGAGAGGAGAATATGCGATAACAGTACCCAAGTCTGTTCTAAAGGAACGTCGAATTTTGAGGACAAAATTCTTTTTAAGGGGGGGTAGTAATTTAACACCATTTTTCTTGTTTAGTGTGTGGGGAATATATTATGTAACACCTCGGTTTTTGCTTGCTTGTTATAAAGTGTTATCACATACGTTGTTTATGTTGTTATATATATATATTAGGTGTTGCTATGCATGTGTTAGATGTTTAGGGCGTGTTTTAGGATAGTTAAACCTTAGACACGAGCTTATAAGTGATCCTATCAGGGTGGCATGCCCGTGCTCTTGTATAGCATGCCCGTGTTAGTTGTTCAGCACGCCTGTGCTCTTCGCGCGCACCAGAAATGCGTTTTGGGCTCTTTTGGTCAGCCCGTTTCACCCCAATCCTTTTTATACCTCTTTTTCTCGACCGAAACCTCATACCTATCAATCCTAAAGTTAGAAACAGCCATCTTTAACCTTTCTCTTGGGTTCCCATTGAATCCTTGAGCGTCCCCAATCCTTGTTTGGGTGTTCTTCGTCAAGAACACATCCCTGTGGTGTTTGCTGTTGTGTTTGGGGTTAAGCTGCTAGCTTCATGTTACTCTGAGGTAAGCTAACCAACCCTATGCATCCTTTTTATTTGGATCCCTTGAGTTAATGTTGAACCGTTTTGTCCCTGTCAAACCAGACTTCGTTGTTCGTGTGCCGGTGCTGTGAACGGCAACTAGCAGATTAGTTCCCCAGGGATCTAATCGAGATATGGGCATAACCCCTGTGTTAATTCCCTTCCTTTTCTTGTTTGGGAATTAACTACCTTTGTCCTTTCTTGATGTTCTTGGTCAAGCTTGCTGTACCTGTTGAACCTGTTTGGAGGAGTCATGCTTAGATTTCGTTTTGTTGGCTTGTAGGCAGGAATCGTTACGCCAGGTATGGGGAGAAAGGATTAGTATAACATATAGGTTCTAGGGTAGCGTAATATGAGGGTTAACCCATGACCCAATTTGTGCTATATGCCTTAGTTGTTATATGAAGTTGTTATGGTTATTTATATTGGTTGTTAATTGTTTAATTGGCGTGTATGATCTTGGCATGATATTTATGATGTTCTTATGACGTTGTTTATGATGATGATGATATGCCATGATTGTATGAGTTGGTATGGTTGAACTGCTATTAAATCTATGTTAATAAAAGACATAGGGATGTTAGCGCTAAGCGTAAAACTAGGATTAGTCTAATTGATGTGCATAAAACGTAAGGATGTTGGTGAGAGGTGAGATTAATGCCAAAGGATTAGTCAAGAACCTTAGGATTAAATTGGAGTGTTGAAATCTAGAGAAATTGCTAAGTTTCCCAGATCTGAGACGCTGTAACAGCGTTGAGCACGCCCGTGCTCATTATCGGCATGCCCGTGCTCTTTGCCCAGTAAAATCAACACGCCCATGCAATAACAACGAGAAAAGTGACGCTGTTTAGCAAGCCCGTGCTCTCGCACAGCACGCTCGTGCCATTTGGCCAGCATGCCCGTGCTCAGGCCGTGCCACTGTCAGAATTAGGAAAATTTCACTGTTTTAAATAAAAGAGATTTAATACCCCTTTTTGGAATAAAAATACGATATAAGAGATTATAAAACACGACCTTGAGGATAGTTAATGAACTAGGATATCGATATGGTAAGATGAAATAATAGAGACTTAATAAAAAGATTAATTAATGAGAAGATGATGTTATAGGTAATGACATACTGTTACCGATGTTGTTGGCTAAATCATTCTTGATGCTTATTGGTCAAGTTTGATGTTGATAAATCAACTTTGATGCTTGTTGGTCAAAGTTGATAGCCATGTGATGGTGTTAATGATGGATGGTTGGACATGTGTTTCCATGTTGGTTGAACATTGCATGCATCATTGCATAGATATGATAGTTTGGGCAGAAAGCAAACGATAAATCGCGACGGTGGAGGCCACGATGGGTGTTATCCCGGCCTTGAGGGTAGAGTTGGGTAAGGAGGTTCCATATGGCATGGACTTGCAACCCATTTCCGAAGTGTCCTATCGATAACCTGAGTACCCTGACGAGCCACAGTACGTTATCAGGATTAGTTGAGAGTATCTACGGACGTCACCCATGGTTTGGTGAGTGTTCCAACGTTGATGCTGAATGGTCAACATGGATATTTACTCCTAATCATCTTTCCAAAGTTGATGTTTGGATCCACATTGCATATGGAGTAGTGGAGTAGTTATGCATAGCATAGCATGTTTATAACGTGATATGATGGAGTGTGTTATAATATGTATGTTATATTATGATGTTGTATATGCTGCATGATCATCTTGCTAGTTGCTCTATTACCATTTATGTTTATACGTACAGTTCCTTACTCCCTACTGTTATTATTGTTCTTTTGCATGTACCTTTGGTTATGCAGAGGATGGTGAGCTGCCAGCTGAGGAGTGATCCCGAGGAGATCGCTTACTCATAGTTTAGTTTAGTTATGTTAGTTGTTTCCGATGTAATATCTGTAGTGGTTACCAGCTCTGATTATGTGACATCGGATTTCAGGTTTTGTTTATGTTTATGTCTTCCGCACATGCTACCTTTTATGTTAATATTTTTACTTAACTTGCATGCTTTATTTTATATTTATCATATGCGGCTAGCGGGTGTCACATATTAAGTTTGTTTAAGGGCTTAATTATGTTCCTTATGTGTTGAGGAAGCCATAGTTCAAATTTGGGACGAGCTCAGATCGTGGAGAAACCCCACAATCAAACATTGATCGTTGACGTCAGAGCGTGGAGAAGTTACACATCAGAGCATGGAAGAGGGTATGCGTAGAGGTGCACGTGTCAGCACGCATACGACGCGTGGTAGAGACGTGGCGATAAGCACGCCATGTTCAAGGGTGGGAAAACTCCATGCCCAAGCATAGGAATGCTTGAGTGCTCCAGACTAGCATGAGCGTTGGCAGTCTGGCAGCATCACTTATACTTTTTCTTCTCTTTTAACTTAGCACGAAACTCATTTGGGTTTTTGCTAAGTTTCATATGGTAGAGGGAGGGCAAAGGTTCTAGAGAGAGAGAGTGAAGTTTGAGGTAGATCAAGGCGTCGGATCATGATTCCGGCTACAGCACTGCGATTAGGGCTTCGAGTACTAAGAATTCCACTGATTGGTTTGTCGAATTCTCGAAGGCAAGCTCGAATCTCTAACACGTCAGCCTTTACGTTCTTCGTGTTATTCATGTTCTTTGAGCTTTCCCTTTCAATCTTTCTTGGTTTTGGCGTTGTCCTAGGGTTAACAATGTTGTGTACAAGTTGTTTCCGTGATTAGGGCAAAGTTCGAGGATGTGACGATGCTTATGTAGGCAAGGAGGCCGCAGCTGCCAACTTGTGGTGGAGGAAGAGGCTGCATGGTGGTGGCTGTGTTGTTGAGGTCGTGATTGTGTTCGTGATCGCGGTTGCACAATTTGTCAGGTGGGGAGAAAGAATCATTATCGTCGGGAAGGCAAACATAGTGTAGAATGTATGTATGTGTAGGGGAACCTTTAACCCTACTCGAGGTTGAGCTTTCGACAAAGTACCTAAATCCTAGGTATAGATATCTTTGGGGCTATCACCGCTAAGACGATACCCTAGGCTACACAATGTTGTTGTTGAGATTGATTTGATATGCATGCTAAACTGCCTATGTGACTACTTGATTAATTATCTATTTGTTGAAATGTATATTGAGATGCTTATTGCTATGATGTTGTTATTTTGTTGACTTGGTTGGATGGACTGTTGAGGAGAGTGTGGTGAGGTTGATGAGTTGGTTGGGTTGATACCATTGTGGCTCTAACTGTGGAGCAGTGGCTCGTGGACGCAAGGGGTCATGATGATGTTGATGTGGATGCAATGCATCGTGGATGTGGCTGAGTGTTTAGGCGTGAGATTTCGGTATCAACTCGTGATGGATGGTTGTTGTATATCATAGCATGATGCTCTATCTTATCCCAATGGGGGATGTCCAAATGGGGACGTGATGTGTACCACCTATCCCAAAGCGGGATGTCCAATTGGGACGATATGTGAAATGTCCAAAGATGTGTTCCACCTTTCCAATGGGAATGTCCAAATGGCAACGTGACATGTACCACCTGTCCCAAAGCAGGATGTCCAACTGGGGACATATTATGATGTGATGTGATATATTTGTGCTGACGGGGATGTAGAATTGGGGACGTGATGAAATTGGCTGACATGCATATATGGATTAGTATCCCTCGTCGAGGTTTGATCTGAGAGAATAACTTTTGAGATGTATGTGACGTATGACTCGAGAGATGATTGTTTTGAGTGTTGTGTGCTTTTCATCTTCTGCATGCTACATGTCTACATGCTATACTATTGCCCCTCTCCCATATGTGATGATATATGTTTCTTATCTCCCTGTATCTCTTTCTGTGTATGTTATATCACTCTTCACCGAGCAGACGACGAACAGTCAGAGGCTGGACTGGAGACAACACTCGTTTGTTACGATGGCAGCGAGGACATAGGTTCTGGGAGACATCGAGATCATCGATCATGATGTTCAAGGATAGCAGGTAGACCCTGCCACGTTCCTGACCGTCTATACTGGTCCCATCAGTACACGGTTTAGGAACTGTACTTCACCCTAGGGAGACATCATCGACCCGTATCGAGTAGTGCAACACCTACTTTTCATAGAGATGTGGTATTTGCCGAGACATGTAACTTCCCTGATTTCCTGTAACTCTAATTGAGTTGGTTAATCTCGATTAGGGCTTTGATTGTAACACCCTTTGTCGAGTGTCACATTCCCGAACAATTATAAGGCCGAAAATAATATTATTGCGGAAAATACGTGTTTTCTTTTATTTTTTCTTTTCATAATGATGAGATGAAAATTTGTAAAGAAGTAATAATAAATAACCTTAGGTTCGCCATGCATTTTCAAGTGTCATAACATAGATAAAGTACAGAAACAGTAAAGAGTGCAGAATACAGACCTAGGTCCAACCCCAACTGAAAATAAATGCATAAGTAGGTATTAGGAGACGCATCTCATTAAAAGATACAACTGACAACTGAACACAGCCTGGCCAAACAAAACATGGAGAACTCCCCATCCGGACTCAAGGTAGACGTCGACCTGAGTTGCCGTCATGCTCATCTTCTCAAGCAGAAGCAGAACACCAGCAGAGAAAAGATACAGATATGGGTGAGATTCCCATTCATCAACATAGCAAAATAGTAGAAGTAAAAACGGTACAACACGCAAAACTACAACATACTAGTCATGAGACGACCCCACTTACGTAGGATAATCCCATTAGTCTGAAGCTTATATTATTAACTATGCCTAGCTGTACATAAAGCAATAGCTTGGTATTCAAACAGTTTTGCAGAATTAAACGATAAACAAATAAACAACAACGGCAAGCATAGAAAACCATCCAAGTAAAAGCGCAACATAAAGATAACTATACAAATACCACACATATCATAGCCCCATCAGCAGGGCACTGTATAAGCACAAACTGAAAATACATCAAAACAGCAAAAAAAGACTCTCGCAGCTCACCATCACAACCCGTCCCCACTCAAAATACATGAAAAGCTCTCAGCTCACCACCTAGGACGCATTGGCATGCTCTTTCCATCAGCGGTGAGGATGCCCTTAACTACCCTAGCCCACTCCATGAGTATGCATATACCACACCAAGGGCTCATACTCCGACGAAGAGCTGGACACAACAATCCTGCGACGACATTAGGTCCTCAAATAATGCTCCGACCTCCAGCGCTGCCCTCAGTAAATGTAGCCTCTCCTGCTGGACGATGTCGAGGACTGGGGTGCCACCCACATGCAGTCTCGTTCTCTCTGCCTCGGAGGTCGCCACATCCTATGGACGGGAAGAAACTGGTACAAGCGGTAGGGTCCAATAATGTCCAAGTACGGTGGTGTACCGCTCCGAAAGATCAAGCTGACGGGCCCTGTATATACCACCAAAAAGGTTGAGGGGTCCACCCGCCATCCCCTCTCATAGTGGTAGACAATCTCAATGTCGCCTAGCACCGGCATCCGCAGTGCCCTCGTGATGAATAGGTGAAGTCTCGGATCCATCCTGTGAATCGGCTGGCTCGTCTTCTTCAAGCGAAACCAGAAATAGACAAACAGAGAAAACAGTTGGGAGATAAGAAATAAAATGCATAGCAATGTCGGAAAACAACAGTAATGCAGTAAACAACATGTAGCAGATATAACAGATATAGTATTTACTGAATTCCAACAAACGTCTCTCGAGACAACATATTCAACAAGCATCCATCTCCATGAGTCTCACACTCAGATCAATCATCTTGATCGGGATACTAATCCCTTACAGCATGCCGATTGAAAACTCACAAAGATAGTTCCACACCGGAACGGTTCCACACCCGAACAAGTCCACATCGGAACAACTTCTGTGTCGGAACGGAGTTAGTTTGTCCAAGAAACCGAACCTCTCGCCGTGAACAATAAGAATGCATCCCCTGTCCACACCGGAATCGGGTTATCACGGTCACCTCGGAACATTAGCTTGGAACAATGGAAAGCTCTGGGATTAGTCAGGCAAATCGGACTGGATCGGGTCTCATGACAAGATAGGAGCTACCTCATCCGTCACTGTAAACTATTCCCGAGACCGGCAACATCCCCGAGGTCACTCACTTGACCGCCCCATCTACTTTCCGTACCCGCACTCAGGTACAACTAACCTCGTATGATGTTGGTAGCCTATACTACCTGTCATACGGCCTCACCACTTGGCAGCTGATGATATGTAACAAACATCCTCAACGGGCTTGATACCGGATCTCACGCCTAAAATCTCAATCAGAAACAACACGATGCCACTGCATCCACATGGCCACAGCCTCAAACAGTCAACATAACAGCAACGACACCATCCACGGTATCAACCCAACAACAACACGGCACACAACCAAACTTAACTCTATGGCATTCCACCACCACATGACAATTACCGCAAACAGCACAACAACATCAATACCAACAACAACACATACCAGCATATCACATACCAAGTAGCATATAGGCACTTAGACAGATAGTAACAACAGTCATTATCGTAACAGTCATACGAAACAGATCATCCTTAATCAACTGTTCGCTAACCTAGGGTTTCCAAACTTAACGGCAATAGCCCAAAGTAAGCTAAACCTAGGGTATAGGTACTTTATCGGGGCTCAGCCAGTAGTAGGGTTAGGGCTTCCGTACACATAGCAAAAAACACACTACACTACTATTATCTTCCCGACGACAGCAGTACTCTTTCTCCCCACCTGAATAGTCGTAGCACGAACTCCGAGACAAGCTCCTCTGCACGCAGCTGCAAGCTTAGCCACGAATTGCTCCAAATCCCCCTTGGTAGCGGCGGCCTCAAGCTCCAAAGCGCAAGAAATCACGAATGCAAACTTTGCCCTAATCATGAGCACAACACATATGCAATAGTGTTTGCCCTAGGGCAAGCTCAAAGATCAAAGAAAAAGGTAGAAACTCGAAGAACGCGAAGAACTCGTGTTAGGGATTCGAGCTTACCTTTGACGAATCGAGAAACGGATCCATCAAAGTCGTAGAAAACTTGGTCGCGATCACAACGCTACAGTAGAATCGCGTTCTGGTACTTCGATAGCCTTGAAACTAGAGTTTCTCTCACTAAAAGTTATGTCCTCTCTCTAGATCTCTGCATTTCCTGCTTCAAAACTATGGAAAATGAGCTAAGTATGGAAGAAAGTGAAAACCTCCACTTAAGTGATCCTGCTGAGAACGCTTCAGTGTGTACTTTCATCACGCTTGAGCATGCTCACACTTGAGCGTGGGGTTCTCTCCACGCTTTAGTGTGGAACTTTATCCGCTCCGCCATCACCCTGGCCTGACACATGTAGCACACGCGTCAAAAAGCACACCAGCTAGCAAACGCACTCAGCACGCTTGAGCTTGCAACATACCAACGCTTGAGCGTTGGGACACTAGGGCGTGCTCCTTTCCCACGCTTGAGCGTGCTGCTCATCTAGGAAGAGCCTTCCAAACTTCTAACTTCCACAGTTACTCGTTTAACACCTTAGGCACGTCCAATCTTGTTCAAGCCTATTCCTAAGCTTCCAACTAAGCCTTAAACTAGCACATAACAATTTATACAATCGACCAAAGCCCTAATTGAGATTAACTAGCTTGATTAGAGTTACAAAAAATCAGGATGTTACATTACGACCCTCCTTACAGAAAATTTCGTCCCCGAAATTTCTATCGCATACCTGCGAAGAGATACGGATGACTCTGGTGCATCTCAGCTTCCACTCCACTCTGACTTACGGAATGTGCTTGCCGCGCAGTTCCTTGATCCTTCTATCCACGATCCAAACAGGAGAAGCCTCGTACTCAAGGTTCTTTTTCAGTTGGATTGATTCGAGCTCTAGCACGTGTGATGGATCAGGGTGGTACTTTCTGAGTTGAGAGACGTGAAAGACGTCGTGAAGATTTGATAGATTTGGTGGTAAAGCTATTTGATAGGCTATAGGGCCGATTCGTCGAAGAATCTGAAACGGTCCTATGAATTTAGGTGTCAGCTTTCTGGATTTGATTGCCCTGCCCACTCCAGCTCTTGGGGTAACTCTCATGAACACGTGGTCGCCCTCTTGGAATTCTAAGGGTCTCCTCTTCTTATCGGCATAGCTTTTCTACCTATCCTTTGTGATCTTCATCTTTTCCCGTATCTTACGGACTTGTTTCGTTGTTTGCTGTACCAACTTCGGACCAAACAGCAAAACTTCTCCAGTCTCAAACCAGCACAACAAAGTCCTGCATTTACGTCCATACAGTGCCTCGTACAGCACCATGCCAATACTTGAATGGAAACTGTTGTTATAAGTAAACTTGATCAATGGAAGGAACTCATCCTAACTTCTCGTGTTCTCCAACACGTACGCTCTTAGGAGATCCTCCAGTGATTGAACCGTTCGTTCAAACTTACCATCCATTTGAGGATGATAAACAGACACATACATAACTTAGTTCCCATTGCACTGTGTAAGCTCCTCCAAAACCTTGAGGTAAACCTTGGATCACGATCCGAAACGATGCTTGAAGGTACCCCATGCAGCCTTATAACCTCCTTGATGTAAATTCGAGTCAATCGCTCCAGAGAGTAACTCTGGTTAATAGGTAAGAAGTGAGCTCACTTCGTCAATCTATCAATGATTACCCAGATTGCATCACACATTTTCTGAGTTCTCGGCAACCCAGAAACAAAGTCCATGGCAATGTTATCCTACTTCCATTCTGGGACATCCAGCGATTGCAACAACCCTGCTGGATTCCGGTGTTCAATCTTAGCTTTCTGACACACCAAGCAGGTTAGGACATAAGCCGCCACATCTTTCTTCAATCTCGGCCACCAGAACAGTTTCTTCACGTCCTGATACATCTTGGTCGCCCCTGGATGGAAACTCATCTTGCCCTTGTGTTTCCTCCAAGATCATATTCTTAAATTCACTATCCGCTGGCACACAAACCCGATCACCATAAGTAAGCATACCATCAGTACCTCTTCTGAATTCCGAAGTCTTACCTTCCTCTATCAACTGATTCATTCTCATGAGGTACTTATCCTCAGCTTGCTTCTTCCATAAAAAATTCAAGAAATCGCTAGTTACTCTCTAACCATCCCGAGATTCAGCTTATCCTCGACGATTTCCGATTCCAGATTCAGATCTCTAAACGCCTTTAAAAGCTCTAGCTACTTTACCATCATCGCAGATACGTGTAGGGACTTCCTACTGAGCGCATCCACTACTACATTCGCCTTACCTGGATGGTATTGCAGGTCGAATTCATAGTCCTTTATGAATTCCATCCACTTCTATTGCCTCATGTTCAACTCTCTCTGGTTGAACAGATACTGCAAGCTCTTATGGTCGCTAAACACACTGAATTTAGCATCATAAAGATAGTGTCTCCATATCTTCAATGCAAACACTATTGCAGCCGATTCCAGATCATGCGTTGGGTAGTTCCGCTCATGTATTCTCAACTACCTAGAGGCATACACCAGCAATTTTCTTTCTTGCGTGAGCACACATCCTAAGCCTTGATAAGATGCATCATAGTATATATCAAATTGTCCGGATCTGGTAGGACCAACAGAGGTGATGTGGTCAGTCTTCTCTTCAACTCCAGGAAACTTTGCTCGCAAGCCTCTGACCCCTCAAACGTCTTCCCCTTTCTCGTTAACTGCGTCATCGGTAACGTAATCTTAGAGAATCCCTCGATAAACGTCCGATAGCAACCCGCTAAACCAAGAAAGATTCTCACCTCGCTTACAGACTTAGGGCTTTCCCAGCTCACTACGGCCTCAACTTTCGCAGGATCCACTGCGATTCCATCCTTACTGATCACATGGCCTAGAAACTAAACTTCCTCTAACCAAAACACGCACTTTGACAGCTTAGTATACAACTGCCGATCCCTTAGCACTTGCAACACCGCCCTTAAATGCTCTTGGTGTTCCTATTTACTTGAAGAGTATGCAAGGATGTTATCGATGAATCGACAACAAACTTGTCAAGGAACGGTCAGCAGATCCCGTTCATATAGTCCATGAACACAGCTGGAGCTTTAGTCACACCAAAAGGCATAACTAAGTACTCATAGTGACCATACCGATTACGAAAAGCAGTCTTTGGCATATCCTCCCTCTTAACTCGGATCTGATGGTATCCAGATCACAGATCGATCTTAGAAAACGTAGCCGCTCCTTTTAGCTGATCCATCAAATCATCTATCCGTGGAAATGGATACTTGTTCTTTATCGTCACTTTGTTCAGCTGATGATAGTCTACGCATAACCTCGAGCTCCCGTCCTTCTTCTTCACAAACAGTACCGGCGCTCCCCACGGAGCTGCACTAGGTCTGATGAACTCTTTGCCTAGCATCTCGTCGAACCGTTTCTTCAGCTCTGTCTTCTCAACTGGAGACATCCGATACGGTGCTAATGATATAGGCCCATTTCCTGGTACAAGATCTATAACAAACTCCACCTCTCTCTCCGGAGGCAGTCCGAGAACATCATCGGGAAATACTTCCGGAAACTCTCGCACGATAGTTAAAGCTTCGACACTACGAGTCTTTTTTGCTTCCAAAGAGAACAGCACCACCCATCTGTCTGATAGTCCACCCGTCATAATACTCTTGTCAGCAGGCGTCAATCCAGATCGCTTTGAGATAAGAAGTGTTTTGTTCGAACAATCTAACATTACATGCTTGGCCGAAAGCCAATCCATGCCTAGGATTACATCTATCTGTTGCATAGGCAAACAGATAAGGTCAACAAGAAAATGATGGTTCTCTATCATGATAGGGCACTTAAGGCATACAGATAGGGTAGTCAAAGAATCGCCAGTAGGCATTGAGACAGTCAAATCATAGGGTAATACAGAAACAAACACCCCTAAATGATCCATGCACTCTAATGATATGAAAGAATGAGTAGCCCCCCAATCAAATAAAATGGACAAAAGTTTACTAGAGACTAAGCATTTACCTTGTATCAGGTCAGGGTTTCGAGAGGCTTCAGAACCCCTCACGGTAAACACCCTTTCAGTCGTCTGTGGCCTACTCTGCTGACTTGCAACTACTGATCTTGCTCCCCCACTCTGAGCTCTACCGCTCTGTTGTTGAAACTAAGCCCTTCTGCTAACTCCGGGCTTACAATCTAATGCACAATGACCCATCTGGCTGCGGTTGAAGCACCTGATGTGCTGGGTCCTTGGACAGTTCTTGACTAAATGCAGTCCCCCACATCGGAAACATGTCTTGATCTCGTGTTGCCCTTGACAGGAGTTGCTCCCTCCATGGTTGACATTAAACTGAGCAGGGCGATCATACAGTCCCACCCTCTGCTGGAACTTGCCACTCCTACCTCTCTGGTTGCTTCGAACAGGTCCACCATTTCTCAATTGTTATGGGATAGTCCCTGCTCGATCGTGCCCTTCCACCACCGTGCATTTCTCTACCAACTCAGGAAAAGAGTTGATATTCAGAGGTAGCATCGCTTGCTTCAACTCGGGCCTCAACCCATCTTCAAACCTTCTCCAGACCCATTCTTCATCTTGGTAGATCTAATAGAACTGGGAGAACTTGAGTTGCACCTCGAACCTCATTTCGTACTCACCAACCGACAGTTGTTCCTGTTTCAGACTCCGGAACTCTTTCTCTTTCTCTTGTATGACGCTACTCGGGAAGTACTTCTCCCGAAAGCACTCTGGGAATAGTTTCCAGGTTAACATCCTTCCTCCGGCCTCTAGCAGTCTAGCCTTGGTCCTCCACCAAGCTTCTGCTGCTCCAACTAGCATGAAAGTAGGGTACATAACCTTTTTGTCCTCTCTGTAGTGTGCGGCCATGAATACCTTCTCGATCTCTTGCAACTACATCTCTGCAGCTTCAGCGTTGTATTCTCCGTGGAATTGGGGAGGATTTCCCTTTATAAATGCGTAGAGACTAGTGTCCACGATCTCGTTTCCTCTCACCGCGTGCAACTGATCTTGCCTCGCTTCCCTCTCTTCCTACCTCTACATATATTGGGCAGTCTGTTGGGTTTGTTGCATCATTGCAGTAGCCCAGTCCCGCATGGCCCACATTGCTTTAGAGGTGTTACCACCACTTCATATCCCTGAGTGGTCACTATTGTTGTTATTATTATTATCATTGCCTCTGGTCGCAGCCGATCTTCCACCTCTTCCTCTTCCACGTGCCATCTAGCTTCCTGTAAAAGGAGCTATTAGTTCCAATTAATAAGACATATAATAGCACCTAACAGTTAAACATATCATATGCCTTATGAATAAAAATAGTTATCACACTTCGATAACTGGCGCATCAAACACTCTACCCAATCCAGACTCAGTTGATACAACCCAGGTATCAACTGCTAAAGCCAGGACACTTTCCAGACTCGCAGTAATGGTTCCCGACTTCCACAATTTCGGTTCCAATACGGATTGTGTAGCGCCAACGACCCTCAAGGCCCGTTGTAAAACCAAACTGCTCTGATACCACGAAAATGAGACGACTCCACTTAAGAAAGATAATCCCATTAGTCCCAAGCTTATATTATTAACTATGCCTAGCCATATATAAAGCGATAGCATGGTTTTCAAACAGCGTTGCGGAAACAAACGATAAACAAATAAACAACAAAGGCAAGCATAGAAAACCATCAGAGTAAAAGCGCAACATAAAGATAACTATACAAATACCATACATATCATAGCCCCATCAGTAGGGCACTGTATATACATATACACACTGTATAAGCAAAAATCGAAAATACATCACACCAGCAAAAAAAGACTCTCGCAGCTCACCAGCACAACCTGTCCCCACTCAAAATACATGAAAAGCTCTCAGCTCACCACCTAGGACGCACTGGCAGGCTCCTACCATTAGCGGTGAGGATGCCCTGAACTAGCCTGGCCCTGGCCATGAGTACGCCTATACCATACCAAGGGCTCATACTCCGACGAAGAGCTAGACACAACAATCCTACGCCGACGGTAGGTCTTCAAATACTGCTCCGACCTCCGGCGCTGGCCTCGGTAAACGTAGCCTCTCCTGCTGGATACTACCGAGGACTGGGGTGCAACCCACATATAGTCTCACTCTCTCTGCCTCAGAGGTCGCCACATCCTAGGGAAGGGAAGAAACTGGTACAAGCGGTAGGGTCCAATGATGTCCACATACGGTGGTGTACCGCTCTGAAAGACCCAGCTGACGGGTCCTGTATATATCACCAAAAAGGTCGAGGGGTCCACCCGCCATCCCCTCTCATCGTGGTAGACAATCTCAATGTCGCCTAGCACCGGCATCCGCAGGGCCCCCATGATGAACGAGTGAAGTCTTGGATCCATCATGTGAATCGGCTGGCTCGTCATCATGAAGCGAACCCATAAACAGACAAACAGATAAAACAGTAGGGAGATAAGAACTACAGTGCATAGCAATATGGAAAACAACAGTAATGAAGTAAACAACAACATGTAGCAGGTATAACAGACATAGAAGTTATTGCATTCCAACAAATGTCTCTCAAGACAACACATGCAATAAGCATCCATTTCCATGAGTCGCACACTCAGATCAATCCTCTAGACCAGTATACTAATCCCATACAGCATGTCGGCCGAAAACTCACAAAGCTGGTTCCACACCGGAACGGTTGCACACTGGAATAGGTTCTGTGTCGGAACGGAGTTAGTTTGTCCAAGAAACTGAACCGCTCACCGTGACCAATAAGAGTGCATCCCCCTTACACACTGAAACCGGGGTATCTCGGTTGCATCGAACCTTTAGCTTGGAACAATGGAAAGCTCTGAGATTAATCGGGCGTCATGACAGGAGATAGGAGCTACCTCATCCATCACTGTAAACTATTCTCAAGACCGACAACATCCCCAAGGTCACTCACTTAACTGCCCCATCTACTTTCCGTACCCGTACTCAGGTACAACTAACCTCGTATGACGTTGGCAGCCCATACTACCTGTCAACGGCCTCGCCACTTGGCAGCTGATGATATGCAACAAACATCCTCAACGGGCTTGATATCGGATCTCACGTCCAAGCTCTCAATCAGAAACAACACGATGCCACTGCATCCACATGGCCACAACCTCGAACAGTAAGCATAACCGCAACGGCCCCATCCACGGTATTTACCCGACAACAACACAACACACAACCAAACTTAACTCTACGGCATTCCGCCACCACATGACAATTACTGCAAATAGCACAACAACATCAATACCAACAACAGTAATACCAACAACACATAGCATCATTTCACATACCAAGTAGCATATAGGCACTTAGACAGATAGCAACAACAGTCATCATCATGACAGTCATACGTAACAGATCATCCTCAATCAACAGTTCGCTAACCTAGGGTTTCCAAACTAAACGGCGATAGCCCAGAGTAAGCTAAATCTAGGGTTTAGGTACTTTATCGGGGCTCAGCCACTAGTAGGGTTAGGACTTCCCTACACATAGCAGAAAACACACTACACTACTCTTGCCTTCCCGACGGCAGTAGTACTCTTTCTCCCCACCTGAACATTAGTAGCACGAACTCAGAGACAAGCTCCTCCGCACGCAGCTGCAAGCTTAGCCACGAACAGCTCCAGATCCCCCTTAGTAGCCACGGCCTCAACCTTCAAAGCGCGAGAAATCACGAACGCATACTTTGCCCTAATCACGAGCACAACACATATGCAATAGTGTTAGCCCTAGGGAAAGCTCAAAGATCAAAGAAAAAGATAGCAACTTGACGAACACCAAGAACGCGAAGAATGCATGTTAGGGATTCGAGCATACCTTTGGCTAATCGAGAAACGGATCCGTCAAAGTTGTAGAAAACTTGGTCGCAATCACAATGGTACATTCCGAATTGCGTTCCAGTACTTCGATCGCCTTGAAACTAGAGTTTCTCTCACTAAAAGTTATGCCCTCTCTCTAGAACTCTCTGCAATTGGTGCTCCAAAACTATGGAAAATGGGCTAAGTGTGGAAGAAAGTGAAAACTTCCACTTAAGTGATCCTGCTGAGAACGCTTCAGCGTGGACGCTCATTACGCTTGAGCGTGGGGTTCTCTCCATGCTTGAGCTTGGAATCTTGTCCGCTCTGCCTTCACCCTGGCTTGACATGTGTAGTACACCCGTCAAAAAGCACACCAACTGGCAAACGCACTCAGCATGCTTAAGCGTGCAACATACCAGCGCTTGAGCATTGGCACGCTAGGTCGTGCTCCCTTCCCACGCTTGAGCGTGCTGCTCAGCTGGGAAGAGCCTTCCAAACTTCTGACTTCCACAGTTACTATTTTAACACCTTAGGCACCTCCAATCTTGTTCAAGCCTATTCCTAAGCTTCCAACTAAGCCTTAAACTAGAACATAACAATTTACACAATCAACCAAAGCCCTAATCGAGATTAACCATCTTGATTAGAGTTGCAGAAAATCGGGATGCTACAAGTCATGCATATCATGCATCTCAATATCTCATGTTATTCAATCAACAGCATAAGACATCATCAAAAAAGGTTAATAATATATAACATAAATTTATCCCTCAACAATCATGCAGTGCAATGCGATGTAAACGACTCAATGTCATAAACCACAAGGGTAAAACTCTGACCCCTACTCCATGGAGCTAACAAACGTCGGAGAGAATGAATGGGAGGACATGATCCGTGTACGCCAGCCATGGGCTAATGCTACAACATTCGTAACGTGCACGTATCTAGTTTGGAACTATATACGTTATTAATGTTATAAAACTTTTACCCATCGGGTAAATCTCGTGATCCCTTCGAGATCGAGTCATCACAAGACTAAAGTCATCAATGGTATAGTGTATGGTTTTGTTCCACCATATCCTATACATAGTTATGTCTTCCCTTTTTCTCTAAGTTAATTACTTAACTTAGGTTTTTCATGCATAAAACTTTAGGATTGAGTTGAAAACTCTTGATTTAAAGACTTGTAAACCAAAACCTTTCTAATTGAAAACTCCTTCGATTTATAGGAACTTGGTTACTTGAAGTAAAGCAAAATTAATTGATTTGAAAAGAATTTCCTTTCTAACTTAGTGTAAAAGCATGGTCTAAGTTGGCGTAGAAGAAATAGTATTTCATTTAATTTTCAAACAATGGTTAAATTAAATCAAAACTTTGATAAAGTCCTCCTTATAATTTTGAAGGTTGAATATTGATTTAGTTTTAAAATGAATGTGACATCATATTACCTAAGATAACTTCATATTTGATTTTACTTTCATGAAATTACTTTTACCTTTTGGTTTTCATATCACTTATTTAATTGATTAAACTATGACTAAAGTAAAAACACAATTTTAGTCGAAAACCCTAATTGATCTTTGGATAAAAAATACTACTTGTTTGTTTTTGAAACACTAGTTATTAAAACACTTATTAGTTTCCCAAAAACATTGAAGTTCAAGAACAAGTTCAAAATACTAGGATGTGAATATTTTGTTTCACCAACATGTTAAGTAATAGCTCAAAATACTCACAAAAATATGATGAACAATAATCACACACCATTCAATCATAAACAAGCATAAAAATTCTTACTTGATCTAGAGATCAGTATGGTTTTCAACATACATGAAAACATTTTTCCAACCAAGCATATATCATCATAAGCACATAAGAAGCATATATGTTCACATAGAGAACTTTACCAATGAGACGACCCCATATAACTATGAAATCATTCCATTGGCTCAAAGTTCAAACATGATAAGCAACATAAATACATATATCTACTTATCATTCATATAAGCATCACAATGATCGATCGCCATCCTTCTACCCTTCTGGATACAGTCGTACTCTCTTGCAGAGATGACAGACTTTGCCAGTTCCACTTCTAATCACCCGCAGTTTAAGTCCCTGACTTCCACAGTTTTGATAGGACCAAACTGCTCTAACACCACAATAATGAGACGACCCCATACAACTATGAAATCATCCCATTGGCTCAGAACCCACTTACAGTATTAACTATAACTTAACGATATTATTACACGCTTATTAAAATAGATGAAAAAACGGCAAAACTTACAACATAAGCACGTATATAAAGCAATTATTATAGTAACACAACAGGTAAAGTAAAACACATATACATACGATATTGTAATATATACATGGCAGCCCCATCAATTGGGCTACAATACTACATACATGAACTGTACAATAGTAAACTGAAAAGAAACATATACATCAAGAGCTTAAAAGAAGAAAACTCTCAAGCACTGTAACACCCCAATTTTCACTGCTTTTAATATCGGTAATCTATATAAATAAGTTTTTATTTTATCTGAGGTTTTAAAAAATGAAATTAAATAAACCAAGATCATATTCATACTCTACGCTATCGTAGGGAGTTACGGATAAATTTCGGGTTGAAAATTCAGACGGAATCCGATCTGCGTTTTCACTGACAGTAAGATTTTACTGATCAAAAAATCTAATTTTGAATCATGAACAAAATAGTTAAGTTTTATATCTCGTTTTGAACAATATCGGCCATTTTGAAAAATTTCAAAAAAAAAAAGTTCTTACAACTTTCTCGGACAAAAAACCTAAATCGAAAAATCGACGGAATCGAGAACGGACGCGCGGGGAAAAAATCGGACACCAGATGAGGGACACAGGTCACCAGGGCAAGGTGAGTTAGATGGTGAGCCACCACCATGACTCACCAACATCATCATTACGCTTCTACAAATATCTGAGATGTTTAGGGCGAGAAAAGACCGTTTTGCCCCTAGGAACTGACGAAATTACATTTTTACCTTGTGACTCATCACCATCATCCTTACTTCTCCAAAATATCTAGATATTTTGATGACTTTGGAGGTCAAAAGACCAAAATGCCCTCAACCTTTTATCTTAATTCCAATTTTGTCCCTAGGTGAAATGACCATTTTGCCCTTAAATGAAAAATTGTTGGACCACCTTGTCCTTCCCTTCACCCCACGCCTAAGTGCTTCATGGAGCCACACTTCCATCATTTTCTCATCTTCACCATTTTCTCTTAAGTTTCCTTTCATTTTCAAGTTGAAAACCTTAACCATTTTGGTGAAGAAAAGTGTTGATCTTGCTCAGTTTCATCACTCATGGAGGTAAGATTACTCTCTTGATCCATGAACTTCAAGTTCTTCCCCTATTTCTTGTTTTCAACCATGATTCAAAATGGGTTTCAACTTCTAGATCCAACCTTCAAAAATTTCTAGAAATCATAGAAAAATATTTTTAATGTGAAATCAATTTCTATGATCTAGTCTCATCACCCTCTATCACTATCCAAGAGCATGTAATCAAAATACATTCCTAGCCTATTTTCTAATGAAGTGGCCGAACCCTAAATGATGAGAAATCACGGGTTTTGTTTCAAGTTTTTGGCTTAATGAGACTTGGTCTAGTGTTGTGTATGCTTAAGGATCATCCATCCAAGAGATTGAAACCAAATGAAATCCCTAGCCTAATTTTCTATGTATGGCCAAACCCTAACTTAGATTGGGTGAGTGAGTTTTGGTTGATTGTATTAAATTTTAGTTGTGATTGTTGTGAAGGATCAAGCTATGATTGATTGTTCTAGGCAGTGCGAAGGAAACCGGAGTCAGAACGAAATACCCTTCGAGAACGAACTTTAAATCTTCAAGAGGTAAAGGGAGATTACTTATAATGAGTTTGATAGTCTCATGAGCTTGGTTGTTAGATGTGCTGTTGTTGTCTTGATTGGAATCATAAGATGATTGCTGCTTTGTGAATTTACTATGTATTGTGTATGTACTTGATTTAATTGGTAAGTATGTGATTGGATGTTTGAAAATGAATTGGGGCATTGTTGCCTTGGATGCGATATACTTATGATGTTGGTTTAAGATTTGATGTTTATATATGTATATCCTGGATTGTGATTTTGATTGTATTGGTTGAGAGCATAGCATCGGCTATAGCTTGATAATGAAGACTAAAACGCTTAAAAGCCTTAATCGAAGTTTTAAAAATGTATTCTAAAATCAAAGACAATTCTTGAGAATAGTTTTGCCTTATTAATGAAAGAAACTTCCTTTTAAAATGTTAGATGCTTTTGAAAGAAAAAGTCCTTTCTAATGAAAATCCATTCAAATGTTTTCTTTTTAGAAAAATGTTTTCAGACGAAGAAACTTTTAGAAAGTAGATTTACAAAGAAAATAGTTTTCTTGAAAATATCTTCTTCTGAAAAAATGTTTTAGTTCACGCCAATGAGGTTTTGAGTTTTGTTTTCTAAGTTTTATATACGAAAATAAGACCCAGAAGAAAAATTGTGATTACCCTTTCACTTTGTGAAGTCTGCAAAACTAGTGACCGAGATGTCGGGCTAGTGTTTTGTGAGTTGAGCACTCGGACTATGTGTCCTGTGTTTTGAATGAACGGGCTAAATGTCCTTTAAAACGAGTCATGAGCTGTGTGCCTTGACAAAAACAAATGAACGAAAAAGAAAACAGAAAACCTTCTGTGTGCATACATGAACCGGCAGACGTGCCATGAAATCGAGTAACAATCCATTGTGGTTGAGAACATGAGCCAGTTAAGACTACTTGGTCTATAGAGGCATCCTATGTTCGAGACTCCACAAGATGTCGGAGGCATCGCGACCCCGTGCAGTGGTAATCGGTTGCCCAACTCGGATGAACTCAATCAGAGACTGGACTATTCACGATATGGTTGAGAAGTGATACCCTTGAACAATTGGAGTTCGGACCTAAATTAAGAGGCCGACTCATGAGAACAATTGTGTTATAGGAGTATTTACGGCCTATCACTCAACGAAGGGAAGTTAAGAATCTCCGGAGAACAAGAATTAGAAAGATGATATTGGAGTCTCATGCATTATTATAACTCCTGATGATGTCTGAGGTATTATGTTATATGAATATCTGTTAATGTAACTGTATTTATATGTGGATGTATGTTTTGCTTGTCGCTTGTGCGGCTATCGTGATAAGCTTGTTGAATGAGTATCTCACCTTTGCCTGTACATGTTGGACACCCTGTTGTGTTTTTGGATACATGTACAGATGCGGCCTAGAGGTCCCCATGGACACTTGAGGACTCTAATGACGGAGTCCAATGAAGATGAAGAGAAGGAGGATCCCTCCGAATTCCTCCGAGAATCAGAGCTGACTTTGGGTTATTTCCCAATGGTTACTTTTAGCCCGACCAGAGAGTCTTGTTTTTTTCTTGAAACAGTCGTATCTTACCTGTTGTAATTATGTTGATTTAATGTTTTGAAGTCTGTAATCTATGATAATAGACAAGAATTTCTACTACTAGTTTAAACTCTGTTTCTAGAAAACCTATATGCTCCAGCATTAATAACTTATGTTTATTTTGTCATGGACGTTTAATATTGGTGTATGTTATGAGGTTTAGTCCATCTTTCCTGTACTTAATGTTTATAGCGTGAATGAGTTTTTTTGAAAATCCACGTTTACGAACCTAGTTATTTACTTAAAGTATTTTCCGAAAGCAACCAACATTTTTATTTGCTTATGTTTTTCGCATCGAGTTTGAGACATAGCACCGAGGGGGTGTTATAAGCACCCTCACCAACACTCCTTAGCCCACTCTCAAAAATACATCAAGCCTCTCCACACAGTCCTAGAGATGCATTGGCGAACCCTCGCCATCAGTGGTGAGGATGTTCGGAGCTACCCTGCCCCTCTCCGTGGGTACGCCTATAAACCCGCATAGGCTCATACTCGGATGAGGAGCTCGACACTATGATCCGAAGCCTCAAAGCTGCCCTCAGGTACCGATCTGAATGCCTCTGCTGTCCTCTGTAGACGAAGCCCCTCCTGCTGGATACCGCCAACGACTGGGGTGCCATCCTCAAGTATCCCTGCTCTCTCTGCCTCGGAGGATGCCACATCCGAGGGAAAGCAAGAAACTAATACACGCGGTAGGATCCAGTAATGTCCACGTACAAAGGGGTACCGCTCCTGAAGATCACGCTGACAGGTCCTGTGTATACCACTAAAAAGGTCGAGGGGTCCAACCGCTATCCCTTCTCATCGTGATACATGATCTCAATATCCACCAGCACCAGCATCCGCGGTGCCCCGTGATAAAGGGCTGACGTCTTGGGTCCGTCCTGTGGCTCGGCTGGCTCGCCGTCTGATCGCGAATCGAACGTACACATACAAAGAAAAGATAGGGAGATAAGATATATAACATATAAAATATAGGGATAATGCAATACAGAGTATATAGAAAACACAACCATCTCTCAATGTCTCGACACCACTGTCGTTCCCTAGCTAGATGTGACACATACTCTTTCTATGTATGCCAGCTGGTACTAAACACCCTACTAAGGGCAACATCTTGTCTATAACACCCCGATTTTCACTGCTTTCTAAGATCGGAAAGCTATATAAATGAGTTTATATTTTATCCAAGGTTTTAGAAAATGAAATTAAATAAACCAAGCTCATAGTTATACTCTACGTTATCGTAGGGAATTACGGTTAAATTTTGGGTTGAAAATTCAGACGGAGCCCGGTCTGCGTTTTCACTGACAGTAAGATTTTACTAATCAGGAAACCTAATTTTGACTCGTGAACTAAACAGTTAGGTTTATGATCGAATTTCCAACAACTTTGGTAAAATTGGTTTTTCGCACTAAAAAGTGAAATAATATAAGTTATTCGGACGAAACCTTAAATCGGGTAAAGAATAGAGCTGAATATGGATTTATCGGGTCCCGCTAATGGATAACCATGAAGTCACATAAGGTTACATCACCTAAGAAGGCGTGTCAGTGTCATGATGACAATCAAAAATATCTGAACGCGTTGACATTGAGAAAAGACCAAAATGCCCTTGACCTTTATGTTAATTCCATTTTTGTCCCTAGGTGAAATGTCCATTTTGCCCCTTAAGTGAACAAATATGGACAACCTTGCCCCTCCATCCCTCACGCCCAAAAGCTTCATGAGAAGCCATTCTCCCACTTTTTTCTTATGACTTCATCTTCCTCCTAACTTTCTCTTATTTCTTCAAGTTGAAACTCAACATTTTGGGTAAAGAAAAGTGTTAGAACTTGCTCATTTTCATCCTCCAAGAGGTATGATTACTTCCTTTTATCCATAAACTTCATGATTCTTCTCTTAACTCCTGTTTTCAAACCATGATTACATGTGGTTCAACTTCTAGAACCAATCTTCAAAAATCTCTAGAAAATTGTAGAACAATCCTACGATCATGAAACCAATTTCTATGAACTCACTATGTTGTATATATTGAGCATCTAAATGCTCGAAACCAAAAGAAATTTCCTTCCCTTTCTCCCAAAGCTTGGCCGAACCCCCATCTAATTGGTTTAAGGGGTTTTGGTTCAAAATTTTAATTAAGGAGTATGGATTAGGTTTCTACCATACTTAGAGATCATTGAATCCAAGATATTGTAGCAAAATGAAATACCTAGCCTATTTTCTTATAAGATGGCCGAACCCTAGATCAAGTGAGGTAGGGAAATTTATGTTGTTAATGTTGATGTTTTGAATTGATTGTGTGAAGGTGCTGAGTGTTTCGGGCGAGTAATTGGAATATTTGTGGACTAGTCGGACGACGTTCATTCGGAGGATTACCTTCAAGAGGTAAAGGGAGATTAACTCCAATGAGTTTGATAGCCTCATGAGATTGATTGTTGTATGATTGTGATGATGTTGATGATTCTCTTGTGATGTATATGCTTGGTTTAGTTGGTGAATATGTGATTGGATATTGAAACATGAATTGTGGCGTTATTGCCTTGGATGAGATATATGTATGATGTTGGTTTTGAGATTTGATGACTATACATGTATATATTGAATTGTGATTTCTTTGACTGGATTGGTTGAGAGCATAACATCGGCTATAGCTTGATAATGAAGATTAAGCTACTTAAAAGTCTTAATCAAAGATTTAAAGATGTTTTGGTTTAAAGATGAAAAGCTTTTAAGTTAAATGGTAAAATGACCAATTTTACTAAAAAGCCACTAAGTTAAGAACCCAAAAGGAATTTCGAATAAGACTTAGGAAGTTGAGAGTTGGTGAGGAAAATAGTGAAAAGTTGCTTTATCATTATTTTCTAAACATGTCTTACAAAAAGAAAGCCTTGAAAATTATTTTGGTTTTGTCACAGGAAGAGCCTTCTCAAAGTATTTGACCTTTCAAAAAGAAAAAGTCTCTTTCAAGAAGTTTGATCCAATGAAAATCTTTAGAAAAATGTTTCAAATGATGGAACCTTTAGAAAAGACTTTTCAAGTCAAAATCCTTTTGAAAATGAGTTTTGAGGATTTAAGCTTTTAGAAATAGCCTTGCAAAGAAAGGAATTTTTGAAAATAAGTTTTAGAGCGAAAATGCATTTTTGTTTATACCAAAGAGATTTTGAGTTTTGTTTTCAAGATTTGATCAATGAAAACGAATTTTGATGAAACTGATGATTAACCCTTCATGTTGTGAAGCACGTGAACCTAGTGATCGAGACGTCAGGCTAGAGTTCTGTGGATTGAGCACTCGGACTACATGTCCTATATTTTGAAATGAACGAACTTAGTGTCCTATATGAGAGCCTAGTGTCCGTGACGTCGACCTAGTACTTCGTGAATTGAGAACTTGGACTACGTGTCTTGTATTTTGAATGAACGGGCTAAATGTCCTTTAAAAAGAGTCGTATGCTATGTGCCTTGACAAGAATGAAAGAACGAAAAAGAAAACAGAAAACCATGAGTTGCATATATGAGTTGGCCGACGTGCCATTGGAAACGAGCTACAATCCAAGTGGTTAAGAATATGAGTCAGTTAAGACCACTAGGTCTATAGGGGCATCCTGCTTTTGAGACTCCACAAGAGGCTCGAGGCATCGCTACCCTGTGCCGTGGTAATCGGCTGCCCAACAGGGATGAACTCGATCAGAGACTGGACTATTCATGATATGGCTGTGACATGATACCCTTGAACAATTGGAGTTCGGACCTAACTTGAGAGGCTACCTCATGAGGACAATTGTGTTATGGGAGTATTCACGGCCTATCGCTCGATGAAGGGAAGTTAGGAATCTCCCGAGAACATGAATTAGAAAGTTGATTGAAGTCTCATGCATTCTTTTAACTTATCTCGATGAATGGGTGTGATCCCACAAAGTGAGATTATCTTATTGTGATATTATGCTGAATGTTGATATTCTATAGCATGACTGTGTTGTATATCGATGTATTACTTTTATTTTATTTTACTTGTGAGGCTATTATGATAAACTTGTGAACGAGTATCTCACCCTTGCCTGTACATGTTGGACACCCTGTTGTGTTTTTGGATACGTGTACAGATGTTCCTCAACGGTCCTCTGGGTCACTTCGGGACCCTGTAGCTTGAGTTTTCTGGAAGTCGACAACGAGGATGGGTGGACTGTTAACGACGAGACCTAGTCTCATTTGTACGATGTATTTTAAGTAGTATGCTCTCTTGTTCTTAGAGTTCTTTTATCAGACCAGCTTTTAGGAATTTTGATGTTTAAGTCAGGTATTTCGACTGTGACTGATTATGTTGTGTTTTAAGAGGTTGAAAAGATGTATGCCTTATAGACAAATTGAATTACTGTTATAGATGATGAGTTTGAATTTGTTTCATTCTAGTTGATAAAGTTTTACTTGGTGTCAGATTTCCGCAACGACTCTATTGAGTTATTTTCGAAAAAGTTTTTATTTAACCAAAAAAGATAATTTGGGTTACGAAATGTAACACCGGGTTGGGGTGTTACATCGTCCGCTCAACGGACCACAAGTTGGTTTGTTCCAATAATCTGTTCTACTCGCCGTGACCCATAAGAGTGCATCACTAGTCAATTGTCCCAGACAAAGAGGGCTATCTGGGCCTCCTCAGAAGATCCGCCGGCAATTGGAAAGACTAAGGGTCCAGTTGGGACAGTAGGACGTGCCCAGGACCGCCACGACACGATAGGAGCTACCATACCGATCTCTTGTGGGTACACCCGTGTCCACTATATCCCAGAGGTCACACAGACCTTCCCTTCCGTTTTTCGCACCCGCACTCGGTGCACCAACCTCGTATACCTCACAGCATACGGCTCGCCACTTGGCATCATATGCATATGATATGCATGTCATCCATCTCTCTTGAGCTGATATACCGACATATGCAAACTTGCTCGTAGCAACGCGAGCTCCAAGCTGCAACTGTGCCATATGAGCTCCAAGCTCCATTGTAACCATCTGAGTTCCAAGCTCCCATCACAAACTTAAGAGCTCCAAGCTCCAGCTATAACCTTGAATCTCGACTATCAGCTCAAATGTCAACCACGAGGTCAAAGCCCTAATCAGACTAAACCTCCAATTCTCATGCATACACGCATTTCGAGAAATATACAGTAGTTCATCATTATCAGCATGTTCAATAAAGCGGTAAACACATCAGACGTCATCATGTCATCATATCATGCAGATACATCATATACCACAGTTAGCAGATATGCGAATACTCATAGAGCAACCATACATACATCACGTCAATCAACACAAGTCTGCTAACCTAGGGTATCAACATAGCGGTGCTAGCCCGAAGTAGGTTAAACCGAGGGTTTAGTTACTTCGTCAGGGCTCAACCTCACGTAGGGTTTAGGGTTCCCCCACACAACACAAAGCATATAACAGGGCTATATAAACTACTCTTGCCTCCTCGATGTGTGTAACTCTCACGATGATCAACACGAACATCGGCTCGCTCCTCCAAGCTTAAGCTCGCAGCCCTTCAGTGGTAGCTCCAAGAACAGCCGCGGTTCCACCTCCAAAACCCGGATAATCACGAACGCGGACTTTGCCCTAATCATGAGCACAACACGTATGCAATAGTGTTAGCCTTAGGGCAAGCTCAAAGAATCAAAGAAGAAGGTAAAGACTCGAAGAACACCAAGAACATGAAGAATGCGTGTTAGGGGTTCGAGTTTACCTTGAGCGAATCGAGAAAGCAATCCACCAAAGTCGTAGAAAACTTCGTCTCGATCACAATGGTGCAGTCAAAATCGCGTTCCGGTAGCTCGATCACCTCACAATCAGCTTTCCCACACTAGAACACTCAAAGCTTCTTTCTCTAGTTGCAAGAACACTTGGTAATTTCTTGCAAAAGTGAGAAGAGAAAGAAACTCCCCCAACAAGCGTGGACCATCTGCACGCTTGAGCATTCCCACGCTCTATGTGGGCTCTCTCCACGCCTGAGCATGCAGCCTTGTCCACTCCGCCTTCTCCTTGACCTAACACGTGTCTCACACGCGTCCAAACTCAGAATAGCTGGCATAACGCACTTAGCACACTAAAGCGTGCAAGCTCTCCCACGCCTAAGCGTTGCCACGCTTGAGCGTGGAGTCCCCCCACGCTTGAGCTTACAACTCAGTAAGGAAAGGACTTCAAGCCTTATGAGTTCCCCAGTTTCTCGTGTTACACCTTAAGCACTTCCAACCTTATTCAAGCCTATTCCTAAACTTCCAACCAGGTGTCAAACTAACACACAAACAATCACACAATCATACTAACACCCGATCAAGGTTATCCACCTTAATTAGGGTTTCAGAAAACAGGGATATTACAACCAACAAAGTAGTGAACCCAAGCTAGGGTTTGACCCACACAAACCACAAAACAACCATTTTCACCTTCCAAAAATTTTCCTGTGATGAGGTTCACTCCCGCATACCTTAAGTGAAGAGGTTTTAGTGAAAGAAAATTCCAAGCCCTTAAAAAGAGAGGTGGTCGAACCTAGAGAGAAAGAAAAGACAAGATCTTGAACTTGTTTTCATGGAAAAAAAGAACTAGAAGATGATTACTCAAAGTATGAAGTAAAGAAATGAAAGGTCAAAGTATGAAGTAAAGTAATGAAAGGAAAATGGATTTAGAAGCTCACAAACACAAGAACAACTTGAACGTTAGCATTGTGTTATTGGTGCTCAAGAACACACTTCACCAAAACAAGAAACTTTCTTCACCTATGTAGATCCTTGGATCAAGACAAGATGAAGTATGGTTATAGAATTTAAGAAGGAAAATTCGTTGGTGATTTAGAGTGAAGAACGAATGTATAGAGCAAAGAGAAAAGAGAGAATTTTTCAAAAACTTGAGAAATGAGAGCTTTGATCTTTAGGAATAAAATGATAAGTGATTTTGGGTGTTTTGGGAGTGTGGTGGCCGAATGGCCCTAGGATAGTTTAACCAAAAATTTGGTTAAAGTGTGATAGGAAATGGTGTAAGGAAATGGAGGGTTAGGATTAAACCAAGTACATATGTGTAGGCACCATATTAAAAGTTGACGAGATTAACCAAAACTAGGTAGATTTGCTTTTTTCCAGAAAAGTTAAAGTTTACAAAGTTGATAAGTTCTCATGATTTTGACAAAAAGGTGACAACGTCTCGTGAAACATGAAAAGTTGTCATAAACTTCTCCCGGATCTAGGCCGGAGTAACCTATCGGCCCCAGGCCAGATTACTTCCCGGCCCTAACACGCTTCCCAATGTAAAGAAGTCTTGATTAAAATAATAATATTTTTACCGGTTCCACCTCAAAACAGCATAACAAGCTCAATACAACATCTTATGATTATTAAGCTCATAATTTAAATTCAAATATGAATTTCTAATTATAAAATATTTTTATAATTAAATTAATCAGATTGTGTTCTCAGTCAAGTTATTCACCCAAATAGTTCAAAAGACCGACATAAGATTTTTGCGATGTTACAACACTACCCTCCAAAAAGAAATTTCGTCCTCGAAATTTACCTTAGATGAGATGCGAAAACTGTTCCCTCATCTTATCCTCCAACTCCCAGATGGCATCACCTGAAGTCTTGTTCCAGATAACCTTGACCAAGGATATCTCCTTCCCTCGTAGTTGCTTTACTCTTCTGTCTTCAATCTTGACAGACAATGTTTCGTAGGTTAGGTTATCCTATAGTTGTACTGAATCAGGTTTTATCACATGACTAGGATCCAGAATGTATTTTTGCAATTGCGAAACATGAAAAACATTATGAAGGTTGGATAGAAAAGGTAGTAAAGCTATTGGTAAGCTACCGAACCTATCCGACTAAGAATTTGATAAGGTTCGATGAATTTCGGAGTGAGTTTTCTGGACTTAAGGACTCTGCCAACCCCAGTCGTTGGAGTGACTCTCAAAAACACATGATCACCTTCTTCGAACTCAAGGGGCCTACGTCTTTTATTCGCATAGCTTTTTTGTCGGCTCTGAGTTGTACTCATCCTTTTTTGAATCAGTTTCACTTTCTTAGTTGTTTGTTGTACTAGTTCAGGTCCTAACAAAGCATTTTCTCCATCCTGCTACCAACACAAAGGTGTTCTGTACCATCATTCGTATAAAGCTTCATAGGGTGCCAGCCCTATGCTTGAATGATAACTGTTATTGTAGGTGAACTCTATCAACGGTAGAAAACTCTCCTAACTCCCGACATGTTCCAACACACATGCCCTCAATAGATCCTCTAAAGACTATATCGTCCTTTCTAACTGTCCGTTTGTTTGAGGATGATAAGCCGAGCTCAACCGTAGCTTCATTCCTAAGGCTTCATGCAAACTCTGCCAAAACCGCGAAATAAACCGTGGGCCTCTATCTGATATGATGCTTGAAGGTACCCTATGCAGTCTCCCAATCTCACCAATATATATCTGAGTTAGTTTCTCCATAGAATACTTGATATTGATAGGCAGGAAGTGAGCTGACTTCGTGAGCATATCAACTATTACCCAAATGGAATCCCTCCCCTAGGTGTCCTTGGTAAACACGTCACCAAATCCATTACTATACCATCCCATTTCCATTCTGGGATATCCAACGGAAGTAACATTCCTCTTGGCCTCTGATGTTCAACCTTTGCTTTCTAACACACCAAGCAAGATGCTACAAATTCAACCACATCTCATTTCATGCCTTGCCACCAGAAGAACCACTTCAGGTCTTGGTACATGTTGGTAGATCCTGGATGCATACTCAGCTTGCTCTTATGAGGTTCGTCCAGAATTAACATCCTCAGCTCTAGGTCATTTGGCATACAAACCCTTTCTCCTCGTCTCAAAATTCCATCTAATCCTTCCTTGTATTCAGACGTCATTCCTTTCTCAAGAATTCCTTGCTCTTTCTCTAGATACTAATCATACACTTGTTTCTATTGAATCTGATCCATCATATCATTCGACACTGTAACCATGCCCACACAAAGCTTTCCTAGCATACTAACCACTAACATATGCATGTCTCTGAACTGTTCAAACAACTCATGCTCTTTAACCATCATGGCTGACACGTGTAACACTTTTATGCTCAAAGCGTCTACCACCACATTGGCCTTTCTTGGATGGTACTGCAACTGGAAGTCATAGTCCTTCAGAAATTCCAGCCATTGTCTCTGCCTCTTATTGAGCTCTTTCTGATCAAACAAGTACTTCAGACTCTTATGATCACTGAAGACATTGAACGTCGAACCATACAAGTAGTGCCTCCAAATCTTCAACGCAAAGACAATCGCTGCGAACTCCAGATCATGGGTAGGGTAGTTCTTTTCGTGCACCTTCAACTGTCTTGAAGCATAAGCTATCACTTTTCGATTCTACATCAGTACACACTCTAACACCTGGTATGAAGGGTCACAATACACCTCAAAAGGTTCCCCTGGATCTGGTAATACTAACACCAGCGAAGTAGTTAGTCTTTTCTTCAACTCCTGGAAACTCTCTTTGCTGGTCTCAGTCCATTCAAAAACTTTATCCTTCCTTGTCAACTGGGTAAGGGGTCCTACGATCTTAGAAAATCCCTCGATGAACCTCCGATAATACCCAGCCAAGCCAAAAAACTGCGTATCTCAGTCACTGTTGTCGGTCTCTCCCACTCAAGAATTGCTTCAACTTTTGACGGATCCATTCCTTCCTTTGAGATCACGTGACCCAAAAAGGTTCCCCTGGATCTGGTAATACCAACACCAGCGAAGTAATCAGTCTTTTTTTCAACTCCTGGAAACTCTCTTTGCTGGTCTCAGTCCATTCAAAAACTTTATCCTTCCTTGTCAACTGGGTAAGAGGTCCTACGATCTTAGAAAATCCCTCGATGAACCTCCGATAATACCCAGCCAAGCCAAAAAACTGCGTATCTCAGTCACTGTTGTCGGTCTCTCCCACTCAAGAATTGCTTCAACTTTTGATGGATCCATTCCTTCCTTTGAGATCACGTGACCCAAAAAGGTTCCCCTGGATCTGGTAATACCAACACCAGCGAAGTAATCAGTCTTTTTTTCAACTCCTGGAAACTCTCTTTGCTGGTCTCAGTCCATTCAAAAACTTTATCCTTCCTTGTCAACTGGGTATGGGGTCCTACGATCTTAGAAAATCCCTCGATGAACCTCCGATAATACCCAGCCAAGCCAAAAAACTGCGTATCTCAGTCACTGTTGTCGGTCTCTCCCACTCAAGAATTGCTTCAACTTTTGACGGATCCATTCCTTCCTTTGAGATCACGTGACCCAAAAACTGCACCTCGTTGTATAACATCCATATTTTCAGATCGGTAAAGTATCCAAATCTTATCTGAGTCATAGTGGCAAAGTTATAAATATCAAGATATTTTGGAGAAGTAATCATGACTACTTTAGAAAAGTAATCGTGACATGGATGACTCATGATGATGAGTCATGGTGGAGTAATCATGATGGTAATAAGTCATCGTAATGACTCATCCTTTGACTAATCACATTTAGGAACCTCGTCTCTCGTTCGGTGTTTGATTTTATCTTTACATATCCACTTTTTGGATACCACCACTACGCCAGATCATGCCTTTGGAAGTGCACCTTCAATAGCGTTTTCTAGTGAAACACTGTGTTTAATGATGCGGAGAATGTGTAATAGCGCTTCTTCTAGCAAGTGCTGTTAGATGAATGAGAATAGACAGCGCTTGATCAAGGAAGCGCTGTTAAAAGGTTGATAAGAGAATAGACAGCACTTTCTTAAGGAAGCGCTGTCTAATGTATGGGAATAGACAGCGCTTTTTCAAGGAAGCGATGTCTAAGGTCACACTAAGACAGCGCTTCCTTTAGTATGCGCTGTCTATTCTCCTTTACCCTTGCATTAAATTTTCGTAACGTATAATTCCTCCTCGCGCGCTCACACAAAACACTCACGTACTGTTCATTCCCTCCTCCACGACATTAAGTTCAGACACCACTCATCCTCATCGTTGCCACCATTCTCGAACCTTAACCTTTGTGAGAACCACCGCAAACATCATTAATTCTCAAACCACCGCGAGAACCACCGCAAACATCATTAATTCTCAAACCACCGCGAGAACCACCTCTCATCAAGTGCATTGTTCGTGCAGTTTGCTCTCTGCCCAACGTAAGAACCACAGCGAGAACCACCTCTTCACCCAATGCGACAACCACCTTCTCTCTGAAATCCCTCTTCTTCACTGCAAGCTCCCAGGTAACCTATCATTCCTTGTAACCCCGTCTTCACTGCAAACCCTCCTCTTCCCTGTAACCCCTTCATTCCCTATATACTGTAAAATTTGAATTTTTAAAATAGTAATATAGATTATCTTATTAGGCTATTGAATTCTTGTATTTTACATTTTCAGCTTATATATTTGAATTAAATGATAAGAATGAGGACAACACCCCTGCTCTAATTTAGTTTTGTTAGCAAATGACATTAGTACAGAACAGAGAATTGGTAATGCAGTGAAAAAAAATGCAATGTGTAGAAAGATTTTTTTGTTATGGAATGTCTAATCCATCATAGCTCACTCGTGACACATTTTCAATACTGTCATAGGGACAGTTCTTTAGTTTTTTTAATCCATATATCATCTCTTACATTTGCCAAGAAGCGGACACTGTCATTTGCCTGGAGTTGATAATCATGAATTTGGCCCTTGTGGTGTTGGTTGTACTGTTGAGTAATGTGCATACACAATGACTTTTGTTTCATGTTCGAATTCAACTTTTTTTGCCTAACCATAATGTGTATAAAATGGTTAGTATTTTTATGCTTTACAAGAGCATTGAACCTAAGATCTATGTCTCAACTTATCTCAGGTTGGATTTATGTTTCTGATGTAGTTGTGTGTTATTTCCAGTGCAGAGATTTGAAATCTTGGGCCAGTTGGGTTGCATTTCAAACTACTTGCTTGCACCTCCTAAAAAGCATCTTGTTGAAAAGGTAAGTATGGTTTGATTTGGTCTACTTTGTTATACATTGCTTCTTAGTTGATAGGTTACTGATCAATTATGAGTTCTGATATGTGTATGTGCGTGTGCTCGTGTTTGCTTGATTTCATTTTTAGTTTCATTGTTGGTGAGCAAACTTGTTGGTGTGCTCGATTGGAGCAAACTTGTTGGTGTGCTCGGTTGCCTCCTCTCTCAGGTTGCTTACTAGACTAGCTCTTGGTACTTCCTTTAAAATTTGGTATTTGACTCAGAGGTTCAGATTTCTATGTCCTTTACGAACAACTATGCAAGTAGGATCTGGGCATAAGCAATATATAGTTGATCGCTTGTCATTAGAAAATCCAGATTATGAGACCTTGTTTTTGTCACCGTGCAACGTAGGGTGAGTCATTAAATCATATATTATATCACATAGTTAGCGATATTGTTTTCTTTTGTGAAATGTGATGATTGCTAACTATAATAAACCTTTTTGCAGGCAACATTGGGTATTGTTAGCGATCAATCCCAAAGAAGACATAGTGTACTATTTAGACCCCTTGCATACTGACTATAACATTCGCCAAAAAATGAAGGATATCTACAATCAGTAAGTATATATGCATTTATTTTTATCTTCATATATATAAATAGTGATCATGATTATGTAACTTAATGAAGTTGTTTGATTTTGAAATTAGGGCTTTGCTAATTCATCGTGCCTGCAGTGGAGGAGCCAAGTCGAGATATTCTAAGTCGTCCAAGACTAAATGGATATCTATAGAGGTATTTACAAAAACTCATATGCAATTATTTAGGTTAAAAATTAACTTGAAACTTTTAATTTATTATTTTCGGTTATATAGTGCCCTCGCCAACCGAATAGCGACGATTGTGGCTACTATGTCCTGAAGTTTATCAAGGATATCGTCGTTCAAAACCAAACGCAAATCCCAACAACGGTATGTAATTTTAGCTCTAGTTTAATAATTAAATTACACACATTTTATCATTAATTGAATGTACTTTAATTCTAATTGATTTAATTTTCATTTCGCAGTACTTTCCTGAGTGTAAATGTGACAGATATTATGGTGACCTACTTATTGAACTCAGGGAAGAGTGGTGTCGCTATGTTGTTACGAATTTTATCCAAAAATAAAGGTAGAGTACACATATACTATGATGTTATAAGTTCGAGTAGTGCCTCTCCTATTAGGTTTGTGTGCATTGTGCAAATGATTGTGTGTGTGTGTGTATATCTAATTTGTTGATGTGTTTTAAATTTAAGTTGTGTGTATCTTGTGTGCAGGGGCAGCAACAAGCTTGGATATATATGAAGTGCACCTACATGCAGCTAGCTAGTATTAAGTAGTGAAGCTATAGTATGTAGTGTAAAGTGTTGTTATAGTGTACATAGTGTATAAGTGTTGTTAGTGAACCTCTGTTAGTACTGTTAGTGTAGTAGAAATTTTAAAAGCAAACTTCTTTTTGCATATGCAACTAAGTTAACCTTACTTTTGTATACTGTGTTAGTAAGGTATGGAAATTATACTTGAATGGTTATTTTGGTATATATGTACTGGTTTTGATGAGAAATTACACCTGGTATGTATTGGTTTTGCTGAGTGCAGGGGGATGGATAATGGAAAAAAGAATGTAAAATTTTAAAAAAAAAAATAAGGGTATAGACAACGCTTCCTTAAGGAAGCGCTATCTAAAATACACAAAACACAGCGCTTCCTTTGAGGAAGCGCTGTCTAAAAGATAATTACACAGCGCTTCCTTACGGAAGGGCTGTGTTTGTGTATGGTATATAGACAGCGCTTCCTTGAGGAAGCGCTATCTAAGGAAGCGCTGTCTAATTATCTTTTAGACAGCGCTTCAGAATTGCTGCCTTTTCTTTCCAACCTTCCACAGCAGTTACATGAACAGCGCTTGTAAGCGCTATTGTAGGTAAAAAATAAACGCTGTCTAATCCCTTTTCTGTTGTAGTGCACACAGATATTGTTTTACTCCACATTACTAGTAGAGAATTATGGTTAAGGTTTGGGTTGAAGACTCTGACGAAACCCGGTCTGCATACGAGATCACCGGAACCGGTAACGGATAAGCCTCACATCGCTTTCACGCCACCTCACCACCTTATCCATATGTAATCATTACATGGTGATTCATCACCATAGTAATGATGACAAGGGGTGAGTCACATAGGTGACTCACCATAGTCATGATGACCTAGTGAGAAATTCCAATTTTGCCACTAAAGGAAATGACCTTTTTGCCCTTAAGTAAGTTTTATCACATCCTTACCTTTCCTATATATATAGCTCACACCATTCCCCTCAGCCATTCCTCTTTCACTTTCATTTCTTCTTCACTTTATTCTTCATGTTCAAAGTCTTCAAGTTCAAATTCAATTTTCTCTCAAAGTGAAACAAGTGAAACTTAGACCAAATTGAGAAGGAAGTAATATAATGGAATGAGAGTGAGAAGGAAGTAATAGAATGGAATGAGCTTCCATATTTCCGTGACCTAGAAGAAAGAGAAGGCAAGGTGGAAGCAAAAGTGAAACCATTGTTGGAAGCCTTGAAGGTTGGTTGAAGCAGTCTCAATAAGATCATTGGAATAAGTTCATCAACCGCTCAAACTTGGTAAGGTGGTTCAGAACATGTGGTTATTTAGTGTCACCGTTCGTATTTTCGGTTCAAGGTCTAGAGTGGGAGATATACAGCTTACACCGTGGTCCTAGTGGGTGAGAAACTCATCCCGTATATCAACTAACCTGCCACCGTAAAACCACGGCCAGAGATTCGTTAACCATTGGATCGGGCTGAAATTTGGGAATTAGGTTTAGGACATGTTGATCTTCATCTTCACCGTTCGGATTTCAAAGAAGAAGGCTGTAACGCAAGACATGGAGCTCACACCGTGTCCTTTATTTTGGCACCTTTTCCCTAGACTCTTGGGCTGACTTTTGAATATGCCTTCGCCGAAGTCCAGCCGGTGTTCTCTATCTTTGGAAGTGTTGGGGAGCTACGTGGTGAGCTCGTAGTGGTTGTGGTTGTCCTCATCATGTTCGTGAGATTGAGGGTCAAGGCTGTCCGTGAATACAAGAGTGTACGGGAACGGATTACCAGGTGAGGGGGAAGAACGTACATATATCTGGGAATCATAGGCGTAGTATATAATTGTTAACATGTGTAGGGCTCCTCAAACCATACTAGTGGTGATATGTGTTTATTTGTGCTTACTTGCGGTAATTGATAACATGATTATTTGTGATGTTGGATAACATGATTAAATGATGTCATACATGATAATATGCTAGATGATATATACGTTGGTTATGATAACATGTTTGTGATGATAACATGTTTGTTGTGATAACATGTTTATTTACTATCTTGACATGCTTATAATGATGATCTTTGATTATACTATGACATGTGATATGTTGTGATTGACATGATCTTGAATGACTTTAGAGATGATTGGTATGTTGTTAGGGATTAGAGGATGATGATTGGTATTTTGATCGGATTATAGGATGATGTTTGGTATGTTGATAAGGATTATAGGATAATAAGTATTGATGGAACTAAGAATGTGGATCTATGTTGTAAGTGGCTCTCATTGTTAGAGAGCGGCATCCTCGCAGTTGGAGGATGTGGGCTTGAGGCAATAGTAAGTGGTTGTTGAAATGATGGATGCATAATCATAGCATTTGCATTGTTATGGTGGAAAGCCTCGAGATTTACTGCAACATCTGTCTGAACAGGTATCACACGAGGTGGATTACTTGTGACAATTGCAACACCATTTTACATGGTTGTCACAAGGGGCTATATGACTAACTGCAATCATATATGCTGGTACACAACTACAACAACAGTTTGAGTGGGTGTATAGGGTTACGTCTGTGTACTTGCCATAAAAGCTTGCCAGCAGTGATCACGCGAGGTCGGGACTTGTGACAATTGCAACAAGAGTTTGAGTGGTTGTCACAAGGAGCTGTATGAATAGCTACAACAACTGTTTGAGTGGCTATCATATGAGCCGGTACCTGTATACTGCTGCAATAACAGTTTGAGTGGTTGTGTACAGGGAGCCGTGTGTACAGTTGCAACAGCAGTTTGAGTGATGTCACATGAGGTCGAGGTGGACGTTCTGGGAGACGTCCTGGGAACCAGTAACCTGGACTACCGACTCTATGCCCTTATAGTTGGAGGGTGACTTCCTACCTTGGAAAATGACTACTTCACAGTTGAGTTGAAAGACAGTATTTCCAAGGGCCAGGAGCTTAGTTGTGCTTGTAGAATAGGCGATGATCGCTAGCTGTGATACTTTGAGGTTGATTGTTGTAGAATTGATGGTGATCTCTAGTTATGATATTTTGAGGTCGACTGTTGTGATGTGTAGAATAGGCGATGATCCATAGTTGTGATACTTTGAGGATTACTATTGTCGAATAGGCGATGATCCATAGTGGTGATACTTTGAGGTTGATTGTTGTGCTGAACTCGAGAGATGGATGTGTTTGCTGATTGTATGTTGTTGTACATGTTGATGTGTTATATGCTATGTGATTTCCCTTTTGTATGATAGTGTAGCGTTTCTTACCGCCTATGCATATTTCTCCATGTTTACATATATTTGGTTGTCCGGATCGTGATCCGAAGAGGGAAGTGCCGATTGGTCATCGGAAGTGCTACAGCAGGTGAAGCTGACCCACGGTGTACTCTATCGTCAGTAACAAGTATGGCGTCAGCTCTTCTCAAATAGATAGAGATCTCAGAGGTATCTTTGAGTCTCTTGTGAGTTGTACCACGGCCAGTGGGGCGTTTATGTTTGTTGTTATTATTTTTAAGCCATGGCTTCCAGGCGAAACTCTGATGTGAAATTCTTGAACTATGATAAGTTCTTATCTGCTTATCTGTTGAAGTGAAAATTTTTGGCTGTGTTTTAAGGTATCAGAGAGAGTGAGGTTAAGTTTTGAAAGCGTCTAATGGGATTATCCTACGTAAGTGGGGTCGTCTCACGTTGAGCCAAAACTAACACTTAGATAGCTTTGCATACAACTGTTTCTCCTTCAGAATCTGAAGAACCACACTAAGATGTTCAGCGTGTTCCTCCTGATCACGGGAATAGATGAGTATATCGTCTATGAAGACAACGACAAACTTATCCAGGTAGGGACGAAAGATCCTATTCATATAGTCCATGAATATGCCTGGAGCATTCATCACCCCAAAAGGCACCACAAAGTACTCATAGTTCCCATAGCGTGTTCGAAACGCTGTCTTTGGTATATCACATGCCTTCAACTGAATCTGGTGATAACTCAATCGTAGATCGATCTTGGAGAAAACTATCGCTCCCCTCAATTGATCCATTAAGTCATCTATCCTTGGGAGAGGATACTTGTTCTTAATTGTAACCTTGTTCAACTGGCGATAATCCACACACAAGCGAGAAGTTTCATCTTTTTTCTTCACTAACAGTACTGGAGCTCCCCAAGGCAATACACTGGGTCTAACAAACTGCTTCCCCAACAGATCCACCAACTGTTCCTTCAAGGTTTCCAACTCTGCAGGTGCCATATGATACGATGCCATAGACATGGGTCCTGTTCCTTGTATAAGATCAATCGAAAACTCGATGTCCCTAACTGGCAGTAAACCTGGTACGTCTTCAGGAAAGACTTCCTGAAACTCGTTTACAATAGGTACATGCTCTAAGACTAGCTCGCTCTTGACCGTCAAAGAAGATAGCAACATGTATCCTTGAGCTCCTTCTCTCAAAGAAGCGTTTACTTGGTTGGCAGTCAAAAATATAGAATTCTCAAAACTAGGAAAGATTAGGGTTTGTTTGCATAGTCTAATAGAATATGGTTAGAAGATAACCAATCCATCCCTAAGATTACATCCATTTGCGAAAAAGAGGCAAACAGATCAAGTCAATCAAAAAATTTCTATCATCAACAGTAATAGAACAATCCAAACAAACTTTAGCAGTTATAATAGGCTTTATAGTAGATGTAGAAATCACTAAGTCAAAAGGTAAAGAAGACACGGATAATCCTAAAAGGCTCACACAGTCATAGGCAATAAAGGAATGTGTTGCACCTGAATCAAATAGTACGGTTAAAGTTTTACCTTCCATGACACACTGACCTTGGATCAAGTCCTCATTCTGAGAAGCCTTAGCACCACTGACAGTGTAAACTTTGCCCTTCACCTTAGGCCTTGCTGCTTGCATATTGTTGACAGAACGAGAGATATGCCCCGGTTTCCCACACTTGAATTATATTATCCCCTTGATTGAGCAGTCTCTTGTGGAATGATTCTTTCCACACTTCATACACTTGGTTGGGGCCTTCCCAGACTGATCAAAACCTCCACTGCTTCCACCCATAGAACATTGTTTCTAATCCTGTTGCTTCAGATATGGCCTCCACTGAGATCGGTTGTCACAACCGTTGTTGCCTTTGTGGAACCTAGTCGGTCCAGAACCTTGTGATCGTTTGTCTTTTCTAGGCTCCAAGCTCTCAATCAAACGACACTTCTCCATCAACTTAGGAAACACAAATATCCCCAGAGGAACCACAACCCTTTTTAACTCGAGCCACAGACCCCCATCGAACTTCCTGCATTTCCACTCCTCTCTTGGGTTCTCTAAGAAGTAGATTGAGAACTTCGCCAAGCTTTCAAACTTGGCTCCGTACTCAGCTACAGTCATCCCCCCTTGTTTCAGCTAGAGGAACTCCATCTCCTTCTCGTGCCTTGCACTTGGAGGAAAGTATTTCTCCAAAAACTTCCCTTTGAACACATTCTAGTTTATAACTTATTGGTCATCGATCAACACCTGATGGGCTCGTTACCACCAGTATTTAGCCTCTTCCACCAGTATTCAGTATCTTCCACTAGTATTCACGTTCTTGGTACACCTCATAGCTCCAAAGATCTTTTCCAAAGTCTAGATCCAACGCTCAGCTTGCTCGGGTTTGAACTCACCGTTGAATTGAGGTGGGTTCCTATGAAGGAATTCGTCCAATCCTCTTACGCTAGCAGCCCTCTCATATTGTTAAACCATCGCAGCAACCATCTCTCGTATGGCGTTCACAGCAGCATTCAGGTTTTGAGCAACAATTGCTACCTACAAAACCAGAATTGTCAAGCTCAGGGGACCACAACACAACCAAAACAAACAACATTATCTTCCTTGTGGAGATAATAACAGAGAAACACACAGAGAACACACAGCACAAACAAGACAGACCAAATCCACAAACCCGAAGGACTCGGTCAGCTCTGATACGAATTAATGTAACACCCTTTTCTCGAGTGTCACATTCCCAAACAATTATAAGGCCGAAAATAATATTAATACAGAAAGTACGATTTTTATTTTATTTTTTCTTTTTGTAATGATGAGATGAAAATTTGTAAAGAATTAATAATAAATAGACTTAGGTTCGCCATGCATTTTCAAGAGTCATAACATAGATAAAGTACGGAAATAGTAAAGAGTGCAGAATACAGACATATGTCCAACCCTAACTGAAAATAAATACATAAGTAGGTATTAGGAGACGCAGCTCCACAAAAGATACGATTGACAACTGGACACAGCCTGGCCAAACAAAACATGGAGGACTCCCCCTCCAGACTCAAGATAGACGTTAAGATGAGTTGTCATCATGCCTATCTTCTCAAGCAGAAGCAGAAACACAAGCAGAGAAAAGATACAGATATGGGTGAGATTCTCAATCATCAACACAACAAAACAGTACAAGTAAAAATGGTACGACACGTAAAATAACAACATACTAGTCAAGCATATCATACATCTCAATATCTCATGTTATTCAATCAACAACATAAAACATCATCAAAATAGGATAATAATATATAACATATAAATTTATCCAACGGTCATGCAATGCAATATGATGTACACGACTCAATGTCATATACCACAAGGGTAAAACTCTGACCCCTACTCCATGGAGCTAACATACGTCGGAGAGAGTGAATGGGAAAACATGTTCTGTGTACGCTAGCCATGGGCTAATGCTACAACATTCATAACGTGCACGTATCCGGCTTTTACGGAAACATTCTAGACCAAACATGAAAAGTACGGCATCTAGTCGAGGATATCAGTGTATTGATCGGAGTCGCCATGACACAGAAGAGCTACCAACTAGCCACATGTAAGCCTTTCCAACCTTGATACCTCCAAAACTTAAAATGTCACCGTAAGATTTGTACCCGCGTCAAGGTGTAAGCTCAACTCCTAGGCTTAAGGCCTTACAAAATCATGCAGCATAATGCCAATGCTTACATAAAGTAGATGCGATAAAGCAATGTCTATCCACCGAATAAACTTCAAGATTCTCTAAAGTTCTCTTCCTTAGGAACTATATACATTATTAATGTTTTAAAACTTATACCCACCGGCTAAATCTCGTGATCCCTCTGGGATCGAGCCATCACAAGACTAAAACAGTTGAACGACTTTCTTGAATCCGAATCACCGGTCCATCATCGAACTACTATTTCAACCCAAAACAATTCATCTTTGGATTGGTGTCTTATGAATTTACATCTCAAGCCTTAAGTGTTATGAAGAAGGATTGAGAATCCTCTTAGATAAGTCTTTGATCCTTTCTAAGTTAGAGGTTCCTTGAGTTTCTAATAATGAAATAAGTCTTGATTCACCAACTCTTATGAAGTCATTGATGGACTAAGTCATCAATGGTATAGTGTATGGTCTTGTTCCACCATATCCTATACTTACTTATCTCTTTGCTTTTTCTCTAAGTTAATTACTTAACTTAGGTTTTTCGTGCGTAAAACTTTAGGATTGAGTTGAAAACTCTCGATTTAAAGACTTGTAAACCAAAACCTTTCTAATTGAAAACTCCTTTGATTTATAGGAACTTGGTTACTTACTTGAAGTAAAGCGATATTAATTGATTTGAAAAGAGTTTCCTTTCTAACTTACTGTAAACCCATGATCTAAGTTAGCATAAAAGAAATAGTATTTCATTTAATTTTCAAACTATGGTTCAATTAAATCAAAACTTTATGATAAATTCCTCCTTATAATTTTGATGGTTGAATATTGATTGAGTTTTAAAATGAATGTGAAATCATATTACCTAAGATAACTTCATATTTGATTTTACTTTCATGAAATTACTTTTACCTTTTTGTTTTCAAATAATTTATTTAATTGATTAAACTATGACTAAATAAAAACACATTTTTACCCTAGTTAAAAACATGATGGTCGAAAGCCCTAATTGACTACTCCTTGTTTATTTTTAAAACACAAGTTATTAAAACACTTATTAGTTTCCCAAAAACATTGAATTTCAAGAACAAGTTCATGTTCATCATTTTCTTTCTATGATGGGCGAATCCTATGTCTACTAGGATGTGAAGATTTCGCTCCACCAACATGTTATGTGATAGCTCAAAATACTCACTATAATATGATGAACAATAATAATGCACCATTCAACCATAAACAAGCATAAAAATCCTTACTTGATCTAGAGATCAAAGTATGCTTTTCAATATACATGAAAACAATTTTTCAACCAAGCATATATCATCATAAGAATATAATAAGCATAGAAACCTTATTACAAACATGTTCTCATAGAGAACTTCACCAACAAAGTAGTGAACCCAAGTTAGGGTTTCACCCACACAAACCACAAAACAACCTTTTTCACCTTCCACCTATTTTGGTGTGATGAGGTTCACTCCCACATACCCCAAGTGAAGAGGTTTTAGTGAAAGAAAACTCCAAACCCTTAAAAATAGAGGTGGCAGAGCCTAAAGAGAAAGAAAAGACAAGATCTTGAACTTGAACTTGTTTTCATGGAAAAGAAGAACTAGAAGATGATTACTCAAAGTATTAAGTAATGAAATGAAAGAAAAATGGATTTAGAAGCTCACCAACATAAGAATAACTTGAAGGTTTGCTTGCTGTTCTTGGTGCTCAAGAACACACTTGACCAAAACAAGAAACTTTCTTCACCAATGTTGATCCTTGAATCAAGACAAGATGAAGTATGGTTTTAGAATTGAAGAAGGAAATTTGGTTGGTGATTTAGAGTGAAGAACCAAATGTATAGAGAAGAGAGAGAAGAGAGAATTTTCAAAAACTTGATAAATGAGACCTTTGATCTTTAGGAATAAAATGATAAGTGATTTTGGGTGTTTTGGGAAGGTGGTGTCCGAATGGCCTTAGGGTAGTTTAACCCAAAATATGGTTAAAGTGTGATAGGAAATGGAGGGTTAGGATTAAACCAAGTACATATGTGATGACACCTTATTAAAAGTTGATGAGATTAACCAAAACTAGGTAGATTTGGAAAAAAAGGTGAAGTTGATAAGTTGTAATGATTTTGACAAAAAGGTGACAACGTCTCGTGCAACGTGAAAAACAATCATAAAGTTCTCCTGGCTCTAGGCCGGAGTAACCTCCCGGCCTCGGACCATATTACTTCTCGGCCTTGGCACGCTTCCCAAGGTAAAGCGGTCCCGATTAAAATAATAATAGTTTTACCAATTCCGACTTAAAACAGCATAACAGGCTCAATACAACATCTATTATTAAGCTTATAATTGAAATTCAAATCTGAATTTCTAATTATTAACTATTTTTGTAATTAAGTTAATCAGATTGTGTTCTCAGAGAAGTTATTCACACAAATTGTTAAAAAGAAAAATATAGGATTTTTGGGATGTTACATTGATTGATTGTATGGTTGATTGTGTAATAGTTTAAGGCCTAGTTGGAAGATTAGGAATAGGATTGAATCTTGGTGGAAGTGCCTAAGGCGTAACACAAGAAACTGGGGAAATCAGAAGTCTGGAAGTCTCTTCCCAGCTGAGCAGCACGCTCATCGTGGGAAGAGTGCACGATCAAGCATGCCAGCATTTGAACGTTGACATGCTGCATGCTTAAGCGTGCTGAGTACATTTGCCAGTTGGTATGAGTTTTGACGCGTGTCAGGCCAGGGAGAAGGCGGAGTGGACGAGGCTCCACGGTCAAGCATGGAAGAACCCCACGCTCAAGCGTGGGCATGCTCAAGCGTGCAAGTCCTCCACACTAAAGCGTGGACAGCTGATCAAGTTGGATGAGTTTCTTCCTCTTCTTCATTCTTTCACGAAACTCTTGAGAATTTTCTGGATTCCAGAGCTGAGAGGGGGGAGAGAGAGGGAGAAAAAAAAAACAGAGGTTCCAGTGTTAGAAACTCAAGTTCATAGGCAATCAAGGCGTCAAACAACATTCTGAAAACACCGGAGCGATAGTGACGAAGTTTTCTACAACTTCGACCGATTCCGTCCAAGGTAAACTCGAATCCCTAACAAGTGTTCTTCGAGTTAACACTATTGCATAGCTTAGAGGTTGCCCTAGGGTTAACACTAGGGTTAACACTATTGCATACGTGTTGTTCCCATGATTAGGGCAAATTGCGAGGCTGCGTTCGAGAGCTTGGGGTCGCAGTTGCTGGTGGTGTTTGCGGCTGTTCTTGGCTGCGAGCTGGTGTCGTGTTGATCGTGTTGAGATTCGAGCCAACATTTCAGGTTGGTAGAAAGAGTATTGCTGTCATCGTGAAGGCAAAAGTAGCATAGTTGTTGGGGGAACCCTAAACCTACTAGAGGTTGAGCCCTAGCGAAGTAGCTAAACCCTAGGTTTAGCTTACTTTGGGATATCACCACTAAGATTGAACCTTAGTGTGAATATATGATTAAATGTATTTTGATGAATGTCAAATGGTAACCCTAAGCATGCAGGACAAAAAGGAAAATAAGTTAAACAAGCATGCCGGTTGTCACTGCCAAAGAAGTGAGCAATGACCATCAAGTATCAAGACAATAGGAAAATGGGTAAATCTTAAGTCTTAGATGCTTTGTAAAAGTAAGATGAAATATTAATTTGGAATGGCCCAGGATAATTAAAATAATCAAGTTTTTGAAACGGTCTTTAATCTCAAAATAGTTTTTAAAAGCAAGTTTTCTTTAATACTTTGATATACAAGCTTTAAACTTGTTATGGATGAGTTCTCCAATATTATACATCAATGTATAAATAAGATTACATCGATCTATTATATTTTGAAAAGTTTCAGTTTGATTTGAAACAAAATACATCGATATATCCATTATATACATCAATGTACAAAAGTTAAAATCGCAGTTTAACTGAAACTCAGATTGTTACATCGACAAAGTATCTGTGTATATCGATGTACTTTTGTATAAACTACAAATGAAATAGCGCATTCCTTTTCATACATCGATGTAGGATTAATTGTGTAACACCCCCATTGGGTGCTATGTACTCGAACTCAAAATGCGGAAAATATCAAGAATAAAACGCTAGTTGATTTCGGAAAATAATATAATTAAATAGCTACGTTCAAAAACATGGTTCTAAAAATTTTCTGCATGTATAGGTAAAACAACTCAAGACAAGGAAATAAACTTAATAACACACATTAATAATTACGGTGCATAAAAACAAAATCACAACATAGATTCAGGTCCAATATAAATTATTACAAACTCAAGACATAAGTTCAACGTACATGCAGCAATTCATAATATAAGACTGCCACAAAATAAAGGACTCCTAAGCTGGTCGGCTAATAGTAGCCATTGGGATGCAACCCAAAGTCGGCTTCTTCAACAGGCTCTGTCATCCGAGTCCTCACATGTCCGCGGGGACCTATGATTAACATCTGTACATGTGTTCTAAAAACACAATAGGGTGTCCAACATGTACAGATAAAGGTGAGATACTCATATAATAAGTTTATCACGATAGCCGCACAAGCGACAAACAGCATAAACATCCACAAATAAATACAGTTATGAGAACAGTTATCTATGTAATACAATACAACATCTCAAACACTATCATGAGTTGTAATAATGCATGAGTCTTCAATATCATCTTTCTAATTCATGTACTCCAGAGATTCTAACTTCCCTTCATCAAGCGATAGGCAGCAGTAACACTCGTAACACAATTGTTCTCATGAGTCGGCCTCTCAATTTAGGTCTGAACTCCAATTGTTCCAGGGTACCACATCATAACCATGTCCTAAATAGTCCATTCTCTGTTCGAGTTCATTCGTGCTGGGTAGCCGACTTACCACGGCACGGGGTCGCGAGGCCTCCGGCCACTTGTGGAGTTTCGACACACAGAATGCCCCTATAGATCTAGTGGTCTTAAATGGCTCAATTCTTTACTACATAAGTTGTAGCTCGTTTTAAAATGGCACGTCTGCCGGTTCATGCATGTACATAAAAAGTTTTCTGTTTTCTTTTTCGTTCAATCTTTCACTTGTCGAGACATAAAGCCCACGACTTGTTTTAAAAGGACATTAAGTCCGTTCAAATAAAAAACACAGGACACGAAGTCCGAGTGCTCAATCCACAAAACACTAGTCCGACGTCTCGGTCACTAGGTTTGTGTTCATTTCAAAGGTTCATCATTTTTCCTTCTCGGTCTTATTTCCACAAAGCAGATTTGGAAAACAAAAATCAATTCAATTTTCTAGAAATAAAACATTTCTTTATCAAGGAAAACATTTTCCGAGAAAAACACTTTTTCAGATACAAAATCGTTTTCTAAAGATTCCACGTCTTTTTAAAACGTTTTTCTGAAACAAAACCTCGCTTTGCACGACTTTCCACAAAACCACTTTTTCTTTTCAAAAAAACACAACTTTTTCAAAAAGGAAGGATTACTTTTCTTGAAAAGCAACATGTTTTTCCAAAAATACCTTTTTGATTTTCAAAGCTCGTTTTTCAGAACTTTGATTTTGGTTTTCGAGTATTTTAATTATTTATCGAGACATAGCCAGTTCTATGCTCATCCAGGGTGTACATATATATATATATATATATATATATATATATATATATATATATATATATATATATATATATATATATATCAATATCAATTCAACAATAGCATATACTTCAATCAAGGCATCCATGCCACAGTTTATATCATCAAGTAACCAATTATACACAACACTTAGCATCCAATCAATCCAGGATATAAGTATACATATACATCAAGTCTTAATTCAACCATAACACATAAATCAATCAAAAGCCGTGAGCCTACCAAACTCAAATAAAATACCTCCCTTTACCTCACTAAGTTGGTTAGTCCAAACTCGAACGATTCTCGGCTCCGGCTTCGAACATGTCGCCTAAAACAATCAAATACAATACAATTCTCAACAAAAATCAATACAAGAAAACAACATCAAAACATAAATTTTCCTTCCCCTAAAAGGTCCAAGGTTCGGCCACTTTTGCTAAAATGGGTTAGGGATCACATTTGCTTCCAAACTTTTGGATGGTAGGTTCATAAGCTTGGTTAACACTAACATAACTCCTATGACACAAAAATATGAAACATGGCTCATGATTTTTCTCACTGAAGGTCTCAGCCATTTTGGGAAAAAGGGGGTTAGAAAATGAATTAGTTTTCCATCACTTGGATTCAAGGACAATAGGAAAGTTAAGGATGCAATCAAGAGTTAGAAATCAAAAACTTGAACAAAAACACTATTCATCATCATCCTTAGGGTTCGGCCACTTTGGGGAAAATAAGCTAGGATGAGATTTTGATCATGAGCTCATGGGTTTAGGTAAAGAATGATGAAGTGAACTCATAGAAATTGGTTTCCCATTAAAAGGATTATTCTACAATTTCCTATGAATTTTGAAAGTTTTGGATCATAAACTTGATTTTCATGAAAACAAGATTTGATTGAAAGAGATTCATGAAGCTAGGAGATCATAGAAGTGATCTTACCTAAGAATGGATGAAGATTGATCAAAGATTCAAGCATTTTTTCAAAGATTTCAAGGTTTTTCTCAAAGAAAAATGGTGGCTTGGCCCAAGGAGGAAGAAGAAGTTTTGGTGCTCTCTTGGGGCTGTTTCATTTGTGAATGAGGGCTGAGAATGGGGCTGTCCAGCCACAAAACAAGTCACCTAAGGGTAAAATGGTCATTTCCTTCAAGGATAAAATTGTAAAAGTGAAAAAGGTTAGGGGTATTTTGGTCATTTCGCGTCTAGATATTTCCGAACGTCATGACGACTCTGGCATGCTCTCCTAAGTGATTTGACATGATGTGGCATCAAGATTATCCATTGTCAGGTCCCACTAAATCCATATACAGCTCTGTTCCTCACCCGATTGAGGATTTCGCTCGAACGAATGTCAGGAAATGATTTTTTTTTTACTTTTTTTTGAAATTTAACCAAAACGTAGAGAATTACATTCTAAGACTCACTGTCTCGTTCAAGGGTCAAAATTAGGTAATGATAGTAGTAAAACACTATTGTCAATGAAAAGCGCAGACCAAGCTTCGTCTGAATTTTCGACTCAAAACTTAATCGTGGCCTCTTACGATGTCGTTGAGCATGACTATGGTCTCGGAATATTTTATATCCATTTCTAAGACCTTGAATAAAATATAAGTTCATAAATACTATTTTATTTGGAAAAACTTGAAAATCGGGATGTTACATTACTACCCCTCTAAAAAAAAAATTTCGTCCTCGAAATTATGTACCTTGAAAAAGATCGGGATGTTGTAATCTCATCTTGTCCTCGAGTTCCCACGTTGTGTCTCCAGTTGCTTTGTTCCAAATGACTTTGACTAAGGGAACTTGTTTTCCCATGAGTTGCTTAATCCTCTTTTCAACGATTCGCACAGTCGATGTCTCATAAGACAAGTGCTCTCGTAATTGTACTATATCAGGTTCGATTACATGGGATGAATCAGGAATATACTTTCGAAGTTTTGAGACATGAAAAACATTATGAATGTTGGACAGAAAGGTGGTAAAGCAATCTGGTAAGCTACTGGACCAATACGTCGAAGAATTTGGTAAGGTCCAATGAATTAGGGAGTGAGTTTTTTGGATTTTATAGCTCTACCTACCCCAATCGTAGGCGTGACTCTCAGGAACACGTGTTCACCTTCTTGAAACTCGAGGGGTCATCTTCGTCTATCGGAGTAGCTCTTTTTGTTGGAACCAAAACTGTAATGGCTAATGACCCCTAAAAGTTTTAATGATTAACAAAATTATGATATGTTTAATGAATATACTCGAAGTCTAGATTATGCTAATCCATAAGTTCAAAAGACCTTTTTATGTTTCTGACTTTAGACGGACTCTCAAAAATATCATTATTTCTCAAAGTCCAAAGTTTCATCTCATTCATAAAGGACAAAAAGCTCAAAGCAATATCTGCATCTAAAGAAACATTGTGGTTCGTCCAAAAGATTTTTGGACTAAAGTGGTAAGGGCCTACGTACAGACATCATCATACAGTATTTTTGTGCGTCCAACTGTCTACACAATTGTGCGTCCAACTGTCTTACAATTTGTGCGTCCAACTGTTTATACAAATTGTGCATCCAACTTTTTATATATACCTGTGCGTCCACTAACTTTATGATGACTTGGCTCTTTTTTTTTCAAAAGTCTTGATTGTTTTGAAAAGAAAATATCTTTTCACATAAGACAAAAGAAGGTACAAACATCGTACACAGAAAACCACGTAAAGCAAAGAATCACGTAGAACAAAACACTTGTAGGCCAAAAACACAAATCAATCTGCTACAATTCAAGGTGCTACTCTACCAAGAACAACCTTGCCTCCTCATTTTCAAAAGGACAAATATCTAACGGAGAACAGCTGGCAAATAGACTTGTGTCTAACGGATTGTTTCACTGAGTCTAAATGGAAAAGTTTCCTACCGTTTGAATTTAGAAGGACAGACAAAGCTATAAGAAGACCCTCTTCTGAAGAAAAAGAAGATACACAAGAGCAAGAAATTATTTAAGAGAAAATTCATTGTGCAACAAAAGCTTCAAAGCAATATTGATCTATAAACCTTCTTATTCTTTCATTGTAAAGTTACAAACAAATTGTTAAGAGCCGTATTGTGTAATACTCTCACTCTTAGTGAGTCTATAAAAAGCTCAAAAAACCCCACTCAAGTCTTAGGATTTGTTGAGCCTGAAGAGGCTTGTTTGTAAAAGAATACTTGTAGCCTAAAGAAAACAACTTGTGAAAAGTGCTAAGTGATTTAGTGGAAAAATCTTCTTAGGGAAGGGACTGGGCTTAGCTCTTTGATTTGAAAGAGTGAACCAGGATATATCTCTATGTGAATCTCTCTATCCCTATCTTGGTAAGCTTATTTATTTACTAACTTGGGGATTGAAAACAAAGTCTCTTAAATATTGACTATCGTTTTTATTTGACTATTTCATCTTGCTTGTCTAAAACGCTTTTCAGAAAAGGATTTCGAAAATCGGTTAAGAAACACAATTCAACCCCCTTCTTGTGTTTCCCTGTTTCACTTTCAGTTGGTATCAGAGCTTAGCCTCAGGGTTGAGCATTTAGCCGTGCTTGAGGAAAAGATCCAAAAGGCTCGATGGCAGGACAAGGGATGCCCAGTGGAAGTCAACCTGTTCTTGAAGGTACCGCCTTGACTAGACCGTCATTTTTTAATGGCACTCACTACCTCTACTGGAAAGAAAGATTCAAAAGATTCATCTTAAGTACCAGCTCTATGCTTTGGCCTTTAATCATGAACGGTCCTCGCATCATCAACAATCCTAATGGCATTGAGAAAGATGAATCTCAATGGACTGATGATAAGAGAAGAAGGATGGAGCAAAACTACAAAGCTAGATACACACTGATATGTGCTCTTAGTCCAGATGAGTTCCAAAAAATTCGTGCATGTGAATCAGAGAAACAAATCTGGGATACTCTATCCAATGTTCATGAAGGAACATCCAAAGTAAAGGACTCAAAGATCATTATTCTTAAGAGTTAATATGAAATGTTCACAATGGAAAATGGAGAAACCATCGTTGATATGATAGGTCATTTTCAAACTATTATCGACAATCTCAAGTCTCTTGGAAAAGTTTATACTACAAAAGAAAATGTTACGAAGATCCTCAGGAGTTTACATAAGGAATGGAAACCACTCATCACTGCAATCACTCAAGCCAAGGATCTGTCAACCTTGACCTTAGATGATCTTGTGGGAACTCTTCAAGTTCATGAGCAGGAGCTTAACTAGGACAACCCTACAAAGAAAGGCAAAACTATTGCCTTAAAAAGTCAAAAAGCTAGCAGCTCAAAAGTTCTCAAAGCAAATGAGTCCAGCGATGAAAATGATAAAGATGAAGAAGAAGAATCTGACAATGAGCTTTCTCTCATATCAAAGAAACTTGAACGTATTCAGAAAAAGAAAAACATGAGAAGAAGACCCTTTACAAAAAAACAAAAAGGTCTAAGACCATGGTGAAACCAAGGACAAAAATCCAATGGTTTGCTATGACTGCAAGAAACCAGGCCACTTCAAGGCTGAATGCTCTCAGCTGAAAAATAAGAAAAAGTTCTTCAAAAAGAAAAGCAAGAATCTCATGGCAACATGGGAAGACCTTGACTCTTCTGAAGAAGAAGAAAATGAAAAAGAGGCAAACCTATGTCTCTGGTCTGAAAATCAACTCTCTGAAGAATCTTCTGAAGAAGAGGGACAATCTACCTCTTCAAACATCTCATATCCCCAGGCTAAGTCATTAAGAGATTTCAGTAGTCTTTCTATAAATAGACCACCTATGTTTTATGGAACTGATGATTATGCCATGTGGAGAGAAATATTCATGAGATTCAACTTAGAACAAAATGTTGATGACCTATGGAGAGCATATACCGATGATAACTTTTGTCCTACTACTGTTATCAATGGTGAACGAATAGTTAAACCATGGGCTGAGTGTTCTGAAGAAGAAGAAAGAAGAGTGAGAATCAATGATAGAGTTGTCTACACTCTTACGTGTGCCCTGGACGAAAGAATTGTCAACATTGTGATGTATTGTGATATTGCAAAAAGAGTGCTTGACATGCTTGACGCCCTATTCATGAGAAGGTGACCTGCTCGTTCTAGAGCACCACCCATTTATCCATCATCAGAATCAGAATATGAAGCTTACAAAGAAAACTTCAGATCCTTTGTAACAACCCAAGGATCAGAAGAACACTGGAAAACTCTCACTACTGAAGCCTTCTGTCCCATCATCATCGTCAATGGAGAATACACCATGAAACCTCTAGAGTATTACACCTTAGAGGAAAGAAGAAGAGTTGCTCTTAATTGTGAGGCAAGAGCTTTCCTGTTTCGGAGTGTACACAGAGCAAGAAGAGAAGCCCTGGCTGAAGAGACAACTGCTTGGGGAATGATGAACCTAATGGATATTCTAGAAAGATCTCCACCTGCATCCCCAATAGCAGATATGTGTCTCATGGCAAGTATTTGCTTTGAGACAGAAATAGAGGAGAAAAGGTAAATATATCTAACTATTCTAAAGATGCATATGAAGAGCTATTAAATGAATCATGCACTATTTATTCAGAATATAAAGCTCTTGAAAGAAAATTTATCAAACTCAATAAAGACTTTGACAAAGTCAAAATTGAGAATAAAGAACTAAGAGAAGAGATAATCAACCTAACTGAAGTCTCAAGCACTAAGTCCAGTACATCCTGTGAAGTTGAGAAACTTGAGCACCAAGTTACTTACTTAACTGATAGTCTATCTAAATTCACTGATGGATCGAAGAAGCTTAATTTAATTCTTAGATATAGATCTCCTTATGATAAATCTGGCATTGGATATGAAGAAGAAAATCCAAAAACTTCTGAGATAAAAAGAGTAATGTATTTTTCTATTTGTGGTAAAAATGGACACTCTGCGTCCAAATGCTTACACAAAAGAAATGCTAGAACTAATAAGTTACTTGCAACTAACCAAAAAGGACCCAAGTCTATCTGGGTACCTAAGAATAAGATAATCTCTATTGCGGACTTGCTTAACAACAGGAAGAAAACATCAATCATGGTACCTGGACAGTGGATAATCACAACACATGATGGGAGAAAGGTCTAGGTTCCTAGACCTAAAGCCAAAGTCTGAAGGATCGGTTGTATTGGGTGGCAATCAAAAGGGAAAGATTGTAGGTATTGGTAAGATTGGTAAGAATAATTCTCCCTCTATAAATAATGTGTTGTTAGTTGAAGGGTTAAAACACAATCTGCTTAGCATAAGCCAATTGTGTGACAACAGGTTTGTGGTTTCTTTCAACAAAGATAAATGTATAGTCAAATATGCTGATGGGTCCACTCTATTTATTGGTAAGAGGCAAAACAATGTATATAAAATTGACTTGGAGGACATAAAAATGTATCATGTCTAATGTCTGTGAATGATGAGCAATGGATTTGGCACAAGAAACTTGGTCATGCAAGCCTGAGATTAATCTCAAAGCTACAAAAGCATAACCTCGTAAGAGGATTACCAAAGCTGGCCTATAAATCAGATGTTCTCTGTGATGCCTGTCAAAAAGGGAAACAAGTTAAAAATTATTTTAATTCAAAGAATATTGTTTCAGCATCCAGACCTTTAGAATTGCTACATTGAGATTTCTTTGGTCCAACAAGGACTGCCTCCTTAAGTGGAAAGAAATATGTACTTGTCATTATTAATGATTATTCTAGATCGACATGGGTGATGTTCCTAGCTCACAAAGACAAGTCTTTTGAAGTATTTTTAATATTCTGCAAAAGGATTCAGAATGAGAAAGGTATATGTATCAACTCAATCCGAAGTAATCATGGAGGAGAGTTTGAAAATGTAAACTTCCAACTATTCTGTGAAGAAAATGGTATTCTTCACAATTTCTCTGCCCCTAGAACACCTCAACAAAATGGGGTCGTTGAGAGAAAGAACAGGTCACTTCAGGAGATGGCAAGAACATTACTCAATGATAACTTTGTCTTTAAAAACTTTTGGGCTGAGGCTGTAAATAGACTCCATATGAATTGTGGAAAGGACGAAAACCCAACATATCATATTTTCAACCTTTTGGATGTGCCTGCTTTATATTAAATACTAAAGACAATCTAGGCAAATTTGATGCCAAAGTTGATAATGGTATTTTCTTAGGATACTCTGAAACATCGAACGCTTTTAGAATTTGTAATAGTAGATCATTAATTGTCGAAGAATCTATTCATGTTAAATTTGATGACAAGAAGCCTGATAAAATATTATCAGAGCTGGACGAATCACTTGCAGATCTCAATCTGAATGATCATCGTCCAAACAACAATGGGAAGGAAATCTTCGAAGAAGTCAAAGCTGTTGATCACAACCCTCATTTGTCAAATGATAGCCAGAAAACTTGGCAATTCAAAGTTTACCATCCTGAAGATCAAATTCTAGGTCAACCCGGTGATAAAGTAAGAACAAGATCAACCTTCAGAAATCAAGCTGATTCGGCTTTTATCTCTGAGTTAGAACCAAAAACTATGGATGAAGCTCTCTCGGAAGATGGATGGATCTTGGCTATGCAAGAAGAACTCAATCAGTTCGAGAGAAACAAAGTTTGGACTTTAGTTCAAGAACCAAATGATAAATCCATAATTGGAACAAAATGGGTATTTAGAAACAAGATGGATGAAGATGGAAAAGTTGTGAGAAACAAAGCAAGGTTAGTAGCACAAGGTTACTCTCAAGAAGAAGGTATTGATTATACTGAAAACTTTGCTCCTGTTGCTAGAATAGAAGCAATACATATCTTGTTATCTTTTGCTGCTTATCATAACATAACTTTATATCAAATGGATGCTAAAAGTGCTTTTCTAAATGGGTTAATTAACGAAGAAGTCTATGTAACGTAACCCCTGGGTTTGAAGATCATTCCCATCCTGAGTATGTATATAAGCTTCAAAAAGCATTATATGGACTCAAACAAGCTCCTAGAGCTTGGTATGAGAAACTCAGTTCCTTCCTCATGGCAAATGGTTTCTGTATGGGAAAGGTAGACACCACTCTGTTTAAGAAATTAAATAAAGATAATTTCATAATAATCCAAATATATGTTGATGATATTATTTTTGGATCTACTAATGATTCTCTTTGTAAGGAATTTTATGATCTTATGACAAAAGAGTTCGAAATGAGCATGATGGGAGAGCTTAAATTCTTTCTGGGTCTTCAAGTAAGACAAACCTCAAAGGGTGTGTACATTCATCAGACCAAGTACACTAAAGATCTCCTGAAGAAATTTCAAAATAGCAAACCAATGAGTACACCTATGCACCCAACGTCCATTCTGACCAAAGACAACAAAGATAAAAAGGTAAATCAAAAGGTTTACAGAGGTATGATTGGATCTCTCTTATATCTCACTGCGTCCAGACCAGATATAATGTTTAGTTTATGTCTTTGTGCACGTTTTCAAGCTGATCTATGTGGAAATCATTTAACTGCTGTCAAAAGAATTTTTAGATATCTCAAAGGTACTTCTAATCTGGGTTTGTTTTATGAGAAACCAAATGAGTACAGATTAATGGGATATTGTGATGCTGACTATGCTGGAGATAGAATTGAACGAAAAAGTACAAGTGGTGGTTGTCATTATCTTGGAAATAATATCATCTCATGGTCCAGTAAAAGACAAATTACCATAGATTATCAACTGCTGAAGCTGAATATATCTCTGAGGCTAGTTGTTGTTCACAGCTCTTATGGATTAAACACCAACTGGAAGACTACAACATTCAGGAAAGTAAGATTCTAATTTATTGTGATAATACTGCTGCAATTAATTTATCGAAAAATCCTATATTGCACTCTAGGGCTAAACATATAGAAATCAAACATCATTTTATCAGAGGTTACATTCAAAAAGGTGTGTTTGATTTAAAATTTGTTGATACTGACCATCAGTGGGCAGATATCTTCACAAAACCTCTTGCAGAGGATAGATTTTCTTTCATAAGAAAACAGCTCAACATGCTCTATGTTGAATGACCTTACGTCCAATAAACGCTTGGGTCAAAGAAAAGCTTGCGTCCCATTTGGTTGCGTCCATCACAAGCTTACATCATTCTTTGTGTTATTTTATCATTTACAATAAATGTAGAATTTTTTTTACACAATTGCTATGCTGAGTCAACACTCTCGGGTCACATCAAACATCATGCATCTAGTACTTCCCCTCTTAAATCGCCCCCCCGGTAACTGCTAGTCATCATGATTCTTTAACCACGGTTACTTTCTCTGACGTTTTGGTTCCTTTTCTCCTCTCTTTATTAACCTCAACCCGTGAGCTTGAACCTCACCAAACGTTCTCATCTTTAAAACTCCTCTCCTTCTCTTACCCTCATCTGTTCATCTTCTTCATTCTCTTCTGAAATATGGGTAGAAACCTTCAGTCAGCTGGAGATGGAAGTAGCATTCCTCAAGAGACCATATCATCTCTAGGTCATCCAACTCGCGATATTCCAGACAACTGCCAGATCAACGTTGAACATCATATTGACTTGAATCTGCTAGCCAGACTGGGAGCAGATGTCAGAATCTACGTCATTGGAGCTGGATGGGATCACTTCTTCATCAACTACCCAAAAGTCTATCCAAGACTTCTCACTAAATTTTGGAGGACCGCTCACCTGGAAAAGGAAAGTCACATCTCTGGGTATGTTTTGGGGACACAAAAAGTCGACGTCTCCAAAGTGAGCATAGCTTCTGCGATTGGTTGTATATCTCTCGAAGCTACCTATTTCAAAACCTGACATAAAAAGTTTGGAGGAAAACACAATGTCTTCAACTTTCTCAGAAATCCCGAAGCTCAGCCTAATTCTCTCTTTCGTGCCGCCATTATGAAAGACAAAGCAAGGATTCTTAATCAAATCTTGAACAAGGCTGTTCTTCATAAAGCTGGGCCTAAAGACTCTGTGTCTGAGGTGTATTCTTTTCTTCTTACTCATCTTCTTTATGGTATGAAGATCAATCTTCCCTCCCTTCTCTTTGATCAGTCCAAAGAAAGTTGCATAGATTATGCCTCTGTTAAGACCATCACTTATGCAATTCTTATCTCTCGAATATTCGAGAATCAAGGGATTTATCGACTGCTAAACAAAGTTCATCCAAGCATAAGGATCTCCTACCAAACCATCAGTTGTCCATTGTTTGGAAAAACAAACCTTTCCAAAATGCAACTCAAATCTGTCTTGGCCTTTGAACAAGCTCAGTCTAGCATTGCTCAAACTCAACACTTGGAAGCTCTTCAAAGCAGACAAAGAAAGAAGGATCAGACTCAAAATATTGCTAATCAACCTCAAGTCTCCTCTGATTCGTCTACTCTGGAAAGATTGTTTGAACAAACTCAGGCTCAGACTCACAATGTTTTTGAAGAATTCGAGAAAAAGCCAAATCTGGAGTTTGCTTCGATGATTGAAGGTATTGCTTACACCATTCATGGAGAAACATTCATCAAGCTAAATGGTGTACTTGTTCCTTTTATTGAAGAGATTCATGGCCCTTTGCTTAAAGCGAACTTAGGCTCAAAGCGGTAGGCTCATGCATCCTCTCAAGCTAGTCAAGAAGCTGGTTCTTCTAAACCCAGATATAGAAAAAGGAAGCTTCTGGTGGAAGATGATGATGAAGAAGACGATGAGGATGATGTTCCAATGGCCCTCCTTCTTGCCAAGAAAACCAAGGTATCACCATCACCCTCAACCTTGCCCAACCCTTCTATTTTCTCTGTACCCTCCACTCCAACTGAAGAACCATCTTCTACTCCACCCACAAATCCTAACCTATCTGCGTCCATCCCTCCTCCACCTAAACCAATACATATTAAAAATGTAGCCAAACGGCCACCAAGACCTAAAATTATCATCCAAGACTCCTCAACCTCCACTCCCTCCCCACAATAACCTGATTCCCAACCCCCATCTTCACCTCTCTCACCCATCATCCTAGCCTCAAATGAACACAGAGGATCTCAAGACGACCCACCCTCTATCCCTTTATCACTGGTCCCAGAATCATCTTTTCCTCCTCCGGTTCTTTTGCTACCATGGTACTCTCATGAAGAAGCTACATCTTCAGAGTTTCCAATGGATAATTTTCCTGATACATTTCTTGATCCCGAGACCCAAGCAAACATCTGTTGTGCTGAGTCTACTAGTCTTCACAAAGATGCAAGATGTGAAGATTTTGCTGTTCCTAATTCACAAGGAGAAGCAAGCTCTGTCCAGCACACTGAACGACTTGATGCTAATTCTACCTTGTCTAGCAATACTGTGGAACTACATCTTGATGATGAAGATGTCAACTCTTCTGCAGCTGAAGAAGCCCACCCTGCTTAAGGCTCGGCTTCCTCTCTACCTCCTGGTCTTTCTCCTGAAATTGCCGACTACTTTGGTAGATCGGATCTCTGCAAGGGTCACTCAAGAATTGGATCGAAAAATGGATCAAATGTTCACCTTTCTTCATCGCATCTTTCCTAGCATTCCTCCTCCATTTCCTTGAAATATTTTCTTTTCCTTTGCTGACAATGATGTGCATCCTCCCTTTATTCTTTTTGTCTGATGACAAACAAGGGGAGAATTATATCGAAATGAATGTCAAAAAGTTTTTGGAAATATGTTCGTATATGTCATGCCTTAATGCTTTTATATGGATATGAATGTGAAATTTTTTTTGGAAATATGTTCGTATATGTCATGTCTTAATGCTATTATAATTTTGTGTTCTGAATTATGTCTTCAATATGTAATGCATAATCTCAGGGGGAGCTTTTATTCATAAGGACATAAGAAATAATGTTTCAAGAAATACTTTGTAATCATGTTTGTTATCATAAAAAAGGGGGGAGATTGTTAGAACCAAAGCAGTAATGGCTAATGACCCCTAAAAGTTTTAATGATTAACAAAATTATTATATGTTTAATGAATATACTCGAAGTCTAGATTATGCTAATCCACAAGGTCAAAAGACCTTTTTATGTTTTGACTTCAGATGGACTATCAAAAAGATCATTATTTCTCAAAGTCCAAAGTTTCATCTCGCTCATAAAGGACAAAAAGCTCAAAGCAATATCTGCGTCCAAAGAAACATTGTGGTTCGTCCAAAAGATTTCTGGACTCAAGTGGTAAAGGCCTACGTACAGACATCATCATATAGTATTTTTGTACGTCCAACTGTCTACACAATTGTGCGTCCAATTGTCTTACAATTTGTGCGTCCAACTATTTATAGAAATTGTGCATCCAACTTTTTATATATACCTGTGCGTCCACTAATTTTATTTTTTAGGTGATGTGGCACTCTTTTTTTTTTTTAAAGTCTTGATTGTTTTGAAAAGAAAATATCTTTTCACATAAGACAAAAGAAGGTACAAACGTCGTACAAAGCAAACCACGTAGAGCAAAGAATCATGTAGAGCAAAACGCTTGTCGGCCAAAAAGGCAAATCAATCTACTACAATTCAAGGTGCTACTCAACCAAGAACAATCTTGCCTCCTCATTTTCAAAAGGACAAATATCTAACGGAGAACAGATGACAAATAGACTTGTGTTTAATGGATTGTTTCACTGAATCTAAACGGAAAAGTTCCCTACTGTTTGAATTTAGAAGGACAGACAAAGCTATAAGAAGACCCTCTTCTGAAGAAAAAGAAGATACACAAGAGCAAGAAATTATTTAAGAGAAAATTTATTGTGCAACAAAAGCTTCAAAGCAATATTGATCTGTAAGCCTTCATATTCTTTCCTTGTAAAGTTACAAACATATTGTTAAGAGCTGTATCGTGTAATACTCTCACTCTTAGTGAGTCTGTAAAAAGCTCGAAAAACCCCACTCAAGTCTTAGGATTTGTTGAGCCTGAAGAGGCTTGTTTGTAAAAGAATACTTGTAGCCTGGAGAGATGTAGAATACTTGGAGTTGTAGTTGTGGAGTGACTAAGAAACAACTTGTGAAAAGTGCTAAGTGATTTAGTTGAAAAACCTTCTTAGGGAAGGGACTAGACATTGCTCTTTGATTTGAAAGAGTGAACCGGGATATATCTCTGTGTGAATCTCTCTATCCCTATCTTGTTAAGTTTATTTATTTACTAACTTGGGGATTGAAAACAAAGTCTCTTAAACGTTGATTATTGTTTTTATTTGATTCTTTCATCTTGCTTGTCTAAAACGCTTTTCAGAAAAGGATTTCGAAAATCGGTTAAGAAACACAATTCAACTGCCCTTCTTGTGTTTCCCTGTTTCACTTTCACTTTTGTCTGCTCTGTGCCATTTTCTTCTTTTCTCGGATTTGCTTAATCTTTTCTGTTATTTGTTGCACAAGTTCGGGGCCTACAGTCATGTTCTCTCCATCATGGTACCAACACAACGGTGTCTGGCACTTTCATCCATATAAGGCTTCATAAGGTGCCATCCCTAAGCTAGAATGATACCTGTTGGTGTAGGTGAATTCGATAAGGGGTAAAAGATCATCCCAACTTCCGCCATAGTCTAGAACACAAGCTCTCAGTAAATCTTCTAAAGATTGTATTGTTCTCTCTGTCTATCCATCAGTTTGAGGGTGATAGGCTGAACTTAGCCTCAGCCTTGTTCCTAAAGTTTGATGTAGACTTTGCCAAAAAAGTGACGTAAACTTTGGGTCTCTATCAGAGACTATGCTTGACGGCACTCCATGTAGTCTGATTACTTCTCTGATATATAGTTCAGTTAACTTCTCCACTGAGTAGTTGATTTTAACAGGTAAGAAGTGTGTTGACTTCGTTAACCTATCAACGATCACCCAAATTGAATCAAAACTCTTAGAAGTTCTTGGTAATCCTACCACGAAATCCATCAAGATGCTCTCCCATTTCCATTCGGGTACACATCCAAGGATTGGAGCATCCCTCCAGGTCGTTGATGTTCTACCTTTGCTTTCTGCAGGTCAAACATGATGCTACATACTCAGCTAATTGCTTCTTCATTCCTGGCCACCAAAACCTCTGTTTCAAATCTTTATACATTTTGGTTGATCCAGGGTGAATGCTCAGCTTGCTCTTGTGACCTTCCTCCAGAGTCATTTTCCTCATCTCTGGGTTGCAAGGTACCTAAACTCGTCCATTGCATCTCAAGATACCATCAGTTCCCAAGCTGAACTCTGCATCTTTCTCTTGTCCCAGTAACTCCTTTTTCTCTTCAAGGTACTCATCAGTTGCTTACTGTTCACGGATTGTCTCCATCAGTCCACTAGATACCTTGATCATTCCCAAACTAATCTTCTCGTGGTCCACCTCCATAACTATATTGAGATCACGAAACTGTTCTATCAATTCTAGCTTTTTAACCATCATCGCAGAAATATGCAAGGTCTTCCGGCTCAGAGCGTCTGCAACGACATTTACTTTCCCAGGGTGGTACAGCAAAGTGAAGTCGTAATCCTTAAGAAACTCCATCCAACGTCTCTGCCTCATGTTAAGTTCCTTCTGGTCGAACAGGTACTCCAAACTCTTGTGGTCGCTGAAGACATCGAACTTGAATCCATACAAGTAATGTCTCCAGATCTTCAGTGCAAAAACCACAGCAGCTAATTCAAGGTCGTGCGTTGGGTAATTCCTCTCATGAGTCTTCAACTGGCGCGAATCATACACCACAACCTTCCGATGTTGCATAAGTACGCATCCTAGTCCCTGATACGAAGCATCACAGTACACTTCATACGGTTCATCTAGTTTAGTAACACTAACACTATTGAGGTCATCAAACGTTCCTTCATCATCCAAAAACTATCCTCACATTTGTCAATCCATGTAAACGGTTGATCCTTCCTCGTCAGTTGAGTCAACGGCGCAACAATCTTCGAAAATCCTTCGACGAATCTTCTGTAATACCCAGCAAGTCCAACGAAACTGCGGATTTCTGTTACGGTCTTGGGTCTCTCCCATAGAAGTACTACTTCTACTTTTGTAGGATCGACGGCAATCCCTTCCTTCGTAATCATGTGCCCCAAGAATTTGACTTCATCCAGCCAAAATTTGCTCTCGGGCAACTTTGCATACAACTTCTCTTTGTGAAGGATCTGCAAAAATTGTCACAGATGTTCCTCATGCTCCTCGGGACTCTTCGAGTAGATAAGAATATCACTGATGAACACGAAAACGAATTGATCTAGAAACGGACGGAAAATCCGGTTCATGTAGTCCATGAAGATAGCATGCGCGTTTGTCACTCCGAAAGGCATGACGAGTTATTCGTAATAACCATAACGAGTCCTGAATGCAGTCTTAGGTACGTCCTCGTTCTTTACTCTAATCTAGTGGTAACCAGATCTCATATCGATCTTTGAAAAGACAGTAGCTCCCTGAAGTTGATCCATCAAATCATCTATGCGGGGTACAGGATACTTGTTCTTGATCGTTATCTTGTTGAGTTGACGGTAATCGACGCAGAGCCTCGACCTCCCCTCTTTCTTCTTCACCAACAACACTGGTGCTCCCCACGGGGACACACTTGGCCTCACAAACCGCTTGGACATCAGATCCTCTAGTTGGGTCTTCATCTCGACTGACTCCGTAGGTGACATCCTATAAAGAGCTATAGAGATCGGACCGAATCCTGGAACTAGATCGATCGAAAACTCGATGTCTCTCATAGGTGGCAAACCTGGAACGTCCTCTGGAAAAAATTCCGGAAAATCTTTCACAACCGGCACATCGCTCAAGACAACATCCCCCTCGATTTCTAAACAGTATAGAAGCATGTATCCCTGAACTCCTTCTTGCAAAGAAGCTCTTACTTGGTTAGCAGTTAAAAATCCAGAAATCTCAGGTTCAGGAAAAACTAAGGTTCTATGTGCACAGTCTAAAAGGATATGGTTGGAAGATAACCAATCCATGCCTAGCATCACATCCAATTGAGTCAAAGGCAAACATATTAAGTCAATAAGAAAGTTCCTATCATGAACAATAATAGGATAGTTCAAACATATTGTATTTACAGTAACAGGTTTAGCAGTTGGAATAGAGACAATCAAATCAAAAGACAGCAAAGAAACAGGCAAGTCTAATAGTCTCACACAATTCAAGCAGATAAACGAATGTGTCGCACCCGAATCAAATAATACAGTTAGGAGATTACCAGCTATGATGCAACTACCTTGTATGAGATCATCAGATTTGGAAGCATCAGCGCCACTCATGGTATAAACTCTTCCCCTCGCTGTTGGTCTAGCAGTTCGAACATTGTTGACAGTTGGCTCGGTTTTTGGTGTAGGGCATTCCCATGCGAAGTGTCTTATCTTCCCACATTGGAAACATAGAACTCCCTTCAGCTCGTAGTCATTAGCTTGATGTCCGTGTTTTGCATATTTGAAACATCTCAGGGCTTGGCCTTGGTTCTGGTCATTTCCGCTCCCTCCACCGTAGGTAAAAGCGACAAGATGATAGGATTGTTGTTTTTGACCAGGAATACGGCTTCTTCTGGGACTGCTTCCCTTTCTGGTTCTGGTACTGGTTCAGGTTCTTGGACCTAGATGGCCCTCCTGCAATACTCTTGTTCTCCCTTCCTCTTCTCATCTTCTCGACTTTTCTGCACTTCTCTACCAGAGCTTGAAAGGTACGGATCTCCAGTGGTAACACTGACTACTTGATCTCGAAGCGCAAACCTACTTCAAATCTCTCGCACTTCCAGTCTTCATCAGGTTGAGTTTGGAAAAAGTGAAAATAATTGGCGAGTGATTCAAACTTCGCCGCATATTCCCCAACAGTCATGTCCCTCAGCTGCAGCCTCACAAACTCTTGCTCTTTCTCGGTCCTGGCACTTTGGGGAAAGTACTTGTCCAGAAACTTGGTGAGAAATACCCCCAAGTGATCTCTTAGTTGTTGGCCTCCAGCAGTTGTCTGGTTCCTCTCCACCAATACTCTGCATCACCCAGCAACAGGAAAAATATTCTCTATTTCTTGTAGCCACAAGTCAGCCTTTTCCAGATCACAGTCCCCATGAAACTGCGGAGAATCAGGATGCCAAAAATCAAATAACCCTCTGGCACCAGCAGCAAGATCAGCTCTTTGTTGATTCTGTTGATTTTGTTGAGCCATCGTAGCTGTCTGTTGAGCAACAGCAGTAGCCATATCAACCATGGCCTGGATAGCCCGATTGATGTTGTTGTCATCAGCATTGTTGTCAGCAATGTCGCAACCTCCACCACGACCACCTCTAAGATTCATGATTCCCTACAAGGCAAACCAATCATACCTTAATAAGGAAACATAAATTCGTGCGTTAAGTGCTAGTGTGTTAAGTAACAGTGTGTCAAATACTAGTGTGTCAACACACATTGCTTCAACAAAGAAACAATTCAAACAAGGTTCACACTGAGATCACACAACACAAACACAACAGACTCACTTCCCTAGGAATCTCGGAAGACTCAACCAGCTCTGATACCACTAATGTAACACCCCCCTTAGGTGCTACGTACTCAAACTCAAAATGCGGAAAATATCAAGAAAATAAAATGCTGGTTGCTTTCGGAAAATAATATAATTAAATAGCTACGTTAAAAAACGTGGTTCTAAAAATTTTATGCATGTATAGGTAAAACAACTCAAGACAAGGAAATAAACTTAGTAACACACATTAATAATTACAGTGCATAAAAGCATAATCACAACATAGATTCAGGTCTAATATAAATTATTACAGACTCAAGATATAAGTTCAACATATGTGCAGCAATTCATAATATAAGACTGCCACAAAATAAAGGACTCCTAAGTTGGTCGGCTAATAGTAGCCATTGGGATACAACCCACAGTCGGCTTCTCCAACAGGCTTTGTCATTCGAGTCCTCACATGTCCGCGGGGACCTACGATTAGCATCTGTACATGTGTTCCAAAAACACAACAGGGTGCCCAACATGTACAGGTAAAGGTGAGATACTCATATAATAAGTTTATCATGATAGCCGCACAGGCGACAAATAGCATAAACATCCACAGATAAATACAGTTATCAGAACAATTATCTATGTAATACAATATAACATCTCAAACATTATCATGAGTTGTAATAATGCATGCGACTTCAATATCATCTTTCTAATTCATGTACTCCTGAGATTCTAAATTCCCTTCATCGAGCGATAGGCCGCCGTAACGCAATTGTTATCATGAGTCGGCCTCTCAATTTACGTCCAAACTGCAATTGTTCCAAGGTACCACGTGATAACCATATCCTGAATAGTCCAGTCTCTGATCGAGTTCATTCATGCTGGGTAGCTTACTTACCATGGCACAGGGTCGCGAGGCCTCTGGCCACTTGTGGAGTTTCGACACACAGAATGCACCTATAGACCTAGTGGTCTTAGCCGGCTCCATTCTCAACTATGTAAGTTGTAGCTTGTTTTCAAATATGGCACGTCTGCCGGTTCATGCATGTACACAGAAAGTTTTATGTTTTCTTTTTCGTTCAATCTTTCGTTTGTCGAGACAAAAAGCCCACGACTCATTTTAAAAGGGCATTAAGCCCGTTCAAATCAAAAACACAAGACACGAAGTCCGAGTGCTCAATCCACAAAACACTAGTCCGACGTCTCGGTCACTAGGTTTGTGTTCATCTCAAAGGTTCATCATTTTTCCTTCTCGGTCTTATTTCCACAAAACAGATTTGGAAAACAAAACTTTTAATTTTCTTGAAATAAAACATTTCTTTATCAAGGAGAGCATTTTCCGGGAAAAACACTTTTTCGGAAACAAAATCGTTTTCTAAAGGTTCCACGTCTTTTTAAAACATTTTTCTGAAATAAAAACTCGTTTTGCACGAATTTCCTCAAAACCACTTTTTCCTTTTCAAAAGAACATAACTTTTTCAAAAAGGAAGGATTACTATTCTTGAAAAGCAACACGTTTTCCCAAAATCACCTTTTTGATTTTCAAAGCTCATTTTTTAAAACTTTGATTTCGGTTTTCAAATATTTTAATTATTTATCGAGACATAGCCAGTCCCATGCTCATCTAGGGTAGAAATATATATATATATATATATATATATATATATATATATATATATATATATATATATATATCAATTCAACAATATCATATATTTCAATCAAGGCATCCATGCCATAATTTATATCAAGTAACCAATTACACACTACACTAGCATCCAATCAATCCAGGATATAAGTATACATATACATCAAGTCTGAATTCAACCATAACACATCAATCAATCAAATGCCGTGAGGCTACCAAACTCAAATGAAATACCTCCCTGTACCTCACTAAGTTGGTTAATCCAAACTCGAACGATTCTCGGCTTTGGCTCCGGCTTCGTCCATGTCGCCTAAAACAATCAAATACAATACAATTCTCAACAACAATCAATACAAGAAAACAACATCAAAACATAAATTTTCCTTCCCCTAAAGGGTCCAAGGTTCGGCCACTTTTGCTAAAAAGGATTAGGGATCACATTTGCTTCCAAACTTTTGGATGGTTAGTTCATAAGCTTGGTTAACCCTAACACAAGTCCTATGACTCAAAAATATGAAACATGGCTCATGATTTTTCTCATTGAAGGTCTCGGCCATTTTGGGAAAAAGGGGGTTAGAAAATAAATTAGTTTTCCATCACTTGGATTCAAGGACATTAGGAAAGTTAAGGATGTAATCAAGAGTTAGAAATCAAAAATTTGAACAAAAACACTATTCATCATCATCCTTAGGGTTCGGCCACTTTGGGGAAAATAAGCTTGGATGCAAGTTTGATCATTAACTCATGGGTTTAGGTAAAGAATGATGAAGTGAACTCATAGAAATTGGTTTCCCATTAAAAGGATTTTTCTTCAATTTCCTATGAATTTTGAAAGTTTTGGATCATAAACTTGATTTTCATGAAAACAAGATTTGATCTTGAGATTGAAAGAGATTCATGAAGCTAGGAGATCATAGAAGTGATCTTACCTAAGAATGGATGAAGATTGATCAAAGATTCAAGCTTTTTTTCAAAGATTTCAAGGTTTTTCTCAAAGAAAAATGGTGGCTTGGCCCAAGGAGGAAGAAGAAGTTTTGGTGCTCTCTTGGGGCTGTTTCATGCATGAATGAGGGCTGAGAATGGGGCTGCCCAGCCATAAAACAAGTCACTTAAGGGTAAACTGGTCATTTCCTTCAAGGGTAAAATGGTAAAAGTGAAAAAGGTTAGGGGTATTTTGGTCATTTCACGTCCAGATATTTTCGAACGTCATGATGACTCTTGCATGCTCTCCCAAGTGATTTGACATGATGTGGCATCAAGATTATCCATTGTCGGGTCCCGATAAATCCATATGTGGCTCCATTCGTCACCCGATTGAGGATTTAGCTCGAACGAAGGTTAGGAAATGATTTTTTATTTTTATTTTTTTTGAAATTTAACCAAAACGTAGAAAATTATATTCTAGGACTTACTGTCTCGTTCACGGGTTAAAATTAGGTCTTGATAGTAGTAAAACACTACTGTCAATGAAAACACAGACCGGGCTCCATCTGAGTTTTCGACTCAAAGCTTAATCGTTGCTTCTTACTATTTTATTAGGAAAAACTTGAAAATAGGGGTGTTACAAATTGTACATCGATGTACAAGCCTTAAACTTGTTAAGAATGACTATCTTACTTAAATACATTGATGTAGGTAATTGTGTACATCGTATTTACACTAAGAAAATCCATCTCCAACGTACACTTACGTATAATCAGCGCTTTCCTTTAATTGTTTTCAATGCTGATATTCCTAAAAGCGCTATATAAAAAGAGTTTCACAAAACAGAAAACATAACAATAGAGCAATTCTTCTGAGCAATCATCATTTGTTCTTGAGCAATATTTGAGTCATTCTTGTTATCGTTCCATCTCACTCATAGGAGTTCATCTTGTATTTCCTGCACTAAGTAGAGTTCTTCTATTTCATTTTAATTTGCTGATCAAAGCTGTAACGAGGGTGAGGTATCCCTCTTGGTTATTGGATTGAGGCTTCTGCATAAGGGTGGGGTATCCCAAGTGAGAAGAGCTCTTTGATTGTACCGGTTTTCAAGCACCTTGGTTAGCTTGGCATTAAGTGAACAAAGCCCGGAAACATATTCTGGGGACTAGACGTAGGTCACCAAAGGAGGTGCACTGAACCAGGATAAAATCTCGATTTGCACACATCTCTTCCCTTACTCTCTTTTATTTATATATGTGCTAATTTTTTTTAATTAGTTGAATTTTCGAATTGATTTGAGAAAACCATTTTTCGAAATTTATTGAAGAATTTTCAAGACTCAATTCACCTCTCCTTTTTTGAGTCGAAGCCACCTATTCCAACAAGTGGCATCAGAGCTAGACTCTTGCATAAAGAGCTTAGTAGCTTCAAGAGAAATGGCTTCAGATAGTGACTTCCTTCCTGAAGGAGCTTTCTTTAGCAGACCCCCTGCATTTAGTGGACAAGAATATGCCTACTGGAAGGAACGCATGATAATATTCATCCAATCCATTGATTGAAATGTCTAGGATGCTGTGGAAAATGGACCCTATGTCCCTAAGAAAGAGGTAGAAGGTAAAATGGTTGATAAACTTAGAAGTGAATATACTAATGATGATCATAAGAAAGCTCAATACAATTTACGTGCACGTAATATAATAACATCTGCTTTGAGTAGGGGAGAATTTTTCAAGGTATCAAATTGCAAAACTGCCAAGGAGATGTGGGACACACTTCAACTCACTCATGAAGGGACAAGCGATGTCAAGCGTGCTAGGATGAACAAAATGATTGGAGAATATGAGCTATTCATGATGCAGCAAGGAGAATGAATTCAGGACATGGCAAAATGCTTTCAGCACATCGTTAACCAGCTTGCTGGTTTAGGTAAAGACTTTAAAAATGAAGATTTAATTAACAAAGTCTTACGTTGTTTATGCAGGGAATGGCAGCCAAAGTTGACGGTAATTACAGAATTAAGAAATCTCGAAACCATGAATCTGGCCGCATTGTTTGGTAAGCTACAGAAGCATGAACAACAACTGGCTCGCTTGGTTGAACATGAAGAACAAGAAAAGGAAAAGAAAAGCCTAACACTAAAAGCATATACTTTTAAATTAGAAATGGAAAACCAAGAGGACATAGAAGAAGATGAAAACTCAGATAGTGAGATGGGGCTATTGGTCAGGAGGTTCAAACAATTCATGAAGAAGAGCACGATTTCTCCTCTTCCAAAAAACCTTTCAACAAAGATGGCTCAAGTTCTACACCCACATGCTATGAATGTGGAAAAGTAGGACACATCAAATAGGAGTGCTCAAAGATGCAAAAGAAAGACAAGTATGAAAAGAAAGACAAGAAGGACAAAAAGCATAGGAGAGCCAACATAGTATAGGATGCGAATGAATTAGAGTCATTTGACGATTCTGATAATGAGGAAGCTAACCTTTGTTTTATGGCAGACCATGAGAGAGACGATTGAGGTAACGTCTATTGTTTCTGCTTCTGCTTATGATAAATTGCATGATGCCTTCATTGAACTGCATAATGACTCTATGAGGTTGGCTAAGGCATTAGAAAGATCCAAGAAAATGGTTGAATATGTGCAAGCCCAAGTAATTGCCTTAACCAAAGAAAGACTAGAATTAAAAAAGGAAAACTATAGCATTGGATATATTCAAGCAAACCGTGTATGCAAAAATTGTAGTAAGTATGAAAATCAAATCAATGACTTAGAGAACACTCTTGCAAAATTTACTACTGGTAGAAATAATCTAAGAAGAGCATGGTTTCTCCTCTTCCAAAAAGCCTTTCAACAAAGACGGATCAAGTTCTACACCCACATGCTATGAATGTGGAACAGTAGGCCACATTAAATACGAGGGCTCAAAGCTGCAAAAGAAAGACAAGTATGAAAAGAAAGACAAGAAGGACAAAAAGCCTAGGAGAGCCTACATAGCATGGGATGAGAATGTCTTAGAGTCATCTGACGATTCTGATAATGAGGAAGCCAACCTTTGTCTTACGGTTGACCATGAGAGCGACAATGAGGTAACGTCTATTGCTTCTGCTTCTTCTTATGATGAATTGCATGATGTCTTCCTTGAACTGCATAATGACTCTATAAGGTTGGCTAAGGCATTAGAAAGATCCAAGAAAATGACTGAATATTTGCAAACCCAAGTAATTGTCTTAACCAAAGAAAGACTAGAATTAAAAAAGGAAAACTATAGCATTGGATATATTCAAGCAAACCGTGTATGCAAAAATTGTAGTAAGTATGAAAATCAAATCAATGACTAAGAGAACACTCTTGCAAAATTTACTAATGGAAGAGATAATCTAAATGTGCTTCTTGGAAATCAAAAAGGTGTATATGATAAGGCTGGCTTAGGATATAAACCCAAAGATCACGAAAAATCATTCTTGAACAAAATGTTTGTGCCTGCTCATACATCAGTTAGTGCATTTACTAAATGTTTTTATTGTGCTAGGAAAGGTCATACTGCATCTAGCTACGACATGAGAAAAAGTATGTGGGTTCCGAAGGGAACTTTTTCTGGCGCTAACTCCCAAGGACCTAAGAAAATTTGAGTACCTAAAAACAAAATATAAATACTGTTTTTGTAGGTGTCCTTTAAAGCCAAGAGTGCAAACTGGTACCTTGACAGCAGCTGTTCAAAGCACATGACGGGAGACATCACTAAGTTTACATCATTTACACCAAAGATAGGAGGACATGTAACATATGGTGACAATTGTAACACCCCGATTTTTCAAACTCTCTAATACTAATTAAACAGTATTTATGAGTTCATATTTTATTGAAATCTCTAGAGAGCAAAATAAAATAATCTGAGACCATATTCATGCTCAACGTTATCGTACGAAGCTACGATTAAATTTTGAGCTGAAAACTCAAACGGAGCCCGATCTGCGTTTTTACACTGACAGTATGGTTTTACTGCTCAAGAGATCTCAGATGGACCCGTGAACGAGACATTAAGTCTTAGAATTTGATTCTCTACGTTTTGGCTAAATCTCACAAAAATCACTTCCTGACCTTCATTCGAGCGAAATCCTCAATTGGGTGGCGACCCACCAACGAATAATCTTGATTCCACATCATGTTATATCACTTGGGGGAGCATGTCAGAGTCGTCTTGACGTTCGGAAATATCGGGACGCGAAATGACCAAAATACCCCTAACTTAACCTTTTTCACTTTTACCATTTTACCCTTGAAGCAAATGACCATTTTGACCTTAAGTGACTTAACTAAGAGGCTGGTCAGCCCCCTTTCACCCCCATTTCTCACGCAGAACAGCCCCAAAGATGAACTCCAAGCCTTCATCATCTTCCATGAAGAGAAAACACCATTTTTGCTACAGAAAAAGCTTGAATCCTTAAGAGAAAAGCTTGATTCCTTGATCAATCTTAATCATTCTTTAGGTAAGATCACTTCTATGATCTCTAATCTTCATCAATCTCTTATTAGTTCATGATTTAAGAACTTGATTTCTTGAGTTCCAACTTTAAGATCCAAATTTCAAAAATTCATAGGAAATTGTAGAGAAATCCTTTTAATGGGAAACCAATTTGTTTGAACTCACTTGATCATTCTCTACCTAAACCCAAGAGCATATGATCCAACTCTCATCCTAGCCTAATTACCCAAAAGTGGCCGAACCCTTGAAGGAGGAGATGAATAGTGTTTTGTTCAATTTTTGATTTCTAACTCTTGATTCTATCCTTACCTCTCCTCTTGTCTTTGAATCCAAGTCATTGAAAACCAAATCAATTCCTAGCCCAATTTTCCTTTCATGGCCGAAAACTATGAGTAAGAGGAACTTTGAATTTTGTTTCAAGATTTTGAGTTTTAGGACTTACACTAGTGATCATCAAGCTTAAGAATCAACCTTCCAAAAGATTGGAGCCAAATGTGATCCCTAGCCTTTTCATCATTTTTGGCCGAACCTTAGATCATATTTTGGGAAAAGAGAACCCATGTTTTGATGTTGTTGATTGTGTTTTTATTTGTTGATGATTGGAATGGTTTTACATTTGTATTTGTTGTCGGATACTTGGACGAGGAATCGGGAGAATTCGTGGACCGACCGGGCAACTTTACCTTTGGAGGATAACTTCAAAAGGTAAGGGGAGATTAGCTCCAATAAGTTTGATAGCCTCATGAGTTTCTTGTCGTTTTTATTTAAAAGCCACTAAGATTAAGAACTTGAAATGATTTTGAATAAGACTTAAGAAGTTGAGTGTTGGTGAGGAAAATAGTGAAAAGTTGCTTTATCATTATTTTCTAAACATGTTGAACAAAGAAAAAAAAACTTGAAAAGTACTTACTTTTTCAACGAAAGATCTTCTGAAAGTATTTGATGTCCCGAAAACGAAAATGTCTCTTCATGAAAGTTGCTTTGATAACGATTTTTAGAAAAATGTTTGAAAATGGTGGAACCTTTAGATAGACGTTTAAGCCAAAATCCTTGGAAAATGCATCTTTAGAACTTGAGCCTTTGAGTACTTTTTGTAAAGAAAAGTTTTTATGGAAAATGGTTTTAGAGCGAAAACGAGTTTTGATTTATACTAAAGGAAACCTATCTTTTGTTTTTGAGATTTGAACGACGAAAATGGTTTTGATGAAACTGGTGACTACCCCTTCACGCATGTGGAGCACATGAACCTAGTGACCGAGACGTCGGGCTAGTATCCTGTGAATTGTGCACTCGGACTTCAAGTCCTGTGTTTTGAGGAAGAACGGACTTTGTGTCCTATATGCGAGTCTACTGTCCGCGACGTTGACCTAGTACATCGTGGATTGAGCACTCGGACTACTTATCCTGTGTTTTGGAAAAGAGAAAGAACGGACTTAGTGCCCTATGCAAGTCTAGTGTCCGCGACGTCGGCCTAGTACTTCTCATCTTGAATTTGAGTTGAACGAGCTATATGTCCTTTAACATGAATCATGAGCTTTGTGCCGTGACAGAGGAAGGAAGAAAAGAAAGAATGAACAAAAAGAACAGAAAACCTCTTGCATACATGCATGAGTCGACCGACGTGGCATACGAACCGAGCCACAACTTACGTAGTTGAGAATTCAGCCAATTAAGACCGCTAGGTCTATAGGGGCATCCTGTGTTCGAGATCCCACACGTGGCCGGAGGCCTCGCGACCCCATGCCGTGGTAAATTGGCTATCCAACATGGATGAACTCAATCAGAGACTGGAGTATTCATGATATGGTTATGACGTGGTACCCTGGAACAATTGGAGTTCAGACCTAAATTGAGAGGCCGACTCACGAGAACAATTGTGTAACGGGTATTACTGTAGCCTATCGCTCGAGGACGTGAAGTTAGAAATCTCCGGAGTACATGATGTAACATCCCGGTTTTCAGAAGCTTTAATTGGGTGATTATATATTTCTTATAATTATTGTTATGGCTTGAAAGTATGTTTAAAGGATATGTTAAGAGTAGGAATGAATAGGATGAGCGGGAGATGAAGAACAAAGGATCAGGAGCAGAACCCTCAAGCGTGGACAAGTATAATGCTAAAGCGTGATAACGCTCTAGCGTGGAGGTCATTGGATGCTCAAGTGTGGACCCTCTGACCAGTGACTAGCAGTGATGTGACGTAAAGTGACACGCGTCGGTTACGCGTCGCGACTAGCACGTGATGGGCGGTGCCTTAGCGGTGAGGAAACGTCGACGCTCAAGCGTGGGAGAAGCCAACGCTCAAGCGTTGTAACGCTAAAGCGTGGAGTTCCAGAACGCTCAAGCGTTCGCAGCAGATTTTTACCTTTATAAATACTTGTTCATTTTCAACTTGCACGAGTTTATAGTTCTCAGCTGATATAGAAAGCGTGAGAGTGAAAGTCCAGAGGTGAGGTTGAAGCTTTGATCCTAAGTTCGGGCTGCGTTTGTCAATCCGATTCCAATTCCGATCGTGTTTTCATGATCAGCACAACTTCTACTCCAATTCTACCGGTTTACTTTTGTGATTCGTCAAGGGTAAGTCGAGGTTCCGTATCTACGTACATTGTACCTATAGAATGTTGTCTTTTGGTTTAAGCTTCTTTTCACAGTTTTAACTTCGTATTAGGGTTAATGCTATAGCCTATGTGTTATTTCCGTGATTAGGGCAAGTTTGGAAGCTGCATACGGAACCCTTAGGGAGCAAGAAGGTTGTGGCTGTGAGGCAAGGAGAGGAGCAAAGCAGTGCTCGCGGTGTTCGTAGTTATCATCATATTCGCTACCTAAACACTAGGTTTAGTCTACTTTGGGCTATCACCGTTGTGTTTGGTACCCTAGGTTAGCAGATTTGTAATGCAGATTTGTAATGCATGATAATATGTGATATTTGATGATATATGTATATCTGCTATCTATGATAACTGTTAACCGCAAAAGATGCATGAGATATTATTGATGATGGTATATTAGTATGTTATGTTGTTTATTGCTTTATTGAGCATGTTGATAATTGATGAAATATTGCATTATATCTGGAAATACTTGTATGTATGAGATTCGAAGGTTTAGCATGATTAGAGCTTTGACCCCGTGTTGGATGTTTGAGCTGATGATGGTTAAGATCTGAGGTATAGTGGAGCTTGGAGCTCATAGGGTTATGATGGGAGCTTGGAGCTCATATGTGTACCCGTGGAGCTTGGAGCTCGTGTATGTATCTTCGAGCTTGGAGCTCATATGTGTACCTATGGAGCTTGGAGCTCATGTTGCTAAGAGCAAGTTTGCATGTGTTGTAATATCAGCTTGAGAAAGATGAATGACATGCATAGCATATGCATTTGATGCCAAGTGGCGAGCCGTATGCTGTAAGGCATATAAGGTTGCTGCACCGAGTGCGGATGCGAAAAACGGAAGGGAAGGTTTGTGTGACCTTGGTGATATACTGGACACAGGTGTACCCACAAGAGATCGATGAGATAGCTCCTATCGTGTCGTGGCGGTCCTGGGCACGTCCTACTATCCTGACTGGACCCTAAGTCTTTCGAGTTGCCGGTGGATCTTTCGAGGAGGCCCAGTTAGCCCTCTTTGTCTGGGACAGTTGAGCGGTGATGCACTCTTATTGGTCACGGCGAGCGAAATGGATTACCGGAACAAACCAACTTGTGGTCCGATATGCGGATGAGATGTTACCCTTAGTAGGGTGTTTAGTACCGGCCGACATGCATAGAAAGAGTATGTGTACATCTAGCTAGGGAGCGACCATGGCGTCGTGATATTGAGAGATGATTGTGTTTGTTATATGTTCTGCATTGCATCATCCCTGTTATAGATGTGTTGTATATCTTATCTCCCTGTATTTCTTTGTATGTGTACTTTCGGTTCTGCCGATAGATGACGAGTTAGTAGAGGATCAGAATGGACCCGAGGCTTCACCCATTCATCACAGGGCACCGCGAATGCCGGTGTTGGGAGACCTTGAGATAGTCTACCATGATGAGAAGGGATGGCAGGTAAACCCTCGACCTTTTTGGCCGTCGATACCGGACCTGTCAACTTGATCTTTCGGAGCGGCACTCCGCCATATACAGACATCATCGGACCTTATCGAGTGTATCAGTTTCTTCCCTTCTCTCGGATGTGGCATCCTCCGAGGCAAAAAGAGCGAGACTACTTGTGGGCGGCACCTCAGTCTTCCGTCGTATCTAGCAGGAGAGGCTTTGTACACCGTGGACAGCGCAGGTGCTCAGAGCGGTACTTGCGGGAAGCCCAGAGGCGCAGGATTATAGGTGCACTCATGGAGAGGAAAAGGGTAGTTGAGGGCATCCTCACCATTGAGGGTGAGAGCCAGCCAGTGCGTCCCTAGGATTGTGTGGAGAGGTTTTTGATGTACTTAAGAGTGGGCTGGGGAGTGTGCTAGTGAGCCTAAGAGTTTCTTTTTGGAGGTCGTGACATGTACTTTGTTTATGCTTTTAGTTACTTTTTATGTACTTTCGTTTGTAGTATTACTTAGCCCTACTAATGAGGCCATCATGTATATATATCAGTACTGCATGTGTTTTTTATAACCTGTTGTGCTTACTCTGATATTGTGCACTTTTGAATTGATTACATGTTATCGTTGTTTTTAACAAGCGCGTAATCGTTAAGTTATAATTAATAAGTATATTGGGTTCTAAATAATGGGCTTCCTCTAGTGGGACTTAGGGACGTCACACATGATGTTAGAGAGTCAAATTAAGGCCTTATGCATTCATTTGACTTGCATTGATGAATGAGTACGACATTTTGAAAATAGAATTATCTCATTGATATCTTGTCGCATGACTATGTTCATGCATGATTTGTATGATGTTTTAATTGTGCGGCTATTATGATAAACTTGTGAAAGAGTATCTCACCCTTGCCTGTACATGTTGAACACCCTGTTGTGTTTTTTGAATACATGTACAGATATTTTTCCAGCGATCCTCTGGGTCACTGTGGGACCCTACAGCTGAGTTCCTTGCCAGTTGACGACGAAGACGGTAGACTGTTGACGACGAAGCCCAATATTATTAGGGTGATGCATACTAGGTAGTATGCTTTATTTGCTCTTAGAGTTTTGTTAGACCAGCTCTTAGGATTTTGATTTTTAAAGTCAGGTCCATTGACCGTGACTCAGTATGGTGTGTATTAAGGAAGTGACTTGATGTACGCCTTAAGGCAAAGTGAATGAGTTTTAAAAATGATGAGTTTGTATTTGTTTCCTTTATTATTATTAATGTTTTAAGTGGTATCAGAATCTTCGCAACAAATCTAATAAGTATTTTCGAAAATGTTTTTAATCAACCGAAAAATAAGAATTTGGGTTACGAACTGTGACACCTCGAGGGGGGTGTTACAACAATAACAATGGTCGAATCCTAGGCATTGGAAGTGTTGGTGGAAGTTCAGCAACAATAGATAATGTGCTCTACGTAGAGGGATTAAAGCATAATATTCTAAGCATAAGTCAATTGTGCGACAAAGTTAGCAAGGTTAGCTTTGATTCTAAGTCTTGTGTAATTGAAAATATGCATGATAAAAATAAGAAATTAATTGGACATAGGATTAATAATATATACATGCTAGACTTAGATGATATCTCTTCAAATGATGCATGCTATCTTGTCTCTAGAGAATAAGATAGCTATCTTTGGCATCGTAGAATTGCACACATTCACACGGAGCACATAAATAAACTTGTTTCAAAAGAACTTGTAATTGGTTTGCCAAATTTGAAATTTAAAGAGGATGGTTTATGTGACGCATGTCAAAAAGGCAAATTAGCAAAAACCTCTTTTAAACCAAAAAAATGTTGTTTCAACAAGTAGACCTCTACAACTTCTTCACATGGGTTTATTTGGTCCTTCTAGGACTAAGTTTTGGGGGGAATTATTATGCCTTAGTAATAGTTGATGATTTCTCAAGATTTACATGGACCTTATTTCTTGCTCATAAAAGTGAAACATTTAAAGCTTTCAAGAAATTAGCAAAATAATTCAAATTGAAAAGGTTTTAAAAATTGTTTCTATAAGGAGTGAGCATGGTGGGGAATTTGAACATGAAAGTTTTGAAAACTTTTGTGATAAAAATGGAATTCAACACAATTTTTATGCACCTAGAACCCCAACCAATTTTATCGATGGCTTTTTCAGTCTCTAAATTTGGCGCGTTTATGCGCGAATATTTGCGTGGGATGTTTACCGACGGATTATACCGTTGCTAATGACTTACACATTTATCGATAGATAATCCATCGGTAACGTGGTCAATGTTACCAACGGCTAGTCCGTCGGTAAGGGCAACATTAATGCCCATACCTAATTTTAATTTCTCGATGAATTGAGTCGTAGGTAAGTTCAACGGTTACATGTTACCGTTGGGGAAGCCGTCAATAACTTTCAATTGGTATCCGCGAACGCCCATCCCCATTTCACTTTCCCCTTTCCACATTTTCAGAAAACCCTCCCCCATTTTCCCTCCCCTTTTCCCCATTGCGCAAAGGCCACCACGAGCTGCCTCCCTTTCACTCCCCATTTCTCCCTTTCCCTCCTTTTCCGACACGAAGGCCACCGAAAGCCACCAAAGCCACCACATTGTCTCCCTCCGCACCATTGGTGAGAGCCTCTTCCATTTCTGTTTCCCTCTTCCATTTCTCTCTTTTGTTTCCCTCTTCCATTTGTTTCATTCTTCTTCCTTCCATTTCTATTAATTTAATTATTTTTTGTTTGTGCCGCAAATGTCACAGAGAAGCGGCCACCACCACACTGTCACCATCTTGCTACTGCCGCCATTACTGGTTCCTCGCTATTCATTCTGCCATTAATGATTTCCCTGTTCATGTTCATTACTGATTTATGTGTATGATTTATGTGTTTGTATGTTCAGTACTCATTCTGTCATTACTGATTCTACCACCATCTTGTTGTTGCCGCCATTATTGCTCGTTGTATGTTACTTAATTTAAATATTTTAAATATTCTGGATACAACTAAGCACTTGGGTCCTATATTTAAAACACTAGAAAAGATCAAATTAAAACATTTAGATCGATTAAGGGTTTTTCTCCCATATACCTGCAGCGGCAATCAAGGAAGTGGATGTCATAGTAGCTCGGTGACTCACGAATGGAAAATCAACTATATATGGTTGAAAACATTATTAACTAACCTAAGTATCTAAAACACAAATTGGATAAATATTCTAGTAATCTAGACTAGTTTAATGGATTATACCTTGGCACATAAGACTTAAAACAAAAAATTTAAAATGTGGGAGTGAGAAAAATAAATAAAATTTAAATAACTAATATTTTAGTAATTAAATGAAAACACAAATGGGGCAAATATTCTAGTTTAATAATGTATTATACCTTGACAAATAATACTTAAAACAAAAAATGAAAAATAAATAAGTGGAAAGAATTAATAACATTCATATAATGGATATTTTAGTAATTAAATGAAAACCTTGGCACAATACCAATTTCTCTTAGCCTAATAAGACTTAAACAAAACTTAAATAATCAACAACTTTTTTAAATTTAATAACGCTAGATTAAAGCATGAAATTTAATTTTTATATAAATAATTTGTTTAGAATAGTTATTTATATGTTTGTTTACTAATTTTATTAGTCTTTATGCACTTTATGTTGCTAAAGTGTGAGGATTTAAACAATTGCAACCCAAACTTGTCTCACTGAGTTCAAGTTTTATTTTATTCTATAGTTAGTACTTGAGCAAAGCCTTAGTTTCCCGTTTGAGGTTCAATATTATTTAGCATGTGTACTTTTTCAAGGTACCACTCGGTGTATTGAATCTTGAATTGTCCAAGTCGGACAGCTTGGGAAGATATTTTTTCGTCACTCGTATAATATTTATTCTTTACTTCTCATGCCTTATACTTGATAAACTTTCGGTCTGACACATTTCCACTTGTTCTCTAGGTGCATACTTGACCACGGTCAAGTTATGTACTTAAAGACCAATAGGAAATGCTACCGAAATTTCGTTAAGTATAAGATGCGAGAAGTAACGAATAACTATTATACGAGTGTCGGAAAAGTTTCTTCTCGAATGGGATAGGGCCATACCAATTAACGAATGGGGAGCATGTCATATTATTTAAGACGTCGTGTTTCTACATTTGCATGTATAAAGTTTCTCCGTTGTTTGGACATGCAGAATATGGATCGTCGTCCTTCGAATCGTAGTTGGGTGTATGATAGATGTTATAAGGGTAGAAGGGGTCTGAAACAATCTTTTGTAGATGGGGTTGAAGAATTTGTTACCAAAACTGGTTAGCAACACTGGTATATCAGTGAGGGGGGAATTAGATGCTCGTGCATTAAATGCGATTGTACAAAGATTTTGAAGGATGAAGTTTTGAAGGCCTATCTATATAAAGTTGGCTTCAATCCTGATTACTGGATTTGGACTGATCATGGTGAATAGTTGCCAAATTTTGATTTAGCGGTTGATGATGGTTGTGTGGACGCTTCTAGCAGTGGTGCACACGTTGGCACTGGTGATCATTTTGCCTCAATGCAGGAGATGGTGTGTAATGCTCTCATGCAGCATGAGACATTTGCAGCGCATGAGTCTGATAAGATGGAAGAACCTCCAAATGATGATGCTCAAAGATTTTATAATCTACTGGTAGAGAGAAATAAGCCGTTGTTTGAAGGGGCTAGGGACTCTAGATTATCAATGTGTGTGAGGCTTTTAGCTTGCAATTCCAATTTTTTTGTTTCTGACCAATGTTTGGATTATTTTATGAAAATGCATTTGGACTTAACACCTATTAGAGGGAATTTACCTAAAAGGTATTATGATGCAAAGAGGTTAGTGTCAAAGCTGAGGTTGGAGGCTAAGAGGATTGACTGTTGTGTGAACGGGTGCATACTGTATTACTATAATGAATACGGCATAAATGATATGGCATTGGTTGAATGCAAATTGTAACGCCCCGATTTTCAAGTTTTATAATTATTCAGTGTTCAAACGTTTGTATTTTATTGAAGGGCCTAGAGAGGGAAATAAAATATTCCGAGACCATAATCATGCTCAACGATATCGTAGGAAGCTAAGATTAATTTTTAAGTCGAAAACTCAGACGGAGCCCGGTCTGCGTTTTTCATTGAGAGTAGTGTTTTACTACTATCAAGGCCTAATTTTGACCCGTGAATGAGACGGTTAGACTTAGAATCACGTTTCATACATTTTCGAAAAAATGCGTCCTGTAACATCCGATTTTCGAGTTTTCTTAATTAATCAGTATTTATGAACTTATATTCTATTCGAGGCCTTAGAAATGGCAATAAAATATTCTGACCAGATAGGAATGTCCTACACAACCATAGGAAGCCATGGTTAAGTTTCGGGCGAAAGCGCAAACGGAGACCGGTCTGCATTTTTCACGGATAGTACTCTTTTTCTATTATCAAGACCTAATTTTGACTCGTGAACGAAACAGTTAGGTTTTATATTTTATTTCCAACGATATTGGTTATTTTGAAAATATTCAAACTAAATAAGTCATCATACGACTTTCTTGGGCGAAAACCTAAATCGGGTGAAGAACAGAGCTGAATACGAGATTTTAGTGACCCGCTACGAATAAGGTTGAAGTCACATGGTGTGCTATGACTCATCAGCGACTCATCAGTGTAATGATTACGTTTAGAAAATATCTGGACGTGAAATGACTAAAATGCCCTTGACCTTTTTCATAATTACCATTTGCCCTTGAATGAAAAGACCGTTTTGCCCCTAAAAATTTATGGAATAACCATTCTGACCTTATGACTAAAATGCCCATAGTCTTTGAAGGAATTATCAAATTACCCTTTTTGCTTATTTACAAGTTTGCCATAGGATGAAAATATAAATACCTCTCTCACTCTCTCACTAGGCCTTTCGGCAATTCACACTCTCTCTTCTTTCTCTTACTTGTTCTTCATGAGTTCTTGAGTGTTCATCAAAAGTTCTTCACAAAAACCTTAGTTTGATCTTCAAAAGTTGAAGTTTTTGAGTGAAAACTTGTTTCTTCTTCACTAATGTTTGATCCTAGGAGGTATGACCCTCATATTAACTCTCTCAATCTCTCTATTTCATCTCTTGAATCACTTGATTCATGAGGATCCAAGTTTAGATCTAGAACTTTGAAAATCCATAGAAAATTGTAGAAAAATCCTATGATCATGAAACCAATTTCTATGAACCCATCATGATGTGTACTTTGAGTGTCTAGAAGCATGAACCCAAAAGAAAATTTCTCCCTATTCTTCCATGGGAGGGCCGGATCCTAAGAATAGTGCAAGGATGGGTTTTGTTGCAATTTTTGGCTATATAGCACTTGTTCTAGCTTACTTGATGTCTTTGAACACTAAACCCAAGAGCAAAACATCAACCAAAGCTCCTAGCCGAAACATATAGGGTGTAGAACCATGAGTTTTGTCTCATATTTTTGGGTCATAGTCATAGGACTTGATTTAATGTTAATCATGCTTAAGAACCAACCATCCAAACGTTTGGAACCAAATGAGATCCCTAGCCTTTTTATCCTTTCATGGCCGAACCCTATACCTTCTTGGGGAAGAAAACTTATGTTTTGATGTTATAGATTGATGTTGATTTGTTGTTTGAGTTGAATTGTGTTTGATTGTTTTAGGCGACGCGAACGGAACCGGAGCCGGAGCCAAGAACTGATCGAGTTTGCATTGAACTTCCTTGTGAGGTAAAGGGAGGTAGTTCATTTTGAGTTTGGTAGCCTCATGGAATATGATTGATTAGTGTGTTATGATTGAATTAAGACTTGATGTATATGTATACCTATATCCTGGATTGATTGGATGTTAAGTGTCGTGCATAGTTGGTTATTTGATATAACTATGGCATGGATGCCTTGGATGATATCTTATTGTGATATTGAATTGTTGATATATATCTATATATATATTTATATCCTAGATGAGCATAGGACTGGCTATGTCTCGATAATTGTTAAAAGACTCGGAATCGAAAACAAAGTTTTGAAAAACGCGTTTTGAAATTAAAAAGTGATTTTTGGAAAACGTGTTGCTTTTCAAGAAAAGTTAAGTTCCCTTTTGAAAAGTAGGTTCTTTTGAAAAGTATGTTCTTTTAAAAAAAAAGTGGTTTTGTGAAAAGTCGTGCAAAATGTGTTTATTCTGTAAAGTGTTTAAAAAAGGCGTGAACCCTTAGAAAACGGTTTTGTTTTCAAGAAAGGTGTTTTTCTTGGAAAATGTTTCGTTTGATAAAGAAAAGTTTTGTTCCAAGAAAACCAAGGTGTGTTTTGTTTTCCAAAGTTGTTTGAGAAAATAAAACCCAAATGAAAAATGATGAACCTTTGAGATGAACCCAACCCTAGTGGTCGAGACGCCGGGGCTAGTGTTTTGTGGATTGAGCACTCGGATTTCGTGTCCTGTGTTTTTGATTTGAGTGGGCTTAATGCCTTTTTGAAACGAGTCGTGGACTTTATGTCTTGATATTTGAAAGAATGAATGCAAAGAAAACAGAAAACTTTCTGTGTACATGCATGAACCGGCAGACGTGCCATTTGAAACCGAGCTGCAACTCTAGTAGTTGAGAATTTAATCAGTCAAGACCACTAGGTCTATAGGGGCATTCTGTTTTCGAGATCCCACAAGTGGCCGGTGGCGTAGCAACCCCGTGTCGTGGTAAATCGGCTGCCAAACACGAATGAACTCGATCTGAGACTGGCATATTCAGGATATGGTTATGACATGGTACCCTGGAACAATTGGAGTTCGGACCTAAATACAGGGGCCGACTCATGAGAACAATTGTGTTACGGGTGTTACTACGGCCTATCGCTGAATGTTGGGAAGTTAGAATCTCCAGAGTACATGAATTAGAAAGATGATATTGAAGTCTCATGCATTATTATAACTCATGATTGTGTTTGAGATATTATATTGTGTTGTATAGATAACTGTTCATATAACTGTATTTATGCTGTTTGTCGCCTGTGTGGCTATCGTGATAAACTTATTATATGAGTATCTCACCTTTGCCTGTACATGTTAGACACCCTGTTGTGTTTTTGGAACACATGTACAGATGTTGTTCATAGGTCCCCACGGAGATGTGAGGACTCCAGTGACGGAGTGTTCTGATGAAGTTGAAGTTGGGTTGCATCCCAATGACTACTTTTAGTCGACCAGCTTAGGAGCCTTTTATTTTGAGCAGTCTTATATTATATTACTGCACACTTTTGAACTTATGTTTTCGAGTTTGTAATATGTTATATATTAGACCAGGATTTATATTATGATTATGTTTTATGAACAGTGAACACTGATGTGCTGTAAGGAGTTTATTTCTTCACCTTGAGTTTGTATTGCCTATGCAGGCAGAAAATTTTTAAAACCGCGTTTTCAAACGTAGCTACTTAATTAAAGTATTTTTCCGAAAGCAACCAGCGTTTTATTTTCTTGATTTATTTCCGCATTAGAGTCCGAGTATGTAGCACCCGCGAGGGGGGTGTTACACGTCCTGACGTCCAAAAATAAAAATAATATATTATATTCGGCCATAGAATCGAACCGGGAGACGTTTGGAGCCGTAAAGGGACTCAACAAGATCCGCCAATCGATAATCTTGATATCACATCATGTTATATCACTTGGGGGAACATGCCAGAGTCGTCATGACGTTCGGAACTATCTGGACGCGAAATGACCAAAATACCCCTAACCTTTTCTTTAATGACATTTTGGTCCTTGAAGGAACAGACCAAAATGCCCTTAAGTGACTTATTTTAAGGGCTGGTCAGCCCCATTAAACCACACAAGACAGCCCTAAGGAGAGCTCAAGAGCTTCATCTTCCTCCTTGAACAAAAAGCCACTATTTTCATGAAAGGAAAGCTTGAATCCATGGAAGAAAACTTGATTCCTTGATCAATCTTCAACATTCTTTAGGTAAGATCACTTCTATGATCTCTTAGCTTCTTGAATCTCCTTCTATTTCAAGCTTGAAATCTTGTTTTCATGAAAATCAAGTTTATGATCCAAAACATCAAAAATTCATAGGAAATTGTAGAAAAATCCTTTTAATGGGAAACCAATTTCTTTGAACTCACTTCATCATCCTCTACCTAAACCCAAGAGCATATGATCCAACTCTCATCCTATCCTATTCTCATAAAAGTGGCTGACCCTTAGGAAGAAGTTGAATAGTGTTTTTGTTCAATTTTTGATTTCTAACTCTTGATTCCATCCTTAACTCTCCTATTGTCTTTGAATCCAAGTGATGGAAAACCAAATCAATTCCTAGCCTAATTTTCCCCTTCATGGACGAAATTTTCATGTGAGACCCATGATTCATGTTTCATATTTTTGAGTTTTAAGACTTACACTAGTGTTCATCAAGCTTAAGAACCAACCTTCCAAAAGATGCAAACCAAATGTGATCCCTAGCCTTTTTATCTTTTTTGGACAAACCTTAGATCATATTTTGGGGAAAGAGAAACCATGTTTTGATGTTGTTAATTTGTGTGTTAATTATTGATGATTGGATTGGTTTTGTGGTTGTAGTTGTAATCGGATACTCGAACGGGGAATCGGAAGAATTCGCGGACCGATCGGGCGACATACCTTCGGAGGATGACTCCTAAATGGTAAGGGGAAATTAACTCCACTAAGTTTGATAGCCTCATAAGTTATTGTTGAATGATTGTAAGCATGATGTGAAGTTGATGATTTTCCTAGTTGATGCATTATGTGAATGCTTGATTAGTGATGGAAGATATCTTGTACATTGTACATGTACTTTGTTTATTTTTATGAAGTGCATGCTTGGATATGTGAATGTGAATTGTGGCATGGGTGCCTTGTATTGAGATTTGATGTGTGTGTGTGTGTGTGTGTGTGTATATATATATATATATATATCCTGGACTGGTTAAGAGCATAGCATTGGCTATTGCTTGATTTTGAGGAATGAAAAGCTTCTAAGCTAAACGTTATAATTGTCGATTTTACTAAAAAGTATTTAGTCTCTCAAGGAAATACCTTCTAAAAGTACTTGATGTTCCGACAACGAAAATGTCCTTTCATAAATGTTAACATAGCTTTTAATGAGATTATATTTCTTTTACACTAAGTTAGTAAGGAAAAATCTTTCTAAGGTACTTTACCTTAACCATGTAACAAAGTTCTTTAAAATTAATGTGCTTTCTATTAAGAAGGGTTTTAGTTTACAAAAAGAGTTTTAACTCAGATCGTAAAGTTTTACGCGTGAAAGCCTAAGTTAAAGTAATTAACTTAGAGTTTAAGACAAGAGCTAATTAAGTATGGTATGTGGTGGAACAAGACCATGTACTATACCATTGATGACTTAGTTCATCAATGACTTCATAAGACTTAAGTGAATCAACACTTATTTCATTATTTGAAAATCAAGAAGTTAATACCTTAGAAAGGATCAACAACTTATCTAAGAGGATTCTCAATCCTTCTTCATAACATTTAGGACTTTAGATGTGATTCATAAGACATAAACACAAACATGGAACGTTTCGAGTTCTGAAACAGTAGTTCGATAATGGACCGGTGGTTCGGATCCAAGAAAAGTAGTTCATTTGTGTCAGTCTTGTGATGATCGGAACGAGAGAGATCCTGAGACTGTGCAGGTATGAGAGTGTACAGTGGAAGGAATCCTAAGGCTATGCAAGTATGGGACTGTATAGATGAGGGAAGGCTTATAAGAATTGATTGGTACTACCTATACCGACAAGATTCGTCTTCTTTTCGGGAGCATCGAACATAAGAACTCCATAGTTAAGCGTGCTTGACTTGGAGTAATTGTGGGATGGGTGACCTTCGGGGAAGTTTCCTAGAAAGCGTGTGAGTGAGGACAAAACACGCTGAAAAGACTCGTGTTGGTTTGTAGGGACAGTCGGTAATTCTAAAAGCAACCCGGATCATTCCAAAGGAATCACGTGATGTTTATCCGGTGGATAAATACTTTATAATAAAAAGACGCGTATAGTTCCTAAGGAAGAGAGCCTTAGTGAACCTTGAAATTTATCCGGTGGATAGACATTGATTTATCGCATCCGCTTTGTGTAAGCATTGCATTTCATTGCATGAGTTTGTAAGGTCTTGAGCCTAGGAGTTGAGCTTATACCTGGATGCTGGTGCGAATCTTAAGCTGACAACTTGAATAGTCTTGAAGGTATCAGGGTTGGAAGGGCTGACATGAGACCAGTTGATATTCTTCTGTGTCGTGGCGAATCCGTGCAATACATTGATATCCTCGACTAGATGTCGTACTTTTCATGTTTGGTCAAGAATGTTTCTGTAAAGCCAGATACGTGCACGTTACGAATGTTGTAGCATCTTTCTCATGGCTGGCAGTACACGGAACATGTCCTCTCATTCACTCTCTCCAACGATTTGTAGCTCCATGGAGTAGGGTCAGAGTTTTACCCTTGTGGCATATGGCATTGAGTCATGTACATCGTATTGCATTGCATGGTTGTTGATGATTACATTTACTTATTGTACATCATTATTCTGCTTTCAAAGATGTCTCATGCTGCTAATTGATTAATATGATATATTACAACTTATGGTATACTTGTGAACATGATGTTACCTGGTGCGTTATCCTATGTTACTACTGTTATTGTAACTGTGTTGATGCGTTATTTATATGTTGTTTTACTTGTGTGGCTATTATGATAAACCTGTGAAAGAGTATCTCATCCTTGCCTGTACATGTTGGACACCCTGTTGTGTTTTTTGAACACATGTACAAATATTTTCCAGCGGTCCTCTGGGTCACTGCAGGACCCTGCTTTTGAGTTACTTGGTGTCGACGACGAAGACAGTTGACTGTTAATGATGAGGCCCAGTATCTTTTGGGCGATGCATGCTAGGTAGTATGCTTTATTGTTCTTGGAGTTTTGTTAGACCAGCTCTTAGGATTTTGATATTTAAAGTCAGGTCCATTGACTGTGACTTAGTATGATGTGTATTAAGAAAGTGACTTGACGTATGCCTTAAGGCGAAATAAATGAGTTTCATAAATGATGAGTTGGAATTTATTCCTTTGTTATTGTTAAACTATTGGATTGGTATCAGAATTTCCTCAATAAATCTAATAAGAAATTTCGAAAAGGTTTTAATTAACCGAATCACAAGAATTTTGAGTTACGATTTGTGACACCTCGAGGGGGTGTTACACAAATTTTGTCATGCGTCGAGGTTGTGAACCATATTGCCATATAGGTTTTGATCTTGACAAATAGAGTATTAATGAGAGAATACATTTTGATGTTGACAAATAGTATATAAAGGGGAGAAGACATTTTATGTTGTCAAATGATATATCATTGTACTAACCTTGAATGGATTATCTACAAGTGTTACATGATTAAAATGATTTATTAGTATATACACATGTGACAAATACTTGTTATACTTCATATATGTATTTGATTAAAAGGCATAGAAATTAAATTTGATATTATCATATATGCCTATGGAAATTTAATTATGAAGTAATGTGATTATCAATTTAACATAAATGAGAAATACATTATTGATATTATTTGATCACATTTAAATAAAGACATAAGAATAATTAATTGGAATATTATTTTACAATACGTCTTTATATAATATATGGCTTTCGGCATAGAATTAATATATCTTGAACTAATATATTCCATGAGAAATACTTTTAGAAAAGTTCAGGTGAATGTTATAAAGTCAAATGAAGCAAAAAGCCAAGATTCAAGATCAATCAGGATCACAAAGATTGAGAGAAGAAATGTCAAAGAGCTTGAAGAGCAAAATTTATTAAAGACATTTTCTGAAAGAATCTCAAGGAAGATCAAGAATTCAAGACCAAGAAATATGAGCTTCAAAGATAGTTATATAGAAAGGTCTTAGAATTAATGTAAGGTATGAGAAGGTGATATTGGCCAAAGTTTTCTAAAATATATTTCTCAAAATTGTTTTAAAATTGTTTTGTAAAAAATGTTTTTGGCTGACAGCAAAGGTATAATCAATTAGGATAATCGATTATGACCATTTACGAAACTGGGTGGTTTTTACAGAGAAGCCTTAATCGATTAGGATAATCGATGATGCGTGTTTTATTGAAAATCCCAGTAATGGCAGAAAAGCCATAATCGATTATGGATATATGATAATCGATTATGATGCGCTTAAATGAAAATATTCTATTTCTTTATCTACTACATTTATAGCTCCAACGGGTAGTTTTTCAAATTGTTTTCTAGAAAAGGAATTTGTTTTTAATTAATAAAATATCTTTTATAATTCCTAACGGCCATATTTCAAAATACATTTTGAGGGCCTGTGAAAGAGAAGAGAGGTTCAGAGAGAATGCGCTATTATTTTGATTAAATCATTTTCTACTCTTTTCTCTTCATTTTGAAAATTACTTGAGCCATTGTTTTACTTTGATTATCATAAGTTCTTGAGTGTATTTTGTTGTTCTTCAAGTTGTTTATCTGCACTATTGTGAGTGCATGATATTGGTAGAGTCAAACGACTCAATCCATTTCTTTGAGTACCAACGTGCTCTGAAGGTTGCCAACACCTGTTAAGCTTGGTTGAGACTATATCACTGAGGGAGGTTACATCACTGGTCTGTGAGGAGTGCTCGGAAGGTTGCCAGTACCTGTTAAGCTTGGTTGAGACTCTATCACCGGGGGAGGTTACATCCCTGGTTTCTGAGGAGTGCTTGGAAGGTTGCCAGCACCTGTTAAGCTTGGTTGAGGCTCTGTCACTGGGGGAGGTTATATCCCTGGTCTGTGAGGAGTGCTCGGAAGGTTACAAGTACCTGTTAAGTTTGGGGTTATTAGAGGCTTTTTCACTGGGGGAGGTGATATCCCTGGTCTGTGAGAAGTGCTTTGTTATTGTGAAGGTTACAGGCACCTGTTAAGCTTGGTTTTATAAAACGGTTGCAAGCACCAGTTAAGCTTGTTTTTATAGTGGAACAAAATCCTACAGGTGGAGTGGGGACTGGATTAGGCCACTGGCAGTGCGTGGCTGAACCGGGATAAAATACTTGTGTCCTGCTATTCTTACCTTGTCTCTTTATAATTGTTTATCAAACTATTTTCCGCTGCAAATTCTGTTGAAATTTATAAAAGGGTTTTTGATTGTGCAAAAAGTTTTCATTTTTATTTCATAACCCAATTCCCCCCTCTTGGGTATTGGTTGCCACGGCCAACAGAGGTATCGTGAGTGCAACAATCAGACTCGTAACCACAAACCAGTTCCAATGAAGGCGATGTTCTATTTGCCAATAATTCCAAGATTACAGAGAATGTTTGTATCAATTCAAACTACAGGTGAAATGACATTGCACCATGAGAATAAAAGAAGTTCGGGCGTGTTACGTCATCCATCTAATGGCAAAGCTTGGAAGCACCATGATCGAACACATTCTGATTTTGCCGCCGATCCATGAAATGTACCACTTGGGTTATGCTCTGATGGTTTTACCTTATATATTCAAGCGTCAGCTTCGCCTTATTCCTCTTGGCCAATGATTGTTAATCTGTACAATCTTCCCCCTGAAATGTGTATGGCAAAACCCTATATGTTTTTTACTTGTATTGACGTTTATTTACAACCTTTGGTTGATGGCCTGAAGAAGTTGTGGGGTGGGGTGACTACGTACGATATTTCAAGAAAGCAAATTTTTTTGATGAGGGTAGCTTTGATGTGGATTATTAATGATTTCCCTGCTTATGGCATGTTGTCTGGTTGGGGGACTTATGGAAAATTGGCTTGTCCACATTTTATGGAGCATGGAAAGGCCTTTACCTTAAAGCATGGGGGCAAAAGTAGTTGGTTTGACTCGCACTGTAGGTTTTTACCATGCGATCATGCATTCAGAAGGAACAAGAACGCCTTCAAAAAGAATGAAGTTGAAACAGACAAGCAACCACCTAGGTTGACACCTGAACAAATTTGGCGCAGAGTAAAGGATTTATCAAAAGTCACAGAAGATGGGGTGTGTAGAATACAAGGATACGGAGATTAGCATAACTGGACCAAAAGAAGTATTTTTTGGGATCTTCCTTACTGGAAAGATAATCTGCTGAGACACAATCTAGATGTTATGCACATTGAGAAAAATTTCTTTGTTGACATATTCAACACTATCATGAATGTGAGTGGCAAAACTAAAGATAATGAGACGGCAAGGATGGATTTAGCTCTGTATTGTAAGAGAAAAGACTTGGAGCCTAAGCCGCAAGCTAATGGGAAGATGTTTAAACCAAAAGCAAATACACTTTAATTTTTGAGGAGGCAAAATCAATTTGCAAGTGGATATAAGAACTCACGATGCCCGACGGCTATTCGTCCAACTTGGCAAGATGTGCTGATGTCAACAAGGGAAGAATGAATGTGTAACACCCCGATTTTCGAGTTTTACTTTTAATCAGTATTTATGAACTTATATTGTATTCGAGGTCTTAGAAAGGGATATAAAATATTCCGATACCATAATCATGCTCCGCGATATCGTAGGAAGCTACGATTAAGTTTTGAGTCGAAAACTCAAACGGAGTCCGGTCTGCGTTTTTACACTGACAGTATGATTTTACTGCTCAGAAGATCTCAGATGGGCCTGTGAATGAGACAGTAAGTCTGAGAATTCGATTCTCTATGTTTTAGTTAAATTTCGTAAAAATTTCAAAAAAATCATTTCCTGACCTCCGTTCGAGCGAATTCTTCAATCGGGTGGAGAATGGAGCCGCGTATGGACTTACCAGGACCCGACAATGGATAATATGGATATCACATCATGTCAACTCACTTGGGAGAGCATGCCAGAGTCGTCATGACGATCGGGAATTTCGAGACGCGAATTTACCAAAATACCCCTAACTTAAGTCTTTTCACCTTTTACCATTTTACCCTTTGAACCAAATGACCTTTTTACCCTTAATGAACTCTTTAGAAGGCTGGAACAGCCCTCTCAGCCCCTCATTCCACGCAGCCCAGGCCCCCAAGAACACCAAGAACACTTCATCTTCCTTAGAGAAAAAATCTCCATCGAATCCTTGAGAAAACCTTGAAAGCTTGTTGAAATCACTTGATTTCTTGACCAATCTTCCTCCATTTTAAGGTAAGATCACTTCTATGGTCTCATATCTTCTTGAATCTCTTTCAATATCAAGATCAAACCTCCATTTTCATGAAACTCATTCTTAGATCCAAAACTTTGAAAATCCATAGGAAATTGTAGGAAATCCATTGGAGGTGAAACCAAGTTCTTTGAACTCACCTCATCACCCTCTATCTAAACCCAAGAGCTCATGATCCAAGTCTCATCCTAGCTCTAAAACCCCAAAGTGGCCGAAACCTAAGAGTGATGATGAATAGTATTTTTCATCAAATTTTTGATTTCTAACCCTTGATTCCATCCTTAGCTTTTCTAGTGTCCTTGAATCCAAGTGATGGAAAATCAAATCAATTCCTAGCCTAATTTGCCCAATATGGCCGAGAGCTTCATGGGGAAAATCCATGAGTTTTGTTTCACATTTTTGAGTCATAGGACTTGAAATAGTGTTAACTAAGTTCATGAACCAACCATCCAAAAGTTTGGAACCAAATGAGATCCCTAACCCATTTTACATTTCATAGCCGAATCCTATACCTTTTAAGGGAAGGAAAACTTGTGTTCTTATGTTATAGATTGATGTTGATTTGTCGTTTATATTGAATTATGTTTGATTATTTAGGCGACGCGAACGGAACCGGAGCCGGAGCCGAGAACCAATCGAGTTTGCATTGAACTTCCTTTGTGAGGTAAAGGGAGGTAGTCATTTAAGTTTGAGTAGCTACATAGTGCATGTTTGATATATGTGTTATGATGTCTTGATTGATGATTTAGAGATGTGTTAATGAAACATATTTGCACACTGGTTGATAATTTGTGGCATGGATGCCTTAGTTGATATTATGATGAAGATTATGGATTGTTGATGTCTATATATATATATATATATATTATACCCTGGATGAGCATAGGACTGGGTATGTCTCGATAATTTATTAAAAGACTCAAAATCCTAAATCTATGTTTTGAAAATCGTGTTTTTAAATCAAAAAGTGGTTTTTGGAAAACGTGTTGTTTTTCAAGAAAAGTTAAGTTCCCTTTTTGAAAAAGTTGTGTTCTTTCGAAAAGGAAAAGTGGTTTTGTGGAAAGTCGTGCGAAAAGTGTTTCGTTTCCATAAAAAGATTTTAAAAAGATGTAGAACCTTTAGAAAAATGGTTTTGTTTCCGAAAAAGTGTTTTTCCCGGAAAATGTTCCCTTGATTAAAAAGATGTTTTATTTCAAGAAAACAAAAGTGTATTTTGTTTCCCAAGGTTGTTTTGAGAAAGTTTGATCGAAAAGGAAAAATGATGAACCTTTGAGATGAACCCAAACCTAGTGGCCGAGACGTCGGGGCTAGTGTTTTGTGGATTGAGCACTCGGACTTCTTGTCCTGTGTTTTTGATTTGAGTGGGCTTAATGCCTTTTTGAAATGAGTCGTGGACTTTATGTCTCGACATTTGAAAGATTGAACGCAAAGAAAACAGAAAACCTTCTGTGAACATGCATGAACCGGCAAACGTGCCATTTGGAACCGAGCTACAACTTTCGTAGTTGATAATTCAGCCAGTTAAGACCACTAGGTCTATAGGGGCATTCTGTGTTCGAGATCCCACAAGTGGCCGGTGGCGTAGCAATTGTGTTACGGGTATTATTATGGCCTATCGCTCGATGTTGGAAAGTTAGAATCTCCGGAGTACATGAATTAGAAAGATGATATTGAAGTCTCATGCATTATTATAACTGACGATAGTGTTTGGGATGTCGTACTGTATTATATAAATAATTGTTCACATAACTGTATTTATCTGTGGATGTTTATACTGCTGTTTGTCGCTTGTGCAGCTATCGTGATAACTTTATATGAGTATCTCACCTTTGCCTGTACATGTTGGACACCTTGTTGTGTTTTTGGAACACATGTACAGATGTTGATCGTAGGTCCCCGCGGAGACGTGAGGACTTAGATGATGGAAACTTTTGAAGGAGCCGACATTGGGTTGTACCCCAATGGTTACTTTTAGCCGACTAGCTTAGGGGTCTTTTCTTTTGAGTAGTCTTATATTATATTACTACACAGACGTGGAATTATTTCTAAGTCTGTAATATGTTATACATTAGGCCAGGTTTTACGTTATGTTTATGTTTTTATGAACAGTGAATATCAAGGTGTGATATGAAATTTATTTCTTCGTCTTGAGCTGTTTGCCTATGCATGCAGAAAATTTTTAGAATCGCGTTTTCGAATGTATCCACTTAATTAAAGTATTTTCCGAAAGCAACCAGCATTTTATTTTCTTGTTTTATTCCGCATTGAGATCGATTATGTAGCACCCGCGAGGGGGGTGTTACATCAGTGGTATCAGAGCTTGGTCGAGTCTTTCGAGAATCCTTGGGAAGTGAGTCTGTTATGTTTATGTTGTGTGATCTCTGTGAACCTTGTTTGAATTGTTTCTCTGATTAAGCAATGTGCGTTGACACACTAGTTTGTATTTATGTTTCCTTATTAAGGTATGTTTGGTTTGCCTTGTAGGGAGACATTAATCTAAGAGGTGGTCGTGGTGGAGGTCGCAGCACTGCTAACAACAATGCTGATGACAACAACATGAATTGGGCTATCCAGGCCATGGCTGATATGGTGGCTGTTGTTGCTCAACAGACAGCAATGATGGCTCAGCAGAACCAACAGAATCAACAAAGAGCTGATCTTGTTGCTGGTGCTAGAGGGTTAGTCGATTTTCGGCGTCATGATCCTCCACAGTTTCATGGGGACTGTGACCTGGAAAAGGTTGACCTGTGGCTGCAAGAAATAGAGAAGATTTTTGCTGTTCTGCACTGCCCCGAGGGAGTGAAGGTAGACTATGCCACATTCCGATTCCTGGGTGACGCAGAGTATTGGTGGGGAGGAACCAGACAACTGCTGGAAGCCAACAACCAAGAGATCACTTGGGGAGTATTTCGCACCAAGTTTCTGGACAAGTACTTTCCCCAAAGTGCCATAACGGAGAAAGAGCAGGAATTTCTGAAGCTGCAGCAGAGGGATATGTCTATCGGGGAATATGTGGTGAAGTTTGAATCACTCGCCAAATATTTCCGCTTTTTCCAAGCTCAGCATGATGAGGACTGGAAATGCGAGAGGTTCAAAGGCGGTCTGCGTTTCGAGATCAAGGAGTCGGTGTTACCACTGGAGATCCGTACCTTCCAAGCTCTGGTGGAGAAGTGCAGAAAAGTGGAAAAGACGAGAAGTGGAAGGGAGAACAAGGGTACTGCAGGAGGACTGTCTAGGTCAAAGAACCTAAACCAGTACCAGCAACAGAAAGGGAAGTAGTCCCAGAAGAAGCCATATTCCCGATCTCAAGGGAATAGTCAGAAACAGAAACCTTATCATCTTGTTGCTTCTGCTTACGGTGGTGGGAGCATAAACAAACAGAGCCAAGGCCGAGCCCAGAGATGTTTCAAGTGTGGGCAACTGATAATTCTTGTTATGAAGAGTTATTTATACCTTTTTGGCTTGTGTTTTTGTGGTCTTTGAGTACTTTGGAGTTTATGTTTTTAGTATTTTAGTGTGATTTTGTGTAAAGTGTATTTTGTAAGAGTCTTTTGTGAGTTTTAATGTTTTGGTATCGTTTAGAACTGTTTTTGGGTAGTTAATTGAGAGTTTCTGTGCAGGACAGTTTTTGGAGAATCAGGTGCTGAACTGGAGACGTTGCTCTGGGATTTGCTATAGCAATTGTAGCTGAAGCTGACGGTGCACAGGGACAAAGGCTCAAAACATTCTCTTACACATTGAGTGGTCCTTAACTGATGAGGACAATGTCCTACACGTGGGGCTGGTGTTTGGTGCATTAAGGTCAGGGAACTGGGCCAAGGACACTTGTCCTAATCAGTTTATAGCCTAAAAAGGATGAGAGAGGAAAGGGCCTTGAGATAGGCTGGAAAAAGAACCCCAAAAAGGGGACAAGAGGCGAGAAAAAGGGTAGAGAAAAAATCTTCCCTACTGGATCAAGGACAGAGCTGCGCCCCTTTCTCTCTCTCTCCTCTCTTGTAATGGCTTCTTCTTCTTCCATTTCTTATTTGTCTCTTTGTTTCTGTAAGCTCAATATGAGCTAAACCTTTTGTAGCTATGGGATGTTGAACTTGTAATGGATTTCTAGTGAATGTTATGTTATGCTTTGCTATTGCATTTTCTATAAATCTGATTTGGTTGTGTTTTAATTGAGCTTGATCACCTTAGTTAAAACTTGAGCTCACGACTGCTTGGAAAAGCTAAGTGTAGCAGAACTGTTTTATAGATAAGAGTAAAATCATTAATTGGAAAATTATGATGAAGAGTGAATTAGGAATGAACATTCTAACTCTTAGGCTAGCTGGAACGAGCTTAAGTGAGGCGTGAATGTAACTAATATGGACCTAGGAATAGAAGACGTTTAGTGAAGTTCATCTCAGACTGTTGGAAAACAAACTTTCATTTCCTGGAGCCAAATTGCCGTAGCATTGCAAACGCATAACTGAACTAGACTGAAGTTGTAAGGGATACTTCCCCGTAGCTGCTTTACCCATTCTGTTATCAAATCCGTGTTTATTGCTCTAGCATTTGTTTTTACCGAAACTGTCCTGGATACACACACACAAATTATCTGTTACTCTTTGTTAATCTTGATTAATAGAACCATTAATACAAAAACTTGTACTTGAATCACTATATAATCCTTGTGGGAACGATCTCTCTTACACTTTATTACTTGTTAACGATTGTGTATACTTGCACAAGCTCATCAACCATTTTTATAGCAACAAGTTTTTGGCGCCGTTGCCGGGGATTTGTAATGGTGTTTAATTAACAAGTTTTAAATTGATAGTTCTATTAGTTGAGACTACTGATCTGTGGAGTGTTTTGCTATAGCAACAGGTACTTTACTCTGTATGCGTAGGCATAGCGCTCCCGAGTTCCAACTAGACCCAGAAATTGAAAGAACATTCAGAAGGTTGAACAGGCAGAACCAGGGCTTAGTCGAGTTGGGGCGATCGGTTCCTGATACTCCTGACTACTCCTCCGCTGCCACTAGTTCTAACAACTCTGAAATGGGTGATGAACCTAATAGCATGGCGTTAGCCAATGATAGAACCAGTTCTATCAGAGGTTATGCCCTGTTTGATCCGGCAACAATGAACACAGGCATAGTGGTGCCCAAAATAATAGTTGGGCATTTTGAGTTCAAGCCGGTTATGTTCCAGATGCTGCAAGCAATTGGGCAGTACAGTGGTGCTGCAACCGAGGACCCTCATTTGCACCTGAAGCAGTTCCTAACTGTGGCTAATAATTTCAGAAATCCAGGAGTCACTGACGATTCCTTCAGATTAAGACTGTTCCCATTTTCTTTGGCTGGCAAGGCTAAGAATTGGCTAAATTCTATAGAACCCAATTCTGTTAATACATGGAATAGGATGGCTGAGAACTTTTTGACCAAATTCTTTCCTCCCATGAAGAATGCGAAGCTGAGAAATGATATAACCTCCTTCAAGCAACTTGATGATGAACCTTTATATGAAGCATGGGAGAGATTTAAGGAGCTTTTAAAGGGATGCCCCCATCACAGCATTCCAATATGCATTCAGATGGAGCACTTCTACAATGGAGTGTTGCCATCTGCAAGAATGATGCTTAATGCCTCTGCAGGAGGCACTCTTCTTAAGAAGTCCTATAATGAAGCATATGAATTGATTGAAAGTATTGCTGCTAACAGTTATCAGTGGCCAACTGCTAGGCTGACCTCTGGAAGAGGCACAACTGCTGCAGGAATGCATGAAGTGAGTGGCGTTACAGCACTTACTGCTCAGTTGGCTTCCTTAACTAACATGGTGAAAGACCTAGCGATTACAAACAAGAATAACCAGACATCTCAAGCAGCTGTAACTGAAGCAGTGGTAAATGAACAACAGGTGCACCAAGCTGAAACTGTTTCTCGTGTGTATTATGGAGGAGAACATTTGTTTGAAGACTGTTTCAGCAATCCAGCATCTGCTAATTATGTTAGCTACAGGGACAGCAAGGGAGATAAACCCTATTTCAATACCTACAATCCAGGGAACCGGCAACCTCAAAGTTTTTCGTGGAATAACAATGCTAACGCTCCGCCATGGAACTCAAACTTTCCTGCCCGGTCCACAACTGCTCCCTTTGGATTCACAAGTCAGCAACCAAGGCCACAACAGCAAGCACAACCGGCAGCTCAAGAAATGTCCCTGGAAGCTGTCTTAAAAGCATGCATATCAGAAACTAAGGCACAGTTCCAGAATCAAGGAGTATCCATGAGGAACCTTGAGAATCAAGTAGGCCAGCTGGCCAATGCACTGAACAGCAGACCCAGTGGATCTCTGCCATCTTCTACTGAAACTCCTTCATCCTCAAGCCCTCTTGGTAAGGAGCACTACAAGGCAATACAATTGAGAAGTGGAACTGAATTACCAGCCATGGTAGAGAAAAAGAGCAAGGTGCAAATTGGAGACACTGAGACTATTCCAACAACAGGTGAAATTGTTGAGATAACAACTGAGAGAACTGCTAGGAAGCCTGAGGATGTTCCAGAAGCTGAACCCTTGCCTAAATTTAGTCCAGAAAGACCACCCCCCTTTTCCTCAAAGGTTGAGGAAAGTACAGCAAGACAAGCAGTTTAGCAAGTTCATGGAGATTCTAAAGCAGTTGCACATCAATATACCTTTGGTTGAAGCTTTGCAGCAGATGCCTAACTATACCAAGTTCATGAAAGATGTGTTAACAAAGAGGAGAAGGCTGGGGGAGTTTGAAACAGTTGCCATGACAAAGGAATGCAGCCTGATGCTCCAAGCCAAAGTACCTCCCAAGTTGAAAGACCCGGGAAGTTTCACCATTCCCTGTTCTATTGGAGATACCTACTGTGGCAGAGCACTGTGTGATTTAGGTGCTAGCATCAACTTAATGCCTATGTCGATTTTTAAACGATTGGACATTGGGATGCCAGGCCAACCACTGTGACACTTCAACTAGCAGACAGATCTATTGCATATCCAGAAGGAAAGATCGATGATGTACTGATAAAAGTAGATAAGTTTGTGTTCCCGGTGGACTTTATTATTTTAGACTATGAAGCAGATAGGGAAGTTCCTATTATTCTGGGTAGGCCCTTCCTTGCTACAGGAAGAACTCTCATTGACGTACAAAAGGGAGAGTTGACCATGAGGGTTAATGATCAACATGTGACTTTCAATGTGTTCAATGCCTTAAGGTATCCTGAAGAAGGAGTAGAAGAATGTTCGTTTGTGCAGTCATTCGATGATTTGTTGCAACGACAGTTCCTGATAGGAAGAACAGAATTGAGTGATAATGAGTATGAATCAGGTACTGATGATCCCTTGTTGGAAGAACTTTCTGAAATAAAGGATTGCACTGCAAGGCAACCTATGTGGGCTAGAAAATTTGAATCATTGGAAGTCACTGATGAGACTTTCAAGGACAACATACCTTCAGTTGTAAAGCCACTTGTTTTGGAGCTGAAACAGCTCCCAGCTCATTTGAAATATGTTTATTTGGGAGCTATGGAAACCTTGCCTGTGATTATTTCCTCATTCCTAACTACTAATCAAGAGAACAGTTTGATAGAAACCTTGAGATGACACAAGAAAGCAATCGGTTGGCAAATGGCAGATATCAAAGGCATTAGTCCTACTGTGTGTATGCATCGAATATTGCTAGAGTCTGAAGCCAAGAATAGTATAGAAAGCCAGAGGAGTCTGAATCCTATAATGAAGGAGGTGGTAAAGAAGGAGATCATCAAATGGCTGGATGCTGGGATTATATATCCCATCTCTGACAGTGTGTGGGTAAGTCCAATCCAGTGTGTACCAAAGAAAGGGGGAATAACAGTTATGGCTAACAAGAAAAATGAACTAATCCCCACCAGAACAGTCACGGGATGGAGGATTTGCATGGATTATAGAAAATTGAATAAATCCACCAGAAAAGATCACTTCCCCTTGCCCTTTATTGATCAAATGTTGGATACACTTTCTGGGAAAGAGTTCTACTGTTTTTTGGACGGATACTCGGGTTACAATCAAATTGCTGTAGCACCCGAAGATCAAGAAAAAACTACCTTTACTTGTCCCTATGGCACTTTTGCCTTTCGAAGAATGCCTTTTGGCCTCTGTAATGCCCCAGCAACGTTCCAACGATGCATGATGGCCATTTTCTCGGATGTTATTGAAAAATCTATGGAAATTTTTATGGATGACTTTTCAGTGTTTGGAGAGTCATTCCAGGAATGCCTTGAAAATTTGGAACAGGTCTTGGCTCGTTGTGAGGAAACTAATTTGGTGCTAAGCTGGGAAAAATGTCACTTTATGGTTCAGGAAGGAATTGTGTTGGGTCACAAGGTGTCTAAGAAGGGTATGGAGGTAGACAAAGCCAAGATAGAGGTCATTGAAAAGCTGCCACCACCTACCTCAGTTAAAGGAGTGAGAAGTTTCTTAGGACATGCTGGGTTCTATAGAAGATTCATTAAGGATTTCTCCAAAATCTCCAAGCCTCTATGCCAGTTGCTAGAGCATGATAGAATCTTTGATTTTGCTCTAATCTGTTTGGAAGCATTTGAAATCCTGAAGAAGGCCCTCATTACTGCACCGGTCATAACTGCTCCTGATTGGTCTATGCCATTTGAGTTGATGTGTGATGCTAGTGATTTCGCAGTGGGAGCAGTTCTGGGCCAAAGAAAGGATAAGGTGTTTCACTCTATATATTATGCCAGCAAAACATTGGTTGAAGCTCAATTGAACTATACCACTACAGAGAAAGAGTTGTTGGCTGTTGTGTTTGCCTTTGACAAGTTCAGACCCTACCTTGTTGGAACAAAGGTGATTGTCTATATTGATCATGCTGCCATCAAATACTTGATTGCCAAGAAAGATGCAAAGCCAAGACTGATTAGGTGGGTGCTCTTGCTGCAAGAGTTTGACTTGGAAATTAGAGATAAGAAGGGAGTTGAGAATCAGGTGGCCAACCATTCGTCAAGACTGTCTGAGGGGAATGAAGCCACAAAGAATTCTGAGATCAATGAACTGTTCCCTGATGAGCAGTTACTGTCCATGGAAGATGCTGAAACACCATGGTATACTGACCTGGTGAACTACCTGGCCAGTGGAATTGTCCCTACAGATTTCAGTCCACAACAAAGAAAACGGTTCTTCCATCAGGCAAAGCAGTTCTGCTGGGACGAGCCATACTTGTATAAGCACTGTGCTGACAATTTGCTCAGAAGGTGTGTAGCAGAGACAGAAGTCCCGACTATTCTCTTACATTGTCATTCATCCCCATGTGGGGGACATTTTGGAGGAATGAGGACGGCTGCCAAAGTCCTCAGGCCGGATACTTTTGGCCTACATTATTTAAAGATGCCTACTGCTTTGCCAAGGGCTGCGACAAATGCCAAAGGGTGGGAAATATTTCAGATAGACATGAGATGCCCCTCAATTCCATCTTGGAAGTAGAGTTGTTTGATGTGTGGGGCATAGACTTCATGGGTCCCTTTCCCCCTTCCTTTGAAAATTTATATATTCTGGTAGCTGTAGACTACGTGCCAAAATGGGTGGAAGCTGTAGCTCTCCCTACAAATGATGCTAGATCTGTTGTGAAGTTTGTTCAAAAGCATATTTTTACAAGATTTGGCACACCAAGGGCATTTATCAGTGATGAAGGTACACACTTCTGCAACAAGCTCTTTAATGGAGTCCTCACAAAATATGGGGTGAGACATAAAGTGGCTACAGCATACCATCCGCAGACAAATGGGCAGGCAGAGCTGTCCAATAGGGAAATAAAAAGAATTTTGGAAAAAGTGGTGAATCCAACTAGAAAAGATTGGTCCCTGCACTTGGAAGATGCTCTTTGGGCATATAGGACTGCCTACAAAACCCCCTTAGGAATGTCACCCTATAGGTTGGTCTATGGAAAGGCATGCCATTTGCCCATTGAGCTGCAGCATAAAGCCTTCTGGGCAGTAAAAAAACTAAATCTGGAGCTAGCCCAGGCTGGGGCAGCTCGAATGCTGCAGCTCAATGAGCTTGAAGAACATAGGATGTTTTCGTATGAGGGGGCAGAACTCTACAAGGCTAGGACAAAAGCTTGGCATGATCGAAAGATCCAGAAGAGAGACTTTGCACCAGGAGAGCAAGTATTGCTCTTTAATTCCAGACTGAAGCTGTTTCCAGGAAAACTCAAATCTAGATGGTCTGGACCCTTCACAATAGTTCATGCCCACTCTCATGGGGCTATGGAACTGCTTGACGCAGCCTCTGGTAGGACCTTCAAGGTAAATGGGCAAAGGGTCAAACATTACTGGGGTGAGCCATTTGCTAAGGTACTGGCCACCACAGTAATGGCTGATCCTTGAATGTTCAACATGCACTGAGTCAGGCTGAGGACTTATAAACCAAGCGCTACTGGGAGGTAGCCCAGCCAATTTTCATTTTCCTTAATTTTAGATGTTATTTTGTTATTGTTTTTTGTTTTCGTTTTCTTTAGCACTAACTATGTTAGCAGAACACAAAGAAATTGGAGATGTGGCTGAAGGTGGTAAAACTGTCTCGGTGGTGCCATGATTGTATATTGGGTTGAAAAAGGTTAGGGGCCCATGTAGCTGATTCGGGATTGTGTTGGGTTTTGGGGGAAGAGGTCATGTCACGCTCAAACCAGGTGCAACACATCCGAAAAAGTTAGAGGGGAACCCTCAGACCACTTATTCTCCATGGGTATTCGCGCCTCTCCCTAGCCACACACTCCCAACCACCCCCATCAATCACCACACTCTCCCGTCAAATCTTTTCATAAAGCCCCCACCTTCTCCTTCCTTCCCACACGCAACCCACTGCCTTCACCACCCGAACCCTAACGCCTTCAGTCCTCCCCCAAATCTCTTCTGTTGCCCTACCTTCCTCTCTTCCCCTCATCTTCGCCCAACCATGCCTCACATAAGGCATACCGCTGTGAAGCAGAGCAAACCCACCGTAAGTGATGAGTCTGAGGGGTATGAAGTGTTTGTTGACGCCGAAGCTGCAGCTCGGTACAGTAATGTTACTGCGCTCAGAGAACCTCATGCAGAGAAAGGTTTCGCCATCTCCTCCAAGGCTTCTTATGGCCTCCCTGCCGAAATTGCTGTAGTGATTGACCAGCACAAGTGGAAACGTTTTGCTGGCCACCCAACTGGGTTCTGCACATCTTTTGTTCGCGAGTTCTATGCGAACATTGGAGGTGCCGAACAAACCCACTCCATGGTAAGAGGGTGCAAGGTCAGTTTCTCTGCTAAGACCATCAACTTAAAGCTGAACTTGACTGAAGGGGACGATGAGTACCAACCTTTACTGACAAAGGCCACTATAGAGCAACTAACAGATATGAAGGATGCTGTGACGGTCTCAGGGACGCAATGGCTCCCAACTTCCGGAAACCAGATGAAAGTAGCAAGGTCTGCGTTACAGCCCTTTGCCAAGGTTTGGTATCACTTCCTTCGGCATAAGCTCTCGCCCACTGCGCACACGGAAACTGTTAAGAAGGAACGTTTGGTGCTCCTCTACTGCATAATGGAGGGAAAGAAAATAAATGTGGGGAGGTTGATTCAGCAGGAGATCTCCACTTGTGCCACGAGCACGAAGGGCCAATTGGTTTTCCCCTACTTTATCACTGACCTATGCAAGCGATGTGGCGTCGAGCTTCGAAAAGGGGAAGTGGAGGAGAGAAACGCAGGAAGCATTGACATTGCCTTAATCAATCGATTCATCTCCAACTCAGCTAAAGCAAGCCAGGCCAAAGACAAAGAGCGGATTATGGAACCAGGGGAGCCCTCAAAGCAGCAGGACCGCTCTGCAGGGCTAGAACAAAAGGTGGAATCACTGACTCAACTGCTGCAGCAACAAATGCTACAGCAGCAGTTATATTGGCAATTTGCTCTGGACCAGTTTAAATGGCAGCAACGGGTGCTGGAGCTTAACCAATGGAAGAAGGTGCACCCCATTCCACAATTTCCACTAAATATTCTACCTGATCTGCATCACACCTTTGGGCAGCATAATAGTCCCAGTGCCACAGCAGTCCCGGATGACTCAGACTCTTCTGACTGGATGCCACCAGCTCCTTCACAACAGCACAAACCCACCACCACCACTGAAGCAATCAGCCGTAACAAGAGAAAGCGAAGTGCCAGCCCCTTGCCGGACTTGGGGGCTGCGACTGCAGCAGAGCCTGAAGAAACTGAGCCCGACGCAACAACAACAACCCTTACCCCCTCTCGCACTCCTAAGAAGAAAATTCCAGCCACCCTTCTTCGAGATTTGATCACCAAAGTAGCCGCTGATTACCCTGCCTCTGATGAGGATGAGGAGGACAATGTCCCTCTGGCCACAAGACAGCGTAGGCTGCCTGAACAAGGTGCTATCAAGGGCAAGGGTCACCAGCCGTCTACGGCAGAGAGTGAGGGGGCAGGGGGAAGTGCAGAGGATACAGTAGCCTCAGCTGCTGATGAAGAGAACCAAGAAGACTTGGTTTTTGTGAAAGAAGTAGGGACTTCAACCCCCGCAAGCAAGAAAACGACAACTGCAATAGGGAGCAGGAAGAGCTCCCGCATCAGGAAGTTGAGCACTTGAGCACATCACAGCCTGTTGCTGCAACTTGTTGCAGCAACCCTATCAGGAGTTTCCTTGTTTCCCTTTTTGGTTATTTTTTTTCTGGTTTGTGGTTTATGTTGTTGTTGCTGTTTTATTTTGTTCCCCTTATAGCATGCAGTTACCATTTTTGTCAGCTTAACATCCTGTCTGTTTTCCTCCACCATGTGCTCCACCATCCCCATCCTGGGGTTTTGCTTAATGCAGCTTTTCTGTTTTAATATTTCACTAGTGCATCTCTATGGCAATTTTGGCTTCATTGTTATCTTTCTAGCCTGTATGCTTGGATGTAATTGTTTGACACTCGCGGCACATGCTTTAGAATTTCTGATCTACCTTGTGAGCTTTTGGGCCAGATCATCCTTATCCTTCTTTCTCTGTGAATACCATTCTTATGCATCATTCTTTGATTTTGCCTTGCTGCTTTCATACGTGTACACATCTCTGCTGCACACACTTTTGCTAGAGTTTGTTTTCTTGAGCCTAGTATTGCCTCAATAGCCTACCCTTGGATACTACCTTTGTGTGAACCCCTTTGAGCCTACAAGCCCTTTGTTTCTACTGAACCCACATTACAAGCCATATCATGAAAAACCATTGTCCTCACTAGTTGGAGTGGCTGGTGTGCTTCCTGAGTTTCCATGCTGTACCATAAGTTTGGGGGTGCTCGCGGGCTAGCACAGTTTTAAGTTTGGGGGTGCCATGCAGTTGTTATGTGCCAGAATATCAGAAATTGAACTGTTGCTGGTAAAAAGCAATGGTTTGTTATAAAAAAAAAAAAAACAAAGCAGAGCAGTTGCAAGAAAAAAATGCTAAAATGTTGCAACAACTGCTCTGAGGGTACAAAGGAGGAAACCGAATTCAAAGAGGTAAACAAAATGAAAAAAAAGATCAAAAAGTCCTCCCTGACTTGTGTGAGCTGGGCCATGAAAGAAATAGTTGAAAAGCAACAAGAGGAAGCATACCTAAGCTCCATCTAGTGTAGCCACCTTCCCAGAACTGTTCCTACCTGAACCCAAGCCCCATTGCAACCAAATAAAGTCCTCTAGCAGTGTGCAACTTTGATTGTGAGTGGTGTGTTTAGAAGCTTGTCAAGGTCGTGTTTGAGTATGCATTTGAATGATGATTGAGAGCACCTATCTTAGCTTGAGAAGAGAGGAAGAATACACTGTTATGAGAGTTTAGTGCTGTAGCATGTTGCTGAGAGTGAAAACGAGAACAGCCATGAATGCTTGCTTGATTGAACTTCATGAATGTCGATGCATTGTCATGTATGCCTTATGAAGAAATTGGTTTTCAAAGAAGAAAGTTTTGTGTTTGAGCTAATTTGAGCACATGTGTCGAGGTTTAAAAAATAAAAAAAAATAAATAAAAAAAAAAAAATATTTTGTGTCTTTTCTTTTTAGTTTCTTTTGTTTCCATTACTTGAGGGCAAGCAATGATTCAAGTTTTGGGGTGTGATAACTCTTGTTATGAAGAGTTATTTATACCTTTTTGGCTTGTGTTTTTGTGGTCTTTGAGTACTTTGGAGTTTATGTTTTTAGTATTTTAGTGTGATTTTGTGTAAAGTGTGTTTTGTAAGAGTCTTTTGTGAGTTTTAATGTTTTGGTGTCGTTTAGAACTGTTTTTGGGTAGTTAATTGAGAGTTTCTGTGCAGGGCAGTTTTTGGAGAATCAGGTGCTGAACTGGAGATGTTGCTTTGGGATTTGCTATAGCAATTGTAGCTGAAGCTGACGGTGCACAGGGACAAAGGCCCAAAACATTCTCTTACACATTGAGTGGTCCTTAACTGATGAGGATAATGTCGTACACGTGGGGCTGGTGTTTGGTGCATTAAAGTCAGGGAACTGGGCCAAGGACACTTGTCCTAATCAGTTTATAGCCCAAAAAGGATGAGAGAGGAAAGGGCCTTGAGACAGGCTTGGAAAAGAACCCTAAAAAGGGGACAAGAGGCGAGAAAAAGGGTAGAGAAAAAATCTTCCCTACTGGAGCAAGGACAGAGCTGCGCCCCTTTCTCTCTCTCTCCTCTCTTGTAATGGCTTCTTCTTCTTCCATTTCTTATTTGTCTCTTTTTTTCTGTAAGCTCAATATGAGCTAAACCTTTTGTAGCTATGGGATGTTGAACTTGTAATGGATTTCTAGTGAATGTTATGTTATGCTTTGCTATTGCATTTTCTATAAATCTGATTTGGTTGTGTTTTAATTGAGCTTGATCAGCTTAGTTAAAACTTGAGCTCACGGCTGCTTGGAAAAGCTAAGTGTAGCAGAACTATTTTATAGATAAGAGTAAAATCATTAATTGAAAAATTATGATGAAGAATGAATTAGGAATGAACATTCTAACTCTTAGGCTAGCTGGAACGAGCTTAAGTGAGGCGTGAATGTAACTAATATGGACCTAGGAATAGAAGACGTTTAGTGAAGTTCATCTCAGACTGTTGGAAAACAAACTTTCATTTCCTGGAGCCAAATTGCCGTAGCATTGCAAACGCATAACTGAACTAGACTGAAGTTGTACGGGATACTTCCCCGTAGCTGTTTTACCCATTCTGTTATCAAATCCGTTTTTATTGCTCTAGCATTTGTTTTTACCGAAACTGTCCTGGATACACACACACAAATTATCTGTTACTCTTTGTTAATCTTGATTAATAGAACCATTAATACAAAAACTTGTACTTGAATCACCATATAATCCTCGTGGGAACGATCTCTCTTACACTTTATTACTTGTTAACGATTGTGTATACTTGCGCAAGCTCATCAACCATTTTTATAGCAACAGCAACCCAAACACCCAGCTGATAGCTTCAAACTGAAAGGAGTTCTATGTTTCCAATGCGGAGAGATAGGACATTTCGCGAGGGAATGCCCTACACCAAAGCCCGAACCGACTGTCAACAACATGCGGACTGCTAGACCCACAGCGAGGGGAAGGGTTTATACCATGAGTGACGCTGATGTCTCCAAATCTGAGGATCTCATACAAGGTAGTTGCACCATAGCTGGTAATCTCCTAACTGTACTATTTGATTCGGGTGCGACACATTCGTTTATCTCTTTGAATTGTGTGAGACAATTAGAGTTGCCTGTTTCTTCGCTGTCTTTTGACTTGATTGTCACAACTCCGACTGCTGAACCTGTTATTGTTAATACAGTATGTTTGAATTGTCCTATTACTGTTCATGATAGGAACTTTCTTGTTGACTTAATATGTTTGCCTTTGACTCAATTGGATGTGATCCTAGGCATGGATTGGTTATCTTCCAACCATATCCTTTTAGACTGTGCACACAGAACCTTAGTTTTTCCTGACCCTGAGATTTCTGGATTTATAACTGCAAACCAAGTAAGAGCTTCTTTGAAAGAAGGAGATCAGGGATACATGCTTCTATGCTGTTTAGAAATCGAGAGGGATGTTGTCTTGAGCGATGTGCCGGTTGTGAAAGATCTTCCGGAAGTTTTTCCAGAGGACGTACCAGGTTTGCCACCTGTGAGGGACATCGAGTTTGCGATCGACTTAGTTCCAGGATCCGCTCCGATCTCTATAGCTCCTTATAGGATGTCACCTACGGAGTTAGCCAAGCTGAAGACTCAACTAGAGGATTTGATGTCCAAGCGGTTTGTGAGGCCAAGTGTATCCCCATGGGGAGCACCCGTGTTGTTGGTGAAGAAGAAGGACGGGAGTTCAAGGCTCTGTGTGGATTATCGTCAACTCAACAAGATAACGATCAAGAACAAGTACCCTCTACCCCGCATAGATGACTTGATGGAATAACTTCAAGGAGTCGCTGTCTTTTCAAAGATTGATCTGAGATCCGGTTATCACCAGATCAGAGTAAAGAATGAGGACGTACCCAAGACTGCTTTCAGGACGCGTTATGGTCACTATGAGTACCTCGTGATGCCTTTCGGAGTGATGAATGCGCCTGCTATCTTCATGGACTATATGACTAGGATTTTCCATCCGTTTTTGGATCAGTTCGTTGTCGTGTTTATCGATGATATTCTCATCTACTCGAAAAGTCCCGAGGAGCATAAGGAACATCTATGACAAGTTTTACAAATCCTTCACAAGGAGAAGTTGTACGCAAAGCTACCAAGTGTGAATTTTGGCTGGATGAAGTCAAATTCTTAGGACATGTGATTTCGAAGGAAGGAATTGCCGTCGATCCTACGAAAGTAGAAACAGTACTTCTGTGGGAGAGACCCAAGACTGTGACAGAAATCCGCAGTTTCGTTGGACTAGCTGGTTATTACAGAAGGTTCGTCGAAGGTTTTTCAAAGATTGTTGCGCCGTTGACTCAACTTACGAGGAAGGACTAACCGTTTATGTGGACTGACAAGTGTGAGGAAAGTTTTCTGATGATGAAGGAACGTTTGACAACCTCACCAGTGTTAGTATTACTTAAACCGGACGAACCGTACGAAGTGTACTATGATGCCTCGCATCAAGGTTTAGGATGTGTGCTTATGCAACATCGGAAGGTTGTAGCGTAAGCTTCACGCCAGTTGAAGACTCATGAGAGGAATTACCCGACGCACGACCTTGAGTTAACTGCTGTGGTTTTTGCCCTGAAGATCTGGAGACATTACTTGTATGGATCAAAGTTTGATGTCTTCAGTGGCCACAAAAGTTTGAAGTACCTGTTCGATCAGAAGGAACTTAACATGAGGCAGAGACGTTGGATGGAGTTTCTTAAAGATTATGACTTCACTTTGTTGTACCACCCGCAATGATGGTCAAAGAGCTAGAATTGATAGAACAGTTTCGTGATCTCAATCTAGCTGTGGAGACGATCCGCGAACAGCAAGCAACTGATGTATATCTCCAAGAGAAAAAGGAGTTACTTGGACAAGAAAAAGCTGCAGAGTTCAGTATGGGAACTGATGGTATCTTGAGATACAATGGACAAGTTTGTGTGCCTAGCAACCCTGAGATGAGGAAAATGATTCTAGAGGAAGGACACAAGAGCAAGCTGAGTATTCACGCTAGATCAACCAAAATGTACCAAGATCTGAAACAAAAGTTTTGGTGGCCAGGAATGAAGAAGCAAGTAGGAGAAGTTAACTGAGCTGTATATCAGAGAAGTAATCAGACTACATGGAGTGCCTTCAAGCATAGTCTCTGATAGAGACCCAAAGTTCACGTCATATTTTTGGCAAAGTCTACATCAAGCTTTAGGGACAAGGCTGAGGCTAAGTTCAGCCTATCACCCTCAGACTGATGGACAAACAGAGAGAACGATACAGTCTTTAGAAGATTTACTGAGAGCTTGTGTTCTAGACCATGTTGGAAGTTGGGATGATCTGTTGCCTCTTATAGAATTCACCTACAACAACAGCTATCATTCTAGTATAAGGATGGCAGACACCGTTGTGTTGGTACCAGGATGGAGAGAACATAATCGTAGGCCCAGAACTTGTGCAACAAACAACGGAAAAGATTAAACAGATCCGGGAAAAGATGAAAGCGGCATAGAGCAGGCAAAAGAGCTACTTAGATAAGAGAAGACGACCCCTCGATAAGGTGAACACATGTTCCTGAGAGTCACATCTACGACTGGAGTAGGTAGAGAGATTAAGTCCAGAAAACTCACATCCAAAGTCATTGGACCTTACCAGATTCTTCGGTGTATTGGTCTAGTAGCTTACCAGATTGCTTTACCACCTTTTCTGTCCAACATTCATAATTTTTTTCATGTCTCACAACTTCGGAAGTACATTCCTGATCTGTCCCATGTAATCGAACCTGATATAGTACATTTACGAGAAAACTTGTCTTATGAGACATCGCCGGTGCGAATCGTTGATAAGAGGATCAAGCAACTCAGGGGAAAACAAGTTCCCTTAGTCAAAGTCATTTGGAACGAAGCAACTGGAGACAACGTGGGAGCTAGAGGACAATATGAGATTAGAGTATCCCGATCTTTTTCAAGGTACGTAATTTTGAGGACGAAACTTTTTTTTCAGAGGGGTGGTAATGTAACACCCCGATTTTCGAGTTTTTCTTTTAATCAGTATTTATGAACTTACATTTTATTCGAGGTCTTAGAAAGGGATGTAAAATATTCCGAGACCATAATCATGCTCAGCGATATCGTAGGAAGCTACGATTAAGTTTTGAGTCGAAAACTCAAACGGAGACCGGTCTGCGTTTTTACACTGACAGTATGATTTTACTACTCAGAGACCTCAGATGGGCCTGTGAATGAGTCAGTAATTCTTAGAATTTGATTCTCTACGTTTTGGTTAAATTTCGCAAAAATTTCAAAAAAATCATTTCCTGACCTCCGTTCGAGCGAAATCTTCAATCGGGTGGAGAACGGAGCCGCGTATGGACTTACCAGGACCCGGCAACGGATAAAATTGATATCACATCATGTCAACTCACTTGGGAGAGCATTCCAGAGTCGTCATGACGATCGGGAATTTCAGGACGTGAAATTACCAAAATACCCCTAACTTAAGTCTTTTCACCTTTTACCATTTTACCCTTTGAACCAAATGACCTTTTTAACCTTGATGAACTCTTTAGAAGGCTGGAACAGCCCTCTCAGCCCCTCATTCCACACAGCCCAGCCCCCCAAGAATACCAAGAACACTTCATCTTCCTTAGAGAAAAAACCTCCGTTGAATCCTTGAGAAAACCTTGAAAGCTTGTTGAAATCACTTGATTTCTTGACCAATCTTCCTCCATTTTAAGGTAAGATCACTTCTATGGTCTCATCATATCTTCTTGAATCTCTTTCAATATCAAGATCAAACCTCCATTTTCATGAAACTCATTCTTAGATCCAAAACTTTGAAAATCCATAGGAAATTGTAGGAAAATCCTTTGCAGGTGAAACCAAGTTCTTTGAACTCACCTCATCACCCTCTATAGAAACCCCAGATCTCATGATCCAAGTCTCATCCTAGCTCTAAATCCCCAAAGTGGCCGAAACCTAAAAGTGATGATGAATAGTGTTTTTCATCAAATTTTTGATTTCTAACCCTTGATTCCATCTTTAGCTTTCCTCGTGCCCTTGAATCCAAGTGATGGAAAACCAAATCAATTCCTAGCCTAATTTGCCCAATATGGCCGAGAGCTTCATGGGGAAAATCCATGAGTTTTGTTTCACATTTTTGAGTCATAGGACTTGAAATAGTGTTAACTAAGTTCATGAACCAACCATCCAAAAGTTTGGAACCAAATGAGATCCCTAACCCTTTTTACCTTTCATGGTCGAATCCTATACCTTTTAGGGGAAGGAAAACTTGTGTTCCTATGTTATAGATTGATGTTGATTTGTTGTTTGAATGGAATTGTGTTTGACTGTTTTAGGCGACGCGAATGGAACCGAAGTCCGAGTTGAGAACCGATCGAGTTTGCATTGAACTTCCTTTGTGAGGTAAAGGGAGGTAGTCATTTAAGTTTGAGTAGCTTCATAGTGCATGTTTGATATATGTGTTATGATGTCTTGATTGATGATTTAGAGATGTGTTGAATGATATTTGAAGTTGTTTTACTTAATGAAACATAATTGCACACTTGTTGATAATTTGTGGCATGGATGCCTTAGTTGATATTATGATGATGATTATGGATTGTTGATGTCTATATATATATATATATACCCTGGATGAGCATAGGACTGGCTATGTTTTAATAATTTATTAAAAGACTCGAAATCCTAAATCTATGTTTTGAAAACCGTGTTTTTAAAACAAAAAGTGATTTTTGGAAAACGTGTTGTTTTTAAAGGAAAAATGGTTTTGTGGAAAGTCGTGCGAAAAGTGTTTCGTTTCAGTAAAATGTTTTAAAAAGACGTAGAATCTTTAGAAAAATGGTTTTGTTTCCGAAAAAGTGTTTTTCCCGAAAAATGTTCCCTTGATTAAAAAGATGTTTTATTTCAAGAAAGCAAAAGTGTATTTTGTTTCCCAAGGTTGTTTTGAGAAAGTTTGATCGAAAAGGAAAAATGATGAACCTTTGAGATGAACCCGAACCTAGTGGCCGAGATGTCGGGGCTAGTGTTTTGTGGATTGAGCACTCGGACTTCGTATCCTGTGTTTTTGATTTGAGTGGGCTTAATGCCTTTTTGAAACGATTTGTGGACTTTATGTCTCGAAATTTGAAAGAATGAACGCAAAGAAAACAGAAAACCTTCTATGAACATGCATGAACCGGCAGACGTGCCATTTGGAATCGAGCTATAACTTTCGTAGTTGAGAATTCAGCCAGTTTAGAGCACTAGGTCTATAGGGGCATTCTATGTTCGAGATCCTACAAGTGGCCGGTGGCGTAGCAACCCCGTGCTGTGGTAAATCGGTTGCCAAACACGAATGAACTCGATCAGAGACTAGAGTATTCATGATATGGTGAGACGTGGTACCCTGGAACAATTGGAGTTCAGACCTAAATAGAGAGGCCGACTCATGAGAAGAATTATGTTACGGGTGTTATTACGACCTATCGCTCGATGTTGGGAAGTTAGAATCTCCGGAGTACATGAATTAGAAAGATGATATTGAAGTCTCATGCATTATTATAACTGATGATAGTGTTTGGGATGTCGTACTGTATTATATAAATAACTGTTCATATAACTGTATTTATCTGTGGATGTTTATACTGTTGTTTGTCGCTTGTGCGGCTATCGTGATAACTTTATATGAGTATCTCACCTTTGCCTGTACATGTTGGACACCTTGTTGTGTTTTTGGAACACGTGTATAGATGTTGATCATATGTCCTCGCGGAGACGTGAGGACTCGGACGATGGAAACTTTTGAAGGAGCCAACATTGGGTTATACCCCAATGGCTACTTTTAGCCGACCATTTTAGGGGTCTTTTGTTTTGAGTAGTCTTATATTATATTATTGCACACATGTGGAATTATTTCTAAGTCTGTAATATGTTATACATTAGACCAGGTTTTACGTTATGTTTATGTTTTTATGAACAATGAATATCAAGGTGTGATATGAAATTTATTTCTTCGTCTTGAGTTGTTTGCCTATGCATGCAGAAAATTTTTAGAACCGCGTTTTCGAACGTAGCTACTTAATTAAAGTATTTTCCGAAAGCAACCAGCATTTTATTTTCTTGTTTTATTTCGCATTGAGATCAAGTACGTAGCACCCACGAGGGGTTGTTATAGAATAGGATGAAAAGTCACGATTGTCATGTATTTATGGAGTGTTTACTTCCTATTACATTCAGTTTGTTGCCAACGCATGTTTTGAATCCGCTCACTGAAATCAGACATTTCTTCAAAGACCAGTGTTCTGCTATGTTGATGGAGGATGACCTGATAAGGATGGAGCAAAACATTCCAATCATTATGTGCAAGTTGGAAAGGATATTTCCCCCGGGTTTCTTTGATTCAATGGAGCATCTACCTATACATCTTGTATATGAAGCAAGGCTTCGTGGAACGGTTCAATATATGTCTATGTAACCATTTGAAAGGTAATTTAATTTATATCATAGTTTTTATTTCAATTCCAGAATTTATTTATTAATTAGTCCAATATTGTTATTTTATAGATTCATGGGCGAGTCAAAACGATCAGTGAAAAATAAGGCTAGAGTTGAAGGATCAATATGCGCGTCTTAGTTACATCGTGAGACAACTCATTTTTGTTCCCATTATTTCAACAACTACATGTTGGGAGAGAGAAATGTAACATCCCTGTTTTCTGAAACCCTAATTGAGATAGATGGCCTAGATCGGGTATTTATATGTTTGTTGATAATTACTATCATCGCTGGAAAGTGTGCGTAGAGAACATGTTAAGAGTAAGAATGAAGTGGATAAGAGAAGGATGAGGGACAAGGGATCAGGAGCAGAACGCTCAAGCGTGGACTAGTAGAACGCTCAACCGTGCTAACGCTCTAGCGTGGAGAATCTGGACGCTCAAGTGTGGCCACTCTGACCAGTTGACTGGCAGTGATGGGACGTAAAGTGACACATGTCAGTTACGCGTCGCAGCTGGCACGTGATGGGCGGTGCCCTGGCGGCTGTTGAGGAAGCCAACGTCAAGCATTGGAACGCTAAAGCGTGGAGTGCCAAAACGCTTAAGCGTTGTCAGCAGAGTTTTACCTCTATAAATTCTCTCCACTTTCACCATGCACGAACTTTTGATGGTGTTACTGATACAGAGAGCGTGAGGAGAGACAAGAGGCAGGTTCTTGAACTTTGATTAAAGTTGTGATCCGTTTGTTCATCCGATTCCAGTTTCGATCGTGTTTTAGTGATCAGCGCGATTCCTACTCCAATTCTACCGGTTTCCTTTTGTAATTCGACAAGGGTAAACCGAGGTTCTGTATCTACCTACATTGTACCTATACAATGTTCTCTTTTGCTTTAAGCTCCTATTCACGGTTTTAACTTCATATTAGGATTAACGATATAGCCTACGTGTTGTTTCTGTGATTACGGCAAGTTTGGAAGTTGCGTGCAGAACCCTTTGGAGCAAGTGACCCGTGCCTGTGAGGCTTAGAGAGAAGCAAGGAGTGCTCGTTGTGTTCGTGATTATCGCTACATTTGTTATCAGGTGGGGAGAAAGAGTTACAAACATCGCGGAGGCAAGAGTAGTCTATATAGCTTTGTTGTATATTTTGTGTGTGTAGGGGAACCTGTTGACGAACCGGCAAGTGTACTGGATCGTTGCAAGTAATAAATAAGGTAGAGATTACCAAGGTCGTACACAGGGATTGGAGTACCAATTTGACCAATTTATCAAGAAAATCAAGACGTTGACTAATTCAAAAGGGGAGAGTTATGAAGAGAGAGAAACGAAAATCAATGCACTAAATTAATAACAATTAAAAGAAGAATAATAAAGAATCAAGATTAGATTTGATAATGATTAAGGCTCTAAGGTCACGAATCCACCTATCCTATCAAGCAAGCTACCCAAGTGTTTATCCTCTTATCCATATGTTCAATTCTTTGGCAAACAGGAACCCTCAATTATCCTAATGTCACTGCAGCTTTTCAAAAGGAAATATCTCAAATTGTAAGTTGTCAATCTGCCAATATATTCAACCTACAATTAGATTCATTAAATTCTTTGTTCCCTATAGGGATTGCACCGCTTTACTACTCTATGCCTAGAGGTATTCAAACAGTGTTCTTAATTCGGGTCCTAAGTACGAATCGCCTGCCAGTATCATCGCACTAGACTAATTAACCATTGCGCATTTGATTAACACAAACAATTCAAAATTGAGAAACAAGAATAGAGACAAGGGAATAAGAAAATATTACTTGAATAACTATATCATCAATGGAGGCTTCATTCGTTCCTTTAGAAAAGGGGATTAGTTCCTCATGCTTGCAGTAACAACACACAAACAAAAAGAATTCATCCTAAACTAGAAAGAAAGAGGGAGACGCAGCTCCAAGAGACTAGGATTAGCCAAAATCGCAGTCCAAACCAAAGGAAAAAGCTGCCCTTCAATTGCCCTAAAACACAGTATTTATACGTTACTGGTTTTTCGCGTGCTCGCGGGGCGAGCGTTACCTCGCGAGGGGAATTTCAAAACTGAATCTTTTCTGGATTTTGAGTTATCGCGAGGCGAGCATACTCTCGCGAGGCGAGACAAAGCCACTGCTGCAGCCTTTTCAAACAGACCCTCTGGCTCGCGGGGCGAGCCTTGCTTTCGTGACGCTAGGCAGAGAGGTTGTTTTTTTCCTATTCAGGCATCCTTCTGGCGCGCGAGGCAAGAACCTTGTTTTTGCCTTTTCCCTTGTTTTCTTCATTTTACTAGCTTCTTTAAGCATCACTTTTGACCTGAAAAAGAAAATAAGCAATAAAAAGAATAAATCTGCTTAAAAAACCCTAAAGACCAATTAAAAGACTTAAACATCGCTTAGGAATAAAACAAGCCAAAATAGCGGGTCCAGCGAGGTTAAATAGCTCAATTGGTATTGAAATGTTAGCCTTTTCTAGCTGAAAAACTAGATAAGCCACAGGCTTATCAAACACCCCAAACTTAAGCATTGCTTGTCCCCAAGCAATTAAAAACAAAAGACTCAAAACAAGGTAAGTTCATTGGATTCAATTGAGTTAACCGAGGTTTATGCACTTGTATACATTTTTCCTTTTTCAATTCAATGTCCCCCCTCCCCATTATTCATTATGGTAATCCCCAATCATTAACTTTGAACAAATAGAGGTTAATCATGAATGCAATCACTACTACAAAGTCAAGGATCCAGTAATACAAACAAAAGAAGATCACCAAATTCAAACACTCGCCTTCCTCACAAGGGGTATTTAGTAAATCACTTTTCCGCTCAATTTATTTAGGTTCAAGAATTCACTCATTTCACAATTAAGTGCGTTTTCCACAAATTTGATTTTCATCTCAACAAAGTTCCCACAAAAACATGCAAGCCTCATCAAAAGGTCTTTCCAAGTTTGTAATGGGGCCAGGCTTAAGGTAGGATATGCAAAGGATAGAGGTTTAGTCACTAGGATTTATGAGAGCACGAAATGGGAAATTACATACAAATGATTTCACTCTCATATTTTTCATAATTTTTTTTTTTGGGTGGGTACAAACCTCTTCCTTTTTATATTTTTTCCTTTTTCACTTTGCCCTTTTTGGCCTATTTTCAATTCTTTCTTTTCTTTTCCAAGCCTTTGGCTCCAATCTTTTGCTTTCTTTTTTCTCGATTGTGACTTATGAACCTTGTAGCCACCCCAAACTTAGTTCTAAGGCAACACTCACAAGCTAACGATTCCATGCTTTCCTAAATCCTAGGATAGGGAAATCATGGTTTTCCTAAGTTAATGGGCTTGTAATGTAAGGTCATCAAGAACAATAGGCTTCAAGGCTCAATGTGGCTAACTAGGGATCATTCATCAAGGTCGGTTCAATTTATGGCCAAGTAGTTAATTCAAAGAAAAACATGCCTTATTAATATGATGCAAACACATAAATATGCAAACTAAGCAGAGATTCAAACAAATCCAAGAAAATTACAACATAATGTGATTCACTCAATTAAGAACAATGATGGAGGCTCAAATCCTCACCCGGACAACTTTTTGCAAAATGTTTGACCGAGATACAATTCTTAAGCATGCACCCTTTCAACCCCAAACTTATTGTAAAACATGCAATCATAACAACTAATCTAAGTTCAATATTTCAAATTTTCACAAGGGCATTTTCAACGTTAAAAATGTCGAGAGGGGTTCATCGAATTTTTTTTCCAAAATCATGCATTCAACTAAGGTTTTGCTCAATTAAATCCACAACTCACCATAAGACTCAAAAGACACTTTTTTTTTTGTGTGACCATGCATTCACAAGTGAGAAAAAAAAATGAAAAGAAAGGAATAGGAATAGAAAGAGAGGAAGGTTAAGAAGTTTTTATCTCAAGGGGGTCCGAGTGGACCCCACGCTCTCAATTGATTTCCTTGCTTCTACCATCTCTCTGTTAGCCCGCTTCATAGCATGGCTAGATTCGGCCTCATCCTCATCCAAGCCCAAACAAATTCCGGGCTCTTAATGGTGACACGTTCACAAGCAAAAGTAATGGTCAAAACAATAGCAAAAAATAAAATAACTAAAAAAAAAGAGAGATAAGTGAAGAATGCCAAGTGCACCAATAAGTATTGTTATCCATGTGTGCATTGGGATTAAAGATATGGAAATACGACGAGTTTCTAGCTAGCCATCAGTATACAACCATATCGAATATATCATAAACTAGCTAGAACTCAGAAAACAGAAAACTCCAAAAGGGTAGTGGGGACTGGTAATGGAGGGGCCCGGGTCACTGATCAAAGTCAATCTCAATCATTGGGTCACCCTGCTGCTGGCCTGCCGCTGCATCCTCTGGTACCTCGGGTAGCCCCTTGTGGCATGGCATCCTGGTCCCCAGGATAGTCCTACCACCCTAGCCGAGGTGCTAAGTTCTCCTCGGAGGGGAAGATGGGTACCCGGCTCTCCTGTTGGGCCAATGATAACTCCTGGAAAAAGTCCCTCATCACCACCTGTGACACCCGCTACGCCGCATACGATAAAATTAAATAAAGCATGAAAGTTAATAAAATTTTAACATAAAAGGCAGCAAGTACCACATGATCCGAAAACATAAAACAACTGCGGAAAAACATTAACATAAACAAAACCCGAAACCCGATGTCACATAATCAGAGTTGGTATACATATACCGATAACACATCGGAATAAAACTAAACAACTGAATGTAAATCCTATCTACTACTACTAAGAGAGATCTTCACGGGATCACTCCTCGTCAGCATGCTCACCCTCCTCTGTACATGCAACATCATATGCACAAGAACAACAAAAGATGGGGGTGAGAAATACGATCATAAATATATGTAAACGGAATGGAATAGTAATTAAGATGACATACAACATACATCAATCAACACGTGTATAATCAATATATATATATATATATATATATATATATATATATATATATATATATATATACATATCGAAGATGCATGTCAATGCGAATGCAACATCACTACTCCGTATGCATGTGGCCAACAACTATAACTCTGGAAAGACGTTTAGGAGTACATGTCCGGTTATCAACATGGATGATATGCCAGACCATGGCCCATCCCCGAACACTCTCACTAATCCTGATAACGTATAGTGGCTAGTCAGGGTACTCAAGCTTATCCTTTAGGTCACTCCGACGATAGGTAGCTAGCCCATGTCACCTGGAATTTCCCTACCCAATGTACCCGCAAGGCCGGGATAACACCCATCGTGGCCTCCACTATCGCGATTCATCGTTTGCTTTCCACCCAACATATCGACGTCAATGTATGATGCATGCTATGCTCAACAACATGCAAACACATGTCCAACCATCTACCATCATACCATTACATGGCTATCAACTTTGACCAATGAGCATCAAAGATGATTTATCAACATCAAGCTTGACAAATAAGCATCAAGAATGATTTAACCAACAACATCGGTAACAGTACGTCGTTACCAATAATATCCTCGTCTTATCAATTGTTCTCTTTGTTAAGTCTTAACTTAACATTACTTTTATTACGCATTATACTTGATCTTCTTATCTAAACCCTCAATTCATATTTTATTAAGATTATAACTTAACCTTAATATTTAAGCCTCAAGTCATATAATTATTAAAATTATAACTTAATCTTAATATCTAAACCACAATTCATATCTTATTAAAATCATCACTTAATTTAATATCTAAACCACAATTCATATTTTATTACGAGTATAACAAGCCTACATAAAACTATCCATCAAGCATAAGGGGTCAAAACTGCTCCTGGGCACGTGAGAATCGATTTCCAATCTCTGGAATCGATTTCTCAAGTCTTCAAATCGATTTTCAATCTCTGGAAATCGATTTCAACATGCTCAAATCGATTTTCCAAATCGATTTTGAACAAGGGAAAATCGATTCTAGAAATCGATTTCTACAAGGCCAAATCGATTTCCACACTCTGGAAATCGATTCATGGTCGATTCAAATCGATTTCCAGCACATGGAAATCGATTTCTGGATGTCAGATCATACAGCAGCGGGTTTCCTTCGCTATAGACCAGTCTACGTTCTCTAATTAACAGATCATTGGAGCCTAAGCTATTTATCATCAATTTGATTAGTTCAACACTCATGAATCATAACCTAAGGGTTCTCAAACTAATCCTTGGTCATCAATCTCACATTGCCTATTTATTTTCTCCCTATAACTATGTTCTAATAGTATAGGATTAACAAAACGCCATATCATGGCATAAACAACATGTTCATCATCATCAATTCATCAATAATCATATAAATCATGTACTCATAGTTATAAACATGTTAAAACATCAGATTATTCATCAATCAATACTCATACAGCCAGAAAACAACATAACAACATTCATAGGCACTTACAATGCATATAGGCAAACATATAGGGGTCATGGGTTAACCCCTTCATCTTAACCTATCCCGAAACCCAAATACTCATGATCAATTTTCTCCCCCCCCATACCTGGTATGACGATTCACAGCCTAAGGGAAAGAGAACAGAGCCAAGTTCTGCTACGGTTCCTTCTTACGGGTTCAACACTTGATCACGATCACAACACTGGAAAGCAGAGTCGATCCTTAAGTTATGGATTAAAAGGGAAAACAAAACTCGGATTAGAAACTCACCTTGGTTTCTAACTTAGGAGATTAACTCTAGCAGCAGGATAGACTAGCCAAACAACGGCGTGTTCTTGACGAAGAACACCAAAGCAGGATTCGTCCTTTGGGTTTTCTAGAGCAAGAGATCAATTAGAGCTCTTAGGGATGAGAGAGGCAAAGAGTGTGTACAATAGGGTGTGGATACTAGGTTTAGGTCATACGCTATGTATATATAACTGTTAGGGACGTTTTAGGACGAATGGGCCGTACACAACATAGCCCAGTAACCCAAACGCGTACACAAGCTCTGACACGCATGGAAATCGATTTCAACATCCATGGAAATCGATTGGCCAAATCGATTTTCTTATCAAAGAAATCGATTTTGCCCTTCAAACAATCGATTTCCACCTTCTGGAAATCGATTTCTTCACCTGGAAATCGATTTCCAAACTCGATTTCCCAATCGATTTTTGGCATCGACACCTGAATAAAACTTGTAGGTAATCCTCTAAGATTTCCAACGCATCCTAGATCATCTCGATCGGATGTCTAGAACTCAAGATATGGCCAAAACCGTGAAACAGGTTATTTAGACTCGGATGGATCGATTATTCTAAAGGCTGAACTACTACAACTATGAACTTATGCCCAAAAAACAAGCAAAAGCAACATGTGCAAACATCTATAAGCAAGTATTAACACATATATACATAGAAGTGAAAAAGCAGGGTGTTACAATTCCACCCCCTTATAAAAATTTGGTCCTCGAAATTTCTACTCACCTTGAGTAAACAGATGCGGGTATGACTCCCTCATCTTGCTCTCCAACTCCCACGTAGCACTTTCTTCTGTAGCTCCACTCCAAATGACCTTGACCAAGGGAATTTCCTTCCCTCTCAGCTGCTTGACCCTTCGATCTTCAACCCGAAGTGGTAACACCTCAATGGTCAAGTTATCCTTTAGTGGAATAACATCGGGTACTATCACATGGCTTGGATCAGGAACATACTTTCGAAGTTGGGACACATGAAACACATTATGAAGGTTTGACAAGAACGGGGGTAAGGCTATTTGGTATGCGACATCACCGACTCTTTTTAGAATTTGGTAAGGGCCAATGAATCTAGGAGTAAGTTTCCTCGCTTTCATTACTCTGCCAACCCCAGTTGTTGGAGTAACTCGCAAGAACACATGATCCCCCTGCTGGAATTCGAGAGTTTTCCTTCTCTTATCATGGTAACTCTTTTGCCTACTCTGTGCCACTCTCATCTTATCTTGTATCATCCTCACTTTCTCTGTAGTCTTTTGCACTACCTCAGGTCTTAACACAACATTCTCTCCAGGTTCATTCCAACACAAGGGTGTCCTACACCTCCTCCCATACAAAGCCTCATAAGGTGCCATCCCAATACTGGAATGGAAACTATTGTTGTAGGTGAACTCTATAAGGGGTAAAAACTTATCCCAACTACCCGACTATTCTAGCACACACGCCCTCAACAAGTCTTCTAAGGATTGGATTGTCCTCTCAGACTGACCATCGGTCTGTGGGTGATAAGCTGAACTCAATCTAAGCTTAGTTCCTAAGGCCTCATGCAAACTATTCCAAAATCTAGAGGTAAATCTAGGATCTCTGTCCGAAATTATGCTAGAGGGTACACCATGCAATCTAACTATTTCTCTGATGTACAACCCAGTCAACTTCTCTAATGGATATTCCATGTTCATAGGAATGAAATGGGCAGATTTGGTTAACCTGTCCACAACAACCCATATGGCATCACAACCAGCAGGAGTCCTAGGGAGTCCAGACACAAAATCCATAGAGATACTATCCCACTTCCACTCAGGGATACTCAAAGGTTGCAACTTACCTGAAGGTTTCTGGTGCTCTATCTTAGCCTTCTGACACACTAGGCAAGCATAAACAAACTCAGCCACATCCTTTTTCATCCTAGGCCACCAAAACATCCGTTTCAGATCCTGATACATCTTTGTGGCTCCTGGGTGAACACTCAAACCACTCCTATGCCCTTCCTCAAGGATCAACTTCCTAAGCTCTGGAATATCAGGTATACAAACTCTATCTTGAAACCTCAAAATTTCATCAATCCCATCCTTAAAACTGAGATTTCTACCTTGAGCAATCAACTCTCTCTGGTGTAAAAGGTATACATCTATCTTCTGCCCTTCTCTAATCTGATCCATCAAACTGCTAGTGATTTTCAACATTCCTAACCTACTGCTCTTAGGGGTAACTTCCCAAGCTAAACTCAAATCTCTAAACTCCTCTATCAAATCCATCTCTCGAACCATCAAAGCTGAAACATGTAAGGTTTTTCTACTCAAAGCATCAGCCACTACATTGGCCTTACCTGGGTGGTAACTCAATTCAAACTCATAATCCTTAAGAAATTCCATCCTCCTACGCTGTCTCATATTCAGCTCCTTTTGGTCAAACAGGTATTTCAAACTCTTATGATCACTAAAGACCTCAAATCTAGCTCCATAGAGATAATGCCTCCAAATTTTTAAGGCAAACACTACCGCTCCTAACTCCAAGTCATGAGTGGGGTAGTTCTTCTCATGGGTCTTAAGCTGCCTAGAAGCATAAGCTACTACCTGACCACTCTGCATCAACACACCACCTAAACCTTGCTTCGAAGCATCACAGTACACTACAAAAGGTTCTCTAGGATTGGGTAACACTAACACAGGTGCAGATGTCAACCTATTCTTCAACTCCTGAAAACTTTCCTCACACTTAGAGTCCCACACGAAGATCTGACCTTTCTTAGTAAGGCGGGTCATAGGCAAAGCTATCTTAGAGAATCCTTCTATAAACCTCCTATAGTACCCGGCCAAACCCAAGAAACTTCTAACCTTAGTCACTGACTTAGGTGCTTCCCAATGGAGCACGGTTTCTACCTTAGCTGGGTCCACGGCTATCCCTCCTTTAGAGATGATGTGTCCTAAGAAACTCACCTCTTCTAACCAAAACTCACACTTGGACAACTAGGCATACAACTGTTTTTCCTTAAGGGTTTTCAAGACTATCCTCAAGTGTTCCTCATGTTCCTCCTTAGTCTTAGAGTATACTAGGATATCATCTATGAAGACAACTACAAACCTATCCAAGTATGGATGGAAGATCTTGTTCATGTAGTCCATGAACACAGCAGGGGCATTAGTCACACCAAAAGGCATAACTAGATACTCATAATGGCCATAGCGCGTTCTGAACGCAGTCTTTGGAATGTCCTCAGAATTGACCCGAATTTGGTGATAGCCTGATCTCAAATCTATCTTAGAAAACACACAAGCTCCTATCAGCTGGTCCATATGATCATCTATCCTAGGAAGAGGATACCTGTTCTTAAGGGTCACCTTGTCCAGTTGTCAATAATTGACACACAACTTCATGCTACCATCTTTCCTCTTGTAACACACCACTAAGAATGACACTCTACGAAGGATAATATTGATCAGCACCTAAAGTCACGCATACTCTTAGGCAACAATAAAACAGGTTAAGGTTCACTATCAATGGTTCGGGCAGTTCCCTGCCACGACCCCATTGTCCTATCACTCAGTGATCTTAACCAATTCAAAATTGGTTAAGATCCTACTAGAGAAATTTTTTAACAAAAGGCACAACAAAACATTCACACAAGTTCAAAACACTTCTGCAAAGTACACAGAAGAGACACAACAGACACATATCCCGGCCTGTAAGACAGACCGACTCTGATACCACTAAATGTGACACCCGCTACCCCGCTTACGATAAAATTAAATAAAGCATGCAAGTTAATAAAATTTTAACATAAAAGGCAGCAAGTACCACATGATCCGAAAACACTTTAAACATAAAACAACTGCGGAAAAACATTAACATAAACAAAACCCGAAACCCGATGTCACATAATCAGAGTTGGTATACATATACCGATAACACATCGGAATAAAACTAAACAACTGAATGTAAATCCTATCTACTACTACTAAGAGAGATCTTCACGGGATCACTCCTCGTCAGCATGCTCACCCTCCTCTGCACATGCAACATCATATGCACAAGAACAACAAAAGATGGGGGTGAGAAAACGATCATAAATATATGTAAACGGAATGGAATAGTAATTAAGATGACATACAACATACATCAATCAACAATCATATATAATATATATATATATATATATATATATATATATATATATATATACATATCGAAGATGCATGTCAATGCGAATGCAACATCACTACTCCGTATGCATGTGGCCAACAACTATAACTCTGGAAAGACGATTAGGAGTACATGTCCGGTTATCAATGTGGATGATATGCCAGACCATGGGCCATCCCCGAACACTCTTACTAATCCTGATAACGTATAGTGGCTAGGCAGGGTACTCAAGCTTATCCTTTAGGTCACTCCGACGATAGGTAGCTAGCCCATGTCACCTGGAATTTCACTACCCAATGTACCCGCAAGGCCGGGATAATACCCATCATGGCCTCCACTATCGCGATTCATCATTTGCTTTCCACCCAACATGTCGACGTCAACGTATGATGCATGCTATGCTCAACAACATGCAAACACATGTCCAACCATCCACCATCATACCATTACATGGCTATCAACTTTGACCAATGAGCATCAAAGATGATTTATCAACATCAAGCTTGACCAATAAGCATCAAGAATGATTTAACCAACAACATCGGTAACAGTACGTCGTTACCAATAATATCCTCGTCTTAACAATTGTTCTCTTTGTTAAGTCTTAACTTAACATTACTTTTATTGCGCATTATACTTGATCTTATTATCTAAACCCTCAATTCATATTTTATTAAGATTATAACTTAACCTTAATATTTAAGCCTCAAGTCATATAATTATTAAAATTATAACTTAATCTTAATATCTAAACCACAATTCATATCTTATTAAAATCATCACTTAATCTTAATATCTAAACCACAATTCATATTTTATTAAGAGTATAACAAGCCTACATAACACTATCCATCAAGCATAAGGGGTCAAAACTGCTCCTGGGCACGTGAGAATCGATTTCCAATCTCTGGAATCGATTTCTCAAGTCTTCAAATCGATTTCCAATCTCTGGAAATCGATTTCAACATGCTCAAATCGATTATCCAAATCGATTTTGAACAAAGGAAAATCGATTCTAGAAATCGATTTCTATAAGGCCAAATCGATTTCCACACTCTGGAAATCGATTCATGGTCGATTCAAATCGATTTCCATGTGCTGGAAATCGATTTCTGGGTGTCAGATCATACAGCAGCGGGTTTCCTCCGCTATAGACCAGTCTACGTTCTCTAATTAACAGATCATTCGAGCCTAAGCTATTTATCATCAATTTGATTAGTTCAACACTCATGAATCATAACCTAAGGGTTCTCAAACTAATCCTTGGTCATCAATCTCACATTGCCTATTTATTTTCTCCCTATAACTATGTTCTAATAGTATAGGATTAACAAAACGCCATATCATGGCATAAACAACATGTTCATCATCATCAATTCATCAATAATCATATAAATCATGTACTCATAGTTATAAACATGTTATAACATCAGATTATTTATCAATCAATACTCGTACAGCCAGAAAACAACATAACAACATTCATAGGCACTTACAATGCATATAGGTAAACATATAGTGGTCATGGGTTAACCCCTTCATCTTAACCTATCTCGAAACCCACATACTCATGATCAATTTTCTCCCCCCCATACCTGGTATGACGATTCACAGCCTAAGGGAAAGAGAACAGAGCCAAGTTCTGCTACGGTTCCTTCTTACGGGTTCAGCAGTTGATCACGATCACAACACTGGAAAGCAGAGTCGATCCTTAAGTTAAGGATTAAAAGGGAAAACAAAACTAGGATTAGAAACTCACCTTGGTTTCTAACTTAGGAGATTAACTCTAGCAGCAGGGATAGACTAGCCAAACAACGGCGTGTTCTTGACGAAGAACACCAAAGCAGGATTCGTCCTTTGGGTTTTCTAGAGCAAGAGATCAATTAGAGCTCTTAGGGATGAGAGAGGCAAAGAGTGTGTACAATAGGGTGTGGATACTAGGTTTAGGTCATACGCTATGTATATATAACTGTTAGGGACGTTTTAGGACGAATGGGCCGTACACAGCATAGCCCAGTAACCCAAACGCGTACACAAGCTCTGACACGCATGGAAATCGATTTCAACATCCATGGAAATCGATTGGCCAAATCGATTTTCTTATCGAAGAAATCGATTTTGCCCTTCAAACAATCGATTTCCATCTTCTGGAAATGGATTTCTTCACCTGGAAATTGATTTCCAAAATCGATTTCCCAATCGATTTTTGGCATAGACACCTGAATAAAACGTGTAGGTAATCCTCTAAGCTTTCCAACGCATCCTAGATCATCTCGATCGGATGTCTAGAACTCAAGATATGGCCAAAATCGTGAAACAGGTTATTCAGACTCGGATCGATCGATTATTATAAAGGCTGAACTACTACAACTATGAACTTATGCACCAAAAACAAGCAAAAGCAGCATGTTAAAACATCTATAAGCAAGTATTAACACATATATACATAGAAGTGAAAAAGCAGGGTGTTACACCACCTGCTCCCTTCTCTTAGCCTGTTGGTTCTGCAGGAGCAGAGCCATATCAGATGAACGCAGCCTCTGAGGGGGCTGTGCTCTCCTGGGCGGGGCGGGCTGAACAAAGCAGAAGCAGCTGATATACTCTCTGTCAATCGGCTGCCGGGGGACCTTCTCCATTAGGTCACGCACCGGAATACCCGCTCTACGAATCAGCTCTGTGATCAGTTGCCCATGCCCTAAATTCTCCTTGAGAACCTTGGAGTTAACTTTTGTCTGTATGTTGGAAGCAATGATGGAACCGACATTGATGCTCTTCTCTGTCAAAATGACACATATAAGGTGGGCTCGAGTGGCGGTAATGGTGGACTCATGGCTGCTCATCCTAAGATTGGCGTGTACAAACACTAACCAAACCCGGGCAATCGAGGTCAGATCCTGCCTCCTTAACCTCAACAGGTTCCCCGAAGTGCCAACCTCCCATGAGGCCCTTGGCACGCAGCAAGTAGCAATTATTTTTGGTGCTAAGCTCTCTACAGTCGCCAGCTACTCATACTCACTCCTTTCCGTCCATGCAGGGATCCCAAGATATACATTAATGTCCTCTGTAGAGAAGGTGATGGGGATGCCCTGAACCTGTGATACGCATCTAGGCTTCGTGATCTCTAGTTGGAGAGCGTTGGCATAAAATTCTTGCACCAGTTTGACATCATACAGGCAAGGAAGATCCGCCAACACTCCCCAACCGCGAGTCCGAATTTGACTCGAGATGGAGGCATAGTTGTTGCCAACCAGGGACATGCGCCGCTCTAGGACCATCTCCTTCTTGACCACCAAATCCCAATGTTCCCCATGACTAGGGGATCGAAAAATGGGGATAGAGGAGTTAGCCCTAGAGTTCGAGCCCGGTCTCGAGGGCAACATAGTGTCACCATCAGGGGCAGATGTGCCTTTCGGTGGGATTCTTAGGTGGGGCCATAACCTGAAAACCAGAAAAGTCCCTATACAGTTCATGATAACACAAAAAATTAATAATTCAGAGTTCCATTCCTAGTTCCTAACAGCAGGCATCAGTCTATTCTAGTTAGCAGCAAAGAACACAGAATATCATTCTTGAAAAAGTTCAGAAAATTGTTACCCCTTCCCCCTAGTCATGCACATTCCTAAAATCACCCAGATACAACCCCAACTTAGGTTCCTAAAAGATATAGTGCAACACCCTTTCTCGAATGTCACATTCCCGAACGTTTATAAGGCCGAAGATATTTATTAATGCGAAAAATATGGTTTTCTTCTTTTTTTCTTTTCACAAGATGTAATAGGATTAGTAAAGGTAAATAATACTAATAAACGAACTTAAGTTCGCCATGCATTTCTAGAACATGCTGTATAATAAGCACAGAACAGAAACAGAAATAGAAATAATACTTTATACAGACATAAGTCTAATGTATAACTGACATAAGAAATACAAGGTTTAATGAAGTTTTTAGTCCTTGAAAAGTTTGTCAATTTTGGTTTTGGTCCCTATACTTTTTTTTCGTTGGTTTTGGTCCCTATAAGTTCCAAAACTTTGGTTTTGGTCCCTACCATCACTATTTATCCGTTAAGTGTTGACGTGGCTAACGTACTACCACGTTAGCACTGCTATGTAGGCTATTATAATATCTTTATTTTTATTATAATGTTATTATTTGTTTTTTATACTTTTATTAAATGAATGAAAGGCTGAAATGACAACATTCTGGAACATTTATAGGGTTTTCGAATACCTCTGTGACATTAAATATTATAAAAGAATGTAAAAAATTTAATATTTAATCATACGTGACATTAAATATTATAAGATTAGCCTACATAACAGTACTGACGTGATGGTCCGTTAGTCACATCAACGCTTAACTGATGGATAGTGATGACAGGGACCAAAACCAACAAAAAAAAAAGTACAGGGACCAAAACCAAAACTGACTGACTTTTTAGGGACTAAAAACTTAATTAAACCGAAATACAATAAGTACTAGGGGTCGTAGCTCCCAAAAGGTACTATAAAAAAAAAACTGACATAGTCTGGCCGACAACAAAACTAAAACGGCAAAAAGAGTCCGCCTTCGGGCTCAAGGAGACTACTGAGCTGAACCATCATCATGTCCATCTGTTCAGGCAGCAACAACAAGTACCAACAGAAAACATACAGATATGGGTGAGATTCCCGTTCATCAACACAACAAAACAGCAGTAATAAAAACGGGACGACTCACCGGATAACAGCATACCCAACATGCTTACCAAGGTTCTCAATATCAAACATATTAAAAAGTTGACAACATAATATAAGGCAGTCTTAAACAATACAGCGATGTATAACAGTAAATCTAAAAATCAATAGCTATACAATGCAATGCAATTTATATGACTCAATGTCAAAATCACTGGGTACTACTCTGACCCCTACTCCATGGAGCTAACAAAACGTTCGGAGCTCGAGAGAGTTAATGGGAGGACATGTTCCGGTTTCTGCCAGCCATGATCAAGATGCTACAACATTCGTAAAGTGCACATATCTGGCTTTACGGAAACATTCTCAACTAAACATGAAAAGTACGACATCTAGTAAAGGATATCAGTGTATTGCACGGATTCGCCACGACACAGAAGAGCTACCAACTGGTCACATGTAAGCCCTTCCAACCCTGATACCTCCAAAAAGACCATTGAAGATCGTCACCGTAAGATTCGCACCCGCATCAAGGTGTAAGCTCAACTCCTAGGCTCAAGGCCTTACAACTATGCAAATGAAATGCCAATGCTTACACAAAGCAGATGCGATCAAGCAATATCTATCCCCCAGATAAACCTCGAAGTCCACTAAGGTTCTCTTCCTTAGCAACTATACGTGTCTTTTGAAAAACAAAACCCTTATCCACAGGATAAATCTCATGATCCCTCCGGGATCGAGTCATCACAAGACTGAAACAATTGAACGACTGATTGGGGTCCGAATCACCGATCCGTCATCGAACTACTGTTTCAAAACCCAAAACGTTTCATGTTTGTGTTTATGTCTTATGAAGTCATTGATGTACTAAGTCATCAATGGTATAGTATATGGTCTTGTTCCATGACATACCATACTTAATTAACCCTTGTCTTCAACTCTAAGTTAATTACTTAACTTAGGTTTTTATACGTAAAACTTTACGAGTTGAGTTAAAAACTCCTTTGTAAACCAAAACAACTTCTCAATTGAAACTCATTTGATTTGAAACAATTTTTGAACCACTTACTTACTCTATTTTTAGCATTTTCTGAAAACAGGAAATTCGCTTAGCGGGGTTAAATTCGCTTAGTGACAATGAGGCAGTAATACATCTTTGAAAACTCCCCTGTATCGCTGGGCGAGAAATGGCTCGCTCAGCGAAATTCGCTTCATTCGCTTAGCGAAAAGGAGGCAGTGATACCTAACTTGTATTTTCTCTGTTTTCGCCGAGCGAAATTGGATTCGCTTAGCGAAAATTGCCTTGAAACAAGACATTAATCTTGTTAAAGAAAAGCCTTATGGAGCTATATTGATTCTCATGAAACTTTTCATTAATCCACTGTTAAGTTACTTGATTAACTAGATGAACTAAGGATAAGGTATAAAACATGTCTCACTTTGGTGAAAACACTTTGAGATTGATACTTTGTTTGATCTTTGGATCAAAATCATTTATGGTTTTTGTTTAAGGCATAAGCCACTAAAAACATTTTTCTTACATCAAAACTTGAATTATTCAAGAACTACACATTACCCTCCTTTTCTCAAGTTCATGGCTGAAAGCCAACTAGGAACCAATGTGAAGATTTACTTCACCAACTAATCAAATTATGGCTCACAAAACTTATAAATTATGATCAATAATAACACACAACACTGCATCATAATTAAACACCTAAGCACAAAAGTCCATACTTAAGCACATAAGCACAAATGTCCATACTTGATCTAGTAATCAAGGTAGGTTTTTCATCATGCAAGAAATCATTTTCTCACCTAGACAACATCATCATAATACACATGATAAGGCATACAATCATAACTACAAATATCACACATTGTTCTCCAAGAGAACTTAACACAACTTAACCATTAAAAGTGAACCCAAACTAAAGGGTTTCACCCACATATAATTTAAACAACCATCTTCACTACCACCATCTTGGTGTGAATGAGGTTCACCCCCCATACCTGTTGATGAGCAGATTCTCGGATCATAGTCGGTTGATCGTTTTGTGAACCTCCTAGCAATTGTCAACAAATACAACAACACAACAATCAAACATTAAACAACAATCAAAGCGAAACTCAACAATCCTAACAAAGAGGATTTCGGCCACCCTAGGTTAAAAAGGTTAGGAATTGATCTTGGTTTCCCCTTTCATGGAGTCAAAGGCATTAGGAAAGCTATGGATGAAATTAAGTGTTAAAAATCAAAAATTGATGAAAACACTATTCATCATCATCAAATAGGGTTCGGCCAAAAAGGGATTTTGGGCTATGATGGGAGTTGAATCATAAGCTCTTGTGTAGGTAGGGAATGATGATGTGAGTTCAAAGAACTTGGTCTTAACTCAAAAGGATTTTTCTACATTTTCCTATGGATTTTCAAAGTTTTGGATCTAAGAATTTCTTTTCATGAAAATGAAGATTGATCTTGAAATAAAGAAAGATTCAAGAGGCTAATCCCTGGTATGAAGTGTCACAGTACACTACAAAAGGTTCGCTTGGATCTGGCAATATCAACATTGGCGATGTAGTCAGCCTCTTTTTCAGCTCCTGAAAGCTCTGCTCACAGGCTTCGGTCCATTCAAATGCTTTGTCCTTCCTCGTCAATTGGGTAAGAGGTCCTACAATCTTAGAAAATCCCTCAATGAACTCCGATAATACCCAGCCAAACCCACAAAACTGCGTATCTCAGTCACTGTGGTTGGTCTTTCCCACTCAAGAACTGCTTCAACTTTCGATGGATCTACAACAATTCCTTCCTTTAAAATTACATGAATCAAAAACTGCACTTCGTTGAGCCAAAACTCACACTTAGGCATACAGCTGTTTCTCTTTCAGAACTTGAAGAACTACACTAAGATGTTCTGCGTGTTATTCCTGTCAGCGAATAGATAAGTATGTCATCTATGAAGACAACGACAAACTGATCTAGGTATGGACGAAAGATCCTATTCATATAATCCATGAATATAGCTGGAGCATTCGTCACACCAAACGGCATTACAAGATACTCATAGTGCCCATAGGGTGTTCGAAACGCTGTCTTCGGTACATCCTCTGCCTTCACACAAATCTGGTGATAACCCGATCGCAAATCAATCTTGGAGAAAACGTCCGCTCCCCTCAATTGATCCATCAAGTCATCTATCCTCGGAAGTGGATACTTATTCTTAATAGTAACCTTATTCAACTGGCGATAATCCACGCATAGGCGAGATGTTCCATCTTTCTTTTTCACCAAAAGCACAGGTGCTCCCCACGGCGACACACTGGGTCTAACGAACTATTTCCCCAATAAGTCTACCAACTGTTCCTTCAAAGTTTCCAACTCAGCAGGTGCCATACGATACGGCAAAAGATCAATCGCAAACTCGATGTCCCGAACTAGCGGCAAACCTGGTACGTCTTCAGGAAAGACTTCCGAAAACTTGTTCACGACAGGTACATGTTCTAAGACTAGCTCGCTCTTGACCTCCAAAGAAGATAGTAACATGTATCCTTGAGCTCCTTCTCTCAAAGAAGCGTTTACTTGGTTGGCAGTCAAAAATCCAGAATTCTCACAACTAGGGAAAACTAAGGTTTTATTTGCACAGTCTAACAGGATATGATTAGAAGATAACCAATCCATTCCTAAGATTACATCCATTTGCGAAAGAGGCAAACAGATCAAATCAATCAAAAATATTCTATCTTTAACAAAAATAGAACAGTTCAAACAAACTTTAGCAGTTATAACAGGCTTTGCCATAGGCATAGAAATTACCAAATCAAAAGATAAAGAAGACACAGGTAATCCCAATAGATTCACACAGTCATAGGCAATAAACGAATGCGTTGCACCTGAATCAAACAATACAGTTAAGGTTTTACCTCCCATGACATAATGACCTTGGATCAAGTCTTCATTCTGAGAAGCTTCAGCGCCTCCCATAGTGTAGACTCTGCCTCTTGCCTTAGGCCTTGCAGCTTGGACATTGTTGACAGAATGTGCCATTTTGGTTGCATACATTCCCGTGAAATGTGTCCCGGCTTCCCACACTTGAAGCAGGTAATCCCTTTCATTGAACAATCTCTGGTGATGTGGTTACTCTTCCCACACTTCATGCACTTGGTTGGGGCGTTTCCAGACTGACTGAAACTCCCACTGCTTCCTCCAACAGAATGTTGTTGTCGATCTTATTGCTTTGCATAGGGCTTCCATCGAGATTTGTTGTCTCGACCACCGCTTCCTCTCTGAAACTTGCTCGGTCCAGAACTCTGTACCCGCTTGTCCTTGGGCTCCAAACTCTCAATCAAACGACACTTCTCCATTAGTCTCGGAAAAATAGAAATTTCCAAAGGAACTACAACTCTCTTCAAGTCGATCCTCAGACCTCCTTCAAATTTTCTGCACTTCCACTCCTCTCTTGGGTTGTCCAGAAAATAATTTGAAAACTTTGCCAGACTTTCAAATTTGGCCCCGTATTCAGCTACGGTGATTCCCCCTTGTCTCAGCTGGAGGAACTCTATCTCTTTCTCGTGTCTTGCACTCGCAAGAAAATACTTCTCCAGGAACTTTCCCTTAAAAGCATTCCAGTCTACAGCTTATTGATCATGAATCAGCATCTGACAGGCTCCTTCCCACCAGTATTCAGCATCTTCCACCAGCATATAGGTTGCAAAAACAACCTTGTCATTCTCAGTACATCTCATCGCTCCGAAGATCTTTTCCAGCGTCTGGATCCACTGTTCAGCTAACTCAGGATTGAATTCGCCTTTCAATTGAGGTGGATTCTGACGAAGAAATTCGTCCAGTCCTCTACCTCTGGCAGCTCGTTCGTCACGTTGAACCATAGCAGCAACCATTTCCCGTATGGCGTTCACAGCCGCAGTCAAGTTTTGAGCAGCCATTGCTACCTTCAAAACCAGAACTGTCAAACTTAAGAAACCACAACAAAACTAAAGCAAACAACAGAGAACACAACACAAGCAAGACAGACCATAACCTACAAACCCCAAAAAGACTCGGCCAGCTCTGATACCAAATAATGCAACACCCTTTCCCGAGTGTCACATTCCCGAACGTTTATAAGGCCGAAAATATTTATTAATGCAGAAAATACGGTTTTCTTTTTTTTTTTCTTTTCACAAGATGTAATGGGATTAGTAAAGGTAAATAATACTAATAAACGAACTTAGGTTCGCCATGCATTTCTAGAACATGTTGTATAATAGGCATAGAACAGAAACAAAAATAGAAATAATACTTTATACAGACATAAGTCTAATATATAACTGACATAAGAAATACAATAAGTACTAGGAGTTGTAGCTCCCAAATGGTACTACAAAAAAAAACTGACAGAGTCTGGCCGACAACAAAACTAAAACGGCAAAAAGAGTCCGCCTTTGGGCTCAAGGAGACTACTAAACTAAACCATCATCACGTCCATCTGTTCAAGCAGCAACAACAAGTACCAACAAAAAACATACAGATATGGGAGAGATTCCCGTTCATCAACACAACAAAATAGCAGTAATAAAAACGGGATGACTCACCGGGTAACAGCGTACCCAACATGCTTACTAAGGTTCTCAATATCAAACATATTAAATAGTTGACAACATAATATAAGGCAGTCTTAAACATTACAGCGATGTATAACAGTAAATGTAAACATCAATAGCCATGCAATGCAATGCAATGCAATGTATATGACTCAATGTCAATATCAATGGGTACTAATCTGACCCCTACTCCATGGAGCTAACAAAACGTTCAACGAGAGTGAATGGGAGGACATGTTCCGGTTTCTGCCAGTCATGAGCAAGATGCTACAACATTCGTAACGTGCACGTATCTGGCTTTACGGAAACACTCTCGACCAAACACGAAAAGTACGGCATCTAGTAGAGGATATCAGTGTATTGCACGGATTTGCCACGACACAAAAGAGCTACTAACTGGTCACATGTAAGCCCTTCCAACCCTGATACCTCCAAAAAGACCATTGAAGATCGTCACCGTAAGATTCGCACCCGCATCAAGTGGTAAGCTCAACTCCTAGGCTCAAGGCCTTACTACAATGCAAATGAAATGCCAATGCTTACACAAAGCAGATGCGATCAAGCAATGTCTATCCCCCGAATAAACCTCGAAGTCTACTAAGGTTCTCTTCCTTAGGAACTATACGTGTCTTTTGAAAAACAAAACCCTTATCCACAAGATAAATCTCCTGATCCCTCCGAGATCGAGTCATCACAAGACTGAAACAATTGAACGACTGATCGGGGTCCGAATCACCGGTCCGTCATCGAACTACTGTTTCAAAACTCAAAACGTTTCATGTTTGTGTTTATGTCTTATGAAGTCATTGATGTACTAAGTCATCAATGGTATAGTATATGGTCTTGTTGCACCACATACCATACTTAATTAACCCTTGTCTTTAACTCTAAGTTAATTACTTAAACTTAGGTTTTTATACATAAAACTTTACGAGTTGAGTTAAAAACTCCTTTGTAAACCAAAACAACTTCTCAATTGAAACTCATTTGATTTGAAATAATTTTTGAACCACTTACTTACTCTATTTTTAGCATTTTCTGAAAACAGGAAATTCGCTTAGCGGGGTTAAATTCGCTTAGCGAAAATGAGGCAATAATACATCTTTGAAAACTCCCCTGTATCGCTGGGCGAGAAATGGCTCGCTCAGCGAAATTCGCTTCATTCGCTTAGCAAAGATTAGTTCGCTTAGCGAAAATGAGGCAGTGATGCCTAACTTGTATTTTCTTTGTTTTCGCCCAGCGAAATTGGATTCGCTTAGCGAAAATTGCCTTGAAACAAGACATTAACCTTGTTAAAGAAAAACCTTATGGAACTATATTGATTCTTATGAAACTTTTCTTTAATCCACTTTTAAGTTACTTGATTAACTAGATGAACTAAGGATAAGGTATAAAACATGTCTCACTTTGGTGAAAACACTTTGGATCAAAATCATTTATGGTTTTTGTTTAAGGCATAAGCCACTAAAAACATTTTTCTTACATCAAAACTTGAATTATTCAAGAACTACACGTTACCCTCCTTTTCTCAAGGTCATGGCTGAAAGCCAACTAGGAACCAATGTGAAGATTTACTTCACCAACTAATCAAATTATGGCTCACAAAACTTACACAATTATGATCAACAATAACACACAACATCGCATCATAATTAAGCATCTAAGCACAAAAGTCCATACTTGATCTAGTAATCAAGGTAGGTTTTTCATCATGCAAGAAATCATTTTCTCACCTAGACAACATCTTCATAAAACACATGATAAGGCATACAAGCATAACTGCAAATATCAAACATTGTTCTCCAAGAGAACTTAGCACTACTTAACCATTAAAAGAGAACCCAAACTAAAAGGTTTCACCCACACATAACTTAAACATCCATCTTCCCTACCACCATCTTGGTGTGAATGAGGTTCACCCCCCATACCTGTTGATGAGCAGATTTCCGGATCAAAGTCGGTTGATCGGTTTGTGAACCTCCTGGCAATCGTCAACAACTATAACAACACAACAATCAAACATTAAACAACAATCAAAGCCAAACTCAACAATCCTAACAAATAGGATTTCGGCCACCCTAGGTTAAAAAGGTTAGGAATTGATCTTGGTTTCCCATTTCATGGATTCAAAGGCATTAGGAAAGCTATGGATGAAATTAAGTGTTAAAAATCAAAAATTGATGAAAACACTATTCATCATCATCAAATAGGGTTCGGCCAAAAAGGGATTTTGGGCTATGATGGGAGTTGAATCATAAGATCTTAGGTTTAGGTAGGGAATGATGATGTGAGTTCAAAGAACTTGGTCTTACCTCAAAAGGATTTTTCTACAATTTCCTATGGATTTTCAAAGTTTTGGATCTAAGAATTTCTTTTCATGAAAATGAAGATTGATCTTGAAATAAAGAAAGATTCAAGAATCTAAGAGATCATAGAAGTGATCTTACCTTGAAATGAAGGAAGATTGCTCAAGGAATCAAGTGATTCCAACTAGTGATTCAAGCTTTTCAAGGATGAAAATGGAGTTTTCTCTCAAGAACAACTATGGAGCTCTAAAGGGTGAGGGGCTGTGCAAAACTGAGAGAGTGAGGGGCTCAGTTCAGCTCTTAAGAGCTCACTTAAGGGTAAAAAGGTCATTTTCCCAAAAGGGTAAAATGGTAAAAGTGTAAAAGACTAAGGTTAGGGGCATTTTGGTCATTTTGCGTCCAGATATTTCCAAACGTCATGACGACTCTGGCATACTCTCTAAAGTGGCCTGGGATGATGTGATATCAAGATTATCCATTGGCGAGTCTCGGTAAATCCATATGTGGCTCCGTTCTTCACCCGATTGAGGATTCCGCTCGAACGAAGGTCAGGAAGTGATTTTTCTGAAATTTTTACGAAATTTTACCGAAACATAGATACTCGAATTCTAAGACTTAAAGTCTCGTTCACGGTTCCATCTGAGGTCTCCTGATCAGTAAAGTCATACTGTCAGTGTAAAAACGCAGACTAGACTCCGTTTGAGTTTTCGACTCAAAACTTAATCGTAGCTTCCTACAATATCGTCGAGCATGACTATGGTCTTGGAATATTTTATTTCTATTCCTAAGACCTCGAATAAGATAAAGACATTAAAATACTGAAGAATTAGAAAACGTGAAAATCGGGGCGTTACATATAGTGTAGTGTATCCCAATTCAAACTATAGAGCATTCATCAATATTGTTCAAGTTCACAGAACATCAATAGTCTCACATTCGTCACACTCAAAATCACACATTCATCATTTAAGTTCAAAGAATTTAATCACATTCTGGTTTAGATAGTCACAAACAACAACAACAAATGCCTAACCCACTTTTGAAATTTGAGAGAATGTGTTAAGAGGCTTTGAACCCAAAATCAAAGAACTAGAGGGTAGGAGAGTTAGATGATACTGTGTAGTTGTTGTTTGAGAGTGTGAGTGTGAGAAAATATGAAGAATACGGAGTTCCTGCTGAGCCCGTGTGAGAGAGAGACGAGAGAAAATTGAAGAGTTTTGGTAAAAAGGCTATCTCTGCTCGCGGGGCTAATAAACTTCCCACGTTCGCGAGGCGTGAGTATTCTTGCGACGCGAATTTTAAAATTCACCAAATTCTTGAAACCCTAATTGCAGATTCGTGAGCCGATACAATACTCGTGAGGTGAATCTGGAAATCATGGTTCATCCAAATTTCTAGAATCGCGAGGCGAGTAGAGACCCGCGAGGCTAATCTGGAGTTCCTTCATGAGTGCCCAGATTCGCGAGGCGAACAACAGGATCGCCTCGCGAGGCCGAAAGAGGTACAAACCTCTGAGTTTAGTTGCCATACTCGCGAGGCGAAGGATGTTTTCGTGGGGCAAGCCAGAAATAGGAATTTTCACATCCCTCTAGCTCACGCTGCGAATGACTGCTCGCGGAGCGAGACAGAAAAGAATTCTGCCCCCTTGCAATTTAAAATGCATTTGAAACTAAATGAAAAAGCTAACTAAGGACCCTATATGACGACCCTTTTTATTTATTTTTATGACTCTTTAAATGCAATAAAAGGATACCTAGCTTGGGTTGCCTCCCAAGTAGCGCTTGTTTAACGTCCTGAGCCTGACGGTCATGGGCCCTTTAGGGCTAAATTAACTTCACCACTTGCCGGCTAGTGTGGATTGGCTCCCCATGATAGTGTTTGAGCCTCTGACCATTCACCATGAAAGTCTCTCTTTCACCTGCTAGTTCCACCGCCTCATGTTGAAAAACATTGACTATTGTGAACGGTTCGGACCATCTTGACTTAAGCTTTCCCGAGAAAAGTCTCAACCTTGAGTTGTCGAGTAGTACCCTTTGTCCTGATTCAAATTTCCTTGGCAAAATGTGCTCGTCATGCCATGCCTTAGTCCGCTCTTTGTAAATTCTTGCATTCTCATAAGCTTGCATGCGGATTTCAGACAATTCATGCAAGTCTAAGAGCCTCTTTGCACTAGCTTTCTTTAAATCATAATTGAGCTCTTTGATTGCCCAATACGACTTTTCTTCCAATTCCACCGGTAAATGACATGCCTTTCCAAACACCAAATTGTAAAGAGACCTTCCAATTGGAGTCTTGAAAGCGGTCCTATAGGCCCACAAAGCATCATCTAACTTCTTTGACCAATCCTTTCGTGATGAGTTAACAGGTTTTTCAGGAAAACGCTTCAACTCACGGTTGGATATCTCTGCTTGCCCATTTGTTTGTGGATGGTAAGGAGTGGAGACCCTATGCTTGACCCCATACTTTTCAAGTAGTTTATGCATTTGGTTATTGTAAAAGTGGGATCCCCCATCACTAATCAAAACTCTAGGAACCCCAAACCTTGAGAAGATGTTGCGCCTCAAGAACTCCATGACTACCCGCGCATCATCCGTTGTTGTTGGAATTGCTTCCACCCACTTTGACACATAATCAACGGCCACCAAAATATATTGATAGGAGAAGGAGGTTGGGAATAGTCCCATTAAATCAATCCCCTAAACATCAAAGAACTCTACTTCAAGCATGCAATTAAGAGGAAGCTCATGCGGCCTAGAGATGGTTCCAACCCTTTGGCAACGATCACAATTCTCAACAAAAGCATGGGCATCCTTGAAAAGTGTTGGCCAATAAAACCCGCTTTGGAGGACTTTTTCTGCGGTCTTCTTTCCCCCAAAATGCCCACCGTAATCCGAGCTATGGCAGTGCCATAACACATTTCCGATTTGATCATGAGGAATGCACCTTCTAAAGATCCCATCCGAACATTGCTTGAAAAGGTAGGGGTCCTCCCAGATGTAGTACTTTACATCTGAGAAGAAATTCTTTCTTTGTTGATTAGTCCAACCTTGCGGAACCACATTTGAAGATTTAAAGTTGGCCATATCCGTGAACCAAGGATGAAAATTTTCAAATGCAAATAGTTTCTCATCAGGAAATTCTTCCTTGATGTCTAGCAATTTCTCCTCGGTGTCAGGATTGACCGACCTTGATAAGTCGTCTGCCACCCCATTCTCTGACCTTTTCCGGTCCCTAATCTCAATATCAAACTCCTACAAAAGAAGAATCCACCGAATTAATCTAGGTTTGGCCTCTTGTTTTGTCATTAAGTGTCTTATGGCAGCATGATCGGTGAAAACGACAATTTTAGACCCCACAACGTACGATCTAAATTTACCTAAATCAAAAACTACAGCTAGGAGTTCTTTTTTAGTGGTGGAATATTTAGCTTGTGCTTCATTTAAAACCTTACTTGCATAGTATATAACATGAGCTAAAATTTCCACCTTCTGACCCAAAACTGCCCCCACCGCATAATCACTAGCATCACACATGATTTCAAAAGGTAGATTCCAATTAGGTGCAATGATTATGGGTGCAGTGACAAGCATATTTTTCAAAGTATTGAAAGAATTTAAACAAAAAGCATTAAAATCAAAGGATACATCCTCCACAAGAAGGTCACAAAGCGGCTTTGCAATCTTTGAGAAGTCCTTAATGAATCTCCGGTAGAAACCGGCATGGCCCAAGAAACTCCTTACCCCCTTCACATTGGTTGGTGGGGGCAGCTTCTCAATCAACTCAATCCTGGCTTTATCAACCTCAATCCCCTTTTGAGAGATTTTGTGTCCCAAGACTATACCTTCCTTGACCATGAAGTGGAATTTCTCCCAATTAAGTACTAAGTTGGTTTCTTGGCACCTCTCAAGCACCAAAGCCAAATTCTTCAAGTAATTATCAAAAGAGGTCCCAAAGACCAAGAAGTCGTCCATGGATACTTTAATGAATTTCTTCATCATGTCGAGAAAATAGAGAGCATACACCTTTGGAAAGTAGCGGGAGCAGTGCACAATCAAAAGGGCATCATTCTATAAGCAAAGACTCCATAGGGACAAGTGAAGGTTGTCTTCTCTTGGTCTTGAGGATCTACCACAATTTGGTTGTAACCGGAGTAACCATCCAAGAAACAATAGTATTCATATCCGGCCAACCTTTCAAGTATTTGATCAATGAATGGAAGAGGTAAGTGATCTTTCCTTGTTGCATCATTTAGCTTTCTATAGTCAATACAAACCCTCCATCCCATGACGGTCCTTGTTGGAATCAATTCATTATTCTCATTGACCATCACGGTTGTGCCACCTTTCTTCGGGACCACATGAATCGGGCTAACCCAATGGCTATCCGAGATTGGATAGATGATTCCGGCATCCAAAAGCTTAATCACTTCCTTATGCACCGCTTCTTTCATGATGGGATTTAACTGCCTTTGTGGTTGAACCACCGGTTTATAGTCATCCTCCATCAAGATTTTGTGCATGCATAGGGAAGGACTTATACCTTTTAGATCTAAAATCTTCCACCCAATGGTAGATTTGTGTTCCCTAAGAACTCTCAATAGCTTTTCTTCCTCATCCTTTTTCAAGGCATTGCTAATGATGACTGGATGTTGTCCGTCCTCACTCAAGAATGCATACATCAAGTGAGTTGGGAGTTGCTTCAACTCCGGTGTATTTTTGTCTTCTTCCATTCCTTCTTTGTTGAGCTTATCTTTTTTACATTCATCCTTTGGGAGACTTGGCAAGGCTTCCATGCTCTTTAAGCACTCAATCCTCATCCCCCAAAAGGTCTTCTTCTCCATTCTCATCATGGGATTTTACCAACACTTGTGCAAGTGAAGAACCATGGGCTTCTCTTGTGGCTATAGCTTTTACAATTGGGTCCACCACATCAACCCTATACACATCCGATCTCTCAACGGGGTGTTTCATTGCTTCAAAGACATTGAAGACTACATTCTCATCTTGCACCCTTAGTGTGAGTTGCCCTTGTTGTACATCTATCAAAGCACGCCCGGTGGCCAAGAAAGGCCTACCCAATATAAGAGGGATCTCGGCATCTTCATCCATATCAAGCACTACAAAGTCCGCTGGAAATATGAATTTATCTACCTTTACCAAAAAATCTTCCACCACCCCATAAGAGTATTTAATAGAATGATCTGCTAGTTGGAGTGGCATCCTTGTATCCTTGGCTTCCTTGATGCCTAGCTTCTTCATCACAGAAAGGGGCATTAAATTGATGCTTGCCCCTAGATCACACAATGCCTTCCCAAGAGTCACTTCCCCAATGGTGCATGGTATACTAAAAGAACCCGGATCCTTCAACTTTGGAGGTAGTTTCCTTTGAAGAATTGCACTACAGTTCTCGGTCAAAGCAACCGTTTCCTGATCGACTATCTTTCGCTTCTTGGAGAGAAACTCCTTCATAAACCAGGCATAAGATGGCATTTGTTCCAAGGCTTCCGCAAATGGAATATTAATTTGAATCTTGCGAAAAACATCAAGGAACTTGTTGAATTGTTTGTCCTGCAAGGGCTTCTTCAATCTTTCTGGGTATGGTACCTTCATGAAGGGAGGGAGGTCTTGGGGTTTAACCCACTTCTTATTTCGGAATTCTTCATCTAATAGTTTCAACCTTCTCCCTTGCTCGAGCACCTTTTCACTAGCCACTTCATCTTCCTTTGCTTGCTCTTCCTCAAAATGTGGTTTCTCTGAAATCTCAACTTCTTGAGAACTAGTTGCACCCCCATTAGATCCCAACACTTTATCGCTTTCGAGTTGCTACGGCATTGCATTGGTTCTTGGGGTTGTTCTCTGTATTACCTGGGAAAGTGCCTGGAAGATGCTCATTCAGTTACTTTGCAAGCTGGGCCATTTGAGTCTCAAGATTCTGAATTGCTGCCCCTGTATGAGTTGCTAACTTGTCTATGGCTGTGTTTGTATTTATTGACAACTTCTCAATGGCTGCACTAGTCTTCTCAATAGCCAACTCCCAAGGTTGCCTTCAACCATCGGTTATCTGTAACTGATTATGCCCTGGGAGGGCCTGTTGAGTATTATGCTGTTGGACTCCATAATTTGGCCTCTGATTATGTCGTCGTTGCCCGGCTAGACCACCACTAGTATTGCTCTAAGTGAAACCCGGATGGTCTCTTCTAAAGTACCCCCGATTCTGATTCGCATTGTAGTCATTCTGTCTGTTCCTCTGATAGTTGTTCTGGGGTACTATGTCATAGAAATTGTGGCATGAGTCTACATTTTCCTGAGAGAAATTAAATGGGCAATTCTGACTGTCATGATCACCATTGCAATTTCCACATCTTGGAGGCAGTCCTTCTTGCACTACATTAACCTTCTTGTTGCTAGATAGGGCTTCACATTGCATCCTCAAAAGTTTGTTTTGCTCAAGAATAGCCTCTAATGATGCGACACTGATTCCAGAAGCATTAGAAGTGCCCATACTGCGGTTGTAATCATTATTAGACATTTTCTCTAGCAAGGCCCATGCATCCTCGACTGATAAATAAGAGAATGAGCCGCTAGCTGCGGCATCACAATTCATCTGGTATCGCCCCTTCAACCCATTAAAGAAGTGTTGCACCTTTGTTACTAAGTCGAAGTAGGAAGAAGGGCATCTCCTCAAAAGCACATTATACCTCTCCCAAGCTTCATTATAGGATTCATCATCTTGTTGCTTGAAAGAAGTGACGGCTATCTTCAACTATGCCACTTTCTGAGGAGGGGAGAATTTTGCAAGGAACTTCTGAGCCATTTGTTCCCAACTGGTGATGCTAGCGTGGTCCAAGTGCAAATCTAGCCAATCGCATGCTCTATCCAGAAGAGAAAGAGGGAATAGTCGCAAATGAAGGGCGTCTTGTGAAACTCCCCGATATTTGCACATGTCACAAGCTTCCAAGAAACGAGTAATGTGCCTCTGAGGATCTTATTGTGCACCACCATCAAATTGATTCATTTGAATCTAACATAGAACACTTTCTTGAATCTCAAAAGAATCGGCCGTGATAACAGGCCTAACAACAGTAGAAGCACAATCATCCAAGTTAGGTTGATTGTACTCATAAACGGGCTTGTATGCCGGAGGAGGATTTTCTTCCTCCATCGCTCCAAGGTCAATGGATTGAGTTGCTTCAAGCCTCTTTTTCTCTCTAAATTCTTTCCACAACCTCTTTTCGGTCTTTGTGATCTCTGGATCGAATAACAAGTTTTCCTGTGAAAGAGTACCTCGCATGCACAAAATCCAGGCAAGACCAAATGGGATCAAATAAATAAAATGAGATTAAACTGAAAAAAAATAATTATAATAAAAATAGCTTAATCAAAAGAATTACATTCCCTAAAAAATTAGGAAAATTGGTTGCGCCAATCCCGGGTAACGGCGCCAAAAACTTGTTGACGAACCGGCAAGTGTACCGGATCGTTGCAAGTAATAAACAAGGTAGAGATTACCGAGGTCGAACAAAGGGATTGGAGTACCAATTTGACCAATTTATCAAGAAAATCAAGATGTTGACTAAGTCAAAAGGGGAGAGTTATGAAGAGAGAGAAACGAAAACCAATGCACTAAATTAATAACAATTAAAAGAAGAATAATAAAGAATCAAGAAGAGATTTGATGATGATTAAGGCCCTAAGGTCACGAATCCACCTATCCTATCAAGCAAGCTACCCAAGTGTTTATTGCAACACCCTTTCCCGAGTGTCACATTCCCGAATGTTTATAAGGCCGAAAATATTTGTTAATGCGGAAAATACGATTTTTATTTTTCTTTTCTTAAAGATGTAATGGGATTAGTAAAGGTAATAAATAATACTAATAAGTGAACTTAGGTTCACCATGCATTACTAGAACAAACTGTATTATAAATACAGAAACAGAAAACGGAAAATAGAAACATCAACATTACTAATACCGACATAAGTCTAATGCATAACTGGCAATAAAAAATAAAATAAGTACTAGGAGTCGTAGCTCCCAAAAGGTACTACAAAAACTGTCATAGTCTGGCCGACAACAAAACTAAAACAGCAAAAGAGTCCACCTCCGAACTCAAAGGGACTGCTGAAACGAACCATCGTCGCGTCCATATGTTCAAGCAGAAACAGCAAGTACCAGCAGAAAACATACAGATATGGGTGAGATTTCCGTTCATCAACACAACAAAACAGCAGTAGTAAAAATGGGACGACTCACCAGGTAACAGAGTACCCAACATGTTAAACAGTTAACCCACATACTAAACCTCTCAATATAAATCATGTTAAACAGTTAACAGTATAATATAATACATTCTTAAACAGAACAGCGATGTATAACAGTAAATGTAAACATCAATAGCCATGCAATGCAGTGCAATGTACATGACTCAATGCCAATGTCACTGGGTACTACTCTGACCCCTACTCCATGGAGCTAACAAAACATTCGGAGAGAGTGAATGGGAGTACATGTTCCGGTTTCTGCCAGCCATGAGCAAGATGCTACAACATTCGTAACGTGCACGTATCTGGCTTAACGGTAACACTCTCGACCAAACATGAAAAGTATGGCATCTAGTAGAGGATATCAGTGTACTGCACGGATTCGCCACGACACAGAAGAATCACCAACTGGTCACATGTCAGCCCTTCCAACCCTGAAACCTCCAAAATGACCATTGAAGATCGTCACCGTAAGATTCACACCCGCATCAAGGTGTAAGCTCAACTCCTAGGCTCAAGGCCTTACAACTATGCACATGAAATGCCAATGCTTACACAAAGCAGATGCGATAAAGCAATGTCTATCCATTGGATAAAACTCAAGGTTCACCAAGGTTCCCTTCCTTAGAAACTACACACGTCTTTGTTTTATAAAACAATTACCCATCGGATAAATCATTTATCCATCGGATAAAAATCTCGTGTTTTGTCCTCACTCACACAAACCAACACAAGTCTTTTCAGCGTGTTTTGTCCTCACTCACACGCTTTCTAGGAAACTTCCCAGAAGGTCACCCATCCCAATTTTGTAAGTCAAGCACGCTTAACTATAAAGTTCTTATGTTCTAAGCTCCCGAAAAGAAGATAAATCTTGTTGGTATGGGTAGTACCAATAAATTCTTATATGCCTTCCCTTAACTATACAGTCCCATACCTGCATAGCCTCAGGATTCCTTCCATTGTACAGTCCCATAACTGCACAATCTTAGGATCTCTCTCTCATTCCGGTTATCACAAGACTGAAACAATTGAACGATTTACCCGGATCCGAATCATCGGTCCGTCATCGAACTACTGCTTCACAAACCAAAACGTTTCGTGTTTGTGTTTACGTCTTATGAATTAAGTCTCAAGTCCTAAACATTATGAATAAGGATTGAGAATCCTCTTAGTCGAATCTTTAAGCCTTTCAAAGACATTACTCCTTGATTTTCAATTAAGGAAACAAGTGTTGATTTCACTTAAGTCTTATGAACTCATTGATGTACTAAGTCATCAATGGTATAGTACATGGTCTTGTTCCACCACATACCATACGTAATTAACCCTTGTCTTCAACTCTAAGTTAATTACTTAACTTAGGTTTTTCTCACGCAAAACTTTACGATTGAGTGAGAAACCTCCTTTTGTAAACCAAACAACTTTTACAATTAAAAACTCATTTGATTTGAAACAGCATTTGAACTACTTACTTCATTTCTAGCATTTTCTAAAAGGTGAAATCCGCTTAGCGAGAGTACATTCGCTTAGCGAAAATAAGGCAGTGATACCCCATTTGAAATTCCTGTCTCGCGGGGCGAATAGAAGTTTTACGTCGCGAGGCTGAGAGCTATATTTGCTCCTTGTAAAGATCCTCTGTATCGCGAGGCGAATATTGTCTCGCATCGTGAGGCTGAGAACTCTATTTCATACAAACCTTCTACATCGTGAGGTGATAATTGTCTCGCGTCGCGAGTCCGAGAACTGTAATTCTTCACTGCTTAGGCGGTTCGCGGGGCGAGAACTACTTCGCTTTGCGAGGCCAAGAAGCTGCATCTTTGCTGCTCGGGCTAGCCCACTGTCTCGCGAGGCGAGGCAAGGTTAGCCGGGCGAATGCCTTGTTTTCCCTCTGTCTTGCGGGGCGAGACAGGGTTCGCCGGGCGAGTGCCCTGTTTTCACTTTTCCTTAACTTCTTCATTAATTCTCTTTTGAAACATTTAGTTTGATTAACAGACCTATGGCTAAAGAAAAGACATTTTCCACTTTGGTGACACACTTAAAAAGGTTAAAACTTGATCTTTGGATCAAAATCACTTTTATTTCTCTTTGAAAACATAGGTTATGAAATCATGTTTTTCTTACTTCAAAACCTTACTAGATCAAGAACAACACATGTTCTTATATTTCCTCTTACTAAGGCCACAAGCCTTCTCCAATGAAAAATGGAGACTTTGCTTCACCAACAAAGCAAATGTAGCTCAAAATGCATACACAATCCTGATAAACCACAATACACAACATTACATCATAACCAAAACATAAGAGTCCATCACACATCATAGCCTCACACTCAAGCATAAAAGTCCATACTTGATCTAGTGATCAAAGTAGGTTTTTCAACATACATGGAAATGATTTTCATTCAATCACATCATGATCAATTTATGCTAAAGCACACTACAACACACTAAAGCATAAACTTATCAAGACAACTTTGTTCTCCAAGAGAACTTAACAAAACTTAACAATTAAAAGTGAACCCAAACTAAAGGGTTTCACCCACACATAAACTTAAACAACCATCTTCACCACCACCATCTTGGTGTGATGTGGTTCACCCCCCATACCTGTTGAAGAGCAGATTCCCGGATCAAAGTCGGTTGATCAGTTTGTGAACCTCCTGATAGTTGTCACCAACTACAAACAACCAAACAATCAAACCTTAAACAACAATCAAAGCAAAACTCAACAATCCTAACAAAGAGGGTTTCGGCCACCCTAGGGTAAAGAGGTTAGGAATTGATCTTGGTTTTCCATTTCATGGATTCAAAGGCATAGGAAAGCTAAGGATGAAATCAAGTGTTAGAAACCAAAATTTGATGAAAAACACTATTCATCATCTACATATAGGGTTCGGCCATTTTGCGCTTTTTGAGCTATGATGAGAGTTGAATCATAAGCTCTTGGGTTTAGGTAGAGAATGATGAGGTGCGTTCAAAGAAATTGGTCTTACCTCAAAAGGATTTTTCTACAATTTCCTATGGATTTTCAAAGTTTTGGATCGAAGAAATTCTTTTCATGAAAATGGATCTTGATCTTGAAATAAAGAGATATTCAAGAAGCTAGGAGATCATAGAAGTGATCTTACCTTAAAATGAAGGAAGATTGCTCAAGGAATCAAGTGATTCCAACAAGAAACCAAGCTTTTCTCAAGAACAACAATGGTGTTTTCTCTCTAAAGTTGAAGATGGTGTTCTTGGCTCTTCAAGAGGGGCTGGGCTGCGTGAATGAGGGGCTGGATGGGGCTGATTTCAGCCTTAAAACAAGTCACTTAAGGGCAAAATGGTCATTTGCCAAAAGGGTAAAATGGTAAAAGTGCAAAAGACTAAGGTTAGGGGCATTTTGGTCATTTCGCGTCTAGATTTTCCCGATCGTCATGACGACTCTGGCATACTTTCTCAAGTGTCCTGGGATGATGTGATATCAAGATTATTCGTTGGCAAGTCCCAGTAAATCCATATGTGGCTCCGTTCGTCACCCGATTGAGGATTCCGCTCAAACGGAGGTCAGGAAGTGATTTTTTTGAAGTTTTTGTGAAATTTAACCAAAACGTAGAGAATCGAATTCTAAGACTTACTGTCTTGTTGACGGGTCTATCTGAGGTCTCCTGAGCAGTAAAATCATACTGTCAGGGTAAAAACGTAGGCCCGGCTCCGTTTGAGTTTTCAACTCAAAACTTAATCGTAGCTTCCTACGATATCGTCGAGCATAACTATGGTCTCGCAATATTTTATTTCTATTCCTAAGACCTCGAATAAAATAAAGACGTTAAAATACTGAAGAATTAGAAAACGTGAAAATCAGGGCGTTACATTTATCCTCTCATCCCTATGTTCAATTCTTTGTCAACCAGGAACCCTCAATTATCCTAATGTCACTGCCGCTTTTCAAAAGGAAATATCTCAAATTGTAAGTTGTCAATCTGCCAATATATTCAACCTACAATTAGATTCATTAAATTCTTGGTTCCCTATAGCGATTGCATCACTTTTCTACTCTATGCCTAGAGGTATTCAAACAGTGTTCTTAATTCGGGTCCTATACGAATCGCCTGCCAGTATCATCGCACTAGACTAGTTAACCATTGCGAATTTGATTAACACAAATAATTCAGAATTAAGAAACAATAATAGAGACAAGGGAATAAGAAAATATTACTTCAATAACTATGCCATCAACGGAGGCTTCATTCCTTCCCTTAGAAATGGGGATTAGTTCCTCATGCTTGCAATAACAACACACAAACAAAAAGAATTCATCCTAGACTAGAAAGAAAGAGGGAGACGCAGCTCCAAGAGACTAGGATTAGCCAAAACCGCAATCAAAACCACAGGAAAAAGATGCCCTTCAATTGCCCTAAAACACGGTATTTATACGTTACTGGTTTTTCACGCGCTCGCGGGGCGAGCGTTACCTCGCAAGGCGAATTTCAAAACTGAATCTTTTCTGGATTCTGATTTATCGCGAGGCGAGACAGAGTCGCTGCTGCAGTGCAACGCGAGGCAGAGAGGTTGTTTTTTTCCTGTTCAGGCATCCTTCTGGAGCGCGAGGAGAGAATCTGATCGCGAGGCGAGAACCATGTTTTTGCCTTTTCCCTTGTTTTCTTCATTTTCCTAGCCTCTTTAAGCTTCACTTTTGACCTGAAAAAGAAAATAAGCAAGAAAAAGAATAAATATGCTCAAAAACTCCTAAAATTCCTAAAAACCAATTAAAAGACTCAAACATCGCTTAGGAACAAAACAAGCCAAAATAGGCGGTTTAGCAAGGTTAAATCGCTTAATTGGTACTGAAACGTTAGCCTTTCCTAGCTGAAAAACTAGATAAGCCGCAGGCTTATCAGAACCCTAAACCTTACATAAGATTGAGCTCTGGCAAAGTACCTAAACCCTAGGTTTAGTGTGACATCCCCAAGTTTCACTTGAGGAAATCCCATTATTTTAGAATTCACTTATACTATTAACTATAACTTAGCGATTTAAAAACCAACGACAACATGCATCTGAGCATAGACGTGTATAACATCAGAGTAAACGTAACAGGATAAACCAACACATACACACGTATATAGTGTACATGGTGGCCCCATCAGTAGGGCTATATAGATACTGACCAAGGTACATAAAAAAACCGAAAACGCAACTAAGGTACATCCAAGGACCTCTAAAAAGGAAACTCTCAAAGCTCACCAGCACTCTCCCAACCTACTCTCAAAGTACATCGAAAACCTTTCCACATAATCCTAGAGACACACAGGCTGGCTCTCACCCTCACTGGTAAGGATGCCTTGAGCTACCATGTCCCTCTCCGTGAGTGCGCTTATAAACCCGCATAGACTAACACTCGGATGAGGAACTCAACAGAACAATCCTATCTCTCTGAGCTGCCCTCAGGTCCCGCTCTGTACGCCTACGCTGACCTCTATAAACGAATCCTCTCTTGCTAGATACTACCGAGGACTGGGGTGCCACCTGTGACACCCAACTACCCCGCATATTATAAAAGCATTAAAGAAGAAAAAATAAAACAATAAAATGAAGACGTAAAATAAAACATGCTACCTTTCTTAAAAAGGTTCACGGGTAGAAAGGTACCACATGAACTAGTTCTCACAACTCAGAAAAGATTAAACCAATATTTCAAAGAATAAGGAAAACATCAACATAAAACAAACCCAACCCCGATGTCACAATTCGGAGCTGGTACAACTGCTCCGGCAACATCCTCGGAATACAACTGAAAACTAAAGAAATAAAAACAACTAAGCTGAAGGCCCTAACAATGAGTGGTGGTTCCTTAGAGTCACTCCTCTCCGGGCTGCTCGTCATCCTTTGCATAAACCATACATGCCAAACACAAGAAAACAAAGAACGGGGAGTAAGGAAACATGTAAACACAACGACATGGAGAGAGGAATAAGATGATCATACATCATGGCATAACAACAATCATAAGCATTCACATATGTATATAAACATCATCTCAACATCAGAAATTAACCGGGTATGCTATATGAAGCATTGCAACACTACTCCATCAATGCATGTGGATCCAACTATCTCAAGAAGAACAACTTGGAGTTACATATCCGCATTGGCCACTAAAAGCACCAACGCCGGCAGTCCACCAAACCGTGGGTGAATCCCTTGGATAGCCAACGCATTAAACCATGGATGCCTCATCACGGGGGGCCCTGGTTCACCAAACCTCGGGTGAGCCTACTGTGGATGGCCAGATCGCCGTACTTTAGGATGACCTCCCCTATGTTGAACTTCCCCCAACTAACATCTCCAATGTGATGCATGAACACAACAACAAACGTTACCTACACAACTGGCACAACTTAACAAAGCTTACCAAAGGTCTCCAAAACTCCAAAAATGCACTCAGCTTGACGGAGATAGGGAACGGGGCAGGTTTGGCCGCACTAGGGTAGTAGCATCCACCAAATGAGGGTTAAAAACGCAACCCTCAATTTATTTGCCCATATATAAGCTGCACGCGTGGCACGGTCGTGCACTCCTTTGGCATGGTCGTGCTGAACTTAGCGTCAGCGAGACGCAGTCCGCACTTGAGCACGGCCGTGCTTGCTAACAGCACGGTCGTGCTTGTGACTCAATTGGTCACATGACACATCGCCAAGCACGGGCGTGCTGGACATAAGCACGGTCGTGCTTATGTTCCAGAAAGGGACTTTTAATCCAAAAATCCCACTTAGCCCTTAACCAACAATTATAACTTAACCAAACAAACTTAAACAGCCAAATAATCTTATATAAAGTACTTAACAAAAAGCAGGGTGTTACAATTCCACCCCCTTATAAAAATTTCGTCCTCGAAATTTCTACTTACCTCGATTGAAAATGTGTGGGTATGCTTCCATCATCTTACTCTCCAATTCCCATGTAGCACTTTCTTCAGTAGCTCTGCTCCAAACGACTTTGACCAAAGGAATCTCCTTGCCTCTTAGTTGCTTCACCCTCATATCCTCGACTCGAAGGGGTAATACCTCAAAAGTCAAGTTCTCCTTCAACTATATCACGTCGGGTACTATCACATGACTAGGGTCATGGACATACTTTCTGAGTTAAGACACATGAAAACACTGTGAAGGTTGGACAAGAACGGTGGTAAGTCTATCTGCTAGGCGACTTCGCCGATTCTCTTTAAGATTTGGTATGGACCAATGAACCTAGGAGTAAGTTTCCTTGCTTTCATCACTCTACCAACCCCAGTTGTCGGGGTAACTCTCAAGAATACATCACCTTCCAGGAATTCGAGTGCCTTCCTCCTTTTGTCATGGTAGCTCTTTTGCCTACTTTGTTCCACTTTCATCTTTTCCTGAATCATCTTTATCTTCTCTGTTGTTTCTTGTACTATTTTTGGTCCTAACACCACATTATCACCAGGTTCATTCCAACACAAGGGTGTCCTACATCTCCTCCCATACAGAGCCTCATAAGGTGCCATCCTAATACTGGAATGGAAACTGTTGTTATAGGTGAACTCTATCAGGGGGCAAAAACTTGTCCCAACTGCCTGACTGTTCTAACACATAAGCCCTTAATAAGTCCTCTCAGACTGCCCATCAGTCTGTGGGTCGTACGCTGAACTTAGCCTAAGCTTTGTCCCTAAAGCATTCTGCAAACTATCCCAGAACCTAGAGGTAAACCTAGGGTCTCTATTTGATACTATGCTAGAGGGTACACCATGAAGCCTAACTGTCTCTCTGATGTACAACCTAGCCAACTTCTCTAAAGGATACTCCATATTCATCGGAAAGAAATGAGCAGACTTAGTCAATTTATCCACCCCAACCCATATAGCCTCAACAACAGCTGGAGTCCTAGGGAATCCAAACACAAAATCCATGGAGATGCTATCCCACTTCCATTCTGGGATGCTTAAAGGGTGCAATTTACATGAAGGCTTTTGGTGTTCTATCTTGGCTTTCTGACATACTAAGCACGCGTACACAAACTCAGCCACATCTTTTTCCATCCTAGGCCACCAAAACATGCGCTTAAGATCTTGATACATCTTGGTGGCACCTGGGTGCACACTCAACCCACTCCTATGTCCTTATTCAAGGATCAACTTCATAAGCTCAGGAACATCTAGCACACAAACTCTATCTTCAAACCTCAAGATCCCATCGCTCCCATCCTTAAAGCTAAGGTCTCTACCCTAAGCAAGCAATTCTCGCTGGTCTAAGAGAAACTTATCTAACATCTGACCCTCTCTAATCCTATCCATCAAACTGTTGGTAACCTTCAAGGTTCCAAGCCTAATGCTCTTAGGGGTAACTTCACAAACTAAACTAAGGTCTCTAAACTTCTCAATCAGATCCATCTCCCTAACCATCAAAGCAGAGACATGCAAGATTTTCCTACTTAGGGCATCTGCCACTACATTAGCCTTTCCAGGGTAGTAGGTCAACTCAAAATCATAATCCTTAAGGAAGTCCATCCACCTACCCTGCCTAATGTTTAACACCTTCTGATCAAAAAGGCATTTCAGACTCTTATGATCACTAAAGACCTCAAACCTCGATCCATAAAGGTAACGCCTCCAAATCGTTAAGGCAAAAACTACAGCTCCTAACTCTAGATCATGGGTAGGGTAGTTCTTCTCATGAGTCTTCAACTGCCTAGATGCATAGGTCACTACCTTATCGTCATGCATCAACACACCACCTAAAACCTGCTTGGAAGCATTGCAGTAAACTACAAAAGGTTCACTAGGATCTGGCAATGGTGCTAATGTCAACCTATCCTTAAGGGCTTGGAAATTCTCTTCACACTTAGAGTCCCACACAAACAACTACCCCTTCTTGGTGAGACGGGTTAAGGGTAAAGCTATCTTAGAGAAGCCTTCTATAAACCGCCTATAGTACCCGGCTAACCCCAAGAAACTCCTAATCTCAGACACTGACTTCGGCATTTCCCACTGGAGCACCGCCTCAACTTTAGCTGGGTCAACTGCTATGCCACCCTTAGAGATGACATGCCCTAAAAGCTCACTTTGTAACGCCCCGATTTTCAAGTTTTATAATTATTCAGTATTTAAACGTTTGTATTTTATTGGAGAGTCTAGAGAGTGAAATAAAATATTCTGAGACCATAGTCATGCTCTACGCTATCGTAGGAAGCTATGGTTAAGTTTTGGGCAAAAACTCAAACGGAGTCCGCTCTGCGTTTTTCACGGATAGTAGTGCTTTTGTACTATCAAGACCTAATTTTGACTCGCGAACGAGACAATAAGTCTCAGGATTTAATTCTCTAAATATTTGCTAAAATCCATCCTGACATTCAAAACTGAAAATAATATATTATATTCGGACGTATACTCGAACTAGGAGACGTTTGGAGTTGTGAAGGGATTTAACGGGACCCGTGAACGGATAATCTTGGTGTTCCATCAAGATGAATTTCGTGGCCCACTTTCATGATGACTTTAAAAAATATATGGATGTGAAATAACTAAAATGCCCTTGGTCTTTTAAGGAAATGACCAAATTGTCCTTTGGTTATTTACAAGTTTGCCATAGGATGAAAATATCTATAACACTCACACTCCTCACTTGGCCTTCGGGCACTCTCTCTCTTCCTCTTTTCTCTCACTTGTTCATCCAAGTTCTTCAATGTTCATGAGAGTTCTTCCTAAGCTCTTTGCAAAAACCATACTTTGATCTTGAAAAAGTTGAAGTTTCTAGTGAAAAGTTGTTTCTTTCTCATTAGTCTTTGATTCTAGGAGGTATGATCTTCATCATAACTCTCTTAATCTCTCTATTTCATCTCTTGAATCTCTTGATTCATGAAGATCTAAGTTTTGATCAAAAACTTTGAAAATTCATAGAAAAGTGTAGAAAAATCCTTTTAATACCAAATCAATTTCTATGAACTAGTTTCATTATTTTCTTTCATAATCCAAGAGCATGAAACCAAATAAGTTTTCTAGCCTTTTTATTTAAAAGTGGCCGAAACCTTGAAGTTGAGAAAGGTTGAGTTTTTGATTCAATTTTTGAGTAATAAGACTTGATATAGTATTAGGTATATCTAAGGATCATCCATCCAACAAAATATAAATTTTGGACATCTCTAGCTAATTTTTCTAGATGTTGGCCGAACCTTAAGTGATAGGAAATAGAAGAAATTTGTATTGTTTGATGTTTAATGTTTGATTGATTGTGTTGTTTGTAGTTGGTGACGAGTAATCGGGAGATTCACAAACCGATCAATCGACTTTGATCCGGAGGATTGTTCATCAACAAGTATGGGGGGGTGAACCTCATCACACCAAAATTGGTGGTGGTGAAAATGGTTGTTTAAGTTTGTGTGTGGGTGAAACCCTTTAGTTTGGGTTCACCACTTTATTTGTTAAGTTCTCTTGGAGAACAAAGTTTGTAATAATGGTAGTTTATGCTTTAGTATGCTTTATCATATGTTTATAGTGATGTTGATTGGATGAAAAACATTTTCATGTATGTTGAAAAACCTACTTTGATCTCTAGATCAAGTAAGGATTTTTATGCTTGATTATGATGCAATGATGTGTGATTGTTGCTTGTCATAATTGTGTGAGCATTTTGAGCTATGATTTGTCTTATGGGTGAAGAAAAATCTTCACATTTGTTATGAGAGGCATTCAGCCATGACCAAAAAGAAAAGGAAGAACACTAGTTGTTCTTGAACATTCAAAGTTCTTGAAGTAAGAAATTGTTTTAATAACTTATGCTTCAAAGGAAAACAATAAGTGGTTTTGATCCAAAGATCAAATAAAGTTTCAACCTTTAGGTGTTTTCACCAAATTGAAAAATGTCTTTTACTTTAAACCATAGTTCATCTAATTAACCAAGTGTTTTAAAAGTGAAATAATGAAGTGATTTCACGGAAGATAACATAATTTTAATGAGATATCACCTTTAGTTTAGGACCAAGATAACATTTACTTTTTCAAACATAAAGAGGATCTTATCCTTAAGTTGATTAAAATGAATTATAGTTAGAAGATTAGATGAGATTACATTTCCTTTCCATTAACTTAGAACATGGTTTTACACTAAGTTAGGAAGGAAAAACCCTTTTCAAATTAGTTAAGGTACTTTGCTTTAAGCAAGTACAAAGTTATTTCAAATCAAATGAGTTTTCAATTAGGACCGTTTTGATTTACAAATGAGAGTTTTTCAACTCAAATCGTAAAGTTTTACGTGTAAAAACCTAAGTTAAGTAAGTAACTTAGAGTTGAAGACAAGGGATAATTAAGGATGGTATGTGGTGGAACAAGACCATATACTATATCATTGATGACTTAGTACATCAATGATTTCATAAGAATTAAGTGAATCAACACTTATTTCATTAATTGAAAACCAAGGAGTAATCTCTTAGAAAGGCTTAAAGACTTATCTAAGAGGATTCTCAATCCTTATTCATAATGCTTAGGACTTGAGACATAATTCATAAGACATAAACACAAACATGAAATGTTTTGGGTTTTGAAACCGCAGTTCGATGACGGACCGATGATTCAGATCTAGGTCAATCGTTCAATTGTTTCAATCTTCTGATGACTCGATCTCGGAAGGATCACGAGATTTATCCGATGGATAAATGTTTTGAATTTCAAAGACGCGTATAGTTCCTAAGGAAGAGAACCTTAGTGAACCTTGAGGTTTATCCGGTGGATAGACATTGCTTTATCGCATCTGCTTTGTGTAAGCATTGGCATTTCATTGCATAGTTGTAAGGGCTTGAGCCTAGGAGTTGAGCTTACACCTTGATGCGGGTGCGAATCTTACGGTGATGTCTTAAATGGTCTTGGATCTATCAAGGTTGGAAAGGCTGATATGTGACCAGTTGGTAGCTCTTCTGTGTCGTGGCGAGTTCGAGCAATACACTAATATCCTCAACTAGATGCCATACTTTTCATGTTTGGTGCAGAGTGTTTCCGTAAAGCCAGATACGTGCACGTTACAAATGTTGTAACATCTTGCTCATGGCTGGAAATAACCGGAACATGTCCTCCCATTCACTTTCTCCGATTTTTTGTTAGCTGCATGGAGTAGGGGTCAAAGTTTACCCTTGTGGCATATGGCATTGAGTCATGTACATTGCATTGCATTGCATGGCTGTTGATGATTACATTTACTGGTTGTACATCGCTGTTCTGTTTTTGAGAATGCCTTATTTTATGCTGCTAATTTTGTAACATGATTTATATTAAGATATATGGTAAGCAAGTTGGGTATGTCATTACCTGGCGAGTTGTCCCGTTTTTACTTCTACTATTTTGTTGTGTTGATGATCGGGATCTCACCCATATCTGTATATTTTCTCTGCTGGTATTGCTGTTGTTGCTTAAGCAGATGGACGTGACGACAGTTCAGTTCAGGATTTACTATGAGTCTGGAGGGGGACTCCTTTTGCTGTTTAGTTTTTGGCCAGACTGTGTCAGCGTCTGTAGTACCTTTTTGGGAGCTGTGACTCCTAGTACTTATTATATTCATGTTGTCAGTTATGCATTAGACCTATGTCTGTATACGGTACTATTTCTGTTTCTGTATTTAATGCAGTATGACTTCTAGAAATGCATGGTGAAACTAAGTTCATTTATTATTACTTACTTTCACTGATCCCATTACATATTTGTAAAAAGAAAAAGAAAAAAAAAATCGTATTTTGCGCATTAATATTATTTTCGACCTTATAATTGTTCGCGAATGTGACACTCGGGAAAGGGTGTTGCACACTTCCTCTAACCAGAACTCACATTTAGACAACTTAGCGTACAACTGCTTCTCCTTAAGTGTCTGCAAAACAACCCTCAAGTGCTCCTCATGTTCCTCCTTGGTCTTGGAGTACACTAAGATGTCATCTATGAACACTACTACAAACTTATCCAAGTAAGGGTGAAAGGTCTTATTCATGTAGTCCATGAACACAGCAGGAGCATTCGTCATAGCAAAAGGCTTAACCAAATACTCGTAATGACCATATTGCGTCCTGAACGCTGTCTTTGGGATGTCCTCAGACTTAACCCAAATCTGATGGTACCCTGACCTCAAATCTATCTTCGAAAAGACGCAAGCGCCTATCAATTGGTCCATGAGATCATCATTCCTAGGGAGACGATACTAATTCTTAATGGTCACCTTGTTGAGTTGCCGATAGTCGACACACAACCTCATACTGCCATCCTTCTTCTTCACCAACAACACAGGTGCTCCCCAAGGGGACACACTAGGTCTAATGAACTGCTTCTTCATCAGGTACTCTATTTGTTCCTTCAGCTTGGCTAGCTCTAGAGGAGACATTTTATAAGGGGCTATGGAGATTGGCCCGGTGCCAGGCACTAAATCTTTGGAGAAGTCAACATCTCTCTCTCGGGGTAAGTTTTAAACATCCCCCAGAAACACTTCAGGAAAATCCCACACAACAGGCACACTTCTAACATCATGAGGGCTCTCTAATTCCAGGGAAGCTAACATCATGTATACTTGGAATTCGTCTTTCATCAAAGCTTTCACTTGGTTGGCAGAAAGAAAGATCGGATCCTTAAACTCCGTAGGAGTGCCAAAAACTAAGGTCTTATCAAAACAGTTCAAAAGGACGTGGGTGAGAGATAACTAATCCATGCCAAGAATAACATCAAGGTCTTTCAAAGGTAGGCATGCAAGATCAACAACAAAAGCTCTACCATTAATAACAATATGACAGTTTTTGCATGCATAAGAAGTAAGAACTGGTTTGTTCGTAGGTGTAGAAACAATCAGATCATACTCAAGAAAGGTAACAGGCAGCTTCAAACTCTTAGATAAAGAAACTTAAGTGGGTAAAACCAACATGTCCTTAACTTAAAGTATCATTGCCTATAATGAGTATAGACAATACAAACAAGACCACATAACAGACTCACAACAAACTCATACCACAGCCTGATAGGACAGACCTGCTCTGATACCAATAAATGTGACACCCAACTACCCAGCATGTTATAAAAGCATTAAAGAAGAAAAAAATAAAAAAATAAATGAAGATGCAAAATAAAACAATCTACCTTTCATAAAAAGGTTCAAGAGTAGAAAGGTGCCACATGAACTAGTTCTCACAAAGCGGAAAAGATTAAACCAATAGTTCAAAGAATAAGGCAAACATCAACAGAAAACAAACCCAACCCCGATGTCACAATTCAAAGTTGGTACAACAGTTCCAGAAACATATAGGAATATAACTGAAAACTAAAGAAATAAAAACAACTAAGCTGAAGGCCCTAACTATGAGCGGTGGCTCCTCAGAGTCACTCCTTTTCGAGTTGCTCGCCATCCACTTCATAAACCAAACATGCCAAACAAGAAAACAAAGAACGGAGAGCAAGAAAACATGTAAACACAACGACATGAAGATAGGCATAAGATGATCGTACATCCTAGCATAACAACAATCATAAGCATACACATACGTATACAAACATCATCTCAACATCATAAATCAACCAGGTATGCTATATGATGCAGTGCACCACTACTCCACTACTCCATCAATGCATGTGGATCCAACTATCTCAGGAAGAACAACTTGGAGTTAAATATCCACATTGGCCACTAAAGGCACCAACGCCAGCATCCACCAAACCATGGGTGAACCCCTTGGATAGCCAATGCATCAAACCATGGATGCCTTATCACGAGGGGCCATGGTTCACCAAACCTTGGGTGAACCTATCGTGGATGGCCAAATCGCCGTACTCTAGGACGACCTCCCCTATGTTGAACTTCCCCCAACTAATATCTCCAATGTGATGCATGAACTCAACAACAAACAAGGTAAACTGCTACCTCCGCTCGGGCCACTGAAGGCACCCGAGAATATCATCCACAACATTGGGCCGCTAAAGGCACCAAATTATATCATCATAACATTGGACCACTAAAGGCATCCAATTCCATCACCATGCGGTAACCCTTAGGCATCGACTTAACCAACTTATCGTTCCTCAACGTCTTAATTAATATATAATTAAGTTATCTAACTTCATCATTTGTTTGGTGTATTATTCTATCACTATTGGGAACATTGGGGTTTAAAAACCCTATTAAACTTTGAACCTCAGATTATGTCCAGAGGGGCGGCACGAGCGTGCTTAACCCCAGCACGGGCGTGCTCTCTGGTTGGCTGGGTTGTGCTCATTAGCACGGGCGTGCTGCTTTTCTGCACGGCCGTGCTTAAAGCGCGGCCATTTCTAGAATTCAAACTGGGTGCATGGGCGTGCTCCCTGTTCAGCACGGCCGTGTTGATCGCGCGATAATGCTGTTCTGGGCAGAGTTCAACATTTTGAATATTTAACCAATTAGATCGTAATACTCTCAAAAATCATTCCTAAAGTTCTTGACTAAACCATCAGCATAAAAATCTTACCTTTTACTAATCCATATCTTATGAATGTTTTTGGGGAACAACAGTCCCTTTATTATCTGACCAATTAAAGTTCCAATTAACCAATTTAGGGTTATATCAGCAAGTTTATCACAGTAACAACCATTCAACCATTAACATCATATAACAACATCTCAACCAACAATTATGATATAAACATACCATCAAGTACCAACATAACAAGTAATCCATATAATATTGGCATATTGAATTTAACAAAAAACATGTTAATAACAGCAAAGAACATTTACAAAAATAGGCATGTTAAACATACAACATACAAATAACCTCGGGGTCATGGGAACCCCTCATCTTACACTATCCCCACTGCCTAGTGGTTACACTATCCTTCTCCCCATACCTGGTTCGAAGGTTCCAACAACGATAGCCTTAGAAAAGAAACCGGTCACGTCCTCCCAAGCGGCTCAGTCTGAATCCAAGCCTTGGTCAACTAAAACATTAACCAAATCAGTTTCCAATCAAATAACAGGAAAGGAAACTAAGAAAGGGAAGAAACGTTACCTACACAACTGGCACAGCTTTAAAAGCTTACCAAAGGTCTCCCAAACTCCAAAAATGCACTGAGCTTGATGGAGATAGGGAACGGGGCAGGTCTGGCCGCACTAGGGTAGTAGCAGCCACTAAATGAGGGTTAAAGTGCAACCCTAGATTTCTTTGCCCATATATAAGTTGGACGCATGGCACAGCCATGCACTCCTTTGGCACGATCGTGCTGAACTTAGCGTCAGCGAGACGCGGTCCGCACTCGAGCACGGCCGTGCTCACTAATAGCATGGCCATGTTTGTGACTCAACTAGTCACAAGACATGCGGCCAAGCACGGGCGTGCTAGACATAGGCAGGGTCGTGCTTATGTTCCAGAAAGGGACTTTTAAGCCAAAAATCTCACTAAGCCCTTAACCAACAATTATAACTTAACCAAACAAACTTAAACAGCCAAACAAACATATATAAATTACTTAACGAAAAGCAAGGTATTATAATCGCTTTCTCCACCTCGGTGGGTGCCACATCCGAGGGAAGGGAAGAAACTGGTACACGTGATAAAGTCCTATGATGTGCACATACGGTGATATGCCGCTCTAGAAGATCAAACTAACAAGTTCAATTTAAACGTCCAAAAAGGTCAAGGGGTCCACCTGCCATCCCCTCTCCTCAGGGTAGACGATTCAATGTACCCCCAGGACCGGCATCCGCGGTGCCCCCGTGACAAACCGGTGAAGTCTCGAGTCCATCCCGGTTGAGACGACCCCACTTACGTAGGATAATCCCATTAGACGCTTTCAAAATTTAACCTCACTCTCTCTGATACCTTAAAGCACAGCCAAAAATTTTCACTTCAACAGTTAAGTAGATAAGAACTTATCACAGTTCAAGAATTTCACATCAGAGTTTCGCCTAGAAGCCATGGCTTAAAAATAACAACAACAAACATAAACACCCCACTAGCCGTGGTACAACTCACAAGAGACTCAAAGATACCTCTGAGATCTTTATCTATTTGAGAAGCGCTGACGCCACACTTGTTACTGACGATAGAGTACACCTTCTCAGCTCCACCTGCTGTAGCACTTCCGATGACCAATCGACACTTCCGTCTTCGGATCACGATCCGGACAACCGCATATATGTAAACATGGATAAATATGCATAGGAGGTAAGAAACGCTACACTATCATACAAAAAGGAAATCACGTAGCATATAACACATCAACATGTAAAATAGCACACAATCATCTCTCAAGTTCAGCACAACAATCAACCTCAAAGTATCACCATTATGAATCATCGCCTATTCTACAACAATCATCCTCAAAGTATCACAACTATGGATCATCGCCTATTCTACACATCACAATAGTCGACCTCAAAATATCACAACTAGAGGGCACCATCAATTCTACAACAATCAACCTCAAAGTATCACATCTAGGGATTATCGCCTATTCTATATGCACAACTAAGTTCCTGGCCCTTGGAAATACTTTCCTTCAACTCAACTGTGAAGTAGTCATTTTCCAAGGTAGGAAGTCACCCTCCAACTATAAGGGAATAGAGTCGATAGTCCAGGTTATTGGTACCTAGAACGTCCACCTCGACCTCATGTGACAGTCACAAACTGTTGTTGCAACTGTACACACGGCTCCCTGTACACAACCACTCAAATTGCTGTTGCAGCTGTATACAGGTACCAGCTCATATGATAGCCACTCAAACTTCAGTTGCAGCTATTCATACAGCTCCATGTGACAACCACTCAAACTGCTGTTGCAATTGTCACAAGTCCCGATCTCGCGTGAACACTGCTGGCAAGCTTCTGTAGCAAGCACACACATGTAACCCTATACACAACCACTCAAACTGCTGTTGCTGTTGTGTACCAGCATATATGATTGCAGTTAGTCATATAGCCCCCTTGTGACAACCACTCAATCTGCTGTTGCAATTGTCACAAGTAATCCACTTCGTGTGATAACTGTTCAGACTGTTGTTGCATTAAATCGCACGGCTTTCCACCACAACAATGCAAATGTTATGATTATGCATCCATCATTTCAACAACAACTTAACTAATGTCTCACAACCTACATCCTCCAACTGTGAGGATGCCACTCTCCAACAATGAGAGCCACTTATAACTTAGATCCACATCCTTAATTTACTAGTCTAACCTCAATCATCATCTCCAAAGTCAATCATTCTCCTATAATCCTAGCAATATAACAATCATCTCCAAAGTCAACCAAGATCATATCAGTCACAAACACATCACATGTCATAGCATTCAGTATAGCATTCTTATAAGCATACCGAAACGCAATTAAGCATGTTATCACCACAAACAAGTTATCATCACAAACAATCATGTTATCAATCATCACAAATAAGCACACATCATCACTAGTAGGGTTTCAGGATCCCTACATATGCTAATAATTATATACTATGCTTATGATTACCACATATATGTAGGTTCTTCCCCCTCACCTGGTAATCCGGTCCCATGCACTCTTGTATCCACGGACAGCCTTGACCCTCGATCTCACGAACGCAACGAGCGCAACCACAACCACTACGAGCTCACCACGCAGCTCCCTGACACTTCCAAGGATAGAGAACAACGGCTGGACTTAGGATAAGGCAGCTTCAAAAGTTAGCTCAAGAATCTAGGGAAAAAGGTACCAAAAACAAGGATACGGTCCTAGCTCCATATCTCGAGCTACAGCCTTCTTCTTGGAAATCCGAACGGTGAAGGTGAAGGGCAACGTGTCCTAAACCTACTTCCCAAATTTCAACTCGATCCAATGGTTAACGAATCTCTGGAGATGGTTTTACTGTGGCAAGTTAGGTGATATACGGGATGAGTTTCTCACATTCTAGGATCACGGTGTAAGCTTCATATCTCCCACTCTAGACCTTGAACCGAAACTCCGAACGGTCAAACGGGCGAACCACATGTTCGGAACCTCCTTACCAAGTTTGAGCTTGATCCAACAGTTGATGAACTTATTGTAACGATCTTACCGAAACTGCTTCAACCAAGCTTCAAGGCTTCCAACAATGGTTTCACTCTTTCTTTTACCTTGCCTTCTCTTTCTCCTAGCCATGAAAATATGGAAGTTTCTCATTCCATTATATTACTTCCTCCTAGATGATGAAGATGATCAAGCTTGTCAAGATTACTTCTCAAAGTTCTTGAAGAAACCTTGAAGAATGGAGAGAAATTGAAGTTGAAAGCTTGGAGGTGTCTTGAAGTGAAGAAGATGGAGAAGAAAAGGGGAAGGTGCACGAAATTGAGAGAGGACAAATGGAAGAGGGTGGCGTGATACATATATATATATATATATATATATAGGAGGAAAGGATAAGGATAGGATAGAAGGGTCATTTCCTTTAAGAACCAAATTGGAATTTCATCAAAAGTTGTACTAGAAACTTCAACACTGGAACTGAAAGAATCAAGTGAAGGAGAAAGAAATATGAGAGTGTATATATATTTATGAATGGTGTGGAATATATGTGAAGAAAGGCTAAGGTTGATATAAAATTTCTTAAGGGCAAAAATTGTCATTTCTTATTAGGGGAAAAATTGTCATTTTACACTAGGTCATCTTGACTATGGTGAGTCACCTATGTGACTCACCCCTTGTCATCATTACTATGGTGATGAATCACCATGTAATGATTACATATGGATAAGGTGGTGAGGTGTCTAGGTGAGGTGGCGTGAAAGCGACGTGAGGCTTATCCGTTACCGGTTCCGGTGATCTCGTACGCAAGCCGGGTTTCGTTAGAGTCTTCAACCCAAACCTTAACCATAATTCTCTACTAGTAATGTAGAGTAAAACAATATCTGTATGGTATCCAAAAAGTGGATACGTAGGGATAAAATCAAATACCGGACGAGAGATATGGTTCTTGAATGTGATTAGTCAAAGGATGAGTCCTTCCCATGACTTATCACCATCATGATTACTCCACCATGACTCATCATCATGAGTCATCCATGTCATGATTACTTTTCTAAAGTAGTCATGATTACTCAGCCAAAATATTTTGATATTTATAACTTTGCCACTATGCCTTAGATAAGATTTGTATACTTTACCAATCTGAAAATTGAGATGTTACATTACCACCCCCCCTTAAAAAGAATTTCGTCCTCGAAATTCGATTTATCTTACTGAAATTTAGTCCTTTAACTACTTGTCCCCACTTAACTTCCTCAGACAAAACTCACACTTGTCCCACTTGGCAAACTACTATCCTTCTTACAAGAGCTGCGAAATCATCTGAAGTCGTTCTACTTGCCGCTCGTAATCTCGTAAATGGAAGAGAAAGCTATAAAGAAAGACATTAATGAATGACAAGGAAGAAGAAATATATAAATGTCTCACGTTACAAAAGAAAATTGACCGAATTAAGAATATGAGAGGAGATCTAATACCTCAAAAAGGGTTTCCAATCGGGTATGGATTGTGAGAATGGCCGGCTACATAATCACAATCACAACTCTACTAGAGTTCCTTCCTCCCAAGAGATCTCTTACTTGGTTGACAATCGAAATTCCCAATATTTTCAACAAACAAAAAGTTGAACTGCGGCGGCTTCCTTTTCCAGGAAAGTACACAACTCAGCATCTTCCGTCTCTGCTTCACCTCTCGGATTCTGCCTGTATCCCACTCCCAATGTGGGAACTCTCACCGTTACCATTTCTGGGTTCAACGGCACCCTCTGCGACCTTTTTGCCACGTCGTCTACCTCGTCCGCAAGCCATTAATTTCTTTTTAAAAGAAATTATCAGCCCATATTTGTAAGACATAAAACACTATATGCCTTACAAACACTTGAAACAGTTATCTCCGTTGATAACTCGCGCGTATCGAATACTCTACCCAGATTCTAAACATAGTCAATACCCAATGCGGGTTCGACTCGACACGGCCAGTTACAACTTCCTAGACCACACAGTCCGGATAGAACCGAACTGCTCTGATACCATAACAATAAGACGACCCCACTTACGTAGGATAATCCCATTAGACGCTTTCAAAATTTAACCTCACTCTCTCTGATACCCTAAAACACAGCCAAAAATTTTCACTTCAACAGTTAAGCAAATAAGAACTTATCACAGTTCAAGAATTTCACATCAGAGTTTCACCTAGAAGCCATGGCGTAAAAATAACAACAACAAACATAAACACCCCACTGGCCGTGGTACAACTCACAAGAGACTCAAAGATACCTTTGAGATCTCTATCTATTTGAGAAGCGCTGACGCCACACTTGTTACTGACAATAGAGTACACCTTGGGTCAGCTCCACCTGCTGTAGCACTTCCGATGACCAATCGGCACTTCCGTCTTCGGATCACGATCCAGACAACCACATATATGTAAACATGGAGAAATATGCATACGAGGTAAGAAACGCTACATTATCATACAAAAAGGAAATCACGTAGCATATAACACATCAACATGTACAATAGCACACAATCATCTCTCAAGTTCAGCACAACAATCAACCTCAAAGAATCACCTTTATGAATCATCGCCCATTCTACAACAGTCATCCTCAAAGTATCACAACTATGGATCATCGCCTATTCTACACATCACAATAGTCAACCTCAAAATATCACAACTAGAGGGCACCATTAATTCTACAACAATCAACCTCAAAGTATCACATCTAGGGATCATCGCCTATTCTATATGCACAACTAAGTTCCTGGCCCTTGGAAATATTGTCCTTCAACTCAACTGTGAAGTAGTCATTTTCCAAGGTAGGAAGTCACCCTCCAACTATAAGGGCATAGAGTCGGTAGTCCAGGTTATTGGTTCCCAGGACGTCTCCCAGAACGTCCACCTCGACCTCTTGTGATAGTCACAAACTGTTGTTGCAACTGTACACACGGCTCCCTGTACACAACCACTCAAACTGCTGTTGCAGCTGTATACAGGTACCAGCTCATATGATAGCCACTCAAACTACTGTTGCAGCTATTCATACAGCTCCTTGTGACAACCACTCAAACTGTTGTTGCAAATGTCACAAGTCCCGACCTCGCGTGATCACTACTGGCAAGCTTCTGTAGCAAGTACACACACGTAACCCTATACACAACCACTCAAACTGCTGTTGCAATTGTCTACCAACATATATGGTTGCAGTTAGTCATATAGCCCCCTTGTGACAACCACTCAAACTGCTGTTGCAATTGTCACAAATAATCCACCTCGTGTGATAACTGTTCAGACAGCTGTTGCATTAAATCGCGCGGCTTTCCACCACAACAATGCAAATGTTATGATTATGCATCCATCATTTCAACGAAAACTTAACTAATGTCTCACAACCTACATCCTCCAACTGTGAGGATGCCACTCTCCAACTATGAGAGCCACTTATAACTTAGTTCCACATCTTTAATTTACTAGTCTAACCTCAATCATCATCTCCAAAGTCAATCATTCCCCTATAATCCTAACAATATAAAAATCATCTCCAAAGTCAACCAAGATCATATCAGTCAGAAACACATCACATGTCATAGCATGCAGTATAGCATTCTTATAAGCATACCGAAACGCAATTAAGCATGTTATCACCACAAACAAGTTATCATCACAAACAATCATGTTATCAATCATCACAAATAAGCACACATCATCACTAGTAGGGTTTGAGGAGCCCTGCATATGCTAATAATTATATACTAAGCCTATGATTCCCAGATATATGTAGGTTCTTCCCCCTCACCTGGTAATTCGTTCCCATGCACTCTTGATCCACGGACAACCTTGACCCTCGATCTCACGAATGCAACGAGCGCAACCATGACCACTACGAGCTCCCACGCAGCTCCCCGACACTTCCAAGGATAGAGAACAGCGGCTGGACTTAGGATAAGGCAGCTTCAAAAGTTAGCTCAAGAATCTAGGGAAAAAGGTACCAAAAACAAGGATACGGTCCTAGCTCCATATCTCGAGCTACAGCCTTCTTCTTGGAAATCCGAACAGTGAAGGTGAAGGGCAACGTGTCCTAAACCTACTTCCCAAATTTCAACCCGATCCAATGGTTAACGAATCTCTGGAGATGGTTTTACTGTGGCAAGTTAGGTGATATACGGGATGAGTTTCTCACATTCTAGGATCACGGTGTAAGCTTCATATCTCCCACTCTAGACCTTGAACCGAAAATCCGAACGGTCAAACGGACGAACCACATGTTCGGAACCTCCTTACCAAGTTTGAGCTTGATCCAACGGTTGATGAACTTATTATAACGATCTTACCGAAACTGCTTCAACCAAGCTTCAAGGCTTCCAACAATGGTTTCACTCTTTCTTTTACCTTGCCTTTGCTTTCTCCTAGCCACTAAAATATGGAAGTTTCTCATTCCATTATATTACTTCCTCCTAGATGATGAAGATGATCAAGCTTGTCAAGATTAATTCTCAAAGTCCTTGAAGAATGGAGAGAAATTGAAGTTGGAAGCTTGGAGGTGTCTTGAAGTGAAGAAGATGGAGAAGAAAAGGGGAAGGTGCACGAAATTGAGAGAGGACAAATGGAAGAGGGTGGCGTGATACATATATATATAGGAGGAAAGGATAAGGATAGGATAGAAGGGTCATTTCCTTTAAGAACCAAATTGGAATTTCATCAAAAGTTGTACTAGAAACTTCAACACTGGAACTGAAAAAATCAAGTGAAGGAGGAAGAAATATGAGAGTGTAAATATGTTTATGAATGGTGTGGAACATATGTGAAGAAATGCTAAGGTTGATATAAAATTTCTTAAGGGCAAAACTGTCATTTCCTATTAGGGGCAAAATTGTCATTTTACACTCAGTCATCATGACTATGGATGTGACTCACCCATTGTCATCATTACTGTGGTGATGAATCACCATGTAATGATTACATATGGATAAGGTGGTGAGGTGTCTAGGTGAGGTGGCGTGAAAGCGACGTAAGGCTTATCCGTTACCGGTTCCGGTGATCTCGTACGCTGGCCGGGTTTCGTTAAAGTCTTCAACCCAAACCTTAACCATAATTCTCTACTAGTAATGTAGAGTAAAACAATATCTGTGTGGTATCCAAAAAGTGGATACGTAGGAATAAAATCAAATACCAGACGAGAGATATGGTTCTTGAATGTGATTAGTTAAACGATGAGTCCTTACCATGACTTATCACCATCATGATTACTCCACCATGACTCATCATCATGAGTCATCCATGTCATGATTACTTTTCTAAAGTAGTCATGATTACTCCGCCAAAATATTTTGATATTTACAACTTTGCCACTATGCCTTAGATAAGATTTGTATACTTTACCGATCTGAAAATTGGGATGTTACACCGGTCCTCTGCTAACTCGTCGTCTGTTCGCAAAACCGAACATACACATACATTGAAGAATAGGGAGATAAGATATACAACACATCTATGATAGGGATGATGCAATGCAGAACAAATAGCAAATACTACCATCTCTCCATATCACAACACTACGGTTATGCCCTTGCTAGATGTATAGTTACTGCAACACCCTTTCCCAAGTGTCACATTTCCGAATGTTTATAAGGCCAAAAAATAATATTAATGCGGACAATACGGTTTTCTCTTCTTTTTTTTTCTTTTCGCAAAGATATAATGGGATTAGTAAAGGTAAGTAATAATAAATGAACTTAGGTTCACCATGCATTTCTAGAAGTCATACAGAATTACATATAGAAATAGAAACAATACTGTATACAGACATAGGTCCAAACCTAACTGATAAAAAGTATATAATTAAGTTCTAGGAGTCACAGCTCCCTAAAAGTTACAACTGACACTTCGACACACCCTGGCCAAACTAAATAGCAAAAAGAGTCCCCCTCCGGACTCAAAGTATATGCTGAACTGAATCGTCGTCGGGCCCATCTTCTTAAGCGGAAACAACAATACCAGCAGAGAAGATATACAAATATGGGTGAGATTCCCAATCATAAACATAGCAAAATAGCAAAAGTAAAAATGGTACGACGCAACAAGTAATAACATACTTAACATGCATACCATAATTCTCAATATATCATGTTAATCAATTAGCAGCATAATATAAGGCATCCTCGAAAACAAAATAGTGATGTACAACAAGTAAATTTAATCATCAACAGCCATGCAATGCAATGCAATGTACATGACTCAATGCCATATGCCACAAGGTAAACTCCGACCCCTACTCCATGGAGCTAACAAAACATCGGAGAAAGTGAACGGGAGGATATGTTCCGTGTATGCCAGCCATGGGCAAGATGCTATAACATTCGTAACATGCACGTATCTGGCTTTACGGAAACACTCTTCACCAAACATGAAAAGTACGGCATCTAGTCGAGGATATCAGTGTATTACTCGGAGTCGCCACGACATAGAAGAACTACAAACTGGTCACATGTCAGCCTTTCCAACCCTGATACCTCCAAGACTATTTATAATGTCACCGTAAGATTCGCACCCGCATCAAGGTGTAAGCTCAACTCCTATTCTCAAGGCCTTACAACTCACACAATGAAATGCCAATGCTTACACAAAGCAGATGCGATAAAGCAATGTCTATCCATCGGATAAATCTCAAGGTTCACTAAGGTTCTCTTCCTTAGGAATTATATGCATCTTCGTATTATAAAAATTTTATCCATCAGATAAATCTGGTGATCCCGCCAGGATTGAGTCATCACAAGACTGAAACAATTGAATGATTGTCCTGGATCCGAATCACCAGTTCGTCATCAAACTACTGTTTCAAAACCCAAAACGTTTGTTTCAAAACCCAAAACGTTTCATGTTAGTGTTTGTGTTTTATGAATTATGTCTCAAGTCCTAAGCATTATGAAGAAAGATTGAGAATCCTCTTAGATAAGTCTTTGCTCCTTTCTAAGATATTAATTCATTGGATTTCAAATAATGAAATAAGGATTGATTCACTTAAGTCTTATGAAGTCATTGACGAACTGAATCATCAATGGTATAGTACATGGTCTTGTTCCACCATATACTATGCTTAATTATCTCTTTTCTTTTGCTCTAAGTTAATTACATAACTTAGGTTTTTATGCATAAAACCTTACGATTTAGATTTGAAAACTCTCGATTTGAGACTTTGTCAACCAAAACCTTTCTAATTGAAAACTCATTTGATTTGAAATAACTTTGTTACTTGCTTAAGGTAAAGTACTTTAACTAATTTGAAAAGGTTTTTCCTTACTAACTTAGTGTGAAACCATGATCTAAGCTAGTGTAAAATAAAATAGAATTTCATTTAGTTTTCAAACTATGATTCAATTAGTTCAAACTTGAGGATAAAGGTCCACTTTATACTTTGAAGATTGATTGTTAACTTAGTTTTCAAAAGAGTGTGACATCCCATTAAACCTAGGGTAACTTTATATTACTTTTACTTTCATGAAATCACTGTCATCATTTTATTTTTAAAACACTTAGTTAGTTGGATAAACTATGACTAAAGTAAAAATACATTTTCACCATAGTAAAAACACTTAAAGGTCAAAACTCTATTTGATCTTTGGATCAAAATCACTTCTTATTTTATTTTGAAATGTAAGTTATTAAAACATTTTCTAACTTTCCAAACACTTTGAATGTTCAAGAACAACTCATATTCTTCCTTTTTCTTAAGGTCAAGGCCGAATGCTCCCTTACATGGGATGTGAATATTTTGCTTCACCAACTTGTCAAGTAATAGCTCAAAAGCTCACATTATAATGATGAACAATAATCATGCATCATTCAATCATAATCAAGCATAAAAATCCTTACTTGATCTAGAGATCAAAGTATGGTTTTTAACATACATAAAAATATTTTTCCATCCAAGCATGCATCATCATAAACACATGTTCTCAATGAGAACTTCACAAATAAAGTAGTGAACTCAAACAAAAGGGTTTCACCCAAACAAACATAAACAACCATTTTCACCTTCCACCAACTTTGGTGTGATGAGGTTCACTCCCCATACCTTTTGGTGAAGTAATCCTCCGGATGACAAGCCGTCCGACCGGTTCGTGAATCTCCCGATTACTCATCCGAAAACTCAACACCAACTACAATCACACAATCCAATCAAACATCAACATTAATAACACAAATTTTTCCTATCCCCTTAGACTTAGGGTTCGGCCATGTATAGAATAAAAATCTAGGGATTTCATTTGGTTTAAATCTCTTGGATGGATGATCCTTAGGTATACCTAACACTAAAACAAGTCTTATTACTCAAAACTTGAATCAACAACTCAAGCTTTCTCAACATCTATGGTTCAGCCTCATCATACCCATATGGGCTAGAGAACTCTTTTAGTTACAAGCTCTTGGATTATGATAGAGGATAATGAAACTAACTTATAGAAACTGGTTTAACATTAAAAGGATTTTTCTACATTTTTCTTTGAATTATTGAATTTTGGATTGAGAAGTTGAAGCTTCATGGAAATCAATGTTTTCAATGGAATAAAATGAAGATTGAGAGACGAAAGGAGAAGTTCATACCTCTTAGATGATGAAGATGAGCAAGTGATCAACTTAGCTTCACAAATCACTTGAGAAATTCTTAAGAAAAGTGAGAGAAAAGATGAGAAAGTGTGAGGAAATGTGAGTTATGAAGAAGAAGAAGAAGAAGAAGAAGAAGAAGAAGAAGAAGAAGAAGTGAATGGTGAGTTTGATGAAGGCAAGGGCGTGTGAGATGAAGGTGAGGGTAGGAAGGTCCAAAAATTTTCACCTAAGGGGCAAAATGGTCTTTTCACACAAGGTTAAATGGTAATTATGGAAAAGGTTAAGGGTATTTTGGTCTTTTCACGTCCAGATATTTTCTAACGTTGTCATGACACTAGCACGTGTAACACCCCCGTTTTCTGTAACCGGTTATAATCACCATTACATTGTGATTGCTACCTTATGTTTGATATGACTTCATATATATATATATATATATATTTATATGATGGTTTATATCCATGATTATGTTGTGGTAAATTTTTCTTTTGTCGTTATGAGACGAAAATCGATAAAAGTTCTGTTTTGATCGTTGTTGGCTAATTTCTCGTTTTACGTGCCGGAGGCCAGGAAACGGAGAATTAAGTGGAATGTAATGTTGAATTAAATTTTCCATTGCCTTGTTGATTATTCCTAATGAAGAGAATTAGCTTTCTGAAAATCCAAAATTTTACCAAAAGTAGTAAAAACCAATTATCCATTTTTGGTAAAAACCCTAATCACCTAATTCCTAACTAAATGAGAATGTAACTATTCTAGTTACATTTGGTTAAGGCCATTCTGCCATTTCATCTTGGGAGAAGCCAATATTAGCTTTCCATCCTTTCAAGTCAAGTTTATGACACTAACCATTAATGGAACCATTTTTGGTTAATCTTGGCCTTAAGCCCTCCATAAGCAACAACAACCTACCTGCTTGCATCTTGGCCCTCCATTCTCTATGACCAAGATTTAATTAATTTTTGGAGTCCACAAGGAGGGGAACTTCGGCCATTAGGTGTTTAAGACACCAAGATCACTATTCCATTCATTCTAACCTCTCACTAGAAAACACTAAAACTCTTAAGTTTCTCTCTTCTCTCTCCTCTCTTCCTAGTTTCGGCCAGCCTTGGTAAGTGACCTTACCCACCTTATTTCATCATTTTAACTTCATATTCTTGTTTATCTGATTCATTTAAACAACTTTCATTTTTGGAATTTCTTTATTTGAAGTTGTTTGCACAAAGATATTCAAGAATCATTCAAGAAGGTTCAAGCTTCTTGAACTTGTTTTTAAACCCTTACTCAAGAGTAAGTTTCTAACTTAGTTTCTTTTCTTTAGTTCTCTTGAGAACATCCTTGTGTTATCATTGTTTATGAAGTTGAAAAATCAAGTTTTTGAACTTGTTTGTTTCTCCTCTAGGTCATGATTTTCATTGTTGTTTTGGTGACCAAGTCTTCATCTTCTACTCTTTAAGGAAGCTTCACAAAGGTAATGGGGGAGTGAACCATATCACACCTTAAATGGTGGTGATAAAGGCCTCCTAGTTTTGTGGAAGGAAAACCCTAGATCTAGGGTTTCCTTATGGAGTTCTTTACTTTATTGTCATATTAAGTTATGTTGTTGTGTTGATATGATGATTGTGTTTGTATCTTCTAGAAGAAAATTATTTTGGCATTGTGAAAATCTATTCTTAGGCCCAAAGACCTAAGGATAAAATTTTAGAATGGTTTGAACTTATTTATGTTCTAAGTTGCCTTGATAACATGATTATATGTTGATGTGATTTTCTAGCTAGCTTAGATGTTGTTGAATGGCTTCATTTTGGTTGTATATGGGCATGAGAGGTTCGGCCTTGGCATGTTGAGGAGGGAATCCAAAGCTTCTATGTTTAAGTGATGGTAAAATGAACTTAATATGGTTGTAACAATGCATATAAAACAAAGAAAATCTATACTATTTCTTTGGGGCATTCGGCCTTGATATAGAAAGTAGGGTTAGGGCCTTAAAATGTTGATGCTAAAGGGTTTTATATGTTCATACTAAAGTATAAGAGGTATATAAATTGAAAAGGTTTCCAAAGAAACCAAGTTTTGGTTCCAAAGAACCATGTATTGTGAAATGAGTGTTTTTGGATTTCATGAAGGAACTATTTTAAGAATAAGTTGGCTTGATGTTGATCAACCACTTATTTTAATAAGTTGTTTTTGTAAGAAAATATTTTCAAGAACCAAGAGTTTCATAGTTAACCAAGATGATTTTTAAAGGATTTTTGGTTTGTAAGTCTTCTTTGAGAAGATAGGATTCTTACAAAGCCTTTCTTTAAGAACAAAGGGTTTTACACTATTACCTTTTTGAACTTTCCAAAACCTTATAAGTTATATTTCATTTGAAAACAAATTGGTGATTTTCAAATAAGAAGTATGTTTTCATTTACACTAAATAATAGAACTAAGAAAACAAATTTAAAGGAGTTTTACACTAAATGAGACACCTATGGACACTTGATTACAGTTTTCAAACTATAATTAATAAAGGAGATTTCATCAACTACTTTGCTATAAGGAAAGTACTTTGAAGCTTTTCACTATAATAGCATAAACACGCTTTATCTCCTAAAGGAATCTATATGAACTCCTTAATGGACTCATAAGATTCTAGTAAAAGACATATACTAATACCTAGTGGTCATGACAAAATCATGTCTCACATCCTTGATGATATAGATCATCTAAGGACTCCATAATAAAGTATAAGTAATGTTCCATGATAGACAAGTGAGAAGATTGATGAAGGGGATTCTTGTGGATCCTAACCTCCATAATACATCTAGGTTATGGACTAATGTATCATAAGACATGACCATCATGTTACAAACGACGAAGTGGTATGTGATTGCAAGGAACGGAACCAAGGATGGGTGACTGATGACATGTCCTATGAAAGTGGGTCCCTTAAGGGTATCCTGTGGTTTATCAAGAGATAAACGTGGTGCTACAGTGATGAGGTAGTACGTGGATATTTTGTGGCATTTCTTGACATGCATCTGCATCTGTGCATGAGTTGGGTGTGATGCCTAGGAGTTGAGATTACACCTTGGTGAAGGTGCGATTGTCTGATGTGTTGATCATGAGGATCTTAGGGACGTCGGGGGTTGGGGAAAACACATGTGGGCAGAGACCAGCACCTCTGTGTCGTGAATATCCATCGAAAAACACTGACGTCCTGACTGAAACACCGGGCAAATCACGATTTGGGTAAAGAATGTCTGGCGTGAGCCGTCATGATGATTACTGGAAGACCCACTCGTAGGTGCTACATACTCGGACTCTAATGCAGAAATAAATCAAGAAAATAAAATGCTGGTTGCTTTCGGAAAATAATATAATTACATAGCTACGATCGAAAACGCAGTTCTAAAAATTTTCTGCATGCATAGGTAAAACAACTCAAGACGAAGAAATAACTTCATAATACACACTAATAGATTAAGGTGCATAAAACACAAACATAATATAGTTTCAGGTCTAACATATCCTATTACAAACTTAAGGACATAATTTCAACATACGTGCAGTAATAATATGAGACTGCTCAAAATAAAAGACCCCTAAGCTGGTCGGCTAAAAGTAGCCATTGGGATGCAACCCAAAGTCAACTTCTTCATAACGCTCCGTCATCCGAGTTCTCACGTGCCCGCGGGGACCTATGAACAACATCTATACATGTGTTCCAAAAACACAACAGGGTGTCCAACATGTACAGGCAAAGGTGAGATACTCATATAAAGTTCATCACGATAGCCGCACAGACGATAAACACATAAAACAACCACAGAAAAATAAAGTTATAAGGACTGTTATTTATATAACACAATATAATATTCCAAACACCATCATGAGTTATAATAATGCATGAGACTTCAATATCATCTTTCTAATTCATGTATCCCGGAGATTCTAACTTCCCAACATCGAGCGATAGGCTGTAGTAACACCCGTAACACAATAGTCCTCATGAGTCGGCCTCTCTATTTAGGTCCGAATTCCAATTGTTCCAGGGCACCATGTCATAACCATATCCTGAATATGTCAGTCTCTGATCGAGTTCATTCGTGTTTGGCAGCCGATGTACCACGGCATGGGGTTGCTACGCCACCGGCCACTTGTGGGATCTCAAACACAGAATACCCCTATAGACCTAGTGGTCTTGACTGATTAAATTCTCAACTACTAGAGTTGTAGCTCGGTTTCAAATGGCACGTCTGCCGGTTCATGCATGTACACATAAAGTTTACTGTTTTCTTTGCGTTCATTCTTTCAAATGTCGAGACATAAAGTCCAATACTCGTTTCAAAAAGGCATTAAGCCCATTCAAATCAAAAACACAGGACAAGAAGTCTGAGTGCTCAATCCACAAAACACTAGCCCCGAGGTCTCGGCCACTAGGCTCGGGTTCATCTCAAAGGTTCATCATATTTCTTTTGGTTTCGTTTTTCTCAAAACAACTTTGGAAAACAAAACACCTTCATCGTTCTTGAAACAAAACATTTCTTTATCAAAGGAAACATTTTCCGAGGAAAAACACTTTTCTTGAAGACAAAACCGTTTTCCAAGGTTTCACGCCTTTTTTAAAAACACTTTACTAAACAAAACACATTTTGCACGACTTTTCACAAAACCACTTTTTACTTTTCAAAAGAACAAACTTTTCAAAATCAAAGACAACATTTCTTGAAAAAGCAACATGTTTTCCAAAAACCACTTTTCGATTCCAAAACACGGTTTTCAAAACTTTGATTCGGTTTTTCGAGTCTTTTAATAAATATTGACACATAGCCAGTCCTATGCTTATCCAAGATATATATATATATATATATATATATATATATATATATATATATATATACACACACATCAACAATCCATAATCATCATCATAATATCAACTAAGGCATCCATGACACAAATTAACAACAAGTGTGCAAATATGTTTCATTAAGTAAAACAAATCCATACATCATTCAAATTCATCTCCAATTCAATAATCCAATCATCATAACACATATACCAAACATGCACTATGAAGCTACCAACTTAAATGACTACCTCCCTTTACTTCTCAAATTTGCTTACTCCAAACTCGATCGATCCTCGACTCCGGCTCCGGTTTCGTTTGCGTCGCCTAAAACAATTCAACACAATACAATTCAAACAACAAATCAACATCAATATACAACATAAAAACACAATTTATCTTCCCCCAAAGAGGTTCAAGGTTCGGCCATGAAAAGTAAAAAGGCTAGGGATCTCATTTGGTTCCAAACTTTTGGATGGTTGGCTCATAAGCTTTGTTAACACTAATTCAAGTCCTATGACTCAAAAATGTGAAACAAAACTCATGGATTTTCTCATGAATCTCTCGGCCATATAGGGTAAACAAGGCTAGGAATTGATTTTGTTTTCCATCACTTGGATTCAAGAACACTAGGAAAGCTAAGGATGGAATCATGAGTTAGAAATTAAAAATTTGATGAAAAACACTATTCATCACCACTACTAGGGTTCAGCCACTGTGGGGTTTTAGAGCTAGGATGAGACTTGGATCATGAGCTCTTGGGTTTAGGTAGAGGATGATGAGGTGAGTTCAAAGAAATTGGTTTCACATCAAAAGGATTTTTCTACAATTTCCTATGGATTTTCAAACTTTTGGATCTAAGAATGAGTTTCATGAAAATGGAGTTTTGATCTTGAGATTGAGAGAGATTCAAGAAGCTATGCGACCATAGAAGTGATCTTACCATATAATGGAGGAAGATTGGTCAAGGAATCAAGGCTTTTGTTCAAAGTTTCAAGGATTTCAATGGAGGTTTTTTCTTTAAGGAAGATGAAGTGTTCTTGGTGTTCTTGGGAGGGCTGGCTGCGTGAACGAGGAACTGAGAGGGCTGTTCCAGCCTTCTTAAAAGCTCATTAAGGGTAAAAAGGTCATTTTGTTCAAAGGGTAAAATGGGAAATGGTGGAAAGGCTTAAGTAAGGGGTATTTTGGTAATTTCGGGTCCCGAAATTCCCGATCGTCATTATGACTCTGGCATGCTCATCTAAGTGATTTGACATGATGTGATATCAAGATTATCCGTTGTCGGGTCCTGGTAGTCCATACGCGGCTCCGTTCTCCACCCGATTGAAGATTTCGCTCGAACGGAGGTCAGGAAGTGATTTTTTTGAAATTTTTGTAAAATTTAACCAAAACGTAGAGAATCGAATTCTAAGACTTACTGTCTTGTTCACGGGTCCATCTGAGGTCTCCTGAGCAGTAAAATCATACTGTCAATGTAAAAATGCAGACCGGACTCCGTTTGAGTTTTTTACTCAAAACTTAATCGTAGCTTCCTACGATATCGTTGAGCATGACTATGGTCTCAAAATATTTTATATCCCTTTCTAAGACCTCGCATAAAATGTAAGTTCATAAATACTGATTAATTAGGAAAACTCGAAAATCGGGGTGTTACATTACTACCCCTCTAAAAAAAATTTTCGTCCTCAAAATTACGTACCTTGAAAAAGATCGGGATACTGTAATCTCATCTTGTCCTCGAGCTCCCACGTTGCATCTCCAGTTGCTTCATTCCAAACGTGTTTGACTAAGGAACTTGTTTTCCCCTGAGTTGCTTGATTCTCTTATCAACGATTCGCACAGGCTATGTCTCATAAGACAAGTTTTCTCGTAAATGTACTATATCAGGTTCGATTACATTGGACGGATCAGGAATATACTTCCGAAGTTATGAGACATGAAAAACACTATGAATGTTGGACAGAAAAGGTTGTAAAGCAATCTGGTAAGCTACCGGACCAATACGACGAAGAATTTGGTAAGGTCCAATGAATTTGGGAGTGAGTTTTATCGACTTAATCGCTCTACCTACTCTAGTCGTAGATGTGACTCTCAGGAACTCATGTTCACCTTCTTGAAACTTGAGGGGTCGTCTTCGTTTGTCTGAGTAGCTCTTCTACCAGCTCTGTGCCGTTTTCATCTTTTCCCGGATCTGTTTAATATTTTCCTTTGTTTGTTGCACAAGTTCTGGGCTTACGATCATGTTCTCTCAATCCTGGTACCAACACAACAGTGTCTGGCACTTTCGTCCATATAAGGCTTCATAGGGTGCCATCCCTATACTAGAATGGTAGCTATTGTTGTTGGTGAATTCTATAAGAGGCAACAGATCATCCCAACTCCCACCATGGTCTAGAACACAAGCTCTCAGTAGATCTTCCAAATACTGTATCATTCTCTCTGTTTGTCCATCAGTTTGAGGGTGATAAGCTCAATTTAGCCATAGTCTTGTCCCTAAAGCTTGATGTATACTTTGCCAAAAACCTGACATAAATTTTGGGTCTCTATCAGAGACTATGCTTGACGGCACTTTATGCAGTCTGATTACTTCTCTAATATACAACTTAGTTAACCTCTCCACTGAGTAGTTGATCTTAACAGGTAAGAAGTGTGCTGACTTCGTTAACCTATCAACGATCACCCAAATCAAATCAAAAATCTTGGAAGTTCTCGGTAATCCTACCACAATATCCATTGAAATGCTCCCTCATTTCCATTCGGGTACATCCAAGGATTGAAGCATTCCTCTAGGTCATTGATGTTCTACCTTCGCTTTCTGACAGGTCAAACATGGCGCTACATACTCAGCCACTTGCTTCTTCATTCCTGGCCACCAAAATTTTTGTTTCAGATCTTGGTACATTTTGGTTGATCCAGAGTGAATGCTCAGCTTGCTCTTATGTCCTTCTTCTAGAATCGTTTTCCTCATCTCCGGGTTGCTTGGTACACAAACTCGTCCATTGCATTTGAAGATACCATCAGTTCCCTTACTGAACTCTGTAGCTTTTTCTTGTCCAAGTAACTCCTTTTTCTCTTGGAGATATACATCAGTTGCTTGCTGTTCATGGATCGTCTCCATTAGTCCATTAGATACCTTGATCATTCCCAAGCTAATCCTCTAGTGGTTCACTTCCACAGCTAGATTGAGATCACTAAACTGTTCTATCAATTCTAGCTCTTTAATCATCATTGTAGAGATGTGCAGGGTCTTCCGGCTCAGAGCGTCTGCAACGACATTTGCTTTTCCAGGATGGTACAGCAAAGTGAAGTCGTAGTCTTTAAGAAACTCCATCCAACGTCTCTGCCTCATGTTAAGTTCGTTCTGGTCGAACAGGTACTTCAAACTTTTGTGGTCACTGAAGACATCGAACTTTGATACATACAAGTAGTGTCTCCAGATCATCAGCTCAAAAACCACAGCAGCTAACTCAAGGTCGTGCATCGGGTAATTCCTCTCATGAGTCTTCAATTGGCATGAAGCATACGCCACAACCTTCCGATGTTGCATAAGCACACATTCTAAACTCTGATGTGAAGCATCATAGAACACTTCGTATGGTTCATCTGGCTTAGGTAGTACTAACACTGGTGAGGTTGTCAAACGTTCCTTCATCGTCTGAAAACTTTCCTCACACTTGTCAGTCCACATAAACGGTTAGTCCTTCCTTGTAAGTTGAGTCAACGGTGCAACAATCTTCGAAAATCCTTCAATGAACCTTCTGTAATAACCAGCTAGTCCAACGAAACTGCGGATTTCTGTCACAGTCTTGGGTCTCTCCCACAGAAGTACTGCTTTTACTTTCGTAGAATCGACGGCAATTCCTTCCTTCGAATACTCCCCAAGTGATCTCTTGGTTGTTGGCTTCCTGCAGTTGTCGGGTTCCTCCCCACCAATACTCTGCGTCACCCAGGAATAGGAATGCGGCATAGTCCACCTTCACTCCCTCAGGGCAGTGCAGCACAGCAAAAATCTTCTCTATCGATCTCTTGCAGCCATTGGTCAGCCTTTTCCGGGTCACAGACCCCTTGAAACTGCAGAGGATTATAACGCCGAAAATCGACTAACCCTCTAGCACCAACAACAAGATCCGCTCTTTGTTGATTGGGTTGATTTTGTTGAGCCATCACAGCTGTCTGTTGAGCAACAGCAACAGCCATATCAGCCATAGCCTGGATGGCCTGATTCATGTTGTTGTCATCAGCATTGCTGTCAACAGTGCTGCGACCTCCACCACGACCACCTCTAAGATTCATGTCTCCCTACAAGGCAAACCAAACATACCTTAATAAGGAAACATAAATCAAAACTAGTGTGTCAGCACACATTGCTTCAACTGAGAAACAATTCAAACAAGGTTCACAAAGATCACACAACATAAACATAACAGACTCACTTCCTAAGGATTCCCGAAAGACTCGACCAGCTCTGATACCACTAATGGAACACCCCCTCGCAGGTGCTACATACTCGGACTCTAATGCAGAAATAAATCAAGAAAATAAATCGCTGGTTGCTTTCGGAAAATAATATAATTACATAGCTACGTTCGAAAATGCGGTTCTAAAAATTTTCTGCATGCATAGGCAAAACAACTCAAGACGAAGAAATAACTACATAATACACACTAATAGATTAAGGTGCATAAAAAACAAACATAACATAGCTTCAGGTCTAATATATCCTATTACATACTTAAGGACATAGTTTCAACATAGGTGCAGTAATAATATGAGACTGCTCAAAATAAAAGACTCCTAAGCTGGTCGGCTAAAAGTAGCCATTGGGATGCAACCCAAAGTCAACTTCTTCAGAACACTCTGTCATCCGAGTCCTCACATGCCCGCGGGGACCTATGAACAACATCTGTACATGTGTTCAAAAAACACAACAGGGTGTCCAACATGTACAGGCAAAGGTGAGATACTCATATAAAGTTCATGACGATAGCCGCTCAGGTGACAAACAGCATAAAACAACCACAGATAAATACATTTATAAGAACAGTTATTTAACACAATATAATATTTCAAACACCATCATCAGTTATAATAATGCATGAGACTTCAATATCATCTTTCTAATTCATGTACTCCGGAGATTCTAACTTCCCAACATCGAGCGATAGACCGTAGTAACACCCGTAACACAATTGTCCTCATGAGTCGGCCTCTCTATTTAGGTCTGAATTCCAATTGTTCTAGGGTACCACGTCATAACCATATCCTGAATACGTCAGTCTCTGATCTAGTTCATTCGTGTTTGGCAGCCGATTTATCACGGTACGGGGTTGCTACGCCACCGACCACTTGTGGGATCTCAAACACAGAATGCCCCTATAGACCAAGTGGTCTTGACTGATTAAATTCTCAACTACTAGAGTTGTAGCTCGGTTTCAAATGGCATGTCTGCCGGTTCAAGCATGTACACAGAAAGTTTTCTGTTTTCTTTGCATTCATTCTTTCAAATGTCGAGACATAAAGTCTACGACTCGTTTCAAAAAGGCATTAAGCCCATCCAAATAAAAAACACAGGACACGAAGTTCGAGTGCTCAATCCACAAAACACTAGCCCCGACGTCTCGGCCACTAGGTTCGGGTTCATCTCAAAGGTTCATCATATTTCTTTTGGTTTCGTTTTTCTCAAAACAACTTTGGAAAACAAAACACATTCATCATTCTTGAAACAAAACATTTCTTTATCAAAGGAAACATTTTCCGGGGAAAAACACTTTTCTTGAAAACAAAACCGTTTTATAAGGTTTCGCGCCTTTTTTAAAAACACTTTACTAAACAAAACACATTTTGCACGACTTTTCACAAAACCACTTTTTACTTTTCAAAAGAACATACTTTTCAAAATCAAAGACAACTTTTCTTGAAAAAGCAACACGTTTTCCAAAAATCACTTGTTGATTCCAAAATACGGTTTTCAAAACTTTGATTCAGTTTTTTTAGTCTTTTAATAATTATCGAGACATAGCCAGTCCTATGCTCATCCAGGATATAAATATATATATATATAGACATCAACAATCCATGATCATCATCATAATATCAACTAAGGCATCCATGCCACAAATTAACAACAAGTGTGCAAATATGTTTCATTAAGTAAAACAAATCCATACATCATTCAAATTCATCTCCAATTCAATAATCCAATCATCATAACACATATACCAAACATCCACTGTGAAGCTACCAACTTAAATGAATACCTCCCTTTACCTCTGAAATTTGCTTAGTCCAAACTCGATCGATCCTCGGCTTCGGCTCCAGTTTCATTTGCGTCGTCTAAAACAATTCAACACAATACATTTCAAACAACAAATCAACATCAATATACAACATAAAAACACAATTTCTCTTTCCCCAAAGAGGTTCAAGGTTCGGCCATGAAAGGTAAAAAGGTTAGGGATCTCATTTGGTTTCAAACTTTTGGATGGTTGGCTCTTAAGCTTTGTTAACACTAATTCAAGTCCTATGACTCAAAAATGTGAAACAAAACTCATGGATTTTCTCATGAAGCTCTCGGCCGTATAGGGAAAACTAGGCTAGGAATTGATTTGGTTTTCCATCACTTGGATTCAAGAACACTAGGAAAGCTAAGGATGGAATCAAGAGTTAGAAATCAAAAATTTGATGAAAAACACTATTCATCACCACTACTAGGGTTCGGCCACTTTGGGGTTTTAGAGCTAGGATGAGACTTGGATCATGAACTCTTGGGTTTAGGTAGAGGATGATGAGGTGAGTTCAAAGAAATTGGTTTTACATCGAAAGGATTTTTCTACAATTTCTTATGGATTTTCATACTTTTGGATCTAAGAATGAGTTTCATGAAATTGGAGTTTTGATCTTGATATTGAGAGAGATTCAACAAGCTATGAGACCATAGAAGTGATCTTACCTTAGAATGGAGGAAGATTGGTCAAGGAATCAAAGCTTTTCTTCAAAGTTTCAAGGATTTCAATGGAGATTTTTTCTTTAAGGAAGATGAAGTGTTCTTGGTGTTTTTGGGAAGGCTGGCTGCGTGAATGAGGATCTGAGAGGGCTGTTCCAGCCTTCTTAAAAGCTCATTAAGGGTAAAATGGTCATTTGGTTCAACGGGTAAAATGGGAAATGGTGAAAAGGCTTAAGTTAGGGGTATTTTGGTAATTTCGCGTCCTGAAATTCCCGATCGTCATGACGACTCTGGCATGCTCTCCCAAGTGAGTTGACATAATGTGATATCAAGATTATCCGTTGTCGGGTCCTGGTAGGTCCATACGCGGCTCCGTTCTCCACTCGATTGAAGATTTCGCTCGAACGGAGGTCAGGAAGTGATTTTTTTTTGAAAATTTTGTGAAATTTAACCAAAACGTAGAGAATCGAATTCTAAGACTTACTATCTCGTTCACGGGTCCAATTGAGGTCTCCTGAGCATTAAAATCATGCTGTCAGTGTAAAAATGCACATTGGACTCCGTTTGAGTTTTTGACTCAAAACTTTATCGTAGCTTCCTACGATATCGTTGATCATGACTATGGTCTCGGAATATTTCATATCCCTTTCTAAGACCTCGAGTAAAATATAAGTTCATAAATACTGATTAATTAGGAAAACTCGAAAATCGGGGTGTTACAATTGCAATTATTGGATGTGGCACTGTGAGCTGAGATAACGCAAACAATGTTCTCCCAATCACTCACTCTTGTTATGTTTAGCCCCATGGAGTAGGGGTCTAAGTCATATTGCATTAGTGTCATTGCATACTTGAGTTGACATTTGACCCATATTATTGATGGTTGATATATTAACTGTGATGCCATGTAATTTAATTGTTATGCTGTGAAAGCCCATGCGCTAATTACCGATTGGGTGCGTGTGTGCGTGACTTTTATCACTGCTATTATGGTTGTGCGATATACGAAATCTCACGTCATTAATTTTTATGTCACACTGCTCTCGTGGTTTTCATCTTGCTATGGTGAGTTGATGTGGCGAGCGATCCACCTTCTCGTTCCACTTTAGACTTGACACTTAACGATGGGACGGACGCTTGGACGATCGTTTTTGACGGATGGCTCACATACACTGGAGCCGTGAGTCTCACGAGCAGGAGGGAGTTACCTTTCTCAATGACGAGCATGTCCGAGAGAGTTTGCACTTTGCGGATCAGTGGTGAGGGTAGCTTAGGGGTCACCCAGCCACCACCACCACCTGCTGATCATCCACGACTGCCTTGTACCTAGCCTGCAATTCATCGGGAGGAGCTCTGGGACGTATATGTTGACCCTACTTTCATGCCACCCCCACCCACTACACCATCTACATCTACTTTGCCTGTGTCTGCTGTCGGACCGTCCGTTCCCACAGTCCCACCCCCAGGACCTACCTATGAGCCTTCCGAGCTACACCCTCTGATTCCTCGCCAGCGGGTGAATTGGAGGATGACTGCTCATAAGAGCACACTGGCTTCCTCTAGGGTATTCTTCTCCGTTCCACTCATTATCCTCTCGTCTGACGATGAGGAGATGGAGGAGGAGGAGGCTCCAACGGATGTACCGGGGGACGTTCCTGAGGTAGTTCCTGCCAGCGAGAGTCAGGACGCGTGGTGGATGAGGACTGATGAGGAGGCATTGCAGTATGCGGAGCAAATCATGAGTGGCTATGACATGCAGGCCTTAGAGGATGAGGAGGAGGAGGAAGAGGCCATGGAGGAGGACGAGAAGGACGAGGAGGACCCAGAGGAGTATTACTCTGATGAGTAGTACAATGTCAGTTTTTGGCCAGTCTCTAGAGTCTTCCCAGTGTCTGTATATTTATTATGTACTCCCTTCCCCCTTTGTGTAGTACAGGTTAAGCTTGTAGTACAGGTTAAGCTTGAAAAAGGTTGAGTTTTTTATTCAAGTTTTGAGTAATAAGGCTTAATCTAATGTTATGTGTACTTGAGGATCATTGATCCAAGAGTTGGAAACCAAACGAGCTTCTTAGCTCATATGGGTTTTCTTGGCCGAAACCTCTATGTGTTGGTGGATGGGATTTTAGTTCAAGTTTTGGTGTAATAGGCTTTGATCTAGCCTTAGCACATCTAGCAAGGATGGAATCCAAAAGATAGGAATTTTTGGACATCCCTAGCTATTTTATAGCTCCATGGCCGAATCCTATATAGGTAGGAATAGGAAGATTTGTGTTGTTAAATATTGATGTTTGGATTGACTATGTGTATGTAGTTGTGATTGAGTAATTGGACGAGGAATCGGGAGAATTCGCGGGCCGATCGGTTGACTTTTGCTCGTAGGATAACTTCAACGGGTAAGGGGAGTTTGCCTAGGGGATTTGACGATAACTATATGTTATCCGTGATTGATTTGTGTAGCTTTTTTTGAGCTTCGTTGTGATTGTAATAATGGTTTATGCTTTAGTATGCTTTAGTATGTTTTAGCATATGTTTATGATGATGTTGATTGGATGAAAAATGTTTTCATGTATGTTGAAAAACCATACTTTGATCTTTAGATCAAGTAAAGATTTTTATGCTTGATTATGATACAATGATGTGTGATTGTTGTTTGTCACAATTTTGTGAGCATTTTGAGCTATGACTTGACAAGTTAGTGAAGTAAAATCTTCACATTTACCTTATGATAGCTTGCAGCCTTAACAAGAAAAAGATGGAAGAACATGTTTTGTTCTTGAACATTCAAAGTTTTTGAAGTAAGAAAGTGTTTTAATAACTTATGTTTCAAAGAAAAACAATAAGTGACTTTGATCCAAAGATCAAGTAAAGTTTCAACCTTTAAGTGTTTTCACCAAAGTGAAACATGTCTTTTACTTTAACCTTAGTTCATATAAGTAATCAAGTGATTTAAAAGTGAAACAAAGAAGTGTTTTCATGAAAAGTTAAACATAGTTCATAAGGCATTTCCATTATCTTAGAACAAAGACAATGTTCCTTTTTCAAAAATAATGGAGATCTTTTATCCTTAAGTTGATTAAAATGAATCATAGTAAAGGAAGTTAGATGAGATTACATTTCCTTTCCATTAACTTAGAACATGATTTTACACTAAGTTAATAAGGAAAAACTCTTTTCAAGTTAGTCAAGGTACTTTGCTTTAAGCAAGTGCAACGTATTTCAAATCAAGTAAGTTTTCAACTAAAAACAATCGTTGTGGTTTACAATCGTTTTGGTTTACAAAGAGAGTTTTTAACTCTTAATCGTAAAGTTTTTCGCGTGAAAACCAGAGTTAAGTAATTAACTTAGAGTTGAAGGCAAAGGATAATTAAGTATAGTATGTGGTGGAACAAGATCATATACTGAGATGAACCTACTTATGTAGGATAATCCCATTAGCTTCAGACCATTTTCAATGCTCTGATACCACCCAAATGAGACATTCCCTAGTGTCTCATATAAACCTCTAACTTGTCCTAAGATCAATTATTGCATAAGTCAATTACATAACAATATGTCTTGTGTAATATAATGTGCACACGTGGCCATCAGGACATTTCATTAACATCTTTCAAATATAATTACTTTAAATCATCAGCTATGTGTTTAAAATCCAAAACCTGTTCGATATCCAGAACTAATATTCATATATTATATATATACATCATCATATCTTACATAAGTCAGAACCACAAATCAAGTAAGAGTTTTATAGGAACTTAGTTAATAATATACACATCAACTATCAAAATATACTTTACTATCTATATACAATCAAGAACAAAAGATCCGACTCGACTTCCCAGAGCTGGTCAAGAGACGCCTAGTACCCCTTATAGGTGACCGTACAACCACAAAGGTTGGGGTAAACATTCACATCATAGAAGGTGCAGCAGAGAGTCCCCATGTGTATTCTCCGACTTACCATCTGTAATCCACAAAAGGAGGTAAGATAACCAACTTCCATGTAAAAAGGTGTAGCTTTAACATTTTAGTAAAAGAACATAAATTAAGCATGAGTTCTCATTAAACGTATAATTCAAATGTTCACTCGAATATTCACAGTAATAATGTAAAATATCATTATGTCATCCATCACTGATCTTCCATAATATCGAGAATGCACCATGCATATGAAATGAGATGCACAATGCATATGAAATGAGTATGCGCATGTACCAACTCGAATCCATGGAGCTACAACATCATCGGAGGAGCGATCAGGAGTACATGTTCTGCATCACTAGCCAATTAAGTGCCATCATATCCAATTGCGTGCCAAAGGCTCACCGGAACACTCTCCACTGATCCTGAGTAATTCAGGGTCTGGTCGGGACACTACTGTGTTCTCATCGAATACCACGGCTCGGGGGAGCTACCACCCGGCCCCCTTTGGAGTGTCGCACCATAGTGCCCCCTAGGTCTTCATGACCTTCCCTTAGTACTCTCACCCGCACTTAAGGTGTAGCTCAACTCCCTACATCATGTCAATATCGACAATGCCAAAATCATGCATGACCTCATTGTAATACATTTCATATCAATTCGTTAGACCGTTAAGTCATTCCATTGGCGTTTGTCCCTGTATATCCTTCAGGATTGAAAACTCATACAAGAGGAATGCCTTTAACGTCTAACTTCTGCAACATGTTAGGTCATGCTTGATTCAAGGCATATGTCACATGCAACAATGCTCCATTACTAATGTCTTATTAACGTCATCAACCATCAAGATTATGCAAGTATGGTCAAATAAAGATTTCTTCATTATCATGTAATCTCATGGTAAACCAAATACATACATTTATAGTCAACATAACATCTTCACATCTTCAACTACAACAAATTGCTCCAAGTCTCAAGAACATTTAACTTAGGGTTTGAAATCCTAATCATGGCAGAGATAGACATATAACCATATAATTCACATAAAGTACTTAGAGCACCATAGAAATCACATAATCACCAAATATATCAATCAATCATCCATCCAATAATTGTCATCTAGCCTAGGGTGTCATCATATTCATCAACTGCATCTTCCTAACCATAATCAATAATAATCTGAAAATACCCAATAACAGGAAATTGGGGGTTTCCCCTAAAATGCTAACTCTACTCCAAGCCACATAGAAGAGTCATCTTCCTCCTCACCTTAGAGCAATGTAGTGATGTCCACAAGCTCCTAGTTTCTTCCCACGGTCACAACCTCTTTCCTCCGACAGATAATCGTACACACTTGAGAGTACTTGAATCCGATCTTATCCTTTATCACAAATCACAACCCAAATTAGTGTAATCAAACAAAACACACCTAGTCCTTAGGAACTAGGGTTGGGCCCCATAAGTAGGAAATTCCTAGAAGTGTTAAAATTGTACAAACTCTTGGATCTATGATCCTTAAGCATAGATAACACTCTTGTAAGTCATGGAATTCAAGAATCCTTTGATATGGCCAAGTAGGGTTTCGGCCCTCTTTATGAACATAAGGATAGGAAAGGTTTTTGATTTAATTCTTTTGGATTCATAGGCATATAAGTGTAATAGGATCAAATCTACACTATTTTAGCAAACATTGAAACAAAACTTCATGATTCCACAACATAGGGAATTCGGCCATGTTACATAAAAATGGGTTAGAGAGCTTTTTTGACTATAAACTCTTGGATTATGATAGAAAACAATGAATTTAGATCAAGAAAATTGGTTTATCATCAAAATGATTTTTCTACAATTGTCATGATGTTTAGAAGTTCAAGAACAACTATGAACACATAGTGTTTCTATGGATAGAAATGGAGATTTAGAGCTTAAAGAAGAGATCTCTCCCTCTTAGATGATGGAGAATATCAAGATGGACAACTTTGCTTCTCAAAGCTTATGGAGAATCCTTGAAGAATGGAGAGAAAATGGAGTTGGAAACTTGAAGGTGCTTTGAAGTGAAGGAGATGAAGAAAGAAAGAGGAAGGAGCACGAAATTGAAGGAGAAAAATGAAAGAGTGTGGCGTGAGATGTGTATATATAGGAGGAAAAAGGATAAGGATAAAATTCACCCAAGGTTAGAATGGTTACTCACTTAAGGAACAAATTTGGAATTTCATCCAAAGTTGGAGTAGAATTTGAATTCTTAAACTTGAAGAATAAGGTGAAGGAGAAAGAAATGTGAGAGTGTAAATATATATCTGGAAGGTGTGGAACATATGTTAAAGAAGGATAAGATTGAGACAAAAACACTAAAGGGCAAAATTGTCATTTCATTTAGAGGCAAAATTGTCATTTTACACTAAGTCATCATGACTATGGTAAGTCACCCATGTGACTCACCCCTTGTCATCATTACTATGGTGATGAGTCACCAGGTAATGATGGCATATGGATAAGGATATAGTTAAGGATAAGTTGATGTGGGTTTGAAAGCGACCTTATGCTTATCCGTTTCCGGTTCCCGTAATCTCGTACGCAAACCGAGTTTTGTTTGAATCATCAATCTAAACATTAACCATAATTCTCTACCAGTAATGTAGAGTAAGAATATATCTGGGTTGTATTCAAAAGTGGAAACATAAAGATAAGATCAAACACTGAACGAGAGACGGGGTTCCCAAATGTGATTAGTTAATGGATGAGTCATCACCATGACTTATCACCATCATGATTACTCCCCCATGACTCATCATCATGAGTCATCCATGTCATGATTACATTTCTAAAGTATTCATGATTATTTCTCCAAAATATCTTAATATTTACAATCTTGCCAATGTGACTCAGATAAGATCCATATACGTTACTGACATGAAAGTTGGGATGTTACATTACTGCCCCCTTAAAAGAATTTCGTACTCGAAATTCGATGTACATTGTAGAACAGACTTCGATACTGTAGTTGCCTGTTCTTTTATCACTATAACTCTTTCGTTTATCTTGTATGGCTTGCATCTTTTTCTTCATAATTATAACTTGTTTCGTCGTATGTCATAACACTTCAGGTCCTAAGATTTGATTCTCTTCCATCTCGTACCAACACAACGGAGATTTACCCTTTCTTGCATACAAGGCTTCAAAGGATGCCATTCCAATAAGGGAATGGAAACTATTATTATAGATGAATTCAACCAATGGCAAGAAGTTTTCCTAACTTCTTGTCTGTTCCAACACACGAGCTTTTAATAAGTCGTCTAATGATTGTATCGTTCTTTCAGATTAACCGTCCGTCTGTGGGTGATATATAGAGTTCAAATGAAGCATTGTCCCTAAAGCTTGATGCAAATGTTGCCAAAACTTAGAAGTGAACTTCAAGTCTCTATCAGAGACGATGCTTGAAGGGAATCCATGTAGTCGAACAATCTCCTTAATGTATATTTGAGTCAACCTCTCTAACGAGTATCTGATATTGATGGGAAGAGAATGGGTGGACTTGGCCAGCCTATCAATAATGACCCAAATAGAGTCATACCCTTTTTGCGTATGCGGCAACCCGACTACGAAATCTATAGTAATGCTATCCCATTTCCACCCGGGGAAATCCAAGGGTTGAAGCATACTAGCAGGTCGTTAGTGTTCCACTTTCACTTTCTGACAGGTCAAACTAGCTGCTATGAATTCTGCCACATCTCTTTTCATTCTGGGCCACCAGAACATTTTCTTCAAATCTTGATACATCTTGGTTGTTCCTGGATAAATACTCAGACTGCTCCTGTGAGTTTCTTCAAGGATCAGCTTCTTGATTTCTGGGTCAATAGTTATGCACACTCTGCCTTGAAATCGTAGTACCCCGTCAGTGCTTTCACTGAACATCGTAGTTTTTCCTTGTTTCATCAATTATTTTTTCTCTAGAAGATATTGATCAAGTCTTTGTTTGTCCTTAATCGGGTTCATCAACTCACTGGCAATCATAATTGCACCCATGTGGATCTTACCTGGAATTAATCCTGCAGTCAAACTTAAGTCTCTGAACTTCTCGATAAGGGATAACTCCTTGACCATCATAGCTGACACATGAAGTGTCTTCCGACTTAACGCATCTGCGACTACATTCGCCTTTCCCGGATGATACTGTAGTTAAAATCGTAGCCCTTACGGGACTCCATCCTTCTTCGTTGTCTCATATTCAAATCCTTTTGGTCGAACAAATACTTTAGACTTTTATGATTGCTGAAGACAGCAAACTTGATCCGTACAAGTAGTGTCTCCATATCTTAAGTGTGAATACAACTGCGGCTAACTCCAAATCATGAATAGGATAATTTCCTTCATGAGTCCTTAATTTTCTTGAAGCATACTTTTCAAGACCCCTTCAATTTGAAAGCTCCAATACAATTGAATTAAATATTCTATCTTTCCACTCTCGAAACTTTATTTACAATCTTCCTTCCTTGCGTACACTTTACCCTTTTTGGTCAATTCAATCAATTATTGCCTTTGGTCAGTCCTATTAAAATCCAACTTCCACATTCAAAGGATTCACTGAAACTTATTCCTTCAACTCCTTGTCCCAAACATAAATTCTTCAAACAAAACTCACACTTTTCCAACTTGACCAATTATTATCCTTCTTCCAAAATCTGAAGAATCATCAGAAGTCGTTCCACTTGCCTTTCACAATCTCGTGAATGGAAGAGAAAGTTAAAGAAAGACAGTAACAAAGGAGCTCACGTTACAAAAGAAAATTGACAAAATTAAGGATATGAGAGGAGATCTAATACCTCAAAAAGGATTTCCAATAGGGTCTTGATTGTGAGAATGCCCAGGTACATAATCACAATCACCACTCTACTAGAGTTCCTTCCTCCCAAGAGATCTATTACCAGGTTGACAACTGAAGTTTCCAATATTCTCAACTTTAGAAAAGTCAGAGTAAAGGACATGATTGAAAGATAACCAGTCCATTTCCACAAAAAACATCCATATGAGACAAGACAATTAATTTGAACACCAAAACAATATCAAATCAAGATGAGAAAACCTGATCGTCACACATCATAAAGAAAAGGCTAAGACTTAAAGCAGGTAAACCATCGGTTGGTGAAGCCTCCACTTTATTCACTTTATAACTTCTTGCTTTAGTCTTCAACTTAGATGCTTGAACGTCGTGTACTGTAGCCTCCACTTTCGATGGTTTACAACCCAAGACAATGTATCCCTGCACTTAGAATAGACCGTTTCTTCAAAGGAGTAGCTTGTCACTTTGAGTACCTCTCCAAACTCCATCTAAACTTGTTGATTTTCATCAATGTCACGAATAACATTCCGTAACAGTCAGAACCCGAATGTTCTGATTCCTAATTACTCACTACCTTTATTAGCATGGTTTCCTTTCCGAAACGATATCACAATTACTACACCTTGACTTCTTTTGAAGACAATGACATAGAGTACACGGCTCAAGCAAGTATAGACCTACACCCAACCCCGACAAGACTCGACCAGCTCTGATACCATAATAATGAGACGACCCTAATTACGTAGGATAATCCCATTAGCTTCAGACCATTTTCAATGCTCTGATACCACCCAAATGAGACATTCCCTAGTGTCTCATATAAACCCCTAACCTGTCCTAAGATCAATTATTACATAAGTCAATTACAAAACAATATGTCCTGTGTAATATAATGTACACACGTGGCCCTCAGGACATTTCATTAAAATCTGTCGAATATAATTACTTTAACTCGTCAGCTATGTGTTTAAAATCCAAAACCTGTTCGATATCCAGAACTAATATTCAGATATTATATATATACATCATCATATTTTACATAAGTCAGATCCACAAGTCGAGTAAAAGTTTTAGCGGAACTTAGTTAATAATATACACATCAACTATCAAAATATACTTTACTATCTTTATACAATCAAGAATATAAGATCCGACTCGATCTCGGTCAAGGGACGCCTAGTACCCCTTACAGGTGATCGTACAACCACAAAGGTTGGGGTAAACATTCACATCATAAGGTGCAGCAGAGAGTTCCCGTGTGTATTCTCCGACTTACCATCTATAATCCACAAAAGGAGGTAAGATAACCAACTTCCATGTAAAAAGGTGTAGCTTTAACATTTTAGTAAAACAACATAAATTAAGCATGAATTCTCATTAACTGTATAATTCAAATGTTCACTCAAATATTCACAGTAATAATGTAAAATATCATTATGTCATCAATCACTGATCTTTCATAATATCGAGAATGCACCATGCATATGAAATGAGATGCACAATGCATATGAAATGAGTATGCGCATGTACAAACTCGACTCCATGGAGCGACAACATCATCGGAGGATCAGGAGTACATGTTCCGCATCACTAGCCAATTAAGTGCCATCATATCCAATTGCGCGCCAAAGGCTCACCGGAACACTCTCCACTGATCCTGAGTAATTCAGCATCTGGTTTGGACATTACTGTGTTCGTATCGAATACCACGACTCAGGGGAGCTACCACCCGACCCCCTGTGGAGTGTCGCACCATAGTGCCTCCTAGGTCTTCATGACCTTCGCATAGTACTCTCACCCGCACTTAAGCATAGATAACACTCCTGTAAGTCATGGAATTCAAGAATCCTTTGATATGGCCAAGTAGGGTTTCAGCCCACTTTATGAACATAAGGCTAGGAAAGGTTTTTGATTCAATTTTTTATGGATTCATAGGCATATAAGTGTAATAGGATCAAATCAACACTATTTTAGTAAACATTGAAACAAAACTTCATGATTCCACAACATAGGGAATTTGGCCATGTTACATAAAAATGGGTTAGAGAGCTTTTGCGACTACAAACTCTTGGATTATGATATTAAACAATGAATTTAGATCAAGAAAATTGGTTTGACATCGAAATGATTTTTCTACAATTTTTCATGAAGTTTAGAAGTTCAGGAACAACTATGAATACATAGTGTTTCTATGGATAGAAATGGAGATTTAGAGCTTAAAGAAGAGATCTCTACCTCTTAGATGATGGAGAAGATCAAGATGGACAACTTTGCTTCTCAAAGCTTATGGAGAATCCTTGAAGAATGGAGAGAAAATGGAATTGGAAACTTGGAGGTGCTTTGAAGTGAAGAGGCATTCGGCCTTGATATAGAAAGTAGGGTTAGGGCCTTAAAATGTTGATGCTAAAGGGTTTTATATGTTCATACTAAAGTATAAGAGGTATATAAATTGAAAAGGTTTGCAAAGAAACCAAGTTTTGTTCCAAAGAACCATGTGTTGTGAAATGAGTGTTTTTGAATTTCATGAAGGAACTATTTTAAGAATAAGTTGGCTTGATGTTGATCAACCACTTATTTTAATAAGTTGTTTTTGGAAGAAAATATTTTCAAGAACCAAGAGTTCCATAGTTAACGAAGATGGTTTTTAAAGGATTTTGGTTAGTTAGTCTTCTTTGAGAAGATAGGATTCTTACAAAGCCTTTCCTTAAGAACAAAGAGTTTTACACTATTACCTTTTTGAACTTTCCAAAACCTTATAAGTTATATTTCATTTGAAAACAAATTGATGATTTTCAAATAAGAAGTATGTTTTCCTTTACACTAAATAATAGAACTAAGAAAAAAAATTTAAAGGAGTTTTACACTAAATGAGACACCTATGGACACTTGATTAGAGTTTTCAAACTATAATTAATAAAGGAGATTTCATCAACTACTTTACTATAAGGATAGTACTTTGAAGCTTTTCACTATAATAGTATAAACACGCTTTATCTCCTAAAGGAATCTATATGAACTCCTTAATGGACTCATAAGGTTCTAGTAAAAGACATATACTAATACCTAGTGGTCATGACAAAATCATGTCACACATCCTTGATGATATAGATCATCTAAGGGCTCCATAATGTTTAATCACTAAGTGTTACTTATAAAGTATAAGTAATGTTCCTTGATAAACAAGTGAGAAAATTGATGAAGGGGATCCTTGTGGATCCTGACCTCCATAATACATCTAGGTTATGGACTAATGTATCATAAGACATGAACATCGTGTTATGAACGACAAACTGGTACATGATTGCAGGGAACGGAACCAAGGATGGACGACTGATGGCAAGTCGTGTGAAAGTGGGTCCCATAAGGGTATCTTGTGGTTTATCAAGAGATAAACGTGGTGCTACAGTGATGAGGTAGTACATGGCTGTTTTGTGGCATTTCTTGACATGCATATGCATCTGTGCATGAGTTGGGCGTGATGCCTAAGAGTTGAGATTACACCTTGGTGCAGGTGCGATTGTCTGAGGTGTCGATCATAAGGATCTTGGGGACGTCGGGGGTTGAGGAAAACAAATGTGGCCAGAGTGTAGCTCCTCTGTGTCATGGATATCCATCGAAAAACACTGACGTCCTGGCTGAAACACCGGGCAAATCACGATTTGGGTAAAGAACGTCTGGCATGAGCCGTTATGATGATTGCAATCATTGGATGTGGCACTGTGGGCTGAGATAAGGCATACAATGTTCTCCCAATCACTCACTCTTGTTATGTTTAGCTCCATGGAGTAGGTGTCTGAGTCATATTGCATTAGTGTCATTAAAATCTTGTGTTGACATTTGACCCATATTATTGTTGGTTGATATATTAACTGTGATGCCATGTAATTTAATTGTTATGCTGTGAAAGCCCATGCGCTAATTGCAGATTGGGTGCGTGTGTGCGTGACTTTTATCTCTGCTATTATGGTTGTGCGATATGCGGAATCTCACCTCATTCCTTTTTCTGTCACGCTGCTCTCGTGGTTTTCATCTTTCTATGGTGAGTAGATATGGTGAGCGATCCACCTTCTCGTTCGACTTTAGACTTGACACTTAATGATGGGGCGGACGCTTGGACGATCCTTCCTGACGGACGGAGCACATACACTGGAGCCGTGAGTCTCACGAGCAGGAGGGAGTTACCTTTCTCTATGACGAGTCAGTCCAAGAGAGTTTGCACTTTGCGGATCAGTGGTGAGGTTAGTTTAGGGGTCACCCAGCCACCACCACCACCTGCTGATTATCTGCGACTGCCTTATACCCAGCCTGCAATTCATCGGGAGGAGCCCCGGGACGTATATGTTGACCCTGCTTCCATGCCACCCCCACCCACTGCACAGTCTACGTCTACTTTGCTTGCGTCTGCTACCGGACCGTCCGTTCCCGTAGTCCCACCCCTAGGACCTACCTATGAGCCTTTCGAGCTACACCGTCTGATTCCTCGCTAGCGAGCGAATTAGAGGATGACTGCTCGTAAGAGCACACCGGCTTCCTCTAGGGTATTCTTCTCCGTTCCACTCATTATCCTCTCGTCTGACGATGAGGAGATGGAGGAGGAGGAGGAGGAGGCGCCAGAGGATGTACCGGAGGACGTTCCTGAGGTAGCTCCTGCCAGCGCGAGTCAGGACACGTGGTGTACGAGGACTGATGAGGAGGCGTTGCGGTATGCGGAGCAAATCATGAGTGGCTATGACATGCAGGCCTTAGAGGATGAGGACGAGGACGAGGAGGAGGACCCAAAGGAGTATTAATCTGATAAGTAATACAGTGTCAGCTTTTGGCCAGTCTCTAGAGTCTTTCCCAGTGTCTATATATTTATTATGTACCCCCTTCCCCCTTTTTGTTGTGGAGCTGCATCTCCTGTAGTACAGGTTAAGCATGTCTTTATGTTATTTTGTTTTCTCTTGTAGTCCAGTGTTTAAACTTATATGTGTACCTATGTATTTTGAGAGATATTCTATCTTTTAGTATTGATTATGATTATGCATATTGTCCTTGTGGTGTAAGTATACATGCATGGTTTTGGAACTTGAGTATAAAAGAAAGGAAAAAGAAAACCTATATTTTCGGTAAGCTCTATTTATATATTTTCCGCTTTTAAATTTATGGTCTTGTGTTGAATAATCGTGACCCCTAAAGTGGGGTGTTACAGCACGCTTTCCTAGGTGATATGACTTGATGTTTGTCCATTAATGGGTCCCGATAAATCCATATCTAGCTCCGTTCATCACCCAGTTTGAGATTTGGCTCTAATAAAGCATAGGAACCTATTTTTTCCAAATTTAACGAAAATGTTGGAAATCCAATTCTAAGATTAACTGTTTCGTTCACTAGTGAAAATTAGGTCGTCTGAGCAGTAAAATCATACTGTTAGTGAAAAATACAAACCGACCTCCATCGGAGTTTTCAACCCAAAATTTGACCATAGTTTCCTACGATAGCGTAGAGCGGGACTATGGTCTCAGTTTATTTTATTTCATTTCTAAACCTCAGATAAAAATATTAACTAATTTATATACTTTACTGTTCTTAGAAAGCATGAAAAATTAGGGCGTTACACTTACCCTTTCTATGCATGTTGGTCGGTACTAAACACCCTACTAAGGGCAACATCACGTCTGCATAACGGACAACAAGTTGGTTCGTTTCGGTAATCCGTTCCGCTCCCCGTGACCCGTAAGAGTACATCACCGCTCAACTGTCCTAGACAAAAAGGGTTCACTGGGCCTCCTCGGAAGATCCACCGGCAACTGTAAAGACTTAAGGTCCAGTCGGGATAGTAGGACGCGCCCAGGACCGCCACGACACGATATGCGCTACCATACCGGTCTCATGTGGGTACACCTGTGTCCAGTATATCCCTCAGATCATGCAGACCTCCCCTTCCATTTTTCGCACCCGCACTCGGTGCACCAACCTCGTATGCCTCATAGCATACAGTTCACTACTTGGCATCAAATGCATATGCTATGCATGTCATCCATCTCTCTTGAGCTGATGTCATAACACATGCAAACTTGCTCTTAGCAACATGAGCTCCAAGCTCCACTCTAACCGTACGAGCTCCAAGCTCCACTTGTAACCATATGAACTCCAACCTCCCATCATAACATTATGAGCTCCAAGTTCCAACTATAACCTCGAATCTTAACTATTAGCCTAAACGTCCACAATGGGGTCAAAGCCCTAATCATGATAAACCTCCACATTTCACACATACACGCATTTCCAGATATAATACAACAGTTCATCAATTATCAACATGTTCCCTATAGTAGTAAACAGCATACATACCAACATGCCATTATCATCAACACATCATGCATCTCTTGCAAATATCAAATATCATAAATAGCAGGTACGCATATATCAACACATAACACGTATTATCATGCAATACAAATCTGCTAACCTAGGGTATCAAACATAGCGGTGATTGTAACATCCCAATTTTCACATCGGTAAAGTATATGGATCTTATCTGAGTCACAGTGGCAAAGTTGAAAATATCAAGATATTTTGGAGAAGCAATCATGATGACATGGATGACTCATGATAATGAGTCATGGTGGAGTAATCATGATGGTGATAAGTCATGGTGAGGACTCATCCATTGACTAATCAAATTCAGGAACCACGTCTCCCGTCTGGTGCTTAATTTTATCTCTACATATCCACTTTTGAATATAACCCAGATATATTCTTACTCTACATTACTGGTAGAGAATTATGGTTAAGGTTTGGGTTGACGATTCAAACAAAACCCGGTCTGCGTATGAGATTACGGGAACCGGTAACAAATAAGCATAAGGTCGCTTTCAAAGCCACCTCACCTTATCCTTAACCTTATCCTAATCCATATGCCATCATTACATGGTGACTCATCACCATAGTAATGATGACAAGGGGGTGACTCACCCTAGTCATGATAACTTAGTGTAAAATGATAATTTTGCCCCTAAAGGAAATGACCATTTTGCCCTTAAGTGTTTTTCTAACATCCTTAGCCTTTTCTTTTATATAGTTCACACCCTTCTTCCATCCATATTCTTACTCACATTTCTTTCTTCTCTTATTCATTCTTCTAGGTTCAAGTGTTTAATTTATATGAGAACTTTTGAGACAATTCCAATTTTGTTCCCGAGTGAAGTTACCTTTCTACTCTTAATTGATAATTATCATATACTTATTCTTTCCTTTTATATAGGTCACAAAATTCACTCATCCAATTCCTCTCTCCCATTTCTTTCTTCATTTCTTCATTTTTCTCCTTCAAATATTCAAGTTTTACTACAACTTTTGATGAAGTTCCAATTTGGTCCTTAAATGAAATAACCATTCTAACCTTAAGTAGTCTATCTTATCCTTATCTTTTCTATCCTTATCCTTTCCTCCATATATATATCTACCTCACGCCTCCTCTCTTTCTTTTTACTCTCTCATTTTCTTTCTTCTCGATCTCCTTCACTTCAAAGCACCTCCACGCTTCCAACTCCAATTCCTCTCCATTCTTCAAGGATTCTCCATAAGCTTTGAGAAACAAAGTTGTCTATCTTGATCTTCTCCATTATCTAAGAGGTATAGATCTCTTCTTTGAGCTCTAAATCTTCATTTCTATCCATTGAAACTCAAAGTGTTCATGTTTGTTCTTAAACTTCCAAAATTCATGAAAAATTGTAGAAAAATCATTTTCATGTCAAACAAATTTTCATGATCTAGATTCAATGTCTTCTTTAATAATCCAAAATCTTGTAATCACAAAAGCTCTCTAACCTATTTGAATAGGAGATGGCCGAATTGCCTATTTGTTTAATTCAATGGATTTTTATTCCAATTTTTGTTAAAGAAGTGTGGATTTGATTCTATCACGCTTAAATGTCTTTGAATCCCAAAAGAATTGAATCAAAAACCTTTCCTAGCCTTATGTTCATAAGAGGGCCGAAACCCTAATTGGCCAAATCAAGAGATTTGTTTCAATTTCTTGAATTCAATGACTTACACTTGCTTTCTCTATGCTTAAGGATCATTAATCCAAGAGCTTGTAAGGATATGAGAGGAGATCTAATACCTCAAAAAGGATCGCCAATAGGGTCTTGATTGTGAGAATGCCCGGGTACATAATCACAATCACAACTCTACTAGAGTTCCTTCCTCCCAGGAGATCTATTATTAGGTTGACAATCGAAATTTCCAATATTCTCAACTTTAGAGAAATTAGGCTTATGGAGAATCCTTGAAGAATGGAGAGGAATTGGAGTTGGAAGCGTGGAGGTGCTTTGAAGTGAAGGAGATCGAGAAGAAAGAAAATGAGAGAGTAAAAAGAAAGAGAGGAGGCGTGAGGTAGATATATATATGGAGGAAAGGATAAGGATAGAAAAGATAAGGATAAGATAGACTACTTAAGGTTAGAATGGTTATTTCATTTAAGGACCAAATTGGAACTTCATCAAAAGTTGTAGTAAAACTTGAATATTTGAAGGTGAAAAATGAAGAAATGAAGAAAGAAATGGGAGAGAGGAATTGGATGAATGAATTTTGTGGCCTATATAAAAGGAAAGAATAAGTATATGATAATTATCACTTAAGAGTAGAAAGGTAACTTCACATAGAAACAAAATTGGAATTGTGTCAAAAGTTCTCATATAAATTAAACACTTGAACCTAGAAGAATGAATAAGAGAAGAAAGAAATGTGAGTAAGAATATGGATGGATTAAGGGTGTGAACTATATAGAAGAAAAGGCTAAGGATGTTAGAAAAACACTTAAGGGCTAAATGGTCATTTCCTTTAGGGGCAAAATTATCATTTTACACCAAGTCATCATGACTATGGTGAGTCACCCCTTGTCATCATTACTATGGTGATGAGTCACCATGTAATGATGGCATATGGATAAGGATAAGGTTAAAGATAAGGTGAGGTGGCTTTGAAAGCGACCTTATGCTTATCCGTTATTGGTTCCCATAATCTCATACACAGACCGGGTTTTGTTTGAATCGTCAACCCAAACCTTAACCATAATTCTCTACTAGTAATGTAGAGTAAGAATATATCTGGGTTAGTCAATGGATGTGGTTCCTGAATGTGATTAGTCAATGGATGAGTCCTTACCATGACTTATCACCATCATGATTACTCCACCATGACTCATTATCATGAGTCATCTATGTCATGATTACTCTTCTAAAGTAATCATGATTAATTTTCCAAAATATCTTAATATTTACAACTTTACCACTGTGACTCAGATAAGATCCATATACTTTACCGATGTAAAAATTGGGATATTACATTACTATCCCCTTTAAAAAGAATTTCGTCCTCGAAATTCGATGTACATTGTAGAACAGACTTGGATACTGTAGTTGCCTGTTCTTTCATCACTATAACTCTTTCATTTATCTTGTATGGCTTGCATCTTTTTCTTTATAAGTATAACTTCTTCCGTCATATGTTATACCATTTCAGGTCCTAAGATTTGATTCTCTTCCATCTCGTACCAACACAACGGAGGTCTACACTTTCTTGCATACAAAGCTTCACGATGCCATTCCAATACGGGAATGGAAACTATTATTATAGGTGAATTCCTATCTTCTTGTCTGTTCCAACACACAAGCTCTTAACAAGTCTTCTAATGATTGTATTTTTTCTTTCAGATTAACTGTCCATCTGTGGGTGATATGCTGAGCTCAAATGAAGCTTTGTCCCTAAAGCTTGATGCAAATTTTTGCCAAAACTTAGAAGTGAACCTCGGGTCTCTATCAGAGATGATGCTTGAAGGGACTCCATGTAGTCGAACAATATCCTTAATGTATATTTGATTCAGCCTCTCTAAAGAGTATCTGATATTGATGGGAAGAGAATGGGCGGACTTTGTCAGCATATCAATAATGACCCAAATAGAGTCATACCCTTTTTGCGTACGCGGCAACCTGACTACGAAATCTATAGTAATGCTATCCCATTTCCACACTGGGACATCCAAGGGTTGAAATATACCAGCAGGTCGTTAGTGTTCACTTTCGCTTTCTGACAGGTCAAACAAGCTGCTACGAACTCTGCCACAACTCTCTTCATTCTGGGCCACCAAAACATTTTCTTCAAATCTTGATACATCTTGGTTGTTCCTGGATGAATACTCAGACTGCTCCTGTGAGTTTCTTCAAGGATCAACTTCTTGATTTCTGGGTCATTCATTAGGTATGCACACTCTACCTTGAAATCGTAGTACCCCGTCAGTGCTTTCTCTGAACATGCTTTCACTGAACATCGTAGTTTTTCCTTGTTCCATCAATTCTTTCTTCTCTAGAAGATATTGATCAAGTCTTTGTTTGTCCCTGATCTGGTTCATCAACTCACTAGCAATCATAATCGCACCCATGTGGATCTTACCTGGAATTAATCCTATAGTCAAACTTAAATCTCTGAACTGATCGATAAGGGCTAACTCCTTGACCATCATAGCTGACACATGAAGTGTCTTCCGACTTAACACATCTGCGACTGCATTCCCCTTTCTTGGATGATACTGTAGCTCAAAATTGTAGTCCTTCAAGAATTCCATCCATCTTCGTTGTCTTATATTCAGCTCCTTTTGGTCGAACAAATACTTTAGACTTTTATGATCGTTGAAGACAGCAAACTTGATCCGTACAAGTAGTGTCTCCATATCTTCAGTATAAATACAACTGCAGCTAACTCCAAATCATGAGTAGGATAATTTCTCTTATGAGTCCTTAATTGTCTTGAAACATATGCCTCTACTTGTCTGCCTTGCATCAGCATGTAACTCAATCCTTGATGCAAAGCATCTTGGTACCTTTCAAGATATCCCTTCAATTTGAAAGCTCCAATACAATTGAAATAAATATTCTATCTTTCCACTCTCGAAAACTCTATCTACAATCTTCCTTCCTTGCTTATACTTCACCCTTTTTGGTCAATTCAGCTATTGCATTTAGTCAATCCTATTAAAATCTAACTTCCACACTAAATTTTTTTAACACTTCTAGCCTAATTTCCTATGTAGGGGCAAAAACCTAGCTCATGAGAACTAGGTGTGTTTTGTTTGATTACACTAATTTGGGTTGTGATTGTGATGAAGGATAAGATCGGATTCAAGTACTCTAAAGTGTGTATGATTATCTGTCAAAGGAACGAAGTTGTGACCGTGCGAAGGCACTAAGAGCTTGTCGACATCACTAAATTGCTCCAAGGTAGAGAGGAAGATGACTCTTCTATGTGGTTTGGAGTGGAGTTAACATTCATGAACATATGATGAGGTGAGATTGATAAGCATATGATGTGATTGTGAATATGTGTGCTATGTGATTTATATGATGTTCTATGTGAATTATTTGTGAACACATGCTCTAAGTATTCTATGTGAGTTATATGATTAAATTATGTTGACATGCTCATTGTTATGATATGTTATTAGTGTGATTAATTAGACGTTTACGAATGAGCATATTATGAGCTTGATAAGCATATGATGAGATTAATGGTGGTGATTGATTGCTTGGACTTGATACTTGATCATGATTTCACCTTCTTAATGATTATGATAATGAAAGCACATGAACATAAAGACATTGATCATTGCATTACTGTTACTTATGGTAAACTGTGAGTGAGCTACACCCTAAGTACGGGTGAGAGTACAATAGGGAAGGTCATGAAGACCTAGGGGGCACTATGGTGCGACACTCCACAGGGGGTCGGGTGGTAGCTCCCCCGAGCCGTGGTATTCGATGCGAACACAGTAGTGTCCCGACCAGACCCTAAACTTCTCAGGATCAGTGGAGAGTGTTCCGGTGAGCCCTTTCGCGCGCAATTGGATTGATGGCACTTATTTGGCTAGTGATATGGAACATGTACTCCTGATCTCTCCTCCGATGATGTTGTCGCTCCATGGAGTCGAGGTGGTATATGCGCATACTCATTTCATATGCATTATGCATTCTTGATATGATGGAAGATCAGTGATAGATGATATAATGATATTCTACATTATTACTGTGAACATTTGTATTATACAGTTAATGAGAATTCATGTGTAATTTATGTTGTTTTACTAAAATGTTAAAGCTGTACCTTTTTACATGGAAGTTGGTTATCTTACCTCCTTTTGTGGATTACAGATGGTAAGTCGGAGAATGGATATGGGAACTCTCCGCTGCACCTTCCATGATGTGAATGTTTACCCCAACTTTTGTGGTTACACGGTCACCTATATGGGGTACTAGGCATCTTTTGACCAGCTCGAGGGAGTCGAGTATGATCTTTTACTTTTGTTTGTATATAGATAGTAATGTATATTTTGATAGCTGGTATATATATTATTAATCAAGTTCCCATATAACCCTTGTTTTGTATTTTGAAAAACTTGACTTATGTAAGATATGATGATGCATATCTAATATATGAATATTAGTTCGAATATCGAACAGATGTTGGATTTTGACTACATAAATGATGATTTAAAGAACAATGATTATACTCTAGGCTAGATGACTATTATTGATGGATATATGACAGATATTAATGGAATTCCCGGAGGGCCATACCTATACATTATATTTTAAGTATGTATAAATAGAACAAATTGTTGTGTGATTGATTTACTTATATGATTTACCTTAGGACAGGCTACAGGTGTATATGAGACACTGGGGGGTTTTTTCAGTGATAGCCCAAAGTAGACTAAACCTAGGGTTTAGGTACTTTACCAGGGCTCAACATCACATAGGGTTTAGGGTTCTCCTACACACACAAAACATACAATATAGCTATATGGACTACTCTTGCCTCCTCGACGTGCGTAACTCTTTCTCCCCATCTGATAGTAAGCGTAGCGATAATCATGAACACAGCGAGCTCTCTGAGCTTCCCACCAGCTCCTCACAGCCGTGGCCTATTTCCTCCAACGGGTTCCACACGCAACTTCCAAAGTTGCCCTAATCACAGAAACAACACGTAGACTATAGCATTAACCCTAATACAAAGTTAAAACCATGAAAAGAAGCTTAAACCAAAAAAGAACATTGTATAGGTACAATGTGGGTAGATACGAAACCTAGGCTTACCCTCATCAAATCACAAAAGCAAACCGATAGAATTGGAGTAGGAGTCGCGCTGATCATGAAAACATAATCGGAATTGGGATCGGACTAATGAACGGATCACAACCTTTTATCATAGCCTCAAGAACGTGCCTCTGTCTCTCTCAAGCTCTCTGGAACATTTGAAAGTTCATTAAACTCGTCCATGGTGAAAATGAGGAAGAATTTATAGAGGTAAAACTCGGCTGACAATGCTTTAGCGTTCTGGATCTCAACACTTTAGCCTTCCAACGCTTGAGCGTTGGCTTCCTTAACGCTTGAGTGTTGACGTTTCCTCACCGCCAAGGCACCACCCATCACGTGCTAGCCGCGATGCATAACAAGCACGTGTCGCTTTATGTCCCATCACTACCAGTCAACTGGTCAGAAGGTCCACGCTTGAGCATCCAAACTCTCCACGCTAGAGCGTTAGCACGCTTCAGCATCCTACTTGTCCATGCTTGAGTGTTCTGCTTCTGATTCCTTGTCCTTCATCCTTCTCTTATCCAATTCATTTCTACACTCAACATATTCTCTAAGCACACTTCCAAGCCATGGTAGTAATCATCAACAAACATATAAATACCCGATCAGGCCATCTATCTTAATTAAAATTTCAGAAAATCGGGATGTTACATTACCACTCCCCTTAAAGAGAATTTCGTCCCCAAAATTCCCTATTCATACCTGTAAACAATGACGGGTACTATTGGCGCATCTGAGCCTCTATTGCCCATGTTGAATCTCCGGTCACCGGGTCCGATTCCACTCTCACCAAAGGAATCTGCTTACCGTGAAGCTCCTTGATCTTTATATTCACTATCCGAGCAGGTAAAGTCTCGTATTCAAGGTTCTCTCTTAGCTGGATTGATTCGAGCTCTAACACATGCGATGGATCAGGGTAATATTTTCTAAGCTAGGATATGTGAAAAACATCGTGGATTCTTGACAAGTTAGGCGGTAAGGCTATTTGGTAAGCTACGGGACCAATTCGGCGAAGAATCTGAAATGGTCCTATGAATCTAGGTGTAAGCTTCCCGGATTGAATTGCCCTGCCAATACCAGTCCTTGGAGTAACTCTTACAAACACATGATCGCCCTCCTGGAATTCTAAAGGTCTCCTCCGCTTGTCAGCATAACTCTTCTGCCTATCCCTTACGGCTTTCATCTTTTATCGGATCAACTAAACTTGTTTTGTCGTTTGTTGCACCAACTCAGGGCCTAACAACCGATTCTCTCTGGTCTCAAACCAATACAACGGAGTCCTGCACTTCCTCCCGTACAAAGCTTCATACGGCGCCATCCCAATACTTGAATAATAACTGTTGTTATAGGTAAGTATACATATCCTATATCAACCGGTTAACCTTATCATATACTTATCCTCAGCTTGCCTTCTCCAAAGAAGATTTATGAAATTGCTAGTTACCTCAATCATCCCAAGGTTCATCCTCGACGATTTCCACATCAAGATTAAGATCCCTAAACTGCTCTAACAACTCAAGCTCTCGTACCATTATTGCAGATATGTGTAGGGACTTCCTACTGAGCGCCTCCGCTATGACATTCGCCTTGCCTGGATGGTATTGCAGGTCGAATTCATAATCCTTTATGAATTCCATCCACCTCTTTTGCCTCATTTCAACTCCTTCTGGTCGAACAAATATTTCAAGCTCTTATGGTCGCTAAATAGGCTGAATTTATCACTAGACAGATAGTGTCTCCATATCTTCAATGCAAACACTATCGCAGCTAGATCCAGATCATGAGTTGGGTAGTTCCGTTCATGTACTCTTAGCTGCCTGGAGGCATATGCCACTACTCTTCCTTCCTGCATGAGAACACAACCCAATCCTTGATACGACGCATCACAGTACACGTCAAAACGTCTTAACGGATCTGGCAAAACCAACATCGGTGACGTGGTCAACCTCCGCTTCAGCGCTAAGAAACTATGCTCACAAGCTTCTAACCACTCAAACGCTTTCCCCTTTCTTGTCAATTACGTTATAGGCAACACAATCTTAGAGAATCCTTCAATGAACCGCCTATAATAGCCTGCCAAACCGAGAAAACTGCGAACCTTGCTCACAGACTTTGGGCTTTCCCACTTAACCACTGCCTCAACCTTAGCAGGATCCACCGTGATTCCATCCTTGTTAATGATGTGTCCTAGAAACTGTACTTCCTCCAGTCAGAACTCACACTTGGATAACTTCACATACAATGCCTATCCTTTAACACTTGAAGCACCACCTGAAGATGCTCTTGGTGTTCTTATTTACTCGAAGAGTAAATAAGGATGTCATCGATAAACACGACAACAAACTTGTCTAGGAACGGTCGGAATATCCTGTTCATGTAGTCCATGAACACGGCCGGAGCATTAGTCACACTGAACGGCATAACCAAATACTCATATTGCTCATATCGACTTCGAAAAGCAGTCTTCGATATATCCTCCTTCTTCACTCTGATTTGATGATAGCCAGATCGCGGATCGATCTTGGAAAACACAGTTGCTCCCCTCAACTGATCCATCAAATCGTCTATCCTCGACAACGAATACTTATTCTTTATTGTCACTTTGTTCATATGACAATAGTCCACACATAACCTTGAACTTCCGTCATTCTTCTTGACGAACAGTATCGGAGCTCCCCACGGCGACGCACTAGGTTTGATGAATTCCTTGCCTAGCATTTCATCCAACTATTTCTTCAACTCCGCCAATTCTGCTGGAGACATTCGATAAGGTGTTATCGAAATAGGTTCAGTTCCTGGTACAAGATCTATAGCAAACTCGATTTCCCTTTCGGTGGTAATCCTGGAACATCGTCCGGAAATTCCCGCACAATCGGCAACGCTTTCATGCTCGAAGTTTCCTTCGCTTCGAAGGAGAACAACACCACGCACTCTCTAGATCATACACCCTTCGGAATACTTTCATTAGCAGGCGTCAATCCAAATTGCTCAGAAAAACAAAGGGTTTTGTTTGAACAGTCCAATATCACACGGTTAGCCGAAAGCCAATCTGTAACATCCCGATTTTCAAGTTTTTCCTAATAAAACAGTATTTATGAACTTGTATTTTATTCGAGGTCTTAGAAATGGATATAAAATAAACCAAGATCATATTCATGCTCAACGTTATCGTACAAAGCTACGATTAAATTTTTAGATGAAAACTCAAACGAGGTCCGATCTGCGTTTTTACACTGACAGTATGATTTTACTACTCAGGAGACCTCAGATGGACCCCTGAACGAGACAGTAAGTCTTAGAATTCAATTCTCTACGTTTTGGTTAAATTTAAAAAAAAAAAAAAAATCATTTCCTGACCTTCGTTCAAGAGAAATCCTCAATCGGGTGACGAACGGAGCCACATATGGATTTACCAGGACCCGACAACGGATAATCTTGATGCCACATCATATCAAATCACTTTAGAGAGCATGCCAGATTCGTCATGACGTTCGAAAATATTGGGTTGCAAAATGACCAAAATACCCCTAACCTTTTTCACTTTTACCATTTCACCCTTAAAGGAAATGACCATTTTACCCTTAAGTGACTCTTTTAGAAGCCTGGATAGCCCCTCCTCAGCCCTTATTCACGCCCAAAACTGGTCTTAGAACACCAAGAACACATCTTCTTCCTCCTTGAACAAAGCCACCATTTTTTCTTAAGAAAAAACCTTGAAATCTTTGAAGAAAAGCTTGAATCTTTGATCAATCTTCATCCATTCTTAGGTAAGATCACTTGTATGATCTCCTAGCTTCTTGAATCTCTTTCAATCTCAAGATCAAATCTTGTTTTCATGAAAATCAAGTTTATGATCCAAAACTTTCAAAATTCATAGGAAATTGTAGAAAATTTTTTTTAATGGGAAACCAATTTCTTTAAGCTCACTTCGTCATCCTCTACCTAAAACCAAGAGCTCATGATCAAAATCTCATCCTAGCTTATTTTCCCCAAAGTGGCCGAAACCTAGAGAAGATGATGAATAGTGTTTTTGATCAAATTTTTGATTTCTAACTCTTGATTCCATCCTTAACTTTCCTATTGTCCTTGAATCCAAGTGATGGAAAGCCAAATCATTTTCTAACCCCTTTTTCCCAAAATGGCCGAGACCTTCAATGAGAAAAATCATGAGCCATGTTTCATATTTTTGAGTCATAGGACTTGTGTTAGTGTTAACCAAGCTTATATATGAACCAACCATCCAAAAGTTTGGAACCAAATGTGATCCCTAACCCTTTTTAGCAAAAGTGGCAGAACCTTGGACCTTTTAAGGGAAGGAAAATTTATGTTTTGATGTTGTTGATTGTTGTTTGAATTGTATTATGCTTAATTGTTTTAGGCGACGCGAACGAAACCGGAGCCGGAACCGAGAACCGTTCGAGTTTGGATTAAGCGACTTAGTGCGGTAAAGGGCGGTATTTCATTTTGAGTTTGGTAGCCTAATAGAATATGATTGATTGGTGTGTTATGGTTGAATTAAGACTTGATGTATATGTACAGTTATATCCTGGATTGATTGGATGCTAAGTGTTGTGCATAATTGGTTATTTGATATATACTGTGGCATGGATGCCTTGAATATATGCTATTGTTGAACTGTTTATATATATATATCTATATATATATCCTGGATGAGCATAGGACTGACTATGTCTCGATAATAAATTAAAATACTCAAAAACCGAAATCAAAGTTTTGAAAAACAAGTTTTGAATATCAAAAAGTGGTTTTTGGGAAAACGTGTTGCTTTTGAAGAAAAGTTATGCTTTCCTTTTTAAAAAAGTTATGTTCTTTGAAAAGGAAAAGTTGCTTTTGTGGAAAGTCGTGCAAAATGTGTTTTATTTCAAAAAAGTGTTTTAAAAAGACGTGGAACCTTAGAAAACGTTTTTTATTCACGAAAAAGTGTTTTTCCCAGAAAATGTTCTCTTTGATCAAGAAATGTTTTGTTTCAAGAAAATGAGATTGAGTTTTGTTTTCCAAAGTTATTTTGAAAAAGTTTGACCGAAAAGGAAAAACGATGATCTTTTGAGATGAACCCGAACCTAGTGACCGAGACGTCGAACTATGTTTCGTGGATTGAGCACTCGGACTTCGTGTCCTGTGTTTTTGATTTGAACGGACTTATTGTCCTTTTAAAACGAGTCGTGGGCTTTATGTCTCAACAAATGAAAGAATGAACGAAAAAGAAAACAGAAAACTTTCTGTGTACATGCATGAACCGGCAGATGTGCCGTTTGAAACCGAGCTACAACTTACGTAGTTGAAAATTGAGCCAGTTAAGACAACTAGGTCTATAGGGGCATTTCGTGTGTCGAAAATCCACAAGTGGCCGGAGGCCTCGCGACCCCGTGCCGTGGTAAGGCTATCCAGCACGAATGAACTCGATCAGATACTGGACTATTCAGGATATGGTTATGACGTGATACCCTGGAACAATTGGAGTTCGGACCTAAATTGAGAGGCAAACTCATGAGAACAATTGTGTTACGGGTGTTATTACGGCCTATCGCTCGATGAAGGGAGGTTAGAATCTCCGGAGTACATGAATTAGAAAGATGTTATTGAAGTCTCGTGCATTATTATAACTCATGATAGTGTTTGAGATATAGTATTGTATTACATAGATAACTGTTCTCATAACTATATTTATCTGTGGATGTTTATGCTGCTTGTCGCCTGTGCAACTATCGTGATAAACTTATTATATGATTATCTCACCTTTACCTGTACATGTTGGACACCCTGTTGTGTTTTTGGAACACATGTACAGATGTTGATCGTAGGTCCCCACAGACACGTGAGGACTCGGATGACGGAGCCTGTTGAAGAAGCCGACTTTGGGTTGTATCCCAATGACTACTATTAGCCGACCAGCTTAGGAGTCCTTTATTTTGTGGCAATCTTATATTATGAATTGCTGCACATACGTTGAACTTATGTCTTGAGTCTGTAATAATTTATATTAGACCTGAATCTTTGTTGTGGTTATGTTTTTATGCACCATAATTATTAATGTGTGTTATTAAGTTTATTTCCTTATCTTGAGTTTGTTTTACCTATACATGCAGAAATTTTTTTAGAACCACGTGTTTGAATGTAGCTATTTAATTATATTATTTTTCGAAAGCAACCAACGTTTTATTCTATTGATATTTTCCGCATTTTGAGTTCGAGTATGTAGCACCCAAGGGGGTGTTACACAATCCATGCCTAAAATAACATCAATCTGTTGCATAGGCAGACAGACTAGGTCAACAATGAAATGTTTGTTCTCTATTGTAATAGGGCATTTCAAGCATACAAACAGGGTAGTCAATGAATCACCCATGGGTGTGGATACAGTAAGGTCATATGGTAAAGACGAAACTGGTAACCCTAATTGATCCATGCACTCAATAGAAATAAACGAATGAGTCGCCTCCGAATCAAACGACACTGATAAGAGCTTGCCTGAAACTAAACACTTACCTTGAATCAGATTTGGACATCGAGAGGATTCAGCTCCCCTCACGGCAAACACTCATCCCGTGGCTTGTAGTCTCGCAACCTGTCCAGCTACACCAGACGGTCGTGCATTCCCTTTCCTGCAGTCCTTGTCCATATGTCCTTGCTTTCCATATACATAACAAGTCATGGTCCTGCCGGGCACTTGGCTTCTGCAGTCTCGAGCCATGTGTGGTCCCCCACACTTGAAACAACCTTGCAACTCCTGAGTCGCACTTGGCCTCTGATTTCCAGCATCTCCTATCTCCTGATTAGCCTCTGGTACGGTCCTCAACCAATCTAAAACCTTCCACCTCTACCCCTTTGGTTACTGCGAATAGGTCCTCCGCTCCTTATTGCCATCTCTCTTCTTCTTTCGATGTTCTTAATTGTCGAACACAAATATCTAGTATGTCAGGGAATAGAGTAATCCCCAACGCCACTATAGCCTTCTGAATCTCGTACTTTAATCCATCCTCGAACCTGTGGCACATCCACTCCTCATCCGAATATTACTGATAAAACTCTAAGAATTTAAGCAATGCCTCGAACCTTGCTGCATATTCTCCGATTGTCATGTTACCTTGCTTCAAACTCGGGAATTCCTTATTCTTTTCCCTCCTGATCATTAAAGGAAAATACTTCTCTAAGAAACATTCTCGGAACATCCCCCAAGTCACGGCTCTTCCTTCAGCCTCGAATAACCTCTGCTTTCCCTTCCACCACATTTCTGCTCCTCCCACTAACGTGAAAAAAGCATAAGAAACCTTTTGATCTTCATCACAGTGTGTCGCTGCGAAAATCTTCTCAAACTCTTGAATCCACAGCTCTGCCCCCTCGGGATCGTAGTCCCCGTTGAACTGAGGAGGTTGTCGCCTCATACAGGCATCCAAGCCAGCAACCTCATTTCTAAAATTCCACTGTTGCTGCTGATGTTGTTGATTCTCACGGGTCAACTGAATGAGTTGGGCATTCTGTTGAGTTTGTTGTAGCATTGCAGCCGCCATATCCTTCATGGTCCTGAGGGTTTCCAACGATTCAGCTCCATTCCCAATATCTGAAGCTTCAGTCTCCTGACCTTCATTGGGTCCGGTCCTACTTCTACCTCTACCTCTACCTCGAGCCATTGGTTCCAGATTCAAGTAACCGTTAGCTCAGAGTTCAAACATGATAAGCAACATAAATACATACATCTATTTATCATTCGTACAATCATCACAACAATTGATTGCGCTCCTTCTACCCCTCTCCACACAGTCGTACACTCTCCCAGAGACGACAAACTTTGCCAGTTCAACTTCCTAATACCCCACAGTCTTGGTCCCCGACTTCCACAGTCCGGATAGGACCAAACTGCTCTGATACCACCTTGATGTGATGTCCCCAGGTTCCACTCGAAGAAATCCCATTATTTTAGAATTCACATATACTATTAAGTATAACTTAGCGATTTCGCGCTTATTAGAAACCAACGACAACATGCATCTGAAAATAAACGCGTATAACATCAAAGTAAACGTAAAAGGATAAACCAACACATACACATGTATATAAGCAGTACTAGTGTGTACATGGTGGCCCCATCAGTAGGGCTATATAGATACAGGCCAAGGTACATAAAGAAACTAAAAACACAACTAAGGTACATCCAAGGATCTCCAAAAAAGAAACTATCAAAGCTCACCAGCACTCTCCCTAGCCCACTCTCAAAGTACGTCAAAAACCTTTCCACATAATCCTAGAGACGCACTGCCTGGCTCTCACCCTCAGTGGTGAGGATGCCCTGCGCTACCATGTCCCTCTCCATGAGTGCGCCAATAAACCCGCATAGGCTCATACTCGGATGAGAAACTCAACAAAACAATCCTAAGTCTCTGAGCTGCCCTCAAGTACCGTTTTGTACGCCTACGCTAACCTCTGTAGACGAAACCTCTCCTGCTGGATACTACCGAGGACTGGGATGCCACCCACAAACAGTCTCGCTCTCTCCGCATCGGTGGGTGCCACATCCGAGGGAAGGTCAAAAACTAATACACGCGATAAGGTCCTATGATGTCCACATACGATGGTGGGCTGCTCCGGAAGATCAAGCTGATAGGTCAGGTGTAAATGGCCAAAAAGGTCGAGGGGTCCACCTGCCATCCCCACTCCTTGTGGTAGACAATCTCAATGTCCCCCAGCACCGACATCCACGGTGCCTTCGTGGTAAACGGGTGAAGTCTCGGGTCCATCCTGGTCCTCTGCTAACTCGTCGTCGGTTCACAAAACCGAACATACACATACAAAGAAGAATAGGGAGATAAGATATACAGCACATCTATGACAGGGATAATGCAATGCAGAACATATAGCAAACACAACCATCTCTCAATATCACGACACTACGGTCGTTCCCTAGCTAGATGTACACATACTCTTTCTATGCATGTCAGCCGGTACTAAACACCCTACTAAAAGGGCAACATCACGTCCGCATATCGGACCACAAGTTGGTTGGTTCCATCCACCGGCAACTGGAAAGACTTAGGGTCCAGTCGGGGTAGTAGGACTTGCGCAGGACCGCCACGACACGATAGGCGCAACCATACCAGTCTCATGTGGGTACACCTGTGTCCAGTATATCCCCAAGATCACGTAGACCTACCCTTCTGTTTTTCGCACCCGCACTCAGTGCACCAACCTCGTATGCCTCAGCATACGGCTCGCCACTTGGCATCAATTGCATATGCTATGCATGTCATCCATCTCTCTTGAGCTGATATCGCAACATATGCAAACTTGCTCTTAGCAACATGAGCTCTAAGCTCCAAAGGTAACCATATGATTTCCAAGCTCCACTATAACCATACGAGCTCCAAGCTCCCATCATAACCTTACGAGCTCCAAGCTCCAACTATAACTTCGAATCTTAACAATCAGCTCAAATGTCCACAACGGGGTCAAAGTCCTAATCATGCTAAACCTCCATATTTCATACATACACGTATTTCCAGATATAATGCAATATTTCATCAATTATCAACATGTTCCCTACAGTAGTAAACAACATACATACCAACATGCCATTATCATCAACACATCATGCATCTCTTGCAAATATCAAATATCAAGTATCATAAATAGCAGGTATGCATATATCAACACATAGCATGTATTATCTGTTGGGGTTTCAAGAGGGATAATTTTAAAAACAATTTATAAAAACCTCTTGAGCCCAAAAACCCCTTTACTAAAGGACCACTTATTGCACATGAATCACAAGAATATTGTGTTTACCTCTTGAAGCGCAGCTTTACCGCGAACATTGTGAGCGCGCCAACAACAAGGTTTAGCCAAAAACGCTGATACTTGTGATGCTCATAACTTTCGCTCCATAGCTCGTATAGTAAAACTGAACGGTGAAGATGTAGACCCACATGTCATGAACTTGCTGTCCCAAAAATCAGCCAGCTCCAACGGTTAACGAATCTCGGATCGCGAGATTACGATAATTGTCCAACCATAACCATCATAAGAAAAGGCTTCTCTATCACCAGTATTGCAAAGTAGTAATACCTCTACTCAGTCCACGCAAGCAAACCAACGTCAGAGATAGCATAGTGCTAGATATCAGGATTAGGAGAGGCACGACACACAGAGAGAAAAGAGGGCGCGCTTGTCAAGGGTGTACAACGGCTGTTATAAGTGCTATGCGTTGTGTTTAGCTTAAGTGACGTGCACAGCTTACTAATAGTTGTCACTCACTTAACCTAACCCACTAGGGCTACTGTACGCTACAAGCCCAATGTTTAATTATTAATTAAATCATATTTAATTAATCAATTAAACTTATCCTCATTTAATTATTAATTAAATCATATTTAATTAATCAATTAAATCAATCCTATTTAATTTTTAATTAAATTATATTTAATAAATCAATTAAATTAATTCTCTGAACATTTGCTCTATGTGTGTGACCCTATATGTTCTCAATTAATTGGCAATAATATTAATTATTATTAATCATATTAATAATCAATTAATATTATAAATAATGAGCGGCATCTAGCAATACATCGTTGTTACCCAATTAATTAGAATATTGGTGATACAATTAAAACCTTCTTGTAACCATATATAATGTGAAGTCAACGTCCTTTTGTCTCAATGTCTTAATTGAACACAAGGCATAAATGTGTCATCCTTGTTAAGTTTAATTATTTATTTCTTCATCTAGTAATTGACGTATGATCATGTAGGCCCAATATCTCATATTGTCCCACCTTAACATGGTCATGCATTTCTACGTCACATACCATCAAGAGGCCTATAGACATTACTCCTGTTATGTAGGATGGACGAATCCTATTTACTTCACTCACATTTCTCGACATGTTTCATTATAGGCCCAATAACTATCTTTATAGTTGTCCTGTTACAGACAACATTTAATTGTATTAAAGCCTACAACTACATATGTCAGGAATCGTAGTGACTTCAAGTCGAAGGACTTCTTCACTATGGTCATCATGAGAATCGCTTATGACACTTACATAACTATTATGCAGCGTTCTCATAACGGGTCACTCCAGTATAAATATTTCACTAATATTTATACCTATGTGAAGACTTGATATCTTATGTCTATCCCATGAGATGTGGTCATCAGTACACTCACATAATAGTCTTAATGTATTATTATTGTCCTTATTAATAATAATACTTGACTATGATATTTAAAAATAGTGTTCTATAATTTAATGACATCTCACGGTTAAGTCATACCTGACATTCCATTAAATGAACTACCTATTCTAAGGACTTTATTATGCTATAACTATGATCATCAAATATAACATAATAAATAAATGCCTTATACATATATCAAATATATGATCAAAGTCATGTTACAAACGATTATCTATTCAAAATAGATTGGCCACTAGGGCTTATCCCAACAATGTGCCACTAGCACTAGAGCCAATCGGGCATCAATATAGCACCCAACGGTCTAGTGTGAGTGTCATGCTACCACTGAGCAAGAGACTCCAATAGTGGATTGTTTAGTGTTGTCATTCTGCACATCTTCACATCTACTCTATCGATCATCTATCAAATGAGATGGAAGCACCTAATTATATGTTTCTTATCACTGCTGAGATCAAGTTTCCTTAGCTTAGGCGATTACTCCATCATCATCGCAACGAGATCGAAGTTAGGAACTTCGATTAGTTCATAAATAAACTTTCTGATCCAAACGGCCTTTAAATCTGTATTTAAGGCAACTATATACTCGGGCTCTATTATAAAATCAGCAACTGTCTCATGCTTGGAACCTTTTCAAGCTCACAGTGCCACCATTAAGGCAAAACATAAAACCAGATTGCGATCTAAAGTTATCCTTATCGGTTTGGAAGCTAGCATCAGTGTAATTCATTACTATGAGCTCTTCCTCACCATTTTAGATCAAGAATGAATCCTTAGTTCTTCTCAAGTACTTAAGGACATTCTTGACTTCAGTCCAGTGGCATTCACTGGGATTGGATTGGTACCTTCTCATCATACTCGAAGCATACGAGACATTTGTTCGAGTACATATCATGACAGGCATAACAGATTCAATTGCTGAAGCATATATAATCTTATTCGTGCGTTCCCTCTATATCTGATGTAACAGGGACTATCCCTTGGACAGGTATACGCCACGTTTCATAGGAAAAATACCTTTTGGAATCATGCACATTTAAAGCGCCCAAGCACTTTGCCAATTTATGTACCTTTGACTAAGGCCTAACAATTTCAGTGATCTATTTCCATAGATTCTGATTCCTAATACATAGGACGTTTCGCCTAAGTCCTTCATTGAAAAATAATTCCTTAACCATGTTTTCACATTTTATGTTGTAGGAATATTGTTTCCATAAGTAGTATGTCATACACATACAATACGAGAAAAATAATTACGCTCCCACTAACTTTCTTGTACACACAAGGTCCATCCTCATTCTTGATAAATCCAAACTGTCTTACAGTTTACATCAAAACGAAGGTTCCAACTTCTGGAAGTTTGCTTTAATCCATAAATGGATGTTTGCAACTTGCAAAACCTTTCCAGTATTCTCTGAATAGACAAAACTCTCAGGTTGTGTCATGTACACATCCTCGAGAAGATTCCTGTCAAGGAATGTTTTTTTGACATTCATTTGCCAGATCTCATAGTCATAATGTGAAGCAATAGCAAGGGGGATTTGAATCAATGCAATTGGACAAAAGGTCTCATCATAGTCACACTATGAATTTGCTTGGAATCTTTCGCAATCAGTCGCTCCTTAAAGGTATTCACCTTCCCATCCATGTTAGTCTTCTTGTTGAAGACCCACTTGCACCTTATGGGTTTTACCCCTTTCAGGTGACTCAACCAAGGTCCATACCTGGTTGGTGTACATGGATTCTACTTCGGATCCCATGGCTCCTAGCCACTTCTCAGAATCTAGGCCAACGACGGCCTCCTGGTAAGTCACAAGCTCATCATGATCCATGAGCGGTTCATCACCTTCTTGAGTTATGAGTATTCCATATCTCTCAGGTTGATGACATTTCCTGTTTAACTTGCGCAAGTCTTGTTTTACTTGAACTGGTGATTGGACCACAACATCTTGTGGAGCCGGTTCTTGTTCCATTGCAGGCGGGTCAGTACTCTGTGGTACTTGGATTTATCCAAGTTCTACATTCCTCCCACTGTCTCCCTTGGAGATGTGTTCCTTCTCAAGGAACGCTCCAGTCCTAGCGACAAATATTTTGTCCTCGGAGGTGTTGTAGAAATAGCGTCCGTTTGTTTCTTTAGGATACCCCACAAAGATACATTTGTCAGACTTAGGTCAAAGTTTATCTCAAAACCAAACGTTTCTATAAATTTGACACCCCAAATCTATATTAAAGACATACTTGGTCGCATACCAGTTCATATCTCATAGGGTGTCTTTCAGCTGTCTTAGATGGAACACGGTTAGGTGTGAAAGCTGTTGTATATAGAGCATATCCCCTAAAAGAGTCAGAGAAGTCTGATTGACTTATCATAGATTGTACCATGTCCAACAAGGTTCAATTTTCTCCTCTCGAACACACTATTCCATTATGGTGTTCCAGGACGAGTGAGTTGAGATATAATCTCACACTCCTTCAGATAGTCATCAAACAATTGGCTTAAGTACTTATCAGCATGATTTGATCGCATGATCTTAATAATTTTCCAAAATTAGTTCTCCACGTCATTCTTGAATTCTTTGAACATTTCAAAGATTTCTGACTTGTGTCTTACACAAATCCATCTTCACTGAGGTTATCAATAAACGAGACGAAGTACGAAAACTTGTCTTCTAGCAAACTTGTTTAGAGGCCCTCATACATCACAATATATCATGCCAAAAGATTACCAGCCCTTCCACCTTACTAGTGAATGGAGCTTAGTCATCTTTCCAAACAAGTAAGATTCACAGACCTCAAACAATTCATAATTGGATGAGTCCAAGAGTCCAAATTAGTGGAGCTTGGAAATGTGTTTCTTACTTATATGGTCTAAAGATATTGCTAAAGACATAGAGGTTCCACATCACTTGGTTTGACCCTGTTCGCATTTATGTTATAGATGGGCATATCGAGATCAAGGACATAAAGTCCATATCTCATATAAATACAAGTATAGAAGACATCAGTTGAATAAATGAAACAGCAATTATCCATTTATTGCAACTTAAAATTCTTTCTTGTCTATACAAGATATAGAAATGATGTTTCTATTATCAGCTGGAATAAAATAACAATTATTTACTTCCATTAATGCCCATAAGGCAAATTCAAACTCTTATAGTTAATGTAGCAACTTTTGCTCCATATCCACTCATAGAGTAGAACTTTACCTAATGGTAAATTCAAACTCCTGTAGTCAATCTAGCAACTTTTGTTTCATCTCCACTCATAAGGTAGACCTTTACCTAATGGTAAATTCAAACTCCTATAGTCAATGTAGCAACTTTTGTTTCATCTTCACTCATAGGGTAGACCTTTACCTTTTAGTCAATGTCCTACTCCCTTTGATCCTTCACATTAATGTGAGATCCATATGCAGTATCCAATACCCATAATGTTGGAGTAGATTTGTTGACTTTTATAACAAATATGCCTGAACAGGAAGTCATACTTCCTTTCTTGTCTTTTTACTTTTTCTAGTACCTCTTATGCCTTGCTAGCTCTTGTTAGAGCATCATAAGATGCATGATCATATCATACGTCTCTATGATTGCAAGCATGAGATGTCATACACCAATGGCATCGACTTGATGCTTCTATTAAGCATCCCTTTCGACCCTTATGGCATCAGCAACAATTGCTTGAGAATTAATTGCTTGAGAACATACAGTTCTTTTCTCGTACTTGAGGACAATCCTCAAAATATGTACCAATCCAGAAAATTAATTTCGGATAACTCATCCTTTTCAAGGGTGTATCGCAACAATAAAATAAAAGTTGTGTTTGTAGCCATAGTTATTTAATACAGAAATATACAGAATATAAGTATCATGATTAAAACATATTTAATAGGTCTTTTACTAAAGACGCTCCCACTATTTTACTCAAATCAATGTCCCTCATCATTGACTCCAAAAATCCCGTTGAAAAATTTCCTAGTGGGACCAAGATCCATATTTCACATCGTTCTGAGTCAGCTGTGGCTGATCGCCCATGACTCAGCTATTTAGGTAGGAAACTCCTTTCTAATTACATCCAATGTAATTCTTGGACCAGTTGGGTGAATAACTCCTTATTCTAATTCATCATATGGATTAATGCTCAACCCCCATGCCCCTAAGCCATTTCAATCCTATTGAATACACTTAGTTAAGTTCAGCCTAATGGTTGGCAGTAGGTTATTTCACCTTTTGCGCCTCACCGGAATATATTAAGGTGCTCAGTTGTGGCATGACCCACACGTAAATGATTCTAGCCTTGACGAGTGCCATGCATCAGGAGGCATTTAATAACTTAATTTATTGAGGGAATTTAATAATTAAGTGATCTCGCCGGCTTGTTTATCATATAAACGTCTCTCATAGCATACACGGCATACTAGCTTACATACATTCAAAACATATTATGCATACTATGACATACATGCTAACAAACAATTTAAATTCCAAATTTAAATCATACATCTCATACATCACATACATAAACATACAAGACATATAAAAGGTATTATGATTATGGCCTCCTAATATGCAATAATTAAAACTAATTATTACAATCTTTGACCCTCGAGTAAGCTTCCAAAGTTTCTCCCTTTGGCGTCATGATCTGGTGTTGCCTCCATGTCAACCCGAACAATTTACAAAATTTAAAATAAAATAAATAAAGTAAACGTCACGACACGCAGGCCGTATTTACCAAATAAAATTAAACAACAAAACTAGGGCCATAATCATATACCGCACATTTAATAAACAATTTATAACTATGCAAAATGGACAACATCAGATTCTGTCCATCAACACGGCCCTGCCAAAAGCTCGCTGACGCTGTACAATATGTGTACGGCCGAGCCAAATTGCACACGGCCGTGCTAAAAACTCGCTGACGCTATTGAAAAGTGGCACGATCGTGCCAAATGGCGCACGGCCGTGCTATGCGTTCACTAACGCTAACTTAAACTTGCACGAACGGCGCAGCAAGATTCCAGAAGCGAATCCTTATTTATGTCAAGAGCACAACCAAGCACACAAAACACGTTCAAAGAGATTTATATCACATGCAAATCATACAAACATGCTTTTAAACATATAAATCATATTTAAAAGCAATAAGCATGTTATCATACAATGGCAAACAATCCTAGGATACATGGCAAACTACGACCAGACGCTTTGATACCACTGTTGGGGCTTCAAGAGGGATATTGTCTTTACTTCTTGAAGCATAGCTTTACTGTGAACATTGTGAGCGCGCCAACAACACGGTTTAGCCAAAAACGTTGATATTTACAATGCTCATAACTTTCGCTCCAGACCTTGTATCGCAAAACTGAACGGTGAAGATGTAGAGCCACATGTTATGAACCTGCTGTCCAAAAAATCAGCTCGATCCAACGGTTAACGAATCTCAGATTGTGAGATTACGATAACTATCCAGCCATAACCACCATAAGAAAAGGCTTCTCTATCACTAGTATTGCAAAGTAGCAATACCTCTACTCAGTCCATGCGAGCAAACCAACGTCAGAGATAGCGTAGTGCTAGCTATCAGGATTGGGAGAGGCATGGCACATAGAGAGAAAAGAGGGTGCGCCTGTCAAGGGTGTACAACGACCGTTATAAGTGCTCTGTGTTGTGTGTGGCTTAAGTGACGTGCACAGCTTACTAATAGCTGTCACTCACTTAACCTAACCCACTTGGGCTATTGTACGTTACAGGCCCAATGTTTAATTATTAATTAAATCATATTTACTTAATCAATTAAATTAATTCTCTGAACATTTGCTCTATGCGTGTGACCCCATAGGTTCTCAATTAATTAGCAATAATATTAATTATTATTAATCATATTAATAATCAATTAATATCATAAACAATGAGCAGCATATAGCAATACATCATTGTTACCCAATTAATTAGAATATTGGTAATACAATTAAAACCTTCTTGTAACCATATATAATGTGAAGCCAGCACCCTTTCGTCTCAATGTCTTAATTGAACACAAGGCATAAATGTGTTATCCTTGTTAAGTTCAATTATCTATTTCTTGATCTAGTAATTGACGTACGATCATGTGGGACTAATATCTCATATTGTCCCACCTTAGCATGGCCATGTATTTCTACGTCGCATACCATCAAGAGGCCTATAGACATTACTCCTGTTATGTAGGATGGACGAATCCTATCTACATCACTCACATTCCTCAACATGTTTTATTGCAGGCCCAATAACTATCTTTATAGTTGTCCTGTTAAAGACAACGTTTAATAGTATTAAAGCCTACAACTACATATGTCAGGAATCGTAGTGACTTCAAGTCGAAGGACTACATCGCTGTGGTCACCATGAGAATCGCTTATGACACTTACATAACAATTATACAGCGTTCTCATAGCGGGTCAGTCCATTATAAATATTCCACTAATATTTATACCTATGTGAAGACTTGATATGTTATATCTATGAGCCGTGAGATGTGGTCATCAGTACACTCACATAATAGTCTCACTGTATTATTATTGTCCATATTAATAATAATACTTGACTATGGATATTTAAGAATAGTGTTCTATAATTTATTGGCATCTCACAGTCAAGTCATACTTGACGTTCCATTAAATGAACTACCTATTCTAAGGACTTTATTATGCTATAACTATGATCATCAAATATAACATATTAAATAAATGCCTTATACATATATCAAATATATGATCAAAGTCATGATACAAACTATTATCTATTCAAAATAGATTGGCCACTAGGGCTTACCCCAACATGCCATTATCATCAACACATCATGCATCTCTTACAAATATAAAATATCATAAATAGCAGGTACGCATATATCAACACATAGCATGTATTACCATGCATCCCAAATCTGCTAACCTAGGGTATCAAACATAGCGGTGATTGCCGAAAGTAGACTAAATCCAGGGTTTAGGTACTTTGCCAGGGCTCAACCTCACATAGGGTTTAGGGTTCCCCTACACACACAAAACATACAATACAGCTATATGGACTGCTTTTACCTCCTCGACGTGTGTAACTCTTTCTCCCTACCTGATAGTAAGCCTAGCGATAATCATGAACACAGCGAACTCTCTGAGCTTCCCACCAGCTCCTCACAGCCAAAGCCTACTTCCTCCAACGGTTTCCGCACGCAACTTCCAAACTTGCCCTAATCACGGAAACAACACATAGACTATAGCATTAACCTTAATACGAAGTTAAAACATAATCGGAATTGGGATCGGACTAACGAATGGATCACAACCTTGAATCACCGCCTCAAGCGTGCCTCTGTCTCTCTCAAGCTCTTTGGAACGACTGAAAGTTCATAAAACTAGTCCATGGTGAAAATGAGCAAGTATTTATAGAGGTAAAACTCTGCTGACAACGCTTTAGCGTTCTGTATCTCCACGTTTTAGCGTTCCAATGCTTGAGAGTTGGCTTTCTTAACGCTTGAGCATTGACATTTCTTCACCACCAAGGCACCACCCATCACGTGCCAGCCGCAATGCATAACCAACACGTGTCGATTTACTTCCCATCACTGCCAGTCAACTGGTCAGAAGGTCGATGCTTGAGCGTCCAAACTCTCCACGCTAGAGCGTTAGCACGCTTGAGCGTCCTACTTGTCCACGCTTGAGCGTTCTGCTCCTGATTCCTTGTCCTTCACCCTTCTCTGATCCAATTCATTCCTACTCTTAACATATTCTCTAAGCACACTTCCAAGCCATAGTAGTAATTATCAACAAACATATAAATACTCGATCAGGCCATCTATCCCAATTAAAGTTTTAGAAATTCGGGATGTTACATTAAGCCTACTTTGGGCTATCACTGCTATGTTTGATACCCTAGGTTAGCAGATTTGTGATGCATGATAATATGTGCTATGTATCGATATATGCGTACCAGTTATTTATGATATTTGCAAGATATGCAAGATGTGTTAATGATAATGGCATGTTGATATGTTATGCTGTTTACTGCCTTATCGAGTATTGATAATTGATGAACTATTGCATTTTATCTAGAAATGTGTGTATGTATGAGATTCGGTGGTTTCATATGAGTAGGGCTTTGACCCCGTTGTGGACGTTTGAGCTGATAATAGAGATACGAGGATTTAGTTGGCGCTTGGAGCTCATAAGGTTGTGATGGGATCTTGGAGCTCATATGGCTACAAGTGGAGCTTGGAGCTCATATAGTTACAGTGGAGCTTGGAGCTCATACGGTTACAATTGGAGCTTGGAGCTCGTGTTGCTACGAGTAAGCTGTATGTGTTGCTACATCAGCTTAAGAGAGATGGATGACATGCGTAGCATATGCATATGATGCCAAGTGGCGAGCCCTGTGCCGTGAGGCATACGAGGTTGGTGCACCGAGTGTGGGTGCGGGAAGCAGAAGGGTAGGTCTGCGTGATCTTGGGGATATACTGGACGTAGGTGTACCCACATGAGACCGGTATGGTAGCACATATCGTGTCGTGGCGGTCTTGGGCACGTCCTACTATCTTGACTGGACCCTGAGTCTTTCCAGTTGCCGGTGGATCTTCCGAGGAGGCCCAGTTAACCCTCTTTGTCTAGGACAGTTGAGCGATGGTACACTCTTATGGGTCACGGCGAACAGAATGGATTATCTGGACGAACCAACTTGTTGTCCGATATGCGGACGTGATGTTGCCCTTAGTAGGTTGTTTAGTACCGGATGGCATGACTAGAAAGAGTATGTGTACATCTAGCTAGGGAACGACTGTGGTGTCGAGATATCAAGAGATGATTGTGCTTGCTATATACTCTGCATTGCATCATCCCTGTCATAGATGTGATGTATATCTTATCTCCCTATGTTTCCTTTTATGCTATGCCTTCGATCTGCTTGCAGACGACGAGTTAGCAGGATGCGACTATGGACCCGAGGATGCATCCCTTCCTCCAGACAACATCCGATGTTGGGCAAGCTTGAGATCGTCTATCATGAAGAGCAGGGGTGGCAGGTGGACCCCTCTAAGTTTTTGACCGTGTACACCAGACCAGTGAGCTTGTTTTTTAAGGGCGGTACTCCACCACGAGCAGACATCATGTGATCGTACAAAGTGATCTAGTTTCTTCCCTTTCCACAGATGTGGCACCCACCCAGGCCATGTGAGCAGGACTTTATGTGGGTTGCCCCAGCATCATCTCATGTGACTAGTTGCGAAGGTTTCGTGCTAAGAGGACAACATAGGAGGTCGGAGGGGTATTTGAGAGCCGTCAGGCATAGGCAGATTGTTATGTCTAGTTCTTCCTCGGATTATGTGCCCTTGCAGGTTTATAGGCATACGTATGGAGAAGGATAGGGTAGCTCTTGACTCTCACGCCATTGAGGGCGTGACGTCGCCAGTGCGTCTGTCATACGATGTGAGGTGAGACTATTTGTTGTATATTGAGAGGGGATGGGGAGAGCATGTGAGTTCAAGAGCTGGAGTCCTTTTTGATGTATATGTTGTATTTTCGCTTTCTTATGTACTTTCGTTTGTATATGTACTTAGCCCTATTGATGGGGCCATCATGTATACTTTAGTACTTCTTATATATGTGTGCATGTTTTGATTTATCCTGCTATAATTACTCTGATGTTATACGCATTTATAGTTGGATGCATGTTATCGTTTGTTTAATAAGCGTGTCATCATTAAGTCATAGTTAATACTATAGTCGAGTTCTAAGGTTAATGGGATTTCCTTGAGTAGAACTTGGGGATGTCACAAGAAACATTAGGAACAAGGTGGAAACTGATAGTCGAAGACGTCCATCATCTATATCAGTATTCCACCAGCCTGGTCGTAAAGCTGGGAAGGAGACAATTCACTGGTTAACCGACCCAGAGTGGAACTCTGCCCTTTGTCATGTATTGATCAATTGCACTGAAGTTAAGCAATATCTTGAGTATGTATTTCAGAACACTTTATCATAGATTGCATTTATCTTCATAATATGTTCTTACATTTATTGACCAATTATTCCATTTGATTAGTGCATTCTTACAATCTCATCAAATAAGTGAACAAGATGCTTCTGCTCGAATAAATAGGGATTTTCCTCCCTGGTTCAAGGATCAAGTAAGTTGCCTAATTTTTTTTTTTTTTTCTTATCCATTATATCTTAATAGTTATATATGATTTATCAATTGACTTACATATGTAGTTGAACAAGATGAATTAAATGCTCAGTACCAAAACTTAAGGGATTTAGCACTTGGTCCTATGACTTGTGTAAAAGAATGGCACACATTCTTTGTTAACGGGTACAAATTTCATACACATGCATGGAGCGAGGGAAAAAACAATAAACAGTGGCGTTCACATAAGGGGTCTTACAGAAGGAGGGGAAGACAATTTCTACGGAGTTATTCAACACATATTCAAGTTAGAGTACAACACTTCGTCCTATCCTAATAGATTTGTGGTGTTTTATTGTCACTGGTTTGATCCATCAAGATTTGGTGTGACGCTCCCAAAACTTAACATCACTCCTCTCTGATACCTTAAACACAGCCGAAAAAAGTTCGCTTCAAAAGTTAAGTAGATAGGCACTTATTACAGTCCAAGATTACACATCAGAGTTCCATCTCGAAGCCATGGTGTAAAAACAACAACAATGTACAAACAGACGCTCCACTGGCCATGGTACCAACACTACGGAAAACTTAAGGATACCTTCAAGGTCTCAGTATCACCGTCAACCTTATTGCAGAAGGAAATCCCACGTTGGTTCAGATTCACTAACCATAATGCACTCGTCAGTTCAACAGCACCTCCGTCTTCGGATCATGACCCGAACAGCAACACACATGTTAAACATAGGGAAGCATTCACAGGAGGTAAGAAATGCTACAACTATCATGCAAAGGGAGTTCATGTAGGATATAACACATTAACATGCACAACAACAAGCACATATGTCTCTCGAGATCACCACAACAGTCAACCTCTAGATTATCACAACTAAGGATCACCGTTTGTTCTACATGCACAACTGAGTCTACATGATTGGCCAATTGTACGACGTGCACTCTTAACCATGGGAATAAAACAGGCAACCTCCAACTGCGAGGAATGACAAGTCAATCTCCAACTGTGAGGGTGGCTGTTCACTAAGGTAAGAATGTTGCCTCCAACTGTGAGGATTTCGAGTCGGACGTTCAGGTAACCGCCTCTTGAGCTTCCAAGACAGTGCAACGGGGGTTCCTCCTGTCGGGGTAAGCCCTAGTGGCCAATCTATTTTGAATAGATAATCATTTGTATCATGACTTTGATCAAATATTTTATATATGTATAAGGCATTTATTTATTATACTATATTTGATGATCATATTTATAGCACAATAAAGTCTTTAGAATAGGTAGTTCATTTAATGTAACGCCAACTATGACTTGACCGTGAGATGTCATTAAATTGTAGAACACAATTCTTAAATATCCATAGTCAAAGTATTATTATTAATAAGGATGATAATAATACATTGAGACTATTATGTGAGTACACTATTGACCACATCTCACGGGTCATAGATATACGATATCAAGTCTTCACATAGGTATAAATATTAGTGGAATATTTATACTGGAGTGACCCACTATGAGAATGTTGCATAATAGTTATGTAAGTGTCATAAGCGATTCTTATGGTGGCCATAGTGAAGTAGTCCTTCGACTTGAAGTCACTATGATTCCTAACATATGTAGTTGCAGGCTTTAATACTATTAAACGTTGTCTGTAATAGGACAACCATAAAGATAGTTATTGGGTCTGCAATGAAACATGTTGAGGAATGTGAGTGATGTAGATAGGATTCGTCCCTCCTACATAACAGGGGTAATGTCTATAACCCTCTTGATGGTATGTGACGTAGAAAAGCATGTCCATGCTAAGGTGGGACAATATAAGATATTGGGCCCACATGTTCCTATGTCAATTGCTAGATCAAGAAATAAATAATTGAACTTAACAAGGATGACACATTTATGCCTTGTGTTCGATTAAGACATTGGGACGAAAGGACGTGGACTGCACATTATATATGGTTACAATAAGGTTTTAATTGTATAACCAATATTCTAATTAATTGGGTAGCAATGATGTATTGCTAGATGTCGCTCATTGTTTATAATATTAATTGATTATTAATATGATTAATAGTAATTAATATTATTTCCAATTAATTGAGAACCTATAGGGACACAAGCATAGAGCAAATGTTCAAAGAATTAATTTAATTGATTATTTAGATATGATTTAATTAATAATTAAAATGAGATCAGTTTAACTGATTAATTAAATATGATTTAATTAATAATTAAACATTGGGCTTGTAGCATACAGTAGCCCAACTGGGTTAGGTTAAGTGAGTGACAACTATTAGTAAGCTGTGCACGTTACTTAAGATACACACAACACAGAGCACTCATAACGGCTGTTGTACACCCTTGACAGGTGCGCCCTCTTTTCTTTCTCTGTGTGTCGTGTCTCTCCAAATCCTGATAGCTAGCACTTCGCTATATCTGACGTTGGTTTGCTTGCGTGGACTGAGTAGAGGTATTTCTACTTTGCAATACTGGTGATAGAAAACCTTTCCTTATGGTGGTTATGGCTGGACAGTTAACATAATCTCACGCTCCGAGATTCGTTAATCGTTGAATTGGGCCAATTTTTGGATAGCAGGTTCGTGATATATGGTTCTACATCACTATAAGAAAATCTGCTTATACTAAGGCCTTTTACCGAAGGTCAAAAGGCCGTCGGTAATTTCCTAATTTTCGACGGTCTAAGCCGTCGGTAACAAGGTAAGACAATTACCAACGATCTAAGCCGTCAGTCACATTACCGAGGAAAAAACTGTCAGTACTTCCTTCATTAATTTTGGCACAAATAAACGCACAAGTATTCCTGCTCTGTTTCTGAAGGCCTAGCCGTCGGTAAGTGTATTTTTTTTTTTACCGACCGCTAAGCCTTCGGTATGGGCAGCGGTTAGTTTTCTTTTTCCGACAGTTTAGGCCGTCGGTAAGGGTAATTCATTGTTGCCGACGGCCTATGCCATTGGTAAAGGTATTCTAAACTTACTAACGATTAAGTCGTCGGTAAGGGCAACGGTTAGTTTTCGTATTTCCGACGGTTAGGCCATCGGTAAGGGTAATTCCGCCCTTAGTACCCTTCCCTCCCATTTCTATCTGCGTTTTCTCCCTCATCCTCTCTCTACAACCCATGATCCTCCCTCCCTCCATCTTCCTCTCTCAGTCACTGCCACCACCTTGAGGCCACCATTTCTCGGCAACCACCGGCCACCGGAGCTCCATTCCGTTCGACCACCGATCTGCAACCCCTACTCCCTCCCTCCCTCATTCTTCCTCTCTCAGCAGCTACCACCACCACCGTGAGGCCACCATTTCTCTGCAACCACCGGAGCTCTGTTCGACCACCGAGAGGCTCCCCACCGCAAGGTAACTCTCTGATCTCCTTCTCTCATTTCTTCTCTGCTGTCCCTGTCTAATTTCTTCTCTATCTGTCTCTCAGCTCATCTCATCTCAGTCTTCTATTTGGAGCTCCTTCGAGGACTACTAGGCCACGCCAGTCTCTCCGTCTCTCTCAGGTACATTTTTCAATTTCTGAAATCCTCATTTACCATTGCTGATTGATTGTTGTTTGAGTTGGGCTTGAACTTTTTAGGGTGTTGTGCATTACTTGTACAGTTGTGACTGAACATGCATTTTATTGTTGTTTGCCTTGCATTTTCGTTAAATGACAGTATGCAGGTTGTGAGTGCTTAACTATTATGATTAAATTTAATTTCGCTGCTTTGATTAATTTGTGTTGAACTTGGTATTGTCATTATGTTGGAAATTATGTTTGGTTGCATTTTCGTTGAAGATGTTAAACCTGCATAACTGGTATTTTCGTTGCATTTTCGTTGTCACTGTGCTTGCATTCGACTTGGATTGCATCTGAAAAATTATGTTCGGTTTTATTCTAGTTAAGGGTGTATTGGATTTGGATTTTGACATTAGAGCTACAAATCTGCTTTCTTGAACTAGTGCATAAGATTTTAGTTTAAAAATAATTAGAAGTAATTCTAATAGTTTGATAAATAATTATAATAAACTTATCCAAAAGACTTAAATTTTAAAAAATTAAATTTTAAAAAATTAAATAAATTATTTATTAGACAAAAAATTGGATAATTAATAAATCATAAATTGTAAAATAAAATACAAATGCATAAAATATTAAAATCTCGTGACACTTGTATTTGTGTTAAGCCTCATAAGAGTTATAATTAAAAAATAAATTATAAAAATAATTAGCTTAAGTTGGAAACCTGGACATGAAAAAATTGCCTAGACGGTGGTGGCTGAGTCATGAGAAATTGCAGATGGTTCGGCAGCGGATAGTGCAATGTGGCGAGACTAATTAATGAATAAAACTTAAAATCGTGTAACCTTTATAATTAGATCATGTAACTTGTCAAAACTATGAATGGAACTTAGATAATTATTGTTCTATCTTAGATGATTATTCGTAATTATTTTATTATGTTATTGTTTTATTATTTCATCTTTACATTAAATTGCTTTATAGACACATGGCATCTGGAGGACGTGATCCACCGCCACCCATACCACCCACAGGTGGTAAGGATAAGGGTGTCGACACTGCTGCTAGTTTGACTCGTCGTCGGACCATGGCACTTCGCATTGTTACTTGTGACGTTGTAGACGGTTTCGGGGTCTATCCCTTCGACATCTGTCCCTGCTGTGTCTGCACTCCTATCACGCCCGCCTGCACTTACCCGACGACCACATACACCGTGGGCTGCACCGCCTCCACCTGCTGCACCTACTCCATCGGTTTTACCTACGCCATTCACAGCATCTGGGATCAATACGATTCCCACCCCGGGGTTTGTGACACACACATCGGGGCGCTTCTAGTTCAACTGGTGTGGGTGCATCGACCCCTGGTCATCAGGCTACAGAGCAGGAGCAGGAGTATAGTCCAGGGTATACACCCTCACCTTTAGAGGCGGATGTGGAGGAGGAGGAGGAGGAGGTTGAGGTCATGGTCGATGGTCGACCTATCATCTGGCCATCTGGTAAAGGGTAAGAATTAATAAAATAAATTTATTCAATTTTAATTATATGTTTTTAATTGATATTGATTCACATGTATTTATTGTTAAGGTTACTTCCTTCGGAGGTAGCTTGGAAGAACATCATAGCTGCTATTGAGTCGATGTTCCATTATCCTTGGTTCACCTGGGGACAGCTTGATGACAATGAGCGGCGGAGTTTCTTTGACGCTTATAGACTAAGTTGTAATTTTCAATTTACTTAATATGTTTTGACTTATTATTTCATATAAATTATTAATATAATAAATTACTATTTATGTATTTCTAATACAGACAAAAGTTGCTTGGAGAGTCGAGCATGAAACATTGGTCGAGAGGGACTTTCATATGAAGGCCTCCGATAGCCTATCCGATATGCTCAGGGTAGCTCGCTTGAGGGGCGAGCGACCCTCATGGATGGGAGATGCAGTCTGGGATGCTCTATACCGCCACTGGGTTACTGTTGATTTCCAAAAAAAATCAGCCCAAGCAAAGAAAATTAGGGCATCAGAGAAGGGTGGGAGCCTGCACACAGGAGGTTCCGTTAGCCAGGCGGAGTACTTTGAGCGTCTGGTACATTTATTCATATTTAATACATATGTTATTCGTATTGTTTTTTAATTATTGTTTACTTATAATTTATGTTTGTGTACGTACAGGTTAGGGACAGAAAGGGACCAGTGCCGATTAACGAGCTCCACCGCCACACCCATACTAGGAAGGGTACTGGCGAGTATGTAGATGAGCGCTCTAGGCGCACTCAGGTAATGCCTCATTATTAATAGTTTTGAAATGTATGGTTTTATTATATATAGTCTTCATTAATTTGTTTGATTATGCATAACAAGAGGAGTTCGAGGAGAGGATGTCTCAGGCAACAGCATCTTCCTCCACCCCACTTGAGCCCGAGGAGCAGCGGTGGCTTGCACTACATGTTTGGGCTGAGGTTGTTGGCCACAAGAAGAAAGGTCATCTTTACGGTGCAGAAGACCTTTCCGGTAACTATCGGAAAGGATCTTCGAGCTTGGATAGCACCACAGCATCCACCGGAACCAGTCGCCACGTTGATCAAGAGATTGCTGAGCTGAGGCGGAGACTGGCTGAGTCCGAGCGTCGTGCCGGGGAGCGTGAGCGTCGGATGCAACACCCTTTCCCGAGTGTCACATTCCCGAACGTTTATAAGGCCGAAAATATTTATTAATGGGAAAAAATACGATTTTTCTTTTTCTTTTCTTTTCATAAAGATGTAATGGGATTAGTAAAGGTAAATAAATAATACTAATAAGTGAACTTAGGTTCATCATGCATTACTAGGACATACTGTATTATAAATACAGAAGCAGAAAATGGAAAACAGAAACATCAACATTACTATATACAGACATAAGTCTAATGTATGACTGACATAAGAAAAATACAATAAGTACTAGGAGTCATAGCTCCCAAAAGGTACTACAAAAACTGACATAGTCTGGCCGACAACAAAACTAAAATAGCAAAAGAGTCCACCTCCGAACTCAAAGGGACTGCGGAACGGAACCATCGTCGCATCCATCTGTTCAAACAGCAACAGCAAGTACCAACAGAAAACATATAGATATGGGTGAGATTCCCGTTCATCAACACAACAAAACAGCAGTAGTAAAAACGGGACGGACTCACCGGGTAACAACGTACCCAACATGCTTACAAAGGTTCTCAATATAAATCATGTTAAGCAGCCAACAACATAATATCATGCTAAACATTTAACAGCATAATATAAGGTATTCTTAAACAATACAATGATGTATAACAGTAAATGTAAACATCAAAAGCCATGCAATGCAATGCAATGTATATGACTCAATGTCAATGTCACTGGGTACTACTCTGACCCCTACTCCATGGAGCTAACAAAACATTCGGAGAGAGTGAATGGGAGGACATGTTCCCTGTTTTTGCCAGCCATGAGCAAGATGCTACAACATTCGTAACGTGCACGTATCTGGCTTTACGGTAACACTCTCGACCAAACATGAAAAGTACGGCATCTAGTAGAGGATATCAGTGTATTGCACGGATTCGCCACGACACAGAAGAATCACCAACCGGTCACATGTCAGCCCTTCCAACCCTGATACCTCCAAAAAGACCATTGAAGATCGTCACCGTAAGATTCGCACCTGCATCAAGGTGTAAGCTCAACTCCTAGGCTCAAGGCCTTACAATTATGCACATGAAATGCCAATGCTTACACAAAGCAGATGCGATAAAGCAATGTCTATCCATTGGATAGACCTCAAGGTTCACTGAGGTTCTCTTCCTTAGAAACTACACACATCTTTGTTTTATAAAACATTTATCCATCGGATAAAACATTTATCCATCGGATAAATATCTCGTGACTCCTTTGGAATAATCCAGACTGCTTTCAGAATCGCCGACTGTCCCCACAAACCAACACAAGTCTTTTCAGCGTGTTTTGTCCTCACTCACACGCTTTCCAGGAAACTTCCCAGAAGGTCACCCATCCCATAATTACTCTAAGTCAAGCACGCTTAACTATAAAGTTCTTATGTTCTAAGCTCCCGAAAAGAAGATAAATCTTGTGGGTATGGGTAGTACCAATCAATTCTTATATGCCTTCCCTTAACTATACAGTCCCATACCTGCATAGCCTCAGGATTCCTTCCACTGTACAGTCCCATACCTGCACAGTCTCAGGATCTCTCTCATTCCGGTCATCACAAGACGGAAACAATTGAACGATTAACCTGGATCCAAATCATCGGTCCATCATCGAACTACTGTTTCAAAAACCAAAACGTTTCATGTTTGTGTTTACGTCTTATGAATTATGTCTCAAGTCCTAAGCATTATGAATAAGGATTGAGAATCCTCTTAGATAAGTCTTTGAGCCTTTCTAAGATATTACTCCTTGATTTTCAATTAAGGAAACAAGTGTTGATTTCACTTAAGTCTTATGAAGTCATTGATGTACTAAGTCATCAATGGTATAGCACATGGTCTTGTTCCACCACATACCATACTTAATTAACCCTTGTCTTCAACTCTAAGTTAATTACTTAACTTAGGTTTTTCTCGCGCAAAACTTTACGGTTGAGTTAGAAAACTCCTTTTGTAAACCAAACAACTTTTACAATTGAAAACTTATTTGATTTGAATCAACATTTGAACTACTTACTTCATTTCTAGCATTTTCTAAAAGGTTTAATCTGCTTAGCGAGAGTACATTCGCTTAGCTAAATTAAGGCAGTGATACCTCATTTGAAATTCTTTTCTCGCGGGGCGAACAGAAGTTTCGCGTCGCGAGGCTGAGAGCTGTATTTGCTCCTTATACAAATCCTCTGTATCGCGAGGCGAATATTGTCTCGCGACGCGAGGCAGAGAACTTTATTTCAAACCGACCTTCTGCATCGTGAGGCGATAATTGTCTCGCGTCGCGAGGCAGAGAGCTGTAATTCTTCACTGCTTAGGCGGTTCGCGGGGCGAGAAATACTTCGCTACGCGAGGCCGAGAAGTTGCATCTTTGCTGCTCGGGCTAGCCACTGTCTCGCGAGGCGAGGCGAGGTTAGCCGGTCGAATGCCTTGTTTTCCCTCTGTCTCGCGGGGCGAGATAGGGTTCGCCGGGCGAGTGCCCTGTTTTCACTTTTCCTTAACTTCTTCATTAATTCTCTTATTGAAACACTTAGTTTGAATAACAAACCTATGGCTAAAGAAAAGACATTTTCCAGTTTGGTGACACACTTAAAAGGTTAAAACTTCATTTGATCTTTGGATCAAAATCACTTTTATTTCTCTTTGAAAACATAGGTTATGAAATCATATTTTGTTACATCAAAACCTTGCTAGATCAAGAACAACACATGTTCTTATATTTTCCTCTTACTAAGGCCACAAGCCTACTCCAATGAAAAATGGAGACTTTGCTTCACCAACTAAGCAAATATAGCTCAAAAGCTCACACCATGTATGACAAGCCACAGTTACACCTTATTACATCATAACCAAAACATACAAGTCCATCACACATCATGGTCTCATAATCAAGCACAAAAGTCCATACTTGATCTAGTGATCAAAGTAGGTTTTTCAACATACATGAAAATGATTTTCATTCAATCATCTCATCATCAACATATGCTAAAACACACTACAACATACTAAAGCATAAACTCATCAAGACAACCTTGTTCTTCAAGAGAACTTAACAAAACTTAACAATTAAAAGTGAACCCAAACTAAAGGGTTTCACCCACACATAAACTTAAACAACCATCTTCACCACCACCATCTTGGTGTGATGAGGTTCACCCCCCATACCTGTTGAAGAGCAGATTCCCGGATCAAAATCGATTGATCGGTTTGTGAACCTCCTGACAGTTGTCACCAACTACAAGCAACCAAACAATCAAACATTAAACAACAATCAAACCAAACTCAACAATTCTCACACAGAGGGTTTCGGCCACCCTAAAGAGAATAAATCTAGGAATTGATCTTGGTTTTCCATTTCATGGATTCAAAGGCATAGGAAAGCTAAGGATGAAATCAAGTGTTAGAAATCAAAAATTGATGAAAAACACTATTCATCATCACCTTGAAGGGTTCGGCCATGTTGTGCTTTTTGAGCTATGATGAGAGTTGAATCATAAGCTCTTGGGTTTAGGTAGAGAATGATGAGGTGAGTTCAAAGAAATTGGTCTTACCTCAAAAGGATTTTTCTATAATTTCCTATGGATTTTCAAAGTTTTGGATCTAAGAAATAATTTTCATGAAAATGGATCTTGATCTTGAAATTAAGAGATATTCAAGAATCTAAGAGATCATAGAAGTGATCTTACCTTAAAATGAATGAAGATTGCTCAAGGAATCAAGTGATTCCAACAAGAAACCAAGCTTTTTCAAGAACAACAATGGTGCTTCTTCAAGAGTAACTATGGTGCTCTTCTCTTTTTGAGAGGGCTGTGCGAAAATGAGAGTGTGAGGGGCTGAGTTCAGCCTTAAAACAAGTCACTTAAGGGCAAAATGGTCATTTGCCAAAAGGGTAAAATGGTAAAAGTGCAAAAGACTAAGGTTAGGGGCATTTTGGTCATTTCGCATCTAGATTTTCCCGATCGTCATGACGACTCTGGCATACTCTCCCAAGTGTCCTGGGATGTTGTGATATCAAGATTATCCTTTGGCGAGTCCCGGTAAATCCATATGTGGCTCCGTTCGTCACCCGATTGAGGATTTCGCTCGAACGGAGGTCAGGAAGTGATTTTTCTGAAATTTTTACGAAATTTAACCAAAACGTAGATAATCGAATTCTAAGACTTACTGTCTCGTTCACGGGTCCATCTGAGGTCTTCTGAGTAGTAAAATCATATTGTCAGTGTAAAAACGCAGACCGGACTCCGTTTGAGTTTTTGACTCAAAACTTAATCATAGCTTCCTACGATATCGTCGAGCATGACTATAGTCTCGGAATATTTTATTTCTATTCCTACGACCTCGAATAAAATAAAGACGTTAAAATACTGAAGAATTAGAAAACGTGAAAATCGGGGCATTACATTCCTACCCCTCTTCAAAGAATTTCGTCCTCAAAATTCCGTGACTTAAAACTAAACCTACTTGGTCGCTGAAGATTAAGGAAATAAATTTTCAACAAAGGAAAACTTTCTTGGTCTTGGTCTCAGAAGAAAGTATACAAAAGAATTTTTCCAATCTGGAATGAATACAGGAATATTCGGTATGCAAAAAGATTCTTCAGCAGGTTCGTGAGTGTAAAAATGCATAGCTAATACATGTTTACATCTATGACTCTAATAAAGTTCCTCCTTTCATAAGAACCTTCCAAAAAAATTGGGAATCAAAAGATAAACAGTCTGGCAAAAATCAGACTGGATCACCTTCACGAAAATTAAAAGTGATTAGACTAAGTTTCATCAAGAATTAGAAAACGTGAAAATCGAGGCGTTATATCGGATGGAGCAGATGCTACTGAGCATACAACAAATGCACCAACAGCCCCCACGACCGCAGCCCCCCATCAAGATCAGCCGACCAGTCACACCAGGGCCGACGATGATGAGGACTCTTTTGATGATCTTATGCGGTCTGCTCCTCATCATTATGATAGGGATTATTAGATTTTCATATTAGTTTTTTTATTTATATTTCTATGTATTGTAAAAACATTTATTATTTGGATATAATTTTAAATGTTTTAATATTATTTTTAATTTTATTTTCCACTATTTATTTAATTAATATTTATAAATAATTAATAACAAAGAAAAATATTTAATGAATATAAAATATAATTAAATAATAATTATTAATCAATTAAAATTTAAATTAAAAAAGAATTATATATATCGACGGTCAGGCCGTCGATAATGACCATGAATACTTTACCGACGGTCTAACCGTCGGTAATAATTACCGACGGTCTAGCCGTCGGTACCAACGGCTAGACCGTTGGTAATAATTACCGACAAGCTTCTTTCCGACGGATAGTAGGCCGTCAGAAATCTGATGCAAATGTGCTGGTACCGACGGTTTTTGGTGATTACCGACGGCTTTAAGCCGTCGGTAATTAGCTGTTTTCTTATAGTGCATCTTCACCATTCAGTTTTGCGATAGGAGGTCTGGAATGAGAGTTATGAGCATCGAAAGTAGCAGTGTTTTTTGGTTAACCAATGTCATTGGTGCGCTCATAGTGTTAACGGTAAAGCTACGCTTTAAGAGGTAAACACAATATCCTTGTGATTCATGTGTAATACGTGGTCCTTTAGTAAAGGGGTTTTTCCGCTCAAGAGGTTTTTATAAATTGTTTTTAAAAAATCATCCCTCTTGAAACCCCAACGTGGTATCCGAGAATTGGTCGTAGTTTGCCATGTATCCTAGGATGTTTTCCTTGCTTGATAATATGTTTATTGCTTTTGAATGTGATTCAATAGAATGCATGTTATCCCTATGCATGTGACTTTTAAAATTGTTGTAAACTTGGTCACTATGCAATTCACCTTTTTCAAATTGAAGTTTAAAATTGTTTTAAACTTTCACTATGGAATTCACGTTCATTTTAAAATTGATGTTTAAAAATTTGTTATAAATATCACTATGCGCAATTACCCAACTTGAAGGTTAAATTTGGTCTCTGTGCGCAATGATATAAATTGCGCAGCGTATATTTTGACAATAAATTTTGATTTCAAATTTATTTATTTATTTTTTGAAATCAATTGGAGATTATGTGTATGATTTGATTTCAAATTTATTTATTTATTTTTTGAAATCAATTGGATATCATGTGTATGATTTTTCCTTTTAATAAATTGTTTATTAAATGTGAGGTGTATGGTTATGGCCTTAGATTGTGGTGTTATTTTATTTGGTAAATACGGCCTGCGTGTCATGATTTATTGTATTTATTTTATAAATACAGCCTGCGTGTCGTGACATTTATTTTATATATTTTATTTTAAATTTTGTAAATTGCTCGGGATGACATGGAGGCAACACCAAATCATGATGCCAGTGGAAGGAACTTTGGAAGTTTGCTCGAGGGTCAAAGATTGTAATAATTAGTTTTAATTACCGCACATTAGGAGGCCATAATCATAATACCTTTTATATGTCTTGTATGTTTATGTATGTGATGTGTAACGCCTCGATTTTCAAGCTTTATAATTATTCAGTATTTAAACGTTTGTATTTTATTGAAGGGTCTAGAGAGTGAAATAAAATATTCTGAGACCATATTCATGCCCTACGCTATCATAGGAAGCTATGGTTAAGTTTTGAGCAAAAACTCGAACGGAGCTCGGTCTGCGTTTTTCACGGATAGTAGTGTTTTTCTACTATCAAGACTTAGTTTTGACTCGTGAACGAGACAGTAAGTCTCAGGATTTAAATCTCTACATATTTGCTAAAATTCGTCCTGACTTTCAAAACGGAAAATAATATATTATATTCGGGGTGTATACTCGAACTGACGGACGTTTGGAGCTGCAAAAGGATTTAACGGGACCCATGAACGAATCATCATGGTGTCCCATCAAGTTGAATTTCATGGCCTTATCATGACTGCTTTCTGGAAATATCTAGACGTGAAATGACTAAATTGCCTTTTTAGTTATTTACAAGTTTGCCATAGGATGAAAATATAAATCTCTCTCTCTCTCACTCTCTCACTCTCTCACTAGGCCTCTGGGTCATACTCTCTCTCTCTACTCTCTGTCACTTGTTCTTCCTTCTTCTCCCAAGTGCTTCATTTGTTCTTCACAAGTTCTTCACAAAAACCTACTTTGATCTTCAAAAAAGTTGAAGTTTAGTGAAAAGTTGTTTCTTTTCTCATTAGTCTTTGATTCTAGGAGGTATGGTCTTCATCTTAACTCTCTTAATCTCTCTATTTCATCTCTTGATTCATGAAGATCCAAGTTTAGATCCAAAAATTTGAAAATTCATAGAAAAGTGTAGAAAAATCCTTTTAATACCAAATCAATTTCTATGATCTAGTTTCATCATTCTCTTTCATAATCCAGTAGCATGAAACCAAATAAGTTTTCTAGCCTTTTATTCTTAAGATGGCTGAACCTTGTATGATGAGGAAGGTTGAGTTTTTGATTCAAGTTTTGAGTAATAAGACTTGTTTTAGTGTTACAATTATCTAAGGATCATCCATCCAAAAGATAAAAAGTTTTGAACATCTCTAGCTTAATTTCCTATATAGGGACCGAAACCTAAGTTGGTAAGGATAGGAAAGTTTTGCGTTGTTTGATGTTAATGATTATTTAGTTGTGTTGTTTGTAGTTGGTGACGAGTATTCGGACGAGTAATTGGGAGGTTTGCAACCGAACGACCAACTTTCATCCGGAGGATTATTTCATCAACAGGTATGGGGGGTGAACCTCATCACACCAAAGTTGGTGGAGGTGAAAATGGTTGTTTAAGTTTGTGTGTGGGTGAAACCCTTTGGTTTGGGTTCACCACTTCATTTGTTAAGTTCTTTTGGAGAACAAAGTTTGTAATAATGGTAGTCTATGCTCTAGTATGATCTAGCATATGGTTATGATGATGTGATTGGATGAAAATCATTTTCATGTATGTTGAAAAACCTACTTTGATCTCCAGATCAAGTATGGATTTTTATGCTTGATTATGATGCAATGATGTGTGATTGTTGTTTGTCATGATTTTTGTTAGCACTTTGAGCTATGACTTGTGGTCTAGTTGGTGAAGCAAATCTTCACTTTTCATTGGAGTAGGCTTGTGGCCTTAGTGAGAAGAAACATAAGAACACTAGTTGTCCTTGAACACTCAAAGTTCTTGAGGTAAGAAAAGTGTTTTAATGAATTTTGTTAAGCGATCTGGATCTCGCTACGAGATACAGAGGAATTTCAAGTTACGCATCACCGCCTCAATTTCGCTAAGCGAATGGAATCTCGCTGAGCGAAATTCACGTTTCAAGAAAAAAAAAAGTGATTTTTGATCCAAAGATCAAATAAAGTTTCAACATTTAAGTGTGTCACCAAAGTGAAAAATATCTTTTATTTTAGCCATAAGATCATTTAATTAAACTAAGTGCTTCAAAAAGAGAAATAATGAAGAAGCTAAGGAAAAGGGAAAACAAGGCATTCGCCTGGCTAACCTAGTCTCGCCATACGAGACTGAGGGCTAGCCCGAGCAGTAAGGATACAGCTTGTTGGCCTCGCGACGCGAGACCATTCTCGCCGTGCGAACCAAAAGGACTGTCTAAGAAGTAAAAAAATAGCTTCTCAGCCTTGCGTTGCGAAACAGGTATTTGCCCCGTGAGAAAAGTTTTTGGTTTACAAAGGAAGTTTTTCAACTAAAATTGTAAAGTTTTACGCGTGAAAACCTAAGTTAAGTAATTAAGTTGAAGACAAGAGATGATTAAGTATGGCATGTGGTGGAACAACACCATGTACTGTGCCATTGAGGACTTAGTTCATCAATGACTTCATAAGACCTAAGTGAATCAACACTTATTTTCTTAAATGATAAGCAAGGAGTAATATCTTAGAAAGGCCCAAAGACTTATCTAAGAGGATTGTCAATCTTATTCATAATGCTTAGAACTTAGACATAATTCATAAGACATAAACACAAACACGAAACGTTTTGGGTTATGAAACAGTAGTTCGATGACGGACCGGTGATTCAAATCTAGGTCAATCGTTCAATTATTTCAGTCTTGTGATGACTCGATCCTGGAGGGATCACGAGATTTATCCGGTTGATAAAAGTTTTGAAATATGAAAATACGTATAGTTCCTAAGGAATAGAATCTTAGTGAACCTTGAGGTTTATCTGGTGGATAGACGTTGCATTATCGCATCTTCTTTGTGTAAGCATTGGCATTTCATTTGCATGAGTCGTAAGGCCTTGAGCTTAGGAGTTGAGCTTACACCTTGATGCGGGTGTGAATTTTATGGTAACGATTGGAATAATCTTGGAGGTATCAAGGTTGGAAAGGCTGACTTGTGACCAGCTGGTAGCTCTTCTGTGTCGTGGCGAATCCGAGCAATACACCGATATCCTCGACTAGATGTCCTACTGTTCATGTTTGGTGCAAAGTGTTTCAGTAAAGCTAGATACGTGCACGTTACGAATGTTGTAGCATCTTGTCCAAGGCTGGCGTACACGGAACATGTCCTCCTATTCACTCTCTCCGATGTTTGGTTAGCTCCATGGAGTAGGGGTCAAAGTTTACCCTTGCGGCAAATGGGATTGAGTCGTGCACATTGCACTGCATTGCATGGCTGTTGATGATTACATTTATTTGTTGTACATCACCATTCCATATTTTTGAGAATGCCTTATTTTATGCTGCTAATTGTTTAACATGATTTATGTTGAGATATATTATAAGCATGTTAGGTACGTCGTTACCTGGTGAGTCGTCCCGTTTTTACTTCTGCTACTTTGTTGTGTTGATGATCAGGATCTCACCCATATTTTGTATATCTTTTCTGCTGGTATTGCTGTTTCTGCTTGAGTAGATGGATACGACAACGGTTCTGTCCAGCGTTTGCTATGAGTCCGGAGGGGGAATCTTTCTGCTATTTTGCTCTTGGCCAAACTGAGTCAGTGTCTGTAGTACCTTTTTGGGAGCTGTGACTCCTAGTACTTATTATTTCTTATGCCAGTTATGCATTAGACCTATGTCTGTATACAATACTATTTCTGTTTCTGTATTTTATTTTAGTACGTCTTTTAGATGCATGGTGAACCTAAGTTCATTTTATTATTACTTACCTTTACTAATCCCATTACATCTTTATGAAAAGAGAAAAAAAAAAAAAAACCGTATTTTCCGTGTGACGTCCCCAAGTCCCACTCGAGGAAGCCCCATTATTTAGAGCCCAATATACTTATTAATTATAACTAACGATTACGCGCTTGTTAAAAACAACGATAACATGTAATCAAATCAAAAGCACACAATATCAGAGTAAACACAACAGGTTATAAGAAACACCTGCAGTACTGATATATATACATAATGGCCCCATCAGTAGGGCTAAGTAATACAACAAACGAAAGTACATAAAAAGTAACTGAAAGCATAAACAAAGTACATCTCAAAACCTCCAAAAAGAAGCTCTCAAGCTCACCAGCACACTCCGCAGCCCACTCTCAAGTACATCAAAAACCTCTCCACACAATCCTAGGGATGCACTGGCTCGCTCTCACCCTCAATGGCGAGGATGCCCTGAACTACCCTGCCCCTCTCCATGAGTGCGCCTATAAACCTGCATAGACTCATACTCGGACGAGGAACTCGACACTACAATCTTGCACCTCTGGGCTGTCCGCAGGTACCACTCCGAGCGCCTGCACTGTCCCCAGTGTACAAAGCCTCTCCTGTTAGATACGACGGAAGACTGAGGTGCCGCCCACAAGTAGTCCCGCTCTCTCTGCCTCGGAGGATGCCACATCTGAGAGAAGGGAAGAAACTGATACACTCGATAAGGTTCGATGATGTTTGCATATGGCGGAGTGCCGCTCCGGAAGATCAAGCTGACAGGTCTGGTATACATGGCCAAAAAGGTCATGGGGTCTACCTGCTATCCCCTCTCATCGTGGTAGACTATCCCAAGGTCTCCCAGCACCGGCATTCGCGGTGCCCCTGTGATGAATGGGTGAAGCCTCGGGTCCATTCTGATCCTCTACTAACTCATCATCTGTCGGCAGAATCGAAAGTACACATACAAAGAAATACAGGGAGATAAGATATACAACACATATATAATAGGGATGATGCAATGCAGAACATATAGCAAACACAATCATCTCTCAATATCACGATGCCACGGTCACTCCCTACCTAGATGTACACATACTCTTTCTATGCATGTCGGCCGGTACTAAACACCCTACTAAGGGCAACATCTCGTCCGCATATCGGACCACAAGTTGGTTTGTTCCGGTAATCCGTTCCGCTCGCCGTGACTCATAAGAGTGCATCACCGCTCAACTGTCCCAGACAAAGAGGGCTATCTGGGCCTCCTCGGAAGATCCACCGGCAACTGGAAAGACTCAGGGTCCAGTCGGGATAGTAGGACGTGTCCAGGACCGCCACGACATGATAGGAGCTACCTCATCGGTCTTCTTGGGGTACATCTGTGTCCAGTATATCCCCAAGGTCACACAAACCTTCCCTTCTGTTTTCCGCACCCCGCACTTGGTGCACCAACCTCATATGCCTCACAGCATATGGCTCGCCACTTGGCATCAAATGCATATGCTATGCATGTCATTCATCTTTCTCGAGCTGATATCACAACACATGCAAACTTGCTCTTAGCAACATGAGCTCCAAGCTCTATAGGTACACATATGAGCTCCAAGCTCCAAGATACATACACGAGCTCCAAGCTCCACGGGTACACATAGGAGCTCCAAGCTCCCATCATAACCTTATGAGCTCCAAGCTTCACTATACCTCAGATCTTAACCATTATAAGCTAGAACATCCAACACGGGGTCAAAGCCCTAATCATGCTAAACCTCAGAATCTCATACATACATGTATTTCCAGATATAATGCAATATTTCATCAATTATCAACATGCTCAATAAAGCAATAAACAGCATAACATAATAATATACCATCATCAATAATATCTCATGCATCTTTTGCAGTTAACAGTTATCATAGATAGCATATACACATATATCATCAAATATCACATATTATCATGCATTACAAATCTGCTAACCTAGGGTGCCAAACACAACGGTGATAGCCCAAAGTAGACTAAACCTAGGGTTTAGGTACTTTGTCAGGGCTCAACCTCACATAGGGTTTAGGGTTCCCCTATACACATAAAACATACAATACAATTATATGGACTGCTCTTGCCTTCCCGACGTGTGTAACTCTTTCTCCACACCTGGTAGCGAATACGGTGATAACTACGAACACCATGAGCACTCCTTTGCTCCTCTCCTTGCCTCACAGCCGCAGCCTTCTTGCTCCCCAAGGGTTCCGTACGCAGCTTCCAAACTTGCCCTAATCACGGAAATAATACGTAGGCTATAGCATTAACCCTAATACGAAGTTAAAACCGTGAAAAGAAGCTTAAACCAAAAGACAACATTGTATAGGTACAATGTAGGTAGATACGGAACCTCGGCTTACCCTTGACGAATCACCAAAGTAAACCGGTAGAATTGAAGTAGAAGTTGCGCTGATCACGAAAACACGATCGGAATTGGAATCGGACGAATGAACGAGTCACAACTGAAGATCAAAGCTTCAACCTGTTCCTGGAACTCACAACCTCGAATTCTCTCTGTCTTTGGAGTTTTGGTAAAAAATCCCCTCAGTGAAAATGATGTAGTATTTATAGAGAAAGATTCTGTTGTCCACGCTTTAGCGTTGTAATTATCCACGCTTTAGCGTTCCAACGCTTGAGCGTTGTCTTCATCAACGCTTGAGCGTTGATGTTTCCTCACCGCTAAGGCACCGCCCATCACGTGCCAGCCGCGACGCGTAACCGACGCGTGTCACTTTACGTCCCATCACTGCCAGGTTCTGGTCAAAGGGTCCACGCTTGAGCGTCCAATGACCTCCACGCTAGAGTGTTATCATGCTTAAGCGTTATCACGCTTGAGCATTATACTTGTCCATGCTTGAGCATTATGAACCCGTTCCTTTGTTCTTCATCTCCCTCTCATCCTATTTGCTTCTCTTAACATATCCTCTAAACATACTTTCAAGCCATAACAATAATTATAAGAAATATATAATCACCCAATTACAGCTTTTGAAAACTAGAATGTTACATTCCGCATTATTATTATTTTGGACCTTATAATTGTTCGGGAATGTGACACTCGGGAAAGGGTGTTGCATGATGCATGAAATGTATGAGATGTATGATTTAAATTTGGAATTTAAATTGATAGCATATATGTCATTGTATGCTTAATATGTTTTGAATGTATGTAAGCTAGTATGTCATGTATGCTATGAGAGACGTTTATATGATAAACAAACAGGTGAGATCATTTAATTATTAAATTCCCTCAATAAATTAAGTTATTAAATGCCTCCTGATGCGTGGCACTCGTCAAGGCCAGAATCATTTAAGTGTGGGTCATGCTCAGCTAAGTATCTTAATATATTTTGGTGAGGCGTGAAAGGTGAAATAACCTACTGCCGGCCATTGGGTTGAACTTAACTAAGCGTATTCAATAGGATTGAAATGGCTTAGAGGCATAGGGTTGGGCATTAATCAATATGATGGATTAGAATAAAGAGTTATTCATCCAACTGGTCCAAGAATTACATTGGATGTAATTGGAAAGGAGTTTCCTACATAAATAGCTGAGTGCTGGGCGATCAGCATAGCTGACTCAGAACGAGGTGAAATATGGATCTTAGTCCCACTAGAAAATCTTTCAACGGGATTTTCCGAGTCAATGATGAGGGGTCATTGATTTGAGTATAATCGTGGGAGGGTATTTAAGAAAAGACCTATTAAATATGTTTTAATCATGATACTTGTATTCTGTATGTTTCTGTATTAAATAACCATGGCTACAAACACAAATTTTATTTTATTGTTGCGATACATCCTTGAGAAGGATGAGTTATCTAGAATTAATTTTTTGGATTGGTACAAGTTTTGAGGATTGTCCTCAAGTACGAGAAAAGGAACTGTATGTTTTCAAGCAATTTGTTGCTACTGCCATAAGGGTTGAATGGGATGCTTAGTATAAGCATCAAGTCGATGCCATTGGTGTACGATATCTCGTGCTTGCAATCATAGAGACATGTTATATGATCTTGCACCTTATGATGCTCTAACAAGAGCTAGCAAGGCATAAGAGGTACTAGAAAGAGTATAAAGACAAGAAAGGAAGCATGACTTCCTGTTCAGGCATATTTGTTATAAAAGTCAACATATCTACTCCAACATTATGGGTATTGGATACCGCATATGGATCTCACATTAATGTGAAGGATCAATGGGTGTAGGACATTGACTAAAAGGTAATGGTCAACCCTAAGAGTGGAAATGAAGCAAAAGTTGCTACATTGACCATAGGAGTTTGAATTTACCATTAGATAAAGTTACACTCTATGAGTGGAAATAGAGCAAAAGTTGCTACACTAACTATAAGAGTTTGAATTTGCCTTATGGGCATTAATGGAAGTAAATAACTGGTATTTTGTTCAAGTTAATAATAGAAACATCATTTCTATATCTTGTATAGACAAGAAAGAATTTTAAGTTGCAATAAATGGACAATTGTTGTTCCATTTATTCAATTAATGTCTTCTATGCTTGTATTCATATGAGATATGGACTTTGTGTCCTTGATCTCGATATGCCCATCTATTACATAATTGCGAATAGGGTCAAACCAAGTGATTTGGACTCTCTATGTCTTAAGCAATATCTTTAGATCATATAAGTAAGAAACACATTTCCAAGCTCCACTAATATGGATACTTAGACTCATCCAATTATGAATTGTTTGAGGTCGATCTGTGAATCTTACTTGTTTGGAAAGATGACTAAGCTCCATTCACTATCAAGAACGAAGTGAAGAACTAATTTCGGAAGAGTATTAATATCATGCGATCAGATCGTGGTGGTAAGTACTTAAGCCAACTGTTTGATGACTATCTGAAGAAGTGTGAGATTATATCTCAACTCACTCCTCCTAGAACACCATAATGGAATGGTGTGTCCGAGAGGAGAAAATCGAACCTTGTTGGACATGGTACGATCTATGACGAGTCAATCAGACTTCTCTGACTCTTTCAAGGGATATGCTTTACATACAACAGCTTTCACACCTAACCGTGTTTCATCTAAGACAGAAAAAAGACACCATATGAGATATGGACTGGTATGCGACCAAATATGTCTTTTATTAAGATTTGAGGTGGCAAGTTTATTGAAGCGTTTAGTCTCATATAAACTTTGACCCAAGTCTGACAAATGTATCTTTGTAGGGTATCCTAAAGAAACAAACAAATGCTATTTCTACAACACCTCTGTGGACAAAATGTTTATCACTAGGACTGGAGTGTTCCCTGAGAAGGAACACATCTCCAAGGGAGACAGTGGGAGGAATGTAGAACTTGGATAAATCTAAGCACCACAGAGTACTAACCCGCCTGCAATGGAACAAGAACCGGTTCCACAAGATGTTGTGGTCCAACCACCAGTTCAAGTAACACAAGACTCGCGTAGGTCAAACAGGATACGTCATCGACCTAAGAGATATGGAATAATCCTAACTCAAGAAGGTGATGAACCACTCATGAATCATGATGAGCTTGACTTACTAGGAGGCCGTCGTTGGCCTATATTTTGAGAAATGGCTAGGAGCCATGGGATACGAAGTAGAAACCATGTACATTAACCGGGTATGGACCTTAGTTGAGTCACCTGAAAGGGGTAAAACCCATAAGGTGCAAGTGGGTATTCAACAAGAAGACTAACATGGATGGGAAGGTGAATACCTTTAAGGAGAGACTGATTGCGAAAGGTTTCAAGCAAATTCATAGTATGACTATGATGAGACCTTTGGTCCAGTTGCATTGATTCAAATCCCACTTGCTATTGCTTCATAGTACGACTATGAGATCTGGAAAATGAATGCCAAAACAACATTCCTTGATAGGAATCTTCTCGAGGATGTGTACTTGACACAACCTGAGAGTTTTGTCTATTCAGAGAATGCTGGAAATGTTTTGCAAGTTGCAAACATCCATTCATGGATTAAAGCAAACTTCTAGAAGTTGGAATCTTCGTTTTGATGTAAACTGTAAAGCAGTTTGGATTCATCAAGAACGAGGATGGATCTTGTGTGTACAAGAAGGTTAATGGGAGCATAATTATCTTTCTCGTATTGTATGTATATGACATACTACTTATGAAAACAATATTCCTACACCACAAAATGTGAAAACATGGTTAAGGAATTATTTTTCAATGAAGGACTTAAGCGAAACATCTTATGTAATTAGGATCTATGGAGATAGATCGCTGAAATTGTTAGGCCTTAGTCAAAGGTATGTAAATTGACAAAGTGCTTGGGTGCTTTAAATGTGCATGATTCCAAAAAGGGTATCTTGCTTATGACACGTGGCATATACCTATCCAAGGGACAGTCCCTGTTACATCAGATGTAGAGGGAACGCATGAATAAGAGTCTATATGCTTTGGCAATTGAATCTGTTATGCAGGCCATGATATGTACTCGAACAGATGTCTCGTATGCTTCGAGCATGATGAGAAGGTACCAATCCAATCCCAGCGAAGGTCACTGGACCGAAGTCAAGAATATCCTTAAGTACTTGAGAAGAACTAAGGATTCATTCTTGATCTGAATTGTGAGGAAGAGCTCTTTGTAAGAGGTTAGACCAATAGTAGCTTCCAAACTGGTAAAGATAACTTTAGATCGCAGTTTGATTTTGAGTTTTGCCTTAATGGTGGCACTGTAAGCTTGAAAAGTTTCCAAGATTAAGAAAGTTGTTGATTTTATTATAGGGACCGAGTATATAGTTGCCTTAAATACAGATTTAGAGGTTGTTTGGATCAGGAAGTTCATTTATGAACTAATCGTAGTTCCTAACTTTGTGAACTCCATTGATATCGTTGCGATGATGATGGAGTAATCGCGTAAGCTAAGGAAACATGATCTCACCAGTGATCCAAAGATATACATAGGTGCTTCCATCTCATTCAATAGATGATTGATAGAGGAGGTGTGAAGATGTGCAGAATGACAACACTGAACAATCCACTATTGGAGTCTCTTGCTCAGTGGTAGCATGACACTCACACTAGACCGATGGGTGTTATATTGATGTCCGATTGGCTCTAGTGCTAGTGGAAGATTGTCGGGGTAAGCCCTAATGGCCAATCTATTTTGAATAGATAATCATTTGTATCATGACTTTGATCATATATTTGATATACGTATAAGGCATTTATTTATTATGTTATATTTGATGATCATATTTATAGCATAATAAAGTCCTTAGAATAGGTAGTTTATTTTATGGACCGTCAAGAATGACTTGACCGTGAGATGCCATTAAATTATAGAACACTATTCTTAAATATCCATAGTCAAAGTATTATTATTAATAAGGACAATAATAATACATTGAGACTATTATGTGAGTGTACTGATGACCACATCTCACGGGTCATAGATATAAGATATCAAGTCTTCACATAGGTATAAATATTAGTGGAATATTTATACTGGAGTGACCCACTATGAGAACGTTGCATAATAGTTGGAAGTGTCATAAGTGATTCTCATGGTGACCATAGTGAAGTAGTCCTTCGACTTAAAGTCACTACGATTCCTAACATATGTAGTTGTAGGCTTTAATACTATTAAACATTGTCTATAATAGGACAACTATAAAGATAGTTATTGGGTCTGCAATGAAACATGTTGAGGAATGTGAGTGATGTAAATAGGATTCGTCCCTCCTACATAACAGGGGTAATGTCTATAGGCCTATTAATGGTATGCGACATAGAAATGCATGGCCATGCTAAGGTGGGACAACATAAGATATTGGGCCCACATGATCGTATGTCAATTGCTAGATCAAAAAAATAAATAATTGAACTTAACTAGGATGGCACATTTATGTCTTGTGTTCGATTAAGACATTGAGACGAAAGGACGTTGACTGCATATTATATATGGTTACAATAAGGTTTTAATTATATCACCAATATTCTAATTAATTGGGTAGCAATGATGTATTGCTAGATGACACTCATTGTTTATAATATTAATTGATTATTAATATGATTAATAGTAATTAATATTATTGCCAATTAATTGAGAACCTATAGGGTTACACGCATAGAGCAAATGTTCAGAGAATTAATTTAATTGATTAATTAAATATGATTTAATTAATAATTAAACATTGGGCCTGTAGCGTACAGTAGCCCAACTGGGTTAGGTTAAGTGAGTGATAGCTATTAGTAAGCTGTGCACGTCACTTAAGATACACACAACACAGAGCACTCATAACGGCCGATGTACACCCTTGACAGTTGCGCCCTCTTTTCTCTTTCTGTGTGTCATGCCTCTCCAAATCCTGGTCACTAGCACTATGCTATCTCTGACGTTGGTTTGCTCGTGTGGACTGAGTAGAGGTATTGCAACTTTGCAATACTGGTGATAGAAAACCTTTCCTTATGGTGGTTATGGCTGTACAGTTAACGTAATCTCACAATCCGAGATTCGTCTGCCGTTAGATCGGGCTGATTTTTGGATAGCAGGTTAGTGATATGTGGTTCCACATCTTCACTGTTCAGTTTTATGATACGAGGTCTGGAGAGAGAGTTATGAGCATCATAGGTTGCAGCATTTTTGGCTAACCGGTGTCGTTGGCACGCTCATAATGTTCGCGGTAAAGCTACGCTTCAAGAGGTAAACACAATATCCTTGTGATTTATGTGAAATACGTGGTTCTTTAGTAAAGGGGTTTTTTCACTCAAGAGGCTTTTATAAATTGTTTTTAAAAAATTATCACTCTTGAAACCCTAACACCTCCAACTGTGAGGAGCACTGCCTCCCTGAACCGCTCCAACTGAGAGAAGACCCGAGAAGTTCTCCAACAGCGAGAAAGCATCTGTATCGCTCCAACTGTGAGTTCAGCTGTCTTGGTCGCCTCGGAGTGTCCACCTCGAACACCAACCTCGTGTGACAACCACTCAAACTGCTATTGCAGTTGTACACACGGCTTTTCACCACAACAATGCAAATGTTATGGTTATGCATCCATCACCTCAACAACATCCTAACAACAATATAACCAACGTCTCAAGGTCCACATCCTCCAACCGTGAGGATATCACTCTCCAACTATGAGAGCCACCTTCATCTTAGATCAACTTCTTTATACTACAAGCTGGATGCCATCAATAATTCTATCACTCTAACAACGCGCTAATCATCTCCAAATCCAACCAAGATCATGACAATCACAAATCATAGCAACAAACATAGCATGCAACAACTCATCATTGTAGGTATACAAAATAGTAAGTAAACATGTTATCACGACAAGCATCTCATCTAGCATGTTACCATGTACGACATCATTTCAACATATTATCAGATATGGCATAGAGACACTCAACCTCGATCAAGACATATCATGTATCAACCTAACGGTGATAAACCCACAATGCTTAAAGCTGCACTGGTACTACAATCCAGTAGTCCCCAATGTGAGTTAGGCATTGGCAATTACTCAACCACTAGTAGGGTTTGAGGAGCCCTACACATGTTGACAGATATATCGTACGCCTATGTTTCCCATATATTTGTGGTTTCTTCCTCCTCACCTGGTAATTATTTTTAGTATGCTCCTATTCCAATGGACAACCTTGACCCTCGATCTCACGAAAGCAAGGAACACTACCAAAGGTACCCCCGACATGCACGTTGGGCCAACAATCGCCTCGAGCACACGCACGGGGTTCGGAAACAACCAAAAACTCAGAAATGACCATAGAATCAACAACAATCAATCGAAGGACAATGAATCATAGGAATCAAGAATCAAACCACCAAAATCAAAGGGTGAAACTCACCTAACAGCGGTTGTCCTCATAACCAAACCTCAAGCACAACCCTCATGTGATAACTCGAACGAACTCTCGGGCACAAACACCCGTAAAACCTAATGTGTTAGTAAATCAACATTAGGTTGGATTAGGAGGATAGAAAAGGATATAAACTAGGATAAATACCAAAAATAACTTAGGGTCGACGATGTCGGCAGCTAGGCTTTCCTCAAAGAAGCTCGAAACCAAAGCCGCACCCTAGGCGAGTTCGAAGCTCCGAACACGAATGTGTAGTTCGAAAAGGGTTTCGATGAACGATTGAAGTTGAATCACTCAAAGACTCAAGGAACTCTCTCTGGATCTCTCTGAAGCTCAGGGACGAAGAAAACTCAAGAAATTTCGTGTGAAGTGAAATGAAAATGAAACTTAGACAATTTGATTAAGTGATCAGCACGCTAAAGCGTGCAGAATTGCCCACGTCCAAGCGTTGCCACGCTTGAGCATGGGGTTTCTCCATGCTTGAGCGTGGAACCTCATCCACTTTACCTTCTCTCTGTCCTGACACATGTCCCACACGCACTGGCACAACTCACTCAGCACGCTTGAGCGTGCAACCTTCCCACACCTAAGCGTTCTGCTCAGCTGGGAAGGGACTTCCAGCCTTCTGATATCCCCCTTTCTCGTGTTATGCCCTAAGCACTTCTAACCTGATTCAAGCCTAGTCCTAAACTTCCAATTAGGTCTTAAACTAACACACAACTAAGCAAGTGCCTGATCAAGATTATTCATCTTAATGTGGTTGGTGTGTTGGTATCAAAATGAAACCCAGGGGTCGTATAGAATCCGACGAAGTAGAGGATGAAGTGCCTTACCAAGTGGACGAACCTTCACATGTGAATGAAGTTATTGATGTTAAGCCTATAAATGGCTTGCAAGACTTAGAAGTTGATGCCGAAGAAGTGGACATTGGTAATGTGTCGTCCATCCAACAAGACCTAATAGATGGAGATGGAGATGTCGAATAGGAGGAATTTCCAGAATAAGATGAAAAGGCAGAATTTCAAGACGATGATGATGCCTCGGATTCCGAATAGGCTTAGGCAATTTACATACATATGCTTAAATTTAATATTGTATTGACTCATGTTTATGTTAATCATGATGATTATTAATATTATGTCTTTATTGAGTTTTATTTTATATATATATATATATATATATATATATATGTGTGTCTGTTGAATTAAAGTCCTCTCATGCAATATCCTATATAGGCATGTCATCTGGAGGAGGCCAGCCCCACCCACCCTGACCTCGACACCCGCCGTCAGGTGTTGATAAGGGGAAGGGTAAGAAGCCTCGTTACCAGCTTTGGCTTCGTTCGTTGAGACTCACTCCATCAGCAGCTGATGCACCGACTACATCCCCACCAGCTGGACCGAAGACATCACCAGCTGGACCGACGGCATCACCAATGCCATCGCCACTACCTACTGCACCATCATCATCCCCAGCTCCTAGATCGATGCCATCTACTACAGGTTTCGTGTTTATGCCTACTCCAGGTTTTACTGCCCATGATATTCCATCATCATCATATGGTCCTACTCCTCAGCCTATACAGCACCAGACTGCCCCTGGAGATAGTCCAGCCTTAGAGGAGGAGGTGGATGAGCAAGAGGAGATCCCGACCGCTACTCGCCCCACCATACGTCCTATTCGGGGAGGGTAAGAAATAATTAGCATTACATTCACTTTTATTATAATATAATATTAATTAGTTGTATTTTAATAATAAATTGATTTGTTGTTTTATATGGGTTTGATCCATCCAGGGTTGCATCTCAAGCCATTACAGAAACTATAAAAAAGTAGTTTCACCATCCATGGATTTCGTGGGGATGTCCTAATGAAAAAGAAAAACTGGTGTTTTTCCGACGTTTAGGGGTAAGTACTTAATGAGTTGAAATGTATATTTGGTAACTTAAGTTATAAATTTGGTTAGTATTATATTTGTTAAGTACTAAATATTTTTGAATCTTTCGGACAGAAAATAGTACAGTGGGCCCCTGAGCATGAGGCGACGATAGAGAAAAATTTTCACTCGAGAGCCTCTCACTGTTGGGAATTTGTGTATTTAAAAACGATAACGCAGCGGAAAAATTCCCACCAAAAGATCCATGCCAATGGTCATGACTTATGATGTAGTGTTTACCTCCTGTAGCATAGCTTTACCGCAATCGCTGCAAGGGAAGAATAGTCCTTCTCAATTGATCACGAGCACTAAGAACAATGCTAACACCAGTACCGTAATGGAGCAGCACCTCTAAGTAGTCCACACGAATAAATCACCGCCGAAGAAAAACGTCGTGCTAGCTGACGGTAGGGGTGATGGGGGCGCGCCTACCAAGGAGGTGTGACGGCCACTAGGTTATGCGCAGCAAGCTCCTTAGTGCTTAAGTGACGTGCACAACATTACAAGCTGTCACCCACTTAACCTAGCCTCATTGGGCTTGTACGCTACAGGCTCAATCTATAATTAATATTATTAAATCATATTTAATAAATTAATTCATTCTCCGACTATTTGCTCTATGCGTGTGACCCTATAGGTTCTCAATAAATTGGCAATAATATTAAATCACATTTAATATTATAAACACTGAGCAGCATCTAGGAATACATCATTGTTACCCAATTAGTGAGAATATTGGTGATACGATATATACCTTACAGTAACCAAAATAACCATGTAGTAAATGTCCCTTCGTCCATATGTCTTAATTGAACATAAGGTATAAGTGTGTCATCCTTGTTAAGTTCAATTATTTGTTTCTCAATTCCCGAGTAGACGTGCAATCACAAATGGGCCCAATATCTCATATTGGCCCATTACAGCATGGCCATGTACTTGCACGTCTCACTCTATTAAGAGGCCCATGACATTACTCCTATTATGTAGGAGGGACGAATCCTATATACATCACTCACATCCCTCAACATGATTCATTGTAGGCCCAATAACTATCTTTATGATCATCCTGTTACGGATTACATTTGGTAGCATTAAAGCCTACAACTCCTCATGTAGGAATTTTAGTGACTTCAAGTCGAAGGACTATTTCACTTTGGTTACCATGAGAAGCACTTATGACACTTACATAACTATTATGTAGCGTTCTCATAGTGGGTCAATCCAGTATAAATATTACTCTAATATTTATACCCATGTGAAGACATGATATCTCATCTCCATGACCTGTGAGATGTGGTCATCAGTCTATCCACATAATAGTCTCGATGTATTATTGTAGTCCTAGTTAACAATAATACTTGACTACGGCTGTTTCAAGAATAGTATTTAAATTGTTCAATAGGGTCTCACGATCAAGGCATGCACTTGATGTTCTATTGAACTGAAATAACTATTCTAAGGACTGTACTTCGTTTAAAAAATTAATAGTATAAACTGAAATGCCTTATATATAAATATATGTAAATCAAAGTCATGATACAAATGTAAATCTCAAAGAAGACTAATGGCCTATAGGGCTTACACCAACAATCTCCCACTAGCACTAGAGCCAATCAGGCATAAATCTATTACCCATCGACCTAGTGTGACCATCATGCTTCTGCTGAGCAAGAGGTTTCGTAAGCGGGTCAGCAACATTGTCAAGTGTTGGTACTCTGCATATCTTCACATCTCCTCATTCGATAATCTCTCAAATGAGATGGAAGCGCCTAAGTATATGTTTGGATCTCTGGTGAGATCTAGGTTCTTTGGCTTGTGCAATGGCTCCATTGTTATCATAATAGAGATCAATGGGATCCACAATGCTAGGAACAATACCAAGTTCAGTAATGAACTTCCTGATCCAAACGGCCTCCTTTGCTGCATTGGAGGCAGCAATATACTCAACCTTTCTGATAGAATCAACAATCCAGCTTTGAACTCTTCCAGCTCACAGAGCCACCATTCAGGCAAAACACAAAACCAGACTGCGATTTGGAATCATCCTTATCGGTTTGGAAGCTAGCATCAGTGTAACCCTTTACAACGAGATCTTCCTCACCTCCATAGATCAAGAATGTATCCTTAGTTCTTCTCAAGTACTTGAGTATATTCTTAACAGCAGTCCAGTGACTTTCAACGGGATCAGACTGGTACCTACTCGTTATGCTTAAAGCATACGAGACGTCTGGTCGAGTACATAACATGGTATACATGATAGATCCGATTGCAGATGCATACAGAATCTTATTCATGCGATCCCTCTCTTCATAATTGGAAGGGGATTGTGCCTTTGTAAGGCATATACCATATGACATAAGCAAGAGTCCTTTCTTGGATTCATGTAATTTAAACCGTTTTAACACCTTGTCTATGTATGTAATCTAACTTCGACCGAGCATTCTCAATGATCTATCTCTATAGATTTTGATACCTAACACATAGGTAGCCTCGCTTAAGTCTTTCATAGAGAAGCAATTCTCTAACCACGTTTTACATTTTGTAGGGTAGGGATGTCATTTCCAATAAGTAGTATGTCATCCACATAGAGTACTAGAAAGACAACAATGCTCCCACTAACCTTCCTGTAGACACAAGGTTCATCTTCATTTTTTATTGATCCAAACTGCCTTATAGCATCATCAAAACTAAGATTCCAGCTTCTGGAACCTTGCTTCAATCCATAAATGGATCATTGTAATTTGCACACCTTTGCAACATTCTCTAGAGTGTCAAAACCCTCAGGTTGTGTCATGTACACATCCTCGAGTAGATTTCCATTAAGGAAAGCAATCTTGACATCCATTTTCCAGATTTCATAATCCTGGTGTGTTGCAATAGCAAGCAAGATCCGAACGGATTTAAGCATCACAACCGGTGAAAAAGTTTCATCATAGTCTATGCCATGAATTTGTTTGAAACCTTTAGCAACCAATCGTGCTTTGTAGGTATGTACATTACCATCCATGTCAGTTTTATTTTTGAAAACCCACTTACACCCTATGGGTTTTACCCCTTCTGGTGGTTCAACCAAGTTCCAAACTTGATTAGTGTACATGGAATCCATTTCTGATCTCATGGCCTTTAGCCGTTTCTCAGATTTTGAGCCAGTGATGGCTTCGTGGTAAGTCACAGGCTCATCTTGAACCATGAGTAAAACATCACCTTGTTGAGTCATGAGAAATCCATATCTCTCAGGTTGGTGACGTATCCTATTAGACCTACGCGAGTCTTGTGCTACTGGAGCAGATTATTGTTCCACAACATCTTGCGGAGGTTGCTCCTGTTCCATCATAGGTTTATTGCTATTTTATGATTCTTGAACTTCTTCAAGTTCTATTTTCCTCCCACTGGTTCCTTTGGAGATAAACTCCTTTTCTAGGAATACACCAGTCCTAGCAACAAACACTTTGCCTTCAGAAGGAATGTAGAAATAGCATCCCTTGGATTCCTTGGGATTGCCCACAAATAAGCACTTATCAGATTTGGGTTCAAGTTTATTAGAAATTTGGCGTTTCACATAAACCTCACAACCCCAAATCTTCATAAAAGACATACTAGGTCGTCTGCCAGTCTATATCTCATATAGTGTCTTTTCAACCGTCTTAGATGGAACACGGTTAAGTGTAAAAGCTGCTGTTAATAAAGCATGTCCCCAGAAGGAGTTTGGAAGGTCTCCAAGACTCATTATGGATCGAACCATATCTAATAAGGCCTGATCCCTCCTTTCAGATACACCATTCCATTGTGGTGTTCCAGGAGGAGTGAGTTGAGATAATATCCCACACTCTTTCAGATGATCATCAAACTCCAGGCTTAAATATTCACCACCTCGATCTGATCGAGGTGCTTTAATATTCTTGCCCAGTTGCTTTTGTACTTCATTCTTGAATTCCTTGAACTTACAAAGGATTCGGATTTATATTTCATTAGATACACAAATCCATATCTATTGAAATCATTAGTAAAAGTGATGAAGTATTGAAAACCACTTTAGCTGATGTGTTTAGGGGTCCACATACATCACTATGCATAAGGCCCAAAAGATCACTTGCCCTTTCACTATTACCAGTGAATGGGGTTTTAGTCATCTTTCCCAATAAACAAGACTCGCATATCTCATATGATTCATAATCAAAAGAGTCCAATAATCCATCTTTATAGAGTTTGGAAATGCGCTTCTCATTTATGTGGCCCAAGCGACAATGCCAAAGGTAAGTCGGGTTCAACTCATTCGGTTTGACCCTTTCGGTATTAATGTTATAGATAGGCATATCAAAATCAAGGACATAGAGTCCATTATACATTTGTACACTAGAAACAGAAATAATATTCCTGCTAATAGTAGGCACAAAACAACAGTTCTCCAACTGAATAATAAGCCCAGTAAGCAAAGTTAATACATAGGTTCCTATGGCTATAGCAGCAACTTTTGCTCCATTGCCAACTCGTAGGTCAACTTCGTCTTTTGCCAATGGTCTACTCCTTTTTAGATCCTGCATATTTGTACAAATATGATATCCACATCCAGTATCTAATACCCATGATCCAGAAGTAGATAAATTGACTTCTATAACATATATACCTGAGGTGGAAGTCTCACTTCCCTTTTTCTTGCTCTCTTCCAAGTATTTGCGGCAGTTCCTCTTCCAATGTCCGGTCTGACCACAGTGGAAGAAAGTGCCCTCTTTAGCAACTCCACCCGTAGGCTTTAAGCCAGAAGTTCTAGGTTTCGACTTATGGAAGCCCTTGTCTTTGCCCTTATGCTTATCCATGGGTTTCTTATGCTGCTTCTTGGCTTTTCCAGCTTGGACCATCATGACGGTTTTCCCCTTTCCTTTATTAATATTTTGTTCAGCAGTTCTCAACATGCTCAACAATTCTGGCAACGGTTTGTCAAGATCATACATCTTGTAGTTCATGATAAACTGATTATAGCTCTCAGGCAACGATTGCAAAACTACGTCAGTGGCCAACTCTTGGCCCAAAGGAAAACGCAACCTTTCAAGATTCACAATGTACCCAATTAATTGAAGTACATATGGACTCACAGGGCTTCCCTCTACCAGTTTAGAATTGAAAAGGGTTCTGGAAACCTCGAACTGCTCATGCCTTGCCTGCCCTTGATAGAGCATTTTGAGGTGCACGATCATATCGTACACCTCCATGGTCTCATGTTGTTTGTGAAGCTCAGAGGTCAAGTTAGCAAGCATGAGGCAGCCGGCGTCTAAGGCATCATCCTAATGCTTCTTATAAGCATCTTTATCAGCCTTAGAAGCATTAGAAGTTGGTGCCTCCTCAGGGATTTGTTCTTCAAGAACATACAGCTTCTTTTCATGCCTGAGGACAATCCTCAGGTTTCTGTGCCAATCCAGGAAAATCGTTCCGAACAACTTGTCCTTCTCAAGAACAGATCACAGTGATAGGTTATTTGACGTGTGGTTTGCAAACATGGTTATCTACAATAGAAATATACAGAATATAAGTATCATGCATAAACATATTTAATAAGGTCTTTTATTAAATATGCCTCCCACTATTTTACTCAAATCAATGACCCTCACCATTGACTCGGAAAATCCCGTTGGAAGATTTTCTAGTGGGACCAAGATCCATATTTCACTTCATTTTGAGTCAGCTTTGGCTGATCGCCCAGAACTAGGCTATTTAGGTAAGAAACTCTTTCCAATTACATCTCATGTAATTCTTTGATCAGTTGGGGTGAATAACTCTTATTCTAATCCATCTTATGGATTAATGCCCAACTCCATGCCTCTAAGCCCTTTTCAATCCTATTAAAGTTGGCTTAGTTAAGTCAGACCCAATGGTTGACAATTGGATATTACATTTATCCCACCGCGTCTTACTAGTATAGACAAAGGTACTCTGCTTTGGCAGACCTATGCTTAATCGATATTAGTCTTGACGAGTGTCATGCATTGGAAGGCACATTCAAACGTGACTTAATATTTCCTTTTGAGGGATTTATTTATAAATTTGATCTCAAAATAAGTTAAATTGTTTAACCTACTATATACTAACATGCATCTCGTACATATATAGCATATAACGTATGTGACATGGTTATGGCTCCTAACGCATTGATTCTCCCAAGCCAATGAGAAAATCTAATCTAAAACCCTAGTAGCGTACAAGCTTCACCAAGCATGATCACCTACCGAGTTGTCCTCTTCTGAAGTCGTCTTCTTGTCTCAACCATAATATTAAAATTGAAAGAAACCTCTTTTACATTCAAGGGGAATAAGGTGAGAAAAGAATATACATATGGAATTTAAGAGAAAGGCACGACACACAGGCCGTATTTCAAAATAACCAAAGAAAGAAGAAAAGGACTAAGGCCATAACCATTCACCATGCACAACCAAATACATAATAAAAATTAATAATAAAATATTTATTATTTTTTAAGTGATTTCAAAAACCACTCAAAACAACGCTTCTGATATCCTCATAATCGATTGCCATAATTGATTACTGCTATTCTGACATCTCAGAAAAAGACTATTGTACTATCATAATTGATTACTGTACCACCATAATCGATTATTGAACTACCATAATCCGTAGCGTAATCGATTACATAATCGATTAGGTAATCCATTATGTAATCTGTTATACGAACGTTTGTGCAAACTCTTCGCATAATCGATTACCTAATCCATTATATAATCGATTATTGTGGTTCTGACCAGAATTGCCTTGCTTCCATGATGATTAGGCAACAACATTTGAGTCCTCATAATCGATTATGACTCGTCTGAATGTAAGGCGCATGAAAACAACACTTACTGTCGTCGCATTTCAAAACAAGGATTTTAGAAAAACGTTTTTCGCAAAACACTTTTACGATTTTCAAACATAACATGTTAAAGATCATATCTTTCAAAAACAAACATGTTATAACAAATAAACATACAAGAGAATCATGGTTTCGCAACCTGTCTCTGATACCACTGTTGGGAATTTGCGTATTTAAAAGCGATAACGCAGCGGAAAAATTCCCACCAAAAGATCCATGCGAATGGTCATGACTCATGATATAGTATTTACCTCTTGTAGCGTAGCTTTACCGCGATCACTGTAAGGGAAGAACAGTCCTTCTCAATTGATCACGAGTGTAACACCTCGATTTTTCAAAGCTCTCCAATACTAATTAATCAGTATTTATATGTTTGTATTTTATTGAAGGGTCTAGAGAGGGAAATAAAATATTCCGAGACCATAGTCATGCTCAACGCTATCGTATGAAGCTACAATTAAACTTTGAGTTGAAAACTCAAACGGAACGCGGTCTGCATTTTTACACTGATAGTATGGTTTTACTACTCAGGAGACCTCAGATGGACCTGTGAACAAGACAGTAAGTCTTAGAATTTGATTTTCTACATTTTGGTTAAATTTCACAAAAATCACTTCCTGACCTTCGTTCGAGCAAAATCCTCAATCGGGTGACAAACGGAGCCGCATATGGACTTACCGAGACCCACCAACGGATAATCTTGATACCACATCATGTCATATCACTTGGGAAAGCATGCCAGAGTCGTCATGACGTTCAGAAATATCGGGACGTGAAATGACCAAAATACCCCTAACCTTTTTCACTTTTACCATTTTACCCTTGAAGGAAATGACCATTTTGCCCTTAAGTAACTTGTTTTAAGGCTAGTCAACCCCATTCCTCAGCCCTCATTCACACAAGACAGCCCCCAAAGAGAGCTCCAAGGCTTCATCTTCCTCCTTGCACTAAAACTCCTTTTTTTCATGGAGAAAAAGCTTGAATCCATGGAAGAAAAGCTTGATTCCTTGATCAATCTTCGTCCTTTCTTTGGAAAGATCACTTCTATGATCTCTTAGCTCCATGAATCTCTTCCAATCTGAAGATCAAATCTTGTTTTCATGAAAATCAAGTTTATGATCCAAAATTTCAAAAATTCATAGGAAATTGTAGAAAAATCCTTTTAATGGGAAACCAATTTCTTTGAGCTCAATTCATCATCCTCTACCTAAACCCAAGAGCATATGATCAAGCTCTCATCCTAGATTTTTTTTCCCAAAGTGGCTGAACCCTTGATGGTGATGATGAATAGTGTTTTGTTCAAATTTTTGATTTCTAACTCTTGATTCCATCCTTGCCTTTCCTATTGTCTTTGAATCCAAGTGATGGAAAACCAAATCAATTCCTAGCCATGTTTTCACTTTTATGGTCGAGACCTTCATGTGTGAGAACCATGATTCATGTTTCATGTTTTTGAGTTTTAGGACTTGTGTTAGTGTTACCCTAGCTTATGAACCAACCTTCCAAAAGAATTGGAACCAAATAAGATCCGTAGCCCTTCTCACCATTTTTGGCCGAACCTTAGACCATTTTTGGGGAAGGAGAACTTATGTTTTGATGTTGTTAATTATGTTGTTATTTGTTGATGATTGGTGCGATTGTGTGTTTGTAGTTGTTGTCGGATACTCGGACGAGGAATCGGGAGAATTCGTGGACCGATCGGGCGACTTTACCTTCGGAGGATGACTCCTAAAGGTAAGGGGAGGTTAGCTCCAATGAGTTTGATAGTCACATGAGGTTGGTTGTGATGTGAATTGTTGCATTCTTGCCTTGGATTGAACATGTATATGATGTTAATTTGAGTTTGAATAAATATATTTGTGTATGAATGTGATGAAATATATGCCTGGATGATTGGAATATGAATTGTGGCATGGATGCCTTGAATTGAGATTTGATGTGTGTGTGTGTGTGTGTGTGTGTGTGTATATCCTGGACTTTTTAAGAGCATAACACTGGCTATAGCTCGATAATGAAGATTAAGCTAACTAAAAGTGTTAATCAAAGATTTTTGAAATGTTTTGATTTGAGGAATGAAAAACTTCTAAGCTAAAGGTCATAATGGCCAATTTTACTAAAAAACCACTAAGTTAAGAATCCAAGATGATTTTGAATAAGACTTAGGAAGTCGAGAGTTGGTGAGGAAAATAGTGAAAAGTTGCTTTATCATTATTTTCTAAACATGTTGTGCAAAGAAAGAAAACCTTGAAAAGTATTTAGTTTGTCAAGAAAAGATCTTCTAAAAGTATTTGATGTCCCGAAAACGAAAAAGTTTCTTCATGAAAGTTGCTCCAACAACAATCTGTAGAAAAGGCTTTTAAAGCCAAAATCCTTCGAAAATGCATATTTAGAACTTGAGTTTTGAAAATGATTTGTAAAGAAAAGTTTTGTGGAAAAGAGTTTTAGAGCGAAAACGAGTTTTCGTTTAAACCAAAGAGAACCTGTGTTTTGCTTTTGAGATTCGAACTACGAAAATGTATGTGACGAAACTGGTGATCCCCTTCACATATGTGAAGCATATGAACCTAGTGACCGAGACTTCGGGCTAGAGTTCTGTGACATGAACGGACTTTGTGTCCTATATGCGAGTCTAGTGTCCGCGACGTCGGCCTAGTACATCGTGGATTGAGCACTCGAATTACGTGCCCTGTGTTTTGAAAAAGAGAAAGAATGGACATAGCATCCCATGCAAGTCTAGTGTCCACGACGTCGGCCTAGTACTTCCTGAATCATGAACTTGGACCTCGTGTCCTGAAATTTGAATTGAACAGGCTATATGTCCTTTAAAATGAGTCATGAGCCTTGTGCCTTAACAAAAAAATGAAAGAATGAACGAAAAAGAAAGATCGAAAGAAAGAATAGAAAACCTCCTGCATACATGCATGAGTCGGCCGTCATGCCATACGAACCGAGCTATAACTTACGAAGTTGAGAATTCAGCCAGTTAAGACCACTAGGTCTATAGGGCATTCTGTGTTTAAAACTCCACAAGTGGCCGGAGGCCTCACGACCCCGTGCCATGGTAAATCGGTTGCCAAACACGAATGAACTCAATCAGAGACTGGACTATTCAGGATATGGTTTGACGTGTTACCCCAGAATAATTGGAGCTCAGACCTAAATTGAGAGGCCGACACACGACAACAATTGTGTTATGGGAGTATTCGCGGCCTATCGCTCGAGGAAGGGGGGTTAGGAATCTTCGAAGTACATAAACTAGAGAGTTGAGAAGTCTCATGCATTCATTTGATTTCTCTTGATGAATGAGTACGATATTTTGAAAGTAATATTATGTTGAATAATTAAATTACCACATGACTGTGTTGATGCATTATTTGTATGCTGCTTTACTTGTGTGACTATTACGATAAACTTGTGTAAGAGTAATCTCACCCTTTCGTGTACATGTTGGACACCCTGTTGTGTTTTTTGAACACATGTACAGATGCTTTCCCAACGGTTCTCTGGGTCACTGCGAGACCCTGTAGCTGAGTACCTTGATGTGGACAACGAAGATGGGTGGACTGTTGATGACAAGGCCCAGCCTCATCGGGACGATGCAAGCTAGGTAGTATACTTTATTATTCTTAGAGTTCTGTTACACCAGCTCTTAGGGTTTTGATATTGAAAGTCAAGTCCTTTGACCGTGACTCATTGTTATGTGTACAGTATTATGTGTAATAAGAAATCGAATTGGTGTATGCCTTAAGGCAAAGTTGAATGACATATATAAATGATGAGTTTGAATCTATTCCTCTGTTATTGTTGAAGTCTTTGATTGGTATCAGAATTTCTGCAACAAGTCTAATGAATATTTTCGAAAAGGTTTTTAATTAACCGGAAAAAAGAGATTTGGATTACAAACTGTGACACCTTGAGGGGGTGTTACAACGAGAACTATGAACAATGCTATCACTAGTACCGCAAAGGAGCAGCACCTCTATGTAGTCCACACGAACAAATCGTGCTAGCTGACGGCAGGGGTGAGGGGGCGCGCCTACCAAGGAGGTGTGACGGCCACTAGGTTATGCGCAGCAAGCTCCTTAGCGCTTAAGTGACGTGCACAGCATTATAAGCTATCACCCACTTAACCTAACCTCATTGGGCTTGTACGCTACAGGCCCAATCTATAAATAATATTATTAAATCATATTTAATAAATTAATTCATTCTCCGACTATTTGCTCTATGCGTGTGACCCTATAGGTTCTCAAGAAATTGGCAATAATATTAAATCACATTTAATATTATAAAGAATAAGCGGCATCTAGCAATACATCATTGTTATCCAATTAGTGAGAATATCGGTGATACGATATATACCTTATGGTAACCAAAATAACCGTGTAGTAAATGTCCCTTCGTCCATATGTCTTAATTGAACACAAGGCATAAGTGTGTCATCCATGTTAAGTTCAATTATTTGTTTCTCAATTCCCGAGTAGACGTACAATCACAAATGGGCCTAATATCTCATATTGGCCCATTACAGCATGGCCATGCACTTTTACGTCTCACTCTGTTGAGAGGCCCATGACATTACTCCTATTATGTAGGAGGGACGAACCCTGTCTACATCACTTACATCCATCAACATGATTCATTGTAGGCCCAATAACTATCTTTATGATCATCTTATTACGGATAACGTTAAGTGGCATTGAAGCCTACAACTCCTCATGTAGGAATCATAGTGATTTCAAGTCGAAGGACTACTTCACTTTGGTTACCATGAGAAGCGCTCATGACACTTACATAACTATTTTGCAGCGTTCTCATAGTGGGTCAATCAGTATAAATATTACTCTAATATTTATACCTATGTGAAGACTTGATATCTCATATCCATGACCCGTGAGATGTGGTCATCAGTCTATCCACATAATAGTCTCGATGTATTATTATAGTCCTAATTAACAATAATACTTGACTACGGATGTTTCAACAATAGTATTTAAATTGTTCAATAGGGTCTCACGATCAAGTCATGCACTTGATATTCTATTGAACTGAAATAACTATTCTATGAACTTTACTTCGTTTAAACAATTCATAGCATAAACTGAAATGCCTTATATATAAATATATGTAAATCAGAGTCATGATACAAAGGTAAATCTCAAAAAAGACTAATGGCCTCTAGGGCTTACACCAACATTCACCGACTCTCAGATTTGCTCAGGAACGCTCGAGTCCCGTCAGCGTCCTAACTAGATCGGGGAGCATATCCGGGCTCGTTTGAACGAGCACTGGGGTTCAGATGCTTATAAAGCTAAGTGTGAACATGCAAAGAAAAATCGAACATCTGAAAAAGGCGGGAGCCTACACACTGGTGGCTCCATCCCCCAGCATGATCACGCATTCAGGATGGTACGTATATTTAAGGATTTGTTTTAAATGTAATACTTATATATTTATTTATTAACTGTTACTTGTGCTTTGTTTGTAGTCACAGGAGCTTGGTCGTCCCATACTTATCGATGAGCACTTTGAGCAAACTCCTACACGGAGGGATACCAGCGAGTTCGTGGAGAGAGATCCATATGGACAGTGGTGAGTTCTTGAATTCTATTTAGTTTATTTTTTCATTTTCATATTGTTTTAATATATATATATATATATATATATATATATATATATATATATATATATATATATTTATGACATGATGTTTCTGTTCATCAATAACATGAACAATTTGGCACCAGGTTATCTCAGGCTATGGAAGATGCTGCATCCTGCACCATGGGCTCGACATCCACCCCTCCTAACCCCATTGAGGAGCAGAGACTTCGTACCCAGTGTTGGTTGGATGTGGTCGGGGGCAAGAAGAAGGGGCGGATTTATGGGGCTGGAGACCTCGCTCGTGATTTCCGACAAGGAAATCCCAACCTCACGCAACTGTCACATTCATCCGCAGTCGCTCCCAAGATTCAGAGGAGCTGAACGCGCTGAGACAGCGACTGTCTGCCACCGAGGATACTACACATCAGGCTAGGGAGGAGAACCAGCAGTTGAGGGGTCAGTGCACCGGATCTTGCAGGCTGTCCTTCAGGTACTCCCACCTGAGACACGTACTGCTTTGCAGCAGCAGCTCCCACCGGATGACCAGCAGCAGCAGGGATAGATGCAAGAGGAGGGACAACAGCGAGAGTGATCTGATGACGTCTCTCCGAGAGACTATACAGATTATTAGGATTTTTGCATTAGTTGTAGAATTTTGTTACATTTTTCATGTTTTGATGACAATGTTGTTCAACTTATATAATTTATATAATTTTCATTAAATTTTGTTTAATTTAAGTTATTATAATTTATGATTATTTTAATTAATATTTTTATAATTATTTTATAATATTTTTAATTAAATTTAATTAAAAAAATTACCTTTACTGATGGCTCCAACCGTCGGTAAAGACTAAACTACAATACCGACGGATTACTCCGTCGGTAACCCAGACCACAACTTACCGACGGATAGAGCCGTCGATAATCAAGACCACAAATTACCGAAATATTTATCCGTCGGTAACCAAAACCACATTTATCGACGAAAACGGCCGTCAATAATTACCGACAGATACCCTAATCTGTCGGTAAAATTTAGGGACGAGCAAATTACCGATAGATTTTTGGCCGTCACAAGACTGTGGGTAATCCTTCTTTACCGATGGCTTTAGTCGATTACCGACAGATAGTGACCGTCGGCAATCAGCGAATTTCTTATAGTGTTAGTTGTTGTTGTGATTATTGAATATGTTGTGCTATGGTTGTGTGCCGGTTGTGTGTTGAGAGGTTGTGAGCCGTTGTGCGATCAAGTTGATACCATAAATGGTTTCTCTATTATGTTTTGCTGAGTTTGGAGTTGTGGCTGGTGGACTGGTGGCGTTATGGCGGTGGCCGTGTTGATGCAAGGCATCGTGTTGGATTTCTGACCGTTAGGCGTGAGGATCCGGTATCATCTCGTTGAGGATGTTTGCTGCATATCATAGAGGCCAAGTGGCGGGCCGTATGACGGTAGTATGGGACATCAATGTCATGCGAGGTTAGTTGTACCTGAGTGCGGGCACGGAAAGTGGAAGGGGAGCTCGATGTGACCTTCGGCTTGTAACGAGACTCTGGTTTCACCTACAGTGATGGATGGGGTTGCTCCTATTGTATCTGTTGGGGTTTCAAGAGGGATAATTTTAACAACAATTTCAAAAACCTCTTGAGCGTAAAAACCCTTTAACTAAGGACCACATATTGCACATGAATCACAAGGATATTGTGTTTACCTCTTGAAGTGTAGCTTTACCACGAACAGTGTGAGCATGTCAGCAGCACCGGTAAATCACGAACACTGCTACGGTGTGAATGGCAACTTGATCTACACAGCTACAGTGCAGCAGATCCGAGGAACACTGATGTTATCACCACAAAGGGAGAGATTCTTCTATCACTAGTATTGCAAGGTAGGAATACGTCTACTCAATTCACGCGAGAAAACCAACATCAAAGATAGAATAGTGCTAGTTATCAGGATTGGAAGAGGCGTGGTACACAGAGAGAAAAGTGGGCGTGCCTGTCAAGGGTGTACAGCAGCCGTTATGAGTGCTTTGTGTTGTGTGGCTTAAGTGACGTGTACACCTTATTAATAGTTTTCACTAACTTAACCTAATCCACTTGGGCTACTGTATGCTACAAGCTCATTGTTTAATTATTAATTAAATCATATTTAATTAATCAATTAAACTAATTCTCTGAACATTTTCTCTATGCATATGACCCTATAGTTTCTCAATTAATTGGCCCTAATATTAATTATTATTAATCATATTAATAATCAATTAATATTAAAAACAATTAGCGGCATCTAGCTATACATCATTGCTACCCAATTAATTAGAATAATGGTGATACAATTAAAACCATATCGTAACCATATATGATGTGAAGTCAACGTTCTTTCGTCACAATATCTTAATTAAATAAAAGGCATAAATGTGTCATCCTTGTTAAGTCCAATTATTTATTTCTTGATCTAGTAATTGACGTACGATCATGTGGGCCCAATATCTCATATTGTCCCACCTTAGGATGGCCATGCATTTCTACGTCACACACCATCAAGATGCCTATAGACATTACTCCTGTTATGTAGGAGGGACGAATCCTCTCTTCATCATTCACATTCCTCAACATGTTTCATTGCAGGCCCAATAACTACCTTTATAGTTGTCCTGTTACAGAAAATGTTTAATAGTATCAAAGCCTACAACTACATATGTTAGGAATCGCAGTGACTTCAAGTTGAAGGACTACTTCACTATGGTTACCATGAGAATCGCTCATGACACTTACATAACTATTATGCAGCATTCTTGAAGCGGGTCACTCCAGTATAAATATTCCACTAATATTTATACCTATGTGAAGACTTGATATCTTATCTATGACCCGTGGGATATGGTCATCATTATACTCACATAATAGTCTCAATGTATTATTATTGGCCTTATTAATAATAATACTTGACTGTGGATATTTAGGAATAGTGTTCTATAATTTAATGGCATCTCACGGTCAAGTCATACTTGACGTTCCATTAAATGAACTGCCTATTCTAAGGACTTTATTATGCTATAAATATGATCATCAAATATAACATAATAAATAAATGCTTCATATATATAAAATATAAAATAAAGTCATGATACAATATATAAATCCAATAAATATATATTGGCCATTAGGGCTTACACCAACAATATCCCACTAGCACTAGTGCCAATTAGGCATAAATCTAAGACCCATCGACCTAGTATGAGCGTCATGCTTCTGTTGAGCAAGAGGCTTGGTAAGTGGGTCAGCAACATTGTCTAGTGTACCAACTCTCCATATCTTCACATCTCCTCTATTGATGTTCTCTCGAATGAGATGGAAACGGCTGAGTATGTGTTTGGATCTCTGGTTAGATTTGGGTTCCTTGGCTTGCGCAATTGCCACATTGTTACCGCAATAGAGGTCAATCGGGACCATAGTGCTAGGAACAGTACTTAGTTCTGAAATGAACTTCTTGATCCAAACAGCCTCCTTTGCTGCATTGGATGCAGCAATATACTCGGCCTCTATTGTAGAATCGGCAACTGTCTCCTGCTTTGAGCTCTTCCAACTCACAGCGCCTCCATTAAAGCAAAACACGAATCCTGACTGTGATCTGGAATCATCCTTATCAGTTTGGAAGCTAGTGTCAGTGTAACCTTTTACAATGAGCTCTTCCTTACCTCCATAGACCAAGAATGTATCCCTAGTTCTTGTCAAGTACTTGAGGATATTCTTGATTGTTGTCCATTGACTCTTACCGGGGTGTGATTGGTACCTGCTCGTCATGCTCAAGGCATACGAGACATATGGTCTATTACATATCATAGCATACATGATAGATCCAATTGTCGAAGCATATGGAATCTTATTCATGCGTTACCTCTCATCGGATGTAGTAGGGCATTGTCCCTTGGACAAGTATATGCCATATGACATAGGCAAGAGACCCTTCTTGGAATCATGCATACTGAAGTGCCTAAGCACTTTGTTAATTTATGTATCTTGACTAAGGCCTAATAATTTCAATGATATATCCCTATAGATCCTGATTTCCAATACATAGGAAGCTTCGCTTAAGTCCTTCATCGAGAAACAATTCCCCAACCATGTCTTTACATTTTGTAGTGTAGGAATGTCATTTTCAATGAATAGTATGTCGTCCACATACAATACGAGAAAAGCAATCATGCTCCCCTTAACCTTCTTGTATACACAATGTTCATCTTCATTGTTGATGATTCCAAACTGTTTTACAGCTTCATCAAAATGAAGATTCCAGCTTCTGGAAGCTTGCTTGAGTCCATAGATGGATCTCTGCAATTTGCACACCTTTCCAGCATCCTTTGAATCGACAAAATCCTTAGGCTGTGTCATGTACACATCCTCGAGGAGATTCCTGTTAAGGAATGCAGTTTTGACGTCCATGTGCCAGATTTCATAATCATGGTATATGGCAATAACAAGTAGGATCCGAACAGATTTAATCATTACAACTGGAGAGAAAGTTTCATCATAGTCTACACCATGAACTTTCTTGAAACCTTTCGCAACCAGTCGTGTTTTGAAGGTATTAACCTTTCCATCCATGTCAATCTTCTTTTTGAAGACCCACTTGCATCCTATGGGTTTTACCCCTCTGGGTGGCTCCACCAAGGTCCAAACTTGGTTTGTGTACATGGATTCCATTTCGAATCCCATGGCTTCTAGCCACTTCTCAGATTCAAGGCCAACTATGGCCTTTTGGTAGGTAACAGGCTCATCTTGATCCATGAGCAGTACATTACCTTCTTGAGTTAGGAGAAGTCCAAATCTCCCAGGTTGTGTACGTGATCTGTTTGACCTACACGGTTCTTGTGTTACTTGAACCGGTGCTTGAACCACAACATCTTGTGGATTTGGCTCTTGTTCTGTTGCAAGCGAGTCAGTACTCTGTGGTACTTGGATTTCTCCAAGTTCTACTGTTCTCCCACTGTCTATTTTAGAGATGTATTCCTTCTAAAGGAACACTCCAGTCCTGGCGATAAACACTTTGTCATGAGAGGGGTTATAGAAATAGTATCCTTTCGTTTCTTTGGGATACCCCACAAAAGTACATTTATTTGATTTGGGTTCAAGTTTATTTGTGATTCAACGTTTGACATAGACATGACAAACCCAAATCTTCATAAAAGACAAACTAGGCTTTCGCCCTTTCCACATCTCATGTGGTGTTTGTTCTACCACCGTAGATGGAACATGGTTAACTATGAAAGCTGCTACAAGCAATGCCTAACCCCAAAAATAGTCTGAGAGATCTAAATGAATCATTATTGATCGTACCATCTCCAACAAGGTGCGATTCCTCCTTTCAAATACGCCATTCCATTGTGGGGTTCCGACAGGAGTGAGTTGGAATACTATCCCACACTCTTTCAGAAAGTCATCAGTAAATGTGACAAAGTAGGAAAAACCACCTCTAGCAAGTTTGTTTAGTGGTCCACATACATCACTATGTATCAAGCCCAAAAGATCACTGGCCCTTTCACCATTACCAGTAAATGGGGCCTTAGTCATCTTTCCCAATAAACAAGATTCGCACCTATCAAATGATTCATAATCAAAAGAATCCAATAATCCATCTTTATGGAGTTTGGAGATGCGTTTCTCATTAATATGGCCTAAACGACAATGCCAAAGATATGAAGGATTCAAACCATTGGGTTTGATCCTTTTCGCGTTTATGTTATATATGGGCACATCGAGATCAAGAATATAAAGTCCATTACTCAATGGTGCATTAACAAACAAAACATTATCCAAATAAAGTGAACAACATCTGTCCTTAACAATTAAATGAAAACCCTTCTTGTCCAAACAAGAAACATAAATAATGTTTTTGCTAATAACGGGAACATAATAACAATTATCAAGTTCCAAAACAAGCCCAGTAGGTAAAGTGAAAACATAAGTCCTTACATCTAATGGAGCAACTTTTGCTCTATTTCCGACGCGTAGGTCCACTTCACCTTTAGTTAATTTCCTCCTACTTCATAATCCCTGAACATTATTACAAATGTGAGAACCACATCCAGTATCAAATACCCAAGATGCTGAAGTTGATAAATAAACATCAATAACATAAATACCTGAAGCGGAAGTCTCACTTTCCTTCTTTTTCTCTTCCAGGTATTTCTTGCAGTTCCTCTTCCAGTGACCAGGTTGGCCACAATGGTGGCAATTGCCTTCCTTAGCTATTCTGCCCACGGGCTTCAAGCCAGAAGTGCTAGGCTTAAACTTTTTCTTGCCCTCACCCTTCTGCTTGTTCCAGGGCTTCTTCTTAGCTTGCTTTCCAAAATCAACCATCATTATGGCTTTACCTTTTCTCTTATTAATGTTCTTCTCAGCAACTCTCAACATGCCTAGCAGTTCTGGCAGAGTTTTGTTAATGTCATTCATGTTGTAATTCGTGATAAATTGACTGTAGCTTTCTGGCAACGATTGCAGAACTACATCTGTAGCCAACTCTTGGTTCAGTGGAAAACCCAATCTTTCAAGGCTCTCAATGTACCCAATCAAAAAGAGTACATGAGGTCCAACTGAGCTTCCTTCTGCCAGCTTACAATTAAACATGGCTCTGCAAATTTGAAAGCGCTCATGCCTCGCCTGCTCTTGGTAGAGCATTTTGAGACGTCAGATCATATCAAACGCCTTCATGTTCTCATGTTCTTTTGAAGCTCAGAGTTCATGGTGGCAAGCATGAGGCAACTAACATCTAGGGCATCATCCTGATACTTCTTATAAGCATCTCTGTCAGCCCTAGAAGCATCCTCGGGTAGTTCAAGAGCAGCCTCCTTAAGAACATACAACTTTTTCTCTTGCCTAAGGACAATCCTCAGGTTTCGGTACCAATCCAAAAAATTAATTCCAGATAACTTGTACTTCTCAAGGACTGATCGCAATATTATTAGCTGTGTTTGGTGCCATGGATATCTACATAAAGAAATATGCAAAGTATAAGTATCATGATTTTAAAAACATGTCTTTATTAAATACGCTCCCACTATTTTACTAAAATCAATGACCCTCATCATTGACTCGGAAAATCCCATTGAAAGATTTTCTAGTGGGACCAAGATCCATATTTCACCTCGTTCTGAGTCAGCCCGGGCTGATCGCCTAGAACTCAGCTATTTAAGTAGGAAACTCCTTTCCAATTACATCCAATGTAATTCTTGGACCAGTTTGATGAATAACTCCTTATTCTAATCCATCATATGGATTAATGCCCAACCCCATGCCTCTAAGTCATTTCAATCCTATTGAATACACTTAGTTAAGTTCAACCCAATGGTTGGCAGTAGGTTTTTTCACCTTTCGCGCCTCACCAAAATATATTAAGGTGCTCAGCTGTAGCATGAGCCACACTTAAATGATTCTGGCCTATGAGTGCCATGCATCAAAAATACTTTGCAATACTAATGGGGCTGCAAAAGGTTCTCCTAGTTATGCTTTTTGCGGTGGTATTTTCAGAGATAAAAATGGGGCATCTATGGGTTGTTTTGCAGTTAATCTTGGAATGAGTTACTCTTTGCAAGCTGAAATTTATGGTGCCATGTTTGCTATTGAGATTGCTTTTAAAAAAGGTTGGCATAACCTTTGGTTAGAGTGTGACTCTATGTTAGTGATTCTAACTTTTAAGTCTCTTGACATTGTTCCTTGGGATTTAAGGAACCGGTGGAAAAATTGTTTATCTTTAACTTCTAGGATGGTTTTTCGGGTTTCCCATATCTATAGAGAGGGAAATAGCTGTGCAGATACAATTGCTTCTCTTGGTTTTCATTTTTCTGGTTTCCATTGGTGGAGCACCATTCCATCTTCCATCAATGAGGATTTTTATAGAAATAGAATTGGTTTACCTAGTTATAGGTTTAAGTAATTTTGCTTCAATGGGTTTTGGTTTTATGTCCCCCCATTGTTTTTCTGTACTATTTTTCATTTGTTTTAATAAAAGTATGGGTGCCCTTTTTCCTTCATGATATTTTTTCCCTAAGGAGGGTTTTGCATCATAAGATTTTAATGAGGCCCTATTTTTGAAAGAAAAAAAAAGTGCCATGCATCAGAAGGCACTTAATAACTTAATTTATTGTGGGCATTTAATTATTAAATGATCTCACCGGCTTGTTTATCTGTTGGAATAGGTGGCTTCGACTCAAGAGGGGAGGGGTGAATTGAGTTTAAAAAATTCTTCTTTAATTTTCGAAAATTACTTTTCTCAAATTCAATTTTAGAAGCTAAACCAACGATTATAATAATATGAATAAATAAAGAGTGTAACGGAAGAAGAACGTGCAAACCAAAGATTTATCCTAGTTCAGTTCACCACTGTTGGTGACCTATGTCTAGTCCCCAGAATACGTTTCCGAGTTTTGTCCACTATAGTCAAGCTTCCAAGGCGCTTGAAAAACCGTTACAACCAGAGCTCTCCTTACTTGGGATACCCCACCCTCGTATAGGAGCCTCAATCAAATAAATAAGGGATACCTCACCCTTTCACATACACTAAGGGATACCTCACCCTCAACCTAGGGATACCTCACCCTTTCACAAGGTTTCACCAATAAGAATAAGATGACACACTCCACTAGTGTAGATGGATCCAAATTAAAGTCCTATGAGATTGATAATAATAAGAACAATAGATGGCTCAAAGTGATTTCAGAAATGGTTTGCAAATAACTCTTGTGTTATGAAAAAATGTGCTTGTATGATGATACTCCGCTCTGTTTTCTTTCTGAAATAAGGCAAAAGACCTTTTATAAGGCTTAAGAAAAATTTACCGTTTGATTCTAAGAATGGGAACCACGGAGTGTGCAATGATTTTGATTCTTTTCATTAAAGGCGCATAAAAATCGATTTTTACATATGCCAATCGATTTTCATAAAGAATAAGACGTGAGAAGCACAGAAGTAAATCGATTTGAGCTTGGTGTAAATCGATTTACCAAATCGATTGTAGTGGAAGGAAATCGATTGAAATGAAAGGACAAGGTCTTACCAGACAATGAAAATCGATTCTCTAGTGGTTTAAATCGGTTTCATAAATCGATTGATCAAATCGATTTTGCTTCTAAAATAGAGTGATGAAACATGTTCAATCTATTTTGAAAATCGATTTGAATATCTGGAAAATCGGTTTTGGTAATCGATTTATAGAACAAATTAAATCGATTGGAGATTTAAATAAATTCCATACCCAATAGCTATATCATTGTTTAATTCAAAGGGATACAGACTTTAACTCAGAAATTTTATTTTGGATTTAATATCAAACGCTATTTCAAAGATATTATTAAGGAATGTAGATTTCAAATACATTTTAAAAATAATCGTACTTGATTGAGAAAAGATTTTACTTGTCATCATTAATACCTTGAGCCACATTATTACTAAATAAAATCAATCTCTTACAATAATATCTAAGACCTAATTCTTTACACATTTGATCCTTTGGTCTTGATATTTGAGATTCTAGTACATCATAATAATTTGACTTTATGCACTTGGTACCTACATACTATAACAACATATCCTTTTGGCTTTTGTCAGTGTTTGTCATTCATCAAAATATATATATAAGTAAGTAATTACATACTCCCCCTTTTTGATTATGACAAACCTTACCTTCTTACCTGAGTAATGTAGTGTCAGAGTTATATCAGCAGCTTATGAGCGTGGGATGGATCTCCCCCTTTCTAAAATCACATTACTTAATAGATGCATTTATAGATTTTTAGAAGGCACAAAATCAAATTATAAAGCAATGTAGGTATTTTTGATATGCTCCCCCTGAATGATTCAACGTTTATGCATTGAGAATTATGTGCTCCCCCTGAATGATTCAATGTTATGCATCTAGAATGGTGCAATATTTCTCCCCCTTTTGGCATGATAAAAAAAAAACGGAGGACCGAAGGCAGTCTGTGAAAATACTGAAAGGATAGTATTCATTCATCAAAATATTGAAAACTTAAGAGGAAACAGGAAACACCAAAATAAGATGGGGAAGTACAAGAGATTGCACGCAATACATATTTAAAGCCTAGACTATCTAATCATCAGAATGGGGTAGCTCGGCATTAGCAGCCTCATCAAGCGCCGCCTGAAGGATGTCCGTGTGAGAGGTGGCAGGTGAGTCGGGAGGTGTAGGAATATGAAAGGAGTGCCTAGCAGTAAGCTGTCGCTCATGGCGTCGGAGAGTGGTTATCATGTGAGCATTTTGAGCCACAATCTGCTCCAAGAGAGCCTCCGAAGATGGACGAGAGGGGGTCGGGACAGCTCCAATTGGCAGTACGATTGTAGGAGTAAAGCCAACGGCCCTGGTCTCCCTTGATCCCCATTTGGGATACAGCAGTCTGAGCCATGATACGAGTGAAAGCACGATCCGCAAGGCATTCCTCAGAATCAAATGGGACACGAAAGGTTCGGAGGAGATGTGTGACTAAAGCGGGATAAGGAAGTCCCCCACGCTGCTGGCAGCGAACCATGTGCTGCACTAAACAGTAGCCCCAGCTAGTCTTTTTCTCATGCATGAGTGCCCAAAAAGGAAGAACATCATCGTGCTGAACAACGGAAAAATTTCCACCCCTAGGAAACAAAATGTGGCAGAGAACATAGTGTACTAGCCGAGTTTCTGGAGGCAAATCAGTGGCGTAGGTGGTGCGTTCGCGACATGCGTGAGGCGTAAGCAAGTCCTCGAGGGCCTCGGGTTTAAAAGCTATGAAGGCAGCTGATTTGACGGATTCGTTCTCGTCCTCTTAGACGGGATCTTCATCAGTGGCCTCATCGTCATCATCCTCAACTGGAAATTCAACAGGACCATGAAAGGGAACACAGGCAATCTGGCTGAAGTGTGCAAGAGTCATAGAGATGCGAACACCCTTAACCTCAGAGGTGAGGAAGGTGTTCAAGTCATACCGCTCAAAAATCTGGTGGAAGGAGAAGCGCTTGGTTTGAAAGAAGGTGAAGTCGATGATCCTAGCATCGAGAAGCTTGCGATCCCGAAAGTGTTGGTCGAATCTGGACTTGTGGGAGGCAGTACAAAAATAGAGGCGCTCGGGATTGGGAGGGCGATGGCCAGTGCGTTGGGGTTGAGCACTGGTGGCCTCAGTGTCGCGAGGAGTGCTCTGGTTGGAAGAGGCAGTGGAGGGATGGCTGGAGGAGGCAGTGGGATGGTGGTGGGGGGTGAAGAGTTACCGGCATTTTTGGTTCTGGCCATGATGATGGGAGGATAAGGAGGCGTTACGTAGGGAAGAGGAGGAATAGGAGATAGGGTGGAGGGTTTTATAGAAAGGGAAGAAGATAGGCGTGAAGTGAAAGAGGTTTTGTGAGAGATGAAGGGTCCAACGAGGCCCAAATCGATTCTGAGATGGGGAAAATCGATTTGAAGAATGGATTGCAGGAGCTTAGCAATCGATTTGAGAAATTGATTCTGGGAAGGTCAATCGATTGTGGATGCGTGGTGTGGTTAGTGATGAAGGGTAGATGGGTGAAGGATGAGTGGAGAAATCGATTCGGAAAATCGATTCGGGTGAAGGTCAATCGATTGTGGACGCGTGGTGTGGTCAGTGATGAAGGGTAGATGGGTGAAGGATGAAAGGTAGACGGGTGGTTTTGAGTGGAGAAATCGATTTGGAAAATCGAATCGGAAAATCGACTCTGGGGAAGGTCAATCGATTGGGAACATGGGACAATCGATTGACGAAACCCATTTGGGAAACCGGTTGTGGGGTCGAAGTGGGGCTCGATGCTGAAGATGAAATGATAAAATCCAGTATGACACAGGGGAATCGATTGATGAAATGGATTTGAGAAATCGATTGGCAAGGTGGTGGAAATTGATTCTGGAAGCCTTTTGAGCGTGAAAGCCCAAAATCAAAGCAAAGAAAGAAAGAAAAAAATGAATTTAGCTTATGCAAGATGAATCCAAAATGCCTAATTCTTGTCGAATGTAGAAGAAGCTTTCCTTGTTAAGAGGTTTAGTAAGAATGTCAGCTAATTGCTTAGTGGTGTCCACATATTCTAGAACACAATCCCCATTTTGCACATGATCTCGAATGAAATGGTGTCTAATCTCACTATGCTTTGTCCTAGAGTGTTCAATGGGGTTCTTAGTCAAGTTTATAGCACTAGTGTTATCACAAAGAATCGGAATGTGATCAAGCTGGACACCATAGTCCAACAGTTGTTGTTTCATCCAGAGGATTTGGGCACAACAACTGCCTGCGGCCACATATTCTGCCTCAACAGTAGACAATGCCACACTAGCTTGTTTTTTGCTAAACCAAGAAACTAGGGCACTACCCAGAAAATGACATGTCCCATTGGTACTTTTCCGATCTAACTTACATCCTGCAAAGTCAGAATCGGAATACCCAACTAAGTCACATGTGGCGCCTTTGGGGAACCACAAGCCCATATTTTTGGTTCCTATTAAGTATCTCATTATGCGTTTAACAGAAGCAAGGTGGGACTCTCTAGGACTAGCCTGATATCTAGCACACATGCAGACACTGAACATGATGTCAGGCCTACTTGCAGTAAGGTACAAGAGAGAACCGATCATACCTCGATATTTTGTCAACTCAACAGGCTTACCGTTTTTATCTTTGTCTAAGGAGCATGATGTGCCCATTGGAGTAGATATTTCTTTGGCGCTTTCCATTCCAAATCGCTTTAAGAGTTCACGACAATACTTCGATTGATTGATAAAAATGCCATGGTTTGTTTGTTTGATTTGGAGTCCAAGGAAGAAAGTTAACTCACCCATCATTAACATTTCAAATTCTTCCTGCATATGTTTGGCAAATTCTTTGCAAAGAAGCTCATTAGTAGCACCAAAGATTATATCGTCTACATTAACTTGTACAAGAAGAATGTCATGTGTTTTTCTTTTAATAAATAAGGTTGTATCAACTTTCCATCGAGAAAAACCTTTTTCTAGGAGAAACTTACTGAGGCGTTCATACCAAGCTCTAGGAGCTTGTTTTAAGCCATAGAGTGCTTTCTTTAGTCGAAATACATGATGTGGTAATTCAAAGTTTTCAAAACCGGGAGGTTGACTTACATACACCTCTTCTTGTATAAAGCCATTTAAAAATGCACTTTTTACATCCATTTGGTATAATTTAAAATTCATGATGCAAGCAAATGCAAGTAACATGCGAATGGCCTCAAGTCTAGCTACGGGTGCATACGTCTCCTCATAGTCTATACCTTCTTCTTGATTGTACCCTTTGGCTACAAGTCTAGCCTTGTTTCTAACAATAATTCCATTTTCATCTAGTTTATTTCTAAATACCCATTTGGTACCAATTATCTGATTGTTAGATGGTCTTAGGACTAATTCCTAAACTTGGTTCCTTTCAAATTGATTCAATTCCTCTTGCATGGCCAACAACCAGAATTCACCACAGATAGCATCATCTAAAATTTTAGATTCTACTTGAGAAACAAATGCCATGTGATTACAAGCAGTTCTAATTGAGTTTCTAGTAATTACCCCTTTTGAAATATCACCAATAATGTTATCTAAGGGATGATCTTTGGAAGCTCTCCACTCTTTTGGAAAATCTTCATGTGCTTCTTCCTCCTCTTTGATCTCATCAATATTGCTTTCTTTGTTTCCTATATCTCTCTTATCATCCAAGTGGAGCTGTTCTATGGAATCTGCAAGATCATCAAGAGTATCATTTACCATCCTTTTGGGGTTAGTCTCATCAAAAGAAACATGCACTGATTCTTCAACAGTTAAAGTTCTTTTATTATATACCCTAAAGGCTTTACTAGATGATGAATAACCTATGAATATCCTTTCATCAGCTTTCGCATCAAATTTTCCTAGATTATTTTTACCATTGTTAAGCACAAAGCATTTGCATCCAAACACACGAAAATGAGAGATATTAGGTTTTCTTCCTTTGTATAACTCGTATGGGGTTCTCTTTAAGATTGGTCTAATTAAGACACGATTGAGAACATAGCAAGCAGTGCTAACTGTATCTGCCCAAAAATATTTTGGGAGAGTTACATCGCTTAAAAGTGTTCTAGCTAGTTCCTCTAAAGCCCTATTTTTTCTTTCTACTACCCCATTTTGTTGAGGGGTCCTAGGTGCAGAGAAATTATGTTGTATTCCATTTTCTTCACAAAAATTTTCAAACGATTCATTTTCAAATTCCCCGCCATGATCACTTTTAATTTGGACAATTTTTAAATCCTTTTCGTTTTGAATTACTTTGGCCAATTTCTTAAATGCTCTAAAAGTGTCACTTTTGTGTGCAAGAAATAAAGTCCACGTGAACCTATAGTAATCATCTACAATGACTAATGCATAAAAATTCCCCCCAATACTTTTAGTTCTAGAAGGCCCAAAAAGGTCCATATGTAGAAGTTGTAATGGCCTATTTGTTGAAACTATATTGATTGGTTTGAAAGAAACTTTTGTTTGTTTCCCCTTTTGACATGCATCACATAAACCATCCCTTTTAAATTTCATTTTTGGTACTCCAATCACAAGTTCTTTTGAAATAAGTTTGTTCAAGTGCTGGGTGTGAATGTGTGCAATCCTACGATGCCAAAGAAAGCTGTCTTCTTCTCTAGAGACAAGAGAGCATACATAATTTGAAGAGATATCATCTAAATCTATCATACAAATATTGTTAATCCTATGTCCAATTAATTTCTTATTTTTATCATGCATGTTTTCAATCAAGCAAGATTTTGAGTCAAAAAAACTTTGTTACCTTTGTCACATAGTTGACTTATGCTTAGAAGGTTGTGCTTTAGCCCTTCCACAAAAAATACGTTATCAATTGTCATTTTTGGACTTTTGCCAACACTTCCAATGCCAAGAATTCGACCTTTGTTATTGTCGCCATATGTTACATGTCCACTAACTTTTGGTGTGAAGGAAGTGAATTTGCTGATGTCTCCTGTGATGTGTTTAGAGCAACCGCTGTCTAAGTACCAGTTTGTGATCTTGCCTTTTAAGCACACCTACAAGAAAGACATTTTTGCTTTGTTCTTAGGTACCCAAATTTTCTTGGGTCCTTGGTTGTTAGTGCCAGATAATATTCCCCTGGGAGCCCATAGTTTCTTTCAATTTGCCCTTCTCATGTTACAAGTAGATGCAGAATGTCCTTTTCTAGCACAATAATAGCATTTGATAAAAGGGCTGACAGATGTATGAGCAGGCACAAACATTTTCTTTAAAAATGATTTTTCATGATCCTTGGGTTTATATCCTAAGCTAGCTTTATCATACACACCTTTTTGTTTACCTAACAACACATTTAAGTTGTCTCTACCATTTGTAAACTTAGCAAGAGTGTTCTCTAAATCATTTATTTGTTTTTCATACTCACTACAATTTTTGCATGCATAATTTGCTTGAAAATGCCCAATGCTATAATTTTCTCTTTTCAATTCTAATTTTTCTTTGCTTAAGGCGATTACTTGGATTTGCAAATATTCAATTATTTTCTTGGGTTTTTCTAATGCCTTGGCCAGCCTCATAGAGTCATTGTGTAATTCAAGAAAGGCATCATGCAATTCATCATATGCAGGGACAGAAGTAATAGATGTTACCTCATCATCGCTGTCATGATCAGCCATAAGACACAGATTAGCTTCTTCATTTTCTGAGTTGTCTGATGAGTCCATGTCATTATCATCACAAGCGATATATGCTTTTCTTGGCCTATTGTCTTTCTTTTCTTTTCTTTCAAACTTGTCTTTTTTCTGCAATTTTGGACATTCGTACTTTATGTGACCGGTCTTACCACATTCATAGCATGTGGGAGTGGAGCTTGGGCCATCTTTGCTAAGGAACCTTTTTGAGGAGGAGAATCCGGGTTTTCTTTGGTTGCTTTTCTTGATGAATCGCTTGAATTTTCTAACCAAAAGTCCCATCTCACCATCTGAATTTTCATCTTCCTCAAGATCCTCTTGACTTTCAATTTCTATTTTAGAAGAGGATGCTTTCAATGCTAAGCTTTTCTTTTTCTTTTCTTGTTCTTCATGTTCAGTCAGGCGGGCCAATTGTTGTTCATGCTCTTGCAGCTTCCCAAATAGTGTGGCCAAGTCCATAGTTTCAAGGTTTCTAGATTCTGCAATTGCTGTTACCTTCGGCTGCCAATCCCCTCTTAGACAGCGTAAGACTTTGTTAATTAAATCCTCATTTTTAAATTCCTTACCTAGACCAGCAAGCTGGTTAAAAATGTGCTGGAAACGTTTGGCTATGTCCTGAATTGATTCTCCTTGCTGCATCATGAACAACTCATATTCTCCAATCATCTTGTTCATTCTGGCACGCTTGACGTCGCTTGTCCCTTCATGGGTGACTTGCAGCGTATCCCACATCTCCTTAGCAGTCTTGCAGTTTGATACCCTGAAAAACTCTTCTCTACTCAAAGCAGATGTTATTATATTGCGTGCACGTAAATTGTATTGAGCTTTCTTATAATCATCTTCGGTGTATTCACTTCTAACTTTATCTACTAGTTTTCCTTCTATATCTTTCTTAGGAACGTAAGGTCCATTTTCCACAGCATCCCAGACATTCCAATCAATAGACTGAATAAAAATAATCATACGTTCTTTCCAATAAGCATATTCTTGTCCACTAAAGGCAGGGGGTCTGCCAAAGGAGGCTCCTTCCGGAAGGAAGTCACTATCTGAAGCCATTTCTCTTGAAGCTGCTAAGCTCTTTGTGCAAGAGTCTAGCTCTGATGCCACTTGTTGGAATAGGTGGCTTCGACTCAAGAGGGGAGGGGTGAATTGAGTCTAAAAAATTCTTCTTTAATTTTCGAAAATTACTTTTCTCAAATTCAATTGTAGAAGCTTAACCAACGATTATAATAATATGAATAAATAGAGAGTGTAAGGGAAGAAGAACGTGCAAACCAAAGATTTATCCTGGTTCAGTTCACCACCGTTGGTGACCTACGTCCAGTCCCCAGAATACGTTTCCGAGTTTTGTCCACTATAGTCAAGCTTCCAAGGCGCTTGAAAAACCGTTACAACCAGAGCTCTCCTTACTTGGGATACCCCACCCTCAGATAGGAGCCTCAATCAAATAAATAAGGGATACCTCACCCTTTCATATACACTAAGGGATACCTCACCCTCAACCTAGGGATACCTTACCCTTTCACAAGGTTTCACCAATAAGAATAAGATGACACACTCCACTAGTGTAGATGGATACAAATTGAAGTCCTATGCGATTGATAATAATAAGAATAATAGATGGCTCAAAGTGATTTCAGAAATGGTTTGCAAATAACTCTTGTGTTATGAAAAAATGTGCTTGTATGATGATACTCCGTTCTGTTTTTTTCTCTGAAATAAGGCAAAAGACCTTTTATAAGGCTTAAGAAAAATTTACCGTTTGATTCCAAGGCACTTAATAAGTGCCATGCATCAGAAGGCACTTAATAACTTAATTTATTGTGGGAATTTAATTATTAAATGATCTCACCGGCTTGTTTATCATATAAACGTCTCTCATAGCATACATGGCATACTAGCTTACATACATTCAAAACATATTAAGTATACAATGATATGCATGCTATCATACAATTTAAATTCCAAATTTAAATCATACATCTCATACATTTCATGCATCACAAACATAAATATACAAGACATATAAAAGGTATTATGATTATGGCCTTCTAATGTGCAATAATTAAAACCAATTAATACAATCTTTGACCCTCGAGCAAACTTCCAAAGTTCCTCCCACTGACGTCATGATTTGGTGTTGCCTCCATGTCATCCTGAGCAATTTACGAAATTTAAAATAAGATAAATAAAGTAAATGTCATGACACGCAAAACGTATTTATAAAACAAATACAATAAATCACGACATGCAGGCCATATTTACCAAATAAAATTAAACACCAAAACTAGGGTCATAATCATATACCGCACATTTAATAAACAACTAGATTGTGACCCGCACATTGCGTGGTTGTAATTTTGTTTTTATATTTTAGTGTTGAATTAGGAATAAATTTACTATAAATGCGATGATAATAAAAGACAATATTGTTTGTGTAAAACAGTAAAAGGTAATAGAAGGTTCGTTTCTTATTATAACCAATTTAAATGGTTGAATTACGTATTTGAAAATGTCATTCAATTATTCTTATATATTGATTTGATTTTATCATACAAGGCCTCATATTAGTATTATGTGGCAAATTATAAGATTGGTTTCAAAATGCTTTTCTATAAGTATTTTGGGTGACTTATGCATATACTTAAATGCACCAATCCAAGTAGCACAATTCGATTTGTCTTGGGTTTATCTACATTTTGCGTTGACAGAATACTGAACCCAACGCTCCTAAAATAGCATGCATGATTGTCAATATAATAGCAAAGTGAGCTACAACATTCTAAAATCAATATTAAAAGTGCTTTCAAGCATTTGGCAAAAACATTATAATTATAAAAAGGGTTAAGTATGTATTTGGTCCCTATAAAATTCGTAAAATTTTATTTCGGTCCCTACAAAAAATTTATTCGTTTTTAGTCCCTACATTTAATAAAAGTAGTGTGCTTTTAGTCCCTCATCAGGGACTAAAAACATACAATTTTTATATTTTTTAGGGAATAAAAACGGATTAAATTTTTATAGGGACCAAAATCAAAATTTACCAATTTTATAGGGATAAAAAACATACTTAACCCATAAAAACAATAGCTGTAAACCATGCTTGATTTTCAGAACAATGCTCAATGTCACAAGGTGAATTGCAGATTAGAGAATAGTTGCTCTCCTTTATGAGCAGATTGGTAAAACATTCAAGCATTTCTAAATTATTGATTATTGATTGTGTATAAAAATAATGCACTGTCATCTCTTTTCAACATTAATTTTTTTAAGAAAAGAACATGTGGGTATATAAATATAAAAAACTCTTATTTTCTGCACGCCATGGGTTTATACTTGCCAAAGACTATGAGAGAGCAAAAACAACATTTGAGATAGCCTCAAAAGGACAAGAGATGCTTTCTTAGTATCCTTATTTTATTTAACATATACTTATTCTTCAACTTCTTCACGGAGAATAAACAAATAATCCATGTGAGTTATGTTGGCTCGCCACTTTAAAATCAGATGCTCGCGATATCAGTTTTCCGGAGCAAAGTTGTTGCACTGGAGACCTGGAGCATACATTTTGATGGTAGTACACGCCAATGGCCACTTTCGCTGGAGTGGCCTAGTCTAAGGGAAGTCCGATGGGCTGAAAATTGGAGTTGAAGGTGATATGTTCTAGCTCTTGGATAACTTGATATAAATAGCCATATAGATGAAGAGGTGAGCATAAATGGTGATATAAATTGCAATTAATTGGGAGTTTCAAAATTCAAAGTGAAAAATGAAATTGTCACGGAATATGCAAAAAATCAGATAAGGCAAAGAAAGGAAAGTGATGTTGTATTCCTAAGGCAAAGAGATAGCCATGTAAGCTTAATAGCATAGGTGGAACAAATTGTAATAGGTGGCAAACAAAAAGCTGATGTGTCTTTAGCTGATTTTGGGAGTTAACTTTAATATATTATAAATAGATTTATAAATATACAAAAGAGGACAAAATCACTTTATGTTCATCATCACGGTCGTGCCAAACGATGCACGGCTGTGTTGAAAACTAGCTACGTTGTTCAGCAAGTGCACGGTCGTGCTAAACGGCGCACGGCCGTGCTATGCGTTCACTAACGCAGATTCAAACGTGCACGGCCGAGCCACAGGGAGCACGACCATGCTCCGCATCGCAGTAGGATTCCAGAAGCGAATCCTTGTTTATGTCATGAGCACAACCAAGCAAATAAAATGTTCAAACAGATTAATTTATATCACATACAAATCATACAAACATGCTTTTAAACATACAAATCATATTTAAGGCAATAAACATGTTATCATACAAAGGCAAACAATCCTAGGATACATGGCATACTACGACCAATGCTCTGATACCACTATTGGGGTTTCAAGAGGGATAATTTTAAAAACAATTTTCAAAAACCTCTTGAGCGGAAAAACCCCTAAACTAAGGACCATGTATTGCACATGAATCACAAGGATATTATGTTTACCTCTTGAAGCGTAGCCTTACCACGAACACTATAAGCATGTTTGCAACACTGGTAAATCACAAACACTGCTACGGTGTGAATGGCAACTTGATCTACACAGCTGTAGTGCAGCAGATCCGAGGAACACTGCTACTATCACCACAAAGGGGGGATTCTTCTATCACCAGTATTGTAAGGTAGCAATACTGCTACTCAGTCCACGCGAGCAAACCAACATCAGAGATAGTGTAGTGCTAGCTATCAGGATTGGAAGAGGCGCGGCACATGAGACAGCCCCTCCTCAAAGGTCCTATTTAGTAACCCAAACTTATATTCTTTACGGTACAACATAGCATGATTATATAGAAATGCGGAATAATTTTAAACAACCAACACAACACTGATACCACAACCATACGTCTATGGGTATATATATATATATAAAGTAGTATGCAACTAGTAACAAATGCCAACAGAAGCATGATAACAAGGAAATACATATGACTTCCTCTCCTAGCCCCAAAAATACATTTCGCTCAAACCCATGTACTGGTCATAAAAAACTAAGATTGGCTGCCCAAACAAGACTCTAATGTATACGGTAGTCGGGCCCATAGACACAACTCGTCACTGGGAGTAATCAATCTCCCAGAAACGGTCGTCATCCTCGTACAACAACTCAAAGTCCCTAACATTGGGATCAAGGGCTCTCCCACTAGCATCAGGCTCAACAGGTATGCCATCAATCTTCTCTGGCAGCTCCTCAACAGAATCTTCTCGTGCGATCGAGAATAGATAGAATACAACATAGAGAAATACGGGAGATAAGAAACAGTAATACATCATAGATAGGGAAAAACTATAAAATAAGCTATGTAGATAGCGACATACAACAGCACAACAATGTCAAGCAACCATCTCTCAAGTCCTGCTCTCTTAGCTAATGTCTCTCACACTCATGCAACTCACGACTATATGGACGTGATCACGATGCGACATCCCCAACAGATCAAGATGTCCCATTCATCATTATGCCACCCCCCGTAATGCAGGGTTCAGCCAACAGCCCTCAGGCTCAACTCAACTCATGGGTACGACATATTCCCCCGCCCACAGGATAGGTCGGAATATTCTCCCATCAATAACTCAACTTACGGCAACAACATATCCCCCTGCCCGCAGACCAGGTCGGGACATTCGCCCATGCACAACTAATGGGTACGATCATCTCCCCGCAGGCAAGATCGATCGCTCGTACGCCAACACAATGATGAACAACAACGATGCAACATGAACCTCACCGACTCATCTCGGGATCAACAACTTAGTGTCTCGACCGCAACTTGTACACAACTACGACCAACTTTCTCCGACATAACCGAGTATCAACTTTATATCTCAACATAAATATATCAACATGATCTCTAGGTAGAGCACTACAACATATATATCCTCAAATTCCTCACCACATGTTCATCTTCCAATTTATCAAAAATTGCTGCCTATCTCTACTCATACAATAGTAATCACAACATCATATCATAAGCAACCATAATCATGTTCAATAATCATGGTCATCATACTAAATACTCATGTAAGCATATCAACATATCAACTCATAGGTAAGTATTCAAGTAATCCTACGCATGTTACTAGGCACAACATACATATCAACATGTACCATGTTAAGCATACTAACACGCAAACATACAACCTCTACATATCATAAAATCAACCTATCGGTCACTCGACCACTAGTAGGGTTTAGGTCGCCCTACTCATATCAATATAAACTATTTTATTCTTGTCTCCCCGACGATATTGTGATTCTTTCCTCCACCTGAAATAGCTACGAATTGCTACACATGCGCCTTCCCGTACCAGCTTCCGAACACAGCCCGCAACCGGCACTTGAGCGCGATTAGAACGATCGAACACAGTCTGATTCTTCACAACAAATCACAACCAAAAATTAATAAAATCCAACAGAACTCATCTAGTTCATGTGGACTATGGTTCGACCAAGGGGACTTAATTTGGCTAGAGATGTCTAACAATTTCCAGCTCTTGGATAAATGATCCTCAAGTATACACAACACTAGATCAAGTTACATTATCTCAAAATTTGAAGTAAAACCCATAGTTTTCAAGGGTCAGGTTTTGGCCACTCCTAGAAAAATTAGCTAGGCATGTTATTTGATTACATGCTTTTGGGTAGTGATATAGGAAGTTAAAACTAGATCATAGAAATTGGTTTCACAATAAAAGGATTTTTCTATGATTTTCTAGGGTTTTTCAAGTGAAAATCCTAATGTATGTCAAGTTAAGATTAGAGCTCAATTAAGATGAAGAAAATGAAAGGAAAGCTTGACTATAATTAAGAGAGTAATTATAAGAGATTTTACCGCTTGAAGCTTGAAGGAAAGTGAAGAAGAAAGCTTGCACTCCTAGACAACAATGGAGGTTTTCTTGAGTAGAAGAAGATGATCATGTTTTTGTGAAGAGAAATGTGAAGGAAATCAAGGGATGGTGGGTGTATTTATAGGCTAGATGGCCTCCCCACTTGGTGGGCTTTTGGCCCACAAAATCCAATATTTGGACATATTAGTCATTTAGGAAAAGATCAAGGGTATTTTGGTCTTTTTCTAGTGTGAACGCGTTTCAGATATTTTTAGAACGTAATGATGACGGTGGTGAGTCATACGGCACAATTGTAATTTCAATAATTCCTAGGGGCAAAATGGTCTTTTATCGCCTTAAATATCTTAGATATTTTCAGAATTCTATAAATATCTTAGATATTTATAGAATGTCATAATGACTTGTGGTGAGTCATGTTGGTAACTCACTCTCTGACTCACCCTGCTCAGGTGACTTGTGTCCCTCATCTGCTGTCCGATTTTGTCCCTGCACATCCGTTCTGGACTCTGTCGATTTCCCAATTTAGGTTTTACGCCCGAATAAAGCGTAACAACATATTTATTTTGAAAATTTTCAAAATCGCCAATATTGTTGGAAACGAAATATAAAACCTAACTGTTTCGTTCACGAGTAAAAATTAGGTTTACTAATTAGTAAAATCTTACTGTAAGTGAAAACGCAGAGCAGGTTCCATCTGAATTTTCAACTAAAATTTTAACTATATCTCTCTATTATAATGTAGAGCATAAATATTGTGACACCCCCAAAACTTAACCTCACTCTCTCTGATACCTTAAGCATGCAGATAAAGCTCGAAAGAAACTTAAGCAAATAAACAGTTAATACAGTCCAATTACACATCAGAGTTTCGCCTGGAAGCTATGGCACAAAAACATCAACAACAAAACAGACGCCCCACTGGCTGTGATATAACACACAAGAGACTCAACGATACCTCAAGGGTCTCTCTCTGCTCAATGAGCGTTGACGTCAAACTTGTTCACGATGGGAGTCTCGTCTCTACTTAGCTCCACCCGCTGCAGCTCTCTCATCAACTAATCAACAATTTCGCTTTCGGATCACGACTCGAACAATGGCATACATGTAACACATAGGGAAGCATGCACAGGAGGTAAGAAACGCTACAATATCTCACGTAGCATATAACACATCAACATGCACAATAGCAGGCACAACCAGCAAACACACCCATCTCTCCAGTTCACCACAACAGTCAACCTCCAAGTTATCACAGCTCGGGATCATCGCCTAGTCTACATGCACAACTAAATCTACATGATTGGCCAATTCTACAACGCACACTCTTACCATGGGAATCCAACAGTCAGCCTCCAACTGTGAGGAATGACAATCCAATCTCCAACTGCAAGGGTGGATGTTCACCAGGTAAGAATGGCTCCTCAACCTCGTGTGACAGTTACTCAAACTGTTGTTGCAGCCGTACACACGGCTCCCTGTACACAACCACTCAAACTGTTGTTGCCGCTTTATACAGGTACCAGCTTATATGATAGCCACTCAAACGGCTGTTGCAGCTAATCATACAGCCCCTTGTGACAACCACTCAACTGGCTGTTGCAGTTGTTCACAAGTTCCGACCTCGCATGATAACTGCTCAAATGGCTATTGCAATAAATCCAGTGGGTTTCCACCACAATAATGCAATTGCTATGATTATGCACCAATCATCTCAACAACGTCTTAACAACAACTTATCAAACGTCGCAAGGTCCACATCCTCCAACTATGAGGATGTCGCTCTCCAACTATGCAAGCCACCTTTCTTAGATCAACTGGCTTACAACATCGACTGCGAATCCAATAACACCAACCACTCTATCCTTCTAACAACATACCAACCGTCTCCACAGTCAATCAAGATCACATCAACATATCATAGTATAGCAGCATAACATCATTGCATGTATACCAACTAGCAATTAAGCATGTTATCACAACAAGCATCTCATCTAACATGTTATCAAGTACGACATCATTTACTCACGTTATCAATTACCACAGATAGACATGCATCCTCAATCAACAGATATCACAGATCGATCCTACGGTGATAGCCCAAAGTAAGCTAAACTTAGGGTTTAGGTACTTAGTCAGGGCTCAACCACTAGTAGGGTTTGAGGAGCCCTACACATGTTAACAATTATATACTACGCCTACAATTCCCAGATATATGTGGTTTCTTTCTCCTCCCCTGGAGATTCATCTCAAAATGCTCCTGTACCAACGGAGAGCCCTGACCCTCGATCTCATGAACACCCCGAACACGCCTACGACCACCACGAGCACAACACCACCACCACGAGCTCGCAGCTGCCACCACCTCCTCTCACAGCTGCGATTCCTTTTTCAGCCACGAGCAACACTGCGTCCTCGAACTTTACCCTAACCACGGGAACAACATGCAAGCAGCAGTATTAATCCTAAGGCAACCCAAAACCAAGAAAGATTCGAGGAAAAGCTCAAAGAACTCAAAGAACACGAAGAACACCGAGGTTGTCGTGCTAGAGATTCGGGCTTACCTTCGATGAATCGAGAAACTAATCCGCTGGAATCGCTGAAAACTTCACCACGATTGCAACCATGTAGTCGGAATCACGTTCCTGCGACTCGATCACCTCTAACCTCAAGCTTTCTCTCTCTAACTCGCAGAAAGCTCACCAAGTTCGTTCAAAATGAGAAGATGAAAGTGGAAGCTCCACTTATGGTTTCTGTTGTCCACGCTTAAGTGTGGCTCACGTTGCACGCGTGAGCGTTGCCACGCTCTAGCATGGGATCTCTCCACGCTCAAGCGTGGAACCTCGTCCACTCCGCCTGCTCCCTGGCCTGACATGTGTCTCACACGCGTCCAAACTCAGAACAGTTGTATAGCGCACTCAGCACGCTGAGGCGTCCGTCTCCTCCCACACCTAAGCGTCGCAACGCTTAAGCGTAGCGCTCACCCACGCTTGAGCGTCAAGCCCAGCGAGAGAAGAACTGCCAGCTTCCTGACTTCCTAGTTTCTCGTGTTACACCTTAGGCACTTCCAACTCGATTCAAGCCTAGTTCTAAACATCCAACTAGACTTATAACCAACACGCAACCCAACACACACCTAAGCGAAAACCTGATTAAGATTATTCATCTTAATTAGGGTTACCGAAAACAAGGATGTTACAAAAATGATATTGGTTTATCAAAATCATTTTCTAAATCTCGGATAAAATACAAACTTATTTATATAAGTTACCGATCTTAAAAGCAGTGAAAATCGGGGTTTTAGAGCACACAGAGACAAAAGAGGACGCACCTGTCAAGGGTGTACAACGGCCATTATGAGTGTTCTGTGTTGTGTGTCGCTTAAGTGACGTGCACAGCCTATTAATAGCTATCACTCACTTAACCTAATCCACTTGGGCTACTGTACGCTACAGGCCCATTGTTTAATTATTAATTAATTCATATTTAATTAATCAATTAAACTAATTCTCTGAACATTTGCTCTATGCGTGTGACCCTATATTTTATCAATTAATCGGCAATAATATTAATTATTATTAATCATATTAATAATAAATTAATATTATAAACAACTAGCGGCATCTAGCAATACATCATTGCTACCCAATTAATTAGAATATTGGTCATACAATTAAAACCATATTGTAACCATATATAATGTGAAGTCAACGTCCTTTCGTCACAATAGCCTAATTGAACACAAGGCATAAATGTGTCATCCTTGTTAAGTCCAATTATTTATTTTTTGATCTAGTAATTGATGTACGATCATGTGGCCCAATATCTCATAGTGTCCCACCTTAGCATTGTCATGCATTTCTACGTCCCATACCATTAAGATGCGTATAGACATTACTCCTATTATGTAGGAGGGACAAATCCTCTCCACGTCACGCACATTCCTCAACATGTTTTATTGCAAGCCCAATAACTACCTTTATAGCTGTCATGTTACTGATAACGTTTAATAGTACCAAAGCCTAATACTACATATGTTAGGAATCATAGTGACTTCAAGTCGAACGACTACTTCACTATGATCACCATGAGAATCGCTCATCACACTTACATAACTATTATGCAGCGTTCTCATAGCGGGTCACTCCAGTATAAATATTCCACTAATATTTATACCTATGCGAAGACTTGATATCTTATATCGATAACCCGTGAGATGTGGTCATTATTACACTCACATAATAGTCTCAATGTATTATTCTTGTCCTTATTAATAATAATATTTGACTGGGAATATTTAATAATAGTGATCTATAATTTAATGGCATTTCATGGTCAAGTCATACTTGATGTTCCATTAAATGAACTACCTATTCTAAGGACTTTATTATGCTATAAATATGTCCTCAAGCAATTATCTAGCTTAAAATAATTTTCAAAAGAAGATTCAGACTTAAACCAAGGAAACCCAAAACAAACAGAATTTTTCAAAATCGTGAGGAGAGTCAAGCAAATATAATTTTCAAGAGAGTGCCAAGAGATTAGCCAATTAGAATTTTAAAATCTTTGAAATCGAACTTTTCAAAAGATCAAAGGTCGCTCCACTCACAATCTCTCAGTGTATTAGGCAAAGACAAAAAAGCACTCAAGATTCGCAAATACATACATTACCATAATCTTGCTCATCGACTAAATCTCCACAATATGAACTGCATGCATGCAGAAGAAGGATGAGGTCCTTCATAGATTGTAACGGGGCCAAGGCATTAATGTCAGGTGAGGTAGAAAAAGAAAATGGATATCAAAGGGCTAAATCAATAAAACAAAGTAATGACCTCTTGAAGTGTAACATCCCAATTTTCAGATCGATACAGTATACAAATCCTATCTAAGGCATAGTGGCAAAGTTGAAAATATCAAGATATTTTGGAGAAGTAATCATGACTACTCTAGAGAAGTAATCATGACATGGATGACTCATGATGATGAGTCATGGTGGAGTAATCATGATGGTGATAAGTCATGGTAATGACTCATCCATTGACTAATCACATTTAGGAACCACGTCTCTCGTCCGGTGTTTGATTTTATTGCTACGTATCCACTTCTGGATACAACAAAGATATTGTCTTACTCTACATTACTGGTAGAGAATTATGGTTAAGGTTTGGGTTGACGACTCAAACGAAACCCGACCCGCATACGAGATTGTCGGAACCGGTAACGGATAAGCATAAGGTCGCTTTCAAGGGACACCACATCTTATCCTTTATAAAAGTAACGATTACGTGGTGACTCACCTAGGTGAGTCACCATGCAAATAATGGCCAAGGGTGAGTCACATGGGTGACTCACCATAGTAATGATTAGGGTGTAGAAATTACAATTTTGCCCCTAAGAGGAAATGACAATTTTGCCCTTAAGTGTTTTTCTATCAACCTTACCCTTTCTTCATATACGTTCCACGCCATTCATAGATATATTTACCCCCTCATACTTCTTTCTCTTTCACTTTATTCTTTAAGCTCAAGTATTGAAGTTTCTAGTATAACTTTTGATGAAATTCCAATTTGGTTCTTAAATGAAATGACCATTCTAATCTTTATCCTTATCCTATCCTTATCCTTTCCTCCCTATATATATACCTTCCTCACGCCACCTCTCTTCCATTTTCTTCCCTCATTTTCGTTCTCCCTCAACACTTCAAGTCTTCTCCATTTGTTCTTCACAACACCTTCAAGCTTCTACCTCCATTTTCTTTCCATTCTTCAAGGATTCTCCAAGAGCTTTGTGAAGCAAACTTGCTTAGAATCATCTTCTCCATCATCTAAGAGGTAGAGATCTCTTCTTTGAGCTCTTAATGTTCATTTCTATCCATTGAAACTCTATGTGTTCTATGTTGAGCTTAAACTTCAAAAAGTCATGAAAAATTGTAGAAAAATCATATTGATGTCAAACCAATTTTCTTGATCTAGATTCAATGTTTTCTATCATAATCCTAAGAATTTGTACTCATAAAATCTCTCTAACCCACTTGGGTATGACATGGCTGAATTACCCACTTGAGGGAATCTATGGAGTTTTGTTCAAATTTTTCTTAAGAAAGTGTTGATTTGATCCTAGCACACTTAGATGTCTTTGAATCTCCAAAGAATTGAATTAAAAACCTTTCCTAGCTTCATATACCAAAAGAGGGCCGAAACCCTACTTGTCCCAAATCAAGAGTTATGTTTCAAATTCTTGAATTCCATGACTTACAGGAGTGTTTTCTATGCTTAAGGATCATAGATCCAAGAGTTTGTGAAATTTTAACACTCTTTGCATTTTCATACTTAAGGGGGGCCGAACCTAGTTCATAAGAGTTTGTGATTGTGTTTGTTGTGAAGGATTAGACCGTGTTCCATCGTTCTAAAGCGTACATGGGTACCGGTGGAGTAACGGGGCTGCGGCCGTGAGCAAGTGCTCGTGAGTTCGTGGTAGTTGCTACATTGCTCTAAGGTGGGGATAAAGAGTACACACATTGGGAGGCAAGAGTAGCTTATATAGCTTGATTGTATAGTGTAGGGGAACCCTAAACCCTACATATGGTTGAGCCCGGACAAAGTACCTAGACCCTAGGTGTAGGTAACTTTGGGCTATCACCATTAAGGATACACTCTAGGCTAGATGACAATGGTTGGATGAGTGATTGTTATGTTTGGAATAAATGTGTTGATGTGCTCTAAATGAGTTACTTGTGAGTATATGCGTTATGTGCATTATGTACTTATGTGTTATATGTGAATTAATTGTGAATATGTGTTCTACATGTTTGTGTGTTTTTAAGTTTAGAATGACATGCTCAATACGATGTTATATGTTGAAATGGTATGTGGAGATATTGAATATCATGTATGCATGATAAATATGTTGATGATGATAGCATGTGGTATATTGATATGGCTATTGTTTTATTGAGCATGAACATGGTGGAATGTTGTATTGCCTTGAGAAGTGTTTATGTATGACAACTTGGAGGTTTAGCATGTTTAAGATTTGTTTTGATCCCAATATGGATGTTTGAGCTGATAGTCAAGATTTGAGGTTATAATGGGAGCTTAGAGCTCGTAAGTTATAATGGGAGCTTGGAGCTCATATGATACCGTGGATCTTGGAGCTCATATGATACAATGGAGCTTGGATCTCATACGGTACATTTGGAGCTTAGAGCTCATGTTGCTTAGAGCAAGTTTGCATGTGTTACGACATCAGCTCAAGAGAGATGGATGACATGCATAGCATATTTATAATGATGCCAAGTGGCGAGCCATGTGGAATGGGACACACGAGGTTGGTGCACCGAGTGCGGGTGCGAAAAACGGAAGGGAAGGTCTGTGTGACCTAGGGGATATACTGGACACAGATGTACCCACATGAGACCGATATGGTAGCTCCTACCATGTCGTGGCGGTCCTGGGCATGTCCTACTATCCCGACTGGACCCTGAGTCTTTCCAATTGCCGGTGGATCTTTAGAGGATGCCCAGATAACCCTCTCTGTCAGGGACAGTTGAGCGATGACGCACTCTTATGGGTCACAGCTCACGGAACGAATTACCGAGACAAACCAACTTATGGTCTGATATGCGGACGAGATTTACCCTTAGGAGGGTGTTTAGTACCGGCCGGCATGCATGTAGAAACTAGATGCATATAGTACAAGCGTTGATCCTGAGTGATCTAATTGGGAGATGGTTGTGTTTGCTGTTTGCTATATATTCTACATTGCATCATCCCTGTTATAAATGTGTTGTATATCTTATCTCTCCGTTGTTTTCTTGTATGTATGTACGTGCCCTATTTCTACGAGCAGACGAAGAGCTAGCAGAATCAGACTACAACGAGCTGGATGGAATCCCGTACTAATCCGATACTGGTGTAATAATGAGGACAAATGAGGAGTATCCCCTGTCCAGGCTGGAATGATTTTGTTAGTTTATTAAGTATGCACGGCCAGTGTATCTGTCTTTTAATGTATTTTGGACAAAAAGAGGAAGTCATTTGTATATGTTTATGCCATGCTTTCTTTTAAAGTTGTGCACTCTGATATTGTATATGTATAAAGTTTTACAATAATTTTGGTTCTTTAATGGGATTATTTTATGTAAGTGGGGTTGTCTCATTGTGCTGGTATCAGAGCAGTTTTGTTCTACAATGGGCCTTGAGGGTTGTTGAGGCCACACAGTCCGAGTTGGAGTCGAAAACTGTGGAGTCTGGAACCATTACTGCTAGTCTAGGAAGTTGTTATTGGCCGTGTCTAGTCGAACCCGCATTGGGTATTGACTATGTTTAGAAGCTGGGTAGAGTGTTCGATACGCGAGTTATCAAAAGAGATAACTGTTTCAAGCATTTGTAAGGCATATAATGCATGTATTTGATAATATAGTGTTGTATATCTTACAAATGTTGGCTGATAATTTCTTTTAAAAAGAAATTAATGGCTCAAGGACGAGGTAGAGGATGTGGCAAAAAGGCCACGGAGGGTACCGTTGAACCTAGAAATGGTAATAGTGAAAATTCCCACGTTGGGGGTGGGACAGAGTCAACTCAAACCCTAAGGACAGTTAGAGCGCTGACAACGACAATGCTGTAGTATGTGCAGCAAAATGCTCAACTGTTGCAAGTGACTATGCAACAGAGAGACGGAAGATGCTGAATTGTGTACTTTTCTGAAAAAGGAAGCCGCCACAATTTAATGGTGACTTCAATCCGGAGCGAGCAGAACTTTGGATGCAGGAACTTGAGGAAACTTCGCGGCAATGTACTATTGTGAGGTGACTTAGAGGCCCTTCATGATGTTGGGAAGTGCAGAGCTGTGGTAGAAAGGTAAACAAAGAATGCTTGAAGTAGAAGGAAGAGTTATCAATTGGGGACTGTTTGTGGAATGTTTTCGGGAGAAATATTTCCCAAGATAGATGAGGAGAAAGAAAGAAAAAGAGTTCATGGATTTTAAATGAGGAACCATGTCTGTTGATGAGTACGCTACAAGGTTCAAAGTGCTACTCAAATTTTGAGTTTTATCGAAGGTTTCCGGATTTAGAAAATTTGAAAATGACCTGAAGTAGAATCAAAAGGAAAGATGTTCGGTCATTGAAAACATCGATGAGAAAAGAAAATTACAATCGGGCATAACTGGAAAACTTACTAGGAGGTTCAACCACAAAGGTAGTGGGTAAGTAAGAATAAGAAAATTTGAGTCCTGACTGCTACGGAATGTTATTTGTGATATTGGTGAAAATCAACAAGTTTAGATGAAATTTGGAATGGTACTCAAAGTGAGAAGCTACTTCTTTAAAGAAGCGATCTATTCTAAGTACGGGGACACTTTGTCTTGGGTTGCAAACCACAGAAGGTGGAAGCTGCAATCCATGGCATTCAAGCGTCTAAGTTGAAGGCGAAAAGGAAGAAGTTGTGTAATGAGTAAAGTGGAGGCTTCACCAATCGATTTGATCGTTGCCATTCCATCAAAAAACTTGCTCCTCATCGCTTTAGTTGATTTGATATTGTTTTGGTGTTCAAATTGATTGCCTTGTCTCATATAGATGTTATTGTGGAAATGGACTGGTTATCTTTCAATCATGTCCTTCTAGTTCGTTCTAGTAAAACTCTGATTTTTCTAAAGTTGAGAACATCGAAAACTTTGACTGTCAACCTAGTAATAAATCTTGGGATGAAGGAACTCTAGTAGAGTTATGATTGTGATTATGTAGCCGGCCATTCTCACAATCCATACCCTATTGGAAATCCTTTTTGAGGTATTAGATCTCCTCTCATTGAAGGAACCTGTTTGAAACACAAGAAGGGGGTTGAATTGTGTTTCTGAAGATTTTAAATTCTTTTCGTAAGCAGATAATAGTTTTCAGATAATAGTTTTCGCAAGGTTGGATGCTAAAATGATTAAAAGCAAAAAGAGTTCTTCCAAACACCAAGTTGGACTCTAACTTAGTTTGACTAAGATAAGAAAGCAGCGTAGGAAAAGACAATTCAATCCCAGTTAGTTAGTTAGATAATAAACTAAAGTAAGGGTAAGGGAGAGAAAAGAACATAAAGATATTATCCTGGTTCACTCTTCACCAAATAGCTACGTCCAGTCATAAACCAAGATTAAATGTTGGACGAGATAAAGTCTTTGGACTATGGATAGTCTTTGGACTCAATTAAGTTTTATCTTGCACACTTAATATAAAACGTTAGTCCATAAGAAATCTTGTTCATCTTAAATTAGCTCTTTGTTAACATCAAAACTTAAGAGATTATTTGGACCATAACCACTTTGGTTCCAACAATCTCCCCCTTTTTGATGATGACAAAACATACTAATTTGATTGAACAAAGAGTCCTAGAGAGCTGAAGGACTCCCCCTACGACAAACATTCTAATCATTTAAAGCATCTAAACATTTAAAGCATATAAGACAGATATAAGCTTTTAAGCATGGAAAGCCAGACATGTTATAAAAGCAATCAAGATGTATGCCAGACATGTTATAAAAGCAATCAAGATGTATATATTCAATCAACCCATTTTCTCCCCCTTTTTGTCATCAGACAAAAGAGTGAGAAACACATTATAGTCAGTATATTTGAAAACACATAAAACAAATTTTAGGAAGGAGCAGGAGGTTTTGGAATAAAATCTTTGAACATAGCCGCAATTTGCTGAAGGAGCACCGCATTATTGGCTTCTATGGACCGTTAGACGAACTCTTGAAACTCAGGAGGAATAACCAAGGTGGAGCTCTCAGCTGTGGCCCTGGTTGCGTCCACATCTCTTTGATCAGGTACTACACTAAGAGCCTGAGAAGGAGATGGATCAACAGGATGGACCCTTGGGTAGACGCGAATCTCTTCTTTCTTCTCAATTGATAGTCCAGATGGTGATGCTTCTTGGGAGCATCTCCAGATGTGGTTTTCCCAGTAGACCTTAACATCTGGATTATATCTAAATCGGGGATCTTTCTTCCAAATGCTTGCTAAAGCCCCAGAGTCATCTCGAGGTTTCTTCCAAAACAAGGGATCAAAAGCATTTTTGTAAGGCAGCGTCCATGACTCAAGCCTTTTGCGAAGGTCCTTATTCTTGTTGGGATCTAGAATAGGGATCCTTGGACAAGTTCGAGGAGGAACAACTCCTACTCTTGTGCCGGATGTCCTTGACCAATATTTCTTTGGAAGGTTGTGATGAATCTTAGCTTCCCGAGTCATGTCACACTCCTTCCGCACGGCATAATAAGGAAGAAAGTCCCGAACATCAGAGTACTCCTTCCATGTTGTTGGGTAGCTTGGAATGAAAGACAGATCAGGATCAAGGATGTAGTTGGTTAAGCCAAACGTCCTTGCTCTTCTTTCGTACTCCGTCTTGTAGCCTTTCTTGTCTTCATTACGAAGAACAACGTGCCTATTTACATTGTAGTGGCACCATTGGAATTCCTTCTCCTTGATGAGGTTAGGATAGACTTTACTTGGAGGAAACGTCTTCTTCTCATGGCAGACAACCAAGGGTCCAAGAGCTGTATACATCTCAGTGGCCAGACGTTCAGTTGATGTGATGGGGTAGTAGCCATGTTCAGGGGGTGGTCCAGAGGTGGGTGGTGTGGGCGGTTGTTCATATTCATATTCATATTCAGGTAGTGGAAGAGGGCTTTTGGGGTGAGGTTCAGTAGTGGGGGGTGTGTGTTCAAGGAATAGAACAGGAAAGTCGCATTTGACCTCAGCCCAAATTGAGCATTTGTTACTGTGGTTCATTCCTGGGATGCATCTATATTTTCTTTTGCGAAAGATCTGTCTGGGGTAGGGAGCACCATAAGGTTGGAAGGGGTGATCTCCCCAGGGTGTGAACCAGTCTTCGGGTTCATTTGGTGAGGTTAGAGTTTGGGTTTGTGGTAGGTCAGTGGGTGAGGGTGGTAGGGAAGGTTCAAAGGTCAAGTCCTCAATCTCAGACGATTGGACAACAGAAGAAGTAATAACTGAACTAGAGATAGGTTCAGCATTACCTTTTGCCTTTGCTCGAGTAGACCTTGCCCTTGTTGAAATAGGTTTAGGCAGGGGTGCAACAGACGAGGTTTCCAATGTTGGACCTTTGACTACCCTGGAGATGGGTAGATCATCCTCTTCGTCCTCATCAATGGGAGCTAGAATCAGCTTCCTTTTTCTGGATGGTTGGACGGTGAGCGTTGGACGAGAAGGAGGCGTCCTAGCTGTTGGACGAGCTAGTTCAGTGGAGCATCCAGCAGTGACTCGTTGTTCAGACGCTTCTTCTGAGCCTTGCGTCTGAGCTCCTTTTTGTTTTCCTTCAGGTTTGGACTTTTTGAAGCAGTCCAACTGCATCATCCCCAAGCTTTGCCTGCTAAACTCAGGCTGATGTGATTGTTCAATACCATGAACACCGTAGTATCTGACTTTTTTCTGGAGCCAAGTTCTTTAGGTCATCGTAGACCATATGCTTCTCGAAGATTTTTGAGAGAAGAGCAGCATAGATAATTGAAGTATTCTTCCCAGAGCCTTCAATGGCATACTTGAAGAAGGTAAAGAGTAGGTGGGGAAGGTTTATCTGCCTTTCCAGTATCAAATGAACCAGGCAGAATTGGTGAGCCTTTGATACATTATCCTTCGACCCAGCCTTATGAAGGATAGACTTATTCAAGATTTGGTGAAGAACCCTAGCCTTGTCAGTCATTTTTTAGGCTATGAGTTTGTCACCCGAGTTCTTCAACAGACAGTCTCTGATGGTGGAAGCATCACCAATCTCTTCCTCCCAGTTATCCTCAACAGTTATACCAGATTGGATGCACCCAATCGCATTAGAAATGGTTGCTTCAGATACTATTACTTTAGTATCAAGCACTTTGTTGCGAATCTCCCTTGCAGAGATAATAGGGTTTGTCCAGAACTCCCTAACTAGAGCAGGGTAGATTACCGGAGAACCTTCGAAGAAGCTTGACCATCCAGCAGCATGAATGTTAGAGAAAATGTCAATCCCGTTATCAGTCAGGAATTGTAGATTAAACTTGAACTCGACCATGACATCAGCAGTCTGAGCGTTAAAGGTTTTTCCTTTACCCTTAGAGGCAGCAGCAGAAGAGGTTGCCATAGTTTCAGAGAAGAGGTCTTGAGAAGAAAGGTTTTTCAGAAAGGGTTTGCCTTTTCGAAGATGCAAGAAGAAGATGAAAGCTTTTTATAAAGGTTTGATTTTTAACAAAACGTAGGTTTTAAAGAGAGAAGAGGAGAGAACAAAAACCTTTCGTATTTTCAAAGAGAAAGAGAGAGTGAAACGACGTGCATTAAATGCCTAACACACGTTCAAACTTTGAAACCGTAAAAAGCATTTTTGGCAAACAAAGAAAACAAAAACTGACTCAGTTAAGGGAATGAGAGATAATAGTTCATTCGACAAAGATTGAGTTCCATTAATGCATTAGACGAGCAATCAGAAAGTACAATGGACGAGCATATATTGGACGTAATGCAAATATTGGACGCATGCATTGGACTCTCAGTCAATCAATGAAATGCATGTTCACATATTTTCTTATAAATGTGAACCTATCTTCGGCTAATGGTTTAGTGAAGATATCTGCCCATTGATGGTCAGTATCAACAAATTGAATATCTATTGTTCCTTTTTGCACAGAGTCTCTAATAAAATGGTGCTTTATTTCTATATGCTTTGCTCTAGAATGCAGGTAGTGGAAGAGGGCTTTTGGGGTGAGATTCAGTAGTCGGGGGTGTGTGTTCAAGGAATAGAACAGGAAAGTCGCGTTTAACCTCAGCCCAAATTGAGCATTTGTTACTGTGGTTCATTCCTGGGATGCGTCTATATTTTCTTTTGCGAAAGATTTGTCTAGGGTAGGGAGCACATATTGGACTCAGAGTGTGTCCAATGTGCGTCCAATGTCTTCGGACTTAGTCTGCGTCTAAAGTCTTCAGTCCAATACAATAGCTTCCAAGCACCTTTCATTCAAAATGCTTGAAGACTATCACAGAAGGAAAACCAAATAAAAACGGATATTACAAAGGATATTCATGGCACTAATATTCAAATCAAAGGATTCAAGTGGAAGAAAGAGCTAAACATGGGTTTCTATGAAGAACTGGATGAGCCACTTCAACTAAGGAGCATCACACATCACAATTTTCAATAAGTATCTCTATTCCCAAAATTGTTATAGTGTCTTGGGATAACATGATGCCTTTTGTTAAAATTATTATTGGTTTCAAAAGTTGTGATTGCATGACAAATTTTATTGGCTTTACATGTGAACTTGAAATCACCTTATGATGGAAAAATAAATTATGTTTAAACTTCATATCTCAGGGGGAGCCTAGTAATTTTATTTCTTATGCTCTTTACTATTATGATACTTAGATTGCTTTTATAATCCCTTCTTTTTGTGTTGTCAAAAGGGGGAGGAAATATATGATTTATATGATCTCATAGCTGATTTTGAGTATCTTATACTCTGATATAAAGTTCATGCATTACTTTGTTTATGCATTATCTCAGATAAGTGTCTAATGATCTATCTGCTATGATATATCAATTTTATGTGCTTAACTCTGATCTACTCAAGTAAAAAATTTAGTGTATCATGCTCTGGTATATGTTAAAAATGTTATAGAGGGAAAAACAATCATATAAAATATCATAATCCTTTCTGTTGATAACAAATAGGGGGAGAAATATAGGATAAATATATAATATATTTTTAGGTGATTTGTCATCCTCAAAAAGGGGGAGATTGAAAGTGCTGTAATCGTTATGAACAATTACTTTATGTGGTTTTCAGTAATAACAAATCAAAGAAATAAGTTTGCTAAAAATATTGCATATATAATTTATCATATAAACGTGAGAACGTTGCTAACTGTGTGCTCAAGTGTGCAGATTGATAAATCAAAGATAAGTCTTTATAGTTTAAAGACTGTAAGGACTGCACGAAGAGTCCAATGATATCAAAGGAAATTATATAAAGTCCAAAGCTTAAGCACGTCCAACATATCTCAATGAGCAACCATCTTACAAGTTGAAGCTAAGTAGCAGAGCAAGGAGAATACACCTTAAGAATATAGTAAATGTTTTGCGTCCAATATAATGAAGGAAAAGAAAGACTGAAGGTCCGACTACGACTTATAAGGAAAGAAGCTATGAAGGTCAGAAAAGATATCAATGGTCAGAAGCAAGATTTGACATATTATGTGATAAACTTATCCAAATAAGATGATCTTGGTCTCGTTGGAAATAAGAGAAAGATCTACATCTTTTATGAAGAAGTCGAGATCTTAATCAATCTCTATCGGGGTGAAATTTTGTCTGCAAGTTGGAGACGTGATGCTGTTCTTGACAGCCAAACCATTCATGCGTCCAGTGGAAATATCTGGAGCTGTAGGTGCCCAAATTGGACGAAGTAGGTGTCAAATTAAAGCTAACTTCCATAGCTATATTTTTCATGAATACATCGAAGACTAATTCGAAGGTTAATAAGGTCAAAGAAGTAAAATACGCTGATTTGATAGATTTTACGAATTTGACAGCCTTGTGAATATGTCTACCGCAGAACAAAGCATCCGAGCTCATTTAGGAAGCGTCTAATGAAGCTAATCAAGTGTCTACTCAGAATATAGAGAACAATTTGATGGCTGGACAAGTGATTTTGAATAAAGTATTAATATATTCAAAATCCAAGCTTTATCAGGAAATGAGACACTATTTTCAGCAAAGTTCTGAAACATGAGTTACTGTAGCAGAAAAAGACAAAAACTTCAGCAACTTTATTAGAAAGAAGGAAAAGGAAGAAAGAGAAGAAAAGCCTAAGCAAAAGTGCAAAAGCTGCAGAAGCAAAAACACTTTATCTAAAGTGTACTCAGCATAAAGGATAAAGACTTTCTGCAACAGTCAAAAATCTCCAACAGCTACATTTCAACAGCTATATTTTTATATGTCTATATAAAGGAGATCTGTAGATGAAGATCAGTGAGAGTGAATGCTTATACAAGATAAGGTTGCTACTGCAGTTGATAAAAATGAGAGCATCACTATTTACATCTCAATAGAATTTCTTCTCAACATAGTCCGATGTAATCGGACTCACAACAATTTGCGTCCGATGTAATTGGACTCAGCATAGTCCAACGTAATTGGACACAACACAATTTGCGTCCGATGTAATTGGACTCAACACAGTTTGTGTCCGATGTAATTGGACTCAGCATAGTCCGATGTAATTGGAGTCAACGCAATTTGCGTCCGATGTAATTGATAGTCCGATGTAATTGGACTCAACACAATTTGCGTCCGATGTAATTGGACTCAGAGAAACTGACAAACTCTAAGTTATTTTGTATTACAAAATATGTTAGTAAAACATCTCTGATTCATCTCAATGTTCCTTGAACATATTCAGAAAAGAGTTTTTGGTGCCGGTTATCTGTTTTGAAAAAAAGTTTTTAAAATTCCCATATCACCCAATTCATCCCCCTCTTATGTGATGGTTGCTTGACCCAACAATTGGTATCAGAGCCAAGGTCACGTGTTCAATTACCAACGGGAGCAATTGCTGAGGGGGAGATTATTGCCAGGTTTTGGCATCAATTGTCCCGTGGCGGAGGCCCAAGTGGGGTCAAGTCACAAGTGACACGTGGCGCTTGGGCTGTTACGGTTAAGTAGAAAGGGTTGCGTCCTGACTAATAGCTATAGCTTTTGACCTAGTGGTAAGCGCTCGATCCAACAATTGGTGGACGTGCTTAAGCTTTGGACTTATATAACTTCCTTTGATATCATTGGACTCTTCATGCAGTCCTTACAGTCTATAAACTATAAAGACTTATCTTTGATTTATCATTTTGCACACTTGAGCACATAGTTAGCAACGTTCTCACGTTTATATGATAAATTATATATGCAATATTTTTAGCAAACTTATTTCTTTGATTTGTTCTATCTGAAAACCACATAAAGTAATTGTTCATAACGATAACAGCATTTTCAATATAACTAAAAAAAATGGTTATCTCTACCTTTAACTCTTGCTGTGATTAAGTGCAATTTTTTTAAAAAAAAAAAATTGGTTGATGACTTCTTATGCTATTTCTCACAAAATAATATACTACATTTTTGTTAGCATGATATTTTGTACTCAACTCTGAGTTTGTAATCAATTGTTTATCACATGAATTAGAATTGTCTTATAATTTGACTCTCTTATATTCTTAATTCTACTTAAGGTGCCAAATATTTCAAATTATACTATAATACGCTGGGAATCGAACACATGACCTTGGTTCTGATACCAATTGTTGGATCGAGCGCTTACCACTAGGCCAAAAGCTATAGTTGTTAGTCAGGGCGCAACCCTTTCTACTAATCGTAACAGCCCAAGCGCCACGTGTTGACTGTGACTTGACCCCTCTTGGGCCTCCGCCACGGGACAATTGATGCCACAACCTGGGCCAAAAGCTATAGCTGTTAGTCAGGGCGCAACCCTTTCTACGTAACCGTAACAGTCCAAGCGCCACGTGTCGACTGTGACTTGACCCCACTTGGGCCTCCGCCACGGGACAATTGATGCCACAACCAGGCAACAATATCCCTCTCAGAATTGCTCCCGCTGGGAATCGAACATGTGACCTTGGCTCTGATACCAATTGTTGGATCGAGCGCTTACCACTAGGCCAAAAGCTATAGCTGTTAGTCAGGGCGCAACCCTTTCTACTTAACCGTAACAGCCCAAGCGCCACGTGTCGACTGTGACTTGACCCTACTTGGGCCTCCGCCACGGGACAATTGATGCCACAACCTGGCAACAATCTCCCCCTCAGCAATTGCTCCAGCTGGGAATCGAACACGTGACCTTGGCTCTGATAATTGGTATCAGAGCCAAGGTCACGTGTTCGATTCCCAGCGGGAGAAATTGCTGAGGAGGAGATTGTTGCCAGGTTGTGGCATCATTTGTCCCGTGGCAGAGGCCCAAGTGGGGTCAAGTCACAGTCGACACATGGCGCTTGGGCTGTTACGGTTAAGTAGAAAGGTTTGCGCCCTGACTAACAGCTATAGCTTTTGGCCTAGTGGTAAGCGCTCGATCCAACAATTGGTATCACAGCCAAGGTCACGTGTTCGATTCCCAGCTGGAGCAATTGCTGAAGGGGAGATTGTTGCCAGGTTATGGCATCAATTGTCCCGTGGCGGAGGCCCAAGTGGGGTCAAGTCACAGTCGACACATGGCGCTTAGGCTGTTACGGTTAAGTAGAAAGGGTTGCGCCCTGACTAACAGCTATAGCTTTTGGCCTAGTGGTAAGCTCTCGATCCAACAATTGGTATCAGAGCGCTTACCACTAGGCCAAAAGCTATAGCTTTTAGCCTAGTGGTAAGCGCTCGATCCAACACTCATATCCTTAATTTCGTCAATTTTCTTTTGTAACGTGAGACCTTTACATATTTTCTTCTTCCTTGTCATTCGTTAATGTCTTTCTTTACGATTTTCTCTTCCACTCAAGAGATTGCGAGAAGCAAGTGGAACAACTTCAGATGATCCTTCAGATCTTGCAAGAAGGATAGTATTTTGCCAAGTTGGGACAAGTAGTTGAAGGAATAAATTTCAATGAATTCTTTGAATATGGAAGTTGGATGTTAATAGGCTTGACCAAATGCAATAGCTGAATTGACCAAAAAAAGGCGAAATATATGCAAGGAAGGAAGATTGTAGATAAAGTTATCGAGAGTGGAAAGATAGAATATTTATTTCAATTGTATTGGAGCTTCCAAATTAAATGTATGTCTTGAAAAGTACCAGGATGCTTTGCATCAAGGATTGAGTTACATACTGATACAAGGTAGACAAGTAGAGGTAGTAATCCAGTGGGAAATCCCGAAGACGGTTAGTGAAGTGAGAAGTTTTCTTGGATTAGCTGGATATTATAGGAGATGGATTAGCTGGATATTATAGGAGATTCATAGAAAGCTTCTTGAAGATTGTGCTACTTATGATGCAATTGACAAAGAAAGGTGTGACATTCGAATGGATAGCGGAATGTGAAGCCAGTTTCTAGGAATTGAAGAAGGAATCGACTACATTGCGAATGTTGGTCTTAACCAACCCTATGGGACAGTTCGAGGTTCACTGCAACGCGTCATATCAAGGACTAGAATGCGTGCTTATACAAGAGGAAAAGTGGTAGCTTATGCTTCTAGACAATTTAGAATTCATGAGCGATTACAAGAGCTTAAGGTACTTGTTTGATCAAAAGGAACTGAATACGAAACAGAGGAGGTGGATGGTATTCATAAAAGATTATGAGTTTGATCTAAATTACCATCCGGGAAAGGCTAATGTGGTGGCATATGCATTGAGTCGGAAATATTTACTTATGTGAGGTAGAGTTATTGGAATAGTTTAAAGGCCTAAGTTTGGGAGTGAAAATATCTAAGGATAGAAGGTACCTAGGGATGACCCCAGTGACCAGTGAGTTCTTAAGGATGGTTAGAGAAAAGCAAGGATCTGATCAATATCTCCAAAAGATGAAAAGTTGATAGAACAGAATAAGACTTCTGAATTTAATATAGATGGCCATGGGGTTATTAGATATAAGAAAGGATCTGTGTACCTGAGGATGTAGAAGTTAGGAAGATGATCATAGAGGAAGGCCATAAAAGTAGGTTAAATTTTCATCCCGATGCTACAAAAATGTACTAAGATCTGAAGAAGATGTTCTGGTGGCCTGGAATGAAAAAGGACTTGATGCAATTTGGTTAATCATGGATCGGTTAACGAAATCTGCATATTTCTTAGCCATCATTGAAAGATATTCTTTGGAAAGACTAACCCTGATTTGTATTAAAGAGACAGTAAGGTTACATAGAGTACCTTCGAGTATCATATCAAATAAAGATCCGAGATTTATATCAAGGTTCTGGAGGAGTGTACAAGGAGCATTGGGGACAAAGTCAAGGTTGAGATTATCAACGAACAATTCAAGTATTGGAAGATCTATTAAAAACTTGTGTGTGGAAACAGACAAGAAGTTGGAACCATTCCAGTGTTGGAATGACATCCTTTGAAGTTTTGTATTGACGAAAGTATAAAAAATTATGTTGTGTTGGTACAAGATGAGACAGAGAATAAAATCTTAAGACCGGAGGTGGTACAGTAAAAAACAGGACAAGTCAAGAGGATAAGAGAATAGATGAAAGCCACATAGAACAGACAACTACAGTAACTGTATCTGTTCTAAGAGATACATCGAATTTCGAGTTTTAAGGGGGGTGGTAATGTAACATCCCAATTTTCAGATCGGTAAAATATACAAATCCTATCTAAGGCATAATGGCAAAGTTGAAAATATCAAGATATTTTGTAGAAGTAATCATGACTACTCTAGAGAATTAATCATGACATGGATGACTCATGATGATGAGTCATGGTGGAGTAATCATGATGGTGATAAGTCATGGTAATGACTCATCCATTGACTAATCACATTCAGGAACCACATCTCTTGTCCGGTGTTTGATTTTATTGCTACATATTCACTTTCTGGATACAACATAGATATTGTTTTACTCTACATTACTGGTAGAGAATTATGGTTAAGGTTTGGGTTGACGACTCAAACGAAACCCGATCCGCATACGAGATTGCCGGAACCGGTAACGGATAAGCATAAGGTCGCTTTCAAGGGACACCTCATCAGTCACCATGCTAACAATGGCCAAGGGTGAGTCACCCCCATAGTAATGATTACAATTTTGCCCCTAAGAGGAAATGACAATTTTGCCCTTAAGTGTTTTTCTATCAACCTTGCCCTTTCTTCATATATGTTCCACGCCATTCATAGATATATTTGCCCTCTCATATTTCTTTCTCCTTCACTTTATTATTTCAGTTCAAGTATTGAAGTTTCTAGTATAACTTTTGATGAAATTCCAATTTGGTTCTTAAATGAAATGACCATTCTAATATTTATCCTTATCCTATCCTTATCTTTCCTCCCTATATATATACCTTCCCCACGCCACCTCTCTTCCATTTTCTTTGAGATGACCCCACTTACGTAGGATAATCCCATTAGACGCTTTCAAAATGTAACCTCACTCTCTCTGATACCTTAAAACACAGCCAAAAATTTTCACATCAGCAGTTAAGCAAATAAGAACTTATCACAGCTCAAGAATTTCACATCAGAGTTTTGCCTAGAAGCCATGGCGTAAAAATAACAACAAAAAACATAAACACCCCACTGGCCGTGGTACAACTCACAAGAGACTCAAAGATACCCCTGAGATCTCTATCTATTTGAGAAGCGCTGACGCCACACTTGTTACTGATGATAGAGTACACCTTGGGTCAACTCCACCTGCTATAGCACTTCCGATGACCAATCGGCACTTCCTTCTTCGGATCACGATCCGAACAACCACATATATGTAAACACGGTGAAATATGCATAGGAGGTAAGAAACGCTACACTATCATACAAAAGGGAAATCACGTAGCATATAACACATCAACATGTACAATAGCACACAATCAGCAAACATATCTATCTCTCGAGTTCATCACAACAATCAACCTCAAAGTATCACCACTATGGATCATCGCTTATTCTACAACAGTCAACCTCAAAGTATCACAACTATAGATCATCTCCTATTCTACACATCACAATAGTCGGCCTCAAAATATCACAACTAGAGATCACCATCATTTCTACAACAATCAACCTCAGAGTATCACATCTAGGGATCTTCGCCTATTCTATGTGCACAACTAAGTTCCTGGCCCTTGGAAATACTGTCCTTCAACTCAACTGTTAAGTAGTCATTTTCCAAGGTGGGAAGTCACCCTCCAACTATAAGGGCATAGAGTCGGTAGTCTAGGTTATTGGTTCCCAGGACGTCTCCTAGAACGTCCACCTCGGCCTCATGTGAGAGTCACAAACTGCTGTTGCAACTATACACACGGCTCCCTGTACACAACCACTCAAACTGCTGTTGCAGCTGTATACAGGCACCAGCTCATATGATAGCCAATCAAACTGCTGTTGCAGCTATTCATACAGCTCCTTGTGACAACCACTCAAACTGCTGTTGCAATTGTCACAAGTCCCAACCTCGTGTGATCAATGCTGGCAAGCTTCTGTGGCAAGTACACACATGTAACCCTATACACAACCACTCAAACTGTTGCTTCAGTTGTGTACCATCATATATGATTGCAGTTAGTCATATAGCCCCCTTGTGACAACCACTCAAACTGCTGTTGCAATTGTCACAGGTAATCCACCTCATGTGATAACTGTTCAGACAGCTGTTGTAGTAAATCCCACGGCTTTCCACCATAACAATGCAAATGTTATGATTATGCATCCATCATTTCAACAACTTACTAGTGCCTCAAGCCCACATCCTCCAACTACGAGGATGCCGCTCTCCAACTGTGAGGGCCACTTACAACATAGATCCACAATCATTATCCTATAATTCCTAATAACATTTCAATCGTCATCCTATAATCCCTAACAACATTCCAATCATCTCCAAAGTCAATCATTCTCCTATAATTCTAACCATATACCAATCATCTCCAAAGTCAACCAAGATCATATCAGTCACAAACACATCACATGTCATAGCATGAAGTACAGCATTCTTATAAGCATACCAAATGCAATTAAACATGTTATCACCACAAACAAGTTATTATCACAAACATCTCTTCTAGCATGTTATCATGTAGGACATCATTTAAGCATGTTATCAATTACCACAAATACCACAAGTAAACACACATCACCACTAGTAGGGTTTGAGGAGCCCTACACATGTTAACAATTATATACTACGCCTATGATTCCCAGATATATGTAAGTTCTTCCCCCTCACCTGGTAATCCGTTCCCATACACTCTTGTGTTCACGGAAAGCCTTGACCCTCGATCTCACGAAAGCGACGAGCACAACCACAACCACTACGAGCTCACCACTTAGCTCCTCAACACAAAACAGGGTACTGTGCGAGCCCCATATCTCGATCTAAAGACTGGTTATTGAAAATCCGAACGGTGACGATTAATATCAACATGTCCTAAGCCTACGTCCCAAATTTCAGCCCGATCCAACGGTTAACGAATCTCTGGCAAAGGTTTTACTCTCACAGGTTAGGTGAAATACGAGATGAGTTTCTCACACACTAGGACCATGATGTAAGCTGCATATCTCCCACTATTGAAGAACCGAAAATCCGAACGGTCAAATTGAAGAACCACATGTTATTAACCTCCTTACCAAGTTTGAGCTTGATCCAACGGTTGATGAACGTTTTCCAACGATCTTACTGAAACTGCCTCAACCAAGCTATAAGGCTTCCAATAATGGTTTCACTCTTTCTTTTACCTTGCCTTCTCTTTCTCCTAGCCCCGAAATATGGAAGTTTCTCATTCCATTATATTACTTCCTCCTAGATGATGAAGATGATCAAGCTTGTCAAGTTTACTTCTCAAAGTTCTTGAAGAATCCTTGAAGAATGGAGAGAAATTGAAGTTGAAAGCTTGGAGGTGTCTTAAAGTGAAGAAGATGGAGAAGATAAGGGGAAGGTGCACGAAATTGAGAGAGGAAAAATGGAAGAGAGTGGCGTGATATGTATATATATAGGAAGGGAAGGATAAGGATAGGATAGAATGGTCATTTCCTGTAAGAACCAAATTGGAATTTCATCAAAAGTTGTACTAGAAAGTTCAACACTTGAACTTAAAGAATCAAGTGAAGGAGAAAGAAATATGAGAGTGTAAATATATCTATGAATGGCGTGGAACATATGTGAAGAAAGGGTAAGGTTGATATAAAATTTCTTAAGGGCAAAACTGTCATTTCCTATTAAGGGCAAAATTGTCATTTTACACTAGGTCATCATGACTATAGTGAGTCACCTATGTGACTAACCCCTTGTCATCATTACTATGGTGATGAGTCACCATGTAATGATTACATATGGATAAGGTGGTGAGGTGTCTAGGTGAGGTGGCGTGAAAGCGACATAAGGCTTATCCGTTATCGGTTCCGGTGATCTCGTACGCAAACCGGGTTTCGTCAGAGTCTTCAACCTAAACCTTAACCATAATTCTCTACTTGTAAAGTAGAGTAAAACAATATCTGTGTGGTATCCAAAAAGTGGATACGTAGGGATAAAATCAAATACCAGATGAGAGATGTGGTTCTTGAATGTGATTAGTCAATGGATGAGTTCATCACTATGACTTATCATCATCATGATTACTCCACCATGACTCATCATCATGAGTCATCCATGTCATGATTACTTGTCTAAAGTAGTCATGATTACTCCTCCAAAATACCTTGATATTACAACTTTTCCGCTATGGCTCATATAAGATTTGTATACTTTACCGATCTGAAAATTGGGATGTTACATTCTTCCCTCATTTTCGTTCTCCCTCAGCACTTCAAGTCTTCTCCATTTGTTCTTCACAACACCTTCAAGCTTCTACCTCCATTTTCTCTCCATTCTTCAAGGATTCCCCAAGAGCTTTGTGAAGCAAACTTGCGTAGAATCATCTTCTCCATCATCTAAGAGGTAGAGATCTCTTCTTTGAGCTCTTAATCTTCATTTCTATCCATTGAAACTCTATGTGTTCTATGTTGAGCTTAAACTTCAAAAAGTCATGAAAAATTATAGAAAAATCATATTGATGTCAAACCAATTTTCTTGATCTAGATTCAATGTTTTCTATCATAATCCTAAGAATTTGTACTCATAAAAGCTCTCTAACCCACTTGGGTATGACATGGCCGAATAACGCACTTGAGGGAATCTATGGACTTTTGTTCAAATTTTACTTAAGAAAGTGTTGATTTGATCCTAGCACACTTAGATGTCTTTGAATCTCCAAAGAATTGAATTAAAAACCTTTCCTAGCTTCATATACCAAAAGAGGGCTGAAACCCTACTTGTCCCAAATCAAGAGTTATGTTTCAAATTCTTGAATTCCATGACTTACAGGAGTGTTTTCTGTGCTTAAGGATCATAGATCCAAGAGTTTGTGAAATTTTAACACTCTTAGCATTTTCCTACTTAATGGGGGCCGAACCTAGTTCATAAGAGTTAGGTGAATTTTATTTGATTATACTAATTGTGATTGTGTTTGTTGTGAAGGATTAGACCGTGTTCCATCGTTCTAAAGCGTACATGGGTATCGGTGGAGGAACGGGGCTGCGGCCGTGAGCAAGTGCTCGTGAGTTCATGGTAGTTGCTACATTGCTCTAAGGTGGGGAGAAAGAGTACACACATTGGGAGGCAAGAGTAGCTTATATAGCTTGATTGTATAGTGTAGAGGAACCTTAAACCCTACATAAGGTTGAGCCCAGACAAAGTACCTAGACCCAAATTGTAGGTATCTTTGGGCTATCACCATTAAGGATACACCCTAGGCTAGATGACAATGGTTGGATGAGTGATTGTTATGTTTGGAATAAATGTGTTGATGTGCTCTAAATGAGTTACTTGTGAATATATGTGTTATGTGCATTATGTACTTATGTGTTATATGTGAATTAATCGTGAATATGTGTTCAACATGTTTGTGTGTTTATAAGTTTAGAATGACATGCTCAATATGATGTTATATGTTGAAATGGTATGTGGAGATATTGAATATCATGTATCCATGATAAATATATTGATGATGATAGCATGTGGTATATTGATATGGCTACTGTTTTATTGAGCATGAGCATGGTGGAATGTTGTATTGCCTTGAGAGGTGTGTATGTATGACAACTTGGAGGTTTAGCTTGTTTAAGATTTGTTTTGATCCCAATATGGATGTTTGAGCTAATAGTCAAGATTTGAGGTTATAATGGGAGCTTAGAGCTCATAAGTTATAATGGGAGCTTGGAGCTCATATGATACCGTGGAGCTTAGAGCTCATATGATACAATGGAGCTTGGTGCTCATATGACAAAATGGAGCTTGGAGCTCATATAATAAAATGGAGCTTGGAGCTCATATGATGAAAATGGAGCTTGGAGCTCATACGGTACATTGGGAGCTTAGAGCTCGTGTTGCTTAGAGTAATTTCGCATGTGCTACGACATCAGCTCAAGAGAGATGGATGACATGCATAGCATATGCATAATGATGCCAAGTGGCGAGCCGTGTGGAATGGGACACACGAGGTTGGTGCACCGAGTGCAGGTGGGAAAAACGGAAGGGAAGGTTTGTGTGACCTAGGGGATATACTGGACACAGGTGTACCCACATAAGACCTGTATGGTAGCTCCTACCGTGTCCTTGCGGTCCTGGGCACGTCCTACTGTCTCGACTGGACCCTGAGTCTTTCCAGTTGCCGGTGAATTTTCCAAGGAGGCCCAGATAACCCTCTCTGTCGAGGATAATTGAGCGGTGACATACTCTTATGGGTCACGACGAGCGGAACGGATTACCGAGACAAACCAACTTATGGTCCGATATGCGGACGAGATTTTCCCTTAGGAGGGTGTTTAGTACCGGCCGGCATGCATGTAGTATAAGAGTTGATCCTGAGTGATCTAATTGGGAGATGGTTGTGTTTGTTGTTTGCTATATATTCTACATTGCATCATCCCTGTTATAAATGTGTTGTATATCTTATCTCTCCATTGTTTTCTTGTATGTATGTATGTGCCCTATTTCTACGAGCAGACGAAGAGCTAACAGAATCAGACTACAACGAGCTGGATGGAATCCCGTACTAATCCGATGCTGGTGTAATAATGAGGACAAACGAGGAGTATCCGCTGTCCAGGCTGGAATGAGTTTGTTAGTTTATTAAGTATGCACGGCCTGTATCTGTCTTTTAATGTATTTTGGACAAAAAGAGGAAGTCATTTGTATATGTTTATGCCATGCTTTCTTTTAAAGTTGTGCACTCTGATATTGTATATGTATAAAGTTTTAAAATAAGTTTGGTTCTTTAATGGGATTATCCTACGTAAGTGGGGTTGTCTCATGAAGCATAAAAGAACATAAAGTATATCAGCACCTTTTTCTCAAAATATTCAAGGATCTACTACTTTTCTTCAACCTTTGCTATAAAGTTTTTCTTTTTCTTGCCTTCTCTCTAATTTTTCTATATTCATATATATTTTTCCTTTTTCTTTTTCTTTTTCTTTTTCTTTTTCTTTTTGAGAAGAGAGAAGCAATTTTCTTTTCTTTTAACTGCCATTACTTTTAACATTATTTTTTGAAAGAGATCCACCATCACAAATTCCTATTGTTGCTCCATTATACTTCCAAGGGGTCACCAAAAATAATTTTTTAATTTTTAGAAAAGGAACTAAGGAAGAGAATTCATAAAGGCTCAAAATTGGGCAACTAGAGGGAAGTGTTTAACAAAACAAATGCGGCTAGAAAGAATACCTAAGAGTGCCTCGACCACAGTTCCACATGCATAAGTCAAATTTGCCTCGAGATGGTCTCATGACAAGTTCTAGAATATATTCATCTGAGAATCGCACTCATCAAAGAAAAAAGGTTAATATCAAAACATTTAGCAATGTAACTTAACCCCATAAAAGCTCAAATCTCACATTTAGAAGTTAAATCTAATAATGAAAAACTTTCAATCAAAGAATTTTCTGCCAATTATCAGTTTTCAAAAGACCAACTTTTTCAAACATACTTATGAGACTATCAAAATAATTTTTCAAATTTTTTTGTAAGGGGTTTCCTTAATTTTAAAAGAAAGATAAGCCAAATAATTGGATGCAGAAATATAAAAAATATGTGTTGTGATTTTGGCTCAGTCAACAAAATCCAAACTTATTCCATTTGTTAGTAAATTCAGTTATACTGTTAAATAACTGAATGGTGTAACCAATTCTAGTTGTTTGAGTGGATTCGGTTAGTTAATGGGATGAGATAGCTATATATAGTTAGCTAGTTAGGCCATTCAGCAACACAAGCATCATTCTCTTAGTTTGTGTGAGGAATTCTGTAACTTGAGAGGAAGAATTATCTCATTGTAAGAGAGCTTCAAAGCAATAATATTGACTGTCGTGGATGTACGCTTGAATGCACATTGCTTCAAGTTGAACCACGTTAAACTCTGGTGTATGTTACTTTCTTACATGTTCTTGCTGCTGGTTTTGAAAATAACTCAGTTCTTGGATTGAAAAAAGTTGAGTTGTGTTTGTCATATTCATTACAAATTGGTGCGGTGAGCGTGGACCCTTGAATCATCATGTCAACAAAATTTGAGGTGGAGAAATTTACGGGCCAAAATGATTTTGGTTTGTGGCGCCTGAAGATGCGGGCACTTCTGGTGCATCAGGGCTTGGATGAGGCTCTAGCAGGAGAGGCAAAGCTGGAAAAAACGATGTCTGATAAAGAAAAGAAGCAATTATTGGAAAAGGCACATAGCACGATCATCTTGAGTCTTGGAGACAAGGTGCTTCGACAAGTCTCCAAGGAAAAAACTGCTGCTGCGGTTTGGACAAAGCTTGAAGGTCTCTACATGACAAAATCACTGGTAAACCGCCTGTATTTGAAACAAGCTTTGTATACATTCAAGATGCATGAAGATAAATCTGTTTCTGATCAATTAGATGCCTTTAACAAACTGATTCTTGATCTTGAAAATATTGATGTCTCTGTCTCTGATGAGGATAAAGCCTTGCTGTTGTTATGCTCCTTGCCAAAGAAATATATCCATTTCAAAGATACCATGTTATATGGAAGGGATTCTTTGTCCCTTGATGAAGTACAGGCTTCTTTGAATTCAAAGGAATTGAATGAGAAGAAAGAGCCAAAGTCTTCGATTGTTGGTGAAGGGTTGACAGTTAAGGGAAAGACTCAAAAGAAAGATTTCAAGTCTGAAAAGAAGAAGTATAAGCCACAACAGAAGGATGGTTCAAATGTCATAACAATTAAGTGCTATCATTGCAAGAAGGAGGGTCATACAAGGAAGTATTGCCCTGATAGAAAAAAATCTCCTTCTGGTAATAATGAATCGAAAGACTCAGTTAATGCTGCTATTGTTGAACAGGGGTATGAATCATCTGAGGCATTGGTGGTTACTACTGAAAGATCTGAACAAGAATGGATAATGGATTCGGGTTGTACCTTCCACATGACTCCCAATAGATCCCGGTTTGAAGAATTTACTGAGCAGGCTGGAGGATCAGTTCTTCTTGGTGATGACAAGTCTTGCAAAATAACTGGCATTGGATCAATCAGATTCAAACTCCATGATGGCATTATAAGACTTGTGACAAATGTGAGATATGTTCCTGATATTAAGAGAAACCTGATTTCTCTTGGTGAACTCGATAAGAAAGGCTATGTGTTCAATGGTGAGCATGGTGTTCTAAAGGTTATGAGAGGATCAAAGGTGGTCATGAGGGGAATTAAAATGAATGGCTTGTATCATCTAGATGGTGAAGCAGTTACTGGTTCTGTGTCAACTGCTTCTACAAAAGGGTTGTCAAAGACTGATCTTTGGCACATGAGACTCGGTCATGTGAGTGAGAAAGGGTTAATAGAGCTGGGAAAACAGAATCTACTGTGTGGTGACAAGGTAGAGAAGCTGAAATTCTGTGAAAACTGTGTCTATGGAAAGACCTGCAGAGTTAAGTTTGGTATTGGCAAATGAAGAACCAAAGGCACTCTTGATTATATCCATTCTGACTTGTGGGGGCCTGCAAGGTCTTCATCACACTCAGGTGGAAGGTATTTCATGACTTTAGTGGATGATTATTCAAGGAAATTATGGATATACATTCAGAAAACTAAAGATGAGGCATTTGAAAATTTCAAGACTTGGAAGACTCTTGTTGAAACACAAACGGGAAAAAAGGTTAAAAGGTTTAGAACCGACAATGGCCTTGAATTTTGCTCTGAATCCTTCAATGTTTTTTGCAAGTATCATGGAATAGCAAGACATAGAACCATTGCTGGTACACCTCAACAGAATGGTCTTGCTGAGAGGTTTAACAGAACAATTCTTGAGAGAATTAGGTGTATGTTGATGAGTGCAAATCTGCCAAAGATTTTTTGGGCAGAAGCAGCAATGACAGCTGTGTTCCTCATTAATAGATGCCCTTCCACAGCCCTTGATATGAAGACTCCAGAAGAAGTTTGGTCAGGAAATCCCCCTAGTCTTGAAAGGGTTAAAATTTTTGGATGTGTTGCCTATGCTCACATTAGGCAAGACAAACTTGAACCTAGAGCCATTAAATGTATGTTTCTAGGTTACCCTGAAGGAGTGAAAGCCTACAAGATGTGGTGTCTTGAACCTGGTTTTAGGAAGGTCATTATCAGCCGTGATGTGGTCTTCAATGAAACAGAAATGGCTTATAAGGCTCAAGGTGAAAAAAGGGGTACTGGACAGATGACAGGACATTCTACAAGTAAATCAGTAGATGCTGAGACTGAAGAATTACAGTTTGAGGTGGAGCCTAAAGGCAATACTACAGAAGATCAAGTGGGGGACTGGTTGATTGATGAAGAAGAAACTGTAGAAGATCAGCATATTGACAATTACATGCTTGCCCGAGATAGAGTTAGAAGAGAAATCCGAGCTCCAGAAAGGTATGGTTATGTTGATCTAATTGCATTTGCTCTTATTGCTGCTAGTGAGGTTTTAGTGGAGGAACCAAAGAGTTTCAAAGCTGTATTAGCTAGTAAAGATAAGAATAAATGGATTGAGGACATGAATGAAGAGATTAAATCCCTTCATGACAATCATACTTGGGACTTGGTGAGAAGACCTGTTGGTTCAAGAGTGGTTAGTTGCAAGTGGATTTTCAAGAAAAAAGAGGGTGTTCCTGGGGTTGATACAGGCAGATTCAAAGCTAGACTGGTTGCTAGGGGTTTCACCCAAAAGGAGGGAATAGATTTTAATGATGTGTTCTCCCCTGTTGTCAAACATAGATCCATAAGAATTTTGTTGTCCATGGTTGCAGCACTTGATCTTGAATTGCAACAAATGGATGTAAAAACAGCATTCTTGTATGGTGAGCTTGAGGAATCTATTTTGATGAAGCAACCCGAGGGTTATGAAATCAAAGGCAAAGAGGACTATGTATGCAGGCTGAACAAGTCATTGTATGGCTTGAAACAGTCACCAAGACAGTGGAATAGAAGGTTTGATGAATTCATGGCCCAGATCAGATTTCAAAGAAGTAAGTATGACAGTTGTGTTTACTTCAAATTTCTTCCTGATAGTGTCTGTGTTATGTTGCTATTGTATGTAGATGATATTCTAGTAGCAAGTAATAGCAAGCATGAAGTTGACAAGGTCAAATCAGAATTAAAGGGAGAATTTGAAATGAAAGATCTAGGGGATGCAAAGAGAATTCTGGGGATTGAAATCAATAGGGACAGAAAGGGAAAGCTGTTGTATTTGTCTCAAGAATTATATCTCAAGAAGGTTCTTGATAAGTTTGGTATGTCAAATGCCAAACCAGTATTTACTGCAATGTCTCAACAATATAAATTGAGAGTTAAACAAATTCCTAAAACCGATGAGGAGAGATCCTATATGGCAAGCATCCCTTATGCAAATGTTGTAGGATCTCTAATGTATGCCATGGTTTGCACCCGGCCTGACATTGCTTATGCAGTGAGTTTGGTTAGCCGTTTCATGTCAAATCCTGGGAGAGCCCATTGGCAGGCTCTTAAATGGATTTTAAGGTACATCAAGGGGTCTATTGGTAGAGTTCTTGTATATGGTGGAGCTAGAACAGATAGCAGGTCAACTGCTATAGAAGGCTTTGTTGATTCTGATTTTGCAGGGTGTTTAGATTCAAGAAAGTCTTTAACAGGATATGTGTTCACAGCTTTTGGTACAGCTATCAGTTGGAAAGCTAGCCTTCAAAAGGTTGTAGCATTATCCACCACTGAGGCAGAATACATTGCTTTGACAGAGGCTGTTAAAGAAGCCATATGGCTGAGTGGAATTGCTCGAGAACTGAAGCTGCAGAATCAGATTATAACAGTACACTGTGATAATCAGAGTGCTCTTCATCTGTCTAAAAATAGTGTCTATCATGAAAGAACTAAGCATGTGGATGTCAAATTACATTTTGTAAGAGACTTGATTGCTCAAGGTTCAGTTGTAGTGCAGAAGATATCAACAGAAAATAACCCCTCTGATATGATTACTAAGGTGTTACCAAGCAGTAAGTTTTTTCACTGCTTCGATTTGATCCAACTAAAGGGAGATTGAGCCCTTTATGGGCTGTTTGCAGTCAAAGCTGGATGTGTCACTGATCCAAGGTGGAGATTTGTTGTGATTTTGGCTCAATCAACAAAATCCAAACTTATTCCATTTGTTAGTAAATTCAGTTATACTGTTAAATAACTGAATGGTGTAACCAATTCTATTTGTTTGAGTGGATTCGGTTAGTTAATGGGATGAGATAGCTATATATAGTTAGCTAGTTAGGCCATTCAACAACACAAGCATCATTCTCTTAGTTTGTGTGAGGAATTCTGTAACTTGAGAGGAAGAATTATCTCATTGTAAGAGAGCTTCAAAGCAATAATATTGACTGCCGTGGATGTAGGCTTGAATGAACATTGCTTCAAGTTGAACCATGTTAAACTCTGGTGTATGTTACTTTCTTACATGTTCTTGCTGCTAGTTTTGAAAATAACTCAGTTCTTGGATTGAAAAAAGTTGAGTTGTGTTTGTCATATTCATTACAATATGAATATATTTTTCCTTCTTACACTTAACTTATGAAGTGGCCTCAATACAACACATTTAATCATCAAATACAAGTGGAGAGGAAAAGGATAAGAGAAATTTTTTTTTTATTATCCTAAAAATAAATAAAATAAACTATCCTAACAATAAAATAAAATAAACTACCTAAAACAAATAACTAAATAAATAAAATAACTCGGGTTGCCTTCGGTAAAACGCTTGCTTAACGTCATTAGATTGACGGTACATCAAAGGTGATCAATCAGGGGGCTCTCCAAGTGCAAATTTAGCATCTAACACATTGTCCCTTCTTAGCTTCCTTACTATGTGGTTTATATTATTTTTCCTTTTTCCCCTTGGTGGATGTGCTTCAAAAGATGATGACATTTTTGCTTTTTCATCATTCACCAATATTTTCAAATCCTGCAAGATAAGATTTTCTTTCTGCATCCTTACACACTCAAAGTTGTTAGCAACAACCACATCATCATTAGCAGAATAAGAAGAAATCAAAGGAGAGAAATATTGAGAGGTATTTTTAGAATTTAACATTTTTAAAACATCTTCTTTGGTACCACTATTTAATGTTACCTTCCCCTTTTTAACTTCAATTTCAGCATCACCAATGGCTAAGAGAATCTTTTCTGGCTCACTGTTGATTTTTGGCTCACCGAGAGTGGTGCACGGATGTGCTTCAGTTGGTACACAGCCGTTACTCATCTCCAAGCTCTTCATTTATGTTGATAGTATCCTCAGAAGTGTCATCTTGGGCTTCTTCCTCCAGATTGAGCTTAACTTGAGGGGCCAATGGTTTTTAGGCTAACGGAGACAGCATCGTAAATAGGTTGGAGAGTTGAGTCTCTATATGAGTGTTCATAACATTGAATTGGTTTTTGCTCCTCTCCATAAACTCTTCCAATCTATTTCTTGTTGTTCTTGTCTTGGCCACAAATTTTGCAAGATAGGTGGCTTGAAGACATAATCATATTGGTCCCAGTTGGATTTGCTCCCATAATTAGTCCAAGGATTGCTTGCTGGCTTCTGCACCCACAGACCATAGTCACTGATAGTGAAATAATCTCCAAGAGTTATCCTCTCTTCCATGGTTCTTCAAAATAAGATCAACTACAAGCAAGCTGTTAGCACACAGATAAAATAACATTTTTTTTTTGGTCTAAAGTAACTAGGATTTCATTCTTCCAATATCACTAAAACCACAAAATATCATAAATTAATCTCCGGCAACAGCGCCAAAAACATATTCCGTTCAAAATACACTTAAGGACAGTGTACTCTGTCGCAGAAGTAATATAGGACGGAAGTCCAGATATCATATCCAAGAAATTAATTTTGATAACTAAGTGAGAAAGTAAGTACTGGAATAGGAAATCCTTATGTTATTCAGACTAATCAAGAACTCAAAAGAAATAAATAATAATAGAGCAATAGTAAAAGATAATGAAAGAAGAATAAAAGAGTTTAGAAAGTAAGAGTTAAGACCCTAGAGCCGTGGTTTCACTTGTGCTTTTGATACCACCCAAATCCTAATTTTATTTAATTTCGCAGTTGTTTTTCGAATATCAATCCCTCTACGAAAACTATTAATTGTTTGTCAGGCAATCAATATTCTTTGCCCCAGATGAACCCAATGGTTGTCAGGCAAATAGTTTAAATAATTAGAAAACATAAAGCACAAAGAGGTTGAATGATTGAAATGAGTAAATCACGTTTTCTCAAATCTAGATGTTAAACCCTGGTTATCCTATATATCTACCAATTTAATTGGGCTTGATAGCCAAAATATCAATCAATTGATTAAGAGCATACAAAGGATATGCAATCCTAGTATGGGATTAAGAACAACAGAATAGCACTATTCAAATTGCAACATTGAACCAAATAGAATTGAATTAATACTAAGACATAGCGAAAAGGGTTTCTACTAACACAAGATCCACCACAGCTCTAGTGGTGAATTTAGCTACTTATAGTAATAAAGAAAACCAAGTTCAACATTGGAAAATGCATCCTAGATAATTGAAGAGAGAGAAGTTGTCTCCAACTTAACCTCTAGGTGTCAAATCCTACTCTAGAAATCAAAACTACAAAGAAAACAAACTACTAAAAACTACTAAAATAAGTCTACAACTAATAACAGATGATGAGTGTGGTACAAAGACCTCTATTTATAGGGAAAATAGGAGAAAAGCCCTTAAATTTGTTGTTAGCGCCTCCAGCACGGCCGTGCTTATCAGTCAGCACGGCCGTGCTCTTCATTATGTAAGGCCTTGGTCAAATATGTAAGGGCTTACCAACTTCGCAAATCAGTGTTCTAGTGCACGGGCTTCAGCACGAGCGTGCTAATGCTTGGCACGGCCATGCTAAATCTTCAGAGGTCAGCTTTAAATCTTTTCATAAGGCTTTGTTTGGATGGATGGCTTTGGAGGGTTGGCACGAATGTGCTCTCCCATGGCACGATCATGCTAACCTCAGAACTTCAGTATTTTGCCTAATTTAGCTCTAAAACCTTCATTAATCTTCATTAGTTCATCAAACTATCTCTAAACGTTAATTCTGTCAAGACTTAAGTAAAAGGGGTGAAATACAATAATATATAACATAAAATGCATCGAAAATCACCCCAAATACCCCATTTAAAATGCACAGAATTGAAGTTTATCAATAGTTGTCCTGTTATAGACAACGTTTAATAGTATCAAAGCCTACAACTACATATGTTAGGAATCGTAGTGACTTCAAGTCGAAGGACTACTTCACTATGGTCCCCATGAGAATCTCTCATGACACTTACATAACTATTATGCAGCGTTCTCATAGCGGGTCACTCCAATATAAATATTCCCCTAATATTTATACCTATGTGAAGACTTGATATCTTATATCTATGACCCATGAGATGTGTGTGAATACATTCCTTGACAAGATTAATTTGTTTTTGATGATTGACAAAGGATTCCTCAAAGCACATTAATGACAAAAGGAATCAAGGTGAATATGAACATGATGATAGACAAAAGGAAATTCAAGAAGGACTAGACTACAAAAAGCATAAAAGAATTTGATGAAGATCAAGTCTTTCAAGATGGGGTTAAGGGAATTTTCATTATTTGTATTATCTGTTTAGTTCATATTATAAGTAGTAGTAAAGCTCTCAATCTAAAATCAATCACACACACGCATAAAATAAACTTAATAGGCTTCAAGCGATCTAATTGGATAAAATCAATTAATAGTCGTTAAGTTTAAAATCAGTTGGCTTAAATAAGTATATTCGATTATAGGAATTTCTAATAATCGTTTATCATATATCTGAAAAGCTGGATTTCAAAACAGAGAAGAAGTAATCGATTAGCATAATCGATTATATATCCACGTGTGTTTGTGTAATTAAAACAGAGAAGACATAATCGATTAGGTAATCGATTATGCTCCTATGCGTGCAAGTGAGCTTTAAAACAGAGAACCCATAATCGATTATGATGCGACTGCCTCTCCAACGTGTTTTCTAAAATAAATCAGATAATCGATTATGGCCTTGAAATAATTGATTATGATGCGACTAGCTTGTTTTCTAAATGGACTTAACCTAATTCCTCTGGGCTTAAATGTTTTTCTATAAATAGGAATGTTGAGGCAGCAATCAAAGAACCAGTCACTAATCCTAGTTGTGCTAAAACTCTGTTTTTTTCTTTTATCACTCTCACTACTCTATACACTTTGATCATACTTATATTGAGAGAGAGCTTTTACTCCATATAGTTTGAATTGTATTGCGCTTCAATTTGTTTTTTTATCTGCGCAATTAAGATTGCTATATTGTGGTAAGAGTCAAACGACTCAAACCATCCTTTGGTTACCAAATTGACAAGATATGTGATATCTCTTGGGTTGATTGAGGCTCTTTCACTGGGGAGAGGATATATCTCTGCTCTATGAATAGTGCTCTAAAGGTTACCAGCACCTATTAAGCTTGGTTGAGACTCTTGTTGGGGTTTCAAGAGGGATAATTTTCAAAAATAATTTTCAAAAACCTCTTGAGCGAAAAAATCCCTTTACAAAAGAATCACACATTGCACATGAATCACAAGGATATTGTGTTTACCACTTGAAGTGTAACTTTACCACGAACACTGTGAGCGCGCCAACCACACCGGTTAGCCAAAAATGCTGCTACTTGCGATGCTCATAACTTTCGCTTCCGACCTCTAATCGAAAAAATGAACGGTAAAGATGTAGAACCACATGTCACAAACCTACAATCTAAATTTCAGCCCGATCTAACGGTTAACAAATCTCAGATCGCGAGATTACAATAACTATCCAGCCATAACAACCATAAGTGTAACACCCTGAAAATCCTGTATCTGTGAATAATCAATTTTATTTGCTTAAATTAGTTTATTTATTTTATTGGGTGCATTATCATAGTTTATACACTCTTGCAAAACCAAAAATATTCGTCTATTGTTATTATTATTATTTGTTTAGAAAAAATATTATTTAAGTAATTTAAATAATATGAATGAAGGAAATTATTTTCCAAATTTAATCTATTTGGTTTTAGATTTGAAAATAAAATAGTTTGGATTTAATAAAAAATTATTTTGGATTATTGATTTCCTAGGTTGATAAATTTAATCATCAATCTCTATCTTATTTCGAATTTTGAAAATTTAGATTTGTTTCTCTTTGCTTTTAGATTAAAAGATAAAGATTTATTTCTTTTTTTGACTCAATCTCAACTACTCAATTTTCACCTATAATTACAAAAAAGAAAAAAGAAAAGAAAAAGCCAACCCCACCCCACCGCCTGACTCTCTCTTTCTTTCTCTCTTTCTTTTTCTTTTCTTTTCTTTCTTCTTCTTTCTTTTCTTTCTCCTGCCTGAACGTCGTTCACTCTCTCTTTCTAAACTTTCTCTCCTTCTCTCTTCATTTCCGGCCAACTCCGGCCACCTCTCACAAAACCAAAATCATAGAAATGTTCCTCACCTTCTCATCTACAATTCTAACCAAACATTTTTCCAAACGGAGAAAGTTGACGACGGGGCCACCGCCACTGTTTGGGCGTTTTCCGGCCACTTTTCACCAAACCAACCTTGTAACTTTACTCTCCTCACCTTCCTCTACATTTCTAGCACAACATTTTTGCAAACGGACAACGGTGACGGCGGAGCCACCATAGAACCGCCACTGTTTTGGGGTTTTCCGGCCACCGTTTGGCCTCCCTTTCCAGAAATGAACCAACCACGTGGAAGGCGGCATCTTCCTCCACGTTTTGGACCAAGCACCGCCACTGCCACCGCCGGAGCCGCCGTGCGCCGCCACCGTGCGCCACCGCCGGGGCCGCCGGAACTGCTCTTTCTTCCTCCTGGGTAAAAATCCTTCATTCTTTTCTCTTGGCTTTTGATTTCATGAGGAACCCTAACCCTAAATCCCCAATTTAAAACCCTAGCATTTTAATTTCATGCTTTAAATGTGAAATTGATTATGTTTTTATGCAATTGGGTATATCAATTTCAAGTTCCCTATGTCAATTGTTCAAATTCCCCTTTGAATTCGGATTTCCCCAATTTTACTAAATCCCTAAATCTTTATCTTACTATAATTATGAAATTAATTCTGTTTTAGTGCAATTAGGGTAGTTAGTTAATGATTTCCTAAGCTAATTTCATATTTCCGTGACCCAATTGGTTTTTCCCTAATTGATGTTATGGGAAAAGTAATTCTGTTGGATTAAGTAAAATATTTAAATCCATTAGATTATGTTTTTAAATGATGATTAGTTAATTGATATGTTGTTTGGATGCTGAATGTGCTTGGATGGTATCTCTTGGTTTTTGGGTTGTGGCTGTACTTACTTAGGGGAGCTGGATATGCATTCTTGGAGTTGTTGTGGAGTTGGGACGTCAATGCCACCTTCAGTCACCTCATGGATTTGATGCTTGGAGTTGCTCATCAAAGAGACTTCATTTAAGGTAAGGGGATAAACCTGAGGAACTACATTTCTGACAGCTATGTGCTGCATCGGTGTTTGTATTATATTTAAATATTCTGTATTTAATTGTTGGTTGATTGTTTGGTTTACTGCTGTTGATTTGAGTATGTGTGATATAACTGCTGATATATTTGAATACATGCTATAATTGTTGAATAATTATATGGATGTATCGTGTGCCCTGTTGCGGGATTTAAGGCGTTAGAGGACCTAATTTTGATTAGGATCCGACAGCGTGCAACTTAAAAACTTTAAAAGTCTGAAATGTTAAATTGAGGAAATAAAAATGTTTTATTGTTTCTCAGTTTAATTTAAGAGAAAATAAATGAATTATCTCTTTAGAAATAAATATTTTGAAATAAAATATAATGAACAGCTGCTTTTAAGGAAAATCAACTTAAATGAGCAAAGTTGTGAAAATGTGGTTTTTAATAACGAAAACGATGTTTTTAAATTAAATAGGGCGTTAGAGACCTTATTGTCTTTAAAGTAATAAAGTTAGCCGTTTGAGGAAAAGCGCTTGAGAAATGTGATTTTCAAAATTTATTGGTTTTATCCAAGGAAAAAGGGTTTTTACAAGCTTTGTTTTAAGGTTTGTGTTTTACCGAAAAACAACGAAAGAAAAAGAAATAGTCTGTGGACTACATTTTGTTTTATAGAAAACCGATCTCGATGAATTTGTGTAAGTATCGGAGATTTGGGTTTTTGATTTTCGAGTTTTCAAGAAAAGTAGTTTTAAAAGCTTAGAAACTAGAAACCGAGACGTCGGGGTTCTAGGGTTCTGCAGAACACGTGGATCAAGGATCCGTGTTAGTTGTGATCCTGTCGGCTTGGGGACGACCTTTGTGGTCCTGTGAGCTTGAGGATGTTTTTATGACCTTGAATCCAACGTCCTAGACTGGTGCATCGGTTAGGGATGTTTGGGATTCGAGTTGTTTTTGGACTAAATGTCCTGTTTTGAGAAAATGCTTTTGAGGCTTAAAAAGTCTAAGACATTATGGTGGTTGTTAGCGTTGATGCTACAACGAGGAAATATTGATGCGAAAAAGATCAATTATCGGAAACTAAATAGTTTTCTCATGCATTTTACGTGGGGCAGACGTGCCGTGAAACGGGAGACCTTGATAAACAAGGAGAACCTGAGATGACTTATTTGTCATGACATTGTGCCTTGATGGACAATGGTGTCATACGTATTGTGCCTTAAGTTGGGCAATATAGTATGACCGTATTTTGTGGAGTACTTCTGATTGCGCCCCCATGTGAGAATCGCGTAGTGTCATGGGATTCAAAGTACTCGTTTTTGGGCCAATTATTGGTGATAATCATTAGAGCCTGCGGGCCTATGATTTAGGAGCCTGATCAGCTCATTGCGAATGTTGATGGGATTTCCGGAAATCTAGTTTGAATATTAGTTGAGATATATGAAAGTGTCATGCATACGTTTAGGAGATAACGTTGATTGTGGGGTACGAAGCCCTAGTGCCTTTACTGCTATTTGTACTTGTTTATACATGCTATACTATATAATGTATGATGATTTGAATGAGTTACATTATATGAATCTGTTGTTTGGATTGGGCATATAGTTGTCGTTTATGGATTCATATATTGGTTTCTCACCCTTGCCTGTACATGTTGGACACCCTGTGTGTTTTTGGATACTTGTACAGATGTTTTATTAACAGTCTTCTAAATCACTCTGGGACCCTCTAGTTTGAGTGCTTGAGGTTGACGACGAAGAGGTGTAGTTTGTTGACGACGAGACCCAGTCTCACTGGTATGAATTATGTTAGGCAGTAAGCTTTATTGTCCATAGAATTCTTTTGTCAGACCAGCTCTTAAGAATTATAAATGTGTAAGTTCAGTCTTCCGACTGTGACTATGAGTGTTGTGTATTAAGATATTCGAAATATGTATGCCTAATGGCAGAACTAGAATTATTGTAATATATGATGAGTTTCATTTTCTTCCCTTGGATTGTTAAAGCTTTTCTTTTGGTATCAGACTTCTGCAAATACTATAGAGTTATTTTCGAAAAAGTCTTTTGTAAATAAGGGTAAATGGATATTTTGGGTTACAAAAGTGACACCCAAAGGAGAGGGGTGTTACAATAAGGAAAGGCTTCTCTATCACCAGTATTGCAAAGTAGTAATACCTCTACTCAGTCCATACGAGCAAACCAACGTCAGAGATAGCGTAGTGCTAGCTATCAGGATTGAGAGAGGCGCAGCATACAAAGAGAGAATAGATGGGCGCACCTGTCAAGGGTGAACAACGGCCGTTATGAGTGCTCTGTGTTGTATGTCACTTAAGTGACGTGCACAGCTTACTAATAGTTGTCACTCACTTAACCTAACCCTGTTGGGCAATTGTACGCCATAGGGCCAATGTTTAATTAATCAATTAAACTAATCCCATTTAATTATCAACTAAATCATATTTAATTAACCAATTAAATTAATTCTCTGAACATTTATTCTATGCATGTGGCCATATAGGTTCACAATTAATTGACAATAATATTAATTATTATTAATAATATTAATAATTTATTAATATTATAAAGAATGAGCGGCATCTAGCAATACATCATTGTTACCCAATTAATTAGAATATTGGTGATACAACTAAAACCATATTGTAACCATATATAATGTGAAGTAACCGTCCTTTCGTCTCAATGTCTTAATTGAACACAAGGAATAAATGTGTTATCCTTGTTAAGTCCAATTATTTATTTCTTCATCTAGTAATTGACGTACGATCATATGGGCCCAATATCTCATATTGTCCCACCTTAGCATGGCCATGTATTTCTACTTCGCATACCATCAAGAGGCCTATAGACATTACTTTGTTATGTAGGAGAGACGAATCCTATCTACATTATTCACATTCCTCAACATATTTCATTGTAGGCCCAATAACTACCTTTATAGTTGTCCTGTTACAGACAATGTTTAATAGTATCAAAGCCTACAACTACATATGTTAGGAATCGTAGTGACTTCAAGTCGAAGGACTACTTCACTATGGTCACCATGAGAATCGCTCATGGCACTTACATAACTATTATGTAGCGTTCTCATAGCGGGTCACTCCAATATAAATATTCCACTAATATTTATACCTATGTGAAGACTTGATATCTTATATCTATGACCCATGAGATGTGGTCATTAGTACACTCACATAATAGTCTCAATGTATTATTATTGTCCTTATTAATAATAATACTTGAATATGGATATTTAAGAATAATGTTCTACAATTTAATGGCGTCTCACGGTCAAGTCATACCTGATGTTTCATTAAATGAACTATCTATTCTAAGGACTTTATTATGCTATAAATATGATCATCAAATATAACATAATAAATAAATGTCTCATATATATATCAAATATATGATCAAAGTCATGATACAAATGATTATGATCTGTTCAAAATAGATTGGCCACTAGGGCTTACCCCAACAATCTCCCACTAGCACCCTGGCCAATCGGGCATCAATAGAACACCCATCAGTCTAGTGTGAGTGTTATGCTACCACTGAGCAAGAGACTCCAATAGTGGATTGTTCAGTGTTGTCATTCTGCACATTTTCACATCTCCTCTGTCGATCATCTACCGAATGAGATGAAAGCACCTAAGTATATGTTCCGATCACTGGTGAAATCATGTTTCCTTAGCTTAAGCGATTACTCCATCATCATCGCAACAAGATCAATGGAAACGTTAATTCTGTCAAGACTTAAGTAAAAGGGGTGAAATACAATAATATATATCATAAAATGCATCGAAAATCCCCCCAAATACCCCTTTTAAAATGCACATAATTGAGGTTTATCAATAGTTGTCCTGTTACAAACAACGTTTAATAGTATCAAAGCCTACAACTACATATGTTAGGAATCGTAGTGACTTCAAGTCAAAGGACTACTTCACTATGGTCTCCATGAGAATCTCTTATGACACTTACATAACTATTATGCAGCGTTCTCATAGCGGGTCACTCCAATATAAATATTCCCTTAATATTTATACCTATGTGAAGACTTGATATCTTATATCTATGACCCATGAGATGTGTGTGAATATATGCCTTGACAAGATTAATTTGGTTTTGATGATTGACAAAGGATTCCTCAAAGCACATTAATGACAAAAGGAATCAAGGTAAATATGAACATGATGATAGACAAAAGGAAATTCAAGAAGGACTAGACTACAAAAAGCAGAAAAGAATTTGATGAAGATCAAGTCTTTCAAGATGGGGTTAAGGGAATTTTCATTATTTGTATTGTCTGTTTAGTTCATGTTATAAGTAGTAGTAAAGCTCTCAATCTAAAATCAATCACACACACGCATAAAATAAACTTAATAGGCTTCAAGCGATCTAATTGGATAAAATCAATTAATAGTCGTTAAGTTTAAAATCAGTTGGCTTAAATAAGTATATTCGATTATAGGAATTTCTAATAATCATTTATCATATATCTGAAAAGCTGGATTCCAAAACAGAGAAGAAGTAATCGATTAGCATAATCGATTATATATCTACGTGTGTTTGTGTAATTAAAACAGAGAAGACATAATCGATTAGGTAATCGATTATGCTCCTATGCGTAAAAGTGAGCTTTAGAACAGAGAACCCATAATCGATTATGATGCGACTGCCTCTCCAACGTGTTTTCTAAAATAAATCAGATAATCGATTATGGCCTTGAAATAATTGATTATGATGCGACTAGCTTGTTTTCTAAATGGACTTAACCTAATTCCTATGGGCTTAAATGTTTTTCTATAAATAGGGATGTTGAGGCAGCAATCAAAGAACCAGTCACTAATCCTAGTTGTGCTAAAACTCTGTTTTTTTTCTTTTATCACTCTCACTACTCTATACACTTTGATCATACTTATATTGAGAGAGAGCTTTGACTCCATATAGTTTGAATTGTATTGCGCTTCAATTTGTTTTTTTATCTGCGCAATTAAGAGTGCTATATTGTGGTAAGAGTCAAACGACTCAAACCATCCTTTGGTTACCAAATTGACAAGAGATGTGATATCTCTTGGGTTGATTGAGGCTCTTTCACTGGGGGGAGGATATATCTCTGCTCTATGAGGAGTGCTCTAAAGGTTACCAGCACCTATTAAGCTTGGTTGAGACTCTTGTTGGGGTTCCAAGAGGGATAATTTTCAAAAATAATTTTCAAAAACCTCTTAAGCGAAAAAATCCCTTTACAAAAGAATCACACATTGCACATGAATCACAAGGATATTGTGTTTACCACTTAAAGTGTAACTTTACCACGAACACTGTGAGCGCGCCAACCACACCGGTTAGCCAAAAATGCTGCTACTTGCGACGCTCATAACTTTCGGTTCCGACCTCGAATCGAAAAAATGAACGGTAAAGATGTAAAACCACATGTCACAAACCTACAATCCAAATTTCAGCCCGATCTAACGGTTAACAAATCTCAGATCGCGAGATTACAATAACTATCCAGCCATAACAACCATAAGGAATGGCTTCTCTATCACCAGTATTGCAAAGTAGTAATACCTCTACTCAGTCCATACGAGCAAACCAACATCAGAGATAGCGTAGTGCTAGCTATCAGGATTGGGAGAGGCGCAGCATACAGAGAGAGAATAGAAGGGCGCACCTGTCAAGGGTGAACAACGGCCGTTATGAGTGCTCTTTGTTTTATGTCACTTAAGTGACGTGCACAGCTTACTAATAGTTGTCACTCACTTAACCTAACCCTGTTGGGAAATTGTACGCTATAGGGCCAATGTTTAATTAATCAATTAAACTAATCCCATTTAATTATTAACTAAATCATATTTAATTAACCAATTAAATTAATTCTCTGAACATTTGTTCTATGCATGTGGCCCTATAGGTTCTCAATTAATTGACAATAATATTAATTATTATTAATAATATTAATAATTTATTAATATTATAAAGAATGAGCGGCATCTAGCAATACATCATTATTACCCAATTAATTAGAATATTGGTGATACAATTAAAACCATATTGTAACCATATATAATGTGAAGTAACCGTCCTTTCGTCTCAATGTCTTAATTGAACACAAGGCATAAATGTGTTATCCTTGTTAAGTCCAAATATTTATTTCTTCATCTAGTAATTGAAGTACGATCATATGGGCCCAATATCTCATATTGTCGTATCTTAGCATAGCCATGTATTTCTACTTCGCATATCATCCAAGAGGCCTATAGACATTACTTTGTTATGTAGGAGGGACGAATCCTATCTACATTATTCACATTCCTCAACATATTTCATTGTAGGCCCAATAACTACCTTTATAGTTGTCCTGTTACAGACAACGTTTAACAGTATCAAAGCTTACAACTACAAATGTTAGGAATCGTAGTGACGCCAAGTCGAAGGACTACTTCACTATGGTTACCATGAGATTCGCTCATGACACTTACATAATTATTATGTAGCGTTCTCATAGCGGGTCACTCCAATATAAATATTCCACTAATATTTATACCTATGTGAAGACTTGATATCTTATATCTATGACCCATGAGATGTGGTCATCAGTACACTCACATAATAGTCTCAATGTATTATTATTGTCCTTATTAATAATAATACTTGAATATGGATATTTAAGAATAATGTTCTACAATTTAATGGCGTCTCACGGTCAAGTCATACTTGATGTTTCATTAAATGAACTATCTATTCTAAGGACTTTGTTATGCTATAAATATGATCATCAAATATAACATAATAAATAAATGCCTCATATATATATATATATATATATATATATATATATATATATGTATATATATATATATCAAAGTCATGATACAAATGATTATGATCTATTCAAAATAGATTGGCCATTAGGGCTTACCCCAACAATCTCCCACTAGCACCCTGGCCAATCGGGCATCAATATAACACCCATCAGTCTAATGTGAGTGTTATGCTACCATTGCGCAAAAGACTCCAATAGTGGATTGTTCAGTGTTGTCATTCTGCACATCTTCACATCTCCTCTGTCGATCATCTATCGAATGAGATGGAAGCACCTACGTATACGTTCCGATCACTAGTGAAATCATGTTTCCTTAGCTTACGCGATTACTCCATCATCATCGCAACAAGATCAATGGAGTTCGCCAAGTTAGGAACTATGATTAGTTCATAATTGAAATTTCTAATCCAAACGGCCTCTAAATCTGTATTTAAAGCAACTATATACTTGGCCCCTAAAATAAAATCAGGAACTGTCTCAAGCTTGAAACCTTTTCAAGCTCACAGTGCCACCATTAAGGCAAAACTCAAAATCAGACTGTGACCTAAAGTTATCTTTAACAGTTTGGAAGCTAGTACCAGTGTAATCTCTTACAACGAGCTCTTCCTCACCATTTCAGATCAGTAATGAATCCTTAGTTCTTCTCAAGTGCTTAAAGATATTCATGACTTCGGTCCAGTGACCTTCATTAGGTTTGGATTGGTACCTTCTCATCATGCTCGAAGCATACGAGACATCTATTCGAGTACATATCTTGGCATACATAACAGATTCAATTGTCGAAGCATATAGAATCTTATACATTCGTTTCCTCTACATCTGATGTAACTGGGACTGTCCCTTGGACAGGTATATGCCACGTGACATAGGCAAGATACCTTTTGGAATCATGCATATTAAAAGCGCCTAAGCACTTTGTCAATTTATATACCTTTGACTAAGGCCTAACAATTTCAGTGATCTATCTCCATAAATCCTAATTCCTAATACATAGGACGTTTCGCCTAAGTTCTTCATTGAAAAATAATTCCTTAACCATGTTTTCACATTTTGGGGTGTAGGAATATTATTTCCATAAGTAGTATGTCATACACATACAATACGAGAAAAAATAATTATGCTCCCACTAACCTTCTTGTACACACAAGGTCCATCCTCGTTCTTGATGAATCCAAAATGTCTTACAGTTTACATCAAAGCGAAGATTCCAACTTCTAGAAGTTTGCTTTAATCCATAAATGGATATTTGCAACTTGCAAAACCTTTCCAGCATTCTCTGAATAGACAAAACTCTCGGATTGTGTCATGTACACATCCTCGAGAAGATTCCTGTCAAGGAATGTTGTTTTGACATTCATTTGCAAGATCTCATAGTCATACTAGGAAGCAATAGCAAGTGGGATCTGAATCAATGCAACTGGACAAAAGGTCTCATCATAGTCATACTATGAATTTGCTTGAAACCTTTCGCAATCAATCACGCCTTGAAGGTATTCACCTTCCCATCCATGTTAGTCTTCTTGTTGAAGACCCACTTGCACCTTATGGGTTTTACCCCTTTTCAAGTGACTCAACGAAGGTCCATAACTGGTTGGTGTACATGGATTCTACTTCGGATCCCTTGGCTCCTAGCCACTTCTCAGAATCTAGGCCAATAACGACCTCCTAGTAAGTCACAGGCTTATCATGATCCATGAGCGGTTCATCACCTTCTTGAGTTAGGAGTATTCCATATCTTTCAGGTTGATGACATGTCTTGTTTGACCTACGCGAGTCTTGTGTTACTTGAACTGATGGTTGGACCACAACATCTTGTGGAACCGGTTCTTGTTCCATTTCAGGCGGGTCAGTACTCTGTGGTGCTTGGATTTATCCAAGTTCTACATTCCTCCCACTGTCTCCCTTGGAGATGTTTTCCTTCTCTAGGAACACTCAAGTCCTAGCAACAAACATTTTGTCCTCGGAGGTGTTGTAGAAATAGCATCCGTTTGTTTCCTTTAGGACACCCCAAAAAGATACATTTGTCAGACTTTGGTCAAAGTTTATCTAAGACTAAACGCTTCAATAAACTTGCCACCTCAAATCTTAATGAAAGACATACTTGGTCGCATACCAGTCCATATCTCATATGGTGTCTTTCAGCTGTCTTAGATGGAACACGGTTAGATGTAAAAGTTGTGGTATGTAAAGCATATCCCCCTGAAAGAGTTAGAGAAGTTTGATTGACTCATCATAGATCGTACCACGTCCAACAAGGTGCGATTTCTCCTCTCAGACACACCATTCCATTATGGTGTTCCAGGAGGAGTGAGTTGAGATATAATCTCACACTCCTTCAGATGGTCATCAAACAGTTGGCTTAAGTACTTACCACCACGATATGATCGTATGATCTTAATACTTTCCCAAAATTAGTTCTCCACTTCATTCTTGAATTCTTTGAACATTTCAAAGATTTCTGTCTTGTGTCATACACAAATCCATCTTTACTGAATCTATCAATAAACGAGACGAAGTACGGAAACTTGTCTTCTAGCAAACTTGTTTAGAGGCCCTCATACATCATAATGTATCATGCCAAAAGATTACTAGCCCTTCCACCTTACTAGTGAATGGAGCTTAGTCATCTTTACAAGCAAGTAAGATTCACAGACCTCAAACAATTCATAATTGGATGAGCCTAAGAGTCCATATTAATGGAGCTTGGAAATGCGTTTCTTACTTATATGGTCTAAAGATATTGCTAAAGACATAGAGGGTCCAAATCACTTGGTTTGACCGTATTCGCATTTATGTAATAGATGGGCATATCGAGATCAAGGACACAAAGTCCATATCTCATATGAATACAAGCATAGAAGACATTAATTGAATAAATGGAACAACAATTGTCCATTTATTGCAACTTAAAATTCTTTCTTGTCTATACAAGATATAGAAATGATGTTTCTATTATTAACTAAAACAAAATAACAGTTATTTACTTCTATTAATGCCCATAAGGCAAATTTAAACTCTTATAGTTAATTTAGCAACTTTTGCTCCATTTTCAGTCATAGAGTAGAACTTTTCCTAATGGTAAATTCAAACTCTTATAGTCAATGTAGCAACTTTTGCTTCATTTCCACTCTTAGGATAGACCTTTACTTTTTAGTCAATGTCCTACTCCCTTTGATCCTTCACATTAATGTGAAATCCATATGTGGTATCTAATACCCACAATGTTGGAGTAGATATGTTGACTTTTATAACAAATATGCCTGAACAGGACGTCATACTTCCTTTCTTGTCTTTATACTCTTTCTAGTACCTCTTATGTCTTGCTAGCTCTTGTTAGAGCATCATAAGGTGCATGATCATATCACACGTCTCTATAATTGCAAGCATGAGATGTCGTACACCAATGGTATCAACTTCATGCTTCTATTAAGCATCCCTTTCAACCCTTATGATAGTAGCAACAAATTGCTTGAGAATTAATTGCTTAAGAACATACAATTATTTTCTTGTACTTGAGGACAATCCTCAAAACATGTACCAATTCAGAAAATTAATTCTAGATAACTCATCTTTCTCAAGGATGTATCGCAACAATAAAATAAAAGTTGTGTTTATAGCCAAGGATATTTAATATAGAAACATACAGAATATAAGTATCATGATTAAAACATATTTAATAGGTCCTTTATTAAATATGCTCGCACTGTTTTACTCAAATCAATGACCCTCTTCACTGACTCGGAAAACTCCATTGAAAGATTTTTTAGTGGGACCAAGATCCATATTTCACCTCGTTCTGAGTCAGTTGTGCTAATCTCCAGAATTTAGCTATTTAGGTAGGAAACTCCTTTCCAATTATATCCAATGTAATTCTTGGAACAGTTAGGTGAATAACTCCTTATTCTAATCCATCATATGGATTAATGCCCAACCCCATGCCTCTAAGCCATTTCAATCATATTGACTATGCTTAGTTAAGTTCAACCCAATGGTTGGCAGTAGGTTATTTCACCTTTCGCGCCTCACCAAAATATATTAAGGTGCTCAGCTGAGCATGACCCACACTTAAATGATTATGGCCTTGACGAGTGCCACGCATCGGAAGAGGCATTTAATAACTTAATTTATTGAGGGAATTTAATTATTAAATGATCTCATCGGCTTGGTTATTGTAACACCCCGAATTTCGGTGCCTTCTAAGATCGGTAAATTATATAAATAAGTTTATATTTTATCCGAGACTTAGAAAATGATTTTGGATAAACCAAAGTCATATTCATACTCTACACTATCGTAGGGAGCTATGGTTAAATTTTGGGTTGAAAACTCAGACGGAGTTCGGTCTGCGTTTTCACTGACAGTAAGATTTTGCTGCCTAATTTTGACTCGTGAATGAAACAGTTAAGTTTAGAATTTAATTTACTACATTTTTTATATAATTGGTTTTTCGCACAAAAAAATGAAATAATATAAGTTATTCGGGCGAAATCTTGAATCGGGTGACGAACGGAGTCGAATTCAGATTTACCGGGACCCGCTAACGGATAAACATGAAGTCACATCAGGTCACATCACATAGGAAGGCGTGCCAACATCATGATGACGTTAGAAAATATCTGGATGCGAAAAGACCAAAATGCCCCTAACCTTTTTCATAATTACCATTTAACCTTAGGTGAAAAGACCAAATTGCCCTTAAGTGAGAAATTTTGGACATCCTTGTCCCTCCTCGTCATAAGTCACACGCCAAAGGCGAAATAGCCAGAAATTTTCAATTTCATGAAATTTGATGTTTGGTTCGCTGGTCAAATAGGATATGGTTAGAAGGTAACCAATCCATTCTTCGGATTTAATTTCATTTGCAAGATAAGCAAACAAATCAAGTTCACCAAAATTTTTGGTTCCCAACAATAACAAATAATTCAAACGTTTTTTATTGTTAGGATCGATTTAACAAGGAATAAGAATAACTAAGTCAAAAGACAAATGAAAACATACGGGATTTCAACTGGTCATGCAAAATGATAGACAATAAAAGTGTAGGAATGACTAAATCAAATCAAATCAACTCAAGTCAATTCAAATCAATTTAAATCAAGAGGAAGATGAAGACATAAGCAGTCCAAAGGCGTCCACACTGACACAAACAAACAAAGAATAATTATGCTTGAATCAAATAGTATATTTAAAGGTTTACCTGCTATATGGTACACTATTCGTGGATGTGATCATCAGATTGTGAAACTTCAACTCCACACATTGTGAAGATTCCCTTCGCCAACGATTGCTTGGTAGCGTGTACCTTGTTGACTACAGATTCCACCTTGTGTTGATCACTTGTTGTTGAAACATGATAAGCCTCCCTTCATCCGAAAAGATGTTTCCTATGATGACGTAGTACTCTGCTTTGCAGTGGCTTTCACATTTCTTACATCGTGATGACGAAGTCATAGGTTGGCATGATCCACTGCTTCCTCTGTACGATTGTCGCTTGTAAACGTGCATGAAGTTACCTGGTATTCCTTATTGGAAACAGACCATTCCTTTTTGGTTTCTACTCCCTGGTTACGTAGCTTCCACCACATCTCTTGCATCGCAGTGTGACACCTACAAGTTTGATAGGTTCATAACTCCTTCGGGAAGGTTTTTGCATGTACTCACTTACAGCGTGAACTGGTTCCCACATCTGGAGCAAATGATTCGCTTGTAGGCACGGCTCCTGGTGTGAGATCTTCCCCATACATGTACATTGGTGAAGGTACCATGGAATGGTGAACTCTCCCTGGATGTGATCATTGGGTCATGAAGCTTCAGTTCCACTGGTTGTGACGATTCCAATTCCTACCGGTTGTCTGATAGTTTGCACTTTGTTAACCATGGATCTTTTCTTGAGTTGACCACACTCTTTCGAAGTATGCCCCGATTCCTTATATCTGAAGCAAATAAGACCTTTGGTGCAGCACCTCGTCTTGTGGTTACTTCCACACTTCATGCAACGTGGTGTAGGATTCATAGGTTGACTAGGTCCTCCGTTCCTTCTAGATGAGCGTTGCTTGCACTCACGTACGATGTGACCTGGTTCCCTGCATTTGAGATAAACGAACCCCTTTCGTTTGCCGTTGTTGATTGTGAGATTTCTACCATTCTTTACAGAAAGACGAGTTCTCATCTGATCCACTTTACAAGGTCGTTGTTGCTGCTGTTGGTCCTTCGAAAACTTTGCATAAGACCTCTTCTGGATCATGGCGTCGTTGCCCGTCTTGAACCTAGACGGCTCAAGTTGACGTTTCCCTTCTTCGCGAGTCTTCATCAAATCTTCGATAAGAACGCACTCGTCAACCAACCTCGAGAACTCTCTAACTTTCAAAGGTAGCACAGCTTCTCTGATCTCGCTCCTTAAACCTTCTTTGAACTTCAGGCACTTCCACTCCTCCTCGGGATGTAGTTCGATATACCGGGAGGACGACAACAGAAACTCAAAACGACCAGCATACTCTATGACAGACATTCCACATTAGTGTAGCTGTAGAAACTCCATCTTTTGACGCGAACGATTGTCTAGCTCCATGGAGTAGGTGTGTGAGTAATACCCATTGGCATGGTGAATGCATCATGAACATTGCATAGCACGACATGGTTTTGATTATACTGTATTTGACATAATTGTATTGCTGCCAATTTGATGATTCATGATAACATGACTTAAAGCTGTGATTCCTTGTGTGTTGTACTATCTTCATTTGCTATATGTTATGTTGATGATCGGAGATCTCACCCATTATGAGACGACCCCACTTACGTAGGATAATCTCATTAAACGCTCTCAAAACTTAACCTCATTCTCTCTGATATGTTAAAACACAGCCAAAAATTTTCACATCAACAGTTAAGCAGATAAGAACTTATCATAGTTCAAGAATTTCAAATCAAAGTTTCGCCTGGAACCCTGGCGTAAAAATAACAACAACATAAACACCCCACTGGCCGTGGTGCAACTCACAAGAGACTCAAAGATACCTCTGAGATCTCTATCTATTTGAGAAGCACTGACGCCACACTTGTTACTGACGATAGAGTACACCTTGGGTCAGCTTCACCTGCTATAGCACTTCCGATGACCAATCAGCACCTCCGTCTTCGAATCACGATCCGGACAATCACATATACGTAAACATGGAGAAATATGCATAGGAGGTAAGAAACGCTACACTATCATACAAAATGGAAATCACGTAGCATATAACACATCAACATGTACAATAGCACACAATCAGCAAACACATCCATCTCTCGAGTTCAGCACAACAATCAACCTCAAAGTATCACAACTATGGATCATCGCCTATTCTACACATCACAACAATCGACCTCGAAATATCACAACTAGAGATCACCATCAATTCTACAACAATCAACCTCAAAGTATCACATCTAGGGATCATCGCCTATTCTATATGCACAACTAAGTTCCTGGCCCTTGGAAATACTGTCCTTCAACTCAACTGTGAAGTAGTCATTTTCCAAGGTAGGAAGTCACCCTCCAACTATAAGGGCATAGAGTCGGTAGTCCAGGTTACTGGTTCCCAGGACATCTCCCAGAACGTCCACCTCGACCTCATGTGACAGTCACAAACTGCTGTTGCAACTGTACACACGGCTCCCTGTACACAACCACTCAAACTGCTGTTGCAGCTGTATACAGGTACCAGCTCATACGATAGCCACTCAAACTGTTGGTGCAGCTATTCATACAGCTCCTTGTGACAACCACTCAAACTGCTGTTGCAATTGTCACAAGTCCTGATCTCGCGTGATCACTGCTGGCAAGCTGCTGTGGCAAGTACACACACGTAACCCTATACACAACCACTCAAACTGCTGTTGCAGTTGTGTACCAGCATATATGATTGCAGTTAGTCATATAGCCCCCTTGTGACAACCACTCAAACTGCTGTTGCAATTGTCACAAGTAATCCACCTCGTGTGATAACTGTTCAGACAGCTGTTGCAGTCAATCTCGCGGCTTTCCACCACAACAATGCAAATGTTATGATTATGCATCCATCATTTCAACAACAACTTAACTATTGCCTCAAAGCACACATCCTCCAACTGCGAGGATGCCGCTCTCCAACTATGAGAGCCACTTACAACATAGATCCACAATCATTATCCTATAATTCCTAATAACATTTCAATCATCATCCTATAATCCCTAATAACATTCCAATCATCTCCAAAGTCAATCATTCTCCTATAATCCTAACCATATACCAATCATATCCAAAGTCAACCAAGATCATATCAGTCACAAACACATCACATGTCGTAGCATGCAGTATAACATTCTTATACGCATACCAAAAGCAATTAAGCATGTTAACATCACAAACAAGTTATTATCACAAACATCTCATCTAGCATGTTATCATGTAGGACATCATTTAAGCATGTTATCAATTACCACAAATACCACAAGTAAACACACATCACCACTAGTAGGGTTTACAAACAAGTTATTATCACAAACATCTCATCTAGCATGTTATCATGTAGGCCATCATTTAAGCATGTTATCAATTACCAAAAATACCACAAGTAAACACACATCACCACTAGTAGGGTTTGAGGAGCCCTACACATGTTAACAATTATATACTACGCCTATGATTCCCAGATATATGTAGGTTCTTCCCCCTCACCTGGTAATCCGTTCCCATGCACTCTTGTATCCATGGACAGCCTTGACCCTCGATCTCACGAACGCGACGAGCGCAACCTCAACCACTACAAGCTCACCACGCAGCTCCCCGACACTTCCAAGGATAGAGAACAGCGGCTGGACTTAGCAGAAGGCAGCTTCAAAAGTTAGCTCAAGAATCTAGGGAAAAAGGTACCAAAAACAAGGATACGGTCCTAGCTCCATATCTCGAGCTACAGCCTTCTTCTTGGATATCCGAACGGTGAAGATGAAGAACAACGTGTTCTAAACCTACTTCCCAAATTTTAGCCCGATCCAACGGTTAATGAATCTCGGACGAAGGTTTTCCTGTCATAGGTTAGGTGATATACGGGATGAGTTTCTTACACACTAGGACCACGATGTAAGCTGCATATCTCCCACTATAGACCTTAAACCGAAAATTCTATCGGTCAAACTGAAGAACCACATGTTCTTAACCTCCTTACCAAGTTTGAACTTGATCCAACGGTTGATGAACTTATTGTAACGATCTTACTGAAACTGCTTCAACCAAGCTTCAAGGCTTCCAACAATGGTTTCACTCTTTCTTTTACCTTGCCTTCTCTTTCTCCTAGCCACGAAAATATGGAAGTTTCTCATTCCATTTTATTACTTCCTCCTAGATGATGAAGATGATCAAGCTTGTCAAGTTTACTTCTCAAAGTTCTTGAAGAATCCTTGAAGAATGGAGAGAAATTGAAGTTGAAAGCTTGGAGGTGTCTTGAAGTGAAGAAGATGGAGAAGAGAAGGGGAAGGTGGAAATTGAGAGAGGAAAAATGGAAGCGAGTGGCGTGATATGTATATATATAGGAAGGGAAGGATAAGGATAGGATAGAATGGTCATTTCCTTTAAGAACCAAATTGAAATTTCATCAAAAGTTGTACTAGAAACTTCAACACTTGAACTTAAAGAATCAAGTGAAGGAGAAAGAAATATGAGAGTGTAAATATATCTATGAATGGTGTGGAACATATGTGAAGAAAGACTAAGGTTGATATAAAATTTCTTAAGGGCAAAACTGTCATTTCTTGTTAGGGGCAAAATTGTCATTTTACACTAGGTCATCATGACTATCATCATGACTATGGTGAGTCACCTATGTGACTCACCCCTTGTCATCATTACTATGGTGATGAGTCACCATGTAATGATTACATATGGATAAGGTGGTGAGGTGTCTAGGTGAGGTGGCATGAAAGCAACGTGAAGCTTATCCGTTATCGGTTCCGGTGATCTCGTACGCAGACCGGGTTTCGTCAGAGTCTTCAACCCAAACCTTAACCATAATTCTCTACTGGTAATGTAGAGTAAAACAATATCTGTGTAGTATCCAAAAAGGGATACGTAGGGATAAAATCAAATACCAGACGAGAGATGTGGTTCTTGAATGTGATTAGTCAATGGATGAGTTCATCACTATGAAACTAAAGGTTCTTCCTAAGTAATAACCCTAAGTCGAGTAATTGGCCTATAGTGAAAGAAAGAGATGGTAAAGTATAGATTATGGTGGAACAAGACCATAAACTATATTATTGATGATTTATCCATCAATGGATTCATAAGATTTAAATGAATCAATAATTGCTTGGTTACTTGAGAAACAAGTAACCTTGTAGCTTAGAAAAGATCTACGAAATTAACGATGAGATCGACCAATCCTATTTCATAATGAAATTAGGACTCGTGTAACAATATCATAAGACATGAACACGAACATGAAACATTTTGTTTTAAGATAGAAGTTCAATGATGGGCCGGAGGGTCGGACCCGAGAACATCGCCTATCTGTAATGGTCTTGTGATGACTCGATCCCGAAGGGATCACGAGATTCATCTAATGGATAAAAGATAATTAATAAACTTCACTCTTAATGAGAAGATTCATATTGAATCACGAGGTTTATCCGGTGGATAAACATTTATCGCATATGCTTTTATGTGTAAGCATTGGCATCGTTTGCATAAATCAGTTAAGGCCTTTGAGCCTAGGAGTTGAGCTTACACCTAGTGCGGGTGTGAATATAGTGGTGACGGCCGGTTTGACCTAGGGGACGTTGGGGTGTGTAACTCCACGTGTGCCTAGTTGATAGCTCTCCTGTGCCATGGTAAATCAAGATCCCATACCAAAGCCTTCGACTGGACACTGCCTTATTCAAGATTGGTGTATAGCGTCTTTGCATAAAGCCAATGTACACCCATGATTTCAAATGTCGTAGCACATATAGCTGACTAGCTGGCGCAAGGCTAAGAGTGAAGTTCTACTTCACCAACACATCTTCATAATAAGCACGATAAGCATATGAATATGATGAACAACTCATAATCATAGATCTAAACATTCTATCAAAATCTCCTACCTTGACTAAGGTCAAGGTTGGGGTTTTCATCATTTTCAAAAGCATATCATCATGTTAAAGATCAAACAAACATATAAAGCATATAGCTAAGATTATTACAAACCAAGTAACCAATACACAACCAAACAAGATAGGAACACCCATCTAGACAAACCTAGGGTTTTCACCCCACTAAAAACCATTTTCATCCACCTATGAGGTGAGATGAAGGTTCACTCCCCATTACCTTAATGAAGCCTCCAAAAAGAACATTGCAAGGGTAGTCCTCCAAGAAGAGGGATGACCAAACCTACATAGACCAAAAACTTAAGGTTTTAAAACTTGTTTTACAATAATCATGAGCTAGAAGATTTTGCTTCATGATTTAGTGAAAGGAAATGAAAAGGAAAGGGTTTAGAAACTCACTTTGTTGAAAAACACAAAGTTGATGTTCTTGACCAAAGATGGAAAGGAGATCAAGACAAGTAAGACTATGATGTTTAAATAAAGTAAGAAGTATTTTTCGAAAATCACATCACCAACAAAGTGATGATTTTCGTGAGCATCAAGAGGTAAAAAGAAATGAAAAGACAAGTGTGATACTTACTCTTGAAGGTTGAAGAGAAAAGGTGGTTGCTTGCTTGAAGACCCAAAAATGAAAGTCTTCAAATGGAAAAACTTCCAACATGAAAGTTGTAGGTCTTGAAGAGGTGATCACAAATATGTAATTTTTGTTTTGAGAGAAGAGAAGAAATGGCTAGGTCTAGGGTTATGACTGAAATCACCATTGAAGAAAGAGGAGAGGTTTTCTTTGTGTTCTTGAGGTTGAAGATGATGAAGTGTGATAGATAGGAGTAAAATGAAATGGTTTGGTTGTTTGTAGGGAAGGGGGCACAAAATTGTTTTCATGAAAAGAGGGAGAGGGAGTTTGAGTTTGAATGGATGGTGTTTGATGACCATTACCTGATATGGTATGGGACAAAAGTTGCTTTTCAAAAAGCAAAGTTGTCTACTCCCCAAATAAGGAAAAAGGTGAATATATATTGTATAATGGTGATGGTGACCTAATCATGATTAAGAACAGGATTAAAGTAATTGATAGTCATGAACTGCTCCCGGCTCCGGGCCAAAATATTTTACCAGCCCCGGGCCCAAAATCAAAACTCGACAAACCCGATCAAAATAATAATATTTTTATCGGCTGCATCACAAAACATCATAGAGACCTCAAACAATTATATTATGATTTATTGGACTCAGACTTCTCCTCAGGTCATTAGGGTTCACAGATCATAGTGTGAATTCCTTCTGTCTGCTAAAACGCAGTCCGATCTCTATTTGAGTTTTTAACTCAAATTCGGTTGAATTTTCAATTATAAACATTTAACATTATTTGTAATTTATTAGTTGCATTATCAAGCAATTTATTCACAGAATTAATTATTGACAGATACAGAGTTTTCGGGGTGTTACGCAGCGGGTTGTCCTAGCCAGCACCTCTTCAGACGAAGAACAAGACGATGATGAGGTATTGGACCCTGACTCTCTTCAAGATTCACTTGATGAAGTGTTAAATAATTCATCTATTCTGTCTTTAGAATATAAAACGTTGAAAAGGAAATTTTCAAAATTAAATAAAGATTTTGAAATAATTAGAATAGAAAAACAAAAGCTTATTGAGGAAAATAGTAAGCTAAAAACCGAGAATGACAGTCTATCTAGTCATTCCAAACTATCTCTGAGTCCAATGCACCTTGTAAATTTGTAAAACTTAAATGAGAGGTTGTAGATCTAACCAAGAGTCTATCAAGGTTTGTGGACGGATCTAAAAAACTTAACATGAGATACACCAGATCACTTCTTGACAAATCTGGCTTAGGCTATGATAAGGAGAAACAAGATGTTTCTCTCAAGAAATTTTTGTCTATTAAATATTCTTATTGCAATATACGTGGCAAAAATGGGCATATTGCGCCCAAATGTATTCATAAGAAAAAGATGAGGAGTGGACGATCCTCACCCACTAAGAAAAATAGACCCCAAGTCTATCTGGGTAGTACATGATAATACATGTTGTTGATTTGCTTAATAAAGGCAAAGAGACCCCAATGTATTTGGACAGTGGATGCTCATGTCACATGACAGGAGAAAAGTCTATGTTCCAAGACCACAAACATAAAGATGGTGGATGATTTACCTTTGGAGGCAACCAGAGAGATAAAATAGTTGGAATTAGTAATGTTGGTAAGCATTCTTTTCCCTCTATTGATAATGTCTTATTGGTTGAAGGACTAAAACACAACTTACTAAGCATAAATCAATTGAGCAATAATGGGTCCGATGTTTCCTTCAATAAAGGAGAGTGTATAGTCAAAAACCCTTATGGGTCCATCTTATTCACTTCCAAGAGGAAAAACAATCTGTATAAGATTGACTTGGGGGAACTTTCAAATCAAAGTGTATCATGCCTAGTGTTTATGGAGGATGAGCGATGGATCTGGCACAAGAGACTTGGTCATACAAGCTTGAAATTAATCTCAAAGCTAAATAAGCATAACCTCGTAAGAGGATTACCAAACCTTGTATACAGATTTGATGCTCTCTGTGACGCTTGTCAAAATGGAAAGCAAGTTAAGAATTCGTTTGATTCTAAAAACATTGTTTCTACCTTAAGACCACTAGAATTGCTACATCTTGATTTGTTTGGTCCAATAAGAACTACGTCTATAAGTGGTAAGAAATATGGGCTAGCCATCATAGACGACTATACTAGATGGACATGGGTTATATCCCTAGCTCAGAAGGATGGGTCATTCACGGTCTTTGTTGTATTCTGCAAACATGTAAAGAATGAAAAAAAAAAAAAAAAAGCATATGTATCAGATCTATCCAAAGTGATCATGGAGGTGAATTCAAAAAAGAGCACTTCCAACGATTCTGTGAAGAGAGTGGTATTCGTCACAATTTTTTTTGCCTTGAGACCACCACAACAAAATGGTGTGGTTGAGGGAAGGAACCAATCTCTTCAAGAGATGGCAAAGTCAATGCTCAATGATAATTTTGTATCCAGATATTTCTGGGCTGAGGTTGTAAACATTGTCTTCTACATCCAGAACAAAATATACATAAGACCAATCTTAAATAAAACTCCTTATGAATTGTGGAAAGGACGCAAACCCAACATTTCTTATTTCCATCCTTTTGGATGTCAATGTTTTATTTTAAATGCTAAAGATCATCTTGGAAAGTTTGATCCTAAGGTATATAATGGAATATTGTTAGGATATTCTGAAATGCCCAAATCTTTTAGAGTCTATAGCTCTAAAACTTTAGTTGCAGAAGAGTCCAACCACGTTAAGTTTAACGATAAAATTCCGGATAAGAGATTATTAGAGCTAGACGAATATTTTGCAGATATAAGTCTGAATGACCAAGAAAATAGTCCAACACTCACGGACAAAGGACTGTCAGATGGTCAAAGCAAAGAGATGGATGTGTCCACATCACAACAAACGGTTGATGTGCAAAGGAGTTGGCAGTTCAAAATTTACCATCCAGAAGATCAAATCATTAGTAATCCTAATGACAAAGTCAAAACAAGGTCAACGTTCAAAGATCAAGCAAACCCAACCTTTATCTCTGAGTTGGAACCAAAGATGGTACACGAAGCTCTGTTGGACGAAGGCTGGATCCTAGCAATGCAAGAAGAGTTCAACCAATTCGAATGTAGTGATGTTTGGACATTGGTTCCTCTACCCAAAGATAAGTCCATCATCGGCACCAAGTGGTTGTTCAGAAACAAACTTGATGAAGAAGGTAAGGTCGTGAGAAACAATGCAAGGTTAGTTGCCCAAGGTTACTCACAAGAGGAAGGTATAGATTTTACTGAAACATTTGCACTTGTAGCTAGATTAGAAGCAATATGCATACTGCTCTCATTTGCTGCACATCTTGATATTAAATTATGTCAAATGGATGTCAAAAGTGCATTTCTAAATGGCATTATTAATGAAGAAGTTTATGTAATGCAACCCTCGAGTTTTCAAGATCAAACCCATCTAGAACATGTTTTTATGCTTAAAAGGGCCTGGTATGGTCTTAAGCAAGCTCCTAGAGCTTGGTATGAAAGGCTCAATTCATTCTTAATGGAGAATGGATTCTGTAGAGGCAAAGTTAATACAACTTTGTCTCGTAAAACAATTAAATCTAACTTCATAGTAGTTCAAATTTATGTGGATGATATTATCTTTGGAGCTACTGATGAATCTTTGTGCAAGGAATTCTCTCAATTGATGCAAAAGGAATTTGAGATGAGCATGATGGGAGAACTCAAGTTCTTCCTATAACATCCCTGATTTCTGTAACACAAATCGAGGTGGATGATCTCGATTGAATGTTTGATTGTTTGTTTGGATTATTGTTAGTTAGTTTTGAGTCTAGTGGAAGGTCTAGAACTAGGCTTGAATTATGTTGGAAGTACCTAAGGCATAGCACGAGAAACGAGAAAGGATCAGAAGTTCGGGAGCATTTTCACAGCTTAGCAGCACGCTTAAGAGTGGGGAGTGGCATGCTTAAGCGTGCCAACGCTTAAACGATGGCACGTAGCACGCTCAAACGAGCAACAATCTTTCGCCACCGGTTTTGAGTTTTGATGCATGTTGGATACGTGTCCAGTCCTGGAAAAGGCGGAGTGGACAACGCTCCACGCTCAAGCCTGGGCACATCCAAGTGTGGCCCAGATGCACGCTTAAGCGTGTTGAGTGTTTACCTAAAGTGCTTAAGTTTTAATTCATTTCACTTATACACAAAAATATCATTAGTTCTCCATCTTCCACATTGAGTTCTAGTTCCAAAGAGTGAGTTTGTGAGTTTTTGGTCGATTCGAGTTATATCGATCGGCGAAACCCTAATCTTACTACATATCCGTGTTCGTAGTTTCGAATCGTCAAGGGTGCACCTTTGATTTCGAGCTTCTTCAAGGTAAGCCGGGGTACCGACATTGTCACCTTAAGTTCTTTTTGGTGTTTAACCTCTTGCCTATCTTTTTCTCCTTCATGCTTCGACCTAATTTGCTTTACTTACCCCTTAGGGTTTTATGGGTCTTTTTGCTAGATTGGTCGATCGAGGGAGCGCGTGGAGGACTCTCTATGAAACTGACCTGTGAGAAGTCAGTCGCTACTCTTGGTAATTCCTTCTTCGACTTTCGTGTTGTAATTCCTTTCAGTTCATCAATTTGAACCCTATGATTATCTGCTGTCAATTCTGTATTTGATGTTGACACTACTGCAGGACGCATTTTCTACTACGATTGGACCACCGTAGTAGAAAGATGCGTTGTAGAAAGTGGGAACTTTCCACTAAGGTTCATGAACCGTAGTGGAAAGTTACATTTTTATTACGGTTATGTCTACAAACCGTAGTAGAAAGTGACTTTCTGGATGAAGAAAGACGTCCAGAAAGTGACTTTCTACTACGGTTGTGGTCACAACCGTAGTAGAAGTGTTTTTTTTTTTTTTTAATAATCTCTTCTGTTTTCCTTTCTTTCCTTTCCTTTTTTCATTCAATTTTATACAAACCAGTCAAATCCAATTCAACAGCAATAACAGATATACTAAACCAAGTTGAACAAACAAATCAACAAAGTGTGTGTGTGTGTGTGTGCTTAATTGAACAAGTGTTAACAAAGATATTTGATTAATTTCTATAGTAGTCAATCAATGCAAACATGGCAACAAAGTGTCAAAACTAAATACATCTAATTAAGCTATATATATAATTCCTACAAAACCTATATGAATGTCAAACTAATTAAATACATCTAAGCTATATCTTGTTATGATCTTTACAATAGTCAACAGAGAAGCTTGCCCATTTTTCCTTGATGTCCTGAATATCATCATTAGATAGCGGAGTCAGATTGTTGAAAGTCCGCAAATTCACATAACATAAGAAAAATTAAACATTTTGCTCATCAAGTAATAGAACAAAAATAATTTAACTAACTCTTGTATTATTCTATTAATAATTACCTCTGTCCATTGAGAAGTAATAATCGCGGAAATAATAGTGAACATATGTCTCATGACATAATATCCACACTCTCAGCCGCTACTTTGCCCATAAGACTACAAATGATAAACAATAAATTAATATAAGGATATACAACTACTATTATATATATAACCTCTAATTGAATCTCGGATAAACTATTTACACGTGGACAAATCCATTGAGGCTTTTTACTCTTGACCCTACTTTTACCTTCCAAACTATTACATACCTACATAGCTCTGTGATAAAAAAACATTGATACATCAAATATTAATACATATAAATAAACAAATGTAATATTACAAATTAAGAGTGAAAGAAGCTTGCTTACGTATCAACTACTTCCTTAAGAACTGTAGGTGGGTTATGGTGCAATGAACACAAGAAGGCAACTTCATTCCGGCGAGGCAAAGAATCGCTAACTGCTAATTAACACCAAAAACGGAAAACATTCTGAGTTTTTAACGAAAAAACACAAACAAAAACATAAAGGGTTGTACCTTGCTGAAAAATAAAAAATAAAAATGAGAAACAACAAGCAGCAAGGGGTAACTAGCAATAGGAACAATTCAATCCAACTGAAAAAATAAATAGAACACAATGGATTAATTCCAATATTACATAAAAATGATAGAATTTTCTCACTTATGCAGTCAAAATCCTCACTATCATATGAAACTCAAGCTTTAACGTTAGTTAGATGAACTAAAATACCGAAGCAATAAACTAAGACAAACCCAATGCACACCAAAAATATTTTTTCATCTAAGGCTACCAGCCTACCACATCAACAGCTGTTTGAAGCATCATCATTTAACAAAATAATTTGGATAAAGGGTTTCAAAGAAATGTTTTAACAAAATAACTTAGATAAATCATCATCATTCAAAGATTGAAGGTAAGAGGTTAAGAAGCAACATAAGCAGTCAATGTTTGGTTCATGAACTGAAAGTTAAATTTGTATCAATATTCCTACAACATTGATTCAGAAAGGACCAAAATAGAGTTTAACTTCAACAAACAAAACAACTATATCTGTAAACACAAGGACCAAAATAAAAAAAAACACAGGGTGTATGGTGGGGATTATTTGAGGGCGTGGTGGCTTGGTGGTGTGGTAGTGATTACTTGAGGGAATGCAGAATGGAGCTTACCAGTATCTGAAAAACACAAAGGGAAAAATCAAACCCAAACCCAAACCTAGAAATCAAAACAAAACCCAAAACAAAACCCAAACAATGATGGAGCTTACCAGTATCGAGCGGTCTTCGGAGGAGTTCGCAGCGGCCAGAAGAGCGAAAGAAGTGGTTTGTGCGAAGTGTGAGGCGCAGGTGAAGAGTTTAATCTCAGGTTCTATGAAACCTAGAAGCAGCAGAAAGGCTCGCGGTGAAGAGTTGAATACGAAGGTGGTGGTGGTGGTGCCAAACGGAGGGAAAGGGTTTAAGATGAAAGGCGCGAGAGAGCAAAGAGTAACGTTGTAATGCTCATCAGGGAGAGAATTGTTTAGGTTATTTCAAAATTAGACTTTGTACTAAGGTTCTAAATGCAACCTGAGTGAAAAGTGAGTGCACTCAGGAAAAAGACTTTCTACTACGGGTTTAAGACAAGTAGTAGAAAAAGTCTTAAACTGAATGCAATTTATTACAAAATTATCACCGCGCTATTTTCTACTACAGGTTTAAGACAACAGTTGTAAATTCCTGACGTGGAATGCATATTGTGCACTAGTGTGAGTTTCTACCTGTTTTTGGACCTGTGCGTGTGCTCAAGACAATTGTTGGTCCGATGAACATGTCGAGGGTATCTTTGTCAATGTTGTGAGCCTTGTGGGGAGGTGTGCCTGTCTACTGGATGGTATAGTCATAGCCAATCAAATTAGCGAGGTACACATGCTGCTCGAATGTTTGGACAGCTTGAGACATCAGTTCCTTCAAGATGCGATGGTCAGTGAGAATGGTGAAAGGGTGTCCGAGTGGATATTGGCGCCATCATTTGACTGCATAAGTGATGGCATGAAGTTCCCAAATATAGGTTGAAGAGTGCATTAACTTAGGGCAGAATTGTTTGTTAATATAGGCAATGGGGAGATTATGTTGCATCAGGAATGCCCCTATACCGGTTCCTGAGACATCCGTTTCAATGATGAAAGATGAGCTGGAATCAGGTAAGGCCAAGACTGGGGCTTTAATCATAGAATCTTGGAGTTGGTCGAAGGCCAATTACGCCTCACATCCCCATTTGAAACCATCTTTCTGAAGTAGCATGGTAAGAGGGGAGGCAATTTTGGCATAATTCTTGATGAAGCGACGGTAGAACCCGGTGACGCAAAGGAGGCCACTAAGGGATTTAAGAGAGGTGGGCACAGACCAAGTCTTCAAGGCTTGGATTTTGGATGGCTCTGCTTTGACCCCCATTAACAGAAACAATGTGGCCAAGGTATTCAAATTTTGCGTTGGCTAAAAGCACACTTGGAGAGCTTGAGAAAAAACTGATGTTGTTCTAAGGTGTGGAAAACCAACGTAAGGTGGTCTAGATGTTCCTCGAAATGCTTGTTGAAAATCAGTATAATGTCGAAGAACGCTAGCACGAACTTGTGTAGAAACGGTTTGAACAACTCATTCATCCTAGCCTGGAAAGTGGAAGGGGCATTACAGAGGCCGAATGGCATAACTTTGTACTCGTAGTGGCCCTGATGCGTGCCAAAAGCAGTCTTCGGGACGTCATCGAGGCGCATGCGAATCAAGTGGAACCCTTGGGCGAGATCCAATTTCGAAAACCAACTCGCCATGCCCAGATCGTCCAAGATCTCATCAATGGTGGGGATGGGAAAACAATCTTTGATTGTGATGGCGTTGAGGGCACGGTAGTCAACATAGAACCGCCAGATGCCATCTTTCTTTCGGACCACTATGACCGGGGATGAGAAAGGAGGATAAATCAACCTGTGTTGGAGCATGTCCTCAACTTATTTTTCGATTTCCTGTTTCAAAGAATAGGGGTAACGGTTGGGTTTGAATTTGACGGGCTTGTCGGTGGGGGGGAGGTGGATAGAGTGGTCGGTGGAGCGTAGAGGTAGGAGGGTAGTGGGTTTCTGGAATAGGTCGGTGTATTAGTCAAGGAGAGTCTAGAGTGCGGTGGGTAAGGGAGAAAGGTCAGAGGTAGGGGCAGTGTTTGGGCTTGGAGTTGGCCCCATTTGGATGTGAAAGTAGGTCGCGGCCCAGTTGGTGGTGATGAGGCATTTTACTTGATCGTGTGTGATCTCTTCTAGGCCAAGGTTCGATAAGCTCCACCAATTGGTCACCTATCCGAAATTGCATGGTCAAGATGTTGTATTCAGTTACAAATGGGCCAAGGGTTTTCAACCATTCCACCCCCAAAAACCAAATCAGCACTAGCAATAGCCATAACAAAAAGATCCACTTCGAAACAGTGGGCCTGGACGACCACAGGAACACCTTTGCAGATTTGGTTGCAAGAGAGCTGATTACCGTTGCCCAGCATAACACAACGGTTTAGTGGGTTGGGCCTTGAGGTTAAGGAAACGAGCCACTTCGTCCTGAATAAAATTATGGACACTGTAGCCATCAATAAGAATAGTTACCTCGTGCCCATTAACCGAACCTTGAGTGTTTCAGGAGCCAAGGGACCCGAGAAGGCGTTGCAACTGATCTGAGCAGAGGAAGAGCTGGAGGCGTAAGAGGAATCGATACACGTAGCATCAGGGAGCAAGGAGGAAGGTCTGGTGGCTTGGGCTCATCCTCTTCATCATCAGCCACGATCAAGAAGAAACGGGATTTGCACTTGTGATTAGGGTCGTAGCGCTTGTCGCAGTTGTAGCATAGCCCCTTCTCGCGACGAGCGGCCATCTCAGTTGGGTAAGGCGTTTAAAGGTGGTTTTAGGGGGTGTTAGCAAGAGTGGCAGTTGGGTATATGCATGGGTAGTAATAAGTGGGGGTAACGCAAGAGGTGGGGATGTAAATTTTGAGCGAAAAGTGAGTTTGGAGTCATTGAGTTTGTCTACCTGCAACTTGGCCAAGGCAGTGGCTTGTAAGAGGGTAAGTGGTTGAAGGGCTTGAACCTCTCACCGAATTTCAAGAGACAAGCCGGAGATGAAACAGATGAGCAAGAAGCGCGAGGGCAGGCCGACGATACGGTTAGCAAGGCTCTTAAAGTCAGAGAGGTAGCAATCAACGGACCGTGTTGGGTGAGCTAGAAGAGGGCACCCTTCGAGTCGTCATAGAAGGAAGCGATGAAGCACATTTCCAAGGCGAGGAGCAAACCAAACCACAAGGAGATTTGCCCATTACGAAACATCCACTGAAACCAGCTAAAGAGCAAGGCCATCCTTGTAAAAAGAAGCAATCTGAAGCCGTTCCTCCTCTGGTGTGTCATGATAGTCAAAGAATTGGGATATTTTGAAGATCCAACCCATGGCATCAATACCGTCCAAACACGAAACTTCCAGGTTCATGTGAGGTTTGAATCCCTTGGATGAAGAGTGTTTGGGAATGCTCTTAGTATTGGAGGGGTGGGTAGCCTCGAGGGAAGTTAAGCGGTGATAACTTCATCGAGCTTGGAGTGGAGGGAGCTCTTATGGGTGGTAAGGGTCGTTTGGGTTTGGGTTTGTTTGGCTACAACCTCCTCGAGACAAGCTAGAGCCTAAGCCTGGGCTTGAGCACGAGTTTGGTTGGTATCAGTCATGAGAGGACAATGAAAGCACGAAGTTGATAGAGTTTGCAGTAAAAAAAGGGAGAAGATAATTTTCTAGGGTTAGAGGCCAGGAACAATACCTCCAGAAGAAAAGAGCGAGTAGAGATTTCTGAATAACATTTGCTGCCATTCATTCATTGCATTACCTTCATATATACTACACATGCATAACTGGTATTGAGAGAACTGAAATAACAAACCCAAGCATTGGGTGACAACACATTTCCTAAAGATTCTACTTATGACAGCTCATAACAGAAATCTTAACAGAAAATCTAGTCCCTAATGGATGAAATCATCCCACCCTGCAGGACGTTTGAGGATCCTTCTGGGCCTAGCTGCCCCGATGGGCTCTTCTTCTGCAGCATTCTTCGTGTTCATTGGGCCTTGGTTACTATCATTCGATGAACCCGCAAAAATACAAAAATCGTAATACGGAATCAGCAATTTGTAGAAGAAAAAATTATTTGAAACCGTCGCCTTATTGCAACAATAATTATATGAAAAACATCAGTCTCCAATGTTTGCAAGTTAGACAATCCAAAAAGTTCAGACTAGCTACAAAGAACGAGAAACATAGGTATCTTTAAACAGTCATTGATATTTTGTCATCATACATTTTACCAAGTCTAGAATACGAACGTAATCAAAAAAGAGGGATGATTCTTTACCCTCAAGCCCATTCCGGCTGCACCTATTGCTACCAGTTAGGTTATTACAGGGACTGCCGCCAACAACAAGATCAAAACCGCCAAATGAGTTCATCAGCTGCTCCAGCCGATCACCATCTAGCAGCTGTACATCATCAAAGTCAATTAAATTACCCTTCTGATTTGTTTGCTCCCACCAACTTCTAACAGTGTTCCTATTCACTTCGGATTTCTCAACTGACACAACATTCTTAAGAGGTATCCCGAGCCGATGTAGAGCTACTTCTGCACCACCAATTCCAGAAAAAAGGGAAAGAAGATTGATGCCACTAGGGTACATGTCCTTCAGAACTGACAGATGGTATGCCACTGTGTCAATCTGAAATAAGCTGAACGTATGAGGGAAATGTGCATACATGGACACATGCTCATAAATTAGCACATCACCCTAATTAAATTAAAGAATCAGAATCCACTGCGAAGTCTCACAAAAACTACAAAAACAATATTGAAAATGCATATCATTTCTAGTACTTTGACAAAATTTAGAATAAGAATAAAAATTATTTAAACATTATTAGATAGTTCCCAGATGTACTACTTTTCAGTATGACAGCTTCGTTAAAAAAAATTAAGAGAGTTTTTATACCTGGAAAGAATTACCGAGTGACTTGTATCTGTCGGTCCTACTGATGCCACCTCCTCTTGTGTGGTTCCTTGGGAAACCCAAAAGCATTTCCACTTCATCAGGCTCCAGTGGTGCAACCTTATTTCTTCCAACCCAAACCAGATTCCATTTTCGACATTGATCAAGGACATACTTTTGGACATGCTGAGGTGGATCTCCATCATAGTTTTCTACAGCTTTTCTAATTCTTTCGGTTAGTCTTGCACTGGCAATAACGGTTTGCAAGCAATTAAGTTTGGTCCTATGGTCCCATGACGGCCACCATTTCCTAGTTAGGGGAAAGGCCTCTTGTATTGTGCGTGATGGAAGTGGAAGAAGTGGGAATCTATTTTGAATGGGGAGATTGTGAACATAGCCCCTTTTCCTGGCAGCAGCGCAGAAATACTTCGAATCCACAAATTCAGGCTCAATATCATACAAGAATCGTGAAATCGTTTGCCAAACACCTTTTGGTGCAAGCGCCACATTCTCATAGTAAAAGTAAGGAGGGCCAATGGCAGCTTCTGGAAGTGTTCTATGTGTCATGGGGTTTGCCTCAGTAGGAACCCCAAACCCAATCATTGGTTTCGGAATATGAAGTGCCTCATCATCTTCACTGAAAATTTTCTTTTCACACCCCCTTGGCTTTTTCTTTCCCAATATCTCATAATCATGAAAGCTTCGTTTTTTTGACTTAGAATGGTCACTAAACCGCAACTGCGAAAATAGAATCTAAAATTACTTATCATAGATCCTGATAGATCAGACAAAACAAAATTAACAGAAAAGATAGCGGTGTCATCATGATATCAAGGGGAAAAAAAAAGCAAATTTCATGAAATGGTAGCATTAAATTTTATTTATTCATCTCAAGATACCAAGAAGATACCTTATCTTCCAGAGGTAGAAGGGCATCTTCTGCCTTTGCCAGTTGAGCAACACCTATAAAGTCTACCAATTCCTCAAGTGAGGAATTTGGACCTGCGGGGTTTTAGTAGAAAAATAAGGCCAAGAAAATAGAGTAAAAAAATTCACCAGACAGGTGTCAAGTAAACTTGCAAAGACAATGATCAAAACAGTTCTCAAGTGAGCTTTTTAGAGCGATTAACCAAGTCAATCTGGTTCGAATGTTATTTACACAGAAAAACAAATTACCAAACTAAAGATCTACAGTTCTATGAAACCATAACATTCATTATAGACTTAAAGTTCGATTATATTACGCCTGATCTAGTTAGGAGCACTATGATGTAATTTTTCAGCATGAGGCTTGGTCATATAACCTAACAATTCCTATCTATATTTTTCCCTCAGTAGTTTTATAATTTTTCTCAGAAAAACAATGATTTTGTCCTTGAAAGTAGAAACATCCAGCATTTCCCAATTTAGACCCTCTTCGAAGTATCTCAATTTAATTATCAAATGTTTTAATTTGGTCCCTCTTTGGTGCTAATTTGTTAGGTATGGTATGGGTCCTAATGGGATTCGGTTAAGCCTTGTAATAAAGCAGTTAGAGTTTGTTAGGGTTAGCCTTCTATTAATAGAGGTAGAGGATGCAAAGGGAGGTAGGCAATTTGTTTAGTGAGTTGTGGAGAGTGAGAGTCCCAAGTCTCTCTCTCGAATACTTGAGGAATTCGTGCTATTCATTGTATTTTCTTGTTAATCTGAACCAGTTCCTATCAGCGTTCCTATCAGCACATTAGCACTAGCTTAGAAGTCAAAATTGGAGATCACACCATACCGCAAGTCCCACAGTTTAGGTACCTTGGGTCTACCATATAGAGTGATGGAGAAATAGACCGAGATATAAATCATAGTGGATAAAATGGAGAAATGCTTCAAGCATTATTTGTGATTGAAAGATACCTATCAAGGTAAAAGGGAAATTCTACCAGTCATAAGAACAGCCATGCTTTATAGTTTACAGTACTAAATGTTGGGTAGCAAAGTGCCAACAATAGCACAAGATAAGTGTGACAAAGATGAAAATGTTGAGTCCCATACAAGAAAAGAAAGGATCAATAATAATGTATCATAGGGAAATTAATGGTGACATTTAGTGAGAAAAGGATGGTAAAATGGCAAAATCAATAATAATGAAAGTTTGGACTTTGGACAGCTGAGAACAAAAACACATCGAAGCCCCAAGTTAGAAGAGTTGATTGGATGGAGGATGGCCCCAAAATTAGAGGGAGAGGAAGACAAAAAAAAAAGTGAAACTATTAGAAATGATTTAGACCTAAATGACCTACCGAAAGATTTGGCTCTTAATAGAACACAGTAGTGTCGTTTGATCCATATACCCAACCCCACCTAGTGAGAAAAAGCTTTCATTGTTGTTGTTTAGTGAATTATACCACAATCGGCAAGAACAAAAGCATAAAGGATCCGGAATTTGAACAAAATAACAAGATAATAGCCTATCAAATCAAGAATGAATCTTAAGACACACCTAATCTTTCTATAGCAGCTAGAGCCTCCTCCAACTTGTACCCCATTCTCACCAAGGACGATAGTTTATCATCATTTTCAGATAAAGATTTCGTAATTTCCTGCAAAAAAAAAAACAGTAATCAAGCCATATCTTAATAGATATAAGTAGCTATTAAAATTATCTCAATGCATAATTTCATATTTCCCATAGATGAATGTTTTAAAAGTAAAGAGAGAAAAGAATGACATTGACAAAATCCATGTGCTTGAATAACACAGCGAAGACTAATATATATAAAGTTAATGTTACAAATACGAAGATTACAATCAGCCTAAATACCATAATTACATAATTTGGTTAGCCTATATGATGAATCTAGAAACTATTTATAGTGTTCAACAGCATGTAAAAACAAGTGGAAGCACAATGAAGACAACTGCGCTTTTTCTAGGTTTACATGCAAGTCAGATGCCCAACGAAAAACACAAACCTTATTATTTGAACTCATGTTTAAAAATGACATGTTCATAACTGTACATCCAATTGTAGAAGCCACCCCATTGGATGACAATAAAAACACAACAATATGGTAAGATAAATCAAGTAATAGAAAGTTTGAACATCAAACATCAAAGCAGAAAAATCAGAGAGCCAGAGACCTCATCATCAGAGGAAGTATCTGTGTCTGAGAAATCATCTGAAAAGCTCCCTACATACTCTGAGGAGCTGGGTTCTGGTTCGGTTTGTTGTTGCTGAGGTGATTTTTCTAGAACCTGAAAATTAGAAAACAGAAATGCCAAGAAAAATTTATATTACCACATTCACAGTGAAGTACATTAAAACTGTCGGTGAGGTCAAGTGAACCACAACATTGGAGGGGAAGGGAGGAGGAGGAAAAGGAATAATGCTATAAAAAATAAGTCATTGTGCAATTGTTTGTGCCAACAAAATAAACGAATAAATGTAATTTTAGCAGACATGGATATACAACATTTCCTACTTATTTAGTTAAACCTTTAAGATTCCATGAACCTACAACATTTATTATGATATTCTTCAGTTAGGATACTTCAAAAAAGTGTTAGCAACAGGCCACGCAGATCACTCATTTAGGTTGCCAAAATTTAATTCCCATTGCAATATGTTGTCAATGGCGGATGGCCAAAATTCCGCCATATAAACGTGGGATTGCGACCTCCGGCGCCGTCATGGCAGGTGGCGCTTCACAAATTGCCTATAGCAGCTGGCAAAAATCCGCCACGCCATTCCGCCATGGCCGGTATTTAACATGATAATGCATTAAGACAAAATTATAATAATAATAAAAGTTAATAATTTAGGTTTCCAGTTTCAAATTTACCAATTAGTTTTCAGTGTGATTAACCAACTTAGTTTACCCCCCTAACTTCAGGCAACTCAATATGGAAAGAGTGGGCCTGTGTATTATTGTCCAAACTTGAAGTTCACAAGGCACATGCATGAGGGGGCGTGTTAGAAATGTAAAACCCTCAACCTAATAGCTTAAGCTTTCTGGAGAGTTGATCCTTAATAGAAACCATGAGATGAGCACTAGAAGCCATAAATACAGTCATGTCCCTCAATATAAACACAGAAATCACATCCTAATATTAAGTTTAAAACATTCAATATAATTTTTATGGTTATAACATGTTGAAAGTCTACATTAGTTGTCATTAAACGTGTCTTATCTCTCCCATTCATTGTAAATATTCTGTTATTATTGAAAATATTTAGTTAGAAAAAGATTAGCATGTGATTAGGAAACTATTTCAATAATTTCGTAAGATAGAGTCAACGGTTCTGTTATTTCCTTTTTCATAGGGATTTGCCATTATAGCATCCTATTATTCTGCTCTCCTTTTCTATAAGAGGAGCTGCATGTTAGGTACCAGAAAAATAACTGAAATAGAAAAGGGAATTCACTGGATTATTATGATTCTCAAGCCTGTATCAAGGAGATATCAGAGCTTAGATGGGAAAAATGGTAGAAAACGGTTACAGAGCAAGAAAAAAATATACTCTAGGCAGTTAGAGAGTGCCTAACCTCCCATTCCCCCCCTCCTCATGCTTATACTTCATCTCACAATACACAAACCCACGCACACACCTCACTGCTACTGCCAACAAGGCAGTTAGTTACACCCTTTTCTCTCTCCTAAATCTGATCAGGTGCATGCACCTTTTAGCCCTCCTATACACTTTAGTGACTTTGGGCCTTGGATTCGCATCAATCCCCCCCCCCCACCCCCCTTCAAAATTCACCTTGTCCCCAAGGTAGAAGTCAGAAAAGTGCTCCTGAAACTCAGTCAACAGTTCCCACCAATTTTCACAAACTGGTAGTTGCTTCCACTTGATTAGGACCTCTATTTTTCCCTGGCTCATTCTCTCTCACAGCCAGTGGTTCTTTGGGTTGGACTTGCAGCTCCCAGTCTTCAGCTAGGAATGGAGGTGGAGGTTGCACCCTCACATCAGCCGCTACTGACTTCTTCAACAAGGAAACATGGGATGCACTCGGCTGTCCTCAGGCAGTTTCAGCTTACATGCAACTGCATCAATCTTTTCTATAATTTCATAAGGACCATAGAATCTTGGGCTTAGCTTCTGGTTCATCCTTCAGGCCACATTCCTCAACTTATAAGGCCAAATTCTTCAACTTATAAGGCTGGATCTTCAAAAATAGTTGCTCTCCTACCTGATACTCAACATCCCTCCTCTTCTCATTGGCTTGCTGGCTCATGCGGTTCTGGGCCTTTACCAATTGCCCCTTTAACTCCTCCAACATCAAGTTTCTTTCAGCAGTCATTTTGCTCACTTCTTCCAGTGAAGTCTGTCCGACATCCCCTATGATTACAGCTGGGGGATCTCTACCATATAAGGCTTGAAATGGTAATTAGTGTTGTACCAAAACTCACCCAACTCAACCACTTAGGCCATTGCCTCGGCTTGGCACCTGTTAGCTACAAATTGGTTGCAAATTGGTTCACCGATTTCCGCCCAAAGTGGCATTTTTTCTGTTTGCTAAAAATTGGTGCTTGGACAGAATATCTAGGACAGATTCAAGAAGTTGCAAATGTGTGTGCCAATCCGAGCTATAAATCAAAACGTCATCAAAGAAAACTAGCACATAGTTTCCTAGGAATGGCTAGAACAAGTCAGTCATGGCTGCTTGACAAGTGGTCGGGGCACTAGTGAGCCCAAAAGGCATCACTAAAAATTCATAATGGCCATTGTGAGTACAGAAAGCTGTTTTGGAAATATCCTCGTCAATGTCATTAACTCGTATTTGGTGGTACCCGGATTTCAAATCCAATTTTGAAAAGAAAAAGGCTCCTTGGAGCTCATTCATGAGCTCATCAACAATGGGTATGGGGTAATTGTCAGGTATAGTGACGTTATTAAGGGCTCTATAATCCACTCATAGTCTCCAAGCAGTGTTAAGTCCAGCAAAGCTAACTTGAACGAAGGCTGCATATCGCCCATACCAGCCTTTAGCGATGCCATATCAGCCTCCAAAACATCCATCCGATCTGAGATTTTGGATGGCATGGATCAGAATTAGCTGGTTCGAATCCGGCAGGTCGGACCAATGTTAGGAAACCAGAAAAATAAACACAGACAAAGTATAGAATTTCCAGAGAATAAAATAGGGATACTGAGTAGTATTATTCAATTCAAGGAAATGCATACAATGACCTAGAGCCTATGGCTCCTCAGAGAAGGTATTCTCTGTCCAAATCTAGCCAAAATCCACTCTGCCTCCTACCTTCCTTTTCTTCCTCCTTAAGAGCTACCTGAATCACATGAATATTCCCCCATTCCCTCTCACAAAACAACTAACAAACTGCCAGCTCATCCCACATGTTTAACAGACTCTCCCCCTCATTGTTGTCAGACTCGCGAGTCAACTCGTTGACTCGGACGAGTCTGCGTTTGTGTGTAGCGAAATCGAGTGAACTCGGAGGTAGACTCACGGTGGGGGTAGACTCGGTGTGACTCAGGTGGACTCGCGAGTCCAAGTCCAAGTCAGCGAGTCTGGGACGAATTTGAAATCAGGCTAAAAATGCCCAAAATGATGCGTTTTATGTTAAAATTTTCGACCCCTCTTTTCTTCTTCGCAAAATTGTGCATCAGACCCTAAAAATTACTTCTTCTTCTTCTTCATCTATCAGCACCTCCCTCCTTGAAACAAAGACCTAAAACGCCTCCCTCCCTGCCGCACCTCCCTCCCTCCTTGCCGCTGGAGTACCCATCTCAGCCTCCTTCCCTGATCGAACCTGCAACTCCTTCCCTGCTCTAAGCCTCCTTCTACATCTCTGTTAAGACAGCTCGCGTCCCTCCCATCTCAGCCTCATTCCATAGCAACTAGATGTTCCAGATGGTGATAATGATGGAGATGGTGATAATGAAGATGATGTTGTTGGAGGATTGGATTTAGACATGTGAAGAAATAAGGAGTTGTATTTTTTATGTTATTGTTATATATTTGGATTTGGATGATATTATTACGACTATATGATGTGAATTTTTAATGATTATGAATTTATGATGATCTTAGTTGGCTTTGTTACTTTTGTGTTATGTATATATGTCATTTATAGGTCTTTTTAATATTAAGTAGACTCTTACGAGTCTACGAGTCGAGTCCACCCCCCTTCTACGAGTCAACCTAGACTCACGAGTCTGACAACCTTGCTCCCCCTACCACACTCACTTTTCTCCTAGTGTAAACCCTCCATATATTGGGCCTTGCAGTTTGCTGACTAATTGTTGGCCCATCACCTGAACTGTGGGCTCTATCAAAAGCTCTTTTCTAATTTTTATGCTATGTGTGGTTACTCCTTAAACATGAAGTTGCTTGTATGAGTTCATATGTTTTCTTAGTTTGTCAAACTTACTGAAATGTGTTAAAGTTTGAAGTTTTTACAAGGAGATTTTATCATTGTGTGCTTGCTGTACTTTTATGATAATTTTATTGTGAACCATAAAATTGTGTAAGCATGGTGGCTGTTTTGGGAAGGAAATGAGATTTTTGAGGTATTTGACTACTTGGACAGCACTTTGACTTTGGTTAAACTCTTTACTTAAGGTATTGACTGACTTAACTTTCAGAAAGCAACTTGGTTTTGCTTGAGTTCTTTAGTTGACGTGTTGGTTAACTTGAGTCTTTAGACAGCACCTTGCCTTTGGTTAAACTCTTTATTTAATGTGTTGATACAATTGAGCTTGTGGAAAGCATGTGATTTGGACGCAATAAAAGAATTAACCAGGGGAAATGACCAAGGGAATCGGTCACGGTTCTTCAAGGAAAGCATATAAACCTAATGTGCGCTAATAGAATTTTGAAAATGATATAAGTTGTAACATGAAACACTCTTGATGTAACTTGCCTCTAAGTTGTTATGTGTTGGAAATTAGCTAAAGCGTGGATTAGAAATCCTGATCTCTTGATTATCATTAATATGTTTATTTGTGATTATTTTTGGATTAATGTTCTCTATGTAAGTAACCTAGTATAATTAGTAGTTAATTTATAATTATGCTAATATGTGGTCCTATGTTTATAAATATATTAACCCCTTAGAGTACTAACATCTTATGATTATGTTATTGATTTATCCTTCAATAATATTCTCGGTTTATAACCATCTCTCTCTTTTCCTTATTACTACTTATCCCTAAACCTAATCTTCAACACAAACAAATCTGCAGTTTACCTTTCTACAACTCATCCTGCATCCAGGACACGGGCTGGATGAGTCGGAATGGACTAGACAGGATAAGATAACTTAACAACTGACAAAGAAACACAGATGCAATGAATTATGCAGTATAATATCTGCAGGAAATAGATGCCAATGACTCCAAAAACTATGGAAATGTTACTTCAATTTTTAGGAGGAAAGGGATTAGAAAATCACAGTAGAGTGAGGATTAAAGATATTGGGTATTAACTTCATAATATTTACAAGAGACAAGGTAACAATGTGGTCAGTCAAGACACAAATATCAACTCACCGAGTATGTAAGAAGTTCTTCAAGCAGTTTATCTTCATTTTCCTCACCTGGATGTTCATCAGAGCAATGTTATTCAAGAGCCTTATGGATCAAAACCTATTAAATGGAGTAAGGTAGTGCTTTTACCATATTCCTTAATTACTTTGGAAACAATTTCTTTGGGAAATCCCATCCCAACAAAGTGATCAAATACCTTGGAATTAAACAAATCTGCAGAAGAACTTGCCTTAAGGAAGAAAAGAGAACTAGGCATTAGAAGCGGTAAGAAAAAGTCTTTCTTCATTAAGTTCAATCTCTACATGATTATTCCTCAAGGTCCATTGAGTTTAATTATTTTGAAGACTAGGTTAAATGGAAGTCAAGCATTGAAAATGCATGCTTCCCATTAATGATAGCAAACAGTGCTCGTGTCCAATAAGAGAAAATGAAAAGAATCTACCATATTTTGTTTTGAAAAATCAAGTAATCGACCATTAATAATCCATGTGGCATTTCAAAAGAATGACAATATCATGTCGGTATTTGATTAATACAAAAAGATAATATCATGTTGATATTTGATTAATACAGCCTATATTAGTATAGCTACTGTAGCTTTGGACTATTGAACGCTGATATATTAAGGTTACCCAAAAGAGAAACTAGGGGGTAAGCAAAATCAGTGAACAAGTGCATGTTTGAACCCCAAAAATAGAGTATGAACTTGATTCATGAAGAACTAGCTCCTACACAACAAGATAGGCATAAATTCCACAAAACCCAAATAGTCAATAAATAGTAATATTTTTTTTATACTAATTTTCTTAGGTCTAAAAGAATTTTTTTTTGGCATTGACTTGAAAGATTGGAGTCTTTCAAAAAACAATATTAAAATTTATTTGAGAATAGCTTATGCTTTGATCATTTTGTTTTTGCCACAGCTACCCTTTTACTCATTAAATTCCATCAGCCACAATTGGAATCAGAAGAAAGGGAGGGGGGAGGAATTACAGATATGGTGGCTTTCCTCTTTGAAGACAATTGGATTTGTAAATTTATTCTTGCATTGTCTCTAACTTTCAGGATTTATTTTATATATCTCACACTTCACTGCACAGTTGGTCCTCTAATCTGAGTTCAACAGCTCGTAAAGAGAATCGGACAAAAAAAAAAGGAAAATGCCCAAAATCCTACCTCCCCAGACACAGTGACAGCCTCTCCATTTGGAACAGTTAAACAAGATGAAGGCTTAAAGTTCTGAATTTCAAGCTCATCTTCGGTGTTCCAATCATAACTGTCACTCTCCGCATCCAAATCATCTCCATCCTGAAAAAGGTGCGCATGTGTGTGTGTGTATATATATAAGCAAAGGCAACGTCAAGAAATGTATGAAATATGTACCAAATAAAAAAAAAAAAGGAGAGAAGAAAGGGCTTTCAATCAACTTCGTATGTCTGCTAAAGCATACGACAGGAATATTAGAAAATGAAGACGTGAATGCAACAGAATAGACAAGTGCAAGGAGATTATTTAAAAATTGGCAAGTAGAACATACCACATTCATTCTCCCAGATTGGCAAAGATACAGTTTCCAAGGCTGCACAAGCATAGAAGCAAGAGGATTAGGACCAGATAAAACAGAAGCAAGTTAGAGGCAGCAGTCAAAACAAACTATTCAACGAACACTGTAGTCTCAAATCAATCCAATAAAAACTTGATTGGGCGTTTGGGCACAATCATTATTCAAATCAAAGTGACCCTATGAGTTAGTTTGGTATAATCTGTCGTCTTAAACTGGCTGAAAATTGAAAAACAAACAGGGTTGGATCAACAGGTAAGAATCGAAACACTTCACTTGAAGGTTTAAGGTTCAATTCTCACCAAATAATAATAGAGGTATCTTCATATTTGCCTAGGCATTTTGTTCATACCATTGTATTAAATGATCCCGAGTCCTGACCATTTTGTTTCTGTCCATATAAAGCATCCTCTCTAATAGCCAGTTCGGCTGGTTCCATGCCTTTATACAAATTAGCAATTTTTTTATCATTGTGATGGTCTAGCCTGTTCACGACTCATTTAGAAATAACCAACTCATGGGGCAGTTGGAGTATCACATTCACAAGGGGAGCTATAACAAATCCAGTTTTTTTTTGGTAAATCACTTTTCATACCAAAGGAATTGGAGCAGTCATGGACCATACCATTGGTGAGCACAGCCCACTCCAGGATCTCAACTCCTTTCTGGCCAGGAGCGAAACAGGATGGCCCTAAGTGCATAAGGTTTACCAATCAAACATACGTAATCTACTGAAGAGTCACAGCTCACTTCCACTAGACCACCCCATGTGGATAAAGGAAACTACGAAGTAACAAAGGTCTGGCCAGGGCACATGTTATGTTTTGAATAGGCTATCTATAAATACCTCCGCAAACCTAAGGCTATATTTGGACGAGTGGAGTGGAGTGGCTAGAAATAGAATCGGGTGATAAAAAGACCTTAACTCATTGTTTGGGAGTTCCTTAAGTAATGGAGTGGAATGGTTAAGAATGGGAACCCAAACCACTCCATATCACTCAAACCCTCAAATTTTCATACCTCCAATTTAGGGGATTTAGGATGGACTGGAATTTAAACCACTTCATACCCTTTATAATTCACTCAACTTCATTAATTATCATTGTGACTTCCAAACAATGGAATGAGTTCTCCCTCTATTACCTCATTAAACTTCCAAACGATGGAGTTTACCTTTCCACTTCATTCCATTCTAAACTACTCCATTACTAACCACTTCACTCCATCTTCTTCAAAACTCCCAAACATAGCCTAGGGCCTTAGGCATCCCTGGCCATGGAGTTAAGTAACCTTACATCTCATTAACTTTAATTTACCAAAACAAAATTGAGAATAAAAATTAAAAGATTATTTTAATAACTTTCTTTATACAATCGTCTTTCATATACAACTCATATCCTTAAATTTAAAGGGGGAAAAGATAACTATGCTGTATTTTGAGGTTCGATTTAATTTTTCACATCTCTTATTTCAAAACTTACACTCACCATCTTTTTAGGAGAAATCAGTGTAATTTTAATATCATTTTTCATGGGAGATAAGCAAGGTTTTAAAATGAGATCCGTAATCGCAATTGAGGCCGCAACTTTATGGTTTTGGTAATCTCTGACTCTCTGCAACCGCATTGCGGCGGCAATTGCGGCCGCATGGGCCGCATCTTTCCACAATAGCGGTTGCGATGTGAGATGTCGAGCCCCAATTAACACAATTTAAAACCTTGGATAAGAGTGTAATAATAACATAAATCTCGAGAGTTGATGACATAATTTTTCGAATACCGGAGGTGAGATGTCAGTGTAATTACTCCTAAACTTTAATTTCATTTTCTAGGGTACACCAAACGAACCCTAGAGAAATCAAAATCGCGGATCAATGACTAAACATTCATCACACTATTTCAAACTATTAACAAACAATCCATAAACTAACATGCAAAATTGGAACCTTTACCTGTTAGACTAAACGGGAAAAAACGCAAAGAGGGCAGCCTTCAATCCCAGAGCTCCCTCCTATCTAAAGATAATGCACTTCACCTCTGCGCAAACTACGAAGGAAATGGTGAAGTCACGAAGGCTCATATTGCGAAAATAAAGAATCAAAACGAAGGAAATGGTGAAGAGAATTTTACGGAGAAAGACGAACGAACATGCAGAAGAGACATACCACACAAAACCCCTCGAAACTGACTGAACAGGTACACCGAAGGTTAACCAGCAAAATTGTGTCGTACTAGCGCACTTCCTCACTTGGAATTTTTTCTTGGCGCGTCGATTCCACTTTGGTTAGTTTGAGAGTGGGCTCACAAGGATCAAGAAATCACGACGCTAAAAGTATGGTAAAGAAAGTGATATAAATATAAATATAAATAATAAATAATAAATAAAAGGTAAAATAGGTTAATCCTTTCTACTTTTCACATGAGTCCGATTAGATTTTTTATCCTTTTGTCAATTTCGATCTAACGTTGTCAGTTTTGATCTAACGTGACTATCATATTAGTCCGACACGTGATTTTTAATCTAACGACATAAGGTCAAAATTAACGGAAATGACTAATGTGAAAACGGAACATAACATGTAGGATCAATTTAAAAAAAATAAAACTTATCGGACCGATGTGAAAAGTAAAAAAACATATAAGACCAATCAACCTATTTTGCCTAAATAACAAAATAAATATATTATAATATTTACATCAAGAGTAAAGGTCCAAATTGGTCATTGATAAAAAAACACGATGACATTTGGATCCTGAGAAATGAAAATACCAATTTGATCATCAAAAATGTAAAATACAGGTCAAATTGGTCCTTTTTAGGGTAATTTTTAGGGACATTTTAGTCCCTGTAATATCACCGTGATTTTTTGTCAAGAGCCAATTTGAATCTTTACTCTTAAATCAATATATGAACTTTCGTAGAAAATGTGTTGTCGTAGAAAATCTTGATAAAAGAATGGGAGCTCGTCAGCAAAAGAAGAACAAAGGGCCAATGAGAAATCATCAGGGGGAAAGAGAGGAGAAGCCTCAGCAAGAGCATAAACCATATGATCGTCCCAAGCAACAAGCTGTGGCAACTAGAGAAAGAGGGCAGAGAAGGTTCAGATGTTTTAGATGTGGAGGAGCACACTTGATCAGGGACTGCCGGGCAAGAGACTCAGTGTGTTTCCAATGTGGGAAGTCGGGGCACATAGCTCTAGAATGCAGACAGAGAACAACGAGAGGGCCTAACACTGGTGAAGGACAAGAAGAAAGAGCAGAGAGGTTTCCAACGGCAGGGTGCGTGTTTGCGATACAAGGAGCTGGGACTTCTCAACCTTGAGCAGAAGCGACAAGTGTATCTTTTTGGAAGCAATCTATAACATCCTTTTCAGGATGATCTTTTGTTTGGATGTACTGAAAGGACAGTAGTTTTGGAAGTGTAATGACTACATCATCGCCTGTATATATGTCTCGAACTGATGTGACAAGCGTATGTTTCAAGAAAGTCTGTATAAATCGTCTACTCTATCTTGGATGAAGTCTAGCATTGTTGTACGCTTATCTGCTACCAAATTTCAAGGACGAAATTCTTTTAAGGGGGTGGTAATGTAACATCCCTGTTTTCGGTAACCCTAATTAAGATGGATAATCTTAATCGGGTTTTCGCTTAGGTGTTTAATGGGTTATGTGTTGGTTATATGTCTAGTTGGATGTTTAGAACTAGGCTTGAATCATGTTAGAAGTGCTCAAGACGTAACACGAGAAACGGAGAAGATTAGAAAGCTGGAAGTTCCTTCCCAGCTGAGCAAAGCGCTCAAACGTGGGAGGACTCCACGCTCAAGCATGGCAACACTTGGACGTTGGGAGCTTGCACGCTCCAGCATTCTGAGTGCGTTACCAGCTGTTCTGAGTTTTGACGCGTGTAGAGCATGTGGCAAGCCAAGGTGAAGGCGGAGTGAACGAGATTCCACGCTCAAGCGTGGAGGGAGCCAATGCTAGAGCGTGGGAAAGCTCAAGCGTTGCGAAGGTGCACGCTTTAGCGTGCTAAGTAAGTGGGTTATATGGCTAAGTTTCTTTTCATTTCTCTTTTGCACGAAATTCCTTTAAGGCTCTTCTTCCCTGCGTTCCAGAGAGAGTCTAGAGAGTGTTTGAGTGTCCTTGAGTGATTTCAAGCCAATCGTTCGTCGAAACCCTATTCCGACTACATTTATATGCTCATAGCTTCGGACTTGCCTAGGGTGCGGCTTTGGTTTCGAACTCCATTGAGGTAAGCCTAGGTGCCGATATCGTTGACCCTGAGTTCTTTTTGGTATTTGTCTTGATTGGTATCCTTTTCTTACTCCTACTCCGACCTAATGATGTTTTGCTAACACATTAGGGCTCAACGGGTGTTTTTGTTCGAGCAATCGTTCGAGGAGTTGTGTGAGGACCCGTCATTGAAAGCAGTTGCGAGGAACTGCCATTATTGGTGAGTTTTCCCTCGATTTTCGTGGTTGCCACTTGCTTGCTTTAGTTCATCGTTATACAATTGTCTGTTGTTGGATTCGTTGTTGTTTCTGAGTTTCTGGTTGTTTCTGGACCCCGTACGTGTACTCGGGGCGATTGTTGGCCCAACGTGCATGTCGGGGGTTGCCTTTGGCAGTGTTGGGAGCTGCATAGTGAGCTCGTAGCGGTCGTGGCTGTGTTCGTTGTGATCGCAAGATCGAGGGTCAAGGCTGTCCGTGGATACAGGAGCATATCGGGATGAACTGTCAGGTGAGGAGGAAGAAACCACATATACCTGGGATTCGTAGACTTAGTATATAATTGTTAACATGTGTAGGGCTCCTCAAACCCTACTAGTGGCTGAGCCCTGATAAAGTACCTAAATCCTAGGTTTAGCTTAGTTTGGGCTATCGCCGTAGGATCGATTTGTGATATCTGTTGATTGAGGAGGCAAGTCTCTCTGTGGTAATTGATAACGTGAGTAAATGATGTCGTACATGATAACATGTTAGATGAGAAGTGGAGTTCGAAATATGACCTTCATTATCACATACATAGAGTATCTTCAATCCACGTGAAATAATACTAGTTGTGATAACATGCTTAATTGCTAGTTGGTATGCCTGCAATGATGATATGATGTTATACTATGATATGTTGATGTGATTGTGATTGATGTGATCTTGATTGACTGTGGAGACGGTTAGTATGTTGTTAGAAGGATATAGTGGTTGGTGTTATTGGATTCGTAATTGATGTTGTAAGCCAATTGATCTAAGTTGAAGGTGGCTGTCATAGTCGGAGAGCGACATCCTCACAGTTGGAGGAAGTGGAACTTGAGACGTTTGATAAGTTGTCATTAAGACGTTGAGATGATTGATGCATAATCATAGCAATTGCATTGTTGTGGTGGAAAGTCGCAGGATTTACTCCAACGGCCGTTTGAGCAGTTATCACGTGAGGTCAGAACTTGTGAACAACTGCAACAGCCATTTGAGTGGTTGTCACAAGGGGCTGTATGACTAGCTGCAACAGCCGTTTGGGTGACTATCATATAAGCCGGTACCTGTATACAGCTGCAACAGCAGTTTGAGTGGTTGTGTACAGGGAGCCGTGTGTACGGTTGCAACAGCAGTTTGAGTAACTATCGCACGAGATTGAGGAGCCATTCTTAACTGGTGAACATCCACCCCCGCAGTTGGAGATTGGATTGTCATTCCTCACAATTGGAGGTTGACTATTGTATTCCCTTAGTAAGAGTGTGCGTTGTAGAATTTGCCAATCATGTAGATTCAGTTGTGCACGTAGAGTAGGCGGTGATCCCTAGCTGTGATAACTTGGAGGTTGACTGTTGTGGTGAACTGGAGAGATGGGTGTGTTCGCTGGTTGTGCTTGTTGTTGTGTATGTTGATGTGTTATATGCTACGTGATACCCCTTGGCATGATATTGTAGCGTTTCTTACGTCCTGTACATGCTTCCCTATGTGTTACATGTACGTTGTTGTTCGGGTCGTGATCCGAAGGCAGAAGTGTCGGTCGGTTGACAAGAGAGCTGCAGTGGGTGAAGCCGAGTAGAGGCGGGACTCCCATCGTGAACAACAAGTTTGGCGTCAACACTCCTCGAGCAGAAAGAGAGATCTATGAGGTATCGTTAGTCCCTCTTAAGTTGTACCACGGCCAGTGGGGCATCCGTTTTTGTTGTTGATGTTTTTGCGTCATGGCTTCCAAGCGAAACTCTGATGTGTAGTTGGATTGTAATAACTGTTTATTTGCTTAAGTTTCTTTTGAGCTTTATCTGTATTTTTAAGGTATCAGAGAGGGTGAGATTATGTTTGGGGGCGTCACATAATGCTCGTCAATTTGCTAACGAAAATTGCGTCCGTGGCAGTCCACTTGGATTAAAATAAATTACATAATTAATAAATTTAATTTATTAAATTAAAAAATAAAAAATGGTTTATTAATTATTTTGAAATAATTAAATAAAAAATAAATAAAAGCTTGTACAGTCTCCCCTTCCTTGTCTACTTTCGTGATATGATCCAAGTTTGAATCACCGAAATCGAGGATCTATCCAAGAGCTTGTTCTTAGTTCTTATGTAAAAAATGATGAGAAGAATTGGGGAAGAAGAAGGTGTGGTTTCCACCCGAATATGAATAACAAAAGGAATCAACTAAAGAATGTAAATAACTAAACAAGAAATCTTGTCAAAAAAAAAAAAACTAAACAAGAAACTTAAACAAATAAGAATTGAAGTGAAGCAACTAAAAACATAATGTAAATGGCGCAAATGTAAAGAAGAACATAAAAGAAATTAAGTAAATGGAAAGGGAAGAAGATGAAGGGAAAGGCACCATAATCATCCATAGAATTGGAAGATTGATAAGCCAAGGAGGATTCGCCACAAAGAGATAGAACTTTTGTTAAGAAGCAAGCAAGTTCTAATCCAAGAACTTGAAGAGGAAGAGCCAATGCTCAACTCACAAAAATACCCAAATAGAATAAATTCTAATTTCATTCAAAGTTATGAAATGAGGTGATACAATTCTTATTTATAGAATTTTTATTCTAAGGAGGTGACGGCTAACCCTAATCTTCACCTAAGTAATGCCTACTTCAACCTAAGAAGTCTATCTTGCACAAAACACAAGCCCGATACAAAGAAAGCCCAAAATACAAGAAAAATCCCATCCAGAATTTCATCCTAAACCTGTATCCTAGTTTTCACCATGGTAGAAGCCGAATATGGTCAAAAAGCTTAAAATACGATTTGAATATAATTATATTAGCTTTGCAACGCATCAAAGAACTCATCTATCGAATATCTGGATCTCAAGATACATCCAAAACAAGACAGAGAGGTCATCACCAAAGAAAATGAAGTTTTCAACAAATTTCATTTTGGTTCTTCTTGTTCCATAATTGGCTTGGTTCTTCTCTTCAAAGTTGAACATCCTTGGTTTGCATCATTTCGACCTTGAAACCCTTTCGCTGTTGGGTCAACCCCAAAATGACCATTCATTGAAAGACCAAAACTTAGCTCAATCTCTTCTTCTTCTTCATCAGCATCAGGTTGTTGTTGCTACTCTAGCTTCACAACAGAGAAAGGAAAATGATGATTATTGTGGTTCAGTGTGATTATTTTGTTAGCAAATTGACGGACACTGGACGAAAGAACCAAATTTCCAACATTGAAAAAAATAAGGGGACCAAATGTCATAAAAAAACCATAGGGATCAAACTCGCACATGGACAATAGTAGAAGATCAAAAATGCAATTAAGCCTAATTATTATAAAGTAAACTAGTTATAATAATTTTTGGGAAATTTTTTAAAGTAAAAATAAAATAAATTTATAAATTTGAAAACTTTGTGAATAATAACTAGACATTTAAAAATTTAGGAATTTATAAAAAAAAAAACTAGAAAAATTGTTGGTCATAAAAAAATTGAATGTCTTGTGAAATTTCAATTTGATTAAAGATAATTAAACAAAAAAGAATATTTGTTGATTGTGAAAATTATTATTGAAAAGACAATAAAAAAGAGGTAAAGGATAAGATAAGGAAGACAAAAGTATGTGTGTGCCTCGGCTGACACCTTTCTAAAAGCAGGTGAAGCTCAATAGTATTTGGGATGACACCTTCCTAAAACCAGGAGAAGCTCAATACCCACATAAGTCATCCAAGCATCGTCTCTTATCTGTGACGCTCTTGAAACTTAAACACTCTTTTTCCATATCAAAACACAACAGGAAAAAAAATTTAAACTTAAAACATATAAGCAAATAGTAACTCAAACACCACATCAGAGTTCCGCCTAGAAGCCATAGCGTATACAACATACTCACATAACGACGCCCCACTGATCATGATACAAACACTACAGAAGACTCAAACATACCTCCAGGGTCCCTTTATGTACACGAGAAGCACCGATGTCAACCTCGTTGCGAAAGATGGATCCCACCTTGATTCAGCATCACCCACTACAACACTCCCATCAGCCAACCAGCACCTCCGTCTTCGGATCACGACCCGAACACCACATATAAAGAAAACAGGAAAAACATGCACATGAGGTAAGAAACTCTACAACTATCATGTATAGGGAAAACACATAGAATATAACACATCAACACGCACAACCAACAAGCATAGCCATCTCTCGAGATCACCACAACAGTCAACCTCCAGATTATTACAACTAAGGATCACCGTCTAATCTACATACACAACTGAGTCTATGCAACACCCTTTCCCGAGTGTCACATTCCCGAATGTTTATAAGGCCGAAAATATTTATTAATGCGGAAAATATGATTTTTCTTTTTCTTTTCTTTTCATAAAGATGTAATGGGATTAGTAAAGGTAATACTAATAAGTGAACTTAGGTTCACCATGCATTTCTAGAACATACTGTATTATAAATATAGAAATGGAAAACAGAAAACAGAAATGGAAACAATGTTGTATACAGACAAAAGTCTAATGCATAACTGACATAAGGAATAAAATAAGTACTAGGAGTCGTACTCCCAAAAGGTACTACAAAAACTGACATAGTCTGGCCGACAACAAAACTAAAACAGCAAAAGAGTCCACCTCCGAACTCAAAGGGACTGCTGAACCGAACCATCGTCGTGTCCATCTGTTCAAGCAGCAACAACAAGTACCAGCAGAAAACATACAGATATGGGTGAGATTCCCGATCATCAACACAACAAAATAACAGTAGTAAAAACGGGACGACTCATCAGGTAACAGCGTACCCAACATGTTAAATAGCATACTAAAACTCTCAATATAAATCATGTTAACAGTGTAATATAATGCATTCTTAAACAGAACAGCGATGTATAACAGTAAATGTAAACATCAACAAGCATTTAATGCAGTGCAATGTACATGACTCAATGCCAATGTCACTGGATACTACTCTGACCCCTACTCCATGGAGCTAACAAAACATTCGGAGAGAGTGAATGGGAGGACATGTTCCGGTTTCTGCCAGCCATGTGCAAGATGCTACAACATTCGTAACGTACACGTATCTGGCTTTACGGTAACACTCTCGACCAAACATGAAAAGTACGGCATCTAGTAGAGGATATCAGTGTATTGCACGGATTCGCCACAACACAGGAAAATCACCAACTGGTCACATGTCAGCCCTTCCAACCCTGAAACCTCCAAAAAGACCATTGAAGATCGTCACCGTAAGATTCGCACCCTCATCAAGGTGTAAGCTCAACTTCTAGGCTCAAGGCCTTACAACTATGCACATGAAATGCCAATGCTTACACAAAGCAGATGCGATAGAGCAATGTATATCCATTGGATAGACCTCAAGGTTCACTTCCTTAGAAACTACACACATCTTTGTTTTATAAAACATTTATCAATCGGATAAACATTTATCCATCGTATAAATATCTCGTGATTCCTTTGTAATGGTCCAGACTGCTTTCAGAATCACCGACTGTCCCCACAAACCAACACAAGTCTTTTCAGCGTGTTTTGTCCTCACTCACACGCTTTCTAGGAAACTTCCCAGAAGGTCACCCATCCCATAATTACTCTAAGTCAAACAAGCTTAACTATAAAGTTCTTATGTTCTAAGCTCCCGAAAAGAAGATAAATCTTGTTGGTATGGGTAGTACTAATCAATTTTTATATGCCTTCCCTTAACTATACAGTCCCATACCTGCATAGCCTCAGGATTCCTTCCACTGTACAGTCCCATACCTGCACAGTCTCAGGATCCCTCTCATTCCGATTATCACAAGACGGAAACAATTGAACGATTAACCTCGATCCGAATCACCAGTCCGTCATCGAACTACTGTTTCAAAACCAAAACGTTTCATGTTTGTGTTTACGTCTTATGAATTATGTCTCAAGTCCTAAGCATTATGAATAAGGATTGAGAATCCTCTTAGATGAGTCTTTAAGCCTTTCTAAGATATTAATCCCTTGTCTTTCAATTAAGGAAACAAGTGTTGATTTCACTTAAGTCTTATGAACTCATTGATGTACTAAGTCATCAATGGTATAGTACATGGTCTTGTTCCACCACATACCATACTTAATTAACCCTTGTCTTCAACTCTAGGTTAATTACTTAACTTAGGTTTTTCACACGTAAAACTTTACGATTGAGTTAGAAAACTCCTTTTGTAAACCAAACAACTTTTACAATTGAAAACTCATTTGATTTGAAACAACATTTGAACTACTTACTTCATTTCTAGCATTTTCTGAAACATGAAAGTCGCTTAGCGGAATTCCATTCGCTTATTGAAAATGAGGCAGTAATACCTCCTTTGGAACTCCTCTGCATCGCTTGGCGAAACATAATTCGCGTAGCGAAGTTTGTTATATTCGCTTAGCGAATACGGATTCACTTAGCGAAAATTGGAGGCGGTTACACCTCTTTTGAAGCTCCTCTGGATCGCTCGGTAAAACATCATTCGCGTAGCGAAATTCTCTGGATTCGCTTAGAGAAAATCAATTCGCCTAGCGAAAGTGAGGCAGTGATGCCCAACTTATAATTCCTCTATTTTCGCTTAGCGAAGGTAAATTCGCTTAGCGAAATGTTGCCTTAAAACAAGACATTAACCTTATTTTACCATTTTGATTCTCTTCATGAAAACACCTCTTGTCTCATTTTGAGTCACTTGATTAACTAGATGGACTAAGGATAAGGTATAAAACATGTTTCACTTTGGTGAAAACACTTTGAGATTTAATTCCATTTGATCTTTGGATCAAAGTCACTTAGGGTTTTCTTTGAAAAACATAAGCCACTAAAATACTTTTCTTACTTGAAAACTTAATTGTTCAAGAACTACTCATACTCTTCCTTTTCTCAAGGTTATGGATAAAAGGCCTATTAGGAACAAATGTGAAGATATACTTCACCAACTAATCAAGTTATGGCTCACAAACTTACGCAATTATGATAAACAACAAACACATCATTACATCATAACCAAAACATAAGATGCCATCCCATATCATGGCCTCATAATCAAGCATAAAAGTCCATACTTGATCAAGTGATCAAGGTAGGTTTTTCAACATTTATGAAAATGATTTTCATCCAATCACACCATCATAAACATATGCTAGAGCACACTAAAGCACACTAAAGCATAAACTACACTTATTAAACATTGTTCTCCAAGAGAACCAAATTAAATGGTGAACCCAAACCAAAGAGTTTCACCCACACATAAACTAAACAAACATCTTCACCACCACCATCTTGGTGTGATGAGGTTCACCCCATACCTGTTGAAGAGCAGATTCCCGGATCAAAGTCGGTTGATCGGTTTGTTAACCTCCTGATAGTTGTCACCAACTACAAACAACCAAACAATCAAACATTAAACAACAATCAAACCAAACTCAACAATTCTCACAAAGAGGGTTTCGGCCACCCTAAAAGGGTTAGGAATTGATCTTGGTTTTCCATTTCATAGATTCAAAGGCATAGGAAAGCTAAGGATGAAATCAAGTGTTAGAAATCAAAAATTGATGAAAAACACTATTCATCATCATCAAAAGGGTTCGGCCATTTTATGCTTTTTGAGCTATGATGAGAGTTGAATCATAAGCTCTTGGGTTTAGGTAGAGAATGATGAGGTGAGTTCAAAGAAATTGGTCTTACCTCAAAAGGATTTTTCTATAATTTCCTATGGATTTTCAAAGTTTTGGATCTAAGAAATTCTCTTCATAAGAATGAAGTTTAATCTTGAAATAAAGAGAGATTCAAAAGAGATCATAGAAGTGATCTTATCTTAAAATGAAGGAAGATTGCTCAAGGAATCAAGTGATTCCAACAAGAAACAAAGCTTTTCTCAAGAACAACAATGATGTTTTCTCTCTAAAGTTGAAGATGGTGTTCTTGGCTCTTCAAGAGGGACTGGGCTGCGTGAATGAGAGGGTGTGGGGGCTGAGTTCAGCCTTTAAAACAAGTCACTGAAGGGCAAAATGGTCATTTGCCAAAAGGGTAAAATGGTAAAAGTGCAAAAGACTAAGGTTAGGGGCATTTTGGTCATTTCGCGTCTAGGTTTTCCCGATCGTCATGACGACTCTGGCATACTCTCCCAAGTGTCCTGGGATGATGGGGGTATCGAGTTTATCCGTTGTCGAGTCTCGTTGAATCCTTTACGACTCCAAACGCCTCCTAGTTCGATTATACGACCGAATATAATATATTATTATTATTTTTCAGACGTCAGGACAGATTTTAACGAAGATGTAGAGAATAAAATCCCGAGACTTACTGTCTCGTTCACGAGTCCAAATTAGGTCTCGATAGTAGAAAAAGACTACTATCCGTGAAAAACGCAGACTGGGCTCCGTTTGAGCTTTCGCCCGAAACTTAACCATGACTTCCTATGGTTGTGTAGAACATTCCTATCTTCTCAGAATATTTTATTTCACTCTCTAAACCCTCCAATAAATTAGAAACGTTAAAATACTAGAGAATTAGAAAACGTGATAATCGGGGCGTTACAGTCTACATGATTGGAAATTCTACAACATGCACTTTTAGCAATGGGAATGCAACGGCCAACCTCCAACTGCGAGGAATGACAAACCAGTCTCCAATTTTGAGACTGGCCATTCGCCAAGGTAAGAATATCGCCTCCAACTATGAGGACTTCGAATCGGCCGTTCAAGTAACCACTTCCTGAGTTACCAAGACAGTGCAACAGTGGTTCCTCACCAAGACGGTGCAACAGTGGTTCCTCCAATTGCAAGGAGCATTGCCTCCTCGATCCCCTCCAACTACGAGAAGACCCGAGAAGTTCTCCAACTGCGAGAAAGCACCTGCGTCCCTCCAACTGTGAGTTTAGCTATCTTGGTTGCTTTGGAATGTCCACCTCGAACACCAACCTCGTGTGACAACCACTCAAAATGTTGTTGCAGTTGTACACATGGCTTTTCACCACAACAATGCAAATGCTATGATTATGCATCCATCACCAACTAGTTTGTACTCAACGTATACAGCTAACACCTCACCAACATTCCAACAATAGCTTAATCAACATCTTAGAGGTCCACATCCTCCAACTCCGAGGATATTGCTCTCCAACTGTGAGAGCCCCTTTCAACTTGGATCAACTTAACTTATTATACGAGTCAGATACCATCCACAGTTCTATCAATCTAACATCACACCAATCATCTCCAAAATTCAACCAAGATCAGAGCAATCACAAGATAGTCACATTAACAGTTAACATACATCATGTCATCATTGCAGGCATATCAAAATATCAATTAACCATGTTATCACGTATGACTTCATTTAAGCATGTTATCAATTACAACATATAGGCACACAACCTCGATCAACAATATCGTAGATTATCCTATCGACGATAAACCTACAATACCTGCACCTTAGATTGGTATCCCTCCACGGTAGTCACCAATGCAAGTTAGGTGTCTCGGTTACTCAACCACTAGTAGGGTTTGAGGAGCCCTACATATGTTAATAGTTATACAGTACGCCCACTTTTCCACGATGCTTGAGGTTCCTCCCTCTTCACCAGACAATGCACGCTTTTCCATAAAGGTCCTCATCACTGCCCCGTGATGGTACAACCTTGGCATGCTTTTCAACAATGCCACCAAACTGCCATCGATACCCCCGACATGTGCATTGGATCATAAATAGCCCCGAGCACACGCACGGGATCCAAAAACAGCTAGAAATTCAAAATCGACAATAGAACCTATTTATGGATCAAAGCTATGAAGCAACTTAAATTAAAACGACACTAACACAATAGCAACTCACATTTGAGCTGTTGTCCTATGATGTCAGATTTGCCTCCGAACCCGCGGTCGATTTCCCAATCGATTGATTTAGCAGAAAAACCTATAAAAGCCTAAAATGCACCGCAAACGATATCGGAAGGAGAATCAGGAAGAAATGGATTTGAATGACTAAAAAATGGTAAATGTTGACAATGTCGACACCGTCTTACCTTGATGATACTCACTTGCAAAGGTAGCAGTATAAAGGTGTCGAAACTACGAACCCGAATATGCAATCAGTTTAAAATTTCGATGACCGAAACCACCTTAACCCAAGATTCAATGTCTTAACAATGGCTACCCAAGATTTTTCACTCTTTGTACCCTCTGTTGTTGACGTGAAGAAAATGAGGTATTTTGGCTTTCATTTGCTTTCCATTACTTAGATTATGTTAGTTTAGGTGTTAGGTGTAGTATTAGTCAAAACTAGGTGTCAAAATAATGTAATAAGTGGAATCCATGTGTCCTTTTGATGGCAGCCCCCACACCACTTTCCTCTTGGTGACACGTGTCCAATAGTGACACGTGTCACCCACACGTGTTGCCGCGTGTGGCCCCGTCAGCACGACGAATGTTTTCTTTAGCATTTTTTCGCGTAACCTACTGCTTCGATATTTTTCTGTAATTATTTTAGATTACTCCTAAACGTCTATTGTACTCAAGCCCAACCTAATTTTAATACTCTAACCCTCCATTAATTAATTAATTAATCACACGATTAGCATTTATTCGCATTTTGGACCCTTTCTTTCATGTTTTTGCACTTTCTGAGCTCGTTCTAAGGTCAAATTGTCCCAAATTTGTATCGTAGCTTCCTCAACCCATAAGGAGCATAATTAAGCCCTTAAACATGCTTAACTTATGCCCCACACATTAAACAATGAAATGGGGTGTTACATTATTGCCCCCTTAAATGAATTTCGTCCTCGAAATTCAGCAGCAGATAGGTGTATTGCTTACACTAAACTTCATCCAAGATTAAGCAAACATATTGTACAAAACTTCATTGAAAAACATGTATGTATTACGTCATGTTAAGGTACATATAGACGGGGATACAGTCATTAAACTTGACATCCCAAAAACTACTGCTTCTTACAGTACATCAAAACAAAAGAAGATTATCCTAAAAAGGACATTGCTGACTATTTCCAAAAGTCAAACTTATAGCTTCTGCACATGATTGAGACGTTGCAGCTCCTCGCAGTGCGATCACGCGTCCCACTGTTTGAGGTCTCTCAGCTCTCGCTTCTTGTTCTCCGCTAGCATTAGGTCTCACTGCTGCTCCCTGTCTACAATCACGAGCTACGTGTCTTGACTTCCCGCATCAGAAACATACAGAATCTTCTGCCCAACAGTCCCTGATCAAATGTTCTCTTCCACATCTAAAACATCTGAGCCTCCTCTGCCCTTCTCTAGTTATTGCAGCTTACTGCCTAGGACGATCATACGGTTTTTGTTCTTGTTGAGGCTTCTCTTCTCCATTCCTTTGTTGATTCCTTATCGACCCCTTATTTTTATTCTACTGATGGGCTTCTATCCTCTTGTCAAGGTTTTCTGTAACACCCCCTCGGTGCTACGTCTCAGACTCGATGCGGAAAACATAATTAAATAAAAACGCTGGTTGCTTTCGGAAAATACTTTAAGTAAATAACTATGTTCGAAAACGTGGATCTAAAAATTTCTTCACGATATAATAGTTAAGTACAGGAAAGATGGAGTAAACTCCATAACATACACCAATATTAGCATCCAAAACAAAATAAACATAAGATATTATTGCCGGAGCATATAGGTTTTCTAGAAGCAGAGTTTAAAACTAGTAGTAGAAATTCTAGTCTATTCTCACAGATTACAGATTTCAAAATAAATACAGCATATAAGGTACGACTGCTTCAAACAAAAAAAACAAGACTCTAATGCTGGTCGTGCTAAAAGTAGCCATTGGGAAAGAACCCCAAAGTCAGCTCCGATTCCCAGAGGAATTCGGAGGAATCCTCCTTCTTTTCATCTTCATGGGACTCCATCATCAGAGTCCTCAAGTGTCCACGGGGACCTTTGGGCAACATCTATACATGTATTTAAAAACACAACAGGGTGCTCAATATGTACAGGCAAAGGCGAGATACTCATTTCACAAGTTTATCACGATAGCCGCACAAGCGACAAACAAAACATATATCCACATATAAATACAGTTGCATTAACAGATATTCATATAACATCATATCCCAGACATCATCATCAGTTATAATAAAACATGAGACTACAATATCTTCTTTCGAATGAATGTTCTCCGGAGATTCCTAACTTCCCTTCATCGAGCGATAGGCCGCGATACTCCCATAACATAATTGTCCTTATGAGTCGGCCTCTCAATTTAGGTCCGAACTCCAATTGTTCAAGGGTATAATGTCACAACCATATCATGAATAGTCCAGTCTTTGATTGAGTTAATCCGTGTTGGGCAGTCGAATACCATGGCATGGGGTCGCGATGCCTTCGGCATCTTGTGGAGTCTCGAACATAGGATGCCCCTATAGACCTAGTGGCCTTAACTGGCTCATATTTTCAACCACTTGGATTGTAGCTTATTTCCAATGGCACGTCGGCCAACTCATATATGCAACACATGGTTTTCTGTTTTCTTTTTCATTCGTTCTTTCTTTTCAAGACACACAGCTCATGACTCATTTTAAAGGATATTTAGCCCGTTCCTTCAAAACACGGGACACATAGTCCGAGTGCTCAACACACAAAAACACTAATCCGACATCTCGGTCACTAGGTTTGCATACTTCACAAAGTGAAAGGGAAATCACCGTTTTTCTTTTGGGTCTTATTTTCGTATATAAAAATTGAAAAACAAAACTCAAAACCTCATTGGCATGAACTAAACATTTTCTAAAAAGAAAGCATTTGAATGGGTTTTCCTTAAAACAAACTTTTTCTTTTGAAAGGGGTTTAACATTTTAAAAAGAAGTTTCTTTTCTTGATAAGGTAAAACTATTCTCAAGATTTTTCTTTGATTTCAGAATACATTTTAAAACTTTGATTGAGGCTTTTAAGTGTTTAATCTTCATTATCAAGCTATAGCCGATGCTATGCTCTCAACCAATACAGTCAAAATCACAATCCAGGATATACATATATAAACATCAAATCTTAAACCAACATCATAAGCATATCACATCCTAGCATCAATGTCACAATTCATTTTCAAACATCCAATCTCATACTTCACCAATTAAATCAAGTCCATACACAATACATAGTATATTCACAAAGTACTGATCATCATATAATTCCAATCAAACAACAACAAGACATCTAACAACCAAGCTCATGAGACTACCAAACTCATTATAAGTAATCCCCCTTTACCTCTTGAAGGTTCCAAGTTAGTCCTCGAAGGGTTTTTCCGTTCCGACTTCGGTTTCCTTCACACCGCCTAGAACAATCAATCACAGCTTAATCCTTAACAACAATCACAACTAAAAGTTAATAAAATGAACCAAAACTCACCCACCCAAGCTAGTTTAGGGTTCGGCCATCCTATAGAAAAATAGGCTAGGGATCTCATTTGGTTTCAATCTCTTGGATTCAATACATAAGGGTAATGGAAAGATGAAATCCATTGTTACTTTCTAAAAAATTGAAACAAAACTCATAGCTTCCCCAAAAATTAGGTTTCGGCCATAAGTTAAGAAATTGGCTAGGAGCTTTTGTTGATGTTTTGCTCTTAGGTTCAATGTTCAAAGACATTAAGTAGGCTAGAATAAGTGCCATATAGCCAAAAATTGAAACAAAACTCACCCTTTCACCATTCTTAGGATTCGACCCTCCCATAGAAGAATAGGGGGAAAATTTCTTTTGGATTCATGCTTCTAGACACTCAAAGTACGCATCATGGTGGGTTCATAGATATTGGTTTCATGATCACAGGATTTTTCTACAATTTTTAGAAATTTTTGAAGATTGGTTCTAGAAGTTGGAACTCATGAATTCATGGTTTTTCAAACAAGAAATAAGAGAAGAACTTCAAGTTTATGGATCAAAGAAGGTAACCCTACCTCTTGAATGAAGAACAAAGCAAGGATTCAACACTTTTTCTCACTAAAATTCCTTAAGCTTCAAGTTGAAAAATGAGAGAAAACTTAGGAGAAAAATGGAGTTAGGAGGAAATGGTGAATGGCCTTAGGAAAAAGGTCGTAGGCGTGAGGGAGAGGGAAGGATAGGGTGGTCCAAAGTTTGTTCACTTAAGGGCAAAATGGTCTTTTCCTTTAGGGACAAAAATGTCATTTAGGAAAAAGTTAAGGGCATTTTGGTCTTTTCACCTCTAAAAACACCAAAAATATCTAGATATTTGTTAGAAGTGATGATGATGATGATGATATGTCATGTGGCACAAGTGTAATTCCATCAGTTCCTAGGGGCAAAACGGTCTTTTCTCGCTCTAAATATCTTAGATATTTGTAGAATCGCAATGATGACGTTGGTGAGTCATGGTGGTGACTCACCCTCTGACTCACCCTGCCCTGGTGACTCGTGTCCCTCATCTGGTGTCTGGTTTTGTCCCTTCGTATCCGTTCTCAATTCCGTCGATTTCCCGATTTATATTTTTCGCCCGAGATATAAAGGACATCATAAGGACTTATTTTTTTGGAAAATTTTCAAAATTACCGATACTTTTCGAAACGAGATATAAAACTTAACTGTTTAGTTCACGAGTCAAAATTAGGTTTTCTTATCAGTAAAATCTTACTGTCAGTGAAAACGTAGGCCGGGCTCCGTCTGAATTTTCAACCCAAAATTTAACTGTAACTCCATACGATGTCATAGAGTATGAATATAAAATTGGTTTATTTAATTTCATTTTCTAAAATCTCAGATAAAATAAAAACTTATTTATATAAATTACCGATATTAAAAGCAGTGAAAATCAGGGTGTTACATTACTACCCCTTTAAAAAAAATTTGTCCTCGAAATTACGTATCTGAAAAAAGATCGGGATATTGTAATCTCATCTTGTCCTCCAGTTCCCATGTTGTGTCTTCAGTCGCTTCGTTCCAGACAACCTTGACTAAGGAGATTTGTTTTCCCCTGAGTTGCTTGATCCTCTTATCATCAATTCGTACAGGTGATGTCTCATATGATAAGTTTTCTCGTAATTTTACTACATCGGGTTCGATTACATGGGAAGAATCAGGAATATACTTCCTAAGTTGTGAGACAAGGAAAACATTATGAATATTGGAGAGAAAAGGTGGTAAGGCAATCTGATAAGCTACTGGACCAATACGACGAAGAATCTGGTAAGGTCCAATGAATTTGGGAGTGAGTTTTCTGGGCTTTATAGCTCTACCTACCCAAGTCATGGGTGTGACTCTCAGGAACACGTGTTCACCTTCTTGAAATTCGAGAGGTCGCCTCCGTCTATTGGAGTAACTCTTCTGTCTGCTCTGTGCCGTCTTCATCTTTTCACGAATTTGTTTAACCTTCTCCGTAGTCTGTTGCATAAGGTCGGGGCCCAAAATCACACTCTCTCCATCCTGATACCAACACAACAGTGTTTAGCACTTTCGTCCATACAGAGCCTCGTAGGGTGTCATCCCTATACTGGAATGAAAATTGTTGTTGTATGTAAACTCGATAAGAGGCAAAAGATCATTCCAGCTTCCACTATGGTCTAGGACACAAGCAAGCTCTCAGCAGATCTTCCAAAGATTGTATTGTTCTCTTCGTCTGTCCATCCGTTTGAGGGTGGTATGCTGAACTCAATTTCAACTATGTTCCTAACGCTTGATGTAGACTTTGCCAAAAATGTGAACTAAACTTTGGGTCTCTATCTGAAACGATACTCGACAGTACTCCATGTAGTCTAATCACTTCCTTGATATACAGCTCAGTTAACTTCTCCACTGTATAGTTGATCTTAATAGGTAAGAAGTGTGCCGACTTTGTTAGTCTATCCACGATCACCCAAATCCAATCAAAACTCTTAGAAGTCCTTGGTAAACCTACCACAAAATCCATTGAGATGCTCTCCCATTTCCATTCGGGTACATCCAAGAATTGAAGCATTCTACCAGGTCGTTGATGTTCTACTTTTGCTTTCTAGCAAGTCAGACGTGATGCTATATACTCAGCCACTTGTTTCTTCATTCCTGCCCACCAAAACCTCTGTTTCAAATCTTGATACATTTTGGTTGATCCAGGGTGAATACTTAACTTTCTCTTATGTGATTCCTTCATAATCATTTTCCTCATCTCTGGTTTGCTAGGTACACAATGTAACGCCTCGATTCTCATGTTTTCTAACCCTTCAGTATTTTAATGTCTTTATTTTATTCGAGGTCTTAAGAATAGAAATAAAATATTCCGAGACCATAGTCATTCTCGACGATATCGTAGGAAGCTACGATTAAGTTTTGAGTCATAAACTCAAACGGAGTCCGGTCTGCGTTTTTACACTCATAGTATGATTTTACTGCTCAGAAGACCTCAGATGGACCCGTGAACAAGACAGTAAGTCTTAGAATTCGAGTATCTCAGTTTTGGTTAAATTTCGTAAAAATTTCAGAAAAATCACTTCTTGACCTTCGTTCTGGCAGAATCCTCAATCGGGTGACGAACGGAGCCACATATGGATTTACCGGGACTCGCTGTAACATCCCAATTTTCAGATCAGTAAAGTATCCAAATCTTATCGGAGTCATAGTGGCAAAGTTATAAATATCAAGGTACTTTGGAGGAGTAATCATGATTACTTTAGACAAGTAATCATGACATGGATGACTCATGATGATGAGTCATGGTAAAGTAATCATGATGATGATAAGTCATAGTGATGAACTCATCCATTGACTAATCACATTCAAGAACCACATCTCTCGTCTGGTATTTGATTTTATCCCTACGTATCCACTTTTTGGATACCACACAGATATTGTTTTACTCTACATTACTAGTAGAGAATTATGGTTAAGGTTTGGGTTCAAGACTCTGACGTATGGTTAAGGTTTGGGTTGAAGACTCTGACGAAACCTAGTCTGCATACGAGATCACCGGAACCGGTAACGGATAAGCCTCACGTCGCTTTCACGCCACCTCACCTAGACACCTCACCACCTTATCCATATGTAATCATTACATGGTGACTGTCACCATAGTAATGATGACAAGGGGTGAGTCACATAGGTGACTCACCATAGTCATGATGACCTAGTGTAAAATGACAATTTTGCCCCTAATAGGAAATGATAGTTTTGCCCGTAAGTAATTTTATATCAACCTTAGCCTTTCTTCACATATGTTCCACATCATTCATAAATATATTTACACTCTCATATTTCTTTCTCCTTCACTTGATTCTTTTAGTTCAAGTGTTGAAGTTTCTAGTACAACTTTTGATGAAATTCCAATTTGGTTCTTAAAGGAAATGACCATTCTATCCTATCCTTATCCTTCCCTTCCTATATATATACATATCACGCCACTCTCTTCCATTGGTCCTCTCTCAATTTCGTGCACCTTCCCCTTCTCTTCTCCATCTTCTTCACTTCAAGACATCTCCAAGCTTTCAACTTCAATTTCTCTCCATTCTTCAAGGATTCTTCAAGAACTTTGAGAAGTAAACTTGACAAGCTTGATCATCTTCATCATCTAGGAGGAAGTAATATAATGGAATGAGAAACTTCCATATTTTCGTGGCTAGGAGAAAGAGAAGGCAAGGTGAAAGAAAGAGTGAAACCATTGTTGGAAGCCTTGAAGCTTGGTTGAAGCAGTTTCGTCGTTGACATCTGCATTGTTGTGGTGGAAAGCCGCGAGATTTATTGCAACAGCTGTCTGAACAGTTATCACACGAGGTGGATTACATGTGACAATTACAACAGTAGTTTGAGTGGTTGTCACAAGGGGGCTATATGACTAACTGCAATCATATATGCTGGTACACAAATGCAACAACAGTTTGAGTGGTTGTCACAAGGAGCTGTATGAATAGTTGCAACAACAGTTTGAGTGGCTATCATATAAGCTGGTACCTGTATACAGCTGCAACAGCAGTTTGAGTGGTTGTGTACAGGGAGCCGTGTGTACAGTTGCAATAGCAGTTTGTGACTGTCACTTGAGGTCGAGGTGGACATTCTGGGAGACGTCCTGGTAACTAGTAACCTAGACTACCGACTCTATGCCCTTATAGTTGGAGGGTGACTTCTTACCTTGGAAAAGGACTACTTCACAGTTGAGTTGGAGGACAATATTTCCAAGGACCAGGAACTTAGTTGTGCATATAGAATAGGCGATGATCCTTAGTTATGATACTTTGAGGTTGATTGTTGTAGAATAGACGATGATCTCTAGTTGTGATAGTTTGAGGTTGACTGTTGTAGAATAGGCGATGATCCCTAGTCGTGATACTTTGAGGTTGATTGTTGTGCTAAACTCGAGAGATGGATGTGTTTGCTGATTGTGTGCTATTGTACATGTTGATGTGTTATATGCTACGTGATTTCCTTTTTTTATGATAGTGTAGCGTTTCTTACCTCTTATGCATATTTCTCCATGTTTACATATATGTGGTTGTCCGGATCGTGATCCGAAGACGGAAGTGTCGATTGGTCATCGAAAGTGCTACAGCAGGTGGAGCTGACCCAAAGTGTACTCTATCGTCAGTAACAAGTGTGGCGTCAGCGCTTCTCAAATAGATAGAGATCTCAACGGTATCTTTGAGTCTCTTGTGAGTTGTACCACGTCCGGTGGGGTGTTTATGTTTGTTGTTGTTATTTTTACGCCATGTCTTCCAGGCGAAACTCTGATGTGAAATTCTTGAGCTGTGATAAGTTCTTATTTGCTTAACTATTGATGTGAAAATTTTTGGCTGTGTTTTAAGGTATCAGAGAGAGTGAGGTTATGTTTTGAAAGCGTCTAATGGGATTATCCTATGTAAGTGGGGCCGTCTCACTCGCCAACGGATAATCTTGATATCACATCATCCCAGGGCACTTAAGAGAGTATGCCAGAGTCGTCATGACGTTCAGAAATATCTAGACGCAAAATGACCAAAATGCCCCTAACTTTAGTCTCTTACACTTTTACCATTTTTGCCTTTTGGCAAATGACCTTTTTACCCTTAAGTGAGCTTTTAGGAGGCTGGACTCAGCCCCTCATTCCCTCATTTTCGCACAGTCCCCTCCCCTTTAGAGCTCCATAGTTGTTCTTGAGAGAAACTCCATTTTCATCCTTGAAAAGCTTGAATCACTTGTTGGAATCACTTGATTCCTTGAGCAATCTTCCTTCATTTCAAGGTAAGATCACTTCTATGATCTCTTAGTTTCTTGAATCTTTCTTTATTTCAAGATCAATCTTCATTTTCATGAAAAGAGATTCTTAGATCCAAAACTTTGAAAATCCATAGGAAATTGTAGAAAAATCCTTTTGAGGTAAGACCAAGTTCTTTGAACTCACATCATCATTCTCTACCTAAACCCAAGAGCTTATGATTCAACTCCCATCATAGCCGAAAATCCCTTTTTGGCTGAACCCTATTTGATGATGATGAATAGTGTTTTCATCAATTTTTGATTTCTAACACTTGATTTCATCCTTAGCTTTCCTAATGCCTTTAAATCCATGAAATGGAAAACCAAAACCAATTCCTAACCTTTTTAACCTAGGGTGGCCGAAAATCCTCTTTGTTAGAATTGTTGAGATTGGCTTTGATTGTTGTTTAATGTTGGATTGTTGTGTTGTTATAGTTGTTGACGATTGTCAGGAGGTTCACAAACCTATTAACCGACTTTGATCCGGGAATCTGCTGATCAACAGGTATGGGGGGTGAACCTCATCACACCAAGATGGTGGTAGTGAAGATGGTTGTTTAAGTTTATGTGTGGGTGAAACCTTTTAGTTTGGGTTCACTTTTAATTGTTAAGTTTGGTTAAGTTCTCTTGAAGAACAAGATTGTCATGATGAGTTTATGCTTTAGTATGTTGTAGTGTGCTTCAGCATATGTTGATGATGATATCATTGAATGAAACTCATTTCCATGTATGTTAAAAAACCAACATTGATCACTAGATCAAGTATGGACTTTTATGCTTGATTATGAGACCATGATGTGTACGGGACTTGGATGTTTGATTATGATGTAGTAATGTGTATTGTGGTTTATCATAATTGTGTGAGCTTTTGAGCTACATTTGCTTTGTTGGTGAAGCAAAGTCTCCATTTTTTCCATTGGAGTAGGCTTGTGGCCTTAGTGAGAGGAAAATGTAAGAATATGTGTTGTTCTTGTTTTGGCAAGGTTTTGATGCAACATAACATGATTTCATAACCTATGTTTTTAAAGAGAAACAAAAGTGATTTTGATCCAAAGATCCAACGAAGTTTTAACCTTTAAAGTGTGTCATCAAAGTGGGAAAATGTCTTTTCTTTAGCCATAGGTCTTTTAATCAAACTAAGTGTTTCAAAACGGGAATTAATGAAGGAGTTAGGGAAAAGTGAAAACAGGGCACTCGCCCAGCGAACCTTGTCTCGCCACGTGGGACAGAGGGAAAACAAGGCATTCGCCAGGCTAACCTTGCCTCGCCTCGCGAGACCGTGGGCTAGCCCGAGCAGTAAAGATGCAGCTTCTCGACCTCGCGTCGCGAAGTCGTTATCGCCTCGCGAACCGCCTAAGCAGTGAAGATGCAGCTTCTCTGCCTCGCGTCGCGATATAATCCTCGCCTCGCGAAGCAGAAAGACTGTCCAAACCGTAAAGATAACTTCTCAGCCTCGCGTCGCGAAATAGACCTTCGCCTCGCGAGAAATGGTTTGTTTATAAAGAGTGTTTTTCAACTCAAATTAGAAAGTTTTACACATTAAAACCTAAGTTAAGTAATTAACTTAGAGTTGAAGACAAGGGATAATTAAGTATAATATGTGGTGAAACAAGACCATATACTATACCATTGATGACTTAGTACATCAATGACTTCATAAGACATAAATACAAACATGAAACGTTTTGGGATGACTCGATCCCGGAGGAATCATGAGATTTATCCGGTGGATAAAGGTTTATCCGGGGTATAGACATTGCTTGATCGCATCTGCTTTGTGTCAGCATTGGCATTTCATTTGCATAGTCATAAGGCCTTGAGCCTAGGAGTTGAGCTTACACCTTGATGCGGGTGCGAATCTTACGGTGATGATGTTCAATGGTCTTTTTGAAGGTAACAGGTTTGGAAGGGCTGACATGTGACCAGTTGGTAGCTTTTCTGTGTCTTGGCGAATCCGTGCAATACACTGATATCCTCTACTAGATGCCATACTTTTCATGTTTGGTCGAGAGTGTTTCCGAAAAGCCAGATACGTGCACGTTACGAATGTTGTAGCATCTTGCTCATGGCTGGCAGAAACCGGAACATGTCCTGCCATTCACTCTCTCCGACGTTTTGTTAGCTCCATGGAGTAGGGGTCAGAGTAGTGCCCAGTGACATTGACATTGAGTCATATACATTGCATTGCATTGCCTGGCTATTGATGTTTACATTTACTGTTATACATTGCTATACTGTTTAAGAGTGCCTTATTTTATGCTGTTAGCTGCTTGACATGATTTTATGCTGTCAACTGCTTAATATGTTTGATAGAATTCTTGTAAGCATGTTGGGTACGCTGTTACCCGGTAAGTCGTCCCATTTTCACTACAGCTGTTTTGCTGTGTTGATGAACAGGAATCTCACCCATATCTGTATGTTTTCTACTGGTACTTGCTGCTGCTGCTTGAACAGATGGACGTGACGGTGGTTCAGTTCAGTAGTTTCCTTGAGCCCAGAGGCGGACTCTTTTGTTGTTTTATTTTTGTTGTCGGCCAGACTATGTCAGTTTTTGTAGTACCTTTTGGGAGCTACGACTCCTATTACTTATTGTACTTCTTATGTCAGTTATACATTAGACCTTTGTCTGTATATAGTATTATTTCTTTTTTTGTTTTATGTCCCTGTATTTATTATGCATTATGTTCTAGAAATGCATGACGAACCTAAGTTTGTTATTAGTATTATTTACCTTTACTAAATCCCATTACATCTTGTGAAAAGAAAAAAAAAAAGAAAACTGTATTTTCCGCATTAATAAATATTTTCGGCCTTATAAACATTCGGGAATGTGACACTCAGGAAAGGGTGTTGCATTATTTGGTATCAGAGCTAACCGAGTCTTTTTAGGGTTTGTAGGTTATGGTCTGTCTTGTTTGTGATGTGTTCTCTGTGTGTTTCTCTGTTGTTTGCTTTTGTTTTGTTGTGGTTTCTTGAGTTTGACAGTTCTGGTTTTGAAGGTAGCAATGGCTGCTCAAAACCTGACTGCTGCTGTGAACGCCATACGGGAAATGGCTGCTGCTATGGTTCAACGTGACGAACGAGCTGCTGGAGGTAGAGGACTGGACGAATTTCTTCGTCGGAATCCACCTCAATTCAAAGGTAAATTCAATCCTGAGTTATCTGAACGCTGGATCCAGACGCTGGAAAAGATCTTTGGAGCGATGAGATGTACTGAGAATGACAAGGTTGTCTATGCAACCTATATACTGGCGGAGGATGCTGAATACTGGTGGGAAGGAGCTCGTCAGATGCTGGTGCATGATCAACAAGCTGTGGATTGGAATGCTTTTAAGGGAAAATTCCTGGAGAAGTATTTTCCTGCGAGTGCAAGGCACGAGAAAGAGATGGAATTCCTCCAGCTGAGACAAGGGGGAATGACCGTAGCTGAATACGGGGCCAAATTTGAAAGTCTGGCAAATTTTTCAAATTACTTTCTGGACAACCCAAGAGAGGAGTGGAAGTGCAGAAAATTTGAAGGAAGTTTGAGGATCGACTTGAAAAGAGTTGTTGTTCCTTTAGAAATTTATGTTTTTCCGAGGCTGATGGAAAAGTGTCGTTTGATCGAGAGTTTGGAGCCCAAGGACAAGCGGGTATAGAGTTCTGGACCGAGCAAGTTCCAGAGAAGAAGCGATGGTCGAGAAAACAAATCTCGATGGAAGCCGTATGCAAAGCAACAAGATAGACAACAACGTTCCGTTGGAGGAAACAGTGGGAGTTTCAGTCAGTCTGGAAACGCCCCAACCAAGTGCATGAAGTGTGGGAAAAGCAACCACATCACCAGAGACTGTTCGATCAAAGGGATTATCTGCTTCAAGTGTGGGAAGCCGGGACACATCTCACGTGAATGCATGCAACCAAAATTGGAACATTCTGCAAGGCCTAAGGCAAGAGGCAAAGTCTACACTATGGGTGGTGCTGAAGCTTCTCAGAATGAAGACTTAATCCAAGGTCAGTGTGTCATGGGAGGTAAAACCTTAACTGTACTGTTTGATTCAGGCGCAACGCATTCCTTTATTGCCTATGACTGTGTGAATCTGTTGGGATTACCTGTATCTTCTTTACCTTTTGATTTGGTAATTTCGACGCCTACTGCAAAGCCTGTTATAACTGCTAAAGTTTGTTTGAACTGTTCTATTTCTGTTAAAGATAGAACATTTTTGATTGATTTGATCTATTTGCCTCTTTCGCAAATGGATGTAATCTTAGGAATGGATTGGTTATCTTCTAATCATATCCTGTTAGACTGTGGAAATAAAACCTTAGTTTTCCCTAGTTGTGAGAATTCTGGATTTTTGACCGCCAACCAAGTTAACGCTTCTTTGAGAGAAGGAGCTCAAGGATAAATGTTACTATCTTCTTTGGAGGTCAAGAGCGAGCTAGTCTTAGAGCGCGTACCTGTCGTGAACGAGTTTCCGGAAGTTTTTCCTGAAGACGTACCAGGTTTGCCGCCAGTTCGGGACATCGAGTTTGCGATCGATCTTGTGCCAGGAACAGGACCGGTGTCTATGGCACCGTATCGTATGGCACCTGCTGAGTTGGAAACCTTGAAGGAACAGTTGGTAGATTTATTGGGGAAGCAGTTTTTTAGACCCAGTGTGTCGCTGTGGGGAGCACCTGTGCTGTTGGTGAAAAAGAAAGATGAAACATCTCGACTATGCGTGGATTATCGCCAGTTGAATAAAGTTACTATTAAGAACAAGTATCCACTTCCGAGGATAGATGACTTGATGGATCAGTTGTGGGGAGCGGCAGTTTTCTCCAAGATTGATTTGCGATCGGGTTATCACCAGATTCGTGTGAAGGCAGAAGATGTACCGAAGACAGTGTTTCGAACATGCTATGGGCACTACGAGTATCTTGTGATGCCGTTTGGTATGACGAATGCTCTAGCTATATTCATGGATTATATGAATAGGATCTTTCGTCCAAACCTGGATAAGTTTGTCGTTGTCTTCATAGATGACATACTTATCTATTCGCAAGACCAGGAAGAGCACGGTGAACATGTTAGTGTAGTTCTTCAAGTTCTGAAGGAGAAATAGCTGTATGCCAAGATGTTCAAGTGTGAGTTTTGGCTCGACGAAGTGCAGTTTTTGGGTCATGTAATTTCAAAGGAAGGAATTGTTGTAGATCCGTCGAAGGTTGAAGCAGTTCTTGAGTGGGAAAGACCAACCACAGTGACTGAGATATGCAGTTTTGTGGGTTTGGCTGGGTATTATCGGAGGTTCATTGAGGGATTTTCTAATATTATAGGACCTCTTACCGAATTGACGAGGAAGGACAAAGCGTTTGAATGGAACTGAAGCCTGTGAGCAAAGTTTTCAAGAGCTGAAGAAGAGGCTAACTACATCGCCAGTGTTGATATTGCCAAATCCATGCGAACCTTTTGAAGTGTACTGTGACGCTTCATACCAAGGATCAGGCTGTGTTCTGATGCAGAATCGGAAGGTGGTAGCGTATGCCTTGAGATAGTTGAAAGTGTATGAGAAGAATTACCTAACTCATGATCTAGAGTTAGCAGCGGTAGTCTTTGTGTTGAAGATTTGGAGGCACTACTTGTATGGTTCGACGTTCAATGTCTTCAACGATCATAAAAGCTTGAAGTACCTGTTCGATCAGAAAGAGCTCAACATGAGGCAAAGATGGTGGCTGGAATTTTTGAAGGACTATGATTTCCAGTTATAGTATCATCCGGGAAAAGCTAATGTGGTAGCGGATGCCCTGAGTTGAAAAGTGTTACATGTGTCTGCCATGATGGTTAAGGAAAACGAGCTATTGGAACAGGTCAGGGATATGCATCTGTCCGTGGTTATTATGCCAGGAAGACTGTGTGTGGGTATGGTTACGGTATCTTGTGATCTGATGGATCAGATTCGGGAGAAACAAGTATACGACCAGTATTTGGAGAAAGAGCGGAGGAATCTAAAGAGGGGATGACGTCTGAATACAAAGAAGGAACAGATGGAATCCTAAGACGAGGAGAACGGGTTTGTGTGCCAAACGACCCAGAGATAAGAAGGTTAATTCTGGACGAAGCTCATAGAAGCAAGTTGAGTATGCATCCAGGGTTAACCAAGATGTACCAAGACCTGAAGCGATTGTTTTGGTGGCAAGGCATGAAAAGAGATGTAGCCGATTATGTGGCATCTTGCTTGGTGTGTCAGAAAGCAAAGGTTGAACATCAAAGGCCAGCGGGAATGTTACTTCCGTTGGATATCCCAGAGTGGAAATGGGGCGGCATAACAATGGATTTCATGACGTGTTTGCCAAGGACACATAAAGGACACGATTCCATTTGGGTTATAATTGATAGGCTTACGAAATCAGCTCATTTTCTACCGATCAATCTCAAGTATTCCATGGAAAAGCTTACTCAGATTTATATCGGTGAGATTGTGAGACTGCATGGATTACCTTCAAGCATCATATCGGATAGAGACCCGCGATTTACTTCGCGATTTTGGCAAAGTTTACATGAAGCGTTAGGAACGAAGTTACTATTAAGTTCGGCTTATCATCCTCAAACTGATGGACAATCGGAAAGGACGATTCAGTCTTTAAAGGACTTGTTGAGGGCTGTGTTGGAACATGCCGATAGTTGGGAGAATTTCCTACCGTTGATAGAGTTCACCTACAACAACAGTTACCATTCGAGTATAGGGATGGCACCCTACGAAGCTTTATATGGACAACGTTGCAGAACACCTTGTGTTGTTACCAAGATGGAGAAAGTGCTTCATTAGGACCTGAACTAGCTAGTGCAACAAACAACTGAGAAGGTGAAACTGATTCAAGAAAAGATGAGGATAACTCAGAGCCGACAGAAGAGTTATGCAGATAAAAGACGTAGGCCACTTGAGTTCGAGGAAGGGGATCATGTGTTTTTGAGAGTCACTCCGATGACTGGGGTGGACAGGGTCCTGAAGTCCAGAAAACTCACTCCAAAATTCATTGGACCTTATCAAATTCTTCTTCGGATAGGTCTAGTAGCTTACCAAATAACTTTACCGCCTTTTCTATCCAACCTTCATAGTGTTTTTCATGTTTCACAATTGAGAAAGTATATTCCTGATCCCAGTCACGTCATAGAGTCTGATTCAGTACAGCTAAAGGATAACCTAACCTATGAGACATTGCCGGTTAAGATCGAGGACAGAAGGATAAAGAAACTGCGGGAGAAGGAGATAGCTTTGGTCAAAGTTATCTGGAACGAGACTACAGGTGATGCTACCTGGGAAAGAGAAGAGGACATGCAACAACAGTATCCGAGTTTGTCTTAAGAGGTACGTATAATTTCGAGGACGAAATTCTTTTAAGAAGGGTAGGAATGTAACGCCCCGATTTTCACGTTTTCTAATTCTTCAGTATTTTAATGTCTTCATTTTATTCGAGGTCTTAGGAATAGAAATAAAATATTCCGAGACCATAGTCATGCTCGACGATATCGTAGGAAGCTACGATTAAGTTTTGAGTCGAAAACTCAAACGGAGTCCGGTCTGCGTTTTTACACTGACAGTATGATTTTACTACTCAGAAGACCTCAGATGGACCAGTGAAAGAGACAGTAAGTCTTAGAATTCGAGTATCTACGTTTTAGTTTAATTTCGTAAAAATTTCAGAAAAATCACTTCTTGACCTTCGTTCGGGCGGAATCCTCAATCGGGTGACAAATAGAGCCACATATGGATTTATCGGGACTCGCCAACGAATAATGTTGATATCACATCATCCCAGGGAACTTGGGAGAGTATGCCAGAGTCGTCATGACGTTCGGAAATATGTGGACGCAAAATGACCAAAATGCCCCTAACCTTAGTCTCTTACACTTTTACCATTTTACCCTTTTGGCAAATGACCTTTTTACCTTTAAGTGAGCTTTTAAGAGGCTGAACTCAGCCCCTCACTCCCTCATTTTCGCACAGCCCCCTCCCCTTTAGAGCTCCATAGTTGTTCTTGAGAGAAACTCCGTTTTCATCCTTGAAATGCTTGAATCACTTGTTGGAATCACTTGATTCCTTGAGCAATCTTCCTTCATTTCAAGGTAAGATCACTTCTATGATCTCTTAGCTTCTTGAATTTTTCTTTATTTCAAGGTCAATCTTCATTTTCATGAAAAGAAATTCTTAGATCCAAAACTTTGAAAATCCATAGGAAATTGTAGAAAAATCCTTTTGAGGTAAGATCAAGTTCTTTGAACTCACATCACCATTCTCTACCTAAACCCAAGAGCTTATGATTCAACTCCCATCATAGCCCAAAATCCCTTTTTGGCCGAACCCTATTTGATGATGATGAATAGTGTTTTCATCAATTTTTGATTTCTAACACTTGATTTCATCCTTAGATTTCCTAATGCCTTTAAATCCATGAAATGGAAAACCAAAACCAATTCCTAACCTTTTTAACCTAGGGTGGCCGAAAATCCTCTTTATTAGAATTGTTGAGATTGGCTTTGATTGTTGTTTAATGTTGGATTGTTGTGTTGTTGTAGTTGTTGACGATTGTCAGGAGGTTTACAAACCGGTCAACCGACTTTGATCCTGGAATTTGCTCATCAACAGGTATGGGGGGTGAACCTCATCACACCAAGATGGTGGTAGTGAAGATGGTTGTTTAAGTTTATGTGTGGGTGAAACCCTTTAGTTTGAGTTCACTTTTAATTGTTAAGTTTGGTTAAGTTCTCTTAAAGAACAAGATTGTCATGATGAGTTTATGCTTTAGTATGTTATAGTGTGCTTTAGCAAATGTTGATGATGATATGATTGAATGAAACACATTTCCATGTATGTTGAAAAACCTACTTTGATCACTAGATCAAGTATGGACTTTTATGCTTGATTATGAGACCATGATGTGTGATGGACTTGGATGTTTGATTATGATGTAGTAATGTGTATTGTGGTTTATCATAATTGTGTGAGCTTTTGAGCTACATTTGCTTTGTTGGTGAAGCAAAGTCTCCATTTTTTTTCATTGGAGTAGGCTTGTGGCCTTAGTGAGAGGAAAATGTAAGAACATATGTTGTTCTTGTTTTGGCAAGGTTTTGATGCAACAAAACATGACTTCATAACCTATGTTTTCAAAGAGAAACAAAAGTGATTTTTGATCCAAAGATCAAATGAAGTTTTAACCTTTAAAGTGTATCACAAAAGTGGGAAAATGTCTTTTCTTTAGCCATAGGTCTTTTAATCAAACTAAGTGTTTCAAAATGAGAATTAATGAAGGAGTTAGGGAAAATGAAAAAAACAGGGCACTCGCCCAGCGAACCCCGTCTCGCCCCGCGAGACAGAGGGAAGATAAGGCATTCGCCAGGCTAACCTCGCCTCGCCTCGCAAGACAGTGGGCTAGCCCGAGCAGTAAAGATGCAGCTTCTTGTCCTCGCGTAGCGAAGTAGTTCTCGCCTCGCGAACCGCCTAAGTAGTGAAGATGCAGCTTCTTTGCCTCGCGTCGCCATACAATCCTCGCCTCGCGAAGAAGAAAGACTGTCTAAACAGTAAAGACAACTTCTCAGCCTCGCGTCGCGATATATATCTTCGTCTCGCGAGCAAAGGTTTTGTTTATAAAGAGTGTTTTTCAACTCAAACTGTAAAGTTTTACGCATTAAAAACCTAAGTTATGTAATTGACTTTGAGTTGAAGACAAGGGGTAATTAAGTATAATATGTGGTGACACAAGACCATATACTATACCATTGATGACTTAGTACATCAATGACTTCATAAGACATAAATACAAACATGAAACGTTTTGGGTTTTGAAACAGTAGCTCGATGACGGACCGGTGATTCGGACCCCGATCAGTCGTTCAATTGTTTCAGTCTTGTGATGACTCGATCCTGGAGGGATCACGAGATTTATCCGGTCGATAAAGGCTTTGTTTTTCAAAAGACACGTATAGTTTTGAAGGAAGAGAACCTTAGTGGAACTCAAGGTTTACCCGTAGACATTGCTTGATCGCATCTGCTTTGTGTAAGCATTGGCATTTCATTTGCATAGTTGTAAGGCCTTGGGCCTAGGAGTTGAGCTTACACCATGATGCGGGTGCGAATCTTACGGTGAAGATCTTCGATGGTCTTTTTGGAGGTATCAGGGTTGGAAAGGCTTACATATGGCCAGTTGGTAGCTCTTCTGTGTCGTGGCGAATCCGTACAATACACTGATATCCTCTACTAGATGCCGTACTTTTCATGTTTGGTCGAGAGTGTTTCCGTAAAGCCAGATACGTGCACGTTATGAATGTTGTAGCATCTTGCTCATGGCTGGCAGAAACCGGAACATGTCCTCCCATTCACTCTCTCCGAACTTTTTGTTAGCTCCATGGAGTAGGGGTCAGAGTAGTACCCAATGGCATTGGCATTGAGTCATATACATTGCACTGTATTGCATGGCTATTGATGTTTACATTAACTGTTATACATCGCTGTTTTTTTTAAGACTGCCTTATATTATGCTGTCAACTATTTAACATGATTTATATTGAGAACCTTAGTAAGCATGTTGGGTACGCTGTTACCCGGTGTGTCGTCCCATTTTTATTGCTGCTGTTTTGTTGTGTTGATGAACGAGAATCTCACCCATATCTGTATGTTTTCTGTTGGTACTTGCTGTTGCTGCTTGAATAGATCGATGTGATGATGGTTCAGTTCAGTAGTTTCCTTGAGCCCGAAGGAGGACTCTTTTGCTGTTTTAGTTTTGTTGTCGGCCAGACTATGTTAGTTTTTGTAGTACCTTTTGGGAGCTACGACTCCTAGTACTTATTGTATTTCTTATGTTAGTTATACATTAGACTTATGTCTGTATACAGTAATGTTGACACTTCTATTTCTGTTTCTGTTCTATGTTTATTATACAGCATGTTCTAGAAATGCATGGCGAACCTAAGTTCGTTTATTAGTAGTATTTACCTTTACTAATCCCATTACATCTTGTGAAAAGAAAAAAAAGAAAACCGTCTTTTTCGCCTTAATAAATATTTTCGGCCTTATAAACGTTCGGGAATGTGACACTCGGGAAAGGGTTTTGCATTATTTGGTATCAGAGCTGGTCGAGTCTTTTTGGGGTTTGTAGGTTATGGTGTGTCTTGTTTGTGCTGTGTTCTCTATGTGTTTCTTTGTTGTTTTCTTTAGTTTTGTTGTGGGTTCTTAAGTTTGACAGTTCTGGTTTTGAAGGTAGCAATGGCTGCTCAAAACCTGACTGCTGCTGTGAACGCCATACTGGAAATGGCTGCTGCTATGGTTCAACGTGACGAAAGAGCTGCTGGAGGTAGAGGACTGGACGAATTTCTTCATCGGAATCCACCTCAATTCAAGGGCGAATTCAATCCTGAGTTAGCTGAACGCTGGATCCAGACGCTGGAAAATATCTTTGGAGCGATGAGATGTACTGAGAATGACAAGGTTGTCTATGCAACCTATATGCTGGTGGAGGATGCTGAATACTGGTGGGAAGGAGCTTGTCAGATGCTGATTCACGATCAACAAGCTGTGGACTGGAATGCTTTTAAGGGAAAATTCCTGGAGAAGAATTTTCCTGCGAGTGCAAGGCACGAGAAAGAGATGCAGTTCCTCCAGCTGAGACAAGGGGGAATGACCGTAGCTGAATACGGGGCCATATTTGAAAGTCTGGCAAAGTTTTCAAATTATTTTCTGGACAACCCAAGAGAGGAGTGGAAGTGCAGAAAATTTGAAGGAGGTCTGAGGATCGACTTGAAGAGAGCTGTTGTTCCTTTGGAAATTTCTATTTTTCCGAGGCTAATGGAGAAGTTTCGTCTGATCGAGAGTTTGGAGGCCAAGGACAAGCGGGTACAGAGTTCTGGACCGAGCAAGTTTTAGAGAGGAAGCGGTGGTCGATACAACAAATCTCGATGGAAGCCGTATGCAAAGCAACAAGATCGGCAACAACGTTCTGTTGGAGGAAGCAGTGGAAGTTTCAGTCAGTCTGGAAATGCCCCAACCAAGTGCATGAAGTGTGGGAAGAGTAACCACATCACCAGAGATTGTTCGATCAAAGGGATTATCTGCTTCAAGTGTGGGAAGCCGGGACATATTTCACGAGAATGTATGCAACCAAAAGTGGAACATTCTGTCAACAATGTCCAAGCTGCAAGGCCTAAGGTGAAAGGCAGAGTCTACACTATGGGAGGCGCTGAAGCTTCTCAAAATGAAGACTTGATCCAAGGTCAGTGTGTCATGGGAGGTAAAACCTTAACTGTATTGTTTGATTCAGGCGCAACGCATTCCTTTATTGCCTATGACTGTGTGAATTTGTTGGGATTACCTATGTCTTCTTTACCTTTTGATTTGGTAATTTCTACGCCTACTGCAAAGCCTGTTGTAACTGCAAAAGTTTGTTTGAATTGTTCTATTTCTGTTAAAGATAGAATATTTTTGATTGATTTGATCTATTTGCCTCTTTCGCAAATGGATGTAATCTTAGGAATGGATTGGTTATCTTTAATCATATCCTGTTAGACTGTGCAAATAAAACCTTAGTTTTCCCTAGTTGTGAGAATTCTGGATTTTTGACTGCCAACCAAGTAAACGCTTCTTTGAGAGAAGGAGCTCAAGGATACGTGTTACTATCTTCTTTGGAGGTCAAGAGCGAGCTAGTCTTAGAGTGCGTACCTATCGTGAACGAGTTTTCGGATGTCTTTCCTGAAGATGTAACAGGTTTGCCGCCATTTCGGGACATCAAGTTTGCGATCGATCTTGTGCCAGGAACAGGACCAGTGTCTATGGCACCGTATCGTATGGCACTTGCTGAGTTGGAAACCTTGAAGGAAGAGTTGGTAGACTTATTGGGGAAACATTTCGTTAGACCCAGTGTGTCGCCGTGGGGAGCACCTGTGCTGTTGGTGAAAAAGAAAGATGGAACATCTCGCTTATGCGTGGATTATCGCCAGTTGAATAAGGTTACTATTAAGAACAAGTATCCACTTCCGAGGATAGATGGCTTGATGGATCAATTGAGGGGATCACCAGATTCGTGTGAAGGCAGATGATGTACCGAAGACAGCGTTTCGAACACGCTATGGGCACTAAGATAATCTTGTAATGCCGTTTGGTGTGACGAATGCTCCAGCTATATTCATGGATTATATGAATAGGATCTTTTGTCCATACCTGGATAAGTTTGTCATTGTCTTCATAGACACATACTTATCTATTTGCGAGACCAGGAAGAACACGTTGAACATCTTAGAGAAAGGAGAAAGGAATATGAGATGGAACATATGTAACGCCCCGATTTTCACGTTTTCTAATTCTTCAGTATTTTAATGTCTTTATTTTATTTGAGGTCTTAGGAATAGAAATAAAATATTCCGAGACTATAGTCATGCTCGATGATATCGTAGGAAGCTACGATTAAGTTTTGAGTCGAAAACTTAAAGGGAGTCCGATCTGTGTTTTTACACTGACAGTATGATTTTAATGCTCAGAAGACCTCAGAAGGACCTGTGAACGCGACAGTAAGTCTTAGAATTCGATTCTCTACGTTTTGGTTAAATTTCGCAAAAATTTCAGAAAAATCAGTTCCTGACTTTCGTTCGAGCAGAATTCTCAATCGGGTGACAAATGGAGCCACATATGGATTTACCGGGACTCGCCAACAGATAATCTTGATATCACATCATCCCAGTACACTTGGGAGAGTATGCCAGAGTCGTCATGACGTTCGGAAATATCTAGACGCAAAATGACCAAAATGTCCCTAACCTTAGTCTTTTACACTTTTACCACTTTACACTTTTGGAAAATGACCTTTTTACCCTTAAGTGAGCTCTTAAGAGGCTTAACTCAGCCCCTCACTCCCTCATTTTCGCACAGCCCCCTTCCCAAATAGAACTCCATAGTCGTTCTTGATGAAAACTCCATTTTCATCCTTGAAAAGCTTGAATCACTTGTTGGAATCACTTGATTCCTTGAGCAATCTTCCTACATTTCAAGGTAAGATCACTTCTATGATCTCTTAGCTTCTTGAATCTTTCTTTATTTCAAGATCAATCTTCATTTTCATGAAAAGAAATTCTTAGATCCAAAACTTTCAAAAACCATAGGAAATTGTAAAAAATCCTTTTGAGGTAAGACCAAGTTCTTTGAACTCACATCATCATTCTCTACCTAAACCCAAGAGTTTATGATTCAACTCCCATCATAGCCCAAAATCCCTTTTTAGCCGAACCCTATTTGATGATGATGAATAGTGTTTTCATCAATTTTTGATTTCTAAAACTTGATTTCATCCTTAGCTTTCCTAATGCCTTTGAATCCATGAAATGGGAAACCAAGATCAATTCCTAACCTTTTTAACCTAGGGTGGCCGAAATCCTCTTTGTTAGAATAGTTGAGATTGGCTTTGATTGTTGTTTAATGTTTGATTGTTGTGTTGTTGTAGTTGTTGACGCTTGCCAGGAGGTTCACAAACCGATCAACCGACTTTGATCTGGGAATCTGCTCATCAACAGGCATGGGGGGATGAACCTCATCACACCAAGATGGTGGTAGTGAAGATGGTTGTTTAAGTTTATGTGTGGGTGAAACCCTTAAGTTTGGGATCACTTTTTTGTGTTAAGTTTTGTTAAGTTCTCTTGGAGGACAAGATTGTCATGATGAGTTTATGCTTTGGTATGTTTTAGTGTGCTTTAGCATTTGTTGATGATGAGATGATTGAATGAAAGTCATTTTCATGTATGTTGGAAAACCTACTTTGATCACTAGATCAAGTATGGACTTTTATGCTTGATTATGAGACCATGATATGTGATGGACTTATATGGATTATGATGTAATAAGGTGTAATTGTTGTTTATCATAATTATGTGAGCTTTTGAGCTACATTTGCTTTGTTGGTGAAGCAAAGTCTCCATTTTTCATTGGAGTAGGCTTGTGGCCTTAATAAGAGGAAAATATAAGAAAATGTGTTGTTCTTGTTCTAGCAAGGTTTTGAAGTAAGAAAAACATGATTTCATAACCTATATTTTCAAGAGAAACAAAAGTGATTTTGATCCAAAGATCAAATGAAGTTTTAACCTTTAAAGTGTGTCACCCAAGTGGGAAAATGTCTTTTCTTTAGCCATAGGTCTTTTAATCAAACTAAGTGTTTCAAAAGGAGATTTAATGAAGGAGTTAGGGAAAAGTGAAAACAGGGCACTCACCCAGGGAACCTTGCCTCGTCATGCGAGACAGAGGGAAAACAAGGCATTCGCCAGGCTAACCTTGCCTCGCCTCGCGAGACAGTGGGCTAGCTTGAGCAGCAAAGATGCAGCTTCTCGACCTCGCATCGCGAAGTCGTTATCGCCTCGCGAACCGCCTAAGCAGTGAAGATGCAGCTTCTCTGCCTCGCGTCGTGATACAATCCTCGCCTCGCGAAGCAGAAAGTCTGTCCAAACAGTAAAGATAACTTCTCAGCCTTGCGTTGCTATATAGACCTTCGCCTCACGAGAAATGGTTTGTTTATAAAGAGTGTTTTTTCAACTAAAACTGCAAAGTTTTACGTATTAAAATCTAAGTTAAGTAATTAACTTAGAGTTGAAGACAAGGGATAATTACGTATAATATGTGGTGAAACAAGACCATATACTATACCATTGATGACTTAGTACATCAACGACTTCATCAGACATAAACTTAAACATGAAACGTTTTGGGTTTGGAAACAGTAGCTCGATGACGGACCAGTGATTCAGACCCCGATCAGTCGTTCAATTGTTTCAATCTTGTGATGACTCGATCCCGGAGGAATCACGAGATTTATTCGGTGGATAAAGGTTTTGTTTTTCAAAAGATACGTATAGTTCCTAAGGAAGAGAACCTTAGTAGACTTCGAGGTTTATCCTGGGCATAGACATTGCTTGATCGCATCTGCTTTGTGTAAGCATTGGCATTTCATTTGCATAGTCGTAAGGCCTTGAGCCTAGGAGTTGAGCTTACACCTTGATGAGGGTGTGAATCTTACGGTGACGATCTTCAATGGTCTTTTTGGAGGTATCAGGGTTGGAAGGGCTGACATGTGACCAGTTGGTAGCTCTTCTGTGTCGTGGCGAATCCGTGCAATACACTGATATCCTCTCCTAGATGCCGTACTTTCATGTTTGGTCGAGAGTGTTTCCGAAAAGCCAGATATGTGCATGTTACGAATGTTGTAGCATCTTGCTCATGGCTGGCAGAAACCGGAACATGTCCTCCCATTCACTCTCTCCAACGTTTTGTTAGCTCCATGGAGTAGGGGTCAGAGTAGTACCCAGTGACCTTGACATTGAGTCATATAAATTGCATTGTATTGCATGGCTATTGATGTTTACATTTACTGTTATACATCGCTATACTATTTAAGAGTGCCTTATTTTATGCTGTTAACTGCTTAACATGATTTTATGATGTCAACTGCTTAATATGTTTGACATTGAGAATTCTTGTAAGCATGTTGGGTACGCTGTTACCCGGTGAGTCATCTCGTTTTTACTATTGCTATTTTGCTGTGTTGATGAATGAGAATGTCACCCATATTTGTATGTTTTCTGCTGGTACTTGCTGTTGCTGCTTGAACAGATGGACGTGACGATGGTTCAGTTCAGTAGTTTCCTTGAGCCCGGCGGCGGACTCTTTTGTTGTTTTATTTTTGTTGTCGGCCAGACTATGTCAGTTTTTGTTGTTCCTTTTGGGAGTTACGACTCCTAGTACTTATTGTACTTCTTATGTCAGTTATACATTAGACCTATGTCTGTATATATTATTATTTCTTTTTCTGTTTTATGTCCCTGTATTTATTATGCATTATGTTCTAGAAATGCATGGCGAACCTAAGTTCGTTATTAGTATTATTTACCTTTACTAAATCCCATTACATCTTGTGAAAAAAAAAAACCATATTTTCCGCATTAATAAATATTTTCAGCCTTATAAACATTCGGGAATGTGACACTCGGGAAAGGGTGTTGCACACAAACCCATCCATTGTATCTCAAGATGTCATCTGCTCCCAAGCTGAACTCTGCAACCTTCTCTTGTCCTAGTAACTCCTTTTTCTCTTTAAGGTACTCATCATTTGCTTGTTGTTCTCGGATCGTTTCCATCAGTCCACTAGATACCTTGATCATTCCCAAACTAATCTTTTCATTGTTCACTTCCATAACAAGATTGAGATCACAAAACTGCTCAATCAACTCTAACTCTTTAACCATCATTGCAGAGATATGTAGGGTCTTCCGACTCATAGCGTCTGCGACGACATTTGCTTTTCCAAGGTGGTATATGTTGACAAGTGACTCCAAATACAAGAGGGGGTGAATTGTGTGTTATGTGTATTTTTAAAACTTTTTGCACAACAGAGCACTTTAGAAATAAACTACTTGAATTTAAAGTGCGTTGAATAAATTGCAATAAAATAAAAGTTGCAGAAAGTAAATGGCGTAAAATAAATTGCAATAATAAAGAGTAAGGAAGAAAAATAAGACTCACAGTTTTATCCTGGTTCGGCTACCTAATACCCTAGTAGCCTACGTCCAGTCCCCACGGTCAACCACCAAGGGTTTTCACTCAATAACTAGCTTTTAAATCAGGTTCAGCAAGAAATCTTCACAAATAAGAGCACTCCTCGCAGACCAGGGATATCACCTTCCCTAGTGAAAGAGTCTCAAGAGAAAAACCTTCTCTTTCAAAGCTATGGGATTCACACCCAATTAGAACAACAATATAAACGAAAAATGTAGCACTCAAAAGTGCAGATAAGAAATTACATCTTGAAGCACAATCACAATCTTACTTATATGGAGTATATGCTCTCAAAATATAAATATCAAGGTGTAAAATTAGTGAGAGTGATAAGTAAGAAATTTGACAGAGTATTAGCGCAATAAGGATTAGGGAAGCAAGTGTGTGTTGAAACACTCCCCAAGGCTTCCTATTTATAGAAAAAGAAATAAGCCAATAGGAAATTAGGTTAAACCCATTTCCAATATATGTGTTTGTCGCGCTATAATTGATTATTAGTGCCATAATCGATTATTTCCTTTATAGCCAAAACGCTTTAAGAGATAGTCACATCATAATCGATTATGGGTTCTCTGTTTTAAAGCTTACTTACACGCGTAAGAGCATAATCGATTATACAATCGATTATGTATATAATCGATTACAGTAATCGATTAGATCTTCACTATTTTGGAAAACATCTTTTCAGATATATGATAATTGATTATGAGAAATCTATAATTGATTATTATCATTAAAAAACCATCTGATATTAAACTTAACACATGTTAATTGATTTTTCAATTAAGGAGCTTAGGGCCTATTAAGTTTTATTTTTACTTCTCATATTATGTGTGTGTGTGATTGATTTTGAGAGCTTTATCTACCATGTACAACATGATCTAAAACACACAATACAAATACTGAAAATTCCCTTCATCCCTTCTGAAAGACTTGATCATCGGCGATAACTTTTTCCGCTTTTTGCAATCTAGTCCTTCTGGAATGTTTCTTTTGTCATCCATCAAAACTTAAATAATCCTGTCAAGGCATATATTCACAATATGGCAAAGTGAAATTGTAGTCCTTGAGAAACTCCATCCATCGTCTCTGCCTTATGTTAAGCTCCTTCTGGTCGAACAGGTACTTCAAAATCTTGTGGTCACTAAAGACATCAAATTTAGATCCGTACAAGTAGTGCCTCTAGATCTTTAATGCAAAAACCAAAGCAGCTAACTCTAGGTCGTGCGTTGAATAATTCCTCTCATGAGTTTTCAACTTCCGCGAAGCATAAGCTACAACCTTCTGATATTGCATAAGTACACATCCTAAACCCTGATGTGAAGCATCACAATATGCTTCATATGGGTCTCCCGGTTTGGGTAACACTAACACGAGTGAGGTTGTCAAACGTTCCTTCATCTCCTGGAAAATTTCCTCGCATTTCTCCGTCCAAGCAAAAGGTTGGTCTTTCCTTGTAAATTGAGTTAACGGTGCAACATTCTTTGAGAATCCTTCGATGAATCTTCTGTAATAACCAGCCAAACCAACGAAACTGCGGATTTCTGTCACGGTCTTGGGACTTTCCCACAAAAGTACTGCTTCTACTTTCGTAGGGTCAACGACAATTCCTTCTTTCGTAATCACGTGCCCTAAGAACTTGACTTCATCCAGCGAAAACTCGCACTTAGACAGCTTTGCGTACAACTTCTCCTTGTGAAGGATCTTTAAAACTTGTCGCAGGTGTTACTCATGCTCCTTGGGACTTCTAGAGTAGATGAGAATATCATCGATGAACACGACAACGAACTAATCTAGAAACGGACGAAAAATCCGGTTCATATAGTCCATGAAGATAGCAGGTGCATTCGTGACTCCAAAGGTATCACGCGGTACTCGTAGTGACCATAACGAGTCCTGAATGCATTCTTAGGTATATCCTCAGCCTTCACTCTAATCTGGTGATAAGCAGATCACAGGTCGATCTTTGAAAAGACAGCAGCTACTCGGATTTGATCCATCAGATCATCTATGTGTGGTAGCGGGTAATTGTTCTTGATCGTCACCTTGTTGAGTTGATGGTAATCCACGTAGAGTCTTGAACCTCTGTCCTTCTTCCTTACTGTCAACACTGGTGCTCCCCAGGGTGACACACTCGGCCTCACAAACTATTTAGACAACAGATCCTCTAGTTGAGCCTTCAACTCAGCTAACTCTGTAGGTGACATCCTATACGGAGCGATGGAGGTCGGACCGGATCCCAGAACTAAGGTAATCGAAAACTCGATATCTCTCACAGGTGGTAAACTTAGAACATCCTCGGGAAACACTTTCAAAAAATCTTTCACAGCCGACACATCGCTTAGAATAATGTCCCTCTCGACTTCTAAACATGATAGAAGCATGTATCCCTGAGCTTTCTTTCAAAGAAGCTCTTACTTGGTTGGCTGTTAAAAATCTAGAAATCTCAGGATCAGGAAAAACTAAGGTTTTATGTGCACAGTCTAAAAGGATATGGTTGGAAGATAACCAATCAATGCCTAGGATCACATTCAATTGTGTCAAAGGCAAGCATATCAAATCAACAAGAAATTTCCTATCATGGATAACAATAGGACAGGGCAAACATACTGAATTTACAGTAACAAGCTTAGCAGTCTGGGTAGAAACAATAAAATCAAACGACAGCGAAGAAACAGGCAAGTTCAAAAGTCTCACACAATCTAAAAAGATAAACGAATGTGTAGCAGCCGAATCAAATAATACAGTTAGAAGATTACCAGCTATGTAGCAACTACCTTATATGAGATCATCCGATTTTGAAGCATCAACACCACTCATGGGGTAAACTCTTCCCCTTGCCGTTGGTCTAGCAGCTTGTACATTGTTGATGACAGATTCAGACTTTGGTGTAGTGCATTCTCTTGCGAAATGTCCTATGTTTCCACATTGGAAACATAGAACTCCTTTCAGTGCGCAGTTCTTAGTCGTATGGCCTTGTTTCCCACACTTGAAACATCTCGGGACTTGTCCTTAATTCTGGTCGTTCCCACTTCCACCACCATAGGCAGATGCAACAGGGCGATAGGATGGTTGATTCCAATTGCACCCTTGAGGTCGGGAATATGGCTTCTTCTGGGACTGTTTCCTCTTTCTGGTACCGGTTCGGGTTCTTGGACCTAGACGGTCCTCCCGCATTGCGCGTGTTGTCCCTTCCTCTTCTCATCTTCTCATCTTTTCTACTTTTCTCCACCAATGCTTGGAAGTTACGAATCTCGAGTGGTAACACAGACTCCTTGATTTCGAAATGCAGGCCTTCTTCAAACTTCTCGCATTTCCAATCTTCATCAAGTTGGGCTTCGAAAAAGCGAAAATATTTAGCGAGTGATTCAAACTTCGCCGCATATTCTCCAACAGTCATGTCCCTTTGCTGCAGTCTCAGAAACTCTTACTCTTTCTCGATCCTGGCACTCTGGGGAAAGTACTTATCCAGAAACTTGGTGCGAAATACTCCTCAAGTGACGTCCTGATTGTTGGCTTCCAGCAGTTGTCTGGTTCCTCTCCACCAGTATTCTGCATCTCCCAAAAGCAAGAAGGCAACATAGGTAACCTTCCCTTCCTCAGGGCAGTGAAGAACAACAAAGATCTTTTCCAATTCTTGCAGCCATAAGTCAGACTTCTCCGGATCAGAATCCCCATGAGATTGTGGAGGATCATGATGCCGAAAGTCGACTAAACCTCTAGCATCAGCAGCAAGATCAGCTCTCTGTTGATTCTGTTGAGCCATCGTAGCCGTCTGTTGGGGAACAGCTGCCGCCATATTAGCCATAGCTGTTGACAAGTGACTCCAAACACAACAGGGGGTGAATTGTGTGTAATGTGTATTTTAAAACTTTTTGCACAACAGCACTTTAGAAATAAATAACTTATATTTAAAGTGCGTTAAATAAATTGCAATAAAATAAAGGTAGCAGAAAGTAAATGGCGCAAAATAAATTGCAATGAAATAAAGAGTAAGAAAAGAAACGAAATAAAGAGTCGCAGTTTTATCCTGGTTCGGCTACCTAATACCCTGGTAGCCTATGTCCAGTCCCCAAGGTCAACCTCCAAGGATTTTCACTCAATAACTAGCTTTTAAATCAGATTCAGCTAGAAACCTTCACAAATAAGAGCACTCTTCACAGACCAGGGATATCATATCCCCCAGTGACAGAGTCTCAAGAGAAAAACCTTCTCTTAACCAACTATGTGATTCACACCCAAAAAATAAATACAATATAAACGATAGATGTAGCACTCAAAAGTGCAGATAAGAAATTACAACTTGAAGCACCATTACAATCTCACTTATATGGAGTATAAAGCTCTCTCTTAATATATGTATAGTCAAAGTGTAATATTAGTGAGAGTGATAGAAAAAAAATTTGGCAGTCGTGTATTGTTGCTGAAACGCTTCCCAAGGCATTCTATTTATAGGAAAAGAATTAGGCCCAAGGGACTTAGGTTAAGCCCATTTTTACCATATGTGATTCGCGCTCCATAATCGATTATTTTAATCAAATAATCGATTATTCCCTTTTTAACCAAAATGCGCTGAGAGACAGTAGCATCATAATCGATTATGATAATCGATTATGGATTCTCTGTTTCAGAGTCTAGTACAACGCCTAGGAGCATAATCGATTGAAGAATCAATTATGTGTAACATCGATTAAGGAATCGATTAATCGTAACATAAACATCGATTATGGAATCGATTAAGTGTATAATCGATTACACCTTCGCTGTTTCGAGCTTTTCTTTTCAGATATATTGATAATCGATTATGCTTATCTTATAATTGATTATGATCATTTGTAACCCAGCTGAATTTAAACTTAACGGCTGAAATTGATTTTACCAATCAAAAAGCTTACGGCCTATTAAGTTTATTTTTTTTACTCTTTAGATTATGTGTGTGTGATTGATTTTAGATTGAGAGAGCTTTACCACCATGTACAACAGAATCTACAACACACAATACAAATATTAAAATCCCTTCACCCCTTTTGAAAGACTTGATCATCTGAGATAATTGTTTCCAGTTTTTGCAATCTAGTCCTTCTGGGTCGTTTCGTTTTGTCATCCATGAAAACTTTAACTAATCCTGTCAAGGCATATATTCACATTCTCCCCCTTTTTGATGATCACAAATGTCTCAAGGAGGGATTTTCTCAAGAAATGAGTTAGAGCATTTAATATTTAATAATCAGAGTGATGTGCAGATAATATATGCTCTACTCCCCCTCACTTTATGCAATAAAAAAAATCACTCCCCCTGAATTATGTAAGACATATAACTCTCCCCCTTTTGGCATTATCAAAAAGCGTGAAAGAAATCAAGAAGATGAAGGCATATATTCAGAAAAGTAGCATAAAGGTACATACCCTCCATAATCGATTATTGTAATCGATTGTTGGTTTTCTGACTTCTAATCATTTTCTGCATTGCCTGCGTAATCGATTAGCATAATCGATTACGGTTTTTCTGACTTATATAATCGATTATGTTAATCGATTATTGGATCCTTTTTTCTTATCCAAACTTAATACATAGATTAGTAGAACAAGATAAGACGTGTATTTTACTCAATGCATGACTGATTCAATATTCCTAATTCAGTTCTTATGAAGGAGAAGCTTTCCTTAGGTAATGGTTTTGTAAAGATGTCTGCGAGTTGTTTAGATGTTTCAACAAACTCAATCATGCAATCACTTTTTTGAACATGATCCCTAATGAAATGGTGCCGAATCTCAATGTGCTTGGTCCTAGAGTGATAAACTGGATTTTTCGTGAGATTTATGGCACTAGTGTTGTCACATTTAATAGGAACAGTTTCTAGATTAATTCCATAGTCATTTAACTATTGTTTCATCCAAATTATTTGTGCACAACAATTGCCTGCCGCAGCGTATTCAGCTTCGGCGGTGGACAAGGCCACACTTGTTTATTTCTTACTATGCCAAGAGACTAAAGAATTTCCTAGTAAGTGACATATACCACTAGTACTTTTTCGGTCAATTTTGCCTCCCGCAAAATCTGAATCTGAGTATCCCACTAAGGTGCAGTCACCCCCTTTAGGATACCATAACCCCATATTTTGTGTGCCAATGAGATATCTCATAATCCGTTTTACTGCGGTGAGATGTGATTCCTTAGGGTTTGATTGAAAACATGCACACATGCATACACTAAACATAATATCAGGATGACTAGCAGTAAGATAAAGGAGAGATCCTATCATTCCTCTATACTTACTCATATCAACCATCTTTCCATTTTCATCTTTGTCTAGGTAACATGATGTGCTCATGGGAGTAGATATTTCTTTAGAATTGTTCATCCCAAATTTCTTGAGCAGCTCCTTGCAGTACTTGGATTGGTTGATGACTGTGCCTTCCTTTGTTTGTTTAATTTGTAGACCAAGGAAGTAGTTCAGTTCACCCATCATTGACATTTCAAATTCGCTTTGCATAATGTTAGATAAATCCTTGCACAAAGCCTCATTAGTAGCACCAAAAATAATGTCATCCACATAAATTTGAACAAGTAGAATGTCATGCTTTTTGTTTTTGATGAAAAGAGTAGTGTCAACCATTCCTCCTTGAAAACTATTTTCAAGCAAGAATTTACTTAAACGTTCATACCAAGCTCTAGGAGCTTGCTTTAGACCATATAAAGCCTTTTTCAATTTGAACACATGGTTTGGAAATTCAAAGTTTGAAAAACATGGGGATTGATCTACATAGACTTCATCTTGTATAAGGCCGTTTAGAAAGGCGCTTTTTACATCCATATGAAACAGTTTGAAATCCATAATGCATGCAAAGGAGAGAAGCATACGAATGGCCTCTAATCTAGCTACAGGTGCATAGGTTTCATCAAAGTCTATTCCGTCTTGTTGGTTGTAACCTTTGGCTACAAGCCTTTCTTTATTGCGTGTGATTATCTCATTTTCATCAAGCTTGTTACGAAAAACCCATTTAATTCCAATGATTAAATGGTCCTTAGGTTTGGGGACAAGTTCCCACACATTATTTCTTTCAAATTGATTGAATTCATCTTGCATAGCAAGAGTCCAATGTTCATCCACTATAGCCTCATCCACATTTTTAGGTTCAATTTGAGATACAAACGCCATATAGTGACATACATGTTTTAGAGAGTTTCGAGTTGTTACCCCATTTTCGTGTTTACCTATAATGTTTTCAAGAGGGTGATCTCGTGATGTTTTCCATTCTTTTGGAAGATCCGAGTGAGGTGTTCCTTCCATTTGTTGAAGCGTTTTATCTCCATGACCTTGTGATTTTCCAAGATGTTTGTGGCTCAAGATTTCTGCAAGATCATCAACACTTTCCTCTACCACAGATTTGGGGTTAGATTCATCAAAAGGTACTAAGGTACTTAGGATGATGTATTTAAAAAAGAAAGGATTTAAATATTTGGTTTACAAGTAAAATGATTTTACACACTAAACAAATGTTTACCTCAAAAACCTAAGTCAAAGGTTAGGCCTTAGAGTTAAAAGATAAGGAATGTTAAGTGTGGAATATAGTGGAACAAGACTATATTTACATACCCTAGATGATTAAGTTCATCCAAGGATCCATAATACTTAATAACCAAGAGTATTCTAAGATTGCTTGCGCGGAACGTCGGGAAGGATCTAAAGATACTAATGTTTGGTTGTGATAGCCAACCTTCATAATGTACCTAATCGTTTGGGAACGTAGTGGGTCCAATGAGGGGTGATTCCCAACAGTTTGGTACAACCTACTGTGTCTTCAATTGAGAACTTGATAGTCCAATGAGGGGTGATCCCCAATTGTTTGGTACTATCTACTTGGCCTCAAGGATGGCATTTGATTTCCGAAGGGAATCCCGAAATTTATCCGGTGGATAAATATGAATGCATACGCCTTGTTAGGCTTAGTCATTGTTCATGACATTGTCAGTAAGGCCGTTGAGCCTACGAAGTTGAGCTTACACTTGGTGCGAGTGAGGATTGCGTAGTGACGATCTTAAATGGTCTTGGCGATGTTAGGGTTGGAAAGTCCACTTATGGCCAGTTGGTGATTCTTTGTGGTCGTGTCATTCCATGTAGTACACTAACATCCGCAACTAGATGCTAGTCAATCCACAGTTTGTAGAAGTGTTTTCACAAGCAGCCTAAGTTCACATGTGACTACGAATATTGAACGCACCTATATGCCCAAGGCTGGCATAGTGAAACATGTACTACCTACCACTCCTTCCGAACGTCCTTTTAGCTATAGAGTAAGGTCTACGTCTTACCAGTTGCAGGTTGATAGCCCTATAGCGGTATAAGTTGCATGTTAGGATTGCACTCGATGTCGTACTAACTGCATAATGGATTGCATCATGACATCATACCGCATGGCTTGGATTTGAATGGTTGATTTGATATATACTGTTTGTTGTGGTATGTACTATATCATTGATAACATGTGTATATGCGTATGTGGGTATATGTATGAACCTTGTCTTTGTGTTCTACCTATGAAGGGTATAATTGTTATTTAATTATGTGCTTGATGACATGCTATCTGTTGAGTCATACTTGAGAGTCTCGTCATTCTCAGCTACCGTAATTGTGTTGATAACGGGAATCTCACTTCATTACTTTATTTGCATCATGGGGTGCTTTTCCGTGCGCCTCCGTGAAGAATGTCGTGCAGAGACTTCATTTGACGTTGTGGACGGGCTTTCAATGGGACCTTCACGACGGTGCAAGTGCCGAGATATCCAGCTACAGAGATCGGTTAGCAACGTACCTTAGAAGTGTCATGATCACTACCTGTAGGGATCATGGAGGTAGGAGCTGTACCTGCCACACGATGCGTTCATCTGGTTTGTTGTCAGTGTTGTGGTTTGAGTGGAACGCTAGGCGGACCTTTCCTCCTGTGCGTTTAGTGCCTCTTCTTAGGCAGAAGTCTCTTGTTAGTTGTATAGATGTCTGGGAAGCATCCTTCTGAGCAGTGTTCTTCCTTGTGGCCAGCTTAGAGTGTTTTACTCTTGTCAAGGATGTTCTTTCAATGGAGCTGCATCTCCCAGTATCTTATCTTTCGGAGTTGCGTCTCCATACTTATAAGTTTAAAGTTATATCTTTGTTTTCTTTTGTATTCGGGTTGGGTTTTTATGTATAACCGCTATGAACTTATGACCTTATATTTGAAATATTTTTGTTTACCTTACACGCATAAACGGTTTCAAAATTTTACAATTATGTTTTGTGAAAAGGAAATATTTACCCCATCTTTCTTAAACGATTTTAATTAACCCGTTTTTCGGCCTTACATTTTTATGAAATGTTCGTAAATGTGATGCCCCCGGAAAGGGTGATACACCTCTTGCACCATAAAGTAATTTAAAAGGGAATTGTTGGTTGCTTTCGGAAAATAATTTACTTTAAGTCAGAAAACTCGGGTGTAAAAACTTTCGGCATAATACTTCGGAAAAGTGATACATACATCACAATAATAAAATCACATTATACTTGACAACACACATAAACTGGGTTTATTCGTAAATCATTTTACCATCACACATAAGCTTTCCTGAAATTGTTTTTCACACTTAAGTCCCAAACTATACAAAGGTTGTCAAAATCACTTACGCCGACTTTCTCAACTTAAACATTAAAGATCCTAAGAGCTGGTTTGATAAAAGAACTCTAAGAACAATAGAGCATACTACCTAGCACATGCCGTGGAAATGAGACTGGGCCTCGTCGTCAACAATTTACACATCTTTGTCGTCGACATCAAGAAACTCACGCTATAGGGTCCCGAAGTGACCCAGATGACTATTGGGAGGCATCTGTACACGTATCCAAAAACACAACAGGGTGTCCAACATGTACAGGCAAGGGTGAGTAACCAATATATGGATTTAAACACGATAACTACATGCACGACACACAAAACAGCATATGAACATACGTAGTATTAACACTGCACAATAGCAGAAGTAACACGGGAGAACACACCAGGTAACAACATACCCAACATGGATCCCATAAATCGCAATATATCATGTTAATCAATTAGCAGCATAAGACATCTTTGAAAATAGAATAGTGATTTACAATAAGTAAATGTAATCATCAACAGCCATGCAATGCAATGCGATGTACATGACTCAATGCCATATGCCACAAGGGTAAAACTCTGACCCCTACTCCATGGAGCTAACAAAATGTCGGAGAGAGTGAATGGGAGGACATGTTCCGTGTTTTTCCAGCCATGGGCAAGATTCTGCAACGAATGTAACATGCACGTATCTGGCTTTACGGAAACACTCTTGACCAAACATGAAAAGTATGGCATCTAGTAGAGGATATCAGTGTTTTGCTCAGATTCACCACGACTCAGAAGAATCACCAACTGGTCTCATGTCAGCCCTTCCAACCCTGATACCTCCAAGACCATTTAAGATCGTCACCGTAAGATTCGCACCAGCATCTAGGTGTAAGTACAATCTCCTAGACTCAAGGCCTTACAAACTAATGCAATGAAATGCAAATGCTTACACAAAGCAGATGCGATAAAGAAATGTCTATCCACTGAGTAAACCTCGAGGTTTGCTAAGGTTCTCTTCCTTAGGAACTATATGCATCTTTGTATTATAAAACTTTTATCCACCGGATAAATCTCGTGGTCCCTCCGAGATCGAGTCATCACAAGACTGAAACAATTGAACAACTTTCTTGGATCCGGACCACCGGTCCGTTATCGAACCACTGTTTCAAAAACCAAAAAGTTTCATGTTTGTGTTTGTGTCTTATGAATTACATCTCAAGTCCTAAGTGTTATGAAGAAGGATTGAGAATCCTCTTAGATAATCCTCTTAGATAAGTCTTTGATCCTTTTTAAAATATTAATTCCTTGAGTTTCAAGTAATGAAAATAGTATTGATTCACTTAAGTCCTATGAAGTCATTGATGAACTAAGTCATCAATGGTATAGTGCATGGTCTTGTTCCACCATATACTATACTTAATTATCTCTTTTCTTTTGCACTAAGTTAATTACTTAACTTAGGTTTCCATACATAAAACTTTACGATTTGAGTTGAAAACTCCCATTTTAACACTTTGCAAACCAAAACCTTTCTAATTGAAAACTCATTTGATTTTAAGAGAACTTTGTTACTTGCTTGCAGTAAAGTACCTTAACCAATTTGAAAAGGGTTTTTCCTTACTAAGTGTAGAACCATGATCTAAGTTAGCATAAAGAAATGGAATTTCATTTCGTTTTCAAACTATGATTCAATTAAATCAAAACTTTAGGACAAATTCCTCTTTGTACTTTGAAATTTGAATGTTAACTTAGTTTTTAAAATGATTGTGAGATCCCATTACAACTGTAACATCCCAATTTTCAGATAGGTAAAGTATACAAATCTTATCTGAGTCATAGTGGCAAAGTTGTAATATCAAGGTATTCTGGAGGAGTATAATGGAATGAGAGTGAGAAGGAAGCAATATAATGGAATGAGCTTCCATATTTTCGCAAGCTAGAAGAAAGAGAAGGCACGGTGGAAGCAAAAGGGAAACCATTGTTGGAAGCCTTGAAGCTTGGTTGAAGCAGTTTCAGTAAGATCATTGGAATAAGTTCATCAACCGTTGGATCAAGCTCAAACTTGGTAATGAGGTTCAGAACCTGTGGTTCTTAAGTTTGACCGGTCGGATTTTTGGTTCAAGGTCTAGAGTGGGAGATATGTAGCTTACATCATGGTCCTAGTGTGAGAGAAACTCATCTCATCTATCACCTAACCGGGGACAGTAAAACCTTCGCCAGAGATTCGTTAACCGTTGGATCGGGCTGGTATTTGGAAAGTAGGCTTAGGACACGTTGATATTAATCTTCACCGTTCTGATGTTGAAGAAGAAGTCTGTAGCTCGAGATATGGGGCTCGTACAGTACCCTGTTTTGTGTTGAGGAGCTACGTGGTGAGCTTGTAGTGGTTGTGGTTGTGCTCGTCGCGTTCGTGAGATCGAGGGTCAAGGCTGTCCGTGAATACAAGAGTGTACGGGAATGGATTACCAGGTGAGGGGGAAGAACCTACATATATTTGGGAATCATAGGCGTAGTATATAATTGTTAACATGTGTAGGGCTCCTCAAACCTACTAGTGGTGATATGTGTTTATTTGTGCTTACTTGTGGTAATTGATAACATGATTAAATGATGTCATACATGATAATATGCTAGATGATATGTTTGTTATGATAACTTGTTTGTGATGATAACATGTTTATTTACTATCTTCACATGCTTATAATGATAATCTATGACTATACTAGGACATGTGATATGTTGTGATTGACATGATCTTAAATGACTTTGGAGATGATTGGTATGTTGTTAGGGATTAGAGGATGATGATTGGTATGTTGATCGGATTATAGGATGATGATTGGTATGTTGATAAGGATTATAGGATAATGAGTATTGATGGAAGTAAGAATGTGGATCTATGTTGTAAGTGGCTCTCATAGTTGGAGAGCGGCATCCTCACAGTTGGAGGATGTGGGCTTGAGACATTAGTAAGTGGTTGTTGAAATGAGGGATGCATAATCATAACATTTGCATTATTGTGGTGGAAAGCCGCGGGATTTACTGCAACAGCTATCTGAACAGTTATCACACGAGGTGGATTACTTGTGACAATCACAACAGCAGTTTGAGTGGTTGTCACAAGGGGACTATATGACTAACTGCAGTCATATATGCTGGTACACAACTGCAACAGCAGTTTGAGTGGTTGTGTATAGGGTTACGTGTGTGTACCTGCCACAACAGCTTGCCAGCAGTGATCACGCGAGGTCGGGACTTGTGACAATTGCAATAGCAGTTTGAGTGGCTGTCACAAGGAGCTGTATGAATAGCTGCAACAGCAGTTTGAGTGGCTATCATATGAGCTGGTACCTGTATACAGCTGCAACAACAGTTTGAGTGGTTGTGTATAGGGAGCCGTGTGTACAATTGCAATAGCAGTTTGTGACTGTCACATGAAGTCGAGGTGGACGTTCTGGGAGACGTCCTAGGAACCAGTAACCTGGACTACCGACTTTATGCCCTTATAGTTGGAGGGTGACTTCCGACCTTGGAAAATGACTACTTCACAGTTGAGTTGAAGGACAGTATTTCCAAGGGCCAGGAACTTAGTTGTGCATATAGAATAGGCGAAGATCCCTAGATGTGATACTTTGAGGTTGATTTTTGTAGAGTTGATGGTGATCTCTACTTGTGATATTTTGAGGCCAACTATTGTGATGTGTAGAATAGGCGACGATCCATAGCTGTGATACTTTGAGGTTGACAGTTATAGAATAAGCGATGATCCATAGTGGTGATACTTTGAGGTCGATTGTTGTGCTGAACTTGAGAGATGGATGTGTCTGCTGATTGTGTGCTATTGTGCATGTTGATGTGTTATATGCTATGTGATTTCCCTTTTGTACGATGGTGTAGCGTTTCTTACCTCCTATGCATATTTCTCCATGTTTACATATATGTGGTTGTCCAGATCGTGATCCGAAGACGGAAGTGCCGATTGGTCATCGAAAGTGCTACAGCAGGTGGAGCTGACCCAAGGTGTACTCTATCGTCAGTAACAAGTGTGGCGTCAGCAGTTCTCAAATAGATAGAGATCTCAGAGGTATCTTTGAGTCTCTTGTGAGTTGTACCACGGCTAGTGGGGTGTTTATGTTTGTTGCCGTTATTTTTACCCCATGGCTTCCAGGCGAAACTCTGATGTGAAATTCTTGAGCTGTGATAAGTTCTTATTTGCTTAACTGTTGATGTGAAAATTTTTGGCTGTGCTTTAAGGTATCAGAGAGAGTGAGGTTATGTTTTGAAAGCGCCTAATGAGATTATCCTACGTAAGTGGGGTCGTCTCAACAACCTAAGGTAACTTCATATTAATTTTACTTTCATGAAATCAGTTTCATCATTTTATTCTTAAAACACTTAGTTAATAGAACAAACTTTAATTAAAGTAAAACATATTTTCACCTTAGTTAAAAACACTTTAAGGGTCGAAACCCTAGTTGAACTTTGGATCAAAATCACTTCTTGTTTGTTTTTGAAATACAAGTTACTAAAACATTTATTTGCTTTCAAAAACATTGAAGTTCAAGAACAAACTCATGTTCTTCCTTTTATAACCATTATGGCCGAATGCTATACCATGTGAGATGTGAAGATTTTGCTTCACTAACTTGTCGAGTAATAGCTCAAAATGATCACAGTATTATGATGAACAATAATCATACCTCATTCACCCATAAACAAGCATAAAAATCCTTACTTGATCTAGAGATCAAAATATGGTTTTCAACATACATGAAAACATTTTTTTTCCATCCAAGCATATATCATCACAAACATATACTAAGCATGGAAACATTATTACAATCACAACGAAGCTCAAACAGAACTACACGGATCAATCACAAATAACACATGGTTATCAGGAAAATCCCTCAAGCAAACTCCCCTTACCTCTCGAAGGTAATTTTCTGGATGAACGTTGTCCGACTTGATCCGCTAATCCTCCGATTAGTCGCCCGAACTACTCAACCACAACCACCTTCACACAATCAATTCAAAACTTTAACATCAACAACCTAAACTTCCTTGCATCTCAAGGTCTAGGTTCGGCCAAGGGAATTAAAATTGGTTAGAAATGTTTAAAAATTTCTAACTCATGGATGAATGATCCTCAAGTATACACAACACTAGATCAAGTTACATTACACAAAATTTGAAGCAAAACTCTTAATTCCTAAAGGTAAGGGTTTCGGCCACTCTTAGTAAATATAGCTAGACATGTTATTTGATTACATGCTTTTGGATAGTGATAGAGGATGATAAGACTAGGTCATAGAAATTGGTTTCACATTAAAAGGATTTTTCTATGATTTTCTAGAGATTTTTAACATAGAACTATAGAATTGAAACATGATGCTCATAGCCTTGGATCAAGAAAATGAAAGAATAAGAGATCATGATTGATCATAGAGAGAAGAGATTACCTCTTGAATGATGAAAGATTGCAAGGATCAAGCAAGTTGTGCTTCACAAATTTGCTTATGGATCACTTGAGAAAATAAAATACATAGATGTCAAGACAATGAAGCAAGGAACAAGTTTTATAACTTGAGTCAAGAGAGTTTACCTCTTGGTCGGTGGGAAAATTGAGAGAAAGTGAAGAACAACTCAAGAACTCCGAGAACTTGAAGAACACTTGAGAGGAAACTAAAAATCAAGTCTTTGATCTTACAAACTCAAGACAAAGTAACCTTGCTGTGTTTATAGCCAATGAGATGGCCATTTAGGCGTGGGATCTTGGGGGCAAGAAGGACCAACCTTTGTTCATATAGGGACAAAAGGGTAATTTTACTTAGGGACAAAATTGTCATTTAAACAAAAGACTAAGGACATAAACGTCATTTCACCTCTAACTTCATAAATTTCTAGATATTTTTCTAGAGGTAATGATGATGGGTGGTGAGTCACAGGGCCAAAAATATCTTTTCATAAATTCCCAGGGGCAAAAGAGTCATTTCACCTAGGGACAAAATTGTCATTTAGGAAAAGATCAAGGGCATTTTGGTCTTTTCCTAGTGTGAACGCGTTTCAAATATTTTCGTTTTCATCATGAATTTGGGCAAGTCACTGGCACGCCTTCCTAGGTGAGTTGACCTGATATGACTTCAAGTTTATCCGTTAGCGGGTCCCGGTAAATCAGTATTCAGCTCCGTTAATTACCCGATTTAAGATTTCCCTCATATAACTTATATTATTTCACTTTTTGATGAAGAATTTCAAAATTACCAAAGTTGTTGGAAATTCGATTTAAAACCAAACTGTTTCGTTCAAGAGTCAAAATTAGGTTTTTTGATCAGTAAAATCTTACTGTCAGTGAAAACGCAGACCGGGCTCCGTCTGAATTTTCAACCCAAAATTTAACCGTAACTCTCTACGATAATGTAGAGTGTGAATATGACTTTGGTTTATCCAAAATCATTTTCTACATCTCGGATAAAATATAAACTTATTTATATAAATTACCGATCTTAGAAAGTAGTGAAAATCAGGGTGTTACATTAATCATATCAGAAAATATTGCCATCATACATCGCTGGAAAGTTGTTGGAGCATTATGTAGTCCAAATGGCATCCTTCTAAAGGCAAACGTGCCATAAGGACATGTAAATATTGTCTTCTCCTGATCCTCAGGTTCTACAGGAATATGATTGTATCCATAATACCCATCTAGGAATTAGTATAACTCCTTCCCCGAAAGTCTATCAAGCATTTGATCAATGAAAGGCAAGGGGAAGTGGTCCTTCCTAGTAGCTTTGTTCAACTTCCTGCAATCCATACAAATCCTCTACCCTGTAACACTTCAAATGGGGATCAGCTCATTCTTTTCATTTAAGATCATTGTAACTCCTCCCTTCTTTGGTACACATTGAATAGGACTGACCCACACACTATCAAAAATGGGATATATTATGCCTGCATCCAGCCACTTAATTATTTCTTTCTTCACCACTTCTTTCATTATAGGATTCAATCTTCTTTGGCTTTCTATACTATTTTTGGCATCATGCTCCAACAATATTCTATGCATACACAAAATAGGGCTGACCCCTTTTATATCCGACATCTGCCACCCAATTGCTCTTTTATGCCTCTTCAATGTTGCAACTAAATTGTCTTCTTTTGCAGCAGTTAAGAGTGCAGAGATGATCATTGGTAAGGTTTCTAACTCCCCCAAATATACATACTTCAAGTGTGTAGGGAGTTGTTTCAGTTCTAGCATAGGTGGCTTCTCCACGGATGGCACCTTACTTTTAAAAGTTTTTTTTGTTACCTCCAACGACTCGAATCTCCTGGCCCATCTTGTTTGTTTTGTCTTGTTTTCAACCAATTCAGCAATTTCTTCATCAGAGGATTCATCAGTTTCACTTGTTGCTGCAGCATCTTCCAGAGCATTTTGATCTTTGAGAAACTGATGTTCCACCAACATGTCAAATGATTGAACAAAAGAAAACATTCCTCCATTCCCTCATCTGGGTACTTAAGAGCATTAAAAACATTGAAGGTTACTTGATGCTCATTCACTCTCATAGTCGTCTTCCCTTTCTGGACATCAATCAGTGTTCTACCAGTAGCTAGAAAAGGTGTTCCTAGTATAATCGACACTTCTCTATCAGCTTCACAATCTACGATGATAAAGTCTACAGGGAAAACTGTGACACCCCCTTCGGGGGCACCACATGGCTACCCGTTGCGGAAAATACACTTTCATTAATTGTGCTGGTTTACTTTCGGAAAATAAGATTTTCTAAGTATTTAACTTCTTATGAAAATCCGTGATAAAATTTTTCTTCTAACTTAGCTTACCATACCTCAACGTTATGTAAGCATGCATGTAAATAACCATCAAACAAAGTATACATAATAAGGTATCTTAATATACTGCATAGGCCTTAAACATACGGCCATTCAAAACAGTCATGACTTTCTGTAGCCAGATCAATTAACTAGCTGTTATTCAAAATAAAATATGACATATCCTATAGCTGGTCGTACTACTACAACATGGTGACTTCTCGTACGTCACACTCCTTCCGTACCCTCAAGCATCAGGGAAAGGATCCCCAAATGTTCCGATGGCATCTTGGAGCTCATCTAAAGATGTAAGGGTGAGATACCAATATATGGATTCACACACGATAACCACATATATTACACATCAACAGCACATAAGCATGTATAATTACCATGTATAAAGTTCTACTAGATAAACAAGTAGTATATCATAGGGTCTCATGCCCGGCGGTCATCGTCATTTTCCAAAAGAAATGCATGACACTTCGATATTCATCATCTAATTCCTTACCTAATCTCCGGAGATACCAACACCGATTTATAGAAATTGAGTTGATCAAGCTCAATTGCCAAAAAGGCACATCATTGTTAAAACCATTGCGCACTGTCCAACACAAGGAACAGGCGATCACCGTTTATGGTTTTTCATTGTCCATCAAAGCACAATGATATATACACCGTTTGAATATCCTGACCACCAAGATATCCAGAATAACACCGTTGGCATGTCTGCCGAATTTTAATGCATGGAAAAATGTTTCAAGTCTTGTCACTTTTCTTTGTGTTCGTTCTTTCGTTGTCGTAGCTCAAGGCTCTCGACTATTCATCGTTTACACCGTTTTAAAACCTTTTACCGTTAACAAAGGACGAAACATCCGAGTGCTCAATCGCAGAGCCCTAGACCGATGCACCAGCCCAAGGACCGTGGTAATAGAAAACAGCATTCACCTTTAATCACGTTTCCTCATAATAAGAGGAAGACAAATAGTCCATAGGACACGCAGTCCATAACACTGTTGCACGGCTTCTCATTCTACTTTTACAGAACACTAGCATCCCGACGTCTCGTATGCTAGGTTCACGTTTTCATCGTTTATACATCGTTTTTCGTTCTGTGAAACACAAATCCAAAACGAAAACTCCGCAACTCATCCAAGTTGTCGGATTTTACATTGTTGGGAAAACTCGTTTTACAGAAAACTTTTCTATTTGAAAATCGTTTAAAAACCAACGAAATCTGATAAAAACTTAATTTTGGTTGAAAGTCCTTTACCAAAAACCAACTTTTGAAAGGAAACAGCTGAGACCAAAATGTCGTCCCAGAACAGCATTTCTGTTTTCGAAAACATTTTTCGTAAATCTTTTCGGAATTAAAACATCATTTTTAGCGTCAAAACGTCCTAAGTTCAAAAAACTTGAATTTTTCATGTTAATTTTACTTTTTCCACATAAAGATTAATTTATTCTTAAAAACTAATTTTTCCTACTAACTTCATAAATTACTTTTGGATCCACTTTTTCTTTAGAAAAACAGCGTTATTGAAAATACCCAACGTTTTCCACAAATAAATCTGTATCATTAATACAAAGCTTTTTAAAGCTTTTATCCCCATTACTTAATTGAGCACTGACCACTGTCACGCTTCCCAATCAAAAATCAACAATCAACATCATAATATGTTTATAGCAGATAATACAGTTAAAACACATATTCAACTACTATAACACATATTAACAAACAATTATCAATAATTCAAATAATTGCCGAAAGTATATAAATCAATCACCACACAACTTAATTACATATATACAGATCAAATATGATGACATGTAGTCATCGGGAGAATCCCCCAGGCATTTCCCCTTACCTCTTGAAGTTCCCGGTAAGCACAAAGTTGTCCGATCGGTCCACGAACTCTCCCGATTCCTTGTCCGATTACTCGTCGACAACTACACACAATCAATCAATCAATACAACAACTGTAAAACACAAAAATTCTCTCCTAATCCCCCTCCTAGCTTCGGCCATGGGTAAGAAAATATGGCTAGGGAGTTCCAAATATTCTCATCTCTTGGATTCCATCCATATTAGGTGTGGTAAGACTAGATCAAAGTCTATTACACCAAAACTTGAACCAAAACTCCCTCCACTCATCAATGGAGATTTCGGCCCCATTTTTCCAATTGAGCTAGAGAGCTCTTTTGGTTTCCAACTCTTGGATCATGGTAGACAATCATGAACTAGGATCAAAGAAATTGATTTGGTGTAAAAAGGATTTTTCTACAATTTCTTATGGATTTTTGAAGTTCTAAGTTCAAAACTAAACCATCATGAATCATGGAGATTAAAGAGAGATAAAGAGATGAAAGTTGAGGATAATACCTCCTAGATGATGAACCTAGTGAATGAATCACCAAAACCGACTCAAAACTTGAAGATCTATGAAGAAAACTTGACGAAAAGCTTGAAGGAAAAAGGGAAATGGTGAGAAATGGGTGTTAGGGAGGAAGAAAGAGTTCTGGCCGTGTGAGGCCTTGGGTGGGGGTGAAATAGAAAAAATCTCACTTCAATGGCAAACTTGTAGTTAAGTGCAAGGGTATTTTGGTAATTTCGCGTCCAGATATTTTTGGGTATATTATATTTTATTCGGGATCACAGGAAATTGACACGTGTTCTCCATAGGGATTTGACACGTGGCATGGTGATGATGTCATGATGACGTCATCTTATCCGTTAGCAGGTCCAAGAAAAACATGTATTCAGCTCCGTTGTCCACCCGATTTAGGTTTTACGTCCAAATAACGTATAACGACTTATTTGTTTTGAAAATTTTCAACAGAACCAACATTGTTGGAAATAAAATATAAAACCTAACGGTTTCGTTCGCGAGTCAAAATTAGGTCGTCTGGATAGTAAAATCATACTGTCAGTGCGAAATGCAGACCGGGCTCCGTCTGAGTTTTTGACCAAAATTTAACCATAGCTTCCTACGATAACGTAGAGCGTGACTATGGTCTCAGATTATTTTATTTCACTCTCTAGACCCTCCAATAAAATACAAACGGATAAATATTGTTTAATTAAAACAGAAGACTGAAAAGCTTGAAAAAAAAAATCGGGGTGTTACATTACTACCCCACTAAAAATAATTTCGTCCTCGAAATTACGTACATGTGGAAAGATAGGGGTATTGCACCCTCACTTTGTCTTTTGCTTCCCACGTTGTTTCTCCCGTTGTATTGTCCCAAATAACCTTGACTAGGGAAATCTGTTTACCCCTGAGCTGCTTAGTCGTCTTATCCGAGATTCGCACAGGTGAAGTCTCATAAGACAAGTTCTCTTTCAACTGTACTACATCGGGTTCGATAACATGAGATGGATCAGGAATATACTTCCTTAGTTGTGAAACATGGAAAACGTCATGAATATTGGAAAGAAAGGGTGGTAAAGCAATTTGATAGGCTACTGGACCTACCCGACGAAGAATTTGGTAAGGCCCAATGAATTTCGGAGTGAGTTTTCAGGATTTAATTACCCGACCAACCCCAGTCGTAGGCGTGACTCTCAAAAACACATGATCGCCTTCCTCAAACTCGAGAAGTCGTCTTCTCTTGTCCGCATAACTCTTTTGTCGACTTTGAGTCGTCCGCATCTTTTCCTGAATCATCTTCACCTTCTCAGTTGTCTGTTTCACGATATCTGGCCCTAACAGCAGGCTTCCACCATCGTGATACCAACATAACGGCGTTCTGCACCGTCGACCATACGAGGCTTCATAGGGTGCCATTCCTATGCTCGAGTGGAAACTGTTGTTGTAGGTGAATTCTATCAACGGTAGAAATTCATCCCAACTACCGAGGTGTTCTAGCACACAAGCTCTTAGCAAGTCTTCAAGAGACTGAATCGTCCTGTCGGACTGTCCATCTGTTTGTGGATGATATGCTGAACTCAATCTGAGTTTTGTTCCTAGTGACTCATGTAAACTCTGCCAGAATCTCGATGTAAACCTAGGATCACGATCCGAAATAATACTTGAAGGTACTCCATGTAATTTGACAATTTCTCCGATGTATAACTGAGTCAATCTTTCCATTCAGTACTTTATGTTGATGGGCAAAAAGTGAGCCGAATTGGTCAGTCGATCAATTGTTACCCATATGGCATCATGTCCCTTACGAGTTTTTGGTAAACTCGTCGCGAAATCCATCGTGATACCATCCCATTTCCATTTTGGGATGTCTAAAGAATGTAACATTCCTGCCGATCTTTGATGTTCAATCTTGGCCTTTTGACAAACTAAACATGAGGCGACGTATTCCATCACGTCTTTCTTCATCCCATACCACCAATATAACTTCTTTAAATCTTAGTACATCTTGGTGGCTCCTGGGTGTAAACTCAATTTACTCTTGTGAGCTTCTTCCAAAATTATCTTCTTAAGCTCTGAATCGTTCGATATACAAATCCTTTCGCCGAATCTTAAGATTCCATCTGTTCTTTCTCTGAATTCTGATACTGCTCCTCGTCGCACTAATTCTCTTTCTCCCTGCAGGTATTGATCTCTTTCTTGTTTTTCCTTTATTTGTTCCATCAATCCATTGGAAACTGTAATCATACCTAAGCAAAGTTTTCCCGGCGACGTCTTGATTGTCAACCGCATATCTCAGAATTGTTCTATCAATTCTTGCTCTTCACCATCATTGCAGATACATGTATCGATTTCCTACTCAGGCATCCGCTACCACGTTTGCTTTTCCAGGATGATACTGCAATTGGAAATCGTAATCCTTCAAAAATTCCAACCAGCGTCTTTGTCGCATGTTGAGTTCTTTCTAGTCAAACAAATATTTTAGGCTCTTGTGGTCGCTGAAGACATTGAAGGTTGCTCCATACAAATAATGTCTCCAAATCTTTAGTGCAAAAACCACTGCCGCTAGTTCCAGGTCATGCGTAGGATAATTCTCTCATGAGTCTTCAATTGCCTGGAAGCATAAGCTACTACGTTCTGGTTCTGCATCAACAGGCAACCTAACCCTTGATGCGAAGCATCACAGTATACCTCAAAAGGTTCCTTGGGATCAGGTAGCACCAGCACAGGTGAAGTAGTCAACCTCCTTTTTACTTCTTGGAAATTTTCTTCGCACGTTTCGGTCCAGATAGACGCTTGATCCTTCCGAGTTAGTAGGGTAAGAGGTCCTACTATCTTGGAGAATCCCTCAATGAATCTCCTATAATATCCAGCTAAACCCACGAAACTACGGATCTCAGTTACCGTCTTGGGTCTCTCCCATTGCACAACAGCTTCAACCTTCGACGGATCCACTGCAATTCCTTCGCTCGAGATAACATGTCCCAAAAATTGAACTTGGTCTAACCAAAATTCACACTTTTCAGGTTTCGCGTATAACTGTTTCTCCTTTAAGATTTGAAGAACCATACTGAGATGTTCAGCATGTCTTTCTTCATTGGGAGAATAGATTAGAATGTCGTCTATGAAGACAACGACAAACTTATCTAGATAGGGACAAAAAATCCTATTCATGTAATCCATGAATATAGAAGGAGCATTCGTCACTCCGAACGGCATCACAAGATATTCATAATGCCCATAGAGTGTTCGAAACGCTGTTTTCGGAACATCCTCCGCCTTCACACGAATATGATGATAGCCCGACCGTAAATCTATCTGCGAGAAAACGGCCGCTCCACGTAACTGGTCCATCAAATCGTCGATCCTTGGAAGAGGATACTTGTTCTTGATCGTTACTTTGTTCAACTGACGGAAATCTACACATAAGCGAGAACTTCCGTCTTTCTTCTTCACTAATAGAACTGGAGCTTCCCACGGTGATACACTCAGTCTAATAAGTTCCTTTTCCATCAGTTCCACCAATTGCTTTTTCAAGTCCTCCAGCTTTGATGGCGACATACGATATGGTGCCATGGATATTGGTCCAGTGCCCGGTACCAGATCAATCGCGAACTCAATGTTCCGAACAGGCGGTAACCCTGGTACATCTTCAGGAAACACCTCCGGAAACTCATTGACGACTGGTATGGACTGCAGATCTAACTCGCTCTCTACGTCTAAGGAAAACAATAACATGTATCCTTGTGCTCTTTCTTTAAAAGAAGCCCTTACTTGGTTAGCAGATAAAAATCCAGAAATCTCATCCTTAGGAAAGACCAAGGTTTTGTGAGCATATTCTATGAGAATATGGTTGGAAGATAACCAATCCATGCCTAAAATTACATCTAATTGTATTAGAGGCAAACAGATCAGATCAACAAGAAAATGTCTATTCTGAATAATAATAAGACAGTTCAAGCATATAAAATTGGCAATAACTGGCTTAGCAGTTGGGGTTGAAACAATTAGATTATAAGATAACGAAGAGACAGGTAATTTCAGCAGTTTCGCACAATCCATCGAAATAAAGGAATGGGTCGCACCCGAATCGAAAAGTACAGTCAAGAGATTACTGTCTATGTCGCAATTCCCTTGTACGAGATCGTCGGAGTTCGAAGCTTTTCGGAAATAAAACATCATTTTTAGCGTCAAAACGTCCTAAGTTCCAAAAACTTGAATTTTTCCTGTTAATTTTACTTTTCCACATAAAGATTAATTTATTCTTAAAAACTAATTTTTCCTACTAACTTCATAAATTACTTTTGGATCCACTTTTTCTTTAGAAAAACAGCGTTGTTGAAAATACCCTACGTTTTCCACAAATAAATCTGTATCATTAATACAAAGCTTTTTAAAGCTTTTATCCCCATTACTTAATTGAGCACTGACCACTGTCAAGCTTCCCAATCAAAAATCAACAATCAACATCATAATATGTTTATGGAAGATAATACAGGTAAAACACATATTCAACTACTATAACACATATTAACAAACAATTATCAATAATTCAAATAATTGCCGAAAGTATATAAATCAATCACCACACAACTTAATTACATATATACAGATCAAATATGATGACATGTAGTCATCGGGAGAATCCCTCAGACATTTCCCCTTACCTCTTGAAGTTCCCGGTAAGCACAAAGTTGTCGGATCGGTCCACGAACTCTCCCGATTCTTTGTCCGATCACTCGTCGGCAACTACACACAATCAATCAATCAATACAACAACTGAAAAACACAAAAATTCTCTCTTAATCCCCCTCCTAGCTTCGGCCGTGGGTAAGAAAATATGGCTAGGGAGTTTCAAATATTCTCATCTCTTGGATTCCATCCATATTAGGTGTGGTAAGACTAGATCAAAGTCTATTACACCAAAACTTGAACCAAAACTCCCTCCACTCATCAATGGAGGTTTCGGCCCCATTTTTCCAATTGAGCTAGAGAGCTCTTTTGGTTTCCAACTCTTGGATCGTGGTAGACAATCATGAACTAGGATCAAAGAAATTGATTTGGTGTAAAAAGGATTTTTTTACAATTTCGTATGGATTTTTGAAGTTCTAAGTTCAAAACTAAACCATCATGAATCATGGATATTAAAGAGAGATTAAGAGATGAAAGTTGAGGATAATACCTCCTAGATGATGAACCTAGTGAATGAATCACCAAAACCGACTCAAAACTTGAAGATCTATGAAGAAAACTTGAAGAAAAGCTTGAAGGAAAAAGGGAAATGGTGAGAAATGGGTGTTAGGGAGGAAGAAAGAGTTCTGGCCGTGTGAGGCCTTGGGTGGGGGTGAAATAGAAAAAATCTCACTTCAATGGCTAAGTGCAAGGGTATTTTAGTAATTTCGCGTCCAGATATTTTTGGGTATATTATATTTTATTCGGGATCACAGAAATTGACACGTGTCCTCCATAGGGATTTGACACGTGGCATGGTGATGATGTCATGATGATGTCATCTTATCCGTTAGTAGGTCCAAGAAAAACATGTATTCAGCTCCATTGTCCACCCGATTTAGGTTTTACGTCCAAATAACGTATAACGACTTATTTGTTTTGAAAATTTTCAACAGAACCAACATTGTTGGAAATAAAATATAAAACCTAACGGTTTCGTTCACGAGTCAAAATTAGGTCGTCTGGATAGTAAAATCATACTGTCAGTGCGCAATGCAGACCGGGCTCCGTCTGAGTTTTTGACCAAAATTTAACCTTAGCTTCCTACGATAACGTAGAGCGTGACTATGGTCTCAGATTATTTTATTTCACTCTCTAGACCCTCCAATAAAATACAAACGGATAAATATTGTTTAATTAAAACAGAAGACTCAAAAGCTTGAAAAAAAAAATCGGGATGGCGAAGTGTCCCGTTTGATTACAGTTGAAACACTTAGCTGTTTTTAGTGGACAGGTATCAGCCATATGGTTTTGGTTCCCACATTTGAAGCACCTCCTAACTTGGCCTTGGCCCTGTTGGCCTCCACTTCCGGATGCAGCAGCATTTGGACGGTATGGTTGTTGTTGACTTGGATTACCCCCTGAGGTCGGAAATATGGTTTCCTCTGTTGTTGCTTCCCCCTTTGACTCTGAGCTTGAAATGGGCTCTTAAACCGAGAGGGTCCTCCAGTTTTCCCTCTGTTATCTCTTTCTTTCCTCATATGCTCCGCCTTGCGGTACATCTCAACTAGAGCTTAAAAATTCTTAATCTGCAAGGGCAACACAGATTCTTTGATATCAAACCTTAATCCTGCTTCGAATCTCTCACATTTCCAGCTTTCGTTTGGTTGAGTCTAAAAGAAACGAAAGTATTTGGCGAGCGATTCAAACTTCGCTGCATACTCCCCGACAGAAAGATCCTTTTGCAGCAGACAGAGAAATTCTCGTTCCTTCTCGACTCTAGCACTCTCAGGAAAGTACTTGTCCAAGAATGTACTCTGGAACATCTCCCAAGTAACCTCCTGGTTGTCAGCTTCTAACAGTTGCTTGGTGCCTTTCCACCAATACTCTGCATCTCCCAATAGTAGGAAAGCAGCATATTGAACTATAACACCTTCTGGACTCAGGATAAGCTCAAAAATCTTCTCCAGTTCTTGTATCCACTGGTCAGCTTTCTCAGGTTCAGCATCCCCACGAAATTGTGGAGGATTCTGACGTCGAAATGCAGTCAAACCTCTACCTTCAGCAGCTTGCTGGTTCTGAGCAGCCATAATAGCTGTTTGTAGGGTAATAGCAACATCAACATTCTCCATTGCTTGTGCAGTATGGTCCACTGCACCCTCATAGTACTCCTCGGCATAGTCAGGGCGTTTGACAGGACCACCTTGACGACCCCTTCCATGACCGCGTCCACGGCCACGTCCTCGTCCATGTCCACGTTCATCTTCTGGTTCCATAACTGACCTCAAGACAAACTCAGTTAAATGGCAACCAGAAACATGGAACGTGTGATCACTAGTTAACCCACATTACTTCTAAGAAGTAATTCAAACAATTCTCAATCAGAGAACACACAACAGCAACACAATACACCTATTTCCCAAAGATTCCCGAAAGACTCGACCAGCTCTGATACCACTAATGTGACACCCCCTTCGGGGGCACCACATGGTTACTCGTTGCGGAAAATAAACTTTAATTAATTGTGCTGGTTTACTTTCGGAAAATAAGATTTTCTAAGTATTTAACTTCTTATGAAAATCCGTGATAAAATTTTTCTTCTAACTTAGCTTATCATACCTCAACGTTACGTAAGCATGCATGTAAATAACCATCAAACAAAGTATACATAATAAGGTATCTTAATATACTGCATAGGCCTTAAACATACGGCCATTCAAAACAGTCATGGCTTTCTGTAGCTAGAGCAATTAACTAGCTCTTATTCAAAATAAAATAGGACATATCCTATAGCTGGTCGTACTACTACAACATGGTGACTTCTCGTACGTCACACTCCTTCCGTACCCTCAAGCATCAGGGAAAGGATCCCCCAATGTTCCAATGGCATCTTGGAACTCAGCTAAAGATGTAAGGGTGAGATATCAATATATGGATTCACACACGATAACCACATATATTACACATCAACAGCACATAAGCATGTATAATTACCATGTATAAAGTTCTACTAGATAAACAAGTAGTATATCATAGGGTCTCATGCCCGGCGGTCATCGTCATTTTCCAAAAGAAATGCATGACACTTCGATATTCATCATCTAATTCCTTACCTAATCTCCGGAGATACCAACAGCGTTTTATAGAAATTGAGTTGATCAAGCTCGATTTCCAAAAAGGCACACCGTTGTTAAAACCATTGCGCATTGTCCAACACAAGGCACAGGCGATCACCGTTTGTGGTTTTTCTTCGTCCATCAAGGCACAATGATATATACAAATAGTCCATAGGACACGCAGTCCATAACACTGTTGCACGGCTTCTCATTCTACTTTTACAGAACACTAGCATCCCGATGTCTCGTATGCTAGGTTCACGTTTTCATCGTTTATACATCATTTTTCGTTCTGTGAAACACAAATCCAAAACGAAAACCCCGCACTCATCCAAGTTGTCGGATTTTACATCGTTGGGAAAACTCGTTTTACAGAAAACTTTTCTGTTTGAAAATGGTTTAAAAACCAACGAACTCTGATAAAAACTTAATTTTGGTTGAAAGTCCTTTTCCAAAAACCAACTTCTGAAAGGAAACAGCTGATACCAAAATGTCGTCCCAAAACAACATTTCTATTTTCGAAAACGTTTTCCGTAAATCTTTTCGGAAATAAAACATCATTTTTAGCGTCAAAACGTCCTAAGTTCCAAAAACTTGAATTTTTCCTGTTAATTTTACTTTTCCACATAAAGATTAATTTATTCTTAAAAACTAATTTTTCCTACTAACTTCATAAATTACTTTTGGATCCACTTTTTCTTTAGAAAAACAGCGTTGTTTAAAATACCCAACGTTTTCCCCAAATAAATCTGTATCATTAATACAAAGCTTTTTAAAGCTTTTATCCCCATTACTTAATTGAGCACTGACCACTGTCAGGCTTCCCAATCAAAAATCAACAATCAACATCATAATATGTTTATAGCAAATAATACAGTTAAAACACATATTCAACTACTATAACACATATTAACAAACAATTATCAACAATTCAAATAATTGCCGAAAGTAAATAAATCAATCACCACACAACTTAATTACATATATACAGATCAAATATGATGACATGTAGTCATCGGGAGAATCCCTCAGGCATTTTCCCCTTACCTCTTGAAGTTCCCGGTAAGCACAAAGTTTTCCGATCGGTCCACGAACTCTCCCGATTCCTTGTCCGATTACTTGTCGGCAACTACACACAATCAATTAATCAATCAATACAACAATTGTAAAACACAAAAATTCTCTCCTAATCCCCCTCCTAGCTTCGGCCATGTGTAAGAAAATATGGCTAGGGAGTTCCAAAAATTCTCATCTCTTGGATTCCATCCTTATTAGATGTGGTAAGACTAGATCAAAGTCTATTAGACCAAAACTTGAACCAAAACTCCCTCCACTCATCAATGGAGGTTTCGGCCCCATTTTTCCGATTGAGCTAGAGAGCTCTTTTGGTTTCCAATTCTTGGATCATGGTAGACAATCATGAACTAGGATCAAAGACATTGATTTGGTGTAAAAAGGATTTTTCTACAATTTATTATGGATTTTTTGAAGTTCTAAGTTCAAACCTAAACCATCATGAATCATGGAGATTAAAGAGAGATTAAGAGATGAAAGTTGAGGATAATACCTCCTAGATGATGAACCTAGTGAATGAATCACCAAAACCGACTCAAAACTTGAAGATCTATGAAGAAAACTTGAAGAAAAGCTTGAAGGAAAAAGGAAAATGGTGAGAAATGGGTGTTAGGGAGGAAGAAAGAGTTCTGAGTTCTGGCCGTGTGAGGCCTTGGGTGGGGGTGAAATAGAAAAAATCTCACTTCAATGGCAAACTTGTAGTTAAGTGCAAGGGTATTTTGGTAATTTCGTGTCCAGATATTTTCCGATATATTATATTTTATTCGGGACCACAGGAAATTGACACGTGTCCTCCATAGGGATTTGACACATGGCATGGTGATGATGTCATCTTATCCGTTAGCAGGTCCAAGAAAAACATGTATTCAGCTCCGTTGTCTACCTGATTTAGGTTTTACGTCCAAATAACGTATAACGACTTATTTGTTTTGAAAATTTTCAAAAGAACCAATATTGTTGGAAATAAAATATAAAACCTAACGGTTTCGTTCACGAGTCAAAATTAGGTCGTCTGGGCAGTAAAATCATACTGTTAGTGCGAAACGCAAACCGGGCACCGTCTGAGTTTTTGACCAAAATTTAACCATAACTTCCTACGATAACGTAGAGCGTGACTATGGTCTCGGATTATTTTATTTCACTCTCTAGACCCTCCAATAAAATAAGAACGGATAAATACTGTTTAATTAAAACAGAAGACTCAAAAGCTTGAAAAAAAAAATTGGGGTGTTACAAAAACAAACTTATCTCCCTTGATCAAGACATCTTCAATCTTCCCTTCAGGATGTGCTGTAGATCTATCTACTAGTTGCAGCGTCGCAGTTGCTGGTCTTGTTTCTCCAATACCCAATTGTCTGAAAATAGACATTGGCATAAGGTTGATTGTGGCACCTAGATCACAGAGTGCTCTACAACAGTAACTATCCCCAATAGAACAAGGGATAGTGAAACTGCCTGGATCCATCATCTTGGGAGGAACTTTTGCTTGGAGCATTGAACTGTATTCTTTGGCCATCACAGCTGTCTCAAATTCTCGCAATCTCTTTCTTTTAGTTAGCACATCCTTCATGAACTTGGTGTAGTTAGGCATTTACTGCAGCGCTTCCATCAAAGGAATATTTATGTGTAACTGTTTCAGTACCTCCGTGAACTTACTGAATTGCTTATCCTGATGGACCTTCCTCAACCTTTGAGGAAAAGGAGGAGGGGGTCTCTCAGGGATAAGCTTAGGCAGAGATGTTGCAGCATTTCTATTGTCAAGCTCCTCAGTAGGCTTTCCAGTATTAGCCTTCTTCCTCTCTAGAACTGTTTCGGCTTAAGCTTCTTTTGTTTCAACTCTCTTCTTCTTCTCTATTACTGCAAGTAATTCAGTTCCACTCCTCAGTTGGATGGCTTTGCACTGATCCTTTCCATTTGAAGTAGAGGAATTAGGAGTTTCAGTAGAGGCTTGCAAAATACCACCTTGTCTTGTGTTCAGAGCATTGGCCAGCTGTCCCACCTGAGTCTCCAAATTTCTCATGGAAACCCCTTGATTCTGAAATTGTGCCTAGGTTTCTGACATAAAGGCTTTTAGCACAACCTCTAAAGACATTTCATGACTGGCTTGTGAGCTTGTTGTTCCTGTGGAGGCTGCTGTTGTGTTGCAAATCCAGGGGGTGCATTGTTATTTCTTGAAGGAAAATTTGAATTGTAACTCCCTGGTTGCAACATGTGGTTATTGTTACTCCACCGAAAATTAGGATGCTTCCACCCTGAATTATTACCCATGTTGTTGTAGATTCCCATGTAGTTAACTGAAGCAGGGTTCCCAAAACATTTTTCAAATAAATGTTCTCCTCCACATAACACACATGATACAACATTAGTCTGGAATACTTTTTGTTCATTCCCCACAGGTTCACTTGTTGCAGCTTGATTCTAAACAGTGGCTTCGTTACCTATAGCCAAGTTTTTTACCATATTTGTCAAAGAGGCTAATTGAGCAGAGATAGCAGTTACTTCAGTTACTTCATTCTTTCCTGCTGCAACAACAGTCTTGTTGGAACTTAGCCTAGCAGTTGGCCACTGATAGCTGTCGGCAGCTATACTCTCTATCAGCTCATAAGTGTAGGACTTGTTAAACAAAGTACCACCGGCAAAGGCATCAAGCATCATTCTTGCTGAAGGTAGCACTCCATTATAAAAATGCTCCATTTGAATACATAGAGGAATGCTACGATATGGGCGCTTTTTCAGCAACTCTTTAAATCTTTCCCAAGCCTAATAGAGTGATTCATCATCTTGCTGCCTAAAAGAAGTCATATCATTTCTCAGCCTTGCATTTTTCATAGGAGGAAATAACTTTTTCAAGAATTTCCCAGCCATCCTATTCTATGTATCAACCGAATTTGGCTCTAGAGCATTTAACCAATTCTTAGTCTTTCCACTCAGGGAAAACAGAAACAGTCTCAATCTGAAAGCATCCTCAGTAACTCCTGGATTCTTGAAATTATTAGCCACATTCAAAAACTGTTTTAGGTGCAGATGGGGGTCTTCAGTAGCAGCTCCATTGAACTGCCCCATTGCTTGAAGCATTTGGAACATAACAGGTTTGAATTCAAAGTGTGAAGCAGTGATCTCAGGAACTACTACGCCCGTCTTCATTGTTTCAGGGTCAAACAGGGCATAGCTTCTAATGGAGCTTGTCTGATCATTGGCCAGAGCTATGCTATCAGGTTGATCCTCTCAGCCATCTCAGAACTTTCAGAACTTTTCCGTGACATAGAAATCAGCCTCCCCAAGTCAACTATGCCTTGATTTTCCCTTGTGAGCCTTCTAAATATTCTTTCAATCTCAAGGTCTAGTTGGAACTCAGGAGTGCTCTGCCTATGCATGCAAGGTAAGAACACCTGATGCTAAAGCAAAACACAGTAAAGATCAGTTATCCTAACTAACAGAACTATCATTCTAAAACTTGTAAATCAAACACCATTACAATCCCCGGCAACGGCATCAAAAACTTGTTGGTCAAAATTGTGTTTATGTGCAAGTGTACACAATCGTGACAAGTAATAAAATGATAAGAGATATCGTTCCCACGAGGATTAAAAGGTATTTAATTTGCAAGATTAAACCAATGATTCTAAGTAGTTAAGATTCAAAAAGGGTAACAAATAATTGTGGTGTGTTACAGATTCAAGATTAACATCAATAATAAAGCAAGTAAACAAGGTTGGTGAACAGATATGGTAAAAACAGCTATACGTATGACTCCTTTGTAACTTCATACTAGTGTTAGTTATGCTTCGAATATGCTCTAGCATATGGCTCCAGGAAATAAAGGTTTTGTTTTCCAACATAATTAAGATAAGATTCATTAAATGGTCATATTCCTATGCTCATATTAATTACACCCTCTTCTAATTAAGCATGTTCCAACTAGCCTAAGGACTTGAATGATTATTCCTAATTCATTCAACATTAACTAACTTTCCAATTAGCAACTTAATCCTTATCTTTTTAATCAAGTCCACTTGCATTACCTTTCCAAGTTTCAGCAAGCCTTAGTTCTATCTGAGATGATCAAGCTTAAACAAAACGCATACAAAACAGATTAAAAGAAAAAGCTTCAGCATATCATCACATAACTTCAACTAGAAATTCATTACAAATTTACCATACCCATAGCTATAGCAAGTTTAGCTCATGATGAACTTACAAATACTAAGAGAAAAATGTAAAATGGAGAATGAGTTCATTACAAAGGAAGATGAAAAAATGGAAGACAAGAATGGAGACAATGGAGGAGGCGCAGCCGTTGTCTTCTGCTCAATAATATCTATTGCCTACGGATAAGGGGAATGCTCCCTTTTAGGGTAAACACCTTTACACTCTCCTCCCCTTTTGGGCCAAAAAAAGTTAGTACACCTATGTCATGGCCCAAATCCCTAGTACATCCGCATTAAAGTCCAAGGCCACGTGTAGGTGCCCTGCCAGTCCTCTTAGGACACGCCATCAAGAGAGAGAACGTTGAAAGTTCATGTCCATCAAGAAGCACACTCTGACTAGAATGTTACAGCATATCCCGGGGCATTATTTTCATTTCAGCACTCAGTAAGTCAAGACCTGTTAAGCACTAGGAACACAATATTAAGCTTCAGAAATAATAAAAATATGAAAATTATCCTAACGACACACAAAACTCTAAATTACTCTAAAGTACATAAAATCTATACACAAAACACTCAAAGACCACTAAAACTCAAGCTAAGAAAGCATAGATAACTCTCATTTCTAAGAGTTATCAAAAACGATTTCATAAAGACAAGCAGAGTCGTACTTGTAAAATGATCAGACGTATGAAACGTCTCAAACAGAAACAAGATATTAGATTAAAAGCGATATAACGCTTGTTTCAGTTAATCAAACTCAATCCCCAGTTAGTACAACATAAATATAGTCTTAAGAATAAGGAGATAAGAGAATAGAGAGAATCACACACTGATGTATCCTGGTTCACCAACACCAACATGGTGCATAGGGATGGCAATCCAAACCCTACCCGCTGGGTACCCGCAAAAAATACCCACAATGGGTTAGGTAAATACCCGCATTATGGGTATGGATCCAAGTCTAGGTAGTTACCCACAAATTTGAATGGATATATGTGCGGGTACGAGTACTCTAGTACCCACCCCGCCCTGCACCCGCACATGCACACATATAAAAAAACCTATGATAGTTCATATGATAGTTCATAATTGTAATGTTTTATGAGTAGATTTGAAAGATTTTTTGATGGTATTTTAATTGAGTTATAATGTTCTTTTTGTTTTTTCTCGATAAGTAAAGAGATTTTATTAAAAAACTAGCTTTAGCATCACAGTGTTTAACCTTCCCACCTTTTAGTAAGGGTTGAAGAATACCCACTCTATCATTTGCTCTAAGCTAGATATGAAAATCAATACAAGAGTTTCAAGCTTTTCAAGCTTATACATTCATCACCCCTGCCCAGAAGTTATACGTCCATACCATACACCCCTCTTTGAACCATAGTAGAATATTCTAAATAGTATACATACAAATTTCTTATATTATCCTCCCCTATACAATAATACGCCCCTTTTGTAGCATATTTATATTAGTATTACTCCGCATAACTTCATCAAACGCCTATATGTTCTTTTTGTTATTTATTGTTCTTCTTAGTTAAAGTGCGGGTAACGAGTGCGAGTATGGGTATTTAGGTACCCAGAGGGTACGGGTACAGGCACTAAGGTTACTTTCATGCGCGAGTCTGGGGACGGATACTATAGTACCCTACCCAGACCCTACCCATTGTCATCCCTATAGGTGCAGTTACATCCAGTCCTTGGCTTCACCAATATTTCACTATAACTTATCAGATTACAGACGAGTATCTTTTGCACGCCTAGCCTCTCCAGGCTCGAGTATTGTTTGCACACCTAGCCTCTCCAGGCTCAAACGATCAACGAGTATTGTTTGCACACCTAGTCTCTCCAGGTTCAACAAATATTATTCTTCACTAACCTCTCCAAAATGTTGAGTATTATTTTCACATAGCCTCTCTAGGCTTCATGAGTATTCTTCTTCACCAACCTCTCTGGAGTGTTGACAGTATTATTTTTTATTAGCCTCTTCAGGCTCTCATGGATTTCATTTGAAGGTTACATTGAGAATAATATCTCAATCACTCGTAAAGTGTGTTTACAATTAGATACTGAGATAGTGTTCTTCCTACCACTTCACAGAAGTGTATGTATAATGAAGTACATAAGAACTGACAGGGATCTTTCTCAAAACATTCTCATGAATGAATGTGTAATGAGTTAATTGAGTAGATGTCCTTCTTTGAGATGAGACGAGTAATCTTCTTTAGCTATGATGAAGTATATTTTCATTGAATGCTCATACTCACAATCTCTAATGATGAAAGGAATAGAGTCCTCTTTCTTTCATTCGTGGAGATAATGGCAATTTTCAACTTGAATACGCACTCTTAACATTTTGCTCTTTTTGCGATTTTCTCTTGATCTTTTGTTTGCTTTATATTCTCATCATCTCTATTTCTCATATACAGTCATGCTTCTCAACCATGATGTCTTATGGTATAATTTTCTTGTTCTACATGAGCACATGTATACACACATTCTTACACCCACCCGGTCTTCCTCTTTATAGTTGTCTTTATATATTTTTCTCAAGAAGTGAGACCGATGAGAAATAGTCGTTGAGTTGACGTGGCTTCTATATTCTCATACAAAATAGATCTGTTTTGATAAGTTTTCTAATGAAGAGTTCCGTTGGTTTTACTTTATCAGAAGAAAAGAGATATTTACACAATGGGAGTAGACTCATTTTCCATTTTGGTGTAAGCTGTAGATAGTATTGAGGAAAGTCTTTTTGCAACATCCATATAGAAATATTTCATTCTTCAAGGATGGCAGTTTGCTTTATCAGACTTTGACTTTCACATAACATGCTTTCTTCAACAAAAAAAAAAATGTTTAACTTTGGACACATCATCACTTAGAAGTTCTTCAGAGCATTTTGAAATGCTTGGATATGTCTTATATAAGTCTGTACTTATAATGTATTCTTCGTAGCTTCTCTTGTAAACTTCTTTGGATAAGATGATATGATGAATAAGTTGTACTTGACTTCCTTGTTTACCTAACTCAGACGCTTGTCTAGTAGTCTTGATTATATTACTTTCAAGTAATTTTCTTCTTTGATATGTGTTGAGACGCGTCTTTGAGCTTTGACCAATCATGTCTTCAGATAATAACAGTTCATGCTTTGACTAATAGAATAACTATCTTCAGACATATTCTGTTTAGACATGTTATTTTGTTTTGAGGTCTTCAATTCAAATGCTTGATCTTTCACACGTATGATTGAGATTAGTCTCTTCATCCGACAAGACGTATGTCTTGTGATGACTTCTTCTGTTGACTTGGGTTTACTTGATTCCTTCAATGCTGAGTCGTGAAGCTATAAGATGAGTGTCTTATATTTTGTCCTGACTTGATTTAGACTAACTCAAACGTGTATAAGTAAATTATTACCTACATTGAGATTAGTTGATTAGTCCAATCTTCTGCACACTTAAAGTAGCTCATTAGAAATATTCATCACGTTCATTTAATTATATTTGTCTTGTTTTCTTTCATCAAACCTTGGATTAATAATCCTTGGAAAAAAGGAGACTTAACAATCTACTCTGTTTGTTTACCTTTTAACGCGTTGTGTTTATCGCTTGTTTGTTTGACCCGTGAGATGACCCCATACGTACGAAGTCTTCCGATTAGTCCCAACCTCTTATTATTATTATTATCTATGCCTAGCCGTATGTAAAACGATAGCGTGGTAAACAAACAGTGATGCGGAAGAAAGCAAACAAAACGGCAACCATAGAAAAATGATCAGAGTAAAAGCGCAATATAACATAACAGTACGATAACATACATAACTTAGCCCCATCTGTAGGGAACTGTACATACATATACTGAGACACCCCCTAGTATCTCATATAAACCTGTACTAAAATTAACTATTACATAATTCCATCACACAACAATATGTCCTGTCTGATATATCTTCGTAGTCAAAATCCAACATCTGTTCGATATCCAAAACTAATGTTCATATATTATATATGCCTCAGAATATCTTACATAAGTCAGATGCGCAAGTCGAGTAAGAGTTTCATAGGAACTTAGTTAATAATATACACACCAACTATTATGATATGTATTATTATTTATATACTATCAAAAGCAAAAGATTAGACTCGACTCCCAGAGCTGGTCAAAAGACGCCTAGTACCCATCATGGAAAGTAAAGCGGAGAGTTCTCATATGCATTCTCCGACTCGCCATCTGTAAATACAAAAGGAGGTAAGAAAACTAACTTCCATATAAAAGGTATAGACTTAACATTTTAAGGAAAGCAATATAATGTAAAATATCATTATGTCATTCGCAAAATGTTAATTTGCCATCCATCACACATCTGCCATAATATCAAGGATGCACAATGTATATGGAATGAATATGCATATGTCTGTATTTGGACCGACTCAAGTCCAAGGCGCGACAATATCATCGGAGGAGCGATCAGGAGTACATGTTCCGTATCGCTAGCCAAATAAGTGCCATTAATCCAATTGCGCGCCAAAGGGCTCACCGGAACACTTTCCACTGATCCTGAGTAGTTTAGGGTCTGGTCTGGACACTACTGTGTTTGCATCAAATACCACGGCTCAGGGGAGCTACCACCCGGCCCCCTGTGGAGTATCGCACCATAGTGCCCCCTAGGTTTCCACAACCTTCCCTATTGTACTCTCACCCACACTTAGGGTGTAGCTCACTCACAGTTTACCACACGTAACAGTAATGCAATGATCAATGTCTTGATGTGCTTATCCTTTCATTTCATTATCATAATCATTACGAATGTGAAATCATGATCAAGTATCAATTCCAAGCCATCAATCACCACTGTTAATCTCATCATATGCTTATCAAGCTCATAATATGCTTATTCGTCAACGTCTAATTAATCATACTAATAACATATAACAATGAGCATGCCAACATGGCCAACATAATTTAATCATATAACTCACATAGAATACTTAGAGCATGTGTTCATAAGTAGTACACAGAACATCATATAAATCACATGGCACACATATTCACAATCACATCATATGTTCATCAATGTTAACTCCACTCCAAATTACATAGAAGAGTTATCTTCCTCCCTACCTTATATCAATGTAGTGATGTCCACAAGCTCCTAGCACCTTGCCGCGGTCACAACATCGTTCCTTTGATAGATAATCGTACACACTTTGGAGTACTTGAATATGATCTTATCCTCCATCACAAAGCACAACCCAAATTAGTGTAATCAAACAAAATACATCTAGTTCTCATGAACTAGATTTTAGCCCCTACATAGGAAATTATGCTAGAAGTGTTAAAATTTCACGAACTCTTGGATCTATGATCCTTAAGCATAGATAACACTCCTGTAAGTCTTTTTATTCAAGAATTTGAAACAAAGCTCAAGATACACCAAGAATAGGGTTTCGTCCTCTTCATATAAAAATAGGTTAGGATAGGTTTTTGATTCAATTCTTTGGGATTCATAGACTTCTAAGTGTAATAGAATCAAATCAACAAGTTGTAACCAAAAACTTGAAGAAAGCATCATGAACTCATCAAGGGAAGGGTTCGGCCATGTCATGGAAAATTAGGGTAGGAAAGGTTTTTGATTGCAATCATTTGAATTCAGGGACATTTAAGTGTAATAGAACTCAAATCAACACTTCTTTAAGCAAAATTTTAAACAAAACTCCATGATTTCTTTACCCTAGGGTTTCGGCCATCTCACCCCAAATGGGTTAGAGAGCTCTTATGATTACAAACTCTTAGGATTATGGAAGAAAACATTGAATCTAGTTCATGAAAATTAGTTTGACATTAAAATGATTTTTCTACAATTTTTCATGAATTTTAGAAGTTGAAGAACAACTATAAACACATAGAGCTTCCATAGATAGAAATGAAAATTTAGAGCTCAAAGAAGAGATCTCTACCTCTTAGATGATGGAGAAGATTAAGATGGACAACTTTGCTTCTCAAAGCTTATGGATAATCCTTGAAGAATGGAGAGAAAATGGAGTTGGAAACTTGGAGGTGCTTTGAAGTGAAGGAGGTGAAGAAAGAAAGAAGAAGGAGCACGAAATTGAGGGAGAAAAAATGGAAGAGAGTGGCGTGAGATGTGTATATATAAGAGGAAAAAGGATAAGGATAAACTTCATCCAAGGTTAGAATGGTCACTCACTTAAGGAACAAAATTGAAATTTCATCAAAAGTTGTAGTAGAACTTGGATTCTTAAACTTGAAAAATAAAGTGAAGGAGAAAGGAATATGAGATAGGATATGTATATATGAATGGTGTATAAGATAGATGAAGGAAGAGTAAGGATTGTATAAAAGTTACTTAAGGGCAAAATTGTCATTTCCTTTAAGGGCAAAATTGTCTTTTTACACTAATCATCATGACTATGGTGAGTCACCTATGTGACTCAGCCCTAGTCATCATTACTATGGTGATTCACTATAGTCATGATTACTAGTGGATAAGGATAAGGCTAAGGTGGCTTTGAAAGCGACCTTATGCTTATCCGTTACCGGTTCCTGTAATCTCGTATACAAACCGGGTTTTGTCTGAGTCTTCCACTCAAACCTTAACCATAATTCTCTACCAATAATATAGATTTAAACAATATCTGTGGTGGATTCAAAATCCTCTCCAAGACTCAAATAAAATTCATAGAATTCACCAATCTTAGAAAGCAGTAAAAATTGGGGTGTTACATTACTACCCCCCTAAAAAAACATTTCGCCCTCGAAATTTGATTACCTTCAAATAATTGTGGATATTGCTCCCTCATTTTGTCTTCAAGCTCCCACGTAGCATCTCCTGTTGCTTCATCCCACAAGAATTTGACGAATGAGATTTGTTTTCCTCGAAGTTGCTTTATCTTTCTATCCTCAATCTTAGCAGGTGAAGTCTCAAAAGTTAGGTTTTCACTTAGCTGTACTGTATCAGGCTCAATTACATGAGAGGGATCGGGAACATATTTTCGAAGTTGGGAGACATGAAAGACATTGTGGAGATTGGAAAGGAAAGGTGGTAAAGCTATTTGATAAGCAACTGGGCCTATTCTACGAAGGATTTGATAGGGTCCAATAAATTTTGACGTGATTTTGACGTGAGCTTTCTGGGTTTTATCACCCTGCCAACCCCAGTCATTGGCGTGACTTTCAAGAATACGTGGTCGCCTTCTTGGAATTCGAGGGGTCTCCTCCTTTTGTCACTGTAACTTTTCTGTCGGCTCTGTGTTGTTTCATCTTTTCCTGGATGACCTTTATCTGATCATTCGTCTTCTGGATTACATTCGGTCTAAGAATAATACTGTCCCCCGAATCAAACCAACACAGAGGAGTTTTACACCTTCTACCATACAATGCCTCATATGGCGCCATCCCTATACTAGCATGGTAACTATTATTATACGTGAATTCTATAAGAGGTAAGAATTCATCCCAGCTTCCCGATTTCTCCAAAACACAAGCTCTTAGTAAGTCTTCTAATGATTGTATCGTTCTTTCAGATTGACCGTCTGTCTGTGGGTGATATGCTGAGCTTAAGCGAAGCTTTGTCCCTAAAGCTTAATGCAGACTTTACAAAAACTTAGAAGTGAACCTCGGATCTCTATCAGAGATGATGCTTGAAGGGACTCCATGCAGTTGAACGATCTCCTTAATGTATATCTGAGTCAGCCTCTCCAAAGAGTATCTGATATTGATGGGAAGTAAATGGGTGGACTTCGTCAGCCTATAAATAATGACCCAAATAGAGTCATACCCTTTTTGCGTACGCGGCAACCTGACTACGAAATCCATAGCAATGTTATCCCACTTCCACTCCGGAACATCCAAGGGTTGAAGCATACCAGCAGGTCGTTGGTGTTCCACTTTCGCTTTCTAACAAATTAAACAAGCTACCATGAATTCTGCCACATCTTTCTTCATTCTAGGCCACCAATACATTTTCTTCAAATCTTGATATATCTTAGTTGTTCCTGGATGAATACTTAGATTACTCTTATGAGCTTCTTCAAGAATTAACTTCTTAATTTCCGTGTCATTAGGTATACACACTCTGCCTTGAAATTGTAGTATCCCGTCAGCACTTTCACTGAACATCTTAGTTTTTCCTTGTTCCATCAATTCTTTATTCTCTAGAAGATATTGATCAAGTCTTTGTTTGTCCCTAATCTGGTTCATCAATTCACTAGCAATCGTAATCGCACCCATGTGGATCTTACCTGGAACCAATCCTACAGTCTAACTTAAATCTCTAAACTGCTCGATAAGGGCTAACTCCTTGACCATCATAGTTGACACATGAAGTGTCTTCCGACTTAACGCATCTACGACTACATTCGCTTTTCCCGGATGGTACTGTAGCTCAAAATCGTAGTCCTTCAAGAACTCCATCCATCTTCGTTGCCTCATATTCAGCTCCTTTTGATCGAACAAGTACTTTAGACTTTTATGATCACTAAAGACCTCAAACTTGGATCCGTGTAAGTAGTGTCTCCATATCTTTAGTGCAAACACAACTGCGGCTGACTCCAAATCATGAGTAGGATAATTTTTCTCATGAGTCCTCAATTGTCTTGAAGCATATGCCACTAGTCGTCTGCCTTGCATCAACACACAGCCCAAGCCTTGATGAGATGCATCACAATACACTTCAAAATGTCCATTTGGATTAGGTAGAATTAATACTGGTGAAGAAGTCAATCTATGCTTTAATTCTTGGAAGCTCTGTTCGCACCTTTCCGTCCAGGGGAATGGTTGACCTTTCTTGTCAGTTGTGTCAACGGTAGAGCAATCTTGGAAAATCCTTCAATGAACCTTCGGTAGTAGCCTGCCAATCCAAGAAAACTGCGAACCTCTGTTACTGTTTTTGGTCTATCCCATTGCAGAACAGCTTCTACTTTAGCAGGGTCGACAACAATTCCTCTTTTAGATATTACATGTCCCAAAAATTTCACTTCTTCCAACCAAAACTCACATTTGGATAGCTTAGCGTATAACTGTTTCTCTTTCAAGATTTGGAGAACAATCCGAAGATGCTCCGCATGCTCTTCTAAAGTTAGAGAATAGATACGAATATCGTCAATAAAAACAATGAGAACTTATCTAACTCCAAGTTTCCAACTCCATTTTGCTCTCCATTCCTCAAGGATTCTCCATAAGCTTTGAGAAGCAAAGTTTTCCATCTTAATCTTCTCCATCATCTAAGAGGTAGAGATCTCTTCTTTGAGCTCTAAATTTTCATTTCTATCTATGGAAGCTCTATGTGTTCATAGTTGTTCTTCAACTTCTAAAATTCATGAAACATTGTAGAAAAATCATTTTAATGTCAAACCAATTTTCATGAACTAGATTCAATGTTTTCTTCCATAATCTTAAGAGTTTGTAATCATAAGAGCTCTCTAACCCATTTGGGGTGAGATGGCCGAAACCCTAGGGTAAAGAAATCATGGTGTTTTCTCTACATTATTGGTAGAGAATTATGGTTAAGGTTTGAGTTGAAGACTCTGACGAAACCCGGTTTGCGTACGAGATTACAGGAACCGGTAACGGATAAGCATAAGGTCGCTTTCAAAGCCACCTTAGCCTTATCCTTATCCACTAGTAATCATTACTAACCTATCCTAACCTAATTTAATATGAAGAAGCCGAAACCCTATTCTTGGTGTATCTTGAGCTTTGTTTCAAATTCTTGAATAAAAAGATTTACATGAGTGTTATCTATGCTTAAGGATCATAGATCAAAGAGTTTGTGAAATTTTAACACTTCTAGCATAATTTCCTATGTAGGGGCCGAAATCTAGTTCATGAGAACTAGATGTATTTTGTTTGATTACACTAATTTGGGTTGTGCTTTGTGATGGAGGATAAGATCATATTCAAGTACTCCAAAGTGTGTATGATTATCTATCAAAGGAACGAAGTTGTGACCGTGGCAAGGTGCTAGGAGCTTGTGGACATCACTACATTGATCTAAGGTAGGGAGGAAGATAACTCTTCTATGTAATTTGGAATGGAGTTAACATTGATGAACATATGATGTAGATTGTGAATATGTGTGCCATGTGATTTATATGATGTTCTATGTGTACTACTTATGAACACATGCTCTAAGTATTCTATGTGAGTTATATGATTAAATTATGTTGGCTATGTTGGCATGCTCATTGTTATATGTTATTAGTATGATTAATTAGACCTTTACGAATGAGCATATTATGAGCTTGATAAGCATATGATGAGATTAACAGTGGTGATTGATTGCTTGGAATTGATACTTGATCATGATTTCACCTTCATAATGATTATGATTATGATAATGAAATGAAAGGATAAGCACATCAAGACATTGATCATTGCATTACTGTTACTTGCGGTAAACTGTGAGTGAGCTACACCCTAAGTGCGGGTGAGAGTACAATAGGGAAGGTTGTGGAAACCTAGGGGGCACTATGGTGCGATACTCCACAGGGGGCCAGGTGGTAGCTCCCCCAAGCCGTGGTATTCGATGCGAACACAGTAGTGTCCCGACCAGACCCGAAACTACTCAGGATCAGTGGAGAGTGTTTCAGTGAGCCCTTTAGCGCGCAATTGGATTAATGGCACTTATTTGGCTAGTGATACGGAACATGTACTCCTGATCGCTCCTCCGATGATGTTGTCGCTCCATGGAGTTGAGTCGGTCCAAATACTGACATCTGCATATTCATTCCATATACATTGTGCATCCTTGATATTATGGCAGATGTGTGATGGATGGCAAATTAAGATTTTGCGAATGACATAATGATATTTTACATTATACTGCTTTCCTTAAAATGTTAAGTCTATACCTTTTATATGGAAGTTAGTTTTCTTACCTCCTGTTGTATTTACAGATGGCGAGTCAGAGAATACATATGAGAACTCTCCGCTTTACTTTCCACGATGGGTACTCGGCGTCTTTTGACCAGCTCTGGGAGTCAAGTCTAATCATTTGCTTTTGATAGTATATAAATAGTAATACATATCATAATAGTTGGTGTGTATATTATTAACTAAGATCCTATGAAACTCTTACTCGACTTGCGCATTTGACTTATGTAAGATATTCTGAGGCATATATAATATATGAACATTAGTTTTGGATATCGAACAGATGTTGGATTTTGACTACAAAGATATATCAGACAGGACATATTGTTGTGTGATGGAATTATGTAATAGTTAATCTTAGTACAGGTTTATATGAGATACTAAGGGGTGTCTCATTTGGTGGTATCAGAGCTGGTCGAGTCTTGTTGAGTTGAGGGTATGGTCTAGTCATGTTTACGCTGTGTTTGCTCTGTGTTATTGTTTCCTTGTAAAAAGGGGGACAATATAGGTAGATGATGACGGAAAGGTTAGAATTATTTTTCTTATAAAGATAAGACTAATGCATTGCTTTTGTAGGAAGCAATGGCACGAAGACGTATGGGCACGAACATGAATCAGAACAATGATGATGTGGGTCGGAATGATGACGAGCTGAATGCAACTCTGAGAGCTATTCGGGAGATGGCTACTGCTATGGCCCAACAAGCTAATTAGAACACCCAGAATGCGCAAAGGAATGACGCTATAACGGGGGCACAAGGACTTTCTGAATTCCGTAGGAATGACCCACCACAATTTAAAGGTGGTTACAATCCGGAAGGAGCTGAGTCCTGGATCCGTGAGCTAGAAAATATTTTTACTGCTATGGCTTGTCCTGAAGATCGAAAGGTCACCTATGCCACCTTTATGCTGACCGGTGATGGCGAGTATTGGTGGCAAGGAATTCGTCAAGTGTTAGAAGCTGAAGGCCAAGAAATCACTTGGGAATTGTTTCGAACTAGGTTTCTGAATAAATATTTTCCTGCTAGTGTGAGATATGCGAAGGAAAGAGAATTTATGCAACTCAAACAAGGCACAATGACAGTTGGAAGTTTTCTCGATACTTCCAGAATCATCCCGATGAAGAATGGAAGTGCCGGAAATTTGAAGATGGTCTACGTCAAGAAATCAAGGAGGCGGTGGTTCCTCTGCGAATCCAAGAATTCACTGAACTGTAGAACGATGTTCAATGGTCGAAGAGGTAAAGAAACTACGAGAAGGAAGATCAAGAGACTTTGGTCCCATAAGGTCAGTCAGAAAAGGCAACAAACCACAACAGAATCCTTATTCTCGTCCCAACTACAATAGATCCTTCCAGACTACTTTTGGAAGTGGAGGAAGTTCCAACCAAATACCTGGTGCCTCAAAAAGGTGTTTGAAATGTAGAAAAGCACATGATGTCAGAGATTGCCCAATCAAGGGACCAATCTGCTTCAATTATGGAAAACCCGGTCACTATGCTCGTGAATGCACCAATCCCAAGGCTAAGCTAGCAACGAACCAAGCTCAGAAGCCTCGACCAAGAGTAACCGAGGGAGTTTTTACCGTGGAAGGAACTGAGGCCTCTAAGTCAGATGATCTTATTCAGGGTAAGTGTCGCATAGTTGGTGCACTCTTATCTGTACTGTATGATTGAGGCGATTCTCATTCTTTCATATCTTGGGATCATGTGAAACAGTTAAACTTATCTACTTCCGCTTTGCCTTTTGACTTAATTGTTTCTACTTCTACCTCTGAACCTATTACAACTGCTTTAGCCTGTTTAAATTGTCCTGTTGTTGTTGAGGGTAAAACCTTTTTAGTAAATCAGATTTGCCTACCTCTTTTTGAGTTAGATGTTATACTTGGAATGGATTGGTTGTCTTCCAACCATATCCTGTTAGACTGTGCCAATAAAACCTTAATCTTTCCTGAGTTAGAGAATTCTGGATTTTTAACTGTCAACCAGGTAGAAACTTCCTTGAAAAAGGGAGCTCAAGGATACATGTTGTTGTGTTCTTTGGAAGTAGAGGGGATGGTAGACCTAGGTTCTGTGCCGATAGTGCGGGATTTTCCCGAGGTGTTTCCTGAGGACATACTAAGTTTACCTCTGGAACGTGAGATAGAGTTCTCTATTGATTTGGTTCCAGGAGCTGGACCCATCTCAATAACCCCTTTATCGGATGTCACCTTCTGAGTTAGCCGAATTGAAGAAGCAGTTAGAGGAATTGTTAAGCAGTTTATTAGGCCTAGTGTATCACCTTGGGGAGCTCCGGTATTGTTAGTGAAAAAGAAAGATGGAGGTTCAAGATTGTGTGTGGATTACAGACAGTTAAATAAAGTTACCATCAAGAATAAGTATCCCCTACCAAGAATAGATGATTTGATGGACCAGTTAAGGGGAGCATCTATCTTCTCTAAGATAGACTTAAGGTCCGGTTACCATCAAATTCGAGTAAAAAGAAAAGACATATCAAAGACAGCTTTTCGAACGCGTTACGGACACTATGAGTATCTTGTAATGCCCTTTGGAGTTACTAATATGCCCCTGCAATCTTTATGGATTACCAATAATGTAGAGTAAAACAATATATGTGGTGGATTCAAAATCCTCTCCAAGACTCAAATAAAATTCATAGAATTCACCAATCTTAGAAAGCAATAAAAATTGGGGTGTTACATATACACCCTGAAAAAGTAGAATCAAAATACATCAAAAGCAAAAGAAGAACGCTCGGAGCTCACCAACAAACCCCCGTCTCCTCGCAAAAGATACATCAAAAACTCTCGACTCACTCCCTAGGCACACTGGCAGGCTCTCACCATCAGTGGTGAGGATGCCCTAAGCTACCCTGACCCTCGCCATGAGTACGCCTATACCGTACAATAGGCTCGTACTCTGACGAAAAACTGGATACCACGATCCTCCGCCTACGGTAGGTCCTCAGGTACTGCTCGGTCCTCCTACGCTGGCCTCGATAAACGTAACCTCTCCTGCTGGTCACGACCGAAGACTGGGGTGCTACCCACGTGTAGTCGCGCTCCCTCTGCCTCGGAGGTCGCCACATCCTCGGGAAAGGTAGAACCTAGTACACGCGATAGGAGCCGATGATATCCACATAAGGAGGTGTGCCGCTCCGAAAGATCTGACTCATGGGTCCTGTGTAAGCCAGCAAAAAGGTAGAGGGGTCTACCCGCTATCCCCTCTCGTCATGGTACACAATCTCAATATCGCCCAGCACCGGCATCCGCGGTGCCCCCGTGATGAACGGGTGAAGTCTCGAGTCCATGCTGAATCTCCGCAACCTCGTCGTCTTCAAGCAATCCCATAACAGACAACAAAGAAGAACAGAAGGGAGATAAGAAATACAGCACATCATAAAGTCGGAAAACAATAGTAATGCAGTGAACACATAACATGTAGCATATAGCAGATATCTCAAATATAACAGTTACTGCATTCTAACAAACGTCTCTCAAGACAACACATGCAACAAGCATCCATCTCTATAAGTCTCACACTCAGATCAATCCTCTAGACCGGGATACTAATCTCATGCAGCATGTCGGCCTAAAACTAACAAAACTGGTTCCCACTGGAACGGTTCCACACCCGAACAAGTCCACACCGGAACAGGTTCTATGTCGGAACGGAGTTAGCTTGTCCAAGAAACCGAACCGCTCACCGTGACTAATAAGAGTGCATCCCCGTTCCACACCGGACTAGGGTATCTCGGTCACCTCGGACCGTTAGGCTGGAACAACTGGAAAGCTCTGGGATTAGTCGGGCAAACCGGACTGGATCGGGCGTCACGACAGGATAGGAGCTACCTCATCTGTCACTGTAAATTATTCCCGAGACCGGCAACATCTCCAAGGCCACTCACTTGACCACCCCATCTACTTTTCGTACCCGCACTCAGGTACCGCTAACCTCGTATGACTCTGGATGCCCATACTACCTATCATACGGCCTCGCCACTTGGCAGCTGATGATGATATGCAGCAAACATCCTCAACGGGCTTGATAACGGATCTCACACCTAAGCTTTCAATCAGAAACAATACGATGCCACTGCATCCACACGGCCACAGCCTCAACGCCACGCGTCCACGAGCCACAGCTCAAACAAACACGGCCACAGCCTCAAGAAGTCAGCATAACAGCAACGGCACCATCCACGGTATCAACCCCACAACAACACGGCACACAGCCAAACTTAATTCTACGGCATTGCGCCACAACGCTCAATATTACAGCATACAGCATATTAACAACAGCAATACATCAATAATAGCATATAGCAACATATCACATACCAAGCAGCATATAGGCATTTAGACAGATAGCAACAACAATGAGCAGCATACAGTCATACGAAGTCAAATATCCTTAATCAACAGTTTACTAGCCTAGGGTTTCCAACTTAATGCCGATAGCCCAAAGTAAGCTAAATCTAGGGTTTAGGTACTTTATCAGGGCTTAACCACTAGTAGGGTTAGGGCTTCCCTACACATAGCAGAAAACATCCTCCACTACTCTTGCCATCCCGACGGCAACAATACTCCTTCTCCCCACCTGAACAGTCGTCACGCGAACTCCAAGAGAATCACCTCCGCGTACACTGCTACAAGCTCAACCACGAACAGCCCTAAATCCTCTTGGTAGTCGCGGCCTTAGTCCTCAATTTGCGGGAAATCACGAGCACGAACTTTGCTCTAATTACGAGCACAACACATTTTCAGCAGTGTTAGTCCTAGGGCAAGCTCAAAATCAAAGGAAAAGGTAAAGACTCGAAGAACGCCAAGAACACGAAAAACGTGTGTTAGGGATTCGAGTTTACCTCGGACGAATCGAGAAACCAATCTATCAAAGTCGAAGATTACTTCGCCACGATCACAATGGTGTAGTCGGAATCGCGTTCCGATACTTCGATCGCCCCGAAACGAGCTTTCTCACTCTAAAATTCTCAAAGATTCTCTTTATCCACTCAGGTCTCGAGCTTGAAGATGATGAGAAATGATGCCAAGTGAAAGTGAAGAGAAAACTTCACTTGGGGCATCCTACTGAGAATGCTAAAGCGTGCAGGGTATCCCACGCTTGAGTGTGGAACCTTGTCCGCTCCGCCTTGACCCCGGCATAACACGTGTAGCACACGCTTCAAAAAGCACACCAGCTGCCAAACGCACTCAGAACGCATGAGCGTGCAACGTGACTAACGCTTGAGCGTTGGCACGCTAGGGCGTGCTACCTACCCACGCTTGAGCGTGCAGCTCCGCTGGGAAGAGTCCCCCAAACTTCTAGCTTCCACGGTTACTCGTTTAACGCCTTAGGCACCTCCAATCTTGTTCAAGCCTATTCCTAAGCTTCAAACTGGGTCTAAAACTAACATACGACAATTCACACAATCATCCAAAGCTCCAATCGAGATTAACCCACTCGATCAGAGTTCACAAAAAAACAGGGATGTTACAACCCGCTTCCTTAATAAACGCGTTAACGTTATAATACAGTTAATGTGTAGCTAATAACTTATGTGGGACTAATGAGGTTACCTCATTCATGTGGGGTCGTCTGAAAATTCCCGGAAGTGTTTCCAGATGATGTTGTCGGACTTCCACCGGAACAAAAAATCGAGTTTCCTATAGACCTGATACCAGGGACTGTACCTATTTCAATAGCACCTTATCGAATGTATCTCGTAGAGTTGATGGAGCTTACTAAGTAGTTGGATGAGATGCTAGGCAAAGAGTTTATTAGACCTAGTGCATCATCATGGGGAGCACCGGTACTGTTCGTAAAAAAGAAAGACAGAAGCTTGAGGCCATGTGTGGACTATCGTCAGCTGAACAAAATGACGATAAAGAACAAGTATCTGTAACCATGGATAAATGACTTGATGGACCAGTTGAGGGGAGCAACTATTTTTCCAAGATCGATCTGCGATCTGGTTACCATCAAATTTGGGTGAAGAAGGAGGATGTACCGAAGACTGCTTTTAGGAGTCGGTATGGCCACTACGAGTATCTGGTTATGCCTTTCGGTGTAACTAATGCTCCGACTATATTCATGGACTACATGAATAGAATATTGTGATCGTTCCTAGATAGGTTCGTTGTCGTGTTTATCGATGACATTCTTATTTACTCTTCGAGTAAAGAGGAACGCCAAGAGCATCTTCGCGTAATGTTCCAAGCGCTGAAGGACAAACAACTTTATGCTAAAATGTCAAAATGTAAGGTATGGCATGAGGAAGTGCAGTTCCTAGGACATGTGATCAATAAGGATGGAATCATGATGGATCCTGCAAAAGTTGATGTTGTGGTTAGTTGGGAGAGCCCAAAGTCGGTAATTGAGGTTCGAAGTTTTCTTAGTTTAGCGGGCTATTATCGAAGGTTCATCAAAGGATTCTCTAAAATTGTGTTTCCAATGACACATTTAACATGAAAAGGGAAGGCGTTTGAGTGGCCCGACGCTTACGAGCAAAGTTTCCAAGAGCTGAAGCGGAGGTTGACAACATCGCCACTATTGGTTTTGCCAAATCCTTTGGGACGGTTTGGCATGTACTATGACGCTTCATATCAAGGTTTAGGTTGCATCCTCGTGCAATAAGGAAAAGTGGTGATGTATGCCACCAGGAAGTTGAGAGTGCATGAACTAAACTACCTGACTCATGATCTGGACCTAGCTGCGATAGTATTTGCATTGAAGATATGGAGGCACTATCTGTATGGTGCTAAATTCAGTGTATTTAGCGACCATAAGAGCCTGAAGTACTTATTCGTCCAGAAGGAGTTGAACATGAGGTAGCGTCGGTGGATGGAATTCATAAAGGACTATGAATTCGACTTGCAATACCATCCAGGCAAGGCGAATGTGGTAGCGGATGCGCTCATTAGGAAGTCCCTCCACATATCAACAATGATAGTAAAGGAGCTTGAGTTACTCGAATAGTTTAGGGACCTAAATCTTGGACTGGAAATCTTGGTAGATAGGTTGAATCTTGGGATGATTGAGGTGACTAATGATTTTCTGAACCTGATTTGGAGGAAACAAGCGGAGGATGAGTACCTTAGAGAGATCAATCAATTAATAGAGGAAGGCAAGATGTTTGAGTTCCGAAGAGGTATTGATGGTCTCGTCGGGTTTGGTGATAGAGTTTGTGTGCCTGCAGACAACGAAGTTAAGAATATGATCCTAGAGGAAGCACACAAGAGCAAGTTGGGTTTCCATCCGAGTCTACCAAAATGTATCAAGACCTGAAGAAGTTGTTTCGGTGGCCAGGGATGAAGAATGATGTAGCGAAGTATGTCCAATCTTGCTTGGTGTGTCAAAAGACATAGACTGAACACCTAAAACCAGCAGGATTGTTGCAATCACTGGATGTCCCAAAGTGGATGTGGGACAATATTGCAATGGGTTTTGTCTCTGGGTTACAGAGGACCCAGAAAAGGTGTGGTGCAATTTGGGTTATCATAGACAGGCTGACAAAATGTGCTCATTTCCTGCCTATCAACTAGAGTTACTCTCTGTAAAGATTGACCAGATTTACATCAAGGAGGTTGTGCGTGTTGGGGTTTCAAGAGGGATAATTTTTAAAAACAATTTATAAAAAACCTCTTGAGCGGAAAAACCCTTTTACTAAAGGACCACGTATTGCACATGAATCACAAGGACCTCTTGAAGCGTAGCTTTACCGCGAACACTGTGAGCGCGCCAACGACACCGATTAGCCAAAAATGCTGATACTTGCGATGCTCATAACTTTTGCTCCAGACCTCGTTTCACAAAACTTAATGGTGAAGATATAGAACCACATGTCACGAACCTGCTGTCCAAAAATCAACCCGATCCAACGGTTAACGAATCTCAGATCACGAGATTACGATAACTGTCCAGCCATAACCACCATAAGAAAAGACTTCTCTATCACCAGTATTGCAAAGTAGCAATACCTCTACTCAGTCCACGCGAGCAAACTAACGTCAGAGATAGCGTAGTGCTAGCTATCAGGATTGGGAGAGGCACGATACACAAAGAGAGAAAAGAGGGCGCACTGTCAAGGGTGTACAGCGGCCGTTATGAGTGCTCTGTGTTGTGTGTTGCTTTAAGTGACGTGCACAGCTTACTAATAGCTGTCACTCACTTAACCTAACCCACTTGGGCCACTGTACGCTACAGGCCCAATGTTTAATTATTAATTAAATCATATTTAATTAATCAATTAAACTTATCCCCATTTAATTATCAATCAAATCATATTTAATCAATCAATTAAATCAATCCCATTTAATTATTATTATTAATTAAATCATATTTAATTAATCAATTAAATTAATTCTCTGAACATTTTCTCTATGCGTGTGACCCTATAAGTTCTCAATTAATTGGCAATAATTAATGATTAATAATAATTAATATTATAAACAATAAGCGACATCTAGCAATACATCATTGTTACCCAATTAGTTAGAATATTGGTGATACAATTAAAACCTTGTTGTAACCATATATAATGTGAAGTCAACGTCCTTTCGTCTCAATGTCTTAATTGAACACAAGGCATAAATGTGTCATCCTTGTTAAGTCCAATTATTTATTTCTTAATCTAGTAATTGACGTATGATCATGTGGACCCAATATCTCATATTGTCCTACCTTAGCATGGCCATGTATTTCTACTTCGCATACCATCAAGAGGCCTATAGACATTACTCCTGTTATGTAGGAGGGACGAATCCTATCTACATCACTCACATTTCTCAACATGTTTCATTGCAGACCCAATAACTATCTTTATAGTTGTCCTGTTACAGACGTTTAATAGTATTAAAGCCTACAACTACTTATGTTTGGAATCGTAGCGACTTCAAGTCGAAGGACTACTTCACTATGGTCACCATGAGAATCGCTTATGACACTTACATAACTATTATGCAGTGTTCTCATAGCGGGTCACTCCAGTATAAATATTCCATTAATATTTATACCTATGTGAAGACTTGATATCTTATATCTATGACCTGTGAGATATGGTCCTCAGTACACTCACATAATAGTCTCAATGTATTATTATTGTCCTTATTAATAATAATACTTGACTGTGGATATTTAAGAATAGTGTTCTATAATTTAATGGCATCTCACGGTCAAGTCATACTTGACGTTCCATTAAATGAACTACCTATTCTAAAGACTTTATTATGCTATAAATATGATCATAAAATATAACATAATAAATAAATGTCTTATACATATATCAAATATATGATCAAAGTCATGATACAAATGATTATCTATTCAAAATAGATTGGCCACTAGGGCTTACCCCAACAGTGCGGTTGCATGGTGTGCCTTCAAGTATTATCTCGGACCAAGATTCGAGGTTTACTTATAGGTTTTGGAGAATTTTGAACGGTGCATTAGGAACTAAGTTTGAACGGTGTGATGAGTTTGCATATGGTGAGATGTCAGCTCAAGGAGATGGCTGTCATGCATAGCATTTGCATTATTGCCAAGTGGCGAGCCGTGTGGAATGGGACACACGAGGTTAGTGCATCGAGTGCAAGTGCGAAAAACGGAAGGGAAGATTTGTGAGATCTCGGGGATATAATGGACACAGGTGTGCCCACATGAGACTGGTATGGTAGCGCCTATCGTATCGTGATAGTCCTGGTTAAGTACGGTTATCCCGACTGGACCCAGAGTCTTTCCAGTTGCCGGTGGATCCTCTGAGGAGGCCCAGATAGCCCTCCATGTCAGGGACAGTGGAGTGGTGATGCACTCTTATGAGTCATGGCGAACAGAACAGATTATCGGGACAAACTAACTTGTCTGATATGCGGACGTATTTGATATTTGTCCAAGGGGACATGTAGTATCAGACAACACACATAGAAAGAGTATATGTACATCTAGGTAGGAGATTACAGTAATGTCAGTACATTTGAGATATGTCTGTGTTTGTTATATATACTGCTTTTCCCTTATCCCTGTTTATGATGGGTATGATTCTTATCTCCCTGTCTTTTCTATGTATGTTCCTGTTCACCAACTAGAAGACGACGAGCAGTTGGGTCCTGATGGACCTGAGGAGACACCCTTTCTTAAAGATGGCGCCATGAATCCTAATCTTGGGGGATCTAGAGATCATCTACCATGACAACGAGAGTTGGCAGGTGGACCCTGCCACCTTCCTGACAATATACACTGGACCCATCAGTTTACGGTTCAAGTTTGACGCCTTACCTTTTGACAACAATTCTTACCTTTCTCACAGATGTGGCATCCGCCACAACCTCATGCGGAGGCCCAGATGTCGGACATACCAGAGTCCTCTCACGTGACTAGCAGGAGGGGTTTTATGCAGCGCGAACGGAGGAGGCGCAATGAACAGTATTTGTGGACCTGTAGGTGACGTAGGATTGTCGTGTGCAGCTCCTCGTCTAACTACTTGCCCCCTCTGGTTTATCGGCGCACCTATGGCGAGGGAAAGGGTAGCTCGAGGTATCCACGCCACTAAGGGTGTGATACTGCCAGTGCGTCTGTCCAAAGCATGAGAGGTGAGCTTATTCTGAATGTATTTTGAGAGTGGGAGGGTGTGAGCTGGTGAGGTTATTGAGAGCTTTTGAGTCCCTTGATGTATCTTGCTTTTTGTTATCTTTTTATTGTATAGTAGATGCATATATTACTGTAGCCCTACTGATGGGACAAATGACGCATGTTTTGTATATAGTTATCTTTTTCTAGCTACGTGTTCACTCTGTAGCCCTACTGATGGGACAAATGACGCATGTTTTGTATATAGTTATCTTTTTCTAGCTACGTGTTCACTCTGATATGTTATACATGTTTATGTTTCTATGTTTATACTTGTATGTTTTAATTGTTTCCGTTCGATTTAATAAGCATGTAACATGATGATATAGTTAAGGTGTATTAATACTTAAATAAGAATAATGAGATTGTCTCATGGACTTGGGGTCATCTCAGTAAGGACCAGTGACCGTGCGATGGAAGTCGCGTGGAGTGAGGAGGGGCTATTGATTAACATGGAGGTTTGGTCTGGTTTTCTACTATAGGGGATGGCGATGTTGTAGTTATGAGCTTGGCAGCGCCGTTGGATTGAAGGTGGTTTTCTATGGAAGGTTTGTTTGATGGAACTTGATGATGGATGATGGTTTCTAAAGGTTATCCGCTAAAGTACTCCACATCAAGAAATTTTGAAATCCCCCGAGAACATCTCTAATTTTTGGTTAGAACCATGTAAAAATCAAATGTATTAAGCAAGTATTCTTTTATTTGTTGGTATATTGAACCATGAAATCTAACCACTACTTTTTTTTGGTGTGTTATGAGTAAGTACCTCATTCCCATGTAGCAACATCATGCTTCCCCAAATATTCTTTTCCACCAAATAAGACATGACAAAATTAAATAGAAATTATCTCTCTTATTTTTAGTATGACAATTAATTTTTAATTATGAAATATATTATATAAAATTAAAATTATATATTTAATTATAACAAGTTTGACCATGGTTCAATCACGGTTGAACCAGTGAACCGTGAACCAATGCCTTCACCAGTTCAATAACAAGACCAATTTTTAAAATATTGCATCACATGCTCCAATTTGTCAAGAGTGCAATTTTGTCTACATAAATGGGTCACATGAAAATTTACACGTTACAATAGTTACCAAAATTTAAATTTAAATTTTTATAAATATTTTTATTTTTTTATTATTAAATTATTATGGACAAAAATGTAAAAGTAAGCATACATTATTAATAATTCAAATATAGATTTAAGTTTTTTAATTTGTTTTAGGTATATAAATGTAAATTCTTTATAAATTACTTAAAACTAGTGATGTTCATAGAATGGGTTAGGACGCGTTTAAATTGATCTGAACTCAACCCAATATTTTTATAGCATCATTTATGTGGACTCAAACCTGACCCGATCATGATCTTGTGATGTCTTGGACAAGACCAGGTCAAGCCGGTATATTTACATAATGTATAAATTTCAACATTGTATATAAAAAATTAATATACTTTACAATATATATTTCAAAACAAATAATATCAATATAAATATATTGCTTCATGTTTAGACAATTTAGCCAAATGTTATTAAATCAAGTTTTATTATTTATATCTAATTATGAAAAGTATAAATTTTAAAGGCTATCTCTTTTGATCCCTCATTTATTTTAATTTATTCAATTTAGTCCCTCTATTTTAAAAATGTTCAAGTTGGTCTCTTACTTGTCAAACGTTAAACAATTTGGTCATTTCCGTTAAGTTGAATAAATTTAAAAAAATTAAGGGATCAAATTGAATAAATTAAAACAAATGAGGGACCATATTGAATAAAATTAAGGGATCAAGTTGAATAAATTAAAACAAATGAGGGACCAAAAAATTAATTTAGCCAAAACTTAACGATGAAACTCAACGGAAAAGATCAAATTGCTTAAAGTTTGGCAAAGAACCAACTTGAACATTTTTTAAAATAGAATGACCAACTTGAATAAATTAAAACAAACGAAGGACCAAAAAAGTAATTTAATCAATTTTAAAATAATATGAAAGACCGTACCGAAACGACTCGAAATGTAACCTGAATCTAACCTCAAAACACATAGGATCTAATTTCTAAAACTCAAACTCATTAAAATTAACTTTGGACCGAGCTAAGTTAGTAGGATGTGTAAAGCCCAATGTACGTTAGTAGGACAAGAGGCTCCTGATAGTGTCTACTATTCTTCTGACCCGTTCCTAGTGAGGGACTACTAGCAACCCTCCTATTGGATTAACCATTTTTTTAGGTTTCATGATAATATATTATACAAGGGGAGATAATATCCTTTTCTTAAAACCGTGCTCACGTCCCTAATGTTTGGTGAAATTTGATCCCAAATCTTGACACCAACTGCAAACAAATTTTACCAGTTAGACAAACTATTATCCTTAAGTAATCAATACTCATCTCTGTTCGTAACCTAGCCCAAAAATGCTAAACAGCTAGAATTGGTTAGCCAATTTGTTATGGAATGAGTTGCATGCTGTTAAATTTTTTGATGGACAAGTGGTCCATACCACATTATTCATTCAATAAACAGCCTTAAATTGTCAAAATTCTAACAATTTTTTTCGGTTAGCGTTACTGAACCTAACAATAGAGGAGCAAGTAGAATATTAATGACCACAAGCAATACTTTTCAGATAATAACATAGAGCAAATGTCTTCACAGGAAACAGTGCAGAATAAAAGTCAAACCCATTTGTCAGCTAAGTATGGATTGTAAAGATAACAGATGCAGTTGTCTCTTCTAGTTTTTACTTACAAAGAAAATATGCAGGACAAGCATAGCAAGATATGGCATATGGTCCATCGTAATCAAGTTTTATGTTGACCGTCTAGAAATTAAGGGATGGGCACTGCTTCCGAGCATGTTCTGGAACAAGTTTGCATAGCAGCTCCAAAGTTACACCCTTTAGCTCTACGAATGTGGTGCCATCATTCAAAAAAACATGGTATCAAAATGTATTTTCATGATAATCATACCAGAAAGAACAAAATTAAATGGAAAGCAGACTACCTTGAGGTTTGAAATTAAACAGAGGAGGCAAAGGGCGCCCATTAGGAAGACGGGTGTTAGAATCACGGAGTTCATCAAAAAATGGGTGGACACATGCATCCAACTGTCGAAAAAAAAAGTTACATGTGATAATTTAATGATCATGTCAATTAAATAATTTAAATTGATAAATGATCTAAGTACTATAAAATTAGTCAACAAAAAATCAAATATTTTCATAAATATCCTTTTAAGAATAACATAAACACTCACAGCAGTGCATCGTAAATTTGGAGAATATTGGAGAAGTCTTGAAACAAGATCTACTGCTTCTGGGGGCATACGCTTATGGAATATCTATTTCAAAACAAGAAACTGCCAGATAAATTCAAACAGTACAGCACTACTAACGCAATTGGTAAGTATATGCAAGCCAGAAGTCACCTTATGCCACGGGTGAGCTTTAATTTGAGGGAACTTAAACTCTGTATAGTTTGGATTCATGCATTTTATTTCCTCACGAGTTGGTGTCCCAAGTACCTAAATCATAACATAGTAACTAAGAATTTAGAGAAGCCAATAAAAAAGAAGCTTGAATATGTTTACAAATAAGGGAAAAGAAAACAATTTTACCTTGATAATTTCAACTAGTTGATCAACTCCACTTTCTCCGGGAAACAGAGGCTACAAATTCCAGATGACCAATATGGAAAACAACTTGTAAGCACCCTGAGATTGAATTTTTCAAAAATGCAAAGAAATAGGAAGAAAATGAAGGAATGGTTTTTTTAGCAGCAAACCTGTCCCAGGAGCAGCTCAGCAAGCACACAACCCACAGACCACATATCAATTGCAGTAGTATACTCAGTTGCTCCAAATATGAGTTCAGGAGCTCGATAGTAACGAGAGCAGATATATGATATATTAGGTTCACCTTTGACCTGCTCCAAAATAAAAAAGGATTTATGAATTAAATATATATTATTTAAAAGGCTGACAGAATCATGAGTAATCCAATTAATCAATCCAAACTGTTAGACCCCCCCCCCCCCCCCATTAGCCAAGTATGCACTAGCAAGAAGAAGAACGTGAGCAAGGAGAGGGAGTGGGAATAGGGATTATTGTTAATTTGTTATAACAATGTCTATGCGGCAAGGAGGACGAGAAGATAAGTGAGTTAGTTTTGGGTGAGTGGGTTAAATGTAGCGGGATGCTAAGAAGGGTGAGGCAGGTATTGAGTGATATAGGTAGGTATGCTTTGAGTGTGGCTACGATAAGGCTTGATGCATCATAAAGCTAACCTATGGCCCAATCAGAAATTGGATGGTGGTATGTCTAAGAACTGTTGCAGTGAAAATCTTGATAATTTTTTTCTTGGCTGAGTGGAAGTCATGTTTTTCTGCAAGGACACAACCATGCATAAATAAGGATCTTAATGTAGTAACCATAAAAGGTATTTAAATAGCGAATTTTCACTTTGGATCTGCACTGAAACACAGGAAACTGGTCCAGCATACCCATGAGCCAAATAGTAGCCAATTGATTAGCTTTTGCATATGAATGCCCAATAATATATCAAGAATAACAAAGCTTTTTCACATTAGGTGAAGTCGGCTACAGATCAAATGACGCCATGTGTTCTATTGTAAACCATGTCTTCAAAATACCATTTATTCTTTTCAATGGTTTCATTGGTTAATTGATTGCCCTCTACCACCTATCTTCCACCTGATCTACTCGTCTTTCTAGAGCTGCTGGTGGTCCTCTCCTCATGGCCAAACCACCACCTAAAGCACGATTTTACCATCTTTTCCAGAATAGATGCTACCCTACTTTCTCTTTAATGCATTCATTCTTAACCCTATCTTGTCTTGTAAGTCCACTCATCCAACATAATATCCTCATATCTGTAACACCAAATTTATGCTCTTGTTAGCTTTTTACTACCCAACATTAACTGTCAGCTGTGCAGTAAAATTTTCTTTTAAGCTTGAAAATTGAAAGCCACTTTTTCTATCACAAGTACAACTTGAAACACAAATTTATCATCTCAATACATGCTAGTGACCTTTGCAACGCAGACAAAAGTGAAACATTACCAGAACTTTTGCACTTCCAAAATCACAAAGCTTGACTTGATGAGTATGAGGATTAACCTGCAATATAAGACTGTATTGGCAACAAACCACTAAAATGAGAAAATGAAAATTCTATGGAATCAATACAAACCAGTAGATTCTGTGGCTTAATGTCCCTGTGGCACACTCCAACACATCCATGTAGATAAGCCAAAGCTCGACAAACCTGTCAGAGAACATAGGAGTACATCACAATTTACAAGTATCAGACATAGATCTAAAGATGACAAGATACCAAAAGGATAAAAAAAAAAAAAAAAAAACATTTCTGGTACAGGTGAATCTGAATAAATGCCAAGCATTCCACAGCATTTATCATTTGTTTTATAGTCAAAAGTTTCTTGTTCTTACAATTTAGATTTTCTAGAAAATTATAAGCTATAGAAAAAGGAGGTTCCTCCAATGAGGGATGACTCAACAAGTAGGATCAAAGTCAACAAGCTCATGGGTTTATTTTGGTTGATCCTTCATGGGTAGGTCATTACTCATTTGTAAGTACCAGTGTTAGCCCTCACTAAAGCTTATGGCATGCCCTGATCTTGGACTGGAGCAACCTTCCCTCCCTTAACTTTTTTTTTTAAAACCAAAAAACAAAGTAGAAGGCGGTTCCTGAAAATTCTTGATACTATCTACAACACAAGCTCAAAATAAAGAAATGTTACAATCAGTGCTGGTTTTCATGAGATCTGTGAAATAGAAAGCAAGAGCATCAAGAAAGCATGAGGTTAACGATAAATTATGTGTTTTGGTTTAGTTTTGAAGATGGTTGTAAACTTGTAGTATTCCATAAACTTTACTGGATCAAAATTGTTTAGTATTAGTCTATTAGATTTGGAAAGCTACTACTTTTTTAAACTTTTATGTTTTATTTCCAAAGTGTATTTCCATAATTCTTGTTGCCATGTATCATAGATATATGTTGTAGTTGGGCACGAGTTTGATGTTAACAAGGTGTAAACAGGTATTTTTAATTTATTGGTTGTCAAGTCTTATTTTGAGGTCTAGGTTTTGCTTATGGGATTAGAGGTGGTAGGAAGGCTCAATCCTTATAGGATTATAAATCTACTCTCAATTGTAGCGGGGAAGTTACAATTTTAGGTTTCTTTAAAAAGGTACAATGCTCTCTGTCAAAATTATGATCAGTTTTGTGTGTATACAGCAATTACTTAATCAAACGAACATACCATAATTAAAGGGAGATTCTAGTTAAAATAGGAAATTACTTAATTAGAGGAAAATAGCAAACAAAACAAAATAGTAAAAATAGTAATTCGTAAAGTTAGAGATCCAAAAAACAGCACTCAAAAAACTATCCTTTCGACCCTTAAACTCTATCCTCTCGGTTTGATAGGAACTGGTACCGATTAGCATGAAAACAGTGGAAAAGATGAATGTTATTGATAGAACTCAGGATACAAGTGTTCTCTAGGCTCTTCGAGAGGCCTAACTGTCCCAAAACTCACTAACAAAATGCCTACCTTCTCTCTCTATTCTCCCTCTATTTATAGGCAACATGCCTTATTCTCTTATACAACTAACTAACAAACTAACTAACTACTTTATTAACAAGGCTTAATAACCATAGGCCTATTCTTACTATCCTAATTAGGGCCCATATCTATCAATACTCCCCCCTAACCATGCACCCTGTCCTCAAGGTGAACTACAAGTTGCCCCTTGAAACAAATTGTCCTGGATCCCACTGTTGTGATCTTGCATCTTGTCCACCATTAATGCCCCTATTCATGGTGCCGAATTTTGTCAGTAGAAGTCCATCACCCGTTACCACTTTGAATCTCTCCTCACTCCAGCTCAAAACTTTGGCCCCCTCCAAATTGTCGCCATCAAGAATTTTCCCAACAGCAAAGAGAATGGCTTTCTCCAAGCCTCCAAGGAGGGATCAAATTGAATTACAGGAAAAACCAATTTTGCTGGGCCCATTAATGTCAACCTCACCTGGACTGATTGCATAAGACTAATTGGCTGAGCGGCAGCTGCCAATTGGCTCAAAGACCACATCTCAAACATTGAGTCATTCCCTCCACTATTATTATCAACATCTCTAATTTTTCTCTGACTTGGAACAGTGAAAGTAGAAAGGACTAGCGCATGCAAATTACCACAGTTGTAAGAGGAACTAGACAAATCCCTAAGCTAGAGGAACCTGTGAATCCCACTGTTCCTGCTCTAACTTCCCTCATTGTCATTTTATCCAACATCCCCTGCGCATACCTCCCGTTCCCCATGGTTGCCTCTGGTGGTCCCTTCGCCTTGCACCCATCAGCACTGGTTTTGGTGTTGGCAACCAATCTAACCCCCGACCATTTTCTCTTGTTGGGTACTACAATGAGATGGACACCCCTCTTAGAGGCCGCATATTCATTCTTGGCCATGGACCCTTCATAGGCAGTGCCCTTGGATCGTTGCTTCTGAAAACCCATCTCTTTTCCCTTACTAATGTGGGCCTGGCCCAGGAGGTCAAGACCGTGATCCAATTTCGGAAACGCCATATCTGCCCCAACTTTCCTTGGCACACCCTGTACGTTATTATCGTTCTTAGTCACAAGGGTCCTTCGAGTATCACCGCCCGGTGGTTCTGGCGGCAGCGGCCTAATCAATCCTCCTTGTCTCGTTGTGCTTGTGTCCCTCTTCACGGCGGCGCTACTTATATGGGTGTGTGATGCGACCGTCGTCTCCATCCTCTTCTGAACCGTGAGCGCACCATCGGTCCCTGTTTGTGCATTTTGGTCCGGCGGTTCTGGCGGTGGCCTGACCGAAAGTGTCACGTCAATTTTCATTTTTCCCCTCTTGCGAGCGGTGCTTCCGGTTTGGGTTTTCAATGCAGCTGCAATCTTGTCCCTCGACGCCCATTGTCTCTTCGTCCTCAAGATCTCGTTGGGGCTGCAATGGTTTGCCTTTCTTTGTGCTGAATTCTTTCCGGTGGTTCTCTTCCTTCCTCATCATAGCAACCAGATCTGAGTTCTTAAAACTGTGACTCCTTGAGCCCTTCCCAGCCTCCTCTTCTTTATCTCTTCTACCATCTTCTTGGTCTCACGGATCACCATCGGATCCCTCTCTGTTTCAGCCTCTACTCTTGGCTCTCGTTCCCTTTCCCTTTCTGCACCCCAAACACGAACTGGACCATAGTTCTTGATCCTCAAACCTTCAACTTTATTGTCGTTTCTTGGCTCCACCGGTTCGGTTCTTGTAGCTTCATCTCCCGAACCCACGATTTTACCTCTTCCCCCGCCATTAAGGTTTTCGTCACGATGCTCCAACAGTTCCCTCATCTTTTGCACCCACCTATCTTCCATTTGCTGCATCATTGATTGCAATTCTTGCAACCAACGCTGCGTCGATTCTTGCAACCCACACTCCACCGCCTCTATCCTTGCATCCATCTTCCTTCGCACCATCAATTATGCCTGGATCGAAACCGCTCTGATAGCAGTTGATAGGAACTGGTACCGATTAGCATGAAAACAGTGGAAAAGATGAATGTTATTGATAGAACTCAGGATACAAGTGTTCTCTAGGCTCTTCGAGAGGCCTAACTCTCCCAAAACTCACTAACAAAATGCCTACCTTCTCTCTCTATCCTCCCTGTATTTATAGGCAACATGCCTTATTCCCTTATTCAACTAACTAACAAACTAACAAACTACTTTATTAACAAGGCTTAATAACCATAGGCCTATTCTTACTATCCTAATTAGGGCCCATATCTATCACGGTTCCAAACCACTCATGTGTAACAGTGCTACTGATTTAAACAAATAACAAGTCAATGTGCTGAATGGTACTTGTATTATTGAATATAAAGTGGATAGATCCTTCCAGTGTATGTGCTGGAAATAAGTACAGAGAATGGAGAATAGAAATGAAGAGAGGGAAGAAGGAGAGATTCCAGAGAGAGAAGAGAGACTGGGAGGTAAGAGAGAGAACAATATCATCCAAATGCACACCTTCTCCCTTTTTCCTTTACCCACTTATACGTGCATTCACACATAATCCCTCAGCCTAGTGTTAGCTGTCCTAGGCCTAGTGCTCCTTCTCACCTCCTCAATTTTATGATTTCCTCTAACCGAATTGCCTTGCTGTCCTATCTCTGATGCAATGGCTGATTTATCCTCAGTTTGGGCTTGACTAGCTATTGGGCCCATTACAATACCTTCCCCATTTGAAGCAACCTTGTCCTCAAGGTTGAAGGAGGGGTAGTTGGTGAGGATGTCCGAATGGCTTTCCCAAGTGGCATCAGCTGGTGGGAGATTATCCCATTGAATGAGGACCTGAGGGATGTGGGTTGATCCCTTTATGAGTGTTCTGGTTTTCAGCACTGCAATAGGTTGAAGAATAGGTCCCAATTCAGAAGTTGTCAAAGGCAGGGGAATGTAAGGAGCTGTGAAAGGACCCTTAAAGGGTTTCAGCTGTGAAATAAGGAATACTGGGTGTATTTTAGCTGTATCGGGTAGAGCCAATTTGTAGGCTACTGCTCCTATCCTTGCAGTAACTGTGAAGGGTCCAAAATATCTCATTCCCAATTTTTGGTTCTTCCTTAAAGCCACAGAGTTTTGTCTATAAGGTTGTAATTTTACTAATACCAAGTCACCAATTGACAATTGTAAGTCTTGTCTCTTTTTGTCAGCTTGATTCTTCATGAATTGTTGAGCTCTTGCTAAATTCGATTTCAGTTGGGCCAATATAGAGTCTCGGAAGCTCAATTCTGCTTGTACTGCTGCAGGATCAGTGTCACAAGCTTGGTACCTTGTGAAAGTAGGAGGGTCTCGGACATACAAAGCTCTAAAAGGAGTCATGCCGAGACTTGTGTGGAATGAAGTATTATACCATAGTTCTGCCCAGGTTAGTGCCCTGTACCATGTCTTAGGCTACTGGAAAGTGAAGCATCGCAAATACAATTCGAGACATTTGTTTAATGCCTCTGCTTGTCCATCAGTTTGGGGGTGATAAGCAGAACTCATTGCTAGTGTTGTACCCTGTAGCTGGAATAATGATTGCCAAAATTTGCTAATTAACACTTTATCTCTATCTGAAACAATAGACTTGGGCATACCATGGAGCTTAAAAATGTTGTTCATGAAAGTCTCTGCAGCTATTTTGCTTGTATACTCAGTTTTTAGAGCAAAGAAGTGTGCATATTTAGATAATCTGTCAATAACCACCATTATAACAGTATATCCAAAAGACATTGGTAATCCAATAATAAAATCCATTGCCACATCTTCCCATACCTGGTTTGGGATTGGTAGGGGTTGAAGTAATCCAGATGGCAGAGAATTTGTGGTTTTAGCTTGCTAGCAGAGAGAACAATGTTGTACAAACTCTGTGATGTCTCTCTTCATTTTAGGCCAGAAAAATTGAGAAGCGATCCTGGCCCTTGTCCTTGCTATATCCGCATGGCCCCCAATGGGTGAACTGTGATATTCCTCCAGAATTTGTTGTATAAGAGAACTTTTAGATGAAATAACAAGCCTGCCCTTCCAGAATAATAGGTCTTCTTTTAGGGAATAATTGGAATCATGAGGAGTCTTAGACTTACATAGCTGCATAATGTTCTGTAGATAGGTGTCTTGCTTCAGTTCCTGTTTGAGATATAGGAGGAGCTGGGGTTTAGGCTCGGACCAAGCAAGCATTAGCACTTTAGAAAGAGCATCTGCAGCAAGATTCTCTTTCCCAGGTTTGTATTCTATTGTGAAGTCAAACCCAATGAACTTGTGTAGATATGCTTGCTGTTCAAGGGTCTGCAGGGATTGGTCGAGCAAGCTTTTTAGGCTCTTTTGGTCTGTTCTGATCACAAATTTATGGCCTAGCAAATAGTGTTGAAACTTGGCCAAAGCTTCAGTTATGGCCAACAATTCCCTGATGTAAGCCAATTGTTTTTGCATTCTAGGTGCTATCTTCTTTGAGAAATAGGCAATAGGATGACCACCTTGGCTGAGTACAGCCCCCACACCAAGACCCGAGGCATCTGTTTCAATAACAAAAGTCTGAGTAAAGTCTGGCAGAGCAAGGACAGGTGCTGTTGTAATGTCCTGTTTGAGCTTGAGAAAAGCTTCTTCTGTGTCTGTAGTCCAGCCAAAGGCATCCTTTTTGAGTAAATTGGTCAAAGGATGAGCAATAGCAGCATAAGATTTGATGAATCTTCGATAGTAACCTGTCAATCCCAAAAATCCTCCTAGTGTTTTGAGATTAGTTGGCCTAGGCCAATCTAGGACAGCTTGTATCTTCTGTTTGTCCATAGCAACTCCCTGTCCAGTCACAATATGGCCTCAGTAATCCACCTTAGAGAGTCCAAAAGAACATTTGGACAACTTGACAAATAAGGAGTGCTGCTGCAATATTTGAAGTACTGATTCAAGATGTACTAGGTGAGAGCTCCAAGAGGGACTGTAAATGAGTATATCATCAAAGAATACAAGTACATATTTCCTTAGAAGTGGCTGAAAAATCTGGTTCATCAAACATTGGAATGTGGCAGGGGCATTAGTGAGTCCAAATGGCATAACTAGCCATTCATAGTGGCCTTGATGGGTCCAAAAGGCAGTTTTGTGTTTGCCCTCTGGGTGCATAAGGATTTGGTGGAAACCAAGCCTTAAGTCTAGTTTAGAAAAGTACTTAGCTCCATGTAATTCATCTAGTAACTCATCCACAGTTGGCATAGGCAAACTGTGATGGAATTGAGAGCTCTATAATCAGTACAAAATCTCCAACCCCCATCCTTTTTCTTGACCAAGAGGATTGGTGAAGAGAAAGGACTAGTACTTGGGTGGATGATGCCTTCCTCAAGCATTTCTTGTACCATTTTTTCAATTTGTTCTTTTTGGCTATGAGGATATCTATAGGGTCGAACCTTAACAGGTTGAGAGCCTTCTTGCAAGTGAATGTAGTGGTTCTGGGTCCTTAGTGGTGGCAGCCCTGAGGAGTTTTGGAATACAGTTTTATAAGTGTGTAGCAGTATAGCTAATTCTGGTTCTATGTCATCAGGAATGTCCAGCAGAGTGTCTTTGGGATGTTCAGGAGGTGCAAACTGAATGGCAAACAGTTCTGCTATGGCTTTGGTGTTACGTAACCTCCTGATGTGGTGGAAATGGGCCGGCATAAGTGATTGTGGCCTATCACCATGCAGAGTTATAAATTTTCCCTGCATATAGAACTTTAAGCTGAGGGCTGCATAATCGGCTACATGAGGACCCAAGGTTGCAAGCCAAGCTGCTCCCAAGATCAAGTCAGCACCAGAAATAGGGAGCAAGTACACAGGCAGGGTCAGATCATGGCCTTGGACTGAGACTTGTAGCTGTTGAACTAGACCCTCGGCTGCCATAGAATGGCCGTTTCCTACCATCACTTTGAATAGAGGTGCTGGTTCTATGGGTAGTTTAAGAAAATGAGCCACCCTTGGTTGTAAGAAATTATCAGAACTCCCTCCATCAACCAATATTTGTACCTCCATGCCTCCAATTTTCCCAGTAAATTTGATTGTGCCCATGCCATTTGACCCTTTGAGAGCATTAAGAGACAAATGGTGATCCAAGGGACTGTCCTCATTAGCTAATTCAGTGTTATCAGGGGGGTCCGGTTCAGGGGCGTTGGTCCATTCCTCATCCACTTGAAGGATCATCTAAGTGTTTCTTTGGGCATTTGTGTGTAAAAGAGAATTTTTCATCACAGGTATAGCATAGGCCTTTTTCTATTCTTAATTGTATTTCGGAGGGACTTACTCTTTTGAAGTTGTGTAGTTTTGTGGCTGAAAGAAAGGTTTGGTCTGAGGTGTGGGCAGTAAGGGAGGTAATGTGGTTTTAGTCTGGGGTGAAGTGTTTGTGGTGATTTGGTTTGGGTATCTGGTTTGTGTGTGGGTAGCTTGGGTTGGATTGGGTTGTCTGTAAGGGTTAGTATTGTAGTGTGATTTGGTAGGTGGGGTGTATTTTTCTTCAAACAATTTTGCTAGAGAGACAGCTTTAAACAAGGATATGGGGCTTTGGGCTACTACCTCCCTGCGAATGTCCGATTGGAGGCCACGGAGAAAACAATCAAGCAAGGCATCAACAGATAACCCATATGCTCTATTAGCTAGAGAAGTAAACTCCATATAGTAGTCATTCCCAGATCCTGATTGTGTTAGTTTGTAGTAGAGGTCATGTTTCTCCAGTGTTTCGAGTATCCTTTTGATGTCATTTTGCATCTCTTTCATTCTGGTGTTATCGGCCATGGCGTCAATGAAAGCATCAATGTAACAGTGCTACTGATTTAAACAAATAACAACTCAATGTGCTGAATGGTACTTGTATTATTGAATATAAAGTGGATAGATCCTTCCAGTGTATGTGCTGCAAATAAGTACAGAGAATGGAGAATAGAAATGAAGAGAGGGAAGAAGGAGAGATTCCAGAGAGAGAAGAGAGACTGGGAGGTAAGAGATAGAACAATATCATCCAAATGCACACCCTCTCCCTTTTTCCTTTACCCACTTATACGTGCATTCACACATAATCCCTCAGCCTAGTGTTAGCTGTCCTAGGCCTAGTGCTCCTTCTCACCTCCTCAATTTTATGATTTCCTCTAACCGAATTGCCTTGCTGTCCTATCTCTGATGCAATGGCTGATTTATCCTCAGTTTGGGCTTGACTCGCTGTTGAGCCCATTACATCATGTCATTAACTTACAATAAAAACCCTAATCTAACCTAACAATCTTAAATTTGCTCATTGCATCGGTATGGATGATCACATTCATTATACATCATCAATATCTGCTCTAATATTTTCCATCTGAACAAACAACTATAGTTCAATTGTTCAAGAGAACAAGAACAACAAAACTTTACAATGTGGAAGACAACAAGAGCCAATTTTCAGACATGCAAATTACAACAACAACAACCAAGTCTTTTTCCACTAAGTAGGGTCAGCTACATGGAATAAACGATGCCATAATGTTCTATCTTAAATCATGTCCATAGACAAGCCATTAACATATTAATCCTTCTCAATGGTTTCACCTATATTTTTTCTTGGTCTCCCACTGCCTCTAGCGATTGGGCTACCCTCCATCTGATCTACTCTCCTTATTGGGGCTTCTACATGTCTTCTCCACATATGCCCAAACCACCTAATGGCGAGATTCTACCATCTTTTCTACAATAGGTGTTACCCCAACTTTTTCTGAAGCATACACTCCTAATCCTACCTTGTCTATTATGTCGACTGATCCAACACAACATTCACATATCTGCTACAATGAAATTATTCTCTTGTTGGCTTTTTATTGCCCAACATTCAATCCCATACAACATCGCAGGTCTTATAGTTGTGCGGTAACGTTTTCCTTTAAGCTTGAGAGGTACCTTTCTATCATAGATAATACTCAAAACCCTCCTCCATTTCATCCACCCTGCTTGAATTACCTACGTCCCTTCGTGGGGGAGGAGGAGGAATAGTATCCCCAACCTCAGCACATGGAATAGGATTCCCACAACTTCCCAATTCACCAATCTGTGACTCCATCGGCACCTTAACAAGAGAAATGAATGCTTCAAAGGCATCAAGAATATCGATAGGGACCAAGGGACATGGCCCGTGATACATTGCTCATGCGTCCCTGATGCCAAAACGACTCACACCACAATGCCCACATTTTTCCGAGGGACCAACCTGCACCCAACCACGGATGACTGGAATTTGGCTGTGGGAGAAAACTCAACCGAATCACCCACCATGCGAAGGGAAAAGACATTATACAAGCTTGAGAAGGCTTGCATGAACTTGGGGGGAAGCCCCATGGCACCTTTGCGCAACCCATTGTGGGCATGGGTAGGCACGCAGCTAGTCCCCCCGATATGCAAATGACAAAGTAAAATTTAGGTTAATATCTTGTCTCTTTTACTGAAATTCCTCAATTAGTAATTTATGCTAGCCTTAGTTCATGTTTATAGTTTAGCGTTAAAAATAAGATACAAGGAATGTTTTTATATTCACAACTCGTTAAGAAAATCTGTGCAAGAATTTAGCTAACAGAAGTATATTGTCAAAAAATTACGGAGAAAACAACCTGATAAGTGTAAAGTTTAACATATATCAGGGGCATCCGCTGATTTGCCTTGCTATAGTGCTTTACCACACAATAGACGGTCTCAGGTACATAGTCAAGTACCAAATTGAGATAGAGTTCATCTTTGTCTGTGGTAGAAAAGAAGCAATGTTTGAGTGACACAACATTAGGATGATCGAGAAGGCGCATTGTTTGCAATTCCCGATTCTTATATCTTTTATCCTGCAAAACCTTCTTGATTGCTACAGATTCTCCTGTTTCAAGACACTTGGCCTACAAAAACAGATACACTGAAATCAACTTTATATCAGCTATCTTGAAGCAATTAATCTGAACTGCAACCTATCAATTAAATGCCACCTGAAACACAATACCAAATGATCCTTGTCCAACAACTCGTTCTGCCATGTAACTTATGGTCTGCGGCATGCAAATTATAGCGAGAGAAACATTATGATAGAAAGGAGTTTGAAGTAAGTAACGAATTAAATTAACTAAAATAAATTGCATGGCATTGGCGGTATGTGATAATCAAAAACCACATCTCATCATGCAACAAGTCAATGCTTAAAGGACATCCTACGGTTGGAATAATAACCATTGCAGCCAATGGCATTGTAGCCTAGTGGCAGCTTCCCTGGATATAGGGGCATGTGGTGTTTTAGGTGGGGGGTTTGATCCCACCACCCCACACCCAATTTCCCAAATTCCCCACCCTATATATCCTAATATGGGTCTCATAGCTTACCAAAAAAAAACATTGCATTCCTTTTTCTACCTTCACCCTTTCTTTATTAGTGTGTTATGCTTGATATAAATTGGTGAGCCTTTTGTCTAGCAGCTTGAACTTTTAGGACAACTTGTATACTAAGTACTAACATAACATTGTATCAAAGGTTGATACAAAGTTAAAATATCCTAGATTAAAATAAAAACTCAAATTTATCCTAGATTTGAAGTTTACCTATCTTGTTTGCTACTTATTTCTAGAGAAGTGTATAAAAAGCATTTGTGCAATCCAGTTTACATAACTTGAAAACCAATCTAATAATCCGGTACAATTATATTTCCCAGATATCTACCTGTTTTGGTTGACCATTACGACCACCAATAGTGGTCACAATAATGTGGCCAGTTTCAGTTCCATTTCCATCCACCATTGCTGCCTCCATTTCCTATCACAAAGAAGTTAAAATTTGGGGGGAGGAAGTCGAAGTATAGAAGGGATTGCAAAAACCGAGGTAAATAAAATCACTGAAGAATAGGAGGCATGTAGAAAAGACAAACTTGTATACCTTTTCATCCTTGATCTTCATTTCATTGATCTCCTCTGGGAGCTTCTCAACAATCATGGAATCATCACTGGTTTTTCCAACAACTGAGGCCATATATGCTGAAGAAGTTTAGAATCCGAACTTTCAGTTTACGAGAATTTTTAACGATAGTGTAGATCAGCAACACAACCTGCAAATTTTGTGAAGGAAAGCATTCAATCAGACTCTGCAAAACTGTAAAAAAATAAAAAAATTCTAATAGGGAGAGTCATCACTGAGTATAAAGAGGGAACCACCAACTCACAAGATGCAAAGTTATTCAGGTAATAATTAAACATGTTGCAATTGGAATGGAGATCTTCTGTATTGCAACCAGATAAAAACACTAACCCATTGATGCAGAATCACACCAGAGAAGAAAACAGGCTTACATTCATTGCATCACTAGTTAGTTACTAGTATCTGTTGAAGCTATCACTAACTAGGATTCTATCTTATCAAATGTTATCCTTATCTTTCTGTTATTGTTTTAAATTCAAATGTATAACAGTATTTCAAATACTGCTGTGTATAAGTATAGCCTGTTGTAACACTCACAAATCAATGAAAAACATTCCTTTACTTATTCTATACATGGTATCAAGAGCCTTCTAAGCCTAACAGCATTTTTTTTTTTCATTTCCTGGTGAATCATGTCTTCTGATGCCTCAACCGATGCTACCTCAACCACAACCACAAACAATACCCCCGTCCCCACCCTCATTGAATTCAATTTTGCATCTAACCTTCCTATGAAGCTGACTAACACCAATTATCCCACTTGGTATAAGCAAATTATCCATTTGCTTTCTGCCAACAACCTGGTTGGCTATGTCACGGGTGCTACACCCTGACCTGCTGCAAAGATTGGCATCGGTGCTCAACTCACTGCCAATCCTGATTTTCTTCATTGGTGTCGCCAAGACAACCATGTCTCTCTTGCTCTCCTTGGATCATGTGGTCCAGAGGCTCAAATTGTTATGTCCTCTGCATCCTCCTCAACTGATGCCTGGTCTAAACTGAAAAAGGCATATGCAAGTCAGTCTCGTGCTCGTGTCATGTCCCTTAAGGAACGACTCTCGAAAATTTCCAAAGGTACTTCTTCTGCTCATGATTATCTTCGAAATATTTGATCTATTGGTGATGAACTTGCGCTCATTGGTCATCAAGTCGATGATCTTGATCTGGTAATCGCAGCACTCAATGGTCTTGGACCACAATTTCGTGAATTCAGCCCTTCTATAAGGACAACAGGCCACCCCCTTCTGTTCAAGGAATTGTTTGACAAACTTGTGGATTTTGAAATTTATCTCCACAGGGATGATCAACTGGCTGCCTCTCTTCCTATCACAGCAAACTTAGCCACTAGAGGCCAATATCCTACACAACTCAAGTCTCAACATTCTACTCAAACTTCTCATTTTCGCAAGTCCACAAATTCTGGTAATGCAAAGTCTTTGGTTGTTTGTCAATTCGGTGATAAGGAAGGCCACACTACAAGAACATGTTACAAAATTAATGGCTATCCGCCAAGGTCCAATTCCAAATCCTATGCTCATCATGTTGATAAACAGCCTTCCTCTGACTCAGCTTGGCTACTGGAATCTGGTGCTTCACACCATGTAACCAATGATCTTGCTAATCTCTCCTTCTCTAAAGAAGTTCATGAGCCTGAACATCTTTTTGTGGCAGATGGTAAACCTCTTTCTATTTTGAACAATGGTAATGCTAATATCTCTACTACTTCGAAATCTCTTTCTTTACATGGGGTTTTACATGTTCCAAATATTACTCGGAATCTTGTTTCGGTTTCACAATTATGCCAAAGTAATGATGTTTCCATTGAATTCTTTCCATGGCATTTTGAGATAAAGGACTTGAAGACCAGGAGGATACTGCTGCGAGGAAGAAATGAAGATAACCTCTACAAATTACAATCCAACAGTACCACTGCCCATCTTCACCATGCTTACAAATCACCCTCCATCGAACTTTGGCATAACAGACTTGGCCATCTAGATACACCTGTCCTAAGCTGTGCCCTCAAGACTAATAAATTGTCCTTTGTTGCTTCCAATAAACACTGTTTTGATTGTTTAGTTAATAAGAGTCATAAATTGATTCTCAGTAAGTCTAGTTTGTCTACTCATGGCCCTTTGGATATTGTTTTCTCGGATGTATAAAGCCCTACTCCTACTACTTCAATAAATGATTTCTCATATTATGTTATCTTTATTGATCATTTTTTCAAGTATGTGTGGCTATATCCAATGAAGCATAAATCAGATGTCTCTCTCATTTTTCCAGTGTTTAAGTCATTAGTTGAAAATCAATTAAAAACAACAATTAATACTTTGTAATCTGATAATGAAGAAGAATATATCAAACTTCGCCCTTTTCTTCAAAAACATGGCATAACACACTTAACCACTCCACCTTATACTCATGAGCATAATGGTATATCTGAACGTAAGCATAGACATTTGGTTGAAACTGCAAGATGCTTACTTCATCATTCCAACCTTCCATCACAATTTTGGTGCTACACACTTCAAACAACAGCCTTTCTTATAAATCGCCTCCCTCCACCTAGCATTAAAATGCTAAGTCCTCTGGAAAAACTCTTTTATCAAAATCCAAACTATGAGAAACTGAAAACTTTTGGATGCCTTTGCTATCCATGGCTGGCTCCTTACACTCACAACAAGCTTGTTCCAAATTCTCAACGGTGTGTTTTCATTGGATACAGTCCTACTCAAAGTGGTCAATCCAACCACACAAAGAGTCTACACATCTCGTCATGTCCAATTTGTTGAAACTGCTTTCCCATACTCAACTCTAACAACTGCTGTTAGAACCAAAACAATAATGGCTAATGACCCCTAAAAGTTTTAATGATTAACAAAATTATTATATGTTTAATGAATATATTCGAAGTCCATATTATGCTAATCCATAAGGTCAAAAGACCTTTTTATGTTTCTGACTTCAGACAGACTCTCAAAAAGATCATTATTTCTCAAAGTCCAAAGTTTCATCTCACTCAAAAAGAACAAAAAGCTTAAAGCAATATCTGAGTCCAAAGAAACATTGTGGTTTGTCCAAAAGATTTCTGGACTAAAGTGGTAAAAGCCTACGTACAGACATCATCATATAGTATCTTTGTGCGTCCAAATGTCTCCACAATTGTGTGTCCAATTGTCTTGCAAATTGTGCGTCCAAACATGTACGTCCACTAACTTTATTTTGCAGATGACGTGGCTCTCTTTTTTCAGAAGTCTTGATTGTTTTGAAAAGAAAATATCTTTTCACATAAGACAAAAGAAGGTACAAACGTCGTACACAGCAAACCATGTAGAGCAAAGAATCACGTAGAGCAAAACGTTTGTCGGCCAAAAAGGCAAATCAATCTGCTACAATTGAAGGTGCTATTCTACCAAGAGCAAACTTGCCTCCTCATTTTCAAAAGGACAAATATCTAACGGAGAACAGCTGGCAAATAGACTTGTGTCTAACAAATTTTTTTTTTACTAAGTCTAAACAGAAAAGTTTCCTACCGTTTGAATTTAGAAGGACAGACAAAGCTATAAGAAGACCCTCTTCTGAAGAAAAAGAAGACACACTAGAGAAAGAAATTATTCAAGAGAAAATTCATTATGCAACAAAAAGCTTCAAAGCAATATTGATCTGTAAACCTTCTTATTCTTTCATTGTAAAGTTACAAACAGATTGTTAAGAGCTGTATCGTGTAATACTATCACTCTTAGTGAGTTTGTAAAAAGCTCGAAAAAACCCACTCAAGTCTTAGGATTTGTTGAACCTGAAAAGGCTTGTCTGCAAAAGAATACTTGTAGCCTGAAGAGGTGTAGAATACTTGGAGTTGTAGTCATTAAGTAACTAGGAAACAACTTGTGAAAAGTGCTAAGTGATTTAGTAGAAAAATCTTCTCAGGGAAGGGACTGAACGCAGCTTTTTGATTTGAAAGAGTGAATCAGGATATATCTCTATGTGAATCTCTCTATCCCTATCTTGTTAAGTTTATTTATTTACTAACTTGGGGATTGAAAACAAAGTCTGTTAAATGTTGGTTATCGTTTTTATTTGATTCTTTCATCTTGCTTGTCTAAAACGCTTTTCAAAAAAGGATTTCAAAAATCGGTTAAGAAACACAATTCCACCCCCTTCCTTCTTGTGTTTCCCTGTTTCACTTTCAGTTGGTATCAGAGCTCAGCCTCTGGGTTGAGCATTTAGCCGTGCTTGAGGAAAAGATCCAAAGCTCGATGGCAGGACAAGGGACGCCCCGTGGGAGTCAACCTATTCTGGACGGTACCTCCTTGACTAGACCGCCTTTTTTCAATGGCACTTACTACCTCTACTGGAAAGAAAAATTCAAAGGATTCATCTTGAGCACCAGCTCTGCTCTTTGGCCATTATTCATGAATGGTCCCAACATCATCAAAAATCCTAATGGCACTGAGAAAGACGAAGCTCAGTGGACCGAAGATGAGAGAAGAAGGATGGAGCAAAACTACAAAGCAAGATACACCCTGATGTGTGCTCTTAGTCCAGACAAGTTCCAAAAAATTCATGCATGTGAATCAGCGAAACAAATCTGGATACTCTATCCAATGTTCATGAAGGAACACCAAAGTGAAGGATTCAAATATCATTATTCTTATAAGCTAATATGAAATGCTCACAGTGGAAAATGGAGAAACCATCGTTGACATGATAAGTCGTTTCCAAACTATTATCAACAAAGTTATCAATTGCGGATGGCGGACCATAGCGGAAGGCCAAAAATCCGCCATTTTAAGCCGCCTCAAAACGCTATGGCGGCCATGGCGCCGCCATCCTTCATAAATTGGCCATAGCGGTTGGCCAAAAATCCGCCACCGCAATCCGCCATGGCGGCGCCATGGCGGATTTTTGATAACACTGATTATCAATAATCTCAAATCTCTTGGTAAAGTTTATACTACAAAAGAAAATGTTACGAAGATCCTCAAGAGTTTACATAAGGAATGGAGACCACTCATCACTGCAATCACTCAAGCCAAGGATCTGTCAACCTTGACCTTAGATGATCTTGTGGGAACTCTTCAAGTTCATGAGCAGGAGCTTAACCAGGACAACCCTACAAAGAAAGGCAAGACTACTGCCTTAAAAAGTCAAAAAGCCAGCAGCTCAAAAGTTCTCAAAGCAAATGAGTCCAACGACGAAAATGATCAAGATGAAGAAAAAGAATCTGACGATGAGCTGTCTCTCATATCAAAAAAACTTGAACGTATTCTGAAAAAGAAAAACATGAGAAGAAGACCCTTTACAAAGAAAAACGTCAAAGACCATGGTGAAACCAAGGACAAAAATCCAATGGTTTGCTATGAATGCAAGAAACCAGGCCACTTCAAGGCTGAGTGCCCTCAGCTGAAAAATAAGAAAAAGTTCTTCAAAAAGAAAAGCAAAAATCTGATGGTAACATGGGAAGACCTTGACTCCTCCAAAGAAGAAAATGAAGAAGAGGCAAACCTATGTCTCTGGTCTGAAAATCAACTCTCTGAAGAATCTTCTGAAGAACAGGAACAATCTACCTCTTCAATCATCTCATATCCTAAGGCTGAGTCATTAAGAGATTTCAGTAGTATTTCTATAAGCAGACCAACTATGTTCTATGGAACTGGTGATTATGCCATGTGGAGAGAACTATTCAAGAGATTCAACTTAGAACAAAATGTTGATGACCTATGGAGAGCATATACCTATGATAACTTTTGTCCTACTACTGTTGTCAATGGTGAACGAATAGTTAAACCAAGGGCTGAGTGTTCTGAAGAAGAAGAAGAAGAAGAAGAAAGAAGAGTGAGAATCAATGATAGAGTTGTCTACACTCTTACGTGTGCCCTGGACGAAAGAACTGTCAACATTATGATGTATTGTGATATTGCAAAAAGAGTGCTTGACATGCTTAACGCCCTATTCATGAGAAGGCGACCTGCTCGTTCTGGAGCACCACCTATTTATCAATCATCAGAATCAGAATATAAAGCTTGGAAAGAAAACTTCAGATCCTTTGTAACAACCCAAGGATCAGAAGAACACTAGAAAACTCTCATTGATGAAGCCTTCTGTCCCATCATCATCATCAATGGAGAATACACCATGAAACCTCCAGAATATTGCACCTTAGAGGAAAGAAGAAGAGTTGCTCTTGATTGTGAGGCAAGAGCTTTCCTGTTTCGGAGTATACCCGGAGCAAGAAAAGAAGCCCTAGCTGAAGAGACAATTGCTTGGGGGATGATGAACCTAATGGATATTCTGGAAAGATCTCCACCTGCATCCCTAACAGCAGATATGTGTCTCATGGCAAGTATTTCCTCTGAGACAGAAATAGAAAGGGAAGAGATAAATATATCTGACTATTCTAAAAATGCATATGAAGAGTTATTAAATGAATCATGCACTATTTATTCAGAATATAAAGCTCTTAAAGAAAATTTACCAAAATCAATAAAGACTTTGACAAAGTCAAAATTGAGAATAAAGAACTAAGAGAAGAGATAATCAGTCTAACTGATGTCTCAAGCTCTAAGTCCAGTACATCCTGTGAAGTTGAGAAACTTGAGCATCAAGTTACTTACTTAACTGATAGTCTATCTAAATTCATTGATGGTTCGAAGAAGCTTAATTTAATTCTTAGATATAGACCTCCTTATGATAAATCTGGCATTGGATATGAAAAAGAAAATCCAAAAACTTCTGAGATAAAAAGAGTAATGTATTGTTCTATTTGTGGTAAAAATGGACACTCTGCGTCCAAATGCTTACACAAAAGAAATGCTAGAACTAATAAGTTACCTGTAACTAACCAAAAAAGACCCAAGTTTATCTGGGTAGCTAAGAATAAGATGATTCCTGTTGCAGACTTGCTTGACAACAGGAAGAAAACACCAATCATGGTACCTGTACAATGGATGCTCATGACACATGACGGGAGAAAAGTCTATGTTCCTAGACCTAAAGCCAAAGTCTGAAGGATCGGTTCTATTCGGTGGCAATCAAAAGGGAAAGATTGTAGGTATTGGTAAGATTGGTAAGAATAACTCTCCCTCTATAAATAATGTGTCGTTAGTTGAAGAGTTAAAACACAATCTGCTTAGAATAAGCCAATTGTGTGACAGCGGGTTTGTGGTTTCTTTCAACAAGGATAAATGTATAGTCAAATATGCTGATGGGTCCACTCTATTTACTGGTAAAAGGCAAAACAATGTATATAAAATTGACTTGGAGGACCTCTCTAATCAAAATGTATCATATCTAATGTATGTGAATGATGAGCAATGGATTTGACACAAGAAACTTGATCATGCAAGCCTGAGATTAATCTCAAAGCTACAAAAGCATAACCTCGTAAGAGGATTAACAAAGTTGGCCTATAAATCGGATGTTTTCTGTGATGTCTGTCAAAAAGGGAAACAAGTTAAAAATTCTTTTAATTCAAAGAATATTGTTTCAACATCCATACTTTTAGAATTGCTACATTTAGATTTGTTTGGTCCAACAAGGACTGCCTCCCTAAGTGGAATGAAAAATGGACTTGTCATTATTGATGATTATTCTAGATGGACATGGGTGATGTTCCTAGCTCACAAAGACGAGTCTTTTGAAGTATTCTTAATATTCTGCAAAAGGATTCAGAATGAGAAAGGTATCTGTATCAACTCAATCCGAAGTAATCATGGAGGAGAGTTTGAAAATATAAACTTCCAACTATTCTATGAAGAAAATGGTATTCTTCACAATTTTTCTGCCCCTAGAACACCTCAACAAAATAGGGTCGTTGAGAGAAAGAATAGGTCTTTTCAAGAGATGGCAAGAACATTAATCAATGATAACTCTGTCTCTAAAAACTTTTGGGCTGAGGCTGTTAACACAGCATGCTATATTCAAAATAGAGTATATATAAGACCAATATTGAAAAAGACTCCATATGAATTGTGGAAAGGACGAAAACCCAACATATCATATTTTCATCCTTTTGGATGTGCCTGCTTTATATTAAATACTAAAGACAATCTAGGCGAATTTGATGCCAAAGTAGATAATGGTATTTTCTTAGGATACTCTAAAACATCGAAAACTTTCAGAATTTATAATAGTGGATCATTAATTGTCGAAGAATCTATTCATGTTAAATTTGATGACAAGAAGCCTGATAAAATATTATCAAAGCTGGATGAATTACTTGCTGATCTTGATATGAATGATCATCGTCCAACCAACAATGGGAAGGAAATCTTCGAAGAAGTCAAAACTGATGATCACAATCCTCAATCGTCAAATGATAGTCAAAAATCTTGCAATTCAAAGTTTACCATCCTGAAGAACAAATTCTAGGTCAACCTAGTGATAAAGTAAGAACAAGGTCAACCTTCAGAAATCAAGCTGATTCAACTTTCATCTGTAAGTTAGAACCAAAAAATGTGGACAAAGCTCTCTTGGATGATGGATGGATCTTAGCCATGCAAGAAAAACTCAATCAATTCGAGAGAAACAAGGTTTGGACTTTAGTTCAAGAACCAAATGATAAATCCATAATTGGACAAAATGAGTATTTAGAAATAAGATGGATGAAGATGGAAAAGTTGTGAGAAACAAAGCACGGTTAGTAGAACAAGTTTATTCTCGAGAAGAAGGTATTGATTATACTGAATCCTTTCCTCCTGTTGCTAGAATAGAAGCAATATGTATCTTGTTATCTTTTGCTGCTCATCATAACATAACTTTATATCAAATGGATGTTAAAATTGCTTTTCTAAATGGGTTAATTAACGAAGAAGTCTATGTAATGCAACCCCCTGTGTTTGAAGATCATTCCCATTCTGAGTATGTATATAAGCTTCAGAAAGCTTTATATGGACTCAAACAAGCTCCTAGAGCTTGGTATGAGAAACTCAGTTCCTTCTTCATGGAAAATGTTTTTTGTATGGCAAAGATAGACACTACTCTGTTTAAGTAATCAAATAAAAATAATTTCATAATAATCTAAATATATGTTGATGATATTATTTTTGGATGTACTAATGATTGTCTTTGTAAGGAATTTTCTGATCTTATGACAAAAGAGTTCGAAATAAGCATGATGGGAGAGCTCAAATTCTTTCTGGGTATTCAAGTAAGACAAACCTCAAAGAGTGTGTACATTCATCAGACCAAGTACACTAAAGATCTCCTGAAGAAATTTCAAATGGATGATAGCAAGCCAATGGGTACACCTATGCACCCAACGTCCATTCTGACCAAAGACAACAAAGATCAAAAGGTTTACAGAGTTATGATAGGATCTCTCTTATATCTTACTGCGTCCAAACCAAATATAATGTTTAGTGTATGTCTTTGTGCACGTTTTTAAGCTGATTCATGTGAAAACCATTTAACTGCTGTCAAAAGAATTTTTAGATATCTAAAAGGTACTTCTAATCTGGGTTTATTTTATGAGAAAACAAATGAGTATAGATTAATGGGTTCTTGTGATGCTGACTATGCTGGAGATAGAATTGAACGAAAAAGTACAAGTGGTGGCTGTCATTATCTTAGAACTAATCTCATTTCATGGTGCAGTAAAAGACAGAGTACCATAGCTTTATCAACTGTTGAAGCTAAATATATCTCTGCCGCTAGTTGTTCACAGCTCTTATGGATTAAACATCAACTGGAAGACAACAACATCCATGAAAGTAAGATTCCAATTTATTGTGATAATACTGCTGCAATTAATTTATCAAAAAATCCTATATTGCATTCTAGGGCTAAACATATAGAAATCAAACATCATTTTACCAAAGATTACATTCAAAAAGGTGTTTTGATGTAAAATTTGTTGATACTGGCCATCAGTGGGCAGATATCTTCACAAAACCTCTTGCAAAGGATAGGTTTTCTTTCATAAGAAAACAACTCAACATGCTATGTTGAATAACCTTGCGTCCAATAAACGCTTGTGTCAAAGAAAAGCTTGCGTCCAATTTGGTTGCGTCCATCACAAGCTTACATCATTCTTTGTGTTTTTTTATCATTTACAATAAATGTAGAATTATTTGTTTTAATTTTTTTTATCCACACAATTTCTATGTTGAGTCAGCACTCTCGGGTCACATCAAACATCATGCGTCTGGTACTTCCCCTCTTAATAGCCACCCTCAGTATCTGCTAGTCATCATGGTTCTTTAACCACGGTTACTTTCTCTGGCGTTTTGGTTACTTTACTCCTCTCTTTTTAACCCCAACCCGTGAGCTTGAACCTCACCAAACGTCCTCATCTTTGTAACTCCTCTCCTTCTCTTACCCTCAACTGTTCATCTTTATTCTCTTCTGAAATATGGGAAGAAATCTTCATTCATCTGGAGAAGGAAGCAACGTTCCTCAAGAGAACTTATCCCCGTTAGGTCATCCAACCCGTAATGTTCCAGACAACTGCAAAATCAACGTTAAACATCAGATTGATTTGAATCTACTGGCCAGACTGAAAGCAGATGTCAGAATATATGTCATTAGAGCTAGATGGGATCACTTCTTCATAAACTATCCAGAAGTTTATCCAAGACTTATTACTGAATTTTGGAGTACCGCTAACCTAGAAAAGGAAGGTCACATCTCTGGGTATGTTTTGGGGACACAAAAAGTCGACGTCTCCAAAGTAAGCATAGCGTCTGCTATTGGAGGTATGTCTCTCGGAGCTACCTATTTCAAAACCTGGCACAACAAGCTTGGAGGAAAAGACAATGTCTTCAACTTTCTCAGAAATCCCGAAGCTCAGCCTAATTCTCTCTTTCGTGCCGCCATTATGAAAGACGAAGCAAGGATTCTTAATCAAATCTTGGACAAGGCTGTTCTTCATAAAGCTGGGTCTAAAGACTCTGTGTCTGAGGTGCATTCTTTTTTTCTTACTCATCTTCTTTATGGTATGAAGAGCAATCTTCTCTCCCTTCTCTTTGATCGATTCAAAGAAAATTGCATAGACGTTGCCTCTGTTAAGACCATCACTTATGCAATTCTTCTCTCCCGAATATTCAAGAATCAAGGGATTTATCGAATGCTAAACAAAGTTCATCCAAGCATAAGGATCTCCTACCAAACCATCAGTTATCCACTGTGTGGAAAAGCAAACCTTTCCAAAATGCAACTCAAATCTGTCTTGGCCTTTGAACAAACTCAGTCCAGCATTGCTCTTACTCAACGCTTGGAAGCTCTTTAATGCAGACAAAGAAGGAATGATCAGACTCAAAATATTGCTAATCAACCTCAAGTCTCCTCTGATTCGTCTACTCTGGAAAGATTGTTTGAACAATCTTAGGCTAAGACTCACAATGTTTTTGAAGAATTCGAGGAAAAGCCAAATCTGGAATTTGCTTCGATGATTGAAGGTATTGCTTACATCTTCATAGAGAAACCTTCATCAAACTAAATGGTGTAGTTGTTCCCTCTATAGAAGAAATTCATGGACCTTTGCTTAAAGCCAATTTGGGCTCAACAGCAAAGCAACAAGCTCATGCATCCTCTCAAGCTGGTCAGGAAGTTGGACCTTCTAAGCCCAGATACAGAAAGAGGAAACTTCTAGTGGAAGAAGACGATAAAGAAGACGATGAGGATATGTTCCTATTGCCCTCCTTCTTGCTAAGAAAACCAAGGTATCACCATCACCCTCCAACTTGCCCAACTCTTCTATACCCTCCACTCCAACTGAAGCACCACCTTCTACTCCACCCACAAATCCTAACCTGTCTACGTCCATTCCTCCTCCACCTAAACAGATGAGACTTAAAACCGCAGCCCAACGGCCACCCAGACCTAAAATTATCTTCCAAGACTCCTCCATCTCCACTCCCTCTCAGCAACAACCAAATTCCCAACCCCCATCTTCACCTCTTTCACCCACAAATGAACACAAAGAACTCAAGATGACCTACCCTCTATCCATCAGTCACTGGTCCCAAAATCATCCTCTCCTCCTCACGTTCTTCTGCTACCTTGATACTTTCATAAAGAAGCTACATCTTCCAAGACTATATTGGATAATCTTCCTGATGCTTTTCTTGAACTTTAGACCCAAGCAAACGTCTGTGTTGCTGAGTCTACTGGTCCTCACGAAGATGCAAGATTTGAAGATTTTGTTGGTCCTGATTCACAAGCAAAAGCAAGCTCTATTCAGCACACTGAACGTCTTGATGCTAATTCCATCTTGTCTGGTAACACTGTGGAACTACATCTTGATGATGAAGATAATGATATCAACACCTCTGCTGCTGAAGAAGCCTACCCTGCTCAAGCTTCGGCTTCCTCTCTACCTCCTAGTCTTTCTCGTGAAATAGCTGATTACTTGGTAGAAAGGATTTCGGCAAGGGTAACTTAGGAATTGAATAGCAAAATGGATCATCTGTTAACCTATCTTCATCGCATCTTTCCTAACATTCCTTCTCCATCTCCTTGAAATCTTTTCCTTTCCTTTGCTGACAATGATGTGCATCCTCACTTTGTTCTTTTTGTCTGATGACAAACAGGGGGAGAATTATATGGAAATAATTGTGTAAAAGTTTTTTTTTTGAAATATGTTCGTATATGTCATGCCTTAATGCTTTTATAATTTTGTGTTCTGAATTATGTCTTCAATATGTAAATGCATAATTTCAGGGGGGAGCTTTTATTCATAAGGACATAAGAAATACTGTTTCAAGAAATACTTTGTAATAATGTTTGTCATCATAAAAAAGGGGGAGATTGTTAGAACCAAAACAGTAATGGCTAATGACCCCTAAAAATTGTAATGATTAACAAAATTATTATATGTTTAATGAATATACTCGAAGTCCAGATTATGCTAATCCATAAGGTCAAAAGACCTTTTTAAGTTTCTGACTTCAGACGAACTCCCAAAAAGATCATTATTTCTCAAAGTCCAAAGTTTCATCTCGCTCATAAAGAACAAAAAGCTCAAAGCAATATCTGCATCCAAAGAAACATTGTGGTTCGTCCAAAAGATTTCTGGACGAAAGTGGTAAAGGCCTACGTACAGACATCATCATATAGTATCTTCGTGCGTCCAACTGTCTACACAATTGTGCATCCAATTGTCTTACAAATTGTGCGTCCAACTGTTTATACAAATTGTACGTCCAACTTTTTATATATACCTGTGCGTCCACTAACTTTATTTTGCAGATGACGTGGCTCTCTTTTTTCAAAAGTCTTGATTGTTTTGAAAAGAAAATATCTTTTCACATAAGACAATAGAAGATACAAACGTCGTACACAGCAACCCACGTAAAGCAAAGAATCATACAGAACAAAACGCTTGTCGGCCAAAAAGGCAAATCAATCTGCTAGAATTCAAGGTGCTATTCTACCAAGAGCAACCTTGCCTCCTCATTTTCAAAAGGACAAATATCTAACGGAGAACAGCTGGCAAATAGACTTGTGTCTAACCGATTTTTTTACTAAGTCTAAACAGAAAAGTTTCCTACCGTTTGAATTTAGAAGAACAGACAAAGCTATAAGAAGACCATCTTTTGAAGAAAAAGAAGACACACTAGAGAAAGAAATTATTCAAGAGAAAATTCATTGTGCAACAAAAAGCTTCAAAGCAATATTGATCTGTAAACCTTCTTATTATTTCATTGTAAAGTTACAAACAGATTGTTAAGAGCTATATCGTGTAATACTCTCACTCTTAGTGAGTCTGTAAAAAGCTCGAAAAACCCCACTCAAGTATTAGGATTTGTTGAGCCTGAAAAGACTTGTCTGTAAAAGAATATTTATAGCTTGGAGAGGTGTAGAATACTTGGAGTTGTAGTCGTGGAGTAACTAGGAAACAACTTGTGAAAAGTGCTAAGTGATTCAGTGGAAAAACCTTCTCAGGGAAGGGAAGGGACTGGACGTAACTCTTTGATTTAAAAGAGTGAACCAGGATATATCTTTGTGTGAATCTCTCTATCCCTATCTTGTTAAGTTTATTTATTTACTAACTTGGGGATTGAAAACAAAGTCTCTTAAACGTTGGTTATCGTTTTTATTTGATTCTTTCATCTTGCTTGTCTAAAACACTTTTCAGAAAAGGATTTCGAAAATCGGTTAAGAAACACAATTCAACCCCCTTTTGGGTTTCCCTGTTTCACTTTCAACTGCCTCATCCAATTCAAATTTAAATTCAAACACTTCCAGCCCTGATCCTGTCTCAACTATAACAAACTTTAATCTTTTCCAACCACAAACAACACCTCTAACTACAAAATCCGAGAATCCCTCTATCCTACCTAATTCTTCTCCTTCCAATTTAAATCTTAACCACTCAAACAACCTTATCAGATCCCGCCACACCTAATCTTGTTTCTCCTCCTCACTCTTCTCTTATACATTCTCCCTGCCCAATTAACACCCAAACACAGCCTCCTACCCCTATACCATCCGAAACTTCTCCCTTAACAACTGATAACATCTCATCTCAGCAAGTCACTGCAGTATCTCTTCTGGAATCCGATCCATCTCATCAACCTATGGTTACTAGATCAAAGAATGGCATTTTTAAACCGAAAAAGATTAATACAGTAAGCAAGTTTACTCTATCACCTTCCATAGAGCCTTCCTGTCCTTCACAAGCAATTAAAATTGAGGAATGGAAATCAGCAATGAGTGATGAGTTTAATGCCTTAATGGCTAATGGAACTTGGTCTCTTGTTCCACATCACTCCTCTCAGAATGTTATTGGCTACAAATGGGTTTTTCGCATCAAAAGAAATACAGATGGTTCGGTTGCATGCTATAAAGCACGTTTGGTAGCCAAGGGGTTTCATCAACAGCTTGGTATTGACTATAAGGAAACCTTTAGTCCAGTAATCAAAACTCAAACCATTAAACTGGTTTTGTGTATTGCTCTCTATCATAGCTGGTCTCTTTCTCACATGGATGTTAACAATACCTTCTTAAATGGAACAATTTCCGAGGATATTTACATGGCATAACCTTATGGCTTTACTCATCCACAACATCCTCATTATGTCTGCAAATTGCACAAAGCACTCTATGGCCTTAAACAAGCCCCAAGGGCTTGGTATCAAGCACTTCGTGATTTCCTTTTGGATTATGGTTTCTCAAATGCAAAGTCCAACACTTCCTTATTCACTTATGTTCATGACAATTGCATTGCCTATTTTCTTGTCTATGTTGATGATATTCTTCTAACAGGCAATAATCCGAAGTTTCTCAGTAAATTTCAGCAGGCCTTATCTGCCAAGTTCCCCCTCAAAAATCTTGGCACTCCTAGTCATTTTCTAGGAGTGGAGTTTGTGTCTACTGCCAAGGGCTTGTTACTGTCCCAACATTATTACATTCGAGACTTACTCCATTCTACAAATATGCATGATGCCAAGCATCTATGCACTCCTACGTCAACTTCATGCTCAGTGACTGCTCCTACTAATGCTTCTACCTGTGATGCAGTGTTATCAAAAAACCGCCATGGCGGCGCCATGGCGGATTGCGGTGGCGGATTTTTGGCCAACCGCTATAGCCAATTTATGAAGGATGGCGGCGCCATGGCCGCAATGGCTTTTTGAGGCGGCTTAAAATGGCGGATTTTTGGCCTTCCGCTATGGTCCGCAATTGATAACTTTGCTGTGATGTCACTGAATACAGGAGAATAATTAGTTGTTTCCAATACTTATCACTCACTAGGCCAGATATTTCCTTCTCTATTAATCGGCTGTCTCAACACCTTTCAGCTCCTACGTCAATGCATCTTCAAGCTGCCAAGCAAGTGTTATGGTACTTAAAAGGCACACTCACACAGGGCCTTCATCTTACCCGAGATAAATCATCCACTCTCACATCATTTTGTGACTCGGACTGGGCTGGTGATCACACTGATTACAAGTCTACTGCAGCACATATTATCTACTTTGACTGCAATCCAATTTCTTGGTCTTGTAAGAAGCAGAGGACAATTGCTAAATCCTCCACTGAAGCTGAATACAGAACCATTGCCTCAACTACTATGGAGATTCTTTGGCTGCAAGAACTCTTTAAGGAACTTCATTGTTCTCTCCTTAGCAAGCCCACAATATACTCAATTTGGGTACTACTTATCTATGTGCCAATCCTGTTTTTCACTCGAGAATGAAGCATCTTGCTATTGATTATCACTTTGTTCATGACCTTGTTCAAACTGACCAACTGCAAGTGCTTCATGTTCCTACTAGTTCTCAACTGGCATATCTTGTTACAAAGCTATTATCCAGTTCTACACATTCTTTGTTGACATCCAAGATTGGTGTTGGTGATCCCTCCATCATCTTGCGGCGGCGTGTTGAAGCTATCAGTAACTAGGATTCTATCTTATCAAATGTTATCATCTTTATCTTTTTGTTATTGTTTTAAATTCAAATGTATAACAGTATTTCAAATACTGCTGTGTATAAGTATAGCCTGTTGTAACACTCACAAATCAATGAAAAACATTCCTTTACTTATTCTCTACAGTATCAATGTTAAGGAATTGGGTAGAAATAATCTATGGGTTAACCGAGAAAACACAATAAGGGCTCGTTTGGTGGTCAGGATAGGATAAGAATGGATAGGATATCAGAGCTGGATAAGGATAGGATAGGATATGAGCATGATAAGCTCTTATCCTGTTCAATGTTTGATGTGCATCAGATAATGACAGGATATGATATAAAATATCTACAAATGATAAAATTATCCTTATATCAAAATTACATTTTTTTTCAAAAATAAATTTTAATATTACGTGGTTGTTTTATACATTTAAATTAAAAAATATTTAATAATATATATTTTCGGCTTTTTAATTATAAATTAGTCCATTTTTTTAAATTATAAAAAGTTAACTTTTTTTCACTTTTTATAAAAATTGTTAATTAAACCACATATTTTAATTAGTAATAAGGTTGACTAATTAGGTTTGAAATCATAATTAAATAATAACAATATTAAAGGTAAGAGATAAAAGAAAACATTTTCTTATCCTATCATATTGGTTCTAACCCAGCTCCACCCTTAGGATAGAATTATAACTAAGTAACAGGATTGGATAAGCTAACAGGATAAGCTTATCCTATCCTGCTGGTTCACCAAACTATAGATTAAAACAGGACATGATAGCATATCCTATCCTGCCTCCCTTATTCTGACCACCAAACGGGCCCTAATGGTTTGAGACCATATCTTGATTTACGAGTCCATCCACTTATTGGTTCCTCACTTATTTTATTCCTTCTGGACGACGTGGGACTTCCTTGTACTCAAGCTTTAATTCCTAACAACAATAAGCTCTCCCACGCTATTGACCACAGAAAATCCGCATGTGCTTGTTATATTCCTACTGAAGACAAAGTGATACATGGAGAGAAAAAAAGCAACAGACTTCCTGAAGCACTGAAGTTAACACGTGAGAACCTAATCCATACTTGCACAAAGATCATTTTGATTGATGACTGAACCAGATAATAACTCGTGTATCTTCATTCAAGTTCAAGTAATAACTGCATTGAAATCAAAAACTAGAGAGAGAGAGGGGGGAGATAAGCAAAATATAATTAAGTAGGCAAGCCTAGACAACAACACCGCAGCATTTGAGCAGATATTAGTTACATTTTTCTTTAGCTTACTCAGAAATAAAAAAGATAACTTTCAATGCTTTAGAAGATACCTACCTAGCCCTGTTTAGCTGCGAAGCAAGTGCACGAAAGTAAGGGATTATAGTTATTAACGAAGATCCCAGAATGAAAAACTTGAAGACATTGATTCAACTTAACAGAAGTTACAAAACCAACAAGCATCTAGACAAGAGCTAAGTAGAAAGAAATCATCATAGCTGAGCTCCACATACACTCAATCGAAAGAAGACCCGTAAGGCCGTAACCTACCTAATAAGCCGTGAATCTCTCACATTTTGCATCCTTTCCTTTTTCCTTCCACAAGAAACCTTCAGAGAGAGAGAGAGAGAGAGAGAGGGGTGAGGTTTTCTCAAGAAAGAAAAATGATTTCTTGTATTCAAAGAAATGGTGAGTGTTTTTTGGGTTAGTTTCAGTTCAGAGACGTTCCTTGCAGCTTTGACCAAGGGAGACCTTTTTCCTGTTTACTTGAACTGACTGGATTGAAACTTGGAAGAGCACCGCAGAGAACGGAACCAACCTGTTTAATCAAATTTAGTTAAGAGGCAGTTTCGACGTCCGCACTGCTGTGTTGGCCACATGGGAGAGAGACAGAATTTTGCTTTTTAAGTCTGAATTAAAGTCTGACATCATATAAAGCTCACCGGCCGAGTAGAGTTATCTTTCTTCTGCAATATTTTCGACGCTTTTTGTTCGACTCATTTTTATAAATTATTTTTATTTATTAATATAATTTTATTTTAAAAATATTTATTAAATTAATTTATTCTTAGTAATGTGGTATATTTTATTAATTTTTTTTTTACACTGAAAAATATTATTTAAATTAGCATTTTAAATGCTACTGTCAGTAACGTTTTTACTAAATTATGTCATGTGATACAATCTAGTTCGTCGTAAAAAAATTTAAAATTTTTACGTTTAGCGTAGGCCAAGGCCAAAAAGATCGACACTAGAGATGTCACCAGTCTCAAGCTGAATATTTTCACCGTCTGATGATTATCGGTGAAGAACCTTTAAAATGACCATCCTTGTGATGACTATTAATGAAGAACCTTTTAAATGTTCACCTGTCTGATGACTACAAGTGTGATTATCTACTCGAGAGGTGTCACCCGTCTGATAACTATCAATGAAGAACATTTTAAATGATCACCCGTATGATGACTATCACTGAAGAAATGTATCGGACGGGTGAAGAAATGTATCATTTAAAAGGTTCTTCACTGATAGTCATCAGACGGGTGAATATTTCTTCACTGATAGTCATCAGACGAGTAATCATTTAAAAGGTTCTTCACTGATAGTCATCAGACGGGTGAAGATCTTCAACTTCAGACAGGTGACACCTCTCGAGTAGATGATCGCACTTGTAGTCATCAGACGAGTGAATATTTTTTCACTGTGATAGTCATCAGACAAATGATTATTTCTTCACTGATAGTCATTAGACGGGTGATCATTTCTTTACCCGTCTGATAGTCATCAGACGGGTGAAGATCTTCAGCTTCAGACGAGTGAGGCCGACGCTAAACATAAAATTTATAAAAAAAATTTACTGCGAACCAGATTGTGCCACGTGGCACAATCCAGTAAAAACGCTACTGTCAATGGCGTTTTTAAAAAACGCTAGTCAAAGTAGCGTTTTTCAGCGTCAGAAAAAATTAATAAAATACTAAAAGTGGGTTAGTTTGGTAAATAGTTTCAAAACAAAGTAATATTGGTAAATAGTTTCTAAAAGTGAGTCAATTTGATCAAAAAGCCTATTTTCGAAGATTAAAATTATATTTTTTATATTTTAACATTATATTTTTTTCTCTTATCTCGTTTCATCGTAAAAAACTTAAAAAGACACCCTGCTGTGATTGTGATCTGTACAAAAATTGTTCGGATAAACTTTTCCAATTTAGTAACTAGTAGGCAAAAGTATTGTATGACACATTCACGGAGGTGGCTTCTGTGGTGCACCAAATATGAATACCCCACTTTTTTACCTGTAATAACAAGTTTTACATATTTGCAAAAATAAGTTCAAAGATTATAATATTTTTAAATAAGTTCCCAAAAACAAAAATCACCCACTGGAAGAAGAAGAAACCCAAAAATTGACACCGAAGAAATCCACCGGAAATAGAGTGGCAACAACAATAGGAGTAAAGAGGAAAATCTGACCTAAACATTTCATCAAACAAATAGACATACGAGAATAATAAGCTAAAATGAAAAACCCTCTGCCTCCTCACCGATGAGATCACCCCACCCTACCGCCACCTTATCGATCTGAATCCATCGCCACTCCAGTTGTGAAGGGATGGCCCCTCATTGGAGGATTGCATCGTTTCATGAGAAGTACAATGTGAAGACATTAGTTCAGCAAGTGGTGCATCAGTTCAATGTGAAGACATCAGTTCATAGAGGCTCTCAAAATCATAAACTCAAGGGTTATATGGATCAAATGGTTGAAGAAGTTGACGACATGGGGCGGTGGGGCGACAGTGGGCTCGACTTGGACTTGTTGGTTGAAGGGGGTTGCAACCCGCGATTCTCTCTTTATTCTCTCTTCTTTTAGAGTTGACTTTTTCTTCCATTTCTAATGGCTTCTTCGATGAGTTTGGGTGTTTGAAGTGGAGGGCATGGCGGAGCGTCACAGTGGTGGGCCTTTGAGTTCGCCGTCTGGCTTCTCCGCCCTCCTCTCCTTCCTCTGCTACACCGAGTTCACCGTCGATGTCCCCATCGCCAACGGCTCCTTCTTCTTCCTCCACATCGAGCATGGCGACTTCGTCGCCGTCGGCAGCATTCTCCTCGAGACCGTCGTCGTTGCCACCTGTCTCGGTCGATCCTGGTCCTCCTTCTCATCCAGCATGGTAAAAATGACTCAGATTCAACATGTTGGATCCAATTGCAGTTTTAGTGCTCATTATCGCAAATGGGATAACCATGGCTGTGGAAACCAAGAACCTTTCAACGGGGGTTTTGGCTTGATATTTCTGATATTTAGGGTTCTAGTTTGAGATTTCAAAAGTGGAGGTGATAGTGGTTGGCCTTCAACCGGAAATGGAAGGGGGGTGGGTGAGGTGGAAAGAGGGAGGGAAGTGAACAGAAAGAGACCTTTTTTTGCAAATACCAATATTTCCTAAAAAACCTAGTCAACTGGTCATCAGTTTACACTTAATTAATTTAATGACAATCCAACGATCAAAAATACATCATGAAGAGAGGAGCACGGTGCACCCCATTTTTAGAGGTGCATAGAAGAACGAACCATTCACAGATACGACAACCATGAATACAGTAAAATGTTGAATTCAATTGGTTCTATGGTGCACCTTACATAACAAGGTGTCCGATGCACCTCATAAAATAACCTGGTGTAGCAAGTAATCTCAAATTAAAATATTGTTCCTGGTTTATTTAATTTTAGACCCATGTGAATTTATATTTGGTGAATTCTTCGGTACCCCCTTAAAATTGAGGATAATGTTTATCCTGTATATGTGGTCCAATCAAATTTTACCAACTAATGGCACATCATTTAAAATTGGTGCTTTCTCCGGTACCCCCAATAAATTTGGGGTAAAAGTTACCATGTCCAATCAGAATGCGTCACCTCAATCAAATAGGTCATGTTCCTGGGTCAAGTCAAATGATTCTCACCATTTGATTAGGCCATCTAGGCAGGGTAAAGTTATCCTTGGGGGTACCAGAGAATTGACCTTTAAAATTTGACATCTCATTCCTATATTGGTCAAACCTATTGAAGGGCATATTTGGAAATACAAAACAATCTTTTTATTTCCCCTTTATATCCTTGGAAACTTAAAAATCTTTCCTCACCTATTGAAGAATCAAAACTGTGGAAATTTGAACCCTGCTGTCCCCCAGTTGATCATTCTATCCAGATTCTTGGGTTTTCTATCCTGACCACTTTGCATCTTGTCAAGTGCTCCTTTCTAATGGATGGTCACGATTCCCTTGACCCTTTTTAGGATCATGAATATCTAAATACAATACCAAATTCAATCTAAACTCTATATATACAGTAAGAAAAATACAAAAAAAAAAAAAAAGAAGAGATAAAAGAAGGTAGTCCCATTCTTCAAGCTTTCATCTCCATGAATCCTTGCACACATAAAAAAAAACTCTCAATCAAAAGTAGTCTCCTTTTTGAAAGAAAGATGCATCAGATTAGAGGAGAAGAGGAGAAGACAAAAAGAAGAAAAGAAAGAAAATTGAGAAGGGGACCTACCGTCGGGCCGCCGTCGTCCCACTGACGTGCAGCCTCCCCTATCCATTGGGAGGCGCGGGTGTTCTCTCTTCTCCACCCAGCCTCGCCACCACACGCGGCCTCCTTGCCGCTAACAGCTGCGAGACGAGACTTCTTGTAACATCCCGACTTTCTGTAACTCTAATCGAGCTGGTTAATCTCGATTAGGGCTTTGAATGATTGTGTGAATTGTTATGTGCTAGTTTAAGACTTAGTTTGAAGCTTAGGAATAGACTTGAACAAGGTCGAAGGTGCTTAAGATGTTAAACGAGAAAATGTGGAAGCCAGAAGTTTGGAAGGCTCTTCCCAGCTGAGCGGCACGCTCAAGCGTGGGAAGGGAGCACGACTCAGCATGCCAACGCTCAAGCGTTGATATGTTGCACGCTCAAGTGTGCTAAGTGCGTTTGCCAGCTGGTGTGCTTTTGGACGCGTGTGCTACACGTGTTAGGCCAAGGTGAAGGCGGAGCGGACAAGGTTCCACACTCAAGCGTGGAGAGAACCTCACGCTCAAGCGTGAGCACGCTCAAGTGTGATGATGTTGCACGCTCTAGCGTTCTCAGCAGGACATCTTAAGGGTTTTCCTTTATCTCCCTCATTTGCACGAAAATAACTTTGAGTATTCCAGAATTCTCTGCAACTAGAGAGAGAAGGGGATTGTGTCTTTAGAGAGAAAGCTTTGATTTGAAGGACTTCGGAGCTTCGGATCGAGATTCCGACTACATGGTTGTGATCGCGGCGAAGTCTTCTACGACTTTGATGGATTACTTTCTCGATTCTCCCAAGGTAAGCTCGAATCTCTAACACGCGTTCTTTGTGTTCTTGGCGTTCTTCAAGTCTTTACCTCTTTCTTTGATCTTTTGAGCTTGCCCTAGGGCTAACACTGTTGTATACATGTTGTGCTCGTGATTAAGGCAAAGTCCACGTTCGTGATTGTCCGGGTTTTGAAGGTGGAATCGCAGCTGTTCTTGGAGCTACCATTGAAGGGGCTGCGAGCTCAAGCGTGGAGGAGCGGGCCGGTGTTCGTGTTGATCTTCGTGCTACGACTATTTAGGTGGGGAGAAAGAGTATTGCTGCCGTCGGGAAGGCAAGAGTAGTGTAGTTGTGTTTTCTGTTATATGTAGGGAAGCCCTAACCCTACTAGTAGTTGAGCCCCGATAAAGTACCTAAACCCTAGGTTTAGCTTACTTTGGGCTATAGTCGTTAAGATTGGAAACCCTAGGTTATCGAACTGTTGATTGAGGATGATCTGTTTCGTATGAATGCTATGATGATGACTGTTGTTGTTGCTATCTGTCTAAGTGCCTATATGCTACTTGGTATGTGATATGCTGCTATGTGTTGTTGTTGATATTACTTTTGTTGGTATCGATGTCGTTATTTTGTTGTGGTAATCGTTGTATGGTGGCGGAATGCCATAGAGTTAAGTTTGGTCGTGTGTCATGTTGTTGTCGGGTTGATACTGTGGATGGTGTCGTTGCTGTTATGCAGACTTTTTGAGGCTGTGTCCATGTTGTTTGAGCTGTGGCTCGTGGACATGTGGCCGTGTGGATGCAGTGGCGTCGTGTTGTTTCTGATTGAGAGCTTAGGCGTGAGATCCGATATCAAGCCCGTTGAGGATGTTTGTTGCATATCATTGCAACACCCTTTCCCGAGTGTCACATTCCCGAACGTTTATAAGGCCGAAAATATTTATTAATGTGGAAAATACGATTTTCCTTTTTCTTTTTCTTTTCACAAAGATGTAATGGGATTTAGTAAAGGTAAATAATACTAAAATGAACTTAGGTTCACCATGCATTTCTAACAAACATTCAGAAATAAAGTACAGAAACAGAATAGAAATAGTACTGTATACAGACATAGGTTCAATGCCTAACTGGCAACATAATATAATAAGTACTAGGAGTCACAGCTCCCCAAAAGGTACTACAGACACCTGACACAGTCTAGACAAAACGAAACTAAACAGCAAATGGAGTCCCCCTCTGGACTCAAAGCAAACGCTGGACAGAACCGCCGTCGCATCCATCTACTCAAGCAGAAACAACAATACCAGCAGAAAATATACAAATATGGGTGAGATCCCGATCATCAACATAACAAAGTAGCAGAAGTAAAAACGGGACGACTCACCAGGTAACAATGTACCCAACATGCTTACTAAAATTCTCAATATAAATAATGTTAAACAGTTAACAACATAATATAAGGCATTCTCAAAAATATAGAACAACAATGTACAGTAAATAAATGTAATCATCAACAGCCATGCAATGTAGTGCAATGTACATGACTCAATGCCATATGCCACAAGGGTAAATTCTGACCACTACTCCATGGAGCTAACAAAACGTCGGAGAGAGTGAATGGGAGGACATGTTCCGTGCACTGCCAGCCATAAGCAAAATGCTACAACATTCATAACGTGCAAGTATCTGGCTATACGGGAACACTCTCGACCAAACATGAAAAGTACGGCATCTAGTCGAGGATATCAGTGTATTGCTCGAATTCACCACGACACAGAAGAGCTACCAACTGATCACATGTCAGCCCTTCCAATCCTGATACCTCCAAGACTACTTAAAACCTCACCGTAAGATTCGCACCCGCATCAAGGTGTAAGCTCAACTCCTAGGATCAAGGCCTTACGACTCATGCAAATGAAATGCCAATGCTTGCACAAAGCAGATGCTATATAGCAATGTCTATCCACCGGATAAACCTCAAGGTTCACTAAGGTTCTCTTCCTTAGGAACTATACGCGTCTTTGAATTACAAATCTTTTATCCACAAGGATAAATCTCGTGATCCCTCTGGGATCGAGTCATCACAAGACTGAAACAATTGAACGATTGATCGAGATCCGAATCACCAGTCCGTCATCGAACTACTGTTTCAAAACCCAAAACGTTTCGTGTTTGTGTTTATGTCTTATGGATTATGTCTCAAGTCCTACGCATTATGAGTAAGGATTGAGAATCCTCTTAGATAGGTCCTTAATCCTTTCTAAGGTATTACTCCTTGATTTTCAATTAATGAAATAAGTGTTGATTCATTTAAGTTTTATGGAGACATTGATGAACTAAGTCATCAATGGTATAGTATATGGTCTTGTTCCACCACGTACCATACTTAATTATCCCTTATCTTCAACTCTAAGTTAATTACTTAACTTAGGTTTTTATGCGTAAAACTTTACGATTTAAGTTGAAAAACACTCTTTATAAATAAAAACCTTTTCTGGCGGGGCGAATACAAGTTTCGCGACGCGAGGCTGAGAGGCTATTTTTACTTCTTAGACAGTCTTTCTGCTTCGCGAGGCAAGAATGGTATCGCGTCACGAGGCAGAGAAGCTATATCTTTACTACTTAGATAGTCCTTCTGGTTCGCAAGGCGAGAATGGTATCGCGTCGCGAGGCCAAGAAGCTATATCCATGCTGCTCGGGCTAGCCCTCTGTCTCGCGTGGCGAGACAAGGTTAGCCAGGCGAATGCCTTGTTTTCCTTTTGTCTCGCGTGGCGAGACAGGGTTAGCCAGGCGAATACCCTGTTTTCATTTTTCCTTAACTCCTTCATTAATTCTCTTTTTGAAACACTTAGTTTGATTAAAATACCTATGGCTAAAGTAAAAGATATTTTTCACTTTGGTGACACATTTTAAATGTTGAAACTTCATTTGATCTTTGGATCAAAATCACTTTTTGTTGTTCTTTGAAACATAGGTTATGAAATTACTTTTCTTACTTCAAAACTTTGCTAGATCAAGAACAACACATGTTCTTATGTTTCTTCTTAGTAAGCCTACTCCAATGAAAAATGGAGACTTTGCTTCACCAACTAAGCAAATTATAGTTCAAAATGCTCACACAATTATGACAAACAACAATTACACATCATTGCATCATAATCAAGCATAAAAGTCCATCACACATCAATGCATCATAATCAGACATAAAAGTCCATACTTGATCTAGAGATCAAAGTTGGTTTTCAACATACATGAAAATGATTTTCATCCAATCAAATCATCATAAACACATGTTAGAGCACATTGAAGCACATTAAAGCCTAAACTCATTATTACAACTTTGTTCTCCAAGAGAACTTAACAAATAAAAGTGAACCCAAACCAAAGGGTTTCACCCACACATAAACTTAAATAACCATCTTCACCACCAACAACTTTGGTGTGATAAGGTTCAGCCCCATACCTGCTGATGAGTAGATATCCGGATCAAAGTCGGTTGATCGGTTTGTGAACCTCCTGATACTCATCACCAACTACAAACAATAAAACAATCAAACATTAAACAACAAACCAAACAAATCTCAACTATTTCTAACCATAGAGGGTTCGGCCATTTTAGTAGAATATGGCTAGGAATTGATTTGGTTTTTCCATCACTTGGATTCAAAGGCAATAGGAAAGCTAAGGATGGAATCAAGAGTTAGAAATCAAAAATTTGAGCAAAATACTATTCATCATCCTTGTTTAGGGTTTGGCCATTTTGGGGATTAAGAGCTAGGATGAGAATTGAATCATGAGCTTTTGGGTTTAGATAGAGAATGATGAAGTGAGCTCAAAGAAATTGGTTTCCCATTAAAAGGATTTTTCTACAAATTACTATGAATTTTCAAAGTTTTGGATCTTAAAATGTATTTTCATGAAAAAGGATTTTGATCTTGAGATTGAGAGAGATTCAAGAAGCTATGAGATCGTAGAAGTGATCTTACCTAAAAATGGATGAAGATTACTCAAAGAATCAAGGTTTTCTAACAAGTCTTCAAGGATTTCTCAAGAACAACAATGGTGTTTTCTCAAGGTTGAAGGTGAGTATGTATGGAGGGCTGTTGTGCGTGATAATGGGGCTGAATGGGGCTGAGTTCAGCCTTTTAAAAACTCACTTAAGGGCAATAAGGTCATTTGCTTCAAGGGTAAAATGGTAAAAGTGTAAAAGACTAAGGTTAGGGGAATTTTGGTAATTTCGTGTCCAGATATTTGCAAACATCATGACGACTCTGGCATACTCTCCCAAGTGATTTGGCATGATGTGGTATCAAGATTATCCGTTGGCGGGTGGCGGTGAATCCATATGTGGCTCCGTTCGTCACCTGATTGAGGATTCCGCTCGAACGAAGGTCAGGAAATAATTTTTTTGAATTTTAACCAAAATGTAGAGAATTAAATCCTGAGACTTATTGTCTCATTCACAAGTCCAAATTAGGTTTTGATAGTAGAAAAACACAACTATGCGTGAAAAACGCAGACCAGGCTCCATTTGAGCTTTCGCCTGAAACTTAACCATGGCTTCCTATGGTTGTGTAGGGCATGCCTATGTTCTCAGAATATTTTATTTCACCCTCTAAACCCTCTAATAAAATATAAACGTTTAAATACTAAAAAAATTATAAAACATGAAAATCGGGACGTTACAATCATCATCACCTGCCAAGTGGCGAGGCCGTATGACAGGTAGTATGGGCTGCCAGAGTCATACGAGGTTAATTGTACCTGAGTGCGGGCACTGAAAGTAGATGGGGCGGTCAAGTGAGTGACCTTGGGGATGTTGCCGATCTCGGGAATAGTTTACAGTGACGGATGAGGTAACTCCTATCCTGTCGTGATGCTCGATCCAGTCCAGTTTGCCCGACTAATCCCAAAGCTTTCCACTATTCCAAGCTAACGTTCCGAGGCGACTAAGATACCCCGATTCCGATGTGGAAGGGGGATGCACTCTTATTGGTCACGACGAGCGGTTCGGTTTCTTGGACAAACTAACTCCGTTCCGACATAGAGCCTGTTCCGATGTGGACTTGTTCGGGTGTGGAACCGTTCCAGTGGGAACCAGCTTTGTGAGTTTTCGGCCGACATGCTGCATGAGATTAGTATGCCGGTCTAGAGGATTGATCTGAGTGTGAGACTCATAGAGATGGATGCTTGTTGCATGTTTTGTCTCGAGAGACGTTTGTGGAATGTAGTAACTGCTATACCTGTTATGTCTGCTACATGCTATATATTGTTGTTTACTACATTGCTGTTGTTTTTCGACATTGCTACGCACTGTATTTCTTATCTCCCTACTGTTTTCCCTGTTGTTCTGTTTTTAGGTTTGCTTGAAGACGACCAACCAGCCGAGGCACAGGATGACCCGAGGCTTCACCCGTTCATCACGGGGCACCGCGGATGTCGATGCTTGGCGACATTAAGATCATATACCATGATTAGAGGGGATGGCGGGTGGACCCCTCGACCTTTTTGGTGGTTTACATAGGACCCGTCAGTCTGATCTTTCGGAGCGGCACGCCGCCGTATGTGGACATCATTGGACCCTACCGCTTGTACCAGTTTCTTCCCTTCCCTAGGATGTGGCGACCTTCAAGGCAGAGAGAGCGAGATTACATGTGGGTGGCACCCCAGTCTTCAGTTGTGTACAGCAAGAGAGGCTACGTCTACCGAGGCCAGCCTCGGAGGACGGAGCAGTATCCGAGGACTTACCATAGGCGTAGGATTATTGTGTCTAGCTCGTCATCGGAGTATGAGCCTTTGGTGCGTTATAGGCATACTCATGGCAGGGGCCAGCATAGCTTAGGGCATCCTCACCGTTGATGGTGGGAGCCTACCAGTGCCTCCTAGGTAGTGAGCTGAGAGCTTTTTCATGTATTTTTTTTTTTTAGCAGGGGCGGGATGTGCAGGTGAGCTCTGAGAGCCTTTTCTTTTATTGTTGATGTATTTTCAGTCTTTTCTTGAACCGTATGTATATGTATGTACAGTGCCCTGCTGATGGGGCTAAGATATGTATCGTAGTTGTATAGTTATGTTTGAGTTGTGCTTTACTCTGATGGTTTTCTATGCTTGCCGTCGTTGTTTATTTTCGTTTGCTGTGTGTTTTCGCGACGCTATTTGACTACCACGTTATCGCTTTATATACGGCTAGGCATATTTAATAATATGAGCTTGGGACTCATGAGATTATCCTTCTATTAAAGGAGGGTCGTCTCACTTCCCCTCCTCCTCCCTTGCTTCCGCCGTGTAACGCGACCTTCTCTTCTCCCTCCACCGTGAGAAAACTCCCAGATCTGTCATCTACCACTTACCGCGGCCATTCGCCACTGGTTCTCCTATCTACAAGCATGGATTTTTCCTCCCAGATTTGTCGTCTACCACTCTTCTGCAGATCATTTTTTATTCCGCAAAATCTTTTAATTTCATCAATGTTTTTACAATTATGCCCTCCAAAAGGTTTGACTAAAGTAGGGATGAGGTGTCAAATTTTAAATGATGTGGCATTAGTTGGTAAGATTTGATTGGGCCACATATGCAGGTTAAATATTACCCCGAATTTTATGCGAGTACCGAAGAATTCACCTTTAAATTTACATATAAATCCTTATTAAAATATTATTTAATTGAAGTCCATCATTAATCAAACTACAAATTCCTAATCCAGGTGATGCCGGATAACTTCACCGTCAGCCATAATCCATGTTCCCCTGTGACTAATCTATTTTTCCCTAGCAGGGTGGAAGAATATTCTATGGAAAAGTAAATCAATTGAGGCTAAGCTTCTAATCCAAAACGCATGGTTCCTTTGAAAGATCCAAAATAAACCATGAAATTAATATGAAGAAACAGTAACAGAGAAAAGCAAACGAAACGTGGGGGTTATTCCTTTGAGGTTCAACTGTAACAACAATTTAGTTTCTATCCTAAGAATGATGAACCAAAGGAAGCAGGCAAAGAAGTAGAAATATAGAGAAATAGAGAGAAACAACGACAGACGTTAATAGATATTTGTCGGGGTAGACACATTTGGCCAACGGCAGATGGGTGGCACGGTGAGGTTTAGGCAGGAGAACTGCGTGGCTAGCCGGGGTGGGGGTGGGGTGATGACTTGCACCGCAATCTGCCACCGAATCCCGTCATAGTCGAAGAGCTTGTATTCTAGAGCACCGACATCATTCCTATGCCACCAGGTCTTGCCGACTCCCACCGTCCACCATCGTGTCCCATTGATATGGCTGCACATGAGGCGTGAAGAAATTTTCAAGAGATCATTTTGTAATAACCAAATTCAACAACTAACCTACTAAGCAAGTAGCCCTTCTTTAATCCTTATCGTCAATTTCATTTTGTACAGATGTAACGACTTAAATTGTAAGGAGCATCGATGCACCTCGTCATGTAAGGTGCGTGGTAGAACAAGCCAAGAAACTGGTGTTACTTGTGGTTTGCAGCAACTAAAGATGAGGAGGGTACAGAAACAAAATTGGTATTCGTGCCTATTCTGTTCTTTTATGTGGTCGGGGTTGGGCGAGTATGGGGCCAAATACAAACCAAATATAGTTGTTTTAGTCAACATTGTAATGTTTTATTATGTATGGATAATGGATCGTGAATCGTGATATGTGATATTCTGAATTATATATTTAAAGAGGTAATAAATGTATAGATCTATTGTTTTATTGAATATAAGAATATAAGATAAGATAAATACCAAAAAAATATAAGATAAGAATCTGTAAGTATAAGATTCTGAGTGAACGGTAGTTGCTGAATGACGCTGAGCGATCCCACACTGTCTCCGAACGGCAAAGCTCCGAACCGAAACCGTATACTCATCGGGCCAGTGTATACAGTAAAAGAGGAAGTAGGGTCCACCTGACATCCGTCAGGATCATGGTAGATAAACTCCAGATCCCCCAACATCGGGATCTGGGGTGCCATGTCCAGTAACCTCCTCCTGGCGTCCATCTGTACCCTCGTCTGTTGGCTCTTCTCAACGGCAACCAACGAAACCATTAAAAGAAAACTAAGGAGATAAGAATACAACATCATCACATATAAGGAAAAGCAGCAATAGTATAGAATATAAACAGGTAAACACACAAGCACCATCAGCTGGTTCCTCGTCTTCACGCGAACCAAACAGACAACAAAAGCAGTAGGGAGATAAAAAATACAGCATACGCAAAGTCGGAAATAACAATAGTAGTGCAGTAAAATACAACATGTAATAGATATCAGATATAGCATGTATAACAGTTACTGCACACAACCAAACGTCTCCCACGACAATACATGCAATAGACATCCATCTCCATGAGTCACACTCTTAGATCAATCCTCTAGACCGAGATACTAATCCCATGCAGCATGTCGGCCGAAAACTCACAAAGCTGGTTCCACACCGGAACGGTTCCACACTCGAACAAGTCCACATCGGAACAGGTTTTGTGTCGGAACGGAGTTAGTTTGTCTAAGAAACCAAACCGCTCTCCGTGACCAATAAGAGTACATCCCCCTTCCACACCGGAACCGGGGTGTCTTGGTCACCTCGGAACATTAGCCTGGAACGTGGAAAGCTCAAGGATTAGTCGGGCAAACCGGACTGGATCGGGAGTGCCGACAGGATAGGAGCTACCTCATCAGTCACTGTAAACTATTCTTGAGATCGGCAACATGCCAAAGGTCACTCACTTGACCGCCCCTTCTACTTTCCGTACCCGCACTCAGGTACCACTAGCCCATACTACCTGTCATACGGCCTCGCCACTTGGCAGCTGATGATACTCAACAAACATCCTCAACAGGCTTGATACCAAATCTCACGCCTAAACACTCAACCAGAAACAGTAGTGGGTTACCTTGTTGAAGATCTTAGGTTGAATTATCAAGCACACTTGGTGAGACTACCAATGAAAATTAAGAAAACATGTTGTGATCAATTCAAGAAAGAAGAAAACAAGAAAATGGGTGAGGATGAGAAAGGGGGAGAGGCACCACAAATCCAAGGGGATTTGATAAGCCTAGTGAAGATCGCCACAAAAGTCTTGGACTATTGATAAGATCAAAGAGGGTGGCTCAATCAAGAACCTAAGAGAGACAAAACCCTCATAATTGGATTCAATCCAAAATCAACTTCTTAGTTTTTTTTTTTTACTCATCATAGAATTCGAATACATATTGGCTCAGGGAGTTGCATGAAGATGCAACTAAGGGTCACCATGAAGTGAATTAAATCCCCTTCATAAAAGTAGCAAATATCCACTAAAACTAATAAAAAGAACTAACCATCCACTAAGTGGCTATTTTACTTAACTCTTCATCTTTCCAAGCAGTTACCTAGGCAAGCAAGCCAAAGGTTATCCTCCTTTACTCTTCCAATTTCGAGCTCCCCTTCTAATGGGTCTTAGCCTAACTTAGTGTAACCCACATATCATAATAACCAAAATATTTTCGTCCAGGAATTCGTCTTCAACTTCCAGCCTATTTTCCACCATGATAGATGCCGAATTTGGTCAAGAAGCATAAATATAATTTGTAGAACATTTTGTCATCTTTCTAACGCATCAAGAAACACATCATTCGGATTTTTATAGCTCTGGTTCATCCAAAACAAGACAGACGGGTAATTTTCAATAAAAAATAAGAATTTCTGCAAATACCAATTTTGTTTTTCCTTTTTCATTTCGGACTTCATAATTCTTGTCAAGGGTGTCCATTCTAGATTCTCATCAATCAACATGGACACAGCCTTGACACCAAGCGTCCATGAGCCACAGCTCAACAACACGGCCACAGCCTCAAACAGTAAGCATAACAGCAACGACACCATCCACAGTATCAAACCGATAACAACGCGGCATCATACATTAATAATAACTACAACAGTAATATCAACAGCGAAACATAGCAGCATATCACATACCAAGTAGCATATAGGCATGTATACATATAGCAACAACAGAAATCAACATCACAACAGTCATACGAAGCAGATCATTCTCAATCAACAGTTTGCTAACCTAGGGTTTCCAAACTTAACGGTGATAGCTCAAAGTATGCTAAACCTAGGGTTTAGGTACTTTATAGGGGCTCAACCACTAGTAGGGTTAGGGCTTCCCTACACACAACATAGAATACATCTACGCTACTCTTGCCTTCTCGACGGCAGCAGTACTCTTTCTCCCCACCTGAACAGTTGGCGCAATACTCAACACGAACACTTGCACGTTCCCCCACACAGTAAGGACGCGAAGAACAGCCCCAAACTCCTCCAACAGCCGCGGCCTCAAGCCCCTAAGCACGGGCAATCACGAACGTGGACTTTGCCCTAATCACGAGCACAACACATATGCAATAATGTTAGCCCTAGGTTAAGCTCAAAGATCAAAGAGGAAACGTAGAAACTCGAAGAACACGTGTTAGGGATTCGAGTTTACCTTCAGTGAATCAAGAAATCGTTCGGACGAATTCATAGTAAACTTCGTCACGATCTCAACGATGTAGCCGCAATCTTGATCCGAATCTCCGAAGTCCAAGAACTCAAGCTTTCTCTCACTAGGATATTTTGACTTCTCTCTAAATCCTCTTTGAACTCGTGCTCCAAAATAGTGATAATGGTTAAGTGTGGAAGAAGAGGAAAGAAAATCACTTAAGTGATCCTGCTGTCCATGCTTTATCGTGGGACATCTCCACGCTTGAGCGTGGAGCCTCGTCCACTCCGTCCTCTCCCTGGCTTGACACATGTCCTATACGCATCCCACAGCGTCAAAACTCAGGACAGCTGACACGCGCACTCAGCACGCTTGAGCGTGCACTAGGCCAACGCCTGAGCGCTGGCATGCTAAGGCGTGCTCCCTTCCCACGCTTGCACGCGTGATGCTCAGCTGGGAAGAGCTTTCCAAACTTCTGACTTCCCCAGTTTCTCGTTTAACACCTTAGGCACTTCCAACATGGTTCAAGCCTATTCCTAAGCTTCCACCTAGGTCTTAAACTAACACAGAACAATTCACACAAGCATCCAAAGCCCTAATCGAGATTAACCACTCGATCAGAGTCACAGAAAATTACGATGTTACATTACCACCCGTCTTACAGAAAATTTCGTCCCCAAAATTTCCGTCGCATACCTATGAACAGATAAGGATGACTCTAGCGCATCTCAGCTTCGCGCTCCCACGTTGAATCTCCCGTTACTGGGTTCCACTCCACTCTGACTAATGGAATGTGCTTGCCGTGCATTTCCTTAATCCTTCTATCTAAGGATGGCAATAGGTACTGAACCCGCTGGGTACCCGCAAAATTTACCCGCTATGGGTAGAGTAATCACCCGCTGATTGGGTATGGGTATGGGTACGGGTAATTACCTGCAAAAATTAATGGGGATGGGTGTGGGTACGGGTACTCTAGTACCCACCCCGCCCCATACCTGCACTATATATATATATATATACACATATTAATCCGATATATATTATATTACGATATATTAATCTAAAAAATTAGAAAAACTTAAAAATATCATGTGATGATGTGAGTTTGGGATCCTTGCCCCTTGGCCTGCATGCCAGCATCCTTCAAAATAAACCCGGTAACCTATTTCAGTTTCAAATTTCATTTTCCTCCAGAAAACCTATAAGTCTCACTTTCCTATGCCAGCAGCTCAGGAATGCCAAGTTTATGAATTATTGTTCTTAGAAGTTTATTTAATATTTACTTGATGTTTTGGAGATTGATTATTGGATATTTTGTATTAAAACTTTGCATTTCATGTTCACAAATTGATTATTAGATCCACAGATTGCATTTTTAGTTTGGAATGCAAGAGTTTAGGTATTTTATTGTTTTATTAAAATTTCTTATATTAAAGTGCGGGTAACGGGTGCGGGTACGGATACTTAGGTACCCAGAGGGTAAGGGTACGGGTATTAAAGTTACTACCCACGAGGGTATGGGTCCGGATACGGGTATTTTTTCAAAACACGGGTACGGGAGCGGATACTATAGTACCCTACCCATTACCATCCCTACTTCTATACACGGTCCGAACAGGTGAAGCCTCATACTCAATGTTCTCTTTCAGTTGGATTGACTCGGGCTTTAGCACGTGTGATGGATTAGGGTGGTACTTTCTGAGTTAAGAGACGTGAAAGACGTCATGAAGATTTGACAGATTTGGTGGTAAAGCTATTTGATAGGTTACAGGGCCGATTCGTCCAAGAATCTGAAACGATCCTATGAATTTAGGTGTTAGCTTTTTGGATTTGATTGCTCTGCCCCCTCCAGCTCTTGGGGTAACTCTCATGAAGACATGGTCGCCCTCTTGAAATTCCAAGGGTCTTCTCCTCTTGTCAGCATAGCTTTTCTGCCGATCCCGTGCGATCTTCATCGTTTCCCGTATCTTACGGACTTGTTCCGTCGTTTGCTGTACCAGCTCCAGACCTAACAACTGACTTTCTCCCATCTCAAACCAGCATAACGAAGTCCTGCACTAACGTCCATACAGTGCCTCGTACGACGCCATGCCAATACTTGAATGGAAACTGTTGTTATAAGTAAACTCGATCAATGGAAGGAACTCGTCCCAACTTCCCGTGTTCTCCAACATGTACGCTCTTAAGAGATCCTCCAACGATTTAATTGTTCGTCCAGACTGACCATCCGTTTGAGGATGATAAGCATAACTCATACTTAGCCTAGTGCCCATTGCACTATGCAAGCTCTTCCAAAACCTTAAGGTAAACCTTGGATCACGATCCGAAACTTTGCTTGAAGGTACCCCATGAAGCCTCACAACCTCCTTGACGTAAATCTGAGTTAATTGTTCCAGAGAGTAACTCTGGTTGATAGGCAAGAAGTGAGCACACTTCATTAATCTATCAATGATTAGTTAGACTGCATCACACCTTTTCTGAGTCCTCGGCAACCCAAAAACAAATTAAGTCCATGGCAATGCTATCCCACTTCCATTCTGGGACATCCAGCGATTGCAACAACCCTGTTGGCTTCTCATGTTCGATCTTCGCTTTCTGACACACCAAATAGGTTAGGTCATACGCTGCCACATCTTTCTTCATCCTCGGCCACCAGAACAGCTTCTTCAAGTCCTAGTACATCTTGATAGCCCCTGGATGAAAACTCAGCTTGCTCTTGTGTGCTTCCTTCAAGATCATATTCTTAACCTTGCAATCCGCTGGCACACAAATCCGATCACCAAACCTAAGCAGACCATCAGTAACCCTTCTGAATTCCGAAGTCTTACCTTCCTCTATTAACCGGTTCACGCTCTTGAGGTACTTATCCTCAGCTTGTTTCTTCCACAAAAGATTCATAAAATCGCTAGTTACTCTAACCATTCAAAGATTCATCCTATCCTTGACGATTTCCATTTCCAGATTCAGATCCCTAAACGCCTCTAAAGGTTCTAGCTCCCTTACCTGTTGGGGTAAGCCCTAGTGGCTAATCTGTTTTGAATAGATAATCATTTGTATCATGACTTTGATCATATATTTGATATATGTATTAGGCATTTATTTATTATGTTATATTTTATGATCATATTTATAGCATAATAAAGTCCTTAGAATATGTAGTTCATTTAATGGAACGTCAAGTATGACTTGACCGTGAGATGCCATTAAATTATAGAACACTATTATTAAATATCCATAGTCAAGTATTATTATTAATAAGGACAATAATAATACATTGAGACTATTATGTGAGTGTACTGATGACCAAATCTCACGAGTCATAGATATAAGATATCAAGTCTTCACATAGGTATAAATATTAGTGGAATATTTATACTGGAGTGACCCGCTATGAGAACGCTGCATAATAGTTATGTAAGTGTCATAAGCGATTCTCATGATGACCATAGTGAAGTAGTCCTTCGACTTGAAGTCACTACGATTCCTAACATATGTAGTTGTAGGCTTTAATACTATTAAACGTTGTCTGTAACAGGACAACTATAAAGATAGTTATTGGGTCTGCAATGAAACATGTTGAGGAATGTGAGTGACGTAGATAGGATTCGTCCCTCCTACATAACAGGAGTAATGTCTATAGGCCACTTGATGGTATGCGACATGGAAATGCATGGCCATGCAAAGGTGGGACAATATGAGATATTGGGCCCACATGATCATACGTCAATTACTAGATCAAGAAATAAATAATTGGACTTAACAAGGATGACACATTTATGCCTTGTGTTCAATTAAGACATTGAGACGAAAGGACGTTGACTTCACATTATATATGGTTACAACAAGGTTTTAATTGACTTCACATTTATGGGTCCGGATACAGTTACTTTTTCAAAACAAGGTTAACGTAATAGAGAAGCCTTTTCATATAGTGGTTATGGCTGGATAGTTATCGTAATCTCACGATCCTAGATTCGTTAACCGTTGGATGGACTGAGTTTTGGATAACAGGTTCGTGACATGTGGCTCTACATCTTCACCGTTCAGTTTTGCGATACGAGGTCTGGAGATAAAGTTATGAGCATCGCAAGTATTATCGTTTTTGGCTAACCGGTGTTATTGGTGCGCTCACAGTGTTCGCGGTAAAGCTACGCTTCAAGAGGTAAATACAATATCCTTGTGATTCATGTGCAATACGTGGTCTTTTAGTAAAGGGGTTTTTCCGCTCAAGAGGTTTTTGAAAATTGTTTTTGAAAATTATCCCTCTTGAAACCCCAACAGTGGTATCAGAGTGTCTGGTCGTAGTTTGCCATGTATCCTAGGATGTTTGCCTTGTTTGATAACATGTTTATTGCTTTTGAATGTGATTCAATAGAATACATGTTATCCCTCTGCCTGTGACTTTTAAAATTGTTTTGAACTTTCATTGTGCAATTCGCGTTCTTTTTAAAATTGATGTTTAAAATTTGTTGTAAATATTACTATGCGCAATTATCCAATTTGAAATTTAAAGTTGGTCGTTGTGCACAATGATATAAATTGCGCAGCGTATATTTTGACAATAAATTGGTGTCAAAATTTTATTTATTTTTGAAATCAATTGGGGATCATGTGTATGATTTGATTTCAAATTTATTTATTTATTTTTGAAATCAATTGGCGATCATGTGTATGATTTGATTTCAAATTTATTTATTTATTTTTGAAATCAATTGGAGATCATGTGTATGATTTTTCCTTTTAATAAATTGTTTATTAAATGTGAGGCGTGTGGTTATGGCCTTAGATTGTGGTGTTATTTTATTTGGTAAATACGGCCTGCGTGTCGTGATTTATTGTATTTATTTTATAAATACGGCCTGCGTGTCGTGACATTTATTTTATTTAATTTCTTTTAAATTTTATAAAATTTTCGGGTTGACATGGAGGCAACACCAAATCATGACGCCAGTGGGAGAAACTTTGAAAGTTTTCTCAAGGGTCAAAGATTGTAATAATTAGTTTTAATTATTGCACATTCGGAGGCCATAATCATAATACCTTTTATATATCTTGTATGTTTATGTATGTGATGCATGAAATGTATGAGATGTATGATTTAAATTTAGAATTTAAATTGTATGATAGCATGTATGTCATTGTATGCTTAATATGTTTTGAATGTATGTAAGCTAGTATGCCATGTATGTTATGAGAGACGTTTATATGATAAACAAGCTGGTGAGATAACTTAATTATTAAATTCCCTCAATAAATTAAGTTATTAAGTGCCTCCTGATGTGTGGCACTCGTCAAGGCCAGAATCATTTAAGTGTGAGTCATGCCACAGCTGAGCACCTTAATATATTCCGGTGAGGCGCGAAAGGTGAAATAACCTACTGCCAACCATTAGGTTGAACTTAACTAAGTGTATTCAATAGGATTGAAACGGCTTAGAGGCATGGGGTTGGGCATTAATCCATATGATGGATTAGAATATGGAGTTATTCACCCAACTGGTCCAAGAATTAAATTGGATGTAATTGGAAAGGAGTTTCCTACCTAAATAGCTGAATTCTGGGCGATCAGCCACAGCTGACTTAGAACGAGGTGAAATATGGATCTTGGTCCCACTAGAAAATCTTTCAACGGGATTTTCCGATTCAATGATGAGGGTCATTGATTTGAGTAAAATAGTGGGAGCGTATTTAATAAAAGACCTATTAAATATGTTTTAATCATGATACTTATATTCTGTATATTTCTGTATTAAATAACTATGGCTACAAACACAACTTTTATTGTTGCGATACATCCTTGAGAAGGATGAGTTATCTAGAATTAATTTTCTGGATTGGTACAAATTTTGAGGATTGTCCTCAAGTACGAGAAAAGAACTGTATGTTCTCAAGCAATTAATTCTCAAGCAATTTGTTGCTACTGCCATAAGGGTCGAAAGGGATGCTTAATAGAAGCATCAAGTCGATGCCATTGATGTACGACATCTCATGCTTGCAATCATAGAGACGTATGATATGATCATGCACTTTATGATGCTTTAACAAGAGCTAGCAAGGCATAAGAGGTACTAGAAAGAGTAAAAAGACAAGAAAGGAAGTATGACTTCTTGTTTAGGCATATTTGTTATAAAAGTCAACATATCTACTCCAACATTATGGGTATTGGATACCACATATGGATCCCACATTAATGTGAAGGATCAAAGGGAGTAAGACATTGACTAATAGGTAAAGGTCTACCCTATGAGTAGAGATGAAACAAAAGTTGCTACATTGACTATAGGAGTTTGAATTTACCATTAGGTAAAGGTCTATCCTATGAGTGGAGATGAGGCAAAAGTTGTTACATTGACTATAGGAATTTGAATTTACCATTAGGTAAAGTTCTACGCTATGAGTTGAAATGGAGCAAAAGTTGCTCCATTAACCATAAGAGTTTGACTTTGCCTTATGGGCATTAATGGAAGTAAATAACTGTTATTTTATTCTAGTTGATAATAGAAACATCATTTCTATATCTTGTATAGACAAGAAAGAATTTTAAATTGCAATAAATGGACAATTGTTGTTTCATTTATTCAACTGATATCTTCTATGCTTGTATTCATGTGAGATATGGACTTTGTGTCCTTGATCTCGACATGCCCATCTATAACATAAATGCGAATAGGGTCAAACCAAGTGATTTGGACCCTCTATGTCTTTAGCAATATCTTTAGACCATATAAGTAAGAAACACATTTCCAAGCTCCAATAATTTGGACTCTTGGACTCATCCAATTATGAATTGTTTGAGGTCTGTGAATCTTACTTGTTTGGAAAGATGACTACGCTCCATTCACTAGTAAGGTGGAAGGGTTGGTAATCTTTTGGCATGATACATTGTGATGTATGAGAGCCTCTAAACAAGTTTGCTAGAAGACAAGTTTTCGTACTTCGTCTCGTTTATTGATAACTTCAGTGAAGATGGATTTGTGTAAGACACAAGTCAAAAATCTTTGAAATGTTCAAAGAATTCAAGAACGAAGTGGAGAACTAATTTTGGAAAAGTATTAAGATCATGCGATCAGATCGTAGTGATAAGTACTGAAGCCAATTGTTTGATGACTATCTGAAGGAGTGTGAGATTATATCTCGACTCACTCCTCCTGGAACACTATAATGGAATGGTGTGTCTGAAAGGAGAAAATCGAACCTTGTTGGACATGGTACGATCTACGATGAGTCAATCAGACTTCTCTGACTCTTTCAAGGGATATGCTTTACATACAACAGCTTTCACACCTAACCGTGTTCCATCTAAGACAGCTGAAAGACACCATATGAGATATGGACTGGTATGCGACCAAGTATATCTTTCATTAAGATTTAGGGTGTCAAAATTTATAGAAACGTTTGGTTTCAGATAAACTTTGACCCAAGTGTGACAAATGTATCTTTGTGGGTTGTCCTAAGGAAGCAAACGGACACTATTTCTACAACACTTCCGAAGACAAAATGTTTGTCACTAGAACTGGAGTATTCCTTGAGAAGGAACACATCTCAAAGGGAGACAGTGGGAGGAATGTAGTACTTGGATAAATCCAAGCACCACAAAGTAATGATCCGCCTGCAATGGAACAAGAACTGGTTCCACAAGATGTTGTGTTCCAATCACTAGTTCAAGTAACACAAGACTAGCGTAGGTCAAACAGGACATGTCATCAACCCGAGAGATATGGAATACTCCTAACTCAAGAAGGTGATGAACCGCTCATGGATCATGATGAGCTTGTGACTTGCCAGGAGGCCGTCGTTGGCCCTGATTCTGAGAAGTGGCTAGGAGCCATGGGATCCGAAGTAGAATCCATGTACATCAACCGAGTATGGACCTTGGTTGAGTCACCTGAAAGGGGTAAAACCCATAAGGTGCAAGTGGGTCTTCAGCAAGAAGACTAACATGGACGGGAAGGTGAATACCTTTAAGGAGCGACTGATTGCGAAAAGTTTCAAGCAAATTCATAGTATGACTATGATGAGACCTTTTGTCCAATTGCATTGATTTAGATCCTACTTGTTATTGCTTCATAGTATGACTATGAGATCTGGCAAATGAATATCAAAACAGCATTCCTTGACAGGAATCTTCTCGAGGATGTGTACATGACACAACCTGAGAGTTTTGTCTATTCAGAGAATGCTGGAAAGGTTTTACAAGTTGCAAACATCCATTTATGGATTAAAGCAAACTTCCAGAAGTTGGAATCTTCGGTTTGATGTAAACTTTAAGACAGTTTGGATTCATCAAGAACGAGGATGGATCTTGTGTGTACAAGAAGGTTAGTGGGAGCATAATTATTTTTCCTCGTATTGTATGTATATGACATACTACTTTTGGAAACAATATTCCTAAAAATGTGAAAACATGGTTACGGATTTATTTTTCAATGAAGGACTTAGGCTAAACGTCCTATGTATTAGGAATCAGGATCTATGGAGATAGATCGCTGAAATTGTTAGGCCTTTGTCAAAGTTACATAAATTGACAACGTGCTTGGACGCTTTAAATGTGCATGATTCCAAAAGGGGTATCTTCCCTATGACACGTGACGTATTCCTGTCCAAGGGATAGTCCCTGTTACATCAGATGTAGAGGGAACGCATGAATAAGATTCTATATGCTTCGGCAATTGAATTTGTTATGCATGCCATGATATGTACTCGAACAAATGTCTCGTATGCTTCGAGCATGATCAGAAGGTACCAATCTAATCCCAGTGAAGGTCACTGGATCGAATTCAAGAATGTCCTTAAGTACTTGAGAAGAACTTAGGATTCATTCTTGATCTCAAATGGTGAGGAAGAGCTTATAGTAATGAATTACAGTGATGCTAGCTTCCAAACCGATAAGGATAACTTTAGATCGCAATTTGGTTTTGTGTTTTGCCTTAATGGTGGCACTATGAGCTTGAAAAGGTTCCAAGCATGGGACAGTTGCTGATTTTATAATAGAGGTCGAGTATATAGTCCTTAAATACAAATTTAAAGGCCGTTTGGATCAGAAAGTTCATTTATGAACTAATCGAAGTTCCTAACTTTGCGAACTCCATAGATCTCGTTGCGATGATGATGGAGTAATCGCCTAAGCTAAGGAAACTTGATCTCACCAGTGATCCGAAACATATACTTAGATGCTTCCATCTCATTCGATAGATGATCGATAGAGGAGATGTGAAGATGTGTAGAATGACAACACTAAACAATCCACTATTGGAGTCTCTTGCTTAGTGGTAGCATGACAGTCACACTAGACCGATGGGTGCTACAATGATGCCCGATTGGCTCTAGTGCTAGTGGGAGATTGTTGGGGTAAGCCCTAGTGGCCAATCTGTTTTGAATAGATAATCATTTGTATCATGACTTTGATCATATATTTGATATATGTATTAGGCATTTATTTATTATGTTATATTTTATGATCATATTTATAGCATAATAAAGTCCTTTGAATATGTAGTTCATTTAATGGAACGTCAAGTATGACTTGACCGTGAGATGCCATTAAATTATAGACCACTATTATTAAATATCCATAGTCAAGTATTATTATTAATATGGACAATAATAATACATTGAGACTATTATGTGAGTGTACTGATGACCAAATCTCACGGGTCATAGATATTAGATATCAAGTCTTCACATAGGTATAAATATTAGTGGAATATTTATACTGGAGTGACCCGCTATGAGAACGCTGCATAATAGTTATGTAAGTGTCATAAGCGATTCTCATGATGACCATAGTGAAGTAGTCCTTCGACTTGAAGTCACTACGATTCCTAACATATGTAGTTGTAGGCTTTAATACTATTAAATGTTGTCTGTAACAGGACAACTATAAAGATAGTTATTGGGTCTGCAATGAAACATTTTGAGGAATGTGAGTGACGTAGATAGGATTCGTCCCTCCTACATAACAGGAGTAATGTCTGTAGGCCTCTTGATGGTATGCGACATAGAAATGCATGGCCATGTAAAGGTGGGACAATATGAGATATTGGACCCACATGATCATACGTCAATTACTAGATCAAGAAATAAATAACTGGACTTAACAAGGATGACCCATTTATGCCTTGTGTTCAATTAAGACATTGAGACGAAAGGACGTTGACTTCACATTATATATGGTTACAACAAGGTTTTAATTGTATCACTAATATTCTAATTAATTGGGTAGCAATGATGTATTGCTAGATGCCGCTCATTGTTTATAATATTAATTGATTATTAATATGATTAATGATAATTACTATTATTGCCAATTAATTGAGAACCTGTAAGGTCACACGCATAGAGCAAATGTTCAAAGAATTAATTTAATTGATTAATTAAATATGATTTGATTAATAATTAAATGGGATTGATTTAATTGATTGATTAAATATGATTTGATTGATAATTAAATGAGGATAAGTTTAATTGATTAGTTAAATATGATTTAATTAATAATTAAACATTGGGCCTGTAGCGTACAGTGGCCCAAGTAGGTTAGGTTAAGTGAGTGATAGCTATTAGTAAGCTGTGCACGTCACTTAAAGTAACATACAACACATTGCACTCATAACGGCCGCTGTACACCCTTGACAGCGCACCCTCTTTTCTCTCTCTGTGTATCGTGCCTCTCCCAATCCTGATAGCTAGCACTACACTATCTCTGACGTTGGTTTGCTGGCATGGACTGAGTAGAGGTGTTGCTACTTTGCAATACTGGTGATAGAGAAGCCTTTTCATATAGTGGTTATGGCTGGACAGTTATCGTAATCTCACGATCCGAGATTCTTTAACCGTTGGATCGGGCTGAGTTTTGGACAGCAGGTTCGTGACATGTGGCTCTACATTTTCACTGTTCAGTTTTGCGATACGAGGTCTGGACCTAAAGTTATGAGCATCGCAAGTATCATCGTTTTTGGCTAACCGGTGTTGTTGGCGGTCACAGTATTCACGGTAAAGCTACGCTTTAAGAGGTAAACACAATATCCTTGTGATTCATGTGCAATACATGGTCTTTTAGTAAATGGGTTTTTCCGCTCAAGAGGTTTTTGAAAATTGTTTTTGAAAATTATCCCTCTTGAAACCCCAACAGCCTTACCATCATGGCGGATACGTTTAGGGATTTCCTACTGAGCGCATCCACAACTACATTTGCCTTACCTGGACGGTATTGCAGGTCGAGTTAATCGTCCTTTATGAATTCTATCCACCGTCACTGCCTCATGTTCAACTCTCTCTGGTCAAACAGATACTTCAAGCCCTTATGGTCGCTAAACACACTGAATTTAGCACCATAGAGATAGTGTCTCCATATCTTCAATGCAAACACTATCGCAGCCAATTCCAGATCATGCGTTGGGTAGTTCCGCTCTTGTACTCTCAACTGGTTAGAGGCATATGCCACCACTTTCCTTTCTTGCATGAACACACATCCCAAGCCTTGATAAGATGCATCACATTTTATATCGAATCGCCCTAAAGGATATGATAGCAACAACATGTGGTCAGTCTTCTCTTCAGCTCCTGGAAACTTTATTTGCAAGCCTCTGACCACTCAAACACCTTCCCTTTTCTTGTCAATTGCGTCATAGGTAATGCAATCTTAGAGAATCCCTCGATGAACCGCCGATAGTAGCTCGCTAAACCAAGAAAGCTTCTCACCTCGCTTATAGACTTAGGGCTTTCCCAACTCACTACAACCTCGACTTTCGCAGGATCCACTGCGATGGCATCCTTACTGATCACATGGCCTAGAAACTGAACCTCCTCTAACCAAAACTCGCACTTTGACAGTTTAGCATACAACTGCCGGTCCTTAAGCACTTGCAACACCGCCTTGAGGTGCTCTTGGTGTTCCTCTTTACTTGAATAGCACACAAGGATGTCGTCGATAAAACAACAACAAACTTGTCAAGAACGGTTGGAAGATCCTGTTCATATAGTCCATGAACATCACTAGAGTATTAGTCACCCCGAAAGGCATAACTAAGTATTCATAGTGACCATGTCGACTTCGAAAAGCAGTTTTTGGCACATCCTCCTTCTTAACCCGGATCTGATGGTATCCAGATCGCAGATCGATCTTAGAAAATACAGTTGCTCCTTTCAGCTGATCCATCAAATCATCTATCCTTGGTAACATATACTTGTTCTTTACCGTCACTTTGTTAAGCTGACGATAGTCTACGCACAGCCTCGAGCTTTCGTCCTTTTTCTTTACAAACAGCACCGGCGCTCCCCACGGAGATGCACTAGGTCTGATGAACTCTTTGCCTAGCATCACGTCCAACTGTTTCTTCAGCTCCGTCAGCTCCACTAGAGACATTTGATATGGCGCTATCGAAATAGGCCCAGCCCTCCGTACAAGATCTATAGCAAACTCCAACTCTCTCTGGTAGCAGTCCGGGAACATCATCGGGAAACACTTCTGGAAACTCTCACACGATAGGTAAAGTTTCAACACTAGGAGTCTCCTTTGTCTCCAAAAAGAATAGCACCACACATCCGTTTGATCGTCCACCCATCATAATACTTTTGTTGGCAGGCATCAATCCAGATCGCTTTGAGAAAAGAAGGGTCTTGTTTGAATAGTCTAACATCACATGGTTGGCCGAAAGCTAGTCCAAGCCTAGGATTACATTGATCTGTTGCATAGTCAAACAAACCTGGTCCACAAGAAAATGATGGTTCTCTATCGTGATAAGACATTTAAGGCATACCGATAGGGTAGTCAGAGAATCGCCAATAGGCATTGAGATAGTCAATTCATAGGGTAATGCAGAAACAGGTAGTCCTAAATGATCCATGCACTCTACTGATATAAAAGAATGAGTAACCCCCGAATCAAATAAAACTGATAAAAGTTTACCAGAGACTAAGCATTTACTTTGTATCAGGTCGGGGCTTCGAGAGGCTTCGGATCCCCTCATAGCGAACACTCTTCTGGTCATCTGTGGCCTACTCTGCTGACTTGCTATAGCTGATCTTGCTCCGCCACTCTGAGCTCTTCCGCTCGGCTGTTGAAACTAAGCCCTTCTGCTAACCCCCGGTTTACAATCTGAGGCATAATGACCCATCTGGTTACAGTTGAAGCACCTGATGTGATGGGTCCTCGGATAGTTCTTGACTAGATGCGGTCCCCCGCATCGAAAGCATGTCTTGATCTACTATTATCCTTGGTTGGAACCACTCCCTCCATGATTGACATTGAATGAGGCCGGGCGATCGTAAGGCCTCGCCCTCTGCTGGAACCTTCCTCCCTTGCCTTTCTGGGTGTTCCGAATAGGTCCACCACTTCTAACTTGTGGTTGGGTTATTCCCGCTCGGTCATGTCCTTCAACTACTTTGCATTTCTCCACCAGCTTTGGAAAAGATCTGATGCTCAAAGGCAACATTGTCCGTTTCAACTCTGGTCTTAGTCCGTCTTCAAACCTTCAGCACACCCACTTTTCATCCGGATGTACCTGGAAGAACTAGGAAAATTTGAGGAGTGCCTCGAACCTCATTGGATACTTGCTGACGGACATTTGTTCCTGTCTTAGACACAGGAACTCCTTCTCTTTTTCTTGTCTGATGCTTCTTGGAAAATACTTCTTTAAGAAGCTCTCCCGAAACAATTGCCAGGTCATAACTCTTCCTCTGGCCTCTAATAGCCTGGCCTTGGTCTTCCACCAAGCTTTCATTGCTCCAACTAGCATGAAAGCGGCATAAGTAACCTTCCGATCCTCCAGGCAATGCATGGCTATAAAGTCTTTCTCGATTTCCTGTAACCACATCTCTATAGCTTCAGGGTTGTACTCTCCGTGGAACTGAGGAGGATTCCCTTTCATGAATGCATTGAGACTCGTGTCCACGGTCTCGTCTCCTCTGACAGCTTGTAACTAGTTCTGCCTTGCTTCGCTCTCTTCCTGCCTCTGCATATACTGGGCAGTCTACTAAGTTTGCTGCATCATTGCCGTAGCCAGATCCCTCATGGCCCTTATTGCTTCAGAGGTGTAACCACCACTTCCTATACCCGAGTGGTCACCATTGTTGTTATTGTTATCATTGCCTACGGTCGCAGCCTGCCTTCCTCCTCTACCTCATCCCCGAGCCATTTAGCTTCCTATAAAAAGGAGCTATCAGTTCCAATTCATAAGATATATAATAGCACTTAATAGTTAAACATATCATATGCCTTTTGATTGAAAACAGTTATCACACTTCGATAACTAGCGCATCGGACATCTTACCCAAAACCAGACTCAGTTGATACAACTCGGGTATCAATCGTTAAATGCTAGTTCACTTGCTAGACTCGCAGTTTTGGTTCCAAATTTCCACAGCTTCTGGTCCTACAAAGAGCTGTGAGGTCTTAACAGTCCCCAAGGTCCGTTACAGAACCAAACTGCTCTGATGCCACCAAAATGAGACGACCCTCCGTTCTCAGAAGGATAATCTTGTGACACCCACTACCCCGCATATAATAATACATAAGTAAAATCATACATGCCTTTAATAAAGAATAATATAATAATTAAATTAAAAACATTTCTCAAGGGCATGTGCATTACATCATCTATAACTTAAACGTAGGAATCTGAAATAATCAAAATCCTTTAAAACAAACTGCGGAAAACATAAATAATAAACATAACCCAAATCCCGATGTCACATATCAGAGTTGGTATACATATACCGATAATACATCGGAATAAAACTAAACAACTGAACGTAAATCATAACTACTACTACTAAGAGAGATCTCCACGGGATCACTCCTTGTCGGCATGTTCACCCTCCTCTGCACATACAACATCATATGCACAAGAACAACAAAAGATAGGGGTGAGAAATACGATCATAAACATATATAAACGGAATGAAATAGTAATTAAGATGACATACAACATACATCAATCAACACATGTATAATATATATATATATATATATATATATATATATATATATATATATATATATATATATATATATATATATATCAGAGATGCATGTCAATGCGAATGCAACATCACTACTCCGTATGCATGTGTGGCCAACAACTCTAAATCTGGAAAGACGATTAGGAGTACATGTCCGGTTATCAACGTGGATGATATGCCAGACCATGGTCCATCCCCGAACACTCTCACTAATCCTAATAGCGTATAGTGGCTAGTCAGGGTACTCAAGCTTATTCATTAGGTCACTCCGACAATAGGTAGCTAGCCCATGTCACCTGGAACTTCCATACCCAATGTACCCGCATGGCCGGGTTAACACCCATCGTGGCCTCCACTATCGCGATTCATCGTTTGCTTTCCACCCAACATATCAACTTCAATGTATGATGCGTGCAATGTTCATCAATATGCAAACACATGTCCAACCATCCATCATCAACACCATTACATGGCTATCAACTTTGACCAACAAGCATCAAAGATGATTTATCAACATCAAACTTGACCAATAAGCATCAAGAATGATTTAACCCACAACATCAGTAACAGTACGTCGTTACCAATAACGTCATCGTCTTATTAATTGTTCTCTTTGTTAAGTCTTAACTTAACATTATCATTATTAAGTATTATACTTAATCTTAATATCTAAACCTCAATTCATATTTTATTAAGATTATAACTTAATCTTAATATTTAAACCTTAAGTCATATATTTATTAAGATTATAACATAACCTTAATATCTAAACCACAATTCATATCTTATTAAGATTATAACAAGCCTACATAACACTATCCATCAAGCATAAGGGGTCAAAACTGCTCCTGGGCACGTGAGAATCGATTTCCAATCTCTGGAATCGATTTCTCAAGCCTTCAAATCGATTTCCAATCTCTGAAAATCAATTTCCACATGTTCAAATCGATTTCCCCAATCGATTTTGAACAAGGAAAATCGATTCTAGAAATCGATTTCTACAAGGCCAAATCGATTTCCACATCTTGGAAATTGATTCTTGGAGGATTCAAATCGATTTCCATGTGCTGGAAATCGATTTCTGGGTGTCAAATCATATAGCAGCGGGTTTTCTCCGCTATCGGACCAGTCTACGTTCTCTAATTAACATATCATTCGAGCCTAAGATATTTATCACCAATTTGATTAGTCCAACACTCATAAATCATAACCTAAGGGTTCTCAAACTAATCCTTGGTCATCAATCTCACAGTGCCTATTTATTTTCTCCCTATAACTATGTTCTGATAGCATAAGGTTAACAAAACACCATATCATGGCATAAACAACATGCTCATCATCATCAATTCATCAACAATCATATAAATCATGAACTCATAGTTATAAACATGTTATAACATCAGATTATTCATCAATCAATACTCATATAGCCAGAAAACAACATAACAACATTCATAGGCATATGCAGGCATACATAGGGGTCATGGGTTAACCCCTTCATCTTAACCTATCCCAAAACCCACATATTCATGACCAATTTTCTCCCCCATACCTTGTATGACGATTCACAGCCTAAGGGAAAAAGAACAGAGCCAAGTTCTGCTACGGTTCCTTCTTACGGGTTCAGCACTTGATCACGATCGCAACACTGGAAAGCAGAGTCAATCTTTAAGTTAAGGATTGAAAGGGAAAACAAATCTAGGATTAGAAACTCACCTTGGTTTCTAACTTAGGAGATTAACTCTAGCAGCAGGGATAGACTAGCCAAACAATGGCATGTTCTTGACGAAGAACACCAAAGCAGGATTCGTCCTTTTGGGTTTTCTAGAGCAAGAGATCAGTGAGCTCCTAGGGATGAGAAGAGGCAAAAGTGAGTACAATAGGGTGTGGATACTAGGTTTAGGTCATACGCTATGCATATATAACTGTTAGGGACGTTTTAGGACGAATGGGCCGTACGCAGTATAGCCCGGTAACCCAAACGTGTACACAAGCTCTGACACGCATGGGAATCGATTCCACAACCATGGAAATAGATTTTCCATTGGCCAAATCGATTTTCTTATCAAGGAAATCGATTTTTCCCTTTAAACAATCGATTTCCACTTTCTGGAAATCAATTTCTTCACTTGGAAATCGATTTCCCAAATCGATTTCCCTTTCAGAAAACGTGTTTTTGGCCTCGACACCTGAATAAGACTTGTAGATAATTATCTAAGCTTTCCAACGCATCCAAGATCACCTCGATAGGATGTCTAGAACTCAAGATATGGCCAAAACCGTGAAACAGGTTATTTAGACTCGGATGGATCGATTATTCTAAAGGCTGAACTACTACAACTATGAACTTATGCATCAAAAACAGGCATAAACAACATACGCAAACATCTATAATTAAGTATTAACACATATAGACATAGAAGTGAAAAGCAGGGTGTTACAAATCTCATTAGTCCCAACCTCCTATTATTAACTATGCCTTACTGTATTATAGCGATAGAGTGATATTCAAACAACGTAGCGGAAAAAAAGCGCAGAAGCAAACATACAACATATGGAAATCACAGCCAAACACATCAGATTAAAGCGCAGGTAAAAACAATTGCATACATATATAACCAAAGCATAACTTAGCCCCATCAGCAGAGCATCGTACATAAATATACAAATTGTACCCAGCAAAACCATAAGGACTGAAAATACATCCAAAAAAAAACAAAAGAAGAAAGGACTCTTTGAGCTCGCCAGCACTCCCCAACCCCCGCTCAAAATACATCAAAATCTCGCCACTCAGCCCTAGAGACGCACTGGCAGACCCTCACCATCAGCAATGAGGATGCCCTGAGCTACCCTCCCCCTCTCCATGAGTACGCCTATAAACCCGCACAGGCTCATACTCGGAGGAGGAACTCGACACGACAATACGACGCTCCTATACATTCGCAGGTAATGCTCGATACGCCTCCTATGTCCTCTGTAGACAAAGCCTCACCTGGATACCACTGATGATCGTGGCGCTGCCCAGAGATAATCCTGCTCTCTCTGCCTCGGTGGGTGCTAGATCCTCGGAAAGGGAAGAAACTGCATGACTTGGAACGACTTTATCATGTCCTCCACGTGCGACACCCCTCCTTTGAAGAGAATGCTCACCGGTCCAGTATAGACCGTTAAGTAGGTAGAGGGGTCCACGGGCCACCGTCTCTCGTCATGGTAGACGATCTCGATCAGCCCCAGTACCGGCATCCTCGATATTGACATGATAAAATGGTGTACCCTCGGGTCCATCAGCTGACTCCTCGTCTTCACGTGAACCAAGAAGAAAACAGACAACAAAAGCAGTAGGGAGATAAGAAATACAACATACGCAAAGTCGGAAATAACAATAGTAGTGCAGTAAAATTCAACATGTAACAAATAGCAGATATAGCATGTATAACAGTTACTGCACACAACCAAACGTCTCCCAAGACAACACATGCAACAGACATCCATCTCCATGAGTCTCACTCTCAGATCAATCCTCTCGATCAAGATACTAATCCCATGCAGCATATCGGCCGGAAACTCACAAAGCTGGTTCCACACCGGAACGGTTCCACACCCGAACAAGTCCACATCGGAACAGATTCTGTGTCGGAACGGAGTTAGTTTGTCCAAGAAACAGAAAATCCCCTTCCACACCGGAACTGGGGTTTCTTGGTCGTCTCGGAATGTTAGCCTGGAACATGGAAAGCTTAGGAATTAGTCCGGCAAACCGGACTGGATCGAGCATCACGACAGGATAGGAGTTACCTCTTCTGTCACTGTAAACTATTCTCGAGACAGGCAACATCCCCAAGGTCACTAACTTGACCGCTTGATGTGATCGTGGACACTCAGCAGGTCCCATAATTGCAAGGCCTACAAGGCCCAATGATTAGAGGAAGGCAGAAGAGGGTCCAACAAGCCTTAGAGAGGACCATAGTCAACCAGTTGACTTTAAACCCATCCATTGAAGAGGAACCAGCAAGGAACCTCTTATACATTGTTGTCATGACTACTTAGTATAGGACTTGTAATACATTAGTGTAGGACTTTGTAAAAGTGCTTATTCTATAAAAGCATTTTAGAGTAGCTTAGGAGTTGGGCTTAGAATTAGATTGGGCCACATGAGGCAATCAAGGCCCACAACCCACCTAGGAGGCGTGCTACTCCCCCTCCAACATGGGTGGCGCCACTTGATGCCTATATAAAGGCATTTGTAGTTCAAATTTTCAACTAATGAATCATTTGTGGATTTCTTCCTATTTGTGAGTTGAGAGCTTCTCCTCCTAGCAAAGTTCTAGCTTGAACTTTAGGTTCTTATCTTGAAGATTCCTCTTCAAGTGGCGAACACAATTAGTGAGACGACCCGCCGTCCCATTTAAAGAACCTAAGATATTAACTATCCTTAGTCGCATATAATCGATAGCATGCTTTATGATATGAAGCGAAGTGGAAAATTTTGCCTTGCGGAAGCAAACCAACTTTATGCATGCAGCTTATCAGAGTATGCAGTTTTAAAACATATATATATATATATATATATATATATATATATATATATATATATATATATATATATATATACATCAATTGCCCTATCAGTAGGGCTACAGTATAATACATATAGAGTGTCTTAATACAACTCTTAAACATAAACACATCAAAAGATACTGGTACAACTCAATATTCCTCAAGCTCGTCCATAGGCCTCAGTCTCGTACGGAATATTGCCCAACTCCTCCGCAGCTAGATCTTCCACAAAGTCTTTTCATATATATATAAAAGAAACATAACAAGAAAAGACAGGGAGTAAGAAACATATATCATCATGTAAGGGAAAAGGGGCTATAGCATGATATATATACATGTAACATATAACATATAGAAAACATGCACACAATAAACAACCATCTCATGAATCATAAATCACATTCATCTCCAAGATATTTCTCTCAAATCAAACCTCTAAGGAAGGATACTAATCCTTATATGCATGTATGCATGATCGGCCGATAACGTCCCCAATTGGACATCCCCGTCGGGATCAATAATTCACGTCCCCATTTGGACATCCTCGAAAGGATCAATAACATCCTCAATTGGATCGCCCTTCGGAGGGGTGTCAATAACGTCCCCATTTGGACCGCCTCGACTCGGAATCGAGGGTTTCTCAATAATAACGCCCCCATTTGGGCCGCCTCGTAATCGAGGGTTTCTTAATAACGTCCCCATTTGGACCACCCTGACCCGACATCAGGGGTTTCTTAATAACGCCCCCATTTGGGCCGCCCTCCGAAGGGGTTTCTTATGCGGCATGATATGCATGTACAAACATCCATTACAAGTTGATACCGGAATCTCACATCTAGGCACTCAGCTATAACCACGATGCCTTGCATCAACATTAAAATCAATATCATGACGCCATGCGTCCACGAGCCCACAGTTCCATTAAAATCACAACAGTCCACGAGCCCACAGCTCCATTAAAATCACAATAGTAATAATTAGAATCACAACGGTATCAAACCGCACAATATCCTAATCTCATCATATGCTTATCAACTCATTATATGCTCATCAATCTTGTCATATACTCATCAATCTCATCAATCGTATCATATGCTCATCACTCAACATCCAACATTCAACCAATCACAAGAACAAAGTATCATAAAAATGAGCACGCCAACATAGTCACTTAGAGAGATAATCATATAACTCACATAGAGTACATAGAGCATAATATAAATCACATAAAGCACATAGACACATGTTCACCATTAACTCATATAGAACACATAGAGCATATAATCACCAAATATATCAATCAACCATTCATCCAATAATTGCCATCTAGCCTAGGGTGTAATCATTTTCATGGTAATAGCCCAAGGATACCTACATCTAGGGTCTAGGTACTTTTTTCAGGGCTTAACCTTTTATAGGGTTTAAGGCTCCCCTACACATGTATATAAACTATACTACGCTTGCCTTTCCGATGATAACACTTTCTTCTTCCTACCTACAGCAAGGTAGCAATGCCCACAAGCTCACTAGCACCTTCTCACAGCCACAACCTCGTTCCTTCAACGGATAATCGTACACCCTTTAGAGCACTTGAACACAGTTGGATCCTTCATCACACACAATTGGATCCTTCATCACAAATCACAATCCAAATTAGTATAATCAAACAAAATACATCTAGTTCTCATGAGCTAGGTTTCGGCCCCTATATAGGAAAGTATGCTAGAAATGTTAGAATTTGACAAACTTTTGGATTAATGATCCTTAAGCATAGATGAAGCTTGTGTAAGTCATTTGATTCAAAAATTTGAAACAAAATTCAAGATTTCCCCAAGAGTAGGTTTCGGCCATGCCATAGAAAATTAGGGTAGGAACGGTTTTTGATTACAGTCATTTGAATTCAAGGACATCTAAGTGTGATAGAACTCAAATCAACACTTCTTTAAGCAAAACTTTGAACAAAACTTCATGGATTCAGTAAGACATAGGATTCGGCCATCTCACCCCAAATGGGTTTGAGAGATTTTATGAGTACAAGCTCCAAGATCATGAATCTAGATCAATAAAATTGGTTTGACATTAAAATGATTTTTCTACAATTTTTCATGAATTTTGGAAGTTTAAACATCAACATAGAACCAACATGAATACATAGAGTTTCAATGAAGAGAAATGGAGATTTAGAGCTCAAATAAGAGATTTCTACCCCATAGATGATGAAGAAGATCAATCTAAGCAAGTTTGCTTCACAAAGTTCTTGAAGAAACCTTGAAGAATGGAGAGAATATTGAAGAAGAAACTTGAAGGCTTTGAGTAGGAAATAAGATGAAGGAGAAGGAAAGTGAGAAAGAAAAGAAAGAATGAGGGTGGCGTGAGGTCCATATAAATAGAGGATAAGGATGTGATAAAAATCAATTAAGGTTAGAATGGTCATTTCATTTAAGAACCAAATTGGAATTTCATCAAAAGTTGTAGCAGAATTTCAACACTTGAACTTAAAAAATAAAGTAAAGGAGAAATGAATATGAGATAGAATATATATCTATGAATGGTGTGGGGTTATGTGAAGGAAGGGTTAGGATTGTATAAAAATTACTTAGGGGCAAAAAGGTCATTTCCTTTAGGGGCAAAATTGTCATTCTCTACACCATAATCATTACTATGGTGAGTCATCTATGTGACTCACCCCTGGCCATCATTACTATGGTGACTCATAGTCATGATTACATATGGATAAGGTGGATGAGGTGTCCCCTTGAAAGCGACGTGAGGTTTATCCGTTATCGGTTCCGGTGATCTCATATGCAGACCGGGTTTCGTTTGAGTCTTCAACCCAAACCTTAACCATAATTCTCTACTAGTAAGGTAGAGTAAAACAATATTTGTGTTGTATCCAAAAAGTGGATACATAGGGATAAAACCAAACACCGAACGAGAAACATGGTTCCTGAATGTGATGAGTCAATGGATGAGTCATCACCATGACTCATCACTATCATGATTACTCCACCATGACTCACCACTATGAGGCATCCATGTCATGATTACTTTTCTAAAGTAGTCATGATTACTTCTCCAAAATATCTTGATATTTACAATTTTGCCACTGTAACTCAGATAAGATCCATATACTTTACTGATGTGAAAATTGGAATGTTACAATTAGGCTTATCAATCAATCTCCATTTCTATGGATTGAGTGTGGCGCCTCTCATATTCTTACCATTCCTTTCCCCTTCTTCTTTTTCCCTTTCTTATTACATTCTTGAAATTTACATTCAAGCATAGGTTCGGCCATGTCCTTTGGCTATAGGATCCGTTTTCGGTATTTACATTTCCGTAATTTACTTAATGCAATTCCTCTACCATTTTGATCTCTGATCTCACTTGAGGTTAATCTAGATCATCCCTTGAGTATTTGCTTCTCTTAATTTTGGCTAATTCGCACTTGATTGGTTCACAATTATACTCAAATGAAGATCCTACTAAGTTTGATCTACATCACCGCCCTTCTACTTTCCGTACCCGCTCTCAGGTACCACTAATCTCGTATGACGCTGGCATCCTATGGCCTCGCCACTTGGCAGCTGATGATATGCAACAAATATCCTCAACGGGCTTGATACCGGAGCTCACGCCTAAACACTCAACCAGAAACTGCATGATGCCACCGCATCACACGGCCACAGCCTCGACGCCACGCGTCCACGAGCCACAACTCAGCAACACGGCCACAACCTCAAATAGTAAGCACAACAGCAACGACACCATCCACGGTATCAACCCGATAACAATGCGGCACAGAGCTAAACTTAACTCTAACCAGCATTCTGCCACAATACGACATCACAACATACATCAGTAATAACAACAACAGTAATATCAACAACGAAACATAGTAGCATATCATATACCAAGTAGCATATAGGCACATATACAGATAGCAACAACAGAAATCAACATCACAACAGTCATACGAAGCAGATCATCTTCAATCAACAGGTTACTAACCTAGGGTTTCCAAACTTAACGGTGATAGCCCAAAGTATGCAAACCTAGGGTTTAGGTACTTTATCGAGGCTCAACCACTATTAGGGTTAGGGCATCCCTGCATACAACATTGAATACATCTTCTCTACTCTTGCCTTCCTGACGGCAGTAGTACTCTTTCTCTCCGCCTGAACAGTCGGCGTGAAACTCAACATGAACAATGGCACGTTCCTAGACGCAGTAAGGACACGAATAGGCCGAAAATCCTCCAACAGTCGAGGCTTCAAGCTCCCAAGCACGAGCAATCACGAACGTGAACTTTGCCCTAATCATGAGCACAACACATATGCAATAGTGTTAGCTCTAGGGGGAGCTCAAAGATCAAAGAGGAAAGGTAGAAACTCGAAGAACATGTGTTAGAGATTCGATTTACCTTCAACAAATCAAGAAATCATTTGGACGAATTCGTAGTAGATTTCATCACGATCTCATAGCCGAAATCTTGATTCGAATCTCCGAAGTCCAAGAACTCAAGCTTTCTCTCACTAGGATACTCTGACTTCTCTCTATATCCTCTATGAACTCATGCTCCAAAATGGTGAGAATGGTTAAGTGTGGAAGAAGAGGAAAGTAAATCACTTAAGTGATCCTGCTGTCCACGCTTCAGAGTGGGACATCTCCACGCTTGAGCGTGGGGCTCTTCCACGCTTGAGCGTGGTGCCTCGTCCACTCTGTCCTCTCCCTGGCTTGACACATGTCTTACACGCGTCAAAATTTAGGACAGTTGGCATGCGCACTCAGCACGCTTGAGCATGCACTAGGCGAACGCCTGAGCGCTGGCACGCTAAGGCATGCTCCCTTCTCACTCGTGAGTGTAATGCTCAGCTGGGAAGAGCCTTCCAAACTCATGACTTCCCCAGTTTCTCGTTTAACACCTTAAGCACTTCCAAATTGGTTCAATCCTATTCCTAAGCTTACAACTAGGTCTTAAACTAATACAGAACAATTCACACAAGCATCCAAAACCCTAATCGAGATTAACCACTCGATCAGAGTCACAGAAAATTGGGAGGTTACGCAACGCTATTTTGGGATTGAACGTTTGATTCAATCAGTGTATTGGAAGCTTCTTCTTATGAAGATGAAGTTTGACACATTAACAACTTTCTTGGAAGAGAAATTCAAGAAGAGAAAAGAAGATCAGACGAAAGCAGCTAGTGCGAGTCAGACGTAGGATAAGTCTGATGTTCGTCCATTGGCAACCGGATGCATAACAGGGCAAGGGAGTCCAACTTCTGTTGTCCAATCCACTGTTCGTCCAACAGCTCCTATTTCTAAGGTGATCAAAGCTCAGAAGCAATAAACACCAGCTGAAGCACCAAGGCCAAAGCTGATTCTTAGAAGGCCAAGGCATTCAATGATCAAGGACACTGTGTCCATTGACGACTGAGGTGAAGTTGAGTTCATTAAGGACGAAAAATGCCAAAAAAGAAAGCATTCGGTAATACCGAACTTCTTACTCCGTCTGGTGCAATTATTATTCCTGTTGTTGAACGACCTAATGTGGTTGAAAAGATTGTGACTGAAATGCAAAACAATTTGGGCACCTCACCTTCACCTCCTCCTCAAATACAAGCCTCACCTCCTCCCTAAACAGTAACCTCACCTCATCAATCACTACAAACTTCACCTCACCATTCACCACAAACCTCATTTCATCAATCGCCCTCACCCCAAGACCCCATAACCTTATCCTCTCCTAACCAACACATAGACATAACCTCATAACCCTCATCACCACCGTTTGAACCTCAAGACTGGTTTACACCTTGGGCTGATAAACCTTTCATTGCCTTTGGTGCACTATATCCTAACCCTAGATACCCAAAACAAACCTTCTCATATATTGACCCCACCCCTTTATAGAAAACCAAGCTGATACAATGCTAGAAGTTCTTAGAAAATTCCTTGTCCTTTTCCTCAAACATACACACTCCTCTCACAGAAAACCCAAAGGGTCCAATCCCTCCATACGAGTATGAATATGAGCCCCCATCCCCCCTAAACCTCTCAGATATATCCCTCAGCCTTTTGAACCCTCTGGTGAGCCCCTTCCAAGCCAGCACTTCACTGCCCATGGACCTTTGCTCGCCCATCTTAAACAGAAAAGGTTCCCACCTAGGAAGATTTATCCAAATCTCATCAAGGATAAAGCTTCCAAGTGGTGCCACTATAGTGTTGGCCGCCATTTCATTCCATCTTTTGAGCAAAAGACTGGTTGGACAACCAATAATGAAAGAAGGTCAAGAATTTTCAAGATGCCAAAGTTTATCTTGGACAGTGATGCCAAGTTCCCTCCTACTCATCCCTCCGCTTTCAAAGAGTATTAGGAGATAAGGGATCTTCTGCTTATTATGCTTGCATAAACGAGCTTGAGATACCAAGAGAAGCAAAAATTGCACACAATCTTCCAAGAGGCTGGTGGAAGACCTCTATGAAGACAAAGCTGCGAGTTGTACCTCCACGAGCCTATCCTTGAATTCCAATGTTGGATATGAATAAGGACAATGATGGACCAAAAAGGTGGGAACGAGATGTAAAACCATACTTTGGATGATGCTTCGCGATGACCAAGCAGTATTCCCTGATATAATGAGAATACATTCATAGGAACGTGGAGATCATGACGCTAGAAACTTCTGGGAAAGGCATATCTGGCATTTTGCAGGTGAATTGTGTGTGATCTTGAATTTGAAAAACTTTTGCAAATAAAGCTCTTTAATAATAAATCGAAAAAAGAAAGTGACAATAATGTAAATTACGATATTTAAATGCCGATAATGAAATAACTGAAATTAAAGTGCGATAAATAACTGCGGTAATAAAAAGGATAGGGAAAAGGAAGAAACATGCAGATTTATCCTGGTTCGGCTACCAACTACCCCAGTAGCCTATGTCCAGTCCCCAAGGTCAACCACCAAGAATTTTCACTCAAGAACTAGCTTTTAAATCAGGTTTAGCTAGAAACCTTTACAACCAAGAGCACTTCTCATAGACCAGGGATATCACCTCCCCCAGTGAAAAAGCCTCAACCAAGCTTAACAGGTGCTGGTAACCTTCCGAGCACTCCTCACAGACCAGGGATATAACCTCCCCCAGTGACAGAGTCTCAACCAAGCTTAACAGGTGCTGTTAACCTTCAGAGCACTCCTCACAGACCAGGGATATAACCTCCCCTAGTGAAAAAACCTCAAACAACTCAGGAGATATCACCTCTCTTGTCAATTTGGTAACCAAAAGATGGTTTGAGTTGTTTGACTCTTACCACAATATAGCAATCTTAATAATGCAGATAAGAAACAAATTGAAGCACAATACAATTCAAACTATATGGAGTAAAAGCTCTCTCTCAATATAAGTATAATCAAAGTGTAGTAGTAGTGAGAGTGATAAAAAGATTTGACAGAGTTTTAGCGCAATAGGATTAGTGAGTGTTGTCTTAGATGGCTTGCCTCAACATCCCTATTTATACAAAAATATTTAAGCCTATAGGAATCAGGTTAAGCCCATTTATAAAACAGGCTAATCGCGTCATAATGATTATTGCAAGGCCATAATCGATTATCTGATTATTTAGAAACATGCTGGAGAGGCAGTCGCATCATAATCGATTATGATAATTGATTATGGGTTCTCTTTTTGAAGCTCACTCACATGCATAAAAGCATAATCGATTATTCAATCGATTATGTCTATAATCGATTATACTAATCGATTACTGCTTTCTCTGTTTTGAAAGCCAACTTTTCAGATATATGATAATCGATTATTAGAAAACATCTAATCGATTATTCTCATTAAAAACCAACTGATTTTAAACTTAACAGCTATTAATGATTTTATCAAATTGAATCACTTGAAGCCTATTAAGTTTTATTTTTACTCCTCATATCACATGTGTGTGTGATTGATTTTAGATTTGAGAGCTTTACTACCACTTACAACATGATCTAAACAGACAATACAAATAATGAAAATTCCCTTAACCCCATCTTGAAAGACTTGATCTTCATCAAATTCTTTTCCGCTTTTTGCAGTCTAGTCCTTCTGGGATTTCCTTTTGTCTATCATCATGTTCATATTCTCCTTCACTTCTTTTGTCATTCATGTCCTTTGAGGAATCCTCTTGTCAATCATCAAAACTAAATAAATTCTGTCAAGGCATATATTCACATCTTCGTCTGGTCTAACTGAAGAAGACAAGATTGAGACCCCCACCGTCTAAGGGCAATTCAGAATTTCGGAATCACATTCTTTATTCTGGATGATCTTTCTGGGATTCCTCTCTATTGCACAAATATTGCGGGTGACTTTAACCCTCAAAGGGATGAATTTGTTGCTCAAGAGCCTCAAGAAGTTGAGCTGGTAACTCCGCAAGAGCAAATAGGAAAGTCTGAGCAAGACGTGTTTGACAGTCCAAGCACTCAGCCTCTTCCTATCTCTGTTGTTCATTCGGATGATCCCTCTCTGTCTTCAACTCTAAGTGTTGTTCCTGGACATGCGAATGATGAGGAAACAAAGGCCATTGCTGAAAGCTCGGTCTCTAAGGTCCCTCCTGAAATCCAAGACTTTGTCCAGAGATCCATATCAACCGCTCTTCAAGCAAATAATGTAGAATTGCTTACCCAGATGGCTACCATGATGCATAGTTTCTTTCAACAGCCCCTCAATCCTCCTCAATCCCTCCAATCTCTATGCTTGGACATGTTATCTGCTTAAGTTAGACGCTGATTATATGCTATCTTTTGATAGAAGCTTTTTCTTAGGGGGAGTCTTCTAGCTCTTTAGAAAACTTTGTTCAATCAAATTTAGTATGTTTTATCATCATCAAAAAAGGGGAGATTGTTGTAACCAAAGTGGTTATGGTCCATAACTCCTTAAGATTTTGATGTTAACAAATGACTAAATTAGGTGAACAAAGACTTGTTGTGGTCTACCATGTTTATCCTAATTGTGCAGGATACAAAGTCCAAAGACTTATTAGACCGTGATTCTGATCACATAGTCAATCATTTTGCTGTAAACGATTATTGGACAAAGTTCTACTTGGACTATGACCTTACCAGAAGTACAACTGAGTCCAAAGACTCATCAAAGTAAAGTATATTTGTTTTTAATTGAAAGTCCAATGGAATAAAATAGTTTTACTTTCCTGGACCGTGTTTAAGCGCGCCAATGTAAAATATAATTGTTTCAGATTTATTTTCCATCATGTAAAAGGGTAATATCCCCTAGAAATAACTTAGTACTCTCAAATGCACTAAGCCAGTCTGTTCCTGACACAACAAAGTTGACCATCTCAAAAAGGAAAGACAAAAGGCAACTTTCGAGTACAGAGAAAAGCTGTCAGTGCTACTTTCAGCTCTCTCTCTAATAGTCTAATCTACTTTTCAGAAGCTATCCACAAGCTATCAGACTCAACAGAATTAAGCATTTAATGCTCATCAGAATGGCTCTCTTGCCACTTGTTGAAGAATCAAGATTGTTCTAGACTTGAAGGCTATAAATACCCTCAACCTCGTAGAAGAAAAGTGAGACATTTGAACTGAAATCAAACAAGCTTACAAGCAATTAAAGAAATCAAAGCAAAACAAAAAGCTCTCGAGCTTACTCTAATCTTAAATTTCATTTTACTCTCAGCATAGAGTTTGTTTTTCAGAGTTTTGTTCTTAAGTTTCATACCCTAACACATAGTGAGTTAGATTTAAACTTAAACTCCTTATTAAACCAAAACTTGGTTGAGCCTGGGGAGGCTTGTCTGGAAAAGAATACTTGTAGTTTACTTGAAGAGGTTGTAGAATACCTGTTCCCGAAGAGGTGTAGAATACTTGTCACACGGTTTTTGTTATAGTGGATAAATCTCTCACGTAGAGGGGACTGGACGTAGCTCTGGGGTTAAGAGTGAACCCGGATAATATCCTTGTGTTATCTTCTCTCCATTTCTCTGCCTTAAGTTTATTTATAACTACTGCTTGGGATTTAAATTGTTTTCTTAAATTAGTCTTTCAAGAAAACATTTTTTAGCATGCGTCCAAAGTTTCTAGTATACACTCTCAGTGTCCGTTAAGCATCTTTGCGTCCAAACGTTTACGAAAAGATACCTGCTTACGAAAAAGGTTTTAAAATCTTAAGGAACACAATTAAACCCCATTCTTGTGTTTCCAACAGGTTCCTTCAAAGAGCCCAAGTATACATGATCTTTTATTCCCTGGAGGTAGAGAGAAGGGCTGAGGTTAAAGATGTGCCTATAATGAGAGAGTTTCCTGAGGTTTTCCTGAGGATGTTTGTAGTTTACCACCTAAGAGGTAGGTTGAGTTTAGCATAGATCTAGTACCAGGCACATGACCTATATCTATAGCACCTTATAGGATGTCTCCTCTAGAGCTATTCTAGTTGAAGAAACAGTTGGAGGAGTTGTTTTTAAGCAGTTTGTTAGGCCTAGTGTGTCTTCCCCACCGATGTTTTTGGTGAAAAAGAAAGATGGTAGCATAAGGTTGTGTGACGACTATCGAAAGCTCAACAAGGAGACCATTAAGAATAGGTACCCTCTCCCTAGGATGGATGACCTTATGAATCAGTTGATAGGAGCTTGTGTCTTTTCTAAGATAGATTTGATATCAGGTTATCATCAGATTCGGGTCAAATCTGAGGACATTCCGAGACTACGTTTAGAATGTGTTATGGCCATTATGAGTATCTAGGTATGCCTTTTGGTGTGACTAATGCTCCTGCCGTGTTTTTGGACTACATGAACAAGATCTTTCTCCTGTACTTGGATAGGTTCGTAGTGGTCTTCATAGATGATATCTTAGTGTACTCTAAGACTACGGAGGAACATGAGGAACACTTGAGAATAGTTTTGCAAACTCTTAAAGAATAGCAGTTGTATGCTAAGTTGTCTAAGTGTGAGTTCTATTAAGAAGAGGTGAATTTCTTAGGACATATCATCTCTAAAGGTGGTATAGTCGTAGACCCAGCTACGATAGAGATCGTGATCCATTGGGAAGCACCTAAGTCGATGACCGAGATTAGAAGTTTCTTGGGTTTAGATGGGTGCTATAGGAGGTTTATAGAAGGGTTCTCTATGATAGCTTTGCCTTTGACCCGCCTTACTAAGAAAGGTTAGATCTTTGTTTGGGACTCTAAGTGTGAGGAAATTTTTCAGAAGTTGAAGGATAGGTTGACATCTACACCTGTTTTAGTTTTACCTAACCCTAGTGAAACTTTTGTGGTTTATTGCGATGCCTCGAAGCAAGGTTTAGAAGGTGTGTTGATGCAGAATGGTCAGATGGTAGCTTATGCTTCTAGGCAGTTGAAGAATCATGAGAAGAATTATCCTACTCATTACTCGAAGTTAGGAGCTGTAGTGTTTACCTTTGAGTATTCCAGAGTGGAATTGAGATAGTATCTCTATGGATTTTGTGTCTGGACTCCCTAGGACTCCAACTGGTCGTGATGCCGTATGGGTTTTTGTGGATAGGTTGACTAAATCTGTCCATTTCATTCCTATGAACATGGAATATCCATTGGAGAAGTTGACTAGATTGTATATCAAAGAGATAGTGAGATTGCATGGTGCACCCTCTTGCATAGTGTCAGATAGAGACCCTAGATTTACCTCTAGATTTTGGAATAGTTTGCATGAGGGTTTAAGAACCAAGCTTAAATTGAGTTCAGCTTATCACCCACAGACCGATGATCAGTCTGAGAGAACCATCAAATCCTTAGAAGATCTATTGAGGGCTTGTGTGTTAGAGCAAACGGGTAGTTGGGATCAGTTTTTACCCCTTATAGATTTCACCTACAACAATAGTTTCCATTCCAGTATTGGGATGCCACCTTATGAGGCTTTGTATGGGAGGAGATGTAGGACACCCTTGTGTTGGAATGAGCCTGGAGAGAATATTGTGTTAGGACCTGAAGTAGTACAAGAAACCACAAAAAAAGTGAGAATGATTCAAGAAAAGATAAGAGTGGCACAAAATAGGCAAAAGAGTTAACAAGATAAAAGAAGAAAAGCTCTAAAATTGTAGGAAGGGGATCATGTGCCTTGTGAGTTACTCCAACAACTAGGGTTAGTAGAGTAATGAAAGCGAGCAAACTTACTCCTAGATTTATTTGACCTTACCAAATGCTAAAGATTCGGTGAAGTTGCCTACCAAATAACCTTACCTCCGCTCTTGTCGAACCTTCATCATGTGTTCCATGTGTCTCAACTTCGAAAGTATGTTCATGACCCAAGCTATGTGATAGTACCCGATGTCATTCCACCGAAGGATAACTTGACCTTTGATGTGTTACCACTTCTGGTTGAAGATCGAAGGGTTAAGTAGCTGAGAGGGAAGGAAATTCCATTAGTCAAGGTCGCTTGGAGTGGGGCTACAGAAAAAAGTGCTACTTAGGAGTTGTAAAGCAAGATGAAGGAGTCATATCCACATCTGTTTGCTCAAGGTTAGTAGAAATTTTGAGGATAAAATTTTTTATAAGGGGGTGGAATTTTAATGTAACGGCCTAGACTGCTTTTAGGATTGCCGACTGTCCCCACAAACCAACATGGGTCTTTTCAACGTCCTTTGTCCTCACTCACACGCTTTCTAGGATACTTCCCAGAAGGCCATCCATTCCGTAAGTGCTCTAAGTCAAGCACACTTAACTATGGAGTTCTTATGTTCTGGTTTCCCGATAAGAAGATGCATTTTGTTGATATAGGTAGTACCAATCAATCTCGTTAAGCCTTCCTTAACTATGTTGTCCCATACCTACACAATCTCAGGATCCCTCTCATTCCGATGTTAATTCGGTTCATTCATGTGTCCCTTTGCCTAGAAGCCTGCCAGGAACCGCTCCTTGTTCGTGCCTCATGCACTCTCGATCACTCACCTCCCTCGTCAGTCTCAGGCGTCACATATAACACCCTGAATTTGGCCCTATGTTAATATGTGTTACTCTAGTCTCATATATGCTTATATATGCTTGTTATGTTTATTCTTGATGTCTAGGTTCATGTTTGGGGTAGTTTAGCCTAAGGATGACATTGGGTAATAGACCTAACAGGTACCCACAAAAATTACCCATGATGGGTAGGATAATTACCCGCTTAATGGATACGGGTACGGGTGCCGGTAATTACCCGTAAAATTGAACGGGTATGGATGCGGGTACGAGTACTCTAGTACCTTCTCCGCCCCATACCCGCACTCATATAACTAGGTTTATGTAATTTCTCTAGTATCTTTCTGATGATATAAACTTAGGTAAAGCACACATTGTCCCTGAATTTCGAGGCAACCTTCACTATAGTAATTATTTTTTCATTGGTTCCTGTTTAGATCCTCGTATGTTTAATTTGATGCCAATTTTATTTGATATAACCAAATCGCCTAACTTCGGGCCTGCATGTTATGTAGAGACTTTAAGTAAATATGGCAATTCATATTAGAATGATACTTTGTTGCTGCAAGTAGAGCACTAGAGAGTGCTTAAATAATTACCAATTGAATGCTTACTGTTGAAAAACTATTACATTACTTTGTGTTTTTAAGCAATGCTTGTGTTTCATACACATGCTTCATATTAAAAAAATTTATGTTCGTATTGAAGATCATCTAGTTGAAGCCAAAGGTGATGCTAAGTTAATATGAAGCCCTAACACAAGAAAGGAAGCCATGGCTGTGTCTGACATATGTTAGATAACAATAGTATGTGTGATACTTTAACACGTCTAAGCTTTAATATGAATAAAAGTTATTAGTAATATATATATAGGAGACGTATCAACGAGAGGAGGTTATTCTTAGTCTTTGGATCACACATGAATGATCAAGATTAGAATATAAAGTCATGTGACTTTTTTAAGTGATCACGTGACCACTAACTAACTTTTAATCTTGACCATCCATGTATGGTTTTAATGGCCAAGGCTTGCTTCCTTCACTAGATATGCCCTATATATTATTAAATTTTAAAAAAATAAAAAGCCTAAACTTAGTTAACTAATTTCTTTATTCCTTTCTGCCGTAACTATGGATCTGGACTCTCCTTTTTGTTCCATAGTGTTCGAATTTTATGTCACTTCTTCTGGACTATCCTTGCTACCAATGTGCCACTTTCGGTCTCTCTCTCCTGTCTCCCTTCGACTTGAATCTGTTTCAGTCCATTCGAGTCCAAGTAATATGTTTCACGGTTTTCGCTGTATCTTGAGTTCTAGATGTCCGACCGAGGTGATCTTGGATTTGTTTGAAGACTTAGAGAATTATCTACAAGTCTTATATCAGGTGTTAGGGCCTAATTCGGCTCCTATCAATTCGCTCGCAAATTTTACAGACAACTTCTTGGAGCTCTCTGGTTTGCCCCGTGAAAATTGATTCACCTAGCACATCAACGCGTAGTAGAAACGTGTTTTTGAGCTTCTAATCAGCCCATAATGGCCTAAAATCATATTTAAACCCCTAAGACATGATCTAAAGCCTAAATTATTGGTTGTTATCCTTTGAAAATCGCCTCTCTTCATCTTTAAGAGGATTCTCTTGATCTCTTCCAAGAATCCTTGAAGGAGATTGTTCCCGTTTGTCGTTCTTCGTCGCCTTTCGCCTGGAAGACGTCGTTGCTGTCACGCGTTCTCTTAATGTGTTGATCTCCATCATTTGTTTCTGAATCCTTGGGGTTGTAAACAAGGTAATTTCGTGTACCTTTGTTACCTTTTGTTTCTCTCTTGAGATTCTTGATTTATTGGTTGAATCAAGATGCTTGTGTCGTTTCTTGAAAGTGTGATCGAGCATTCATGAGACATGACCCAAATGGATCTTTTTATCTTCCCTTTCTCTTTGTAATCACCATACCAGGTATAGGGGGGATAGATTATGCGTATGTGAGTTTTGGGATAGGTTAAGATGAAGGGGTTAACCCATGACCCCCTATATGTATGCCTATGTGCGTTGTAAATGCCTATGTATATGCTATGAGTGTGTATATGTGTATGTTATATATATGCCATGTACATGCTAAGAACATGCCTATGTGAATGCTATGTATATATTTGCCTATGGTTCTATGAACATGAATGTTTGTATTTGTCTTGATGTTATGATGTATAAAATAATATGATTGGATATTATGATATATATATATATATATATATATATAATATATATATATATATATATATATATTTATAAATGATATGCATTGATGAGATGGTATGATGCACATTGATAATGATGACTTGATGATGATGTGCGTTACGATGACGAAACTAGGATTAGTTAAAGAACATAGTTTTTGGATGTTTGACACCCCATAATGAATGAGTTGTTATGAGAGGTGAGATCTTTGAATATTCGCTTAGTTGGAACACATAGGTATGATCCTTTGAGGGATAGGATATTTGGCATGAGAAAAACTTAGTGAATTATTAAGGTCCCTGATCTGTCACGATTCACCTAGCGAATAGGGATTTGTAAGGCAAGGCAGAGAGACCATTCGTGGTCTGACATGATTCGCTTAGCGGATTGTAATCCGCGAGGCGAATGAGAGAACCAAATATTAGGATTGATTATGATGGTGGATGGTTGGACATATGTTTGCATGTTGTTTAGCATAACATGCATCATATGTTGATGGCGATATGTTGGGTGTAAAGCAAACGATGAATCACGATGGTGGAGGTCAGTGTAACATCCCAAAAATCTTATATTTGTTTCTCTTAACTGTTTGTGTGAATAACTTGACTGAGAATACAATTCAACTAAGTTTAATCATAAGAATCGTGAATGATTGGAAATTCATATCTGAATTTCAATTATGAGCTTAATAATCATAAAATATTGTTTTGAGCCTGTTATGTTGTTTTGCGTCGAAATCGATAAAATATTATTTTAATCGGGACCACTTTACCTTGGGATGCGTGCCAGGGCTTGGGAAGTTATTCTGGCCCAGAGCCGGGAGTAGTTCATGGCTGCATTTCACGTTTCATGAGACGTTGTCACCTTTATGTCAGGCATCCATCATCTTTTCATTTCTTTAACCAATGGATTAAATTCCTATGACTCTTGGTTAATAACCTATCAACCTTACCATTTATGGAGAAAGCTAATTAACCTATTTATGGTTAATCTCTACTATTATTAATATGACATCAACAAGTATCATCCCTTTAATTTTTGGCCATTGGATTACTTACACAATTTCACATCTATGTCATAACACTTAAACCAAAATTTGGTCATAAGTTTCTAAAGGCCATTCGGCCATCTCGCTTCTTCAACACCAAACCACTTCTAATTTTTCACTTATCAAGATCAAAAGCTCACTTTCTCTATGTTCTTCAAAAATCCTCTCTTCTCTCTCTTCCTGTCTCACATTCGGCTAACACCATACCAACACCATCCAAATTTCTCTTTCAAATTCTAACCATAGTTGTTCTTGTCTTAGTCTCCTAATCATCTTTGATGAAGAAAGTTTTCTCTCTGGAGCAACTTTGTTCTTGAAACTCAAGAACACGAACCTTGTTCATTATGTGTTCTTCACTAAGTAGGTCTTGAATCTTACTTTTCCCTTCATAACTTTTCTTAGAATCATGAAACAACTTCTTCTAGTTCATTGTTTTTGTGAAGCAAGTTTCAAAACCTTGTGTTCTTACTCTATGTAGGTTCGGCCTTCTCATTCTTTCTTGGTGCTTGGAGTTTTGCTCATCTTAAAGATCTTCGTTAAGGTAATGGGAGAGTGAACCACATCACACCACATTGGTGGTGGTGAAAATGGTTTATGGGTTTGGTTTGGGGAAAACCCTAAACCAAGGGTTTTGCCAATTTGTCTATTTGGTTCTCTATGAGAAAAATGTTGTAATAATTAATTATCGCTTGATTTGTGTTCATTGATATGTTTGAATGGTTGAAAATAACTTTTATGTGTGGGAAAAACCTAACCTAGGGTTCCTCCATCTTTTTGTTGAAAAGAGTTTGTGAAAATGTGATTTTCGGATCTGACCTTGTGTAAGTCATTTCGGTTTTTCTCTCAACATAGACCTTGGATTTCAAAACTTGTTTTTGATCCTAAAACTAGACATCTTGACCTTCATTTTGATAACAAATTTCGTGTGGTTTCATAAAGATTTGACCCTTGAACACCTGTTTCAATTCAAGCATAAATTTCTAACTTAGATTCTAACTACAGTGATTCATTTCATGAAACTGTACTTACTCGGTTACTTACCCGGTTTCATAGGATTAGGCCAAAGCACAAATAGAAAGGATTTTCAACTTCAATCTTTGAAACTCAAATGATTTTACAACTCTAAAATGGAATCAATGAACGATGAATCAAAGCAAAACAAAGAAACTTTATATGAATGAAACACAACATTATATTCAATCATGAGATTCTTAAAACAAGGGAAAATTATTTTGATCTTAAGTTATGGCTTAATTAAATCAAATGAAGTTTTGAAAATTAATGAATCAAATATTCTCAATAACAAACAACTTTGAGAAAGTCTTATGTAACATTTGGTTACTAAGTAGGTTTTGAACGTAAAACCAATCTTTGATTTCAATGCAATATCTATTTTCAAGTTTAGGTATAAATGATTTCAATTTAAATAGAATTTGGACTTGAGAAGATTTCTATTCTTAGTTAAAACAAAGGAGTTATGTACTCACTTCTTTACAAAGAGTTTATACACTCATCTTCTTTTAACAAAAGCAATGGTACATTCAAATTGAGTTTTTGAACAAAGTAAGGTATTCGAAAAGGAAAATCTTTTAAGCCATCATAAGTATTTAATACACTTATGATGGGGTTTCATAAAGTTAAAGGATGTTTTTTTTAAAGAGATTTGAATTTGTCAAATAAAAAGACAAAAGAGTTTTGAACTCAAAACTAAGGAATTTGCTAAGTTAAAACCCTAAGTTAAATAATTGACTTAGAGTGAAAGAAAGAGATAAGAAAGTGTAATGTGTGGTGGAACAAGACCATATGCTACACTGTTGATGATTCACTCATCAATCGATTCATAAGACTTAATGAATCAAGATGTATTTTATTACTTGAAAGACAACTACCCTCTAACATAGAAAGGATCTAAGACTTAACTAGAGGATTCTCAATCCTTCTTTATAAGGCATTTAGGACTTGAGAAATATATCATAACACACTAACACAAACACAAAACGTTTTGGTTTGGAACAGTAGTTAGATGACGGGCCGGTGAGTCGGACTCGAGAATATCGTCTAACTGTATAGTCTTGTGATGACTCGATCCCGGAGGCATCACGAGATTTATCCAGTGGATAAAAGTTTAAAACACTTAAAATGTGTGAAGATCCTAAGGAAGAGAACCTTGGTGAATATTGAAGTTTATCTGGTGGATAGACATTGCTTTATCGCATCTTCTTTGTGTAAGCATTGGCATTATGTTGCATGAGTCTGTAAGGCCTTGAGCCTAGGAGTTGAGCTTACACCTTGATGCGGGTGCGAATCTTATGGTGATGATCTTAAATGGTCTTGAGGATGTTAGGGTTGGAGATTTCATAAGTGACTAGTTGGTTATTCGTATGTGTCGTGGTATTCTGTGCACTGTTGTGACATCTTTGACTAGATGCCATACTTTTCATGTTTGGTGTAGAGTGTTTTCGTAAAAGCCAGATACGTGCACATTATGAATATTGTAGCATCTTGCCCAAGGTTGGCATAGACGGAACATGTCCTCCCATTCACTCTCTCCGATGTTTTTTAGCTCTATGGAGTAGGGATCGAAGTTTTACCCTTTTGGCATAAGGCATTGAGTCGTGTACATAGCATTGCATTGCATGACTATTGATGGATATATTTACAAGTTATACATTATTATCCTGTGTTGATGATGTCTTATGCATGACTAGTATTTTGTTGTCTTGTGTGTCGTACCGTTTTTACTTCTACCATGTGTTGTGTTGATGAATGGGAATCTCACCTCATTACTTTGTGTTGCATTGTTGTGTGCTTCTCTAGTTGTCTCCCGAGAAGGTCATATTACCAAAACTTCACCCGACGCTTCGGATGCATCTCTCTACTGAGCCTCCTAGTGGTTACGGCATTTGGACATCTAGTCATGATGGGCTTCTAGTATTGTACATGTGGAGAGCCCACTCACCATTCGCAAGGGTCGCAGAGGAAATGTTCTTAAGCGCTTCACCGCTTGTATTCATGTCATCTACTGTCAGGGCTGTAGTCATAAGTGGAATGCTAGGTGGACCTTTCCCCCGATGTGTTCAGTGCCTTCTCCCTCTGTTTGGGATAGGCCACTTGTTAGAAGAGTTGCTCTTAAGTCAACTTCTGCGATGTCTTCCATAGGAATGCCAGCAGTAGTCCCTGCAAGGGTTCCTATTAGGTCTCGTCTGATGGGACCTGGTTGGAAGGTGATGAGTGAAGAGAATAAGAGTGAGGTGATCTATCAACACCTTCCTTTTTCTTTCGCTTGTCTCTCCGTAAAGGAGAAGTCAGGGGAAGTATTCCGCGGTTGACCCGAGGGATGTCTTACTGTGTAGTCTGTTGTCGGCCAGTGTAGGGTGTCAGAGTGTCTAAACCCTTCTTTTATCTTTTGTGGAGCTGCATCTCCAAGTACCTTATGTTTAGGAGCTGCTTCTCTAATTATTTATGTTGAGTCTGTACCCTTCTGTTTTATTTCTGTTGTCGGGTTTGGTTTTTATGTAAACCTTTTTGAACTTATGAACTTATATTATGAAATGTTTCTATTTACCTTACATGCATAAACGGTTACAAGCTTTTATAGTTATGTATTGTGAAAAGGAAAAAATTCACCCCATCTTTCTTAAATGATTTTAATTAACCCGTTCCTCGGCTTTATAGTTTTATAAAATGTCCGTTATATGATGCCCCCGGAAAGGATGTTACATTAGTGGTATCAGAGCTGGCCGAGTCTTTTCGGGCTTGGGGTTTGGTATGTCGTCGTTTGTGTTATGTTTTCTCTGTTTGTTTTCTGTTGTTTCGGTGTTATTGTTTCCGAAAGGAGATAATGTTGGAAAGGATGATGACTTCGATCTATCCTTTAGTGTTGTTTCCAAAAGGAAGACAACAACTGTTTGTTATTCTCTACATTATTATTTCTGAAGAGAAATGATATTGGACAGAATATTGATGCTTTTGCTTTCTTTTATATGTACCTGTTCTGTTTTTGATGGAGAGTAGCTGCCAGTTACGGGAAGCTGAGGGCAGAGTTGTCGCTTGCAGAGTCTTTCGAAACAAGTTTCTGAACCAGTGTTTTCCGACGATTGCAAGGCACGTTGAAAGAAATGGAGTTTCTACAGCTACATCAAGGAGGAATGTCTATCCAATAGTATGTTGATCGCTTTGAGTCCCTGTTGAAGTCTTCGATGTATTTCTATCTTCATGCCAATGAGGAGTGTAAGTGCACAAAGTTCGAAGAAGGTTTAAGGAACAAGATTCGAGGAGCGGTGCTACCTCTCAAGATAAGAGAGTTCTCAGTTTTGATGGACTAATGCTTCCTAATCGAAGATTTGATGAAGGCTCACAAAGAAAGGCAACGTCATCTTGGACCGTCTGAGTTCACAAGAGGCAACAACGTCGGGTTCTAGCAGGAACCATACACAAGACCATCGAGGAAACCGTCGCAACATCAACAATCTTATGAGAGGAGTAGCAAGGGAACTCGCTAGTCCGTAGTACCTCCATAATGGTGCAAGAAATGTGGTAGAGGCCGTGCAGCCAGAGACTGCAACTCAAAGCAAATCATTTGTTTTCGATGTGGAAAATCAGGTCATGTCATGCGTGCTTGCGAGCAACAAAATTCCAGGAAGAGCAGTGAGTCTAGTCAACCAGTGACTTCTACATCGCGATACAAGAAACGCAAAAATAGCCACAAAACAAAGTGATGCACCACCAAAGACCTTATATGCTTCAAGTGTGTAAAACCGGGGCATGTTTCAAGAACTTGTGATCAACGCATGATGGAGTCAATAACCAACAAGGTACGAACCACCATGCAACCAGAAAGGGTAGAGTCAACAGGACGAGTGAAGCTGATGCATCACGATATGATGATCTTGTTTAGGAGATAGTACCATAGCAAGTAAACCTTTAATTATACTGTTTGATTCAGACACAATTCATTTCTATTGTCTATGACAAGGTGAAATTTTTTGGAATGCTTATGTCTTCTTTGTCCTCTTGATTTGGATTGATTTGAATTGATCTGAATTGATTTAAGTTGATTTAACTTCATTGCAACACCCTTTCCCGTGTGTCATATTCCCGAACGATTGTAAGGCCGAAAATAATATTAATACGGAAAATACGGTTTTTTTTCTTCTTTTCGCAAAGATATAATGGGATTAGTAAAGTAAGTAATAATAAATGAACTTGGTTCACCATGCATTTCTAGAAGTCATACAGAATTAAAGAACGGAAATAGAAACAATGCTGTATACAGATATAGGTCCAAGCCTAACGGATAATAAGTATATAATTAGTACTAGGAGTCATAATTCCCCAAAAGGTACAACTGACACTTGGACATAGCCTGGCCAAAACAAAACAGCAAAGGGAGTCCCCTTCCGGACTCAAAGTATATGCTGAACTGAATCATCGTCGCGCACATCTTCTTAAGCAGAAACAACAATACCAGCAGAGAAGATATACAGATATGGGTGAGATTCCCAATCATCAACGTAACAAAATAGAAGAAGTAAAAACGGGACGACACACCAAGTAATAACATACTTAACATGCATACCACTAATCTCAATATATCATGTTAATCAATTAGCAGCATAATATAAGGCATCCTCGAAAACTGAATAGTGATGTACAACAAGTAAATGTAATCATTAACAGCCATGCAATGCAATGCAATGTACATGACTCAATGCCATATGCTATAAGGATAAAACTCTGACCCTTACTCCATGGAGCTAACAAAGTGTCGGAGAGGGTGAATGGGATGACATGTTCCGAGTACGCCAGCCTTGGGCAAGATGCTTCAACATTCGTAACGTGCACGTATCTAGCTTTACAGAAACACTCTACACTAAACACGAAAAGTACAATATCTAGTCGAGGATATCAGTGTATTGCTCGGAGTCGCCGCGACACAGAAGAGCTACCAACTGGTCACACGTTAGCCTTTCCAACCCTGAATCCTCCAAGACTATTTTAAACGTCATCGTAAGATTCGCACCCGCATCAAGGTGTAAACTCAACTCCTAGGCTCAAAGCCTTACAACTCATGCAATGAAATGTCAACACTTACACTAAGCAGATGCGATAAGCAATGTCTATCCACTGGATAAACCTCATGGTTCACTAAGGTTCTCTTCCTGAGGAACTATACGCGTCTTCGTATTATAAAACTTTTATCCACCGGATAAATCTTGTGATCTCTCCGAGATCGAGTCATCACAAGACTGAAACAATTGAACGATTGACCTGGATCTGAATCACCGGTCCGCCATCGAACTATTGTTTCAAAACCCAAAACATTTTATGTTTGTATTCGTGTCTTATGATTTACATCTCAAGTCCTAAGTATTATGAAGAAGGATTGAGAATCCTCTTAGGTAAGTCTTTGATCCTTTCTAAGATATTAATTCCTTGAGTTTCAAGTAATGAAAGGGCATTGATTCACTTAAGTCTTATGAAGTCATTGATGAACTAAGTCATCAATGGTATAGTGCATGGTCTTTTTCCACCGTATATTATACTTAATTACCTCTTTTCTTTTAATCTAAGTTAATTATTTAACTTAGGTTTTCATGCGTAAAACCTTACGATTTAGAGTTGAAAACTCTCGATTTGAGACTTTGTAAACCAAAACCTTTCTAATTAAAAACTCATTTGATTTGAAAGAACTTTGTTACTTGCTTAAAGTAAAGTACCTTAACTAAGTTGAAAAGGGTTTTTCCTTACGAACTTAGTGTGAAACCGTGATCTAAGTTAGTGTAAAAGAAAATGGAATTTCATTCAGTTTTTCGAACTATGATTCATTTAAAACGAAACTTTAGGACAAAGTCCTCTTTATACTTTGAATATTGAATGTTAACTTATTTTTAAAATGAAGGTGATATCCCATTAAAACCTAAGGTAACTTCATATTACTTTTACTTCTATGAAATCACTTTCATCATTTCATTTTAAAACACTTAGTTAATTGGATAAAGTATAACTAAAGTAAAAATACATTTTCACCATAGTAAAACACTTGAAGTTCGAAACTCTATTTGATCTTTGGATCAAAATCACTTCTTGTTTTGTTTTGAAATATAAGTAACTAAAACACTTTCTAACTTTCACAAACATTGAATGTTCAAGAACAACTCATGTTCTCCCTTTTTCTATAGTCATGGCCGAATACTCCCACCCATGGGAGGTGAAGATTTTGCTTCACTAACTTGTCAAGTCATAGCTCAAAATGATCACAAGGTTATGATGGACAACAATCATGCAACATTCAATCAAAATCAGGCATAAAAATCCTTACTTGATCTAGAGATCAGAGTATGGTTTTCAACATACATGAAAATATTTTTCCATCCAAGCATACTTCATCATAAACACATACTAAGCATAGAACCATTATTACAATCATGTTCTCAAAGAGAATTTCGCAATAAAGTAGTGAACCCAAGGTTTGCGTTTCACCCAAACAAAGCATAAACAACCATTTTCATCTTCCACCAATTTTGGTGTGATGAGGTTCACTCCCCATACCTTTTGTGAAGTAATCCTTCGAATGAAAATTCGTTTGACCGGTACGCGAATCTCTCGATTATTCGTCCGAATACTCAACACCAACTACATTCACACAATCAATTCAAACATCAACATTTAACAACACAAAATTTCCCTATTTCCTTAGACTTAGGGTTCGGCCCTAGGGCTCTAAAATTAGCTAGAGATGTCTAAAATTTCCTATCTCTTGGATGAATGATCCTTAGGTATACATAACACTAAAAGAAGTCTCATTACTCAAAACTTGAATAAAAAGCTCAAGCTTTCCTACCCTATAGGTTTCGGCCTCTCCATACCCATATGGGCTTGGGACATATTTTGATTAGATACTCTTGGACATTTAAGAGGATGATGAAACTAACTCATAGAAATTGGTTTTACATTAAAAGGATTCTACAATTTTCTATGGATTTATGAAGTTTTGAAGCTCAAGCTTGGACATAGATGAAAAACAAATTTTCAATGGAAGAATATGAAGATTGAGAGATCAAAGGAAGAGTCTATACCTCTTAGAGGATGAAGATGAGTGAGATTATCAACTTTGCTTCACAAAAACGCTTGAAGTTGTCTTAGAAAAATGAGAGAAAAGGTGAGAAAATGTGAGGAGAAGATGAGTTATGAAGAAAAAGAAGTGAATGGGGTCTTCATGGAGGTGAGGGTCATGTGGGATGAAGGGAGGAGCAAGGGTGTCCAAAAAATTTCACTTAAGGGGCTAAACGGTCTTTTCATCCAAGGGTAATTGGTAATTATGAAAAAGGTTAGGGGTATTTTGGTCTTTTCGTGCTCTGATATTTTCAAACGTCATTATGACACTGGCACGCCTTCCTAGATGATGTGACTTGATGTGACTTCAAGTTTATCCGTTAGCGGGTCCCAGTGAATCCGTATTCAGCTCCGTTCTTCACCCGATTTAATATTTCGCCCGCATAACTTATATTAATTCACTTTTTAGTGAGAAAAACCAATTTGATCAAAATTGTTGGGAATTCGATTTTAAACCTAACTGTTTCGTTCACAAGTCAAAATTAGGTCTTTTGATCAGTAAAATCTTACTATCAGTGAAAACGCAGACCAAGCTCCGTCTGAATTTTCAACCCAAAATTTAATCGTAGCTCTCTACGATGACGTAGAGTATGAATGTGGTCTTATTTTATTTAAATTCACTTTCTAAACTTCAGATAAAAATATAAACTCATTTATACAGTTTATCGGTCTTAAGAAAGCATGAAAAATCGGGGTGTTACATTCATCATTTCTACTTCTATTACCTATGACCTTGCACGAACCAATTAAAATTTATAGTTTCTTCATTCTCTTATAATTTGACTATTTTCATCCTTTTGATGAACGGATCATTTTGATCAAGATTGTGTGGATTCTCGGTTATTGTTGAAAACTGAGACTTTCAATAACTTGATTCGTTTGCTTCTTCCGCAAAAGAATACAATTCTTAAATTGGGATTGATTACTTTCTAATCATATCCTTTTGGCCTTCGTAGGCAATAATTTCAAAGTTTCTTGGAACTGAAAATTTCTAACTACTTGTTTCCTTGTTAGTCAAATAAGAGTTTCTTTGAGTAAAGGAGCTCACAAGTTTTATTGTTACTTTTTAGAATGATCCAGAGTTGTTTTGATTTGAATTCAACACTCTTGAAAAAGTTTCTTGTTCCACATTACTTCTCTGAAAGGTGTGTCAGGACTGCCATCGGAACGGGAATTACAGTTTTCTATCAATTCGGTATCGGAATTTGTCCAATACCCATGATTCTTATTCTCTTTCATTTTCGAATCTTTGTAATGGATTTCGATTTTTGAAATTTACAAGGATTTGCCTTGATGATCTTTTCGTGTTGTCAAGTTGATACAGTATATTTGAAAAGGAGAACTTAACCAATGAGATTCTCCATGTCAAGATAGAAGACAGAAGAGTAAAGCAACTACGAGGGAAAGAGATATCCTTAGTCAAGGTTTTCTGGAATGAGACCTCAGATGATGTCACCTGGGAGTTGGAGGATAGGATGAGGGAAGAGTTTTCGCATCTCTTCTAAGGTAAATTTCGAGAACGGAATTTCTCTTTGGAGGGTAGTGTTGTAACATCCCAAAAGTCCTATATCAATTTCTCTTAACTGTTTGTGTGAATAAATTGACTGAGAATACAATTCGACTAAGTTTAATCATAAAAATGGTTAATGATTGAACATTCATAGCTGAATTTCAATTATGAGCTTAATAATCATAAAATGTTGTTTTGAGCCTGTTATGTTGCTTTGCATCGGAACCGGTAGATGTAACATCCCATCTTTTGAAACCCTAATTGAGGTGGATAACCTTGATCGAGCGTTTGTATGGTTGTGTGAATGTTTGTGTGTCAGTTATAAGCTTAGTTGGAAGTTTAGGACTAGGCTTGAATCATGTTGGAGGAGCTTAAGGTGTAACACGTGAAACTGGGGGAGTCAGAAGACTGGAAGTCCTTTCTCAACTAAGTTGGACGCTTAAGCGTGGGAGGACTCCAGGCTCAAGTGTGGCAATGCTTATGCGTGGAGATCTTGCGCGCTCTAGCGTGCTGAGTGCATTGTGTCAACTGTTCTGGGTTTGGACGCGTGTGAGACACGTGTCAGGCTAGGGAGTAGGTGGAGTGGACGAGGCTCCACGCTCAAGCGTGGAAGGAGCCCACGCTTAAGCGTGGGAACGCTTGGATGTGCTAAAGTTGCACGCTTAAGCGTGCACAGCTGAACAAGTTTTGGTGTTTCCTTTTACTTCCTCACTTGTTGCACGAAAATTGTAAGTGTTGGAGAGTTCTCTCTGCAAGTAAAGAGAGAGAGTTTGAAGGTGGAGAGAGAAAGCCCAAGGTTGCGATTGTTACAACACCATTGAGATCGTGACCTTGAAATCTTCAGTTTTGTCTGATCGATTTCTCAATTCGTCAAAGGTAAGATCAAATCCCTAACACGCATTCTTCGTGTTCTTCAAGTTTCTACCTTTTCTCTTTGATCTTTAAGCTTGCCCTAGGGCTAGCACTATTGCTTACGTGTTGTGCTCGTGATAAGGGCAAAGATCATGCTCATAATTTCACACGTTGGTGAGGTTGAGGTCGCGGTTGTCTTGGAACTGCCATTGGAGAGGGGCTTCGAGCTTGAGGTTGGGGAAGATGTGATCGCGATGGTGTTCGTGCTATGACTGTCCAAGTGGGGAGATAGAGTTACACAAGTCGGGGATCCAAGAGTAGTTTATGTAGTTGTGTTGTATGTTGATTGTTGTGTAAGGGAACCCTAAACCCTACGTGAGGTTGAGTCCTTACAAAGTACCTAAACCCTAGGTTTATTGAGCATTTGATAATGAACTGTTGTTTTTATCTTGGAATGCACGTATGCATTAGACTTGGAGGTTTAGTCTGATTAGGGCTTTGACCCCGTTGTGGATGTTTGAGCTGATAGTCGAGAACTGAGGTTATAGTTGGAGCTTGGAGCTCGTAAGGTTATGATGGGAGCTTGGAGCTCGTAATGGTTATAGTTGGAGCTTAGGGCTCGTGTTGCTAAGAGCAAGTGTGCATGTGTTGCGATATCAGCTCAAGAGAGATGGATGACATGCATAGCATACGCATATGATGCCAAGAGGCGAGTCGTGTGCAGAGAGGCATACGAAGTTGGTGCACTGAGTGTGGGTACAAAAAACGGAAGGGAAGGTTTGTGTGACCTTGGGGATATGTGGACACAGGTGTACCCACATGAGACCGATATGGTAGCTCTATCGTGTCGTGGCGGTCCTGGGCACGTCCTACTATCCCGACTGGACCCTGAGTCTTTCTAGTTGCCGGTGGATCTTCCGAGGAGGCCCAGATAATCCTCTTTGTCTGGGATAGCTGAGCGATGATGCACTTTTATGGGTCACGGCGAGCGGAACGGATTACCGGAACAAACCAACTTGTTGTCCGATGAGCGGACGTGATGATGCCCTTAGAGGGTGTTTAGTACCAGCCAACATGCATAGAAAGAGTATGTATACATCTAGTTAGAGAACGACGGGGGTGTCGAGACATTGAGAGATGGTTGTGTTTGCTATATATTCTACCTTACATCATCCATGTTATCGATGTGTTGTATATCTTGTCTCCTTGTTTTTCCTTTGTACGTACGTGCTCGACTTGCAAGTAGACGACGATCTAGCAGAGATTGGTTATGGACTCGAGGATGCATCCCTTCCTTCAGATGGCAACAAGGATCCCGGTGCTAGGCGAGCTTCAGATAGTCTACCATGACGAGTAGGGGTGGCAGGTGGACCCCTCGACCTTTTTGGCCGTTTACACCGGGCCTGTCAGCTTGATCTTCTGGCGCGGCACTCCATCGTACGTGGACATCATAGGACCTTACCGAGTGTACCAGTTTCTTCCCTTCCTATGGATGTGGCACCCATCGAAGCAGAGGGAGCAGGACTACTAGTGGGCAGCGCCACAGTCTTCAGCGGTATCCAGCAAGAGAGGTATTGTCTACAGAGGCTAGCGGAGGCGTACAAAGCAGTACCTAAGGACGTATCGGAGGCATCGGATTGTCGTGTCGAGTTCCTCGTCCGAGTACGAGCCTATGCAGGTTTATAGGTGTACTCATGGAGAAGGACAAGGTAGCTCGGGGTATCCTCACCGCTAATGGTAGGAGCCTGCCAGTGCTTCTTTAGGACCGTGTGGAGAGGTTTGATGTATTTTAAGAGTGGGCTTAGGGACTGCTGGTGAGTATTTTTGAGAGAGTTTTGGAGGTCTTGGTTGTATATATTACTCTTCAGTTTCAGTTGTATTTCTGTATGTATATATACCTAGCCCCATTGATGGGGCCACCATGTATGCTATATATATATGTTTCTGTTTTAACTTTGCCGCTGTGTTTATTCTGATGCATGTACGCGATTATGTTTGATGTTTGTTATCGTCTGTTTTAATGAGTGCGTATTATAGCGTTAAGTGTTCGGGAGCGTCTCATTTTGGTGGTATCAGAGCAGTTTGGTCCTATCAGGACTGTGGAAGTCCGGGACCATAACTGTGAGGCACTAGGATGTTGAATTGGCAAAGTTTGTCGTCTCTGCGAGAGAGTACGACTGTGTCTAGAAGGGTAGAAGGAGTGCGACTGATTGTTGTGATGCTTTGTGCTGAATGTTAAGTAGATATATGTACTGATGTTGCTTATCATGTTTAAACTCTGAGCTAACGGTTACTTGAATAAGGAACTAATGGCTCGAGGCAGAGGTAGAGGTAGAGGCGGTGGTAGGACCGGACTGAATGGAGGCCATGGAGCGGAAGCTTCACATACTGGGAACGGAGCTGAATCTTTGGAGACCCTCAGGACTATGAGGGATATGGCTGCTGTGATGTTGCAACAAACTCAGCAGAATGCCCAACTTATCCAGCTGACCCGTGAGAACCAACAACAACAATAACAACAGAGGGGTGTCAGGAATTAGGACGCTGGTTTGGAAGCTTTCATGAGAAGGAAACCTCCTCAGTTCAACGGGGACTACAACCCCGAGGGGGCAGAGTTGTGGATTCAAGAGTTGGAGAAAATCTTCGCCGCCACACATTGCCACGAAGCTCAGAAGGTTTCTTATGCTTCTTTCATGCTAGTGGGAGGAGTAGAGATGTGGTGGAAATGGAAGCAAAGGTTGTTTGAAACTAAGGGAAGACCAGTCACTTGGGAGTTGTTTAGAGGATGCTTCCTAGAGAAATAATTTCCCAGGATGGTCAGAAGGGAAAAGGACAAAGAGTTCTAGGGACAAAAGCAAGGCAGCATGTCGATATAGGAGTATGCAGCAAGGTTCGAAGCGTTGCTCAAATTTTCATAATTCTACCAGCGGTATCCGGATGAGTAATGGATGTGCCACAGATTCGAAGATGGTTTAAATTACGAGGTTCAGAAAACAATTGTGCCACTGGAATAGACAAATTCCCCAAGATGCTTGATCGGTGTTTAGCCATAGAGAACATCGAGAGAAGGAGAGAGCTAACGACAGGGAGCATAGAACCCATCCGCAGTAACCAGAGAGGTAGGGGTGGAAAGTTCCAGAGCAGTCAGGGACCTTACAAGAGGCCAACCCAGAAGGCAGGAGGTGCTGGAAATCAGAGACCAAGTGCAACTCAGGGGTTACTGTTAGGGTAAGCCCTAGTGGCCAATCTATTTTGAATAGATAATCATTTGTATCATGACTTTGATCATATATTTGATATATGTATAAGGCATTTATTTATTATGTTATATTTGATGATCATATTTATAGCATAATAAAGTTCTTAGAATAGATAGTTCATTTAGTGAATGTCAAGTATGACTTGACTGTGAGATGCCTTTAAATTATAGAACACTATTCTTAAATATCCATAGTCAATGTTATTATTAATAAGGACAATAATAATACATTGTGGCTATTATGTGAGTGTATTGATGACCACATCTCTCGGGTCATAGATATAATATATCAAGTCTTCACATAGGTATAAATATTAGTGGAATATTTATACTGGAGTGACCCGCTATGAGAATGCTACATAATAGTTATATAAGTGTTATGAGGGATTCTCATGGTGACCATAGTGAAGTAGTCCTTCGACTTGAAGTCACTAAGATTCCTAACATATGTAGTTGTAGGCTTTGATACTATTAAACATTGTCTGGAATCGGACAACTATAAAGGTAGTTATTGGGCCTGCAGTGAAACCTATTGAGGAATGTGAGTGATGTAAATAGGATTCGTCCCTCCTATATAACAGGAGTAATGCTATAGGCCTCTTGATGATATGCAACGTAGAAATGCATGGCCATGCTAAGGTGGGACGATATGAGATATTGGGCCCACATGATCGTACGTCAATTACTAGATCAAGAAATAAATAATTGGACTTAACAAGGATGACCCATTGATGCCTTTTGTTCAAATTAAGACATTGTGACGAAAGGAGGTTGACTTCACATTATATATTGTTACAATATGATTTTAATTGTATCACCAATATTCTAATTAATTGGGTAGCAATGATGTATTGCTAGATGCCTCTCATTGTTTATAATATTAATTGATTATTAATATGATTAATAATAATTAATATTATTTCCAATTAATTGATAACCTATAGGGTCACACGCACCAAGCAATATGATTTAATTAATAATTAAATGAGGATAAGTTTAATTGGTTAATTAGATATGATTTAATTAATGATTAGACATTGGGCCTGTAGCGTACAGTAACCCAAGTGGGTTGGTTAAGTGAGTGACAGCTATTAGTAAGCTGTACATGTCACTTAAGTAACATATAACACAGAGCACTCATAACGACCGTTGTACACCATTGACAAGAGTGCCCTCTTTTCTCTCTCTGTGTGTCGTGTCTCTCCCAATCTTGATAGCTAGCACTACGCTATCTCTGACGTTGGTTTGCTCGCGTGGACTGAGTAGAAGTATTGTTTCTTTGCAATATTGGTGATAGAGAAGCCTTTTCTTATGGTGGTTATGGCTAGACTGTTATCGTAATTTCGTGATCCGAGATTCGTTAACCGTTGGATCGGGCTAAAATTTGGACAACAGGTTTGTGACATGTAGTCCTACATCTTCACTGTTCACTTTTTTCGATACGAGGTCTGGAGCGAAAGTTATGAGCATCGCAAGTATCAACGTTTTTGGCTAACCGGTGTCATTGGCGTGCCTACAGTATTCGCGGTAAAGCTACGCTTCAAGAGGTAAACACAATATCCTTGGGATTCATGTGCAATACGTGTTCCTTTAGTAGAGGGATTTTTTCGCTCAAGAGATTTTTATAAATTGGTTTTAAAAATTATCCCTCTTGAAACCCCAACAGTGGTATCAGAGCGTCTGGTCGTAGTTTGCTATGTATTGTAGGTTTGTTTGCCATTGTATGATAACATGTTTATTGCTTTTAAATATGATTTATATGTTTAAAAGCATGTTTGTATGACTTGTATGTGATATAAATCTCTTTGAACATGTTTTGTGTGCTTGGTTGTGCTCCTAACATAAACAAGGATTCGCTTCTGGAATCTTGCCACGCTGTTTGGCACGGCCGTGCTCCCTGTAGCACGGCCGTGTACGTTTGAGTTAGTATTAGTGAACGCGTAGCACAGCCGTGCGCCATTTGGCATGACCTTGTCACTTTCAAACAGAGTCAACGAACTTTGAGCACAACCGTGCTCCTTTCAGCACGGCTGTGCACATGCTGAACAACGTTAGCGAGTTTTCAACACGGCCGTGCGCCGTTTGGCACGCTCATGCTGATGGAAAGAATGTGATTTTGTCCGCTTTTGCATATTTATAAATTGTTTATTAAATGTGCGGTATGTGGTTATGGCCCTAGTTTTGGTGTTTTATTTTATTTGGTAAATATGATTTGCGTGTCGTGATTTATTGTATTTATTTTATAAATACGGCATGCGTGTCATGATATTTAATTTATTTATTTTAAATTTTGTAAATTGCTCCGGATGACATGGAGGCAACACCAAATCATGACGCCAGTGGGAGGAACTTTGGAAGTTTGCTCGAGGGTCAAAGATTGTGATAATTAGTTTTAATTATTGCACATTAGGAGGCCATAATCCTAATACTTTTTATATGTCTTGTATGTTTATGTATGTGATGCATGAAATGTATGAGATGTATGATTTAAATTTGGAATTTAAATTGTATGTTAGCATGTATGTCATTATATGCTTAATATGTTTTGAATGTATGTAAGCTAGTTTGTCATGTATGCTATGAGAGACATTTATATGATAAACAAGCCGGTGAGAAAATTTAATAATTAAATTCCCTCAATAAATTACGTTATTAAATGCCTCTCCCGATGCATGGCACTCGTCAAGGCCAAAATCATTTAAGTGTGGGTCATGCTTAGCTGAGCACCTTAATAATATATTTTGGTGAGGCGCGAAAGGTGAAATAACCTACTACCAACCATTGGGTTGAACTTAACTAAGCGTATTCAATAGGATTGAAATGGATTAGAGGCATGGGGTTGGACATTAATCCAAATGATGGATTAGAATAAGGAGTTATTCACCAAACTGGTCCAAGAATTAAATTGAATATAATTGGAAAGGAGTTTCCTACCTAAATAGTTGAGATCTGGGCAATCAGCTCAGCTGACTCAGAACGAGGTGAAATATGGATCTTGGTCCCGCTAGAAAATCTTTCAACGGGATTTTCCGAGTCAATGATGTGGGTCATTGATTTGAGTAAAATAATGGGAGCATATTTAATAAAAGACCTATTAAATATGTTTTAATCATGATACTTATATTCTGAATGTTTCTGTATTAAATAACCATGGCTACAAACACAACTTTTATTTTATTGTTGCGATACATCCTTGAGAAGGATGAGTTATCTAGAATTAATTTTCTGGATTGGTACATATTTTGAGGATTGTCCTCAAGTACGAGAAAAGAACTGTATGTTCTCAAGAAATTTGTTTCTACTGCCATAAGGGTCGAAAAGGGATGCTTAATAGAAGCATCAAGTCGATGCCATTGGTGTACGATATCTCATTCTTGCAATCATAGAGACGAATGATATGATCATGCACCTTATGATGCTCTAACAAGAGCTAGCAAGGCATAAGAGGTACTAGAAAGAGTATAAAGACAAGAAAGGAAGTATGACTTCCTGTTCAGGCATATTTGTTATAACAGTCAACATATCTACTCCAACATTATGGGTATTGGATATTGTATATGGATCTCACATTAATGTGAAGGATCAAAATGAGTAGGACATTGACTAAAAGGTAAAGGTCTACCCTTAGGCTGGACATGAAGTAAAAGTTGCTAAATTGACTATAGGAATTTGAATTTACCATTAGGTAAAGTTCTACTCTATGAGTGGAAATGGAGCAAAAGTTGCTACATTAATTATAAGAGTTTGAATTTGCCTTATGGGCATTAATGGAAGTAAATAATTGTTATTTTATTCCAGTTGATAATAGAAACGTCATTTTTATATCTTGTATAGACAATAAAGAATTTTAAGTTGCAATAAATGGATAGTTGTTGTTCCATTTATTCAACTGATGTCTTCTATGCTTATATTCATATGAGATATGTACTTTGTGTCCTTGATCTCGATATGCCCATCAATAACATAAATGCGAATATGGTCAAACCAAGTGATTTGGACCCTCTATGTCTTTAGTAATACCTTTAGACTATATAAGTAAGAAACACATTTCCAAGCTCCACAAATATGGACTCTTGGACTCATCCAATTATGAATTGTTTGAGGTCTGCGAATCTTACTTGTTTGGAAAGATGACTAAGCTCCATTCATTAGTAAGGTGGAAGGGCTGGTAATCTTTTGGCATGATACATTGTGATGTATAAGGACCTCTAAACAAGTTTGCTAGAAGACAAGTTTCGGAACTTCTTCTTGTTTATTGATAGCTTCAGTAAAGATGGATTTGTGTATGACACAAGTCAGAAATCTTTGAAATATTCAAAGAATTCAAGAACGAAGTGGAGAACTAATTTTGGAAGAGTATTAAGATCATGCGATCAGATCGCAGTGGTAAGTTCTTAAGCCAACTGTTTGATAACTATCTGAAGGAGTGTGAGATTATATCTCAACTCACTCCTCCTGGAACACCATAATGGAATGGTGTGTCTAAGAGGAGAAAATCGAACCTCGATGGACATGATACGATCTATAATGAGTCAATCAGACTTTTTGACTCTTTCAAGGGATATGTTTTACATACAACAGCTTTCACACCCAACCGTGTTCCATGTAAGGCAGCTGAAGACACCATATGAGATATGGACTGGTATGCAACCAAGTATGTCTTTCATTAAGATTTGATGTGGCAAGTTTATTGAAGCGTTTAGTCTCAGATAAAATGTTTGTCGCTAGGACTGGAGTGTTCTTTGAGAAGGAACACATCTCCAAGGGAGACAGTGGGAGGAATGTAGAACTTGGATAAATCCAAGCACCACAGAGTACGGACCTGTCTGCAATGGAACAAGGACCGATTCCACAAGATGTTGTGGTTCGGCCACCAGTTCAAGTAACATAAGACTCGCGTAAGTCAAACAGAATATGTCATCAACCTGAGAGATATGGAATACTCCTAACTCAAGAAGGTGATGAACCGCTCATGGATCATGATGAGCCTGTAACTTACCAGGAGGCCATCGTTGGCCTAGATTCTGAGAAGTGGCTAGGAGCCATGGGATTTGGAGTAGAATCCATGTACACCAACCGGGTATGGACCTTGGTTGAGTCATCTGAAAGGGGTAAAACCCATAAGGTCCAAGTGGGTCTTCAACAAGAAGACTAACATGGATGGGAAGGTGAATACCTTTAAGGAGCGACTGATTGCGAAAGGTTTCAAGCAAATTCATAGTATGACTATGATGAGACCTTTTGTCCAGTTGCATTGATTCAGATCCCACTTGATATTGCTTCATAGTATAACTATGAGATCTGCCAAGTGAATGTCAAAGCAGCACTCCTTGACAGGAATCTTCTCGAGGATGTTTACATGACACAACCTGAGAGTTTTGTCTATTCAGAGAATGATAGAAAGGTTTTGCAAGTTGCAAACATCCATTTATGGATTAAAGCAAACTTCCAAAAGTTGACATCTTCATTTTAATGTAAAATGTAAGACAGTTTGGATCGATCAAAGAACAAGGATGGACTTTGTGTGTACAAGAAGGTTAGTGGGAGCATAATTATTTTTCTCGTATTGTATGTATATGACATACTACTTATGGAAGCAATATTCCTACACCATAAAATGTGAAAACATGGTTAAGGAATTATTTTTCAATGAAGGAATTAGGCGAAACGTCTTATGTATTAGGAAACAGGATCTATGAAGATAGATCGTTGAAATTGTTAGGCCTTAGTCAAAGGTACATATATTGACAAAGTGCTTGGGCGCTTTAAATGTGAATGATTCCAAAAAAAGATATCTTGCCAATGACATGTGGCGTATACCTGTCCAAGGGACAGTCCTTGTTACATCAGATGTAGAGGGAACGAATGAATAAGATTCTATATGCTTCGACAATTGAATCTGTTATGCATGCCGTGATATGTACTCGAACAGATGTCTCGTATGCTTCGAGTATGATGAGAAGGTACCAATCCAATCCCAGTGAAGGTCACTGGACCGAAGTCAAGAATATCCTTAAGTGCTTGAGAAGAACTAAGGATTCATTCTTGATCTGACATGGTGAGGAAGAGCTCATTGTAATGGGTTACACTGATGCTAGCTTCCAAATCGATAAGGATAACTTTAGATCGCAGTCTGGTTTTGTGTTTTGCCTTAATGGTGGCACTGTGAGCTTGAAAAGGTTCCAAGTGTGAGACAGTTGCTGATTTTATAACAGAGACCGAGTATATAGTGCCTTAAATATAGGTTTAGAGGCCGTATGGATTATAAAGTTTATTTATGAACTAATCGAAGTTCCTAACTTTGCGAACTCCATTGATCTCGTTGCGATGATGATGGAGTAATCGCCTAAGCTAAAGAAACTTGATCTCACCAGTGATCCAAACATATACTTAGGTGCTTCCATCTCATTCGATAGATGATCGATAGAGGAGATGTAAAGATGTGCAGAATGACAACACTAAACAATCCACTATTGTAATCTCTTGCTCAGTGGTAGCATGACACTCACACTTGACCGATGAGTGTTATATTGATGCTCGATTGGCTCTAGTGCTAGTGGGAGATTGTTGGGGTAAGCCCTAGTGGCCAATCTATTTTGAATCGATAATCATTTGTATTATGACTTTGATCATATATTTGTTATATGTAAAAGGCATTTATTTATTATGTTATATTTGATGATCATATTTATAGCATAATAAAGTCCTTAGAATAGGTAGTTCATTTAATGGAACTTCAAGCATGACTTGATCGGGAGATGTCATTAAATTATAAAACATTATTCTTAAATATCCATAGTGAAGTGTTATTACTAATAAGGACAATAATAATGCATTGAGGCTATTATGTGAATGTACTGATGACCACATCTCTCGGATCATACATATAAAATATCAAGTCTTCACATAGGTATAAATATTAGTGGAATATTTATACTGGAGTGACCCGTTATGAGAACGCTGCATAATAGTTATGTAAGTGTCATGAGCGTTTCTGATGATGACCATAGTGAAGTAGTCCTTCGACTTGAAGTCACTACGATTCCTAACATATGTAGTTGTAGGCTTTGATACTATTAAACGTTGTCTGTAACATGATAACTATAAAGGTAGTTATTGGGCCTGCAATGAAACATGTTGAGGAATGTGAGTGATGTAGATAGGATTCGTCCCTCCTACATAACAAGAGTAATGTCTATAGGCCTCTTGATGGTATGCGACGTAGAAATGCATGGTCATGCTAAGGTGGGACAATATGAGATATTGGGCCCACATGATCGTACGTCAATTACTAGATCAAGAAATAAATAGTTAGACTTAACAAGGATGACACATTTATACTTTGTGTTCAGTTAAAACGTTGTGACTAAAGGTGGTTGACTTCACATTATATATGGTTACAATATGGTTTTAATTTAATCACCAATATTCTAATTAATTGGGTACCAATGATGTATTGCTAGATGCCGCTCATTGTTTATAATTTTAATTGATTATTAATATGATTAATAATAATTAATATTATTGTCAATTAATTGAGAACCTATAGGATCATACGCATAGAGCAAATGTTCAGAGAATTAGTTTAATTGATTAATTAAATATGATTTAATTAATAATTAAATGGGATTGATTTAATTGATTAATTAAATATGATTTAATTAATAATTAAATGAGGATAAGTTTAATTGATTAATTAAATATGATTTAATTAATAATTAGACATTGGTCCTGTAGCATATAGTAACCCAAGTGGGTTAGGTTAAGCGAGTGACAGCTATTATTAAGCTGTGCACGTCACTTAAGTAACACACAACACAGAATACTCATTACGGCTGTTGTACACCCTTGAGAAGCGTGCCCTCTTTTGTAACACCCCCTTGGGCATTACGTAAATAACACGTACGGAATTAAATTTAAACGAGCATTGTTGGTTGCTTTCGGAAAAAGGATAATTTACTTTAAGATAGAAAACTCGGTGTAAAATTTTTTGACATAAACTTTGAAACAGTGACACAAACGTCACAATAATAAAATCACATAATATTTGACAACATACATAAACTGGGTTTATGCATAAATCATAAACCATCATATATAAGTTTTCCTGAAATTGTACTTCATACAGAAGTTTCAACTATACAGAGGTTTTCAAAACCACATCTACCGACTTTCTCAATTTAAACATTGAAAATCCTAAGAGATGGTTTAATAAAAGAACTCTATGGACAATAGAGCCTATTACCTAGCATACATCGTACCCATGAGATTGGGCCTCCTCGTCGATACTCCACAAATCTTCGTCGTCGGCATTGAGAAATACAAGCTACAGGGTCCTGAAGTGACCCAAAGGACCATTGAGAAGTATCTGTGCACGTATCCAAAACACAATAGGGTGTCCAACATGTACAGGCAAGGGTGAGTAACCAATATATGGATTAAAGCACGATAACTACATGCATGATACACAAAACAACATATGAACATATGTAGTACCAACCCAGCACAACAGTAGGAGTAACATAGATCAACACACCAGGTAACAACATGTCCAACATGCATGCCATAAATCGCAATATATCATATTAATCAATTAGCAGCATAAGACATCTTCGAACATAGAATAATGATGTACAATAAGTAAATGTAATCATCAACAGCCATGGAATGCAATGCGATGTACATGACTCAATGCCATATGCCACAAGGGTAAAACTCTGACCCTTACTCCATGGAGCTAACAAATCGTCGGAGAGAGTGAATGGGAGGGCATGTTCCGGTTATTGCCAGCCATAAGCAAGATGCTACAACATTCGTAACGTGCACGTATCTGGCTTTACGGAAACATTCTCAACCAAACATAAAAAGTACGGCATCTAGTAGAAGATATCAGTGTATTGCTCGGATTTGCCACGACATAGAACAATCACCAACTGGTCATATGTCAGCCCTTCCAACCCTGATACCTCCAAAGAACATTTAAGATCGTCACCATAAGATTCGCACTAGCATCTAGGTGTAAGCTCAACTCCTAGGCTCAAGGCCTTACAAACTCAAGCAATGAAATGCCAATGCTTACACACAAAGCGTATGCGATAAATCAATGTCTATCCACCGGATAAACCTTAAGGTTCACTATGGTTCTCTTCCTTAGGAACTATACGTATCTTTGTATTATTAAACAGTTATCCACCGGATAAATATCTTGTGATTCCTTTGGAATGATCCGGACTGCTTCCAGAATTGCCGACTGTCCCCACAATCCAACACGGGTCTTTTCAGCGTGCTTTGTCCTCACTCACACGCTTTCTGGGAAACTTCCCAGAAGGTCACCCATCCTACAAGTGCTCCAAGTCAAGTACGCTTAACTATGGAGTTCCTATGTTCTAGGCTCCCGAAAAGAAGATAAATCTTGTTGGTATAGGTAGTACCAATCAATTCTTATAGCATTCCTTCAATCGTACAGTCCCATACATGCACAGCCTCAGGATCTCTCTCGTGCCGATCATTACAAGACTGAAACAATCGAACGATTTTTCTTGGATCCTGACCTCCGGGCCATTATCGAACTACTGTTTCAAAACCCAAAATGTTTCACGTTTGTGTTTATGTATTATGAATCACATCTCATGTCCTAAGTGTTATGAAGAAGGATTGAGAATCCTCTTAGATAAGTCTTTGATCCTTTCTAAGATATTAACTCCTTGATTTTCAATTAATGAAATAAGTATTGCTTCACTTAAGTCTTATGAAATCATTGATGAACTAAGTCATCAATGATTTAGTGCATGGTCTTGTTCCACCATATACTATACTTAATTACCTCTTGTCTTCAACTCTAAGTTAATTACTTTAACTTAGGTTTTCACGCGTAAAACTTTTACGATTTAGAGTTCAAAACTCCATTTCTAAACCAAATCCTTTTTGATTGAAAACTCATGACTTGAAAGAACTTTGCTACTTTGATTAAGGTAAATTACCTTAACTATTTTGAAAAGGATTTTACTTACTAGCTTAGTGTAAAATCATGATCTAAGTTAGTGTAACAGAAATGTAATCTTTATTCAACTTTCTAACTATGGTTCCTTTAATTAACACTTAAGGACAAAGTCCTCTTTATATTTGAAAATGGAATGTTGTCTTAATTCTAAGATAACTTTCATATTACTTTACTTCCATGAAATCACTTTCATTATTACTATTCTCCTTCTAAAACACTTAATTTAATTAGATGACCTATGGCTAAAGTAAAAAAGATATTTTTCACCGTAGTAACACTTGAATGTTGAAACTCCATTTGATCTTTGGATCAAAATCACTTATTGTTTTTTTTTTTTAAACATATGTTATTAAAACACTTTCTTGCTTTCAAAACATTGAATGTTCAAAAACAATTCATGTTCTTCCTTTTCTTTTTGACTTTTATTTTTCCTAAGGCCGAATGCTCCCTCATTGGGATGTGAAGATTTTGCTTCACCAACTTGTCAAGTCATAGCTCAAAAAGCTCACAATATTATGACAAATAACAATCATACATCATTGCATCATAATCAAGCATAAAAATCCTTACTTGATCTAGAGATCAAAGTATGGTTTTTCAACATACATGAAAATAAGTTTCATCCAATCGACATCATCATAAACATATGCTAAAGCATACTAAAGCATAAATCATTATTACAATCACTATGAAGCTCAAACAGAGCTACACAAATCAATCACGGATAACATATAGTTATCGAAAAATCCCTCAGGCAAACTCCCCTTACCCGTTGAAATTATCCTCCGAGCAAAAGTCGTCCAACTAGCCCGCGAATTCTCCCGATTCCTCGTCCGATTACTCAACCACAACTACACACACATAATCAATCCAATTATCAATATTACATAACACAAATTTTCCTATTCCTACCTATATATGATTCGGCCATGGAGCTATAAAAATAGCTAGGAATGTTCAAAAATTCCTATCTCTCGGATTCCATCCTTACTAGGTGTGATAAGGCTAGATCAAAGCCTATTACACCAAAACTTGAACCAAAATCCCATCCACCAACACATGGAGGTTTCGGCTAAGAAAATCCATATGAGCTAGGAAGCTCATTTGGTTTCCAACTTTTGGATCAATGGTCCTCAAGTACACACAACACTAGATTAAGTTACATTACTCAAAAATTTGAAGTAAAACTTTTGTTTTTCAACAAGGGTGGATTCGGTCACTCCTAGGATAATTGGATAGAAATATTATTTGATTTCATGCTCTTGGATAGTGATAGAGAATAATGAACCTAGATCATAGAAATTGGTTTGACATTAAAAGGATTTTTCTACACTTTTCTATGAATTTATGAAGTTCATGAATCAAAGTTGGATCTTCATGAATCAAGAGATTCAGGAGCTGAAATAGAGAGATTAAGAAAGCTAGGATGGAGTTATTACCTCCTAGATGATGAAGCTTAAGAGAAAAGAAACTTGATTTCACTAAAAACTTCAACTTTTCGAGATCAAAAGTTGGTTTTTGTTGAAGAACACATGAAGAACTTTGAAGAACATGAAGAACAAGTGAGAGAAGAGAGGAGAGCGAGAGAGCTCGAAATGGCCAAGGGTGAGGAGGTGAGAAATAAATATTTGCTCCCTATGGCAAACTTGTAAATAACCAAAGGACAATTTGGGAATTTCATTAAAAGACCAGGGGCATAATTGTCGTTTCCCCTATAAATATCTAGATATTTTCTAGAAGTAATGATGACCTTGGTGAGTCACATGGTCAAAAGGGTCATTTCGTAAATTCTCAGGGGCAAAACGGTCTTTTTCATCCTAGGGCAAATAGTAATTATGGAAAAAGTCAGGGGCATTTTGGTCTTTTCGCGTCCAGATATTTTCTAAACGTAATCATTACACTAATGAGTCATGGAACACCTTCCTAGGTGATGTGACTTCAACCTTATCTGTAGCGGGTCCCGATAAATCCGTTTTTAACTCCTTTGTTCACCCGATTTAGGTTTTCGCCCAAGAAAGTCGTGAAAACTTATTCATTTTGAATTTTTTTCAAAATCGCCGATATCGTTCGCAATTTTCTTTAAAACCTAATTGTTTCGTTCACGAGTCAAAATTAGGTCTTGATATTAATAAAATACTCCTATCAATGAAAAACGCAGACAGGGTTTCGTCTGAGTTTTTGACCAAAACTTAGCCATAGCTTCCTACGATAGCGTAGAGCTTGACTATGGTCTCAGATTATTTTATTTCACTCTCTAAACCCTCTAATAAAATACAAACACATAAATACTGTTTAATTAGAAAATCGGGGTGTTACATATTTCCTCTTTGGGGCACTCATAGTATTCGCGGTAAAGCTACGCTTCAAGAGGTAAACATAATATCCTTATTATTCATGTGCAATACGTGGTCCTTTAGTAATGGGATTTTTCCGCTTAAGAGGTTTTTATAAATTGGCTTTAAAAATTATACCTCTTGAAACCCCAATAGTTACAAGGCTGCTTCAAGTTTGGGGGACCACATATGGCTCGAGATTGCAAAAGCCATGTACCGGGGAGGACTATGACTTGTTACGCATGCGGGAAACCGGGACACATGGCAAAGGATTGTAGGCATGGAAATGCAAGACTACAAGCCATTGGGAGAGTGTTTGCCGTGAGGGGAACTGAATCCTCTCGATGCCCGGATCTGATTCAAGGTAAGTGTTTAGTTTCAGGCAAGCTATTATCTGGGTTATTTGATTCGGGGGCTACCCACTCGTTTATTTCTATGGAGTGCATGGATCACTTAGGGTTACCAGTTTCGTCTTTACCGTATGCCCTTACTATTTTCACACCTACGGGTGATTCGTTGACTACCCTGTTTGTGTGCTTAAAGTGACCTATCACAATAGAAAACAGACATATCTTTGTCGACCTTGTCTGTCTGCCTATGCAGCAGATTGATGTTATCCTATGCCAACCATGTGATACCAGACTGTTCAAACAAAACCCTTTATTTTTCTGAGCTATCTGGATTGACGCCTGCTAATGAAGGTATTCCGAAGGGTGTACGATCTGAAGAGTACATGGTGTTGCAGATGCTGAAGCACATGCAGTTGTATGCAAAGCTCTCCAAGTGTGAGCTCTGGCTGGAGGAAGTACAATTCCTAGGACACGTGATCAATAAGGATAGAATCATGGTGGATCCTGCTAAGGTTGAGGCAGTGGTTATGTTGGAAAGCCCAAAGTCTGTGAGCGAGATTCGCAGTTTTCTAGGTTTGGCGGGCTCTTACAGAAAGTTTATCGAGGGATTCTCCAAAATTACGTTTTGACATATACTGTGATGCGTCATATCAAGGATTGGGTCGTGTCCTCATACAAGAAGGAAGAGTGGTGGAGTATGCCTCCGGGCAGTTGAGAGTGCATGAACGGAACTACCCAACTCACGATCTGGAGCTAGCTGCGATAGTGTTTGCATTGAAGATATGGAGACACTATCTGTACGGTGCTAAATTCAGCTTATTTAGCGACCATAAGAGCCTAAAGTATTTGTTCGACTAGAAGGAGTTGAACATGAGGTAGAGAAGATGGATGGAATTCATAAAGGACTATGAATTTGACCTGCAATACCATCCAGGCAAGGCGAATGTTGTAGTGGATGCGCTCAGTAAGAAGTCCCTGCACGTAGCTGCAATGATGGTACGAGAGCTTGAGTTGCTAGAGCAGTTTAGGGATCTGAATCTTGATGTGGAAATCTTTGAGGATAAGATGAATCTTGGGATGATTGAGGTAACTAGTGATTTCCTGAACCTGCTTTGGACAAGGCAAGCTGAGGACGAGTACCGTAAGGGGGTTAATCGGTTGATCAAGGAGGGTGAGACGTCAAAGTTTAGGAGAGGTCCGGATGGCCTCAACAAGTTTGACGACAGAGTTTGTGTGCCTACAGATAGCGAAGTTAAGAATATGATCTTAAAAGAAGCACACAAGAGCAAGCTGAGTTTTTATCCGGGGGCTACCAAGATGTATCAGGACCTGAAGAAGTTGTTCTGGTGGCCGAGGATGAAGAAGGAAGTGGCAACTTATGTCGTATCCTGCTTGGTGTGTCAAAAGGCGAAGGTTGAAAACCAGAAGCCAGCGGGATTGTTGTAATCGTTGGATGTCCCGAAATGGAAGTGGGTCATCATTGCAATGGACTTAGACGTTTAAATGGTACATCATTGCAATGGACTTCCCGAAACTGAGACCCGAGGTTTATCGAGGTTCTGGAGGAGCTTAAGCGGAGCATTGGGAACTAAGTTAAGGTTGAGTTCTGCTTATCATCCACAAACGGATGGTCAGTCAGAACGGACGATTCAATCGTTGGAAGATCTGTTAAGAGCGTGTGTGTTGAAACATACAGGGAGTTGGGACGAGTTTCTTCCTTTGATTGAGTTTACCTATAACAACAGTTACAGCCCTAGTATCAGAATGGCGCTGTATGAAGCTCATTACGGGAGGAAGTGTAGGACACCGTTGCGCTGGTTTGAGACTGGAGAGAATCAGTTGTTAGGTCCTGAGTTGGTGCAGAAGACAACGGAACAGGTTAAGTTGATCCGAGAAAAGATGAAAGCCACAAGGGATAGGCAGAAAAGCTATGCTGATAGACGGAGGAGACCTTTAGAGTTTCATAAGGGCGAACATGTGTTTCTGAGAGTTACTCCAAGGATTGGCATTGGCAGGGCAATTCGATCAAGAAAGCTGACACCCAGATTCATAGGACTATTTCAGATTCTTCATTGAATTGGTCAGGTGGCTTATCAGATAGCCTTACCTCCTAACTTGTCAAATCTTCATGACGTCTTTCACGTATCCCAGCTTAGAAAGTATTACCCTGAATCGCATGTGTTAGATGCAACACCCATTCCCGAGTGTCACATTCCCGAACGATTATAAGGCCGAAAATAATATTAAAGCGGAAAATACGATTTTTTTTTCCAATGATGTAATGGGATTAGTAAAGTAAGTAATAATAAATGAACTTAGGTTCACCATGCATTTCTAGAAGTCATACAAAATTAAAGTACAGAAATAGAAACAGTACTATATGCAGACATAGGTCTAAGCCTAACTGATAATAAGTATATAATTAAGTACTAGGAGTCACAGCTCCTCAAAAGGGTACAACTGATCAGTGGACACAGCCTGGCCAAAATAAAACAACAAAAGGAGTCCCCCTCCGGACTCAAGGTAGACGCTGAACTGAGTCGTCGTCGTGCCCATCTTCTTAAGCATAAACAGCAATACAAGCAGAGAAAGTATACAGATATGGGTGAGATTTCCAATCATCAACACAGCAAAATAGTAGAAGTAAAAACGGGACGACGCACCAAGTAATATTACAACACCCTTTCCCGAGTGTCACATTCCCGAACGTTTATAAGGCCGAAAATATTTATTAATGCTGAAAATATGATTTTTCTTTTTCTTTTCTTTTCATAAAGATGTAATGGGATTTGTAAAGGTAATAAATAATACTAATAAGTGAACTTAGATTCACCATGCATTACTCGGACATACCGTATTATAAATACAGAAACAGAAATGGAAAACAGAAACATCGACATTACTATATACAGACATAAGTCTAATGTCTAACTGACATAAGAAATACAATAAGTACTAGGAGTCATAGCTCCCAAAAGGTACTACAAAAACTGACATAGTCTGGCCGACAACAAAACTAAAACAGCAAAACAGTCCATCTTCGAACTCAAAGGGACTGCTGAACTGAACCATCGCCGCATCAATCTGTTCAAGCAGCAACAGCAAGTACTAGCAGAAAACATAAAGATATGGGTGAGATTCCCGTTCATCAACACAACAAAGTAGCAGTAGTAAAAACGGGACGACTCACCAGGTAACAGCGTACCCAACATGTTAAACAGTTAAACAACATACTAAAACTCTCAATATAAATCATGTTAACAGTGTAATATAATGCATTCTTAAACAGAACAGCGATGTATAACAGTAAATGTAAACATCAACAAGCATGCAATGCAGTGCAATGTACATGCTCAATGCCAATGTCACTGGGTACTACTCTGACCCCTACTCCATGGAGCTAACAAAACATTCGGAGATAGTGAATGGGAGAACATGTTCCGGTTTCTGCCAGCCATGAGCAAGATGCTACAACATTCGTAACGTGCACGTATCTGGCTTTACGGTAACATTCTCAACCAAACATGAAAAGTATGGCATCTAGTAGAGGATATCAGTGAATTGGACGGATTCACCACGACATAGAAGAATCAATAACTGGTCACATGTCAGCCCTTTCAACCCTGATACCTCCAAAAAGACCATTGAAGATCGTCACCGTAAGATTCGCACCCACATCAAGGTGTAAGCTCAACTTCTAGGCTCAAGGCCTTACAACTATGCACATGAAATGCCAATGTTTACACAAAGCAGATGCGATAAAGCAATGTCTATCCATTGGATAGACCTCAAGGTTCACTAAGGTTCTCTTCCTTAGAAACTACACACATCTTTGTTTTATAAAACATTTATCCATCGGATAAAACATTTATCCATCGGATAAATATCTCGTGATTCCTTTGGAATGATCCAGAATGCTTTCAGAATCGCCGATTGTCCCCACAAACCAACACAAGTCTTTTCAGCGTGTTTTGTCCTCACTCACACGCTTTCTAGGAAACTTCCCAGAAGGTCACTCATCCCATAATTACTCTAAGTCAAACACGCTTAACTATAAAGTTCTTATGTTCTAAGCTCCCGAAAAGAAGATAAATCTTGTTGGTATGGGTAGTACCGATCAATTCCTATATGTCTTCCCTTAACTATACAGTCCCATACCTACACAGCCTCAGGATTCCTTCCACTGTACAGTCCCATACCTGCATAGCCTCAGGATCCCTTTCATTCAGGTTATCACAAGATGGAAACAATTGAACGATTAACCTGGATCCGAATCACCGGTCCGTCATCGAACTACTGTTTCAAAAACCAAAACATTTTATGTTTGTGTTTACATCTTATGAATTTTGTCTCAAGTCCTAAGCATTATGAATAAGGATTGAGAATCCTCTTAGATGAGTGTTTAAGCCTTTCTAAGATATTAATCCTTGATTTTTGATTAAGGAAATAAGTATTAATTCACTTAAGTCTTATGAAGTCATTGATGTACTAAGTCATCAATGGTATAGCACATGGTCTTGTTCCACCACGTACTATACTTAATTATCCCTTATCTTTAATTCTAATTTAATTACTTAACTGAGGTTTTTTCACGTGTAAAACTTTACGATTGAGTTAGAAGACTCCTTTTGTAAACCAAACAACTTTTACAATTGAAAACTCTTTTGATTTGAAACAACATTTGAACTACTTACTTCATTTCTAGCATTTTCTGAAACATGAAATTCGCTTAGCGAAAATGAGGCAGTAATACCTCCTTTGGAATCCCTCTGCATCGTTCGGCAAAACATAATTTGCGTAGCGAAGTTTGTTATATTCGCTTAGCGAAAATTGGAGGCGGTTACACCTTTTTCGAAGCTCCTCTGGATCGCTCGGCGAAACATCATTCGCGTAGCGAAATTCTCTGGATTCGCTTAGCGAAAGTGAGGCAGTAATGCCCAACTTAGAATTCCTCTGTTTTCTCTTAGCGAATGGTAAATTCGCTTAACGAAAAGTTGCCTTAAAACAAGACATTAACCTTATGGAACCATTTTTATTCTCTTCATGAAAACACCTCTTGTCTCATTTTGAGTCACGTGATTAACTAGATGGACTAAGGATGAGGTATAAAACATGTTTCACTTTGGTGAAAACACTTTGAGATTTAATTCCATTTGATCTTTGGATCAAAGTCACTTAGGGTTTTTCTTTGAAAAACATAAGCCACTAAAACACTTTTCTTACTTGAAAACTTAATTGTTCAAGAACTACTCAAACTCTTCCTTTTCTCAAGGTTATGGCTAAAAGGCCTATTAGGAACAAATGTGAAAATTGCTTCACCCTCAAGACAAATTACAACTCACAATGTTCATCTAATTATGACAAACAACAATAACATATTATTGCATCATAATCAAGCATAAAGTCCATCACACCTCATTTGCATCATAATCAAGCATAAAAGTCCATACTTGATCTAGTGATCAAGGTAGGTTTTTCAACATATATGAAAATGATTTTCATCCAATCACATCATCATAGACATATGCTAGAGCACACTAAAGCATAAACTACACTTATTACATATTATTCTCCAAGAGAACCAAATTGAATGGTGAACTCAAACCAAAGGGTTTCACCCACACATAAACTAAACAACCATCTTCACCACCACCATCTTGGTGTGATGAGGTTCACCCCCCATACTTGTTGAAGAGCAGATTCCCGGGTCAAAGTCGGTTGATCGGTTTGTAAACCTTCTGATAGTTGTCACCAACTACAAACAACCAAACAACCAAACATTAAACAACAATCAAATTCTCACAAAGAGGGTTTCGGCCACCATAGGGTATAAAGGTTAGGAATTGATCTTGATTTTCCATTACATGGATTCAAAGGCATAGGAAAGCTAAGGATGAAATCAAGTGTTAGAAATTAAAATTTGATGAAAAACACTATTCATCATCTTCATATAGGGTTCGGCCATTTTGTGCTTTTTGAGCTATGATGAGAGTTGAATCATAAGCTCTTGGGTTTAGGTAGAGAATGATGAGGTGAGTTCAAAGAAATTGGTCTCACATCAAAATGATTTTTCTACAATTTCCTATGGATTTTCAAACTTTTGGATCTAAGAAATGATTTTCATGAAAATGGATCTTGAACTTGAAATAAAGAGATATTCAAGAAGCTAAGAGATCATATAAGTGATCTTACTATAAAATGAAGGAAGATTGCTCAAGGAATCAAGTGATTCCAACAAGAAACCAAGCTTTTCTCAAGAACAACAATGGAGCTTCTCAAGGTTGAAGATGGAGTGTATTTTGGGAGGGCTGTGTGCGTGAAGATGGGGCTGAGTTCAGCCTTAAAACAAGTCACTTAAGGGCAAAATGGTCATTTGCCAAAATGGTAAAATGGTAAAAGTGCAAAAGACTAAGGTTAGGGGCATTTTGGTCATTTCGCGTCTAGATTTTTCCGATCGTCATAACGACTCTGGCATACTCTCCCAAGTGTCCTGGGATGATGTGGTATCGAGTTTATCCGTTGTCGAGTCTCGTTGAATCCCTTTACGACTCCAAACGCCTCCTGGTTCGATTATACGACTGAATATAATATATTATTATTATTTTCGGACGTCAGGACAGATTTTAACGAAGATGTACAGAATAAAATCCCGAGACTTACTGTCTCGTTCACGAGTCCAAATTAGGTCTCGATAATAGAAAAAGGCTACTATCCGTGAAAAACTTAACCGGGCTCCGTTTGAGTTTTCGCCCGAAAATTAACCATGGCTTCCTATGGTTGTGTAGAACATTCCTATCTTCTCGAAATATTTTATTTCACTCTCTAAACCCTTCAATAAAATACAAACGTTAAAATACTAGAGAATTAGAAAACGTGAAAATCGGGGCGTTACAAATATTATACCTAACATTCATACCATAAATCTCAATATATCATGCATTAATCAATTAACAGCATAAGACATCTCCAAAACAGAATAGTGTTGTACAATAAGTAATGTAATCACCAACAGCCATGCAATACAATGCGATGTACATGACTCAATGCCATATGCTACAAGGGTAAAACTCTGACCCCTACTCCATGGAGCTAACAAAACATCGGAGAGAGTGAATGGGAGGACATGTTCCGTGTATGCCTGCCATGGGCAAGATGCTACAACATTCTTAATGTGCACGTATCTGGCTTTACAAAAACATTCTACAACCAAACATGAAAAGTATGGCATCTAGTCGAGGATATCAATGCACTGCTCGGAGTTGCCACGACACAGAAGAGCTACCGACTGGTCATAGGTTAACCTTTCCAAACTTGATACCTCCAAGACTATTTAAAACGTCACCGTAAGATTCGCACCCGCAGCAAGGTGTAAGCTCAACTCCTAGGCTCAAGGCCTTACAACTTATGCAATGAAATGCCAATGCTTACACTAAACAGATGCGATAAAGTAACGTATATCCAACGGATAAACCTCAAGGTTCACTAAGGTTCTCTTCCTTAGGAACTATATGCGTCTTTGTATTATAAAACTTTTATCCACCGGATAAATCTCGTGATCACTTCGGGATCAAGTCATCACAAGACTGAAACAATTAAACAAATTTCTTGGATCTGAATCACTAGTCCGTCATCGAACTAGTGTTTCAAAACCCAAAACGTTTCATGTTTGTGTTTGTGTCTTATGAATTACATCTCAAGTCCTAAGTGTTATGAAGAAGATTTACAATCATGTTAGCAAAGAGAACTTCACCAATAAAGTAGTGAACCCAAGCAAAAGGGTTTCACCCAAACCAAGCATAAACAACCATTTTCATCTTCCACCAATTTTGGTGTGACGAGGTTCACTCCCCATACCTTTAGTGAAGAGATGTTAGTGATAGGAAACTCCAATCTCCTTAAAGAAAAGGATGGCCGAATCCTATAGGAGAAAAAAGGTGAGATCTTTAACTTTTTTCATGAAAATGAAGAACTAGAAGATCATTACTCAGGGTAATAAGCAAGAAAATGAAGAGAAAAAGGATTTAGAAGCTCACCAACTCAAGAACAACTTCAAGGTTTTGGATGGTGTTCTTGGTGCTCAAGAACACACTTCACCAAAACAAGAAATTTCCTTCACCAAAGTTGATCCTTGGATCAAGACAAGATGAAGTATGATTTTATAATTGAAGAAAGAAGTTTGGTTGATGATTTTGAGTGAAGGGTCGAATGGATGAAGAAGAGATAAAAGAGAAGATTGGAAGTTTTGAGAGACAAGTGTGTTATATCTTTTAGAAGTGTAAAAGTGAAGTTGGAGGATGTTTCTTTGACTTAATGGCCGAATGGCCTTTTGCTTTCTGATCAAGATATTGGTTAGAGTGTGATGGGAAAATGAAGGGCCAAGATCTAATGGAAGTGCATAGGTGTTGCTTCCGTAAAAGTTTTAGAAGTTAACCAAATGTAGGTAGTTTAGCTTTTTCCATGAAAGAAAAGTTGACAAAGTGAAAGTTGTCATGAATTGAAAAAAAGATGATTGTGAATACTCTACTTTATTGTAAAGAGTTATGGTTAGATTTTAGGTTGAAAATTCAGACGAAAACCGATCTGTGTTTTCCACTGACAGTAAAATTTTACTGATCAGAAAACCTAATTTTGACTCGTGAACGAAACAATTAGGTTTTATATCGAATTCCCGACGACTTTGGTCACTTTGAAATATTTCACGAAAAGTGAAATAAGATACTTTATTCGGGCGAAATATTAAATCGAGAAATCGACGGAGTCGAAAACGGACGCGTAGAGACAAAACCGGACACCGGACGAGAGACGCAAGTCCCCTGAGTGCGATGAGTCAATGGGTCAGTCACCATCATGTCTCACCACACGTCATGAGTACTTCTCTAAATATCTAGATATTTTATTGCAAAAAGACCATTTTTGCCCTTAGCCTTTTAGTGAAATACCATTTGTGTCCCTATATGATTTTACTCTTTTGTCCCTAAGAACTAATGGAATCACACTTTTGCCCTTGTGACTCACCATAGTCATGATTGCTTTTCTAAAATATCTAAGATATTTTATGATAGAAAAGACCATTTTGCCCCTAGGAACTAATGGAACTCCATCTTTGTCCTATGACTCATTATTTGTCATAATGACTTCCTAGAAAATATCTAAGATTCCTTGCGAAAAGACCAAATTACCCGTGGACTTCTTTATGAGTTCCATTCACGACCAACTAATGTTTTGACAACTATAGGTTATCAGTGAGTGTCCCGACTCAAAACAACATAGCAAGCTCAAAATAATATTTTATGGTCATTAAGCTCAGAATTGAAATTCAATATGAATTTTCAATTATTAACTATTCTTACGATTATTATTAATCAGGTTGTGTTCTCAATCAAGCTGTTCACACAAACAGTCAAAAGACAGTTATAGGAATTTTGGGATGTTACATTAGAGCCCGAATCAATCCAGCTAAGAGAGAACCTTGAATATGAGGCTCTATCGGTTCGGATAGTGGATAGAAGGATCAAGAAGCTTCGCGGTGAATGGGACCCAACAATGAGAGATTCAACATGGGAAAGAGAAGCACAGATACGTCAGCAGTATCCATCATTGTTTACAGGTATGATCGAAAAATTTCGGGGACGAAATTTTCTTTAAGGTGGGTGGAAATGTAACATCCCATCTTTTGTAACCCTAATTGAGGTAGATAACCTTGATCGGGTGTTTGTATGGTTGTGTGAATGTTTGTGTGTCAGTTATAAGCTTAGTGTAACAACCCGATTATTCACCCTTTCTAAGACCGGTAAACTATATAAATGCATTTATATTTTATTTGAGTTTAGAAAATGATTCTGGATAAGCCGAAGTCATATTCATACTCTACACTATCGTAGAGAGCTACGATTAAATTTTGGGTTGAAACTCATACGGAGCCCGGTCTGCGTTTTCACTGACAGTAAGATGCTCAGAGGACCTAATTTTGACTCGTGAACGAAACAGTTAGGTTTAGAATCGAATTTCTAAACTTTTTGATAAAATTGGTTTTTCGCACTAAAAAGCAAAATAATATAAGTTATTCGGGAGAAATCTTGAATCGGGTAACACCCCAAATTCCACCTTATATTAATACATATTATCATGTATTATTACCGATATATGTGGTTATGCTCACCCATGAGGTTTAGATTCATGTTTGGGATAGTTTAGCCTTTAAAAATAGTTTAATCACTTTATCGCCCTACGACCTATTTTACAATTTTGGCCATATCTTGAGTTCTAGATATGATCTTGGATGCGTTGGAAAGCTTACAAGATTATCTACAAGTCTTATTTCAGGTGTTAAGGCCAAATTCGGCTTCTAAAGTTTCGCGTCGCGAAGGTACATTCGCCTCGCGAACCTGACAGCCAGATTATTGCAGCTTTCTGGTTTGCCTCGCGAATCTGCGCTTAGTAGAAATGTGTTTATGGGCTTCTAATCAGCCCATAATGACCTTAACTCATATTTATAACATAAGACTTGACCTAAACCTATTTGCTAACTCGAAATACTCTTAGAAACTGCCTCATTCTCTCTAGACAAGGATTCCTAAACTCTTCCCAAGGATTCTTGAAGGAGACTTCACTTTTGTTAATCGTTCTTCGTCGCATTCGCTTGAGGAGCATCACTGCCATCATAATCCCTCTTCCTTGTTGCTGCTCTTGAACCTTTTGGGGCTGTGATCGAGAAATCAAGTGTCGTGATATCGAGTGTTCGTGAGACGCAATCTTTCCGGACCTTTTCACTTCCTTTGCTCATTGTGATCGTCATACCAGGTATGGGGGGAAGAAATAGATCATGAGTATGTGGGTTTTGGAATAGGTTAAGATGAAGGGGTTAACCCATGACCCCTATATGTTTGTATATATGCTTATGGTGTTATGACCATGATTGTTGGTGTTTGACTTGATGATGTATTTGAAATATTATGAGGTACGATGAATGGCAAGTACATACATATGTTATGCATTGATGAGATTGTATGATGTGAATTAATAATGATGACTTGATGATGATGTGCGTTACGATGACGAAAATAGGATTAGTGAAAAAACATAGTTTTAGGACGTTTGGCACCCCATAATGAATGAGTTGTTATGAGAGGTGAGATTGATAATATTGGATTAGTTTTGGAAACCCATAGGAATGATTCTTGAGAGATGGGATGATAGGCATAGGGATAACTTAGAGAAATTCTTAAGATTCTCACATCTGTCATGATTCGCCTGGCGAATAGCCATTCGCGAGGCGAGACAGAGAGACCATTCGTGGTCTGACGTATTCGCCTAGCGGATTGTAATCGGCAAGGCGAATGAGCGAACCAGATATTGGGGCTCTCGGGCTCGCCTCGCTAGCCAGGATTCGCCTAGCGAATCTGAGAACCTGTTTAGGAGCTCTCGGGCTCGCCTCGCGAGCCACGATTCGCCTAGCGAATCTGGATTTCTCATCCAAATTCTGTTGTGAAGAAGAAATGAATAGGGTAATGGGAAAAAGACTGTGAGATCAGAATTCAAGGTTGATAATATAGAAAAGAACGTTAATATTAATAATGACGATATGATAATAATGGCAATGTTGATAAAGGCTATAACGGTGGTTAGCGCCTAGTTGTTTGATGATCATCGTTGATGGTCATTGTTGATAATCAATGTGATTGATTATGATGATAATATTGGCAATGTTGATAAAGGCAATAACGATGGTTAGCGCCTAGTTGATTAATGATCATCGTTGATGGTCATTGTTGATAATCAATGTGATTGATTATGATGGTGGATGGTTGGACATGTGTTTGCATGTTGTTGAGCATAGCATGCATCATACGTTGACGTTAATATGTTGGGTGGAAAGCAAACGATGAATCGCGATAGTGGAGGCCACGATGGGTGTTATCCCGGCCTTACGGGTACGTTGGGTATGGAAGTTCCAGGTGACATGGGCTAGCTACCTATTGTCGGAGTGACCTAAAGAATTAGCTTGAGTACCCGACTAGCCACTATACGTTATCAAGATTAGTGAGAGTGTTCGGGGATGGCCCATGGCCTGGCATATCATCCACGTTGATAACCGGACATGTACTCCTAATCGTCTTTCCAGAGTTAGAGTTGTTGGCCACATGCATACGGAGTAGTGATGTTGCATTTGCATTGACATGCATCTTTGATATATATTGATTATATCTATGTTGATTGATGTATGTTGTATGCCATCTTAATTACTATTCCATTCCATTTACATATATTCATGATTGTGTTTCTTACCCCTCTCTTTGTTATTCTTGTGCATATGTTGTGGTATATGCAGAGGAGGGTGAGCATGCTGACGAGGAGTGATCCCGAGGAGATCTCTCTCCGTGGTTAGGATTGATGATTTATGTTATTCGGTTTTATTCCGATGTATTATCGGTATATGTATACCAGCTCTGATATGTGACATCAGGATTTGGGTTACGTTTATTATTTATGTTTTTCATAGTTTGTTTTTAAAGGATTTTGATTATTTCAGATTCCTACGTTTTACGTTATAGATGATGTGATGCACATTACCCTTGAGGATATGTTTTTATTTTAATTGTTATATTTTTAAAGACATGTATGATTTTATTGATGTTTTATTATATGCGGGGTAGTGGGTGCCACATTTAGTGGTATCTGAGCCGGTCTGTCCTACAGGCCGGGGTATGTGTCTGTTGTGTCTCTTCTGTGTACTCTGCAGAAGTGTTTTGAACTTGTGTGACTGTTTTATTATGCCTTTTGTTAAAAAATTTCTCTAGTAGGATTTAACCAATTTTGAATTGGTTAAGATCGCTGAGTGATAGTACAATGGGGTCGTGTCTGGGAGTTGTCCGAACCATTGATAGTGAGCCTTAACATGTTTTATTGTTGCCTAAGAGTATGTATGACTTTAGGTGCCGATCACTATTATCCTTCCTAGAGTGTCATTCTTGGTGATGTGTTACAAGAAAAAGATGGTAGCATGAAGTTGTGTGTCAATTATTGACAGCTGGACAAGGTGACCCTTAAGAATAGATACTCACTCCCTAGGATTGATGACTTTATGGACCAGCTAGTGGGAGCTTGCATCTTTTCTAAGATAGATTTGAGGCCTTTAGTGATCATAAGAATTTGAAATACTTATTTGACCAAAAAGAGTTAAAGATGAGGCAACGTAGGTGGATGGAGTTTCTTAAAGATTACAATTTTGATTTGAGCTGCCACCTTGGAAAAGCCAATGTAGTGGCTGATGCCTTAAGTAGAAGACCTTGGATATATCGTCTTTAATGTTTAGAGAAAGAGATTTGATTGAAGGAGTTGAGAGACTTGAGCTTGGCTTGGGAAGTTACCCCTAAGAGCATTAGATTTGGAACTTTAAAGATTATCAATAGCTTAATGAACCAGATTAGGAGAAGGTGTAAGTTGTCCCTTAGTTATTTTGTGAAGTCTGCTAGAGCCTCAATTACTACATTAGGAATGTTAGATTTCTTAGTTAATGCCTTGTAAGAATCTTTTAGAAAAGAAGGAGAGTTACAAGCTTAAGTGAGGTTGTTGAGCTATTATATATATAGATCTGGATGAGTGTTGTCATAATACGAGATAGAGTAAAATAAGGGTTAAATGAGTTGGATTATTAATAAAGGACGAAGTTAAGAATGAATAGACGAGTGGTTTAATGGTTTATGCGTAGAGTTTTTCTAGTTGATAGTGATTTGGAATGCGTGGTGATGGTTAAGTTGGGATCTAGTTTACATGGTAGGTTGAACCATTGTTGGATTAGAGATAAGAGTATGAATGATCTAAGAATCATAATTATTAGGCAAACCTTGAATGGATGAGTAGATAGTTGTGATAACCATTTAGTAAGAAAAAGGAATTAAGATTGATGATTTGTGTATCATGTTGAGTCGATGGAAGTGTTTTAAGAAGGTTCTTTAGTAAGGTCATAAGAGTGAATATGTAACGTGGAGATTCCTAACCAGTGACCAATGTTAAGTTCTTTACCAAGGAAAAGAAATCATGTCTAAAGTAGAGGAAGAAAGATTAAAATAGGTGATGTGTTATTGGTGGGTTAGTTCCGTAAGTATTCCCTGAAAGTATTCTTAGTTTATTAGGAATCAAGTTGATCCTTATAGCGTCTTGCAGAATGTCCTCCCTAGAAATAGTGATAGGAATTACTTGAAAGGCAATTTATCCGGTCTAATGCATCGGTAGTTTCTTAAGGAATCCTTGCTTTTACTAGAAGAGAGTTGGTAAGTAGCATTAGAGCGTCTGTAAGTTATCGTTAGCCTTATATAATAGAAATAGAGAATAAACACCTTTCTCTAGAATAGATGATGTCTAGAGACATTACAGATAAAAATAAAAATAAATTTGTGTGGAACCCTTGAGGATAGTTTTGCAAACTCTTTAGGAAGAACTTTTCTATGCTAAGTTATCTAGTGAAGGTTTTGATCTGAATAAGAAAGTTGTAGGACGCCTCGTTTTAGGGAGAGTCGTAATAGGTAGGAAGTCTAAAGGGTGGTAATCGGGATCATGAGTTCTTGAGAAAGGTTCTTAGTTAAAAGGGAGAGTTAACCTCAACCTTGCGTAGTTCTACCCCTCGTAGTAGATCTTGACAATATGTTATGATTGGAGTTTAGTGATACAACCTAGGAGGTTAGCAACATGTACCCTTAAGCTTGAATTCTTGGGAGCTTTAGGGACATTGTCGTTAAGAAACCCAATAGGGAATTTCTTGTGACACCGATGGAGTTTGAAGTACTAGTACGACCCAATGGAGTGGGATGTGTCGTAGAATAGGCAAGTGGGTGTCGTGTAAGATCATAATTTTTGAATCAAATGAGGAAACCGACTTAGTGACTGATGCCTAACTAGAAGTTCATTGCTTGTGTTCACCATAATGGTTAGTGAGTCCAATTGATTGAGGATTTTAGGGATGTGACTAAAACTTGGGATGTGACAATTATGAATATTAGATTAGGAAAGTAGAAGGTCCATGTCTATATTTGTTTGCTTGAGGTCAGTAGAAATTTCGAGGACGAAAGTTTTATAAGGGGGTGGAATTGTAACACCCCGAATTTCATCTTATATTAATACATATTATCATGTATTATTCTTGACCGATATATGTGGTTATGCTCGCCCATGAGGTTTAGATTCATGTTTGGGATAGTTTAGCCTTTGAAAATAGTTTAATCGCATTATCGCCTTACGACCTATTTCACGGTTTTGGCCATATCTTGAGTTCTAGATGTCCCATTGAGGCGATCTTGGATGCGTTGGAAATCTTACAAGATTATCTACAAGTCTTATTTGTAAAGGCCAAATTCTGCTTCTAAAGTTTCGCGTCGTGAACGTACATTCGCCTCGCGAACCTGACAGCCAGATTATTGCAGCTCTCTGGTTCGCCTCGCGAAAAGAGTCTCGCCTCGCGAATATGCGCTCAGCAGAAATGTGTTTTTGGACTTCTAATCAGCCCATAATGACCCTAACTCATATTTATACCATAAGACTCGACCTAAACCTATTTCCTAACTCTAAATACTCTTAGAAACTGCCTTATTCTCTCTAGACAAGGATTCCTAAACTCTTCCCAAGGATTCTTGAAGGAGACTTCACTTTTGTTAATCGTTCTTCGACGTATTCGCTTGAGGAGCATCACTGCCATCATAATCCCTCTTCCTTGTTGCTGCTCTTGAACCTTTTGGGGCTGTGATCTTGAAATCAAGTGTCGTGAGATCGAGTGTTCGTGAGACGCAATCTTTCCGGACCTTTTCCCTTCCTTTGCTCATTGTGATCCTCATACCAGGTATGGGGGGAAGAAATAGATCATGAGTATGTGGGTTTTGGAATAGGTTAAGATGAAGGGGTTAACCCATGACCCTTATATGTTTGTCTATATACGTTGTAAATATTAGGAGGTATGACGAATGGTATGTACATACATACGTTATGCATTGATGAGATTGTATGATGTGAATTGATAATGATGACTTGATGATGATGTGCGTTACGATGACGAAAATAGGATTAGTGAAAGAACATAGTTTTAGGACGTTTGGCACCCCATAATGAATGAGTTGTTATGAGAGGTGAGATTGATAATATTGGATTAGTTTTGGAAACCCATAGGAATGATTCTTGAGAGATGGGATGATAGGCATAGGGATAACTTAGAGAAATTCTTAAGATTCCCACATCTGTCATGATTCGCCTGGCGAAAAGCCATTCGCAAGGCGAGACAGAGAGACCATTCATGGTCTGACATGATTCGCCTAGCGGATTGTAATCCGTAATGCGAATGAGAGAACCAGATATTGGGGCTCTCGGGCTCGCCTCGCTAGCCAGGATTCGCCTAGCGAATCTGAGAACCTGTTTAGGAGCTCTCGGGCTCGCCTCGCGAGCCACGATTCGCCTAGCGAATCTGGGTTTCTCATCCAAATTCTGTTGTGAAGAAGAAATGAATAGGGTAATGGGAAAAAGACTGTGAGATCACAATTCAAGGTTGATAATATAGAAAAGAACGTTAATATTAATAATGACGATATGAGAATATTGGCAATGTTGATAAAGGCAATAACGGTGGTTAGCGCCTAGTTGTTTGATGATCATCGTTGATGGTCATTGTTGATAATCAATGTGATTGATTATGATGGTGGATGGTTGGACATGTGTTTGCATGTTGTTGAGCATAGCATGCATCATACGTTGACGTTGATATGTTGGGTGGAAAGCAAACGATGAATCACGATAGTGGAGGCCACGATGGGTGTTATCCCGGCCTTGTGGGTACGTTGGGTATGGAAGTTCTAGGTGACATGGGCTAGCTACTTATTGTCGGAGTGACCTAAAGAATAAGCTTGAATACCCTGACTAGCCACTATACGTTATCAGGATTAGTGAGAGTGTTCGGGGATGGCCCATGGTCTGGCATATCATCCACGTTGATAACCGGACATGTACTCTTAATCGTCTTTCCAGAGTTAGAGTTGTTGGCCACATGCATACGGAGTAGTGATGTTGCATTTGCATTGACATGCATCTTTGATATATATTGATAATATCTGTGTTGATTGATGTATGTTGTATGCCATCTTAATTACTATTCCATTCCGTTTACATATAGTCATGATTGTGTTTCTTACCCCTCTCTTTGTTATTCTTGTGCATATGTTGTGGTATATGCAGAGGAGGGTGAGCATGCTGACGAGGAGTGATCCCGAGGAGATCTCTCTCAGTAGTTAGGATTTATGATTTATGTTATTCGGTTTTATTCCGATGTATTATCGGTATATGTATACCAGCTCTGATATGTGACATCGGGATTAGGGTTACGTTTATTATTTATGTTTTCCGCAGTTTGTTTTTAAAGGATTTTGATTATTTCAGATTCCTACGTTTTATGTTATAGATGATGTGATGCACATTACCCTTGAGGATATGTTTTTATTTTAATTGTTATATTTTTAAAGACATGTATCATTTTATTTATGTTTTATTGTATGCGGGGTAGTGGGTGTCACACCGGTAATGAACGGAGCCGAATTCGGATTTGAAGGGACCCGCTGACGGATAAGGTTGAAGTCATATCAACTAGGAAAGTGTGCCTTGACTCACCACTGTAATGATGACGTTAGAAAATATTTGAACGTGAAAAGACCAAAATGCCCCAGACTTTTCTCAAAATTACCATTTAACCTTGTATGAAAAGATGTACACCTTATGGCGAAATTGAATTACTATTATATATGATGAGTTTTCAATTTGTTTCATTCTGGTTGTTAAAGTTTTTTTTTTGGTATCAGATTTCCGCAACTACTCTATTGAGTTTCTTTTTGAAAAAGTTTTTAATTAATCGAAAAAGAATATTTGGGTTACGAAATATGACACCGGGTTGGGGTGTTACAACAGTGGTATCAGAGCAGACCTCTCCCAGTACGATGTGGTTCGGGGACAAACCAGGCGGAAGCTAGTGGGCATGTGATGCCTGAGGCTGACGAGGGCGGGTAGTGATCTTCAGTGCATGAGGCAAGGACAAGGAGTGGCTCCTCGCAGGCTTTTAGGCAAAGGGATACATGGATGAACCGAATTCACATCGGAATGAGAGGGATCCTGAAGCTGTGCAGGTATGAGACTGTACAGTTGAAAAGGAGGCTTATAAGAATTGATTGGTATTACCTATACCAACAAGATACGTCTTCTTTTCGGGAGCCCAGAACATAAGAACTCCATAGTTAAGCATGCTTGACTTGGAGTAATTTTGGGATGGGTGACCTTCAGGGAAGTTTCCAGAAAGAGTGTGAGTGAGGACAAAGCACGCTGAAAAGACCCGTGTTGGTTTGTGGGGACAGTCGGCAATCCTGAAAGCAATCCGAGTCGTTACAATAGTGGTATCAGAGCTGGTCAATGTCTTTTGGGATCTAGGTTATGGATTCATGATGTTTTTGCCGTGTTTACTCTATGTTTGTTTTGATAGAGGTCTGTAGAAGTAAGAACAGTTTGTGATGACTAGTACCTTTTGGAAATACAACCAATTAGATTGGTTGGATCCGATGATAGAGATGCGTTAAGACTCTTAAGAGAAGGGTTATCCGAGTTATTAAGAGGTGACGTCTAAGGTAAGTTTTGAGGTAGCCCCTTAGTTGGTTTTAGCAAATAAGTTTAAATATGACCTTTACTTTATGAGTCAAGGATGTTAGACTTTTAGCTATCAAGTAAGTGATGACTCCCTTATATGAAGGAAGTTCGATTGTTGGGACAGTTTGCTGAAGAAACAACTGTGCCTTAGGCAGGTAGAAGAATCCGAAAGTTGTTAAAGTAGATGCATAGGTATCTAGTCAGTGAACAAAGGAATGGCAAGACAATGGCATGTTCACTAATAGAATTGAGAGACTGGAATGGGATTCCGGTAGAGCAATGGAAGTGTGGTATTGCGTGAAAGTTTCTTATGATGGTAATTTTAAGAAATGATTGGAGCCTCCGCTGTTTGTGAATTTGATGATAGGTCATTTGTCTCCATTAGGATAGATTGGGGGTCACGTGTTATGGGTAGACTGGTGATCCATGCTGATGATGGTGAAGAGTATGTATGGTACCTAAGTATAACTTTCTGAAGGTTACGAATGAGCAGGGATTGAGTGAACAATTATGGAAGTATGAACTTTGGCTATAGAATGAGTGTCCTTAGGACTAGTAGCAGTAGAGGAAGGAATCACAATGGATCCTATATAGATAGGAGTAATGTCTCATTAAGAGGACTTAAGACAGTGACCCTGTAGATAAGTAAGATAGATAAGTTGGATTTTCACTTAGATATTAGAATTCTTTAGTGAGCTTATTAAAAGTTAAAGTGCATTAGAGTTGTTGACGAGATTGAGACATGTAGTAACGGAATGAGAATTAGTTTAAGTGTTTGACATAATAATGAAAGTTAACTTAAGTTCTTGATCACTAAAGTAATGTTTAGAAGTAAGAATGGAAGCAAGTCTTGAGTGAAGGATTAGTAGTAGAGAATGATGGACTAGCATGTAAGTGAAAGAGGGAATGACTTTTCCCGATAATTGATGGATGAGTAAAAGGCTGATGATAAGTTTCTAAAGTTAGTTTTATTCCTCCAAAATAGTAGGACCTTGTTGAATTATTTCCTTGTCGAAACAATGTGTGTTGGCACACAAGTATGTGTGTTTTGATGGGTTCTGATCGGGTTAAGGCCTTGTAAGAACTCATGTTTAGTAAATGGCACTTGTATTCATGTTGACACGTCATTTATCCTTTGGGATTGTGTCAGACATTTGAATAAGGTGCCTGTCATGGAAGATTTTCCAGGAGAATTTCCTAAGTATGTTCCAAGTTGGTGTTTGCGAACGGTATTGGGTTTTTGATTGATCTAGTTTCTAGATTCAGTCAGATCTCCATCGCTTTGTGTAGAATATAATCTACAAAGCTAGACGGGTTAGACTATATGAAATGGAATATTCGTCCTTTTCTCGATAAAATCGTCATCATCGGCGATGTTCTCGTTTACTTTAAGACTCACGAGGAGCATAGGGAAACTCTGCGTCAAGTATTGCGGACCCTACGTGAGAAGAGTTGTCGTGAAGTTACTAAAAGTGTGAATTGTGACTCGATGGTAGTGAAATTCTTAGGGCATGCGATCCCAAACGAGCATTTGTACTCTCACTCTTACATAATCCTCAGTATATTAAGACATTTGAGTGGATTGGCTATATAGTATCCTTTGGCCTGGACATTTTCATGTCATTTCATCAAAAGATTTGTTATGACTAATTCTTGAGTTGTAACGCGGACAAATTCTTGTTACTGGAAGTTTCTTGATGAAACTTAGTATAATCACTTTTACTTTTGGTAAATGTGATCCAGTCTGATTCTTGGCCAGACTATTCATCCTTTGATTTCCTAATCTGTTGGAAGATTCTTGTGAAAGAATGGACTTTAATAGAGTCATGATTCTAAACATGTATTAGCTATGCATTTTTACACTCACGAACCTACTGAAGAATCTTTTTACATATTGGATATTCCTGTATTCTTTTCAGAGTGGTAAAATTCTTCTATATACTTTCTTATGAGAGTAGACCAAGAAAATTTCCTTTGATTCAAGAATTTCTTTCCTTAATCTGCAAGGACCGAGTAGAGACGAAGTTCAACGGATCACTTTCAACTCAAGTGGATGAGTAAGGACAAAGATTTGATCTTTGAAAGGATGGTTGGGAGTAAGTGTAGTATTTAACTGTGATCATCCTTTTAAGCAGGATAGATAAGAAGTGATGAGAGCTTTGATTGAGGAACAGTATGATTGGTATGATGTGAACCCTTAAGATAAGTCTCACTAAGTGAGACAATTATTATAATCCAAGTATTGATCAAGATATAATAGTAATTGGGAGACCTAGGGTAATGATCAATGTCTATAGTTAAGATTGACTGTATGAATTTGGAGAATTATAGGAGAGTGTCCTTGGTAGTTTTACCTAAGATGAATATAAGCAGAAAAAAGGGGTTCTCGAGTAAAACTAAGTTGTTAGAAAAGTTCAAGATTTATGATTTTGGGTAATTCTACCCGATACGAATTCTTTTCGGTTGTAGTTGCTTTAAGAGGTACAATCATGTTCTTTAAGGATGAGAAGCATGATGTAGATTAGCGAGGTGGACTATGTTCAAAAGGAACTAAGACTAAGATTGGATATCTTGAATTAGAACTGATGGATGTGCTGTAAAAGCGATATGTGTCGTAGTTGCAATCTTGGTGTTAACAGTAAAAGTTAAAGATGTCGGAGGAAGATTTCCTAAATGGATTAGTATAAAAAGGAAAGTGGTTAAGTTTTAATTATATCTCTCACATGTGAGAAATTAAGGTAAGGTATTAAGGAGAAGGAGTATGGATTGAAGATTGGCGATTTGATTTTAACGGTAAATCGAACAGAGAATAAGTATGATATTGTTATTAGGTTACAAATTTTACCTAAGGAAAAATTCCATACGGAAGTACAATGTGGAACCTGGAGATTAAGAAATTATGTCTAGTTTTGAGTCACGAAATTTTGAGGAAGAATTTTTTTTAAGAGGGGTAGTAATGTAACACCCCGATTATTCACGCTTTCTAAGACCGGTAAACTATATAAATGCATTTTTATTTTATCTGAGTTTTAGAAAATGATATTGGATAAATCGAAGTCATATTCATACTTTACACTACCATAGAGAGTTACGGTTAAATTTTGGGTTAAAAATTCAGATGGAGCCCGGTCTGCATTTTCACTGACAGAAAGATTTTATTGCTCAGAAGACCCAATTTTGACTTGTGAACGAAACAGTTAGGTTTAGAATCTAATTTCTAACCTTTTTGATAAAATTGGTTTTTCGCACTAAAAAGCGAAATAATATAAGTTATTCGGGAGAAATCTTGATTCGGGTGACTAACGGAGCCGAATTCGGATTTATCGGGACCCGCTAATGGATAAGGTTGAAGTCATATCACCTAGGAAAGTATACCATGACTCGCCACTGTAATAATGACGTTAGAAAATATTTGAACGTGAAAAGACCAAAATGCCCCTTACTTTTCTCAAAATTACCATTTATCCTTGCATGAAAAGATGTATGCCTTATGGCAAAATTGAATTACTGTTATATATGATGAGTTTTCAATTTGTTTCATTCTAGTTGTTAAAGTTTTCTTAGGTATCAGATTTCCGCAACTACTCTATTGAGTTTTTTTTTTTGAAAAAGTTTTTAATTAACCGAAAAAGAATATTTGGGTTACGAAATGTGATACCGGGTTGGCGTGTTACAACAGTTCAGGGAAGTTTTCCAGAAAGTGTGTGAGTGAGGACAAAGCGCGCTGAAAAGACTCGTGTTGGTTTGTGGGGACAATCGGGGTAACGTCCCGATTTTCACGTTTTCTAATTCCTCAGTATTTTAACGTTTTATTTTATTGGAGGGTTTAGAGAGTGAAATAAAATATTCTGACTAGATAGGAATGTCCTACACAACCATAGGAAGCCATGGTTAAGTTTCGGGCAACAGTTCAAACGGAGCCCGGTCTACGTTTTTCACGGATAGTAAGTGTCAGGATTTAATTTCCTACGTTAAAATTCGTGCCGACGTCCGAAAAATAATAATATTATATTATATTCGGCCGTTTAGTCGAATCGGGAGGCGTTTGGAGTCGTAAAGGGATTCAACGAGACCCGACAATGGATGAGCTTGATACCACATCATCAAAGGACACTTGGGAGAGTATGCCAGAGTCGTCATGACGGTCAGGAAAATCTAGATGCGAAATTACCAAAATGCTCCTAACCTTAGTCTTTTACACTTTTACCATTTTACCCTTTTGGCAAATGACCTTTTCGCCCTTAAGTGAGCTTTTAAAGAGCTGAACTCAGCCTCACAGCCCTCTCACTTTCACGCATAGCCCCTGCCCAAGAAGAACTCCATAGTTGTTCTTGAGAAAACACCATTGCTCCTTGAGAAAACCTCGAATCACTTGTTAGAATCACTTGATTCCTTGGGCAACCTTCCTTCATTTTTAGGTAAGATCGCTTATATGATCTCTCTCTATTTCAAGATCAAACTTCATTTTCATGAAAATCATTTCTTAGATCCAAAACTTTGAAAATCCATAGGAATTTGTAGAAAAATCCTTTTGATGTGAAACCAATTTCCACCTCATCATTCTCTACCTAAACCCAAGAGCTTATGATTCAATTCTCATCCTAGCTCAAAAATCCCCAAATGGCCAAACCCTATGTGATGATGATGAATAGTGTTTTTCATCAATTTTTGATTTCTAACACTTGATTTCATCCCTAGCTTTCCTATTGCCTTTGAAATCCATGAAATGGAAAACCAAAATCAATTCCTAACCTTTTTACCCTAGGGTGGCCGAAACTTATTTTAGGTAGAATTGTTGAGTTTTGCTTTGATTGTTGTTTAATGTTAGACTATTGTGTTGTTGTAGTTGGTGACGATTGTCAGGAGGTTCACAAACCGATCAACCGAATTTGATCCGGATATCTGCTCTTCAACAGGTATGGGGGGTGAACCTCATCACACCAAAATAGTGGTGGTGAAGATGGTTGCTTAGTTTATGTGTGGGTGAAACCCTTTGGTTTGGGTTCACCAATTAATTTGGTTCTCTTGGAGAACAATGTGTAATAATTGTAGTTTATGCTTGTATGCCTTATCATGTGTCTTATGATGATGTTGTCTAGGTGAGAAAATAATTTCTTGCATGTTGAAAAACCTACTTTGATCACTAGATCAAGTATGGACTTTTGTGTTTGATTATGAAGCAATGATGTGTGTTTATTGTTTATCATAATTGTGTAAGTTTTGTGAGCCATAACTTGGTTAGTTTGGTGAAGTAAATCTTCACATTGGTGCATAGTTGGCTTTCGGCCATGACCTTCAGAAAAGGAAGGTAATGTGTAGTTCTTGAACAAATTAAGTTTTCAAGTAAGAGAAGTGTTTTAGTGGCTTATGCTTTAAAGAAAAGCCATAGGTGATTTTGATTCAAAGATCAAACAAAGTTTCAATCTCTAAGTTTTTTCACCAAAGTGAAACATCTCTTATACCTTACCATTAGCTCATCTAGTTAATCAAGTATTTTAAAAGTGAAACAAAGGAGTGTTTTTCATAAAAAGTTAGACATAATTCCATAAGGCTTTTCTTTATTTGAGAACAAAGTAATGTTTTTCTTAAGGCAAATTCACGAAGCGAATCAATTCTCGCCAAGCAAAAACAGAGAAAATATAAGCTAGGCATCACTGCCTTAAATTCGCTAAGCGATTGCAGCTTCTCTAAGCGAATAAGAAGGAATTTCGCTAAGCGACTCAATTTTCGCTAAGCGATTCATGGAAATTTTAAAAGAGGTATTACCGCCTCAATTTCGCTGAGCGAGTGTGTCCTCGCTAAGCGAAACTCACTCACATTTTATCTTTATCTTTTCCTTATTTTCCTCAAGATTGTAAACTTTGTTTTGGTTTACAAAAGGAGTTTTTAACTCAAATCGTAAAGCTTTACATATAAAAACCTAAGTTAAGTAATTAACTTAGAGTTGAAGACAAGAGTTAATTAAGTATAGTATGTGGTGAGACAAGACCATATACTATACCATTGATGACTTAGTACATCAATGACTTTATAAGACTTAATCAAATCAACACTTATTTCCTTAATTGAAAATCAAGGAATAATATCTTAGAAAGGATTAAAGACTTATCTAAGAGGATTCTAAATCCTTATTCATAATGTTTAGGACTTGAGCCTTAATTCATAAGACATAAACACAAACATGAAACGTTTTGGGTTTTGAAACAGTAGTTCGATGACGGACCGGTGATTCGGATCTAGGTCAATCGTTTACTTGTTTCAGTCTTGTGATGACTCGATCCCGGAGGGATGATGAGATTTATCCGATGGATAAAGGTTTTGTTTTTCAAAGACGCGTATAATTCCTAAGGAAGAGAACCTTAGTGGACCTCGAGGTTTACCCGGGGGGTAGACATTGCTTTATCGCATCTGCTTTGTGTAAGTATTGGCATTTCATTTGCATAGTTGTAAGGCCTTGAGCCTAGGAGTTGAGATTACACCTTGATGCGGGTGCGAATCTTACGGTGACGATCTTCAATGGTCTTTTTGGAGGTATCAAGGTTGGAAGGGCTGACATATGACGTGTCGTTGCTAATCCGAGTAATACACTGATATCCTTTACTAGATGCCGTACTTGCCATGTTTGGTCGAGAGTGTTAACGTAAAGCCAGATACGTGCACGTTACGAATGTTGTAGCATCTTGCTCATGGCTGGCAGAAATCGGAACATGTCCTCCCATTCACTCTCTCCGACGTTTTGTTAGCTCCATGGAGTAGAAGTCAGAGTAGTACCCAGTGACATTAGCATTGAGTCATGTACATTGCACTGCATTGCATGGCTGTTGATGTTTACATTTACTGTTATACATCACTGTACTGTTTAAGAATGCCTTATATTATGCTGTTAACTATTTAACATGATATTATGCTGTTAACTGTTTAACATGATTTATATTGAGAATTTTAGTAAGCATGTTAGGTATGCTGTTACCTGGTGAGTCGTCTCGTTTTTACTATTGCTGTTTTGTTGTGATGATGAACGGGAATCTCACCCATATCTATATGTTTTTTGCTTGTACTTGCTGTTGCTGCTTGAACAGATGGACGTGAAAATGGTTCAGTTCAATAGTTTCCTTGAGCCCCGAGGCGAACTCTTTTTGTGGTTTAGTTTTGTAGTCGGTTAGACTGTGTCGGTATCTATAGTACTTTTGTAGTACCTTTTGGGAGCTACAACTCCTGGTACTTATTATTTCTTATTATCAATTATACATTAGACTTATGTCTGTATATAGTAATGTTGATGTTTCTATCTTCTGTTTTCTGTTTCTGTATTTATAATACAGTATGTTCTAGAAATACATGGTGAACCTAAGTTCATTTATTAGTATTATTTAACTTGACTAATCCCATTCTATCTTTGTGAAAAAGAAAAAAAACCGTATTTTCCACATTAATAAATATTTTCGGCCTTATAAACGTTCAGGAATGTGACACTTGGGAAGGGTGTTGCAGTTGGCAATCCTAAAAGCAATCCGGGTCGTTACAAATGGTATCAAAGCGGACCTCTTCCAGTACGATGTGGTTCGGGGACGAACCGGCGGAAGCTGGTGGGCATGTGATGCCTAAGGCTGACGAGGGCGAGGAGTGATTGCAGGTGCATGAGGCACGGACAAGGAGCGGCTCCTGGCAGGCTTCTAAGCAAAGAGATACATGAATGAACCAAATTCACATTGAAATGAGAGGGATCTTGAAGCTGTGCAGGTATGGGACTATACAGTTGAAGGAAAGCTTATAAGAATTGATTGGTACTACCTATACCAACAAGATGCATCTTCTTTTCGGGAGCGCAGAACATAAGAACTCCATAGTTAAGTGTGTTTGACTTGGAGTAATTGGGGGATGGGTGACCTTCTGGGAAGTTTACTAGAAAGCGTGTGAGTGAGGACAAAGCACCCTGAAAAGACCCGTGTTGGTTTGTGGGGACAGTTGGCAATCCTGAAAACAGTCCGGGCATTTACACTTAGTTGGAAGTTTAGGACTATGCTTGAATCATGTTGGAGGAGCTTAAGGTGTAACATGAGAAACTGGGGGAGTCAGAAGACTAGAAGTCCTTTCCCAGCTGAGTTGGACGCTCAAGCATGGGAGGACTCCACACTCAAGCGTGGCAACGCTTAGGCGTAGAGATCTTGCACGCTCTAGCGTGCTGAGTACGTTGTGTCAGCTGTTCTGGGTTTGGATGCGTGTGAGACATGTGTCAGGCCATGGAGCAGGTGGAGTGGACGAGGCTCCAAGCTCAAGCGTGGAAGGAGCCCATGCTTAAGAATGGGAACACTCGGACGTGCTAAAGTTGCACGCTTAAGCGTGCACAACAGAACAAGTTTTGGTGTTTCCGTTCTCTTCCTCACTTGTTGCATGAATATTGTAAGTGTTGGAGAGTTCTCTGCAAGTAGAGAGAGCGTTTGCAGGTGAGAGGGAAAGCCAAATGTTGGGAAAGTTCGGGGTGTCGAAACGCGATTTTGATAACACCATTGAGATCATGACCTCGAAATCTTCAGCTTCGACCGATCGATTTCTCGATTCGTCAATGGTAAGCTCGAATCCCTAACACGCGTTCTTCATGTTCTTCGTGTTCTTCAAGTTTCTACCTTTTCCCTTTGATCTTTAAGCTTGCCTAGAGCTAACACTATTGCTTACGTGTTATGCTTGTGATCAGGGCAAAGTTCGTGCTCGTAATTTCGCACGTTGGCAAGGTTGAGGTCGCGGCTATCTTGGAGCTGCCATTGGAGAGGGGCTGCGAGCTTGAGGTTGGGGAAGACGTGATCGCGTTGGTGTTCGTGCTACGACTGTCCAGGTGGGGAGAAAGAGTTACATACGTCGGGGAGGCAAGAGTAGTTTATGTAGCTGTGTTGTATGTCGATTGTTGTGTAGGGGAACCCTAAACCCTACATGACGTTGAGCCCTGACAAAGTACCTAAACCCTAGGTTTATTCTACTTTGGGCTAACACAGCTATGTTTGATACCCTAGGTTAGCAAATTTGTGATGTCAGGTGATATGTGCTATATACTGCTACATGCATATCTGTTAACTATTATATTTGCAATATATGAGATATATGCATGATATGATGATGTGATAGCATGTTGCTATGTTGATATGTTTACTGCTTTATTGAGCATGTGATAATGAAGTGCTGCTTTAACTTGGAATGCGTGTATGCATGAGCCTTGGAGGTTTAGTCTGATTAGGACTTTGACCCCGTTGTGGACGTTTGAGCTGATAGTCGAGACTGAGGTTATAGTTGGAGCTTGGAGCTCGTGTTGCTAAGAGCAAGTGTGCATGTGTTGCGATATCAGCTCAAGGGAGGTGGATGACATGCATAGCATATGCATATGATGCCAAGTGGCGAGCCGTGTGCCGAGAGGAGAGGCATACAAGGTTGATGCACCGAGTCCGGGTGTGAAAAATGGAAGAGAAGGTCTATGTGACCTCGGGCATATATGGACACTGGTGTACCCACATAAGATCGGTATGGTAGTCCCTATCGTGTCGTGGCGGTCCTGGGCATGTCCTACTATCCTGACTGGACCCTGAGTCTTTCCAGTTATCGGTGGATCTTCCGAGGAGGCCCAGATAAATCTCTATGTTCGGGACAGCTGAGCGGTGATGCACTCTTTTGGGTCACGACGAGCGGAACGAATTACCGGAACAAACCAACTTATTGTCCGATGAGCGGACGTGATGTTGCCCTTAGTTGGGTGTTTAGTACCTGCCAGCATGTATAGTAAGAGTATGTGTACATCTAGTTAGGGAACGACCTGGGTGTCGAGACATTGAGAGATGGTTGTGTTTGCTATATATTCTGCATTGCATCATCCCTGTTATATATGTGTTGTATATCTTATCTCCATGTTTTTCCTTTGTACGTACGTGCTCGACCTGCGAGTAGACGAAGAGCTAGTAGAGGGTGGTTATGGACCCGAAGATGCATCCCTTCCTTCAAACGGCATTGAGGATCCCGGTGCTAGGCGAGCTTGAGATAGTCTACCATGATGAGTAGGGGTGGCAGGTGGACCCCTCGACCTTTTTGGCCGTTTACACCGGGCCTATCAGCTTGATTTTCCGGAGCGGCACTCCACCGTACGTGGACATCAGGGACTTTACCCAGAGTACCAGATTCTTCCCTTGCCGCGGATGTGGTACCCATCGAGGCAGAGAGAACAGAACTACTGGTGGGCAGCGCCACAGTCTTCAGCAGTATCCAGCAGGAGAGGTTTTGTCTACAGAGGCCAGCGGAGGCATACAGAGCAGTACCTGAGGACATATCGGAGACGTCGGATTGTTGTGTCGAGTTCCTCATCCGAGTACGAGCCTATGCAGGTTTATAAGCGTACACATGGAGAGGGACGGGGTAGCTCGGGGCATCCTCATCGCTGATGGTAGGAGCCTGCCAGTGCGTCTCTAGAACCATGTGGCGAAGTTTGATGTATTTTGAGAGTGGGCTTGGCGAGTGCTGGTGAGTATTTTTGAGAGAGTTATGGAGGTCTTGGTTGTATGTTACTCTTCAGTTTCAGTTGTATTTCTGTATGTATATATACCTAGCCCCACTGATGGGGCTACCATGTATGCTTTAGTACCGTGTGTGTGTGTGTGTGTGTGTGTCTATATATATATATATATATATATATATATATATATATATATATTATATATATATATATATATATATATATATATATATATATGTTTCCCACTGTGTTTATTCTGATGCATGTACGCGATTATGTTTGATGTTTGTTACCGTCTGTTTTACTGAGCACGTACGATAGCGTTAAGTGTTCAGGGCCGTCACATTTTAGTGGTATCAGAGCATTGGGAATGTTCTGAAGTTAATGGGATTTCCTTGAGTGGAACTTGGGGATGTCACAGTAAAAATATTATTATTTTAATCGGGACCACTTTACCTGGGGATGCGTGCCAGGGCCGGGGAAGTTATATTGGCCCAAATCTGGGAGTAGTTCATGACTGCATTTCACACTTCACGAGACGTTGTCACCTTTATGTCAACCATTCATCACCTTTTCATTCCTTTAACCAATGGATTAAATTCCTATGACTCTTGGTTAATAACCTATCAACCTTACCATTTATGGAGAATGCTAATTAACCTATTTATGATTAATCTCTACTACTTTTAATATGAGATCAACATGTATCATCCTTTTAATTTTTGGCCATTGGATTACTTACACAATTTCACATCTATGTCGTAACACTTAAACCAAAATTTGGTCATAAGCTTATAAACGCCATTCGGCCATATCACTTCTTCAACACCAAACCACTTCTAATTTTTCACTTATCAAGATCAAAAGTTCACTTTCTCTAAGTTCTTCAAAAATCCTCTCTTCTCTCTCTTCCTCTCTCACATTCGGCTAACACCATACCAACACCATCCAAATTTCTCTTTCAAATTCTAAGACCATAGTTGTTCTTGTCTGAGTCTCCTAACCTTGTTCATTATGTGTTCTTCACTAAGTAAGTCTCTAATCTTACTTTTCTCTTCTCTCTTCATAACTTTTCTTAGAATCATGAAACAACTTCTAGTTCACGGTTTTTGTGAAACAAGTTTCAAAACCTTGTGTTCTTACTCTATGTAGGTTCGGCCTTGTCACTCTTTCTTGGAGCTTGGAGTTTTGCTCATCGTAAAGATCTTCATTAAGGTAATGGGTGAGTGAATCACATCACACCACATTGGTGGTGGGGGAAATGGTTTATGGGTTTGGTTTGGGGAAAACCCTAAACCCAGGGTTTTGCCATTTTGTCTATTTGGTTCTCTATGAGAACAATGTTACAATAATTATTTATCGCTTGATTTGTGTTCATTGGTGTGTTTGAATGGTTAAAAATAACTTTCATGTGAGGGAAAACCCTAACTTAGGGTTACTCCATCTTTTTGTTGTAAAGAGTTTGTCAAAATGTGATTTTCGGATTTGACCTTATGTGAGTCATTTCGGTTTTTCTCTCAACCTAGACCTTGTATTTCAAAACTATTTTTTGATCCTGAAACTAGACATCTTGGGCTTCATTTTGATAATAAATTTCATGTGGTTTCATGAAGAGTTGACGCTTGAAAACTTGTTTCAATCTAAGCATAGATTTCTGTGTTGGATTCTGACTACAGTAGACATCGTAAGCTTTCATATGAGTCCTCATTTTCTCAAATCCGAGTTCCTTTGGTCAATCAAATGTTTGTCACGAGTTGATACTTGAAATACTGAGAATTCTGTAAACGGGTTTGATGTTGAATTTTTGGAATTGGATGTTATGTGGTTATTCATTTTGATGCATTGATGATTACACTTGCTCATGATGGGTGTTGGTGAAGCAAAATCTTCACATTAAACCTAAAATAGGATTCGGCCAAATATAAATAAAAAGGATTTTCAACTTCAATCTTCGAAACTCAAATGATTTTACAACTCTAAAATGGAATCAATGAACGATGAACTAAAGCAAAACAAAGAAACCTTATTTGAATGAAAAACAACATTATATTCAATCAAGAGATTCTTAAAACAAGGGAAAAGTATTTCGATCTTAAGTTATGGCTTAAGTAAATCAAATGATGTTTAGCAAATTAATGAATCAAAGTGTTCTCAATTACAAACAACTTTGAGAAAATCTTATGTAACATTCGGTTACTAAGTAGGTTTTGAACGCAAAACCAATCTTTGATTTCAATGCAATATCTATTTTCAAGTTTAAGTATAAATGATTTCAAGTTAAAAAGAATTGGACTTAAGAAGATTCCTTTTCTTAGTTAAAACAAAGGAGTTATGTACTCACTTCTTTGCAAAGATTTTATACACTCGCCTTCTTTTAACAAAAGCAAAGGTACATTCAAATTGACTTTTTGAACAAAGTGAGGTATTCGAAAAAAAAAAATCTTTTAAGCCATCATAAGTATTTAATACACTTATGATGGAGTTTCATAAAGTTAAAAAGATGTTTTTTTTTTTTAAAGAGATTTGAATTTGTCAAATAAAAAGACAAAAGAGTTTTGAACTCAAAACTAAGGAATTTCCTAAGTTAAAACCCTAAGTCAAATAATTGACTTAGAGTGAAAGAAAGAGATAAGAAAGTGTAATGTGTGGTTGGAACAAGACCATATGCTACACCATTGATGATTTACTCATCAATCGATTCATAAAACTTAATGAATCAAGATGTATTTCATTACTTGAAAGGCAAGTAACCTCTAACTTAGAAAGGATCTAAGACTTAACTAGAGGATTCTCAATCCTTCTTCATAAGACATTTAGCACTTAATAAATATATCATAAGACACGAACACAAACACGAAATGTTTTGGTTTGCATGAGTCTGTAAGGCCTTGAGCCTAGGAGTTGATCTTACACCTTGATGCGGGTGTGAATCTTACGGTGACGATCTTAAATGGTCTTGAGGATGTCAAGATTGGAGATCCATAAGTGACCAATTGGTGATTCTTGTGTGTTGTAGTATTTTGTGCACTACTGTGACATCTTTGACTAGATGTCGTACTTTTCATTTTTGGTGTAAAGTGTTTCCATAAAAGCCAGATACGTGCATATTACGAATATTGTAGCATCTTGCCCAAGGCTGGCGTAGACAGAACATGTCCTCTCATTCACTCTCTCCGACGTTTGTTAGCTCCATGGAGTAGGGGTCAGAGTTTTACCCTTTTGGCATAAGGCATTGAGTCATGTACATCGTATTGTATTGTGTAACTGTTTGGATACATTTACATGTTATACATTATTATCCTGTGTTGATGATGTCTTATGCTGTTGATTAAATAATCAGAGATATTGGGATGTATGATATGCATGACTAGTATTTTGTTGTCTTGTGTGTCGTACCGTTTTCACTTCTGCCATATGTTATGCTGATGAATGGGAATCTCACCTTATTACTTTGTATTGCATCGTTATGTGCTTCTCTGATTGTCTCTCGAGAAGGTCGTATTACCGACACTTCACCCGACGCATCGGATGCATTTCTTTGTTGAACCTCCCAGTGGTTACGGCGTTTGGAAATCTAGTCATGATGGGCTTCTAGTAACGTACATGTGGAGAGCCACACTCACCATTCGCAAGGGTCGCAGAGGAAGGGTTCTTAACCGCTTCACAGCTTGTATTCATGTCTTCTGCTGTCAGGGTTGTAGTCGTAAGTGGAATGCTAGGTGGACTTTTCCACCGATGTGTTCGGTGCCTTCTCCCTCTGTTAGGGATAGGCCGCTTGTTAGCAGAGGTACTTCTAAGTCAACTTCTGAGTCCCTGCTAGGGTTCTTGTTAGGTCTCGTCTGATGGGACCTGGTTGGAAGGCGATGAGTGAAGAGAATAGGAGTGAGGTGATCTATTCACACCTTCCTATTTGTTTCGTTTGTCTCTCCGTAAAGGAGAAGTCACAGGAAGTATTCTGCCGTTGACCCGAGGGATGTCTCCCTGTGTGGTCTGTTGTCGGCCAGTGTAGGGTGTCAGAGTGTCTGTACCTTTCTTTTATCTTTTGTGGAGCTGCGTCTCCAAGTACCTTATGTTTAGGAGCTGTCTCTCCAAATCTTTATGTTGAGTCTGTATCTTTCTGTTTTATTTCTGTAGTCGGGTTGGGTTTTTATGTAATCCTTTATGAACCTATGAACTTATATTATGAAATGTTTCTATTTACCTTACACGCATAAAAGGTTACAAGCTTTTATAGTTATGTATTGTGAAAATGAAAAATCCACCCCATCTTTCTTAAATGATTTTAATTAACACGTTTTTCGGCCTTATAGTTTTATAAAATGTCCGTTATGTGATGTGTGGAATTTCCATTATGGTATGGGCTTGAGGGTAGAGTTGTGTGTGGAAGTTCCATTATGGCACGGACTTGCAATCCTTGGTCGTAGTGGCCGCTCAACCAAGCCTGAGTACCCTGACTAGCCACTGTACGTTATCAAGATTGGTGAGAGTATTCGGTAGAGGTCATATGGTATGGTGAGTCGTCCGTGTGATAACTGGATATGTACTCCTAGTTGTATTTCCAGAGTTAGAGCTATTTGCCACATGCATATGGAGTAGTGATGTTGCACTTGCATTGACATGCATCTTTAACATGTATTATGATGATCTGTAGACTGATGTATTTTGTATGCCATCTTAATTGCTATTTCATGCCAATTATATGTATTCATGATTGTGTTTCTTACCCCTCTCTTTTGTTGTTTCTTGTGCATATGTTGTTGTATATTCAGAGGAGGGTGAACATGTTGTCGCATCAACTCTCAAACTTTTGGGAAAAGATTCGTGAAGGAAAAACGGAAGAAAGGAGGAGATTGTAGAAGGGGTTCGATGTTCGAGGGAGACACGTCTAGAACATTCTCAAGAAGGCTAAGGAAGTCTACAAGGGAAAGTAAACACCTTTCTCAAACCTCCATTTTAGTTTTTTAAAAGGGGTTTTGGGATTTTAAAATTAATCATGACGTTTTGGCAAATTGATTTGGGAAAAATTGGGATTTTTTATGTTAGGGTTCAAGAACTGGAAATTAAATTGGGGGACTTGCCTTAAATGATGAATTGCTTGTGTATAAATGATGATTTGTGCATGCTGCATACCTTCTCTTGAAGAGGGTGATTGATGAGATATCTCTTTCTGGGAAAGGGAAGATATATACCTCCTCCTCGGCGGAGGGGAAGACAGATGCTTCCTTCTGGAAAAAAGGATGACACATCATAGATATCTCCTCTTTGAGAGAAAGGCAATGGTACGCTGTTGCGTTTTCATAAACTCATAGATTTAATACATGAGATTAATAAAAGGAAATTTCATGACATGTTGAGATGAATTAGACATAACATATGTCTCTGACATGGATTGATTGCATAATGACATAATTGAATTGATAATTATTGCTACTTGATATAGTACGGTATGTGTATGAATTTCTAATTTTGGAGCTATATTACGTTATTTACGAAAATATATGAAGCTATGATATTTTGAAAAAATAAAGGTTATCATGGTTGTTTTTCCAGTTATCGCGCCGACAGAAAGCATCTTTTTGAAAACCTTTTATAAATTGATGTTTATTAGTTGAAATTTTAAATCTCATTAATGATGTTTTCAGAGTTCAATAAAGATGTCCTTCATAACAAGGAGTCTTGAGGAGACGCAGTTTTTAGACATTTTATCTCTTAGAATCATTATGGATGTAGAGCTCATGCTCAATGAGACCTTTATTCGTTTATTATTTTACTTTATTTTTATGTATTGGGATATTTGACAGTAAACACCTTGTTTTGAGGCCTGATATCTTACGGTTTTCATTTAAATTTTTTAAGCATTTTATTCTATTTTAAGTATTTTATTATTACGATGTTAAATTCAATTTTATAAAACTTTGTTATATGCTTTTAATAAATTAATTCAATAAAATTATGATATGAATAAGTAATTATTATAAAAATAACTATTTATTTAGCATCATAACGACAGACATTATAAACAATATCGTGTTGGATACTCTTTTTAATATCTTATAACTTGGTATCTTTCAATTTTGTTTTAAATTACTATTTCAATGTTTGTAGAATAGCACTATGATTAGATTAATGATACTTTGGATAAAATAGGTTCATTGGTTCTATACGTTTTTTTTTTATGTTTCACTTTGATCCTATATGTTTTATTTTTTTCATTTTGATTCTATATGTTATATCCCTCCTTTAATGTTAATCCTAAAACTAACGCTATCAAAAAGAAATTAACGGAAAATACTAAAATGAAAGTCGGAATATAACGTATAGAACCAAAATGAAAAAAATAAACGTTTTATTTTTTTTAGTTTTGGTCCTATATGTTATGTTCCATCTTCAATAATAATCCTAAAATTAACGTCGTAAAAAAGGAATTGACAGAAATTGCTAACATTGAAGACGACACAAAACGTACAGGACCAAAATGAAAAAAATAAAACATATAAGACTAAAATGAAAAATAAAAAAAATTGTATGGGAACAATCAACTTTTTTTGCTAATACTTTATTATGTGACTGTAATGTTTAATGTTAACTAATGAAACATCTAATTTAGGATTTATGTTTTTATAGTAATATTTATATTAATTTATGTTATATTTTAGTCATGTCATATCTTACAATTTTACTACTCTTTTAAGAATTTGTCCAAGTCAGTATCGTTTCATGTCCTTATCCCATATTAGTATTTCCTAGCTTATTTCATTAATGATAACAAATCAAATACACCGTAAGCTCCTTGATTTTACAACAAATAGCATGACCATTTCCAACAAAAAGCTACCTACATGTTACTCATAATCAATCTGGAAGCATATGTAACAAAAGGGACCTCGCAAGAATTGCCTTATAATCCTCTGGAAATCACAAGGTTAACGGAATCCATCCATTATGGTGCGCAGGTGACCTCAATAACTCACCTGTAGACAATAGATTATAAGGATTAAACCACTCAGAAATAACTCATGTAGCATAAGAATAATCAAAGACTCGCAGGGATGAAACAATAAATAAAAACCACAGTTAACAAATAAATAAGACCTTTTAGAGAGTGAGAGAAGTTCAATTTTCAATATATGATACATCTCAAACATATCCAACCATATTCAGCACCTGTGACAATCTTGGTTCGTGTTTTTTTATGAAAGACTTCAATTTAGAAATTGCCTAATATTGACCTGTAAAATAAGCAAGAAGCAGTTTTCAACTCAATGCATACATTAAGTATCAATGCAAACGGGAAAAAAATATTTGTCATCAAGAAAACCTTGAAGCACAGATCGAAGCAGGTTTGATCATGATTTCCCAAAACCAGCAGCAACTTTTCTTCCCCTGCGGTTTTCTATCTTTTCAGGGCTTGCAAATCCAGTCATTCCCTCATACTTCATTTCCAAGGCCTGTAATCATTGACAAAATCCTTTACTTACCTCTTTTTATAAAATTGGATTCCAGTGTACAGACACTGTAGATCTTCATTTGGTCAAAAAGACACGTACTAAACCAGTAGTTTGTGTTTGACAACAATTGCCTTGAATAATTAGTTTGTGTTTAACTATCTTAAGATCTTTTGCTTTGGCCCCTAATGGGAATTCAACCATGGCCATGCATGTGCAAAACGGAGTGTATAACTGCTTTTCTTTCTATCTTTTTATCTTGAGAAAGAATTTAAAAAAAAAATAAATAAATAACTAGTGGTCTCCAGTTTGAGCTAAAAACAAGGAATCCGGATTTGAATGAACCATCCAAAGGGTTATCTTGCCCATTTGGCATCTTTATGAAAAAGTCATAATTGCATAAGCATCTCACAAAGAGACAAGCTCATGTGCTTTTAAATTACAAAATCACCAAGAAAAGAGTAGAGTTTTGGCCAATGAGCTTCTAGCTCAATTGACACCAGCCCATGTATTTAAGACCGGGTGTGATGATGATGATGTCAGAGGTTCAATCTTTCACCATGCCTCCTATTCTCCTCCCCTGTCCAGGTGTTTGCACCTCCAATGACAAAAAAAAATGCAGAGTTTTGATTTGACCAAGGGGAAATTCTCATATATAGTAAATTAGATACAGGCACTCTTGATAATTTTATAAACTTCAATGTCAAATTTCTTCTTCATTCTTGCTAGTATGATAAAAAATATGAAGAATTTCATTTTCGACTTTTTTTTCGCAAACTACATATAAAGCAGTAGCACCATATCCACTGAAAAAAATAATAATAAAGCAAATATTAGTTCCCACATATGAAGACAGAAGAATTACCTCGTTGTTGCTTAGGAATTATCTCAATTATTTCTTGTAAATAGGAGTGTTTATGATAGGTACCAGATATATTGATATTAGAAAATAGGAAAAATATGGAGCTCTGCTCCTTACAATCAGAAAACAGTAACAAGAAACAAAAATAACAATGCAGAAATGCAGAAACTAAGGATAAGAAAATAGAAGATGAACTCCTCCCTCAAGCAAAAATTGCTTGCCCAGACGATTTCCCAAAATATTTTGTTGTAATATATCGAAAGAATATCTTCCGATATTCTCTTTTATTTGTATAAATATGTTTTTTATTCTAGATATTATTAGGACATATTTTCCTCTTCCTTATTTTTAGGTTAGCATTTAATGTCATTAGCCTATATATATTGTAACTTATGTTGTACACAACAATTAAAGAATAAAGTTCATATTCAAAATTCCTTCTTACAAGTTGGTATTAGAGCCCTAGGTTGTGTCCTAAGGTTTCTGCCTCTTCTTCTATCAGCTTTCAGTGCTGTATCAGCAGCCTAGGGATTCCTAGGGTTTCTTTCTTTTTTCGAGCAACCTTATTGCTGCTGCTGCCTTATTGCACACCGCCACCCACCTCCGCCGCCGTTCAGCACACCGCCACCCAGGGTCTGTTCGCTGCCTACTCCCCGGCCAACCACCAAAGAATCGGCCCCAGAAGCACTGCCATGCACCCTCACATGAAGAAGCTACTGCACTGCTCAAGTTCCTTGGCTGGAGTGTCAGCTGGTGGCAAAAGTTCATTGAAATCATGTAAGGCAACATGAACCTTTCCCAAATAAGCAGAAAAAGGACCATCAAGCTGGCGAGGAGCAATGACATTCATGAGATTCTGGCAGACTCCATAGAGACGTTGTGAGTCATTGGTATAAAGAACCTTGGCTTGCTCCCAAACAGACTCACAGGTGAGATAGGCACGAAAGATCTGCTTCAGAGAAGAGTGAATAGTATATTTGATAATGCTACACAACTGAGCATCAACCTTTTTCCAGTGAGGGCGGTCAGCAGCGGCTACATCATCAACTTTCTTGGTCAAATGGTCAACATTGTCTTGTCCATTCAGCCATAGTTGCTTCCATCCAATTTGTCAGTGCAAAGAGGAGCACTAACATAACTGGTGAAAACAGGAGCATCCGCCTTTGAGGAGTCCTTAGGAGGACCTGAGGAGCCAGAACTAGCCATGGGTCAGAACAAAAAGGAAATAAACTGAAATTTTGGGTACCTGAACAGTGCAACACACAGAGATGTTGCAAAACATAGGTCCGTTGAGGGAGGTGATGGAAGATCCAGAAAGAGGAGAGGCCGGCGATGCTGGCGCAAGAAACGGCGACCGGAACAGTGGCCCGACGCGTCGTCACGCACTGCCGGAAGGACGAAGGCAGCGGCGATTTCTAGACGGTTGGACAGATCGGTGGCCGACGATGTTGTTGGTGGGCTTGGCGGCAGGAAACAGTGTCGTGCGGCGGCGGCTGACGGCGACTAGAGGCTGCGGATAGTCATTGACAATGACAGAATGGTTTGGATGGGATGCCGGAAGGAGAACATGGCCACCAAAGAGGGTGCAAAACCGGAAAGAGGACATGGTTTTGCAGAAATTTTTTCACTGATGGGTACTACCCACCAGGTAGGAACGGATTAGGGTTGCCTCTTGTTAGGCTCTAGATACCATGATGAGATGAGAGAAAAATAAGAGACTATTGGTATAAGCCGTGTATTTTAACTACATCACGGAGAATGTATTATATAGTACTCTGAACAAATCAATACACAATCAAGGTAATAATTACAATTATTACAAAATAGCATAATATCTGGCTATTCTAATTACCTAATATTCCTATAATCAGAATATATTATTTACATAAATATCAACACCAACTAACACCAGTGTTATCGAAAAGCGGCCATGGGCATGGCGGTCTGTGGCGGCCGCATGGCGGGTGGGCCGGCCACCCGGACTTTCAACCCAAAATAGGTAAAAACCCTAATGTATGGCAGAAAGAAAGTCTCTTACGTTTTCCTTTTTTTCTTTTTTCGTGAAACCACATCCGTCTGGTGACCACCGTCTGTCCGGCGACCATCCTCTGACCAACGACAACTGTCCCCGACCACTGACCTCTGGCGACTAGCCTACTCCTGTGTTTATTCTCTTTCATGAATATATGTAAATTCTGCAAAGAGCTAAATCTCTGCAAGTAATTTAGTTACTCTGATTTTTCAGTTTCCAGACTTTTCACTTTTCGACCACAAACATGAATATACTAATACTAATAATACATGTTTCTAAATGTTGGAAACAACAAGATTATGTATGTTTTCCCATTGCAAATAGGAGCACTTTAAGTCTTAGGTTCATGTATGTTTAGATTCATGCACTTAGGGAGTTTAAGAAGTTGTACTTGCATTTATTTCTCCTTATAAACATAACAAATTGAAAGTAAGAACAAGTATTTTTTGAATTGCTTGTGTTGAATCACACTAAGCATAGTGGTAATCTATTTATACATTAGAGGAATTAATTAAACCTATGATAATTACAAGATAACTAAATGAGGTAACTATTCCCCAAGTTGCCCAAGTGCATGAACTAGAGACTACATGAATCTAATGAATTACAATAGCTATTTCCTAAGATATTAATGATGGTTCATGGACCTTTGGACGGTGGTATGTTGGAATCAACACATTCCAACACTCCCCCTCAAGCTGGAGAATGGATATCTATCATTCCCAGCTTGCAAGTAAGTTGGTTGAATCGTTCCGTTGGTAAGCCTTTTGTCAACACATCTGCCAGCTGATGCCCAGAAGGAATGTAGGTTGTTGTTATCAATCCACTATCCAACTTTTCCTTGATGAAGTGTCGATCTATCTCAATGTATTTTGTCCTGTCATGCTGAACAGGATTATGAGCAATACTGATAGCCGATTTATTGTCACGGAACAACTTCATAGGGTCTTCATACTTTATCTGCAAGTCATCCAGCACAATTTTCATCCATAATAGCTCACAGACTCCCTGTGCCATAGCTCTAAATTTTGCCTCTGCACTTGATCAAGCCACTACACTTTGTTTCTTACTTCTCCAAGTAACAAGGTTCCCACACAAGAATGTGCAATAGCCTGATGTGGACCTTCTATCACTCACTGAACCTGCATAATCTGCATCAGTATACGCTTCCATAGTCAAGCTTCCTCCTCTTTTGACAAGAGACCTTTTCCTGGAGTGGCTTTGAGATACTGCAGAATACGTTCTACAGCCTGTAAGTGTCTCTCCCTCGGGTCATGCATGAACTAGCTCACAACACTGACTACATATGCTAAATCCGGTCTAGTGTGTGCCAAGTATATCAACTTCCCCACTAATCTTTGATATTGGACCTTATCCAGCTTGGCACTCTCCTCTTCGGTGCTTATCTTGTGGTTCTGCTCGATGGGAACACTTGTAGGTTTGCATCCAAGTTTACCTGTTTCGTTCAAAAGGTCAAGCACATACTTCCTTTGAGAAATGAAAATGCCTTGTTTAGAGTAGGCCGCTTCAATTCTCAGGAAATATTTTAATTTTCCAAGGTCCTTAATCTCAAATTCTGCAGATAATTTTTCCTTGAGCAGTTGTCTCTCAATCAGATCATCTCCAGTAATAATAATATCATCCACATAAACAAGAATTACAGTCAGTTTTCCTCCTGGTGAATGTTTGAAGAAAAGTGTGTGATCTCCTTGGCTTTGCTTGTAGCCAAGGCACACCATTGCTTTTGTAAATCTTCCAAACCATGCTCGGGAAGACTGTTTTAGCCCATATAGTGCCTTCCTCAATTTGCACACTTTGTTTGTTCCACTTGTGGGACCAAATCCAGGAGGAATCTCCATGTACACCTCCTCCTCTAAGTCTCCATGCAAGAAAGCATTCTTAAAATCAAACTGGTGCAGTTCCCACCCAGAGTGGGCAGCAAGGGAGAGTAAAATACGAACAGTGTTCATCTTTGCCACTGGAGCAGATGTCTCCTCATAATCGATGCCATAGGTCTGAGTGTATCCTTTTGCCACTAGTCTTGCTTTATACCTGTCTACAGTACCATCTGACTGGTACTTCACAGTGTAAATCCATCTACACCCCACTGGTCTTTTTTCCTTCGGTTTCTCAATAATTTCCCATGTTCCATTCCTTTCCAGAGCTTGCATCTTCTCATTCATGACTTGAACCCAATTCTTATCTTTCAACGCTTCTTGTACTGTTCTAGGGATTCTGATAGAGTCAATGGCTGCAATAAGACTCTGGTGCTGCAATGAAAGGTTTGTGGAGGAAACAAATTTGGAAATAGGGTACTTAGCACAAGTCCTTTTCCCCTTTCTTAAAGCAATAGGTAGGTCATCATCAATGTTAGAATCATAATTGTCCAAAGGAATAGGATCAGAATGAATGGAACTAGTGTTTTCAGTACTCACCATGGGTTCGGATGCTTGGGGTTGCGGCTGGACCAGTTCAGGTTGTTTTCTCCTTTGATAAACCACTTTTGGCGAGCTTGCTCTAACTCGAGCAATTCTTTCAGGTTCAGGTGACTGACTGTCAAAAGGAGCTAATTCTCGTGTATCAGAGGGCATATCAACCAAGGGAATGTTACTGTCTGAAACAATCTCAGCTTCCAAGTCAGTAGTGTTCTCCCCCTGAAGCTGAGAGAGAGTGAAAAAAGATTGATTTTCTTGAAAAGTGACATCCATGGAGACATATACTCGACGAGAGGAAGCGTGATAACATTTGTATCCCTTCTTGTCAGGAGCATAACCAATGAAAATGCATTTAATAGCACGAGGGTCAAGTTTGCCCCGATGCTGACGATGGACATGAACAAAAGCAACACAACCAAAAACACGAGAGTCAAGACTTCGCATAATAGGCGCAGAGGGAAAGAATGATTTCATGACATGAACAGGACTCATACCACCAAGGATTCTAGAGGGTAACCAATTTATTAAATATGCAGCAGTCAAAACAGCTTCCCCCCTGTATGAGTTTGAAACAGTCATCTAAAACAATAAAGCTCTAGTAATTTCAAGCAAGTGTCGATTTTTTCTTTCAGCAACCCCGTTTTGTTGGGGGGTATCAACACATGTAAGTTCGTGAACAATGCCATGTTGTTTAAGAAAGGTGGAGAAATTTTGATTCACATATTCTTTATCAGACCTTAGTCGTTTAATTGTTTTATCAAATTGAGTTTAAATCATGTGATAAAACTGGATGAATAAATGGTATACGTCTGATTTATCTTTCATCAAGAAAATCCAAGTAACACGAGTGCAATCATCAATAAATGACAAAAACCATTTTGCACCAGAAATATTAGGACTGGATGCTGGACCCCAAACATCAGTATGAATAAGAGAAAAAGGTTCATTGCTTCTATTACCACTAGGAGCAAAACTCACTCGATGGTGTTTAGAAAACTCACAAATATCACAATTAAAGGACTCAACAGACTCATTTAAAAACAACGCAGGAAACATAGATTTAAGTAAAGTAAATGGGGGGGTGCCCAAGACGTTTGTGGTGGAGCCAAATTTGGGAAGCACAAGACTTGGAACAAGTTTGATGACAGGAATGTTGCAACTTTTGACTAGAGTCACCTGATGTGTCCATCTCAAGGTAGTACAACCCTCCTTGTTCCTTAGCAACCCAATCGTACTCCCCGTGACAGGATCCTGAAATACACAATGAGAGTGAAAAAAGGTTACAACATAATTAAGGTCTTTGGTAAGTTTATGTATTGAAAGAAGGTTAGATGAAAGTTTAGGAACATGAAGCACATTTTTCAAATTTAGCAATGGACTAAGTGCAACATTACGAAGACCTGCAACTAATGAATGAGAGCCATCAGCTACAGTTATGTGATGATTACCAGTGGTAGTTTTATATGAGGAAAAATGGGAAGGACAAAAAGTCATGTGATCAGTAGCACCAGAATCAACAATCCAAGAATCCTCGGGAACAGTACCAGAAGCATGGGAAAATAAAGAACTAAAATTCTTACCATTCATGACAAGAGAGCAAGATGCAGAAGGCTTATTAACAGAAGCCATAAGAAACCTTCCTTGCTAAGAGTAGGGATATCGTCTTTCACCTATTTGGTCTCCAACTCGGATTCAGAATCAATGGAAGACAAGTGAGCCTGTCCTCGGGCAACATTTTTAAATCCCCCTGTGCGGCTAAGAACCTGATCTTTCCCATGGAGTCTAAAACAATTCTCCTTGGTATGACCTGACTTCTTACAATAGGCGCACCAACTATTAGATTGGAGGAGGAGGAGGAACTAACTCCTGTTTTGACAGATTTCAATGATGACCCATCAGTTGGTTTTTCATCAAGCATGACCGCTCTTCGACTTTCTTCCCCACGGATCGTATACAACACTTCTGATAAAGAAGGTAACTTCTCTTTTCCCAAAATCTGAACCCGAATGGGGTCAAGCTCTGGATTCAGTCTTGAAAGGAACTCAAAGATCCTATCCCTCTCAACAAATTCAGCCAAGGTGGTTGTATCCTTACTGCACTCTATCTTCAAATTCTGATATTGATCTAATTCAATCCATAGACCATTCAGAGTGCCATAATAATCGGTCACCGAGAGAGATCCTTGTTTAGTGTTGAAGATTTTTGTCTTCAGCTCATAACAAGCGGAGATGTCCTTTTTCATGGAAAAGGTTTTACTGAGATTATCCCAAATCTCCCTAGATGATGGCAAGAACATACAGTTCCTGTAAATTTCAGAAGACATGGAGTTCCAGGGCCAAGTCATAATGAGAGAATCCTCATTGTCCCATGTCTCAAATTGTGGATCCTTTTTATCAGGAGCTTTCCCTTCAATGTGGTTCAACTTTCGCCTTCCTTTTAGGGTAGTCCGAATGAGTTGGGCCCATTGGAGATAATTTTTTCCGTTGAGACGGAAACTAGGCTGAAGGACAGTAAGGTCATTTGGGTTCAGAATAGGGTTGTGGGAATCAGGTTCAGACATGGTTATGGCAGGAAGGTGAATGAACTTGGAAGGAGGGGTATTATGAAGGTGGCTGTTTTTTGGTTCTGGTAGGTGGAAAAGGATAAGGAATGGCCGGCGAACAGTTCTGGGTAGGTGCGGTGGCGGAAAAAGGCTCGGACGGTGGCGCGTGGAGTTCATGCGCCGACAGGTGCAGGCGCGTGGGGTGGCGTATGACGACGCGTGTGGGGGCTTCTGGGGATGGGTTTTCTGGGTTTGGCCGTTCGGAGTTTTCTGAGATGGTTGGTGATTGAGTTTTGGTGAAAAAATGAGAAAAAAAGGTGGGTTGGTGTTGGGACAAAAACAGAGGGGTGAAGGCTCTGTGATAAAATTGAGAAGGATTGAAACGTGCAATGAAGGCACGGGAAAAAGAATTGGTCCTGCAATGAAGGTAAGGAACCCAATGAAGCTCAGCAATTAAGGCTGAGGCAGCGGAAGAAGAAACAGAGACTCCCAGGGTCGGGAGCTCTAATACCAAATTGAAAGTAAGAATAAGTATTTTCTGAATTGCTTGTGTTGAATCACACTAAGCATAGTGGTAATCTATTTATACATTAGAGGAATTAATTACACCTATGATAATTACAAGATAACTAAATGATAACTATTCCCCAAGTTCCCCAAGTGCATGAACTAGTGACTACATGAATCTAATTAATTACAATAGCTATTTCCTAAGCTATTAATGATGGCTCATGGACCTTTGGACGGTGGAATGTTGATTCCAACATAACATGTAATTAATTATGAAGTGTATGTACTTGGGAGTTTAGGAAGTTGTACTTGCATTTATTTCTCCTTGTAAACATAACATGTAATCAGTTAATTAATTATAAATACCAAGGCTGCCTATGATATGAGACTTGTATGATATTTTCTATTAATTTAGCCTATGGTTCTTGACATATGTTGTTAGTGTTTTCGATTTTATATTTATTTCTGCAGTTTTTTTGTTTTATATATATATATATATATATATATATATATATATATATATATTATTCTGTCCGCCATATGACCGCATTGCCATCCGCCATATTGTATGGTGGATTTTGGCCGGCCACAATAGGCCGCCACCCGCTATTAATAACATTGATAACACTAAGACTAACCTCCTCAGATCTTCTAACAGTATGTACGAAGGAAATTGCAAAAATAGAAAATTCAGGAATACTGTTCTTCCATCTGCAGTATTCATTCCTAAATTTTTTTTGGATAGTAAATGGAAGTAAACTTCACTAAAGAAAAAACATAAAAGAGCTGCCATCAAGCTTTTTCTATCCAGAAAAACAAGAGAAAAGGTGCCATAAGTAGAAATTAGATTATAGGAAGCAATTTAGTTGGGACTTGGTCGCCTACACCTCATAGTGCATGACTAAGCATAATTGAAATATTCAAATCATGGCATATATCCACCTAGCTAATTTATTATGTGGTGAAAAAAAATTGTTTTCCTCCATTTTCATCATGTATTTCTCATGTCAAGGGAATATTAACTAGGGACAGAATGACAAAAATGGGTGTGCTTTTTCCAACCTGTAGCTGTCCACGAATACTATCAAGAACTTCTTCTGTCATTCTCTCAAAGAAAAGAATTCCCTGCAAGATAAAACAATTACTTGTAACCACATGGATAACCAGCAGGTAATGACATGAAAATTCGTTTCAAAAGTTTTTCCATAAAAAAATTCTGTCATACCATTAAGTGAAGAAAATTATAGAAGCAGGGAGAGAGAGAGGGAGAGGGAGAGAGGGATGAACTAACTAATGATCAGTTAAGCTCACTGATTGTGTATTTGCAATAATAAATGTCGGTTTAGGAGAGATGTAGTACCATTAGTGCAAGTGTAGTACATGTGGAGACATTTTTTTTTTCTTTTGTGAATGTGAGTATCACTATACTCCTCCTCAAGTCTCATATTATACTACCAGTAATAGTGATAAAGAGGAATAGGGAGAAGAAAGAATAAAAAAAAAAAAAAAAAAAAAAAGGGCGCGCATTTTATTTCCTGTCATTTTATCTTGAGCACATCGGCTCCTCATTTGACTTTCCTGTCATTTTATTCTGAGTGCATCAGCTCCGCATTTTAATTTCCTATCATTTAGGAGCGCATCGGCAAAGCATTTTAATTTCCCATCATTTAATTTTAAATGCATTGGCTCTGCATTTTAATTTCTTGTCATTTCGGCTTCGCATTATAATATCCTGTCATTTAATTTTTGAGCTAGGAGTAGATATTAGCTCCATTATTTTAGGGATCTCCTTCATCTCATCTCTCTAATTTTCATTACCTTTTTGGAGGAGATTGTCTCCCATTTTCTAGGCCTAGTATACAGCTGTTACCCTAATTTCCTATTTATACTACCTTTTGTAATCAATCTCCGTCAAAGAAAATACATGATTTTCTGCACGGTACCAAAGCACCATCTGAACCACGTTTGATTTCACAACTTCATCGTCATTCCATCCATGGGAAATGAACGGGAGAGTGATAATAACTCAAGAGGTAGTGTCCAGATCAGAGACTGGTAATCCTGCCATAACCAGCCCGATTGAAGGACCTAGTCTTCCTATCATCGGCCACAAGCTGAACAGCCAGAACACATTCAATGGGCAAGATCGGTTTCAATTTTTCCCCAAGGAAGGGGAAAAGAGGATTATAAAACTAGAGGGGTGTCTAGAAAACTTCCCCTTTCCATACATTATGTGCTTTGGGTTCTATGTAAATATAGGCATTTGAAGCCTATCAAGAAAGCTTTGTATCTGTAGATGATACCTAAGATTTAAAAAAAAAAATCAACTAAAAACAGAAATGCTTTAGTCATCCGTGTTGAAAAACAGACCTGTAGATGATCGAACTCATGCTGGAATACTCGTGCAGGAAGGCCAGACAAATTGACTGAAAACCTGGTTCCATTCACATCACGTGCATCAATCTTCACAGATTCTGGTCGCTAAACCACCATAATGAGCACTTTTAAGAAGTAAGAGTATATAAATACCAGAAAACACCATCAGCAGCATAGTCATGAATTAAATGACAAGTAGGCTATGTTCCTTCAGTAGAGCACAAGTTGAAAAGGCAAAAAAAACTCAGCAAACATTAAACTACATATACAAGAGTTATTGTGTAGAAAATTCATAACTGTTCCATAAACTGCCACATAGCAGTTACTAAAACAAAGTCCTAGGTTTCCTAGAATAGACTTTCCACATAATGGGTCTTTGTGGACTTGGGTCTGAAGCCTTATCAGAAGCTTGAGGTGGGAATGAAGGAAGATGGGCCTAACAACAAGTGTATGAGAGAAGGAGAAAGGATGAGAAAGGGAAGGAGGGAATATTATGAATGAAGGAAGTGAAGGAATGAAGGAGTCGGTTGGAAGAGAGAGGGAAAAGAGTAACATAAGGCACAACTGGCAAGTGGGGAATGGGGGAAAAGGATTGGAGAATCATGAGGGGAATGATGGGGGAAATGATAAAGAGGAAGAGCTGGAACCTGAGGAGGGCATCTCAAAATTGGAATAGGAGTGGGGAAGACCTTGGCCTATAGGAGGATTGTACCCTATCTCTATTGTCCGCCCTAGCCTCAATACCCTTCGATCGGCTATCCCACCCATCGTCATCCACCATCATCCCTTCAAGCGGCATCATGCGGCATCACAAGCAGAATTTCCACCGGCCCGTGTGAGCCATGCACCGCCCTCCTGAACTTCGTTTGGCCTGCCGCTGGTGCCATTCTATTCATCGACACCTCTCCTACCTTTTTTGGGGGTCAACCTTCCCAGCCACCCACTGTCTCGTTGCCCTCTCACCTAACCCACCTTGGTCTCTGTGGCTTCCACGTCCAGTGCCACTTTTGCAGGAGTCAAGTGCCACTTTTGCTGCTCCTGCATCAAGCTTTCGGAGGTCAAGATGTTCTTATTGCAAATGTATGGGACACACCCAAGATAAATGTTTCTCCATGATTGGATTCCCTAAAAAGTCTGCCATTGTAACTCACTAGTAATTCTATGGTTTGTCTCTCTCATTCCTTGCTTGTCGGATCCTGGATACCTAAAAAAGATTTTCCAAGTCTATAGGAGGAAATGTTGGAAAGATGGATAACGAAACGATAAACTATAATAAAGAAAGAAAACATTTCAAACTGAGTAAAGCCCAAAAACGGCTAACTAGCATAAAAAGGAAAGCTAAAGTCAAAATAATGCAATAAAAGAAAAGGATTTTTGTTTGATACCTTTACATCAGCATAAATTCCAGGGAAAGATAAGCACCCTTCATTAAAAAGTGAAAGTTTCTTTGAGTATTTGCTAACTCTTGGGTTTACAAGAACAATTTCCTCTCCTTCACCACGTTCACCCACTGGATTGAACACCATAAGTTGAACGTTAATTCCTACTTGCGGTGCTGACAGACCGATACCATCGGTTCTGTGGAAAAGGAAGGCAATCAGTATTGTTAACTATAGAAGAAGGAATTCTGAATAATAATAGTATTCCCTAATTCACATTGTACAAAGGCTGAAAACATTTACATAGACTAAAGGAAATAACTGCTATCCCAAAAATAAGGAGAAAGATCTGCCCTACTAATAAAAGGAATAAAAGTCAAATCTGTACAATAATAACTGACGATATGTAACATTAATACAATATATTACAACACTCCCCCTCAAGCTGGTGAATGAATATCTATCATTCCCAGCTTGCAAGTAAGACCTTGAAACCGCTCTGTGGGAAGTCCCTTGGTGTAGACATATACTAATTGGAATTCTGACGGAACGTACTCGACAGCTATAAGACCATTATCTAACTTTCCCTTGATAAAACGTTTATCTATTTCTATATGCTTTGTCTTATCATGCATGACTTGAATTCAGTTCCTATCAATTAAAGCTTCTTGTACTGAAGTGGGAACTCTAATAGAATCATTTGTTGGAATAAAGCTCTGAAGTTGTACTAATAGGTTTTTAGTGGACACAAACTGAGATATAGGGTATTTGGCACAGGTTCTTTTTGCTTTTCTCAAGGCTATTGGCGAGTCATCAGGTTTAGGTTCACAAGTACTATTTAAAGGCTCAAAGTTAAGAATGTTTACCTCCGGTTCAGGCGGCTGAAGTTGCTGTTGGACCAGGTCGGGTTTTTCCGCTGATACGTCTTCCGATATCGACCCAAATCATTTACCTAATTTGATATTGGAACAGATAATGGTTCTTTATGCGTCTCAGAAGTACCAAAAGACGGTGCCACCTCCTTCATAAGAGGAAAGACAGATGACTCAATAGGTTAAGCCAGAAGATGAACAAATGATGACTCAAGAGACTCAACTTCTTGACCACTCTTCCCCTGAAGCTGAGGACCGAGCTAAAAGGCCTCAGTTTCATGAAAAGTGACATACATGGAGACAATAGACATAACGACTTTCAGGATGATAACATTTGAACCCCTTTTTTGTCGGATGCATATCCTATGAAGATACATTTAACAGCCCGAGGAGCCAAATTACCACGATGCTAACAAAGAACATTAACAAAGACAACACAACCAAAGACTCGACACTAGAGACTGGTCATAGTAGGGGCAAAAGGAATGAAGTCATGAGTTGAACAGGACTAAAACCATCCAAGACACGAGAAGGCAACCTGTTAATCAAATGTGTGGCAGTTAATACAGCTTCCCACCAGTAAGATTTAGGGACAGACATTTGAAAGCGCAGGGCTCTGGAAATCTCAAGGAGATGACGGTTTTTCCTTTCTATAACCCCATTTTGTTGTGGGGTATCAACACAAGTTAACTCATGCAAAACACCATGTTCTTTGAGAAATTTGGAAAAAAATTTATTAGCATTTTCTTTTCCATTATCAGAACGTAACCGTTTAATGGTTTTCCCAAACGGAGTTTGAATCATGTGATAAAAGTTCAAGAATAATGGAAAAACATCAGATTTATCTTTCATAAGAAATATTCATGTGACCCGAGTGCAATCATCAATAAAGAAAACAAAACATTTTGCACCAGATAAATTAACAGTAGAAGAAGGTCCCCACACATCAAAATGAATAAGATCAAATGGTGCAATACTTTTATTATTATTAGGAAGAAAACTTGTACGATGGTATTTCGCAAATTGACAAACATCACAATGAAAAGACTCAACTAACCCACTTGAATATGGAACTGAATATTTCTGTGTGTGATTCATCGCAATAGAGAATACAATATATATACACCTATGTTATCAATCCCAGATAGCGGAACGTAGCGGTCCAACCCCAAAAACTGCTATAGCGGGAGCGATATGACCGCTATTTGAAAGCATAGACATATAAGATAAATTAAATATATACATATATAAATGCTAAAACAAAACAAACTACCCAATAATGCAAACAAACTCATAATATATAATCATAATCCATAAGTTCTAATTGTTAGAACACACTCAAAATCACTCACACAAAACAGAGAAGAAAAGAGAGAGATAGGTACTGCTGAATAGAAGTTTTATTTCTCATACTTGTATATCATATATACATGAATCACTATTTATAGTACACACTACAAGTAGTTAGTTAACAACCCACTAACTACCTAACTAACATATAACCACTAACTAACTGAATTATTTACAACACTTCCCCTTAATTCAGATTAGCTATAGATTGCACCCCTATCATGTTTCTAATTAGCTTGAATTGATCAACCTTAAGAGGCTTTGTCAAAATATCAGCCACCTACTCATTAGTACTGCAGTATTTCAACTCTCCTTACTGACTTGGTCTCGGAGAAAGTGGAATCTTGTCTCAATGTGTTTGCTCCTTCCATGAGCAAGAGGGTGTCTAGCCAAGCTAATAACTGACTTGTTGTCTATTAGCATATTCATAGGCCCTTCTCTTCTAATCTTCATTTCTGACATCAAGGTCTCAAGCCATAAGGCTTGACAAGCTCCCATTGAGGCTGCAATGTATTCAGCCTCATGTGAGGATAGTGCCACCACCGACTCCTTCTTGGAACACCATGAAATAGGTCCTCAACACATCATAAACACATACCTGATGCACTCTTTCTATCTTTCTCACCACACCAATCTGAGTCATAGTAGCCAAATGCTTCATCAGAAACATTTCTGCCGGAGTTTGAGAACAACCCATAGTCCAACGTGCCCTTCACATATCTCAATATTCTCTTAGCTGCAAGCAAGTGATAAAGCCTCGGATGATCCATAAATCTACTAATCAGCCCCACTCCATAGGCTATATCAGGCCTGCTGCTGCACAAGAACCTCAATGAGCCAACAATCTGTTTGTACAAGGTTGCATCTACTAACTTATCACTTCCTTCCTTCTCCAACTTTGTACTACAATCAACTGATGTTTGGGCAGAATTGCAATGTAGCATGTGAAATCTTTTCAAAATGTCAATTGCATACTTCTTTTGATGCATGAAAATTCCATCACTTTTAGTGACAAATTCCATGCCCAAAAAATAGGATAGCAAACCCAAATCTGTCATCTCAAACTCCAGCATTATTCTCCTTTTGAACTATCAATTTCTGCTGCATGGCTCCCAGTAACCAATAGGTCATCAAAAGACAAGCATACAATTATTAAATCACCTGCAGTAGCTTTCACATAAACTCCATATTCAATTGTGCACTTACTCAAACCTAGCTGCAAAACGTAACATCCCAAAAATCCTATATTTGTTTCTCTTAACTATTTGTGTGAATAACTTGATTAAGAATACAATTCGACTTAGTTTAATCATAAGAATGGCTAATGATTGGAAATTCATATCTGAATTTCAATTATGAGCTCAAAAATCACAAAATGTTGTTTTGAGCATGTTGTGTTGTTTTGAGTCGGAACCGATAAAAATATTATTATTTTAATCGGGACCTTTTTACCTTGGAATGCATGCCAGGGCCGAGAAAGTTATTCTGGCACGGAGCCAGGAGTAGTTCATGACCGCATCTCACGCTTCACGAGACGTTGCCACCTTTATGTGAACCATCCATCACCTTTTCATTCCTTTAACCAATGGATTAACTTTCTATCACTCTTGGTTAATAACCAATCAACCTTTCCTTTAATGGAGCAAGCTAATTAACCTATTAATGGTTAATCTCTACTACTTTGCATAAGAACTCAACACCTATGTACTTGAGTCAATCCTAACCATCTATTTCCTTACACTAATTCCTATCAACCTTTAACCAAAATTTGGTCATAAACAAGCTAAGACCATACGGCCATATGCTTCCATAACACCATAAACACTTCGAATTTTCTCTTTCAAAGATCAAACAACTCCATTTCATGAATACTTGAGTTTTCTCTCTTCTCTCTCTTGAATGTGTTAGACCCTTAATAAAGAAGACTTATGTTAGTAGGACCCATGGGAAACATAGGCCCAGGGTGAGTGAACTCGAGGAATCAGTTGCAAGGTCAGTTGCGAGCCAATTAGATTAGCCTAAAATGGAATTAGGCTACTATTGTAATAACAGCTGTCATATAACAGCAGTAGGTAGTTATTAGTTAGCTCTATAAATAGTTAAAGGGAAGAAAAGGGATTCATTCGGTTATTTTTTGTTAAAGGTGGTTAGGGAGAGGAGATAGCTCTCGAACTCTATCTAGGTTCACTACTTGTTCTTCATTCTTGTAATCTTGGCCAGTGTAGTGATTTGTCTACCTGGTAGTTCAGCAATAAAATTAAAGATCACTATTTCGGTTAGATTCTCTCGAATCTGTAGACCAGTTCCAACACTGGTATCAAAGCTCTTGAATTCTGGGCAAATACATGGTTTCGACACGAGGAATGGAGAATCGAATGGAAAACGTGGAACGAGCTTGCTAGAGTTTAATGGCGACTCGCGGCGAGTTGCAGGAACTGCGAAGGTTGTGCGACGAAGAAAGGATCGCAAGAATCGAAGATCGGAGATTGATTGAGGAAGAACGGTTGGAGCGACTCGAAACTCAAAGACGATTAGCGGAATTGATTGAAACGATTCGTGGAAGACCGTTTAACAACAACTTGGGAGGAGGAAGCCGAGTTCATGGAGGAAGCGAAGGGGAAAATGGCGGTGGAGGAGTGCGATCGAATGAAGAAGCCCGAAACCTCGAACATAGGCGGAGGAAATTAGAGATACCAATTTTTGAAGGTGAGGACGCGTATGGATGGACAAATCTAGTTGAACGATACTTTGAGATAAAAGGAGTGAGTGATGTGGAAAGAGTGCAAGCATCCATGGTGGCAATGGAAGGAAAGGCTCTTGCGTGGTACCAATGGTGGGAATTTTGTACTCCGGAACCGAATTGGGCAGGGTTTAAAGAAGCGTTGCTGAAAAGGTTTCAACCGGCAATGCTACAGAATCCTTTTGAAATGTTGATGAACCTGAAGCAAGATGGAACAGTAGAGGAGTACCGAGAACAATTTGAGCTGTATGCAGGGCCTTTGAAAGGGGCAGATCCATCTTACCTCAAAGGTATCTTCCTGAATGGATTGAAAGAAATAGTGAAGGCGGAATTGAAGCTCCATCAGGCAAACTCTTTACCTAAACTCATGGATTATGCTCAAAGAATAGATGAGAAGAACACTCTAATTAGCAAGAGTAGTTCTTGGGTGAGTAAGGGAGGGGGATCAAATCGAACATATAATTCATCTAGAACGGTAACTTAGGATCTGGGAAACAGGAATCAAACGACCAAGGCAGTTTCAGGGGAAAGTAGTGCCAATAATGATGCTAATAGTATGAAGTCTACTAGTTCTTTTAGAGGCATAACTTTCAAAAGGTTGACTGATGCTGAATTGAATGATAAATACCTCAAGGGATTATGCTGTAGATGTGATGGAAATTTTGGCCCAGGGCATGTGTGTCCAGCAAAACAGTTACGTGTCTTATTCATAGTAGGGGACGAGGATGAGGGGACTGAAGAATTAGAGACAGAATTGAGAGAAATGGACATGAAGCAATTGCAGATATCCATGTATAGCATTTCTGGACTGACTTCCAAGAAATCTATCAAGTTGTGGGGAGAGATGTAGCAGGTATTCAGGTAATAGTGTTGGTGGACTGTGGGGCTTCTCACAATTTCATCTCATCAGTTCTAGTTCAGGAGAAAGGAATTCCTGTTATTGCTACTGCACCTTATACAGTTGAGGTAGGGGATGGCCGAATCATTAAATGCAAAGGAATGTGTAAGCAACTGAAATTACAGGTACAGGGAGTGGATGTTCAGCAAAACTTTTACATCTTTGAATTGGGAGGAGTGGACATAGTATTGGGAATGGAATGGCTAGCTAGTTTGGGAGAAGTTCGAGCCAACTTCAAGGAGCTCACTTTGAAGTTTCCCACGTCTGAGCGATTCCAAATGTTGAAGGGAGAACCTGCAATAGCCCGATCAGCTGCTTCTCTGAGGACAGTGATTAAAGCATTGCAAGATGAAGGAGAAGGGTTTATGCTGGAATACAGGGAAATACAGGCAAAGGCCGAAGCTGTATTATTACCCCAGTGGTTAGAAGGGATACTATGTGAATATGACACTGTTTTCCAAGACCCGAAAGGCTTACCACCACCAAGCAGGCATGATCATGCCATTTATTTGAAGAAGGGTTCAACAATCCCTAATTTGAGACCATCCAAATACCCACATTATCAGAAGAATGAAATAGAGAGACTAGTCGAAGACATGCTGCAATCAGGGGTAATCAGACACAGCATCAGTCCCTATGCCAGCCCCATAATATTGGTGAAGAAGAAGGATGGTGGATGGCGGATGGCGTTTTTGCGTGGATTACAGGGCCCTGAATAAAATGATAGTTCCAGACAAGCTCCCCATCCCTATAATTGATGAGCTTTTGGATGAATTGGGAGGGGCAACCATATTCTCAAAACTGGATCTGAAATCTAGTTATCACCAGATTAGAATAAGGGAAGAGGACATACAAAAGATTGCTTTTAGAACACACGAAGCACACTATGAATTTGTAGTCATGCCATTTGGACTTACCAATGCACCTTCAGGCTTTGATGAATGAGATGTTAAGGTCGTATATTAGGAAATTTGTCCTCATATTTTTTGATGATATACTAGTTTACAGCAAGAACAGAGGGGAGCATTGTACGCACCTCAGAGCATTTGTTGGAAATAGTAGCATTTAAGGCTTAGATTCATGTATCTTTAGATTCATGTACACTAGTTTAATTCATATTCATTCATGTATTTAGGTTGTTTAGGGGGCTGCACTAGCATTTAATCCCCTTGTAATCATAACATGTAAATTGATTATGGAGTGTATATAAATACCAAGTATGCTGAGTGCTAATCACTCAAGCTATTCAGGAATACTTGTGTCTTTTATTATTTCACATGGTATCAGAGCTCCCGATCTAGGGGGCTCTGCTTCCGCACTTGGTTGCCTTCATTGCAACCCTTCTTAGAACTCTGTTCTGGCACCTTCATTGTGCCATCAGAATACTGTTGACCGCCGCTGACCACCGCTTTTCAGCCCGAAACTTCACCAGAAAGATCGCAGTTCAGAGATCGGCCAAAACCCAGAAGGAAGTTGCCGGAAACTCCCTCACGCTCCCTCACGCGCCTCCTCAAGCGTACTGCATCTCCGGCGCGTGTTGTCCACGCGCCACCTTCTGGACCTCCTTTTGTGACGCCACTTGCACAGAACAGATCGCCGGCGCCTCCTGGACCTGTTTTGGGGGTTCTTTTCTGGATTGGACTCCTCTTTTTTGGATCTCTATTTGGCTTGGTGTTTGTCCTTCTATTTGGTGTTTTTTCGGTTCTGCCATGTCAAGCAGTGAAGGGATGGTAAACCTAGTCAACCAGAAGGAGATAGAAAGGATGAGGGCTTTACTCCGCTGTCTTGAGAAACCATCAGGTAATTGTTCCGTGGTGTATTCAGGTAAGCTCCCTTTTTCATTTGGATTTAATGCCTCAAAAACACCTTCTACTTCATTCTGGATGTTAGACTCTGGAGCCACCGACCATATGACACCTTTTTCTATCCAATTCTCCACGTATTCACCCTGTCCCAGTAGTAAGAAAATTATCACTGCAGATGGTACCCTTGTAACTGTAGCCGGCCTAGGAAACATTCAACTAAATTCCTCCATAACCCTAAAAAATGTCCTCCACGTCCCAAAACTATCCACAAATCTTGTCTCTATACAAAAACTTACCAAAGATTTATCCTGTAATGTGATTTTTCACAGCGATTGTTGTGTATTTCAAGACAAGGAGTCGGGGAGGACGATTGGACATGCCAGAGAAGGGAATGGCCTTTAATATCTTGAAAATCAGGTCTGTCGACAAAAAACCACTTGTCACACTCATTCATGTCAGAGTCAGTTCTTTCTAATAAAGAAAAAATACTTCTTTTCCATTGTCGATTAGGTCAGCCTTCTTTTGGAGTCATTAAAATTTTATTTCCATATCTGTTTACTAAGGTAGATGTTGAGAGTCTTCATTGTGAGGTGTGTGAGCTTGCAAAACACAAGCGTCTACCTTTTCCCTCAAGCAATAAAAGAAGCACTTTTCCTTTCTATCTTATTCATACGGATGTTTGGGGTCCCTCTGCTGTTCCAACTGTGTCTGGTGCTAGATGGTTTGTGACTTTTATAGATGATTGTACCCGGGTTACTTGGATTTTCTTACTTAAAAACAAGTCTGATGTTAGCACTGTTTTCCCAAATTTTTTCTACATGATTAAAAATCAATTTGGTGTGAACATCAAAACACTAAGGTCTGACAATGGCAAAGAATACTTCAATTATGTCCTTACTTCTTTCTGTCAAAAGGAGGGAATTATCCATGAGTCCTCTTGTGTTAAAACACCACAGCAAAATGGGATTGCAGAAAGAAAAAATGGGCATCTTTTAGATCAAACCCGAGCACTGTTGTTTCAAAAAATGTTCCCAAAAAAATCTGGGGGGAAGCAGTTCTCGCAGCCACCTATCTCATTAATCGATTACCCTCTAGAGTCTTAGGGTTCAAGAGTCCAATAGATGTCCTTTCTTCATTCTATCCAAATTTGTCAGTCACGAATCATCTTAAACCTCGTATCTTTGGGTGTGTGTCTTTTGTTCATATTCATAGTCAAGATAGGGTAAAACTGGATCCTAGAGCCTTAAGGTGCGTTTTTGTTGGTTATTCCTCCACTCAGAAGGGATACAAGTGTTACCATCCTCCATCTAAAAAAATTTTTGTGTCGCGGGATGTAACTTTTCATGAAGGGGAAGCTTATTTTTTTCAACCTTATCTTCAGGGGGAGAATCTCAGGGAAGATAAGTTTGAAACACTTGATCTTCCTCGTCTTGAGTCAAATAAACCTGTGTTTAGACCTGAAACTCCACCTGAAGCTGAATCAGACCCATCAATTGAACTTGAAACACTTGATCTTCCTAATCTTGAGTCAAATACACTTGTGTCTAGGCCTGAAACTCAACCTGAAGCTGAGTCAGACCCATCAATTGAACCTGGCCCAGAAGTGGATGTCAGATGGGGAAAGAATCAAGTTTTCACAAGAAAGTCAAAGGACATTCCTGAATCAACACACGTTCAAGAGCCCAATTCGACTCCTTTGAATGAGGATGAAATGAAAGTCCAAGCAACAGATGATGATCTAGACCTCCCAATTGCCATCAGAAAAGGAACCAGAAAATGCACCAAACAACCAGTATATCCCCTTTCAAACTACCTCTCATTTAAAAAATTCTCACCTACCAATAGAGCCTTCCTTACAAACCTAAACACTACTTCCATACCCACTAGTATTTCTGAGGCATTGTCCGATGACAAATGGAAGCAAGCCATGAATGCAGAGATGGAGGCTTTGAAGAAGAATGGAACTTGGGAGTTAGTGACTTTACCAGAAGAGAAGAGAGCGGTAGGATGCAAATGGGTGTATACAGTAAAATATAAGGCTGATGGATCGATTGAAAGATACAAAGCCAGGTTGGTTGCCAAAGGGTTCACACAAACCTATGGAATTGACTATTCAGAGACATTTGCTCCTGTTGCAAAGATGAATATAGTCAGGGTAATTTTGTCTCTTGCTGCCAATTATGGTTGGGAATTACAACAATTCGATGTGAAGAATGCTTTTTTACATGGGGAACTTGAGGAGGAAATCTATATGCAGGTACCGCCAGGGTATGATAAAAATATGGCTACCAATACAGTTTGCAAGTTGAAAAAGGCATTATATGGCCTGAAACAATCACCTCGGGCATGGTTTGGAAGATTCAGTAAGGTTATGACAGCTTTGGGGTACAAGCAAAGTCAAGGAGATCATACCTTGTTCATCAAGCACTCAGCATCAGGGGGAGTAACGGTGTTGTTAGTATATGTGGATGACATCATCGTGACCGGAGATGATTGGAAGGAGCAACAAGTCTTGAGTCAGTGTTTGGCTAAAGAGTTAGAAATAAAAACTCTTGGAAAGCTGAAGTACTTTCCGGGAATTGAGGTGGCACACTCAAAGAAAGGCATTTTTATATCTCAGCAAAAATATATTATAGATTTACTCAAGGAGACAGGGAAAACAGCATGTAAACCCACGAGTACTCCTATGGATCCGAATGTAAAATTAGGAAATGCTGAAGAAGATGCTATAGTGGACAAAGAAATGTATAAGCGCTTGGTAGGGAGGTTAATTTACTTGTCTCACACCAGGCCAGATATTGCGTATGCTGTAAGTTTGGTTAGCCAATTCATGCATAGTCCGAGGGAAGTTCAATTACAGGCAGCTCATAGGATCTTGCAATATCTCAAGGGAACCCCAGGAAGAGGGATTTTATTCAAAAGAAATAGGAATACAACACTTGAGGCCTACACTGATGCTGACTATGCGGAGTCAATTGTTGATAGAAGATCCACTACAGGATATTGTACCTTTCTTGGAGAAAATCTTGTGTCTTGGAGAAGTAAAAAGCAAAGTGTGGTTGCGCGTTCTAGTGCCGAAGCTGAATTTCGAGCTATGGCACAAGGCATTTGTGAATTACTTTGGCTAAAAATTATCTTGGAAGATTTGAAGATTAAATGGGAAGGACCTATGAAGCTCTACTGTGATAATAAGTCAGCAATCAGTATAGCACATAATCCAGTTCAGCATGATCGAACCAAGCATATTGAGGTTGATAGGCATTTCATTAAGGAGAAACTCGATAGTGGTTTGATTTGCACCCCATATGTGCCCTCACAAGGACAACTTGCGGATATTCTCACCAAAGGGTTGAGCAGCTCGATTTTTGAACGAATTGTATCCAAGCTGGGAATGGAAAATACCTATTCACCAGCTTGAGGGGGGAGTGTTGGAAATAGTAGCATTTAAGGCTTAGATTCATGTATCTTTAGATTCATGTACACTAGTTTAATTCATATTCATTCATGTATTTAGGTTGTTTAGGGGGCTGCACTAGCATTTAATCCCCTTGTAATCATAACATGTAAATTGATTATGGAGTGTGTATAAATACCAAGTATGTTGAGTGCTAATCACTCAAGCTATTCAGGAATACTTGTGTCTTTTATTATTTCACAGCATTGTTATCACTGCTGCAGGAAAATCAACTATTTGCTAACAGAAAGAAGTGTACTTTTGGGCAAGAACAGCTAGAATATCTTGGCCACATCATTTCCGGGCAAGGGGTGGCTGCAGATCCTAAGAAGCTAGAGATGATGTACAACTGGCCTACTCCAAAGAATGTCAGGGCTTTGAGAGGATTCCTTGGTCTTACAGGCTATTATAGAAGATATGTGAGGGACTATGGCAAGATTGCTAGACCTCTAACTCAACTGTTGAAGAAGGATGGTTTCAGCTGGAATGAGGAGGCACAACAGGCTATAGAAACTCTGAAGAAAGCCATGGCAAAATTGTCAATACTGACCGTTCCAGACTTTAGTCGACCTTTCAGCTTGGAAACTGATGCATCCAGCAAAGGGTTGGGGGCTGTGCTTATGCAAGAAGGGAGGCCAGTAGCATTTATGAGCCAGACACTTTCAGACAGGGCACAAAAGAAGTCTGTATACGAAAGAGAACTCATGGCCATAGTCATGGCAGTGCAGAAGTGAAGACACTACCTCATGGGCAGGAAATTTGTGATTCTCACTGATCAGAAAAGTCTGAAATTCCTGACTGAATACAGGCTATTGGGAGAGGAGCAATTCAAGTGGACTTCCAAATTGATGGGACTGGATTTTGACATAATCTATAGGCCTGTATGTGAGAATAAAGTTGTTGATGCTCTATCTAGACGAATGACTTATGCAACAGTATCTATGCTCAGTATCTATGCTCCAATTTCCGGGCTTGAATGACTGGATAGATGAGGTCCAAGATGATCAGAAGCTGATGTCTATAACATAAGACTTGCTCACCAATCCTGCAGCACATCTCGGTTATCAGTTCCAGAATAGTAAATTATGGTATAAAGGGAAGCAATCCCCCTAGAATCCCTACACTACTTACTGAATTTCACAGCTCTGCAGTAGGGGGCCATTCCGGGTTTTTTAGAACCTTCAAGAGGATTGCAGCTTTGGTATTTTGGGAAGGAATGCGGCAAGATATTCAGTGGTTTGTGGCTGCTTGTGAAATCTGCCAGCAGAACAAATATCAGGCTCTTTCTCTAGCGGGACTGTTGCAACCTTTACCCATTCCAACTCAGGTTTGGGCTGATATTTCGATGGATTTTGTGGAAGGACTCCCTAAGGCTCATGATAAGAATGCAATCTTAGTGGTGGTGGACAAACTTACTAAGTATGCTCACCTCATATCCCTTAGCCACCCGTTTACTGCTAAGGATATTGCTGAGATATTTTTTAAGGAAGTGATTAGATTGCATGGTTTTCCATCCACAATTGTCTCAAATAGGGACAAAATCTTTATGAGTCATTTCTGGTCTGAATTGTTTAGACTGGCAGGCACTAAACTGAAGTTTAGTTCGGCCTATCATGGCCAGACGGAAGTAGTTAATAGGTGTTTGGGGACTTATCTTCGAAGCCTCACAGGAACTAAACCAAAACAGTGGCCACACTGGTTAAGTTGGGCTGAATTTTGGTTCAATTCCAACTATAATGGCTCTACCAAGGTTACTCCTTTTCGAGCTCTTTATGGGCGAGATCCCCCACACTTGTTGAAAGGAACTACTATTCCCTTAGCTGTAGAAGAAGTAAACAAACTGACTCAAGACAGAGATGCCATGCTTAATGAGCTGAAGACAAATCTTACTAAAGCGCAGGATCAAATGAAAGTTTATGCCAACAAGCATCGAAGGGAAGTTACATTAACAGTGGATGACTGGGTTTATTTGAAGTTGTAGCCCTATAGATTGAAATCCTTGGCCAAGAAACTCAATGAGAAACTGAGTCCTCGATTCTACGGCCCTTACCAAGTCAGCAGGGCCATCGGACAAGTGGCATATGAACTTGACCTTCCTCCAGACGGTCGAATTCATACAGTCTTCCATGTATCACTCCTCAAGAAAGCAATTGCTCCAGCTGTGCGGCCTCAGCCCTTGCCCAAAATCCTCACAGAAGACTTAGAATTGGCAGTAGAACCGGCTGCAGTCGCAGACATCAGAAATCTTCCTTGCGGGTCTACTGAAGTATTGATTGAATGGAAGGATCTTCCCCCGTTCGATCTACTTGGGAAGCAGTGGATACTATTCTCCAACAATTCCCTTCGTTTCACCTTGAGGACAAGGTGACACTTTTGGGGGGGAGTATTGTTAGACCCTTAATAAAGAAGACTTATGTTAGTAGGACCCATGGGAAACATAGGCCCAGGGTGAGTGAACTCGAGGAATCAGTTGCAGGGTCAATTGCGAGCCAATTAGATTAGCCTAAAATGGAATTAGGCTACTATTGTAATAACAGCTGTCATATAACAGCAGTAGGTAGTTAGTAGTTAGCTCTATAAATAGTTAAAGGGAAGAAAAGGGATTCATTCGGTTATTTTCTGTTAAAGGTGGTTAGGGAGAGGAGATAGTTCTCGAACTCTATCTAGGTTCACTACTTGTTCTTCATTCTTGTAATCTTGGCCAGTGTAGCGATTTGTCTACCTGGTAATTCAGCAATAAAGATCACTATTTCGGTTAGATTCTCTAGAATCTGTAGACCAGTTCCAACAGAATGTTCATACGGTTTTGGTCTTAGTCCATGAATCAAAACTTGTTTCTTCATTCTAAAACCATAGATCATCTTGTCTTAACCTCCTTTACATCTTTGATGAAGAAGGTTTTTCATTTGGAGCAACTTGGTTCTTGACCCTCAAGAACACCAACCTTGTTCATCATGTGTTCTTCACTAAGTAAGTTTCTGATCTTACTTTTCTATCTATTTCTTTCCATAAGATCATGAAACAACTTCTAGTTCATGATTTTTGTGAAACAAGTTCAAGATCTTACCTTTTTCTTTTTATCTAGGTTTCGGCCACTTTCTTTTCTTGGAGCTTGGAATTTTGCTCATCCTAAAGATCTTCATTAAGGTAATAGGGGAGTGAATCACATCATACCACATTGGTGGTGGTGAAAATGGTTTATGGGTTTGGTTTAGGAAAACCCTAAACCAAGAGTTTTCTACTTTGTTTATTTGGTTCTCTATAAAAACAATGTTGTAATAATTATTTATTGTTTGATTTGTATTCATTGATGTGTTTTAATAGTTGAAAATGACTTTTAGATGTTGGGAGACCTAACCTAGGGTTCTCCATCTTTTTGTTGAAAAGAGTTTGTGAAAATATGATTTTCGGATCTGACCTTAGGTGAGTCATTTCGATTTTTCTTTCAACCTAGACCTTGGATTTCAAAACTTGTTTTTGATTCTGAAACTAGACATCTTGTGCTTCATTTTGATAACAAATTTCGTTTAGTTTCATGGAGATTTGACCCTTGAAAACCTGTTTCAATCTAAGCATAAATTTCTGTTTTGGATTCTGACTACAGTGGCTTATTTCGTGAAACTGTACTTACTCGATCACTGTTGGTGAAAATAAATTTTATAGCCAAAAAGTAGACATCATAAGCTTTCATACGAGTCATTATTTACTAAAATCCGAGTTCATTTGGTTAATCAATTGTTTGTCACAAGTTGATGCTTGAAATGCTGAAAATTCTGTATACGGCTTTTGTGTTGATTTTTGTAATTAGATGTTATGCTGTCATTCATGTTGATGCATTGATGATTACTCTTGCTCATAATGGATGTTGGTGAAGCAAAATCTTCACATTAAACCTAGTATAGGATTCGGCCAAAGCATAAATAAAAAGGGATTTTCAACTTCAATCTTTGAAACTCAAATGATTTTACAACTCTTAAAATGGAATCAATGAAAAATGAACCAAAGCAAAACAAAGAAACATTATATGAACGAAACACAACCTTATATTCATTCAAGAGATTCTTAAAATAAGGGAAAAAGAATTTTGATCTTAAGCTATGGCTTAAGTAAATCAAATGACGTTTGGAAAATTAATGAATCAAATGTTCTCAATAACAATCAACTTTGAGAAAATCTTATATAACATTCAGTTACTAAGCAGGTTTTGAACGTAAAATCAATCTTTGATTTCAATGCAATATCTATTTTCAAGTTTAAGTATAAATGATGATTTCAAGTTAAAAGGAATTTGGACTTAAGAAGATTCCTCTTCTTAGTTAAAACAAAGGAGTTATGTACTCACTTTTTTACAAAGAGTTTATACACTCATCTTCTTTTACCAAAAGCAATGGTACATTCAAATTGAGTTTTTGAACAAAGTGATGTATTTGAAAAGGAAAATCTTTTAAGCCATCATAGGTATTTAATACACTTATGATGGGGTTTCATAAAGTTAAATGATGTTTTTTTTAAAGAGATTTGAATTTGCCAAATAGAAAGACAAAAGAGTTTTGAACTCAAAACTAAGGATTTTTCCTAAGTTAAAACCCTAAGTCAAATAATTGACTTGGAGTAAAAGAAAGAGATAAGAAAGTGCAATGTGTAGTTGAACAAGACCATATGTTACACCATTGATAATTCATTCATCAATCGATTCATAAGACTTAAGTGAATCATGATGTATTTCATTACTTGAAAGACAAGTATCCTCTAACTTAGAAATGATCTGAGAGTTAGCTAGAGGATTCTCAATCCTTCTTCATAAGACATTTAGGACTTGACAAATATATCATAAGACACGAACACAAACATGAAACGTTTTGCTTTGGAACAGTAATTCGATGATGAGTCGGTGAGTTGGACCCGAGGACATCGTCTAACTGGATAGTCTTGTGATGACTCGATCTCAGAGGGATCACGAGATTTATCCAGTGGATAAAAGTTTAAAACACTTTAAATGTGTGAAGATCCTAATGAAGAGAACCTTGGTAAATCTTGAAGTTTATCCCGTGGATAAAAGTTTAACACACTTAAAATGTGTGAAGATCCTAAGGAAGAGAACCTTGGTGAATCTTGAAGTTTATCCAGAGAATAAAAGTTTAACACACTTAAAATGTGTGAAAATCCTAAGGAAGATAACCTTGGTGAATCTTGAAGTTTATCCAGTGGATAGACATTGCTTTATCGCATCTGATTTATGTAAGCATTGGCATTATGTTGCATGAGTCTATAAGGCCTTGAGCCTAGGAGTTGAGCTTAACCTTGATGCGGGTGCGAATCTTACGATGACGATCTTAAATGGTCTTGAGGATGTCAGGGTTGGAGATTCCATAAGTGACCAGTTGGTGTTTCTTCTGTATCATGGTATTCCGTGCACGTTACGAATATTGTAGCATCTTACCCAAGGCTGACGTAGACGGAACATGTCCTCCCATTCACTCTACCCAACGTTTGTTGGCTCCATGGAGTAGGGGTCAGAGTTTTATCCTTGTGGCATAAGGCATTGAGTCATGTACATCGCATTGCATTGCATGACTATTGATGAATTCATTTATATGTTATACATTACTAACCTGTGTTGATGATGTCTTATGTTGTTGATTGAATAATCAGAGATATTGAGATGTATGATATGCATGACTAGTATTTTGTTGTCTTGTGTGTAGTACCGTTTTTACTTCTACCATGTGTTGTGCTGATGAATGGGAATCTCACCTCATTACTTTATATTGCATTGTTGTGTGCTTCTCTGGTTGTCTCCCGAGAAGGTCGTATTACCGATACTTCACCCCGACGCTTCGGATGAAGCTCTCTGTTGAGCCTCCCAGAGGTTACGGCGTTTGGACATCTAGTCATGATGGGCTTCTAGTAACGCACATGTGAAAAGCTGCACTCACCATCCGCAAGGATCGCAAAGGAAGGGTTCTTAACTGCTTCATCGCTTGTCTTCATGTCGTCTGCTGTCAGGGTTGTAGTCGTAAATGGGATGCTAGATAGACTTTTCCACCGATGCGTTCAATGCCTTCTCCCTGTGTTAAGGATAGGCTGCTTGTTAGTAAAGTTGCTTCTAAGTCAACTCCTTCTATGTCTTCGATAGGAATACCAGCAGTAGTCCCTGCTAGGGTTCCTGTTAGGTCTCGTTTGATGGTTCCTGGTTGGAAGGCAAAGAGTGAAGGTACTAGGAGTGAGGTGATCTATCCACACCTTCCTATTTCTTTCTCTTGTCTCTCCGTAAAGGAGAAGTCGGAGGAAGTATTCAGAGGTTGATCCGAGGGGTGTCTTCCTGTGTAGTATGTTGTCGGCCAGTGTAGGGTGTCAGAGCGTCTGTACCTTTCTTTTATCTTTTGTGGAGCTGCGTCTCCAAGTATCTTATGTTTAAGAGTTGCGTCTCCAATCCTTTATGATAAGTTTATATCTTTCTGTTTTATTTCTGTAGTCGGGTTGGGTTTTTATGTAAACCTTTATGAATTTATGAACTTATATTATGAAATGTTTCTATTTACCTTACATGCATAAACGGTTACAAGCTTTTACAGTTATGTATTGTGAAAAGGAAAAATTCACATCTTTCTTAAATGATTTTAATTAACCCGTTGTTCGGCTTTATAGTTTTATAAAATATCCGTTATGTGATGCCCCCGGAAAGGGTACTACAATAGTGGTATCAGAGCTGGCCGAGTCTTTTCGGGCTTGGGGTTTGGTCTGTCGTCGTTTGTGTTGTGTTTTCTCTGTTTGTTCTCTGTTTGTTTATGTGTTATTGTTTCTAAGAGAAGATAATGTTGGAAAGGATGATGACTTCGGTCTATCCTTTTGTGTTGCTTGTTCCCTATGTTGTTGTTTCTGGATGGGAGACAACAATTGTTTGTTATTCTCTACATTATTGTTTCTGAAAGGAAATGATATTGGACAGAATAGTGATGCTTTACTTTCTTTTATGTGGTACCTGTTCTGCAATTGGTGGATAGTAGCTTTCAGTTGCTAGAAGCTGAGGGCAGAGTTGTAGCTTGCAGAGTCCTTCGAAACAAGTTTTTGAACGAGTCTTTTCCGACAAGTGCAAGTCACGTTGTAAGAAATGGAGTTTCTACAGCTACATCAAGGAGGAATGTCTGTCAAAAAATATGCAAATCGCTTTGAGTCCATGTTGAAGTTTTCAAGGTATTTCCATCTTCATCCCGATGAAGAGTGGAAGTGCACAAAGTTCGAAGAAGGTTTAAGGAACGAGATTCGAGGAGCGGTGCTACCTCTCAAGATCAGAGAGTTCTCAGTTTTGATGGACGAGTGCTTCCTAATCGAAGATCTAATGAAGACTCGCGAAGAAAGGCAACGTCATCTTGGACCGTCTGAGTTCACAAGAGGCAACAACACCGGGTTCTAGCAGGAACCATACACAAGACCATCGAGGAACCCATTGCAGCAGCAACGACCGTCTTACGGAAGGAGTAGCAAGGGAACCCGTCAGTTCGTAGTACCTTCGCAATAGTGCAAGAAGTGTGGTAGAGGCCATGTAACCAGAGATTGCAACTCAAAGCAAATTGTTTGTTTCCAATGTGGAAAACCAGGTCATGTCATGCGTGCTTGCGGGCAACAAACTTCCAGAAAAAGCAGTGAGTCTAGTCAACCAGTGACTTCTACATCGCAATGCAAGAAACGCGGAAACGGCAACAAAACAAAATGCTGCACCATCAAAGGCGTTATCTGTTTCAAGTGTGGAAAACCAGGGCATGTTTCAAGAATTTGCGATCAACACAAGATGGAATCTGTAGCCAACAAGGTGCAAACTGCTACAACCAGCAAGGAGTAGAGTCAACAACGACGAGTGAAGCTAAAGCCTCACGATCTGATGATCTTGTCTAGGGAGATAGTACCATAGCAAGTAAACCTTTAACTATACTGTTTGATTCAGACTCGATTCATTTCTATTGTATATGACAAGGTGGAAGTCTTTGGAATGCCTGTGTCTTTATTCTCCTCTTAATTTAAATTGATTTGAATTGATTTAAGTTGATTTGAATTCATCATTTCTACTTCTATTGCCTATGACCTTTCACAAACCAATTGAAATTTATAGTTTCTTCATTCTGTTTTAATTTGAATATTTTCATCCTTTTGATGAACTGATCATTTTGATCAAGATTGTTTGGATTCTCGGTTATCATTGAAAACTGAGACTTTTAGTAACTCGATTCATTTGCTTCTTCCGCAATTGAATGTGATTCGAAAAAAATGGATTGATTACTTCTAATCATATCCTATTGGCCTTTACAAGCAAGAATTTCAAACTTTCTTGGAACTGAAAATTTCTAACTACTTGTTTCCTTGCCAGTCAAATAAGAGATATTTTGTGTAAAGGAGCTCACAAATTTTATTGTTACCTTTTAAAATGACTCAGAGTGGTTTTGATTTGAATTCTACACTCTCGGAAAAGTTTTCTTGTCCCGAATTATTTCTCCGAAAGGTGTGTCAGGACCGCCATCGGAACGGGAGTAACAGATTTCTATCGATTCGGTATCGGAATTTGTCTAATACCCATTATCCTTATTCTCCTTCACTTTCGAATTTTCGTAATGGATTTCGAGTTTTGAAATTTACAAGGATTTGCCTTGATGATCTCTTTAGTGTTGTCCAATTGATACAGTATACTTAAGACGAGGAGTCAGCTAATGTAGTCACCGCTACCTAAGCACAAATAACATGTACCAACGCATTACATGTATCGTTATCAATTCATTGCTATTGTGTCTGGGACACTAGTCTTAAGTCCGAAAACAAAATTACAAACAAAATACAGTGTTTTGAACCGGCAGACGGCACTCCTATTTCAAACATGGTGAGTTTGCTTACAGAACGACCAGACCTTTTTTGTAAGAAAACAGTTATCCAAAATCACAGAAAGAACCAGACGGAGTTTGGGATTAGAATATACTCCCTTCAACAAATAGTATCATCTCACTTAGAATCAGAGTCAAGATAATGAACAGAGGTCACTAGGTAAAGGTGTTACCATGTTAGTCCTTAATGGCCAACGATGTGTTCTAGATGTGTACACAAATTGCTGATAATAAATTTAATAATAATTCAATAGAACAGGAAAACAAAAAACAAAAAAACTTAATTCTACTCTATTAAAGCAAACAAAGCTAACGGGCTAAGGGAAGATAAATAACACTTGAACATTGAAAAAGCTTACTTGTACATTATGTCAAACATTTCATGGACAAGGTTCTTCAGATTATCATCAAAAGTAACTATGCGCTTATTTTTTACCCTCAGTTTCGGATCTGGATACTCCACAATTTTCAGAGGCGCCTCAAATTCAAGATCATCAGCTTCAAAAACCACAAAATAAAAAATTTAAGAGGCAATTATACTGAACTCGATTGAAGTTTAGCTTAATTACACTCAACACCTGTCATATTTTAGAAATTACTTTCATTACAGTTGCCTCTGCTCAAAGGAGGGTGATTAAAATTATATTGACCTTCCTTATGGAGATTAGAGTGTAAATTTTTAAACATTCCGTGAAAGGGTAGTTATTGAGATTAAATTAACCTTTTCTGAGGAGAAGACAGTGTAGCCTGTAAAACAATAGGGTGTCTGAATCTAATTAAATATTTTTTCAAAGTTGAATAAAAACAGCTTAACGTGTGAACTTTGAGCAAAAGTGATAGAGAAAAGTGGTGAATTGGCGATATAAGGTTCGATGGAGCGAAGAACTTACGAGAAGCGACTTCATCTTGTGCGGGTGAAAAACCAATCTTGGCCACCGCGCGCGGAGGAGCGGTGGGAGGAGGCCTGGGGCGGTAAGAGGACGAGAGAACCCGTTCGAGCGAGGAGGGATGATAGTAGCAGCGGCTGGAAATGGTGGGAAGTGCAGAACCGGGATGAAGAAGGAGAGGCTGAGGTGGGCGGAGACATGTGAGTGAAGCCATGGCCGCAAAATGAGGTGACGTAAGTTTAGTTTTTTGTTTATAGTATCGAAATAAGGATTCGGAGTAACTACTCACTTCGCCGGAGAAAAATTTTGATCATTAATTATGTTCCGTAGTTTTGAAAGAAACGGAGTGTAAAGGAAAAGTAAAAGTATAATATATCACTTCATTCTTTAAAAAATTAACGAGGTAATTTCAAATCTGGTAGTTTAGAGGATATAAAAATTGGGAGGCTTGAGTGAGATGGAGTGATTTAGACTAACATCTTAAATCATTTCCCTCCATTACTTCTAAAAGGGTCTTAATTTTCTCACCCCACTTATTAATTTCCTCACCATCCATTATTTAAATATTTCTCTCTTTTTCCCTAAATACGCCTCCCTCCCCTCCCCTCCCCCTCTGGTTTTTCCTCCCCACCTTCGTGTGAATATATGTCTTAACAAGAATATTTGAATTTTGATGAATGACAAAAGGAAAACTCCACAAGGATTAAACTACAAAAAGCGAAAAAGAATCTCATGAATATCAAAGTCCTTCAAGGGGTTAAGGGAAATTTTATTATTTGTATTGTGTGTTTTAGATTATATTGTAAATGATAATTAAAGCTCTCAATCTAAAATCAATCACACACACATGAAATGAGTGACAAAAATAAACTTAATAAACCTCAATGTTGTTAATTGGAAAAATAAATACTGAATAAGTTCATAATATAATATTAATCCAAAATAATTGTTTTATACCAATCCAATAAACAAAAATACATAATAAGTTTTAAACCAAATAACTGGGCGTCTATTACAACTCACATAAATAAATAAATAAACGGTATTAAAAGTCCTCCTGGCATATGCCATGACACACTAACCCAAGCTACTACTAGAACAAAATCCTCAAGCGTCTGGCTGTTCAACAGGGTCGTCCTCAGTCTTTGAAAACAACACTACTAATGAGATTTATAATCCTAATGAATAGAAATACATTTATAAAAGGTTTTCACAAAAGCAGTATTCTTAGCCGACGCGGTAACTGGAAAAACTAACCATGGTACCCGCCATTTTCAAAATAATTAAATAAATATTATATACTCAAATAAAGACCATAAACATTCAGCAGCACAGCATAAACAAATATATCATAACTTAATATACATATCAAATATTCTCAACATAATTATAGGTAATGACTTTCAAACTACACATAACAATGGCGTCCCATTGCCTACCTTACGCATGAAGGTATTTCGATGTCACATTCTCTTCAGTGACATTACATATTTCGATACCAACCATTGTATTACTCATTTCGACATCCCAACGTGTGGCGATGTTACTTTCGATACCCCATCATGGCGGTATTTCATATTTCGACACACCAATTCATTGGCAGTGTTACTTTCGATACCCCTATCATAGGCGGTATTGCAGCAAACAGCATTTAACATATTAACAGTTATTGAATCATGTCAATATCACAATTATCATCAAATAGTGCATATATAGCATGCCAATTCAACCAAATCATGTATGTATCATATAAATCATGTCATCAATCTCAATAATAAATATTTAATTGACAGTAGAAACACCTTAGAAGGAAAACCCCCAAATTTATAAAATCAGGATTTGACCAAATCAGGATTATTTTCTAAAAAACGTGTTTTTAAAGCATAACCCAAACCCCAAGACAAATTGCACCATGGAAAGGGTGAGAAAAAGTATTTCTACTCATCTCTTAAAAACCTCCAAGAGGCCAAAAAATTATCTAACGCAAATCCTAGTTTTTCACACAGAAATTCTTCCTCTCTTCACTAATGTTCTTCCCCGGTCACCACTGCAATCAGCCAAATACCGCTACTGTCAGAGTAAATGGTGCGGCGTTGAAATTTGCCACTTTCGTTCAATAAGGAAGGGTTTTATAAAAGGTCCGTCTATTAACTGTGCGCAAAGGTAGTCAATATCTTTTCATTTATTGTTGGGTCTCTATCCTTTTGGTTTTACCAATAGCCTATAAGGCCTAGAGCTTTCACGTGAGCTTTTACGTGAATGTTAGTTTGATATATCAAGTAAAAAAAAATATTATTTTAGTGGAACCTGCTGGATTTTATTATAACGAAAATAACCCTAATAAATTCTTACACTAACAATTTTTTACACTAAATCTTACTAATTTTATTTGCTAAAATTAAGGTCCCTTATACCTTTATTTAATTTTTTTTGTTACATTTTTTCTCCTCCTTTAAGAATTTCGTCCTCGAAATTAACTCCATACTTAAGCACTCCCCAAAACTTAGTACATCAACAAGATAAAAAAAGTAATGTACCTTGATTAATCAGGTCTAGATACTGGCGCATTATATCCTCTTCAAGTTCCCAAGTAGCTTCCTTTGGAGTTGATCCTTCCCAAACCACCTTTATCAAAGGACTTGTCTTGTTCCGCAGAGTCTTAGTACTCTTGTGAATGATCTGACTAGGCTTAGGCTTAAAGACCAAGTTATCTCTTAATTGTATTGACTCAGGAGCTATTATATGAGACTCATCATGTACATATTTTCTGAATTGCGATACATGAAAACATCATGAAGGTTGGACAACAGAGGTGGAAGAGCCAATTAGTAAGCAACAAACCCGACTTTTTTTAGAATTTGAAAAGGACCAATGAATCGCGGATTTAGCTTTCTGACTTTCATGGATCTTCCCACCCCAGTTTTAGGAGTGACTCTCAAAAATACATTCTCACCTTCTTGGAATTCCAAAGGCTTTCTCCTCTTATCGGCATAGAACTTCTACCTGCTTTGCGCAGTGCGCATTCTCTCCCTAATCAACTCAATCTTATCTGTGGTTTACTGAACTAAGTCAGGTCCTATCAAGGTTTTCTCACCAACCTCGCACCAACACAAAGGGGATCTACACTTTCTTCCATAAAGAGCTTCATAGGGTGTCATGCCTATGCTAGCGTGATAACTATTGTTATATGCAAACTCTATGAGAGGTAAAAACTTATCCCAACATCCACCTTCATCTAAAACACACGCTCTAAGCATGTCCTCAAGGGTCTGAATGGTCCTCTCTAACTGACCATCCGTCTGGGGGTGATAGGCTATGCTAAAACTCAACTTGGAACCAAAGACTTGCTGAAAAGCTCTCCAAAATCTAGAGGTAAACCTCGGGACTCTATCTGACACTATAGAGGTGGGTATACCGTGAAGCTTGACTATCTCCCTAAGGTATAACTCTGCCAACTTATCCAAGCAATATGTTGCCTTAATTGGCAAGAAGTGAGCAGACTTGGTCAACCTATCCATTATTACCGATATGGCATTTAAACCCAAACGAATCCTAGGTAACCCCATCACTAAATCCATGGATATTCTCTCCCACTTCCACTCAGGAATTTCTAAAGGTTGCAATAAACCTGGAGGTTTTTGGTGTTCTATCTTAACCTTTTGGCATACTAAACACTTAGACACAAAAATGGCCACATCCTTTTTCATTCCTGACCACCAATACATCTTTTTAAGGTCCTGGTACATCTTAGTTATCCCTGGATGGATGGTGAATTTTCCCTTATGTGCTTCCTCTAACACTTTTTCTCTGAGGCTCCCCTCCTTAAGAACAACAATCCTACCCTTAAACTTTACTAAGCCATCAGCAGACAACTCATAACTCTCTTGTCCCAACAAGGATAATAATTCTTTATTTAAAAGTTGTTCACGCTTAATCTCTTCCTTAAGGTCGCTATGAATTTCCAATCTATTCAACCTCAAACCCAAAGCACTCAAAGACACATCAAGATTCAAGTCTCTAAACTCCTCTAATAGATTCAACTCTTGCACCATTAAACTAGACATGTGTATGGTCTTCCTACTAAGAGCATCGGCCACTACCTTAGCCTTCCCTGGGTGGTACTTCAATTCAAAATCATAGTCTTTAAGGAATTCCATCCACCTCCTCTGCATCATATTCAATTCCTTTTGGTCAAATAGGTATCTAAGGCTCTTATGGTCACTAAAAACCTCAAACTTAGCACCATATAAATAGTGCCTCCAAATTTTAAGAGCAAAAACTACTGCTGCCAACTCAAGGTCATGTGTAGGATAATTCACCTCATGGGTTCTAAGCTGCCTAGATGCATAAGCTACAACCTTGCCCTCTTGCATCAAAACACATCCTAAACCATTCTTGGACGCGTCGCAATAAACCACAAAACTCACAAAAGGGTCTCGTATGGTCAAGACAGGCGCTGTCACTGGGTTAAAGGTAACGCTAGTCTAGAAAAACCTTCTATAAACTTTCTATAGTAACCAGCTAATCCTAGGAAACTCCAACCTTCAGTTGCCGTCTTAGGTGGTTCCCACTCTAGCACTGCATCCACTTTAGAAGAATCGACTGCTACACCCCTCTTAGAAATGGTATGTCCCAGAAACTTCACCTCATCTAACCAAAACTCACACTTCTCTGGCTTAGCGTGCAAACGCTCATCCCTTAAGATTTGTAACAACACTACCCTCAGATGCTCCTTATGCTCCATAGATGTTCTAGAGTATATCAAGATATCATCTATGAACACCACCATAAACTTATCTAAGAAGGGTCTAAAAATCCGATTCATGTAGTCCATGAAAACGGCTGGAGCGTTCGTCACTCCGAAGGGCATCACTATGTATTCATAGTGCCCATACCTTGTTCTAAAGCTGTCTTAGAGATGTCCTCACTCCTCACTCTAATCTGATGGTACCCTAATCTTAAATCTATTTTGGAAGACACTGCCGCTCCCCTCAGCTGATCTAGTAGGTCATCTATCCTAGGTAAAGGGTACTTATTCTTTATGGTCACTTTGTTTAGCTGCCTATAGTCAACGCACAACCTCATACTCCCATCTTTCTTCCTTACCAAAAGAACCGGCGCTCCCTAAGGTGACACACTCGGCCTAATGAATCCCTTGTCTAACAACTCCTCTATTTATTTCTTAAACTCACTCAACTATAGAGGTGCCATTATATAGGGTGCTACTGAAACAGGCCCACTACCAGGCATAAGATCTATGTTAAATTCGACCTCCCTACTCGGTGGTAAACTAGAGACCTCTTTTGGAAACACATCTAAAAACTCGCATACTACAGGAAATGCCGCTATATCACTTTCAACCTCTATCCTAGCAGAAAAGAGAAGTATGTATCCCAGAGCCCCCTCAACTAAGTTCTTGTGGCAAGATACAGCAGACAGAAAGCAATCCGACACAGAAGAGTCAACAAACATTGGTTGTGGAAGAAAAGAAATGGTTCGGGAAGAACAGTTGATAACAACATTATTATGTGACAACCAATCCATGCCAAGTATGACGTCTAGACCTGATATAGGTAAGCATATCAAATCAATATCCTAAGACAAATCTTGATATATCAAAGAACATTTCAAACAAGCAATAGAAGTTACCAATTTGTCTTTGGCAAGAGTAGAAACACACAAATCAAAAGGTAGTTTAGAAACAGGTAACTCTAAATTCTTAACACAACTAAGAGATATGAAAGAATGGGTTGCTCCTGAATCAAACAATATCATAACTTTTCTATCTTTAATAAAACCCATACCTTGGATCAAACCGTCAGATTCCTTCACTTCCTCTCCTTGGATGGTGAAAACTCTTCCTTGGCTCTGGGGTCTGGTGTGAGATTGTCCTCCTCCCTTGCAGACTCTAGCAAAGTGTCCCATCTTTCCATATTTGTTGCAGGAGACTTGCGCCGCGAGGCATGTGCGATCCCCGTGGTGCCAACCACATCTGAAACATCCATCTCCCTTATCTGCTTGATCTCCTTGGACCTGCTTACCCTTTAAGATGGTAGACACTGGTCGTAGCCTCTTCAGAAAATTACCCCCTTTGCTATGGAATTTCTTGCCTTCAACAGAACTATTCTCTTTTGGCTTCTCCATCTCTAAAGCTTGCATCTTCTGCTCAGCTATCCTACACTTGTTTACGAAGGTGGGGTAGTCCCGAATCTCCAAGATCCCAATAAAATATTGCATCTCTGGCTTCAAACCTTGCTCAAATTTGATCGCCTTCCAGTCGTCCAAAGGATTGTGCCTCAAGTACCGAGAGAACCTTGCCATGCTTTCAAACTTAGCAACATATTCAGCAATAGACATGTCTCCCTAACGGAGCTACAGGAACTCTGCTTCCTTCTGAATGCGAACACTATGAGGAAAGTACTTCTCCAAGAAAACTTCCTTGAATCTATCCCATGTGATTTGAGCGTCCACGGCTAGCAAACCACCCCTAGCACATTTCCACCAGTGCTCCGCATCAGACTCTAGCATATAGGTGGCGAAATCCACTTTCTGTGGATCAGCGCACCTCATAACCCGAAAAATCTTCTCTAATTTCAATAACTACTCTTCTGCCTTAACTGGATCAGTAGTACCTCGGAAGGTTGGCGGATCGTTCTTCCTAAACTCTGACAGTCCCATGTACTGTGGATCCTGAGCTGCAACTGCTCCAACATTATGCACGTTCCCGTTGTCCCTCATCTGACGGAGTGTCTCAGTCTACTCTTGCATGACTCTGGTCATTTCAGCCAGAACTGCTGCAGGTGCATCATTAGCGTTAGCCCCACGCCTGTTAGTAGCCATAAATTTGCACACCACCAATCAAACATTGGGTTGATCAGGTCCAATATCTCAAAGAATAGCATGCAACATATATAACTCTAGCAAGCAGTCCTATGCGCCCATATTTGATTTTTTGAAAAACAACCCTATATCACAGTCCAATTTAGGATTGAACTGCTCTGATACCAAAAATGTAACGCCCCTCATTACATTAGTAACCCAAGATAATAATTTAAATAAAACAAGGTAATTAAAAATAAAATTCCTTAATAAATACTGAATAAGTTCATAATATAATATTAATCCAAAATAATTGTTTATACCAATCCACTAAACAAAAAAACATAATGAGTTTTAAACCAAATAACTGGGCGTCTATTACAACTCCGATAAATAAATAAATAAATAAATAAATAAACGGTATTAAAAGTCCTCCTGGCATATGCCATGACACATTAACCCAAGCTACTACTAGAACAAAATCCTCAAGCATCTGGCTGCTCAACAGGGTCGTCCTCAGTCTCTGAAAACAACACTACTAATGAGATTTATAATCCCAATGAATAGAAATACATTTATAAAAGGTTTTCACAAAAGCGTTGTTCTCAGCCGGCGCGGTAACCAGAAAAACTAACCATGGTACCCGCTATTTTCAAAATAATTAAATAAATATTATATACTCAAATAAAGATCATAAACATTCAGCAGCACATCATAAACAAATATATCATAACTTAATATACATATCAAATATTCTCAACATAATTATAGGTCATATGACTTTCAAACTACACATAATAATGGCGTCCCATTGCCTACCTTACTCATGAAGGTATTTCGATGTCACCTTCTCTTCAGTGACATTACACATTTCGATACCAACCATTGTGCACGGGTTATGTTACTCATTGCAACATCCCAACATGTGGCGATGTTACTTACGATACCCCATCATGGCGGTATTTCATATTTCTACACCCCAATTCATTGGCGGTGTTACTTTCGATACCCCTATCATAGGCGGTATTGCAGCAGACAACATTCAACATATTAACAGTTATTAAATCATGTCAATATCACAATTATCATCAAATAGTGCATATATAGCATGTCAATTCAACCAAATCACGTATGTATCATATAAATCATGTCATCAATCTCGATAATAAATATTTAATTGACAGCAGAAACATCTTAGAAGGAAAACCCCCAAATTTATAAAATCAGGATTTCACCAAATCAGGATTATTTTCTAAAAAACTTATTTTTAAAGCATAACCCAAACCCCAAGGCAAATTGCACCATGGAAAGGGTGAGAAAAAGTATTTCTACTCACCTCTTGAAGACCTCCAAGAGCCCCAAAAATTATCTAACGCAAATCCTAGTTTTTCACACAGAAATTCTTCCTCTCTTCACTAATGTACTTCCCCGGTCAGCACTGCAATCTGCAACACCCTTTCCCGAATGTCACATTCCCGAACGTTTATAAGGCCGAAAATATTTATTAACGCGAAAAATACGGTTTTCTTTTTTTTTTTTTTCATTTCGCAAGATGTAATGGGATTAGTAAAGGTGAGTAATACTGATAAATGAACTTAGGTTCACCATGCATTTCTAGAACATACATACTGTATTATAATACAGAAACAGAAACTTCAACATTACTGTATACAGACATAAGAAATACAATAAGTACTAGGAGTCGTAGCTCCCAAAAGGTACTACAAAAAAAACTGACCCAGTCTGGCCGACAACAAAACTAAAACAGCAAAAGAGTCCGCCTCCGGGCTCAAGGAAACTACTGAACTGAACCATCTTCACGTCCATCTGTTCAAGCAGCAACAGCAAGTACCGACAGAAAACATACAGATATGGGTGAGATTCCCGTTCATCAACACAACAAAATAGCAGTAGTAAAAACGGGACGACTCATCGGGTAACAGCGTACCCAACATGCTTACAATAATTCTCAATATAAATCATGTTAAACAGTTAACAGCATAATATAAGGCATTCTTAAACAATACAACGATGTATAATAGTATGTGTAAACATCAATAACCATGCAATGCAGTGCAATGTATATGACTCAATGCCAATGTCACTGGGTACTACTCTGACCCCTACTCCATGGAGCTAACAAATTGTCGGAGAGAGTGAATGGGAGGACATGTTCCGGTTTCTGCCAGCCATGAGCAAGATGCTACAACATTCGTAATGTGCACGTATCTGGCTTTAAGGAAGCATTCTCGACCAAACATGAAAAGTACGACATCTAGTAGAGGATATCAGTGTATTGCATGGATTCGCCACGACACAGAAGAATCACCAACTGGTCACATGTCAGCCCTTCCAACCCTGATACCTCCAAAAAGACCATTGAAGATCGTCACCGTAAGATTCGCACCCGCATCAAGGTGTAAGCTCAACTCCTAGGCTCAAGGCCTTACAACTATGCAAATGAAATGCCAATGCTTACACAAAGCATATGCGAAAAGCAATGTCTACCCCCCAGGTAAACCTCGAGTTCCACTAAGGTTCTCTTCCTTAGGAACTATACGCGTCTTTGAAAAACAAAACTTGTATCCACAGGATAAATCTCGTGATCCCTCTGGGATCGAGTCATCACAAGACTGAAACAATTGAATGACTAATCGGGATCTGAATCACCGGTCCGTCATCGAACTACTGTTTCAAAACCCAAAACGTTTCATGTTTGTGTTTATGTCTTATGAAGTCATTGATGTACTAAGTCATCAATGGTATAGTATATGGTCTTGTTCCACCACATACCATACTTAATTAACCCTTGTCTTCAACTCTAAGTTAGTTACTTAACTTAGGTTTTTATACATAAAACTTCACGAGTTGAGTTAAAACTCCTTTGTAAACCAAACAACTTCTCAATTGAAAACTCATTTGATTTGAAACAACTTTTGAACCACTTACCCTATTTTTAGCATTTTCTGAAAACATGAAATTCGCTTAGCGGAATTACATTCGCTTAGCGAAAATGAGGCAATAATACCTCCTTGGAAACTCATCTGTATCCCTCGGCGAAACATAAATCGCGTAGCGAAATGTGTTGTATTCGCTTAGCGAATATGGATTCGCTTAGCGAAAATGGAGGCGATTACACCTCTTTTGAAACTCCGCTGGACCGCTCGGCGAAACAGAATTCGCGTAGCGAAATTCCCTGGAATCGCTTAGCGAATATTAATTCGCTTAGCGAAAGTGAGGCAGTGATGCCCAACTTAGAATTCCTCTGTTTTCACTTAGCGAGGGTAAATTCGCTTAACGAAAAGTTGCCTTAAAACAAGACATTTAACCTTATGGAACCATTTTGATTCTCTTCATGAAAACACTTCTTGTCACATTTTGAGTCACTTGATTAACTAGATGGAATAAGGATAAGGTATAAAACATGTTTCACTTTGGTAAAAACACTTTGAGATTTAATTCCATTTGATCTTTGGATCAAAGTCACTTAGGGTTTTTCCTTTGAAAAACATAAGTTATTAAAACACTTTACTTACTTGAAAACTTAATTTGCTCAAGAACTACACATTACCTTCCTTTTCTCAAGATCATGGCCAAAAGCCAACTATGCACCAATGTGAAGATTTACTTCACCAAATTAACCAAGTTATGGCTCACAAAACTTACACAATTATGATAACGATAAACATACATCATTGCATCATCAACACATGCTGAAGTACACTACAACATATTAAAGCATAAGCTCATCATGACAATCTTCTTCTCCAAGAGAACTTAACAAAACTTAACAATTAAAAGTGAGAGTTGAATCATCAAAAGGGTTCGGCCATATTGTGATTTTTGAGCTATGACGAGAGTTGAATCATAAGCTCTTGGGTTTAGGTAGAGAATGATGAGGTGAGTTCAAAGAAATTGGTCTTACCTCAAAAGGATTTTTCTACAATTTCCTATGGATTTTCAAAGTTTTGGATCTAAGAAATTCTTTTCATGAAAATGATGTTTGATCTTGAAATAAAGAGAGATTCAAGAAGCTAAGAGATCATAGAAGTGATCTTACCTTAAAATGAAGGAAGATTGCTCAAGGAATCAAGTGATTCCAACAAGAAATCAAGGAGCTTCAAGAACAACAATGGTGTTTTTTCAAGAGCACCTATGGTGTTCTAAAGGGGAGAGGGCTGTGCGAAAATGAGGGGGCTGTGGGGCTGAGTTCAGCTCTTTAAAACCTCACTTAAGGGTAAAAATGTCATTTGCCAAAAGGGTAAAAAGGTAAAAGTGTAAAAGACTAAGGTTAGGGGCATTTTGGTCATTTTGCATCCAGATATTTCCGAACGTCGTGACGACTCTGGCATACTCTTCCAAGTGTCCTAGGATGATGTGATAACAAGATTATCCGTTGGCGAGTCCCGGTAAATTCATATGTGACTCCGTTCGTCACCCGATTAAGGATTTCGCTCGAACGGAGGTCAGGAAGGGATTTTTCTGAAGTTTTTGTGAAATTTAACCAAAACGTAGAGAATCGAATTCTAAGACTTATTGTCTCGTTCATGGGTACATCTGAGATCTCCTGAGCAGTAAAATCATAATGTCAGTGTAAAAACGCAGACCGGACTCCATTTGAGTTTTCGACTCAAAACTTAATCGTAGCTTCCTATGATATTGTCGAGCATGACTATGGTCTCGGAATATTTTATTTCCATTCCTAAAACCTCGAATAAAACAAAGACATTAAAATACTGAAGAATTAGAAAACGTGAAAATCGGGGCGTTACACAATCAGCCAAATACCGCTACTATCAGAGTAAATGGTGCGGCGCTGAAATTTGTCCCTTTTGTTCAACAAGGAAGGGTTTTATAAAAGGTCCGTCTATTAACTATGCACAAAGGTAGTATATATCTTTTCATCTAGTGCTGAGTCTCTATCCTTTTGGTTTTACCAATAGCCTATAAGGCCTGGAGCTTTCACGTGAGCTTTTACGTGAATGTTACTTTCATATATATATATATAATTATTTCAAGTAAAAAAAATATTATTTTATTGGAACCTGCTAGATTTTATTATAAAGAAAATAACCCTAATAAATTCTTACACTAACAATTTTTTACACTAAATCTTATTAATTTTATTTGCTAAAATTAAGGTCCCTGATACCTTTATTTAATTTTTTTTTGGTTACATTTTCTCCCCTCCTTTAAGAATTTCGTCCTAGAAATTAACTCCATACTTAAGCACTCCCCAAAACTTAGTACATCAACAAGATAAAAAAGTAATGTACCTTGATTAATCAGGTTTGGATACTGGCGCATTATATCCTCTTCAAGTTCCTAAGTAGCTTCCTTAGGAGTTAATCCTTCCCAAACCACTTTTACCATAGGAATTGTCTTGTTCCGCAGAGTCTTAGTGCTCTTGTCGACGATCTGACTAGGCTTGGGCTTAAAGACCAAGTTATCTCCTAATTGTATTGACTTAGGAGCTATTATATGAGACTCATCATGTACATATTTTTTGAGTTGCAATACATGAAAAACATCATGAAGGTTGGACAACAAAGGTGGAAGAACCAATTGGTAAGCAATAGACCCGACTTATTTTAGAATTTGAAAAGGATCAATGAATCGTGGATTTAGCTTTCTGACGTTGATGGATCTTCCCACCCCAGTCTTAGGAGTGATTCTCAAAAATACATTCTCACCTTCTTGGAATTCCAAAGGCTTTTTCCTCTTATCGGCATAGCTCTTCTGCCTGCTTTGTGCAGTGCGCATTCTCTCCCTAATCAACTCAATCTTATCTGTGGTTTGTTGAACTAAGTCAGGTCGTATCAAGGTTTTCTCACCTACCTCGCTCCAACACAAAGGGGATCTACACTTTCTTCCATAAAGAGCTTCATAAGGTGCCATGCCTATCCTAGCGTGATAACTATTGTTATACACAAACTCTATGAGAGGTAAAAACTTATCCCAACATCCACCTTCATATAAAACACACGCTCTAAGCATGTCCTCAAGGGTCTAAATGGTCCTCTCTGACTGACCATCCGTCTGGGGGTGATAAGCTGTGCTAAAACTCAACTTAGAACCAAAGGCTTGCTAAAAAGCTCTCCAAAATCTAGAGGTAAACCTCGGGACTCTATCTGACACTATAGAGGTGGGTATACCGTGAAGCTTGACTATCTCCCTGAGGTATAAGTCTGCCAACTTATCCATGCTATTTGTTGCCTTAATTGGCAAGTAGTGAGCAGACTTGGTCAACGTATCCACTATTACCCATATGGCATCTAAAACCAAATGAGTCCTAGGTAACCCCATCACAAAATCCATGGATATTCTCTCCCACTTCCACTCAGGAATTTCTAAAGGTTGCAATAAACCTGGAGGTTTTTGGTGTTCTATCTTAACCTTTTGGCATACTAAACACTTAGACACAAAAATGGCCACATCCTTTTTCATTCTTGACCACCAATACATATTTTTAAGGTCCTGGTACATCTTACTTATCCCTAGATGTATGGTGAATTTTCCCTTATGTGCTTCCTCTAACACTTTTTCTCTAAGGCTCCCCTCCTTAGGAACAACGATCCTACCCTTCAACTTTACTAAGCCATCAGCAGACAACTCATAACTTTCTTGTCCCAACAATGATAATAATTCTTGACTTAAAAGTTGTTCACGCTTAATCTCTTCCCTAAGGACGCTATGAATTTCCAATCTATTCAACCTCAAACCCAAAGCACTCAAAGAAACATCAAGATTCAAGTCTCTAAACTCCTCTAATAGATTCATCTCTTGCACCATTAAACTAGACATGTGTATGGTCTTCCAACTAAGAGCATCAGCCACCACGTTAGCCTTCCCTGGGTGGTACTTCAATTCAAAATCATAGTCTTTAAGGAATTCCATCCACCTCCTCTGCCTCATATTCAATTCCTTTTGGTCAAATAGGTATCTAAGGCTCTTATGGTCACTAAAAACCTCAAACTTAGCACCATATAAATAGTGCCTCCAAATTTTAAGAGCAAAAACTACTGCTGCCAACTCAAGGTCATGTGTAGGATAATTCACCTCATGGGTTCTAAGCTGCCTAGATGCATAAGCTACAACCTTGCCATCTTGCATCAAATCACATCCTAAACCATTCTTGGACGCGTCGTAATAAACCACAAAACTCACTAAAGGGTCTCGTATGGTCAAGACAGGCGCTGTCACTAATCTCTTCTTAAGCTCTAGAAAGTTTTCCTCACATTCCTGGTCCCACACAAAAGATTTTCCTTTCCTAGTCAACTGGGTTAAAGGTAACGCTAGTCTAGAAAAACCTTCTATAAATTTCCTATAGTAACCAGCTAATCCTAGGAAACTCCTTACTTCAGGTACCGTCTTAGGTGGTTCCCACTCTAGCACTGCATCCACTTTAGAAGAATTGACTGCTACACCCCTCTTAGAAATGGTGTGTCCCAGAAACTTCACCTCATCTAACTAAAACTCACGCTTCTCTGGCTTCGCGTACAAACGCTCATCCCTTCAGATTTGTAACAACACTACCCTCAGATGCTCCTTTTGATCTATAGGTGTTCTAGAGTATATCAAGATATCATCTATGAACACCACCACAAACTTATCTAAGAAGGGTCTAAAATTCCGATTCATGTAGTCCATGAAAATGGCTGGAGCATTCGTCACTCCGAAGGGCATCACTACGTACTTATAGTGCCCATACCTTGTTCTAAAGGTTGTCTTAGAGATGTCCTCACTCCTCACTCTAATATGATGGTACCCTGATCTTAAATCTATTTTGGAAGACACTGCCGCTCCCCTCAGCTGATCTAGTAGGTCATCTATCCTAGGTAAAGGGTACTTATTCTTTATGGTCACTTTGTTTAGCTGCCTATAGTCAACGCACAACCTCATACTCCCATCTTTCTTCTTTACCAAAAGAACCGGCTCTCCCCAAGGTGACACACTCGGCCTAATGAATCCCTTGTCTAACAACTCCTCTATTTATTTCTTAAGCTCACTCAACTCTAGAGGTGCCATTCTATAGGGTGCTACTGAAACAGGCCCACTACTAGGCATAAGATCTATGTTAAATTCGACCTCCCTACTCGGTGGTAAACTAGAGACCTCTTTTGGAAACACATCTAAAAACTCGCATACTACAGGAAATGCTGCTATATCACTTTCAGCCTCTATCCTAGTAGAAAAGAGAAGTATGTATCCCTGAGCCCCCTCAACTAAGTTCTTGTAGCAAGATATAGCAGATAGAAAGTAATCCGACACAGAAGGGTCAACAAACATTGGTTGTGGAAGAAAATAAATGGTTCGGGAAGAACAATTGATAACAACATTATTATGTGACAACCAATCCATGCCAAGTATGACGTCTAGACCCGATATAGGTAAGCATATCAAATCAATATCATAAGACAAATCTTGGTATATCAAAGAACATTTCAAACAGGCAATAGAAGTTTACCAATTTATCTTTGGCAGGAGTAGAAACACACAAATCAAAAGGTAGTTTAGAAACAGGCAACTCTAAATTCTTAACACAACTAAGAGATATGAAAGAATGGGTTGCTCCTGAATGAAACAATATCATAACTTTTCTATGTGTAATAAAACCCATTCCTTGGATCAAACCGTCAGACTCCTTCACTTCCTCTCCTAGGATGGTGAAAACTCTTCCTTGGCTTTGGGGTCTGGTGTGAGATTGTGCTCCTCCCTTGCAGACTCTAGCAAAGTGTCCCATCTTTGCACATTTGTTGCAGGAGACTTGCGCCACGGGGCATGTGCGATCCCCGTGGTGCCAACCACATCTGAAACATCCATCTCCCTTATCTGCTTGAGCTCCTTGGACCTGCTTACCCTTTGAGATGGTAGGCATTGGTCTCAGGCTCTTCAGAAAATTACCCCCTTTGCTATGGAATTTCTTGCCTTCAACAGAACTCTTCTCTTTTGGCTTCTTCATCTCTAAAGCTTGCATCTTCTGCTCAGCTACCCTACACTTGTTTACCAAGGTGGGGTAGTCCTGCATCTCCATGATTCCAATAAAATGTTGCATCTCTGGCTTCAAACCTTGCTCAAATTTGATCGCCTTCCCGTCGTCCAAAGAATTGTCCCTCAAGTACCGAGAGAACCTTGCCAAGCTTTCAAACTTAGCAATATATCTTAGTCATGGCATTCATGCCACAATTCACATTCAAATAACCAATCATATACAACACATAGCTCTCAACATATATCAATCTCAATTCAACAATAACACTTCTAACAATCAAAACACCATGAGACTATCAAACTCATTATGATATAACTTCCTTTACCTCTTTAGGGTTCTAAGTCTACTCCCAAATTGTTTTCGGTTCCGGTTTTGTTGTCGTCCATGTCTCGTAACACAATCAACCACAATTTAATTCTCAACAACAATCAATACAAAATAACAACATCAAAACATAAATTTCTCCCCCCAAAATTGGTCTAAGGTTCGGCCAAAATTTTGAAAAAAGGCTTTCATTTGGTTCTAATCTTTTGGATGGTTGGTTCTAAAGCATGCTTATCGCTAGATTAAGTCCTATTACTCAAAAATTTGAAACAAAACTCATGGTTCTCCATGCTCTAAGTTTCGACCATGAAGAGGAAAAAGGGTTAGAAATTGATTTGGTTTTCCAATCACTTAAAGGAAAGGATAAAATCAAGTGTTCAAGAACAAAAATTGGAAAAAAAACCCATCTTTCCCCAAAATTTTCTAGGGTTCGGCCTCTCTAAAAATTTTAGGCTAGGATTAATGTTTGATCACATACTCTTGGATAGAGGTAAAAGGTGATGAAACTAGCTCAAAGAAATTGGTTTCACATTAAAAGGATTTTTCTACAATTTTCTAGGAATTTTTGAAATTTGACTCATGAAGTTGAAACTCATGGAATCAAGATTTTCAAACATGAAATAGGAATAGATTCATGAGGTTTAAGGATCACAGAATTGATCTTACCTCTTGAATGATGAAGATTGGTCAAGAATCACACTTTTTCCTCACAAAACTCAAGCTTTCTCTTAAGGAAAAATGGAAGAATTTCAAGGAAGAAGATGAAGTGAGAAAAATGAAGTGGTGAAGCTCCCTTGGTGGCTGATCTAGGCATGGGAAAAAGGGGGACCAAAGTGTCCAAAAGTTGGTCACTTAAGGGCATTTTAGTCTTTTCCTTCAAGGTTAAATGATAATGATGAAAAAGGTTAGGGTTATTTTGGTCTTTTCACGGCCAGATATTTTCAAACGCCATCATGACACTGGTACGCTTTCCCATGTGATGTGACTTGATGTGACATCAATTTTATCCGTTAGCGGGTCTCGGTAAATCCGTATTCAGCTCCGTTTTTCATCCGATTGAACATTTTGCCCGAATAAAGCGTAGGAACTGATTTTTTTCAAATTTAACAAAAAGGTATAAAATTTGATTCTAAGACTAACTGTTTCGTTCACGGGTCAAACTGAGGTCTCCTGAGCAGTAAAATCTTACTGTCAGTGAAATAACGCAGACCGGGCTCCGTTTGAGTTTTCTGCTCAATATTTAATCGTAGCTTCGTACGATAGCGTTGAGCATGAATATGGTCTCGGTTTATTTTATTTCATTTTCTAATACCTCGAATAAAATATAAACTCAATTATTCCCTTATTGATATTTAAAGGTAGTGTCCTGAATTATATGACTACTGATTGAAGATTATAAGATGTGGATATTGATTTATATTTAAGGATGAATGCATGTAGACTATGATTATGACTATATTGGAATGTAATGTATTGTATGAGTGTGAGAATCAGCTCAAGAGAGCCTGTTTATGGGTACTCATTTGTGAATATTTGTGTAAGAACCAGCTCTGCAAGGCCTGTTTATGGGACTCAGCTCGGAAGGGCTTGTTTATGGATCCGGCCATGGAATGGCCTGTTTATGGGATCCAGCCTCTAAGAGCCTGTTTAAGGGACCTAGGCTCTAGAGAGCCTGTTTGTGGGTACTTAATTATGCGTGTTATGTGGGTCCGTGGGGACATTGCTTTCTTGTGATTGTAATATGACATGTATACAAGATATAATAAGATGATGCAATGTATGCCAAATTGTTATGAGATGTTTTGACTTGATTTACGATGATGATTATATTATGTATGTGGGTGTGTAGTATATATATGTATATATGTATATCTGTGTGTATGCACTCGCCTTAATTTCCATTTTACTTCCACAACATATGTATATGAATATGTCTTCTCACCCCTTTGTATTTGTGTCTTTGCTTGTGCAATGTTTGATTTGTTCAGATGACTCTCAAGTGACTGAAGAGTAACACGTCGGAGCTTACGTGGAGTTATGGATGCTTAGAATATTAGTAGTTGAATTCTTTTGATGTTATTCATTTCTTTATGGGTTTGTTTAGATTTGATCCATGTGACATCGAACTAGAGGATTATATTGTTTAAACTATTTATTATTTATGCGAAACTTGTAAACGTTTTATGACAATATATTTAATTTAATTGGATTTGAGGTTTGAGTTTATGAATGGTGATACTCTTAACTATTGCGAAAATTTTTATTAATGGTAGAACTCGTATCTTTATTCCTCAAAGAATCTTTTCGCAAATTAATATTTATATAATAAACGTATATTGGGGTTAAGGGTGTCACATTCAATACCTCTTCAGGCTCTCTAAGTATTCTTTTACAGTCAAGCCTCTTCAGGCTCAAGTATTCTTTTTCAGACAAGTCTCTTCAGGCTCAACCAACTAAGGTTTTAAAGAAAAGGTTTTGTTCAATTAACTCACTATGTGTGAGGGTTTGAAACTCAAGTTCAGAACTCTAGATCTATACTCTTCGCAGAGAGTGATATGAAAGTTTAAGAACAGAGTAAGCTCTTAAGCTTTTTGATTTCTTTTTATTGTTAGATTTTGCTCGTATGCTTGTGTATGATCCACGTGCATGTTGTTCTGTCTGTTTGCTTCTTCAAAGTTGAAGGTATTTATAGCCTTTGAGACTTGAGCCATTTTCAGTCTTCAACGAATGGAAAAAGATCCATTCTGATTATGCATTAAATGCATTATCCCATTGAGTCTGACAGCTTGTTGAAGGCTCCTGAAAAGTGGAGAAGACTATTAGGCTGATAGCTCAAAGTAGCACTGACACCTTTTCCTTGTACCCGAAAGTTGCCTTTTGTCTTTCCTTTTGGAGATAGTCAATTCTTTGTGTCAGGAACAGATTGGTGATAAACCTCAATTCTGTGTTTTTTATAGGAGGTATTTGGGTTGAATTTTGATGCATTTCATGATAATTATTGTCGTATTTCACCCCTTTTACTTAAATTTTAACAGAATTGACGTTTGGAGGCAGTTTGATGAACTTATGAAGAAAAGTGAAGGATTTAGAGCTAAAAGGGGCAGAATACTGAAGTTTTGAAGTTGAGCACGACCGTGCCATGTGAGACGTCCCCTAGCCTCAGTAAAGAACCTAGCTAACTAATCCTGGTTATTTTATAACCGTTAGCATGCTTATTAAACATACGAGGGTATTTAAAACTTTAAACATTCACACATACTATATATATACATCTTTATCAGAGTGCACAACTTCAAGAAGAAAGCATGGTATAAAGAAGTACAGACGACTTCCTCTCCTCGCCCAAAATACATCAAAAGATAAAGACTCACTGGCCATATACACTTAGTACACTAACACGCTCCTCTTCGGTCTGGAGAGCGGGTACTCCTGGTTTGTGCTCGTTGTACAGCCAATTAAAACCTCCCAATATTGGGGTCAGTGGCTCTTCCACCTGCATCGGGCTCGTATAGAGTGTCATCCAGCTCTTCTTCTCTTGGTTCTGCTACCGGGTCTTCTCACCATTATAAGAACATACAATATGGGAACAACAGGGGATAAGAGTTGCATCTCATCATAGATAGGGATAAAGGTAAAGCAGATACATTAATAGCACAACCATACACACAATCATCACCAACAATCATCCTCAGGGTTTATTGAACTTAACTACTGGTCTCACACTCTCATGCACCTAGACCTTACATGAAGACGTGGCCACATTCCTATGTCACAACGTATCCTCTACCAAGCAGGATACTCATTCCCTACCAAGCAGGATGAAAGTCAAATGTCATCCGAGCAGCAGGTTCTGTTACACTCACGAGTACATTACATCCCCTACCAAGCAGGATGCGCACCCTCTACCAAGCAGGGTGACACTATTCCCCATTCCCGATAGGAATAGTTGTCCCGGTGTCGGAAGGTGCATCGAAGATCTCAGAAGCTTATAGTAGACCTACCAAGCTTCTATCAGTAGTTCTGGTTTGACCTCTTGTAATCCTAGATCTACGCGGCTGTGACATCACCACACGATGCAATCTAGCATGAATCCTCACGACTCATTCCGATAAATCGCTTTGCAACTCGACCTCATCACCTGACACACTGAACACCAACACTCCCTACCAAGTAGAGTGTTCACGACTATCCATTGTCCTCAATCATTTCACAAGGTTGAGTGCAGTAGCTTATTTTCACCAATTGATCTTATCTTACACATCATCCAATTCACAATGATCATCGCTTAGCTCTAAGCATACTAACAATCACATATGTGTCGTCATATTATCACGCCGCATGTTATCAACTATAAGACCGTAAAGCATATTATCATCATATCACCATTTAAGACAGTAAAGCATGTTGTCATGAGCATAGCAAAACACGTATTCACAAATACATCGTAGCAGACATATAAGCATGTTAAGCATATGACCACGAGCTTGTATAATATCAACCTACAGTGATAAACCTACAATGCCTAAACCTACATTGGTACCATTTTTCGGTAGTTGCCAATGTGGACTTAGATGTTGTCGGTTACTCAACCACTAGTAGGGTTTAGGATCCCCTACGCATATCAATGTATTCTACTCTGTTCTTGCCTCCCCGACGAGTGTAATTCTTTCCCCCACCTTGGAACGAACGACACAAAGATCACGAACTCGCCCACCGCGAGCTCTCCACCACCACAACCACCATGCAGGTCTCCTCCACCACCGCTAGCAGCTCCAACACCACCACCACCACCGCGGCTGCCTCCTTCACCACGAGCTTCGTCGTGACCTCGAACTGTGCCCTAATCACGGAAACAACGTGTAAACGACATTGTTAACCCTAGGGCAATGCCAAAACCAAGAAGATTCAAGGGAGAAGCACGAAGAACACAAAGAAAACAAAGGTTGACGTGTTAGAGATTCGAGCTTACCTTCGAGAAATCGAGAAACCAATCCTTGGAACTGGTATTACACGAAGCCCTGATCACAATGGTGTAGTTGGAATCACGATCCGATGCTCAAATCTCACTCTAGCTTCACTTTCTCTTTCTAGAAATCTCAGACCCTCTCTCTCTGAGTTCTCATGCAACGGAAACTAATCAGTTTCGTGCCAAGAGAAAAGAGAAGAGAAAAGTTAAGTAATGCTGTCAAGCTGTCCATGCTTGAGCGTGGGAAAAATCCACGCTTCAGCTTGGGCACGCTCTGACGTGGGAAAACTCCACGCTTGAGCGTGGCATGCTAATTGCCACGTCTCTACCACGCGTCATGTGCGGGTTGACACGTGCACCTCCACGAGTCCCCCTTCCACGCTCTAATGTGAAACTACCCATGGTCTGACGTCAACGATCAACGTTTGAGCGTGGGGTTTCTCCACGTCTAAACGTTAGATGCTGATCAGACCTTTTCTTTCACGTTTTTCCACTTTCTGGACCTGTACCAAGGCCTAACTATTCCAAATTTGAACCATGGCTTCCTCAACATATAAGGAACCTATTTAAGCCCTTAAGCATGCTTAATTAATGTCCCATACACTAATCAAGAAAATAGGGTGTTACATTACCACCCCCTTAAAAGAAATTTCGTCCCTGAAATTTAGCATACCTCAGAAGAGATGAGGATATTGCTCTTGCATATCAGCTTCCATTTGCCAAGTTGCATCGCTTGTAACTTCATCCCAAACTACCTTCTCTAGGGGAATGTGTTTATCATGGAGTTCCTTAACTCTTCGATCCACGATTCTTACTAGTAAGGCTTCATACTCTAGGTTTTCTTTCAACTGTATAGACTCAGGTTCGATGACATGAGAAGGATCGGGATAGTACTTTCGGAGTTATGACACATGGAAGACATCGTGAAGGTTGGATAAATTTGGAGGTAAGGCAACATGATAGGCTACTGGACCAATTCGACGAAGAATTTGAAATGGCCCAATAAACCTTGGAGTATGCTTCCTAGACTTGATAGCCCTGCTAATATCTGTTCTAGGTGTAACTCTCAGAAAGACGTGGTCTCCCTCTTGGAACTCTAGAGGCCTTCTCCTCTTGTCACTGTAACTCTTCTGCCTTTCCTGAGCTGCCTTCATCTTTTCCCGGATCATCTTCACTTGTTTTGTTGTCTGCTGAATCATATCTGGCCCTAGTACTTGACTTTCTCCTATTTCATACTAGCGCAGCGGTGTTCGACATTTCCTTCCATACAGAGCTTCGAATGGTGCCATGCCGATACTTGTGTGGAAATTGTTGTTGTACGTGAACTCTATCAGAGGTAAGACATCATCCTAACTCCCCATATGTTCGAGTACACAGGCTCTCAACAAATCCTCCAATGATTGGATCGTCCTCTCTGACTGTCCATCTGTCTGGAGATGGTAAGCTGAGCTTAACCTTAGTTTGGTTTCCAATGCACTATGTAGCTGTTTCCAGAATCTTGATGTGAATCTCGGGTCTCTATCAGATATGACACTTGCAGGTACTCCATGAAACTTCACTGTTTCTTTGATGTAGATCTACGTCAGCTTCTCCAATGTGTAAATTTCACCAATAGGCAGGAAATGGGCACATTTCGTCAGCCTGTGAATGATTACCCATATCGCGTCATACCTCTTCTGAGTTCTTGGTAACCCGATCACAAAATCCATTGCAATCCCATCCCATTTCCACTCAGGAATGTCCAACGAATGCAATAATCCTCCAGGCCTCTGATGTTCAATTTTCGCCTTCTAACATGTCAAACATGACAGCTCATATTCTGCAACTCTTTTCTTCATCCCAGGCCACCAGAACATCTTATTCAAATCTTGGTACATCTTTGTGGCACCTGGATGGAAACTTAACTTACTTTTATACGCTTTCTCCAAGATCATCTGCCGGATTTCCTGATCGTTTGGTATACAGATTCTACCTCTGAACCTAATGATTCCATTTGCATCTATCTTAAACTCTGAGGTTCGCTAATTGAGAATAAAGTCCTTCATTTTCTGAAGAAACTGGTCCGTCTTTTGCTTCCCCTTAACTGTCTTGAGAAAATCACTGGAGATAGTGAGTCTTCCCAAACACATATTACCTTCGAACCATTCTCCCCCCAGATTCAAATCTCGGAATTGCTCTACCAACTCTAACACTTTGACCATCATGGCAGATGCATGCAACGATTTCCTACTCAGGGCATCTGCTACCACATTAGCCTTCCCTGGATGGTAATGCAGCTCTAACTCGTAGTCCTTGATTAATTACATCCACCTCCTCTGCCTCATGTTCAACTCTTTCTGGTTGAACAGATATCTCAAGCTCTTATGGTCACTGTAGACACTAAACTTGGCCCCGTAGAGATATTGCCTCCATATCTTCAGAGCGAATACTATCGCTGGTAACTCCAAGTCGTGAGTCGGATAGTTCCTTTCATGAATCCTCAACTGTCTTGAAGCATATGCTACAACTCTCTCTTCTTGGATGAGCACACATCCCAGACCTTGATATGATGCGTCACAATACACCTCGAACTGCCCCAGAGGGTCTGGCAACACCAACACTGGTGACGTAGTCAACCTCTTCTTCAATTCCTGGAAACAGGCTTCACATTCCGCTATCCACTCGAATGTCATGCCTTTCCTCGTCAAATGCGTCATAGGTAGCGCAATCTTCGAGAAGCCTTCTATAAATCTTCTATAATACCTAGCCAATCCAAGGAAACTTACTACTTCACCGACTGTCATTGGACTTTCCCACTGGACTACTGCCTCTACCTTTGCCGGATCCAAGTGCTATACCTTCTCTATTGATCACATGCCCAAGAAACTGTACTTCCTCTAGCCAGAATTCACACTTGGATAGCTTTGCGTACAGCTGTCTGTCCTTCAACACTTGGAGCACAACCCGGAGATGTTCCTCATGTTCCTCCTGGTTTGATGAGTAGATGAGGATATCGTCAATGAATACCACCACGAACTTATCCAGAAACGGCCAAAAAATTTGGTTCATGTAGTCCATAAACACTGCTAGAGCATTGGTTACCCTGAAAGACATAACTAGGTACTCGTAATGTCCATACCGAGTCCTGAACACCGTTTTTTGTACATCCTCCTTCTTAACTCTGATTTGATGATAGCCAGATCTTAAGTCAAACTTGGAAAATACGGTTGCTCCCTTTAATTGGTCCATCAGGTCATCTATTCTCGGTAAAGGATACTTGTTCTTGATAGTGACCTTGTTCAGTTGTTGGTAGTCAACACACAATCTTGAACTCCCACATTTCGTTTTAACAAACAGAATGGGAGCTCCCCACGATGAAAAGCTTGGCCTGATGAAATCTTTTTGCAGCATTATCGCCTAGCTGCTTTTTCAATTCTGCTAACTCTGTCGGCGACATTCTGTAGGGTGCTATGGAGATTGGTCCTGTTCCAGGTACTAGGTCTATTGCAAACTCAATTTCCCTTTCAGGTAGCAACCCCGGAACATCATCTGGAAATACCTCCGGAAACTCTTCCACCACAGGCAAAGAACTTGTTTCAGGAGTCTCTTTCACTTCTATGGAGAACAACATCACCACTACAAGAAAACTCGCTATTTCCCACGGCCTAAATCCGTGGGAAAACACAAAAATCCGTGGGAAAACACAATTTTCCCACGGATTAGCCACGGCTCTTCAGCTGTCGAGAAAATGGGTGTCGGAATTGTTTTCCCACGGTTAATTTAGAAAAGCCGTGGGAAATTTCCCACGGGTATAGCCGTGTGTAATTTCCCACGGTTTAAACCCTGGGTAATTTTCCCACGCCTGTTACCCTGGCAAATTTCCCACGGCCAAAACCGTGGGTAATTTTCCCACGGCTATCCCCTGGGAAATTTCCCACGGTCATTTCCACGGTTATCCCCTGGGAAATTTGCAACGGTCAAAACCCTGGGAAATTACACAAAACTTCCCACGGCCTTTTCCCACAGCTTTAACCCTGGGAAATATTAATTTATTTTTTTTAAAAAAATTTCAATAATATATAAATAAAATTAATTAATTAGTTAAATAATTATATTTTGTTTATAATTTTTTATTCATCTGGTCAAAAATTATATTTTTTTAATTATTTCAAAATAATAAGTAAATAAATATGACAAAATAGATAAAATACAAATCACATAAATGACATCATAATTTAAAACATAAGTAATGTATGTTTTTTTACAAACAATAAAAACTAAAATTTCATACAAAACCTAACGACATAATCTAATAATTTCCATCTCTATAAGGATCCTCAAGAAGCTGGTCAAAAGAGTCATCATCCTCCTCTGAGGTGCCCTGGGTCGGCTGACCAGGCTGCAGAGGCTGCTGCTGCTGTGAGGGGGGCTGTGTGGACTGATGCTGCTCTAATTGCTGGATCGTCTCCATCATCCGCTGCATCATCTTATCCCTCTGCCGCTCACGCTCCTCGGAAGCGGCCAATCTCTGCCTCAGCTCAGCAATCTCAGCGGACTCCCGAGGACAACTACCGCGACTAGTGGACGCCTCAGTACGAACGTCCAAGATGCACGAAGACCTTTTTCGGTAGTTGCGAGCAAGATCTCCAGCACCATACAGGCGGCCCTTATACTTACCGCCAACAACCTCTGCCCAAATACGCAATGCAAGCCGGTCCTCCTCCTCGGGGTCAGCTGAACTGGATGAAGACGACCTAGCCTGAGACATCCTCGCCTCAAACTCCTCCTGTTATTCAGGACCAAACACACTAATTAGCTCATATATGATACAAAATTATTATATTAAAAATAAAGGGCATATAAAGGGTATATTTATTACCTGAGTGCGCCTCGAGCGCTCATCTACATACTCGCCTGTACCCTTCCTAGTATGGGTACGGCGGTGGAGCTCGTTAACCTTCGCATTTCGCTTATACTTCACAGCTTGTAACACAAGCATGGATAATAAATTAAATTAAATGTAATTAATAAACAATTGATCTTGAAATAAATATATTTAATGCATAAAAAATGAGAGTATAAACGTACCATACGTTCTGCGTACTGCGCCTGGCTGATGGAACCTCCTGTGTGCAGGCTCCCCCTTTTTCCGATGCCCTATTTTTCTTAGCTTGATCTGACATTTTCTTAAACGCATCTGAAGCCCAGTGACGACGCAAGTCCTCCCAAATTCCATCTCTAATCCAGTCTGGCTGTGAGCCTGAATTGCGGGCCTCCCTAAGCATGTCGGAGAGGCGGCGAGAGGCTTTCATGTGAAAGATCCTCTCAATCTCCGACTCATGCTCAATCCTCCATGCGACTTGACCCTGTATTAGAAGAACATAAATAATATTTGTTATACTAATTATTTACGAAATAATCAAAGCCACATTAAATAAATTGAATTTTTGCAACTTACTCTAAAAGCCTCAAACATAATATTCCGCTCCCCATCATTAAGCGCTCCCCATGATGGACATGCCCTATGATACCTCCGATGAATAACATATGAGATGGCAGATGTAGCTCTCTTCGAAGGAAGGAACCTTAAGAATAAAAAAGTATGAATCAATCAAAGACATTGTAATAAATTATAATAAAAATCGAATAAATGTTTCTTTATTAATTCTTACCCATTACCAACCGGCCTGATAATAGGTCGACCATCGGGCATTAACTGAATCTCCTCTACCTCCTCTGACTCATCCTCGCCCACCTCTGCCTCTGAAGGTGAGCGTGAATAACCAGGACTATACTGCTCCTCCTCAGCTTGACGATGAGCAGGTGACATCTCAGCCACACCTATTGAAGTAGAAGCCCCCTGATGTGCATGTGGCATGAACCTCGGAGTGGGAATCGTATCGATCTCAGGTGCAATCGGTGGAGGTGGTGTAGCTACAGGTGGGCGCGGTGTAGGTGCGGATGGACGCGGTGTAGGTGTGGATCGGCGTGGTGCGAGTGCTGGCACTGACTGGGTAGATGTAGAAGGCATAGGCAAGTATCCATCTCCAAACTCAGGAATCACTATATGGCGAGAGGGTCTGTTCTGAGGACGAGTCGGACGCCGGTCAGTATCGGGGACCACACCCTTACCATTCTCACCAGTGGGTGATCTGGGTGGAGGTGGGTCACATCCTCCTCCTGATACCATGTCTATATAGAGCATTTTAATGTTAAAATAAAATTCATAAAATATATAACTCATTCGATAAAGCAATAATATAAGTTATCTAAGCCATAAATTAACAAATGTAACTCACTAATAATCCAAGATAGAGCAATATCTAAGTCATATATAAAGTCAAACAATATAATTCACTAATACAATTAAAACTTAAACAAATGATCTAAGCTTTATTCAGAATTTGAGACATCATCGTCAGATCTTGCTGAGTCATTATCTTCATCATGTTCAGATCTTACTGAGTCATTATCTTCCATGGAACCATCATTTTCTTCATCCAAATGCTCATGGATGGACGACAAATTAATGATATCCACTTCTTCACCAGGGACTTGCAAGTCACGTAAGTAACCAATCGGCTCAACTTAAATGACTTCATTTATACGTGACATTTCAACCACTTGATAAGGCACCTCTACCTCTGGATCATCCGCTTCAATGCGACCCCTTGGTTTGGTCTTGATGGCAACACACCAACCTCATTTGTCTTTTCGAGTTGCTGGATAAGGAACATAATACACCTGTCTAACATTCTGTGCCAAGATAAACGGATCAAACCTTTGATATTTTCCACTCATTCGGATGTCCACAGTATTACATTTTGGATTATATTTTGTGCCCTTAATGGATGGATCAAACCAATTACAATAAAACAAAACTATTTTTTTAGTATAGTCTAAATAAGTGTACTCCAATTCATATATGTGTTGGACCACGCCGTAGAAGTCATCTTCGCCTCCTTCTGTGAGGCCCTTTACGTAAACCCCGCTGTTTATTGTTTTTTTGCCCTCCATCCATGATTGGGTATGAAATTTGTACCCGTTTACAAAGAACGTATGCCATTCTTTGACAGCTGAATTAGGACCGTCGGATAAGTTTCTTAAGTGTCGGTTGACAGCAGTCGGTGCCTCACTGTAAACCTATGTATGTTAAATGGAAAAATCGCTTATGTCTAGATTTTAAAAGAAGTTGCTAGTTCAAAGAATTTTAAGATACTTACTTGTTGTGTAAACCACTTTGCAAAATCTGCATGTATATGAGCAGACTGCTCTTGTTCACTTATGTTTTCAGATAACAAGAATGAGCTGTATAAATTGGACATTACACACATGTTTAGCACAAATTAAAGTATTTATTATTACATAATTGAAAGAAAAGGATATACAAGACATACTCAAGGTATGGCTTAACTTCAGTGCAATTGATCAACACATGAACATGGGCCGACTTCCTCTCTGCATCTGTTAACCAATGAGTCAACTCCTTCCCTGAATGACGACCAGACAAGCAAAAGACTGATAAGGCTAGCAGATGTCTTTCACTTTCATTTTCCATTTCATTTCTATTATTTCTTGGTGACAACATGAAGTTGTTGAAATAATGGGAACAAAAATGGATTGTCTCACGATGTAAGTAAGACGCACAGATTGATCCTTCAACTCTAGCCTTATTTTTCACTGATCGTTTTGAATCACCCATGAATCTACAAAATAAAAAGTTCATACAAATATTTATTACCATTCATTTCAAATGGAAAAAAAAAATCTAATATCTAATTCTAGGATATTACCTTTCAAATGGATACATCCACCTATATTGTACTGGTCCACCAAGTCTTGCTTCATATGCGAGATGAACTGGGAGATGCTCCATGGAATCAAAGAAACTAGGAGGAAATATTCTCTCCAACTTGCATAAAATGATTTGAATGTTCTGGTCCATCTTAATCAGTTCCTCTTCCCTCAACGTTGCAGAGCACAAATCTCTAAAGAATTGACTTAATTCAGTAAGCGGATTCAAGACATGGACTGGCAAGGAACTAAAAGCAATAGGAAGTAAACATTCCATGAATACATGGCAATCATGGCTTTTCATCCCATGCATCCTTCCGTTGTTGACATCGACACATCCTGCCAAATTGGAAGAATAACCGTCTGGCATCCGTAATTCTGTTATCCACTGACAAATGGACTTTGCTTCCTCAATAGTTAAACTATAATTAGCTTTTGGTTTTAACATCTTCCTATTAACATGCCGCTTCAACTCCAAGTCTGGTCGCCTACAGTACAAAGCTAGGTCCATTCTTGCCTTCTCATTGTCTTTAGTCTTGCCACTGACATTCATGACCGTGTTGAATATGTTATCAAAAAAATTCTTCTCTATGTGCATAACATCGAGATTGTGTCTCAACAGATTATCTTTCCAGTATGGGAGCTCCCAAAAAATACTTCTTTTTGTCTAGTTGTGAAACTCTCCGTATCCTGGTAATCTGGACACACCACCATTGTCAATGACTGTGGACAGTTCTCTTACTCTACTCCAAATCTCTTCCGATGAGAACCTAGGCGGCGGCTCATCCTTTTCAACTTTCCCATTTTTGAAGGCGTTTCTATTTCGTCGAAATGCATGATCTGTCGGTAAAAACCTACGATGCGAGTCAAACCAGGAACTTTTCCCCCCGTATTTCAAGTTAAAGGCCTTTGTATACTCCATGCAATGTGGACATGCCAATTTACCATGAGTACCCCAACCAGACAACATACCATAAGCAGGGAAGTCATTAAAGGTCCACATCAGAGCTGCCTTCATAAAAAAATTTTGCTTTCTTGCGATATCATACGTCAACACGCCGTTCCACAACCTCTTTAAATCATCAATCAAAGGCTGCAAATAAACATTAATACCAGCCTTCGGGTTGGATAGGCCCGGTATGAGGCACGTCAAAAACATATAAGGTTTAGACATGCACATTTCAGGAGGAAGATTGTACGGGGTTACAATTACGGGCCAACATGAATAAGGCGAAGCTGAAGCTTGGATATACGGGGTAAAACCATCAGAGCATAACCCAAGTCGTACATTGCATGGATCCAAGGCAAATTCGGGATGTACGCGATCAAAATGCTTCCATGCTTCGCCATCAGATGGATGACGTAATACGCCTGAACTTCTTCTATTCTCATAGTGCCACGTCATTTTTCCTGCAGTTTGCATTGAGGCAAACATTTTTTGTAGCCTTGGAATTATTGGCAAATAGAACATTGCCTTTACTGGAACAGGTTTGTTGTTACTTGTTCCAGTCTTGTTATGACAATATCTTGGCGCTTGACAAATTCTGCATTCGACCAACTCGCCATCACTTATGCTAAATTCATTGTTGTAATACAACATACACCCGTTCATGCAACAATCAATTCTCTTGGCTTTCAATCCCAGCTTCGACACTAACCTTTTCGCACCATAATAATTCTCTGGTAAAACCCCCTTTATAGGACTCGCGTCCAAAAGCATTTTGGAAAAATTATCCAAACATGAGTCAGAAGCATTAAAATTGGCTTTGCAAGCTAACAGTCTCACGCACATCGATAATTTAGAGTCTGAGGCCCCTTCATACAATGGCTTATTTGTCTCAACCAAAAGATTATAAAATCTTTGTGCTTCCTCATTCGGAAGATGTTCCGTATTATCATAATCGTGTGCCTCATTCACCCCGAGAGCATCACACACCATCTCCTGCATTGATACAAACTGTTCACCATATCCCATATCTACACAACTGCTTGAAGCCCCCATGCAATTCTCATCAAACCCTAAATCAACATGCGGCACTTCTTCACCATGATCGGTCCAAATCCAATAATTGTTCTGGAACCCATTTTTATACAAGTCGGTCTTCACAAGGTCATCGCTCTTAATCTTTCGACATTGGCATTTAGCGCATGGACATCTAATTCGATATCCATCATCGATGAAACACTTCTGATGCTTTGCTTGGGTAACAAACTCTTCAACCCCATCTATAAAAGATCGTTTCAGATCCCCTCTTTTCGGATATAACCTATCATACATCCAACTACGATTCGAAGGATAACAATCCATCCTCTGCATGTTCATAAAAAATCCAGATAAATTTAAACATTAAACTTCGACAACATGCACGCCAACTTAGAGATTTATCCAACGAATGCTTCACAATCCAAAATCACACTCCCTTTCGTTAATTGGTATGGCTCTATCCCATTCAAGAAGAAACGTTTTCAACACTCGATCCTAGTATTAATAATTATTGCTTAATTCACATACCTTATATTTGACAAAATTTCGGCAGCGTTTCCCATTCGTCTCCAGCTACACGACTTGACCGCGGTCAAGTATGCATCCAGAGAACAAAAGGAAATGTATCAGACCGCAATTTCATCAAATATAGGGCATGAGAAGTACACAATGACTATTATACGAGTGAAGAAAATGTTTTTTCTCAAACTGTCCCCTTGGACAATTCAAGGTTCAATAAACAAAGAGCGGTATGTACCTAACTAGTACATGTGCTCAATGATATTGAACCTCAAACGGGAAGCTAAGATGTTGCTCAAGTATTATATAAAATAAAATTTAACCGTACAAGACACCCTTTGTACTTGAAATTCAAGTTCTTAGGGTAAAATTAAGCAATAATTGCTCAAATCACCTTACTATATCAACATAGTAGATTCATAAAATTGACAAACAATCATAATTAAATATTCTAAAAAAAAACGATGCATCTAAAATCAATTCCATACGGTAATCAAGGCTTATTAAATTTTAAAAATTTATTTACATTTTTTACGTATTATAAGGCTTAATACTTGTTATAAGTGCTAAAAGACATTAGTGTTATTTTTTATTAATTTATTTTGTTATTATTTAAATATTTATGTATTTCAACTTTCATATTGTCGCACCGCCATCACAGAACGAGTCATTTTTACTTTATCATTTTATTATTTAATATTTAATTTATTATATCATTTATAATTTTATAAATAATTTTATGAGGCTTAGCACCCGTTTGTAAGTGTTAAGAGAAATTTGTATAATTTGTTATTAACTTATTTTGTTATTTAATTATTTATGTATTTCAGTTTCAATTATTAACTATTTAGTTATTAAGTATAATTATTTAGTTAAACAATTATTTAATTATTTAACTTATTAAATATTATTATTTACTTACTTTTGTTTAAGTTAGGTACGCCACGTCCCACCAAACTCTTGTCGTACAAAACTTCAATGTCCAAACACACACATTTCCCTCCAGTGTCAACAGGCATATCAACAATGATTTTTGTCGATAATTTATTTTTTTTGATTTTAGTGTTATGAGACTTAACACTTGTTGTAAGTGCAAAGAAAATTTCGCATTCTATTAATTATTTATATCATTTTTAATTATTTAATTTTTAAATTTACTTTTGTCTTTTTCGTCGAGTCACATGAGTCGCAACCACACCATCTGCAAAATATCTTCACACCGCCACCACAGCACGAGTCATTTTTACTTTATTATTTTTTTATTTAGTTTTTTATTTTATTATTCTATGGTAGACAAAGTACAAATGGAAGTTGCCCATGTGTTACCAAACCCATTTGGAAAGAACAAAAGTAAAATAACATCCAAACATAACACTTTCTCTTTCTATTTTTTTTTATTTTAGTCATACATTCCGGACTAACATCTCCAATTACCTATTTCTACTAACAGTTCACTGAAAAATATCATGTACTCCACATTTGAGTTGAATGCATATTAAAAAGACAAGTATGTAAGTTCTTACTATAGAAAGTTGGAACAAAAAACTTCTTTTGACTCAAAAAACAACTTCTTTTGAAACAGAGAAAAATATAATATAAGTCAAAACAGTCACATGCTAATTCATAAGGGAATCAGTAATTAAAGATAAATCACCTTCCTTTCTTACCTTATATCAATTGAAGACCGTTTCAATAATCTACCTTCAAAATCAGTTAGCAGCAATCTACCCTCAAAATCCAGTAATTAGTTGACAGTATCAGAATAAATCTGCATAAAATCAAAAATTGAAAACAATTGAAAACAAAAATTGAAAATCCCATATATCAGTGCCGATTATTGTATCAAAAATCCCAAAACTTGAAAACAAAAATAGCCGGCGAGAGATGCATCATAAAAACATGAATGAGGGATACAAAAAAAGATTTAACATCACTACTGTCATGACACCAAACATTTCTTTAGGTCGAAGTTTTGGAATTTTTGTTATGAAACAAAAAGATTCACGGTGCGGCTCAGCAAATCACAATAATTCACATATTATCTTCTAAAAAAATAAGAGAGAAACTGGCAATAGGTAGCACTTTATAAACCTTTATTCTCCTTGTGCAACAATGTGGTTAAAAGAACTAAAAAGTGATCTCGTGTAACAAGCAAACAGAGGCCCAAGTGCTGGACAACATAAAAAAAAAAATACATATAACAACTATCACAAAGAAATTATTAACATGTCCTTCTTTAGTGCTTGCCATAAATTATTATATCCACATACCACCATCGATGAGAATCATTTTAGCTTTTGTGAAAACGTGATTATGGTGTTTCAACATGAGGAAGAATCTGATTTTTTTTTTATATAAAGAATTAGGTAACTAATCATATGTTATTTATCAGTAAAAACTTCATTTAAATATCAAGTATAACCACACACCAATTTTGTGGCTTAAAAAGAAGCACACTTCAACATTACATCAAATAGGTTGTGAGTGATTACGCAGACAACACAAAAATCAAATTAGATGCCTCTAACACATTCAATTCAAGCATGAGTGAACAAAAAAACAACCTTATTATCACACAAATTGCACACAAATGGCCATATATTCAGTGAAATGGGGTGCAGATTTGGTATACTCATTTCTCCAGTTCCATCCATCCAATATATGCTGCAAGAGAAAAGGATAGATAAATTCCAAAATGAATAATTGCATTGCTCGTATTCTGATCAAACCAAATCTCCAATCATATCCATTTAGTATCCTACGACACAAAAAATCTGGTTCCTTATACCTCAGAAAATCTAACCCTACGACATAGAAAATAACTCATAAAAACAAACAAAGAAAAATCAATAGAAATAACAGGAAAAAAAAGAAGCTTACGGTGGCAATGTGGCTGAGGATGGTGTCTGGAAGATCGCAATATTATGGTGGCAGAGAAAGAATTACGACAAACAAAGCCGGCGAACAGTGATTTTGCTATGAAGGGAATGCAGAGAAATAGCTTCAGTGAATGAAGGGAAAGCAGGGAAAGGGCAAAATAAAAGACACAATACCTTTCTAGCCGGCGAGCAGTGAATAAAGTTGAACAGACGAGGTCTGTGCTGCGGCGAGGTCTGTGCTGCTGCGACTGCGGCGAGGTCTATGCTGCTGCGGCTGCGGCGAGGTTTGTGCTGCGGCAAGGTCTGTGCTTCTGCGGCTGCGGCGAGGTCTGTGCTGCGGCGGCTGCAGTGAGGTCTGTGCTGCGGCGGAGCAGTGAATGAGGAGACGAGAGGTTCATCACAGAAGAGAAGACAAGAGGTTTTATTTGGTAGAAAACTATTGGCGCTAGGCCGTGGGAAAAAGAATAACCCTTACCCATAGGGCCGTGGGAAAAAGAATAACCCTTACCCACAGGCAAAACCGTGATAAAATAATAACCCTTACCCACGTATAAGCCGTGGAAAAATACAAAAAGACTTACCCACGGTCTAACCCGTGGGAAAATTTTACAATTACACACGGTTATAGCCGTGGGAAAGAGAAAAAATTTTACCCACGGCTAATAATTTACCATTACCCACGGCTTACCCGTGGGAAATCCCAAAAACATTTACCCGCGGACAAGCCCATGGGAAAATAGAAAGTTTAACCTGGCAACTACACATGGTAAAGGCCGTGGGAAATAACCTACTGCTACACCATGGGAAAACCGAGGGAAACGAGGCGGGAAGAATTGGCGCCACTTTGCACTATCCTTTACCCACGGCTTAACCGTGGGAAAAATTGCTTTTTTATTTTGCGAGGGTTTAGGCCGTGGGAAAGTGCGAGGAAAAAAAATTCGTGATTTAGCAGTGGGAAATTCAAAAATTACACACGGCCGCATGCCCGTGGGAAAAAAGCCGTGGGAAATAGCGTGTTTTCTTGTAGTTCACGTATTCCTGAGATCCATTACCTCCTTGAAAATCCTCACTATTGGTAGGCATCAAACTAGGTTGCTCGGGGAATACTAAGGTTTTTCTAGCACAGTCTAACAATATATGGTTGGCTGAGAGCCAATCCATACCTAGGATAACATCTAATTGTCGCATTAGTAAACAAATTAGATCAACGAGGAAAGATCTATTTTTTACAACTATAGGACATTTTAAACAAACAGACAAGGTAGTCAAAGAATCATTTGTAGGGGTAGAAACAGTCAGATTATATGGAAGTAAAGACACAGGCAATTTCAAGTATTTCACACATTCAAGAGACACGAATGAATGAGTGGCTCCCGAGTTAAACAGCACGGACAATAGTTTAACCGACACTAAGCACATACCTTGACTGAGATCAAGGGATCGAGAGGACTCAGCTCCTCTCATGGTAAACACCCTTCTTGTAGCTTGTGGTCTAGCCCCATGCGCTCCTACTACTTGTGGTCTTGCTCCTGCTCCCCGATTACCAGCAACAGGTTGCTGCTATTGAGCTCGTTGTCTACAGTCTCTGGCAAAGTGGCCCAGCTCGCCACAGTGGAAAAAATGCCTGTCCCCACTCATTGTGCAGTCTCTGATCAGATGCGGACCCCCACATCTACAAAATCCTTGTGGTCTTAATTGCACCTCTCCAGATCCTCCAGTTCCCGCTCCTCCTATAGCTACTAAGCGCTCATATGGTCTTCCTCCAGATTGGGGCCTACTCCCTCTGCCCCTGCTTTTCTGATGAGTGTTGCTTGTTATTGGTCCTCCACTCCTTTGTTGCTATTGTGATTCTCTCTTTCTGTCTATGTTCTCGATCACAGAGCATCTTTCTAGCATCTCTGGAAACCTTGAGAAGTTTAGCGGCGCTATCATCCTTTGCAGTTCATACCTCAACCCGTCCTCAAACCGATGACATACACATTCCTCTTCCGGGTATCTCTGTTAGAACTCGGAAAACTTGAGTAGTGCTTCAAACCTTGCCGCATACTTTCCCACAGATATGCCCCCTGTTTCAAGCTCATAAATTCTTTCTCTTTCTCTCACCTCATCAGTCGAGGAAAGTACTTTTCCAGGAAACACTCTCGGAACAAATCCCATTTAATTATTCTGCCCTCTCCTTCCACCATCCTTCGCTTTCCCTTCCACCATAGCTCGGAACTTCCTGTTATCACAAACGATGCATATGTCACCTTACGATCTTCGAGACAATGCATAGCAGCAAAGATTTTTTTAGCTCTTGTATCTAGAACTCTGTACCCTCCGGATCGAAGTCACCATTAAACTGCGACGGCTTCCCTTTCAGAGGCATCTTCTGTATCCACATCATGCCTCTGATTCTGTCTCTGTTGCTATTGCATGGTCATCTACATAAGTTCAGCGTTTTGATGCATCTGCTGCAACATAGCGGTTGCCAACTCCCTGATTGCCCTTCAGGTCTCAGTGGATTCCTCCCCACCACCCGTGTGGGAAGCCTCTCCATGTCCATTTCTTGGTTCAACTGTTTCCTTGGCGGCCCTTCCGCCACGTCCTCTACCTTGGGCTCTTCTACCGCGTCCTCAAGCCATTTAATTTCCTGTAAGAGAAATTATTAGCTCAGATTCATAAGACATATAATAATACGTAAACATACTATATGTCTTATGAATAAAAACAGTTACCACACACGATAACTCATGCATCGGACACTCTATCTAACTCTTAAGCATAGTCGGTGCCCGCTGTGGGTCCAACTAGACACGGCCAGTAACAAGTTCCAAGACTAGCAGTTATGATTCCAAACTCCACAGTCCTTGTTAGAACTAAACAGCCCTAACGCCACCAAATGAGACGTCCCCTTGCCTCATTAAAGAACCTAGTTAACTAATCTTGATTACGTTTTAACCATTAGCACACTTATTAAACATACGAGGGTATTTAAAACTTTAAACATTCATACATATTGTATTTATATATATATACATCTTTATCAGAGTGCACAACTTCAAGAAGAAAGCATGGTATAAAGAAGTACAGACGACTTCCTCTCCTCGCCCAAAATACATCAAAAGATAAAGACTCACTGGCCATATAAACTTAGTACACTAACACGATCCACTTCGGTATAGAGAGCGGGTAATCCTCGTTTGTGTTCATTGTATAGCCAATTAGAACCTCCCAAGATCGGGGTCTGTGGCTCTTCCACCTGCATCGGGCTCATACGGAGTGCCATCCAGCTTTTCATCTCCAGGTTCTGCTACCGGGTCTTCTTACCATTATAAGAACATAAAATATGGGAACAACAGGGGATAAGAATTGCATCTCATCACATATAGGGATAAAGGTAAAGCAGATACATTAATAGCACAACCATACACACAATCATCACCAATAACCATCCTCGGGGTTTATTGAACTTAACTACAGGTCTCACACTTTCATGCACCTAGACCTTACATGAAGACGCGGCCACATTTCTATGTCACAACGTATCCCCTACCAAGCAGGATACTCATCCCCTCCCAAGTAGGATGCCAGTCAAACGTCATCCAAGCAGCAGGTTCCATTATACTCACGAGTGCATTACATCCCCTACCAAGCAGGATGCTCGCCCCCTACCAAGTAGGGTGATATTATTCCTCATTCCCGATAGGAATAGATGTCCCGATGTCAGAAGGCGCATTAGAGATCTCAGAAGCTCACAGTAGACCTACCAAGCATCTATCTGTAGTTCCAGTTTGACCTCGCGTAATCCCAGATCTACGCGGCTGTGACATCACCACACGATGCAATCTAGCATGAATCCTCACCATTCATTCTGATCAATCACTTAGAAACTCAACCTCATTACTTGACACACTGAACACCAACACTCCCTACCAAGTAGAGTGTTCACGACTAACCATAGTCCTCAATCATTTCACCAGGTTGATTGCAGTAGCTTATTTCCACCAAATGATCTTATCTCGCACATCACCCAATTCACAATGATCATCGCTTAGCTCTAAGCGTACTAACAATCACATATGCATCGTCATACTATCACACCGCATGTTATCATCAATAAGACCGTAAAGCATATTATCATCATATCACCATTTAAGGCAGTAAAGCATGTTGTCACGAGCATAGCAAAACACGTATTCACAAATACATTGTAGCAGACATATATGCATGTTAAGCATACGACCTCGAGCTTATATAATATCAACCTATAGTGATAAAAATACAATGCCTAAGCCTACATTGGTACCATTTCCGGTAGTTGCCAATGTGGACTTAGGTGTTGTCGGTTACTCAACCACTAGTAGGGTTTAGGATCCCCTAGGCATATCAATGTATTCTACTATACTCTTGCCTCCTCGAAGAGTGTAATTCTTTCCCCCACCTTGGAGCGAACATCGCAAAGATCACGAACTCGACCGTCGCGAGCTCTCCACCACCACAACCACCACGCAGGTCTCCTCTACCATCGCTAGCAACTCCAACACCACCACCACCACCACCGCGGCTGCCTCCTTCACCATGAGCACCGTCGCGACCTCGAACTGTGCCCTAATCACGGAAACAATGTGTAAACGACATTGTTAACCCTAGGGCAATGCCAAAACCAAGAAGATTCAAGGGAGAAGCCCAAAGAACAAGAAGAACACGAAGGTCGACGTGTTAGAGATTCGAGCTTACCTTCAAGAAATCGAGAAACCAATCCGTGGAACTCGTAGTACTCTAAGCCCTGATCACAATGGTGTAGTTGGAATCACGATCCGATGCTCTGATCTCACTCTAGCTTCACTTTCTCTCTCTAGAAATCTCAGACCCTCTCTCTCTAAGTTCTCTTGCAGTTGAAACTAATGAGTTTCGTGCCTAGAGAAAAGAGAAGAGAAAAGTTAAGTAATGATGTTAAGCTGTCCACGCTTAAGCGTGGGAAAACTCCATGCTTCAGCATGGGCACTCTCTGACATGGGAAAACTCCACGCTTGAACGTGGCATGTTGATTGCCACATCTCTGCCACGCGTCACGTGCGCCCTGACACGTGAACCTCCATGTGTCCCCCCTTCCACCGTCTGACGTCAATGGTCAACGTTTGAGCGTGGGGTTTCTCCAAGTCTAAACGTTGGACACTGATCAGACCTGTTCTTTCACGTTTTTCCACTTTTTGGACTCGTTCCAATGGCAAACTGTTCCAAATTTGAACCATGGCTTCCTCAATTCATAAGGAACCTAATTATGCCCTTAAGCATGCTTAATTAATGTCCCATACACTAATCAAGAAAACTGGGTGTTACACCATGCGTGAGCACGCCCGTGCAAGCCCTCCAAGCCATCCAACCAAACAAAGCCTTACAAAAAGACTTAAAGCTGACCTCTGAAGATTTAGCACGGCTGTGCCAAACAGCAGCACGCTCGTGCCAAAATGAAGAAAGGCCTGGCTCAGAGAAGCAAGACCTGACTGAAGCAAGCACGGTCTCAATCGCGAAGAGCACGACCGTGCATGAAGAAGAGCATGTTCGTGGTGAAGCCCGTGCACTAGAACACTGATTTGCGAAGTTAGTATGCCCTTGCATATTTGAGCACGACCTGACATAGTGAAGAGCACGGCCTTGCCGATTTTTAGCACGCCCGTGCTAGCGGTGCAGAAGACCTAATTTAGGGTCCTGTTCTCATATTTTGTTGTAAATAGAGGCCCTTTGTGCCATTCTTAGGCATCTAATCTTCTCTTTGAACCATCTCATCTTTTATTCTTTGATTACTATACTCTTTATTTTCTAGTTTATAGTTTTGTAAGAGATTAAGTTGGAGACCACTTCTCCTTCTTCAATTCTTCAGGTTGAGTTTCCCTTTGTTGACTTTGGTTTTCCCTATTAATATGAGTAGCTAAGTTCACCACTAGAGTTGTGCCGAATCTTGGGTTAGTAGAAACCCTTTTGCTATGTCTTAGCTTTAATTCGAATTATGTTTAGTTTCGAAGTTACTATCTGACTAGATTTATCTTATTGCTCTTCAAATCCATGTTTAGGATTAGCTACTACCCTTTGCATGCTCTTAATCAATTGATTGATATTTTGACTATCAATCCCAATTAAATTGGTAGATCTATAGGATAAACGAGGATAATTAATTGACCAACGACTGTACTGCAATTGTTATCTTCCGGTTATTTAAACTTCTCAGTTCTTTATGTTTTCCATGTCGTTCGCAACTGCTGTCTGACAAACAATAAGTTCGTTCGAGGAAAAGAACATCAGCGATTGACAACCACATGATAGTAATAGTTAAAGGGACCGGTAATCGGAGAAGAGAATATTGAAACAAGATAGAACTAGGATTTGGGAAGTACAAGTGAAATCACGGCTCTAGGCTCTTTTACTCTTGATCTCTTAACTCTTTTTTTTTTTTTTTTATCTCTTTTGTTATCTTTTGCTACTGCCATATCATCATCTTTATAATATTAAGTATTTTGTTAAGTCTGAATAGCATAAGGATTTTCCTATTCTAGTACTTGTTTTATCACCATTATACCACAATTAATCTCTTGGGTATGATATTTGGACTTTCGTCTTATATTACTTCTGCGACAAGATACACTGCCCTTAAGTGTGTTTTGAACACAACAATTGGCTTCTATGTGTTCGATAGTATGAAGATTACAAAGAATGTTTGTCTAAGGGATATTGCCCTTTTACATATTGGACAAAAATTTAAACTAAACACTTGTACAAGTTCGCGCTATATGGAGTCCAGATATTTAAATTTCATTAGACTGTTACATTGGACTATGAATAAAGATACTTTTATGAGCACGAGTCTTTGGACTCAGATAAGCAAAAAGAAAGACAAGCTTCTTTAGACCAGTGTGGACTTAGTCCAAGAGCAGTTTTTAGCGAACGTAGGACAAATGGTTTGGACGAGTGAATGATAAGTCTTTGGACTTAGAAGGTCTTTGGACTTAAACGGATCTGCACACTCAGATAAACATGTTAGTTCAAAACAAATATTTGTTCATTCAAGATTAGTCTTTTGTTAACATCAAAACCTTACGGGATTTATGGACTATAACCACTTTGGTTCCAATAGATACCATAACACCTTCGCAGGAGGACCCTTTGTGATCACATCACAACTAGAATCGCCATCATTAACTTTGTAGCATGATACTCCACACCTGGAACACTCGTGGATCTTTTCAAAGTCATTCCTGTACAATATGCAATCATTAGGACATGCGTCTATTTTCTTATACTCCATACCCATCGGACACAGTATCTTCTTCGCCTCATAGTTACGATTTGTCAATGTTTTACCTTCTAGAAGCATGTCTTTCAATAGATCAAGCAATTCGGTGAAGCTTTTATCACTCAACCCGTTTATCGCCTTCACAATGACCAATCTTAACATCGCTGACAACCGTGTGAAATTAGAGCACCCATGATACAAAGACTTATCCGCATCACTGCACATAGTATCATACACATGTGCTCGCTGAAAAGACTCTTGTCCAATATCACAGATCATGTCCTCTAATCGATCGTCCATATTTATGTCATCAACTTCCTCTCTTTGGGACACACTTGGCCTATCTAATAATTCACCATGCCATATCCATCTTGTATAACTCTTGCATATCCCTTCACAAATAAGATGCTCCCATATTTTCTCAGCTTCTAGTCGTCTCTCATTTAACAATTCACACAAGGACAATAAAATGTTTCATTACTATCGGGAACATTTCTTTTAGCAAATTCTAAAAACTCTTCCACTCTATTTTCATACTCTGACCTGTGCATCTAGCATCGACCCAACTATGATCCATAACTACAACAACAACTTCACTTAGTCCAAAATCTTCAACTCCTTCTTATCACAGGATATGACCCTATCCCATTCGAGAAGAAAATTTTTCAATACTCAGTTAATCCTTAGTCCTTAACTCTCTTGTCCATACTTAAAAAAATTTCGGCAACATTTCCCATTGTTTTCTGCCGTACACGACTTGAACGCGGTGACATCCACCACGATAAAGTATGCATCCGTAGAACGAAAGGAAATGCATCAGACCGAATTTTCATGGAGTATAACATATGAGAATTAAGGAATAACTATTAACTAAATGAAGAAAAAGTTTTTCCCCAAACTGTCCAACTTGGACAATTCAAGATTCAATACAATAAGTGGTACCTTAAAAAAGTACACATATGCTCATTAATATTGAATCTCAAACGGGAAACTAAGGCTTTTCTAATTTATTAACACTAAAAACGGAAAACATAATGAGTTTTTAATGAAAAAACACAAACAAAAGTAGAAAGGGTTGTACCTTGCTGAAAAATGAAAAAAATTAGAAGCAACAAGCAGCAAAGGGTAGCTAGCAACAGGAACAATTCAGTCCAAATGAAAAAATAAATAGAACACAAGATGAAGAGTTTAATTTATCAAATTTACTCTGACAATAGAACACAAGAAAAGGAATAATGAAAAGAGTTTATCTCCATTAATATTTAAAATGCAAGCTATCCTTCTCCTTCTAATGGGCACTATTTTAATTAGGCATACTAGTAGTTAAACAGGTTTGTACACCTTAACTAAAGCTAGAACACAAATCAGTTTGGTAGGTACAAAAGTTGTTTGGAGGGTTGCAGCTTGACACTAATTCTAAATGTGCTTATGATCACTTCTAAGTGCAATGCCAATGCCAATGGATTAATTCCAATATGTTACATAAAAATGGTAGAACTTTCCCACTGATACAGTCAAAATCCCCACTATCATATGAACCTCAATTGCTTCTATCAAAATTTCATACATAAACCACTTCAAGAAATCAGAAGACATCACAAACCACTTCAAGAAATCAGAATACAAAACAAACAATCTAGATCACACGTATGAACCACTCTAAAAAATCAAATGAATTTTTTCACTCACCAAGTATGAACCAAATGGAGAATCAACGTTGAAGGAGAACCCGAAACCCCAAATCGTGGGTGAAGGACAGTGAGGAGGATGAACCGGTTGCGAGCGTGTAGCTGCGGCTCTAAGACTGTGCTTTGTTCGTGCACTTGCGAGGATGAAGGGGTTGAGAAGAGAATGAGAATGAAGTGGGTTCCAAAAGCGTGCTTTTGTAGAAGAAAATGAGAATTAGAAGGGAGAAGAGAGAAGATAACTCACCAGAGAGAAGAGAGACTCGCAGTGGTTGCCTCACGATGGTTGACTTGCGGTGGTTGGGAGCGGTGAAGGAGATAGGGAGATGAGAGCTCGACGGTTTGGGGGGTACGTTTGTTGTGTGAAGAAACGTATGACTTGAGTTGAATATGTTAAATAACGTTATAATTTTGATAACATTTAATATCGGTTGGAAAAGCAACCGATGTAGAAACTCATTTTTAGCAACCGATGTTAAAAATGAGTTTCTACATCGGTTGTTTTTCTAATCGATATTAAATGTCACTTTTTACATCATCATACATCTATTTAATTATAAATATGTCACCATCTCATTTTTTACATCGGTCAAAAAGCAACTCATGTAGAATCATGTCATAGAATTCATATTCTGCACTAGTGTTAATTGATTTATGCTTTTATTGTTTAAAGAACATAATCAAATGCTTTTCAACCAAAGCAGATTATTTCTCGCTTCTTTCAAGTCTCGGCTGAAGAACTTGTCCTCATTCATGTGGTGGCATCGTAACTCAACACTTCGTTCTCATAGTTGTTAAGTCTTTAGCTTGGGTAAATTGTTGTTACAAGATCTCTCCATGATTTTGGGAGACTCATATAATGACCACACTGTACGTTGTTCCAATTCTCGAAAAGAGTTCAAATTATCGTATATAAAAACTATTCTCTGAATGACCAAAATATTATAAATATCTACTGACTCCCGGTTTTGGATTTCGCAATCAGAAAAAAGATTTCTATAAAAAAAATTATTCAAGTTTACAACGACACGACCTAACACGGTTGATGACAAGGTGTTAGAGTTCTTACCTTGAGAAAAAAATGGAGCTAGGTGATGACAAGGCCAATATTGGAATTGATTTAGGGTATATACAACAAAGAATGAGGGTATTTTTAATTTTTTTGCGTATAACCTGGGTCAAAAATTATATACAATCCTTTTTTTTTTAAGCATTATATACAATCTTGTAGTCGAAATAAAACACTGATATGACATGAGTAATTAAATAAATTTAAACGAAATTTTTTCTTTCTTTTTTATTCAATTTGTACAACTTAGATGTAAGTATTTAAATTATAAACTAAAAAATAAAAATATATATCATATAAGACGAATCGTATACCTTTATATGATTCGTTCTAGAACAATTCGTATACAATTCAAGAAAATTATTTCGTGAAATTCAGTATTATTGTATAAATGTATATTGGTATAAGGTAAGGTATAGTGGCCGAAATTGGAGTTTTAACCGCAATTTAAAGCTTATTTTGTCGTTTTCATGCTGTTGGATTCCACTTTAACCAAGTTATATTTATATTCTAGGTGATATTTTTTTATGAAAATGAGAAAATAAATATGAGTGAATGGCAGAATTGAGGATTATTTTTTCATAAAAACTTAACGGTTCAAATTTTGTTGAAATAAAACTATATAAATAATGAATACTAATTTTGGGGGATTATATGTCATTTATATTTTACTCTCTAAACTACACTACATATATATTTTTGTAAAACCAAGATGTGATTGGTCCGAATGGTAATGAACTTGGATCCCTTAAACAAGTGGCCATGGGTTCGATTCCTGACTCTTGCATATGTAGAAAATCTGATTGGAAGAGGTCAACCCTTAAATGTCGTCCAGTATCTCGGAGGATTAGTCTTCGCAGTTGCGCGCGAAGGATATCTTTGAAAACAAAAAAAAAATACATATTTTTGTAAAAGAATCATTTGCAATTTTAAATCTTCCACTATATATGCATAAGCTTCTTAATTATAACCAAGTGAGGCTTGTGATATTTTATTGTATGATATTTTTGGTATTCAAAAGTTACACGGTGAATCGAACCTAAAATATTTTTTTAGGGGACAACATTTTTAGAAGCTATTTTCTCTTTCATATTACCTGAATCCAATACCTTATTTAAAGGAATCGGGCTTCTTACAACTCAAACCAATAGATATCGCATGCTTGTGATTTTTTTTTTTTTTAAATATCTCATCACTTTTCTTCTTTTGAAAAATGTATTTATCCACAGAGACCTTATGCTTAGAAGTGCATGTGCCTCCATAACTTAAAGAGTACGCAAAGATTTAGTCTCTAAGCTTTAGTTTGCCACAAGAAACAAATGACATATCCCTGCATGCATGTTAATACGATAAACATAGTTAGGTACGTAAAAACCTCGTCATCCCTAATAGAAAAACTCATTACAATTAACAAATCCTCTTAATCTCCCTCTATTTAAACCCTCCAACCCCCATTATTACGATCTCAGTATCTCTTTTCACATCTCTCTCTCTCTCTCTCTCTCTCTCTCTCACACACACACACACACATACAAAAATAATGGACAAAAAACTGTGCAACTCGTCTCAAGATCCTGAAGTGAGAAAAGGGCCATGGACCATGGAAGAAGACCTGATATTGATAAACTATATCGCCAATCATGGAGAAGGTGTCTGGAATTCCTTAGCCAAAGCTGCTGGTGAACATATCTTTTGCTTTTCATTATATATTACATCTTTCAGTACTCTCGTTATTTTCTTTTTTTTTTTTCCCTCTGTTCCTCCTTGAACGTTAGGGTGCGATAGAATGAATCACGATCATGGCTTTTACAGGTCTTAAACGTACTGGAAAGAGTTGTCGGCTCCGGTGGCTAAACTACCTCCGTCCTGATGTTAGAAGAGGGAATATTACACCCGAGGAACAGCTTTTGATCATGGAACTTCATGCAAAGTGGGGGAATAGGTGAATTTACTACAAACTTATATATATGAATATTATGGTAGTTATTAAAGAATTGCACAGTGCATATGTTCTCTACCAAGATACTAATTCTTTTGTAGAAATGGTATTTTTACCCAGAATTTTTTTTAATGGTCTACCTTTTGTAGATCTTGTGGCCACAAATATTCCTCTTACAAAATCTTCTTTTTGTTTTAATTTTTAGAGCCTCCAAAATCATTGTTTCTACTCTCTTATTCCATCGATATGAAAGAATTGGAGTGTTTAATTTCCTTTAAAAGGTACATGTTATACATAATACATTTATCCATTTTGTGTCATTCTATCCCTCTCTTTTTCCTGAGATAGTGAAGATATATAAGGAGTTTTGTTGTGGGCCTCCATGTATATGGCAGGTGGAAGGGAGATTCTTCCATCTATCAAGAGGATGAGGATCTCGTCCCATTTTGGTATACCACACCATGTCCCAATCAATGTCATGTATTCCAGAACCATGAGCTTCTTTAAAGTTTTTTATAAATTCATTGAATGCAAACATTTTTCTGTTTTTATTTTTATACAATTTTTTTTCTAATTTTGGAATTTCTAATTTATTCTTTTTATTACGTGAAATTTGGAGGTAGAAGAAATAAAAAATTTAACATATAATTTGATACCAAGATGTAGTTTAGGAACTACGTACTGATCAGTGATATACTATAGTTATGTTTGAGGGGAATATAAATGAGGAACCCCCGAAATAAAATTTTTGTTTTTAATAACCATAATAAAGTGTATGTTAAATTTACAGAAGACAAAAACGACTACAAGTCAATAGGAAGAGAAACAACCAACACGTAGTTGGCTCGAGTAGTAATGAGTTGTGTGAGAATTTGAGCTTTAGGCTTAACTCAATCCCAAAAGCTAGCTCAAGAGAAGGGGATTGTCCAAATCATTATAAATAGCTCTTGGAACATATACTCAACCAATGTGAGACTTAACACACACCTCTCACGTCCAGTACTAGATATCTGAAGCATAAAATTTGCAGGACTGAATATTTATGAGTGACCCATTATCGTGGTAGCATATGATACCATGTGAAAATTTGGACTTTAAACCTAACTCAATCCTAAAAACTAGTTCAAGATATAAGGATTGTCCAAGCCTTATAAATGGCTCTTGACATATATACTCAACCTATGTGCAGACTTATAAGAAGTTGCTTTCATACACAAGAAATAAATGAAACAAGAAAGGTTATTTCTCAATAATATTATTCACTAGTATATTTAATTATTAAGCTATTTTAATTTGTAACCGAAAAATAAGCTATTTTCTATAGGCGTTAAGAGTACAGCTGGCTATCTTTATAAAGCCCCTTGTGATTGAGGACCAAATAGATTGGACAAGAGGAGCTTCCATTTTAGGCTGAACTCAAGGAAATGGACACATCTTTATAGCTTTCTGGTTTAGATGAAAGAGAAATTTCTAAGAGTTTGGATGAAATAGACTGAAACCATACAATTTTGGCTCTTCTTAACAAGGGCAGGTGTCCTTGTAAATTTGAGAGCCTCCGCCTCCCCATGACGACAGACTTGCATAGCGCACACATAAAAATAGCTCCTCTACCCTTGTACTTTTATCCAGTTCCCTCTCAGCCAGTAAAACATGCCAACCACTAATAAGAAAATGGCATAATTATTTAAATTAATTCAAACTAATTTACATTTATTTATTATATATAAAACAACTAGCTTAGATGACTAGTTATTAGGAAAAGGAAAATCAGCCACGTATTTGGCACCTGTACCTTTTCCTTGAAAACAACAGAGATGAGAATGAAGTAAATTTTTGAGTCAAGATACAGAAAAGAAAACTTAGAATGTGACATGTTTAAAATTTCTTAGAAAATATGTAAGTGGATCAACGAAATGTTCCACTTTTTTATGTGGACAGTAAAATGAAAAGGAATGTGTGTATGAAAAAGAGAATTAGAGATATTTGAATTGAACCATTCTCTACCTGTGGCATGCATTGAGAAATTGGTCATCTCGGGAGAGCCCCTGCTGCAATGCAAAGGCATCATTTCCATATATCAAAGGGGCCTTCAGCGTCATACGTACTTCAACAATGGTCGTTTTATAAGTGAGTCCAACATACATCACTTTTATTCTCAGCCAAGGAACATGGTCACAATCAGACACACAACGCATATTTAAGATTGTTGTTGCCACTTTTTGCTAATCAAATTTAAAGTGTGACAGCCATAGCCAGCTTTTAGTTAAATTTCAACTTCATAGTTTCCTTTTCAAGAAATTACACTTATGTTTTAGCTAACTCTCTCTCATGCACACACATGTACGCACTCCCCCCCCCCCCCCCCCCACACACACATTTTTGTATAACCTAAGTATTAATTACCATGCATTTTCTTTGCCTCATTAAACCAAATCTTACAAATACAAAGCATTAATAGTCTGCGAGAGTGAATCCTCTCATGTTAGAAAAAAAAAGAAGGAGTAGTTATGTTTTTAATATCCACCGTTCAATTACCTTATCCCACATTTTAAATATATTTTTTTTCCTTCAACATATTAAATGAGAGGTTGAGATTCAACATAAAAAAAAATAACATGAGAGGATCCATTCCCCTAATCTGCTTATCATAAGTTACAGTCTTAAGACATATTTTACTCATCCAAAATTCCATAAAACTAACAAAACCAGTCAAGTACTATTCAGCTATCTGTCACTGTCTTTTACAAATTAATCATTCACCAATGCAGGTGGTCCAAAATCGCTAAGCATCTTCCCGGAAGAACTGACAATGAGATCAAAAACTACTGGAGGACTAGGATCCAGAAGCACATCAAGCAAGCTGACAACTTCCAGCAACAGAGTTCTGAGAATAATGATCATCAAGCAAGCACTAGCCAAGTGTCCACCATGGCTAAGCCCATGGAGACCTACTCTCCACCTACATACCAAGCAACTTTGGAGCCATTTCCAACTCAGTTCCCCACAATCCCTGATCCGTCCAGTTGTTGTACTAATGACAACAACTATTGGAGCATGGAGGATATCTGGTCTATGCAATTACTGAATGGGGATTAAACTTATAAGTTATAATACATAATATATACATATAAGCATAAGTACTGATTAAGTGCCATTGAGCTGACTATCTGTGGCTCAAAACAATATTATTTAGGTTTGTTTATATAAATAGTTGGAAGTTTGGTGTTTAGAGTTATGAACTAAATTAGTTATGTTCTGAAATATATTTAGGAGCTTAATTAAATTATATCAGCATGCTCTTATTATAGTAAATGAGATGGTACGGGGATTATATAATAAGACATGGCGGAGAACCACAAACCTTAAACTTAATATATTGTCAGTGGCAGGCATGCTCACTTATTATAGTAAATCCTATTATTATGTCAATGATTGTTTTGTTTTGTCTCAAGCCCAACCTAATGGTTACAGATATATATAGTTGAAATATAGATTTATGCCTCCTAAGTTTAATACTTTCACAATTAGTGGATTATTAAGAGATTTCAGAGAATTATAAATTATGTGCTTTAAGTCTGGGCCAAATATCAGTAAATATGATGGTTATAAACATAACATTCCAAATACACAACACTTGCTTAACACTTTCTCGTGTTTTTGAAATAACTTTCTTCTATTTCTCATTAAAATATTAGCTCAATTTAGTTGGCCCTATAGATTCTATTACAACGTGTAAATGTGCTTGAGATAGTCAGATACACATTCATATAAACGGAATGACAACCAGGCATATATGGGCATGAAATTGCATTTACATTTTGGAGGAAACGTTCCTATACATTGCCTAACTAAAGCCACAAGAAATTGACACCTAGTCACGGAATGGCAACCATAGCTAAGTTTGTAAAAAATTCACCCTCCTTTTCCATATTACCTATTTTGGTGCATAGCATGCAACATTAAGACCGACGTAAACGTAACACTTGACCAGGGATGAAGTGAAGTCTTCACATGTGCCTCATAAATTTACCCCATCGCCATATCCTTCTGTAATCATAACCTCACAAGAAACCATCACTATTACCATTATCAATCATAATCATAATCAAGATAATTTTTATATGACTAATTCAAAATAATGCGTTACTAGCTCTAGTTCTCATTTATCGCAGACAATGAAGGTTTTGATCATGGCGTTGTTCGCTGTAGGAGTATGTATAAGGTTCTAAGCTCTAACTGAATGACTTTGTCGTTTTCTGAGCACCAAGTTAGGCCAGTGACGACATTAGGGTAGAGCATTCATGGTGTACCAAACTTCAACTTTAACTTAGCTCCCAACACTTATTCAGACAAAGAGCTGAGAGGGTGACTCAAGAGCCTCGTCCTCGGGTTGTGCCATGTCTTATATAGGAAACTAGGACAATTGCTTGTGGGCTTTCACTGTGTGCCTGTGTCATACGAAAAAGAATTTACAGCATTTATGAGCCACTCATTCTATTCAGTCACATGTTTTATGTGCAGAATTCAATTTCCAAACTCAAATGAAAACTCACATGTGATGTGATAAGGAAGGTTCACGTGGCGGGTCGGCCACTCAAAGAAAACATGATCAAAGAGTGAGCTATGCTTTAAGATCCCGATCAGTACTTACTTTATACTTCCAGTTGCTTCAATGGGACTGGGATCTCTTCTTTTGGTTCTCTTCTTTACCATGGTTCTTTCTCTCTTTACAATGATGGGATGGATATTTGAATCTATAATCTCGAATGGACTACCCAAACGGTTCACCACCAGTTTATTCCAAATGACGTACGATGATTCGTTTAATTCATCACTTGTTGAAGAAATGTTTATGTACTATATACTAATAATACATCTAACAGCAACTCCAATCACATTTGCTTAACTATTACGCCCTTATTGAGTTGCACCATTGGATAAGCTGATTGGGATGTCACATGTAAGATAGGTGTTTATGCTTCTACAAGCAACTAATCCTTATATAAGAACTATCAATAAAAAAAGAGAGAGAAAAATGAATTATATAGAAACCTTCTTCCGAAATTGAAAAATAAAAATAAAAATGCAGAGTAATTTGTGGGATCCATTTAATAAACTTTTAAGAGTTGCATCATTGGAGTATAAAGTTATTTAAAAAAATATAAAATAAAAAGTGGTGATGTGACATGCATGGTAGGACTCATAAAAGAGGAGAACCTAACTCCCTAAGTTTTATATAGGGTATTAAGTTAAGCAACTCCAATGAGTTGCACCATTGAAGATACTCTAACTACGTAAATTTTATTGAGAAATATTCCAAGGACATAGAATTTATTATTATGTCACGTGTTATGTTTTGATTTGGTGGATGTACTGCTATGAGATTTATACAAATTTCTCTGATACTAAGAGAAATATTTTGATTACCTACGGATTTTCCTGCGGATTTTATATAAAAGTTCGCAGGAAACTGATTTTCTACAAATTTGCCTATGGATTTTTGTCCATATGTAATACCTTTGTGAATAATTTTTTCTTGCGAATTTTAAAATCCGATGAAAATTTCCTGCAAATTTTCTTGAAAAAAAATTCGTAGGTAGTTTTCATGCAAAATAATTTGCATTAAATTCTGCAAGTAAATTCATAGGTAAATTCGCAAAATATTACTGCAAGAAAATTTGCAGGAAAATTTCCTACAGGTTTTTGCCTAGGAAAATCCGCAAGATTTTTTTATTTTATTTTATAAAAATACTCTAAAAAATTATTAATAGTACTATTTTGTTATTATTATATAAATATTAATATTTATTTAGTGAGCATCCACTATCCAGGTACCATGATTGGTGTAACACCCTAATTTTCGTTTATGTGTCTATCGATGTGGTTATATATATTTTCATATGTTGATCTATGTCCTTAGTCCCATATTGGGTGTTTAAGTATATGTTTTGGGTAGTTTAGCCTTCAGAAAGGGGCAAGAAACCTGTTTTACGGTTCTGAACATATCTTGAGTTCTAGATGTCCGTTTGAGGCGATCATGGATGCGTTGAAAAGCTTAGAGAATTATCTGCAAGTCAAAATAGTATAATCGATTATGAGTTTCAGAACAACCATAATCGATTTTTGGTTACCCATAATCGATTATGGGTATTTGAGAACGCTGAATGTCGAGTTAGAATACTCATAATCGATTATGACTACGTTTTTCACTAGAAACGAGTTTTGGACCCTTAATTCGGCTCATTTCGTCTTAACTCATTTTTAAACCCTTTGAGCATGACCTAAACCCTATTATTCGCTATCTTAGACTTAGAAAAACGGTCTCTCTTCATCTCATGAAATTCCTTTGATCTCTTTCTTAAACCTCCAAAGAGAAATCCTTGTTTTGGATGGTCTTCATCAAGGACACTTCTTGAACGTATGAATCCTGTTCTTGCTGGGTAGATCGTGATCAAGCGCTAGACCATGAGGAGAAATTCAAGAGCAAATCCTTGTTTCTCTTACCCTTAGGCTGTGCGTTTCGTCATACCAGGTATGGGGGGAAGATGATCATATCATATGGGAATGTGAGAATGGGATTGAGGGGATTGGGGATTCCCATGATCCCCTTGTGCCTTGAGTGATATGTTGATACCATTGTTGGAGCAATGACTTAGATGATTGTGTGCTATGATTATTGCATTGAATTGCATTGAACCTATTATATAATTGTGATATCATGAAAACCTGTATGTATTGTTATAATGATGTTATAAATATGTGTGTTACTATAAGTGGTATAGTGTTGTTAATGTTTTTATGATAATGTGTTGATCATGAATTATATAACTATTAGTTTGATTATTATAATATGTGAATATTGAGTTATAATTAAGGATGAATGCATGTGAACTATGATTGTGACTATATTGAAATGTTGTGTATTGTTTATGTGTGAAACCCAGCTCTAAGGAGCCCGTGATGGGTACTCATTTGTGATTGTTTGTGTGACGCCCAGCTCTGCAAGGCCTGGGATGGGACTCAGCTCTGAATGGCCCTTTTATGACCCAGTCACGGAATGGCCCGAGATGAGATCCAGCCGCTAAGAGCCATTGGATGAGATCCAGCCCCTTAAGAGCCTGTTTGTGGGAGCTCAATTATGTGTGTTGTATGAGTCTGAGGGGACATTGTTGCTTGTAATTGTAATGCAACATGTATACAAAATATAATGAAATGATATGTTAAAATGTTATGGGATGATTAATTTGACTTGATTTACGAAGATGATTATATCATGTTTGTGGGTGTGTAATACTTATATGTCTATGTATGTATACATATATGTGTATATCTGTGTTTATGCACTCGTCTTAATTTCCATTTTACTTCCATAACATATGAATATGAGTATCTCTTCTCACCCCTTTGTATTTGTGTCTCTTCTTGTATAATGTATGATTTGTACAGATGATACTCGAGTGATTGAGGAGTAACGCATTGAAGCTTACATGGAGTTGTGGATGCTCTATTCGAAGTTGATTTCACTTTGATGTTGCTCTTTAGGCTTTGGATCATATTATTTATTTCTTTATGGGTTTTGTTTAGCTCTAATTCATGTGACATCGGGCTAGCGAATTATCTTGTTTAAACTATTTATTATTTATGCGAAATTTAAATGTTTTATGACTATGTTTAATTTAATTGGATTTGAAGTTGAGTTTATGAATGGTGATACTCTTAACTATTGCGAAAATGTTTATTAATGGTAGAACTCGTATCTTTATTCCCCAAAGAATTTTTCGCAAATCAGTATTTATATAATAAATCTTTGTCGGGGTTAAGGGTGTCTTATTAAGTGGTATCAGAGCAGTTCGGTCCTAACTGGACTGTGAGGTTGGGTTGTTAGATGCTCGATCTGACCTTTAAGCCGTGCATTGTGTGTCTATTGTGTTTCTCTATAAGAACTCTGTTAACTGCTGTGAATTGTTTGGTATTGTTATGGTGCATTGTGTGATTTGAAACCTGTTTGTTATCTTACTTGTTGGTTTGTATATGTTTAATAGATAACCTTTAGAAATTTCGAGGATGAAATTTTTATAAGGGTGGTGGAATTGTAACACTCCAATTTTCGTTTATGTGTTTATCGATATGATTATATATGTTTTCATATGTTGATCTATGTCCTTAGTCCCATATTGGGTGTTTAAGGATATGTTTTGGGTATTTTAGCCTTTAGAAAGGGGCAAGAAACCTGTTTTACGGTTTTGGACATATCTTAAGTTATAGATGTCCGTTTGAGGTGATCTTGGATGTGTTGGAAAGCATAGAGAATTATCTACAAGTCAGAGTAGCGTAATCGATTATGAGTTTCAGAAAAACCATAATCGATAATTGGTTACCTATAATCGATTATGGGTATTTGAGAACGCTGATTATCGAGTCAGAACACTCATAATCAATTATCATAATCAATTATGACTGCGTTTTTCTGCATAAACGAGTTTTGGACCCTTAATTCGGCCCGTTTCGTCTTAAATTTTTTTTAAACCCTTTGAGCACGACCTAAACCCTATTATTCGCTATCTTAGACTCAGAAAAACGGCCTCTCTTCATCTCATGAAATTCCATTGATCTCTTTCTTAAACGACCAAAGAGAAATCCTTGTGTTGGTTGATCTTCATCAAGGAAACTTGTTGAACATATGAATCCTGTTCTTGCTGGGTAGATCCTGATCAAGCGCTGGACCGTGAGAAGGAAATCAAGAGCGAATCCTTGTTTCTCTAACCCTTAGGTTATGCGTTTCATCATACCAGGTATAGGGGGAAGATGATCAAATCATATGGGAATTTGAGAATGGGATTGAGGTGATTGGGGAATCCCATGATGCCCTTGTGCCTTGAGTGATCTGTTGATACCATTGTTAGAGAAATGGCTTAGATGATTTTGTGCTATGATTATTGTATTAAATCTATTATATGATTGTGATATCATGAAAACATGTATCTATTGTTATAATGATGTTATAAATATGAGCGTCACTATAAGTGGTATGGTGTTGTTAATGCTTTTATGATAATATGTTGATCATGAATGATATAACTATTGGTTTGATTATTATAATATGTGAAAATTGAGTTATAATTAAGGATGAGTGCATGTGAACTATGACTGTGACTATATTGAAATGTTATGTACTGTTTATGTGTGAGACCCAGCTCTAAGGAGCCCGTGATGGGTACTTATTTGTGATTGCTTGTGTGACGCCCTACTCTGCAAGACCCGAGATGGGACTTAGCTCTGAATGGCCTATTTATGGACCCAGTCATGGAATGGCCGGAGATGGGATCCAACCGCTAAGAGCCCGTGGATGAGAACCAGCCCCTAGAGAGCCTGTTTGTGGGTGCTCAATTATGTGTGTTGTATGAGTCTGAGGGAACATTGTTGCTTGTGATTGTAATGCGACATGTATACAAAATATAATGAAATGATATGTTAAAATGTTATGAGATGATTTGACTTGATTTACGAAGATGATTGTATCATGTTTGTGGGTGTGTAGTACTTATATGTTTACGTCTGTATACGTATATGTGTATATCTGTGTGTATGCCATCGCCTTAATTTCCATTTTACTTCCATAACATATGTATATGAGTATGACTTCTAGCCCCTTTGTATTTGTGTCTCTTCTTGTATAATGTATGATTTGTATAGACGATACTCGAGCGATTGAGGAGTAACGCATTGGAGCTTACGTGGAGTTGTGGATGCTCTATTTGGAATTGATTTCACTTTGATGTTGCTCTTTAGGCTTTGGATCATTTTACTTATTTCTTTATGGGTTTTGTTTAGCTCTGATCCATGTGACATCGGGCTAGAGAATTATCTACCTTAAACTATTTATTATTTATGCGAAACTTGTAAACGTTTTATGACAATATGTTTAATTTAATTGGATTTGAAGTTGAGTTTATGAATGGTGATACTCTTAACTATTACGAAAATGTTTATTAATGGTAGAACTTGTATCCTTATTCCGCAAAGAATTTTTTCGCAAATCAATATTTATATAATAAATCTATGTTGGGGGTTAAGGGTGTCACATTAAGTGGTATCAGAGCAGTTCGGTCCTAACCGGACTGTGAGGTTGAGTTGTTATATGCTCGGTCTGACCTTCAAGCCATGCAATGTGTGTCTATTGGGTTCTCTATAAGAACACTGTTAACCGGTGTGAATTGTTTGGCATTGTTGTGGTGCATTGTATGATTTAAAACCTGTTTGTTATCTTACTTTGTTGGCTTGTATATGTTTAATAGATAACCAGTAGAAATCTTGAGGACGAAATTTTTATAACGGGGGTGGAATTGTAACACCCCAATTTTCATTTATATGTTTATAGATGTGGTTATATATGTTTTCATATGTTGATCTATGTCCTTAGTCCCATATTGGGTGTTTAAGTATATGTTTTAGGTAGTTTAGCCATTAGAAAGGGGCAAGAACCCTGTTTTATAGTTCTGGACATATCTTGAGTTCTAGATGTCCGTTTGAGGTGATCTTGGATGTGTTGGAAAGCTTAGAGAATTATCTACAAGTCAAAGTAGCACAATCGATTATGAGTTTCAGAACAACCATAATCGATTATTGGTTACCCATAATTGAATATAGGTATTCGAGAACGCTAATTGTCGAGTCAGAACACTCATAATCGATTATGACTGTGTTTTTCAGCAGAAACGAGTTTTGGACCCTTAATTCGCCCCTTTTCTTCTTAACTCCTTTTTAAACCCTTTGAGCACGACCTAAACCTTATTATTCGCTATCTTAGACTCAGAAAAATGGCCTCTCTTCATCTCAGGAAATTCCTATGATCTCTTTCTTAAACCACCAAAGAGAAATCCTTGTGTTGGTTGATCGTCATCAAGGACACTTGTTGAACGTATGAATCTTATTTTTGCTGGGTAGATCGTGATCAAGCGCTAGACCGTGAGGAGGAAATCAAGAGCAAATCCTTATTTCTCTAACTCTTAGGTTGTGCGTTTCGTCATACCAGGTATGGGGGGAAGATGATCAAATCATATGGGAATGTGAGAATGGGATTGAGGTGATTGGGAATTCCCATGATCCCCTTGTGCCTTGAGTGATCTGTTGATACCTTTGTTGGAGCAATGGCTTAGATGATTGCGTGCTATGATTATTGTATTAAATCTATTATATGATTGTGATATCATGAAAACATGTATCTATTGTTATAATGATGTTATAAATATGTGTGTTACTATTAGTGGTATGGTGTTGTTAATGGTTTTATGATAATGTGTTGATCATGAATTATATAACTATTGGTTTGCTTATTATAATATGTGAATATTGAGTTATAATTAAGGATGAATGCATGTGAACTATGACTGTGACTATATTGAAATGTTATGTATTGTTTATGTGTGAGACCCAGCTCTAAGGAGCCCGTGATGGGTACTCATTTGTGATTGTTTGTGTGACGCCCTACTCTGCAAGACCAGAGATGGGACTCAGCTCTGAATGGCCCGTTTATGGATGCAGCCATGGAATGGCCCGAGATGGGATCCAACCACTAAGAGCCCGTGGATGAGACCCAGCCCCTAGAGAGCTTGTTTGTGGGTGCTCAATTATGTGTGTTGTATGAGTCCGAGTGGACTTTGTTGCTTGTGATTTTAAATGGACATGTATTTAAAATATAATGATATGATATGTTAAAATGTTATGAGATGATTTGACTTGATTTACGAAGATGATTATATCATGTTTGTAGGTGTGTCGTACTTGTATGTTTATGTTTGTATACGTATATGTGTATATCTGTGTGTATGCACTCGCCTTAATTTCCATTTTACTTCCATAACATATGTATATGAGTATGCCTTCTAACCCCTTTGTATTTGTGTCTCTTCTTGTATAATGTATGATTTGTATAGATGACACTCGAGTGATTGAGGAGTAACGCATTGGAGCTTACGTGGAGTTGTGGATGCTCTATTAGGAGTTGATTTCACTTTGATGTTGCTCTTTAGGCTTTGGATCATATTATTTATTTCTTTATGGGTTTTGTTTAGCTCTGATCCATATGACATTGGGCTAGGGAATTATCTTGTTTAAACTATTTATTATTTATGCGAAACTTATAAACGTTTTATGAAAATATGTTTAATTTAAATGGATTTGAAGTTGAGTTTATAAATGGTGATACTCTTAACTATTGCAAAAATGTTTATTAATGGTAGAACTTGTATCCTTATTCCGCAAAGAATTTTTTCAGAAATCAATATTTATATAATAAATCTATGTTGGGGTTAAGGGTGTCACATTAAGTGGTATCAGAGTAGTTCGGTCCTAACCGGACTGTGAGGTTGAGTTGTTAGATGCTCGGTTTGACCTTCAAGCCGTGCATTGTGTGTCTATTGTGTTTCTCTATAAGAACTCTATTAACTGGTGTGAATTGTTTGGCATTGTTGTGGTGCATTGTGTGATTTGAAACCTGTTTGTTATCTTACTTGTTGGCTTGTATATGTTTAATAGATAACCAGTAGAAATTTCGAGGACATAATTTTTATAAGGGGGTGGAAATATAACACCTCAATTTTCGTTTTTGTTTTTATCGATGTGGATATATATGTTTTCATTTGTTGATCTATGTCCTTAGTCTCATATTGGGTGTTTAAGTATATGTTTTGGGTAGTTTTGCCTTTAGAAAGGGGCAAGATGTAACACCCCACTTTAGGTGTCACGATTATTCGACACAAGACCATAAATTTAAAATCGGGAAAATATATAAATAGAGCTTACCGAAAATATGGGTTTTCTTCTTCCCATCTTTTATACTCAAGTTCCAAAACCATGTACGTATACTTACACCACAAGGATAATATGTATAATCATAGACAATACTAAAAGATAGAAACATCTCTCAAATTACATAGGTACACATAGAAGTTTCAACATTGGACTACAGGAGAAAACAAAATAACATAAAGACAAGCTTAACCTGTACTAAAGGAGGCGCAGCTCCACAACATAAAGGGGTAGTGGGTACATAATAAATATACAGACACTGGGAACGACTCTAGAGACTGGCCAAAAAATGACACTGTACTACTGATCAGAGTAATACTCCTTTGGGTCCTCCTCCTCCTCCTCCTCATCCTCCTTCATGGCCTCCTCCTCATCTTCCTCCTCCTCTAAGGCCTACATGTCATAGCCATTCATGATCTGCTCCGCATACCATAACGCCTCCTCATCAATCCTCGTCCACCACACATCCTGACACGCGCTGGCAGGAGCTACCTCTGGAATGTGGAATGTCCTCCGGTACATCCGCTGGTACCTCCTCCTCCTCTTGCATCTACTCATCGTCAGATGAGAGGATAATGAGTGGAACGGAGAAGAATACCCTAGAGGAAGCCAGTGTGCTCTTACGAGCAGTCATCCTCCAATTCGTCCGCTGGCGAGGAATTAGAGGGCGTAGCTCGGAAGGCTCATAGGTAGGTCCTGGGGGTGGGACTATGGTAACGGACGGTCCGATAGCAAATGCAGGCAAGGTAGACGTGGACAGTGTAGTGGGTAGGGGTGGCATGGAAGCAGGGTCAACATATACGTCCCGGGGCTCCTCCCGATGAACTGCAGGCTGGGTACAAGGTAGTCGCGGATGATCAGCAGGTGGTGGTGGTGGTGGCTGGGTGACCCCTGAGCTACCCTCACCACTGATCCGCAAAGTACAAACTCTCTCGGACAGGCTCATCATAGAGAAAGGTAACTCCTTCCTACTTGTGAGACTCACAGCTCCAGTGTATGTGCGCCGTCCGTCAGGAAGGATCGTCCAAGCGTCCGCCCCATCGTGAATTGTCAAGTCTAAAGTCAAACGAGAAGGTGGATCGCTAGCCACATCTTCTCACAATAGCAAGATGAAAACCACGCGAGCAGTGTGACAGCAAAAGTAATGAGGTGACATTCCGCATATCGCACAACCATAACAGCAGTGATAAAAGTCACGCACACACGCACCCAATCGGCAATTAGCGCATGAGTTTTCACATATCAACCAACAATAATATGGGTCAAATGTCAACTCAAGTATGCAATGACACTAATGCAATATGACTCAGACCCCTACTTCATGGAGCTAAACTTAGCAAGAGTGAGTGATTGGGAGAACATTGTCTGCGTTATCTCAGCCCACAGTGCCACATCCAATGATTGCAATCATCATAATGGCTCACGCCAGACGTTCTTTACCCAAATCGTGATTTGCCCAGTGTTTCAGTCAGGACATCAGTGTTTTTCGATGGATATCCACGACATAGAGGAGCTACTCTCTGGCCACATGTGTTTTCCCTAACCCCCGACGTCCCCAAGATCCTCATGATCGAAACCTCAGACAATCGCACCTGCACCAAGGTGTAATCTCAACTCCTAGGCATCACGCCCAACTCATGCACATATGCATATGCATATCAAGAAATGCCACAAAACAGCCACGTACTACCTCATCACTGTAGCACCATGTTTATCTCTTGATAAACCACATGATACTCTTACGGGACCCACTTTCACACGACTTGCCATCAGTCGCCCATCCTTGGTTCCGTTCTTGCAATCACGTACCACTTCATTGTTCGTAACACGATGTTCATGTCTTATGATACATTAGTCCATAACCTAGATGCATTATGGAGGTTAGGATCCACAAGGATCCCCTTCATTAATCTTCGCCCTTATCTAACAAGGAACATTAATTTTATAAGTAACTCGTAGTGATTAAACATTATGGATTCCTTAGATGATGTAAATCATCAAGGATGTGAGACATGATTTTGGCATGACCACTAGGCATTAGTATGTGTCTTTTACTAAAATCTTCATGAGTCCATTAAGGAGTTCATATAGATTCCTTTAGGAGAGATAAAGCGTGTTTATACTATTATAGTGAAAAGCTTCAAAGTACTATCCTTATAGTAAAGTAGTTGATGAAATCTTCTTTATTAAATATAGTTTGAAAACTCTAATCAATTGTCCATAGGTGTCTCATTTAATGTAAAACTCCTTTAAATTTGTTTTCTTAGTTCTATTACTTAGTGTAAAGGAAAACATACTTCTTATTTGAAAATCACCAATTTGTTTTCAAATGAAATCTAACTTACAAGGTTTTGGAAAGTTCAAAAAGTTAATAGTGTAAATGTAACACCCCAATTTTTATTGCTTTCTACGATCGATATATGATACGAATCTTATCTGAGTCACAGTGGCAAAGTTGTAATTTCATGGACTTTGCTTTAGAAATTATCAATATATTTGAGAAAGGTAATCATGACATGGGTGAGTCATGGTGGAGTAATCATGATAGTGATGAGTCATGGCGATGACTCATCCACTGACTCATCACACTCATCACCCTCAAGAACCGCGTCTCTCGTCTAATGTTTGATTTTGTCTCCACTTGTCCACATCTAACTCCAACGCAGATCTTGTTTTACTCTACATTGCTGGTAGAGAATTATGGTTAGGGTTTGGGTGGACGATTCAAACGAAACCCGGTCCGCATACGGGATCACAGGACCTGGTAACGGATAAGCATAAGGTCGCTTTCAAGGGGACACCTCACCTTATCTTATCCTTATGCAATTATTACATAGTGACTCACCTAGGTGAGTCACCATGATAATGATGGCCAAGGGTGAGTCACATAGGTGACTCACCATAGTAATGATGATGGTGTAGAAAATGACAATTTCCCTAAAGGAAATGACAATTTTGCCCTTAAGTAACTTTTATACAATTCTTACCCTTCCATCATATATCTTACACGCCATTCATATATACATATCCTATGTCATATTCCTTTCTCCTTTACTTTATTCTTTAAGTTCAAGTGTAGAAGTTTCTAGAACAACTTTTGATGAAAGTCCAATTTGGTTCTTAAGTGAATGACCATTCTCACCTTGATTAAATTTTATCCTTATCCTATCCTTATCTTTTTTCCCCTATATATATATATATATATATATATATATATATATCTCACACCACTTTTCTTCCATTTCTTTCTCTCATTTTCGTTCTCCTTCTTCACCTCAAGCATTCATAACATATTAAGGCTTCTACCTCCATTTTCTCATCATTCTTCAAGGTTTCTTCAATACCTTTGAGAATCAAAGTTGCTTAGAATCATCTTCTCCATCATCCAAGAGGTATAGATCTCATCTTTGAGCTCTTAATCTTCAATTTCATCCATTGAAATTCTATGTGTTCATGGTTACTCTTAAACTTCCAAAATTCATTGTAGAAAAATCATTTTGATGTCAAACCAATTTTCTTGATCTAGATTCATGATCTTCTTTCATAATCCAAGAGTTTGGAATCATAAGGGCTCTCTAACCCATTTGGGGGAGAGAGGGCCGAATGCCCTAGATGAAGGAATCATGGAGTTTTGTTCAAAGTTTTGCTTAAAGAAGTGTTGAATTGAGTTCTATTACACTTAGATGTCCTTGAATTCAATTAATCATGATCAAAAACCTTTCTTACCCTAATTTTGTAAGTCATGACTGAAACCCTATGCTTGGTGTATCTTGAGTTTTGTTTCAAATTCTTGAGAAAAATGACTTACAGGAGTATTCTCTATGCTTAAGGATCATAGTGAAGGAACCTGCTTGAAACACAAGAAGGGGGGTTGAATTGTGTTTTAAACGATTTTAAATTCTTTTCGTAAGCAGATAATGATTTTCGCAAGATTGGACGCTTAAAATGATTAAAAGCAAAGAGAGCTCTTCCAAACTCCAAGTTGGACGCTCACTTAGTTTTGACTAAGACGGAAGACAGCGTAATGAAAGGCAATTCAATCCCAGTTAGTTTGTTAGACAGAAACTAAAGTAAGAGAAGGGAGAGAAAGGAACACAACGATATTATCCTGGTTCACTCTTCACCAAAGAGCTACGTCCAGTCTTCTCTACTTGAGAGCTTTATCCGCTATAACAAAAACCTTTTGTTACAAAGTATTCAACACCTCTTCAGGCAGTATTCTCAACCTCTTCAGGTTCTCTAAGTATTCTTTTACAGACAAGCCTCTTCAGGCTCAACCAAACTAAGGTTTTGAAAAAGATTGTTCTACTAACTCACTAAATGTGAGAATTCGAAACTAAAGCTTAGACTCTTGAAAATAGCTCTACACAGAGAGTAATATGAAGGTTAGAATCAGAGTAGCTTTTCTAGCTTTGCAAGCTTGAGATTTTCTCTTTTATCTCTTGAGCTAATATTTTCTTGTATCTCTTGAAGGATTTTGAAATGCTATGTGTTCCTTCACTTGTATTTTTGCTCAAGTTCAGTTTCGTTCTCTGTATCTTTGCACTTTCAAAAGATGAAGGTATATATAGCCTCTTTTCTTTGAGCAGTCTTCAGTCTTCAACGGATGGAAAAGGATCCGTTCTGATGAGCATTGAATACATTTGATCCGTTGAGTCTGATAGCTTCTGAAGTTTCTGATCAGCAGAATAGACTATCAGGGTGATAGCTAAAAGTGGTGCTGACATATCCTCTGAGTAGAACGAAAGTTGCCTTTTGTTTATCCAAAACAAGAAGGTCAACTTCTTTAGGTGATAGAGACATTCTGGCTTATGCTTTACTTTTGTACGAATCTTACAAAGAATGTTTTGTCCCACGGGTATAAGCCTTTTACAGGGAATAATAAATTCAAATGCTTTTACAAGATATTCGCGCTTGAAATTTAAAAGACATTTATTGGACTAGCTATTACAGAAGGTAACCAAAAGAGTCTTTGGACTCAATGGTTCTATAAATTACCGTCCAGTCGTAAACCAAGAATAGGTGTTGGACGAGATAAAGTCTTTGGACTATGTTGGACGAGATAACGTCTTTGGACTATGTTGGACGAGACAAAGTCTTTGGACTATGGATAGTCTTTGGACTCAATTTAGATTTGTCCTGCACACTTAATATAAAACGTTAGTCAATAACAAATCTTTGTTCATCTTAAATTAGCTCTTTGTTAACATCAAAACTTAATGGATTATCTGGACCATGACCACTTTGGTTCCAACAATCTCCCCCTTTTTGATGATGACAAAACATGCTAATTTTGATTGAATAAAGAGTCCTAGAGAGCTGAAGGGCTCCCCCTAAGACAAACATTCTAATCATTTAAAGCATTTAATCATGTAAAGCATATAAAACAGATATGAGCACATGTATCATTTAAAGATTCAATCAACCCATTTAACTTTAAATAATCAATCAAATAATCAATCAATCCATCTTCTCCCCCTTTTTGTCATCAGACAAAAGAGTGAGAAACACATCATAGTCAGTTGATTTGAAAACAAAGAGAAGAAAAAAAATTTTAAAGAAGAGGGAGGAGGTTTGGGAATGAAATCTTTGAACATGGCCGTAATTTGCTGAAGGAGCACCGCATTGTTGGCTTCTATGGTCCGTTGGATGAACTCTTGAAACTCAGGAGGAATAACCGAGGCGGAGCTCTCAGCAGTGGCCCGGTTTGCGTCCACACCTCTTTGATCAGGAACTACACTCAGAGCCTGAGAAGGAGATGGAGCATTAGGATGGACCATTGAGAGAGGGACCGGTTGAGACTTGGACTGAGCTGAGTCTGCAACTTGTTCCACTTCGTTATCATGAGTTTCAGAGGAGGGTTCCACATAGATGATTTCGGTGTCCCCAGTCTCTTCAGGAATGACCGGTTTAGGAGGAAGAGTAGGAGGAACAAGAGGAACAACGATAGGTTCGGGTGGACGCAGCACTTCAAGTATGATATCAGCATCATCATACTTGTTTTCACTCCATCTGATAGGAGGCATAGGCAGAACATCTCTAGGATAAAGAGGTATCCCAAAGATATCGTCTATGATCATGAAGTTTGCTTCACGGATTCGATATTGTCTCGGGTAGACTCGAATCTCTGCTTTCTCCTCAACTGATAATCCAGATGATGATGCTTCTTGGGAGCATCTCCAGATGTGATTTTCCCAATAGATCCTAGCATCTGGGTCAAATCTGAATCGAGGATCTTTCTTCCAAATACTTTCGAGAGCCCCAGAGTCATCTCGATGTTTTGTCCAAAACAGGGGATCAAAAGCATTTTTGTAAGGCAGCGTCCATGACTCAAGCCTTTTGCGAAGGTCCTTATCCTTGTTGGGATCTAGGATAGGGAGCCTTGGGCAAGCTCGAGGAGGAACAACTCCTACGCTAGTGCGAGACGACTTTGACCAAAATCTCTTTGGAAGGTTGTGATGGATCTTAGCTTCTCGAGTCATGTCACACTCCCTCCGCACAACATAGTAAGGAAGAAAGTCCCGGACATCAGAATACTCCTTCCAAGTTGATGGATAGCTTGGAATGAAAGAAAGGTCGGGATCAAGGATGAAGTTACTTAAGCCAAACGTCCTTGCCCTTCTTTCATACTCCGTCTTGTAACCTCTCTTGTCTTCATGACGAAGAACAATGTGCCTCTTTATATTGTAGTGGCACCATTGGAATGCCTTGTCCTTGATAAGGTTGGGATAGACTTTCCTTGGAGGAAACGTCTTCTTCTCAAGGCAAGTAACCAAGGGTCCAAGGGCAGTGTATGTTTCAGAGGGCAGAGGTTTAGTTGAAGTGTATGGGATGGGGTGATAGCCAAGTTTAGGTGGTGAGGTGGATGATGTGGAGGGTTGTTCAAATTCATACTCGGGTAATGGAAGAGGGCTTTTGGGGTGAGGTTCAGTAGTGGGGGGTGTGTGTTTAAGGAATAGAATAGGAAATTTGCGTTTGACCTCAGCCCAAATTGAGCATTTGTTGTTGTAGTCTACTCCAGGGAGGCGTCTATATTTGCTTATGGGAAAGATCCGTCTGGGGTAGGGAGCACCATAGGGTTGGAAGGGGTGATCTCCCCAGGGTGTGAACCAGTCTTCGGGTTCATTTGGTGAGGCTAGAGTTTGAGTTTGTGGTAGGTTAGTGGGTGAGAGTGATAGGGAAGGTTCAAAGGTTAAGTCTTCTATCTCAGACGATTGGACGATAGGAGAAATAATAACTGAACTGGAGATAGGTTCAGTATTACCTTTCGTCTTTGCGCGAGATGACCTTGCCCTTGTTGACGAAGGTTTAGGCAGAGATGCAGCAGATGAGGTTTCCAATCTTGGCCCTTTAACTACCCTGGAGATGGGTAGATTGTCCTCTTCATCCTCATCAGTGGGAGCTAGAACCGGCTTCCTTTTTCTTGATGGTAGGACGATGAGCTTTGGACGAGACGAAGAAGTCTTAGCTATTGGACGAGCTCGTTCAGCAGAGCGTCCAGCAGTGACACATTGTTCAGACGCTTCTTCTAAGCCTTGCGTCTGAGCTCCTTTTTGTTTTCCTTCAAGTTTGGACTTTTTAAAGCAGTCCAACTGCATCATTACCAAACTTTGCCTGCTAAACTCAGGCTGATGCACACGTTCAATGCCATGAACTCCGTAGTATTTGAACTTTATTTCTGGAGCCAAGTTCTTTAGGTCGTCATAGACCATATGCTTCTCAAATATTTTGGAGAGAAGAGCGCCATAGATGAGTGCAGTGTTCTTCCCAGAGCCTTCAATGGCATATTTGAAGAAGGAAAAGAGTAGGTGGGGAAGGTTTATTTGCCTTTCAAGAATCAAATGAACCAGACAAAATTGATGAGCCTTTGAAACATTATCCTTTGACCCAACCTTATGAAGGATAGCCTTGTTCAAGATTTGGTGAAGAACCCTAGCCTTGTCAGTCATTTTTGAGGCTATGAGTTTGTCACCTGAGTTCTTCAACAGACAATCTCTGATGGTGGAAGCATCACCAATCTCTTCTTCCCAGTCATCTTCAACAGTTATGCCTGATTGAGCGCACCCAGTTGCATTAGAGATAGTTGCTTCAGATACTATTACTTCAGTGTCAAGCACTTTGTTGCGAATCTCCCTTGCAGAGACAATGGGGTTAGTCCAGAACTCCCTAACTAGAGCAGGGTATATTACCGGAGAACCTTCAAAGTAGCTTGACCATCCAGCAGCATGGCTGTTAGAGAAGATGTCAATCCCATTATCAGCCAGGAATTGTAGGTTAAACTTGTACTCGACCATGACATCAGCAGTCTGAGCATTAAAGGTTTTTCCTTTACCCTTAGAGCCAGCAGCAGAAGAGGTTGCCATAGTTTCAGAGAGGATGTTTAAAGAAAAAGGTTTTTCAGAAAGGGTTTTCCTTTTCGAAGATGCAAGAAGAAAGGTTAAAGCTTTTTGTAAAGGTTTGATTTTTATCAAAACTTAGGTTTTAAAAGGAAGAAGAAGAGAGAGCGAAAACCTTTCGTATTTTCAAAGAGAGAGAGAGAGAGAGAAACGACGTGCATTAAATGTCTGACACACGTTCAGACTTTGAAACCGTAAAAAGCATTTTTGGCAAATAAAGAAGACAAAGAACTGACTCAGTTAAGGGAATGAAGGATAATATTTCATTCGACAAAGATTGAGTTTCATTAATGCATTAGACGAGCATTCAGAAAGTACACTGGACGAGCATGTATTGGACATAATGCAAATATTGGACGCATGCATTGGACTTTCAGTCAATCAATGAAATGCATGTTCAGATATTTTCTTATAAATATAAACCTATCCTTGGCTAATGGTTTAGTGAAGATATCTGCCCATTGATGGTCAGTATCAACAAATTGAATATCTATTGTTCCTTTTTGCACATAGTCCCTAATAAAATGATGTTTTATTTCTATATGCTTTGCTCTAGAATGCAGTATGGGGTTCTTTGACAAATTAATAGCAGCAGTGTTATCACACATGATAGGGATGTTGCTTACAAACACGTTGTAGTCTTCCAACTGATGCTTGATCCAAAGCAGTTGTGAACAGCAACTGGCTGCAGCAATGTACTCAGCTTCAGCAGTTGATAGAGCAATTGTGCTTTGCCTTTTGCTTGACCATGAGACAAGATTAGCACCAATGAAGTGACACCCTCCACTTGTGCTTTTCCTTTCTATTCTGTCTCCAGCATAGTCAGCATCACAGAATCCAACTAATCTGTATTCATCAATTTTCTTATACAAAAGACCCAGATTAGTAGAACCTTTTAGGTATCTAAAGATTCTTTTTACTGCTGAGAGATGAGACTCTCTTGGATCAGATTGAAAACGAGCACATAAGCAAACACTAAACATGATATCAGGTCTGGACGCAGTTAGATATAAGAGGGAACCAATCATACCTCTATATACCTTTTGGTCTACCTTTTTATCTTTATCATCTTTGTTTAGCACGGACGTTGGATGCATTGGTGTATTCATAGGTTTACAATCGTCCAACTTGAAGCGTTTTAGAAGCTCCTTTGTGTACTTCGTCTGATGAATGTACACTCCATTTGATGTTTGCTTTACTTGAAGTCCGAGGAAGAATTTTAGTTCTCCCATCATGCTCATTTCAAACTCCCTTTGCATTAATTTAGAAAACTCTTGGCAAAGAGATTCATCAGTTGCACCAAATATTATATCATCAACGTAAATTTGAGCAACAATAAATTCCTTTTTATTTACTTTTCTAAAAAGAGTTGTGTCCACTTTTCCTCTCGAGAAGCCATTCTCCATTAGGAAAGAGCTGAGTCTCTCATACCAAGCTCTAGGAGCTTGCTTGAGTCCATATAAAGCTTTCTTAAGCTTATATACATGCTCAGGACGGTTCTGATCTTCAAAACCGGGTGGTTGGAGAACATATACTTCTTCATTAATTACACCATTTAGGAATGCACTTTTTACATCCATTTGGTAAAGCATGATGTTATGATGTGCAGCATATGAAAGTAAGATGCGTATAGCTTCTAATCTAGCTACTGGAGCAAAGGTTTCAGTATAATCAATACCTTCCTCTTGTGAGTAGCCTTGGGCAACTAGCCTTGCTTTATTCCTTACCACCTTGCCATCCTCGTCCAGCTTGTTGCGATAGACCCACTTGGTTCCAATTACAGACTTATCCTTAGGCAGGGAGACCAGCGTCCAAACGTCACTACGTTGAAATTGGTTGAGCTCCTCTTGCATAGCGAGGATCCAACAATCGTCCAATAAGGCTTCGTCCACAGACTTTGGTTCCATCTCAGAGATGAAGGCTGAGTCAGCTTGCTCTCTGAAAGTTGACCTTGTCCGGACGCTATCATTAGGTTTGCCAATGATTTGATCCTCGGGATGATAAGTTCTGAATTGCCACGAACGAGGGGTATTTACAGCTTGCTGAGACGATGATGCGTCCTTCGTAGCGTTTGATGCCTCGTCTTTGTTGGTTGTTGGACGAGCATCTGAATCATTCAGATTCATATCAATCTTACCTATTCCTACTATCTTACCCTTCTGGTTGCCTCCAAAGGTGACCCATCCACTAGACTTCTCATGGATTTCTTGGAACATACACCTTTCTCCCGTCATGTGATGTGAGCAACCACTGTCCAAGTACCAAGACTGGGGTCTTTTTTGTGTTGCTAAGCAGATCTGCAACAGGTATTATCATACTCTTAGGTACCCAAATAGACTTGGGTCCTTTTGGGTTAGTTGGTGGTCTTCGACCATGCATTTTGTTTTTGTTTTTGTAAGTGCATTTTGAAGAGGTGTGACCACTCTTCCCACAAATCTTGCAGTAAGTTCTGGATGCATGCAATTTATTTTCTTTTTGCTTTCCATAGGAATGAAAAGCCTTGTGATTTTTGTTGGACCCTGATATTTTCTGAGACGCAGTTTGTTTCTCAGAGTCATAGCCTAGGCCAGACTTATCATGAGGTGATCTAGTGTACCTCAATATCAGGTCTAGCTTCTCTGATCCTCCAACAAGCTTAGTTACGCTTTTGGTGAGATCAGATACCTCTTGTTTTAGTCTAGTTACCTCATGAGGTTCACTGGACTCAGAGGTGAGTTTGTCAGTTAGACTGACATTCTCAGCTTTAAGCTTATTATTCTCTTCAACAAGCTGCTTATTTAGTTTGTTGGATTCTTCCAACTCCTTATTTACTTTTGACAATTTTCTCTTAAGCACGATGTATTGATGATGCAATATAGAAGAATCATTTAGCAGTTCATCATATGCTTTTTGAAGAGAGTCAGAAACGGATACCTCGTCATCTTCTGATTCAGCGTCCGAAGAGCTTTTGGCCATCAGGCAGAGATTTGAGGTAGACGAGCTCCTTGGTCTGAACAGACGTTCCAGAGCGTTCAGCTTCTCCTTAGCTATTTGGAGTTGCGAGACCATGTCCAGTCTTGGACGATCAAGGGCGTTGACAAGACACCAGTTAGCATAGGCATTCTGAGAACATCGTCTGATATCATCACTCGTCCAGTCGGTTTCATGTTTGGACGATGTTGAACCGTCCTCAAGGGTAATCGTTGGACGATAATCTCCGTTTGTGAAGATGTCCCACAGCTCATAATTTTGAGCTTGGACGTATAATTGGAACATTGATTTCCAATAAGTATAGTCTGTTCCCTTGAAGATGGGTGGAACATTCACATTCCATCCTCTTCCAGAGGTAGACTCCTGACTTCTTTCTCCGGGAACAACAAATTGTTCATCGTCCGAAGAGTCTTCATCTTGCTTGTTGGACCATAGGCATAGATTAGCCTCTTCATTTGTTTCTTCTTCTTCTTCTTCAGAAGAGTTCAAGTCCTCCCAAGTTGCCATGAAGTTCTTTTTCTTCTTTTTGAAGAACTTCTTCTTGTCCTTTAGCATAGGGCAATCAGCTTTGAAGTGTCCTGGTTTGTTACATTCAAAACAGACCAGCTGACTTTTATCCTTGGGTTCAGCATGATCCTTGAAGCTTTTCTTTTGGAATGGCCTTCTCTTCATTCCATTTTTCTTTCTCCACATATTCTGAATCTTTCTGGAGATAAAGGATAGCTCGTCATCGTCTGATACATCATCATCAGACTGATCAGCTTCATCACTGGACTCATCAGCTTTTAAGGCTTTTGAGTTGTTGGACCTATGAGCTTTCAGGGCAATTCCCTCGTTCTTGTTTCCGGGATTGTCAAGATCAAGCTCCTGCTCATGAACTTGAAGCGTCCCTACAAGATCGTCCAGAGTCAAAGTGGAGAGATCTTTGGCCTGGGTGATTGCAGTGACCAGAGGTCTCCATTTCTTAGGCAGACTCCTAAGAATCTTGGTGACATTCTCCTTGGTAGTGTAGACCTTTCCAAGGGATTTCAGATTGTTGATGATCGTCTGAAAGCGACCCATCATGTCAAGGATGGACTCTCCTTCAGCCATGGTGAACATTTCATACTGGCCAACCAGCATGATGATTTTAGAGTCCTTCACCTTGGTTGTTCCTTCATGGAGATTAGACAAGGTGTCCCATATTTGTTTGGCTGATTCACATGCATGAATCTTCTGAAATTCGGCAGGACTGAGAGCACACATTAAAGCATATCTTGCTTTATGATTCTGTTCCATTTTAGCCCGTTCAGCATCTGTCAAGTCATCCTCTGCTTTGTCTGTCCCGTCAGAGTTGAGACAAACGTTAGGACCGTTTGTGATTCTAGCCCAGAGAGCTGAGTTTGTACTGAGGATGAAACCTTTGAATCTCTCCTTCCAGTACAGGTAATGAGTACCGTTGAAGAACGGCGGTCTGGTCATGGAAGTGCCTTCCATAACTGGTTGACTCCCGCTTGGCATACCTGGTCCAGACATATCTGCAGTAGGATCTTTTCCTCTACACGGCAAAGTGCTCAACCCAGAGGCTGAACTCTGATACCAATTGAAGGAACCTGCTTGAAACACAAGAAGGGGGGTTGAATTGTGTTTTAAACGATTTTAAATTTTTTTCGTAAGCAGATAATGATTTTTGCAAGATTGGACGCTTAAAATGATTAAAAGCAAAGAGAGCTCTTCCAAACTCCAAGTTGGACGCTCACTTAGTTTTGACTAAGACGGAAGACAGCGTAATGAAAGGCAATTCAATCCCAGTTAGTTTGTTAGACATATACTAAAGTAAGAGAAGGGAGAGAAAGGAACACAACGATATTATCCTGGTTCACTCTTCACCAAAGAGCTATGTCTAGTCCTCTCTACTTGAGAGCTTTATCCACTATAACAAAAACCTTTTGTTACAAAGTATTCAACACCTCTTTAGGCAGTATTCTCAACCTCTTCAGGTTCTCTAAGTATTCTTTTACAGACAAGCCTCTTCAGGCTCAACCAAACTAAGGTTTTGAAAAAGATTGTTCTACTAACTCACTAAATGTGAGAATTCGAAACTAAAGCTTAGACTCTTGAAAATAGCTCTACACAGAGAGTAATATGAAGGTTAGAATCAGAGTAGCTTTTCTAGCTTTGCAAGCTTGAGATTTTCTCTTTTATCTCTTGAGCTAATATTTTCTTGTATCTCTTGAAGGATTTTGAAATGCTATGTGTTGCTTCGCTTGTATTTTTGCTCAAGTTCAGTTTCGTTCTCTGTATCTTTGCACTTTCAAAAGATGAAGGTATATGTAGCCTCTTTTCTTTGAGCAGTCTTCAGTCTTCAACGGATGGAAAAGGATCCGTTCTGATGAGCATTGAATGCATTTGATCCGTTGAGTCTGATAGCTTCTGAAGTTTCTGATCAGCAGAATAGACTATCAGGGTGATAGCGAAAAGTGGTGCTGACATATCCTCTGAGTAGAACGAAAGTTGCCTTTTGTTTATCCAAAACAAGAAGGTCAACTTCTTTAGGTGATAGAGACATTCTGGCTTATGCTTTACTTTTGTACGAATCTTACAAAGAATGTTTTGTCCCACGGGTATAAGCCTTTTACAGGGAATAATAAATTCAAATGCTTTTACAAGATATTCGCGCTTGAAATTTAAAAGACATTTATTGGACTAGCTATTACAGAAGGTAACCAAAAGAGTCTTTGGACTCAATGGTTCTATAAATTACCGTCCAGTCGTAAACCAAGAATAGGTGTTGGACGAGATAAAGTCTTTGGACTATGTTGGACGAGATAACGTCTTTGGACTATGTTGGACGAGACAAAGTCTTTGGACTATGGATAGTCTTTGGACTCAATTTAGATTTGTCCTGCACACTTAATATAAAACGTTAGTCCATAACAAATCTTTGTTCATCTTAAATTAGCTCTTTGTTAACATCAAAACTTAATGGATTATCTGGACCATGACCACTTTGGTTCCAACACATAGATCCAAGAGTTTGTGAAATTTTAACACTTCTAGCATTTTTACTACATAGGGGCCGAAACCTAGCTCATAAGAACTAGGGGAGATTTGTTTGATTTTACTAATTTTGATGATGATTTGTTGTGAAGAATAAGAACGCGTTCAATTGCTCTAAACGGTGTCCAATTACCAGTTGGAGGAGCGAGGCTGTGACAGTGAGAACATGCTCGCGAGTTCGTGAACGCTGCTATCATACTCTTACTATTAGGTGAGGAGTAAGAAACTACATATATCTGGGAATGGTAGACGTAGTATATAATTGTTAATATGTGTAGGGATCCTCAAACCCTACTAATGGCTGAGCCCCGATAAAGTACTTAAACCCTAGGTTTAGTTTACTTTGGGCTATCGCCGTAGTATTGATCTATGATATATGTTGATTGAGGATGTGTGTTTATTGATGATGATTGATAATATGATTAAATGAGATGTTTGTGATGATAGCATGTTTAATTGCGTTTTGGTATGTTTATAAGAATGCTATACTGCATGCTATGACATGTGATGTGTTTGTGATTGATATGATCTTGGGTGACTTTGGAGATGATTGGTATGTTGTTAGGGATTAGAGGATGATGATTGGTATGCTGATCGGATTATAGGATAATGAGTATTGATGGAACTAAGAATGTGGATCTATGTTGTAAGTGGCTCTCATAATTGGAGAGCAGCATCCTCACAGCTGGAGGATGTGGGCTTTTGTTGAAATGATGGATGCATAATCATAACATTTGCATTATTGTGGTGGAAAGCCACGGGATTTACTGCAACAGCTGTCTGAACAGTTATCACACGAGGTGGATTACTTGTGACAATTGCAACAGCAGTTTGAGTGGTTGTGACAAGGGAGCTATATGACTAATTGCAATCATATATGCTGGTACACAACTGCAACAGCAGTTTGAGTGGTTGTGTATAGGGTTACGTGTGTGTACTTGCCATAGAAGCTTGCCAGCAGTGATCACGCGAGGTCGGGACTTGTGACAATTGCAACAGCAGTTTGAGTGGTTGTCACAAGGAGCTGTATGAATAGCTGCAACAGCAGTTTGAGTGGCTATCGTATGAGCTGGTACCTGTATACAGCTACAACAACAGTTTGAGTGGTTGTGTACAGGGAGCCGTGTGTACAGTTGCAACAGCAGTTTGAGTGACTGTCATATGAGGTCGAGGTGGACGTTTTGGGAGACGTCCTGGGAACCATTAACCTGGACTACCGACTCTATGCCCTTATAGTTGGAGGGTGACTTCCTACCTTGGAAAAGGACTACTTCACAGCTGAGTTGGAGGACAGTATTTCCAAGGGACAGGAACTTAGTTGTGCATGTAGAAGAGGTAATGATCCCTAGTTGTGATACCTTGGGGTTGACTGTTGTAGAATTGGCGATGATCCCTAGTTATGATAATTTGAGGTTGGATGTTGTGCTGAGCTTGAGAGATGGATGTGGTTGCTGATCGTATGCTATTGTACATGTTGGTATGTTATATGCTACGTGATTTCCCTTTGGCATGATATTGTAACGTTTCTTACCTCCTATGTATGTTTTCCCATATTTCCATGTATATGGTTGTTCAGGTCGTGATCCGAAGGCGGAGGTGCTGATTAGTTGTTGGAAGCACTACAGCGGGTGAAGCTGACTAGGGGTGGACTCTATTGTGAGTAAGCGTCAACACTTCTCGAATAGAAAGAGACCTCAAAGGTATCTTTGAGTCTCTTGTGAGTTGTACCACAGCCAGTGGAACGTCTATGTTTATTGTTGATATGTTTTACGCCATGGCTTCCAGGCGAACTCTGATGTAAAATCTTGATATAATATGTTACTAGCTACTTAACTTGTGAAATGAAAATGAATTTTCCGGCTGTGTTTTACGGTATCAGAGTATTATGATCTGAAACTAATGGGATTATCCTACGCAAGTGGGGTCGTCTCAGTAAAACTCTTTGTTTTTAAAGAAAGGTTTTGTATGAATCCTATCTTCTCAAAGAAGACTTACTAACCAAAAATCCTTTAAAAACTATCTTGATTAACTATGAAACTCTTGGTTCTTGAAAATATTTTCTTCCAAAAACAACTTATTAAAATAAGTGTTTGATCAACATCAAGCCAACTTATTCTTAAAATCGTTCCTTCATGAAATCCAAAAACACTCATTTCACAACACATGGTTCTTTAGAACCAAAATTTGGTTTCTTTGGAAACCTTTCTAATTTATATACCTCTTATACTTTAGTATGAACATATAAAACCCCTTAGCATCAACATTTTAAGGTCCTAACCCTACTATCTATGTGGAGGCTGAATGCCCTATAGAAGTAGGATAGGTTTTCTTTGTTTTATATGCATTGTTAGAACCATATTAAGTCCATTATACCATCACTTAAACATAGAAGATTTGGCTTCCCCGTTAACAACCATAAGGCCGAATCTCACATGTTCATATACAACCAAAATGAAGCCATTCAACAACATCTAAGCTAGCTAGAAAATCACATCAACATATAATCATGTTATCAAGGCAACTTAGAACATAAACAAGCTCAACATTCTAAAATCCTATCCTTAGATCTTTGGACCTAAGAATAGTTTTTCACCATGCCAAAATAATTTTCTTTAGCATATACAAACAGAATCACCATATCAACACAACAACATAATTTAATATAACAACAAAGTAAAGAACTTTATAAGGAAACCCTAGATCTAGGGTTTTCCTTCAACAAAACTAGGAGGCCTTTATCACTGGTGATATGGTTCACTCCCCCATTACCTTTGTGAAGCTTCCTTGAAGAGAAGAAGATGAAAACTTGGTCACCAACACAACTATGAAAACCGTGACCTAGAGGAGAAATTAACAAGTTCAAAACTTGATTTTTCAACTTCATAAACAATGATAACACAAGGATGTTCTCAAGAGTACTAAAGAAAAGAAACTAAGTTAGAAACTAACTCTTGAGTAAGGGTTCAAAACAAGTTCAAGAAGCTTGAACCTTCTTGAATGATTCTTGAATATCTTTGACCAAACAACTTCAAATGAAGAAATTCCAAAGATGAAAGTTGTTTAGATGAATGACATAAACAAGAATATGAAGTTAAAATGATGAAATAAAATGAGTATGAACACTCACCAATCTTGGCCAAATGCAAGAGGCAAGGGAGAGAAGATAGAAAGTCTTGAACTTTGTGTTTTGAGTGAGAAATGAATGGAATAGTATTTTTGGTGTCTTGAACACCTAATGGCCGAATGCCTTGGCTTGGTGGGCTCCAAAATCCTATTCAATCTTGATCATAAAGAATGGAGGGCCATGATGCAAGTAGATAGATGTGTTGCTGTTTAATGGAGGGCTTAAGGACAAGATTAACCAAAAATGGTTAAGATACTTTTCCATTAATGGTTAGTGTCATAAACTTGACTTGAAAGGCTGGAAAGCAAATCTTGGCTTCTCCCAAGATGAAATGGTCGAATGGCCTTAACTAAATGTAACTAGAATAGTTACATTCTCATTTAGTTAGGAATAAGGTGATTAGGTTTTTTACGAAAAATAGATAATTGGTTTTTACTACTTTTGGTAAATTTTTGGATTTTAAGAAAGCAAATTCTCTTCATTAGGAATAATCAACAAGGTAATGGAAAATTTAATTTAACATTAAATTCCACTCAATTCCCCGTTTCCCGACCTCCGGCATGTAAAACGAGAAATTACCCGATAACGATCAAAACAGAACTTTTATTGGTTTTCGTCTCGTAATGACAAAAGAAAACTTTACCACAACATAAACATCATATAAACATCCACATATATATAAATACAGAGTTATACTAAACACAAGGTATCAATCACAATGTAATGGTGATTATAACCAGTTACAGAAAACGGGGGTGTTACACAAGAAACCTGTTTTACGGTTCTCGACATATCTTGAGTTCTAGATGTCCGTTTGATGCGACCTTGGATGTGTTGGAAATCTTAGAAAATTATCTAGAAGTCAGAGTAGCATAATTGATTATGAGTTTCAGAACAACCATAATCAATTATTGGTTACCCATAATTGATTATGGGCATTCGAGAATGCTGATTGTCGTGTCAAAACACTCATAATCGATTATATGACTGCGTCTTTTTGCAGAAACAAGTTTTGGACCCTTAATTTGGCCCAAAATCCTTTTTAAAATCTTTGAGCATGACCTAACCCTATTATTCGCTATCTTAGACTCAGAAAAATAGCCTCTCTTCATCTCATGAAATTCCTTTGATCTCTTTCTTAAACCACGAAAGAGAAATCCTTGTGTCATTGATCTTCATCAAGGACACCGGTTGAACGTATGAATCCTGTTCTTTCTGGGTAGATCGTGATCAAGCGTTGGACCGTGAGGAGGAAATCAAGAGCGAATCCTTGTTTCTGTAACCCTTAGGCTGTGCATTTCGTCATACCAGGTATGGGGGGGAAGATGATCATATCATATGGGAATGTGAGAATGGGATTGAGGTGATTAGGGATTCCCATGATCCCCTTGTGCCTTGAGTGATCTGTTGATACCATTGTTGGAGCAATGGCTTAGATGATTGTATGCTATGATTATTGTATTAAAACTATTATACGATTGTGATATCATGAAAACATGTATGTAGTGTTATAATGATGTTATAAATATGTGTGTTACTATAAGTGGTACAATGTTGTTATTGTTTTTATGACAATGTGTTGATCATGAATTATATAACTATTGGTTTGATTATTATAATATGTGAATATTGAGTTATAATTAAGGATTTATGCATGTGAACTATGATTGTGACTATATTGAAATATGATGTATTGTTTATGTGTCAGACGCAGCTCTAAGGATCCTGTGATGGGTATTCATTTGTGATTGTTTGTGTGACGCCCTACTCTGCAAGACCCGAAATGGGACTCAGTTCTGAATGGCCCTTTTATGGACCCAGCCATGGAATGGCCCGAGATGGGATCCAGCCGCTAAGAGCCCGCGGATGAGACCCAGCCCCTAGAGAGCCTGTTTGTGGGTGCTCAATTATGTGTGTTGTATATTTGAGTCCGAGGGGACATTGTTGCTTGTGATTGTAATGTGACATATATACAAAATATAATGAAATGATATGTTAAAAAGTTATGAGATGATTTGACTTGATTTACGAAGATGATTATATCATGTTTGGGGGTGTGTGGTACTTTTATGTTTATGTATGTATATGTATATGTATATGTATATGTGTATATCTGTATGTATGCACATGCCTTAATTTCCATTTTACTTCCATAACATACGTATATGAGTATGTCTTTTCAACCTTTTCTATTTGTGTCTCTTCTTGTGTAATGTATGATTTGTACAGATGATACTCGAGTGATTGAGGAATAACGCATTGGAGCTTATGTGGAGTTGTGCATGTTCTATTAGGAGTTGATTTCACTTGGATGTTGCTCTTTAGGCTTTGGATCATTTTATTTATTTATTTATGGGTTTTGTTTAGCTCTGATCCATGTGACATCGGGCTAGGGAATTATCTTGTTTAAACTAGTTATTATTTATGCGGAACTTGTAAACGTTTTATGACAATATGTTTAATTTAATTGGATTTGATGTTGAGATTATGAATGGTGATGCTCTTAACTATTGCGAAAATGTTTATTAATTGTAGAACTCGTATCCTTTTTCCGCAAAGAATTTTTTTGCAAATCAATATTTATATAATAAATCAATGTGGCATTAAGGGTGTCACATTAAGTGGTATCAGAGCAGTTCGGTCCTAAACCGGACTGTGAGGTTGAGTTGTTAGATGCTCAGTCTGACCTTCAAGCCGTGCATTGTGTGTCTATTGTGTTTCTTTATAAGAATTCAGTTAACTGGTGCGAATCGTTTGGCATTGTTGTGGTGCACTGTGTGATTTGAAACCTGTTTATTATCTTACTTGTTGGCTTGTATATGTTTAATAGATAACTAGTAGAAATTTCGAGGATGAAATTTCACAAAAGGGGTTGGAATTGTAACACCCCAATTTTCGTTTATGTGTTTATCGATGTGGTTATATATGTTTTCATTAACTGATCTATGTCCTTAGTCCCATATTGGGTGTTTAAGTATATGTTTTGTATAGTTTAGCCTTTAGAAAGGGGCAAGAAACCTGTTTTACGGTTCTGGACATATCTTGAGTTATAGATGTCCGTTTGAGGCGATCTTGGATGTGTTGAAAAGCTTAGAGAATTATCTACAAGTCAGAGTAGCATAATCGTTTATGAGTTTCAGAACAACCATAATCGATTATTGGTTACCTATAATCGATTACGGTTATTCGAGAACGCTGATTGTCGAGTCAGAACACTCATAATCGATTATCATAATCTATTATGACTGCGTTTTTCTGCAGAAACGAGTTTTGGACCCTTAATTCAGACCATTTCGTCTTAACTCCTTTTTAAACCCTTTGAGCACGACCTAAACCCTATTATTCGCTATCTTAGACTCATAAAAATGGCATCTCTTCATCTCATCCTTTGATCTCTTTCTTAACCACGAAAGAGAAATCCTTGTGTCGTTGATCTTCATCAAGGACACCGGTTGAACGTACGAATCCTGTTCTTGCTGGGTAGATCGTGATCAAGCGCTGGACCGTGAGGAGGAAATCAAGAGCGAATCCTTCTTTCTGTTACCCTTAGGTTGTGCATTTCGTCATAACAGGTATGGGGGGAGATGATCATATCATATGGGAATATGAGATTGGGATTGAGGTGATTGGGGATTCCCATGATCCCCTTGTGCCTTGATTGATCTGTTGATACCATTGTTGAAGCTATGGCTTAGATGATTGTGTGCTATGATTATTGTATTAAATCTGTTATATGATTGTGATATCATGAAAACATGTATGTAGTGTTATAATGATGTTATAAATATGTGTGTTAATATAAGTGGTACAGTGTTGCTAATGTTTTTATGACAATGTGTTGATCATGAATTATATAACTATTGGTTTGATTATTATAATATGTGAATATTGAGTTATAATTAAGGATTTATGCATGTGAACTATGATTGTGACTATATTGAAATATGATGTATTGTTTATGTGTGAGACGCAGCTCTAAGGATCCTGTGATGGGTATTCATTTGTGATTGTTTGTGTGACGCCCTACTCTGCAAGACCCGAAATGGGACTCAGTTCTGAATGGCCCTTTTATGGACCCAGCCATGGAATGGCCCGAGATGGGATCCAGCCGCTAAGAGCCCGTGGATGAGACCCAGCCCCTAGAGAGCCTGTTTGTGGGTGCTCAATTATGTGTGTTGTATATATGAGTCCGAGGGGACATTGTTGCTTGTGATTGTAATGTGACATATATACAAAATATAATGAAATGATATGTTAAAAAGTTATGAGATGATTTGACTTGATTTACGAAGATGATTATATCATGTTTGGGGGTGTGTGGGACTTTTATGTTTATGTATGTATATGTGTATGTATATGTGTATATCTGTATGTATGCACATGTCTTAATTTCCATTTTACTTCCATAACATACGTATATGAGTATGTCTTTTCAGCCTTTTCTATTTGTGTCTCTTCTTGTGTAATGTATGATTTGTACAGATGATACTCGAGTGATTGAGGAGTAACGCATTGGAGCTTATGTGGAGTTGTGCATGTTCTATTAGGAGTTGATTTCACTTGGATGTTGCTCTTTAGGCTTTGGATCATTTTATTTATTTATTTATGGGTTTTGTTTAGCTCTGATCCATGTGACATCGGGCTAGGGAATTATCTTGTTTAAACTAATTATTATTTATGCGGAACTTGTAAACGTTTTATAACAATATGTTTAATTTAATTGGATTTGATGTTGAGATTATGAATGGTGATACTCTTAACTATTGCGAAAAATGTTTATTAATTGTAGAACTCGTATCCTTTTTCCGCAAAGAATTTTTTCGCAGATCAATATTTATATAATAAATCAATGTGGCATTAAGGGTGTCACATTAAGAGGTATCAGAGCAGTTCGGTCCTAAACCGGACTGTGAGATTGAGTTGTTAGATGCTCAGTCTGACCTTCAAGCCGTGCATTGTGTGTCTATTGTGTTTCTCTATAAGAATTCAGTTAACTGGTGCGAATTGTTTGGCATTGTTGTGGTGCACTGTGTGATTTGAAACCTGTTTATTATCTTACTTGTTGGCTTGTATATGTTTAATAGATAACCAGTAGAAATTTCGAGGACGAAATTTCAAAAAAAGGGTTGGAATTGTAACATCCCAATTTTCGTTTATGTGTTTATCGATGTGGTTATATATGTTTTCATTTGTTGATCTATTTCCTTAGTCCCATATTGGGTGGTTAAGTATTTTGGGTAGTTTAGCCTTTAGAAAGGGGCAAGAAACCTATTTTACGGTTCTGGACATATCTTGAGCTATAGATGTCCGTTTGAGGCGATCTTGGATGTGTTGGAAAGCTTAGAGAATTATCTACAAGTCAGAGTAGCATAATCGATTATGAGTTTCAGAACAACCATAATCGATTATTGGTTACCTGTAATCGATTATGGGTATTCGAGAACGCTGATTGTCGAGTTTGAACACTCATAATCGATTATCATAATCTATTATGACTGCGTTTTTCAGCAGAAACGAGTTTTGGACCCTTAATTCGGACCGTTTCGTCTTAACTCCTTTTTAAATCCTTTGAGCACGACCTAAACCCTATTATTCGCTATCTTAGACACATAAAAACGGCCTCTCTTCATCTCATCCTTTGATCTCTTTCTTAAACCACGAAAGAGAAATCCTTGTGTCGTTGATCTTCATCAAGGACACCGGTCGAACGTATGAATCCTGTTCTTGTTGGGTAGATCGTGATCAAGCGCTGGACCGTGAGGATGAAATCAAGAGCGAATCCTTGTTTTTGTTACCCTTAGGCTGTGCGTTTCGTCATACCAGGTATGGGGGGGGAGATGATCATATCATATGGGAATGTGAGAATGGGATTGAGGTGATTGGGGATTCCCATGATCCCCTTGTGGCTTGAGTGATCTGTTGATACCATTGTTGGAGCAATGGCTTAGATGACTGTGTGCTATGATTATTGTATTAAATCTATTATATGATTGTGATATCATGAAAACATGTATTTATTGTTATAATGATGTTATAAATATGTGTGTTACTATAAGTGGTATAGTGTTGTTAATGTTTTTATGACAATGTGTTGATCATGAATTATATAACTATTGGGTTGATTATTATAATATGTGAATATTGAGTTATAATTAAGGATTTATGCATGTGAACTATGATTGTGACTATATTGAAATGTGATGTATTGTTTATGTGTGAGACGCAGCTCTAAGGATCCTGTGATGGGTATTCATTTGTGATTGTTTGTGTGATGCCCTACTCTGCAAGACCCGAAATGGGACTCAGCTCCGAATGGCCCTTTTATGGACCCAGCCATGGAATGGCCCGAGATGGGATCGAGCCGCTAAGAGCCCGGGGATGAGACCCAGCCCCTAGAGAGCCTGTTTGTGGGTGCTCAATTATGTGTGTTGTATATATGAGTCCGAGGGGACATTGTTGCTTGTGATTGTAATGCGATATATATACAAAATATAATGAAATGATATGTTAAAATGTTATGAGATGATTTGACTTGATTTACGAAGATGATTATATCTTGTTTGAGGGTGTGTGGTACTTTTATGTTTATGTATGTATATGTATATGTATATGTATATGTGTATATCTGTGTGTATGCACTCGCCTTAATTTCCATTTTACTTCCATAACATACTTATATGAGTATGTCTTTTCAGCCCTTTGTATTTGTGTCTCTTCTTATGTAATGTACAATTTGTACAGATGATACTCGAGTGATTGAGGAGTAACGCATTGGAGCTTATGTGGAGTTGTGGATGTTCTATTAGGAGTTGATTTCACTTTGATGTTGCTCTTTAGGCTTTAATTGGATCATATTATTTACTTCTTTATGGGTTTTGTTTATCTCTGATCCATGTGACATCGGGCTAGGGAATTATCTTGTTTAAACTAGTTATTATTTATGCGGAACTTGTAAACGTTTTATGACAATATGTTTAATTTAATTGGATTTGAAGTTGAGTTTATGTATGGTGATACTCTTAACTATTGCGAAAATGTTTATTAATGGTAGAACTGGTATCCTTTTTCCGCAAAGAATTTTTTCTCCAATCAATATTTATATAATAAATCTATGTTGGGGTTAAGGGTGTCCCATTAAGTGGTATCAGAGCAGTTCGGTCCTAACCGGACTGTGAGGTTGAGTTGTTAGATGCTCGGTCTGACCTTCAAGCCGTGCATTGTGTGTCTATTGTGTTTCTCTATAAGAATTCAGTTAGCTTGTGCGAATTGTTTGGCATTGTTGTGGTGCATTGTGTGATTGGAAACCTGTTTATTATCTTACTTGTTGGCTTGTATATGTTTAATCCATAACCAGTAGAAATTTCGGGGACGAAATTTTTAAAAAGGGGATGGAATTGTAACACCCCAATTTTCGTTTATGTGTTTATCGATGTGGTTATGTATGTTTTCATTTGTGATCTATGTCCTTAGTCCCATATTGGGTGTTTAAGTATATGTTTTGGGTAGTTTAGCCTTTAGAAAGGGGCAAGAAACCTGTTTTACGGTTCTGGACATATCTTGAGTTATAGATGTCCGTTTGAGGCGATCTTGGATGTGTTGGAAAGCTTAGAGAATTATCTACAAGTCAGGGTAGCATAATCGATTATGAGTTTTAGAACAACCATAATCGATTATTGGTTACCTATAATCGATTATGGGTATTCGAGAACGCTGATTGTCGAGTCAGAACACTCATAATCGATTATGATAATCTAATATGACTGCGTTTTTCTGCAGAAACGAGTTTTGGACCCTTAATTCGGACCGTTTCGTCTTAAATCCTTTTTAAACCCTTTGAGCACGACCTAAACCCTATTATTCGCTATCTTAGACTCAGGAAACGGCCTCTCTTCATCTCATCCTTTGATCTCGTTCTTAAACCTCCAAAGAGAAATCCTTGTGTTGTTGATCTTCATCACGGACACTGGTTGAACGTATGAATCCTGTTCTTGTTGGGTAGATCGTGATTAAGCGCTGGACTGTGAGGAGGAAAGCAAGAGCGAATCCTTGTTTCTGTTGCCCTTAGGCTGTGCGTTTCGTCATACCTTGTATGGGGGGAGATGATCATATCATGGGAATGTGAGAATGGGATTGAGGTGATTGGGGATTCCAATGATCCCCTTGTGCCTTGAGTGATCTGTTGATACCATTGTTGGAGCAATGGCTTAGATGATTGTGTGCTATGATTATTGCATTAAATCTATTATATGATTGTGATATCATGAAAACATGTATGTATTGTAACATCCCAATTTTCAGATCGGTAAAGTATACAAGTCTTATCTTAGGCATAGTGGCAAAGTTGTAAATATCAAGATATTTTTGAGAAGTAATCATGACTATTTTAGAAAAGTAATCATGACATGGATGACTCATTAGGGTGAGTCATGGTGGAGTGATCATGATAGTGATGAGTCATGGTAATGACTCATCCATTGACTAATCATACTTAGGAACCGCGTGTCTCGTCCGGTGTTTGATTTTATTGCTACGTATCCACTTTTTGGATACAACACAGATATCGTTTTACTCTACATTACTGGTAGAGAATTATGGTTAAGGTTTGGGTTGACGACTCAGACGAAATCCCGTCCGCATACGAGATTACCGGAACCGATAAAGGATAAGATGAAGTCGCTTTCAAGGGGACACCTCACCTTATCCTATCCATATGCAATGATGACATGGGTGACTAGGTGAGTCACCAAGGTAATGATGGCAAGGGGTGAGCCAGATGGGTGACTCACCATAGTAATGATTATGGTGTGGAAATTACAATTTTGCCCCTAAGAGGAAATGACCTTTTTGCCCTTAAGTAAATTTTATCCAATCCTTAGCCTTCTTTCATATGAAACCCACGCCCTTCATATAATATGTCTCATCTCAGATTCCTTTCTCCTTCACTTTATTCTTTAAGTCCAAGTGTTGAAGTTTCTAGTACAACTTTTGGTGAAATTCCAATTTTAGCCTTACAAGAAATGACCATCCTAACCTTGAAGGTTAGTATATAAGGAAGCCTACCCCTCCTTTCTTTCCCCTTTTCACGCCTCACTCTCTCTCTTTCTCACTTCATAATTCTTTCTTCTTCCATTTTGTTCTCCATTTCAAATCTTCAAGCTTTCATCTCAATTTCTTTCCATTTCTTCAAGGATTCTCCAAGAGCTTTGTGAAGCAAACTTGCTTAGAATCATCTTCTCCATCATCTAAGAGGTAGAGATCTCTTCTTTGAGCTCTTAATCTTCATTTCTATCCATTGAAACTCTATGTGTTCTATGTTGAGCTTAAACTTCAAAAAGTCATGAAAAATTATAGAAAAATCATATTGATGTCAAACCAATTTTCTTGATCTAGATTCAATGTTTTCTATCATAATCCTAAGAATTTGTACTCATAAAAGCTCTCTAACCCACTTGGGTATGACATGGCCGAATTACCCACTTGAGGGAATCTATGGAGTTTTGTTCAAATTTTACTTAAGAAAGTGTTGATTTGATCCTAGCACACTTAGATGTCTTTGAATCTCCAAAGAATTGAATTAAAAACCTTTCCTAGCTTCATATACCAAAAGAGGGCCGAAACCCTACTTGTCCCAAATCAAGAGTTATGTTTCAAATTCTTGAATTCCATGACTTACAGAAGTGTTTTCTATGCTTAAGGATCATAGATCCAAGAGTTTGTGAAATTTTAACACTCTTAGCATTTTCCTACATAAGGGGGGTCGAATCTAGTTCATAAGAATTAGGTGAATTTTATTTGATTATACTAATTGTGATTGTGTTTGTTATGAAGGATTAGACTGTGTTCCATCTTTCTAAAGCGTACACGGGTACCGGTGGAGGAACGGGGCTACGGCCGTGAACAAGTGCTCGTGAGTTCGTGGTAGTTGCTACATTGCTCTAAGGTGGGGAGAAAGAGTACACACATTGGGAGGCAAGAGTAGCTTATATAGCTTGATTGTATAGTGTAGGGGAACCCTAAACCCTACGTAAGGTTGAGCCTGAACAAAGTACCTAGACCCTAGGTGTAGGTATCTTTGGGCTATCACCATTAAGGATACACCCTAGGCTAGATGACAATGGTTGGATGAGTGATTGTTATGTTTGGAATAAATGTGTTGATGTGCTCTAAATGAGTTACTTGTGAATATATGCGTTATGTGCATTATGTGCTTATGTGTTATATGTGAATTAATTGTGAATATGTGTTCTACATGTTTGTGTATTTATAAGTTTAGAATGACATGCTCAATATGATGTATATTTTGAAATGGTATGCGGAGATATTGAATATCATGTATGCATGATAAATATGTTGATGATGATAGCATGTGGTATATTGATATGGCTATTGTTTTATTGAGCATGAACATGGTGGAATGTTGTATTGCCTTGAGAGGTGTGTATGTATGACAACTTGGAGGTTTAGCATGTTTAAGATTTGTTTTGATATGGATGTTTGAGCTGATAGTCAAGATTTGAGGTTATAATGGGAGCTTAGAGCTCGTAACTTATAATGGGAGCTTGGAGTCCATATGATACCGTGGAGCTTGGAGCTCATATGATACAATGGAGCTTGGAGCCCTATAATAAAATGGAGCTTGGAGCTCATATAATAAAATGGAGCTTGGAGCTCATATGATAAAAATGGAGCTTGGAGCTTATATGGTACATTTGGAGCTTAGAGCTCGTGTTGCTTAGAGCAAGTTTGCATGTGTTACGACATCAGCTCAAGAGAGATGGATGACATGCATAGAATATGCATAATGATGCCAAGTGGCGAGCCGTGTGGAATGGGACACACGAGGTTGGTGCACCGAGTGCGGGTGCGGAAAACGGAAGGGAAGGTCTTTGTGACCTAGGGGATATACTGGACACAGGTGTACCCACATGAGACCGGTATGGTAGCTCCTACCGTGTCATGGCGGTCCTGGGCACGTCCTACTATCCCAACTGGACCCTGAGTCTTTCCAGTTGTCGGTGGATCTTTCGAGGAGGCCCAGATAACCCTCTCTGCTGGGGACAGTTGAGTGGTGACGCACTCTTATGGGTCACAGTGAGCGGAACGGATTACCGGGACAAACCAACTTATGGTCCGATATGCGGACGAGATTTGCCCTTAGGAGGGTGTTTAGTACCGGCCGGCATGCATGTAGAAACTAGATGCATATAGTGTAAGTGTTGATCTTGAGTGATCTAATTGGGAGATGGTTGTGTTTGCTGTTTGCTATATATTCTACATTGCATCATCCCTGTTATAAATGTGCTGTATATCTTATCTCTCCATTGTTTTCTTGTATGTATGTACGTGCCCTATTTCTACGAGCAAACGAAGAGCTAGCAGAATCAGACTACAACTAGCTGGATGGAATCCCGTACTAATCCGATGTTGGTGTAATAATGAGGACAAATGAGGAGTATCCGCTGTCCAGGCTAGAATGAGTTTGTTAGTTTATTAAGTATGCACGGACAGTGTATCTGTCTTTTAATGTATTTTGGACAAAAAGAGGAAGTCATTTGTATATGCTTATGCCATGCTTTCTTTTAAAGTTGTGCACTCTGATATTGTGTATGTCTAAAGTTTTAAAATAAGTTTGGTTCTTTAATGGGATTATCCTACGTAAGTCGGGTTGTCTCATGTATTGTTATAATGATGTTATAAATATGTGTGTTACTATAAGTGGCATAGTGTTGTTAATGTTTTTATGATAATGTGTTGATCATGAATTATATAACTATTGGTTTGATTATTATGATATGTGAATATTGAGTTATAATTAAGGATGAATGCATGTGAAATATGATTGTGACTATACTGAAATGTGATGTATTGTTTATGTGTGAGACGAAGCTCTAAGGGGCCTGTGATGGGTTTACATTTGTGATTGTTTGTGTGATGCCCTACTCTGCATGACCCGAAATGGGACTCAGCTCCGAATGGCCCTTTTATGGACCCAGCCATGGAATGGCCCGAGATGGGATCCAGCCGCTAAGAGCCCACGGACGAGACCCAACCCCTAGAGAGCCTATTTGTGGGTGCTCAATTATGTGTGTTGTATATATGAGTCTGAGGGGACATTGTTGCTTGTGATTGTAATGCGACATATATACAAAATATAATGAAATGATATGTTAAAATGTTATGAGATGATTTCACTTGAATTACGAAGATGATTATATCATGTTTGAGGGTGTGTGGTGCTTTTATGTTTATGTATGTATATGTGTATGTATATGTGTATATCTGTGTGTATGCACTCGCCTTATTTTCCATTTTACTTCCATAACATACGTATATGAGTATGTCTTTTCAGCCATTTGTATTTATTTCTCTTCTTTTGTAATGTACGATTTGTACAGATGATACTCGATTGATTGAGGAGTAACACATTGGAGCTTACGTAGAGTTGTGGATGTTATATTAGGAGTTGATTTAACTTTGATGTTGCTCTTTAGGCTTTGGATCATATTATTTATTTCTTTATGGGTTTTGTTTAGCTCTGATCCATGTGACATCGGGCTAGGGAATTATCCTGTTTAAACTAGTTATTATTTATGCGGAACTTGTAAACGTTTTATGACAATATGTTTATTTTAATTGGATTTGAAGTTGAGTTTATGAATGGTGATACTCTTAACTGTTGCGAAAATGTTTATTAATGGTAGAACTCGTATCCTTTTTCCGCAAAGAATTTTTTCGCAAATCAATATTTATATAATAAATCTATGTGGCATTAAGGGTGTCACATTACGTGGTATCAGAGCAGTTCGGTCCTAACCGGACTGTGAGGTTGAGTTGTTAGATGCTTGGTCTGACCTTCAAGCCGTGCATTGTGTGTCTATTGTGTTTCTTTATAAGAATTCAGTTAACTGGTGCTAATTGTTTGGCATTGTTGTGGTGCATTGTGTGATTTGAAACCTGTTTATTATCTTACTTGTTGGCTTGTATATGTTTAATAGATAACCAGTAGAAATTTCGAGGACGAAATTTTTAAAAGGGATGGAATTGTAACACCCCAATTTTCGTTTATGTGTTTATCGATGTGGTTATATATGTTTACATTTGTTGATCTATGTCCTTAGTCCCATATTGGGTGTTTAAGTATATGTTTTGGGTAGTTTAGCCTTTAGAAAGGGGCAAGAAACCTGTTTTACGGTTTTGGACATATCTTGAGTTATAGATGTCCGTTTGAGGCGACCTTGGATGTGTTGGAAAGCTTAGAGAATTATCGACAAGTCAGTGCAGCATAATCGATTATGAGTTTCAGAACTGTTGAGTCTCCAAATGTCTGATGTGCATTTACCTTAGTTTTGATGAGATTAAAACAGTTATTCAATGATTTAATTGAACCCGTCCGTGGTATTTAACTCGTCTACTTAGTGTGCAGATTAAAACATTAAGCGTCTATATGAACTGTTCACTCGTCTGAACTTAGATAAGTTCACCCGTCTGAACTTACTTAAGTTCACATGTCTGAACTAACTAAAGTTCACTCGTCTGAACCAGCTAAGGTTCACTCGTCTGAACTAAGAGAAGTTCACTCGTCTAATGAAGTCTTCAACCGTCTAATCAAAGGAAGACTCACCCGTCTAAAAGACTTTGCAACTGATGTCATCTCTTTGTTAAAGAGTCAACCCGTCTGATGAAGTCACTCATCCGTCTAATGACTAACGTTAAAGAATACATTGGATGAAAGTTGTCTCGACTCTGATAAGGAACTTCAACAAAGTGCTTTGCCTGAACACAACTGCATCTTGCACCAAAAGGGAAAGTCTTCCCTCTGCAAATAAAAAGCACGTATACAGACCTGCTGAGACCGAAGGTATATTAGAAGTCTGTATCACTCTGATGAAAGAGAACAAGCGAAGTTCCCTATGCTTTAATGGCTGATCAGAACGACTCTATTGCATTTATTGATGATCTGCAAGAAGCCAAGACTTCAGACTTTGTGTCTAACAGCTTTAAAATTTTGAAGCCTATTTAATGAAGAAGACTTTGAAGATTCCAGTAGACTAGAGAACAATCAAAGCAATCAAAGAGCAATTACTCTGCACATTTATATCTTCATTCTTTCATTATTTATTCTTCAATCATTTGAAGTTATTACGCAGTCTTTTAGATCTTCACATTTAATACACTCGTCTGAGTGCTTGTGAAAGACTTGCAAATTGTAATCTATTTTATAACTTCTCTCAAACAAACCCGTCTGAGCCTGAAGATGCTAAGTGTGCAAATAATACTTGTCTGGAGCCTGGAGAGGCTAGGTGTGAAAACAATACTCTTCTGAAGCCTGGAGAGGCTAGGTGTGAAAATAATACTTGTCTGTCCAGTAACCTAAATCAGTTATAGTGAGAAAACTTGGTGCTGCCAAGGACTGGACGTAGCCTCATTGTTAAGGGGTGAACCAGGATAAAACTTGCTGAGTGATCTCTTTCTTTCCCTTAACTCTTTAGTTTGATTATTTGTCTTAACTATCATCTAACTAAAGGGGTTTATAATTGTGTTTATCAAAGCTTTTTTATCTTGCTTGATTGTGTGTTTTCTGTGAAAACCTTCAGACGAGTTATCAGTCTGATTGACCTATCCGTGTTTACTCGTCTATTATAACTCGGCTATGCTTGCGAAAAAGTTTCTAAATTCCGCATAAATTTGTCAAACACCATTCAACCCTTCTGGTGTTTGCATCTGTTTACTTCAGTTGGTATCAGAGCTCAGCCTCTAGGTTGAGCACCTAACAATGTAGAGAAAAGATCCTGAAGTATAGACAATGTATTCTGGAGCAAGTTTAAGTGGGAACCCCCAACCTGAAGGAGGCTCTATGACCAAACCTCCCTTTTTCAATGGTTCAAATTATAACTACTGGAAAGAAAGGTTTCACTGGTTCATCTTGTCAACAAATTCTGATGATGGGATGTCATTACTGATGGTCCTTACACTCCTCAAAATAATGATGGCTCAGACAAGCCTAAGGCTCAGTGGAAACCTGCAGAAAAGACAAGATGGGATCTAAACCATAAAGCCAGATATGTCATAATCTGTGCTCTCAGTCCAGAAGAGTTTGAAAAGGTATGTGCTTGTGATTCTGCTAAAGAAATGTGGAACTCTTTATCTGTCACACATGAAGGAACTGCAAAGGTAAAAGAATCTAAAATTTCTATTCTTGTTAGAAAATATGAATTGTGCACCATGGATGAAGGTGAATCTGTTGCTCAAATGATTGGTAGATTCCAAACTATTACTAATGGTTTGAAATCTCTTGGTAAAACATATACTAATGCTGAGAAAGTTGCTAAGATTCTCAGAAGTCTTCCAAGGCAGTGGAGACCTCTTGTCACTGCTATTTCTCAAGCTAAGGATCTCACCTCCTTTACTATGGATGAACTTCTTGGCACACTCACTGTTCATGAGCAAGAGCTCAATGAAGACGTGTCAATCAAAAAGAGCAAAGCCATTGCTCTAAAAGTTGATCTAAAGGCAGCTAAAGCCTTAAAAGCTTCAAAGGCAGACGAGTCTGACTGTGACATAGACGAGTCTGATGATGAGGATTCTGATGATGATGAAGAGACTTCTCTTATGACCAGAAAGATGAAAAAGCTCTGGAGAAAGAAGAAGTTCAGAAAGGAGAAGCCTTTCAGAAAATCCCACAAAGAATCCACATCAACAGACAAGAGTCCAGTTGTCTGCTATGAGTGCAAGAAGCCTGGTCACATCAAACGTGAATGCCCTCTTTTGAAGAAAGCTTCCAAAAAGAAGTTCTTTAGAAAGAAGAAGAAAGGAATGATGCCACATGGGAAGATCTTGAATGCTCATCTTCTGAAGGAGAAGAGACAGAAGAGGAAGCCAATCTCTGTCTGATGGCCAATATAGATTCAGAACCTGAAACTGAGGTACATTCTGAACTTGAGGAATTGCATGATGCTTATGATGAGCTGGTAGAGGAATCCAAAGGCTTATCTAAGGCCTTCAAATCCCTCAAGAGAGATTATGTTAAACTCCTTAGTGAGCATAAACAAAAATCTCAAGAGTGTGAGATGCTGGCCAAAGAGAATAGCCAGCTGAGGACTGAAAAGTCTGATGAAGCTTCGATCTCAAGTGAAACATCACATTTTGAAGAAGTGGTCACACTTCAACAGAAAGTGAAGGAGCTCACTTTGATCTTACTAGATTTGTTAATGGCAGAGATAATCTGACAAAACTGCTAGGATGTTAGAGACACTCTCTTAACAAAGAAGGCATTGGATATGAACATCAAGCTGATCATAAAGTATCAACAAAATCTTCAACTGTCTATGTTAAACCCATTCCAGTTAGAATTAGACCGGTCTGTAACTTCTGTGGAAAAGCTGGACATGTTATGTCTAAGTGTTTTCACAAGAAGAAGAGGAAGTCTTCACAGACTCCTAGAACTAACAGAAAAGGACCCAGAAAAATATGGGTACCTAAAGATAAAATAATTTCAAATGCAGACATCCTTAATAGGACAAAGCAGACGCCTCTGCTGGTACCTGGACAGTGGCTGCTCGCGACATATGGCAAGAGAAAGGTCTATGTTCCAAGACCTCCAGTCTAAGAATGGTGGATTTGTTGCCTTTGGAGGCAATCAAAAAGGAAGAGTAATTGGTGTTGGTACAATTGGTGGTAAACCCCCTCTTCCCTCTATCTCAAATGTACTTATGGTTGAAGGACTAAGACACAATTTACTTAGCATAAGTCAATTATGTGATAGTGGATTTGATGTCTCCTTCACTAAGAATGAATGCATAGTCAAAGACAAGAGTGGCAAGACCCTCTTTTCTCCTAATAGACAGCAAAATCTTTATAAGATTGAGCTAACTGAACTCTCAGATCAAAGTGTAACCTGTCTGATGTCTAAAGAGGATGAAAGATGGTTATGGCATAAGAAACTAGGACATGCGAGTATGAAACTTATTTCGAAATTGAAAAAGGATAACCTTGTGAGAGGATTGCCTGACATTAGTTTTAAGAAAGATGTTTTATGTGATGCATGTCAAAGAGGTAAACAAGTAAAATCAAGTTTCAAATCAAAAAACCTTGTATCAACCTCTAGACCTCTTCAACTGTTACACATGGATCTGTTTAGACCAGTTAGTGTTGCCAGTTTAGCTGGAAGGAAATATGGATTTGTCATTGTTGATGACTATTCTAGATTTACTTGGGTACTTTTCTTAACCCACAAGGATGAGTCTTTTAAGGCCTTCTCTGTATTCTGTAAGAAAGTACAAAATGAGCAAGGTCTCTGTATTTCTACCCTTACAAGTGATCATGGGGGAGAATTTGAAAATGAGCAATTCAAACTATTCTGTGAAGAGAATGGAATCTCTCACAACTTCTCTGCACCTAGAACTCCACAGCAAAATGGAGTGGTTGAGAGAAAGAACAGATCTCTGCATGTTATGTGCAAAATAGAATACTTATAAGGTCTATCCTAAAGAAGACTCCTTATGAATTGTGGAAAGGTAGAAAACCCAACATATCTTATTTCCATGCATTTGGATGTGAATGCTTCATCTTAAATACCAAGGATCAACTTGGAAAGTTTGATTCCAAGGTAGACAAAGGTATCTTCATTGGATATTCTGAAGTGTCTAAGGCATATAGAGTTTTTAACGCTAGAACCTCTATTGTTAAGGAATCCATTCATGTAAAATTCAATGATAATCTAAAGACTGATAGGGAACTATCAGATCTAGAAGATGATCTTGCAGGACTTGATCTTACCCAGCAGACGAGTCAACAGCCAGACATATAAAAAATTGAATCGGCTGAGGAATCTGTCAGACAAGTGGAGCAGACGAGTCATCAGTCAAGTCAACATCAGAATGATGATCTCAGAAGAGACTGGAAGTTCAAAGCTCATCATCCTGAAGATCTTATCATTGGAAGTCCCTCTGAAGGTGTTAGAACCAGATCTGTCTTAAGAGAGTCAAACAATATGGCTTTTCTATCTGAAATTGAACCAAAGCATATTGAGGAAGCTCTTGAAGATGAAAGCTGGATTCTTACTATGCAAGAGGAACTTAATCAGTTCAAAAGGAATGATGTCTGGAAACTTGTCTCCAAACCAACAGATAAGTCTGTTATTGGAACAAGATGGGTTTTCAGAAACAAGCTAGATGAAGATGGCAGAGTTGTAAAAAACAAAGCAAGGTTAGTAGCTCAAGGCTACAATCAACAAGAAGGTATTGACTATACTGAGACTTTTGCACCTGTAGCTAGAATAGAAGCTATTCGCATACTCATGCCATATGCTGCACAACATCAAATTACTTTATTTCAAATGGATGTAAAAAGTGTTTTTTTAAATGGAATAATTGAAGAAGAAGTTTATGTTAAACAACCTCCTGGTTTTGAAGATAATCAAAAACCAGATTATGTTTTCAAACTTAAAAAAGCTTTATTTGGTTTAAAACAAGCGCCTAGAGCATGGTATGATAGACTTAGTTCTTTTCTTATGAATAATGGTTTTATAAGAGGAAAAGTTGATACAACTTTGCTTAAGAAATGCTCAAAAGATAACTTCATAGTAGTTCAAATATATGTTGATGATATTATTTTTGGAGCTACTAATGAAAAATTGTGCAAAGAATTCTCTAAGTTGATGCAAGCAGAATTTGAAATGAGCATGATGGGAGAATTGAAGTTCTTCCTTGGACTGCAAATCAAGTAGATGTGTGATGGAATCTACATCCATCAACAAAAGTACATTAAGGAGATTCTAAAGAAGTACAAAATGGATAGCTCAAAGATCATGAAAACTCCAATGCAAACTAATGCTAATCTAAGCAAAGATGATGAAGATAAAATGGTAGACCAAACTGTCTACAGAGATATGATTGGATCTCTTCTTTACTTAACATCTAGCAGACCTGATATTCAATTTAGTGTCTATATGTGTGTTAGATTCCAATTTGATCCCAAAGAATCTCATCTTAAGGCTGTTAAAAGAATCTTTAGATATTTGCTTGGAACCACTGATCTTGGTTTAATGTATTTGAGAACACAAGATTACAGATTAGTTGGTTTTTGTGATGCTGACTTTGCTCGAGATAGAATTGAAAGGAAAAGCACCAGTGGAGGATGTCACTTCATTGGAGCAAACTTAGTCTCCTGGTCAAGCAAAAGATAGACGACTATCGCACTCTCAACTGCAGAAGCAGAATATGTCTTTGCTGCAAGTTGCTACTCACAGCTATTATGAGTAAAACATCAACTAGAAGATTACTATATATTTGAGCATAATATACCTGTTTGGTGCGATAATTCTAGTGCTATTTGCTTAACCAAGAATCCCATACAACATTCTAAGGCTAAGCACATAGAAATCAAACATCACTTCATAAGAGATTATGTTCAAAAAAGTGTATTTGATGTTAAGTTTGTTAAAACTGAAAATCAATGGGCTGATATCTTTACAAAACCTTTAGTTGAGGATAGGTTTAAGTTTATAAGAGACAACTTGAATATACATTGCTTTGCTGAATAACCTGTCTAATGAGCGTTTATGATACCCGTCTATGTTTAACCGTCTGACTCTTTGAATCATACTCTTTATTTGAAATATTTTCTTTTAAATGGTTATTATCTTTAATGCCATTTCTTTCTCTGAGGCAAAATGTATATATGGCTGTTTTTATTTTAAATCAATTTTTTTTAAACCTCCATTTTTTTGTTGCTTTCATTTAAAATTACAACTCTCTTTGGTCTTTAAAAGAGAAATTTTTTTTCTTTTAAAAGGTATTTCGTTCTTACGTTTTCAAATCTTTTTCTCTTCGTTTTTAAAGCCATCAAAGAGGATGCATCTGTTCAGGGGGAGCAGTTGAAGAAGCCTTTAGGCAAAACCAAAGGACAAACTTGCTTTTAACTCTTTTTGTTCTCTTAGTACCTTATTTGTAATTTTCTTTTTTAAAATTACCTTGTACACAGCCAATGATGGTTAAATACAAATTACCTCCTCTGTTTCTCTTTTTTGATTATGACAAAAGGGGGAGAAAGTTAAATGAAAAATGTTTTAATATTATAACCGTCTGATATGAACAAATGTTTATCTAAATATGATGTATCTTTTCTTTTCTCACAGTCTATATTCTATTTCTTTTGATAATGTCAAAAGGGGGAGAAAATACTAAGATAAGACTAAGATAAAAAGTTCAATGCTTATCTGTCTGAGTATGTTATAATTATGGAACAATATTTTTTAATCTGTCTGATCATATACATGACTATTTTATGTGAATTTTCTTAAGTTCATTAAATCATTTAACATGTTTTGTCATCATCAAAAAGGGGGAGATTGTTGAGTCTCCAAATGTCTGATGTGCATTTACCTTAGTTTTGATGAGATTAAAACAGTTATTCAATGATTTAATTGAACCCGTCTGTGGTATTTAACTCGTCGACTTAGTGTGCAGATTAAAACATTAAGTGTCTATATGAACTGTTCACTCGTCTGAACTTAGATAAGTTCACCCGTCTGAACTAACTTAAGTTCACACATCTGAACTAACTAAAGTTCACTCGTCTGAACCAGCTAAGGTTCACTCGTCTGAACTAAGAGAAGTTTACTCGTCTAATGAAGTCTTCAACCGTCTGATCAAAGGAAGACTCACCCGTCTAAAAGACTTTGCAACTGACGTCATCTCTTTGTTAAAGAGTCAACCCGTCTAATGAAGCTACTCATTCGTCTAGTGACTAACGTTAAAGAATACATTGGATGAAAGCTGTCTCGACTCTGATAAGGAACTTCAACAAAGTGCTTTGCCTGAACACAACTGCATCTTACTACTCCGGTCTCTATTATAAGCAAAACTTAAATAGAACACACATATTAAGGAGTTGGTTAATCTCATTTAATGTTGTTAAAAAATTAAGGGTATTACCTAAAGTAACCTTTATAGAAAACTTCAAATTTTATTAAATGCATCTCATATTGAGTTATTGAAAAACAAAATTGGTATTAAATGAAGGTTATTTTAGGAACAATGTCATTAAATAGGATGGAAGTAGTTAAAATTTGCTTATATATTAGACCAAAAATTTTGGGACTTTTTTGCTTATAATAAGGATCGGAGGGAGTACACCAAAAGGGAAAGTCTTCCCTCCGCAAACAAAAAGCACGTATACAGACCTGCTGAGACCAAAGGTATATCAGAAGTCTGTATCACTCCGATGAAAGAGAACAAGTGAAGTTCCTTATGCTTTAAGGGCTGATCAGAATGACTCTATTGCATTTATTGAAGATCTGCAAGAAGCCAAGCCTTCAGACTTTGTGTCTAACGGCTTTAAAATCTTGAAGCCTATTTAATGAAGAAGACTTCGAAGATTCAAGTAGACAAGAGAACGATCAAAGCAATCAAGAGTAATTACTCTATACATTTATATCTTCATTCTTTCATTATTTATTCTTCAATCATTTGAAGTTATTACGCAGTCTTTCAGAACTTCACATTTAATACACTCGTCTGATTGCTTGTGAAAGACTTGTAAAGTGTAATCTTTATACGACTTCTCTCAAACAAACCCGTCCGAGCCTGAAGAGGCTAAGTGTGCAAACAATACTTGTCTAGAGCCTGAAGAAGCTAAGTGTGCAAAAAATACTTGTCTGGAGCCTGAAGAGGCTAAGTGTGCAAACAATATTTGTCTGGAACCTGGAGAGGCTAGGTGTGAAAACAATACTCGTCTGGAGCCTGAAGAGGCTAGGTGTGAAAATAATACATGTCTGTCCTGTAACCTAAATCAGTTATAGTGAGAAAACTTGGTGCTGCCAAGGACTGGACGTAGCCTCATTGTTAAAGGGTGAACCAGGATAAAACCTGCTGAGTGATCTCTCTTTCCCTTAACTCTTTAGTTTGATTATTTGTCTTAACTATCATCTAACTAAAGAGGTTTATAATTGGGTTTATCAAACCTTTTTTTAATCTTGCATGATTGTGTGTTTTCTGTGAAAACCTTCAGACTAGTTATCAGTCTGATTGACCTGTCTATGTTTACTCGTCTATCATAACCCGTCTGTGCTTGCGAAAAATTTTCTAAATTCCGCATAAATTTGTTAAATACCATTCAACCCCCCTTCTAGTGTTTGCATCTGTCTATTTCAAGAACAACCATAATCAATTATTGGTTACCTATAATCGATTATGGGTATTCGAGAAAGCTGATTGTTGAGTCAGAACCCTCATAATCGATTATCATAATCTATTATGACTGTGTTTTTCTGCAGAAACGAGTTTTGGACCCTTAATTCGGACAGTTTCGTGTTAACTCCTTTTTAAACCCTTTGAGCACGACCTAAACCCTATTATTTGCTATCTTAGACTCAGAAAAACGGCCTCTCTTCATCTCATGAAATTCCTTTGATCTCTTTCTTAAACCACCAAAGAGAAATCCTTGTGTCGTTGATCTTCATCGAGGACACCGGTTGAACGTATGTATCTTGTTCTTGCTAGGTAGATCGTGATCAAGCGCTAGACAGTGAGGAGGAAATCAAGAGCGAATACTTGTTTCTGCTACCCTTAGGCTATGCGTATCATCATACCAGGTATGGGGGGAGATGATCATATCATATGGGAATGTGAGAATGGGATTGAGGTGACTGGGGATTCCCATGATCCCCCTGTGCCTTGAGTGATCTGTTGATACCATTGTTTGAGCAATGGCTTAGATGATTATGTGCTATGCTTATTGTATTAAATCTATTATATGATTGTGATATCACTAAAACATGTATGTATTGTTATAATGATGTTATAAATATGTGTGTTACTATAAGTGGTATGGGGTTGTTAATGTGTTTATGACAATGTGTTGATCATGAATTATACAACTATTGGTTTGATTATTATCATATGTGAATATTGAGTTATAATTAAGGATGAAAGCATGTGAACTATGACTGTGACTATATTGAAATGTTATGTATTGTTTGTGTGAGACCCAGCTCTAAGGAGCCTGTGATGGGTACTCATTTGTGATTGTTTATGTGACGCCCTACTCTGCAAGACCCGAGATGGGACTCAGCTCTGAATGGCCCGTTTAATGTCCTAGCCATGGAATGGCCCGAGATGGGATCCAACCGCTAAGAGCCCGTGGATGAGACCCAGCCCCTAGAGAGCCTGTTTGTGGGTGCTCATTTATGTGTGTTGTATGAGTCCGAGGGGACATTGTTGCTTGTGATTGTAATGCGACATGTATAAAAAATATAATTAAATGATATGTTAAAATGTTATGAGATGATTTGACTGGATTTACGAAGATGATTATATCATGTTTGTGGGTGTGTGGTACTTATATGTTTATGTATGTATATGTATATGTGTATATCTGTGTGTATGCACTCGCCTTAATTTCCATTTTACTTCCATAACATACGTATATGAGTATGTCTTTTCACCCCTTTGTATTTATGTCTCTTCTTGTATAATGTACAATTTGTACAGATGTTACTTGAGTGATTAAGGAGTAACGCATTGGAGCTTACGTGGAGTTGTGGATGCTCTATTAGGAGTTGATTTCACTTTGATGTCGCTTTTGAGGCTTTGGATCATATTATTTATTTCTTTATGGATTTGAAGTTGAGTTTATGAATGGTGATACTCTTAATGTAACACCCCTCCATCTCGGGTGTCACTTTCGTAACCCCAAAAACTATAAAGTAGGAAAAAGGATTTGCTGTGTAATGCCCTGATTTTCTATAGATTTTCTTAATTAATCAGTAATTGTGTGTTTGTAGTGTATTGAAGGGGCTAGAGAGTGAAATAAATTATTCCGAGACCATAGTCACGCTCTACGCTATCGTAGGAAGCTATGGATAAATTTTGGTCGAAAACTCAAACGGAGCCCGGTCTGCGTTTTACACTGACAGTATTATTTTACTACTCAGACGACCTAATTTTGAGTCGTGAATGAAACCATTAGGCTTTAAATAAAATTTCGAACGATATCAGTGATTTTGAAAATTTTCAAAATAAATAAATTTTCACGACTTTCTTGAGGCGATATACTAAATCATGAAAGTAACGAAGCTAAAAGGGATGAACATGCAGTCATGTCGTCTAGGAAGGCGTGCCTGTGACTCATTATTGTCATCATTTCTTTTCTGGAAAATATCTAGATATTTATGAAATTAGAAAATGTCTGAACGCGAAAAGACCAAAATGCCCTAGTCTTTTTCCTAAAGGACATTTACGTCTCTAAAATATCTAATTTTTGATGACCTCACCCCACTCTCTCTCTCTCTCTCGTGTCTCACCTCCACTATCTTCTTCTTCCTTCTTCCTTCTTCTTCCTCTATTTCTCTTTTTTTCCTCCATTTTCACCTCCATTTTTCTCAAGCTTTTTGAATCAAATTTGTGAAGCAAAGTTGGTCCTCTCATCCTCCTCTATCACCTAGGAGGTACAGATTTCATCCTTGAGCTCTCAATCTTCATTTTTCTCCATTAATTTTCATGATTCAAGTTTTTAGATCTAAACTTCAAAAATCTCTACAAAATTGTAGAAAAATCATTTTAATGCCAAACCAATTTCTATGAGCTAGTATCATCCCTTACTATCATAAGCCAAGAGCTTGAAATCAAATAAACTCTCTAGCCTATTTATCTTTTAGGGGCCGAATGGATGTGTTTTTGGGAAAAATGGGTTTTTGTTCAATGTTCTTGATTTCACCTATTTCATTCCGTAATCATGTAATCTAAGTGATTAGGAAGCTAAATCAATGTTCCACCTATTTTTTTGGGTGATGGCCGAAACCCCAAGATTTTGGTTTAAGGGGTTTTGGTTCAAATCTTTGATAATTGATCATGGATTATGTGTTGTTTATACTTAACGCTCATTGATCCAAGAGTTAGGAATTTTTAGACATCTCTAGCCTGTTTTAAAAATAGGGGCAGCAGCCTAGTCCTAAGGTTAGGGGAGTTTTTAATTTAATGTACTGATTTTTGATTGTGTTTTCTGGTATAGAATCGGACAGGACTCGAACATCCGACCGCGCACCCGACTGACAGTTGCGGAGTCGTAGCCGAGCTGCACGTGAGCATTACTAAGGTGGGGAGAAAGAACCAATATCGTCGGGAAGGCAAACTTCGTATAGAGTATATATATATATATATATATATATATATATATATATATATATATATATATATATATATATATATATATATATATATATATATATATATATATATATATATATATATATATATGTGTGTGTGTGTGTGTGTGTGTGTGTGTGTGTGTGTGTGTGTGTGTGTGTGTGTGTGTAGGGGAACCCTTAAACCCTGCTAGAGGTTGAGCCCTGGATAAAGTGCCTGGACCCTGGGTGTAGGTACTTTTAGGCTATCACCACTAAGTTGATGATATGACTATTGTGAGTGATTGAGGTTGATGTGTTGAATTGTTTACTTGATTATCTGTTGGTTTTATTTTGTTGAACTGCCTGCGTGATGAATTGTTATCTGATTTTATGATGATTATCTGTACTGGTCAAACTTCTGTTGTGATTTGACTGGTTGAGTGTCGATGAGAGTCTGGTGCGTGTTGATGTTGTACGGGTTGATATCATTGTGGTCTCGACCATGGAGCTGTGGCTCGTAGACGCAGGGCGTCGTGATGCTAACGTTGATGTTGATGATGATACGATGCGATGTGTCGTGGTTGTGGTCGAGTGCGTAGGCGTGAGGTACCGGTATCAACCTGCGATGGATGTTTGTTGCATAGCAGATCATTTCATACCACAGCATTTTGTCCCAAACGGGGATGTCCAATTGGGGACGTGTTACTTTAAATCCCGAGGTGGGATGTGATGTGATGTAATTCCGACGGGGATGTCCAACTGGGAACGTGATGTGTCGGCCGACATGCATATAGGGAAGCCAGCATATACATAGGGATTTGTATCCCTCTTATAGGCTTATTTGAGAGAATGATGTTTGAGATGATTGTGATGGGTGACTTAAAGAGATGGGTGATGTTGTGTTGCATATGTTATCTGTGTGGTGTGATGTATATATATATATATATATATATATGTTGTACTGATGCCCCTCTCCCATATTTGATGATATATGTTTCTTATCTTCCACTATTTTCTGTATGTGTTGCTCTTATTTTATGGGAAGACCCCGAGGAGGAATCGGTGGCTGAGGAGCTGGATGGCATTCCTTAAGAGCCTGACGCTGGAGGACGTGCCACAGACCCTAGCCTCGAGAGGTCAGGCAATGATCGTGGTTAGCCGGAGAATTGTCTTCCAGCCTATTTTTCGTACTTTCAGTTTTAGTTGTATTAATATACTCTGTATGTGTTACTTTAACATTGTAGCCCTACTGATGGGGCAAGAGATGTATGTGATGTATATTTTTAAAGTTGTGTACTCTGAGGCGATGCGTGCCTTAATTTGTTTTGCTTCCGCGCTCAATTTTTCGCTTGGCTTCTTATTAATAAGGCGCGCTAACGATTATAATACGATTAAGGTTAGTTAATATCTTAAGTTCTACTGATGGCACGGCGGGTCGTCTCATTTATTTGTATCAAAGCAGTTCGATTCTAATATCGGACTGTGTGGTTTAGGAAGTATACTAGCATTGACAGTTATATCCACATTGGGTACTAATTGTGTTAGAAAAAGGGTGGTGTGTCCGCTGCGCATGTTATCGAGTGTGATAACTGTTTTGTTCGTAGGGCACATGACATATATATCAGTTGATTTATATTGAATGTTGCTTCATTCTTGTTTGAAGGATTTAAAATCTGGGGAATTTCTCTAAGCGAAATGTGTCTCGCTAAGCGAAATGGGTCTCGCTAAGCGAAACTTATCTCGCTAAGCGAAACTTATCTCGCTGAGCGATTCAGAGAAAATTTCAGCAAATTCGCTAAGCGAAATGCACCTCGCTAAGCGATACAGAGAAATTCCAAGTTAGGCATCAATGACTCAATTTCGCTAAGCGAATTAGGTTTCGCTAAGCGATCCAGAGGAATTTCAAATGATGCATCACTGTCTCAATTTCGTGAAGCGAATATAATCTCGCTAAGCGAAACCTTGTTTTTGCCTTTTCCTTGTTTTCTTCATTTTTTCCTAGCCTTTTATAGCTAAAGAGGACTATGCTGCCATTGAACATCCGATTATTCTCCGAGATGGTAGAAAATGTACCGTGCTGGGAGAGCACGATCAAGAGGAAGTCACACAAACTCCTGTGAACAAGTGGTGGACCAATTCGCAGTTCGAGAGGCTTCAGACTCAACCACAGGTCGAAAGATCTATGGGTGTAGAAGTAAGACAGCAAGCGGCAAGTCAACCGAATAGGCCACATACTAGTGGAAGGATGTTTGCCGTGAAAGTATCTACAGGTTTTCAATTTCCCGATCTGATACAAGGTAAGTGCCTAGTTGCGGGGGGACTCTTATCTGTTTTATTTGATTCGGGGGCTACACATTCCTTTATTTCTTTAGCGTGTGTGGATCATTTGAATTTGCCTATTTCATCCTTACCATATGATTTGACTGTTTCTACGCCTACGGGTGATTCCCTGACAACTCTATTTATTTGTTTACAATGCCCGATTGTTTTAGAGAACCGATCTTTTCTTGTTGACCTAATTTGTCTGCCTATGCAGCAGATCGATATTATCTTAGGCATAGACTGGCTTTCGACCAACCATATAGTACTAGACTGTTCAAATAAAACCCTCTGCTTTTCCGAGCAATTTGGATCATTGCTTGCCAGTGATAGTGTATCGGGAGGTGTACAATCAGGAGAGTGCATGGTGCTATTTTCTTTGGAAGCCGAGGAGACTCCAAGTCTGGATGCTTTACCGGTGGTGCGTGAGTTTACAGATATTTTCCCGGATGAGGTGCCAGGATTGCCACCCAAGAGGGAGGTAGAGTTCGCAATCGATCTTACACCCGGAGCCGGACCTATTTCGATAGCACCCTATCGAATGTCCCTAACAGAGTTGACAGAGCTGAAGAAGCAACTAGACGACATGCTGCAGAAGCAGTTTATAAGATCGAGTGTTTCACCCTGGGGAGCACCTGTGTTGTTCGTCAAGAAGAAGGACGGCAGTTCAAGGTTGTGTGTGGACTACAGACAGCTCAACAAGGTGACGATCAAGAATAAATACCCGTTGCCAAGGATTGATGATCTTATGGACCAGTTGAGGGGAGCAACGGTATTTTCTAAGGTTGATCTGAGATCGAGTTATCATCAGATAAGGGTGAAGGAAGATGATATACCGAAGACAACTTTTAGGAGTCGATACGGGCACTACGAGTATCTAGTTATGCCTTTTGGTGTGACTAATGCTTCTGCAGTGTTCATGGATTACATGAATAGAATCTTCAGACCATACCTTGATAAGTTTGTCGTTGTTTTCATTGATGACATCCTTATCTACTCCTCAGACAAGGAAGAGCATCAAGAGCATTTGAGGGTTGTACTTCAAGTTCTTAAGGACAACGACTTTATTCCAAGTCGTCTAAGTGCGAGTTTTGGCTGGAGGAGGTACAATTCCTTGGACATGTGATCGACAAAGATGGTATAACAGTAGATCCTGCAAAAGTAGAAGCTGTGGTTAAGTGGGAAAGCCCTAAGACGCTAAGCGAGATCAGAAGCTTTCTCTGGCTAGTAGGGTACTAAAGGAGGTTTATCAAGGGATTCTCGAAGATTGCGTTACCTCTGACGCAATTAACGAGGAAAGGAAAGGCATATGAATGGACAGAAGAGTATGAGGCTAGTTTCCAAGAGCTGAAAAGGAGGCTAACTACATCTCCGGTACTAGTCTTGCCATATCCATCAACGTCGTTCGATGTGTACTGTGACGCATCGTATTAAGGTTTGGGTTGCGTACTCATGCAAGAGAGGAAAGTGGTAGCCTATGCTTCCAGATAGTTGAAATTGCACGAACGGAATTACCTAACCCATGACCTAGAGTTGGCTGCAATAGTGTTTTCATTGAAGATATGGAGACACTATCTCTATGGCGCTAAATTCAGTGTGTTTAGCAACCATAAGAGTTTGAAGTATCTGTTCGACCAAAAGAAGTTGAACATGAGGCAGAGGAGATGGATGGAATTCATAAAAGATTATGAATTTGATCTACAGTACCACGCAGGAAAGGCCAACGTTGTGGCAGATGCATTGAGTCAGAAATCTTTGCATATGTCTGCTATGATGGTGAAAGAGTTGGAACTACTGGAACAGTTCAGGAATCTGAATCTAGACGTTGAACTATCCATAGATAAGATAAGTTTAGGAATGGTCACTATCACTAGCGACTTTCTGAACTTGATCTGGAAGAAGCAAGGAGAAGATTAGTACTTACAGGAAAGGAACAAGATGGTAGAATAAGGAAAGACTTCAGAGTTCAAGAAAGGTACTGGTGGAATCCTGAAGTATGGAGATAGGATATGCGTGCCTAAGGATAGTGAAGTTAGGAACATGATCTTGGAAGAAGCACACAAGAGTAAGCTAAGTTTTCATCCATGATCTACAAAGATGTACCAGGACCTAAAGGGAATGTTTTGGTGGCCTGGGATGAAGAAGGAAGTAGCAGAATATGTCCAATCCTGTCTGGTGTGTCAAAAGGCAAAGATTGAACACTAGAAACTAGCAGGGTTATTGCAATCACTGGATGTCCCAGAATGGAAATGGGATAGTATTGCAATGGATTTTGTTTCCGGACTACCAAGGACACAAAAGAAGTGTGATGCAATTTGGGTAATCCTTGACAGGCTTACGAAATGTGCTCATTTCTTGCCAATCAACCCGAGATATTCTTTGGAAAGACTAACCCAGATTTACATCAAAGAAGTGGTGAGATTGCACGGAGTACCTTCGAGTATAATTTCAGACAGAGATCCGAGATTTACTTCCCAGTTTTGGCAGAGTTTAAACGGTGCTTTGGGAAGTAAGCTCAGGATGAGTTCAACTTATCATCCGCAGACAGATGGTCAGTCTGAAAGGACGATTCAATCTTTGGAGGATCTTTTAAGAGCATGTGTTTTGGAAAACACAGGAAGTTGGGATGAATTCCTTCCACTGATTGAATTCACGTACAACAATAGTTTCCATTCGAGCATTGGCATGGCGCCATATGAGGCGCTGTATGAACGAAAGGGCCGAACACCGCTCTGTTGGTATGAAACCGTTCAGGAAAAGATGAAAGTCGCACGGGATCGGCAGAAGAGCTACAGTGATAAGAGGAGGAGACCTTTGGAGTTCCAGGAAGGCGATCATGTCTTTATGAGAGTCACTCCAAGAACTAGAATCGGCAGGGCAATCAAATCCAGAAAGCTTACACCTAGATTCATTGGACCATTTCAAATTCTTCGCCGAATTGGTCCAGTTGCCTACCAAATTGCTTAACCTCGCAACCTATCCAATATTCATAATGTATTCCATGTATCCCAACTCAGAGAATACCATCCTGATCCATCACACGCGATAGAGCCCGAATCAATCCAGGTAAGGGACAACTTAGAATACGAAGCATTGCCTGTATGGATTGACGACACGAGGGTGAAAGAACTCCGCGGGAAGCAGATTCCCTTAGTCAAGGTCATATGGGATTCTACAACAGAAGATGCCACCTGGGAACATGAAGAGGATATGCAGCAGCGATATCCACATCTATTCTAAAGTACGTCGAATTTCGAGGACGAAATTCTTTTTAAGGGGGTAGTAATGTAGCGCCCCGATTTTCTAGATTTTCTTAATTAATCAGTAATTGTGTGTTTGTATTTTATTGAAGGGCCATAGTCACGCTCTACGCTATCGTAGGAAGCTATGGTTAAATTTTGGTCGAAAACTCAAATGGAGCCCGGTCTGCGTTTTACACTGATAGTATTATTTTACTGCTCAGATGACCTAATTTTGAGTCGTGAATGAAACCATTAGGATTTAAATAAAATTTCCAACGATGTCGGCGATTTTGAAAAATTTCAAAATAAATAAGTTTTCACGGTTTTCTTGGGGTAAAATACTAAATCGTGAAAATAACGGGGCTAAAAACGGATGAACATGAAGTCACATCGCCTAGGAAGGTGTGCATGTGACTCATTACTGTCATCATTTCTTTTCTAGAAAATATCTAGATATTTATGAAATTAGAAACTATCTGAACGCGAAAAGACCAAAATGCCCCTGGTCTTTTTCCAAAAGGACGTTTACGTCCCTAAAATATCTAATTTTTGATGACCTCACCCCACTCTCTCTCCTCATTTTCGAGCTCCCTCTCTCCTATCTCACCTCCACTTTCTTCTTCTTTCTTCTTCCTTCTTCCTTCTTCTTCTTCCTCCATTTCTCTTTTCTTCCTCCATTTTCACCTCCATTTTTCTCAAGCTTTTTTAACTAAATTTGTGAAACAAAGTTGCTCCTATCATCCTCCTCTATCAACTAGGAGGTATAGATTTCATCCTTGAGCTCTCAATCTTCAGTTTTCTCCATTAATTTTCATGATTCAAGTTTTTAGATCTAAACTTCAAAAACCTCTAGAAAATTGTAGAAAAATCATTTTAATGCCAAACCAATTTCTATGAGCTAGTATCATCCCCTACTATCATAATCCAAGAGCTTGAAATCAAATAAGCTCTCTAGCTATTTATCTTTTAGGGGCCGAATGGGTGTGTTTTGGGGAAAATGGGTTTTTGTTCAATGTTCTTGATTTCACCTATTTCATTCCTTAATCATGTAATCCAAGTGATTAGGAAGCTAAATCAATCTTCCACCTATTTTTTTGGGTGATGGCCGAAACCCCAAGATTTTGGTTTAAGGGGTTTTGGTTCAAATCTTTTATAATCGATCATGGATTATGTATTGTGTATACTTAAAAATCATTGATCCAAGAGTTAGGTATTTTAGACATCTCTAGTCTATTTTAAAAATAGGGGCAGTAGCCTAGTCCTAAGGTTAGGGGAGTTTTTTATTTAACGTACTGATTTCTGTTTGTGTTTTTTTGTATAGAATCGGACAGGACTAGAACATCCGACCGCACACCCGACTGACAGTTGCAGAGTCGTAGCCAGAGCTGCACGTGAGCATTACTAAGGCGGGGAGAAAGAACCGATATAGTCGGGAAGGCAAGCTTATATATATATGTGTGTGTGTGTGTGTGTGTGTGTGTAGGGGAACTCTTAAACCCTACTAGAGGTTGAGCTCTGGATGAAGTGTCTGGACCCTGGGTGTAGGTACTTTTGGGCTATCACCACTAAGTTGATGATATGGCTATTATGATTGATTGAAATTGATGTGTTGAATTGTTTACTTGATTATCTGTTGGTTTTATTTTGTTGAACTGCCTGCGTGATGAACTGTTATCTGATTTTATGATGATTATCTGTACTGGTGAAACTTCTGTTGTGATTTGACTGGTTGAGTGTCGTTGAGAGTCTGGTGAGTGTTGATGTTGTACGAGTTGATATCGTTGTGGTCCCGACCATGGAGATGTGGCTCGTAGACGCAGGGCGTTGTGATGCTGATGTTAATGTTGATGTTGATGAATGATGTTGTTGTGATGTTGATGTTAATGATGATGCGATGCGATGTGTCGTGGTCGAGGTCGAGGTCGAGTGCGTAGGTGTGAGGTACCGGTATCAACCTGCGATGGATGTTTTTTGCATAGCATATCATTTCATACCACAGCATTTTGTCCCAAATGGGGATGTCCAATTGGGGACGTGTTACTTTAAATCCCGAGGCGGGATGTGATGTGATGTAATCCCGACGGGGATGTCCAACTGGGGACGTGATGTATCGGCCGACATGCATATAGGGAAGCCAGCATATACATAGGGATTAGTATCCCTCTTATAGGCTTATTTGAGAGAATGATATTTGAGATGATTGTGATGGGTGACTTAAAGAGATGGGTGATGTTGTGTTGCATATGTTATCTGTGTGGTGTGATGTATATATATATATATATATATATATATATCTTATCTCCCACCATTTTCTGTATGTGTTGCTCTTATTTTATGGGAAGACCCCGAGGAGGAACCAGTGGCTGAGGAGCTGGATGGCATTCCTTACGAGCCTGACGTCGGAGGACGTGCCACGGACCCTAGCCTCGAGAGGTCGGGCAATGATCGTGGTTAGCCGGAGAATTGTCTCCCGGCCTATTTTTCGTACTTTCATTTTGAGTTGTATTAATATACTCTGTATGTGTTACTTTAACACTATAGCCCTACTGATGGGGCAAGAGATGTATGTGATATATATTTTTAAAGTTGTGTACTCTGAGGCGATGTGTGTCGTAATTTGTTTTGCTTCCGCACTCAATTTTTCGCTTCGCTTCGTATTAATAAGGCGTGCTAACGATTATAATACGATTAAGATTAGTTAATATCTTAGGTTCTACTGATGAGACGGCGGGTCGTCTCATGCTGGTTCGCTTTCGGAAAATATTTTCTTTACTCATATCTTACTTATTATGAAAATCGTGATAGAATTTTTTTTTCTTCTTATCATATTAAAGAACATATACTCACAATAACATTGACATAGTCCTATATATATATATATATATATATATATATATATATATACATAATTAAACATTATCTATTAAAACTATCAGTCTACCTCATGGCCATCAGAAGCCAATAATAGACTAACCCAAAAGTAACTACCACAAAATAAACCTAAGATGGTCTGACAAAAGAAGGCTACAGATAACAGAGTGTACTATCCCGACATCAGTTGTACAAAAAGGGCAGGATCATGTCGTCACCAATCCACACCTCTTCGTTGTCGATTTCCAGCTCTCAAGCTAGAACAATCCAGAGAACTGCTAACAAAATATCTGTATGTGTATCCAAAAACACAATAGGGTGTCCAACACGAACAGGCAAGGGTGAGACACCAATATATGAACCTAAAAATGACAACTACATGCCCAAACACAAATAGCAGATTCATACAAGTATATCTCACCAAATATCATCATGCATCACATAGTATAACATATATATCCATGTACTAACAGTAAAAATACACGGGTTTCGTACCCCACAATCAACGTTATCCTCTAAATGTATACATGATACTTCAATATATCCCAACTAATATTCAATTCTAGATTCCATCACCAAAAGAATGAGTTGATTAGACTCGATTTCCAATCAAGGCACACCATACTTACCATATCACACTGACCAACACAGGGTACGATGCTTTTCCTTATATGGATTTCATTACCACACCACGTTGTCAAATCCAGGCATAACGCTTTCTATTGCATGGATTTATTTACCATGTCACGTTATCCAATCCAAGCATAACGCTTTCCATTACATAGATGTTATTACCATATCACACTGTACAAATGCTTTACATTATATGGATTTCATTACTACACCAAGTTGTCCAATCCAGGCATAACGCTTTCCATTGCATGGATTTATTTACCATGTCACGTTATCCAATCTAGGCATAACGCTTTCCATTACATGGATGTTATTACCATATCAGACTGTACAAATGCTTTACATTATATGGATTTCATTCATTGCCTATCAAGGTGCAATGACACATAATGACGATAAATCATCTCAGGTTCTCCTTGCCATCAAGGTCCCCCGTTTCATGGCACGTCTGCCCAGCACATAAATGCATAAGAAAACTATTTAGTTTCCGTCGGTTTATCTTTGTCGTAACAATATTTCTAGTTGTAGCATCAACGCTAACAACCACCATAATGTCTTAGACTCTTTAAGCCTTAACAACATTTTCTCAAAACAGGACATCTAGTCCAAAACAGCTCAAACCCAACCATCCCTAACCGATGCACCAGTTTAGGATTTTGGATTCAAGAGCACAAAAACATCCTCAAGCTTATAGGACCACAAAGATTGTCCCTAAGCCGACAGGACCAACAACTAACACGGAACTTTGATCCACGTGTTTTTGCAGAACCCTAGAACCCCGACATCTCGGTTTCTAGTTTCTAAGTTGAAAACCACTTTTCCTCGAAAACTCAAAAACCAAAACCCAAATCTTCGACACTTAAACCAAATCCTCGGGACCGGTTTTCCATGAAACAAGACTTGCTCTAAAGACCATTTCTTTTCCTTTCGTCATTTTTCGGTAAAACACAAACCTTAAAGCAAAGCTTGTAAAACCCTTTTTCTTGGATAAAACTAAATAACTTGAAAACCATGTTTCTCAAAACGCTTTTGCTAAAACGGTTAACTGTATTAATTTAAAAACTAATAAAGTTTTCCAAAACACTATTTATCTTAAAAACTTCGTTTTTCTTTATTAAAAACACATTTTCACAACTTTGCCCTTTTTAAGTTAACTTTTCCTTAAAAGCAGCTATTCATTATTATTTTATTTCAAAAAAAATAATTATTTATTTTCTCTTAACTTAAATTGAGAAACAATAAAACATATTTATTTTTCTCAATTCCACATCTCAAGCTTTTAAAGCTTTTACGTTATATGATGTCGGATCCTAATTGATATTAGGTCCTCTAACGTCTTAAATCCCACAGCAGGGCACACGATACATCCATACAGTTATTTAACAATTATAACATGTAACTGCATATATCAGCAGTTATGTCATGCATAATCAAATCAACGGCAGTAAATAAAACAGTTAACCAATAATCAGGTACAAACATTTATTTATATTACAAACACCCAAAGCAGCATATAGCTGTCGAAATTGAAATTCCTCAGGTTTATCCCCTTACCTCTTGAAGATCCAAGGGTAAGCAGCAAACACCCGATCAATCCGAAAACTTGCTCGACTAGCTGCCGATTACTACATACACACAATCAATAAAGGCATTAACTCAAAAATACAAAGATTTCTCCTAGTGCACTACCCCTAGGGTTCGGCCCTTTGACCTTAAAAATAGCTAGGGAGCTCCAAAAATTCTCATTTCTTGGATAACACCCTAATTAAGTGAGATAACCCTAGATACCAACTCAAAACATCAAAAACCAACTAAAAACCCTACCCTACACTTAAGGGGGGTCTCGGCCTCTCTCTAAAAAAAAATAGCTAGAGAGAATTCTTGGCTCTAAGCTCTTGGATCATACAAGTATGTCATGAACCTAGGCCATAGAAATTGGTTTGATATTAAAAGGATTTTTCTACAATTTTTCATGGAATTTTGAAGATTTAGGGTCAAAACCCCAACTTCTATGATCATGGAAAAATTGAAGAGAGAAAGGAGAGATTGAGAAAGATAGAGATGGTGATCTACCTCCTAGAAGGATCTCCTTCAAAAACTAGTGATTTTACTCCAAGAAATTTCAAGTTCTCAAGCTCCAACAATGGAGTTCAATGGAGAGAAAAGAGAAAGAAGATAAAAGGATGGAGATGGGGGTTTGGAGGGGCTGGTCGAAGGTTGAGAGTGAGGAGAGTGAAGATATATTTTTTTTCACTTAAAGACTTAGTGAGTAAGATAGGTAAAAAGGTAATAAAAGGAAATTAGTAAAAACTAACCAAGGACAATTTGGCCAATTCATGTCCCGACATTTTCAAAATAGTCACGACACTGGTAGGAGTCCCCAGATGACTTCACATAGCCTTCGTATGAAAATGATCGCTTATGGATCCTGTAAAACCCTTACACGGCTCGAATCATCTCCTAGATCGATTATCGGCCCGAGTATAATATATTATTTTTATTTTTGGACGTCAGGACACATTTTAGCAAAAAGGTAGAGGATCAAATTCTAAGACTAATGGTTATCCATTAGTCAAAAAGAGGTCTTTATAGTAGTAAAACACTACCATTCGTGAAACATAGACCGGGCTCCGTTTGAGTTTTCGGCCCAAAATTTAACCGTAGGTTCCGACAATTATATGGAGCATGAATATGATTTTAGTTTTCCCAAAATCATTTTCTAAAATACCGATAAAAATATAAACTCATTTATATCGTTTACTGGTCGTAGAAAGCGTGAAAATTGTGGTGTTCCACTTAACTATTGCGAAAATGTTTATTAATGGTAGAACTCGTATCCTAATTCCGCAAAGAATTTTTTCACAAATCAATATTTATATAATAAATCTATGTTGGGGTTAAGGGTGTCACATTAAGTGGTATCAAAGCAGTTTGGTCCTAACCGAACTTTGAGGTTGAGTTGTTAGATGCTCGGTCTGACCTTCAAGCCGTGCATTGTGTGTCTATTGTGTTTCTCTATAAGAACTCTGTTAACCGTTGTGGTGCATTGTGTGATTTGAAACCTGTTTGTTATCATACTTGTTGGCTTGTATATGTTTAATAGATAACCAGTAGAAATTTCGAGGATGAAATTTTTATAAGGGGGTGGAATTGTATCACCCCAATTTTCGTTTATGTGTTTATCAATGTTGTTATATATGTTTTCATATGTTGATCAATGTCCTTTGTCCCATATTGGGTGTTTAAGTATATGTTTTAGGTAGTTTAGCCTTTGGAAAGGGGCAAGAAACCTGTTTTACGGTTCTAGACATATCTTGAGTTCTAGATGTCCGTTTGAGACGATCTTGGATGCGTTAGAAAGCTTAGAGAATTATCTACAAGTCAGAATAGAATAATCGATTATGAGTTTCATAACATCCATAATCGATTATTGGTTACTCATAATCGATTATGACTGCGTTTTTCTGCAGAAACGAGTTTTGGACCCTTAATTCGGCCCATTTCGTCTTAACTCCTTTTTAAACCCCTTTGAGTATGACCTAAACCCTATTATTTGCTATCTTAGACTCATAAAAATGGCCTCTCTTCATCTCATGAAATTCCTTTAATCTCTTTCTTAAACCACCAAAGAGAAATCCTTATGTTGGTTGATCTTCATCAAGGACACTTGTTGAACGTATGAATCCTGTTCTTGCTGGGTAGATCGTGATCAGGCGCTGGAACGTGGGGAGGAAATCAAGAGCGAATCCTAATTTTTCTAACCCTTAGGCTGTACGTTTCGTCACACCAAGTATGGGGAGGGGGAAAGATGATCATATCATATGGGAATGTGAGAATAGGATTGAGGTGATTGGGGATTCCCATGATCCCCTTGTGCCCTGAGTGATCTGTTGATACCATTGTTGGAGCAATGGCTTAGATGATTGTGTGCTATGGTTATTGTATTAAATCTATTATATGATTGTGAGATCCTGAAAAAATGTATGTATTATTGTAATCATGTTATAAATATGTGTGTTACTATAAGTGGTATAGTGTTGTTAATGTTTTTATGATAATGTGTTGATCAAGAATTATATAACTATAGGTTTGATTATTATAATATGTAAATATTGAATTATAATTAAGGATGAATGCATGTGAACTATGACTGTGACTATATTGAAATGTTATGTATTGTTTATATGTGAGACCCAGCTATAAGGAGCCCTGATAGGTACTCATTTGTGATTTTTTGTGTGACGCCTTGCTCAGGAAGACCCGATATCGGACTCAGCACTGAATGGCCCGTTTATGGACCCAGCCATGGAATGGCCCGAGATGGGATCCAGCCGCTAAGAGCCCGTGGATGAGACCCAGCCCCTAGAGAGCTTGTTTGTGGGTGCTCAATTATGTGTGTTGTATATATGAGTCCGAGCGGACATTGTTGCTTGTGATTGTAATGTGACATGTATACAAAACATAATGAAATGATATGTTAAAATGTCATGAGATGATTTGACTTGATTTATGAAGATCATTATATCATGTTTGTGGGTATGTGGTACTTATATGCTTATGTATGCATATGTATATGTGTATATCTGTTTGTATGCACTCGCCTTAATTTTCATTTTACTTCCATAACATACGTATATGAGTATGTCTTTTCACCCCTTTATATTTGTGTCTCTTCTTGTATAATGTACGATTTGTACAGATGATACTCAAGCGATTGAGGAGTAACACATTGGAGGTTAGGTGGAGTTGTGGATGCTCTATTAGGAGTTGATTTCACTTTGATGTTGCTCTTTAGGCTTTGGATCATATTATTTATTTCTTTATGGGTTTTGTTTAGATCTGATATATCTGATATCGAGCTAGGGAATTATCTTGTTTAAACTATTTATTACTTATGCGAAACTTGTAAACGTTTTATGACTATATGTTTAATTTAATTGGATTTGAAGTTGAGTTTATAAATGGTGATACTCTTAACTATTGCGAAAATATTTATTAGTGGTAGAACTCGTATCCTTATTCCGCAAAGAATTTTTACGCAAATCAATATTTATATAATAAATCTATGTTGGGGTTAAGGGTGTCACATTAAGTGGTATCAGAGCAGTTCGGTCCTAACCGGACCCTGAGGTTGAATTGTTAGATGCTCGGTCTGACCATCAACTCGTGCATTGTGTGTCTATTGTGTTTCTCTATAAGAATTGTTTGGCATTGTTGTGGTGCATTGTGTGATTTGAAACCTGTTTGTTATCTTACTTGTTGGCTTGTATATGTTTAATAGATAACCAGTAGAAATTTCGAGGATGAAATTTTTATCAGGGGGTGGAATTGTAACACCCAAATTTTCGTTTATGTATTTACCGATGTGGTCATATATGTTTTCATATGTTGATCAATGTCCTTTGTCCCATATTGGGTGTTTAAGTATATGTTTTGGGTAGTTTAGCCTTTAGAAAGGGGCAAGAAACCTGTTTTACGGTTCTGGACATATCTTGAGTTCTAGATGTCCGTTTGAGGCAATCTTGGATGCGTTAGAAAGCTTAGAAAATTATCTGCAAGTCAGAATGTCATAATCGATTATGAGTTTTAGAACAACCGTAATCGATTATTGGTTACCCATAATCGATTATGGGTATTCGAAAATGCTGATTGTCGAGTCAAAACACCCATAATCGATTATCGTTTTTCTTCAAAAACGAGTTTTGGACCCTTAATTCGGCTCGTTTCGTCTTAACTTCTTTTTAAACCTTTTGAGCATGACCTAAATCCTTTTATTTGCTATCTTAGACTCCGAAAAACGGCCTCTCTTCATCTCATGAAATTCCTTTGATCTCTTTCTTAAACCACCAATTTGAAATGCTTATTTTGGTTCATCTTCATCAAGGACACTTGTTGAACGTATGAATCTTGTTCTTGCTGGGTAGATCGTGATCAATCGCTGGACCGGGAGGAGGAAATCAAGAGTGAATCCTTGTTTCTCTTACCCTTAGGCTGTGCGTTTCGTCACACCAAGTATGGGGAGGGGGAAAGATGATCATATCATATGGGAATGTGAGAATGGGATTGAGGTGATTAGGAATTCCCATGATCCCCTTGTGCCTTGAGTGATTTGTTGATACCATTGTTGGAGCAATGGCTTAGATGATTTTATGCTATGATTATTGTATTGAATCTATTATATGATTGTGATATCGTGAAAACCTGCATGTATTGTTATAATGATGTTAAAAATATGTGTGTTACTATAAGTGGTATAGTGTTGTTAATGTTTTTATGATAATGTGTTGATCATAAATTATATCACTATTGGTTTGATTATTATAATATGTGAATATTGAGTTATAATTAAGGATGAATGCATGTGAACTATGATTGTGACTATATTGAAATGTGATGTATTGTTTATGTGTGAGACCCAGCTCTAATGAGCCCGTGATGGGTACTCATTTGTGATTGTTTGTGTGACGCCCAGCTCTGCAAGGTCCAAGATCGGACTCAGCTCTGAATGGCCCGTTTATGGACCTAGCCATGGAATACCCCGAGTTGGGTTCCAGCCGCTAAGAGCCCATGGATGAGACCCATCCCTTAGAGAGCCTGTTTGTGGGAGATCAATTATGTGTGTTGTATGAGTTCAAGAGGAAACTGTTGCTTGTGATTGTAATGCGACATGTGTAACACCCTGCTTTTCACTTCTATGTTTATATGTGTTAAATACTTAATTATAGATGTTTGCGTATGTTGTTTATGCTTGTTTTGATGCATAAGTTCATAGTTGTAGTAGTTCAACCTTTAGGATAATTGATCCATTCGAGCTCAAATAACCTGTTTCACGGTTTTGGCCGTATCTTGAGTTCTAGACATCCGATTAGGGTGATCTTGGATGCGTTGGAAACTTAGATGATTATCTACAAGTATAATTCAGGTGTCAAGGCCAAAAACACATTTTTTGAAGGGGAAATCGATTTCCAGTAAGTGGAAATTGATTGCTTAAGGGGTAAAATCGATTTCTACTATAAGAAAATCGATTTGGTCAATGGAAAATCGATTTCCAAGGTGGTGGAATCGACTCCCATGCGTGTCAGAGCTTGTGTACGCGTTTGTGTTATCGGGCTATGCTGTGTACGGCCCATTCGTCCTAAAACGTCCCTAACAGCTATATATACCTAGCGTATGACATAAACCTAGCCTTTACACTCTATTATACTCACTAGTTGCCTCTTCTCATCCCTAAGAGCTCTCACTGATCTCTTGCTCTAGAAAACCCAAAAGACGAATCCTGTTTTGGTGTTCTTCGTCAAGAACACGCCTTTGCTTGGCAAGTCTGTCCCTGCTGCTAGAGTTAATCTTCCTAAGTTAGAAACCAAGGTGAGTTATCTAATCCTAGAGTTGGTTTCCCTTTCAATCCTTAACTTAAAGATGGACTCTGCTTTCCAGTGTTGCGATCGTGATCAAGAGTTGAACCCGTAAGGAGGAACCATAGCGGAACTTGGCTCTGTTCTCTTTCCCTTAGGCTGCGAATCATCATACCAGGTATGGGGGGATAAATTGGTCATGAATATGTGGATTTTGGGATAGGTTAAGATGAAGGGGTTAACCAATGACCCCTATGTATGCCTGTGTATACCAATGAATGTTGTTATGATGTTTTTTTGGCTATATGAGTATTGATTGATGAATAAATTGATGCTATAACATGTTTATAATTATGAGTTCATGATTTATATGATTTTTGATGAATTAATGATGATGAGCAAGATGTTTATGACATGCTATGGTGTTTTGTTAACCTTATGCTATAAGAACGTAGTTATAGGGTGATAATATAAAAGCAAGACGAGACTGATGATCAAGGATTAGTTCAAGAACACTTGGGTTGTGATTTATGAGTTTTAGGCTAATCAAATTGGTGATAAATAGCTTAGGCTTGAATGATATATCAATTAGAGAACGTAGAATGGTTCGATAGTGCAGAAAACCCGTTTCTGCTTGACCTGACACCCAGAAATCGATTTCCAGCACTTGGAAATCGATTTGAACACCCCAAAATCGATTTCCGTAGTGTGGAAATCGATTTGGCCATGTGAAAATCGATTCCCATCATGGGGAAATCGATTTAGGACTCCTGGAATCGATTCCTAACTTAAGGAATCGATTTTCGCGCGTTCGGAAGTAGTTTTGACCCCTTATGCTTGATGGATAGTGTTATGTAAGTATGATATGATCTAAGGACTTTAGATTACCCTTAGGAGCTTAATAATACTTGATCTTTGCTCTTACTTAACACTAGGATGTCACCCCATGGTTTAAAATAGAACGAGTTAGAAAAGAACGTCATGAAATAATAAAGATAATAACGAAGATGTTGTTAATAATGATAACGATGAGTTATTATTAGTGATGTTGTTGATGACCATCATGGATGGTCATAGTTAATAATCAATGTGATTGATTATGGTGGTGAATGATTGGCATGCGGTTACATATTAATGAACATTGCACACATCATACGTTGAAGTTGATATGTTGGGTGGAAAATAAACGATGAATCGCGATAGTGGAGGCCACGATGGGTGTTATCCCGGCCTTGAGGGTACATTGGGTATGGAAGTTCCAGGTGACACGGGCTAGCTACCTATTGTCGGAGTGACCTAATGAATAAGCTTAAGTACCCTGACTAGCCACTATACGTTATCAGGATTGGTTAGAGTGTTCGGGGATGGCCCATGGTCTGGCATATCATCCACGTTGATAACCGGACATATACTCCTAATCGTCTTTCCAGAGTTAGAGTTGTTGGCCACATGCATATGGAGTAGTGATGTTGCATTCGCATTGACATGCATATTTGATATATACATTGATAATATTTGTGTTGATTGATGTATGTTGTATGTCATCTTAATTACTATTCCATTCTGTTTGCATATATTTATGATCGAGTTTCTCACCCCTATCTTTTGTTGTTCTTGTGCATATGATCTTGTATGTAAAGAGGAGGGTGAGCATGCCGACGAGGAGTGATCCCATGGAGATCTCTCTTAGTAGTAGTAGTTAGGATTTACGTTCAGTTGTTTAGTTTTATTCCGATGTATTATCGGTATATGTATACTAGCTCTAATATGTGACATCGGGATTTGGGTTATGTTTATTATTTAAGTTTTCCGCAGTTTCTTTTTAAAGGATTTTGATTATTTTAGATTCCTACGTTTTACGTTATAGATGATGTGATGCACATTACCCATGAGGATATGTTTTTATTTTAATTGTTATATTATTTTTAAAGACATTTATGATTTTATTTATGTTTTATTATATGTGGCGTAGTGGGTGTCACAACATGTATACAAAATATAATGAAATGATATGTTAAAATGTTATGAGATGATTTGACTTGATTTACGAAGATGATTATATCATGTTTGTGGGTATGTAGTACTTATATGTTTATGTATGTATATGAATATGTGTATATCTGTGTGTATGCACTCGCCTTAATTGCCATTTTACTTCCATAACATATGTATATGAGTATGTCTTTTAACCCTTTGTATTTGTGTCTCTTCTTGTATAATGTACGATTTGTACAGATGATACTCAAGTGATGGAGGAATAACGCATTGGAGCTTACGTGGAGTTGTGGATGCTCTATTTGGAGTTGATTTCACTTTGATGTTGCTCTTTAGGCTTTGGATCATATTATTTATTTCTTTATGGGTTTTGTTTAGCTCTGATCCATTTGATATCGGGCTAGGGAATTATCTTGTTTAAACTATTTATTATTTATGCGAAACTTGTAAACGTTTTATGACAATATGTTTAATTTAATTGGATTTGAAGTTGAGTTTATGAATGGTGATACTCTTAACTATTGTGAAAATATTTATTAATTGTAGAACTCATATCTTTATTCCGCAAAGAATTTTTTCTCAAATCAATATTTATATAATAAATCTATGTTGGGGTTAAGGGTGTCAGAATTGGTGTCTTCTTCCTACTGTCAAGCAAGGCTGCAATAGAGATTATCATGCTTTTAGGTACCCAGATAGACTTGGTCCTTTTTGGTTAGTTGCAGACAGTTTAATAGTTCTAACTATTTTCATGTGTACACATTTGGACGCAGAGTGTCCATTCTTGCCACTAACATAACAGTATATAACTCTATTTGTCTTATTTTTCTTGTAAGAGATTTTCAGATTCTCTTTTTTGTAGCCTATACCAGATTTATCATGAGGAGATCTATATCTAAGAATTAAATTGAGTTTCTTTGATCCATCAGTAAATTTTGATAGACTGTCAGTCAGATATGCAACTTGATGCTCAAGTTTCTCAACTTCACAGGATGCACTGGACTCAGAACTTGAGAACTCAGTGAGACTAATTATCTCTTCTTTTAGTTTGTCATTCTCAGTTTTGACTTTGTCAAAGTCTTTATTGAGTTTGATGAATTTTATTTTAAGGGCCTTATATTCCGAATAAACAATGCATGATTCATTTAATAGTTCATCGTATGCTTCTTTGGAATAGTCAGATATATTTACCTCATCTTCTTCTGTTTCTACCTCAAAAGAAATAGTTGCCATGAGACAGATCTGTTGCCGGTGGAGATGCGGGTGGAGATCTTTCAAGAATATCCATTAAGTTCATCTTTACCCTAGCGGCTGTTTCTTAAGCCATGACTTCTCTTCTTGCTCTACGAAATGGAAAGGCTCTTGCCTCACAGTCTAGAACAACTCTTCTTGTTTAATTCTCCAAAGGCTTCATAGTGTACTCTCCATTGGTGATAGTAATAGGACAGAAGGTTTCATCAGTGAGAGTCTTCCAATGCTCCTCTGATTCTTGTGTTATGACAAAGGACTTGAAGCTTTCTCTCCATACTTCATATTCTGAAGATTGATAGATTGACGGTCCTCCTGAACGAGTAGTTCGCCTTCTCATGTAGAGGGCATCAAGCATGTCAAGCATTCTTTTTGCAATATCACAATACATTACAACATTGACGATTCTATTATCCAAAGCGCAAGTAAGAGTGCAGACAGCCTTTGCATTGATTCTTGCTCTTCTTTCTACTTCTTCTGAACACTCAGCCCTTGGTTTTACCATACGTTCACCATTGATAACAAAATTAGGACAAAAGTTATCATCAGTGTATGCTTTCCATAGATCATCAACGTTCTAGGCTAAGTTGAATCTCATGAATAGTTCTCTCCACATAGCATAGTCACCTATTCCATAGAAAATAGGTGGTCTATTTATAGAGAGACCACTAACTTCCGTTAAAGGACCAGCTTCAGGATATAGTGTGATTGAAGAGGTAGATTGTTCCTCTTCTTCAGATGATTCTTCAGAAAGGTAATTTTTGGACCAGAGACATAAGTTTGCCCCTTCTTCATTTTCTTCTTCTTCAGAAGAATCAAGATCTTCCCATGTTGCCATGAGATTCTTGTTCTTCTTTTTGAAGAACTTTTTCTTATTTTCAGCTGAGTACACTCAGCCTTGAAGTGACCAGGTTTCTTGCACTCATAGCAAACCATAAGATTTTTGTCCTAATTTTCACCATGATCTTTGAAATTTTTCTTTGCAAAAGGTCTTTTTCTCATGTTTTTCTTTTTCAGAATACGTTCAAGTTCTTTGATATGAGAGATAGTTCATCATCAGATTCTTCTTCTTCTTCTTGATCATTTTCATCGCTGGACTCATTTGCTTTGAGCTGCTGACTTTCTGAGATTTTAAAGCAATGGTCTTGCCTTTCTTGGTCGGGTTGTCCTGATTGAGCTCCTGCTCATGAACTTGAAGAGTTCCCACAAGATCATCCAAAGTCAAGGTTGACAGATCCTTGGCTTGAGTGACTGCAGTGATGAGTGGTCTCTATTTCTTGGGTAAACTTCTGAGAATATTTGTGACATTATCTTTGGCCGTGTAAACCTTCTCAAGAGACTTGAGATTGTTTATGATGGTTTGGAAACGATCCATCATATCAAGGATGGTTTCTCCGTTTTCCATTGTAAACATCTCGTATTGACTCATAAGTATGATGATTTTTGAGTCTTTCACTTTAGATGTTCCTTCATGAACATTGAATAGAATATCCCAAATTTGTTTTGCTGAGTCACATGCATGAATCTTTTGGAACTCATCTGGACTCAGGGCACACATCAAAGTGTATCTTGTTTTATAGTTCTGCTCCATCTTTCTTCGTTCATCATCAGTCCATTGATCATGGTCTTTCTCAATGCCATCAGGATTGTTGACGATGTGAGGACTGAGACAACCCCTTCCTAGGAGGTCCCATTGGTGACCCCACTTATTTTTCTTAGAGTTATAGCGTAGCGTAGTAGTATAAAATTTGCGGAAATATTAAAAACATACAATACATAATGATACCATAATAAAAGTATATATACGTAGTAGTACTGGCTTCATCAGTAGAGCCTACAACACTGATACCAAATATAAAGTACTTCAGAGTACGAAATAAATAAAAACTAAAAACATAGCATCAGAACAAAATCCACTCCGACTTCCTCTCTTGGCGCTCAAGGTCCCCCAGCATTGGGATCCGAGGTTCTCCCGCCGGCATCAGGCTCAACAGGTATTCCGTCAATCTCCTCTGGAAATTCCTCATCAGGGTCTTCTCGTACAGTCGAGAACAAAGAAATACAACATAGAAAAGTACAGGGGATAAGAAACAGTAATATGTCATACATGGGAAAAACAGCGATATAAATAATGTATATAGATAGCAACACTCCAAATCACGACAATGACAACCAAACAACTCCCGAATAATTTTTCCCTTAACTACTGTCGCTCACACTCATGCAACTAACGACTATATGGACGCGATCACGACGCGACATCCCCAACGGATCAAGGTGTCCCAATCATCACTATGCCACCCCCATAAAGGTAGGGTTCGGTCTAAAGCCCACAGGCCCAAATCGTCTCATGGATACGACATATTCCCCCGCCCGCAGGCCAGGTCGGAATATTCGCCCGTCAACAACGCAACTTACGGTAACGACATGTTCCCCCGCCCGCAGGCTAGGTCGGAGCATTCGTCCGTTCGTTAACAACTCAACTTTCGGTAACGACATATCCCCCCGCCCGCAGGCTTGGTCAAGATATGCGCCCGTCCGTCTACAATTCGACTAACGGGTACGACCACCTCCCCGCAGGTAAGATCGAAATCGCCCCTACGCCAAACTAATCGGTACGACCATCTACCCGCAGGTAAGATCGAAATCGCCGGTATGCCAACACAGTGATGAATAACAACTATGCAACATGAATCTCACTGACTCATCTCAGGATCAACACTTAGTGCCTCAACCACGACTTATATACAACCACGACCAACTTTCATCCGGTTCAACCGGGTATCAAATCACATCACGACATCGACAGATCATCTATATCACTCGGCTGAGCACTACAACATATATATATAACCTCGACTTTCTCACTACACATTCATCACCCGATTTATCAGAAATCATTGCCTAGTTCTACTCAGACATCAGCAGTCCCAACAGTATATACACAACATTAAAATCAACTTACAGATAAATCATGTTTAATCAATCAAGAGCATATAGTAAGCATAACATATATCACATTGAATACTAATCACAGAGCATACATCCTTAACGTACAGTGAAATCAACCTAACGGTCAAACGACCTCTAGTAGGGTTTAGGTCGCCCTACGCATATCAATATATATTATTTAAAGCTTGCCTCCCCGACGATATTGTGGTTCTTTCCCCCACCTTTTTGATTTTTCCCGGGAGATTCCGAATGCGGCTCCGCAGCAGTCAATCGAGTGCACGATCGAGTGTTCAAGTCCTATCAGATTCTATACAGTAAAACGCAATCAGAAATTAAAATAATGAAACCATAAACTACCTAATCTCTAGGATTAACTACTGCCCTTAATTAATTAAATAGGCTAGGGATATTGAAATTCTACCAATTCTTGGATCAATGACCCTTAAGCACACCTAATGCATAATCAATGATCAATTATCAAAGATTTGAACCAAAACCCCTTAAACCAACAAAGTAGGGTTTCGGCCATCACCATGAAAAATAGGTGAGAGTTTGATTTGGCCTCCTAATCACTTGGATTACATGATTAAGGGATGAAATAAGTGAAATCAAAAACAAAGAACAAAAACCCATTTTCCCCCAAAACCCATACATTCGGCCCCTCTTTGATAAATAGGCGAGGGATTTTATTTCATTACAAGCTCTTGGATTATGATAGTAGGGGATGATACTAGTTCATAGGAATCGGTTTGGTCTCAAAATGATTTTTCTACAATTTTCTAGAGATTTTTGAAATTTAGATCTAGAAATTGGAATTCATGAAAATAAATGGAGAAAATAAAGATTGAGAGCTCAAAGATGAAATCTATACCTTCTAGGTGGTAGAGGAGGATGAGAGGAGCAACTTTGCTTCACAAACTTTCTTGAAAAAGCTTGAGGAAGCTTGAGGAAAAAGAGGTTGAAAATGGAGGAAGAAAAGAGAAATGGAGGAAGAAGAAGAAGAAAGTGAAGGGAGAGAGGAGAGAGAGAGAGAACCAGTGAAATAGAGGAGAGAGAGAGAGTGAAGATATTTTCTTGGGTTTTCTTAAGAGTTAAGAAAGGTAAAAAGGGTAAAAAGGTAATTTAGTAAAAAGACCAAGGGCAATTTGGTCATTTCGCGTCCCGATATTTTGAAAATCCTCACGACACTTGTAGGAGTCCCTAAATGATTTATCATAGCTCTAGTATGAAAATCATTGGCTCAAGGTTCTCGAAAAACCCTAAGATAGCTTGAATCGTCTCCTAAAACGATTATCGGCCTGAATATAATAATATTATTTTCAATTTCGAACGTCAGGACGAACTTTTTCGAAAATATAGGAAATGTGATTCTAAGACTAACCGTCTCGTTCACGGATCCAAATTAGGTCTCGATACCAGTAAAGCACTACTGTCAAGCAAAAACGCAGACCGGGCTCTGTCTGAGTTTTCGACTCAAAACTTAACCATAGCCTCCTACGATAGCGTAGAGCGTGACTATGGCCTCGGAATAATTTATTTAATTTTCTAGACTCTCTAATAAAATAAAATTACTTAAATACTAGTTAAACAAAAGATAAAAGAAAATCGAGGTGTTACATTACTACCCCCTTAAAAGAATTTCGTCCCGAAATTCGACGTACCTTTTTAAAATAGGATTGGATATTGCCGTTGCATGTCCTCTTCGCGTTCCCAGGTAGCATCTCCGGTAGCTTCATCCCATATGATCTTGACCAACGGAATATGTTTACCTCGGAGTTCCTTAATCCTTCTATCCACGATCCTTACAGGTAGAGCTTCATACTCAAGGTTATCTCTTAATTGTATTGACTCTGGTTCTAAGATGTGTGATGGATCGGGGTAGTACTTTCTCAACTGAGAAACATGGAAGACGTCATGAAGGTTGGATAAGTTTGGGGGTAAGGCGATGTGATAGGCCGCAGGACCAATTCGGCGAAGAATTTGAAAAGGTCCAATGAACCTAGGAGTAAGCTTTCTAGATTTTATTGCCCTGCCAATTCCAGTTCTCGGAGTCACTCTCAGAAAAACATGGTCACCTTCCTGGAATTCTAAAGGTCTTCTTCTCTTATCGCTGTAACTCTTCTGCCTGTCCTGTGCGATTTTCATCTTTTCCCGTATCTTCTTGATTTGTTCCGTCATCTGTTGCACTACCTCCGGTCCTAGTACTTGGTTTTCTCCATTCTCATACCAACACAAAGGTGTTCTACACTTCCTGCCGTACAATGCTTCATAAGGTGCCATACCTATACTTGAATGAAAACTATTGTTATAGGTGAACTCAATCAATGGTAAGAACTCCTCCCAACTTCCCGCGTGTTCCAAAACACACGCTCTTAAGAGGTCTTCCAACGATTGAATCGTTCGCTCCGACTGACCATCCGTCTGAGGATGATAAGCAGAACTCAACCTTAACTTAGTTCCCAAAGCCTCATGTAATTTCTTCCAGAATCTAGATGTAAATCTAGGGCCCCGGTCGGAAACAATGCTAGAAGGCACTCCGTGCAACCTTACTACTTCCTTGATGTAGATTTGAGTTAACCTCTCCAACGTATAACTTTCGCCAATAGGTAGAAAGCGAGCACACTTCGTTAACCTATCAACGATAACCCAAATGGCATCATGCCTCTTGTTAGTCCTCGGCAAACCAACCACGAAATCCATAGATATTTCATCCCATTTCCATTCTGGGATATCTAAAGATTGTAGCAGTCCCGTTGGCTTTTGGTGTTCTATCTTTGCCTTCTGACACACCAAGCAAGCCAACACATACTCGCTATCTCCTTCTTCATTCCGGGCCACAAAAACATTTTCTTTAAGTCTTGGTACATCTTGGTAGCTCCTGGATGAAAACTCAACCAACTCTTGTGCCCTTCCTCTAAGATCATTCTCCTTAGGTCTATATCCATTGGCACACAAATCCTATCACCATACCTCAAGACTCCATCTTGATTCATCCTAAACTCAGAAGTTCTGCCTTCCGTCACTTGTTCCTTTACTTTCTGAAGATACTGATCAACCTCCTGCTTCTCCTTGATTGTCTTCAAAAATTCGCTGGTTACTGTGACCATTCCTAGGTGTATCTTATCTTTAGATAATTCCATGCCTAGATTCAAATCTCTAAACTGTTCAACCAGTTCCAGTTCTTTCACCATCATAGCAGATACGTACAAGGATTTCCTACTTAATGCATCCGCTACTATATTCGCTTTTCCTAGATGGTATTGGAGATCGAATTCATAATCCTTTATGAATTCCATCCATCTCCTTTGCCTCATGTTTAACTCTTTCTGATCAAATAGATACCTTAAGCTCTTATGGTCACTGTACACTATAAACTTAGCTCCATATAAATAGTGTCGCCATATCTTTAAAGCAAACACTATAGCTGCTAGCTCCAAATCATGAGTCGGATAATTCCTCTCATGAGTTCTTAGCTGCCGTGAAGCATATGCTACCACTCTCTGGTCTTGCATTAAGACACAACCCAGTCCTTGGTATGACGCATCACAGTACACGTCAAACTGTCCTGAAGAATCCGGTAACGTCAATACTGGTGACGTAGTCAGCCTCCTTTTTAGATCCTGAAAACTCTTCTCACATTCATCCGTCCAATCAAAGGATATTCCCTTCCTTGTTAACTGCGTCATTGGCAACGCGATTTTCGAGAATCCTTCGATGAACCTTCGGTAATAGCCAGCTAAGCCCAGAAAACTCCGTATTTCACTCACCGACTTAGGGCTTTCCCAATGCACCACAGCTTCAACCTTTGCTGGGTCTACAGCTATCCCATCACGATTAATCACATGACCTAAGAATTGTACTTCTTCTAACCAGAATTCACACTTGGACAACTTTGCATAAAGTTGTCGGTCCTTTAACACTTGAAGCACAATCCTAAGATGTTCCTGATGTTCATCCAGATCAAAGGAATAAATAAGAATGTCGTCGATAAACACAACAACAAACTTATCTAAGAACGGTCGGAAAATCCAGTTCATGTAATCCATGAATACTGCTGGAGCATTAGTTACACCAAAAGGCATAACCAGGTACTCGTAGTGTCCATACCAGCTCCTAAACGTTGTTTTCGGTATATCCTCCCTCTTGACTCGAATCTGGTGATAACCAGATCTTAAGTCGATCTTCGAAAATATTACAACTCCTTTCAACTGGTCCATCAAATCGTCAATCCTAGGCAACGGATACTTATTCTTAACTGTCGCCTTGTTGAGCTGTCGATAATCCACGCAAAGCCTCGAACTTCCATCCTTCTTTTTGACAAACAGCACCGGCACTCCCCATGGTGAAGCACTCGGTCTTATAAACTCCTTATCCAACATGTCATCCAATTGCTTTTTCAGCTCCACTAACTCCGCTGGAGCCATTCGATAAGGTGCTATCGAAATCGATCCAGTTCCCGGTGCCAGATCTACAGCAAACTCTATTTCTCTCTCCGATGGCAAACCCGAAACGTCATCAGGGAAATTTCTGGAAACTCCCGCACTACAGGCAACGACTCCAACGTAGGAGATTCCTTAGCTTCCACAGAGAGTAGCAACACGTGTTTCTGAGATTTACTACCTAGCTTACTATCCTTGGCAGGCATTAATCTAGATTGCTCAGGAAAAGATAAGGTCTTTTGAGAACAGTCTAACACTACATGGTTAGCCGAAAGCCAATCCATGCCTAAAATTATATCGAGTTGATGCATAGGTAAGCAAATGAGATCAATAGAAAAAGTTCGATTCTCAATGACAATAAGACAATTTAAATAGACAGTTATGGTTGTCAAGGAATTACTAGTAGGAGTAGAAACAGTTAAGTCATGGGGGAGTAAAGAGACAGGCAACTTCAAATGATCCACACACTCTTGGGATATGAAAGAATGAGTAGCTCCCGAGTCAAACAATATAGATAAGAGTTTACCTGACACTAGGCACATACCTTGTATCAGATCAGGGGATTGAGAGGATTCAGCTCCTCGTATGGTAAACACCCTTCCGGTGGCTTGTGGTCTCGTTGCTTGCTGTCCGGTTCCTTGGGTTCTGGTCACTGGGCCTTGCCCGCCCGTGCTGTATCTTGCTCCTTGTGTACATTCTGGCGCTATGTGACCCACTTGGCCACATCGGAAACACTGGCGAGTCTCCTTCATCGGACAGTCCCGAATTGTATGTGTTCCTCCACACCTGAAGCAACCACTTGGTTGGAGTTGCCCTTCAGTCTGTCTTGCGGCCTGACGGTCATAAGGCCTCTATCCAGTTTGGAATCTTCCCTTTCCGCCTCGACCTCTCTGGTCGAACCTCCAAGCAGGTCTTCCAGTTCTGCCTTGCTGCAGGTCTCGCTTCTTGTCAATGTTCTCGATGACAGAACACCTCTCTAGCATCTCAGGCAGTCGGGTGATGTTCAGTGGTGCAATCACCCGTTGCAATTCATATTTCAGGCTGTCCTCAAAGCGCCTGCAAACCCATTCTTCATCAGGGAATCTCTGGTAGAATTCAGAAAATTTGAGCAGCGCCTCAAATCTTGCAGAGTACTCCCCAACAGACATGGTCCTTTGCTTCAGACCCATAAACTCTTTCTCTTTTTCTCTCCTCATCATCCTGGGGAAATACTTCTCTAGAAAGCATTCCCGAAACAGTCCCCAGTTAATGAGTCTGTCTTCAGCTTCAAGCATCCTCTGCTTGCCTTTCCACCACAATTCTGCACCTCCTATCAGCATGAAGGATGCATATGTTACCTTTCTATCCTCACGGCAGTGAATCGCCGCAAAGATTTTCTCCAGCTCTTGTATCCAGAGTTCAGCTCCTTCTGGGTTGAAGTCGCCATTGAACTGCGGCAGCTTCCCCTTCAGAAAAGTATTCAGCCCGGTGTCTTCCCTCATAACTTCACCTTGCTGATTTTGTCTCTGCTGTTGTTGCATGGTCAACTGTAACAGTTGAGCGTTCTGCTACGTTTGGTGCAGCATTACCGTTGCCAGTTTCCTAACTGTCCTCAGGGTTTCAGTTGATTCTATTCCATCGACAGCGTGGGAACTTGCTTCGTATCCAAGTCCGAGTTCAGCGGCACTCGCTGTGGCCCTTCCGCCACATCCTCTAGGTCGTCCGCGAACCTTTTTTTTTTCCTGGTGAAGAAAAATATTAGCTTTGGTACATAAGAGAAGGCTAGAAAAAGGGAAAACAAGGGAAAAGACACTCGCCCCGCGACACAATGATCGCCTCGCGAGCCAGAGGATTAGTCCCAGCAGCAAAATATAATCCCTCGGCCTCGCGACGCGAAACAATTCTCGCCTCGTGATCCAGAGGATCAGTCCCAGCAGAAAAACATAACCCCTCGGCCTCGCGATGCGAAACAATTCTCGCCTCGCGATCCAGAGGATCAGTCCCAGCAGAAAAATATAATTCCTCGGCCTCGCGATGCGAAACAATTCTCGCCTCGCGATCCAAAGGCTAGACTAATCAATAAGGTACAACCTCTCGGCCTCGCGACGCGAACAAACTCTCGCCTCGCGAACCAGAAAGTCTGTCCGAGGAATAAAATGCAGCATTTCCGCCTCGCCTCGTGAGACAGAAAGTCTTGGTGCATCATATGTCTTAAGCAGTTATCACACTCGATAACCTGCACATCGGACGCTCTACCCACTTTTTCCCAACGCGGGTTCAACTAGACACGGCCAGAAGTCACAACCTAACCCAAGCAGTCCTTGATTAAGAATCAAACTGCTCTGATACCACAAAATGAGACAACCCCTTCCTAGGAGGTCCCATTGGTGACCCCACTTATTTTTCTTAGAGTTATAGCGTAGCGTAGTAGTATAAAATTTGCGGAAATATTAAAAACATACAATACATAATGATACCATAATAAAAGTAAATACACGTAGTAATATTGGCTCCATTAGTAGAGCCTACAACACTGATACCAAATATAAAGTACTTCAGAGTACGAAATAAATAAAAACTAAAAATATAGCGTCAGAACAAAATGCACTCCGACTTCCTCTCTTGGCGCTCAAGGTCCCCCAGCATTGGGATCCGAGGCTCTCCCGCCGGCATCAGGCTCAACAGGTATTCCGTCAATCTCCTCTGGAAATTCCTCATCAGGGTCTTCTCGTACAGTCGAGAATAAAGAAATACAGCATAGAAAAGTACAGGGGATAAGAAACAATAATATGTCATACATGGGAAAAACAGCGATATAAATAATGTATATAGATAGCAACACTCCAAATCACGACAATGACAACCAAACAACTCCCGAATAATTTTTCCCTTAACTACTGTCGCTCACACTCATGCAACTAACGACTATATGGACGCGATCACGACGCGACATCCCCAACGGATCAAGGTGTCCCAATCATCACTATGCCACCCCCATAAAGGTAGTGTTCGGTCTAAAGCCCGCAGGCCCAAATCGTCTCATGGATACGACATATTCCCCCGCTAGCAGGCCAGGTCGGAATATTCGCCCGTCAACAACCCAACTTACGGTAACGACATGTTCCCCCGCCCGCAGGCTAGTCGGAGCATTCGTCCGTTCGTTAACAACTCAACTTTCGGTAACGACATATCCCCCCGCTGCAGGCTAGGTCGAGATATGCGCCCGTCCGTTTACAATTCGACTAACGGGTACGACCACCTCCCCGCAGGTAAGATCGAAATCGCCCCTACGCCAAACTAATCGGTACGACCATCTCCCCGCAGGTAAGATCGAAATCGCCCGTATGCCAACACAGTGATGAATAATAACTATGCAACATGAATCTCACTGACTCATCTTAGGATCAACACTTAGTACCTCAACCACGACTTATATACTACCACGACCAACTTTCATCCGGTTCAACCAGGTATCAAATCACATCACGACATCGACAGATCATCTATATCACTCGGCTGAGCACTACAACATATATATATATATATATATATATATATATATATATATATATATATATATATATATATATATATATATATATATATATATATATATATATATATATATATATATATATATATATATATATATATATATATACCTCGACTTTCTCACTACACATTCATCGCCCGATTTATCAGAAATCATTGCCTAGTTCTACTCAGACATCAGCAGTCCCAACAGTATATACACAACATCAAAATCAACTTACAGATAAATCATGTTTAATCAATCAAGAGCATATAGTAAGCATAACATATATCACATATATCACATTGACTACCAATCACAGAGCATACATCCTTAATGTACAGTGAAATCAACCTAACGGTCAAACGACCTCTAGTAGGGTTTAGGTCGCCCTACGCATATCAATATATATTATTTAAAGCTTGCCTCCCCGACGATATTGTGGTTCTTTCCCCCACCTTTGTGATTTTTCCCGGGAGATTCCGAATGCAGCTCCGCAACAGTCAATCGAGTGCACGATCGAGTGTTCAAGTCCTATCAGATTCTATACAGTAAAACGCAATCAGAAATTAAAATAATGAAACCATAAACTACCTAATCTCTAGGATTAGCTACTGCCCTTAATTAATTAAATAGGCTAGGGATATTGAAATTCTACCAATTCTTGGATCAATGACCCTTAAGCACACCTAATGCATAATCAATGATCAATTATCAAAGATTTGAACCAAAACCCCTTAAACCAACAAAGTAGGGTTTCGGCCATCACCATAAAAAATAGGTGAGAGTTTGATTTAGCCTCCTAATCACTTGGATTACATGATTAAGGGATGAAATAAGTGAAATAAAAAACAAAGAACAAAAACCCATTTTCCCCCAAAACCCATACATTCGGCCCCTCTTTGATAAATAGGCTAAGGATTTTATTTCATTACAAGCTCTTGGATTATGATATTAGGGGATGATACTAGCTCATAGGAATCGGTTTGGTCTCAAAATGATTTTTATACAATTTTCTAGAGATTTTTGAAATTTAGATCTAGAAATTGGAATTCATGAAAATAAATGGAGAAAATAAAGATTGAGAGCTCAAAGATGAAATCTATACCTTCTAGGTGGTAGAGGAGGATGAGAGGAGCAACTTTGCTTCACAAACTTTCTTGAAAAAGCTTGAGGAAGCTTGAGGAAAAAGAGGTTGAAAATGGAGGAAGAAAAGAGAAATGGAGGAAGAAGAAGAAGAAAGAAGGAAGAAGAAGAAGAAAGTGAAGGGACAGAGGAGAGAGAGAGAGAACCAGTGTAATAGAGGAGAGAGAGAGAGTGAAGATATTTTCTTGAGTTTTCTTAAGAGTTAAGAAAGGTAAAAAGGGTAAAAAGGTAATTTAGTAAAAAGACCAAGGGCAATTTGGTTATTTCGCGTCCCGATAATTTGAAAATCCTCACGACACTTGTAGAAGTCCCTAAATGATTTATCATAGCTCTAGTATGAAAATCATTGGCTCAAGGTTCTCGAAAAACCCTAAGATAGCTCGAATCGTCTCCTAGAATGATTATCGGCCTGAATATAATAATATTATTTTCATTTTCGAACGTCAGGACGAACTTTTTCGAAAATATAGGAAACGTGATTCTAAGACTAACCCTCTCGTTCACGGATCCAAATTAGGTCTCAATAGCAGTAAAGCACTACTGTCAAGAAAAAACGCAGACCGGGCTCCGTCTGAGTTTTCGACTCAAAACTTAACCATAGCCTCCTACGATAGCATAGAGTGTGACTATGGCCTCGGAATAATTTATTTAATTTTCTAGACTCTCTAATAAAATAAAATTACTTAAATACTAATTAAACAAAGGATAAAAGAAAATCGGGGTGTTACAAGGACCATTTGTGATTAATGGCCCAGAGAGCAGAGTTGGTGCTTGTTGGTAACAAGCAATCAAAAGGTAAGAACGAAAACAGTAAACGCACAAGGACAAAAGAATTTGTTAACGAGGTTCGGCCAATTGTGCCTACGTCCCCGGAAGCTGAGCGGCTGTGTATTTTTATTAGAGATAATCACAATAGGGTTTACAAAGTCTATTTATATCTCAGTACAGTCTACAATTAACCCTGTACTATACCGTAGGGGGGTTCGCCCCATGCACCCCCAACCCATATCATCATAACCAAACAAAGAGAGGCCCAAGCCCATAAGGACAGATGTTGTCGCTCCGCTCCAGCGACTGTCCACTTCTAACAGAATATGAGCCATACACAATAGTGCTTAAGAGAATCTTTTAAATCTTTCTTTCCAGTAGAGGTAGTGAGTACCATTAAAAAATGGTGGTCTAGTCAAAGAGGTACCTTCAAGAACAGGTTGACTCCCGCTGGGCATACCTTGTCCTACCATTGAGCTTTAAGTGGATCTTTCCTCAAGCACGGTTAAATGCTCAACCCAGAGGCTGAGCTCTGATACCAACTGAAAGTGAAACAGGAAAACACAAGAAGAGGGGTTGAATTGTGTTTCTTAAACTTTTTGAAAAACCTTTTTCAAAAACGTTATAAGCAAGTAAGATGTTTAACAAGACACACAGAAAACAAGTTTTCGAAGGATGTTAAGAAACTTTGTTTTCAATCCCCAAGTTAGTAAATAAATAAACTTGAAAAGATTAGGGATAGAAAGATTTACGCCAAGATATATCCTAGTTCACTCTTACAAATCGAAGAGCTATGTCCAGTCCCTTCTACCAGAAGGTTTTTCACTATAACACTTAGCAACAACCACAAGTTGTTTCCTAGTCACTCCTGACTTTACAACTCCAAGTATTCTACTCCTCTCCAGGCGCCAAGTACTTTTTTACAAACAAGCCTCTTCAGGCTCAACTAATCCTAAGATTTGAGAATAGTTTTGAGCTTTTCACAAACTCACTAAGTGTGAGGATATTACAAGGTTTAGCTCTTTGAATCTGTTTGAAGCTTTACAGTGAAAGAATATGAAAGTTTACAGATCTTTGACTAGAGAGTAGTGATATCTTTTTGAATGAAAGATGAATCGGGTGTAAGTTCTCTCTTGTGTGTTTTTTATCACTTCATTTCTTCAAAAGATTGTCTTTAAATAGTCTTGACTGTTTTCCAGATTTCAAACGGTAGAAAACATGTCCGTTTAGACTTAGTGAAATATCCATTAGACACATGTCCATTTGCAAGTTGTCTTCTGTTCATAGTTGTCCTTTCTTTGTGTAAGCAGGGAGTCATGTTTGCTTTTGACTGAATAGCAGTGATAGCAGCTTGTAGCAGGTTGAGCAGAGCGGACTGTCCTTTATTTTTGTCGTCATGCTTTCTGCTTTTCGTGGCTCATCGTGTACAACATTGTACCTTGTTTTGTCTTTATAGAAAGATATTTTTCTTGTAATCTTTAAATACTTCTTTTAAAATATGTGTCATCTGCAAAACAAAGTTAATGGACGCACAAGAAATACAAAGAGATTGGACGCACAATATAATTTGCTTGTGACTGTTGGACGCAAGACACTTATCCTTTCAAGAGTAAAATCCAAGGACCAGTTTGGACAATCCACATGATTTTCTTTGGACGTTACTTTGTTTGAGAAACAATTGTGCCATTGGATGCAAAAAATACTTTGAGCTTATAGTTCAGTATGATCTTTATGTAACTTTGGACGCTGAAACTTAGTGTTCATTAAGAGTCCATCTGAAGTCAGAGACATAGAGAAGGTCTTTTGACCTTATGAATTAGTAAAAACTGAACTTAAACTACTTTCATAAACATATAATAATTTTTTTAATCATTAAAACTTTGAGGGGTCATAAACCATACCTGTTTTACTTCTAACAATACGCACTTCTAATAATATACACACCATTATGCACATACAAAAATTCCAACAATAAAGCCTTAAAAATGCATAAAACATCCATCACAATATGTTGTATTTTTAGTACACAAAGATTGTAACATCCTCATTTTTGTAACTTTGAAATATGAATGTGCCTATGGTTGGCTTGATAAGTGTTCATATGCTAGAAATGTGCTTGGAAGGTATGTTGAGAGTTAGGGTTGAATTAGAAGAGAAAAGAACAAGGAGCATGTGGATTTGGGCCACACACGCTCAAGCGTGCTATCGCTCTAGCGTAGGGAATTGTGGACGCTAAAGCGTAGCCACTTGACCAGGCAACTGGCAGTGATGGGACGTAAAGTGACACCTGTCAGTCACACGTCGTAGCTGGCACATGAAGGGCGGTGAGGAAACATCAACGCTCAAGCGTGGGGGAAGCCAACACTCAAGCTGGAACGCTAAAGCATTGTCATCAGAACCTTTTCTCTATAAATAGTCGCCATCTTTCAACATGCACGAAATTTTTGATAACTTTCAAAGATACAAAGAGCACAAGAGAAACCAGAGACAGGTTCTTGGACTTTGATTCAAGGTTGTGATCCGTTTGTTCGTCTGATTCCAACTTCGATCGTGTTTTCGTGATCAGCTTAACGTCTACTTCAATTCTACCGGTTTCTTTCTTTGATTCGTTGAGGGTAGGTTGAGGTTCCGTATCTACCTAGATTGTAGTTATACAATGTTTTTCTATTGTTTCTAGCTTCTATTCATGTTTTAGCTTCGTTCTAAGGTTAATGTTATAGTCTACGTGTTGTTTCCATGATTAGAGCAAGTTCTGAAGTCGCCTTCGTGACCCCGTTGGAGGAGCTAAGGTGCGGCTATAGGGAGGAGATTAGAGGCTCGTGAGTCTGTGTTTGTTGCTACGCTTACTATCAGGAGGGGAGAAAGAATCACACATTCGTCGAGAAGACAAGATTAAAATAGTATATATTGACATGTATAGGGGAACCCTAAACCCTACTAGAGGTTGAGCCCTGACAAAGTACCTAAACCTTAGGTATAGGTATCTTTGGGCTATCACTGCTAAGAATATACCCTAAGCTAGACAACTATTGCTAGATGGATGATCGGTATGTTTGGTGTGATTGCGAATAGGTGCTTTGTGTGATTTGTGTTTATAAGTTTAGAATGGTATGCTTGATAGTATGAATTTTTGATCTTATATGCTTAAGGTGGTATGTTGAGATATTGAATATTATGTGTGCATGTTTTATGAATGATGATGATGATGACGGTGAATGAAAGTGCCACATTGCATGTTGTGAGGTAAAAGGTTGTGGATACCGTGGTATCGTGGAAAAGTTGAATATGAGTATTGAGATATTGGTGGAACATGTGCCAAGTGGCGAGCCGTGTGGTATGGGACACACGAGATTAGTGTGCCTGAGTGTGGGTACGGATTACGAAAGGGACGATCTTCGTGATCTTAGGGATGTAATCGTGCTCGGGACTTAACACAAGGGACGGATAGGGTTGCTCCTATCGTGTTGTGATGCCCGCTGGAGCCTGGTTATCCCGACTGGACCCTGAGTTTTCCACGTCGCAGGTGGACATTCTGAGGCGACCAAGACACCCCTCCCGAGAGTTGGAGTGAGGATGCACTCTTATTGGTCACGCGCGAGCGGAAATGTTACTTGGATAAACTAACTAAGGTTCTCCAAGACTGAGAACAAGTTGAGATATCGACCGACATACATGTACATTTGAGATACATATAGCATAGGCGATGAGCTTGAGTGATATAATTGGGAAATGTCTGTGACATATGACTCATTGAGATGTTTTTATACATGCTTGCCTGATGTGCCTGATGTGAATACATGTCATCCTATGATTTCTTTCTCATATATGATGTTTGTTGTAGATCATTATCTCTCTATCTTTTCTATGTATGTTTCATCCTGGTTCGTGGAGAAGATACCACAATTAAGGAGTCGATTCCTGAGGAGGATGGAATTCCCTATGAACCTTCTACCGACGGGAGAGCCGCAGATACCAGTAGTGAGAGACCTGGGATAGAGGGTAGTTCACGACCACCATATCATCCTTATTGATATGAGTGTCCATCCAGTGCGTCTCAGTAGGCATGAGAGTTTGAGTGTTAACATTTTGATGTATTTTGGTAAGGTGGGCTGGAACGAGAGATAAAGTGTTCTTGTATCAGTGATTTTAGTATGGTTTGTTCTGTACCTTTATCTTTTCTTTTAGCAGTGTTGTGTAGGCAGTATGCCATTAAGCTATGTACTCTGACTGAGGTACTTTATGGATGCATGTACTTACATCTATCAATGTATTGTATGTATTCATTATATGTTTACATTTTTAAATTTTTCGCATATTCTAAAATTAAATAATTAGGTTACTAATGGGATGGGACGTCTCAAAGATAGTATATCAATATCAAATGTCTTACATTTTTTTTCGATAAGTAGAAATTTCATTCATAAAATCTAACTTTAGCATCATAGTACAAACTCTCCCTATCTTCTAGGAAGGGTTGAAGAGCAAAACACTCAATCATGTGCTCCAAGTTAAAATAAACAGATCAAAGTACAATTTACATCAAAGTTCCTCTTACAAGCATACCCCCTATTTTTAGAGCCACATCTTAGCTTTCCTTTTACAGTTTCAATCCCCCCATTTACAGAAGATAACTTCAGTTAAACCATACCCAATACTAATATTTTGGTAATGCAACGTTACTGTATTACGTACATTTTACAAATTTGCAAAGGAAACAAAGATCAGAAGTGCAAGCCTTTCAATTTGACATTTTCCTTTATCTCCCATGTTCATATTTCCATCTCTAATAACTTGTGTTGCTTGGTGTATCTCCCTGATTCTGAGATTTTAGACCACCTCCTGCAAGAGTAGTTACTTCCAAAACATCCTCTTCAACACAAAGTCAACCATATATCATCATAAGATAGCAATAGCATGAAACCTGCATTATCTGCTAAAAACAAAAAGCAAAACACCAATCTTTATCTTTATGCAGAAAAACAATCAGTTCTATATCCACATTTATTCCAAACTCCAGAGGTTTACATCCAAGGCACAGTCCCACTGCAAGCATAATATCATCTAAGACCAGGAAGCAAAAATTGATGTTTTGTGTAGCACGACACCTCTCCAATTCCTGCATTCATATCGGCTACAACACTAAAACATAAGCATCAAGCTCTACTTAGTTATAGAATTACCACTATTTTAATCATCCCCAAAATCAAGTTCAATGACCCAAACCCAACATTTAGCATAGTTTTTTTTTTTTTTTTTTCTTTTTTAAGTTTCAAAAAGACAGGACACAGCCTATGATTTTGCATAACTACAACAGCACCAAGAGCAGCAAATGGTGGCAAATAACAAACTCAAGCAATTAAGATACTCACAGTACAATTCCGCAGAAAACAAACTCAAGCTAAATCTTAGATGCATTAATACTCAAAAGAAAGTTTAATGGCTAATCTATAAGAGGGTAAACTATCTAGAATCATGAGAGAACGCATACTGAAGCACTATTAGCAACCTTAAAAGGAAAAAAAAAAAAACCATCAACATCAAGTAATTGGTATTATGATTAGGATGTGAATCTTGTTGATTATCTCATCCGCAGGGGATTTGGATGTGAATCTTGTTTCCCTTTTAAATCCATGCAGTCAACAACATTACAAAGTAATTAAGCAAGATATCTCATAATCAGCTCCAATTGAGATTGAAAGAAATTTCTCATCCAAATTAGGTCCAAGTTTCGACAAAGTTCACTAGTTTTTTTATTTGTCGAACTTAGGAAAAAAGAAGAAACTTACAGTCTTCATGTAGATAAGCTATTCCACGAGGTGCACCAGCGGCAACCTTGGCTCTGGTAGGCCAATCCAGAACAGGTCTGTTTTCACATGTAAAATTTTAAATTTACTTCTTAAGTTTTAGAACAAAATTTAGATCATGAATCATACAATCCTTAAGCCTAAAGCATGAATAATTACTGGAACTTACAGAACAACCTACTTTGAATTATAAAATTCAAGTCCAATGCTCATAGAGTTAATAATAAATTAACGAGGAAACAATAAATTGTTTGTTTCTACTACCAGATTAAGTAATGACAAAATATATAATGCATAATTTATCAATATTTCTTTAAGTTCACCTCTAGACTTTAAAAAACAATAGTAACACGAAGGGTTCACTATCATTTGTCATCAAGCTAATGAAAGAACTTCATAAATTATACTTTTTCCACCAGTTTACCAAAAGGAGATATCAAATATATATTAACTATTGCAAAAATGTTACCCTAAATCTTTGATCTCTCATTCCATTTGTAGAAGCAACTGGACCATATATGTCCAAGATCAGGTCACTTGCTTTGTCCCCTATAGCATGAATTCTACAAAACTTAAAAGAGCAGGAAAGAAATATTTAGGAATTTCATCAAATTATCAAACCTCATAATAAACAAAGCAATGAAAGATCGACAATCCTAAATTAGGATTTACAATCACAATCATGAATTAACGGTGCACGAACCCAAACATTAATGGTAAATATCAAGTTTAATTGAACTAAGAAACATCAACAACCAGCAAAAGTGAAAATCAGATCTCTGCCCCTGCAGGAAGCACCAAATTTTTTTTTAAAATATTCTTGTTAAGTCATTTTATCGAACAATTTAAGCAAAATCCAGAGCGAATAAAGAGAAATGCGAAATTTGAGTGATTAATATCTCAAATTCATTATGAAAATCCATAACTTGGTAGAATCGAAACTCAAGGGTAATAGATTCAAGAATGCAATACTAACATGGATCAAAATGTATAAAGAGAATTAGAACGCGAGAGATGTGGAATTTGAGAACGCAAACCGTAAGATAATTGAAAGTTCTGAAGAGTGGAGCTTGAATCGTTTGTGAAGGGATTCTGAGCGTGAGAATTGAAAGAACTTTGACCTTGAAAGAGAGAAGCAATGTGAGGAAGATAGAGTGATTCTGAGCGTTTGAGTGAAAGCGAGAGCGAGATGAGTTTATGAGAAGTGAGAACGAGCGTGAGCGACGTAAACATGTTTGTTTAATATTTAGTTTTAAGGCAGAAAAGATATATTGTAGATTTGTAGTTAATTTGTAGTTAATTAACTTCAAAATAGCTATTAATTTTATTAGTAGGTAAAGGTACTAGCAAAAGTCAAAAATTCTTGTAGTGGTAGTTAACTAACTTTAAAATAGCTACTAATTTTATTAATAGGTAAAGTTGGTAACAAAAATAAAAAAGTCTTGTAGTGAATATTTAAGTAAATTCGCAAGTAAATCTCCAGCAAATAAATTCGAAGGAAAATTCACAGCAAAATTACCTGTAAAATTTCATGCAAATTTTCTATTGACCTATTTTGTTGTGAAATTTTCTACGATTTTTTTTACAGATTAGATTTTGTAGGAAAATCGACAGAAAACATTCAAATATTTTTTGTAATCTAGAAATTTGAATCTACAATAAAAAATCTTACTTTTAAAAAAATTACAGGAAAATTCGTAGGAAATTCCTGAAGAAAAAATCCGCAGAAAAATTCATAAGTAACCAAATTTTGACCTGCGCATTACGCTATGGGAATGAATTGTTCGGTCCAATTTTTTATTTTTTTATAATGTATTTATTTTAACCTTCTCTTATTTATTATATGATATATTTTTGTAAATTTATCAACCATACAATAAATTGTTTTTGCTCGTACTCTGTAAAATATTGCTTAAACATGACATAAAAGTATGCAAATTTTTATGTCCAAGGCTATGGATGCAGATTTTGCCTTGTGTTCTCTGTCCAACTTTTTTGTTTTTAACCTGTATGGTTCTTGCTGGACACCATGGTAAGTGTTTTTTAGCACAAAAATTTTTTTATGGGTTAAGATTTGTTCTATTCTTAGTTTTTCCTTCTTTCTCTCTTATTTCTCTCTAATAAAAATGAAAAATATTAGAGTCCCAACATGTTAATTTAAAAGTAATATAAGAAATGAGACGACCCCACTTGCATAGAATAATCCCATTAACGAATCTAAGATATTTTAACCTTTTAAACATACACATATACTATATATAATTATCAGAGTGCACAACTTCAAAAGAAAGCATGGTATACACATATACAAATAACTTCTTCTCCTCACCCAAAAATACATCAAAAGACAGATATACTGGCCGTGCATACTTAAAAATCTAACAAACTCTATTTCAGTCTGTACTCTAGATGTAACGCCCCGATTTTCACGTTTTCTATTTCTTCAGTATTTTAATGTCTTTATTTTATTTGAGGTCTTAGGAATGGAAATAAAATATTCTGAGACCATAGTCATGCTCGACGATATCGTAGGAAGCTACGATTAAGTTTTGAGTCGAAAACTCAAACGGAGTCCGATCTGCATTTTTACACTGACAGTATGATTTTACTGCTCAGAAGACCTCAGATGGACCCATGAACGAGACAATAAGTCTTAGAATTCGATTATCTACGTTTTGGTTAAATTTCACAAAAATTTCAAAAAAATCACTTCCTGACCTTCGTTCGGGCGGAATCCTCAATCGGGTGACGAACGGAGCCACATATGGATTTACCGGGACTCGCCAACAGATAATCTTGATATCACATCATCCCAGGACACTTGGGAGAGTATGCCAGAGTCGTCATGACGTTCGGAATTATCTGGACGCAAAATGACCAAAATGCCCCTAACCTTAGTCTTTTACACTTTTACCATTATACCCTTTTGATAAATGACCTTTTTACCCTTAAGTGAGCTTTTAAGAGGCTGAACTCAGCCCCTCACTCCATCATTTTCGCACAGCCCCTCACCCTTTAGAGTTCCATAGTTGTTCTTGAGAGAAAACCCCATTGTTGGTCTTGAAGCTTCTTGAGTTTTTGTTGGAATCACTTGATTCCTTGAGCAATATTCCTTCATTTCAAGGTAAGATCACTTCTATGATCTCTTAGCTTCTTGAATCTTTCTTTATTTCAAGATCAATTTTCATTTTCATGAAAAGAAATTCTTAGATCCAAAACTTTGAAAATCCATAGGAAATTGTAGAAAAATCCTTTTGAGGTAAGACCAAGTTCTTTGAACTCACATCATCAATCTCTACCTAAACCCAAGAGCTTATGATTCAATTCTCATCATAGCTCAAAAAGCACTTTTTGGCCGAACCCTATTTGATGATGATGAATAGTGTTTTCATCAATTTTTGATTTTTAACACTTGATTTCATCCTTAGCTTTCCTAATGCCTTTGAATCCATGAAATGGAAAACCAAAACCAATTCCTAACCTTTTTAATCTAGGGTGGCCGAAATCCTCTTTGTTAGATTGTTGAGATTGGCTTTGATTGTTGTTTAATGTTGGATTGTTGTGTTGTTTTAGTTGTTGACGATTGCCAGGAGGTTCACAAACCGATCAACCGACTTTGATCCGGGAATCTGCTCATCAACAAGTATGGGGAGATGAACCTCATCACACCAAGATGGTGGTGGTGAAGATGGTTGTTTAAGTTATGTGTGGGTGAAACCCTTTAGTTTGGGTTCACTTTTAATGGTTAAGTTGTGTTAAGTTCTCCAAGAGAACAATGTGTGCTATTTGTAGTTATGCCTTATCATGTGTTTTATGCCTTATCATGTGTTTTATGATGATGTTGTCTAGGTGAGAAAATGATTTCTTGCATGATGAAAAACCTACTTTGATTATTAGATCAAGTATAGACTTTTGTGTTTATGTGCTTCACCATGATGCAATGTTGTGAGTAATGGTTTATCATGATTGTGTAAGTTTTGTGAGCCATACTTTGATTGGTTGATGAAGTAAAACTTCACATTGATTACTAGTTGGCTATTAGCCATGACCTTGAGGAAAGGAAGGATATGAATAGTTCTTGGACAAGTCAATTTTTGATGTAAAGAAAGTGTTTTCAAAAACTTGTGTTTTTCAAAGAAAAACCCTAAGTGACTTTGAATGGAATTAAATCTCAAAGTGTTTTCACCAAAGTGAAACATGTTTTATACCTTATCCTTAGTCCATCTAGTTAACCAAGTGACTCAAAATGAGAAAAAAAAAAGTGGTTTCATGGGGAGAATCAAAATGGTTCCATAAGGTTAATGTCTTGTTTTAAGGCAACTTTTAGCTAAGCGAATTTACTTTCGCTAAGCGAAAACAGAGGAATTCTAAGTTGGGCATCATTGCCTCACTTTCGCTAAGCGAATTAATATTCGCTAAGCTAACCAAGCGAATTTCGCTACGCGAATTATGTCTCGCCGAGCGATCCAGAGGAGTCTCAAAAGAGGTATAACCGCCTCCATTTCGCTAAGCGAAATGATACTCGCTAAGCGAATAAAGTGGACTTTCGCTAAGCGAAATATGTTTCGTCGAGCGATACAGAGGAGTTTCAAGAGAGGTATTACTGCCTCAATTTCGCTAAGCGAATGTAAATCCGCTAAGCGAATTCCATGTTTCAGAAAATGCAGAAAAATAGAGTAAGTAAGTGTTTCAAAAGTTGTTTCAAATCAAATGAGTTTTCAATTGAGAAGTTGTTCTGGTTTACAAACGTTTTGGGTTTTGAAACAGTAGTTTGATGACGGACTGGTGATTCGGACCCCGATCATTCGTTCACTTGTTTCAGTCTTGTGATGACTCGATCTCGGACACGAGATTTATCCGGTGGATAAAGGTTTTGTTTTCAAAAGACGCGTATAGTTCCTAACGAAGAGAACCTTAGTAGACTTCGAGGTTTATCCGGGGGATAGACATTGCTTGATCGCATCTGCTTTGTGTAAGCATTGGCATTTCATTTGCATAGTCGTAAGGCCTTGAGCCTAGGAGTTGAGCTTACACCTTGATGCGGGTGCGAATCTTACGGTGACGATCTTCAATGGTCTTTTTGGAGATATCAGGGTTGGAAGGGCTGACATGTGACCAGTTGGTAGCTCTTCTGTGTCGTGGCGAATCAGTGCAATACACTAATATCCTCTACTAGATGCCGTACTTTTCATGTTTGGTCGAGAGTGTTTCCGTAAAGCCAGATACATGCACGTTACGAATGTTGTAGCATCTTGCTCATGACTGGCAAAAATCGGAACATGTCCTCCCATTCACTCTCTCCGACGTTTTGTTAGCTCCATGGAGTAGGGGTCAGAGTAGTACCCAGTGACATTGACATTGAGTCATATACATTGCATTGCATTGCATTGCATGGCTATTGGTGTTTACATTTAATGTTATACATCGTTGTATTGTTTAAGAGTACCTTATTTTATGCTGTTAACTGCTTAACATGATATTATGCTGTCAACTGCTTAATATGTTTGACATTGAGAATTTTAGTAAGCATGTTGGATACGCTGTTACCCAGTGAGTCGTTCCGTTTTTACTACTGCTGTTTTGTTGTGTTGATGAACGGGAATATCACCCATATCTGTATGTTTTCTGTTGGTACTTGCTGTTGCTGTTTGAACAGATGGACGTGACGATGGTTAGGTCCAGTAGTTTTCTTGAGCCCTGAGGCGGACCTTCTTTTTGTGGTTTAGTTTTGTTGTCGGCCAGACTACGTCAGTTTTGTAGTACCTTTTGGGAGCTACGACTCCTAGTACTTATTGTATTTCTTATGTCAGTTATACATTAGACCTATGTCTGTATCTAGTATTATTTCTTTTTCTGTTTATGTCCCTGTATTTATTATGCATTATGTTCTAGAAATGCATGGCGAACCTAAGTTCGTTATTAGTATTATTTATCGTTACTAAATCCCATTGCATCTTGTGAAAAGAAAAAGAAAATTGTATTTTCCGCGTTAATAAATATTTTCTGCCTTATAAACGTTCGGGAATGTGACACTCGGGAAAGGGTGTTGCACTAGATACTCCTCGCTTGTCCTTGTTGTACAGCCACTTAGAACCTCCCAAATATTGGGATATGCGACTCTTCCATCAGCATCGGGCTTGTAAAGAATTTCATCTAGCTCTTTGTAGTCTTGTTCTGCTTCTTTACCAATTTAAGAAAAACATACAACATAGAGAAAACAGGGGATAAAAATTTCATCTCATCATAAATAGGGATAAAGGTAAAGCAGATACATTAATTGCACAACCATCACAATCAATCATACATAATCATCACCAACAACCATCTTCGAGGTTTCTAGAACTTAACTACTGGTCTCACACTCTCATGCACCTAGACCTGACATGAAGACGTGGCAGCTACATTCCTACGTCACAATGTATCCCCTACCAAGCAGGATACCTCATCCCCTACCAAGTAGGATGAAAGTCAAACGTCATCCGAGCAGCAAGTTCCATTACACTCACGGGTACATTACATCCTCTACCAAGCAGGATGCTCACCCCCTACCAAGCAGGGTGACACTATTCCCCATGCCCGATAGGAATAGCTATCCCGGTGTCGGAAGGCGCATCGGAGAGCTCAGAAACTCACATTAGACCTACCAAGCATCTAACTGTAGTTCCGGTTTGACCTCGCGTAATCCCAGATCTCCGCGGCTGTGACATAACAGCACAATGCAAACTAGCATGAATCCTCACGACTCATTTTGATCAATCACTGCAACTCAACCCCATCAATTAACACGAGTATCCCCTACCAAGCAGGATACCGCATCCCCTCCCAAGCAGGATGCTCACGACTATCAATAGTCTTCTATCAACACACGTATCCCCTACCAAGTAGGATACCGCATCCCCTACCAAGCAGGATGCTCACGACTATCAATAGTCCTTTATCATTTCACCAGGTTGAGTGCAGTAGTTTATTACCATCAAATGATCTTATCTCTATCACACATCACCAAATTCACAATAATCATCGCCTAGCTCTAAGCATACCAACAATCATATAAGCATCATGATACTCTTCACAAGATGTTATCATCACATCATCATCATCATCATCATCATACTTTGCACAACATATCATCATCACATCATCATTGAGGCAAATAAGCATATTATCATACTAACACCCATTAAAATAATAGAACACTTTATCACAATCATGAGAAAACATATATTCACAAACACATCATGGAAGACATATTCATATATTAAGCACACAACCTCAATCAAGATAGCACATCATTCATCATGTTATCATCTTCTAACCTAGGGTGTATTCTTAATGGTGATAGCCCAAAGATACCTATACCGAGGGTTCAGGTACTTTGTCAGGGCTCAACTTCTAGTAGGGTTTAGGGTTCCCCTACGCATGTCAATGTATTCTACTTTACTCTTGCCTTCCCGATGAGTATGAATCTTTCCCCCACCTTAGAGCAATGTAGCAACTCTCACGAACTTAAGAACACTTTTCACGGCCGCAGCCCCGTACCTCCAACCGGTAGCCGTACACGCTATAGAACGATTGAACACGATCTTATCCTTCACAATAAATCATCATCACAATTAGTATTATTAAACAAAACGTACTTAGTCTTTAAGAATTAGGATTCGGCCCCATAAGTAGGAAAATGCTAGGAGTGTTAAAATTTCACAAACTCTTGGATCTATGATCCTTAAGCATAGATAACACTCCCGCAAGTCATGGAATTCAAGAATTTGAAACAAAACTCTTGATTTGGGACACTTAGGGTTTCGGCCCTCTTATGGTAAATGAAGCTAGGAGAGGTTCTTACTTCAATTCTTTTGGGATTCAAAGGCATCTAAGTGTGATAGGATCAAATCAATACTTTCTTAAGCAAAATTTGAACAAAACTCCATAGATTCCATTTAGTGGGTAATTCGGCCATGCCATACCCAAGTGGATTAGAGGGCTTTTATGAGTACAAACTCTTAGGATTATGATAGAAAACATTGCATCTAGATCAATAAAATTGGTTTGACATCAATATGATTTTTCTACAATTTTTCATGAATTTTGGAAGTTCAAGAACACACATGAACACATAGACCTTTCATGGATAAAAGTGAAGATCAAGAGCTTAAAGATGAGGTTTCTACCTCTTAGATGATAGAGAAGATGATTCTAAGCAAGTTTGCTTCACCAAGTTGTTGAAGATTTCTTGAAGAAAGGATAGAAAATGGAGGTAGAAGCTTGGAGATGCTTTGAAGACTTGAAGTGGAGAAGAAGATGAAGAAGAAAGAAAATTCTAGAGGAATGGATGGGGGGATTTCGTGGCCTATATAAAGGGAAAGGATAAGGATGTTAAAAAATTACTTAAGGGTAAAATGGACATTTCACCTAGGAACAAAATTGGAATTTTACCAAAAGTTGTACTAGAAACTTCAACACTTGAACTTAAAGAATAAAGTGAAGGAGAAAGAAATATGAGATGGAACATATATATATATATATATATATATATATATATATATATATATGAATGGCGTGGGTTTCATATAAAAGAAAGGTAAGGATTGTATAAAATTTGCTTAAGGGCAAAAAGGTCATTTCCTCTTAGGGGCAAAATTGTAATTTCCATACCATAAACATTACTATGGTGAGTCACCCATGTGACTCACCCCTTGCCATCATTACCTTGGTGACTCACCTAGGTGAGTCACCCATGTCATCATTACATATGGATAGGATAAGGTGAGGTGTCCCCTTGAAAGCGACTTCATGCTTATCCTTTACCGGTTCCGGTAATCTCGTATACGGATCGGGTTTCGTTTGAGTCATCAATCTAAACTTTAACCATAATTCTCTACCAGTAATGTAGAATAAAACAATATCTGTGTTGTATCCAAAAAGTGGATACGTAGGGATAAAATCAAATACCAGACGAGAGACGCAGTTCCTGAATGTGATTAGTCAATGGATGAGTCAACACCATGACTTATCACTATCATGATTACTCCACCATGACTCATTATCATGAGTCATCCATGTCATGATTACTTCTCTAGAGTAGTCATGATTACTTCTTCAAAATATTTTGATATTTATAACTTTGTCACTATGCCTTAGATAAAATTTATATACTTTATTGATCTGAAAATTGGGATGTTATACTAAAAAAGGATGTAAAAATCATTTTTTAGTTTCACGTTAAGGTAATTTGTTTCTTTTTTGTTGGTGGTAATTAGAGATAAAATATATGTTTTAAAGTTATTATATTAAATCATCATTTTGGTCCCTGAAAATATGAGTCGTTGTCAGTTCAGTCCCTGAGAACAGTTAAATTATGAAAAAATCTCTCAATGTTAATTTTGTTAGTCAAGTTAGTCCCTCAATGTTAATTTTGTTAGTCAAGTTAGGACTAACTTTACTAAAGAACTTAACATTGAGGGACTTTTTCGTAATTTAACTGCTTTCGGGGACTGAACTGACAGCGTTTTACATTTTCAGGAACCAAAATAATGGTTTCCTCAAATTATTATTTATTTTCCAAATTAATTTTGGTAACCATTTATTTAAAAATGTGTGTTATGGGTACTGTATGATTAAGTCGTCTAACATAGGGCTATTGTAATCCACATATGGATCAAAGGTTGATTCACTATTGAATCAATAATGATAATTGAAGATATTGCTTTTATCAAAATTTAAAAGTTTAATCAACTGTTAGCAAAATTATTGTTTACAATAAAATTTTGTATAATTTTATGTCATGTTTAAACAATATTTTACATATTATGAGAAAAAACAATTTATTGAATGGTTGACAAATTTACAAAAATATATCATATAATAAATAAGAAAAAATCTAAAATAAATATATTATCAAAAAAATTGAACTGAACAATTCATTCCCACCGCACAAAGGAAAGACGGATAAAATAAGTAACAACAATAAAAAAAAAAATTAATGGGAAAGCTTATTTTTGCAAACTTTTCATAAATATAAAAGTAACCTATCTTAAATCATATCGCAAACTATCCTATTTGATATTTTCAAATAACACGGACACGAAGAATCTTGACGCAAGTTGTCACTCCCCACCATATATCAAGCATTTTAAATTCGAACTATAAATACCGGATGGACCTAACTGTAGTGCCAAGCACCCTTTGTAGATTTTTTTGTTTTTGCAGCAACATGATAGATATTCCATCTAATTAATTTAGTTACATAGGTTGCAACTTCACTTAAAAGCTTTCACTTTATGGAATTGTAATCCAGCATCATTGAAATGGTAGTATGAAACCTCAATAGTTAAAAACTGAATAAAAGGATGCCAAAAGACCAAAAAATTAAGTTGAAATAAGCCCCATCATTTGCATTCCTGTTTAATTTCATATATTCCATAGGAAAGGAAGAATAAGCAGGGTCACAAAACTCAACTCTCAAATTTCAATTTTTTCCTCCATTTGAAGGACTCAATAATGAATACAAAATCCCAAAACAAAAAAGAAATTCAACCCCAGGTTAACATTAATAGTGGACCATGAAGGGAAAAGAGGAAGATAAGTAAATTCAAATTTCAAGAGAAGTCACAGAATGCCAAATATGGCAATAAATTTACTTCATACATATAAAATAACCTTCACTTTCAATTTCTCAGGTAAAAGGGGATAAAAAAAGATGAAGAATACTCATCTCTAAGCATGTCAATCACTCCCAAAGAGATTTACAACTCATATAAAGTTATGTCTGTAACAATACATCCATTCTCATTGTTTCTAACTCATTCCATGTCCAGGCTTCATCTCTAAAATGAAGCAAAAAGTAATTATTTATAGAAACTATAATACCTACCAGCAAAGATTACCTTCAGCTTATTGTTTGAGAGTGAATATTTTACATTTGATTTCATTTTGATGAATATTTTAATCTCCCTCACTTTGGTTCCTGCCCCCAATGATTGTATGAGACTTTGAGTTAGAAAAAATATTTTTTCAATTTTGAAGTGATGAATATCAACAAATAAAATCCAATATCATCTCACAGCCCACGCAATGTATGGGGGAATTATGTGTGAGAAGGAATTATCCACTATATTTTAAAGAATATTTATATGTAAATTTAGAAAATAATAAATTAAAAGAGCAACCAATAAGTATTCATCCAGTAACAAACACAATTTTTTAAATTTACTGTAAAAGTGATTTTTTTTATACCATCCAAAAATCAAATTATTTTAAAATTGCTTTTCAATAAACACATCTAAATATAAAAATGATTTTATTATAATCAACTATAACAATAATCGATTATGATCCCTATATATTCTCACACCCTTAAGAAAAACTCATGCTTCAATTTGGTTCTTGATGATAAGTGCTAAGTTATGAGTGCATTTTTAGTACCATCATAGACTCCACATTTAAATACATGTAGCAGTGTAGCACCATGTAGGATGCCTCCAGACCCTTGGCAAGACAACAATAATATTGGAAACCTGATTCTTATTTTTGTTTATCTTAAAAGAGTACAATTTCAAGTATCATTTTTCACATATGAATAAATTGCTTTTGCTTGCTTGACAATTTAAATTGCAAATCTCTTATGATCCTTTCAGTCACAGAAGATTTAAGTTATTCCCATAGGCATCAAGTTTTGTTTTTACTCTAAATTTCAGGAATGCCAAAAACCAAAGTAATGTTCCGATACAACAGTCTGGACAAAATAAAAATTATTCCAAAAAATTGCTGAATAATACGATACTCTAACATGTTTATGGAAAAGAGGGATTTAACATTGGACTTGAGGTCAAAAGCAAAATTCTCATATTTTTAATTGAAAATTGGAGGCCTTAAGTTTCAAAGATGAAGAAAATACAATAAAAGTAAACTATGGAGCATGACAACTCCTCAACAATTACAATTGAAATTGCAAGCAACATGTTGGCTGTATGATCAATCTCCTAAGTGTCTTTATCCAACAATAGCATGACTTCTACATCCATATACCCCTAGAGTAGTATTAAAAATTCCAATTGTATAATAAATTCCACTATCATCTTGATGGGTCCTATTGAAAAAACTTGAACAAAAGGTAATCCTCAGAAGCAAACACATTCAAGCAAGGGTGTGTCAATGTCGACATTATAATTTTTCTTCCTTCAAATGAATTGTTGGAATCAAAATACTAAGGTATATGCATGAGAGACTTGCACCCGAACTCCATGTCACGCAAATACAAATTCTCCTTATATGCAGAATCTGCACAATCTCCAATAATCATCTAGCTCAAATGCAGCCCTTAAGTGATTTCATCTGAGTGGTGGTTTTATCTGGGGCCCATGGATTTCCCTTTGTTGCATCTTCTGTCATCTTGAAAATAGTAGAAACCATATATAAGGAAACAGTATATATCATAATTCATGGATCCAGTGGTTATGAAACAAATTAAATATTAAAATTCAAAATGTTATGATGATGAAATAAAAATGGCCATCTTGCAATTCTGGTTTCAGTGTTTACGTAACTACAACACAATGTTCCTGCTTTGCAATTCAGTTTATTTTGAGCAATCTTCTTATGACTTAATTTGTCTCGTCGTAGTCTTGGTGGCTCATCGGGTAGTTTGCCTTAATTTGTCTAGTGTTAATCACGTTTTATTGTTCCTTCACAATCTACCAAAAATATAAAACACAGTTTAAATGATGCCCACTGATTAAAGCATAATTATATAGTTCAACTCCCGAAATACAACACCAGTTTACCATGTACGGCCATACTTCAATCAAATAGTAAATGGAAGTGAAATGCAACAACATTGAATGCAATACTAAAAAACAAAGCTCAGAATGTGAGAAGCCAAACAGAATACAATAGACCATACTTTTGATTGGGTTGGAGTAAAAATGAATTTGGGCAGGAGAAGAATGGTTTTCATTCAAAACCGCAGGCAAGGGAGCAAAATCCACATCAAATATTGGAGAAACCATCCAAAACTTAATCAGATATGTATCCACTCTTACACGCAAGGACTTTCATAATTGTATTGTAAAAAGTAAACACAAACTCTCCAAAAATCATTAAGTAACTTTGCCAAAGTCAGCCGGAATATGTTTGGCAACAATGTTTTGTAATAAGCATGATTCACTAACAATAGCATGCAGTCGGCTCCTCTTTGTGCACCTTATTCCTTAATTTGTGTCATCATAGTCATACTTTTTTTTACTCTTAAACCAAAGTGTACTGTACCACAAAATTGTTTCATGCAATTTGTTTTCTATACTGATCTAGGCTAGTGAATTCCATCCTTTAAAAGTAACATGTTCAGGTCAGTTTTCACAAATACATTGTTTAGGTACAAATTTGTTGATATTTTCATCTTTATGTTTCTTTAATAGGATAATCTTAAAAACTTGAGCTTGTGGTGAATTGTTGTGTCTTTCCTGGAATAAAAAGTATTACCTGTCAGCACTAATTTTCTTCTCTGGTTGACTGATATAATCGTATAGTGTTAATTTAGTTTTATGCATATTTAAGATGTTAATTACTGCATAAATTTGTATTAGTGCGTAGGTTTGTCCATGAATAATTATTCTGACTTGAGAAGGTTTCTTTTAGTAAGCTACAATTCATATCAATATAGCTTCATATTGATAATTACAAAGAAGTAAAGAACCTTTCCAAATGTCAGCACTGGCTCCCACACAGGATGAACTAATAGCCCAGAAAAAAAAAAGATTTGCAAAAACGATAGAGAATACATTAGGTTCTAAAACCTGCACCAATAGTGGAAGGATTCTAGTTTGCTTGTCTTTGTGTCTAATCATGTATTGCACTATATATGTACTCATGGTCCATGGCCCCCTTACTTTTGGGCAAGATTAGTCTCTGTAAGATACCATTTTCAAATTAAATCTTCATAGTTAAATTTTTATTGAAGAAAATTGATAATTGTTTATCTTTTTCTCACTTTTGTTGGTTGGCATCAGCTAGAGTTGACTGTGTATAGTCTCTGCTAATATACGTATCCAACACACCCCAAAGGATAGGCATGGGCATCTATATGCTTCATGTAAGAGAAAGGATAGTGAGAGGGGGGGAATTTGTTAGTGTTTAGCCTGAACTTCTAATTCTATTCGACTCCTCCGGCAGCTTCTTGGGAGGAGCAGGGAAATAGAAAGTTTGGAGTCCTAGGCCAATATATTCAAACTTAAATCCCATGCATTCTTAATTCTAAATCATGTAAGCCTATTTGTATAACTTAAAATGAACAGACATACCAATAAAATTATGCAAACCATAATACATGTAAAAGAATTGGAAACGAAAACTACTATACCTTGTGTAGCTAGCGTTTATCGGAAAAATAAGAGCAAAACAAAGAAACTGCAAGCAAGACCTGCAAAATAGATGGCATTAAATAATTAATTAGTACCTGCAATAGATGATGGAAACATACTTCTATTTATTTATTTCTTTCTGTAGGTGTTTTTGTAGAGGGTAAGAAGGGAGTAATAAAAGAACTTGACAAACAAATATAGTGTTTGAGTGGGAAATTATAGTGGTGGTGCTTAATACCTGCATGCCTTCTTTACTTGCAATGAACTATTTTACTGACATTAGGTAAATAAATTAGGTATTGTCTAAAATAGGCGTTATACTCAATCAAAGCCATCAAATAAATTTGAAGGAAATAAGCGGTGGTTTCCGCAGCTGGAGTGGATATCTTTTCCTAAATTTTGTAAGACTATAACAAACACATGATAATTTGCAGAAGAGAGGTGGACAAAAATTGCAGTGAACTCATGCGCAAATTTAAATCTATGCTCGAAACTAATTTCTTTAGTGGTCCAATATTATAACTCATGTGTAATTATTTAATTGTATCCAATAAAGGCATAGCCATAATAATACTTCGCCATTGCAAGCAAAGGTACAAATTACGCATAGATTCAAGCTGCAAATATGAAGTGAAGCTTGAATCTCAAAACAGGTCTTCCTTTTGTAGTTTGTAAATTGCTTGAAGTTAACATACTGTCAAATTACCAGAGGCAGATTGTATTACTATATAGGATAAGCATGCCTAGAAGGTTTTTTTAAACTTATTCCATGTTTTTACCTGTGTTAAGGTTACTTACCTCTGACTTTATTCCTTTTTATTTTCCTGTTTTCTTTTTTGTTCCAGAGTAAAAAAAAAAAAAGGACATCAATCATTTCGGTTATGAGTCTTATTAAATACTAACAGTAGATTCAAACATCACTCAAATAATTAGCAACAATGATAATACAATTTTCTTCACATACAAAAAATTACTAATGGTAAATATATAAAATGAGGGTAGTAGCAAAATTTGCATGCAGTCTCACACATACAGTCACAACATAATCATTTTAATTTAATATCAAAGTTTATTAAACAAAAAGGGCGGCACAAGAAATGTGCATTGTTGCACAAGTTCATGCACATAGAAAAGATCTCACTTCTGTCTCAGAAAGCACAAAGGAGGAATGAGCAATATAATTCAGTCCACTTAAGATGTCAGAAAAACAACAAATACATACTTTTCCACCTAATATGCAGAAAAGTGGCCATGAATATGATTAGAGGCATAATGCTTAATCTAACGAAGATGCGCAACAGTCAATTAAAATGAGTAATGCTATGCCATAAAAGAACAAAAGACAAATGCTTAATTCAATTCCATATGAGAGAGAGAGAGAGAGGGTAAGTACTTTATAAGAAGCATCAGTGTATCTGATTCTTATTGTATGAAATCATCATTATCTTGGGCAACATATTGGTTGGATGTATCAGTTGGATGAGAATTAGGTAGCTTCATTACTCGGTGCATCGCATTTACAATAGCATGGGTTGTTGTGCTTGAGCCCTTTCTAGCGTCCACCAATTTCTTCACAGTGCCTACCTAATAATGCAACAATGGAATCTTTATGCATGATACTAATACCAAAATAATAATAAATAAACAGAAACTATACATTGAGTTGAGAAAAAAATGGTTGCATCTTCCTGACTAAAACTTGGCATACATTATGGATACCTGAGTGCAAGCACTGCTTGTCCACCTCCTCCAGCTTTCAAGCTCCGCTTCATCAATGCCATACCAAGAAGGATCGCTAGATGCTATAGCATTTGCTTTTTCCAATTCATCCACCTTTCTATAAAAAAAAAACAGACTTCAGCAATTGTATATAGGTTATGTTGCAGAAGAGAAGACCATGTTCAACAAAGAGAGGATTCGTAGAAAAGGTTTGAAATGTAAATGATAAATAAACTAATACAAATAAGATAAGTTACAGTGCTCCACACCACATTAAAAAAGGCTAATTATCATGCTTCTTTGTACCCCAACCATGAAGTTCATCTAAGAGCTAACGTTAGAAACTCACAATATGAGTAAATCTGTAAATGGCAGTGACATGTAATCGGTCAATGCATACTCATTAGAAAAATTCTCCAGCCTCTTCAATTCCATGTTAATACAACTAAAAACTGCAGCTCAATCATATGCCCTGAAATGGAAAAATCCATATTACAGACCAAAATAAAAAAAAAAAGGTCTCATGAAACTTTTCATATGCTTAAGCACAACAATTGAAATAGGTAGTCCGTTAAATCAACAACATTGTCCGAGTTCAAATCTCAAATACGAAAATTAGTAAATTACCTTACTGCAACATGTGCAGTATCAAATCCACATACAAAAACAGAAAAAAATTACAAAAGTCATATTCAGCATAAAAAGTACCAACTAAAGCAAGAAAACTCAAGTTCCCAACTACTTCAAAAAAGAAATTCCTCTACATTATCATCACTTCCCACAAGAAGGTTTGAGGACAAAACTCAAGATAGTTACAACATCAATAAAAAGTGACTTAAAAACTGAGTCAAATCTATTTTTTTATGTGTAACTAAAATTCCCAAGTTTCTATTTGGAGAGGTTATGCGGCCATTAGATCCCAGAGAGAAATTGCAAAGCTTGAACAGGAGTAAAACAATGAAAACACCAAGGGTCGACCATGCAACAAACACCATATACAAAAAAGCTTAAAACCATGGGGAATTGAAGATTAAAAACTCAAACAAAAATTAGGGATTTTAGGGCTTACCAATCACTCTTTAAATCCAAAAAGTGAGAAGGGAAGGGAAGAATGGGTACATCGCACAGAGGAAAATCTTGGGAGGAAGATAATAAGGGGTTCGTCGCATTAGGAGAAAGATAATAAACGGTGCATAACCTTAGGGGTTTATTACAGGTTCATGTATAAATGGAATTCCAAACGGTGGGTGCAGCCGAGCAGGAATATCAAACATATTAGGAGGAAGAGATTTTTAGAGTTGGAATCGGTGGAAGCTTTTGCTTACATTCTCATCCATGCAGATTTTACAGATTTGCCATTATTTCTCATTAACACCAAAAAGAAATTATTTAACATAAGTGATTTTACTTATTTGCCCCCAACCACAACCTTCTTTTTATATATAAAGATATATATCAAAGTCAGTGTTGATATATAATTAGCTGCATTTGTTACTGATATTACCTTTACAAGTCCATTGGAGCAAATCACCGCCCCTTATAAATGAGATTCTGGTTGCTGGTAGCTAGAATTGTCAATATGGGCTAAAGCCCCCAAATCCACTCCATTTGACCCACTATTTACCCCCCTCAATTGTTAGCCCCCTTCCTGAGTGGGTCAGTTTTAACCCCAACCCATGATTTAAACATTTTCAGGGGTTGGGGCTGGGGCGTTTGTGGGTCAGCCCACTCTCCAATTTGTCCAAAAAAAAAACATTCCCATGATCCCATCCATCCCAATAATCGCGTTTCACTTCTCGAGTTCTCTCTTTCATTCTCTTTTCACAGTCGCGTTGAAACTGAGATTGGAATCGTGTTTCACAATCTCTTATCTCTTTCGTTCTCTTCTCATAATCGCGTTTCACTTCTCTCTTTCGTTCTCTTCTGTGAGACTGAGATAAACGCGATTTCGATTTCGAAACCCCTCATTCTTGTGCGATTTCGATTTCGCAATAACTCAGTGATTTGAGTTCTTATGCTTTGTTCGATTTCGATTTCGAAACCCCTCATTCTTTTTATGTTTTGTTTGATTTCGAATTTGATTTCGATTTCAAAACCCCTAAATCCCAACTTTGAACCCCAAAATTCTTGCGTGATTGATTTGAATTCATATGCTCTAACTCAGTGATTTGAGGAACTCATTTAAGATCTACTGAAGGTATTCATATCTATTCTCAATTATGTTGATTATGTTCTATGATTTTGTTTTCTTGTTGGGTTTTTGTTCTGAAAGTGCTGCCATAGTTTCTTATGCATTTATTTTCATTTCACAGATATTTGAGTGGAAACAGAGTAGTTGTGGAGCTATTCCATCCTCACTTGGAACAATATTTGGCTTGTAAGTGCTATAAGTAACGTGTTCTTTGTTAAGTTTTAGCTAGCAAAACAGAGATTAGTTGCTGGAGATACCTTTGTGTTTCTGAGGTGCATATTTGATGTTTTTCTTTTTCTTGGTTTCCTTTCATATGATTCAGAAAATTTTCTGTTGTAAAATCATATAAGAACCTTTTAAATCATATAAAAACCTTTTTTGTTGTAAATTTTCTATTGTAAAATCAGAGTCTAGCTATGATAGAAATATTAGTAAACTCACTTATTTATGCTTGCTGTAATCTGTCACATATTTTACAATCTTCTCTTGATATTGTTTGTTTAATTGTTTTAATGCATAGGAACTACAAAATTATATTATGGAGTCTACAAGTAACACTATGAATATGAATATGGATGATGATATTGTTTCTGAAACTCCTTTGTCTGGAAGTGCTAAGATGACTAAGAAAGAAATCTCGAATGTTTGGAAATTTTTTACAAAAATTGGTAAAGACAAGGATGGCATTGAAAGGGTTTCGTGTAATCATTGTGGTCGTGATTATGCAATTGGCAAAAACCCTAACACCAAAAATAATTATGGGACTTCACATTTAAGTTGTCATATTTCTGTTTGTAAAAGTATTGTAAACTCAAGTGTAGATGTGAATCCTCATGAACATAGAAAAATCAATCAAAAGACTCGCCGCGAAAAACTTGCGGAAGCCATTATTAAACATGACCTTCCCTTTAATTTTGTTGAATATGAGGGAATCAAAGATTGGGAAAATTATCTAAATCACGATGTTGTGATGCCCTCTAGAAATACAACTCTGTCAGATGTGAAAAAAGTATATACTAGAGAGAAGGACAAACTTAAGCAAATCATGTCTAGGATTCCAAATAGAGTTTGTTTAACCTCTGATGTATGGACAGCAGCTACTACTGAGGGTTACTTGTGTTTAACGGCTAACTTTATTGATGAAAATTGGAAATTGACTAGTAAGATTCTTAATTTTTGTCGAATGAAGCCTCCACACACCGGTGTTGAATTGAAAGCCACTATATTTGATTGCTTAAAGCAATGGGGTATTGATAAGAAAGTGTTCTCCATTACCTTGGACAATGCTTCTGCTAATGGTAATATGCAAGACCATTTGAAAAAACATCTTTGTAAGCAAGGTAATTTGTTGTGTAATGGAGAATTTTTTCATGTACGCTGTTGTCCTCATATACTCAATATAATTGTGCAAGAAGGTTTGAAAGTGGCTCATGAAGCACTCTATAAAATTCGAGAGAGTGTTAAGTATGTTAGAGCGTCAGATGGGAGAATGCTTAAATTTTAAAGACTGTGTCATTGATGCACTCTTAGATATGTACATTGGTTTAAGATTAGATGTGACTACAAGGTGGAATTCTACATATTTGATGCTAGAAAGTGCAATCAAATATGAGAAAGCTTTTGATCTTTTCCAAGTGGCAGATAGTAATTATCCATATTGTCCATCTTATGAGGAATGGAGGAGGGGAGAGAAAATGTGTAAATTCTTGGAACCATTTTATGAGATAAAAAATATGATATCTGGTTCATCTTATCCGACTTCTGACATGTATTTTATGCAAGTTTGGGAAATTGAATGCATCTTAGTAGAGAACTTGCAGAATGATGATGCTGTTATAAGGGAAATGTCTTTGAAGATGAGAGAGAAGTTTGTCAAATATTGGAACGATTATAGTGTTGTGCTAGCATTTGGAGCTATTCTTGACCCCCGCTTGAAGATTGATTTTTTATATTATTGCTATACTCGGGTTAATCCTTCAACTTATGAAGCTAAGTTTAATAATGTGAGGGAAAAATTTAAAAAGCTTTATGGAGAATATGCAAGCAACTTCACTATCCCGGATGTTTCTCTTTCTCAATCATCCAACGAATCTAGCTTGTTGCCTAAGCCACATGGAGACGGGAGTAAGCCAAAGAGATCAAAGATTATTATTAGTGTAAGTTTTTTATATGTACTTAGTCATTACTTTCTTTCATTATTCTTTTGTTTAGATAATTAATATATTATATATTGTAGGAATATAAAACTTATCAGAATGAAACTAAATTCACCATTGGCAAGAGTGAGATAGATGTATATTTGGAAGAAAAAGAGGTTGATGACAATGAAGATTTTGATGTGCTTCAGTATTGGAAGACCAATGAGAAAAGGTTTCCTACACTCTCTTTAATGGCACGAGATGTGCTTAGTATTCCCATTACCACAGTGGCATCTGAATCTGCTTTCAGTATTGGTGGACGTGTTCTTACCAAGTATAGAAGTTCCACTGTTCCTGAACATATCCAGATGTTAATTTGCACGAGGAATTGGTTACACGGATTTTCCCAAAATCCTAATGGTAAGACTTTGTATTTTAATCTTTTATAATTATGTGTTATCTTATCTTACATTATTATCTTAGGATTGGTTGTCTAATTGTGTTTTAATTGGTTGTGATTTTTAGATGAAGGTTGGTGTGATACTTACAGTGATGAGGCATTAATAGGAGAGTCCAATGTGCTTGAAGATGTTGAAGCTCATATTCAACATGCTATATCTGACCTCTAATTGTCCTAATATTGCTATGATTGTGATTCTTTCAATTAAGCATGTCCTGTAGCCCATGTTCCATGTTCTCTAATTCTCTCATTTTATATAAATGTAGGCTTTTTCCTCCACTGACATACATGGATTGGCTTGAACATGAATTCTGATCAGCAAACTCATCACTTGGATCATCAACACCAACAACAAACTCATCCTACTGAATTTAATAGTGTTTCTTAGATTTCATGTTGCTCTAGTCATGTTTTTTTCCTTTCTTTTTTTAAATAAATCCATGTAAGCCATGAACGTAATGTGACTAATTTTACATTAGCTTGATGCTATAATGCTTTGGTTGTTCCTTTAGATGGCTGAATTTCAGATTTCTGATATGACTGAATGTCTCATTGAAGAATTCCTAATTTGCTTGTTTGTTGGGAAATTGATGAAATTGATGTTGGAATAAAATACTTGAACACCAAGCCAATGTTGGGTTTGTTAGTATTTTGCATACCATGAGTTCCTGGTCATTTGTATAAGTTTAATAAGCTTGCTAGAATTGGGAGGACATGCTGGAGAACAATTAAGACTTTGGTCAATTAAGAATTGGGACGACATGCTGCAATGTTGGATGCATGTTCTTATTCATATAGTTTAGAGATAAAATGTTGCTCACAAAATGAATTACCCTTTTCTAATATAAGCAGGACTTGTACTTCTAGCGGATTTCCCTACATTGCAGAGGTTGAACACAAAAAAAATGGCTACATTTGATTGCATTTAATAATTTTTTTTTTTTAAATATAGGGCTCATGGGCTGGCCCTGGCCCATGGGGCTTTGGGGGCTTTTGGCCTTATGGGCTTTTTTAGTTGTGGGCTTTTTAGTCCTGTGGGTTTTTTGGCCCTAACCCACATGGGTCAGGGCTGAGTGGGGTGGGCTGGCCCATATTGACAGTTCTACTGGCAGCCACAAAATTCTATTCCTTAATAACCTCCCCACAACACATTTAAAAAGAACTCTCAATTTCATACATAAGATGAAATTACGTATCTAAAATAGAACAAAAACAATTCAAAACAATAAGCAGTTACAAGAAATCTCATGGTGCTAATGACTAAAAATTTTGATGAAAACAGAGAATAATCAGTTAACACAGACAAAATGAATCTATGCGAAAGGAATTTTCAAATATACCATTATCACTAATTTTGCTTATCCTGTGGTTGTTCCTCTCACCAACTCACAAGAGATCAATAGTATTTGGGAAGAAGCAGTGGCAGATCTAGGACCTGAAATCAGGGGGGTCAATCTATTTCCAAAAAGGATAATCTATTTTCAAAAAAAGCAATAAAAAATACTATCAAACATATGAAGATAAAGACATAAAATTTTAATATATATATAATCAAATAAATTACATACCTCATAATTGTTCTCTACGTGATTTCATGTTTTGAAATCGTTGAATAATCATCTCATTGCTAACGTTATTTTAAACACATCTCTCTCAATATAAATCACCAGACAACATTTCCCTTTCGATTACGTAACCTATTTTTCACAATTTTTCTTTGGGAAAAATTATATTAAGTAGGTTGGCACGGTCCACTTTGTAAATATGCTCTTCTTATTTTATCTCTTTGTAAATATGCAAAGAAATAATACAATAAACATAATCATATAATAATAGAGTAAACAATTTGATTTAAAACCCCAATTTCAGAGTGTGTGAGAGAGAGGGTCAAAGGATCAAGAAATAGAGTGTGTGAGGGAGAGGGTCAAAGGGTCAAAAGATCCAATGACATAGGTTCAATTTTTAACAACTATGGGTACATTTTTTTTTTCCTAAGGTATTAATAGATGATTTTAAAAATCCAGGGATTCACTTAAACCCCCTGAAATACATATAGATCCGCCCCTGGGAAGAAGCAAGATTGTATATTAATAGATTACATAAGAACTACTTTCACCTATTTCATCGTATTCACATGTCAAAGAAATTGTACAGGGAAAAAAGGTAGGAGTAATTAAATCTTCCCTGTTGAATCATGTCATAGTAGCATAATCATTTAATAAACACACACAGACCTTTTCAGTTAGAAAAAAAATTATATTTACACATCAATGCCATCCTAATCTAAAGAAAACCCATATTATAGAAGATGTGTGAATCCAGAAGGAAACTTTGTAATACAACATGATGGACTCAAGAATATGAAGTTGTTTATATAATATACATCATTATCCAAATTTCATAAAAATAAAAGTTGCAGAGTTCCTTTTGAGGTAAGAGAGAAATCCAACCTTTTCAACTTATATCTAATTCTGACCTCAGTATTCGGAGAATTCATCTTCTCTTTGGTCTTCAAATGATAGAATCTAAGCTCATTCATTTGAAAAAGAATATAACATTTCTCCAATTAAGCAATGAAAACTACTGCAAGTATTGAAATGAATAACCAAGCAAGTCTCCAATTTCTCATCAGGAATAGAGGTACTATAGAGCGTCAAGTAGGAAAATGTATTTGATAATTGAAGTTTCAAGCTTCATAGTTCTCCATATGTCCTCCATTCAAACATTTCTTCCATTGCTCAAATATAAATTTTTGGTTAAACTTTTACCATGATCACTTGTAATATGCGTCTCCATACCATACCAAATATGCCTTTTGATTATCTTTTTTCTTCAAGGCCGTGATCAATGTATATTGATGAACAGTTCTGGTTTATACTTTGCAGACAATTGCGGTGATACCTTTAAAAGCATCATGAGTGGTATAGTTTGGGTCCAAAAAGAAGGTTAGTATCATGAAAGAACATGAACATGGCATCCTGGTTTGTGGACAAGTTTTTATCATGATAAGATGATATCATGCACATAGCATCCTGTTTTGTGTACTCACTTTGAATTGATAGAGAAGGTGTAATATCCCTATTTTCTGAAACCCTAATCATGGTGGATAACCTTGATCGGGTGTTTGTATGATTGTATGGTTGTTTGTGTGTTAGTTATAAGCTTAGTTGGAAGTTTGGGACTGGGCTTGAATCGTGTTGAAAGAGCTTAAGGTGTAACACGAGAAACTGAGGGAGTCAGAAGGCTAGATGTCCCTTCCCAGCCGAGCAGGATGCTCAAGCGTGGGAGGACTCTACGCTTAAGCGTGGCAATGCTTGGATGTGGGAAGCTCGCACGCTCAAGCGTGCCGAGTGCATTGTGCTAGTTGTTCTGAGTTCGGACGAGTGTGAGACACGTGTCAAGCCAGGGATAAGGCAGAGTGGACAAGGCTCCACGCTTAAGCGTGGAAGGAGCCCACACTTAAGCATGATAACGCTTGGACGTGCTAGGGTTGCACGCTTAAGCGTGCACAGCAGAACAAGTTTTGGTGTTTCCTTTCTCTTCTTCATTTCTTGCTCGAAAATCTTGGGATTTCAGAGGATTCTCTGCAACTTAGAGAGAGAAACAGAGGTGTAAAGTGAGAGAGCTTGATTTGGTGGAGATCGGAGCATCGGGACGCGATTCTGACAACACCGTTGAGATCGTGACCTCGAAATCTTCAATTTCGATTGATCGATTTCTCGATTCGTCAAAGGTAAACTCGAATCCCTAACACGCGTTCTTCGAGTTTCTACCTTTTCTCTTTGGTCTTTGAGCTTGCCCTAGGGCTAACACTATTACCTATGTGTTGTGCTTGTGATTTGGGCAAAGTTCATGCTCGTGATTTCACTGTTGGCAAGGTTGAGGCCGCAGTCGGGAGGCTGCCTTGAGGCCGTTCATGGCTGTGTGTGATAGTGGTGACTGCGTGTGGGAGGTGCCGGGGTGATCGCGTCAAAGTTCGTGCACACGTTGCTCAGGTGGGGAGAAAGAGTTACACACGTTGGGGAGGCAAGAGTAGTCTATATAGCCTGGTTGTATGTTTTATGTTGTGTAGGGGAACCCTAAACCCTACGTGAGGTTGAGCCCTGACGAAGTACCTAAACCCTAGGTTTAGCTTGCTTCAGACTAGCACCGCTATGCTTGATACCCTAGGTTAGCAGATTTATGATGCTTGGTGATATGTGCTTTGTGCTGCTATATGCGTATTTGCTAACCATCATACTTGCAATATATGAGATACATGCATGATGTGATAACATGTTGCTATGTTAAGGTGTCTACTGCTTCATTGAACATGATAATGATAACTGCTGCATTTATCTTGAAATGCGTGCATGCATGAGAACTTGGAGGTTTAGTATGATTAGGGCTTTGACCCCGTTGTGGATGTTTAAGCTGATAGTCGAGATTCGAGATTATAGTAGAGCTTGGAGCTTGTAAGGTTATGATGGGAGCTTGGAGCTCATATGGTTATAAGTGGAGCTTGGAGCTCATATGATTACATTGGGAGCTTGGAGCTCGTGATGTCAAGGATCGAGTTTGCATGTGTTGCGATATCAGCTCAAGAGAGATGGATGACATGCATAGCATATGCATATGATGCCAATTGGCGAGCTGTGTGCCGTGAGGCATACGAGGTCAGTGCACCGAGTACGGGTACGAAAAACGGAAGGGAAGGTCTGAGAGACCTTGGGGATATACCGGACGCAGGTGTTCCCACATGAGACTGGTATGGTAGCTCCTATCGTGTCATGGCGATCCTGGTAAAGTATGGTTATCTCGACTAGAGCCTTGAGTCTTTCCAGCTGCCGGTGGATCTTACGAGGAGGCCCAAACAACCCTTCCCGTCGGAGACAGTGGAGTGGTGATGCACTCTTATGGATCACGGCAAGCGGAACGGATTAGCGGAGCAAACTGACTTGTCCATTGAGCGGGCGTGATGTTGTCCTTAGGAGGACATTTAGTACCGGTCGACATGCATAGAAATACTATGTGTACATCTAGCTAGGGAACGATCGTGGTGTCGAAGTAGTGGGAGATGGCTGTGTTTGCTATGTACTCTGCATTGCATTATCCCTATTATCGATGTGTTGTATATCTTATCTCTCTGTTTTTCATTTGTATGTATGTGCTCGACTTGCGAGTAGACGACAAGCCAGTAGACTACCAGAATGGACCCGAGGCTTCACTCGTTTATCACGGGGGCACCATGGATGTCGGTGCTAGGTGACATTGAGATAGTCTACCACGATGAGAGGGGATGGTGGGTGGACCCCTCAACCTTTTTGTCAGTGTACACAGGACCCGTCAGTCTGATCTTCCATAGCGGAGTACCACCCTACGAGGACATCATCGGACCTTATCGTGTGTATCAGTTTTTTCCCTTTCGGCGGATGTGGCACCCACCAAGGCAGAGAGAGCAGGACTATTGGTGGACAGCGCCACAGTCGTCAGCAGTATCTAGCAGGCGAGGTTTCATTTATAGAGGCCAACGGAGGCGTACAGAGCAGTACCTGAGGAAGTATCGGAGACATCGCATCGTTGTGTCGATTTCCTCGTCTGAGTATGAGCCTATGCTGGTTTATAGGCGTACCTACGGAGAGGGACAGGGTAGCGCGGGGCATCCTCACCACTGATGGTGGGAGCTTGTCAGTGCGTCTCTAGGACTGTGTGGAGAGGTTTTGATGTATTTTTGAGAGTGGACTGGGGAGTGCTGGTGAGCATGTTTGAGAGTTTCTTTTGGAGGCCTTTTGATGTACTTGTTTATATTTTCAGTTTTTGGTGTACTTTCATCTGTATATGTACCTAGCCCTACTGATGGGGCCACCATGTATATTGTGTAGTACTGCATGTGTATATGTTTTATGTTTATCCTGTTGCGTTTACTCTAATGTATGTTTCGTACGTGCTTTTGTTTTACCACTTGGCTTGTCTGCTCTTGGTAAGCGCATAATTGCCTCGTTACGTTATAGTTAATATCATAAGTGGGGTTAATGGGATTATCCTACATAAGTGGGGTCGTCTCATCTTGGTGATATCAGAGCAGTTTGATCCTATAAGGACTGTGGGAGTCGGGGACCGAAACTGTGAGGCGTTAGGAAGTCGAACTAGCAAAGTCTGTCGTCTCTGCAAGAGGGCACGCCTGTGTCTAGAAGGGTAGAAGGAGCGCGAATGATTGTTGTGATGTTTTGTATGAATGATAAGTAGATATATGTACTTATGTTGCTTATCATGTTTGAACTCTGAGCTAATGGTTACTTGAAACAGGAACCAATGGCTCGGGGAAGAGGTAGAGGTAGAGGAGGAAGTAGGGCTGGACTGAATGGAGGCCAGGAAGCAGAAGCTTCACACACTGGAAATGGAGCTGAATCTATAGAGACCCTCAGGACTATGAGGGATATGGTTGCTGCGATGTTACAACAAACTTAGCAGAATGCCCAACTCATTCAGCTGACTCATGAGAATCAATAGCAACAACAACAACAACAACAACAACAACAACAACAACAACAAAGGGATGTCAAAAATGAGGACACTGGTTTTGATGCTTTCATGAGACGGAAACCTCCTCAGTTCAATGGGGACTACAATCCAGAAGGAGCGGAGCTGTGGGTGCAAGAGTTGGAAAAGATCGTCACCGCCACATATTGCGACGAAGCTTAGAAGGTTTCTTACGCTTCTTTCATGCTGGTAGGAGGAGCAGAGGTGTGGTGGAAAGGGAAGCAGAGTCTATTTGAGACCAAAGGAAGACCGGTTACTTGGAAGTTGTTCAGGGGATGCTTTCTGGAGGAATATTTTCCTAGGATGGTCAGAAGGGAAAGGGACAAAGAATTCTATAGTCTGAAGCAAGGCAGCATGTCAACAGGGGAGTACACAGCAAGATTCGAGGCGCTGCTCAAGTTTTCGGAATTCTACCAGCGATATCCGGATGAGGAATGGATGTGCCGCAGATTTGAAGATGGCCTGAAGTATGAAGTGCAGAAAGCAATAGTTCCTTTGGGGATTACCAGATTCCCTGACATGCTGGATCGATGCTCAGCAATTGAGAACATCGAGTGAGACAACCCCTTCCTAGGAGGTCCCATTGATGACCCCACTTATAATTATTAGCGTCATAGCGTAGCGTCGTAGTATAAAATTTGCGGAAATATTAAAACAATCAACACATACTGATACCATAGTAATATATACAGACATAAGAGTATCGGCTCCATCAGTAGAGCCTACAACAACTGATGTCAAATATAAATGACTTCAGAGTGTACAGTAGATAAAACTAAAAACATAACAATAGAAATAAAGGCACGTCAGAGATCCTCTCCTAGCGCTAAAGGTCTCCCAGCATTGGGATCCGAGGCTCTCCCGTCGGCATCAGGCTCAACAGGTATACCGTCAATCTCCTTTGGAAACTCCTCATCAGGGTCTTCTCGTACAGTCGAGAACAAAGAAATACAACATAGGAAAGTACAAGGGATACGAAACAGTAACATGCCATACATGGGAAAAACAGCGATATAAATAATGTATATAGATAGCAACACACCAAATCACAACAGTGACAACCAAGCAACTTCCGGACAATTTTTCCCTTAACTACTGTCTCTCACACTCATGCAACTAACGGCTATATGGACACGATCACGACGCGACATCCCCAACGGATCAAGGTGTCCCAATCATCACTATGCCACCCCCATAAAGTTGGGTTCGGTCTAAAGCCCGCAGGCCCAAATCGTCTCATGGATACAACATATTCCCCCGCCCACAGGCCATGTCGGAATATTCTCCCGTCAACAGCGTAACTTATGCTAACGATATGTTCCCCCGCCCGCAGGCTAGGTCGAGATATTCGCCCGTCCGTCTACAATTCGACTAACGGGTACGACCACCTCCCCGCAGGTAAGATCGGAATCGCCCCCACACCAAACTAATCGGTACGACCATCTCCCCGCAGGTAAGATCAAAATCGCCCGTATGCCAACACAGTGATGAATAACAACTATGCAACATGAATCTCACCGACTCATCTCAGGATCAACACTTAGTGCCTCAACCACAACTTATAAACAACCACGACCAACTTTCATCCGGCTTAACCGGGTATCAACTCACATCACCACAACAACAGATCAACTATATCACTAGGTTGAGCACTACGACTATATATATATATATATATATATATATACCTCGACTTTCACACTACACATTCATCACCCGATTTATCCGAAATCACTGCCTTGTTCTACTCAAACATTAGCAGTCACAACGGACATCAACAACAGCCAGAAATATATTCAACAGTAAAATCAAATTACAAATAAATAACATTTAATCAATTATAGCATATAATAGACATCATACACATATCACATATAATATATCAAATATCCAATCACAGCACAAACAACCTCAATATGCAGTAAAATCAACCTAACGGTCAAACGACCTCTAGTAGGGTTTGGGTCGCCCTACGCATATCAATATATATTATTTAAAGCTTGCCTCCCCGACGATATTGTGGTTCTTTCCCCCACCTTAACAAAGCTCCCGTGAGATTCCGGATGTGGCTCCACAACAGTCAATCGAGTGCGCGATCGAGCGTTCGAGTCCTGTCAAATTCTATACAGTAAAACACAACCAGAAATTAAAATAATGAAACCATAAACTACTTATTCTCTAGGATTAGCTACTGCCCTTAATTAATTAAATAGGCTAGGGATATTGAAATTCTACCGATTCTTGGATCAATGACCCTTAAGCATACCTAATGCAAAATCAATGATCAATTATCAAAGATTTGAACCAAAACCCTTTAAACCAACAAAGTAGGGTTTCGGCCATCACCATGAAAAATAGGTGAGAGTTTGATTTGGCCTCCTAATCCCTTGGATTACATGATTAAGGGATGAAATAGGTGAAATCAAGAACAGTGAACAACAAAAACCCATTTTCCCTTTAAGCACCCATTCGGCCCCTTTTAGATAAATAGGCTAGATATTTTATTTCATTAGAAGCTCTTGGATCATGGTAGTAGGGGATGATACTAGCTCATAGGAATTGGTTTGGTCTCAAAATGATTTTTCTACAATTTTCTAGAGATTTTTGAAGTTTAGATCTAGAAATTGAAACTCATGAAAATAAATGGAGAAAATAAAGATTGAGAGCTCAAGGATGAAATCTATACCTTCTAGGTGATAGAGGAGGATGAGAGGTGCAACTTTGCTTCACAAACCTTCTTGAAAATGCTTGAGGAAACATGAGAAAAATGAGGTTGACAATAGGGGAAGAAGAAGAGAAGCAGCAGCTGGCAACGAGAAAATGAGGGGACAAAAGGTGAAAATAGGGTATTAAATAGGTGACTTAAGGTTTAAGAAAGGTAAAAGTAATAGTAGGTAATTAGTAACAACTGTTTAAGAAAGGTAAAAGTAATAGTAGGTAATTAGTAAAAAGTAACCAAGGGTAATTTGGTCCATTCACGTCCCGATAATTTGAAAATCCTCACGATTTTTGTAAGAGTCCCCAAATGGTTTAACATAGCCCTGGTATGAAAATCATTAGCTCAAGGTTCTCGAAAAACCCTAAGTCAACTCGAATCGTCTCCTAGAACGACTATCGGTCCGAATATAATATATTATTTTCATTTTCGAACGTCAGAACGAACTTCTTCGAAAATATAGGAAACATGATTCTAAGACTAACTGTCTCGTTCACGGGTCCAAATTGGGTCTCGATAGTAGTAAAGCACTACTGTCAAGAAAAACGCAGACCGGGCTCCGTCTGAGTTTTCGACCCAAAACTTAAACATAGCTTCCTATGATAGCGTAGAGCGTGATTATGGCCTCTGAATAATTTATTTAATTTTCTAGACCCTCTAATAAAATACAATTACTTAAATACTAGCTAAATAAAAAATTAAGAAAATCGGGGTGTTACATTACTACCCCCTTAAAAAGAATTTCGTCCCGAAATTCGACGTACCTTTTTAAAATAGGCTCGGATATTGTTGTTGCATGTCCTCTTCGCGTTCGCAGGTAGCATCTCCGGTAACTTCATCCCATATGATCTTGACCAATGAAATGTTTTTACCTCGGAGTTCCTTTATGCTTCTATCCGCGACCCTTACAGGTAGAGCCTCATACTCAAGGTTATCTCTTAATTGTATTGACTCTGGTTCTAAGATGTGTGATGGATCAGGGTAGTACTTTCTCAACTGAGAGACATGAAAGACGTCATGAAGGTTGAATAAGTTTGGGGGTAAAGCGATGTGATAGGCCACAGGACCAATTCGGCGAAGAATTTGAAAAGGTCTAATGAACCTAGGAGTAAGCTTTCTTGATTTTATTGCCCTGCCGATTCCAGTTCTCGGAGTCACTCTCAGAAAAACATGGTCTCCTTCCTAGAATTCTAATGGTCTTCTCCTCTTATCGCTATAACTCTTCTGTCTGTCCTGTGCGATTTTCATCTTTTCCCGTATCCTCTTGATCTGTTCCGTCATCTGTTGCACTACCTCCGGTCCTAGTACTTGGCTTTCTCCATTCTCATACCAACACAAAGGTGTTCTACACTTCCTGCCGTACAATCCTTCGTAAGGTGCCATACCTATACTTGAATGAAAACTGTTGTTATAGGTGAACTCAATCAATGGTAAGAACTCTTCCCAACTTCCTGTATGTTCCAAAACACAAGCTCTTAAGAGATCTTCCAACGATTGAATCGTTCGTTCCGACTGACCATCCGTCTGAGGATGATAAACAGAACTTAACCTTAACTTAGTTCCCAAAGCCTCATGTAATTGCTTCCAGAATCTAGATGTAAATCTAGGGTCCCAGTCGGAAACAATACTAGAAGGCACTCCGTGCAACCTTAATACGTCCTTGATGTAGATGTGGGTTAACTTTTCCAACGTATAACTTTCGCAAATAGGTAGAAAGTGAGCACACTTCGTTAACCTGTCAACGATTACCCAAATGGCATAATGCCTCTTGTTAGTCCTCGGCAAACCAACCACGAAATCCATAGATATTCCAACCCATTTCCATTTTGGGATATCTAAAGATTGTAGCAGTCCTGCTGGCTTTTGGTGTTCTATCTTCGCCTTCTGACACACCAAGCAAGCCAACACATACTCAGCTATCTCCTTCTTCATTCCGGGCCACAAAAACATTTTCTTTAAGTCTTGGTACATCTTGGTAGCTCTTGGATGAAAACTCAACCTACTCTTGTGCCCTTCCTCTAAGATCATTCTTCTTAGTTCTATATCCATTAGCACACAAATCCTATCACCATACCTCAAGACTCCATCTTGATTCATCCTAAACTCAGAAGTTATGCCTTCCGTCACTTGTTCCTTTACTTTCTGAAGATACTGATCAACCTCCTGCTTCTCCTTGATTGCCTTCAAAAAGTCGCTCGTTACTGTGACCATTCCTAGGTGTATCTTATCCCTAGATAATTCCATGCCTAGATTCAAATCTCTAAACTGTTCAACCAGTTCCAGCTCTTTCACCATCATAGCAGATACGTGCAAGGATTTCCTACTTAGCGCATTTGCTACTACATTCGCTTTTCTTGGATGGTATTGTAGATCGAATTCATAATCCTTTATAAATTCCATCCATCTCCTTTGCCTCATATTTAACTCTTTCTGATCAAATAGATACCTTAAGCTCTTATGGTCACTGTACACTACAAACTTAGCTCCATATAAATAGTGTCGCCATATCTTTAAAGCAAACACTATAGCTGCTAGCTCCAAATCATGAGTCGGATAATTCCTCTCATGAGTTCTTAGCTGTCGCGAAGCATATGCTACCATTCTCCGGTCTTGCATTAAGACACAACCCAGTCCTTGGTATGACGCATCACAGTACACGTCAAACTGTCCTGAAGAATCCGGTAGCCTCCTTTTCAGATCCTGAAAACCCTTCTCACATTCATCCGTCCAATCAAATGATATTCCCTTCCTTGTTAACTGCGTCATTGGCAATGCGATTTTCGAGAATCCTTCGATGAACCTTAGGTAATAGCCAGCTAAGCCTAGAAAACTCCGTATTTCACTCATCGACTTAGGGCTTTCCCACTGCACTACAGCTTCAACCTTTGCTGGGTCTACAGCTATCCCATCACGATTTATCACATGATCTAAGAATTGTACTTCTTCTAACCAGAATTCACACTTGGATAACTTTGCATAAAGTTGTGTCCTTTAACACTTGAAGCACAATCCTAAGATGTTCTTGATGTTCTTCCCAATCAAAGGAATAAATAAGAACGGTCGAAAAATCCGGTTCATGTAATCCATGAACACTGCTGGAGCATTAGTTACACCAAAAGGCATAACCAGGTACTCGTAGTGTCCATACAGGCTCATAAACGCTGTCTTCGGTATATCCTCCCTCTTAACTCGAATCTGGTGATAACCAGATCTTAAGTCAATCTTTGAAAATATTACTGCTCCTTTCAATTGGTCCATCAAATCGTCAATCCTAGGCAACGAATACTTATTCTTGACTGTCGCCTTGTTCAGCTGTCGATAATCCACGCACAGCCTCGAACTTCCATCCGTTTTTTTTTTACGAACAGCACCGGCGCTCCCCATGGTGAAGCACTCGGCCTTAGAAACTCCTTATCCAACATGTCGTCCAATTGACTTTTCAGCTCCACTAACTCCGCTGGAGCCATTCGATAAAGTGCTATTGAAATCGGTCCAGTTCCCAATACCAGATCTATAGCGAACTCTATTTCTCTCTCCTGTGGTAAACCTGAAACGTCATCAGGGAAAATTTTCGGAAACTCCCGCACTACAAGCAACGAATCCAACGTAGGAGATTCCTTAGCTTCCACAGAGAGCAGTAACACGTGTTTCTGAGATTTACTACCTAGCTTACTATCCTTGACAGGCATTAATCTAGATTGCTCAGGAAAAGATAAGGTCTTTTTAGAACATTCTAACACTACATGGTTAGCCGAAAGCCAATCCATGCCTAAAATTATATCGAGTTGATTCATAGGTAAGCAAATGAGATCAATAGAAAAAGTTCGATTTTCAATGACAATCAGACAGTTTAAACAGACAGTTATGGTTGTCAAGAAATTACTGGTAGGGGTAGAAACAGTTAAGTCATGGGTAAGTAAAGAGACAGGCAACTTCAAATGATCCACACACTCTTGGGATATGAAAGAATGAGTAGCTCCCGAGTCAAACAATACAGATAAGAGTTTACCTGACACTAGGCACATACCTTGTATCAGATCAGGGGATTGAGAGGATTCAGCTCCTCATATGATAAACACCCTTCCGGTGGCTTGTGGTCTCGCTGCTTGCTCTCCGGTTCCTTCGGTTCTGATCACTGGGCCCTGCCTGCTTGTGTTGTATCTCGTTCCTTGTGTACATTCTGGTGCTATGTGACCCACTTGGCCACATCGGAAGCACTGGCAAGTTTCCTTTATCGAACAATCCCGAATTGTATGTGCTCCCCCACACCTGAAGCAGCCACTTGGTTGGAGTTGTCCTTCAGTTTGTCTTGCGGTCTGACGGTTATAAGGTCTCCGTCCCGCCTGGAATCTTCCCTTTCCGCCATGACCTCTCTGGTCAAACCTCCGAGTGGGTCCTCCAGTTCTGCCTTGCTGCAGCTCTCGCTTTTTGTCTATGTTCTCAATGACAGAACATCTCTCCAGCATCTCAGGCAGTCGGGTGATGTTCAGTGGTGCAATCACCCTTTGCAGTTCATATTTCAAACCCATTCTTCGTCAGGGAACCTCTGGTAAAATTCAGAAAATTTGAGCAGCGCTTCAAATCTTGCAGAGTACTCCCCAACAGACATGGTCCCTTCCTTCAGACCCATAAATTCTTTTTCTTTTTCTCTCCTTATCATCCTGGGGAAATACTTCTCCAGAAAGCATTCCGGAAACAATCCCCAGTTGATGAGTCTGTCTTCAGCTTCAAGCATCCTCTGCTTGCCTTTACACCACAGTTCTGCACCTCCTATCAGCATGAAGGATGCATATGTTACCTTTCTGTCCTCATGGCAGTGAATCGCCTCTAAGATTTTCTCCAGCTCTTGTATCCAGAATTCAACTCCCTCTGGGTTGAAGTCGCCATTGAACTGCGATGGCTTCCCCTTCAGAAAAGTATTCAGCCCGGTGTTTTCCCTCACAACTTCACCTTGCTGATTTTGTATCTACTGTTGTTGCATGGTCAATTGTAGTAGTTGAGCATTCTACTGCTTTTGGTGCAGCATTGCTATTGCCAGTTCCCTAACTGTCCTCAGGGTTTCAGTTGATCCTATCGCATCGACAGCGTGGGAACTTGCTTCATAACCAATTCCGAGTTCAGCGGCACTTGCTGTGGCCGTTCCGCCACGTCCTCTAGGTCATCCGCAAACGATTTCTTCCTGGCAAGGAAAAATATTAGCTTCGATTCATAAGACATATGATAAGCTTGCGGCTTATTCAGCTTTTCAGAAAAAGAAAGAAAGAAAAAAAAAACAAGGAAAATGGCAAAAACAAGGTTTTGCTTAGCGATACTCTATTCGCTTAGCGAAATAGAGGGGATTTCGCTCAGTGAGACTCAATTCGCTTAGCAAAACTGAATGAATTTCACTTAGTGAGTATCCATGCGCTTGGCGGAATTGAGACATCAATGCACCATTTGAAACTCCTCTGGATCGCTTAGCGAGATCAATTTCGCTTAGCGAAATTCCCCAGATCCTTAGCTATTCCCAACAATAATAAAGCAACATTCAATATAAATCAACTGATATATATATATATATATATATATATATATATATATATATATATATATATATATATATATATATCATGTGCCCTACGAACAAAACAGTTGTCACTCTCGATAACATACGCATCAGACACACTACCCTTTTCCTAACACAGTTAGTACCCAATGCGGACATAACCGTGAATGGTAGTATTTTTCCTAAACCACACAGTCCGATATTAGAATCGAACAGCCCTGATACCATAAAATGAGACAACCCCTTCCTAGGAGGTCCCATTGATGACCCCACTTATAATTATTAGCGTTATAGCGTAGCGTCATAGTATAAAATTTGCGGAAATATTAAAACAATCAACACATACTGATACCATAGTAATATATACAGACATAAGAGTATCAGCTCCATCAGTAGAGCCTACAACAACTGATGTCAAATATAAATGACTTCAGAGTGTACAGTAGATAAAACTAAAAACATAACAACAGAAATAAAGGCACGTCAGAGATCCTCTCCTAGCGCTCAAGGTCTCCCAGCATTGGGATCCGAGGCTCTCCCGTCGGCATCAGGCTCAACAGGTATACTGTCAATCTCCTTTGGAAACTCCTCATCAAGGTCTTCTCGTACAGTCGAGAACAAAGAAATACAACATAGGAAAGTATAAGAAACAGTAATATGCCATACATGGGAAAAACAACGATATAAATAATGTATATAGATAGCAACACACCAAATCACAACAGTGACAACCAAGCAACTTCCGGATAATTTTTCCCTTAACTACTGTCTCTCACACTCATGCAATTAACGGCTATATGGACACGATCACGACGTGACATCCCCAACGGATCAAGGTGTTCCAATCATCACTATGCCTCCCCCATAAAGTAGGGTTCGGTCTAAAGCCCGCAGGCCGGTCGGAATATTCGCCCGTCAATAGCGCAACTTACGGTAACGATATGTTCCCCCGCCCGCAGGTTAGGTCGGAGCATTCGCCCGTTCGTTAACAACTCAACTTTCGGTAATGGCATATCCCCCTGTCCGCAGGCTAGGTCGAGATATTCGCCCGTCCGTCTAAGTTTTGACTAACGGGTACGACCACCTTCCCGCAGGTAAGATCGGAATCGCCCCTACGCCAAACTAATCGGTACGACCATCTCCCCGCAGGTAAGATCGAAATCGCCCGTATGCCAACACAATGATGAATAACAACTATGCAACATGAATCTCACCGACTCATCTCAGGATCAACACTTAGTGCCTCAACCACGACTTATATACAGCCACGACCAACTTTCATCCGGCTTAATCGGGTATCAACTCACATCACAACAACAACAGATCAACTATATCACTAGGTTGAGCACTACGACATATATATATATATATATATATATATATATATATATATATATATATATATATATATATATATATACCTCGACTTTCTACCACACATTCATCACCTGATTTATCAGAAATCACTGCATAGTTCTACTCAGACATCAACAGTCACAACGGACATCAACAACAGCCAGAATATATATTCAACAGTAAAATCAACTTACAAATAAATAACATTTAATCAATTATAGTATATAATAGACATCATACACATATCACATATAATATATCAAATATCCAATCACAGCACAAACAAGCTTAATATGCATTAAAATCAACCTAACGGTCAAACGACCTCTAGTATGGTTTGGGTCGCCCTACGCATATCAATATATATTATTTAAAGCTTGCCTCCCCGACGATATTGTGGTTCTTTCCCCCACCTTAGAAAAGTTCCCGTGAGATTCCGGATGTGTTTCCACAACAGTCAATCGAGTGCGCGATCGTTCGAGTCCTGTTAGATTCTATGCAGTAAAACACAACCAAAAATTAAAATAATGAAACCATAAACTACCTAATCTCTAGGATTAGCTACTGCCCTTAATTAATTAAATAGGCTAGGGATATTGAAATTCTACCGACTCTTGGATCAATGACCCTTAAGCATATCTAATGCATAATCAATGATCAATTATCAAAGATTTGAACCCAAACCCCTTAAACCAACAAAGTAGGGTTTCGGCCATCACCATGAAAAATAGGTGAGAGTTTGATTTGGCCTCCTAATCCCTTGGATTACATGATTAAGGGATGAAATAGGTGAAATCAAGAACAATGAACAACAAAAACCCATTTTCCGCTTAAGCACCCATTCGGCCCCATTTAGATAAATAGGCTAGAGATTTTATTTCATTACAATCTTAGACAACCCCACTTACGTAGGATAATCCCATTGTAACCTAATTGTCTAATACTAAAACATGTGAAAATTTAAAACTTAAGATCCATAAAAATAATGCAGGCAATCCATTGCTAATAACATATTACATATGTATACGTACCATCATCCTTAATTACATGTATCAGAGTGCGCTTCTGTAAAATAACGACCTATAACTTACAATAAGAACGATACATACACAGATATAAATACTCAAAACTCTCATACATACTGTACTGGCCAGACACTAATATAAACTCTCCTCTATCCCAAAAATTCTGTCAGCATCAGGGTCATGGGGAACACCATCTTCCTCAGGAATAGAATCCTCAGCTGCAGTGTCTCTCCACGAGCCATAAGAGAAAACATAGTTAGGAAAATATAGGGAGATAAGGATCTAACACAAACATCATATATGGGAAAGAAACCACAGAATAACATATATCAACATCACATATATGAACATCACAGAAACATATACACAATCGTCTCCCAATCATATCATGAACATCACAGAAACATATACACAATCGTCTCCCAATCATATCACTCATAATCAACACTTATACTATATGTATCTCATTCCTACATGCATGTCGGCCGATATCTCAAATCTCATTCTCAATCTCAGAGAATCATAGTTAGTTGTCCAGGGGCCCTTTCCGCTCACTGTGACCAATAAGAGTGCATCCCGCTCCAAGTCTCGGGAGAGGTATCTTGGTCTGCTCGGAAAGTCCACCTGCGACGTGGAAGATTGAGGGTCTAGTCGGGATAACCAGGTTCCAGTAGGCAACACGACACGATAGGAGCAACCCTATCCGTCTCTTGTGATAAGTCCCGAACCCAATTACATCCCTAAGATCACCAAGATCGTCCCTTCCCTCTTCCGTAACCGCACTCAGGTACACTAACCTCGTGTGTCCCATACCACACGGCTCGCCACTTGGCACATGAGTATGATATGCATGTAAACCATCACTTGTGCCACCAATATCTCAATATTCATCTCAATCCTCAAATCGCTTTATTCATGATACCATTGTATCCATCACTTTATCAATATCCATCACTTTTCCTCATATATGCATTGTGGCACTTTGATTCACTATCCATATCATTATCAATCATACAACATGCATACATGATATTCAATATCTCAACATACCAACTCAAACATATAACATCATACATTTCATACTAGTGAGCATATCATTCTATGCTTATAAACACATAATTCACATATAACACATATTCACAATTAACTCATATAGAACACATAGAGCACATAGTCACAATCACATCAAACATATTAATCATCCATCAAATAATAGTCATCTAGCCTAGGGTGTATTCTTAGTGGTGATAGCCCAAAGATACCTACACCTAGGGTTTAGGTACTTTGTCAGGGCTCAACCTCTAGTAGGGTTTAGGGCCCCCTACACATGTTAATATACATTATTCTACTCTTGCCTTCCCGATGGATGTGAGATTCTTTCTCCCCACCTTAGAGTAATGTAGCAACTCTCACAAACCCACGATCACTTGCTCACGGCCGCAGCCCCGTTCCTCCACCGGTGCCCGTGCACGCTTTAGAATGATTGAACACGGTATAATCCTTCACAACAAACACAATCAAATTTAGTACCATCAAACAAAGCTCACCTAGTTCATAGGAACTAGGGTTCGGCCCCTAAGTAGTAAAAATGCTAGAAGTGTTAAAGTTGTACAAACTCTTGGATCTATGATCCTTAAGCATAAATAACACTCCTGTAAGTCATGGAATTCAAGAATTTGAAACACAACTCAAGATTCTTCACATCATAGATTTCGGCCCTCTTTAGGTACATAGGGCTAAGAAAGGTTTTTGATTCAATTCTTTGAGGATTCAAAGGCATATAAGTGTCATAGGATCAAATCAACACTATTTTAGCAAATATTGAAACAAAACTTCATGATTCCACAACATAGGGAATTCGGCCACTCCATAACCCTAGGGGTTAGAGAGCTTTAATGAGTACAAAATCTTAGTATTATGATAGAAGATCATGAATCTAGATCAAGAAAATTGGTTTGACGTTAAAATGAATTTTCTACAATTTTTCATGAATTTAGGAAGTTTAGACATCAACATAGAACCAACATGAACACATAGAGTTTCAATGAATAGAAGTAGAGATTAAGAGTTCAAAGAAGAGATCTCTACCTCTTAGATGATAGAGAAGATCATGATGGACAACTTTGCTTCTCAAAGCTTATGGAAAATCTTTGAAGAATGGAGAGAAATTGGAGTTGAAAGCTTGGAAGTGTTCTTAAAGTGAAGGAGATGGAGAAGAAAGAAAATGTGAGAGTGAAAAGAAGGAGAGGAGCCGTGAGGTAGGATATATATAGAAGAAAAGGGATAAGGATAAGGATAGAAAGATAAGAAGGATAGAAAAGATAAGGATAAAATAGACTTAATGTTAGAAAGGATAATTTTCCTTAAGAACAAAATTAGGATTCTATTAAAAATTAACTTGAATATTCAAAAGTTAAGAATGAAGAAATAAAGAAAGAAATGTGAGATGGAATTTCGTGGCTTATATAAAAGGAAAGAATAAGGATATAGTAATTATCACTTAAGGGTACGTAGAAAAGTAACTTTACCTAGGAATAAAGTTGGAATTGTATCAAAAGTTCTACTAGAACTTGAACACTTGAGCTTGAAAAATAAAGTGAAGGAGAAAGGAATATGAGATAGAATATGTAATGAATGGCGTGTAAGATATATGAAGGAAGGGTAAGGATTGTATAAAAGTTACTTAAGGGCAAAATTGTCATTTCCTTTAGGGGCAAAATTGTCATTTTCTACACCATCATCATTACTATGGTGAGTCACCTATGTGACTCACCCTTTGCCATCATTACTATGGTGACTCACCTAATAAGTGGATAAGGTGGTGAGGTGTCATGTGGAGGTGGCATGAAAGCGACATGATGCTTATCCATTCCGGTTCCTGTAATCTCGTACCCAGACCGGGTTTCGTCTGAGTCTTCATCCCAAACCTTAACCATAATTCTCTACTAGTAATGTAGAGTAAAATAATATCTGTGTGGTATCCAAAAAGTGGATACATAAGGATAAAATCAAACTCCGGACGAGAAACGTGGTTCCAGAATGTGATGAGTCAATGGATGAGTCATTACCATGACTCAGCACTATCATGATTACTCCACCATGACTCACCACCATGAGTCATCCATATCATGATTACTTTTCTAAAGTAGTCATGATTACTCCTCTAAAATATCTTGATATTTACAATTTTGCCACTGTGTGAAAATTGGGATGTTATACAAGCTCTTGGATCATGATAGTAGGAGATGATACTAGCTCATAGGAATTGGTTTGGTCTCAAAATGATTTTTCTTCAATTTTCTAGAGATTTTTGAAGTTTAGATCTAGAAATTGAAACTCATGAAAATAAATAGAGAAAATAAAGATTGAGAACTCAAGGATGAAATCTATACCTTCTAGGTGATAGAGGAGGATGAGAGGAGCAACTTTGCTTCACAAACCTTCTTGAGAAAGCTTGAGGAAGCTTGAGAAAAATGAAGTTGAAAATGGAGGAAGAAGAAGGAAGAAGAAAGAAGAAGAGAAGCAGCAGCTGGCCAACGAGAAAATCAGGGGAGAAAAGGTGAAAATAGGGTATTAAATAGGTGACTTAAGGTTTAAGAAAGGTAAAAGTAATAGTAAGTAATTAGTAAAAACTAACCAAGGGTAATTTGGTCCATTCACGTCACGATAATTTGAAAATCCTCACGACATTTGTAGGAGTCCCCAAATGATTTAACATAGCCCTGGTATGAAAATCATTGGCTCAAGGTTCTCGAAAAACCCTAAGACAACTCGAATCGTCTCCTAGAACGATTATCGGCCCGAATATAATATATTATTTTCATTTTCGAACGTCAGGACGAACTTTTTCGAAAATATAGGAAACATGATTCTAAGACTAACTGTCTCGTTCACGGGTCTAAATTGGGTCTCGATAGTATTAAAGCACTACTGTCAAGGAAAAACGCAGACTGGGCTCCGTCTGAGTTTTCGACCCAAAACTTAACCATAGCTTCCTACGATAGCGTAGAGCGTGACTATGGCCTCGGAATAATTTATTTAATTCTCTAGACCCTCAAATAAAATACAATTACTTAAATACTAGTTAAATAAAAAATTAAGAAAATCGGGGTGTTACATTACTACCCCTCTTAAAAAGAATTTCGTCTCGAAATTTGACGTACCTTTTTAAGATAGGCTCGGATATTGCTGTTGCATGTCCTCTTCACGTTCCCAGGTAGAATCTCCGGTAACTTCATCCCATATGATCTTGACCAATGGAATGCTTTTACCTCGGAGTTCCTTTATCCTTCTATCCGCGACCCTTACAGGTAGAGCCTCATACTCAAGGTTATCTCTTAATTGTATTGACTCTGGTTCTAAGATGTGTGATGGATCAGGGTAGTACTTTCTCAACTGAGAGATATGAAAGATGTCATGAAGGTTGGATAAGTTTGGGGGTAAAGCGATGTGATAAGCGACAGGACCAATTCGGCGAAGAATTGGAAAAGGTTCAATGAACCTAGGAGTAAGCTTTCTAGATTTTATTGCCCTGCCGATTCCAGTTCTCGAAGTCACTCTCAGAAAAACATGGTCTCCTTCCTGTAATTCCAACGGTCTTCTTATCTTATCGCTGTAACTTTTCTGCCTGTCTTGTGCGATTTTCATCTTTTCCCGTATCCTCTTGATCTGTTCCGTCATCTGTTGCACTACCTCCGGTCCTAGTACTTGGCTTTCTCCATTCTCATACCAACACAAAGGTGTTCTACACTTCCTGCCGTACAATGCTTCGTAAGGTGCCATACCTATACTTGAATGAAAACTGTTGTTATAGGTGAACTCAATCAATGGTAAGAACTCTTCCCAACTTCCTGTATGTTCCAAAACACAAGCTCTTAAGAGATCTTCCAATGATTGAATCGTTCGTTCCGACTGACCATCCGTCTGAAGATGATAAGCAGAACTTAACCTTAACTTAGTTCCCAAAGCCTCATGTAATTGCTTCCAGAATCTAGATGTAAATCTAGGGTCTCTGTCGGAAACAATACTAGAAGGCACTTCGTGCAACCTTGCTACTTCCTTGATGTAGATGTGGGTTAACTTTTCCGACGTATAACTTTCGCCAATAGGTAGGAAGTGAGCACACTTCGTTAACCTATCAATGATTACCCAAATGGCATCATGCCTCTTGTAAGTCCTTGGCAAACCAACCACGAAATCCATAGATATTCCATCCCATTTCCATTCTGGGATATCTAAAGATTGTAGCAGTCCTGCTGGCTTTTGGTGTTCTATCTTTGCCTTCTGACACACCAAGCAAGCCAACACATACTCGGCTATCTCCTTCTTCATTCCAGGCCACCAAAACATTTTCTTTAAGTCTTGGTACATCTTGGTAGCTCCTGGATGAAAACTCAACCTACTCTTGTGCCCTTCCTCTAAGATCATTCGTCTTAGTTCTATATCAATTGGCACACTAATCCTATCACCATACCTCAAGACTCCATCTTGATTCATCCTAAACTTAGAAGTTCTGCCTTCCGTCACTTGTTCCTTTACTTTCTGAAGATACTGATCAACCTCCTGCTTCTCCTTGATTGTCTTCAAAAAGTCGCTCGTTACTGTGAACATTTCTAGGTGTATCTTATCCCTAGATAATTCCATGCCTAGATTCAAATCTCTAAACTGTTCAACCAGTTCCAGCTCTTTCACCATCATAGCAGATACGTGCAAGGATTTCCTACTTAACGCATCCGCTACTACATTCGCTTTTCCTGGATGGTATTGTAGATCAAATTCATAATCCTTTATGAATTCCATCCATCTCCTTTGCCTCATATTTAACTCTTTCTGATCAAATAGATACCTTAAGCTCTTATGGTCACTGTACACTACAAACTTAGCTCCATATAAATAGTTTCGCCATATCTTTAAATCAAACACTATAGCTGCTAGCTCCAAATCATGAGTCGGATAATTCCTCTCAAGAGTTCTTAGCTGCCGCGAAGCATATGCTACCATTCTCCGGTCTTGTATTAAGACACAGGCCAGTCCTTGGTATGACGCATCACAGTACACGTCAAACTGTCCTGAAGAATCCGGTAACGTCAATACTGGTGACGTAGTCAGCCTCCTTTTCAGATACTGAAAACTCTTCTCACATTCATCCGTCCAATCAAAGGATATTCCCTTCCTTGTTAACTGAATCATTGGCAACGCGATTTTCGAGAATCCTTCGATGAACCTTCGGTAATAGCCAGCTAAGCCCAGAAAACTCCGTATTTCACTCACCGACTTAGGGCTTTCCCACTGCACTACAGCTTCAACCTATGCTGGGTCTGCAGCTATCCCATCACGATTAATCACATGACCTAAGAATTGTACTTCTTCTAACCAGAATTCACACTTGGACAACTTTGCATAAAGTTGTCGGTCCTTTAACACTTGAAGCACAATCCTAAGATGTTCCTAATGTTCTTCCCGATCAAAGGAATAAATAAGAATGTCGTCGATAAACACAACAACAAACTTATCTAAGAACGGTCAGAAAATCCGGTTCATGTAATCCATGAACACTGCTGGAGCATTAGTTACGCCAAAAGGCATAACCAGGTACTCATAGTGTCCATACCGGCTCCTAAACGTCGTCTTCGGTATATCCTCCCTCTTGACTCGAATCTGGTGATAACCAGATCTTAAGTCAATCATAAAAAATATTACCGCTCCTTTCAACTGGTCCATCAAATCGTCAATCCTAGGCAACAGATACTTATTCTTGACTATCGCCTTGTTCAGCTGTCGATAATCCACGCACAGCCTCGAACTTCCATCTTTCTTTTTGATGAACAGCACCGGCGCTCCCCATGGTGATGCACTCGGCCTTATAAACTCATTATCCAACATGTCGCCCAATTGCTTTTTCAGCTCCACTAACTCCGTTGGAGCCATTCGATAAGGTCCTATTGAAATCGGTCCTGTTCCCGGTACCAGATCTATAGCGAACTCTATTTCTCTCTCCAGTGGTAAACCCGGAACGTCATCAGGGAAAATTTCCGGAAACTCCCGCACTACAGGCAATGAATCCAACGTAGGAGATTCCTTAGCTTCCACAGAGAGCAGCAACACGTGTTTCTGAGATTTACTACCTAGCTTACTATCCTTGGCAGGCATTAATCTAGATTGCTCAGGAAAAGATAAAATCTTTTTAGAACAGTCTAACACTACATGGTTAGCCGAAAGCCAATCCATGCCTAAAATTATATCGAGTTGATGCATAGGTAAGCAAATGAGATCAATAGAAAAAGTTCGATTTTCAATGACAATCAGACAGTTTAAACAGACAGTTATGGTTGTCAAGGAATTATTGGTAGGGGTAGAAACAGTTAAGTCATGAGGAAGTAAAGAGACAGGCAACTTCCAATGATCCACAGACTCTTAGGATATGAAAGAATGAGTAGCTCCCGAGTCAAACAATACAGATAAGAGTTTACCTGACACTAGGCACATACTTTGTATCAGATCAGGGGATTGAGAGGATTCAGCTCTTCGTATGGTAAACACCCTTCCGATGGCTTGTGGTCTCGCTGCTTGCTGTCCAGTTCCTTGGGTTCTGATCACTGGGCCCTGCCCGCTTGTGTTGTATCTCGTTCCTTGTGTACATTCTGGCGCTATGTGACCCACTTGGCCACATCGTAAGTACTGGCGAGTTTCCTTTATCGGACAATCCCCAATTGTATGTGCTCCCCCACACCTGAAGCAGCCACTTGGTTGGAGTTGTCCTTCAGTCTGTCTTGCAGTCTGACAGTCATAAGGTCTCCGTCCCGCCTGGAATCTTCCCTTTCCGCCTCGACCTCTTTGGTCAAACCTCCGAGTAGGTCCTCCAGTTCTGCCTTGCTGTAGCTCTCGTTTTTTTCTATGTCCTCAAAGACAGAACATCTCTCCAGCATCTCAGGCAGTCGGGTGATGTTTAGTGGTGCAATCACCCTTCGCAGTTCATATTTCAAACCATCCTCAAAACGACGGCAAACCCATTCTTCGTCAGGGAACCTCTGGTAAAATTCAGAAAATTTGAGTAGTGCTTCAATCTTGCAGAGTACTCCCCAACAGACATGGTCCCTTGCTTCAGACCCACAAATTCTTTTTCTTTTTCTTTCCTCATCATCCTGGGGAAATACTTCTCCAGAAAGCATTCCCGAAACAGTCCCCAGTTGATGAGTCTGTCTTCAGCTTCAAGCATCATCTGCTTGCCTTTCCACCACAGTTCTGCACCTCCTATCAGCATGAAGGATGCATATGTTACCTTTTTGTCCCCACGACGGTGAATCGCCGCAAAGATTTTCTCCAGCTCTTGTATCCAGAGTTCAGCTCCCTCTGGGTTGAAGTCGCTATTGAACTGCGGCGGCTTCCCCTTCAGAAAAGTATTCAGCCCGGTGTCTTCCCTCACAACTTCACCTTGCTGATTTTGTCTTTGCTGTTGTTGCATGGTCAATTGTAGTAGTTGAGCGTTCTGCTGCGTTTGGTGCAACATTGCCGTTGCCAGTTCCCTAACTGTCCTCAGGGTTTCAGTTGATTCTATCCCATCGACAGCGTGGGAACTTGCTTCGTTACCAATTCCGAGTTCAGCAGCACTCATTGTGGCCCTTCCGCCACGTCCTCTAGGTCATCCGCGAACCATTTCTTCCTGGCAAGGAAAAATATTAGCTTCGATTCATAAGACATATGATAAGCTTGCGGCTTATTCAGCTTTTCAGAAAAAAGAAAGAAAGAAAAAAAAACAAGGAAAAAGGCAAAAACAAGGTTTTGCTTAGCGAGACTCTATTCGCTTAGCGAAATAGAGGGGATTTCGCTCAGCGAGACTCAATTCTCTTAGCGAAACTGAATGAATTTCACTTAGCTAGTATCCATCTGCTTGGCGGAATTGAGAAAGCAATGCATCATTTGAAACTCCTCTGGATCGCTTAGCGAGATCAAATTCGCTTAGCGAAATTGAGATAGGGATTGGAACTTCTCTGGATCGCTCGGCGAGTTCAATTTCGCTTAGCGAAATTGAGACAGAGCGAGATAAATTTTGCTTAGTCAAATTCCCCAGATCCTTAGCTATTCCCAACAAGAATAAAGCAACATTTAATATAAATCAACTGATATATATATATCATGTGCCCTACGAACAAAACAGTTATCACTATCGATAACATACGCATCGGACACACTACCCTTTTCCTAACACAGTTAGTACCCAATGCGGACATAACCGTCAATGCTAGTATACTTCCTAAACCACACAGTCCGATATTAGAATCGAACTGCTCTGATACCATAAAATGAGACAACCCCTTCCTAGGAGGTCCCATTGGTGACCCCACTTATAATTATTAGCGTTATAGCGTAGCATAGTATTATAAAATTTGCGGAAATATTAAAACATACAATACATACTGATACCATAGTAATATATACAGACATAAGAGTATCGGCTCCATCAGTAGAGCCTACAACAACTGATGCCAAATATAAAAGACTTCAGAGTGTACAGTAGATAAAACTAAAAACATAACAATGGAAATAAAGGCACGTCAGAGATCCTCTCCTTGCGCTCAAGGTCCCCCAGCATTGGGATCCGAGACTCTCCCGTCGCCATCAGGCTCAACAGGTATACCATCAATCTCCTCTGGAAACTCCTCATCAGGGTCTTCTCGTACAGTCGAAAACAAAGAAATACAACATAGGAAATTACAGGGGATAAGAAACAGTAATATGCCATGCATAGGAAAAACAGCGATATAAATAATGTATATAGATAGCAATACAACAAATCACAACAGTGACAACCAAGCAACTTCCGGATAATTTTTCCCTTAACTATTGTCTCTTACACTCATGCAACTAACGACTATATGGACGCGATCACGACGCGACATCCCCAACGGATCAAGGTGTCCCAATCATCACTATGCCACCCCCATAAAGTAGGGTTCGGTCTAAAGCCCGCAGGCCCAAATCGTCTCATGGATACGACATATTCCTCCGCCCGCAGGCCAGGTCGGAATATTCGCCCATCAACAACGCAACTTACGATAACGATATGTTCCCCCGCCCGCAGGCAAGGTCGGGGCATTCGCCCGTTCGTTAACAACTCAACTTTCGGTAACGACATATCCCCCCGCAGGCTAGGTCGAGATATTTGCCCGTCCGTCTACAATTCGACTAACGGGTACGACCACCTCCCCGCAGGTAAGATCGGAATCGCCCCTACGCAAAACTAATCGGTACGACCATCTCCCCGCAGGTAAGATCGAAATCGCCCGTATGCCAACACAGTGATGAATAACAACTATGCAACATGAATCTCACCGACTCATCTCAGGATCAACATTTAGTGCCTCAACCACGACTTATATACAACCACGACCAACTTTCATCCGGCTTAATCGGGTATCAACTCACATCACAACAACAACAGATCAAATATATCACTAGGTTGAGCACTACGACATATATATATATATATATATATATATATATATATATATATATATATATATATATATATAACCTCGACTTTCTCACCACACATTCATCACCCGATTTATCAGAAATCATTGCCTAGTTCTACTTAGACATCAACAGTCACAACGGACATCAACAACAGCCAGAATATATATTCAACAGTAAAATCAACTTACAAATAAATAACATTTAATCAATTATAGCTTATAATAGACATCATACACATATCACATATAATATATCAAATATCCAATCACAGCACAAACAACCTCAATATGCATTAAAATCAACCTAACGGTCAAACGACCTCTAGTAGGGTTTGGGTCGCCCTACGCATATCAATATATATTATTTAAAGCTTGCCTCCCCGACGATATTGTGGTTCTTTCCCCCACCTTAGCAAAGTTCCCGTGAGATTCCAGATGTGGCTCCACAACAGTCAATCGAGTGCGCGATCGAGAGTTCGAGTCTTGTAAGATTCTATACAGTAAAACACAACCAGAAATTAAAATAATGAAACCATAAACTACCTAATCTCTAGGATTAGCTACTTCCCTTAATTAATTAAATAGGCTAAGGATATTGAAATTATACCGACTCTTGGATCAATCACCCTTAAGCATACCTAATGCATAATCAATGATCAGTTATCAAAGATTTGAACCAAAACCCCTTAAACCAACAAAGTAGGGTTTCGGCCATCACCATGAAAAATAGGTGAGGGTTTGATTTGGCCTCCTAATCCCTTGGATTACATGATTAAGGGATGAAATAGGTGAAATCAAGAACAATGAACAACAAAAACCCATTTTCCCGTTAAACACCAATTCGGCCCCTTTTAGATAAATAGGCTAGAGATTTTATTTCATTACGCTCTTGGACCATGATAGTAGGGGATGATACTAGCTCATAGGAATTGGTTTGGTCTCAAAATGATTTTTCTACAATTTTCTAGAGATTTTTGAAGTTTATATCTAAAAATTGAAACTCATGAAAATAAATTTAGAAAATAAAGATTGAGAGCTCAAGGATGAAATCTATACCTTCTAGGTGATAGAGGAGGATGAGAGGAGCAACTTTGCTTCACAGACCTTCTTGAGAAAGCTTAAGGAAGCTTGAGAAAAATGAGGTTGAAAATGGAGGAAGAAGAAGGAAGAAGAAAGAAGAAGAAGGAAGAAGAAGAAGAAGAAAGAAGAAGAGAAGCAGCACTGGCCAACGAGAAAATGAGGGGAGAAAAGGTGAAAATAGGGTATTAAATAGGTGACTTAAGGTTTAAGAAAGGTAAAAGTAATAGTAGATAATTAGTAAAAACTAACCAAGGGTAATTTGATCCATTCACGTTCCGATAATTTGTAAATCCTCACGACATTTGTAGGAGTCCCCAAATGATTTAATATAGCCCTGGTATGAAAATCATTGGCTCAAGGTTCTCGAAAAACCCTAAGACAACTCGAATCGTCTCCTAGAACGATTATCGGCCCGAATATAATATATTATTCTCATTTTCCAACGTCCGGGCGAAATTTTTCGAAAATATAGGAAACATGATTCTAAGACTAACTGTCTCCTTCACGGTTCCAAATTGGGTTTCGATAGTAGTAAAGCACTACTGTCAAGGAAAAACGCAGACCGGGATCCATCTGAGTTTTCGACCCAAAACTTAACCATAGCTTCCGACGATAGCGTAGAGTGTGACTGTGGCCTCGGAATAATTTATTTAATTTTCTAGACTCTCTAATAATATACATTTACTTAAATACTAGTTAAATAAAAAGATTAAGAAAATCGGGGTGTTACATCGAGAGAAGAAGAGAACTGGTTCCGAGGAGCGGAGGACCTATCCGCAACAATTAGAAGGGCAGAGGCAGAAGGTTTCAGTTAGGGCAGAGGCCATACAGTAGGCCGGCACAGAAAATTAGAGAGGCTGGAGGACAAAGGCCGGGTGCAACTCAAGGATTACAAGGTTGCTTCAAGTGTGGGGGGCCACACCTAGCAAGAGACTGCAGGAGCCAAGTGCCGGGCAAGATAATGACATGCTATACATGTCGAAAGCCGGGACACATGGCCAAAGACTGTCGATATGGAGGAGCAAAACAGACCGGTGTGGCTGGACAGACTGTAAGACCCCAAGCCACGGGGAGAGTGTTTGTCGTGAGGGGAGTTGAATCCTCTCGATGCCCGGATTTGATTCAATGTAAGTGTTTAGTTTCAGGCAGACTCTTATCTATGTTATTTGATTTGGGGGCTATCCACTCATTCATCTCTTTGGAGTGCATGGATCACTTAGGATTACCAGTTTCTTCTTTACCTTATGACCTTATCGTTTCCACACCCACGGGTGATTCATTGACTATCATGTTTGTATGCTTGAAATGCCCTATCACAATAGAAAATAAACATTTCCTTGTTGACCTGGTTGGTCTGTTTGCCTATGCAATAGATCGATGTGATCCTAGACATGGATTGACTTTCGGCCAACCTTGTGATACTGGACTATTCAAACAAAACCCTTTGTTTTTCTCAGCTATTTGGATTGATGCCTGCTCACGAAGGTATTCTGAAGGGTGTATGATATGAAGAGTACGTGGTGCTATTCTCCTTGGAAGCGAAGGAAACTCCGAGTGTGGGAACGCTGCCTGTTGTGCAGGAATTTTCGGTGGTGTTTCCGGATGATGTTCTAGGGTTGCCGCCAGAGAGAAAGATCGAGTTCGCCATAGATCCTGTACTAGGGACTGAACCTATTTCGATAGCACCTTATCGAATATCTCCAGTAGAGTTGGCGGAGCTGAAGAAGCAGTTGGATGAGATGCTAGGCAAAGAGTTTATCAGACCCAGCGTGTCGCCATAAGGAGCTCCAATACTGTTCGTCAAGAAGAAGGACGAGATTTCAAGGTTATGCGTGGATTATCGTCAACTGAACAAAGTGACGATAAAGAACAAGTATCCATTGCCAAGGATAGATGATTTGATGGATCAGTTGAGGGGAGCAACTGTGTTTTGTAAGATCGACCTGCGATCTGGTTACCGTCAAAATCAAGGTGAAGAAGGAGGATATACCGAAGACTGCCTTTCGGAGTCGGTATGGGCACTACGAGTATTTGGTTATGCTTTTCGGTGTGACTAATGCTCCAACCGTGTTCATGGACTATATGAACAGGATATTCCGATCGTTCCTAGATAAGTTTGTTGTCGTGTTTATCGATGACATCCTTATTTACCCTCCAAGTAAAGAGGAACCTCAAGAGCATCTTCGAGTGGTGCTGCAGGTGCTGAAGGACAAGTAGTTGTATATGAAACTGTCTAACTGTGAGTTCTGGTTAGAAGAAGTGCAGTTCCTAGGACACGTGATACATAAGGACGGAATCACGGTGGATCCTGTGAAGGTTGAGGCAGTGGTTAAGTGGGAAAGCTCGAAGTCTGTGAGCTAGGTTCGCAGTTTTCTTGGTTTGGCTGGCTACTACAGAAGGTTCATCGAGGGATTCTCTAAGATTTCTTTGCCTATGACGCAGTTGACGAGAAAAGGGAAGGCGTTTGAGTGGTCGGAAGTGTGTGAGCAGAGTTTCTTGGAGCTGAAGCGGAGGTTGACCACGTGGTCGGTGTTGGTTTTGCCAGATCTGTTAGGACCTTTTGACATATACTGCGATGCGTCATAGCAAGGATTGGGTTGTGTCCTCATGCAAGAAGGAAGAGTGGTGGCGTATTCCTCCAGGTAGTTGAAGAAGGAGGATATACCGAAGACTGCCTTTCGGAGTCGATATGGGCACTACGAGTATTTGGTTATGCCTTTCGGTGTGACTAATACTCCAGCCGTGTTCATGGACTATCTGAACAGGATATTCTGATCGTTCCTAGATAAGTTTGTTGTCGTGTTTATCGATGACATCCTAAAGAGGAACTATCAAGAGCATCTTCGAGTGGTGCTGCAGGTGCTGAAGGACAGGTAATTGTATACGAAACTGGCTAACTGTGAGTTCTGGTTAGAAGAAGTGCAGTTCCTAGGACATGTGATCCATAAGGACGGAATCACGGTGGATCCTGTGAAGTTTGAGGCAGTGGTTAAGTGGGAAAGCCCGAAGTCTGTGAGCGAGGTTCGCAGTTTTCTTGGTTTGGCGGGCTACTACAGAAGGTTCATTGAGGGATTCTCTAAGATTGCTTTGCCTATGACGCAGTTGACGAGAAAAAGGAAGGCGTTTGAGTGGTAGGAAGTGTGTGAGCAGAGTTTCTTGGATCTGAAGTGGAGGTTGACCACATTGTCGGTGTTGGTTTTGCCAGATCTGTTAGGACCTTTTGATGTATACTGTGACGCGTCATAGCAAGGATTGGGTTGTGTCCTCATGCAAGAAGGAAGAGTGGTGGCGTATTCCTCCAGGTAGTTGAGAGTGCATGAACGGAACTACCCGACTCCCGATCTGGAGCTAGCTACGATAGTGTTTGCATTGATGATATAGAGACACTATCTGTATGGTGCTAAATTCAGCATATTTAGCGACAACAAAATCCTGAAGTATCTGTGAAGAAGATTTCCTTCTTAAACTTGGCTGGGTTTAGATGATGACAAGATTGCTGATCAAAAAGAAGAAAAGCCTCCGATAGATCAAGTCAAAGATTCTACAGAGACTTTAATTATGTATTGTCAATTCTCTGTAAGTATGGTTTGTATCTTTGACATATTACAAGCTGAGATTATATAACTTAGCTGTGCTCAAACAATTCATTCCTTAAGTTTAAAACTTAATCTAAGTTATTTTCAAAGTTAAGTGTTGAAGCAATCCTTTTGAAATCTCAAGAAAAAACTTTTTTTAATTGCAGTAATCGATTACCTCAAAGCTGTAATCGATTACCTAAAGTCTCGGTGATGTGGATGTAATCGATTACCTAAAAGGTGTAATCGATTACATAAACTAAATTTTTGAATAGCTGATTTTCAACGTACACATGTAATCGATTACCACAACGACGTAATCGATTACCACTGCTTCAAAATCAAATTTTCTGAAACGTTATGATTTCAAATGGTGTGTTTTGGTCCCTGGAAAGTTGCCAAATGATCACCTTGCTTCAGACACAATCTGATGATTATATATATATCTTTCTTTTACATCAGAACGTACACAACTTTCATTCTTTCAATCATAAGAGTTCAATATCATTTTACAAGCTCTAAACCTTCAAAACTTTCTTGCCTAGAACTTTGATACTATTTTCATATTCTGAAAAAGTTCTTGAGCACTAAGTTGTATAGTTACAAAGTGATATTGATCTGATACAGCCATATGCTTTACCATTCTTCACAATTATTAAACTCATCCTTGTGTTGGGTTTTGGTTTGAAAAGATAGTGGGGTGCTATCTTATTGTATAGAGGTTGTTAGGGAGCCTTGGGGTGAGGCTTGCTTGTAACAAGAATTTCTATCATAGTGAATTGCTCTGCAGGTGTCAGAAGAACTGGATGTACCCAAGTGGTTAGGGGAACCAGTATAAATTCTTGTGTCTCAATCTTCTTCCTTATCCTTTTACTTTTGTTTATCAATCAAACTCCATCTATCTATCCATAAAACAAAAGAACGAAAAATCTCTAAAAGTCACTCGAAAATCGTTCAACCTAATTCACCCCCCTCTTAGGTTGTATACCATACTTACAGTATCTGTTCAACCAGAAGGAGTTGAACATGAGGCAGAGGAGGTGGATGGAATTCATAAAGGACTATGAATTTGACCTGTTACCATCCAGGCAAGGCGAACGTTGTAGTGGATGAGCTCATTAGGAAGTCCCTACACGTATCTGCAATGATGGTACGAGAGTTTGAGTTGTTAGAGCAGTTTAGGGATCTGAATCTTGATGTGGAAATCCTTGGAGATAAGATGAATCTTGGGATGATCGAGGTTACTACCGATTTCCTGAATCTGCTTTGGAGAAGGCAAGCTGAGGATGAGTACCTTAAGGAGGTTAACCAGTTGGTCGAGGAGGGTGAAACGTCAGAGTTTAGGAGAGATCTGGATGGCCACATCAGGTTTGGTGATAGGGTTTGTGTGCCTACGGATAGTGAAGTTAAGAAAATATGATCTTAGAGGAAGCACACAAGAGCAATTTGAGCTTTCATCCAGGGGCTACCAAAATGTATCAAGATCTGAAGAAGTTGTTCTGGTGGCCGGGGATGAAGAAGGAAGTGGCAGCTTATGTCCTATCCTGCTTGGTGTGTCAAAAGGCGAAGGTTGAACACCAGAAGCCAGCGGGATTGTTGCAATCACTAGATGTCCCGGAGTGGAAGTGGGATAGTATTGCAATGGACTTTGTTTCTGGGTTACCAAGGACTCAGAAGAGGTAGGATTCAATTTGGGTCATCATAGATAGGTTGACGAAATGTGCTCATTTCCTACCTATCAACCAAAACTATTCTCTGGAAAGATTGACTCAGATCTACATCAGGGAGGTGGTGCGTCTGCATGGTGTACCTTCAAGTATTATCTCGGATCGAGACCCGAGATTTACTTCGAGGTTCTGGAGGAGCTTGAACGGAGCGTTGGGAACTAAGTTAAGGTTGCGTTCATCCACAAACGGATGATCAGTCAGAACGGACAATTCAATCATTAGAAGATCTGTTAAGAGCATGTGTGTTGGAACACACAAGGAGTTGGGATAAGTTTCTTCCTTTGATTGAGTTTACCTATAATAACAATTTCCACTCAAGTATCGGGATAGCGCCGTATGAAGCTTTGTATGGGAGGAAGTGCAGGACTCCGTTGTGCTGGTTTAAGATGTGTAATATCCCGTTTTCTTGATTAGTGTATGGGACATTAATTAAGCATGCCTAAGGGCCTAATTAGGTTCCTTTTGTGTTGAGGAAGCCATGGTTCAAATTTGGGACAATTTGGCCTTGGAACGGGTCCAGAAAGTAGAAAAACGTGAAAGAACAGAGTAAATCAGCGTCCAACATTTAGACGTGGAGCAACCCCACGCTCAAACGTTCACCATTGACGTCAGAACGTGGAAGGGGGGACGAGTGGAGGTGCACGTGTCAGCTCGCACGCGACGCGTGGCAGAGACGCGGCGATCATTGCTCCATGCTCGAGCGTGGAGTTTTCCCACGCCAGAGTGTGCCCACACTGAAGAGTGGAGTCTTCCCACGCTCAAGCGTGGACAGCTTTACAACATTACTTAACTTTTCTTTTCTCTTTCAACTTAGCATGAAAACCATTTGTGTTTTGCTGAGTTTCAGAGTTTAGAGAGAAGGCAGAGGATTCTAGAGAGAGAAAGTGATCCCCGGAAAGATTGAGGCATCGGATCATGATTTCAACTACACCATTGTGATCAGGGCTTCGAGTACTATGAGTTCCATGGATTGGTTTCTCGATTTCTCAAAGGTAAGCTCGAATCTCTAACACGTCAACCTTTGTGTTCTTCGTGTTCCTCGAGCTTCTCCCTTGAATCTTCTTGGTTTTGGTATTGCCCTAGGGTTAACAATGTCATTTATATGTTGTTTTCGTGATTAGGGCATAGTTCGAGGGATCGCGCGAGGACTGGTTCTTGGAGCTTGAGGCTGCGAGGGAACAATCCCTATCTTGGTGAGTTTCTTCCCCAATTTCGTGGCTTTTTTCCTTTGGTCCATTGATTCGGACCCTAGGATCGTTTGTTGTCGTTTTCGTTATCGTTTCTGAATTTTTGGTTGCTTCTGGACCCCATGCGTATGCTCGGGGCATTATTGGCCCAATGTGCATGTCGGGGGTATCTTTGGCAGTGTTGAGGAGCCGTGCGTGGAGTTCGTGGAAAGGCGTGCGAGGTTTCCGATTGCAGAGCTGCAACTGAGAGTTGCACGGGAATACACGCAAGCTGTCCAAGTGGTTGAAAGAATTACACTCCTTAGGGAGGCAAGAGTAAAGTAGAATACATTAATATGTGTAGGGGATCCTAAACCCTACTAGTGGTTGAGTAACCGACAACACCTAATTCCACATTGGTGACTACCGTAAAGTGGTACCAATGTAGGGTTAGGCATTGTAGGTTTATCACCGTAGGTTGATACCACGTTGATCGAGGTTATATGTTTAACATGCTTATATGTCTGCTATGATGTATTTGTGAATACGTGATCTGCTATGCTTGTGACAATATGCTTTATCTTCCTGTTTGTTGATGTTAAGATAATACGCTTTATTGTCTTGCTTAATGATATGTTGGGTGATAACATGATGCTGTATATGTGACTGTTGGTATGCTTAGAGCTAAGCAATGATCGTTGTGAGTTGAATGATGTTTGAGATAAGATTATTTGGTGGAAATAAGCTACTGCACTCAACCTGGTGAAATGATTGAGGACTATGGATAGTCGTGAACACTCTGCTTGGTAGGGAGTGTTGGTGTTCAGTATGTCAAGTGATGAGGTTGAGTTGGTAATCGATTGATCGGAATGAGTCGTGAGGATTCATGCTAGTTTGCATCGTGTTGTGATGTCACAGCTGCGTAGATCTGGGATTACGCGAGGTCAAACCAAAACTATAGATAGATGCTTGGTAGGTCTACTGTGAGCTTCTGAGGTCTCCGATGCGCCTTCCGACACCGAGACAGCTATTCCTATCGGGAATGGGGAATAGTGTCACCCTGCATGGTAGGGGGTGAGCATCCTGCTTGGTAGGGGATGTAATGTACCCGTGGGTGTGACGGAACTTGCTGCTCGGATGACGTTTGACTTTCATCTTGCTTGGTAGGGGATGTGTTGTGACATAGGAATGTGGCCGCGTCTTCATGTTAGGTCTAAGTGCATGAGAGTGTGGGATGAGTAGTTAAGATCAATAAACCCTGAGAACGTTTGTTGGTGAAGATTGTGTGTATGGTTGTGCTATTAATGTATCTACTTTACCTTTATCCCTATCTGTGATGAGATGCAATTCTTAACCCCTGTTTTCCTATATTGTATGTTCTTAAAATGGTAAGAAGAACTGCTCGTAGAGCTAGACGACGAAGAGCTGGACAGAACCACGTACGAGCCCGATACTGGTGGAAGAGCCACAAATCCCAATCTTGGGAGGTTCTAAGTGACTGTACGATGAGAACAAGCGAGGAGTATCCGTCGTCCAGGCTGAAGATATGTATGTTAGTGTACTAAGTGTATATGGCTAGTGAGTCTTTATCTTTGGATGCATTTTGGGCGAGGAGAGGAAGTCATCTGTACTTCTTTATACCATGCTTTCTTTTTGAAGTTTGTGTACTCTGATAGTGATGTATATATGTACAGTATATGTGTATGTTGGAAGTTTTAAATACCTTGTATGTGTAATAAGCGTGCTAACGGTTATAACGTAATCAGGATTAGTTAACTAGGTTCTTTAATGAGGCAAAGGGACGTCTCATTTAGTGGTATCAGAGCAGTTTAGTTCTAAAACGGACTGTGGGGTTGTTGATGCAGCCTAGTTCGGTTGGAATCGCGAACTGTGAGGTTTAGGATGTTGTTACTGGCCGTGTCTAGTTGGACCCACAGTGGGTGCCGACTATGTTTAGAGATTGGGTAGAGTGTCCGATACGCAAGTTATCGTGTATGATAACTGTTTCATTCATAAGGCATATAGTATGCTTACTTTTCCAGTAATATTATGTGTCTTATGGATCGAAGCTAATAATTTCTTTTACAGGAATATAAATGGCTCGAGGACGCGGTAGAGGAGCATAAGGTAAAGGACGTGGCGGAAGGGCCACAGGGGGAACACCTGAACCAAGGAATGGACACGGAGAGACTTCCCACATGGGTGGTGGGGAGGAATCCACTGAGACCTTAAGGGTAGTCAGGGAGTTGGCAACTGCTATGCTGTAGCAGACGCACCAGAACGCTGAGCTTATGCAGATGACCATGCAACAGCAACAGAGACAGAATCAGAAGCATGATGTGGATGCAGAAGATGCTGGACTGACAACTTTTCTGAAAGGAAAGCCGCCGCAGTTTAATGGGGACTTCTATCCGGAGGGTGTAGAGCTCTGGATAGAAGAGCTATAGAAGATATTTGCTACTATGCATTATCGCGAGGACCGTAAGGTGACATATGCATTATTCGTGCTGACAGGAAGTTTCGAGCTATGGTGGAAGGGAAAGCGAAGGATGTTGGAAGGAGAGGGCAGAATAATCAACTCAGAATTGTTCCAGGAGTGCTTCCTAGAAAAGTATTTTCCTCGAGTGATGAGGAGAGAGAAAGAAAAGGAATTTATGAGCTTGAAACAAGGAAGCATGTCAGTAGGAGAGTACGCGGCAAGGTTCGAAGCGTTACTCAAGTTCTCAGAATTCTACCAGAGGTACCCGGAAGAGGAATGGGTATGCCGTCGATTTGAGGACAGGCTGAATTACGAGCTATAGCGGATGATAGCACCATTGAACATCTCCAGGTTTCCACAAATGTTGGAAAGATGCTCTGTGATCGAGAACATAGACAGAAAGAGGGAATCACAGCAACAGCCAAGAAGTGGAGGACCCATAAGAAGCAACACTAGTCACAAGGGTAAGGGAAGAGGGGGTAGACCCCAACATGGTGGAAGACCGTGAAGGAACCTGTTTGAAACACAAGAAGGGGGTTGAATTGTGTTTTAGACGATTTTAAATTCTTTTCGTAAGCAGATAATAGTTTTCGCAAGGTTGGACGCTAAAGCGATTAAAATCAAAGAGAGCTCTTCCAAACACCAAGTTGGACGCTAACTTCGTTTGACTAAGATAAGAAAGCTGCGTAGTAAAAGGCAATTCAATCCCAGTTAATTAGTTAGATAATAAACTAAAGTGAGGGTAAGGGAGAGAAAAGAACACAAAGATATTATCCTGGTTCACTCTTCACCAAAGAGCTACGTCCAGTCCTCTCTACTTGAGAGCTTTATCCACTATAACAAAAACCTTTTATTACAAAGTATTCAACACCTCTTCAGGCAGTATTCTCAACCTCTTCAAGTTCTCTAAGTATTCTTTTACAGACAAGCCTCTTCAAGCTCAACCAAACTAAGGTTTTGAAAGAGTTTGTTCTACTAACTCACTAAATGTGAGAATTCGAAACTAAAGCTTAGACTCTTAAAAACAACTCTACACAGAGAGTAATATGAAAATGAGGATCAGAGTAGTTTTGCTAGCTTTCCAAGCTTGAGATTTTCTCTTTGATTTCTTGAGCTAATGTTTGCTTGTATCTCTTGAAAGATTTTGAATTGCTAAGTGTTGCTTCACTTGTATTTTTGCTCAAGTTTTGTCTGATTGGTGTTGGTTTGGTCGCATTGCACTTTCAGGGCATGGAGGTATATATAGCCTCTTGTCTTTTAGCAAACTTCACTCTTCAACGGATGGAAAAGGATCCGTTCTGATGAGCATTGAATGCATTTGATCCGTTGAGTCTGATAGCTTCTGAAGTTTCTGATTAGCAGGATAGACTGTCATGATGATAGCTCAAAGTGGTGCTGACATATCCTCTGAGTAGAACGAAAGTTACCTTTTGTTTTTCCAAAAGAAGAAGATCAACTTCTTAAAGTGATAGGGACATTTTGGCTTACGCTTTACATTTGTACGAATATTACAAAGAATGTTTTGTCCCAAGGATATAAGCCTTTTACAGGGAATAATAAATTCAAAAGCTTTTACAAGAAATTCGCGCTTGAAGTATAAAAGCATTTATTGGACTAGCTATTACAAAAGTAACCGAAAGAGTCTTTGGACTCATGGTTCTTTATATTACCGTCCAGTCGTAAACCAAGATTAAATGTTGGACGAGATAAAGTCTTGGGACTCATGGTTCTATATATATTACCGTCCAGTCGTAAACCAAGATTAAATGTTGGACGAGATAAAGTCTTTGGGCTATGGATAGTCTTTGGACTCAATTAAGTTTTATCCTGCACACTTAATATAAAGCGTTAGTCCATAACAAATCTTTGTTCATCTTAAATTAGCTCTTTGTTAACATCAAAACTTAAGGGATTATCTGGACCATAACCACTTTGGTTCCAACAAACCGTACGATCGTCCAGTCGTCGCAGGAGGGGCAGGGACTGGAGGAAAGGGAGCGGCGCAGTTAAGACTTCAAGGATGTTTTAGATGTGGGGGTCCGCATTTGATCAGAGACTGCACAATGAGTGAGGACAGGCAGTGTTTCCACTGTGGCAAGCTGGGCCACTTTTCCAAAGACTGCAGACAACGAGCTCAACAGTAGCAAGGGATAGGCAGAAGAGCTATGTTGATAGATGGAGGAGACCTTTAGAGTTTCTGGAGGGCTACCACGTGTTTGTAAGAGTTACTCCAAGGACTGGCGTTGGCAGGGCAATTCGATCCAGAAAGCTTACACCTAGATTCATAGGACCATTTAAAATTCTTCGCCGAATTGGTCCTGTAGCTTAGTAGATAGCCTTACCACCTAACTTGTCAAATCTCCATGACGTCTTTCACATGTCTTGGCTTAGAAAGTACTACCCTGATCCGTCGCATGTGCTAGAGTCCGAATCAATCCAGCTAAGAGAAAATCTTGAATACGAGGCTTTGCTTATTTAGGTAGTGGATAGAAGGGTCAAGGAGCTTCACGGCAAGCAGATTCCCTTGGTGAGGGTTGAGTGGGACCCAATGACGGAAGATTCAACATGGGAAAGAGAAGCTCAGATGCGCCAGCAGTATCCGTCGTTGTTTACAGGTATGAAATGGAAATTTCGGGACAAAATTTTCTTTAAGGGGTGGTAAAGTAACATCCATGTTTTTTGAAATCCTAATTGAGGTGGATAACCTTGATCAAGTTTTTATATAATTGTTTATGTGTTAGTTATAAGCTTAGTTGGAAGTTTGGGAGTAGGCTTGAATCGTGTTGGACGAGCTTAAGGTGTAACACGAGAAACTATTGGAGTCAGAAAACTAGAAGTCCCTTCCCAGCTGAGCAGGATTCTCAAACATGGGAGGACTCCACGCCCAAGCGTAGCAACGCTTGGACGTGGGAAGCTTGCACGCTCCAGCGTGCCGAGTGCGTCGTGCCAGATGTTCTGAGTTCGGAAGCGTGTGAGACATGTGTCAAGCCAGGAGAAGGCGGAGTGGATGGGGCTCTACGCTCAAACGTGGAAGGAGCCCACGCTTAAGCGTGAGAACACTTGGACATGCTAAGGTTGCACGCTTAAGCGTGCACAGCAGAGCAAGTTTTGGTGTTTCCTTTCTCTTCTTCAGTTCTTGCTCGAAAATCCTGGGATTTCAGAGGATTCTCTGCAACTTAGAGAGAGAAACAGAGGTGTAGAGTGAGAAAGCTTGATTTGGTGGAGATCGGAGCATCAGGACGCGATTCTGACAACACTGTTGAGATCGTGACCTCGAAATCTTCAATTTCGACCGATTGATTTCTCGATTCGTCAAATGTAAACTCGAATCCCTAACACGCGTTCTTCATGTTCTTCAAGTTTCTACCATTTCTCCTTGGTCTTTGAGCTTGCCCTAGGGCTATCACTATTACCTACGTGTTGTGCTCGTGATTTTACGTGTTGGCGAGGTTGAGGCCGTAGTCGGGAGGCTTCCTTGAGGCTGTTCGTGGCTCTCTGTGGTGGTGGTGACTGCATGTGGGAGGTGTCGGGGTGATCGCGGCAAAGTTCGTCAACACGTTGCTTAGGTGGGGAGAAAAAGTTACACACGTTGGGGAGGCAAGAGTAGTCTGATATTATGTTGATGTTTCAGACTTTGTATTATGGTTTTTTAACTGTATAAGTTTGTTATAATTATCCCATGGGAGCTTCCACGTGAATTCTTCTACTACCCTGGGTTTTTTTGAGCTTTTACGTGAATTATGCTACTGCCCAGGGGATGTTTCTTGATGAACCTCAATTCTTTGCATTTTATAGGGGATATTTGGGTCGAATTTCGATGCATTTTAAGATAAATATTATTGTATTCCACCATTTTACTTAAGTTTTGGTAGAATTGACGTTCGGAGGCATTTTAATGGACTTTTGAAGAAAAAAGGTTTTTTTAGCATAAAGTGGCAGAATACTGAAGTTCTGAGGTTAGCACAGCCGTGTCATGCGAGAGCACACGCGTGCCAACTTTCCAAATCCATTCATCCAAATAAAGCCTTACAAAAATAATCAAAGCTGACCTTTGGGGACTTAGCATGGTCGTGCCATGCGAGAGCATGGCCGTGCCACATTGAAGAAACGGCTGACTCAGAGAAGTAAGACCTGGCAAAAGCTAGCATGGACCCAATTGCAAAGAGCACGCCCGTGCCAGATGAAGAACACACCCGTGCTTAAGCCCGTGCCTTAGAACGTTGTTTTACAAAGTTTGTAAGCCCTGACACAATTCTGAAGAGCACGGCCGTGCTGAGTGGAGAGCACGACCGTGCCCAGTGAAGAGCACGCCCGTGCTGATGGCACAAAAGAGTGCGTATTTTATTATAAATAGAGGCCCTCTATGTCACTTAAGAGACATCTTTTGCACATCTTTTGCACATTCTTTCATCTCTCTATTTCTTTGAGAACTACACTCTTGCTTAGTTTTTAGTTTGTAGTTTTGATTTCTAGAGTAGGATTTGGCACCTGGAAATTAAGTCGGAGACAACTTCTCCTTCTTCAATTATCCAGGATGCGTTTTCCATTGTTGATTTTGGTTTTCTCTATTATTATGAGTAGCTAAATTTACCACTAGAGTTGTGGTGGATCTTGTGTTAGTAGAAACCCTTTTTCGCTATGTCTTAGCTTTAATTCAATTCTATTTGGTTTCAAAGTTGTTATTTGAATAGTGTTATTCTATCATTCTTTATCTCATATTAGGATTGCGCACCCTTTGTAAATTAATTGATTGATATTTTGGCTATCAAACCCAATTAAATTGGTAGACCTATAGGATAACCGAGGTTTAATATCTAGATTTGCAAAAACGTGATTTATTCCTTCCAGTCATTCAATTTCTTTATGCTTTATGCTTTCTAATCATTTAAACTCTTTGCCTGACAACCATTGGGTTTATTTGGGGAAAGTAATATTAATTGCCTAACAAACAATTAATAGTTTTCGTAGAGGGATTGATATTCGAAAAGCAACAACGAAATTGAATAGAATTAGGATTTGGGGGGTATCGAAAGCACAAGTGAAACCACTGCTCTAGGCTCTTTTACTCTTGATTTCTCAACTCTTTTATTCTTCTGTCATTATCTTTTACTCTTGTTTCATTATTATCTATTTTCTAAGTTCTTGATTAGTCTAAATACCATAAGGATTTCCCTATTCCAGTACTTACTTTATCACTTAGTTATCTAAATTAATCTGTTGGGTATGATATCTAGACTTCTGTCCTATATTACTTTTGCGACAGGGTACACTAACCTTAAGTATGTTTTGAACGCAACAAGTTTTTGGCGCCGCTACCGGGGATTAATTTTTGATATTTTGTGATTTTAGTAATATTGAAAGAAAAGAAATCCTAGTTACTTCAGACATTTTTTTTTCCTTGAATACTGATGTCTTCCCAACAACGTGCTTCTAGTTGATCTTATTTTACAGTTGCGGAAGCAAGAAGAACCATGGAAGAGAGACTAACTCTTGGATATTACTTCACCATCAGCGACTGTGGTTTGTGGGTGCAGAAGCCAGCAAGCAATCCTTAGACTAATTATGGAAGAAACTCCAACTAAGGGCTATATGATTATGTCTATGAGTCACCTAACGTACAAAATTAGTGGCCAAGACAAGAAGAGAAAGAAATAGAATGGGACGATATTATAGGGCGAAGCAATAATCGATTGGACACTATACAGACTCAAATCTCTCTCCTATCTATGTTGCTAACTCAGTCGGTCCAAAAACCATTGGTCCCTCAAGTTGAGCTCAATCTGGAGGAAAAAGCCCAAGATGACACTTCTAAGGATACTATCAACATAAATGAAGAGCTTGAAGATGATCAACTTTATCAACTTTAAATGAGTACCCCTCCATCTATTGGTAGACAGGCATCCCCAAAAGGAATTCATACTGAAGGGGACAACTCTGAAGCTCAAGCACAGCCGTACATAGCTGATAGTGTGCCAGAAGAATTGGTTGATAGAACCACAGAAAAGGAAGAAGCTCCTACTAAAAAAGAGCAAGTCTGATGGTGAGCACGGTTGTGTATCAACTGAAGCACGACCGTGCACCACTCCTGGTGAGCTAAAAACGGTAAAAATCAACAAGGAGCCAGAAGGAATTTTCTTAACCATTGGTGATGCTGAAATTGAGGTTAAAAAGGGGAAGGTAACATTAAATAGTGATACCAAAGAGGATGTTTTAAAAATGTTAAATTCTAAAAATCCGTCAATATTTCTCTCCTTTGATTTCTTATTATTCTGCTAATGATGATGTGGTTATTGCTAACAATTTTGAGTATGTAAGGATGCAGAAATAAAATCTTATCTTGTAGGATCTGAAAATATTGGTGTATGACGAAAAAGCAAAAATGTCATCATCTTTTGAAGTACATCCACCAAGGGAAAAAAGGAAAAACAACATAAACCATATGGCAAGGAAGCGAAGAAGAGGCAATGCGTTAGATGCTAAATTTGCACTTGGAGAGCCCCTTGATTGATCCCACCTTTGAGGTATCGTCAAGCTAATGACGTTAAACAAGCGCTTTGTGGAAGGTAACCTGAGTTATTTTATTTTGTTATCTTTATTTTATTTTATTTTTGGGATAGTTTATTTTATCTTTAGGACAGTAAAGATAAATTTAAAATAAAATAAGGATCGGTACTTCTTTTCTCCTTCTATTTCATGATTAAATGTGTTGCATTAAGAACCCTGCATAAGTTAAGTGTGGGAAGGAAAAATATTCATATTTTTTATATTGCTACATCCAACTATTTGGCTTAACTCTCTTTTAAAAATTAAGGAAACCCCTTACAAATTTTTTTTTAATTGTTTTGATAGTCTCATAAATATGTTTGAAAAAAAATTAGTCTTTTGAAAACTGATAATTGCCAGAAAAATTCTTTGATTGAAATTTTTTTATTAGACTTAGCTTCTAAATATGAGATTTGAACTTTTATGGGGTGAAGTTACTTTTACAGAGCACTCTTAGGTATTTTTCTGGCCCACATTTTTTGTTAAACGCTCCCTCTAGTTGCCTAATTTTGAGCCTTTATGGAAAAAAATGTCCTTGGTCCCTCATCTGAAAATTAAACATTATTTTTCCTGACCTCTTGGAAGTATAATGAAGCAACAATAGGAATGAATGATGGTGGACCCCTTTCCAAAAATAATGTTAAAAATAAGCCGGCAATAAATGAAAAGAAAATTGCTTCTCTCTTCTCAAAAGGAAAAAGAAAAAGCAAAAAGAATATAGAAAAAAATAAATATTAGAGAGAAAGCAAGAAAAAAAAGAGCTTATAGCAAAGGAAATAAAGGAAAGGTTGAAAAAAAAGTAGTAGATCCTTGAAATATTTTGTGAAAAAGTGCCAATGCACTTGATGTTCTTTTATGATTCTAAGGGTCATTACTTTGTTTTATAGATTTAGCCCTTTGATTATCCCTTTTCTTTCTCTATCTCACCTAACATTAATGCCTCGGCCCCGTTACAACCCATGAAAGACTTCAACCTTCTTCTGCATGCATGTGGCTCATATTATGGAGATTTGGTCAATGGACAAGCCTATGGTAATCTATTCATTTGAGAATCGGGAGTGCTTTTATATCTTTGCCCAATACACTGAGAGATTATGAATAGAGTGACCTTTGTTCTTTTAAAAAGTTTGATTTTAAGGAATTTAAAAGTTCCAATTGGGTAATCTCTTGATTTTTTCTTTGAAAAATTATACTTGTTTGACTATCTTCGCAATTTTGAAAACTCTGTTTGTTTTGTGTTCCCTTGATTTTAATTTGAAGCTACTTTTTGAAAATTATTCTTAAGCCAGATAATTGCTTGAGGGCAAGCAATGTTTAAGTGTGAGAAGTTTGATGAACCTCAGTTTTGTGCATTTTATAGGGGGTATTTGAGTCAAATTTCGATGTATTTAAAGATAAATATTATTGTATTTCACCCTTTTACTTTAGTTTTAACAGAATTGACATTCGGAGGCAGTTTAATGGACTTTTGAAGAATAGAGAAGGTTTTTTGAGCTTAAAGTGGCAGAATACTAAAGTTCTGAGGTTAGCACAGTCGTGCCATGCAAGAGCATGCCCGTGCCAACCTTCCAAATCCATTAATCCAAACAAAACCTTACAAAAATAGTCAAAGCTGACCTCTGGGGACTTAGCACGGCCGGGCATGCGAGAGCACGGCCGTGCCACATTGAAGAAAGGGCCGACTCAGAGAAGCAAGGCCTGATAGAAGCTAGCACGGTCCCAATCGCAAAGAGCACGACCGTGCCAGATGAAGATCACGCCTGTGCTGAAGCCCCTTAGAACGTTGTTTTACGAAGTTTGTAAGCCCTGACACAATTGAGCATAACTTGATATTCTGAAGAGCACGGCCGTGCTGAGCACTGCCGTGCCCAGTGAAGAGCACAGAGCACGGCCGTGCCCAATGAGGAGCACGCCCATGCTGATGGCACAAAAGATCTAATTTAAGGCCCGGTTCGCGTATGTTGTTATAAATAGAGGCCCTCTGTTCCACTTAAAAGACATCTTTTGCACATTCTTTCATCTGTTTGTTTCTGAGTACTATACTCTTGCTTAGTTTTTAGTTTGTAGTCTTGATTTCTAGAGTAGGATTTGGCACCTGGAAATTAAGTTGGACACCACTTCCCCCTCTTCAATTATCCAGGATGTGTTTTCCATTGTTGATTTTGGTTTTCTCTATTATTAGGAGTAGCTAAATTCACCACTAGAGTTGTGGTGGATCTTGTGTTAGTAAAAACCTTTTTCATTATGTCTTAGCTTTAATTCAATTCTATTTGATTTCAAAGTTGTTATTTGAATAATGTTATTCTATCGTTCTTCATCCCATACTAGGATTGCGCACCCTTTGTATGCTTATAATCAATTGGTTGATATTTTGGCTATCAAGCCCAACTAAATTGGTAGACCTATAGGATAATCGAGGTTTAATATCTAGATTTGTGAAAATATGATTTATTACTTTCAATCATTCAACTTTTTATGTTTTATGATTTCTAATCATTTAAACTCTTTGCTTGACAACCATTGGGTTTATTTGGGGAAAAGAATATTAATTGCCTGACAAATAATTAATAGTTTTCATAGAGGGATTGATATTCGAAAAGCAACTACGAAATTGAATAAAATTAGGATTTGGGGGGTATCGAAAGCACAAGTGAAACCACTGGTCTAGGCTCTTTTACTCTTGATTTCTCAACTCTTTTATTCTTCTTTCATTATCTTTTACTATTGCTTCATGATTATTTATTTTCTAAGTTCTTGATTAGTCTAAATAACATAAGGATTTCCCTATTTCAGTACTTGCTTTATCACTTAGTTATCTAAATTAATCTATTGGGTATGATATCTGGACTTCCGCCCTATATTACTTCTGCGACAGGATACACTGCCCTTAAGTGTGTTTTGAACGCAACATTTCTACTTGCATCTTAGGTAGATGTTATGTCTCTTGTTTGGCAGCATCATGATCAATTAGTTGTGCATGTTAGCTTATTGACTATACTGTATAGTAGGGCTGGACAAAAAAATCCCGACCCACCCGAAAACCGAACTACCCATCGATCGAATATGCATATTAAAAAATAGGTTGTTACTCTCCCAGTCTCCCGTCCCTTCTGTTTCTCACTATTGAGTATTGAGAAGATAAAAATTTATTAGGAAGATAAACATTGTATTGGGAATAAAAAAATTTTGAATGCTCTCTTTCTCTGACCCTTCACTTTCACGTTCTCAATATCTCTTTCCCTTCCTTGATCATTCTTTTTTGCCATTTCTCTCTTTCTCTTTTTCTTCTTTTCTCCATTACTCTCTTCCTGTCTTTCTTTTCTTTTTCTCTATTTCCCTCTGCTATAGTCGCCGCCCCTCCCCCTCACAACTTCTTCTCCTCCTCCACACGCAAACCGCCTCTCTCACTGACTCTCTATTTTGAGACTTCGTAGTGCATGTGACTCTGTCTCTGCTGCACCAACCCTAGCACTGGAACTCGGTGAGGCGCGGCGGCCAACCCTCTGGGACAAATCTGTTGGGGTTTCAAGATGGATAACTTTTAAAAACAATTTATAAAAACCTCTTGAGCGAAAAAAACCCTTTACTAAAGGACCACGTATCGCACATGAATCACAAGGATATTGTGTTTACCTCTTGAAGCTTAGCTTTACCACGAACACTATGAGCACGTTAGCAGCACTGGTAAATCATGAACACTGCTACGGTGTGAATGGCAACTTGATCTACACAACTATAGAGCAGCAGATCCGAGAAACACTGCTGCTATCATCACAAAGGGAAAGATTCTTCTCTATCACCAATATTGCAAAGTAGCAATACCTCTACTCAGTCCACGCGAGCAAACCAACGTCAGAGATACCGTAGTGCTAGCTATCAATATTGGAAGAGGCGCGACACACAGAGAGAAAGGAGGCGCGACTGTTAATAGATTACAACAGCCGTTATGAGTACTCTGTGTTGTGTGTTCCTTATGTGACGTGAACAGCTTACTAATAGCTGTAACTCACTTAACCTAACTCAGTTGATCTACTGTACTTTACAGGCCCAATGTTTAATTATTAATTAAACCATATTTAATTAATCAATTAAATTGATCCCATTTTAATTATTAATTAAATCATATTTAATTAATCAATTAAATTAATTCTCTGAATATTTGCTCTATGCGTATGACCGTATATGTTCTCAATTAATTGGCAATAATTTTATTATTATTAATCATATTAATAATCAATTAACATTATAAACAATGAGCAGCATCTAGTAATACATCATTGCCACCCAATTAATTAGAATATTGGTGATACAATTAAAATCATATTGTAACCATATATAATGTGAAGTCAACGTATCCTTTCGTCTCAATGTCTTAATTGAACACAAGGCACAAATGTGTCATCATTGTTAAGTTCAATTATTTATTTCTTGATCTAGTAATTGACGTACGATCATGTGAGCCCAATATCTCATATTGTCCACCTTAGCACGGCCATGCATTTCTACGTCGCATACCATCAAGAGGCCTATAGACATTACCCCTGTTATGCAGGAGGGACGAATCATATCTACATCACTCACATTCCTCAACATATTTCATTGCAAGCCCAATAATTATCTTTATAGTTATCCTGTTATAGAAAACGTTTAATAGTATTAAAGCCTACAACTACATATGTTAGGAATCGTAGTGACTTCAAGTCGAAGGACTACTTCACTACGATCACCATGAGAATCGCTTATGACACTTACATAACTATTATGCAGCGTTCTCATAGCGGGTCACTCCAGTATAAATATTCCACTAATATATATACCTATGTGAAGACTTGATATCTTATATTTATGACCCGTGAGATGTGGTCATCAGTACACTCACATAATAGTCTCAATGTATAATTATTGTCCTTATTAATAATAATACTTGACTATAAATATTTAAGAATAGTGTTCTATAACTTAATGGCATCTCACGGTCAAGTCATACTTGATGTTCCATTAAATGAACTACCTATTCTAAGGACTTTATTATGCTATAAATATGATCATCAAATATAACATAATAAATAAATGCCTTATACATATATCAAATATATGATCAAAGTCATGATACAAATGATTATCTATTCAAAATAGATTGGCTACTAGGGCTTATCCCAACAAAATCTACGAGGTGGCATGCATGGTGTTGGGATCAACGAACAAGTGGCCAGATCTGCGAAGAAGAAGATCTTCAAAGTGCAAACGATTTGTCTATTTGCCATCATCTTTGTTGTTGCATGTTAAGATCTGTCAACGAAGAAGAAGAGCCTCTTCTGAATAGGTGTTTTTTTGTTGAAAGTTTTAATTTTGTTAAAAGTTTGAAACTTTCTAATTATGTTCTTGTTTGTTTATGTGTTTATGCTTTTTCTTTATGGTTTGAGACGAATTATCTGGTTTTTGTAACTTTAATATTTTTCTATGTTTCTTGATTTATGCTTTTTGCAGATCTTGAAATTATCTACTTCGGAATCCATCTTTCTATTCTTTCTTATTTTTACATTTTTGGCTTTGAAAACCGCCCAACCCGCCCGTCACCTGCCCAACCCTCCACCCAACCAAACTGTTCCCCAAACGGACGAAAACGAGCTACATATTATGCTAGTCGGTTTTGGTCGGATTGGGATTTTTTGGCCCGAATCGGATCGAAACCAACCACTGTCCACGCTTACTGTACAGGGATGCCTTTGGGTTAATTTTTAAGGCTACTCTTTTGATTTTTCTTATACGGGTTAGAGTACCCTGTTGAATCATGTCATAGTAGCATAATCTTTTAATAAACACACACAGACCTTTTCAGTTAGCAAAAAATTATATTTACACATCAATCCCATCCTAATCTAAAGGAAACCAATGATATATAAGATGTGTGAAACCAAAAGGAAACTTTTTAATACAACATGAAGAACTCAAAAATATACCATCCTAATCTAAAGGAAACCAATGTTATATGAGATGTGTGAAACCAGAAGGAAACTTTGTAATACAACATGAAGGACTCAAAAATATGAAGTTGTTTATATAATATACATAATTATCCAAATTTCAGAAAAATAAAAGTTGCAGAGTTCCTTTTGAGGTAAGAGAGAAATCCAACCTTTTCAACTTATATCTAATTCTGACCTATGTATTCGAAGAATTCATCTTCTCTTTGGTCTTCAAATGATAGAATCTGAGCTCATTCATTTGAAAAAATTATAACATTTCTCCATTTAAGCAATGGAAAGTACTGCAAGTATTGAAATGAAAAACCAAGCAAGTCTCCAATTTCTGGAAAAAACTCACTATAACCTATGACAAGTGTTTCAGCAACAGAACAATGTAAAAATATATTAGCATGACTAAAAAAAAACTGAAGCTAATAACTTCATACTTCAAGAGACAATCTTTTGGTTGTGATATATAGCGTTGACTTGTGATGACATACAGTAATAAGTATCATCAATATGGCAAACCACATATCCCTTCATAACTACATATTTTAAACAATCGTGGCCCGAGTAAGTACAAAATTAAACAAAATCAAATTGGCAAAGGTCATACTTAACAAATGGTCCAAAGAAATTCTAATCCAAGTTAAAGGAGAATACGTGCCTAGAAATATAATTTCAACATGAAAGTAGAAACATAATTTGTTGTTAAGGTGGTGCGCATTGCAGTGCGACTTTGTGCGTCGCAGCGCCGTGATGCATTTCAGCATATTAACTTAGAAAAAAACATACTTGATGGCCATTCGGAGCACCTTAACAACCAAACTAATACCAACTATAACAAATTAATGTGAGTTATACAAAGACTATCCATACACATGGCATAGACATATTGAAGGAAGAAATAATAAATAGTAGACAGGTCCAATAAATGCCTAAATCAGTGGCATTGCAAAATTCAACAATCAGATAACCTTGAAATGTTGCATTTTAATATGAACATTTTTTTAAGAATCAAGTACGAGCTTACCTTGTATCACCTTCAAGCATATATGGAGAACATTGTCATGGAAACATCAAACACTGTACCCCTGAGTGTGGACAACTCTGTAGTTCAAAACAACTTAGTGGTACCAGTTACAAAGCAAAGATAAGTTGAATGAAATATACCACCATAAGAATCAAAGTAGAAACATCACCTGAATTATGATTTACCATCAAAAAAAAGAAATGAAATACTTTTGTAGATTCTTGCATCTCTTTTGCCTACACTATCATCCTTACAAAAAATGGGAGAAAAAATTTCAAACCTCTAGCCACAACCATTTCCAACAAAAACAAAGGATGGAATAAAAGCACAAGGCCTGAAGAAACTGTTGATAGAATAAACCTTAAATGATGTCATGTATAGCATACAGTTCGTACAAATGATGTCATTATCCTCTGCCAAATGAATGCCTCGTTCAACTCTTATAGGTAGCTAACACTTGATTTAGTGGATATATCCAGATCTGCAAACTCAGAAGCAGAAGCAACATTCATTAATGTTTTTGCTTACATTTAATAAATAAATAAATAAAAATAATGATTCTACAGTGATACTAATCCTCAGATAATTTCTCGGTAGAATAGAACAGTGGAGAGAAAGAGAAAGAAAAAGGAAAAGGTATTAGATAACCACCGTTGAAGGCAATGCCGCTGGCTACGACGACGCAAGTTTGGATGACAATGTTCTCTTGGTGACTGAAGGACCGTTTCAATAATCTCGATTTAGCGAGCAATTTGCTCCACATTTTCAAGAAGAAGAAGCCTAGCAGCCTCACCGATACGTCCAACGAAGGGATTATCCTTGTCGTGAGGCTTAGCTTCATCACGATGAACGTGAACAACACCGCCAGGGTGAAGCTTGCCACCAACGCCCTCACCGTCAACTACTTCTGCCGCAGCGGCCGGTTTCGCGTTGAATGTCTTCTCCTGAAAGAGGAATACAAATACAGGGTAGGGTGGGTGAAGGCATAAATGGTTCTATGCTATCCCTTCGGTATCATATTTTTGTCTGTGTGGCTCAATCAAATGGTGAGAATTTAATCCCATATGATATTTATATAACTCAATTAATTGAGATGGCGCATTCTAATTATATATAGGATACCAAAATCCTTTAGATTTCAAAGGTACCATAACAATGTCTAATTGTTAATCGATCAATAGTCCGATCAAAATTTTAAGGTGACACGTGAGATTATTACCCTATGTGAAAGAAATGGTATTAGATGGCAAATAATAGATATGGTGTTATGGCTATGTTGTGCGACTCTAAATAGATTATTCATAAATTTCTAGTCCTGTGAATTTAAAAGAAAATTTCTTATGCTCCTCGACTACTATCTTAGGATGAAATAGGTCTAATTTTTGAAAAAATAATAAAATAAAGTAAGCTAGGTTAGGTCGAGGAGTTTCTTTAGATAATTAAACTTGAAGGCATGAATTTTGTGCGAATCTATTAATTCTGAGTTTATTAAATAATCAAATTTAACATTAAAAGAATAGATACTAGACAAATGAATTTCACATTTTATAGATATCTAACATCGTTACGGCTTTCCTTCTGAAGTCGTCATTACATTACCTCCTTCCTCTGGACATGGTAACACTTACTCTTTCTTGAAAGGCCTACTTGTGTACTAGAATAAAATACATCTACAATCTAAGTTTATAAAAATATGATAATAGATTGATAGAAAGTATGGATAGGATCAATGTGTGTTGATTCAAGTGGAAGAGGCTTAAGTCCCTTAAACATGTGGTCCTAAGACAAATCCCTGAATTCATATGTATGAAGAAAGCACTATTGGGAGGTGTTTTCACTTAAGTGCCTCACAATACCTTGGGAGATTCGTCTCTCATCTATCGGGTGAGAGGACAATCTAGGAAACCCAAAATAATAGATAGATAGATAGATAGATAGATAGATAGATAGATAGATAGACATACTAAATTCTTTGGCGCTATTGCATCTTCTGTGGTGGAGTTACTTTCAATTTGTGAACAGAATTGGAGTTCTAAGACGAAGGATGTTGTTACTTCTACTGTTATTCATGTTATTTGGGTAATCTGGCACAAAATTTGGTGGTTGCAGTTGTTTCTTCAACAGGAAATCTATCTACTATTCATATGTTTAATTTTGTTACTGAGCTTTCGGCCTATAGCAGATTTCAAATTGTTGGTCATCCATGTAAGGCTCCTAGAATAAACCAAGTGGAGTGGTTTCCTCCTAAATCTAATTGGGCGAAGTGCAACATTGATGGAGCTGCAAAGGGAAGTCCAGGATTAGCTGCAAGTGGGGGGATTTTCAGAGATTATCATGCAACACTGGTTGGCTACTTTTCAAGCCATATTGGCATTGCCAATTTTTTTGCAGCAATGCTTGCAATTGAAATTGCTAATAGGAAAGGATGGACTCGGCTTTGGTTGGAAACTGACTCTATATTAGTAGTTCAAGCATTTAAAAATATGGAGCTTGTTCCATGGAAATTGCAGAATAGATGGAAGAATTGTTCCATATATCTCTTCAAGTTTCACATATTTTTAGAGAAGGAAACTCATGTGCAAATAAGCTAGCAGGTTATGGTATTCATCACCATGGTTTTATTTGGTGGGATTTGATTCCAAATTTTATTAGGGAGGATTTTAGTCGAAATAGACTAAGACTTCCTAATTAAAGATTCAAATGATTCTTTGTTTTGTTTTTGCATGGGTATTGGTTTATGTCCCCCATGCTTTTTATGTTTTCTCATTTTTTTTTATTCTAGTAATAAAATGGTAGTGTTTTGCAAATGATTGATGATGTTGGTTGTAACACCCCAAAAATCCTATATATGTTAATAATTAATTTTATTTGCTTAAATTAGTTTATTTATTTTCTTGGGTGCGTTATCATAGTTTATACACTTTTGCAAAACAAATATTCTGCTATTGTTATTATTATTATTTGTTTGGAAAAATTTTATTTAAGTAATTTAAGTAATATGGTTGAAAGAAATTATTTTCTAAATTTAATCTATTTAACTTTATATTTGAAAATAAAATAGTTTGGATATTAATCAAAAATTTATTTTGGATCATTAATTCCCTAAGTTGATAAATTCAATCATCAATCTCTATCCTATTTCAAATTTTGAAATTTTAAATTTTTTCCACCTACCACAATTAAAAGAACAAAAGAAAAAAGGGAGGAAAATCTCCTCAAATTTCCTTGCACACCAGCAACACACCCACCTTTCTCTTCCTCTTTTTCTTTCTCTTTCTTCTCTTTCTCTCTTCTTCTTCGTCCAGACACCCTCCCTCTCGCGTTCTCTCTCTCTCTCTAACTTTCTTCTCCTTCTCTCTTAATTTCTGGCCAACTCCAGCCATCTCTAACAAAACCAAAATCAGAGAAATACTCCCCACCTTCTCCTCTACAATTCTAACCGAATATTTTTTCAAACGGAGAAGGTTGATGATGGGGCCACCACCACTGTTTGGGCGTTTTCCGGCCACCTTCCGGCCACTTTTCACCAAACCAACCCTATAACTTTGCTCTCCCCACCTTCCTCTACATTTCTAGTTGAACATTTTTGCAAACGAACAACGTTGATGGCGGAGCCACCATAGAACCGCCACTGTTTTTGGGCTTTTCCAGCCACCGTTTGGCCTCCCTTTCCAGAAATGAACCAACCACGTGGAAGGCCGCATTTTCCTCCACGTATTGGACCGAGCACCGCCACTGCCACCGCCGGAACCGCCGTGCGCCACTATTGGAACCGCCGTTCATGCCCTTTCTTCATCCTTGGTAAGAATCCTTCATTTACTTCATTCCTATCTCTTGACTTTTGATTTCATGAGGAACCCTAACCCTAAATCCCCAATTTGAAACCCTGCATTTTAATTTCATGCTTTAAATGGGAAAATGATTATGTTTTTATGCAATTAGGTATTTCAATTTCAAGTTCCTTATGTCAATTGTTCAAATCCCCCTTTAAATTCGGATTTCCCCAATTTCACTAAATCCCTAAATTTTTATCTTACTCTAATCATGAAATTAATTGTTTTAGTGCAATTAGGGTAGTTAATTAATGATTCCCTAAGCTAATTTCATATTTCCATGACCAAATTGGTTTTTCCCCAAATTGATTTTATTGGAGAAGTAATTCTGTTTTTATTAAATAAAATATTGAAATCCATTAGGTTATGGTTTTAATGATGATTAATTAATTGATACGTTGTTTGGATGTTGAATGTGCTTGGATGTTATCTCTTGGTTTTTGGTTGTGGCTATACTTACTTAGGGGAGCTGGATATGCATTCTTGGAGCTCTTGTGAAGTTGCTTGCACATGTTGGGACGTTAATGTCGCCTTCTGTCACCTCTTAGATTTGATGTTTGGAGTTGCTCATCAAAGAGACTTCATTTAAGGTAAGGGGATAAACCTAAGGAATTCCAATTCCAATAGCTATATGCTGCTTTGGTGTGTTGGTGTTGTAAATAAATATTTGTATACGATTATTGGTGGAGTGTTTTATTTACTGCTGTTGATTTGCCTATGCATGATATAACTGCTGATGTATGTGAATACATGGTATAACTGTTGAATAAATGTATGGATGTGTCGTGTGCCCTACTGTGGGATTTAAGGCGTTAGAGGACCTAATATCGATTAGGATCCGATATCGTGTAACATAAAAGCTATAAAAGCTTGAGATGTGGAATGGAGAAAAATAATAATGTTTTATTGTTTTTCAATTTAATTTAAGAGAAAATAATTAATTAATTATCTCTTTTGGAATAAAATAATAATAAATAGTTGCCTTTATGGAAAAGTTAACTTAAAAGGGCGAAAATGTGTTTTTAATAACGAAAAATGATGTTTTAAGATAAATAGTGTTTTAGAAAACTTTATTAGTTTTTAAATTAATAAAGTTAACCGTTTGAGCAAAAGCGTTTTGAGAAACGTGATTTTCAAGTTATCTGGTTTTATCCAAGAAAAAAGGTTTTTTTACAAGCTGTATTTCAAGGTTTGTGTTTTACCGAAAAACGACGAAAAGAAAAGGAATGTTATTTAGACCAAGTTTTGTTTTATGGAAAACCGATCCCGAGGACTTTGTGTAAGTGTCATTCTTGTCGGCTTAAGGACGATCTTTGTGGTCCTGTAAGCTCAAGGATGTTTTTACGCTCTTGAATTCAAAATTCTAAACTGGTGCATCGGTTAGGGATGTTTGGGTTCGAGCTGTTTTGGACTAGATGTCCTGTTTTGATAAAAATGTTTTTGAGGCTTAAAGAGTCTACGACATTGTGATGGTTGTTAGCGTTGATGCTACAACAAGGAAATATTGATGCGACAAAGATCAATTATCGAAAACTAAATAGTTTTCTCATGCATTTTATGTGGGGCAGACATGCCGTAAAAATAGGGGACCTTGATGAGAGGAAACCCCGTGATGACTGTAAGTCATTATGTGTCATTGTACCTTGATGGGCAATGGATAAAATCTATATAATGTGAAGCATTTGTACAGTGTGATATGGTAATGAAATCCATGTAGAGTGAAGCGCTATGCCCTGTGTGGATAGTGTGATATGGTATTGAAGTCCATGTAATGTGAAGCGTTATGCTTGAATTGGACAACATGACATGGTAAATAAGTCCATACAATGTGAAGCGTACGTTATGCCTGGATCGGACAACATAGTGTGGTAATGAAATCCATATAAGGTGAAGCATTGTACCCTGTGTTGGTCAGTGTGCTATGGTAATTATGGTGTGCCTTGATTGGCAGTCGAGTTTGATCAACTCATTCATTTGATGATGGGATTTCCAGAAATCTAGAATTGAATATTAGTTGAGATATATGGAAGTGTTCATGCATACGTTTAGAAAATAACATTGATTGTGGGGCACGAGACCCTTGTGTTTTACTGTTAGTACTTTGATATATTGTACTAGACTATGCGTGATGATATTTGTGAGATATGCTTATATAAATCTGTTGTATGTGTTTAAGTATATGGTTGTCGTTTTTGGATTCAAATATTGGTTTCTCATCCTTGCCTATACATGTTGGACACCCTATTGTGTTTTTGGATACATGTACAGATGTTTATCAACAATCCTCTGAATCACTCCGGGACCCTATAGCTTGAGGGCTTGAGGTTGACGACGAAGAGGTGTGGTTTGTTGACGAAGAGACCCAGTCTCATTGGTACGACTTATGTTGGGTGGTACGCTTTATTGTCCTTAGAATTCATTTGTCAAACCAGCTCTTAAGATTTATAAATGTGTAAGTCCAGTCTTCCGACTGTGACTATGAGTATTGCGTATTGAGAGATTTGAAGTATGTATGCCTAATGGCAGGACTTGAATTATTGTCATATATGATGATTTTCATTTTGTTTCCTCTGACTATTAAAAGTTTTTTTTTGTTAACAAGGGTAAAGGGATAATTTGGGTTACCAAAGTGACACACAAAGGAGAGGAGTGTTACATTTGTGGTGCCAACCTAGTTGAAATGACTTTCCTTATTGTGATGCCTTTGCATGCTACTTTTCATAAAAAAAAATTATTTGGTGCTATCATCTATGTCGTTAATGTCTTTGTTCTTACTTAATCCTTATCTCTCTTTCACCCTATGTTTTTAACTTTGACTTTCGACTGTGACTATGAGTGTTGCGTATTGAGAGATTTGAAGTATGTATGCCTAATGGCAGAACTTGAATTATTGTCATATATGATGAGTTTCATTTTGTTTCCTCTGATTAATAAAAGTTTTCTTTTGTTAACAAGGGTAAAGGGATAATTTGGGTTACCAAAGTGACACCCGAAGGAGAGGAGTGTTACATTTGTGGTGCCAACCTAGTTGAAATGACTTTCCTTATTATGATGCCATTGCATGCTACTTTTCATAAAAAAAAATTATTTGGTGCTATCATCTATGTCGTTAATGTCTTTGTTCTTACTTAATCCTTATCTCTCTTTCACCCTATGTTTTTAACTTTGACAAATATTAACTAGTGTCTTAAAGAATTAAGAAATATAAAGTCTTTATTAAAAATGGGTATTTTTTTATTTTTTATTATATTAAACATATATATCACTTTTGAAGAAAGACCTTTTATTTTTGATTTATTAATCATCTTAATCATTTTCCAATCTAACTCTACATATATATATATATATATATATATATATATATATATATATATATATATATATAGAGAGAGAGAGAGAGAGAGAGAGAGAGAGAGAGAGAGAGAGAGAGAGAGAGAGAGATCAAGTTACTCCAAGAATAACTTTAAGAGAGTTACTCTCAATCTCATCCATCCATTTATTCTAATCCAACAAAGGTTATGTGGCTTCTTTAATGAATTAATATAGATCCATTGGATTAGAATAAATGGATGGATGAGAATGAGAGTAACTGCCTTAAAGTTACTCTCGGAGTAACTTGATCCCTATATTTTGAGCTATATTTTTAATTTAATCATTAACTTTGATGTGCATTTGACAAGGAAATTTATGGCAAGCCAAGCTCTAATTACATGCTCATGGGCATCAGGGCGTGAAAGGTGGATTGATTATAGAGAAATGCTATCAACATACTCTTTAACACTCTCTTTGTAATACACTCTTTTCTATTGGTTAAAATTCAAATGGGTCTCACTAATTTAAGTGGGTCTTACTTGAATTCTATAGAAAGCACACTCTTATCTTGTTGGACCTTTTTCTTGTCATCATCGGTCCACAATGACCTAGGCTTATCTTTCTCTTCCTCATTTACAACATGCTTAGTAACAGAGGGACCATTCAAGATTATATCCCAAATATCAACATCAATTAGCTCAATGAAAATCTTCATTCTAGCTTTCCAATATGGATAGCCTTCACCATTGAAAAGTGGGGGTTTAGTAATAGAGATGCATTCACTTGACACATTAGATTGAGATGCCATTTTTACAAGACTTGAAAGGTGATTAGACCTTTTTCAACACCCGCTCTAGATACCAATTGTAGGTGTGAAAAATGGTTCTTAGTCAAGAGGGGGGTGAATTGTCTATCAAAAACTTTTCGAAACCGAGTTTATTTCAATGACGAGTGAAGATTGAAGATGATTCTCTTGAAACTTAACAAAGAACAATTTGCAATATCAAACTAATATACAAGATATAAAGAGATAAACTCTAACTAATCAGCATCAACAATAATTCATGCAAGATAATAGCATACGCATCAATTCATAAGAAATATGCATAAAACAACAAAATTTGCAAGAATGTAAAAGTATAAGGTAAGAGAAATCAACACGCCGGAATTTATACTGGTTTGCATCACAACCTGTGTGGCCTACATCCAGTCCCCAAGCATCACTTGAGCATTCCACTATAACAAAAAGAGTTTGTACAAAGAGATACCACACTCAATTACAAACCACTTTCTTGTAGGATACCTCACCCATAACAAAACCTTACACCAACAAGGGATACCTCACCCTTGATCAACCTTGGGATAAAAATAAAGATAAAAAATGGAGTTTAAATTTATGCAAAATGCCTTTCTATTTCTAAAATGTCCAATATATGTTTTACATCTTCTACGTGAAGATGTTCCATTTTCATAAGGTCTTCTTGACTGTTATTCAAAAGGTCCAATAATGTATGCATAGTGGACCTTTTGAGACAATTATAGATCCTGGGAGGCAATTTGAATTGGTCAATAAAAATGGATTTCAATGCTATTTCTTGTTTATTTTTCCTTAGTTTCTCAAATATGTCATGAAATGAAAAAGAAGGGGGTAAAGTAGCTTTGTGTTGATTGTTTTCTAAATTTTACCACACCCAATTTAAAATCATAGGAAATAAGAGTAGAAAAGAAACTCCTTAGCACCCTTTTGTGCAAATAGCTCTAAAAGCTCTATGATCAACTTTTGCAACAAGAGAGAATAGATGACTTAATATTTCAACAAAGTAACAATGTATGTTGAAGTGTATTTTCGTGTTTCTGACTCATAAACTTGACCCCTTTATATAGAATTCAATTAGGGCTTCAAAAATTTGAATTTTGAGGTGTTGTCTGATAAGAGTATTCGAATACTTCTTGGGTATTCGAATACTTCAGGAAGTATTCGAATACTTCAGCTCAACAGACTCCAACCACCTCTAACCGATCAGTGTATTCAAATATTATGGTTGGTATTCGAATACTCTGACCTAAAATGCCAAGAATGCTTAAGTGATTACATACACAAGTTGGTATTTGAATACTTTTGATGAAATTTCAAAATCCCTCTACTTAAACCAATAATAAACCATGTAACTAATTACTATATCGTTAAAAACATATTTATAATTTTGGCATGTTAAAAAAAATCCCTTACTTGATTTCTAACTTAGGTTTGTCATGAGGAAAACTTAGCATTTTTAATTAAGCCACCTAATCAAACATTTCACAAAAGAGATTTACATCAAAACCTAATAAAATGATACAAAAGGGGTTGCATCATCAAAATCAACTTTGACTCTATAATGGGAGAGATTCATAAGAACTAGGAAGCGCATTTGAGAAGTCTTTCTCTTCATCTTCTACAATCTCCCCTTTTTTGATGATGACAACACTTTTATCTTTCCATTGCTTTTCAACTTCAAGTGACGAGCGGTGTGGCGTGAGGCACACGAGGTTGGTGCATCGAGTGCGGGTGCAGAAAATGGAAGGGAAGGTCTGAGAGACCTAGGGGATACATTGGACACAGGTGGACCCACATGAGACCGGTATGGTAGGTCCTATCGTGTCGTGGCAGCCCTAGGAACGTCTGATTATCTCGATTGGACCCCGAGGCTTTCCAGTTGCCGATGGATCTTCCGAGGAGGCCCAGACAACCCTCTTTGTCGGGGATAGTTGAGCAATGATGTACTATTATAGGTCAAGGTGAGTGGAACAGATTATCGGAACAAACCAACTTGTCTGATGAGCGGACGTATCAGATATCTTTGTCCTAAGAGGGACGTTTAGTACCGGCCGACATGCATAGAAAGAGTATATGTACATCTAGCTAGGAGATGATAGTAGTGTCAAAACATTCGGGAGACGTTCTTGTTTGTTATATATTTTGCTTTGCATCGTCCCTGTTTATGATGTGTTGTATATCTTATCTCCCTGCTTTTCTTTGTATGTTATGTTGTTCGACCTGCGAGCAAATGACGAGCTAGCTGAAGACGACTATGGACTCGAGGATGCATCCCTTCCTCGAGGCAGCACCGCGGTTGGCCGAGCTTAAGATCATCTACCTCGATGATCAGGGGTGGTAGGTGGACCCCCCTCTATGTTTTTTATCATGTACACCGGACTATCGAGCTTGGTATTCCGGAGCGGTACGCATCCTCATGTTGACATCACCGAGCTATATAGAGTGATGCAATTTCTTCCCTTCTCACAGATGTGGCACCCACCCAAGCAGCATTAGTGGGACTTCATGTGGGCAGCCCCAGCATCATCTTATGTGACTAGTCGCAAAGGCTTTGTGCTACGAGGACATCGCAGGAGGTTTGAGCAGTAATATTGAAGTTCTGAGCTCGAGCACGGCCGTGGAACACCCTTTTTCCGAAGGGCGTCACATGAGTGCGGAAAATTAAATAATAAATATTAACCGGCCGAAAATGGATTAATTTAAAATTTGTTTAAAAAATATGGGGTAAATCTTTCCTTTTTATAAGATACCATATATATTTGAGTAAAGACCCAAATTGGTCCTCAACAAAAAAATCACGGTGACATTTTGGTCCTTGAGAAATTGAAAATATTAATTTGATCCTCAAGAATGTAAAATGCAGGTTAAAATAGTCCCTAACAGGAACTAAAATGTCCCCAAAAGTTATCCTAAAAGGACTAATTTGATCTGCATTTTACATTCTTGAGGACCAAATTGGTATTTTCATTTCTCAGGGACCAAAAATGTTACAATATTTTTTGTTAAGGACCAATTTGGGTCTTTACTCTATATATGTATATGTATATATGTTTCATGGTTTGTTTCATAAGCTTGAAAGAGACTTACTTAAGATCCCAACCCGACTAAAGGCAAAGAAAAAAAAGAATGCAACTTTAAATGTAAAGCCATGGAGACGTAGCTCCGAAAGATAAGGTGCTTGGAGACGCAGCTCCGCCAAAGAATAGACTTAACAACAGTAAAAATAGTCTAAGCTGGCCACAGGGAAAAACACCATTCTCAAGGATGTTTCCTGGACTCTATGCAACTAAATGAAAGAACTTGTTGCCTAAGAAGAGGCACTGAACGCACCGATAGAAAGTCCACCTATAGTTCCACTTACAATAACACACAGACGATGAAACAAGTGAAGGTTAGCAATGAGGCGAATACGACTCCTTCCTCCACGATTCTTGCCGATGACGATCAAGACCCATGCGAGGTACTTCATCAACCGATCTATAAAGCCGGACGTCCAAACACTCGCACCGTAGTGAAGTCCATATAGAACCTCGTCCGAAGCGTCAGATGAAATCTCAACATCGTCATTCTTTAAGGATAGCACACATATAGAGAAAACTTGTAACATCCCAAAAATCCTATGTCTGCCTTTTTAACTGTTTGTGTGAATAACTTGCTGAGAACACAATTTGATTAGTCATAATCATAAAAATAGTTAATCATTGAAAATTCATATTTGAATTTCAATTATGAGCTTAATAATCATAAAATGTTGTTTTGAACCGGTTATGTTGTTTTGAGTCGGAACCGATAAAAATATTATTATTTTAATCGGGACCGCTTTGCCTTGGGATGTGTGCCAGGGCCGAGGAAGCTGTTTTGGCCCAGAGCCGGGAGTAGTTCATGACTGCATCTCACGCTTCACGAGACATTGTCAACCATCCATCACATTTTCATTCCTTTAACCAATGGATTAAATTCATAAACTCTTGGTTAATAACCTAGCATCTTTTCCTTTTATGGAGAAAGCTAATCAACCTATTTATGGTTAATCTCTACACTTTGCATGAGGACTCAACAAATGTCCATCTCTTTAAATTGTAGCCATCTGTAACACCACGATTTTTCAAAACTCTCTAGAGCTAATTAATCAGTATTTATATGTTTGTATTTTATTGAGGGGTCTAGAGAGAGAAATAAAATATTCCGAGACCATGGTCATGCTCAACGCTATCGTACTCCTATTAGCTATTTTATTAAAATAAATGATGAAATACAAAAACACCATTGATTCCTGCTGCTCCAGATCGACCATATGACCTGAATAATACCAGATAGGATCACTTACAAGGCTTGAGCACTCCAATTTCGTTTGCAAAACTGAAGTAAACTATCAAAGCTAGAGGTATCCAATTGACAACCAAATTGGCAGCTCAACCATCTCCAAAGCTGCTGAGCATAAGAGCAATGCAGAAACAGATGCAAAGTTGTTTCTTCACAGCAGCCACATAAATTGCATCTAGAAACCACAATGCAGCCTTTGCATCTTAAATTATCATCAGTAGGCATTTTATTATGCAATATTCTCCAAACTAAAAAAGATCTAGAAGGAGGGATACTAGTTTTCCAGATCATTTTAGCCCATGGAACAGCTTGACCAATCGGGACCTGAAACAGATAAGCTTCTTTGAAGGACAATGAGCCAGAATTGGATAAATTCCACCTTAACTTGTCTTCACAAGGAACTATAGGAGTCACCATCTTCTCAATTTCAGCTTTCAGATCAGGGAAAGAATCAACAAAACTCTGAGGAAGAGACCATCTACCATAAACTACAAAATCAGAAACCTTATTGTCCAAAGTATTCATCATGTCAGAGGGGATACTTTGAATATCAAACCCTTGAGATAACCATCTGTCTTTCCAAAACCTGATTTTTCCACCATCACCTAACTGCCAAACAACATTATCCAGAGTGGTTGAAATCACATTTTTAATACCACTCCAAATGGAAAAACTGATATGATGATTAATCAAGCCATGCTTGGAAAAAACTCTAGCATGCAACAAATTGGCCCAATGAGTATTAGTTTGCAGAAGATCCCAGGCCAACTTCGTTATACCAGCTTTATTAATGTCTTTTAGACTTCTAAGGCCTAGACCACCTTCCACAAAAGGGACACAAACCTTTTTATAGGACACAGTTACAACCTTCTTAACATTATAATTTCCTGATCAAATAAAGTTTCTAATCTACTTGTTCAACAAATTTAAAAGAGAAGCAGGCCAGGCATAGATTCTAAAGCTATAAATTAGCATACCTTGAATAACAGACCTCACTAGCTGCACTCTACCCATGATTGATAACAGATAACCTTTCTAGGCAGTAATTTTACTCTTGATTTTATCAGCAATAGGCATAAGATGATTCTTTCTAGGTTTCCCTTTGAAGAGAAGAACACCCAAATAGAAAAAGAGGAAGCAACCAGCAGAGAAACCAAGCAGATCAGTAAGTTGAATGATTCGAGCATTAGAAATTGTACCTGCATAAAATTTAAACTTGGCAGCACGGATAACCTGACCCGAAGCATTAGCATATTGAGTAAACAGTCTTTTCAAACTAGTAATGCTTTGCTTTGAAGCTCTGCTAAAAATCATAATATCATCCGCACAGAAGATATGACTAGGCATAGCAATCCCTCTAGGACCAGACATCAGCTGCATTTTCCCCTCAGCCACAAACTTTGAAATTCCCCTACTCAAAACCTCTTTAGCCAAACAGAAAAGCAAAGGAGAAAGAGGGTCTCCTTGCCTAACCCCCTCCTACAGTTAAAAAAACCAACAGCTTTCCCATTGACACAAGTAGAAAGCTTAGCTGAATGAAGAATAACATTGATCCATCTACAAAATTTCTCATTGAAACCAAAAGCCTTGAGGACCTTTAACAGGAATTGCTAATCTATTGTATCAAAGGCCTTTTTAATGTCAATCTTCATAGCAACATGACCACCAAAAGCTCTTTTACCCAGCAAATTTACGGACTCAGAAGCCAAACAAATACAATCAGCAATATTTCTGCCTTTAATAAAACCTCTTTGATTCTCTGAGATAATCTTAGGAGCAACAATTGCCAATCTATGAACAAGCACCTTTGTAATAATTTTAAATTGGAAGTTTGCAAGAGCTATAGGCCTATAAAGTTCAATCTTATCTGCCTCTTTACATTTAGGAATTAAAACAACAAGATTAGAATTTAGGTTAGGTGGCAACCAACCATGCAGGAAGAAATACTTTGTTGCATTTACCACATCCTCCTTGATGATATCCCAAAAGTGCTGAAAGAAAAATCCTCCAAATCCATCTGGTCCTGGAGCACCATTGATGTTCATAGCAAACACTGCATTCTTAATCTCCTCGTTTGATGGTAAACTAGTAAGTAACCAGTTATCTTGAGCTATGACTAAAGAAGGAATAACATCTTCTATTAAATTAGAATGGGAGCAATTATTGTCTGCTGCAAAAAGATCTGTATAATACTGCACTATGTGATGCTCAATATCTTCATAGGAATCAATGACCTGATCTCCATCTTTCAAAACTGAAATCTGCTTAATAGTCTGTCGAATCTTAGCCATTCTATGAAAGAATTCAGTATTTCTGTCACCATTAATGTGCCAATCAACTCTCGATTTCTCTTGCAAAAAATCCTCTTCATAGGCTAAGGCTTCTTGCAAATGCAGCTAAGCATTTCTCTCTTCTTGAAAAGGCTCATTTGCATCAATCCTGCTTTGAATTTCCTCCACCAGAGACACTGTAGTCTTCACCTTCTGATGCACATCACCAAAAACAGACCAATTCCAATCCGTCAGCTTGTGCTTTAGTCTTTTCAGCTTTTGAGAAAAGATAGTGATAGGATTCCCAAACACAGGGTTTTGCCAATCCTCTGAAATAAGCTTGCTGCATTGAGGATGCTTAGCCCACATCTTTTGAATTTTAAAACTAGACTTATGTTGCCTTTCATCAATTTTCATAGACAGTAAAATGGGGTTATGATCAGATTGGCATCTTTCCAAAGTGCAGCAATCAACACTCGACCATTGGTCAATCTAGTCATCATTAAAAATAGCCCTATCAAGCCTTTTTTCAGTGTGGAACTGTCTTCTTCTACCATTGGACCAAGTGAATTGGGAGCTTCTTTTGTTAATATGAATGAGACTGTCCAGATCAGTCCATTGTTGGAACTCCTCACAAGAAACTTTATGAGGCAGACATCTACCTCTTTGGTCATGAGATCCAAGAATGGCATTATAGTCACCAATGAAGCACCAAGGATGTTTATGATTCAGTTGAAGATTGTGCAAATCCAACCAGAGCTGCCTTTTAACACTGTAATCAGTAGAAGCATAAATAGCAACAATATATAAATCTTTATCTCCTGATTTAATAGAAAAAGCAACAAATTGATTCGAAGTAGAGATTGTATGAGGCTGCAGAGTGTCTTTACACAAGCACCAAAGATTAGGAATTAGGTTACTCCTGCTATTCTCAGCAAACAAAGAAAGATTCATTTTATGCAAGTAAGAAGTAGGTAAATCAGTAGATTTAATCCAAGGCTCAGAAATAAGAACAAAATCAGGTTTATACATTTTAATAAGCTTTTTCAATACTCTCCTGGTATTAGAATTACCAATACCTCTAGCATTCCAAAAGAGGGCTTTCATTGATCAATAGGAATTGGCCTTGCTCGAGACCTAGTTGTAACCCCATCAACTTGTTTATTTCTGTCAGCTTCAGCCTGCTACTTTTCTTTCTTTTTCAGAGACCTCTGCTTAGATTTGCTTATAACAGTTGCAAAACCAGATTCATCTGTAATCTTGTATTTGTAAGCCATAAATCCTGATTTCTCACCACTATCCAGAGTAACAGATGTATTATATTGTGCTGCTTCTACTTCCTGATTATCAAACTCCTCCTCCTCATCATCATCCCATAATCTGCCTGAAATTGGAATGACTTTTTCTTGTAGAATTCCTTATTGCTGAACCAGGGTTTCATTGACAAAAAGAGATTGTATTTCAGTTATATTCATTTCGATGTCCTCCCTTTGCTCACTAGCCTGAAAATTGGCATGATTAATAGCAATGGCTTCTAGGACATAAGGAACGTTTTCAGCTAAATAGGGACCAGTATTTTCCTCAAATTCTGCTTCATCTTCGACCATAATATCCTCAATATTCTCCTTATCCGGCTTCTTGCTAGTGTCTCCTTGGATTATCACTTTAGGATTTAATTCAGGAGTGTTATCAACAACAACAATCTTTCCTTTGTCTGCAATCTTTGGAACATATTTAGCCTCAACCATTTTAGCAGCTGTTACCCGTTTATTATCTTTCCTGTGAACAAAAATGTTCCTTTTAGGGTGATTTTTCTTGGTTGAATTATGGCAATATGAGATTGAGTGACCGATAGTGGACCAATTGGTGTAGAAATTGGACAATTCATATTCCACTCCCACCAAGAAGGCAAAGCCTTCTCTTTCTACTAGAAGCTGATCAGGAGGAGGATTACTCAAGTCAATGTCTACAAGAATTCTAGCAAAGTGACCAAGACTTTTTTGAATGGTAGCATCATCAAGCGAAAGCGGGACTCCAACTCCTCTGGCTATGGAGAATATAATTTTTGGCCTCCAATATTCTTGAGGCAAACCTATAATTCGTATCCAGCATTGAGCACTAGTTTGTTTCGCAAGATTTGGAACAAAGTCTCTTGTCCATGCAAATAGCCGTAAAGAGTCCGGATTAAGGGTCCAAGAACCACCAGATAGAATAGTCCTTAAGTCTTCAACAGAAACAAAAGAAAATTCATAAAATCCTTTCCCTAATGGGATCATTATCCTTTGGTTGAGAGAGTTGAAGCAAAGGAGCATGTGGAGAAGGAGGAGGTTGGATGATGGAAGAAGGTGGAAGACGGGTGGTGGTTAAAGGGGAAGGGGGGACGCACTCGGGAAACAAGGATTCCCAAGGAGCGGCCATAGCAGCCATGCATGCAGCACAAACCCTAGCAGAGGTCCGTAGGAAAATCACTAAGTCCCCGTCGCTATCGTACGAAGCTACGATTAAACTTTGAGCTGAAAATTCAAAGGGAGCCTGGTCTGCGTTTTTACACTGACAATATGGTTTCACTGCTCAGGAGACCTCAGATTGACCCGTGAACGAGACAATAAGTTTTAGAATTCGATTCTCTACGTTTTGGTTAAATTTCACAAAAATTACTTCCTGACCTTCGTTCGAGCTAAATCCTCAATCGGGTGGTGAACGGAGCCGCATACGGACTTACCAGGACCCGCCAATGAATAATCTTGATATCACATCATGTTAAATCACTTGGGGAAGCATGCCATAGTCGTCATAATGTTCAGAAATATCTGGACGCGAAATGACCAAAATACCCCTAACCTTTTCTTTAATGACATTTTGGTCCTTGGGGAAAAGACCAAAATGCCCTTAAGTGAATTTATTTAAGGACATTTCAGCCCCTTCATTCACGCAAGAACAGCCCCAAAGAGAGCTCCAAGGCTTCTTCTTCTTCCTTGAACCAAAGCCTCCATTTTCTTAGAGAAAAAGCTTGAAATCCTTGAAGAAAAGCTTGAATCCTTGATCAATCTTCATTATCCCTTAGGTAAGATCACTTCTATGATCTCTAATCTTCATGAATCTCTTCCTATATCAAGTTTGAAATCTTGATTTCATAGTTTTCAAGTTTATGATCCAAAACTTCAAAAATTCATAAGAAATTGTAGAAAAATCCTTTTAATGGGAAACCAATTTCTTTTAGCTCACTTCATCATCCTCTACCTAAACCCAAGAGCATATGATCAAACTCTCATCGTAGCATATTCTTCTAAAAGTGGCCAAACCCTAGGGGAAGATGATGAATAGTGATTTTATTCAATTTTTGATTTCTAACTCTTGATTCCATCCTTACCATTCCTATTGTCTTTGAATCCAAGTGATGGAAAACCAAATCAATTCCTTGCCCAATTTTCTCTTCATGGCCGAAACCTATGAGTATGATGAACCTTGAGTTTTGGTTCAAATTTTTGGGTATTAGGAGTTACACTAGTGTTCATCAAGCTTAAGAACCAACCTTCCAAAAGATTGGAACCAAATGAGATCCCTAGCCCTTTTCACCATTTTTGGCCGAACCTTAGACCATTTTTGGGGAAAGAGAATCTATGTTTTGATGTTGTTAATTATGTTGTTATTTGTTGATGATTGGTGTGCTTGTGTGTTTGTAGTTGTTGTCGGATGCTCGGATGAGGAATCGGGAGAATTCGTGGACCGATTGGACGACTTTACCTTCGGAGGATGACTTCTAAAGGTAAGGGGAGATTAGCTCCAATGAAATTGATAGCCGCATGAGGTTGGTTGTGGTATGTTTGTGATTGAATATTAAGGTGTGAATTGTGGTGTTATTGTCTTGAATGAGTTATTTGATATGGAAATATAAGTTGCGGCATTGATGTGCATATATATATATATATATATATATATATATATATATATATATATCCTGGACTAATTAAGAGCGTAGCACTGGCTATAGCTCAATAATAAAGATTAAGTTAACTAAAAGTCTTAATCAACGATTTTGAAATGTTTTGATTTAAGGATTGAAAAGCTTCTAAGCTAAAGGTTATAATGGCCAATTTTACTAAAAAGCCACTAAGGTAAGAACCCAAGATGTTTTTGAATAAGACTTAGGAAATCGAGAGTTGGTGAGGAAAATAGTGAAAAGTTGCTTTATCATTATTTTCTGAACTTGTTGTACCAAGAAGGAAAAACTTGAAAAGTATTTAGTTTGTCAAAGAAAGATCCTTCTGAAAGTATTTGACGCTCCGAAAATGAAAAGTTTGTTCATGAAAGTTTGCTCCGATAACAATCTTTAGAAAAATGTTTTAAAACGAGGGAACCTTTAGAAAAGGCTTTTAAAGCCAAAATCCTTTGAAAATGCATCTTTAGAACTTGAGCTTTGAGAATAAGTTGTAAAAGAAATTTTTTTGTGGAAAATAAGTTTTAGAGCGGAAACGAGTTTTGGTTTACACCAAAGAGAACCTGAGTTTTGCTTTTGAGATTTGAACTACGAAAATGAATTTGATGAAACTGGTGATTACCCCTTCACGCATGTGAAGCACATGAACCTAGTGACCGAGACGTCGGGCTAGAGTTCTGTGACATGAACGGACTAGGTGTCCTATATGCGAGTCTAGTGTCCGCGACGTCGGCTAGTACATTATGGATTGAGCACTCGGACTACGTGTCCTGTGTTTTGAAAAAGAGAAAGAACGGACTTAGTGTCCCATGCAAGTCTAGTGTCCGTGATGTCGGCCTAGTACTTCGTGAATCATGAACTTGGACCTCGTGTCCTGAAATTTGAATTGAATGGGCTATATATCCTTTAAAATGAGTCTTGAGCATTGTCCCTTGACAGAAAAAGAAAGAATGAATGCAAAAGAAAGATTGAAAGAAAGAATAGAAAACCTCTTGCATACATGCATGAGTCGGCCGTCGTGCCATACAAACCAAGCTACAACTTAAGAAGTTGAGAATTCAGCCAGTTAAGACCACTAGGTCTATAGGAGCGTTCTGTGTTCGAAACTCCACAAGTGGCAGGAGGCCTCGTGACCCCGTGCCGTGGTAAATCAGTTGCCAAACATGAATGAACTAAATCAGAGACTGGACTATTCAGGATATGGTTATGATGTAATACCCTGGAACAATTGGAGATCGGACCTAAATTGAGAGGCTAACTCATGAGAACAATTGTGTTACGGGTGTTATTGCGGCCTATCGCTCGATGAAGGGAAGTAAGAGTCTCCGGAGCACATGAGCTAGAGAGTCGAATTGAAGTCTCATGCATTTCATTTGACTTATCTTGATGATTGAGTATGATATTTTGAAAGTGATATTATATTGAATATTTATACTTTATCGAATGACTGTGTTGATGCATTATTAGTATGCTGCTTTACTTGTGTGGCTATTATGATAGACTTGTGTAAGAGTATCTCACCCTTGCCTGTACATGTTGGACACCCTGTTGTGTTTTTTGAACACATGTACAGATATTTTTCCAGCGGCCCTCTGGGTCACTGCGGAACCCTGTAGTTGAGTTCCTTGGTATCGACAACGAAGACAAGTGGACTGTCAAAGACGAGGCTTAGTATTATTTGGGCGATGCATGCTAAGTAGTATGTTTATTATTCTTAGAGTTTTTGTTAGACCAGCTCTTAGGATTTTGATATTTAAAATCAGGTCCTTTGACCGTGACTCAGTATGACATGTATTAAGATATTGGAGTGATGTATGCCTTAAGGCGAAATTGAATGAGTTTATAAATGATGAATTGTGAGTTTGGATTTATTCTTGTTATTGTTAAACAAATGGATTGGTATCGGAATTTCCGCAACAAATCTAATGAATATTTTCAAAAAGGTTTTAATCAACCGAAAAAGAAAATTTGGGTTAAGAACTGTGACACCTCGAGGGGGGTGTTACACCATCCATTTACTTACACTTCATCACATCACTAGTCATAAACACATCAACAAATTTGATGACCATGTGCATAAGGCCATTTGGCCATTCACCATCCAAAACACCCCAAAACAATTCTCATTTCTCTTTCAAAGATCAAACAAATCCATTTCTTGAACACTTGAGTTTCTCTCTTCTCTCTCTTAAGTGTTCATACGGTTTTGGCTTCATAGCTTATGAACCAAAACATGTTTCTAAAATCTAAAACCATAGTTGTTCTTGTCTTGATCTCTAGATCATTTTTGATGAAGAAAGTTTCTTGCTTGGAGGAGCTTGATTCTTGACCCTCAAGAACACCAACCTTGTTCATCATGTGCTCTTCACTAAGTAAGTCTCTAATCTTACTTTTCTCTTCATATCTTTTCTTAGAATCATGAAACAACTTCTTCTAGTTCATGATTTTTGTGAAACAAGTTCAAGATCTTACCTTTTCTTTTTTTATGAAGATTCGGCCTTGTCACTCTTTCTTGGAGCTTGGAGTTTTGCTTATCCTAAGGATCTACAAGAGGAAATGGGGGAGTGAACCATATCACACCACATTGGTGATGGTGAAAATGGTTTATGGGTTTGGTTTGAGAAAACCCTAAACCAAGGGTTTTCTACTTTATCTATTTGGTTCTCTATGAGAACAATGTTGTAATAATTATTTGTTGCTTGATTTGTGTTCATTGATGTGTTTGAATGGTTGAAAACAACTTTAATGTGAGGGAAAACCCTAACCTAGGGTTCCTCCATCATTTTGTTGAAAAGGGTTTGTGAAAATGTGATTTTCGGATCTGACATTGTGTGAGTCATTTCGGTTTTTCTCTCAATATAGACTTTGGATTTAAAAACTTGTTTTTGATCCTAAAACTAGACATCTTGGGCTTCATTTGGAGCACAAATTTCATGTGATTTCATAAAGATTTGATCCTTGAAAATGTGTTTCAATTTAAGCATAAAATGTTGTCTCGGATTCTGACTACTGTGACTTATTTCGTGAAACTGTACTAACTCAGTTACTTTTTGTGAAAATTAATTTTATATCCGAAAACTAGACATCCTAAGCTTTCATATGAGTCCTCATTTTCTCAAATCTGAGTTCGTTTGGTCAATCAAATGTGTGTCACAAGTTGATGCTTGAAATACTAAAATTTTTATGTATACGGGTTTTGGTGTTGATTTTTGGAATTGTATGTTATGGTGTTGGTGTGACTATTTGTGTTTGAGTGTTAGTGTGGAAAATCATTTTGGCATGATGAAAAACTATTCTTAGGATTAAGACCTAAGGATAGGGTTTTTTAATGATAAGTTTGTTCATGCTTTTACTACTTGATGAAATGACAATATGTTGAGATGATTTTCATGATGCTAGAATGTTGTTGGATGACATATATTTTGTTGAAAGCTACCATGTGTGGTTCGGCCTTGTTGAGTTAAAAAGGGAAGCCAAAGCTTCTATGTTCAAATAATGGTGTAATGGACTTAAATGTTTCCAAGAAGGCAAAAGAAATTAAAAAGACCTACCTTACTTACATGGAGGCATTTGGCCACACCATAGTAATTAGGGCTAGGAACCTAAAATGTTGATGTTAAGAGTTTCAAAGTGTTTATACTAATGTATAAAGGAAATAGAAATTAAAAAGGTTTACTAAGAAATCAAGATTTGGTTCCAAAGAACCAAGTGTTGTAAAATAAGTATTTTGGGTTCATATGAAAAGTGTTTTGAGAATAGAAAAGTTTGAAGTTAATCAACCACTTATTCTAGCACGTTGTTGCAAGGAAAAGATTTTCAAGAACAAAGAGTTTTCTAAATAATTCATGTGGTTTCCAAAGGTTTTGGGTTAGTAAACCTACTTTCAAGAGAAATGAGAATTCTCGTATGTGTTTTCTTTAAAACAATGAGTCATTACACTACTATAATTAATTTTGAAATCTTACAAAACAAATGAGTTACGGTTTTCATTTGAAAATGAAAAGGTGATTTAAAGAAAGATATGTTTTCCCTTTTTACGCTAAGTAAAGGAAATTAGTATTATTTCAAAAGAAGTTTTATGCTAGTTTGGCAAAAGACAAGGTACTGTGTATCTTGGGGTTTTGGATACCTTACGAGTATATGTATAGAGTTTTCAAAACTATGTTTTATAAAGGAGATTCCATGAACTAGTTTACTACCAAAGAAAGTATTTTAAAGACTTTACTATAATAGCACAAGTGCGTAATATCTCCTAAGGAATGCAATGAGTTTCATTATGGACTCACAAAGACTAAATAAAAGACATGTACCTATTCCTTGTGGTCATGGAAAACCATGTCCCACACCCTTGATGATTTAGGTCATCTAAGGATCTATAATACTTAACCACAAAGAGTTACTTATACAAAATAAGTAATGTTTCCCTTGATAGATAAGTGAGAAGACATGATAAAGGAATCCTTGTGGATCTTGTTTTTCATAATACGCTTAGGATATGGAATGATATATCATAAAACTTGAACATTGTTTTCCGAATGACAGAGTTGTACGTGGACGCAAGGAATGGAATCAAGAATGGACGACTGATGGCAAGTTGTGTGAAAGTGGGTCCCATAGGGGTGCCCTGTGGTTTATCAAGAGATAGACATGGTGCTACAGTGATAGTGTAGTACGTGTTTGTGTCGTGGCATTTCTTGACATGCATATGCATCTATGCATGAGTCGGGCATTGTGCCTGAGAGTTGAGCTTACACCTTTGTGCAGGTGCGATTGTTGGAGCTGACAATCATTGAGATCTTGAGGATGTTGGGGTTGGGGAGACCACATCTAGCCAGAGAGTAGCTCTTTTGTGTCGTGGGTGACCTGTCGAAAAACGCTGACATCTTGACTGGACACCGGATAAATCACGATTTGGGTAAAGAACGTCTGGCATGAGCCGTAAAAGTGAATTCCCAATCTTGTTGAGATAGCACATGTTTGGCTGAGATAACGCAGACAATGTTCTCCCAATCACTCACTCTAGTTATGTTTAGCTCTATGGAGTAAGGGTCAGAGTCTTATCCTTGTGGCATATGGCATTGAGTCATGTACATCGCATTGCATTGCATGACTGTTAATGGATACATTCTTATGTTATACATTATTATCCTGTGTTGATGATGTCTTATGCTGCTGATTGATTTATATGAGATATTGAGATGTATGATATGCATGATTAGTATGTCGTTATCTTGTATGCCGCAACATTTTTACTTCTGCCATGTGTTGTGCTGATGAATGGGAATCTCACCTCGTTACTTTGTATTGCATTGTTGTGTGCTTCTCTAGTTGTCTCCCGAGAAGGTCGTACTACCCAGACTTCACCCGGCGCTTCGTAGGCATCTCTCTATTGAGCCTCCCAGTGGTTACGGCGTCTAGACAACTAGTCATGACGGGCTTCTAGTAACGTACATGTGAAGAGCCGCACTCACCATCCGCAAGGAGCTCAGAGGAAGGGTTCCCAACAACTTCACTGCTTGTTCTCATTTCGTCTACTGTCAGGGTTGCAGTCGTAAGTGGAATGCTAGATGGACTTTTCCACCAATGCGTTCAGTGCCTTCTGCCTTTGTTAGGGATAGGCTGCTTGTTCGGAAAGTTGCTTCTAAGGCAACTCCTGCTATGTCTTCCATGGGAATGCTAGCAGTAGTCCCTGATAGGGTTCCTGTTAGGTCTCATTTGATGGGTCCTGGTTGGAAGGCGATGAGTGAAGAGACTAGGAGTGAGGTGATCTATCCACACCTTCCTATTTCTTTCGCTTGTCTCTCCATAAAGGAGAAGTCAGAGGAAGCATTTAGCTGTTGGTCCGAGGGATGTCTTCCCATGTAGTCTGTTGTCGGCCAGTGTAGGGTGTCAGAGTGTCTGTACCTTTCTTTTATCTTCATGGAGCTGCGTCTCCAAGTACCTTATGTTTAGGAGCTGCGTCTGCAATTCCTTATATTGAGTCTGTATCTTTTTGTTTACTTTATGTAGTCGGGTTGGGTTTAAATGTAAATTCTTTATAAACTTATGAAACTATATTATGAAATGTTTTATTTACCTTACACGCACGCATAAACGATTACAAGCTTTTACAGTTATGTCTTGTGAAAAGGAAAAATTTACCCCCATCTTCCTTAAATATTTTTAATTAACCCGTTTTTCAGCCTTATAGCTTTTATAAAATGTCCGTAAATGTGATGCCCTGGAAAGGGTGTTACAAAACCAAACAACCGAGCAATGGAGGTAAGCTTCCTGAAAATCAACACAACTTATGATGAAGGAAAATGGTACGACTCACAGATATATCAGACACAACATAGCATACAACAAATCATCAGCACACTGTCCATAACAACGACATGACATATTATATATCATCAATCAACAGTATATAGTCCATATCAACAACAGGATAGCATGCCATATTATATAGCATCAATCAATAGTGTACAACTCATAACAATAACATGATAATAGATAATCCAAACATATGAGTTATAATGTCATGATGCAATCAAAAAATGCATTTGTTATGACTATGGTGCAATCCAACATGCCTGACTATGGTGCAATCCAACATGCCACCGTTATGCTTATGATTTCGGTCTGTTCAATCACGGGCAAACGACATGACTCAGATCCTTACTCCGGAGCTAACATGGGATAAATCGAGAGGAGTGGTAATAGTAAATGTTCATCAAAGCGCCAGCCTTGGGCAAAATATGCTTTCAAATATACTTGTTGCTAGTAATAACAGGCTTTCATGATGACACTCTAAAACCATGGATATACTGGAGTCCAGTTGCAAATGTCCAAGTAGGGTACAGAATGTCATGACTCAGAGGAGCTACCGACTGGTCACTTGTGTGGAGTTTCCAACATTGACATTGCCAAGGCCATTGAAGATCGACACCCCAATATCCGCACCCGTACTAGGTGTAAGCTCAACTTCCTAGGCACTAAGGCCTTAGACACAAATTTGTACGCAATATGGTTAAGCCTACAAGGCGTATGCGTTCGCGTTTATCAACCGGATAAACTTCGATATTACTCCGTAAACCCAAGCCATTGGAGAGGCTTATATGATAGATCCCAAACTTGTGGATCCAACACCTCATTGGTCTATCATTGGTTCCCAATTTGTTCTTAAGCTTTAGTCTTTGCATATTTTCTTTTTGATGCCCTTCAATAGGCGATTGGATAGTACCAAACCTTCGGATCCAAACACCTCATCGAACTATCCATGTTTCCCAAAACGCTTAAGTGTATTAAGAAGGTGGATTCTCAAATCCAAACCTTTATCAACTTTGTTTCCTTCTTGAGACGTAGTTACTTGCCGAGCAAGTAACCAAAATCATTCTTTGTTCAATTAAGTCTTATGGATCCTTTTCGGTGATGAAAAATCATTTAAGGCATATATCAATGCATGACATATTGTTAAAGTTCATATCTTATCATTTGTGTCCATTAGGACCTAATTGAAAATAACTTTGACTTTTGGTCAAATGTTGACTTTTAGTGTAAAACTTTGACTTTTAGCGTAAAATCATTTAATGTCAAAATCATTTGTAATCCTTTTTTAAAAAACCATTCCAAAACATTTTGAAATCTTATTCCTCATAAGGAACTAGCATAATTCATTCTCTTAGGATTATTTGAAAGTATAACTCATTATGCTAATTGTATTCGTTTCTTTTATTCTATTACACTAAGTATATTCACTTCTTTTATTCCACTAAAATTGTCTAATATTAAAGTGATGAGATAACTTCTTCTAAGTTACATGAAATAAATAAATTGTTGAAGAGTTCCAAAGGTATTATTTCTTTGTCCTGACTCTAAATCTCAATAAAGAACTCTTGTGAGCCAACAACTGTCAAGCCCCATTGGAAAAGCCAAAAGCAAGCTTATCAAGCTAAAGCATGGACATTTCCACCTCCTAAACCGTGGTGTCACCTTTCACTTATTGAGTTTGAAATAAATTTTTGAAAAACACATACTTGAAGTCTATGATCACAAATCTTATTAAGATTTGATCCTTTCAAGACTAGTTCAATTAAATAAATCTATGACTTAGTTAAATCATATCATAAGTTAAGTATCAAAATCACTTTGAAACCCTAACTTAAGCCATAAGGTCGTGACCTACATCATCCTCTGGGATGCTAGGTTTTTCTTAAGAACTTGATTTTACTTTATTACACTAACTCCATTTAATTACTTAATCATGTTGTTACAAAATCAAATCACTTTCTATGTGAGGAATACCCTAAAAACCGAATTGCATATCCTCACATAGGGGTTGATTTTATTCTTGAGTTTTCTTAATTTCCATCATCATTAGTTCCATCATTAAACATATAAACCACATTAGTTTTCAAATAACAACTTCCTAACCCTAAATCAATATATGGCCAAACCTATGCACCTTGTTTTTGGTCACCATTTGTTCATCAAAATATCTTACAATCAAGTATATCACATAAATCAATATTATGATCAATAATATCACAATCACATCCAAATATACAACATCATCACAACCATATCCAAAAATCAAACCAAAACCCATATACATATTTTTCAGCATACAAGCACCAACTTTGGACAAGCATTTGACAAACCAAACGAACTCCGATTTGGACACAAAACGTACTCAAAAGAAAGCTTAGGATGCCTAATTTTTGTCTATCAAATTGGTTTTCACAAAAAGTCATCCAAACAGTATAGTTTCACGAAAAATGCATGTTGACCCGAATCCAAGACAGCAACCCTTAGCCAGTTTTGAAACATATTTGCAAGAATCAAAACCTTATGAAATCAAACAAAATTTGTAACTAAAATGAAGCCCAAGATGTCTATTTTCAATATCAAAAATAATTTTCGAAATCCAATGTCTAGTTTAAAAGAAAAACAGCAAAGAGGCAAGCAATGTCAGAAAATCCAGCAACTACATTATTACAAAACCAAATCATAAGAGAACTCCACAACAAAGTGAAGCCCCTTATCAACAAATAAGACATTCAAGACCACAAATAAAAAATTCTCATCCACCCTAAGGTGTGATTTTGGTTCACTTCCCCATACCTTTTGTACATAGATCCACAAAGAGCTCCTTACACGGATGATGGAAATGGTTTTTTCCTGAGTTCAAACCCAAACAAAGAAACAACAAGCTCTTTTAAGAAGAGGTATTTTTGAAAATCACACACCAACAAAGTGGTGATTTTTCATGAATTCCAAGAGTTAAAGATGAAGGAAATGAGTAGACCTATACTTACTCTTGAAGGATGAAGTTGAAAAGGTGAAGTCTTGAAGTTGGTCCAAAAATGAAGTTGCTTCTTTGACAAAACTTTCTTCATGAAAGTTGTAGAGGATGAAAAGAGGATCACAACTATGGTATATTTTTTTAGAAAAGGGATGAGGAGGGTGGAGAAGAGGTGGTGGCCGAATGGCCATGGTGGAGAGAGAAGAGAGCTTTTGAGTTTTGTTATCATGGAGAAGATGAAGATGTGTTTTGGTGAGAAAAAAAGTGAAAATGAAAAGTGTGAAGTGTATGAGGGGGAGGGGGCTTCGAAAATGAGAAGAAGGAGAGAGGAAAGATGAGTCAAAATGCTAAAGTCCAAGGTTTATGTGAGTTTCCATGGGTGTGCCACATTTGGTTAAGTCCAAAATGTGTAAGGATGGAGTCATAAAAGTAACATTGCCACTTTGGTGATTATTTTAGATATTTTGTTTGACCATGAAAGTGACATTTAAATGGTGGCAAATTTTAATTTCATGATTTCTCATATTCCTGGGCCATAATATATTCCGACCTCAAGTCGAACTCCTAAAATCACGCAAATCGAGAAAATAAATTTTTCGTCGGATCGCGATGAAATCACAGATGAAGATATATTGGCTTGTTAGAATTTTGATTTGTATCCTAAATCTATGACTTATGGCTCAAGGCTAGAATATCTCTCGGTCTCGGGCCCAATTCCCAAAAACACGCAAACCGAGTAAAATAACACTTTCATCGGTTCGCGACCAAACTGCAGAAAACTTAATCAAGTTGTTCCTAGGGATTAGAGTTGCTTCATGAACTCATGTTGACTTCCCAAAATGTCTCCCGATTTTTGGCACAATTCCCGAAATCTCATAGACTCGATTAAAATAATAATATTTTTATCGATCTGGGATCAAAACACAGATATAACGGAAACAATGTTTTATGATTTTTAATATGAACTTCGGATTCCCTATTGAATCCTACTTATCATCTTTTAGTTATTAATTTACTTTAACCGAATTAGGTTATCAGACAATTTATTCACAATAGATTCACTAAAAGACAAAAAAATCAGAGATACGAATTTAGGGGTGTTACAGGTCGTGCACATGAAGAGCACGCCCATGCAAGTCTTTCAGCTTAACCATCCAAACAAATCCTTACAAAAAAGACTTTAGAAAAGCAAGGCCTAACTGAAGCAAGCACGACCTTACAAAGGAAGAGCACGACCGTGCAGAAGGTTGAGCACGCCCGTGCTGATGCCCGTGCACTATGACGCTGATTTACAAAGTTGGTACGTCATTGCAGAACTGAGCATGACATGACATAATAAAGAGCACGACCGTGCTGACTATTGAGGATGCCCGTGCTGGCTGCGCTGAAGACCTAAATTTGGGCTCTCTTCTCATATTTTCCTACATATAGAGGTCCTCTGTACCATTCTTAGGCATGCTTGGATATTTTATCATACTATGATCTTTTGTAATAGCTTTCTATAGTTTATAGCTTTTAGTAGTTTAGATTTCTAGAGTAGGATTTGTACCTAGAGGTTAAGTTGGAGACACTTCTTCTGCTAACTCTTCAGGATGCGTTTCCCTTTGTTGACTTTGGTTTTATCTATTATTATGGGTAGCTAAATTCACCACTAGAGTTGTGGTGGATCTTGTATTAGTAGAAACCCTGCAGAAGGAGGTGAAGTAGTAAATACTGGACTAAATGCTTTCATGAAGGGGAATTCTCCTCAATTCCATGGAGAATACAATCCAGAAGCTGTCGAGCTATGGCTGCAAGAGATCGAGAAAGTCTTCGTCGCTATCCAATGCAGAGAGGATAGGAAAGTCACTTACGCTACCTTCATGCTAGTCGGGGCAGCTGAAGCATGGTAGAGGAACAAGCAGAGACTGCTAGAGACTGAAGGAAGACTGCTGACCTGGGAAGTGTTCCGTGAGAGCTTCTTGGAGAAATATTTTCCAAGGAGTGCCCGTCAAGAGAAGGAGAAAGAATTCCTGAACCTGAAGCAGGAACAGAAGTTGGTGGAAGAATATGCCATGAGGTTCGAGGCGCTGCTGAAGTTCTCCCAGTTTTACCTAGTATACCCGGATGAAGACTGGGTGTGCAGAAGGTTCGAAGACGGACTGAGGCCTGAACTGAAGAGGTTTATGCTGCCATTAAGCATCTGATCATTCCCTGAGCTAGTGGAAAAGTGAACCGTACTAGAAGGACACTATCAAGAGAGAGTTACACAAACTCCAGCAACAAGCGGTGGACCAACCAGGAACTTTGGTCAGAAAGGCCGAGGAGGAAAGTTCCAACCGAGGGCGAAATCTTACAGTCGCCCGATTTTATTTTGCATAGCCATGGGAGAGAGAAGAACTCTTGAAGATTATTTCATGCCCACAGTGGAGCCAACAAGTAAACCTTGGACTCGTTATGGGAGCAATTCCAACTGGGGCCAGTATAATTATGTCCACAAGTCACCTTACTTGCAAAATCAGTGGCCAAGACAAGAAGAGCAAGAACTAGATTGGGACGAAATTATGGAGCGAAGCAATAGTCGATTCGATGCTATAGAGACTTAACTCTCCAAAAACAATTGGCCCCTTAAGTTGAGTTCAATCTGGAGGAAGAAGCCCAAGATATCATTTTGAGGATACTATCAAAATAAATGAAGAACTTGAAGATGAGCAGATCTATCAATTTTGGGAAAATATCATTCCAATTATTGATGGACAGGCATCCACAGAAAAGGAATAAGGTTCTACTGAAAAGAGCAAGTCTGGTGGTGAGCATGACTATCTACCAGCTGAAGCACGGCCTTGCACCACTCCCAGTGAGTCAAAAAGTGTGTCAACAGAGATACATGGCCGTGCCCCTGCACATACATGACAGTGCTTAGCTTCCAGTGAGCCAAAAAGGGTAAAAATCAACATTGAGCCAAAAAAGATTCTCTTAACTATTGGTGATGTTGAAATTGAGGTTAAAAAGGGGAAGGTAACATTAAATAGTGGTACTAAAGAGGATGTTTTAAAAATGTTAAATTCTACAAAAAATCCCTCTCGATATTTCTCTCCTTTTATTTCTTCTTATTCTGCTAATAATGTGGTTGTTTCTAACAACTTCGATTATGTAAAGACACAAGAACCTATGAAAGAAAATCGTGTCTTGCAGGATCTGAACATATTGGTGGATGATGAGAAAGCAAAAATATCATCATCTTTTGAAGGTCATCCACCAAGGGAAAAAAGAAAAAATAACATGAACAACATGATCAGAAAACTAAGAAGGGGCAATGCCTTACAGGCTAAGTTTGCACTTGGAGAGCCCCTTGGTTGATCACTTTTGAGGTACCGTCAAGCTAAAGACGTTAAACAAGCACTTTGCGGGAGGCAACCCGAGTTATTTTATTTATTTTGTTATCGTTATTTTTTTTAGGATAGTTTTTTTATTACTAAAAAATATATAAAAAAAATAAAAAATAAAAAATAATATAGATCAGTACTTTTCTTCTTCTTCTCTACACTTGTATTTCATGATTAAATGTGTTGCATTGAGGACACTACAAATGTTAAGTGTGAGAAGAAAAATATGCATATTTTTTATGATGATATTGATGCATTCAATTAATTGGCATAATCCCTCTTTTATGATAAAAATGAAGGAATCCTCTTACAAAAAAAAATTAATGAATTGTTTTGCTAGTCTCATAAGTATTTTTGAAAAGGTTTGTCTTTTAAAAATTAAAAATTAGCAGAAAATTCCTTGATTGAAATTTTTTTCATTAGACTTAGCTTCTAAATGTGAGACTTGGGCTTTTATAGGAGTTAAGTTACATTGCTAAATTTATTTGATATTAACCCCTTTTCTTTTATGAGTGTGATTTCTCTGGTAAATATGCTCTAAATCTTATCCTGAGACTATTTTGAGGCGAATTTGACTTATGTGCATGTGAAACTCTGGTTGGGTCACTCTTAGGTATTTTTCTGGCCCGCATTACTTTGCTAAACACTTCCTCTAGTTGCCCAATTTGAGCCTTATGAAAATGTTCTCTTTGATCCCTATTCTAAAAATTGAAAATTGTTATTGGCGACCTCTTAGAAGTATATTAGAGCATTAGTAGGAATATGTTTTTGTGAAATCCTTTCTGAAGATAATGTGGTAGAAATAAGCTGGTAGTAAAGAAAATGACTTCTCTCTCTATTCAAAAAGAAAAAGAAAATAAAATAAAAAAAAATTATGGTGAAAATAAAGTTAGAGAAGAAGCAAGAAAAGAAAAAGAAAAAGAAAAGCTTATGGCAAAGGAAAGGAAAGAAAGGAAAGGTTGGAAAAAAAAAAGTAGTAGATTCTTGAAAATTTGTGAAAAAGTGCCAATTGCACTTTATGCTTCAAGAAGTTATTGCTTTGTTTTTGTTGGTTTAGCCCTTTGAATATCCGTTTTCTTTCTCTATCACACCTGACATCAAAGCCTTGGCCCCAATACAACTCGTGAAAGACCCTTTCCTTCTTCTGTATGCATGTGAATCATATTGTGGAGATTTGGTCAATGGACATGTTGGGGTAAGCCCTAGTGGCCAATCTATTTTGAATAGATAATCATTTGTATCATGACTTTGATCATATATTTGATATATGTATAAGGCATTTATTTATTATGTTATATTTGATGAACATATTTATAGCATAATAAAGTCCTTAGAATATGTAATTCATTTAATGGAACGTCAAGTATGACTTGACCGTGAGATACCATTAAAATATAGAACATTATTCTTAAATAACTATAGTCAAGTATTATTATTAATAAGGACAATAATAATACATTGAGACTATTATGTGAGTGTACTGATGACCACATCTCACGAGTCATAGATATAAGATATCAAGTCTTCACATAGGTATAAATATTAGTGGAATATTTATACTGGAGTGATCCGCTATGAGAACGCTGCATAATAGTTATGTAAGTGTCATAAGCGATTCTCATGGTGACCATGGTGAAGTAGTCCTTCGACTTGAAGTCACTACGCTTCCTAACATATGTAGTTGTAGGCTTTGATACTATTAAACGTTGTCTATAACAGGACAACTACAAAGATAGTTATTGGGCTTCCAATGAAATATGTTGAGGAATGTGAGTAATGTAGATAGGATTCGTCTCTCCTACATAACAGGGGTAACGTCTATAGGCCTCTTGATGGTATGTGACGTAGAAATGCATGGTCATGCTAAGGTGGGACAATATGAGATATTGGGCCCATATGATCGTACGTCAATTATTAGATCAAGAAATAAATAATTGGACTTAACAAGGATGACACATTTATGCCTTGTGTTCAATTAAGACATTGAGACAAAAGGACGTTGACTTCACATTATATATATGGTTACGATATGGTTTTAATTGTATCACCAATATTCTAATTAATTGGGTAGCAATAATGTATTGCTAGATGCCGCTCATTGTCTATAATATTAATTGATTATTAATATGATTAATAATAATTAATATTATTGTCAATTAATTAAGAACCTATAGGGTCACACGCATAGAGCAAATGTTCAGAGAATTAATTTAATTGATTGATTAAATATGATTTAATAATTAAATGAGGATAAGTTTAATTGATTAATTAAATATGATTTAATTAATAATAAAACATTGGGCCTTTAGCATACAGTGGCCCAAGTGGGTTAGATTAAGTGAGTGACAGCTATTAATAAGCTGTGCACGTCACTTAAGTGACACACAATACAGAGCACTCATAACGACTGTTGTACACCCTTGACTGACGCGCCTTCTTTTCACTCTCTGTGTCCCGTGCCTCTCCCTATCCTGATAGCTAGCACTATGTTATCTCTAACGTTGGTTTGCTCGCGTGGACTGAGTAGAGGTATTGCTACTTTGCAATACTGGTGATAGTGAAGAACATCTCCATTTGTGGTGATGGCAGCAGCTTTCCTCGGATCTGCTGCTCTGTAGCTGTGTAGATCAAGTTGCCATTCACACCGTAGCAGTGTCGTGACTTACCAGTTCTGCTGACGTGCCCACAGTGATCGTGGTAAAGCTACGCTTCAAGAGGTAAACACAATATCCTTGTGATTCATGTGCGATATGTGGTCTTTTAGTAAAGAGGTTTTTCCGCTCAAGAGGTTTTTATATATTGTTTTTAAAAGTTATCCCTCTTGAAACACCAACAGTGGTATCAGAGTGTCTGGTCGTAGTTTGCCATGTATCCTAGGATTGTTTGCCATTGTATGATAACATGTTTATTGCTTTTAAATATGATTTATATGTTTAAAAGCATGTTTGTATGATTTGAATGTGACATAAATCTCTTTGAGCATGTTTTGTGTGCTTGGTTGTGCTCCTAACATAAATAAGGACTCGCTTCTCGAATCCTGCTGCGCCGTTGGGCACGGCCGTGCGCTTTTGAGTTAGCGTTAGTGAATGCGTAGCACGGCCGTGCGCCGTTTGGCATGACCGTGCCACTTTCAAACAGCATCAACGAACTTTGAGCACGATTGTGCTCCTTTCAGCATGATCGTGCATATGCTGAACAGCTTTAGCGAGTTTTCGGCACCGCCGTGCTGATGGACAGAATGTGATTTTGTCCCCTTTTGCATATTTATAAATTGCTTATTAAATGTGCGGTATATGGTTATGGCCCTAGTTTTGGTGTTTATTTTATTTGATAAATACGGCTTGCGTGTCGTGATTTATTGTATTTATTTTATAAATAAGGCCTGCGTGTTGTGACATTTACTTTATTTATTTTATTTTAAATTTTGTAAATTGTTCAGATTGACATGGAGACAACACCAGATCATGACGCCAGTGGGAGGAACTTTGGAAGTTTGCTCGAGGGTCAAAGATTGTAATAATTAATTTTAATTATTGCACATTAGGAGGCCATAATCATAATACCTTTTATATGTCTTATATGTTTATGTGTATGATGCATGAAATGTATGAGATGTATGATTTAAATTTGGAATTTAAATTGTATGATAGCATGTATGTCATTGTATGCTTAATACGTTTTGAATGTATGTAAGCTAGTATGCCATGTATGCTATGAGAGACGTTTATATGATAAACAAGCCGGTGAGATATGTAACACCCCGATTTTCATGCTTTCTAATATCAGTAAATTATATAATTGAGTTTATATTTTTATCTGAGGTTTAGAAAATGAACTAAAATAAACTGAGACCATAGTCACGCTCTACCCTACGTAGGGAGTTATGGTTAAATTTTGGGTCGAAAACTCAGACAGAGCTCGGTCTGTGTTTTCACAGACAGTTGTATTTTACTGCTTAGAAGACCTAATTTTGACTCGTAAACGAGACAGTTAGTCTTAAAATCACATTTCCTACAGTTTTGATAAAATTGGTTTTTGGCCCTAAAAAGTGAAAATAATATAAACTATTCGAGCGAAAACTCGAACCGGGAGACAAATGGAGTTGCATATGGATTTACCGGGACCCGCTTAACGGATAAACATCAAGTCACATCACCCAAGAAAGTGTGTCAGTGTCATGATGACTTTAGAAAATATCTGGACGCGAAAAGACCAAAACGCCCCTGACCTTTTTCGCAATTACAACTTTGTCCTAGTGTAAAATGACCATAATACCCTTAAGTCAGATTTTTGACTCATCCTCACCCTTCCTTTCTATTTCGTTCGGCCACCCTCTCCCTCTCACCTCTCCTTCACTTTTCTTCTTCTTCTTCTTCTTCTTCTTCTTCTTCTTCTTCATTTCTCCATTTCTTCACCTTACTTTCTCTAATTTTCTCAAGCATTTCATAGAGAAATTTGTGAAACAAAGTAGATATTCTTGATCACCTTCATCATCTAGGAGGTATGGAACCCTCACCTACTCTCTTAATCTTCATATTCTCCATTGAAATCTTGTATCTTTCTCTATGATCAACTTTGAAGCCTAAACTTCAAAAATCTCTAGAAAATTATAGAAAAATCCCTTTTATGTCAAACCAATTTCTATGATCTAGTTTCATCCTCTTCTATCACTATCTAAGAGCATGAAATCAAATAAGATTCCTACCCTATTTAATTTAGAGGGGCCGAACCAAGGTATTTTTTTGGGGGAAATGGGTTTTTTTTTGTTCAATTTTGTGAAATGATTCTTGATTTCACCTTTTTCATTCTATGATCATATAATACAAGTGATTAGAAAATCAAATCAAACTCTAACCTATTTTTACCCATGATGGCCGAAACCCTACCTTGTTGGTTGATGGGGTTTTGGTTCAAATTTTGACAAGTAATCTTAGATTATGCCTTAATCATGCTCAAGGATCATTGATCCAAGAGTTGGTAGAATTTCAACATCCCTAGCCTATTTTAGTAAATAGGGGCAAAACCCTAGTCATATGTGTAACACCCTGTTTTTTTTTACACTATGCTTATATATGTTAATATTTGCTTGTATATGTTGTATATATGTCGTTTATGATTATTCTTGATGTCGAAGTTCATAGTTGGGGTAGTTTAGCCTTAAGGAATGGTCAATGCATTCAAGTCTAAGAAACCTGTTTTACGATTTTGTTCATATCATGAGTTCTAGACATCCGATTGAGGTGATCTTGGATGCGTTGGAAAGCTTAGAGAATTATCTACAAGTCTTATTTCCGGTGTTAAGGCCAAATTCGGCTTCTAAAGTTTCGCATCGCGATGATACATTCGCCTCGCGAACCTGACAGCCAGATTTTTGCAGCTCTCTGGTTCGCCTCGCGAAAGGCTACTCGCCTCGCGAATCTGCGCGCACCAGAATCGTGTTTTTTGGGCTTCTAATCAGCCCATAATGACCCTAACTCATATTTATACCATAAGACTCGACCTAAACATATTTTCTAAGTCGAATTACTCTTAGAAACTGCCTCTTCTTCTCCAAACAAGGATTTCTAAACCCTTTCCAAGGATCCTTGAAGGAGATTGCACCATTGTTCATCGTTCTTCGTCTCCTTTGCTTGAAGAGCATCACTGCCATCACAAGCACTCTTCCTAGTTGCTGCTCTTGAACCTTTTGGGGCTGTGATCGTGAAGTCAAGCGTCGTAAGATCGAGCATTCGTGAGACGCAACCTTTTCCGGACCTTTTTCCTTCCTTTGTTCATTGTGATCGTCATACCAGGTATGGGGGGAAGAAATAGATCATGAGTATGTGGGTTTTGGGATAGGTTAAGATGAAAGGGTTAACCCATGACCCCTATATGTTTGTCTATATGCATTGTAAATGCCTATGTATATGCCTATGTGAATATTGTATAAATTTATATGTTTATGGTTCTATGATTATGATTATAGGTGTTTGTCTTGATGATATGATTGAAATATTATGATGTGCGATGAATAGTATGAATATAGATACGATATGCATTGATGAGATTTTATAATGTGCATTGATAATGATGACTTGATGATGATGTGCGTTACAATGAAGAAAATAGGATTAGTAAAAGAACATAGCTTTAGGATGTTTGGTACCCCATAATGAATGAGTTGTTATGAGAGGTGAGATTGATAATATTGGATTAGTCTTGGAAATCCATAGGAATGATCCTTGAGAGATAGGATGATAAGCATAGGGATAACTTAGAGAAATTCTTAAGATTCCCACGACTGTCATGATTCGCCCGGCGAATAGCCATTAGCGAGGCGAGACAAAGAGACCATTCGTGGTCTGACGTAATTCGCCTAGCGGATTGTAATCCGCGAGGCGAATGAGAGGACCAGATATTGGGGCTGTCGGGCTCGCCTCGCGAACCAGGATTTGCCTAGCGAATCTGAGAACCTGTTTAGGAGCTCTCGGGCTCGCCTCGCGAGCCACGATTTGCCTAGCGGATCTGGGTTTCTCACCTAGATTCTGTTGTGAAGGGATAATGATTAGGGTAATGGGAAAAAGACTGTGAGGTCATAATTCAAGGTTGATAATATAGAAAAGAACGTTAATAACTATATGACTTGAGATTTAAATATTAGGATTAAGTTATAATCTTAATAAGATATGAATTGCGGTTTAGATATTAGGATTAAGTTACAATCTTAATAAATATATGAGAGGTTTAAATATTAGGATTAAGTTATAATCTTAATAAGATATGAATTGAGGATTAGATATTAAGATTAAGTTATAATCTTAATAAAATATGAATTGAGGTTTAGATAATAAGATTAAGTATAATACTTAACAAAGATAATGTTAAGTTAAGACTTAACAAAGAGAACAATTAATAAGACGATGATGTTATTGGTAACGACGTACTGTTACCGATGTTGTTGGTTAAATCATTCTTGATGCTTATTGGTCAAGTTTGATGTTGTTAAATCATCTTTGATGCTTGTTGGTCAAAGTTGATAGCCATATAATGGTGTTGATGGTGGATGGTTGGACATGTGTTTGCATGTTGTTGAGCATAGCATGCATCATACGTTGACGTTGATATGTTGGGTGGAAAGCAAACGATGAATCGCGATAGTGGAGGCCATGATGGGTGTTATCCCGGCCTTGCGGGTACGTTGGGTATGGAAGTTCCAGGTGACATGGGCTAGCTACCTATTGTCGGAGTGACCTAAAGAATAAGCTTGAGTACCCTGACTAGCCACTATACGTTATCAGGATTAGTGAGAGTGTTCGGGGATGGCCCATGGTCTGGCATATCATCCACGTTGATAACCGGACATGTACTCCTAATCGTCTTTCCAGAGTTAGAGTTGTTGGCCACATGCATATGGAGTAGTGATGTTGCATTCGCATTGACATGCATCCTTGATATATATTGATTATATCTGTGTTGATTGATGTATGTTGTATGCCATCTTAATTACTATTCCATTCCGTTTACATATATTCATGATTGTGTTTCTTACCCCTCTCTTTGTTATTCTTGTGCATATGTTGTGGTATATGCAGAGGAGGGTGAGCATGCTGACGAGGAGTGATCCCGAGGAGATCTCTCTCAGTAGTTAGGATTTATGATTTATGTTATTCGGTTTTATTCCGATGTATTATCGGTATATGTATACCAGCTCTGATATGTGACATCGGGACTTGGGTTATGTTTATGTTAATATTTTTCCGCAGTTGTTTTATGTTTAAAACGTTTTCGGATCATGTGGTACTTGCTACCTTTTATGTTAAAGTTTTATTTAACTTGCATTCTTTATTTTATTTTATCGTATGCGGGGTAGCGAGTGTCACAATATGGACTAGAGGGTTTTTGATTGGATTTTATTGATTTCTGGTTATTGTTTATTGTGAAGGATCCGACGGTGTTCGAATATTCGAAAGCGCGCACGATTCACAGTTCCGGAGCCGCAGTTGCAGTTGCCCAGGGAAGTTCACGGGAAAACTATTCAAGTGGGGGGAAAGAACTAGTATCGTCGAGAAGACAAGATTAGTATAGATTATATACATGTGTAGGGGAAACCTTAAATCCTACTAGAGGTTGAGCCCTGGATAAAGTACTTGGACCCTAGGTGTAGGTACTTTTGGGCTATCACCACTAAGATGATAATCTAGAAGATGTGATTGATTGAGGTTGATATGTGGAACTGCTTATGTGCTTATCTGTTGATCTATTATGTTGAACTATCTATATGGTTATCTGTTTATCTGTCAACATGATGATATTTATATTGGCATATTTATTGTTGTGATATTTTATTATTGTGATTGGCTGTATGATTGTTGATGAAAGTATGGTGAGATTGCCTTGTTGTTCGGATTGATACCGTCATGGTCCTGGCCATGGAGCTGTGACTCGTGGACGCAAGGCATCGTGATGCTGATATTGATGTTGATGTTGATGTTGATGTCAATGTAGATGCGATGCATCGTGGCTGTGGTCAAGTGCTTAGGTGTGAGGTTTCGGTATCAATCTGTGATGGATGTTTGTTGCATATCATAGTATTTCATACCGTAGCATATTTGGTCCCAAAGGGGGATGTCCAATTGGGGACGTGATGTTTTTAATCCTGAGGCGGGATGTCCAATTGGGGAAATGATGTTATTAATCCCGACGGGGATGTCCAACTGGGGACGTGATGATATCGGCCGACATGCATATCGGAATGATGACATGCATATGGGGATTAATATCATTCGTAGAGGTTTGATCTGAGAGGGTGATGCAACACCCTTTCCCGAGTGTCACATTCCCGAACGTTTATAAGGCCGAAAATATTTATTAATGCGGAAAATATGATTTTTCTTTTTCTTTTCTTTTCATAAAGATGTAATGGGATTAGTAAAGGTAATAAATAATACTAATAAGTGAACTTAGGTTCACCATGCATTACTAGGACATACATACAGTATTATAATACAGAAAACAGAAAACAAAAACAGAAATAACAACATTACTATATACAGACATAAGTCTAATGTATGACTAACATAAGAAAACACAATAAGTACTAGGAGTCGTAGCTCCCAAAAGGTACTACAAAAACTGACATAAGAAAATACAATAAGTACTAGGAGTCGTAGCTCCCAAAAGGTACTACAAAAACTGACATAGTCTGGCCGACAACAAAACTAAAGCAGCAAAAGAGTCCACCTCCGAACTCAAAGGGACTGCGGAACCGAACCATCGTCGCGTCCATCTGTTCAAGCATCAACAGCAAGTACCAGCAGAAAACATACAGATATGGGTGAGATTCCCGTTCATCAACACAACAAAATAGCAGTAGTAAAAACGGGACGACTCACCGAGTAACAACGTACCCAACATGCTTACAAAGGTTCTCAATATAAATCAGGTTAAGCAGTTAACAGTACAATAACAGTTAAGCAGTTAACAGTACAATAACAGTACAATACAATGCATTCTTAAATAGAACAGCGATGTATAACAGTAAATGTAAACATCAATAGCCATAAACATCAACAGCCATGCAATGCAATGCAATGTATATGACTCAATGTCAATGTCACTGGGTACTACTCTGACCCCTACTCCATGGAGCTAACAAAACATTCGGAGAGAGTGAATGGGAGGACATGTTCCGGTTTCTGCCAGCCATGAGCAAGATGCTGCCATGAGCAATATGCTACAAAATTCGTAACGTGCACGTATCTGGCTTTACGGTAACACTCTCGACCAAACATGAAAAGTACGGCATCTAGTAGAGGATATCAGTGTATTGCACGGATTCGCCACGACACAGAAGAATCACCAACTGGTCACATGTCAGCCCTTCCAACCCTGATACCTCAAAAAAGACCATTGAAGATCGACACCGTAAGATTCGCACCCGCATCAAGGTGTAAGCTCAACTCCTAGGCTCAAGGCCTTACAACTATGCACATGAAATGCCAATGCTTACACAAAGCAGATGCGATCAAGCAATGTCTATCCCCCGGATAAACCTCGAAGTCTACTAAGGTTCTCTTCCTTAGAAACCACACACGTCTTTGTTTTATAAAACAGTTATCCATCGGATAAAACAATTATCCATCGGATAAATATCTCGTGATTCCTTTGGAATGATCCAGACTGCTTTCAGAATCGCCGACTGTCCCCACAGACCAACACAAGTCTTTTCAGCGTGTTTTGTCCTCACTCACAAGGAAACCTCCCAGAAGGTCACCCATCCCATAATTACTCTAAGTCAAGCACGCTTAACTATAAAGTACTTATGTTCTAAGTTCCCGAAAAGAAGATAAATCTTGTTGGTATGGGTAGTACCAATCAATTCTTATATGCCTTCCCTTAACTATACAGTCCCATACCTGCATAGCCTCAGGATTCCTTCCACTGTACAGTCCCATACCTGCACAGCCTCAGGATCTCTCTCATTCCAGTTATCACAAGACAGAAACAATTGAACGATTAACCTGGATCCGAATCACCGATCCGTCATCGAACTGCTGTTCAAAAACCAAAACGTTTCATGTTTGTGTTTACGTCTTATGAGTTATGTCTCAAGTCCTAAGCATTATGAATAAGGATTAAGAATCCTCTTAGGTAAGTCTTTAAGCCTTTCTAAGATATTAATCCCTTGTCTTTCAATTAAGGAAACAAGTGTTGATTTCACTTAAGTCTTATGAACTCATTGATGTACTAAGTCATCAATGGTATAGCACATGGTCTTGTTTCACCATATACCATACTTAATTAACCCTTGTTTTCAACTCTAAGTTAATTACTTAACTTAGGTTTTTCACGTATAAAACTCTTACGATTGAGTTAGAAAACTCCTTTTGTAAACCAAACAACTTTTACAATTAAAAACTCATTTGATTTAAAACATTTGAACTACTTACTTCATTTCTAGCATTTTCTGAAACATGAAATTCGCTTAGCGGAATTTCATTCGCTTAGCGAAAATGAGGCAGTAATGCCTCCTTTGGAACTCCTCTGGTTCGCTCGGCGAGACACAAATCGCGTAGCGAAATATATTGGATTCGCTTAGCGAATATGAATTCGCTTAGCGCAAGTTCAGACGGTTGCACCTCTTTAGAAACACCTCTGGATCGCTCGGCGAGACAGAATTCGCGTAGCGAAACTTCACTTTATTCGCTTAGCGAGAATGATTTCGCTTAGCGAAAGTTCATACGGTTACACCTCTATTGGAGACTTCTCTGGATTGCTCAGCGAGATGTAATTCGCGTAGCGAAATTTGCTGGGTTCGCTTAGCGAATATGAATTCGCTTAGCGAAAGTGAGGCAGTGATGCCCAACTAAGACTTTCCCTGTTTTTTGCGTAGCGAAAGTAAATTCGCTTAGCGAAAAGTTGCCTTAAAACAAGACATCAACCTTAGGGAACCATTTTGATTCTCTTCATGAAAACACTTCTTTTCTCATTTTGAGTCACTTGATTAGCTAGATGAACTAAGGATAAGGAATAAAACATGTTTCACTTTGGTGAAACCACTTTGAGATTTAATTCCCTTTAAAGTCACTTAGGGTTTTTCTTTGAAAAACACAAGTTATTGAAAACGCTTTCTTTACATCAAAACTTGACTTATTCAAGAACTATTCATATCCTTCCTTTCCTCAAGGTCATGGCTAATAGCCAACTAGGAATCAACGTGAAGTTTTACTTCATCAACCAATCAAAGTATGGCTCACAACACTTACACAATCATGATAACCATAATACACATTACTACATCATAATCAAACATCCAAGTCCATCACACATTATGGTCTCATAATCAATAATAAAAGTCCATACTTGATCTAGTGATCAAAGTAGGTTTTCCAACATACATGAAAATGGTTTTTCATTCAATCATCTCATCATCAACATATAATAAAGCACACTACAACATACTCAAGCATAAACTCATCATGACAACCTTGTTCTCCAAGAGAACTTAACAAAACATAACAACTAAAAGTGAACCCAAACTAAAGGGTTTCACCCACACATAAAGTAAACAACCATCTTCACCACCACCATCTTGGTGTGATGAGGTTCTTCTCCCCATACCTGTTGAAGAGCAGATTCCCAGATCAAAGTCGGTTGATCGGTTTGTGAACCTCCTGATAATTGTCACCAACTACAAACAACCAAACAATCAATCATTAAACAACAATCAAACTAAACTCAACAATTCTCACAAAGAGGGTTTCGGCCAACCTAAAGAGAATAAAGCTAGGAATTGATCTTGGTTTTCCATTTCATGGATTCAAAGGCATTAAGAAAGCTAAGGATGAAATCAAGTGTTAGAAATCAAAAATTGATGAAAACACTATTCATCATCATCAAGAAGGGTTCGGCCCTAATGTGCTTTTTGAGCTATGATGAGAGTTGAATCATAAGCTCTTGGGTTTAGATAGAGAATGATGAGGTGAGTTCAAAGAAATTGGTCTCACATCAAAATGATTTTTCTACAATTTCCTATGGATTTTCAAAGTTTTGGATCTAAGAAATAATTTTCATGAAAATGAAGATTGATCTTGAAATAAAAAGATATTCAAGAAGCTAAGAGATCATAGAAGTGATCTTACCTTGAAATGATGGAAGATTGCTCAAGGAATCAAGTGATTCTAACAAGTGATTCAAGCTTTTCAAGAAGAAAAATGGAGTTTCTCTTCAAGAACAACAATGGTGTTCTTCTTTGGGCAGAAATTTCGTGAATGAGGGGCTGGATGGGCTGAGTTCAGCCTTTAAAACAAGTCACTTAAGGGCAAAATGGTCATTTGCCAAAAGGGTAAAATGGTAAAAGTGCAAAAGACTAAGGTTAGGGGTATTTTGGTCATTTCGCGTCTAGATTTTTCCGATCGTCATGACGACTCTGGCATACTCTCCCAAGTGTCCTGGGATGTTGTGATATCAAGATTATCTGTTGGTGAGTCTCGGTAAGTCCATATGTGGCTCCGTTCGTCACCCGATTGAGAAATCCGCCCGAACGAAGGTCAGGAAGTGATTTTTCTAAAATTTTTATGAAATTTAACCAAAACGTAGATAATCGAATTCTAAGACTTACTGTCTCGTTCACGGGTCCATCTGAGGTCTTCTGAGCAGTAAAATCATACTGTCAGTGTAAAAACGCAGACCGAACTCCGTTTGAGTTTTTGACTCAAAACTTAATCGTAGCTTCCTACGATATCGTCGAGCATGACTATGGTCTCGGAATATTTTATTTCCATTCCTAAGACCTCGAATAAAATAAAGACATTAAAATACTGAAGAATTAGAAAACGTGAAAATCGGGGCGTTACATTCCTACCCCTCTTAAAAGAATTTCGTCCTCGAAATTCCGTGACTTAAAACTAAACCCACTCGATCGCTGAAGATTAAGGAAAGAAATTTTCAACAAAGGAAATTTTTCCTGGTCTTGGTCTCAAAAGAAAATAACAAAAGAATTTTACCAATCTGGAATGAATATAGGAATATCCAGTATGCAAAAAGACTCTTCAGTAGGTTCGTGAGTGTAAAAATGCATAGCTAATACATGTTTACATCCATGACTCTAATAAAGTTACTTCTTTCATAAGAACCTTCCAATAACTTTGGAATCAAAAGATAAACAGTCTGGCAAAAATCAGACTGGATCACCTTCACCAAAAGTAAAAGTGATTAGACTAAGTTTCATCAAGAAACTCCCAGTATCAAGAAGTTGTTTATGTTATAACTCAAGAAATAGTAATAACAAAACTTTCAGTGAAGTAATACGAAAATGTCCAGACCAATGGACACCATATTACCAATTCACTCAATTGTCTAATACATTGAGGAATATGTAGAAGTGTGAACACAAATGTTCCCTTGAGATCAGGCAGCACTAACACGTGAAGTAGTCAACCTTCTCTCTAATCCTTGCAAACTTTCCTCACAGGCTTCAGTCCATTCAAACGCTTTATCCTTCCTTTGAAATCACGTGACCCAAAAACTTTACTTCGTCGAGCCAAAACTCACACTTGGACAACTTTGCTTACAGCTGTTTCTCCTTCAGAACCTGAAGAATCACACTAAGGTATTCAGCGTGTACTTCCTGGTTTCGCGAATAGATGAGTATGTCGTCTATGAAGACAATGACAAACTTATCTAGGTATGGACGAAAGATCCTATTCATGTAATCCATGAATATAGCTGGAGCATTCATCACACCAAACGGCATCACAAGATACTCGTAGTGCCCATAGCGTGTTCGAAACGCTGTTCTTGGTACATCTTCTGCCTTCACATGAATCTGGTGATAACCCGATCGCAAATCGATCTCGGAGAAAACTGCCGCTCTCCTCAACTGATCCATCAAGTCATTTATTCCCGGAAGATGATACTTGTTCTGAATGGTAACTTTGTTCAACTGGCGCTAATCCACACATAAGCAAGATGTTTCGTCTTTCTTTCTCACCAACAGCACAGGCGTTCCCTACGGCGACACACTGGGTCTAACGAACTGCTTCCCCAATAGGTCCACCAACTGTTCCTTCAGGGTTTTCAACTCAGCAGGTGCCATATGATAAGGTGTCATAGACGCTGGTCCTATTCCTGGCACAAGATCGATCACAACTCGATGTCTCGAACTGGCGGTAAACCTGGCACGTCTTCAGGAAAGACTTCCGGAAACTCGTTAGTAACATGTATTCGTCGAGCTCCTCCTCTCAAAGAAACGTTTCCTTGGTTGGCAATCCAAATCCAGAATTATTTGAATCAGGGAAAACTAAGGTTTTGTTTGCACCGTCTAATGGGATATAGTTACAAGATAACCAATCCATCCCTATGATCAAATCCATTTGCGAAAGAGGCAAACAGATTACGTTCTATCCACTACGGAAAATAGAACAGTTCAAACAGACTTCCACTACGGAAAATAGAACAGTTCAAACAGACTTTCGCAGTTATAACAGGCTTTGCAGAAAGTGCAAAAATTACCAAATCTAAGGGTAAGAAAAGATACAGATAAGGTTTTACCTTCCACGACGATCTGACCGTGAATCAAATCTTCCTTTTGAGAAGTCTCAACATCATCCCCAGTATAAACTCCACTCATTGCCTTAGGCTTCGCTGTTTGCACATCGTTGACAGAACGTCTAGCTTTTGATTGCACACAATCGCGTGAAGTATGCCCTGGCTTCCCACACTTGAAGCATATGATTCCCTTGATTAAGCATTCTCTGGTGACATGATTGTTCTTGCCACACTTCATGCACTTCTTTAGGGCGCTTCCAGATTGACTAATACTCCCACTGCTTCCTCCTACAGAACGTTGTTGTTGACCTTGCTGTTTTGCATATGGTTTCCATCGAGACCTATCATCACGACCATTGGTGCCTTTATGGAACCTAGTCGGTCCAGAGTGACGTTGCCTTCCTCCACGAGTCTTCATCAGATCTTCGATTACGAAGCATTCATCTACCAAAATCGAGAACTCTTTGACCTTAAGAGGTTGCACCTCTCCTCGAATCTCGTCTCTTAAACCTTCTTCGAACTTTGTGCACTTCCACTCCTCATCGGGATGAAGATGGAAATACCTCGAAGGCTTCAGCAGGAACTCAAAACGATCAGCATATTCTTTGACAGACATTCCTCCTTGACGTAGCTGCAGGAACTCCATGTCTTTCAACTTGTCTTGCACCCATCGGAAAACACTCGTTCTGAAGAACTCTGCTAGCGACAACTTATAAGAAAGTAAAAACATTACTCTCCTACCCAATACCATTCCCTTTCAGAAACAATAATGCAGAGAGTAACAAACAATCGTTGTCTTCTTCACAGAAACACAACACAGAGAACAAACAATACAAAAGGATAGACCGAAGTCATCATCCTCTCCAACATTGTTTTCTCTCGGAAACAATAACATAGAAAGACAATCAGAGAAAACACAACACAAACAAGACAGACCATAACCTACAAACCCCAAAAAGACTCGGCCAGCTCTGATACCAAATAATGCAACACCCTTTCCCGAGTGTCACATTCCCGAACGTTTATAAGGCCGAAAATATTTATTAATGCGGAAAATATGATTTTTCTTTTTCTTTTCTTTTCATAAAGATGTAATGGGATTAGTAAAGGTAATAAATAATACTAATAAGTGAACTTAGGTTCACCATGCATTACTAGGACATACATACAGTATTATAATACAGAAAACAGAAAACAAAAACAGAAATAACAACATTACTATATACAGACATAAGTCTAATGTATGACTAACATAAGAAAACACAATAAGTACTAGGAGTCGTAGCTCCCAAAAGGTACTACAAAAACTGACATAAGAAAATACAATAAGTACTAGGAGTCGTAGCTCCCAAAAGGTACTACAAAAACTGACATAGTCTGGCCGACAACAAAACTAAAGCAGCAAAAGAGTCCACCTCCGAACTCAAAGGGACTGCGGAACCGAACCATCGTCGCGTCCATCTGTTCAAGCATCAACAGCAAGTACCAGCAGAAAACATACAGATATGGGTGAGATTCCGTTCAGTTCATCAACACAACAAAATAGCAGTAGTAAAAACGGGACGACTCACCGGGTAACAACGTACCCAACATGCTTACAAAGGTTCTCAATATAAATCAGGTTAAGCAGTTAACAGTACAATAACAGTTAAGCAGTTAACAGTACAATAACAGTACAATACAATGCATTCTTAAATAGAACAGCGATGTATAACAGTAAATGTAAACATCAATAGCCATAAACATCAACAGCCATGCAATGCAATGCAATGTATATGACTCAATGTCAATGTCACTGGGTACTACTCTGACCCCTACTCCATGGAGCTAACAAAACATTCGGAGAGAGTGAATGGGAGGACATGTTCCGGTTTCTGCCAGCCATGAGCAAGATGCTGCCATGAGCAATATGCTACAAAATTCGTAACGTGCACGTATCTGGCTTTACGGTAACACTCTCGACCAAACATGAAAAGTACGGCATCTTGTAGAGGATATCAGTGTATTGCACGGATTCGCCACGACACAGAAGAATCACCAACTGGTCACATGTCAGCCCTTCCAACCCTGATACCTCCAAAAAGACCATTGAAGATCGTCACCGTAAGATTCGCACCCGCATCAAGGTGTCGCTCAACTCCTAGGCTCAAGGCCTTACAACTATGCACATGAAATGCCAATGCTTACACAAAGCAGATGCGATCAAGCAATGTCTATCCCCCGGATAAACCTCGAAGTCTACTAAGGTTCTCTTCCTTAGAAACCACACACGTCTTTGTTTTATAAAACAGTTATCCATCGGATAAAACAATTATCCATCGGATAAATATCTCGTGATTCCTTTGGAATGATCCAGACTGCTTTCAGAATCGCCGACTGTCCCCACAGACCAACACAAGTCTTTTCAGCGTGTTTTGTCCTCACTCACAAGGAAACCTCCCAGAAGGTCACCCATCCCATAATTACTCTAAGTCAAGCACGCTTAACTATAAAGTACTTATGTTCTAAGTTCCCGAAAAGAAGATAAATCTTGTTGGTATGGGTAGTACCAATCAATTCTTATATGCCTTCCCTTAACTATACAGTCCCATACCTGCATAGCCTCAGGATTCCTTCCACTGTACAGTCCCATACCTGCACAGCCTCAGGATCTCTCTCATTCCAGTTATCACAAGACAGAAACAATTGAACGATTAACCTGGATCCGAATCACCGATCCGTCATCGAACTGCTGTTCAAAAACCAAAACGTTTCATGTTTGTGTTTACGTCTTATGAATTATGTCTCAAGTCCTAAGCATTATGAATAAGGATTAAGAATCCTCTTAGGTAAGTCTTTAAGCCTTTCTAAGATATTAATCCCTTGTCTTTCAATTAAGGAAACAAGTGTTGATTTCACTTAAGTCTTATGAACTCATTGATGTACTAAGTCATCAATGGTATAGCACATGGTCTTGTTCCACCATATACCATACTTAATTAACCCTTGTTTTCAACTCTAAGTTAATTACTTAACTTAGGTTTTTCACGTATAAAACTCTTACGATTGAGTTAGAAAACTCCTTTTGTAAACCAAACAACTTTTACAATTAAAAATTCATTTGATTTAAAACATTTGAACTACTTACTTCATTTCTAGCATTTTCTGAAACATGAAATTCGCTTAGCGGAATTTCATTCGCTTAGCGAAAATGAGGCAGTAATGCCTCCTTTGGAACTCCTCTGGTTCGCTCGGCGAGACACAAATCGCGTAGCGAAATATATTGGATTCGCTTAGCGAATATGAATTCGCTTAGCGCAAGTTCAGACGGTTGCACCTCTTTAGAAACACCTCTGGATCGCTCGGCGAGACAGAATTCGCGTAGCGAAACTTCACTTTATTCGCTTAGCGAGAATGATTTCGCTTAGCGAAAGTTCATACGGTTACACCTCTATTGGAGACTTCTCTGGATTGCTCAGCGAGATGTAATTCGCGTAGCGAAATTTGCTGGGTTCGCTTAGCGAATATGAATTCGCTTAGCGAAAGTGAGGCAGTGATGCCCAACTAAGACTTTCCCTGTTTTTCGCGTAGCGAAAGTAAATTCGCTTAGCGAAAAGTTGCCTTAAAACAAGACATCAACCTTAGGGAACCATTTTGATTCTCTTCATGAAAACACTTCTTTTCTCATTTTGAGTCACTTGATTAGCTAGATGAACTAAGGATAAGGTATAAAACATGTTTCACTTTGGTGAAACCACTTTGAGATTTAATTCCCTTTAAAGTCACTTAGGGTTTTTCTTTGAAAAACACAAGTTATTGAAAACGCTTTCTTTACATCAAAACTTGACTTGTTCAAGAACTATTCATATCCTTCCTTTCCTCAAGGTCATGGCTAATAGCCAACTAGGAATCAACGTGAAGTTTTACTTCATCAACCAATCAAAGATGGCTCACAACACTTACACAATCATGATAACCATAATACACATTACTACATCATAATCAAACATCCAAGTCCATCACACATTATGGTCTCATAATCAATAATAAAAGTCCATACTTGATCTAGTGATCAAAGTAGGTTTTCCAACATACATGAAAATGGTTTTTCATTCAATCATATCATCATCAACATATAATAAAGCACACTACAACATACTCAAGCATAAACTCATCATGACAACCTTGTTCTCCAAGAGAACTTAACAAAACATAACAACTAAAAGTGAACCCAAACTAAAGGGTTTCACCCACACATAAAGTAAACAACCATCTTCACCACCACCATCTTGGTGTGATGAGGTTCTTCTCCCCATACCTGTTGAAGAGCAGATTCCCAGATCAAAGTCGGTTGATCGGTTTGTGAACCTCTTGATAATTGTCACCAACTACAAACAACCAAACAATCAATCATTAAACAACAATCAAACTAAACTCAACAATTCTCACAAAGAGGGTTTCGGCCAACCTAAAGAGAATAAAGCTAGGAATTGATCTTGGTTTTCCATTTCATGGATTCAAAGGCATTAAGAAAGCTAAGGATGAAATCAAGTGTTAGAAATCAAAAATTGATGAAAACACTATTCATCATCATCAAGAAGGGTTCGGCCCTAATGTGCTTTTTGAGCTATGATGAGAGTTGAATCATAAGCTCTTGGGTTTAGATAGAGAATGATGAGGTGAGTTCAAAGAAATTGGTCTCACATCAAAATGATTTTTCTACAATTTCCTATGGATTTTCAAAGTTTTGGATCTAAGAAATAATTTTCATGAAAATGAAGATTGATCTTGAAATAAAGAGATATTCAAGAAGCTAAGAGATCATAGAAGTGATCTTACCTTGAAATGATGGAAGATTGCTCAAGGAATCAAGTGATTCTAACAAGTGATTCAAGCTTTTCAAGAAGAAAAATGGAGTTTCTCTTCAAGAACAACAATGGTGTTCTTCTTTGGGCAGAAATTTCGTGAATGAGGGGCTGGATGGGCTGAGTTCAGCCTTTAAAACAAGTCACTTAAGGGCAAAATGGTCATTTGCCAAAAGGGTAAAATGGTAAAAGTGCAAAAGACTAAGGTTAGGGGCATTTTGGTCATTTCGCGTCTAGATTTTTCCGATCGTCATGACGACTCTGGCATACTCTCCCAAGTGTCCTGGGATGTTGTGATATCAAGATTATCTGTTGGCGAGTCTCGGTAAGTCCATATGTGGCTCCGTTCGTCACCCGATTGAGAAATCCGCCCGAACGAAGGTCAGGAAGTGATTTTTCTAAAATTTTTATGAAATTTAACCAAAACGTAGATAATCAAATTCTAAGACTTACTGTCTCGTTCACGGGTCCATCTGAGGTCTTCTGAGCAGTAAAATCATACTGTCAGTATAAAAACGCAGACCGAACTCCGTTTGAGTTTTTGACTCAAAACTTAATCGTAGCTTCCTACGATATCGTCGAGCATGACTATGGTCTCGGAATATTTTATTTCCATTCCTAAGACCTCGAATAAAATAAAGACATTAAAATACTGAAGAATTAGAAAACGTGAAAATCGGGGCGTTACAGGTGAATTTTGAGATGGTTGTGTTGTGTGACCCAAGAGATGGTTGTTGGCGTGTTATATGCTTTCTATGTGTTGTGTGCTGCATGTCTATATGTTGTACTATTGCCCCTCTCCCATATTTGATGATGCATGTCTCTTATCTCCCTGAATTTTCCCTGTGTGTTTATTTTATTTTATGGGAAGACCTTGTGGAGGAACTAGTAACGGAGGAGCTGGATGGCACTCCTTACGAGCCTGACGCTGGTGGACGAGCCACGAACCCTAATCTCGAGGGCATTTGAGCTTTGCACCATAAGTGTGGCTGGCATCAGAGTCTCTTTATCTTTTGATGTTTTATTTTGCTTACAGTCTGTACTAATATACTCTATATGTGTGTATTACTATTGTAACCCTACTGATAGGGCAACCGATGTATGTATGTATCCTTTACGTTTAAAACTGCGTTACTCTGATATATGCGTGCTTTGGCATAGCCTTAATAGAATTTCGTTTTCGCATTTTAATCTTTTTGTTGCGTTTCATCTTAATAAAGCGCGTCAACATTTATAATACGGTTTAAGGCTTAGTTAAATATCTTAGGTTCTTCAATGGGACGGCGGGTCGTCTCAAGATCACTTAATTATTAAATTCTCTGAATAAATTAAGTTATTAAATGCCTCTCCCGATGCGTGGCACTCGTCAATGCCAGAATCATTTAAGTGTGGATCATGCTCAGCTGAGCACCTTAATATATTTTGGTGAGGCGCTAAAGGTGAAATAACCTACTGCCAACCATTGGGTTGAACTTAACTAAGCGTATTCAATAGGATTGAAATGGCTTAGAGGCATGGGGTTCGGCATTAATCCATATGATGGATTAGAATAAGGAGTTATTCACCCAACTGGTCCAAGAATTACATTGGATGTAATTGGAAAGGAATTTCCTACCTAAATAGCTGAGTTCTGGGCGATCAGCTCAGCTGACTCAGAACGAGGTGAAATATGGATCTTAGTCCCACTAGAAAATCTTTCAATGGGATTTTCCGAGTCAATGATGAGGGTTATTGATTTGAGTAAAATAGTGAGAGCATACTTAATAAAAGACCTATTAAATATGTTTTAATCATGATACTTATATTGTGTATGTTTCTGTATTAAATAACCATGGCTACAAACGTAACTTTTATTTTATTGTTGCGATCCATCCTTAAGAAGGATGAGTTATCTAGAATTAATTTTCTGGATTGGTACAAATTTTAAGGATTGTCCTCAAGTACGAGAAAAGAACTGTATGTTCTCAAGCAATTAATTCTCAAGCAATTTGTTGCTACTACCATAAGGGTCTATCCTAAGAGTGGAAATGAAGCAAAAGTTGCTACATTGACTATACGAGTTTGAATTTACCATTAGGTAAAGTTCTACTCTATGAGTGGAAATGGAGCAAAAGTTGCTACATTAACTATAAGAGTTTGAATTTGCATTATGGGCATTAATGGAAGTAAATAACTGTTATTTTATTCCAGTTGATAATAGAAACATCATTTCTATATCTTTTATAGACAAGAAAGAATTTCAAGTTGCAATAAATGGACAATTGTTGTTCCATTTATTCAACTGATGTCTTCTATGCTTGTATTCATATGAGATATGGACTTTGTGTCCTTGATTTCGATATGCCCATCTATAACATAAATGCGAATAAGGTCAAACCAAGTGATTTGGACCCTTTTTGTCTTTAGCAATATCTTTAGACCATATAAGCAAGAAACACCTTTCTAAGTTCCACTAATATGGGCTCTTGGACTGATCCAATTATGAATTGTTTGAGGTCTGCGAATCTTACTTGTTTGGAAAGATGACTAAGCTCCATTCAATAGTAAGGTGGAAGGGCTGGTAATCTTTTGGCATGATATATTGTGATGTATGAGGGTCACTAAACAAGTTTGCTAGAAGACAAGTTTCCGTACTTCGTCTCGTTTATTGATAGCTTCTGGAATGATGGATTTGTGTATGACACAGGTCAGAAATCTTTGAAATGTTTAAAGAATTCAAGAACGAAGTGGAGAACTAATTTTGGAAAAGTATTAAGATTATGCGATCAGATCGTGGTGGTAATTACTTAAGCCAACTGTTTGATGACTATCTGAAGGAGTATGAGGTTATATCTCAACTCACTCCTCCTGGAACACCAAAATGGAATGGTATGTCCGAGAGGAGAAATCGTACCTTGTTGGACATGGTACGATCTATGATGAGTCAATCAGGCTTCTCTGACTCTTTCAGGGGATATGCTTTACATAAAACAACTTTCACACCTAACCGTGTTCCATCTAAGACAGCTGAAAGACACCATATGAGATGTGGACTGGTATTCGACCAAGTATGTCTTTCATTAAGATTTGAGGTGGCAAGTTTATTGAAGCGTTTAGTCTCAGATAAAATTTGACCCAAGTTTGACAAATGTATCTTTGTGGGGTGTCCTAAGGAAACAAACAAACGCTATTTCTACAATACCTCCAAGGACAAAATGTTTGTCGCTAGGACTGGAGTGTTACTTGAGAAGGAACACATCTCCAAGGGAGACAGTGGGAGGAATGTAGAACTTGGATAAATCCAAGCACCACTAAGTACTGACTCGCCTACAATGGAACAAGAACCGGTTCTACAAGATGTTGTGGTCCAACCACCAGTTCAAGTAACACAAGACTCGAGTAAGTCAAACAGGACATGTCATCAACCTGAGAGATATGGAATACTCCTAACTCAAGAAAGTGATGAACCGCTCATGGATCATAATGAGCCTGTGACTTACTAGGAGGCCGTCATTGGCCTAGATTCTTAGAAGTGGCTAGGAGCCATGGGATCTAGAGTAGAATCCATGTAAACCAACCGGGTATAGACCTTGGTTGAGTCACCTGAAAGGGGTAAAACCCATAAGGTGCAAGTGGGTCTTCAACAAGAAGACTAACATGGATGGGAAGGTGAATACCTTCAAGGAGTGATTGATTGCGAAAGGTTTCAAGCAAATTCATAGTATGACTTTAATGAGATCTTTTGTCCAGTTGCATTGATTCAGATCCCACTTGCTATTGCTTCCTAGTATGACTATGAGATCTAGCAAATGAATGTCAAAATAGCATTCCTTGACAGGAATCTTCTCGAGGATGTGTACATGACACAACCTGAGAGTTTTGTCTATTCAGAGAATGCTGAAAAGGTTTTGCAAGTTGCAAACATCCATTTATGGATAAAAGCAAACTTCCAAAAGTTAGAATCTTCGTTTTGATGTAAACTATAAGACAGTTTGGATTCATCAAGAACGAGGATGGACCTTGTGTGTACAAGAAAGTTAGTGGGAGCATAATTATTTTTCTCGTATTGTATGTGTATGACATACTATTTATGGAAACAATATTCCTACACTAAAAAAATGTGAAAACATGGTTAAGGAATTATTTTTCAATGAAGTACTTAGGCGAAACGTCCTACGTATTAGGAATCAGGATCTATGGAGATAGATCACAGAAATTGTTAGGTCTTAGTCAAAGGTACATAAATTGACAAAGTACTTGGGTGCTTTAAATATGCATGATTCCAAAAGGGTATCTTGTCTACGTCATGTGGCATATACCTGTCCAAGAGATAGTTCCTGTTACACCAGATGTAGAGGGAACGCATGAATAAGATTCTATATGCTTCGGTAATTGAATCTGTTATGTATGCCATGATATGTACTCGAACAGATGTCTCATATGCATCAAGCATGATGAGAAGGTACCAATCCAATCCCAGTGAAGGTCACTGGACTGAAGTCAAGAATATCCTTAAGTAATTGAGAAGAACTAAGGATTCATTCTTGATCTGAAATGGTGAGGAAGAGCTCATTGCAAGAGGTTACATCGATACTAGCTTCCAAACTGTTAAAGATAACTTTAGATCGCAGTCTGATTTTGTGTTTTGCCTTAATGGTGGCACTGTGAGCTTGAAAAGGTTTCAAGCTTGAGATAGTTGCTGATTTTATTATAGGGGCCAAGTATATAGTTGCCTTAAATATAGGTTTAGAGGTCGTTTGGAACAGGAAGTTCATTTATGAACTAATCGTAGTTCCTAACTTTGCGAACTCCATTGATCTCGTTGCGATGATGATGGAGTAATCGCGTAAGCTAAGGAAACATGATGTCACCAGTGATCCAAACATATACTTAGGTGCTTGCATCTCATTCGATAAATGATCGATAGAGGAGATGTAAAGATGTACAGAATGATAACACTAAAAAATCCACTATTGGAGTCTCTTGCTCAGTGGTAGCATGACACTCGCACTAGACCTATGGGTGTTATATTGATGCCTGATTGGCTCTAGTGCTAGTGGAAGATTGTTGGGGTAAGCCCTAGAGGCCAATCTATTTTGAATAGACAATCATTTGTATCATGACTTTAATCATATATTTGATATATGTATAAGGCATTTATTTATTATGTTATATTTTATGATCATATTTATAGCATAATAAAGTCTTTAAAATAGGTAGTTCATTTAATGGAACATCAATTATGATTTGACCGAGAGATGCCATTAAATAATAGAACACTATTCTTAAATATCCATAGTCAAGTATTATTATTAATAAGGACAATAATAATACATTAAGACTATTATGTGAGTGTATTGATGACCAAATCTCACGGGTCATAGATATAAGATATCAAGTCTTCACATAGGTATAAATATTAGTGAAATATTTATACTGGAGTGACCCGCTATGAGAACGCTGCATAATAGTTATGTAACTGTCATAAGCGCTTATCATGGTGACCATAGTGAAGTAGTCCTTCGACTTGAAGTCATTGTGATTCCTAACATATGTAGTTGTAGGCTTTAATACTATTAAACGTTGTCTGTAGCAGGTCAACTATAAAGATAGTTATTGGATCTGCAATGAAATATGTTGAGGAATGTGAGTGATGTAGATAGGATTCGTCTCTCCTACATAACAGGAGTAATGTCTATAGGCCTCTTGATGGTATGCGACGTAGAAATGCATGGCCATACTAAGGTGGGACAATATGAGATATTGGGCCCACATGATCGTACGTCAATTACTAGATCAAGAAATATATAATTGGACTTAACAAGGATGACACATTTATGCCTTGTGTTCAATTAAGAAATTGAGACGAAAGGACGTTGACTTCATATTATATATGGTTACGACAAGGTTTTAATTGTTCACCAATATTCTAATTAATTGGGTAGCAATGATGTATTTCTAGATGCCGTTCATTATTTATAATATTAATTGATTATTAATATGATTAATAATGATTAATATTATTGCCAATTAATTGAGAACCTATAGGGTCACACGCATAGAGCAAATGTTCAGAGAATTAATTTGATTGATTAATTAAATATGATTTAATTAATAATTAAATGAGATTGATTTAATTAATACTTAAATGAGGATAAGTTTAATAGATTAATTAAATATGATTTAATTAATAATTAGACATTGGGCCTGTAGCGTACAGTAGCCCAAGTGGATTAGGTTAAGTGAGTGACAAATATTAGTAAGCTATGCACGTCACTTAAGAAACACACAACACAGAGCACTCATAACGGCCGCTGTACACCCTTGACAGGCACGCCCTCTTATCTCTCTCTGTGTGTCGTGCCTCTCCCAATCCTGATAGCTAGCACTATGCTATCTCTGATGTTGGTTTGCTCGCGTGGACTGACTAGAGGTATTGCTACTTTGCAATACTGGTGATAGAGAAGCCTTTTCATATGGTGGTTATGGTTGGACAGTTATCGTAATCACGCGATCCGAGATTCGTTAACCGTTGGATCGGGCTGATATTTGGATGGCAGATTCATGACATGTGGTTCTACATCTTCACCGTTCAGTTTTGCGAAACGAGGTCTGGAGCGAAAGTTATGAGCATCCAAATATAGGATTCGTCCCTCCTACATAACAGGGGTAATGTCTATAGGCCTCTTGATGGTATGCGACGTAAAAATGCATGGTCATGCTAAGTGGGACAATATGAGATATTAGGCCTGAGACAACCCCTCCTCGGAGGTCCCATTCAGTAACCCGAACTTATATACTCAACATTATAGCGAAGCGCGATCATATAGAATGCGGAAAATATTAAAAACAACCAACACTGATACCACAACCATATATGTATCATACACGTAAAAGTACTGGCTCTCTCAGTAGAGCCTACAACAACCATCCTCAACGGGCAGAGTTCGCAATCAACAATTTGTACAAATGAAAAGCATGGAAAACAGAAATAAAATACATAAGTACATGAGACTTCCTCTCCTCACCCCCAAAATACATATGCTCACAAAAAGAGAAAAGACTCACTGGCCATAGCTCCTACGACTACTACCCCCGACACGACTCTAACGGGGATAACGAAAACTCCCCACAGATGCTCGCTGTCTCTGGCGATAAGTCTGCAATACCTCGTACTCAGTCTCCGGCGATAAGTCTGCAATGCCTCGTACTCGATACACTCTCATCCTCCTCTCAGCACGACGACGTCGGCCTCGAGCCACATAACCAATCCAAGAGGACGCGTGAGATCTCCAACCAGCATCTGAGTCATGATGATACTCCCATGGCCTATTCCACAGCCTCTCCAATGGTGGCCTCTGAGCAATATGGAAGTCTCCTACAAGGTAGCTCCTGGACGATCCCCAAGCTCTGAAGTATACGGTGGTCGGGCCCGTATACACCACTCGTCACTGAGAGTAGTCAATCTCCCAGTAACGATCATCATCCTCGTACAATAGCTCAAAATCTCCCAACACTGGGATCTATGGCTCTCCCGCCAGCATCAAGCTCAGTAGGTGCCATCTATCTCTTCCGGCAACTCCTCAATCGGATCTTCTCGTGTGATCGAGAATAAAATACAACATAGAAGAATACGGGAGATAAGAAATAGCAATACATCATAAATAGGGAAACAGCTATGAAATAAACTATATCGATAGCAACATACAACAACATAACAGTATCAAGCAATCATCTCCCCAATCATTCTCACTTAGCTATTGTCTCTCACACTCATGCAACTAACGACTATATGGACGCGATCACGACGTGACATCCCCAATAGATCAAGAGGTCCCATTCATCACTGTGCCACCCCCCGTAATGCAAGGTTTGACCAACAGCCCGCAGGCTCAACTCAACTCATGGGTACGGCATATTCTCCTGCCCGCAAGCCAGGTCAGATATTCACCCGTCGGCAACCACATATCCCCCCGCCCGCAGGCCAGGTAGGGACATTCGCTTGACAACAACTGATAGGCACGATCATCTCCCCGCAGGCGAGATCAATCGTCCATATACCAACACAGTAATGAACAACAACGATGCAACATGAATCTCACCGACTCATCTCGGGATCAACAACTTAGTGTCTCAACCGTGATTTGTACACAACTACAACCAACTTTCTCCAGTGTAACCGAGAATCAACTTTATATATATCAACATGAGTATGTCGACGGGATCTTTAGGTTGAGCACTACCACATACATATACCCTCGAAATCCTCACCACATGATCATCTCCCAAATTATCAGAAATTACTGCCTATCTCTACTTATACAACAATAAGCACAAATATCGTATCATAGGCAAGTCATAATCATGCTCCGTAATCATATTTGTCATATCTACTCATAGGCATATCAATTCATAGTAAACGTTCAAGTAACCCTAAACATGTTACTAAGCATACGTGCACATCAATAGATATTATCGTAAGCATACCAATACACATGCATACAACCTCAACATATCATAAAATCAACCGATCGGTCACTCGACCACTAGTAGGGTTTAGGTCGCCTATGCATATCAATATAAATTATTTTAATCTTGCCTCCTCGATGATATTTTGGTTCTTTCTCCCACCTGATAGCAAGTAGCAACAATCACGAACACCACGAACACTTCGAGCTCCTTCTTCTAGCCTCACAGCCGCGGTCCTCTTCTCTCCCATGGGTTCCGAATGCAACTTCCAAACTTGTCCTAATCACGGAAACAACATGTAGACTATAGCATTAACCCTAATACGAAATTATAACCGTGGATAGAAGCTTAAACCATAGAAGTACATTGTATAACAACAATGTAGGTAGATATGAAACCTCAGCTTACCCTTGGTGAATCAAAGAAGTAAACTGGTGGAAATGTAGTAGAAGTCAAGCTGATCCCTAAAACACCAACGGAATTGCGATCGGATCAATGAACGAAGTGAAACTAGATCAAGAACTTGGAACCTCCTCTGAACTCTCATTCTCGAACTCTCTGTAAAATTTTAAGAAGTGTAAAACTTCTTCTCGGTGAAAAATGACAACTATATATAGGAAAAGGTTTCACTGTCCATGCTTTAGCATTGGAATTCTCCACTCTTTAGCATTCCAACGCTTGAGCGTTGGGTTGTCCCATGCTTGAGCGTTGACGTTTCCTCACTGCCAAAGCACCGCCCATCACATGCCAGCCGCGACGCGTAACCGACACGTGTCACTTTACGTCCCATCACTGCCAGTCGATTGGTCAGAGTGGCCACGCTTGAGCGTCCACCCTCCTCACGCTAGAGCGTTAGCACGCTTGAGCATTCTCTTTCTCCAAGCTTGAGCGTTCTGCTCAGACACACTTCATCCTTTTCTAGTCCAATTTAACCTTGACGCTCAACATCCTTCCTAAGCACATTAATTAGTCAACCATACATTCATGAATTAATTAAAGTGATGAAAAAAGTGAGGATGTTACAACTCCACCCCCCTTAAAAGAAATTTCGTCCTCGAAATTTGACGTACCTTAGAATAGATGTGGATATTGCTATTGCATATCTTCTTGACGTTCCCATGTAGCATCTCCTGTTGTTTCATCCCATATGACCTTGACCAATGGAATATGTTTACCTCGGAGTTCCTTAACCCTTCTATCCATAATTCTTACTGGTAAGGCCTTATACTCTAGGTTCTCTCTTAACTGTATTGACTTTGGTTCTAGAATATGTGATGGATCGGGGTAATGTTTCGTCAACTGGGATACATGAAAGACATCATGAAGATTGGATAGGTTTGGAGGTAAAGCAACATGATAGGCTACAGGACCAATTCGACGAAGAATTTGGAATGGTCCAATGAATCTAGGATTAAGCTTTCTAGATTTGATTGCTCTGCTAATTCCATTCCTTGGAGTCACTATCAGAAAAACGTGGTCTCCTTCTTGTAATTCTAAAGGTCTTCTCCTTTTATGACTATAATAACTCTTTTGTCTATCCTGTCCGATTTCCATCTTTTCCCTTATCCTCTTAATCTGTTCTGTCATCCGTTGTATCACCTCTGGTCCTAACACTTGACTTTCACCTGTCTCATACCAACACAACGGTGTTCTACACTTTCTCCCATACAATGCTTCGTAAGGTGACATACCTATACTCGAATGAAAACTATTGTTATAGGTAAACTCGATCAATGGTAAGGACTCATCCCAACTTCCTATGTGTTCTTAAACACAAGCTCTCAAGAGATCTTCCAGTGATTGAATCGTTCGTTTAGACTGACCATCCGTCTTAGGATGATAAATAGAACTCAATGTTAATTTAGTTCCCAAAGCCTTATGTAACTGCTTCTAGAATCTAGATGTAAATCTAGGATCTCTGTCGGAAACAATACTAGCAGGCATTCCATGCAACCTTACTACTTCTCTGATATAGATTTGGGTTAACCTCTCTACGATATAACTTTCACCAATAGGTAAGAAGTGAGCACACTTCGTCAACCTATCGACGATTACCCAAATTGCATCATGCCTCTTCGTGGTTCTAGGCAACCCAACCACGAAATCCATAGATATACCATCCCACTTCACTCTGGGATATCCAAGGATTGTAACAACCCTGCTGGGTTTTGGTGTTCTATCTTCGCCTTCTAACAAATCAAACAAGCCCACACATACTTAGCCACCTCCATCTTCATTCCGGGCCACTAAAACATCTTCTTCAAATCTTGATAAATCTTGGTCGCTCCTGGATGAAAAATCAGCCTACTCTTGTGCGCTTCTTCCAAGATCATATTTCTTAGCTCTATATCCATCGGCACACAAATCCTATCACCATACCTCAAGACTCAGTCTTGATCCATTTTAAACTCAGATGTTATGTCCTCCATTACTTGGTCCTTCACCTTCTGAAGATACGGATCATCTTCTTGCTTCTCTTTGATTGTCTTCAAAAAGTCGCTTGTTACAGTGACCATCCCAAGGTGCATCCTATCTTCTGACATTCTTATACCTAGATCCAAATCTCTAAATTGTTCAATCAGTTCTAGTTCTTTTACCATCATAGCAGATACGTGTAAGGATTTCCTAATTAACGCATCCACTACTATATTCACTTTTACTGGATGGTACTGTAGATCAAATTCATAATCCTTTATGAATTCCATCCACCTTCTCTGCCTCATATTTAACTCTTTCTGATCAAACAGATACCTTAAACTCTTGTGGTCACTATACACCGTAAACTTAGCTCCATAAAGATAGTGTCGGCATATCATTAAAGTAAACACTATAGCTGCCAACTCCAAATCATGATAGTTCCTCTCATGAACTCTTAGCTGTCGCGAAGCATAAGCCACGACTCTCCCTTCTTGCATAAGGACACAGCCTAATCCTAGGTATGACGCATCACAGTATACGTCAAATTGTCCTAAAGAATCTGGTAACATCAATACTGGCGATGTTGTCGGCCTCCTCTTCAGTTCTTGAAAATTCTTCTCACATTCATCCGTCTACACAAAGGATGTTCCCTTCCTTGTCAACTGCGTCATTGGCTATACAATCTTCGCGAAACCTTCTATAAACCTACAGTAATAACCAACCAGTCCTAGGAAACTTCGCACTTCACTTACCGACTTTGGACTTTCCCATTGCACTACAGCTTCAACTTTTGTTGGATATACCGCTATCCCATCTCAGTTAATCACATGACCTAAAAATTTCACTTCGTCCAGCCAAAACTCACACTTAGGCAACTTCGCATAAAGTTGTCGGTCCCTTAACACTTGAAGCACAATCTTAAGATGTTCCTGATGTTCTTCCTGATTAGGGGAATAGATTAGAATGTCATCAATAAATACAACTACAAACTTATCCAAGAATGGTCAGAAAATCCGGTTCATGTAATCCATAAACACTGTTGGAGCATTAGTCACACCAAATGGCAGAACCAAATACTCATAGTGTCCATACCGACTTCTAAACGCCGTCTTCGGTACATCCTCCTTCTTGACTCGAATCTGATGATAACCAGATCTTAAGTCAATCTTCGAGAATACTACTGCTCCTTTCAATTGATCCATCAAGTCATCAATTCTAGGTAACGAATACTTATTCTTGATCGTCACCTTATTCAATTGCCGATAATCCACACATAACCTTGAACTCCCGTCCCTTTTCTTGACGAACAACACTGGCGCTCCCCAAGGCGAAGCACTTGGTCTTATGAACTCTTTACTTAGCATGTCATCCAACCGCTTCTTTAACTCCGCTGGAGACATTCGATAAGGTGCTATCGATATTGGTCCAGTTCTTGGTATAAGATCTATAGCGAACTCTACCTCCCTCTCCGGTGGTAAACCTGGAACATCATCAGGGAAAACTTCCGGAAACTCTCGCACATAGAAAATAACAGCGCATGTTTCTTAGATTTACAAATCAACACATGATCTTCATACTAGGGTCTTTTTAGAACAGTCCAACACTACATGGTTAGCCGAAAGCCAATCCATGCCTAATATCACATAAAGTTGTTGCATAGGTAAACAAACAAGATCAGCAAGAAAAGTTCTATTTTCAACGACGACAGGGCATTTCAAACAAATAGTCATGGTAGTCAAAGAATTACTCGTAGGAGTAGAAACAGTTAAGTCATGAGGAAGTAAAGAAACATGTAGTTTCAAATGATCCACACACTCTTGGGATATGAAGGAATATGTAGCTCCCGAGTTAAACAGTACCGATAAGAGTTTACCTGACACTAGGCACATACCTTGTATAAGATCGGGGGATTGAGAGGATTCAGCTCCTCTGATGGTAAACACTCTTCTCGTGGCTTGCGGTCATCCCGCTTGCTGTCCTGCTCCTTGAGCTCTGGTTACTGTACCACGCCCACCTGCGTTGTACCTCGCTCCTTGCGAACATTCTGGAGCTATGTGACCCACCTGGCCACATCGAAAACATTGGTGAGTCTCCCTCACCAGACAATCTCTAATCAGACGCGATCCTCCACATCTGAAACATCCACTTGGTTGTTGTTGTTGTTCAGCTGGTCTTGTTACCTGATGGTCATAAGGCTTTCATCCCGTCTGAAACCTTCCTTTTCCTCCTCTACCTTTCTGATCAAATCTTCGGTTAGGTCCTCCAACTCTGCCTTGTTATAACTCTCTTTTCTTATCAATGTTATCGATAACTGAACACCTTTCCAGCATCTCAGATAATCGGGTGATATTCAGTGGTACAACCACCCTCTGTAGGTCATACTTCAGGCCGTCCTTAAAACGCCTGCACAGCCATTCCTCATCGGGAAATCTCTGATAGAATTCAGAAAACTTGAGTAACGCCTCAAACCTCGCAGCGTACTCACCAACAGACATGTTCCCTTATTTCAGACCCATGGAATCCTTCTCTTTCTCTCTTCTCATCAATCTATGGAAATACTTCTCCACAAAGCATTCCCTAAACAGTCCCCAGTTAATAACTCTGCCTTCAGTTTCCAACATTTTCTGCTTGCCTTTCCACCATAATTTTGCACCTCCCATCAGCATGAAGGATGCATAAGTCACCTTCCTATCTTCACGACAGTGCATTGCCGAAAAGATTTTCTCAAGCTCTTGTATCCAAAGTTCTGCACCTTCCAGATTGAAGTCACCATTAAACTGCGGCGGCTTCCTTTTCAGAAAAGTATTTAGTCCAGCATCTTCTATCACCCCCTCGTCTCTCTGATTCTATCTTTGTTGTTGTTGCATGGTCACTTGCAACAGTTGAGCATTTTGCTGCGTCTGATGCAGCATTACCATAGCCAATTCCCTAACTGTCCTCAGGGTTTCGGTTGATGCCGTCCCATCGCCAACGTGGGAATTCTCACCATTACCGTTTCTAGGTTCAGTGGCACCGATTGTTGCCCTTCCGCCATGTCCTCTACCTCTTCCGTTAGCCATGTAATTTCCTGTCGAAGAAATTTTCAGCCCACATTTGTACATACAACACTATATTATCACATACATGCATTATATGCTTTACAAACGCACGAAACAGTTATCTCTTATGATAACTCTCCTACCGGACACTCTACCCAACGTCTAAGCATAGTTAATACCCCATGTGGGTTTAACTAGACACGGCCATCAATCACATCCTAACCCAAGCAATCCTTGATTAAGATTCAAACTGCTCTGATACCATAAAATGAGACAACCCCTCCTTTGAGGTCCCATTCAGTAACCTGAACTTATATACTCAACGTTATAACGAAGCGCGATCATATAAAATGCGAAAAATATTAAAAACAAAAGCACTGATACCACAACCATATATGTATCATACACGTAAAAGTATTAGCTCTCTCAGTAGAGCCTACAAAAACCATCCTCAACAGGCAGAATACCCAATCAATAATATATACAAACGGAAAAAATGAAAACAGAAATAAAATACATAAGCATATGAGATTTCCTCTCCTCACTCCCAAAATACATATGCTCATAAAAAGAGAAGAGACTCAATGGCCATAGCTCCTATGACTACTACCCTCGACACGATTCTAACGGGGATAACGAGAACTCCCCACGGATGCTCGCTCTCTCCGGCGATAAGTCTGTAATGCCTCGTACTCGGTCTCGCTCTCGGCCATCACGATCCAGCGATGACGGTACTTTCTCATCCTCCTCTCCGCACGACAACGTCGGCCTTGAGCCACATAACCAGTCCTAGAGGACGCGTGAGATCTCCAACCAGCATCTGAGTCATGATGATACTCCCATAGCCTATTCCACAGCCTCTCCAATGGTAGCCTCTGAGCAATATAGAAGTCTTCTACAAGGTAGCTCCTGGACGATCCCCAAGCTCTGAAGTATACGGTAGTCAGACCCGTATACACCACTCGTCGCTGAGATTAGTCAATCTCCCAGTAACGATCATCATCCTAGTACTATAGCTCAAAATCTCCCAACACTGGGATCCGGGGCTCTCCCGCCAGCATCAGGCTCAGTAGGTGTGCCATCTATCTCTTCCGGCAACTCCTCAACCGGATCTTCTCATGTGATCAAGAATAAAATACAACATAGAAGAATACGGGAGGTCAGAAATAGCAATACATCATAAATAGGGAAACAGCTATAACATAAACTATATCGATAGCAACATATAACAACACAATAGTATCAAGCAATCATCTCCCCAATCATTCTCTCTTACCTACTATCTCCCACACACATGCAACTAACGACTATATGGACGCGATCACAATGCGACATCCCCAACAGATCAAGATGTCTTATTCATCACGGTGCCACCCCCCGTAATGCAAGGTTCGGCCAACAGCCCACAGGCTCAACTCAACTCATGGGTGCGACATATTCCCCCCGCCCACAGGCCAGGTCAGAATATTCACCCGTCGGCAACGACATATCCCCTCGCCCGCAGGCCAGGTCGGGACATTCGCCGTCAACAACTGATAGGTATGATCATCTCCCCGTAGGAGAGATCAATCGTCCATACGCCAACACAATGATGAACAACAGCGATGCAACATGAATCTCACCGACTCATCTCAGGATCAGCAACTTAGTGTCTCAACCGCGACTTGTACACAACTACAACCAACTTTCTCCGACGTAACCGAGAATCACCTTTATGTATATCAACATGAGTATATCCACAGGATCTCTTGGTTGAGCACTACCACATACATATATCCTTGAAATCCTCACTACATGATCATCTCCCAAATTATCATAAATTACTGCCTATCTTTTCTCATACAACAATAAGCACAAATATCGTATCATAGGCAAGTCATAATCATGCTCCGTAATCATATTTGTCATATCTACTCATAGGCATATCAATTCATAGTAAACGTTCAAGTAACCCTAAACATGTTACTAAGCATACATGCACATCAATAAAGCATACAACCTCAACATATCATAAAATCAACCTATCGGTCACTCGACCACTAGTAGAGTTTAGGTCGCCCTATGCATATCAATATAAATTATTTTAATCTTGTCTCCCCGACGATATTGTTGTTCTTTCTCCCACCTGATAGCAAGTAGCAACAATCACGAACACCACGAACACTTTGAGCTCCTTCCTCTAGCCTCACAGCCGAGGTGTTGAATACTTATAACGAAGGATTTTGTTATAGTGGAAAAAGCTCTCAAGTAGAGGGGATTGGACGTAGCTTTTTCGTGTCTCTGTGTCACCTTTTCTTTCCCTTGCTTTTATCTTAGCTTGTTTTTGACTAACTCTTCGGGATTGAATTGCTTTCTTAACACGTCTGTTCCTTTATCTTTTTCTTTCATAGCAACCGTCAAACTAGTGTTTGCAAACGTTTGTTTCGTTCCTAGTCGTTTTAGCGTCCAACCTATTGCAAAAATAGATATCTGCTTGCGAAAAGATTTAAAAACTTAAGAAACACAATTCAATGCCCCTTCTTGTGTTTCAAATAGGTTCCTTCAATTGGTATCAGAGCTCAGCCTCTGGGTTGAGCACTTAGTCGTGTAGAGGAAAAGATCCTACAACAGTTATGGCAGGACAAGGCATGCCAAGCGGGAGTCAACCTATTATGAAAGGCACTTCAATGACCAGACCTCCGTTCTTCAACGGAGCCCACTACTTGTACTGGAAGGAGAGATTCAAAGGCTTTATCTTAAGTACAAACTTTGTTCTTTGGGCCAGAATCATGAATGGTCCAAATGTGTGCCTCAACACTAATGGTACAGAAAAAGCTGAAGAAGAGTGGACTGATGTTGAAAGAGCCAAGATGGAACAAAATCATAAAGCAAGATATGCTTTGATGTTTTCTCTAAGTCCAGATGAATTCCGGAATATTCATGCATGTAAATCAGCCAAACAAATCTGTGATACCTTGTCAAATCTCCATAAGGGGGCTACCAAGGTAAAAGACTCTAAGATTATCATGCTGGTTAGCCAGTATGAAATGTTCACTATGGCTGAAGGAGAGTCCATCCTGGACATGATGAGTCATTTTCTGACGATCACCAACAACTTAAAATCCCTTGGGAAAGTTTATACTAATAAGGAGAATGTCACTAAGATATTTAGGAGTTTACCTAAGGAATGGAGGCCCCTTGTTACTGTAATCACCCAGGCCAAAGATCTCTCTACCTTGACCTTGGATGATCTGGTAGGAACGTTCCTAGTTCATGAACAGGAGCTTCATCTTGATAATCCTGGAAAGAAAAACAAAGGGATTGCCTTAAAATCTCAAAGATCCAACAGCTCAAAAGTTTTAAAAGCTGATGAGTCAAGCGATGATGTTGATCAAACTGATAATGAAGTATCAGACAATGACGAGCTATCCTTCATCTCCAAAAAAATCCAAAATATCTGGAGAAATAAAAATAGCTTGAAAAGAAGGCCATTTCAGAAGAAAAACTCCAAGGACCATGCTGAGTCCAAGGACAAGAGTCAGTTAGTCTGCTTTGAATGCAACAAACTAGGCCAATTCAAAGCTGACTCTCCCATGTTAAAAGGCAAGAAGAAGTTCTTCAAAAAGAAGAAAAAAAAACTTCATGGTAACTTGGGAAGACCTTGATTATTCTGAGGAAGAAGAAGAAGCAAATGAGGAAGCTAACATCTGTTTATTGTCCAATGCTCAAAATGAAGACTCTTCGGATGATGAACAACTTGTTGTTCCCAAAGAAAGAACTCATGAAGTCACCTCTGTAAGAGGATGGAATGTTCCACCCATTTTTAATGGACCGGATTATCTTTACTGGAGATTTGTATATCAAATATACGCTCAAGCTCAAAACTTTGAGATATGGAATGTATTCACTGATGGAGATCATCGTCCAACAATAACTCTTGATGACGGCTCAACAGCGTCCAAACCTGAAGCTGACTGGACGAATGAAGATATCAGACAGTACTCGCTGAATGGTCGTACTAACTGGTGTCTCATCAATGCTCTAGATCGATCAAGATTGTAAATGGTCTTATAGTTTCAAACTGCTAAGGAGAAGCTGGCAACTTTAGACCGTTTATTCGGACCAAGGATTCTTCCTTCTTCAAATCTCTGCCTGATGGCAAACACTTCATCAGACGATGAACCAGAAGAAGAAGAAGTATCCATTTCTGACTTTCTTCAAGATGCATATGATGAACTGTTAAATGATTCCTCCTTACTGCATCATCAATATATCATGCTTAAAATGAATTCTAAAATAAATAAAGAGCTAGATGACACCAGCAAGCAAAATAAGCAGCTTGTTGAAGAGAACAATAAGCTGAAAGCTAAGAATATCAGTCTAACTGATAAACTCACCTCTGAGTCCAATGAACCTCATAAGGTAACCAGACTCTCCAAGAGGTATCTGACCTAACCAAAAGCATATCAAAGCTTGTAGGGGGATCAGAGAAGCTAAACTTGATATTAAGATACTCAAGATCTCCTCACGATAAGTCTGGCTTAGGCTATGACTTTGAGAAACGAAAAGCTTCTCATAAAGTATCAAGATTTGACCACTATCATAAGGTTTCCAAATTTCATAAAAATAAAAAAGAAACCAAACATGCATCTCATGTTTATTGCAACTTATGTGGGAAAAATGGTCACACCTTCTTGAAATGCATACACAAAAAGAAAAATGTTATTCATGGATGAAGACCACACACTAACCAAAAAGGACCCAAGTCTATCTTGGTACCTAAAAACATGATAATCCCTATTGCAGATTTGCTTAGCAACACAAAGAAGACCCCAGCCTTGGTACTTGGACAGTGGATGCTTGCGTCACATGACGGGAGAAAAGTCTATGTTCCAAGACCTACGTGAAAAGTCTGGAGGATGGGTTACCTTTGGAGGCAACCAAAATGGAAAGATAGTTAGGATTGGTAAGATTGGTAAGCATCCTTTTCCTTCTATTGATATTGTTCTATTGGTTGAAGGGTTAAAACACAACTTACGTAGCATAAGTCAATTATGTGATAGTGGGTCTGATGTTTCCTTGAATAAAGGGGAGCATATAGTCGAGAATCCTGATTGGTCCATCTTATTCACTGCTAAGAGGCAAAACAATCTGTATCAGATTAACTTGGGGGAACTCTCAAAATCAAAGTGTATCATGCTTAGTGTCTGTTGAAGATGAGCGATGGATCTGGCACAAAATACTTAGTCATGCAAGTCTGAGAATAATCTCAAGACTAAACAAGCATAACCTCGTAAGAGGTCTACCAAAGATTGTGTATAGATTAGACGCTCTGTGATGCGTGCCAAAAAGGAAAACAAGTTAAGAACTCTTTTGAGTCCAAGAACATTGTTAGTACTTCAAGGCCACTAGAGCTGTTGGATCTTGATTTGTTTGGTCCAACAAGGACTGCCTCTGTTAGTGGTAAGAAATATGGGCTTGTCATAGTAGATGACTGCACAAGATGGACATGGGTTAAGTTCCTTGCTCACAAGGATGAGTCTATCAAGGTCTTTACTATATTTTATAAGCGTGTCTAGAATGAATAAAAGGCATATGTATAAGCCCAATCAGAAGTGACCATGGACGCGAATTTGAAAATGAGCTTTTCCAAAGGTTATGTGATGAAAATGGCATTCATCACAATTTCTCTGCTCCTAGAACACCACAACAAAATGATGTTGTTGAGAGAAAGAACCGATCTCTTCTAGAGATGGTTAGGGCAATGCTCAGTGATAATTCTGTTTCCAAACACTTCTGGGCTGAAGCTGTAAATACAGCCTACTACATTCAAAATAGAATATACATAAGACCCATCCTAAACAAGACTCCTTATGAATTGTGGAAAGGACGAAAACCCAACATTTCTTATTTCCACCCTTTCGGATGTCAACGTTTTATTTTGAATACTAAGGATCAATTTGGTAAGTTTGATGCCAAAGTAGATAATGGAATATTGTTAGGATACTCCGAAACGTCCAAAGCTTTTAGAGTTTATAACTCTAGGATTTTAGTTGTTGAAGAATTCATTCATGTTAAGTTTGATGACAAATAGCCTGATAAGAGATTATCAGAGCTAGACGAATCTTTTGCAGATTTGAATCTAAATGATGTAGAAGATTGTCCAATGATTAAAGAAGACGAAGCTTCAGACGCAACTCAAAATGCATCAGACGCATCAACGTCTCAACAAGTTGTTAACATCCCCCGTTCAAGGCAATTCAGTTACCACCCTGAGGATCAAATTATAGGCAAGCCAAATCATAGAGTCTGAACAAGGTCAACCATCAGAGAACAAGCTGATTCAACCTTCATCTCTAAATTGGAACCAAAGTCGGTGGACGAAGCCCTAACGGATGATTGTTGGATCCTCGCTATGCAAGAGGAGCTTAACCAGTTTCAATGTAGTGATGTTTGGATGTTGGTCCCCTTGCCAAAGGATAAGTCTGTCATTGGAACCAAGTGGGTCTATCGAAACAAGTTGGACGAAGATGGCAAAGTCATAAGGAATAAAGCAAGGTTAGTTGCTCAAGGCTACTCACAAAAGGAAGGTATTGATTGTATTGAAACCTTTGCTCCAGTAGCTAGACTAGAAGCCATACGCTTATTACTCTTATATGCTACACATCATAACATCTTGCTTTACCAAATGGATGCAAAAGTGCTTTCTTGAATGGTTTCATCAATGAAGAAGTATATGTTGTACAACCACCTGGTCTTAAGGATCATAACCACCTTGAGCATGTATATAAGCTTAAGAAAGCTTTATACGAACTCAAACAAGCTCTTAGAGCTTGGTATGAGAGACTCAACACCTTCCTAATGGAGAATGGTTTCTCAAGAGGAAAGGTGGACACAACTCTTTTTAGAAAAACAAGTAAACAGGAGTTTATTGTGGCTCAAATTTACATTGACGATATAATATTTGGTGCAACTGATGAATCTTTTTGCCAAGAGTTTTCTAAGCTTATGCAGAAAGAATTTGAAATGAGTATGATGGGAGAATTAAAATTATTCCTCGGACTTCAAGTCAAACAAACATCGGACGGAGTGTACATTCATCAGACGAAGTACACAGAGGAGCTTCTGAAACGCTTCAAACTGGGTGATTGCAAACCAATGAATACCCCTATGCATCCAACGTCCGTAATAAACAAGGATGACAAAGATAAAAAGGTAGACCAAAAGGTATACAGAGGTATGATTGGTTCCCTCTTATATTTAACTGCGTCCAGACCTGATATCATGTTTAGTGTTTATTTATGTGCTCGATTTCAATCTGATCCAAGAGAGTCTCATCTCTCAGCAGTTAAAAGAATCTTTGGATATCTCAAGGGTTCTACTAATTTGGGTCTGTTGTATAAGAAATTTGATGAATACAGATTAGTTGGATTCTGTGAAGCTGACTATGCTGGAGACAGAATAGAAAGAAAAAGCACCGGTGGATGTTGTCACTTCATTGAAGCCAATTTAGTCTCATGGCCAAGCAAAAAACAAAGCACAATTGCCTTATCAACTTCTATGGATTAAACATCAGTTGGAAGACTACAACGTATTTGTAAGTAATATTCCAATAATTTGTGATAATACAGCTGCTATCAATTTGTCTAAAAATCCCATATTGCATTCCAGAGCAAAGCATATAGAAATCAAGCATCATTTCATTAGAGATTATGTGCAAAAAGGAATAATTGATATTCAATTTGTTGATACTGACTATCAATGGGCAGATATCTTCACCAAACCTCTAGCTGAAGAAAGGTTCACATTTATAAGAAAACATCTGAACATGCATTTCATTGATTAATTATGAGTCCAATGCATACGTCCAATAAATTGTTTTGGTCCAATATATATGAGTCCAATGTATGTACTAATTGTTTCGTCCTTAACATTAATTGACCTAAATCTTTAAAGAAAGGCAAATTTATGTCACATTCCCTAACTGAGTCAGTTTCATTTTTCATAACTGCAAAAACTACTTTTTACGATTTCAAAAACTAGAACGCGTGTCAGTCATTTAATGCACATCGCCTCACCTTTTTCTCTTCTCTTTTCTTTTAAAACTTTCTTATTTGAAAATACGAACGGTTTTCACCTATGAAGTCTTCTTTGATAAAGGTTGAACCTTTTTACAACCTCTTCATCTTCAACCTCTCTCCCTTTTTGGAAAACCCTCGCTTGCGAAATTTTTTGTCTCTGAAACAATGGTTGTTTCTGCATCTGCTCCTGTAAAAGGAAAGGGCAAGGCCCTCAATGTAGACAATGCTGATATCATGGTGGAATCCAAATTTGACCTAGCCTTCTTTGCTGAGCATGGGATTGATGTTGCTCCTTACATTCAAGCTGCTTGTTGGTTAAGCTTTTTTGAAGGATCCTTATAATTTATCATGCCTTGATTAGAGAGTTTTGGAAGAACCCAACCATTTCTGCTAGAGAAATCAAGAACATTGTTCTTGACATGGAAGTCATCGTTTCTGAGGCCACCATCTCAAATGCCACTGGGTGTCCTCAAAGTGGAATGACGTCTGAGGATGAATAGGAAGAAGCCTTAGGAGGAACTGAAGCCATTAAAGGATGTCTTTTGGAAAACCTTTATGACAAACAGATAAGCTCTAAAATGACGGACAAGGTTAGGGTTTTGCATCAGATTCTCAACAAGTCCATCATCCACAAAGCTGGTTCTAAGGACTCCGTGCCTAAGTCGCATCATTTCTGTTTGGTGAATCTCTTGCTGGAAAGACAAGTGAATCTGCCTCACTTGCTATTTTTAAACTTCAAGACAAATATCCAAGGGTCTGGCAAGAACACAGCTATACCTTATGCCACTCTGCTTTCAAAGATCTTCGAGCAACATCAGGTGCATGAAGGCCTGCTAAATCTCAAACCTGAACAGAAGATCAAGTACTTCGGTGTACATGGGATTGAAGGCTTGATTCAACCTATCTTTGGAAAACAAAGCTTGATGAATATGGACTTGGATTGTTTTGAAAAGTCCAAGAAGGAAAGGAAACAAAAAGGGGCCCAAAAGAATCAGACGCAAAATGCTGAAGAAGCGTCTGATCAAGTTGTCTCAGCTGAACATGTTGTTCGTCCAGCAGTTGAGCAAAGTTCTATTCATCCTTCTGCTCCCTCAATTCAGAAGAAAAGAAAAAGAAGACTAATACTTCAGTCAATCCAAGAAAAAGAAGATGATAATGACATACCTACTGCCAAGGTAATCAAGGACAAAGCTGATGAGCCACGGTCCAAGCCACCTCTGAGAAAACCAAGGTCCACTTGGTCCAAGACTCAAGATAATATTGAACCTCAAACTCGTTCAGTTATTACACCTGAAGTGATTGATCTCTCACTCCCTATCTCTCTAACCCAAACACAAATACCTTCATCACCCTCACCATCTGAACCTGAAGACTGGTTCACACCATGGGGAAACAGACCCTTTGAACCCTATGGTGCACCATATCCAAATCCCCGCTACAAAAGACAAACCTTTGGTTATATTGACCCCACACCCTTCATAAGAAACAACAAACCTCTAACCTACACTGACATGTGATTTGTTTGTCCTGTCCTAGCCCTTGATTTCAAAGATAATATTACCACCTCATTACCCCCCTCGCCCTCATTACCCCTACCCAGAATATGAAAATGAACCTGAAACCTTACCTCCCTCTCCTAGCTACACACCTCACCCTTACACTCCATCCAACCCACTCCCCAGTGAAACCTATACTTCTCTTGGACCGCTTCTCAATGACCTTGGCCAAAAGAGGTTCCCTCTAAGAAAAATCTGCCCAAACCTCATAATGGACAAGAAATTTTAATGGTGCCACTACAATATGGGTCGCCACATCATTCCTCTTAATGAGCAGAAGTAGAAATGGGATTCCACTCAGCAGAAAAGTTTCGGAACCTATGGTCTGAAAAATTTCATCCTGGACAGAAATGTCAAGTTCATTCTCAGCCATCCGTCTGAATGGAAGGAATACTAAGATGTCAGAGATCTCATTCCTTACTATACCATAAGGAAGGAATGCGAGATGCCTCGGCAAGTGAAGATTCTACACAATCTTCCTAAAAGATTTCTGAAGCTGAAGGCAAATGCTGTTGTTGGATCAGTTCCTCCGAGAGTATGTCCAAGGATTCCCATGTTAGATATAAACAAAAATGAGGATGCTCGGAAACGACTGAACAAGGCTGTAATGCCAGCCCCCACTTCTTTTGATCCTTTGTTCTGGAAAAGACCAAGAGACGATGAAGATGTTCTTCAAAGTTGCTTAGAGCAACTTGTTTGGCAAAATGGAGACAATGATGCCCGCATAGTTTGGGAAAGCACTATTTGGAGGTGCACAATGGAAGCATCTTCACCTGGTTTGATTGAAAAGGAGAAATTAGAAACCCCCATCGTCCATGGGAGGTACAAGATCTCAGATGCCACATTCATGATTTTGGGTGATGACATCTTTGGGATTCCTTTATACCCCATAAACATTGAGGAAGACGGTGACGCTCCTTGGGTTGAACCACCAGCTCAGGAAGCTACTCTTACACATTCTCCGGTTCCTGAGGAAGTTCACCTGGCTACCCCTCAAGAGGAAGTAGGAGAGTTTGAGCACAATGCATCTGAGCATCAAAGCACTCAGCCTCATCCTATCTCAGTTGTTCATCCGATTGATCCCTCACCGTCAAATGCTCTTAGTGTGATGCCTGATCAACAGAACCATGAGGCAACCAAGGCCACTGCTGAAATCTCTGTTTCTATTGTCCCTCCTGAGGCTCAAGAGTTTGTTCAACGGTCCATTGAAGCTAGTAATGCAGCTATGCTGCAACAGATTGCGGCCATGTTTCAGAATTTCCTCTCTAAACCTCCTCTTCCTCCTCATTCTTAAAATTATTTCTTTTAAGTCATTTTATTTCGTTTAACTGACAATGATGTTTAAGTCTCACTTTTGTCTGATGACAAAAAGGGGGAGAAAGGGAATATTAATTTGAGTAATACTTTGCTTACATTTCTTGTTATGATTGCTTGCATATACGTTTGCCTAAGTCTTATATCTGCTTTATTGGACTGTAGCTCTTTATCCTTTATATGCTATGTTTGATAGAAGCCTTTTTCTTAGGGAGAGCTTGTTAGCTCTCTAGGAAAACTATGTTCAATGAAATTAGTATGTTTTGTCATCATCAAAAAGGGGGAGATTGTTGGAACCAAAGTGATTATGGTCCATTAATCCCTTAAGTTTTGATGTTAACAAAAGAGTAATTTAAGAGAACAAAGATTAGGTATGGACTAATGTTTTATCTTAAGTGTGCAGGAATATCTAAAGTCCAAAGACTTACAGTTCGTCCAAAGCCTAATGTTTTAATATGTTTAAGCGCGAACGTTTTTATAATTTGTTTGAATCTTTTATTCAATGTGTAAAAGCTTGTATCCTTTGAACAAACATTCTTTGTAATCTTCGTACTATCGAACGTTGAGGTCAGTCTATCCCTGACACAAAAGGACTTGACTATTTCCAAAAGGAAAGACAAAATGCAACTTTCGAGTACAAGGAAAAAGTGTTCACACTGTTTTAAGCTATCTGCCTGATAGTCTACTTTGCTTTTCGGAAGCCTCAAACAAGTTATCAGACTCAACGGACGAAAGCATTTAATGCTAAATCAAAACGGTTCTTTTTCCATTCATGGAAGACCGAAGAATACTCCAGACATGATGGGTATAAATACCCCCACCTTTGAAGATGCAAAGTGGGAGATTGTTGGAACCAAAGTGATTATGGTCCATTAATCCCTTAAGTTTTGATGTTAACAAAAGAATAATTTAAGAGAACAAAGATTAGGTATGGACTAATGTTTTATCTTAAGTGTGCAGGAATATCTAAAGTCCAAAGACTTACAGTTCGTCCAAAGCCTAATGTTTTAATATGTTTAAGCGCGAACGTTTTTATAATTTGTTTGAATCTTTTATTCAATGTGTAAAAGCTTGTATCCTTTGAACAAACATTCTTTGTAATCTTCGTACTATCGAAAGTTGAGGCCAGTCTGTCCCTGACACAAAAGGACTTGACTATTTCCAAAAGGAAAGACAAAATGCAACTTTCGAGTACAAGGAAAAAGTGTTCGCACTGTTTTAAGCTATCTGCCTGATAGTCTACTTTGCTTTTCGGAAGCCTCAAACAAGTTATCAGACTCAACGGACGAAAGCATTTAATGCTAAATCAAAACGGTTCTTTTTCCATTCATGGAAGACCGAAGAATACTCCAGACATGATGGGTATAAATACCCCCACCTTTGAAGATGCAAAGTGGGAGATTGTTGGAACCAAAGTGATTATGGTCCATTAATCCCTTAAGTTTTGATGTTAACAAAAGAGTAATTTAAGAGAACAAAGATTAGGTATGGACTAATGTTTTATCTTAAGTGTGCAAGAATATCTAAAGTCCAAAGACTTACAGTTCGTCCAAAGCCTAATGTTTTAATATGTTTAAGCGCGAACGTTTTTATAATTTGTTTGAATCTTTTATTCAATGTGTAAAAGCTTGTATCCTTTGAACAAACATTCTTTGTAATCTTCGTACTATCGAACGTTGAGGCCAGTCTGTCCCTGACACAAAAGGACTTGACTATTTCCAAAAGGAAAGACAAAATGCAACTTTCGAGTACAAGGAAAAAGTGTTCGCACTGTTTTAAGTTATCCGCCTGATAGTCTACTTTGCTTTTCGGAAGCCTCAAACAAGTTATCAGACTCAACGGACGAAAGCATTTAATGCTAAATCAAAACGGTTCTTTTTCCATTCATGGAAGACCGAAGAATACTCCAGACATGATGGGTATAAATACCCCCACCTTTGAAGATGCAAAATGATGGATAGCGAATTGAAAACAAGCATACAAGTGAACAAACAAGTGATAAAAAAAACCTTCCAAAGCTACTATGCTCTTAAACTTTCATTTCACTCTCTGTGAAGAGTATTGTTTAGAGTTTTAAGCTTAGTTTCAAACCCTCACGCTTAGTGAGTTAGTAGAACAACAACTCTTTTTCAAACCTTAGTTGGTTGAGCCTAAAGAGGGTTGCTTAGAAAGAATATTTGAGCCTGAAGAGGCTTGACTGGAAAAGAATACTTAGTGTTTCCTGAAGAGGTGTTGAATACTTGTAACAAAGGATTTTCTTATAGTGGAAAAAGCTCTCAAGTAGCGGGGACTGGACGTAGCTCTTTGGTGAAGAGTGAACTAGGATAATATCTTTGTTTCATCTTTTCTTTCCCTTGCTTTTATCTTAGCTTGTTTTTGAGAAACTCTTTGGGATTGAATTGCTTTCTTAACACGTCTGTTCCTTTATCTTTTTCTTTCACAGCGAGTGTCCAACTAGTGTTTACAAACGCTTGTTGTGTCTATAGTCGTTTTAGCGTCCAACCTATTGCGAAAATAGATATCTGCTTGTGAAAAGATTTAAAAACTTAAGAAACACAATTCAACTACCATTCTTGCATTTCAAACAGGTTCCTTCAAGCTAGATACGACGATCCTCCATCGTCTATAAGTCCTAAGGTACTGCTCCGTCCTCCGCCTACGTCCACATAGCACAAAACCACGGTGACTGGTGACATGAGAAGACGTTGGCTCCGCCCACAGGTTCTCCCACACTGGTGGTCTCTGCGGATACCACATCTCCGTGAAGGGTAGATGTTGCACAACTCAATCCGGCCCAATGATGTCTACGAAAGGTGTAGCACAGTTCCTAAATCGTATACTGATAGGACTAGTATAGACGATAAGGAACAGGGCAGGGTCGATCTGCCATCCCTGATATAGGTGATAGATGATCTCTAGGCCTCCCAACACCAGTGTCCTCGGTGTCGTCGTCACAAAAGGGTGCAGCCTCCGGTCCATCACCCTCTAGTTGCTCGTCGTCTGCCAGGTGAAGAGCGGTAGCATATACACAGAAGAGATAGAGGGAGATAAGAAACTTGTATATCATCATATATGGGAGAGGAGCAATAGAATAGCATGTAAACATGTGGCGTGCAACACATAGAAAACATACAACACTCAAACAAACATCTCTCGAGTCATACGTCACATCCATCTCAAAGATTATTCTCTCAGATTAAACCTCTACGAGGGATACTAATCCTTATATGGATGTCGGCCGATTTCATCCCGTCCCCAATTGGACATCCCTGTCGAGACAAATATAACATCACATCATTTCATATCATCCCCAATTGGACATCCCGCTTTGGGACAGGTGGTACACATCTCGCCCCCATTTGGGCATTCCCCATTGGGACAGGTGGAACTCATCACATCACATCACATCACATATCTCGTCCCCAATTGGACATCCCGCTTTGGGACAGGTGGAACACATCTCGCCCCCATTTGGGCATCCCCCATTGGGACAGGTGGAACTCATCATGCCATGATATGCAGCAACCATCCATCATAGGTTGATACCGGAACCTCACACCTAAGCACTCGACCACAACCACGATGCATTGCATCCACATCAACATTACCTGGGTTGCCAAGGACTCAAAAAAGGTGTGATGCAATCTGAGTAATCATTGACAGGTTGACGAAGTGTGCTCACTTCTTACCTATCAACCAGAGTTACTCTCTGGAGCGATTGACTCAGATTTACATCAAGGAGGTTGTGAGGCTGCATGGGGTACCTTCAAGCATCGTTTCAGATCGTGATCCGAGATTTACCTCAAGGTTTTGGAGAAGCTTACACAGTGCGATGGGAACTAGGCTAAGTATGAGTTCTGCTTATCATCCTCAAACGGATGGTCAATCTGAACGCACAATTCAGTCATTGGAGGATCTCTTAAGAGCGTATGTGTTGGAGAACACAGGAAGTTGGACGAGTTCCTTCCATTGATCGAGTTTATTTACAATAACAGTTTTCATTCAAGTATTGGCATGGCGCCGTACGAGGCACTATATGGACGGAAGTGCAGGACTCTGTTATGCTGGTTTGAGACTGGAGAAAGTCAGCTGTTAGGTCCGGAGCTGGTACAGCAAACGACGGAACAAGTCCGTAAGATAGGGGAAAGGATGAAGGCCGCAAGGGATAGGCAAAAAAGCTACGCCAACAAGAGGAGAAGACCCTTAGAATTTCAAGAGGGCGACCATGTCTTCATGAGAGTTACCCCAAGAGCAGGAGTGGGCAGGGCAATCAAATCCAGAAAGCTAACACCTAAATTCATAGGACTGTTTCAGATTCTTCGACGAATCGGTCTTGTAGCCTATCAGATAGCCTTACCACCAAATCTGTCAATTCTCCACGACATCTTTCACGTCTCTCAACTCAGAAAGTACCACCCTGATCCATCACACGTGTTAGAGCCCGAATCAATCCAACTGAAAGAGAACCTAGAGTTCGAGGCTTTATCGATACGATTAGTGGATAGAAGGATTAAGGAACTGCGCGGCAAGCACATTCCGTTAGTCAGAGTGGAGTGGGACCCAATAATGGGAGATTCAATGTGGGAGCGTGAAGCTGAGATGCGCCAGAGTCATCCTTACTTGTTCTCAGCTATGCGACGGAAATTTTGGGGATGAAATTTTCTGTAAGGGGGTGGTAATGTAACATCCCGATTTGTTGTGACTCTAATCGAGTTGTTTGATCTTGATTAGGGCTTTGGATGCTTCTGTGAATTATTTTGCGTTAGTTTAAGACCTAGTTGGAAGCTTAAGACTAGGCTTGAACAAGGTTGGAAGTGCTTAAGAGGTTAAACAAGAAACTGGGTAAGTCATGAGCTTGGAAAGCTCTTCCCAGCTGAGCAGCACACTCAAGCGTGGGAAGGGAGCACGCAGTGTGCCTACGCTCAGGCGTTGGCCTTGTGCTGGTGTGCTTTTTGACGCGTGTGCTACACGTGTCAGGCCAGGGTGAAGGCAGAGCGGACGAGGTTCCACGCTCAAGTGTGAAAGAACCCCACGCTCAAGCGTGATGGAGGTCCACGCTAAAGCATTCTCAACAACTAAAGTTAGTGGAGTTTCCTTTCTTCCTTATTTCTTCCATGAAAACTTGGGAACGCCAGAGCGTTCCAGAACTTCTAGAGAGAAACAGAGGTTCTTGAGTGATAAAGCTCAATTTCGAAGCGATCGAAGTACCGGAATGCGATTCCGACTACACGGTTGTGATCGCGACAACGTTATCTACGACTTTGATGGATTACTTTCTTGATTCGCCAAAGGCAAACTTAAACCCCTAACACGTGTTCTTCGAGTCTTTACCTTTCTTCTTTAACCTTTGTGTAACACCCTTTCCGGGGGCATCACATAACGGACATTTTATAAAACTGTAAGGCCGAAAAACGGGTCAATTGAAATCATTTAAGAAAGGTGGGGTAAATTTTTCCTTTTCACGAGGCATAACTGTAAAAACTGGTAACCGTTTATGCGTGTAAGATAAATAGAAACATTTCATAACATAGCTTCGTAAGTTTATAAAGATTTACATAAACACCCACCCCAACTACGGAAATAAGACAGAAACATACAGACTCATCAAAAGAATTGGAGACGTAGCTCCTAAACATAAGGTACTTGGAGACGCAGCTCCACAAAAGATAAAAGAAAGGTACAGACTCTCTGACACCCTACACTGGCCAACAACATACCACACAGGAAGACATCCCTCGGATCAACCGTTGAATACTTCCTCTGACTTCTCCTTTTCGGAGAGACAAGCGAAAGAAATAGGAAGAAGTGGTCAAATCACCTCACTCCTAGTCTTTTCACTCATCGCCTTCCAACCAGGACCCATCAAACGAGACCTAACAGGAACCCTAGCAAGGACTACTGCTGACATTCCTATGGAAGGCATAACAGAAGTTGACTTAGAAGCAACTCTGTTAACAAGCGGCATATCCCTAACAGAGGGAGAAGGCACTGAACGCATCGGTGGAAAAGTCCATCTAGCATTCCACTTACGAGTACAACCTTGACAGAAGACGACATGAAGACAAGCTGTGGAGCGGTCAAGAACTCTTCCTTTGCGACCCTTGCGGATGGTGAGTGCGGCTCTCCACATGTACTTTGCTAGAAGCTCACAGTGACTAGATGTCCAAACGCCAAAACCACTGGGAGGCTCAATGGAGAGGTGCATCCAAAACATCGGGTGAAGTCCCGATAACACGACTTTCTCAAGAGACAACTAGAGAAGCACACAACGATGCAATACAAAGTAATGAGGTGAGATTCCCATTCATCAGCACAACACATGGCAGAAGTTAAAATGGTACGACACACAAGACAATAAAATACTAGTCATGCATATCATACATCTCAATATCTCATAATATCCAATCAATAGCACAAGACATCATCAACACAAGATAATAGTGTATAACATGTGAATGTATCCATCATTAGTCATGCAATGCAATGCGATGTACATGACTCAACGTCAAATGCCACAAGGGTAAAACTCTGACCCCTACTCCATGGAGCTAACAAAATATCAAAGAGACTGAATGGGAGGACATGTTCCATGTACACCAGCCTTGGGCAGGATACTACAACATTTGTAACGTGCACGTATCTGGCTTTTACGGAAACACTCTACACCAAACATGAAAAGTACAGCATCTAGTAGAGGATATCAGTGTATTACTCGGATTCGCCACGACATAGAAGAATCACCAATTGGTCTCATGTCAGCCTTCCAACCCTGATACCTCCAAGACCATTTAAGATCGTCACCGTAAGATTCGCACCAGCATCTAGGTGTAAGCTCAATCTCCTAGGCTCGAGGCCTTACAAACTCATGCAATGAAATGCCAATGCTTACACAAAGCAGATGTGATAAAGCAATGTCTATCCACCGGATAAACCTCAAGGTTCACTAAGGTTCTCTTCCTTAGGGACTATATGCGTTTTGTATTATAAAACTTTTATCCACGGGATAAATCTTGTGATCCCTCCGGGATCGAGTCATCACAAGACTATACAGTTAGACGATGTCCTCGGGTCCGACTCACCAGCTCGTCATCGAACTATTATTCCAATACAAAACGTTTCATGTTTGTGTTAGTGTCTTATAATATATTTCTCAAGTCCTAAATGTCTTATGAAGAAGGATTGAGAATCCTCTAGTTAAGTCTTAGATCCTTTCTAAGTTAGAGGGTACTGTTGGAACCAAAGTGGTTATGGTCCAAATAATCCCTTAAGTTTTGATGTTAACAAAGAGCTAATTTAAGATGAATAAAGATTTGTTATGGAATAACGCTTTATATTAAGTGTGCGGGATAAAACTTAATTGAGTCCAAAGACTATCCATAGTCCAAAGACTTTATCTCGTCCAACATTTAATCTTGGTTTACGACTGGACGGTAATATATAGAACCATGAGTTTAAAGACTCTTTCGGTTACTTTTGTAATAGCTAGTCCAAGAAATGCTTTTATACTTCAAGCGCGAATATCTTGTAAAAGCATTTGAATTTATTATTCCCTGTAAAAGGCTTATATCCTTGGGACAAAACGTTCTTTGTAATATTCGTACAAATGTAAAGCGTAAGCCAAAATGTCTCTATCACTTTAAGAAGTTGACCTTCTTCTTTTGGAAAAACAAAAGGCAACTTTCGTTCTACTCAGAGGATATGTCAGCACCACTTTTAGCTATCATCCTGACAGTCTATCCTGCTGATCAGAAACTTCAGAAGCTATCAGACTCAATGGATCAAATGCATTCAATGCTCATCAGAACGGATCCTTTTCCATCCATTGAAGAGTGAAGTCTGCTCAAAGACAAGAGGCTATATATACCTCCATCCCCTGAAAGTGCAAGGCAACAAAAACCAAAAAGAGATCAGACAAAACTTGAGCAAAAATACAAGTGAAGCAACACTTAGCAATTCAAAATCTTTCAAGAGATACAAGCAAACATTAGCTCAAGAAATCAAAGAGAAAATCTCAAGCTTGCAAAGCTAGCAAAGCTACTCTGATCCTCATTTTCATATTACTCTCTGTGTAGAGTTGTTTTTAAGAGTCTAAGCTTTAGTTTCGAATTCTCACATTTAGTGAGTTAGTAGAACAAACTCTTTTCAAAACCTTAGTTTGGTTGAGCCTGAAGAGGCTTGTCTGTAAAAGAATATTTAGAGAACCTGAAGAGGTTGAGAATACTGCCTGAAGAGGTGTTAAATACTTTGTAACAAAAGGTTTTTGTTATAGTGGATAAAGCTCTCAAGTAGAGAGGACTGGACGTAGCTCTTTGGTGAAGAGTGAACCAGGATAATATCTTTGTGTTCTTTTCTCTCCCTTACCCTTACTTTAGTTTATTATCTAACTAACTAACTGGGATTGAATTGCCTTTTACTACGCTGCTTTCTTATCTTAGTCAAACTAAGTTAGCGTCTAACTTGGTGTTTGGAAGACCTCTCTTTGCTTTTAATTGTTTTAGCGTCCAACCTTGCGAAAACTATTATCTGCTTACGAAAAGAATTTAAAATCGTCTAAAACACAATTCAACCCCCTTCTTGTGTTTCAAACAGGTTCCTTCAGGTCCTTGTCTTTCGAGTAATGAAATACATCTTGATTCATTAAATCTTATGAGTCGATTGATGAATGAATCATCAATGGTGTAACATATGGTCTTGTTCCACCACACATTACACTTTTTTATCTCTTTATTTCACTCTAAGTCAATTATTTGACTAAGGGTTTTAACTTAGGAAAATCCTTATTTTTGAGTGCAAGACACTTTTGTATAAAGGTGAGTACAAAACACTTATTTGTTTTATACCTTGGCAAAGTACCTTGGAACCTTTGATTCAAAATCTTATACTTTATAAAACATTATTTCAAAAAGCTTGTAGTTTCAATTAAACTTAAAGTCGGAAGTTGGAGTTTAAAACTCTTTTGTATAAACTAAAGAAGAGAAATCTTCTTAAGTCCAAATTCCTTTTAACTTGAAGTCATTTAAACTTAAACTTGAAACTAAACACTTTATTGAAATCAAAGATTGGTTTTACGTTCAAAATCTACTTAGTAACCGAATTGTACATAAGATTTTCTCAAAGTCGTTTGTTATTGAGAACATTTGATTTATTAATTTTCAAAACATCATTTGATTCACTTAAGCCATAACTCAAGATCAAAATAATTTTCCCTTGTTTTAAGAATCTCTTGAATGAATATAAGGTTGTGTTTCATTCAAATAAGGTTTCTTTGTTTTGCTTAGGTTCATTGTTCATTGATTCCATTTTTAGAGTTGTAAAATCATTTGAGTTTCAAAGATTGAAGTTGAAAATCATTTTTGTTTATGCTTTGGCCAAATCCTATACTAGGTTTAATGTGAAGATTTTTCTTCACCAATATCCATCAATGACAAGAGTATTAGCATTGCATCAACATGGATAATAACATTACAACCAATTAAAGCTTATGATGTCTAGTTTTTGGATATATAATTAATTTTCATAAATAGTAACTGAGTTAGTACAGTTCACAAAATAATTCACTGTAGTCAAAATCTGAGACAAAATTTTATGCTTTGATTGAAACAAGTTTTCAAGTGTCAAATATATATATGAAATCACATGAAATTTGTGCTCAAACTGAAGCCCAATATGTCTAGTTTTAGGATCAAAAATAAGTTTTGGAATCCAATCTCTAGGTTGAGATAAAAACCGAAATTACCCACACAAGGCCAGATCCGAAAATCACATTTTCTCAAACTCGTTTCAACAAAGAGATGGAGGAAATCTAGATTAGGGTTTTCTCACCCATAAAATTTATTTTCAACCATTCAAACACATCAATGAACACAAATCATGAAATAAATAATTATTACATCATTGTTCTCATAGAGAACCAAATAGACAAAATAGGAAACCCTTGGTTTAGGGTTTTCCCCAGACCAAACCCATAAACCATTTTCACCACCACCAATGTGGTGTGATGAGGTTCATTACCCCATTACCTTAATGAAGATCTTTAGGATGAGCAAAACTCCAAGCTCCAAGAAACAGTGACAAGGCCGAACCTTCATAAAAAAGAAAAGGTAAGATCTTGAACTTGTTTCACAAAAATCATGAACTAGAAGAAGTTGTTTCATGATTCTAAGAAACGATATGAAGAGAAAAGTAAGATTTGAGACTTACTTAGTCAAGAACACATGATGAACAAGGTTGATGTTCTTGAGGTTCAAGAACAAGGTTGTTCCAAATAAAAAACTTTCTTCATCAAAGGTGTATATGAGATCAAGACAAGAACAACTATGGTCTTAGAAATTGAAGAAGAAATTTAGGTGATGATGTTCATGTGTATGGCCGAATATGAGAGCTTAGAAAGAGAAGAGAGAAAACTCAAGTGTTCATGAAATAAAGTTATTTGATCTTGGTGAGACGAGAAAATGAAGTGGGTTTAGTGTTTTTGAAACACTATGGCCGAATGGCCCTTAGCATTTTAGGACAAAAGGCTTAGCAAGTCTCCATGACAGGTTTATGTGATCAAGTGTAAGAAATCCAAGGGTTGAGGATTAAAGAGGTGATACTTGCTGATCATGGGATTCAATTAAGAAGGCAAGATTAACCTTAAATGGTTAAGTTAGCTTTCTCCATACATGGAAAATATGCTAGGTTATTAACCAAAAGTCATAAGAATTTAATCCATTGGTTAAAGGAATGAAAAGGTGATGGATGGTTGACAACGTCTCGTGAAGCGTGAGATGCAGTCATGAACCACTCCCGACTCTGAGCCAGAACAACTTCCCCGGCCTGACACACATCCCAAGGTAAAGCGGTACCAATTAAAATAATAATATTTGTACCGGTTCCAACTCAAAACAGCACACTGGGTTCAAAACAACATTTTATGATTATTAAGCTCATAATTGAAATCCAGATATGAATTTCGAATCATTAACCATTCTTATGATTAAACTTAGTCGAATTGTATTCTCAGTCAAATTATTCACACAAACAGTTAAGAGAAACAGGTATAGGATTTTTGGGATGTTACACTTTGAGTTTTCCTAGGGCTAACATTATTGCATATGTGTTGTGCTCGTGATTAGGGCAAAGCTTGTGCTCGTGATTGCTCACGGATTGGAGCTAGAAGCCACAGCTAGGAAAGCTATTTGGGGTTGTGCATGGCTGTTCTTGCCGCGTGGAAAGACTTATTGGTGATCGTGCCGAGATTCACGCCAAGTGTTCAGTTAGGGAGAAAGAGTACTGCTGCCATCGGGAAGGCAAGAGTAGTGTAGTTGTGCTTTCTGCTTTGTGTAGGGAAGCCCTAACCCTACTAGTGGTTGAACCCCGATAAAGTACCTAAAAGCTAGGTTTAGCCTACTTTGGGTTATCGCTGTTAAGTTTGAAAACCGTAGGATAGAGAACTGTTGATTGAGGATGATCTGCTTCGTATGACTGTTGTGATGTTGATTTCTGTTGTTGCTATCTATATATGTGCCTATATGCTACTTGGTATGTGATATGCTGCTATGTGTTGTTGTTGATATTATTGTTGTCATTATAATTGTTGTATGTTGTGATGCCGTGTTGTGGCAAAATGCTGATTAGTATTAAGTATGGCTGTGTGCCGTGTTTGTTATTGGGTTGATATCGTAGATGGTGCCGTTGCTGTTATGCTGACTGTTTGAGCCTGTGGCCGTGTTGTTTGAGCTGTGGCTCGTGGACGCGTGGCGTTGAGGCTATGGTCGTGTGGATGCGGTGGCATTGTGTTGTTTCTGATTGAGTGTTTAGGCGTGAGATCTGGTATCAAGCCCATTGAGGATGTTTGTTGCATATCATCAGCTGCCAAGTGGCGAGGCCGTATGACAGGTAATATGGCTGCCAACGTCATACGAGGTTAGTTGTACCTGAGTGCGGGTACGGAAAGTAGAAGGGGCGGTCAAGTGAGTGACCTTGGGGATGTTGCCAGTCTCGGGAATAGTTTACAGTGACGGATAAGGTAGCTTCAATCCTGTTGTGATGCCCGATCCAGTTCGGTTCCGGTGTGGAAGGGGAATGCACTCTTACTGGTCACAGCGAGCGGTTCAGTTTCTTGGACAAACTAACTCCGTTCCGACACAGAACCTGTTCCTGTGTGGACTTATTCGGGTGTGGAACTGTTCCGGTGTGGAACCAGTTTTGTGAGCTTTCGGCAGACATGCTACATGGGATTAATATCTCAGTCTAGAGGATTGATCTGAGAGTGAGACTCATGGAGATGGATGCTTGTTGCATGTTTTGTCTGTAACAACCCGATTTTCTTAATCTTTTTATTTAACTAGTATTTAAGTAATTGTATTTTCTTAGAGGATCTAGAAAATTAAATAAATTATTCCAAGGCCATAGTCACACTCTACGCTATCGTAGGAAGCTGTGGTTAAGTTTTGGGTCGAAAACTCAGACGGAGCCCGGTCTGCGTTTTTCCTTGACAGCAGTGCTTTACTACTATCGAGACCTAATTTGGACCCGTGAACGAGACAGTTAGTCTTAGAATCACGTTTCCTATATTTTCGAAAAAGTTCGTCCTGACATTCGAAAATGAAAATAATATTATTATATTCAGACTGATAATCGTTCTAGGAGAAGATTCGAGCTATCTTAGGGTTTTTCGAGAACCTTGAGCCAATAATTTTCATACCAGAGCTATGATAAATCATTTGGGGACTCCTACAAGTGTCGTGAGGATTTTCAAAATATCAGGACGCGAAATGACCAAATTGCCCTTGGTCTTTTTACTAAATTACCTTTTTACCCTTTTCTTAACTCTTAAGTTATCTCAAATGAAAATATCTAAATTTGCATGACTCACCTCACTCTCTCTCCATAATTTCGAGCTCCCTCTCTCCTCTCTCACCTTCATCTTCTTCTTCTTCTTCCTTCTTTCTTCTTCTCCTCCATTTCTCTTTTCTTCAAATTTTCAACCTCATTTTTCTCAAGCTTTTTCAAGAAGGTTTGTGAAGCAAAGCTGCTCCTCTCTTCCTCCTCTATCACCTAGAAGGTATAGATTTCATCCTTGAGCTCTCAATCTTTATTTTCTCCATTTATTTTCATGAATTTCAATTTCTAGATCTAAACTTCAAAAATCTCTAGAAAATTGTAGAAAAATCATTTTGAGACCAAACCAATTCCTATGAGCTAGTATCATCCCCTACTATCATAATCCAAGAGCATGTAATGAAATAAAATCTCTAGCCTATTTTTCTAGGGAAGGCCGAATGGGTTATTTTTGGGGGAAAAATGGGTTTTTGTTCTTTATTCTTGCTTTCACCTATTTCAACCCTTAATCATGTAATCCAAGTGATTAGGAGGCCAAATCAAACTCTCACCTATTTTTCATGGTGATGGCCGAAACCCTACTTTGTTGGTTTAAGGGGTTTTGGTTCAAATCTTTGATAATTGATCATTGATTATGCATTAGGTATGCTTAAGGATCATTGATCCAAGAGTTGGTAGAATTTCAATATCCCTAGCCTACTTAATTAATTAAGGGCAGTAGCTAATCCTTGAGATTAGTAGTTTATGATTTCATTATTTTAATTTCTGATTGTATTTTACTGTATAGAATCTGACAGGACTCGAACGCTCGATCGCGCACTCGATTGACTGCTGCGGAGCCGCATTCGGAATCTCCCGGGAAAATCACTAAGGTGGGGGAAAGAACCGCAATATCGTCGGGGAGGCAAGCTTTAAATAATATATATTGATATGCGTAGGGCGACCCAAACCCTACTAGAGGTCGTTTGACCGTTAGGTCGATTTTACTCATATGGAGGTTGTCTGTGTTATGATTGGATATTTGTCTATTATATGCTATAATTGATTAAATGTTATTTATTTGTCAGTTGATTTTAATGTTGTGTATATATTGTTGTGACTGCTGATGTTTGAGTAGAACTAGGCATTGATTTCTAGTAAATCGGGTGATGAATGCGTGGTGAGAAAGTCAAGGTTATATATATATGTCCTAGTGCTTAACCTAGTGATATAGTTGATCTGATACCCGGTTAAGCCGGATGAAAGTTGGTCGTGGTTGCATAGAAGTCGTGGTTGAGGCACTGAGTGTTAATCCTGAGATGAGTCAGTGAGATTCATGTTGCATAGTTGTTATTCATCACTGTGTTGGCATACAGGCGATTTCGATCTTACCTGCGGGGAGATGGTCGTACCGATTAGTTTGGCGTAGGGGCGATTTCAATCTTACCTGCGGGGAGGTGGTCGTACCCGTTAGTCGAATTGTAGACGGACGGGCGCATATCTCGACCTAGCCTGCGGGCGAGGGGATATGTCGTTACCGAAAGTTGAGTTGTTACCGAACGGGCGAATGCTCCGACCTAGCCTGCAGGCGGGGGAACATGTCGTTACCGTAAGTTGCGTTGTTGACGGGCGAATATTCCGACCTGGCCTGTGGGCGGGGGAATATGTTGTATCCATGAGACGATTTGGGCCTGCGGGCTTTAGACCGAACCCTACTTTATGGGAGTGGCATAGTGATGATTGGGACACCTTGATCCGTTGGGGATATCGCGTCGTGATCGCGTCCATATAGTCGTTAGTTGCATGAGTGTGAGAGACAGTAGTTAAGGGAAAAATTATTCGGGAGTTGTTTGGTTGTCACTATTGTGATTTGGTGTGTTGCTATCTATATACATTATTTATATCGTTGTTTTTCCCATGGATGACATATTACTGTTTCTTATCCCCTATACTTTTCTATGTTGTATTTCTTTGTTCTCGATGGTACGAGAAGACCCTGACGAGGAGTTTCCAGAGGAGATTAACGGAATACCTGTTGAGCCTGATGCCGGCGGGAGAGCCTCGGATCCCAATGCTGGGGGACCTTGAGCACTAGGAGAGGATCTCTGACGTGCCTTTATTTCCATTGTTATGTTTTTAGTTTTATCTACTGTATACTCTGAATCTTTTATGTCTGGCATCAGTTGTTGTAGGCTCTACTGATGGAGCCGATACTCTTATGTCTGCATATATATATTACTATGGTATCAGTATGTATTATATGTTTTATATTTCCGTAAATTTTATACTACTATGCTACGCTATAACTCTAATAATTATAAGTGGGGTCACCAATGGGACCTCCAAGGAAGGGGTTGTCTCATTTTGTGGTATCAGAGTAGTTTGATTATTAATCAAGGACTGCTTAGGTTAGGTTGTGATTTCTGGCCGTGTCTAGGTGAACCCGCATTGGGTATTGACTATACTTAGAAGTGGGTAGAGCGTCCGATGTGCAGGTTATCGAGTGTGATAACTGCTTTAAGACATATGATGTACCAAGACTTTCTATCTCGCGAGGCGAGATTTGGTTTTGCGAGGCGAGACAGAAATGCTGCATTTTATTCCTCGGACAGACTTTCTGGCTCGTGAGGCGAGAGTTTGTTCGCGTCGCGAGGCCGAGAGGCTGTACCTTATTGATTAGTCTAGCCTTCTGGATCGCGAGGCGAGAATTGTTTCGCGTTGCGAGGCCGAGGGATTATATTTTCTGCTGGGACTGATCCTCTGGATCGCGAGGCGAGAATTGTTTCGCGTCGCGAGGCTGAGGGATTATATTTTGCTGCTGGGACTGATCCTCTGGCTCACGAGGCGATCATCGTGTCGCGGGGCGAGTGTCTTTTCCCTTGTTTTCTCCTTTTCTAGCCTTCTCTTATGTACCAAAGCTAATATTTATCTTCACCAGGAAAAAAAAATGGTTCGCGGAAGGGCCACAACGAGTGCCGCTGAACTCAGAATTGGTTACAAAGCAAGTTCTCACGCTGTCGATGGGATAGAATCAACTGAAACCCTGAGGACAGTTAGGGAACTAGCAACGACAATGCTACACCAAACGCAACAGAACGCTCAACTGCTACAGTTGACTATGCAACAACAGAAGAGACAAAATCAGCAAGGTGAAGTTGTGAGGGAAGACACCGGGCTGAATTTTATCAGAGGTTGCCTGATGAAGAATAGGTTTGCAGGCGCTTTGAGGACGGCCTGAAATATGAACTGCAAAGGGGGATTGCACCACTGAACATCACCCGACTGCCTGAGATGTTGGAGAGATGTTCTGTCATTGAGAACATAGACAAAAAGCGAGAGCTGTAGCAAGGCAGAACTGGAGGACCTACTCGGAGGTTTGACCAGAGAGGCCGAGGCGGAAAGGGAAGATTCCAGACGGGAGGGAGGCCTTATGACCGTCAGGCCGCAAGACAGACTGAAGGACAACTCCAACCAAGTGGCTGCTTCAGGTGTGGAGGAACACATACAATTCGGGACTGTCCGATAAAGGAGACTCGCCAGTGTTTCCGATGTGGCCAAGTGGGTCACATAGCGCCAGAATGTACACAAGGAGCAAGATACAATACGGGCGGGCAAGGCCCAGTGACCAAAACCCAAGGAACCGGACAGCAAGCAACAAGACCACACGCCATCGGAAGGGTGTTTACCATACGAGGAGCTGAATCCTCTCAGTCCCCTGATCTGATACAAGGTATGTGCCTAGTGTCAGGTAAACTCTTATCTGTATTGTTTGACTCGGGAGCTACTCATTCTTTCATATCCCAAGAGTGTGTGGATCATTTGAAGTTGCCTGTCTCTTTACTTCCCCATGACTTAACTGTTTCTACTCCTACCAGTAATTCTTTGACAACCATAACCATCTGTTTAAATTGTCTGATTGTCATTGAAAATCGAACTTTTTCTGTTGATCTCATTTGCTTACCTATGCATCAACTCGATATAATTTTAGGCATGGATTGGCTTTCGGCTAACCATGTAGTGTTAGACTGTTCTAAAAGGACCTTATATTTTCTAAGCAATCTAGATTAATGCCTGCCAAGGATAGTAAGCTAGGTAGTAAATCTCATAAACACGTGTTACTGCTCTCTGTGGAAGCTAAGGAATCTCCTACGTTAGATTCGTTGCCTGTAGTGCGGGAGTTTCCAGAAAATTTCCCTGATGACGTTCCGGGTTTACCACCAGAGAGAGAAATAGAGTTCGCTATAGATCTGGTACCGGGAATTGGACCGATTTCGGTAGCACCTTATCGAATGGCTCCAGCGGAGTTAGTGGAGCTGAAAAAGCAATTGGACGATATGTTGAATAAGGAGTTTATAAGACCAAGTGCTTCACCTTGGGGAGCACCGGTGTTGTTCATCAAAAAGAAGGACGGAAGTTCGAGACTGTGCGTGGATTATCGACAGCTGAACAAGGCGACAGTTAAGAATAAGTATCCATTGCCTAGGATTGACGATTTGATGGACCAGTTGAAAGGAGCGGTAATGTTTTCGAAGATTGACTTACGATCTGGTTATCACCAGATTCGAGTCAAGAGGGAGGATATATCGAAGACGACGTTTAGGAGCCGGTATGGACACTACGAGCACCTGGTTATGCCTTTTGGCGTAACTAATGCTCTAGCAGTGTTCATGGATTACATGAATCGGATTTTCCGACCGCTCTTAGATAAGTTTGTCATTGTGTTTATTGACGACATTCTTATTTATTCCTTTGATCGGGAAGAACATCAGGAACATCTTAGGATTGTGCTTCAAGTGTTAAAGGATCGACAACTTTATGCAAAGTTGTCCAAGTGTGAATTCTGGTTAGAAGAAGTACAATTCTTAGGTCATGTGATTGATCGTGATGGGATAGCTGTAGACCCAGCAAAGGTTGAAGCTGTAGTGCAATGGGAAAGCCCTAAGTCGGTGAGTGAAATACGGAGTTTTCTGGGCTTAGCTGGCTATTACCGAAGGTTCATCGAAGGATTCTCGAAAATGGCATTGCCAATGACGCAGTTGACAAGGAAGGGAATATCCTTTGATTGGACGGATGAATGTGAGAAAGTTTTCAGGATCTGAAAAGGAGGGTGACTACGTCACCAGTATTAACGTTACCGGATTCTTCAGGACAGTTTGACGTGTACTGTGATGCGTCATACCAAGGGTGGGTTGTGTTTTAATGCAAGACCGGAGAGTGGTAGCATATGCTTCACAGCAGCTAAGAACTCATAAGAGAAATTATGCGACTCATGATTTGGAGCTAGCGGCCATAGTGTTTGCTTTAAAGATATGGCGACACTATTTATATGGAGCTAAGTTTATAGTGTACAGTGACCATAAGAGTTTAAGATATCTATTTGATCAGAAAGAATTAAACATGAGGCAAAGAAGATGGATGGAATTCATAAAGGATTATGAATTCGATCTCCAATACCATCCAGGAAAAGCGAATATAGTAGCGGATGCGTTAAGTAGGAAATCCTTGCACGTATCTGCCATGATGGTGAAAGAACTGGAACTGGTTGAACAGTTTAGAGATTTGAATCTAGGCATGGAATTATCTAAGGATAAGATACACCTACGAATGGTCACAGTAACGAGCGACTTTTTGAAGACAATCAAGGAGAAGCAGGAGGTTGATCAGTACCTTCAGAAAGTAAAGGAACAAGTGACGAAAGGCAGAACTTCTGAGTTTAGGATGAATCAACATGGAGTCTTGAGGTATGGTGATAGGATTTGTGTGCCAATGGATATAGACCTAAGAAGAATGATCTTAGAGGAAGGGCACAAGAGTCGGTTGAGTTTTCATCCAGGAGCTACCAAGATGTACCAAGACTTAAAGAAAATGTTTTGGTGGCCCGGAATGAAGAAGGAGATAGCCGAGTATGTGTTGGCTTGCTTGGTGTGTCAGAAGGCGAAGATAGAACACCAAAAGCCAACAGGCGTGCTAGAATCTTTAGATATCCCAGAATGGAAATGGGATGGAATATCTATGGATTTCGTGGTTGGTTTGCCGAGGACTAACAAGAGGCATGATGCCATTTGGGTAATCGTTAATAGGTTAACGAAGTGTGCTCACTTCCTACCTATTGGCGAAAGTTATACTTTGGAGAGGTTAACCCAAATCTACATCAAGGAAGTAGTAAGGTTGCACGGAGTGCCTTCTAGCATTGTTTCCGACCAGGACCCTAGATTTACATCTAGATTCTGGAAGAAATTACATGAGGCTTTGGGAACTAAGTTAAGGTTGAGTTCTGCTTATCATCCTCAGACGGATGGTCAGTCGGAGCGAATGATTCAATCGTTGGAAGACCTCTTAAGAGCGTGTGTTTTGGAACATACGGGAAGTTGGGAGGAGTTCTTACCATTGATTGAGTTCACCTATAACAATAGTTTTCATTCAAGTATAGGTATGGCACCTTACAAAGCGTTGTACGGCAGGAAGTGTAGAACACCTTTGTGTTGGTATGAGAATGGAGAAAGCCAAGTACTAGGACCGGAGGTAGTGCAACAGATGACGGAACAAATCAAGAGGAAACGGGAAAAGATTAAAATCGCACAGGACAGGCAGAAGAGTTACAGCGATAAGAGAAGAAGACCTTTAGAATTCCAGGAAGGAGATCATGTTTTTCTGAGAGTGACTCCGAGAACTGGAATCGGCAGGGCAATCAAATCTAAAAAGCTTACTCCTAGGTTCATTGGACCTTTTCAAATTCTTCGCCAAATTGGTCCTGAGGCCTATCACATCGCTTTACCCCCAAACTTATCCAACCTTCATGACGTCTTTCATGTCTCTCAGTTGAGAAAGTACTACCCCGATCCATCACACATCTTAGAACCAGAGTCAATACAATTAAGAGATAACCTTGAGTATGAAGCTCTACCAGTAAGGATCGCGGATAGAAGGATTAAGGAACTCCGAGGTAAACATATTCCGTTGGTCAAGATCATATGGGATGAAGCTACCGGAGATGCTACCTGGGAACGCGAAGAGGGCATGCAACGACAATATCCGAGCCTATTTTAAAAAGGTACGTCGAATTTCGGGATGAAATTCTTTTAAGGGGGTAGTAATGTAACACCCCGATTTTCTTAATCTTTTTATTTAACTAGTATTTAAGTAATTGTATTTTCTTAGAGGATCTAGAAAATTAAATAAATTATTCCGAGGCCATAGTCACGCTCTACGCTATCGTAAGAAGCTATGGTTAAGTTTTGGGTCGAAAACTCAGACGGAGCCCGGTCTGCATTTTTCCTTGACAGTAGTGTTTTACTACTATCGAGACTTAATTTGGACCCGTGAACGAGACAGTTAGTCTTAGAATCATGTTTCCTATATTTTCGAAAAAGTTCGTCCTGACGTTCGAAAATGAAAATAATATTATTATATTCAGACCGATAATCGTTATAGAAGACGATTCGAGCTATCTTAGGGTTTTTCGAGAACCTTGAGCCAATGATTTTCATACCAGAGCTATGATAAATCATTTGGGGACTCCTTCAAGTGTCGTGAGGATTTTCAAAATATCGGGACGCAAAATGACCAAATTGTCCTTGGTCTTTTTACTAAATTACCTTTTTACCCTTTTCTTAACTCTTAAGTTATCTCAAATGAAAATATCTAAATTTGCATGACTCACCTCACTCTCTCTCCATAATTTCGAGCTCCCTCTCTCCTCTCTCACCTTCATCTTCTTCTTCTTCTTCCTTCTTTCTTCTTCTCCTCCATTTCTCTTTTCTTCCTCCATTTTCAACCTCATTTTCCTCAAGGTTCCTCAAGCTTTTTCAAGAAGGTTTGTGAAGCAAAGTTGCTCCTCTCATCCTCCTCTATCACCTAGAAGGTATAAATTTCATCCTTGAGCTCTCAATCTTTATTTTCTCCATTTATTTTCATGAATTTCAATTTCTAGATCTAAACTTCAAAAATCTCTAGAAAATTGTAGAAAAATCATTTTGAGAGCAAACCAATTCCTATGAGCTAGTATCATCCCCTAGTATCACAATCCAAGAGCTTGTAATGAAATAAAATCTCTAGCCTATTTTTCTAGGGAAGGCCGAATGGGTTATTTTTAGGGGAAAAATGGGTTTTTGTTCTTTATTCTTGTTTTCACCTATTTCAACCCTTAATCATGTAATCCAAGTGATTAGGAGGCCAAATCAAACTCTCAACTATTTTTCATTCTGATGGCCGAAACCCTACTTTGTTGGTTTAAGGGGTTTTGGTTCAAATCTTTGATAATTGATCATTGATTATGCATTAGGTATGCTTAAGGATCATTGATCCAAGAGTTGGTAGAATTTCAATATCCCTAACCTACTTAATTAATTAAGGGCAGTAGCTAATCCTAGAGATTAGGTAGTTTATGATTTCATTATTTTAATTTCTGATTGTATTTTACTGTATAGAATCTGACAGGATTCGAACGCTCGATCGCGCACTCGATTGACTGCTGCGGAGCCGCATTCGGAATCTCCTGGGAAAATCACTAAGGTGGGGGAAAGAACCGCAATATCATCGGGGAGGCAAGCTTTAAATAATATATATTGATATGCATAGGGCGACCCAAACCCTACTGAGGTCGTTTGACCGTTAGGTCGATTTTACTCATATGGAGGTTGTCTGTGTTGTGATTGGATATTTGTCTATTATATGCTATAATTGATTAAATGTTATTTATTTGTAAGTTGATTTTAATGTTGTGTATATATTGTTGTGACTGCTGATGTTTGAGTAGAACTAGGCATTGATTTCTGATAAATCGGATGATGAATGCGTGGTGAGAAAGTCGAGGTTATATATATATGTCGTAGTGCTCAAACTAGTGATATAGTTGATCTGATACCCGGTTAAGCCGGATGAAAGTTGGTCGTGGTTGAATATAAGTCGTGGTTGAGACACTGAGTGTTAATCCTGAGATGAGTCAGTGAGATTCATGTTGCATAGTTGTTATTCATCACTGTGTTGGCATACGGGCGACTTCTATCTTACCTGCGGGGAGATGGTCGTACCGATTAGTTTGGCGTAGGGGCGATTTCGATCTTACCTGCGGGGAGGTGGTCGTACCCGTTAGTCGAATTGTAGACGGACGGGCACATATCTCGACCTAGCCTGGGGGCGGGGGGATATGTCGTTACCAAAAGTTGAGCTGTTAACGAGCGGGCGAATGCTCCGACCTAGCCTGCGGGCGGGGGAACATGTCGTTACCGTAAGTTACGTTGTTGACGGGCGAATATTCCGACCTAGCCTGCAGGCGGGGGAATATGTCATATCCATGAGACGATTTGGGCCTGCGGGCTTTAGACCGAACCCTACTTTATGGGGGTGGCATAGTGATGATTGGGACACCTTGATCCGTTGGGGATGTCGCGTCGTGATCGCGTCCATATAGTTGTTAGTTGCATGAGTGTGAGAGACAGTAGTTAAGGGAAAAATTATTCGGGAGTTGTTTGGTTGTCATTGTTGTGATTTGGTGTGTTGCTATCTATATACATTATTTATGTCGCTATTTTTCCCATGGATGACATATTACTGTTTCTTATCCCCTATACTTTTCTATGTTGTATTTCTTTGTTCTCGACGGTACGAGAAGACCCTGATGAGGAGTTTCCAGAGGAGATTGACGGAATACCTGTTGAGCCTGATGCCGGCGGGAGAGCCTCGGATCCCAATGCTGGGGGACCTTAAGCGCTAGGAGAGGATCTCTTACGTGCCTTTATTTCCGTTGTTATGTTTTTAGTTTTATCTACTGTATACTCTTAATCTTTTATGTCTGGCATCAGTTGTTGTAGGCTTTACTGATGGAGCCGATACTCTTATGTCTGTATATATATTACTATGGTATCAGTATGTATTGTATGTTTTATATTTCCGCAAATTTTATACTACTACGCTACGCTATAACTCTAATAATTATAAGTGGGGTCACCAATGGGACCTCCTAGGATGGGGTTGTCTCGTTGTCTTGGGAGACGTTTGGTCGTGTGCAGTAACTGTTATACATGCTATACTGCAATTTGCTACATGATGTTGTTTACTGCACTGCTATTGTTATTCCGACTTTACTTATGCTGTATTTCTTATCTCCCTACCGTTTCTTGTATGTCTGTTCCATTTTTTGTTCCCGTGAAGATGAGGAGCCAACTGATTGACCCGAGGGTACACCCTTTTACCATGTCAGTACCGAGGATATCGGTGCTGGGGCTAATCGAGATCGTCTACCATGACGAGAGAGGGTGGCCCCTGGACCCCTCTACCTATTTGAAGGTCTACACAGGACCGGTCAGCATACTTTTCAGAGGAGGGGCATCGCACGTGGAGGATCTCATAGGTTCGTTCATAGTTGTGTAGTTTCTTCCCTTTCCAAGGATCTGGCACCCACCGAGATAGAGAGAGCAGGACTATCGGTGGGCAGTGCCACAGTCATCAGTGGTGTAACGCCCCTCGTTACATTAGTAACCCAAGATAATAATTTAAATAAAACATCGTAAATAAAAATTTTCTCAAATAATTACTGAATAACTTCATAATGTAATAATGATCCAAAATAATTGTTTATAACAATTTAATAAACGAAAATACATAATAAGTTTAAACCTCAAAAACTGGGTATCTATTATAACTCGCATAAATAAATAACTAAACCATAATGATAGTCCTTCTGGCATGTGCCACGCAACTAACCCAAGCTAACTACTAAAATATAGTCTCAAAGCCTCTGGCAGCTCAACAGGGTCGTCCTCAGGCTCTGAAAACAACACTACTAATGAGATTTATAATCCCAAGGAATAGAAATACAGTTATAATTTTTTTTACAAAAGCGGAAAAACTAACCATGGTACCCGCTATTTTCAAAATAATTAAATAATAATTATATAATCTAATAATGACCATAAGCATTCTGCAGCGCATCATAATCAAATATATCATAATCTCATATATATATCAAGTATTCTTAACATCCTCATATGTCATATGACTATCAATCTGCAAATAACAATGGCGTCCCATTGCCTACCTTACTCATGAAGGTATTTCGATGTCACCTTCTCTTCAGTGACATTACTCATTTTGATACAAACCATTGTACACTGGTGGTATTACTCATTTCGACATCCCAACGTGTGGCGATGTTGCTTTCGATATCCCATTACAGTGGTATATCATATTTTGACATCCCAATTCATTGGCAATATTACTTTCGATACCCCTATCATAGGCGGTATTGCAACAGACAGCATTCAACATAATAACAGGTATTGAATCATGCCAATATCACCAATATCATCAAATAACTCAAATATAGTATGTCAATTCAACCAAATCTTGTATAAATTATATATAGCATAGCATCAATCTCAATAATATACATTTAATTCACAGCAGAAACATATTAAATTTGTCCATTTTCCAACACGGTCGTGCTAATAGTTAGCACGGTGCAGCTCAAACCGTGCTCTATTTAGCACGGGCGTGCCGAATGTGAGCATGGGCGTGCCGACGCTACTGTGACAGATTTCAACGTAAAACTTCTCCCTTTTCTTTTTTTGGTCAACTCACAACCCTTAAGGTTAAAAGTCAACTATTCTAGGCCTCCCTAACACTTTATTAATTTTTATTTGCTAAGGTTTAAGTCTCTTATACTTTTATTTAATTCTTGGGATGTTACATTTTCTCCCCTCCTTTAAGAATTTCATCCCCGAAATTAATTCCATACTTAAGCACTCCCCAAAACTTAGTACATCAACAAGGCGGAAAAGTAATGTACCTCGATTAATAAGATCTGGATACTGGCGCATTATATCCTCCTCAAGTTCCCAAGTAGCCTTCTCAGGAGTTAATCCTTCCCAAACCACCTTTACCAAAGGAATTTGCTTATTCCGCAGAGTCTTAATGCTCTTGTCGACGATCTGACTAGGCTTGGGCTTAAAGACCAAGTAATCTCTTAATTGTACTGACTCAGGAGCTATTATATGAGACTCACCATGTACATATTTTCTGAGTAGTGATACGTGGAAAACATCATGAAGGTTTGACAATAAATGTGAAAGAGCCAATTGGTAAGCAACAGGCCCGACTTTTTTTAGAATTTGAAAGGGACCAATGAATCGCAGATTTAGCTTCTGGACTTTTATGGATCTTCCCACTCCGGTCTTAGGAGTGACTCTTAAGAATACATGTTCATCTTCTTGGAATTCTAAAGGTTTTCTCCTCTTATCGGCATAGCTCTTCTGACTACTCTGTGTAGTGCGCATTCTCTCCCTAATCAACTTAATCCTATCTGTGGTTTGCTGAACTAAGCACCTACCTCACACCAACACAAAGGGGATCTACACTTCCTTCCATAAAGAGCTTCATAGGGTGCCATGCCTATGTTAGCGTGATAACTATTTTTATACGCAAACTCTATGAGAAGTAAAACATTATCCCAACATCCACCTCCATCTAAAACACACGCTCTAAGCATGTCTTCAAGGATCTGAATCGTCCTTTCTAACTGACCATCTGTTTGGGGGTGATAAGTTGTGCTAAAACTCAACTTAGAACCAAAGGCTTGCTGAAAAGCTCTCCAAAATCTAAAGGTATACCTGTTGGGATAAGCCCTAGTGGCCAATCTATTTTAAATAGATAATCATTTGTATCATGACTTTGATCATATATTTTATATATGTATAGGACATTTATTTATTATGTTACATTTTATGATCATATTTATAGCATAATAAAGTCCTTAGAATAGGTAGTTCATTTAATGGAACGTCAAGTATGATTTGACCGTGAGATGCCATTAAATAATAGAACACTATTCTTAAATATCCATAGTCAAGTATTATTATTAATAAGGACAATAATAATACATTGAGACTATTATGTGAGTGTACTGATGACCAAATCTCACGGGTCATAGATATAAGATATCAAGTCTTCACATAGGTATAAATATTAGTGGAATATTTATACTGGAGTGATCCGCTATGAGAACGCTGCATAATAGTTATGTAAGTGTCATAAGCGCTTCTCATGGTGACCATAGTGAAGTAGTCCTTCGACTTGAAGTCATTGCGATTCCTAACATATGTAGTTGTAGGCTTTAATACTATTAAACGTTGTCTGTAGCAGGACAACTATAAAGATAGTTATTGGATCTGCAATGAAATATGTTGAGGAATGTGAGTGATGTAAATAGGATTCGTCCCTCCTGCATAATAGGAGTAATGTCTATACGCCTCTTGATGGTATGCGACGTAGAAATGCATGGCCATACTAAGGTGGGACAATATGAGATATTGGGCCCACATGATAGTACGTCAATTACTAGATCAAGAAATAAATAATTGGACTTAACAAGGATGACACATTTATGCCTTGTGTTCAATTAATACATTGAGACGAAAGGACATTGACTTCATATTATATATGGTTACGACAAGGTTTTAATTGTATCACCAATATTCTAATTAATTGGGTAGCAATGATGTATTGCTAGATGTCGCTCATTATTTATAATATTAATTGATTATTAATATGATTAATAATAATTAATATTATTGCCAATTAATTGAGAACCTATAGGGTCACACACATAGAGCAAATGTTCAGAGAATTAATTTAATTGATTAATTAAATATGATTTAATTAATAATTAAATAGGATTGATTTAACTGATTAATTAAATATGATTTAATTAATAATTAGACATTGGGCTTGTAGCGTACAGTAGCCCAAGTGAGTTAGGTTAAGTGAATGACAAGTATTAGTAAGCTATGCACGTCACTTAAGTAACACACAACACAGAGCACTCATAACGGCTGCTGTACATCCTTGACAGGCACGCCCTCCTATCTTTCTCTGTGTGTCGTGCCTCTCCCAATCCTGATAGTTAGCACTATGCTATCTCTGACGTTGGTTTGCTCGTGTGGACTGAGTAGAGGTATTGCTACTTTGTAATACTGGTGATAGGAAAGCCTTTTCATATGGTGGTTATGGTTGGACAGTTATCATAATCTCGCGATCCGAGATTCGTTAACCGTTGGATCAGGCGGATATTGGACGGCAGGCTCATGACATGTGGATCTACATCTTCACCGTTCATTTTTGCGAAACGAGGTCTGGAGCGAAAGTTATGAGCATCCAAATATCAGCGTTTTTGGTTAACCGGTGTCGTTGGCGCGCTCACAGTGTTCGGGATAAAGCTACGCTTCAAGAGGTAAACACAATATCCTTGTGATTCATGTGCAATACGTGGTCCTTTTGTAAAGGGGTTTTTCGGCTCAAGAGATTTTTTTATAAAGTGGTTTTAAAAATTATCCCTCTTGAAACCCCAACAGTGATATCAGAGCGTCTGGTCGTAGTTTGCCATGTATCCTAGGATGTTTGCCTTGTTTGATAACATGTTTATTGCTTTTAAATGTGATTCAATAGAACGCATGTTATCGCTCTGTGTGTGACTTTTAAAATTGTTTTAAACTTTCACTGTGCAATCCACGCTCGTTTTAAAATTGATGTTTAAAATTTGTTGTAAATATCACTATGCGCAATTATCCAATTTGAAGTTTAAAGTTGGTCACTGTGCGTAATGATATAAATTGCGCAGTGTACATTTTGACAATAAATTGATTTCAATTTTTTTATTTTTTAAATCAATTGAGGATCATGTGTATGATTTGATTTCAAATTTATTTATTTATTTTTTAAATCAATTGGAGATCATGTGTATGATTTAATTTCAAATTTATTTATTTATTTTTGAAATCAATTGGAGATCATGTGTATGATTTTTCCTTTTAATAAATTGTTTATTAAATGTGAGGTGTGTGGTTATGGCCTTAGATTGTGGTGTTATTTTATTTGGTAGATACGGCCTGCGTGTAGTGATTTATTGTATTTATTTTATAAATACGGCTTGCATGTAGTGACATTTATTTTATTTTAAATTTTGTAAATTGCTCGGGATGACATGGAGACAACACCAAATCATGACGCCAATGGAAGGAACTTTGGAAGTTTGCTCGAGGGTCAAAGATAGTAATAATTAGTTTTAATTATTGCACATTAGGAGGCCATAATCATAATACCTTTTATATGTCTTGTATGTTTATGTATGTGATGCATGAAATGTATGAGATGTATGATTTAAATTTGGAATTTAAATTGTATGAAAGCATGTATGTCATTGTATGCTTAATATGTTTTGAATGTATGTAAGCTAGTATGCCATAACAAGCCGGTGAGATCACTTAATTATTAAAATCCCTCAATAAATTAAGTTATTAAATGCCTCTTGATGCGTGACACTCGCCAAGGCCAGAATCATTTAAGTGTGGGTCATGCCACAGCTAAGCACCTTAATATATTCCGGCGAGGCGCGAAAGGTGAAATAATCTACTGCCAACCATTAGGTTGAACTTAACTTAGTGTATTCAATAGGATTGAAACGGCTTAGAGGCATGGGGTTGGGCATTAATCCATATGATGGATTAGAATAAGGAATTATTCACCTAACTGGTCAAAGAATTATATTGGATGTAATTGAAAAGGAGTTTCCTACCTGAATAGCTGAGTTCTGGGCGATCAGCCATAGCTGACTCAGAACGAGGTGAAATATGGATCTTGCTCCCGCTAGAAAATCTTTCAATGGGATTTTCCGAGTCAATGATGAGGGTCATTGATTTGAGTAAAATAGTGGGAGCGTATTTAATAAAAGACCTATTAAATATGTTTTAATCATGATACTTGTATTCTGTATGTTTCTGTATTAAATAACTATGGCTATAAACACAATTATAATTTTATTGTTGCGATACATCCTTGAGAAGGATGAGTTATCCGAAATTAAATTTCTGGATTGGTACATATTTTGAGGATTATCCTCAAGTACGAGAAAAGAACTGTATGTTTTCAAGCAATTAATTCTCAAGCAATTTGTTGCTACTGCCATAAGGGTCGAAAGGGATGCTTAATAGAAGCATCAAGTCGATGCCATTGGTGTACGACATCTCATGCTTGCAATCATAGAGACGTATGATATGATCATGCACCTTATGATGCTCTAACAAGAGCTAGCAAGGCATAAGAGGTACTAGAAAGAGTAAAAAGACAAGAAAGGAAGTATGACTTCCTGTTTAGGCATATTTGTTATAAAAGTCAACATATCTACTCCAACATTATGGGTATTGGATACCGCATATGGATCTCACATTAATGTGAAGGATCAAAGGGAGTAAGACATTGATTAATAGGTAAAGGTATAACCTATGAGTAGAGATAAAGCAAAAGTTGCCACATTAACTATAAGAAATCAGGAAAACAAAAATATATTTCGACAGTGGGTTACACAGAAAAAATGCGAAAGAAAACACTCGGGTATGCCGACGGGCCAACACGCGGTGGCACGTGTCGCTACCAGAAGGAAGGTGACCATGATGGCGCCACCTCACACTCCACTACCTTATCCTAAACCCACCTACACATGACACTTAATCCTAATTTTGGGCACCTAATAGCACAATTTTATGACACCTAGCATTTCACTAAGTCACCTAAAAGCCACCTAAAACTCATCTAACTTAATCTAATGAAACAAAAGGCAATTGTTTCACCTTCCATACATGAACACAAGAGAATCAGAGAAGAAAAAGAAAGAAAAACATACAAGGCAAAGTGAAGACTAAGGAGGCATTTGTTTCGAGGCTTGGAATTATATTCGTAGGAATTGCATTCCCAGGAATACTAGTACCAAAAATGTTATTGTTAGGTATTTTAGAAAATATGTTTGGTTAACAATCTTTTTTGAAATTCTTAGAAATAATTTAGAGCAACTCCAATCGGTGTTGCTTAACTATTTCTTAAAAATAAGAACTAGTTCTTAGTGGGTTGCACCATTGAACTAAGATTTTGTGGCATCCACATGTAAGGACAATTGCTTCTGTAAGCAACTAGTTCTTATATAAGAACCCAATTAAAAATTAAAGAAAAAAGAGAAAAAAAAAACTAGAGAAAAATCGAGGTAACTTGTGGACCCATTTGATGAACTTTTTAAAGTTGCACAAATGGAGTAGAGAGTTGCTTAAATTAGTATAAAATAGAAAGTTATAATATGACATGGTGGGGGCCATATAAAGGGGAGTAAAACAACTCCAATGAGGTGTACCATTAGAGATGTTCTTAAAAGTTTGTTTGATTCATAATATATATTATTGAAAATATATGTTATAATTATCAAAATACCCTTGATATATAAAATGATTTAAATATCAATTTTTCAACGTAATTGATTAAAAATTAAATAAAAATACAAAGATTAAGGTGATTAATGTAAAATAAAATATTTGTATGTCATAATTCCCAAAATAATTCTAGTGTATAAAATATTATTTAAATATCACCTTTGATTCAATTGATAAAAAAGAATAACCAAAGTGAATATTATACCTATACTATAAGTTACAAAAGTTATTATATTTTTTCTGTCATATATTTTATATGATACAAATATTTATTTTAAAGAAATATTTAATCACCCTAAACAACTTAATAAAATAAATTTTAAATGGTTTTTACAAAAAAATTGAATTAGATTTTGACAGTGGATAATTAGTGGAACGAAAAGTGGTAGATAATAAGTAAATGAACAATTTCTCTATTCCCAACAATTTGAATATATCATTCCCACCCTTCTTTATGGAAATAAAACCCACCAAAATGTAGAAACTCTTTTTTCATGGGAATGATTGATACCCCAAGAATTTTTTTTTAAAACTTATAATAAATAAGAAATGCTCTATATTCCCAAGTATTCATTCCCGAAAATAAGTTTTCAAAACATGAAACAAAGGCAACAATTTCATTTTTTTAGCTGAATGAACTAATTAATTTTTGCTATTTTTTTATTTTTAATTTTTCATGGTTTATATCATATTTTTATTATAATTATAGTTTTATGCGTATTTTTTAAGTATAAATAAATATGTGTATGATACAATTCACAATCCGAGGCTTTAAGAACAGGATGGCGGATTGAATCGGAACCGATCGTGTTTGCGGTTCGGTTGACCCCCTAAGAACCATTAGTCTGAAAGGATCGTCAAAAAATCTTGAAAATCGGTTTGAACCGGCCTGAACCGATGAACTGGGGCCGGTTCTAAAAAACTGACCGGTCAAAAAAACCAAAGGCTCCTTCCATCGACGCCATCCAACCCTCCCGCAGTCGCATGTACCGTCATCTTCTCTGTTTAACGCCGCCACTCCTCCCACGTCGCCGCTCGTCCTGTCCGTCGGAGATGACGCGAACCATGACCCAAAGGTGGAGGAGATCTGATGGAGAAATCATCTTCATCGCGGATCTTGTTGCAGACAAGGAGGAGGAGATCTAATTGATAGATTTGTGAAGGGGACTGAAGCATGTCGTAGGATTCAGTTGGGGAGAGTCTAAAAGGCGCTTTTGGGAATTGAAGAGAGTATGAAGAGAGAAAAGGAAAGAAAGAAAGGGTGAAGGGAAGCGCCTCAAGGGAAATGAAAGGTTATAAAAATTGTGAGGGTGAAAGAAAGATATTGTGAGGGTGATACAATGGTCTTCGGACCACAAGAATTGAGATCTAAATTAATTGTGCTTTATGAGATAAATTGAAATATATATTATTTATTTATGTATTTATGTATATTTATTTACATGTTGGCAACTATATATTGGAAAGTGGAAACTTCATACATTTAATTATATAGTGAGAACAAATATGAACTATATATTAGAAACTACTTATATTTATTTAAATATTGAGAATGATTGGGAATTACATATATTTATTTATATATTGGAACTACATATATATTTATATTATATAATTTATTTATTTATTAGCCATTCGGTTTAACTAGGGGAGTTCATTGGTTTGGATTGACCCGACCAATCCGAAAATCCAAACCGGACCAATTAAATTGGTTTGGATTTTTTTTTTGTGCTCAGATCCAAACCGAATCGAACCAAATCAAACTCGATGCTCATTGATTCGATTCTCGGGTTCAAGGATTTTGGATCCGAACCAAACCAAACCAAACCAAACCGATTACTTTATTTTTATATTTTTTTATATATTTTTTAAAATTTAATATTTATATATTTTGTAATATTTTAATACTTTTATATGTTCATATTTACTATACTTTAATAAATTTATATATTTTAAAATATTACAAAAATTATTATATTTTAATATTTATATAGTTTTTTAATATTTTCGAATCAGAACCGAACCGAACCAATATATTCTTCATCGGATTGGTATGGTTCGGATTTGTTGATAAAAAAATTATAAATCCGAACCGAACCAATTGATTTTTTTTTTCTCCTATACAAATTTGAACCAAATCGATCCATAAATATCCCTAGGTTTAACTATTGATTGAATTGGTTGAACCAATTAAACCATGACTCAAAGATTTTACCGGTCAATTGGATTCTTAAAAGATTGCAATTATCTGTTTGGTGCATCTTTGTTTGGATTTTATTTTTAGGAATTGTTTTTCCGTTTAGGATGAAAAATCTAGACGCAGGGCTCCACTTGGGCCTTGGGAGATTAACAGAGACTAGGCTCAACAAGCCCATACCTATATAACAAAGGTAAACACATCGAACCCGATACCAAAAGCTTATAAATACCACAACCCTGCGCTACTTCCCCAAACGCTAGTTTTAGTTCTCTGCTCTTCCCTAACAGTAGCAGCCACTCTTGGTCTTCTACTTTCTCATCTAGGTTTCTCTAGATTCTCAATTTTTGTTATCTTTTTTATTTTGGTTTTAACAGGGACGAAGATGAAGAGTGCTTATATATTCTGACACCTCTTGTATGAGATGGATCTTTGCCAATAAAAGGTTCATCTTTGAGCACATACAGCAACTCTCTGAGTCCTACACAGCAATCGTTCCAATTTTGACTGTGTTTTTTTTATTTCATATTCTTTACTTATACTGAAATAGTTGGTTTGCGCCTAATATTGCAATTCTTTCGACATTTATTTAGTATGTCCAAGAATCTATCCTTAGGCTATATTGATGTGATTTTTATGCATGTATGTATACAATATATATGTGTAGTCTATCTTTAGCTCCGACTATCTTTTTCCACTATAGGATCTTTCGGTGACAAGATAGATACAATTTTGTTATTTTTTGTTTTAAAAATTTCATAAATTAATTTATGGATTTCATTTCATTTGAGTTTGATTTGATTTCGCAGATTTGTCCAGTACTTATGAATGCGTAATGTTGAATGATGATAAAATCAGACGATTCCCACTGATATTATTTATATATGATTTCACAACCTGCTACTTCTGACAACATTGTATTCACCTCCTTTCTTTGTTCGTTTTTAAGTAGATTTATTTTATAAGATCTTTTCTTTCTTTTCTTTTAGGGTCTTATAAAGAATTTGAAATTTTGAATTGTTGCGTTGTGATGAACCTGCTGCTATATCCATACAATTGGTTAATTAAGATTTTAATTGGTTAAATAATAAGAAGACTGCAGTTCCCCAAAAATATTAATAAGACATAAATTAATAAAGGGTGAGTTTTTATGTTAATGGTTTAGTCATAAACCTAGGGATGATTTTTGAGAGTGTTAGGGACTTTTTGGTTAAATTGTTTAACCTGTAATCGCTGCCCAAAACAGTACTATCACGCAATCAACACTGTCGTGCTGAACAGGGAGCATGCCTGTGCTCCTAGTTGAATTCTGGGAATGGCCGGGCCTTGAGCACGGCCGTGCAGCATAAGAGCACGCCCGTGCAGATGTGCACGCCCGTGCTCTAATGCAGCACGTCCGTGCCAACCCTCTGATCAGAATCTGAAGCTTACGGTTAGTAGGGGTTTTAATCCCAATGTTCCCAATAATGATAGAATAATACACCAAACAATGATAGCTAACTTAATTATATAAAAATTAAGATGTTGAGGAACGATGAGTTGGTTAAGTCGGTGCTCGAGGGGTTACCGCACGATGATGTAATTAGATGCCTTTAGTGGTCCAATGTTGATGTAATTGGATGCCATTAGTGGTCCAATATTGCGATGTTATATTGGGTGCCTTTTGTGGTCCAATGTTGAGGATGATATTCTTGGGTGCCTTTAGTGGCCCATGCGGAGGTGGCGGGTGCCCGTTGTTTGTTGTTGTGTTCATGCATCGCATTGGAGATGTTAGTTGGGGGAAGTTCAACATAGGGGAGGTCGTCCTAGAGTACGGCAATCTGGCCATTCACGGTTGGTTCACCCAAGGTTTGGTGAACCGTGGCCCTCCGTGATTAGGCATCCATGGTTTGATGCGTTGGCTATCCAAGAGGTTCACCAATGGTTTGGTGAACTGCCAGCGCTGGTACCTTTAGTGGCCAATGTGGATATGTAACTCCAAGTTGTTCTTCCTGAGTTAGTTGGATCCACATGCAATGATGGAGTAGTGGAGTAATGTTGCATTGCATCATATAGCATACCGATTGATTTACGATGTTGAGACGATGTTTATACATGTACTTGTATGCTTATGATTGTTGTTATGTCATGATGTATGATCATCTTATTCATATCTCCATGCTGTTGGTGTTTACATGTTTCCTTACTCCCCTTTCTTTGTTTTTCTTGTTTGGTATGTATGGTTTATGCAGACGATGACGAGCAGCCCGGAGAGGAGTAACTCTGAGGAGCCACCACTCATAGTTAGGGCCTTCATCTTAGTTGTTTTTTCTTTTTAGTTTAACTGTTATGTTTCGAACATGTTTCCGGAACGATTGTACCAGCTCTAATATGACATCGGGGTTGGGTTTTAATTATGTTGATGCTTTCTTTATCGTTTAAGTATTGATTTAATATTTCCGCATTTTGAGAACTAGTTCATGTGGTACCTTTTTTTCCCGTGAACCGTTTTAATAAAAGGTTGCATGTTTTATATTTTATTTGTATATTATTTATTAGTTATATTTAATGCTTATATAACATGCGGGGTAGAAGGGTGTCACATTTATTGGTATCAGAGCCGGTCTGTCCTATCAGGCTGTGGTATCAGTCTTTTGCGAGTCTGTTGTGTGCTCTTGTTTGTATTGTCTATACTCGTTATTGACATTGATGCTTTAAGTTGAAAGAACAGATAAAGGACCTAATGAAGAAACAATTTATTAGGCCTAGTGTGTCTCCTTGGAGAGCACCTGTGTTGTTGGTGAAAAAGAAGGATGACAGTATGAGGTTAAGTGTCGACTATCGGCAACTCAACAAGGTGACCGTTAACAATCTCTCCCTGGGATTGATGATCTCATGGACCAGTTGATAGGTGCTTGCATTTTTTCTAAGATAGATTTGAGGTCAGGGTACCATCAGATTCGGGTTAAGTTTGCGGACATCCCGAAGACAGCGTTCAGGACGCGATATGGTCACTATGAATACTTGGTTTGGTGTGACCAATGCTCCTACTATGTTTATGGACTACATGAACAAGACCTTTCACCCTTACTTGGATAAGTTTGTGGTGGTGTTTATAGATGACATCTTAGTGTACTCCAAGACCAAGGAGGAACATGAGGAGCACTTAAGGGTAGTTTTGCAGACCCTTAAGGAGAAGCAGTTATCTTAGTGCGAGTTCTGGTTAGTGGAGGTGAGCTTTTTAGAGCATGTCATCTCCAAGGGTGGCATAGCAATTGACCCAGCTAAGGTTGAGTCGGTGCTCCAGTGGGAAGCGTCGAAGTCAGTGACCGAGATTAGAAGTTTCTTGGGGTTAGTCGGGTAATATAGGCAGTTTATAGATGGTTTCTCTAATATAGCTTTACCCTTGACCCGTCTCACCAAGAAGGGACAGTTTTTTGTGTGGGACTCTAAGCATGAGGAGAGTTTCCAAACCCTTAAGGATAGGTTTACATCAGCACCGGTGTTAGTTTTGCCAGACACAAGTGAACCTTTCGTAGTTTACTGCGATGCTTCTAAGCAAGGTTTAGGTGGTGTGTTGATGCAGGATAATAAGGTAGTGGCCTACGCTTCAAGGCAGTTGAAGACACATGAGAAAAACTACCTACCCATGATCTAGAGTTAGGAGCTGTGGTTTTTGCCTTAAAGATTTGGGGGCATTACCTTTATGGAGCGAGGTTTGAGGTTTAGTGATCGTAAGAGTTTGAAATATCTTTTTGACCAGAAGGAATTAAATGAGGCAGCATATGTGGATGGAATTGCTTAAGGATTATGATTTTGAGTTGACCTACCACCTAGGGAAGGCCAATGTAGTGGCAAATGCCCTTAGTAGGAAAGTCTTGCATGTCTCCGCTTTGATGGTTAACGAGGTGGCTCTGATTGAGGAGTTTAGAGACCTTAGTTTGGCTTGTGAGGTTACTCCGAAGAGCATTAGGCTTGGAACCTTAAAGGTTGCCAACAGTTTGATGGATAGGATTAGAGAGGGTCAGATGTCAGATAAATTTCTGTTAGACCGGCGAGAATTGCTTGCTCAGGGTAGAAACCTTAGTTTTTGAGATGGCAGTGATGGGATAATGTAGTTTGAAGATAGAGTTTGTGTACCAGATGTTCCTGAGCTTAGGAAGTTGATCCTTGAGGAACGACATAGGAGTGGGTTGAGTGTGCACCCAGGTGCCACCAAGATGTATCAAGATCTTAAGCGCATGTTTTGGTGGCCTAGGATGAAAAAGGAGGTGGCTAGGTTTGTGTATGCGTGCTTAGTGTGTCAGAAAGCCAAGATAGAATACCAAAAGCCTTCAAGTAAGTTGCACCCATTGAGCATCCCAGAATGGAAGTAGGATAGCATCTTAATGGATTTTGTGTCTGGACTCCAGCTGGTTTTGAGGCTATATGGGTTGTTGTGGATAGATTGAGTAAGCCTGCCCATTTCATTTTGTTGAATATGGAGTATCTTTTAGAGAAGTTGGCTAGGTTATACATCAGAGAGATAGTTAGGCTTCATGGTGTGCCCTCTAGCATAGTATCAAATAGGGACCAGAGGTTTACCTTTAGGTTATGGGAAAGTTTGCAGAATGCTTTAGAGACAAAGCTTAGGCTAAGTTCAGCGTATCACCCACAGACTCATGGGCAGTCTGAGAGGACCATCCAGTCCTTAGAGGATTTGTTGAGAGCTTGTGTGTTAGATCAGTCAGGCAGTTGGGTCAAGTTTTTGCCCCTGATAGAGTTCACCTACAACAACGGCTTTCATTCCAGTATTGGGATGGCACCTTATGAGGCTCTATAGGGGAGGAGATGTAGGACACCCTGTGTTGGAATGAACCAAGTGATAATGTGGTGTTAGGATCAGAGATAGTACAGGAGACAACAAATAAGATGAGGATGATTCAGGAAAAGATGAGGATGGCACAAAGTATGCAAAAGACCTACCAAGACAAAAGGAGGAAGATGCTCGAATTCCAGAAAGGTGATCATGTATTCTTGAGAGTTCCATGACAACTGGGGTTGGTAGAGTGATGAAAGTAAAGAAACTTACTCCTAGACTCATTGGTCCTTTCCAAATCTTAAAGAGAGTCGGCGAAGTCGCCTACCAGATAGCCTTACCACCATTCTTGTCCAACCTTCACAGTGTCTTTCACATGTCCCAACTCAGAAAGTACGTTCATGACCCTAGTGATGTGATAAGAGGGATTTTTGGCTTAAAAGTCCCTTTCTGGAACATTGACACGCCCATGCTGATTTCCAGCACACCCATGCCATTGTTAGCGTGTCTTGTGACCAGCTGAGTCAAAGAACGACCATGCCGCTAGGCAGTACGGTAGTGCCGTTGTGCGAATCGCGTCTCACTGACGCTAAGTTCGGCACACCCGTGCTGAAATAGAGCATGGCCGTGCCATGTGCGCAGATTATATAATCGCACAGAAATCGAGGGTTTTTGCTTTAACCCTCATTTGGCGGCTGCTACTAACCTAGTGCAGCAAAAACTACCTCGTTTCCTATCTCCATCAATCTTGGTGCGTTCTTGGAGTTTTGGAGACCTTTTGTAAGCCTTTGGTACGCCTGTGCCAGTTGTGTAGGTAACGTTCTCCTCTTTTCTTAGTTTCTTTTCATCTTTTTGGATTAGAAACTGATTTGGTTAATGTTTTAGTTGACCAAGGCTTGGATTCGGACTGAGCCGCTTAGGAGGACGTGACCAGTTGTTGTTTAGGGTTACCGTTGCTGCAACCTTCAAACCAGGTTTGGGGAGAAGGATAGTTTAACCACTAGGCAGTGGGGGTAGTGTAAGATGAGGGGTTCCCATGACCCCGAGGTTAATTGTATGCTGTTGTTTAACATGCTTGCTGTTATATGTGTCTATTGCCATATGCCAATATTATATGCATTGCTGTTATGTTGAGAATTGATGGTGTTTTCATAGCATAAATGTTGGTTGAATTGTGGTATACGATAATTGATGGCTGAATTGTTGCGTTGTGATGAGCCTGCTGCTATATCCCTAAATTGGTTAATTAGGATTTTAATTGGTTCAATAATAAAGGATTTGTTTACAATTTTCTAGAGATTTTTGAAGATTGAAGCTTAAACTTGAATAAAGCTTGAAAAACATTTTTTCAATGGAGAATACGAAGATTAAAGGATCAAGTGAAGAGTTCATACCTCTTAGAGGATGAGATGATCAAAGCTATCAATTTTGTTTCACAAAAATCACTTGAGAAATTTTTAAGAAAGGAAAGAAAGGAAGAAAATTGAAGTTGAAGATGAAATGGTGAAGTGTGTTCATTAAGTGGGGGCATAGGATTGGTGAAAGGGAGGGTAGGATAGTCTAAAAAATATCATTTGAGGGAAAATGGTTTTTTCACACAAGGGTAAAATGGTGAATGTGAAAAAGATCAAGGGCATTTTGGTCTTTTCGCATCCATATATTTTCAAAAGTCATCATGACGCTGGCACACCTTCCTAGGTGATGTGACCTGATGTGACTTCATGTTTATCCGTTAGCGGGTCCCGGTAAATCCCTATTCAGCTCCGTTCGTCACCCGATTTGAGATTTCGCCCGAATAACTTATATTATTTTGCTTTTAGAGCAAAAGACCAATTTTATCAAAAATGTAGGAAATTCGATTTTAAGCCTAATTGTTTCGTTCACGAGTCAAAGTTAGATCTTCTGGGCATTAAAATCATACTGTCAGTGAAAACGCAAACCGGGCTCCGTCTGAGTTTTCGACCCAAAATTTAACCGTAACTCCCTACGATAGTGTAGAGCGTGACTATGGTCGTAGTTTATTTAATTTCATTTTCTAAACCTCAGATAAAAATATAAACTCATTTATATAGTTTATCAGTCTTAGAAAGCATGAAAAATCGGGTGTTACAGTTTCATACTAAGTTAGTAAGGAAAAACCCTTTTCAACTTAGTTAAGGTACTTTACTTCAAGTAAGTAACTAAGTTCTTTCAAATCAAATGGGTTTTCAATTAAAAAGGTTTTGGATTACAAAGTGTTAAACCGAGAGTTTTCAACTCAAATCGTAAAGTTTTACGCATGAAAACCTAAGTTAAGTAATTAACTTAGAGCAAAATAAAAGAGATAATTAAGTATAGTATATGGTGGAACAAGACCATTCACTATACCATTGATGATTTGGTTCATCAATGACTTCATAAGACTTAAGTGAATCAATACTTATTTCATTATTTGAAACTCAAGGAATTAATATCTTAGAAACGAACAAAGACTTATCTAAGGAGATTCTCCATTCTTCTTCATAATGCTTAAGACTTGAGATGTAAGTAATAAGACATAAATACAAACATGAAACATTTTGGGGTTTTGAAACAGTAGTTCGATAACGGACCGGTGATTCGGATCCAAGAAAATTGTTCAAGTGTTTCAGTCTTGTGATGACTCGATCCCGGAGGAATCACGAGATTTATCAGGTGGATAAAAGTTTTATAATACAAAAACGCCTATTGTTCCTAAGGTAGAGAACCTTAGTGAACCTTGAGGTTTATCCGGTGGATAGACATTACCTTATCACATCTGCTTTGTGTAAGCATTGGCATTTCCTTGCATGAGTTATAAGGCCTTGAGCCTAGGAGTTGAGATTACACCTTGATGCGGGTGCGAATCTTACGGTGACATTTTAAATAGTCTTGGAGGTATCAGGGTTGGAAAGGTTGACATGTGACCAGTTGGTAGCTCTTCTGTGTCATGGCGACTCCGACCAATACACTGATATCCTCAACTAGATGCCGTACTTTTCATTTTTGGTGTAGAGTGGTTCCGTAAAACCTGATACGTGCAGGTTACGAATATTGTAGCATCTTGCCCAAGGCTAGCGTACTCGGAACATATCCTCCCATTCACTCTCTCAGATGTTTTGTTGGCTCCATGGAGTAGGGGTCAGAGTTTTACCCTTGTGGCATATGCCATTGAGTCATATACATTGCATGGTTGTTGATGATTACATTTACTTGTTGTACATCACTATTCTGTTTTCGGAGATGCCTTATATTATGCTGCTAATTGATTAACATGATATATTGAGATTTATGGTATGCATGTTATGTATGTTATTACTTGCTGCGTCGTCCCGTTTTTATTTCTGCTATTTTTCTGTGTTGATGATTGGGAATCTCACCCATATCTGTATATCTTCTCTACTGGTATTGTTGTTTCTGCTTAAGGAAATGGGCACGACGACGATTCAATTCAACATATACTTTGAGTCCGGAGGGGGACTCCCTTTGCTGTTTTGTTTTGACCAGGCTGTGTCCAAGTGTCAGTTGTACATTTTGGGGAGCTGTAACTTCTAGTACTTAATTATATACTTATTATCCGTTAGGCTTGAACCTATGTCCGTATACTGTATTGTTTCTATTTCCGTACTTTAATTCTGTATGACTTCTACAAATGCATGGTGAGCCTAAGTTCATTTATTATTACTTACTTTACTTATCCCATTATATCACTGCGAAAAGGAAAAAAAATCCGCATTAATATTATTTTCGGCCTTATAATCGTTCGAGAATGTGACACTCAACTGACTCAAGAAAGGGTGTTGCAGGACCAATATGATTATGTCTACGAGCCAACTAACTTGCAAAATTAGTGGCCAAGACAAGAAGAGCAAGAAAGAGATGGGGGCGAGTTTATGGAGCGGAGCAAAAACCAATTCAAAACTTTGGAGACTCAAATAGAGACTCAATTCTCCAACCTGTCTACGATGTTGTCTTCGTTTGCCCAAAAACCATTGGTCCCTCAACTTAAGCGCAATCTGGAAGAAGAAGCCCAAGATGTCACTTTTCAAGATGCCATCAAAACAAAAGAAGAACTAGGATATGAGCAACTTTACCAATTTTGGATGAGTGTCATTCCATTTATTGGCGAACAAGCATCCACAGAAGAAGTTTCTACTAAATGGGACAACTCTGAAGCCAAAGCACAGCCATATATAGATGGAAGTATGCTAGAAGAGTTAGTTGATAGAACCACAGAGAAGGAAGAAGCTTCCGCTGATGAAAGCAAGTCTGGTGGTGAGAACGACAATGACCAACTGAAGTACAGCCTTGCACCACTCCCGGGGAGCCAAAAACGGTAAAAATCAATATTGAGTCAGAAAAGATTTTCTTAAGCATTGGTGATGCTGAAGTAGAGGTTAACAGGGGAAGGTAACATTAAATAGTGGTACCAAAGAGGATGTTTTAAAATTGTTAAATTCTAAAAATCCCTTTCAATATTTCTCTCCTTTGATTTCTTCTTATTTTGCTAATGATGATGTGGTTATTGCTAACAACATTGAGTGTGTAAGAATGCAGAAAGAAATTCTTATCTTGCCGGATCTGAAAATATTGGTGTGTGATGGAAAAGCAAAAATGTCATAATCTTTTGAAGTACATCCACCAAGGGGAAAAAGGAAAAATAACATAAACCACAAGGTAAGGAAGCTAAGAAGGGATAGTGAGTTAGATGCTAAATTTGCACTTGGAGAATCCCCTGGTTGATCACCTTTGAGGAGCCGTCAAGCTAATGACGTTAAACAAGCGCTTTGTGGGAGGCAACCCAAGATATTTTATTTATTTCGTTATTTTTTTTAGATAGTTTATTTTTTTTTAGGATAGTTTATTTTATTTTTTTTAGGATAGTTCATTTTATTTTTAGGATTATTTTGTTCCATTGAGGACATTACAAATGTTAAGTGTGGGAAGTTGGAAAAATATACTTTTGATATTGCTGAATCCAATTATTTGGCTTATCTTTTTTAAAATTAAGGAAACCCCTTACAAAATTTTTTTTGGCAAATTACTTTGATAGTCGCATAAGTATGTTCGAAAAAGTTAGTCTTTTGAAAACTGATAATTGACGGAAAAATTCTTTGATCGAAAATCTTTTTATTATACTTAATTTCTAAAAATGTGAGATTTGGGCTTCTGTGAGGTTAAGTTACATTGCCAAATATTTTGATATTAACCTTTTTTCTTTGATGAGTGCAATTCTCAGGTGAATATATTCTAGAACTTGTCCTGAGACCATCTCGAGGCAAATTTGACTTTTGCATGTGAAACTCTAGTTGGGGCACTTTTAGGTGTTTTTCTGACCTGCATTCTTTGTTAAACACTTCATTTAGTCGCCCAATTTTGAGCCTTCATGAAAATTCTTTTCTTTGATCCCTATTCTGAAAATTAAAAATTATTTTTTTGGTGACCTCTTGAAAGTATAATGGAGCAATAATAGGAATGTATGATGGTAGAACCTTTTCCAAAAAATAATGTTAAAAACAGACTGGCAGTAAAAAGAATATATATATCTATATCTATATATATATATATATATATATATATATATATATATATATATATATATATATATATATATATATATTTTGCTTCTCTCTTCTCAAAAATAAAAAGAAAAAGAAAAAAATATATGAATATATAAAAATAAAGATTAGAGAGAAAGCTAAAAAAATAAAGAGCTTATAGCAAAGGAAAGAAAGGAAAGGATGAAGAAAAAGTAGTAAATCCTTGAAATATTTTGTGCAAAAAAAGTGTCAATGCACTTTATGCTTTTTTATGCTTCTAAGGGCCATTACTTTGCTTAATTGATTTAGCCTTTTGATTATCCCTTTCTTTCTCTACCTCACCTGACATTAATGCCTTGGCCCCTTTATAACCCATGAAAGACCCCAACTTTCTTCTGCATGCATGTGATTCATATTGTGGAGATTTGGTCAATGAATAAGCTTATGGTAATGTATTTATTTGAGAATCTTGAGTGTTTTTATGTCTTTACCCAATACACTGAGAGATTGTGAGTAGAGTGACCTTGTTTTTTTTTTTTTTTTTAAAAAGTTTGATTTCAAGGAATTTAAAAGTTCCAATTGGGTGATCTTTTGACTCTTTTGAAAATTATATTTGTTTGACTATCTTCTCAATTTTGAAATCTCTGTTTGATTTAGGTTCCCTTGATTTAAATCTGAAGTTTCTTTTGCAAATTATTCTTAAGCCAGAGAAATCGTGCAGACGAATTTGTAGTAATCTTCGTCACGAACTCAACTGTGTAGTCGGAATCTCGATCCGAAGCTCCGAACTCCCTCAAATCCAAGCTTTCTCTCTCAAGAACTCAAAGTCTCTCTCTCCACTCTCTGTATTTCGTGCTCAAGAACAAGAGAAATGAGCCAAGTGAAAGAGAAAGGAAAGACTTCACTTTTGGCATCCTGCTGAGAACGCTAAAGCGTACAGGAATGCCACACTTGAGCTTGCCCACGCTTGAGCGTGGGGTTCTCTTCACGCTTGAGCGTGGAGCCTCGTCCACTCTGCCTTCACCCTCGCTTGACACGTGTTACACACGAGTCAAAAAGCACACCATCTAGCAAACACACTCAGCACGCTTGAGCGTGCAAAATGCCAACACTGGAGCGTGGGCACGCTAGGGCGTGCACCCTTCCCACGCTTGAACGTGCTGCTTAGCTGGGAAGAGCCTTCCAAACTTTTGAGTTCCCCTTTTTCTCGTTTAACACCTTAGGCACTTCCAACCTGATTCAAGCCTATTCCTAAGCTTCCAACTAGGTCTTAAACTAACGCAAAACAATTTACACAATCATTCAAAGCCCTAATCAAGATTAACCAACTCGATTAGAGTTACAGAAAGCCGGGATGTTACAGCTTATGCGACGATGCCTAGGAGAGAATTAAAGAGTGTGACTGTGCCAAGAAAATTTTAAATACTCTTTATAATTATTATCTTGTGACTAATGATTTTGAGATTGATAGTAATTGCAGGAAAGGGCAAAACTCATCGGAGGAAAGTCATCCTCAAGATCATGGCAAGAAATAATGTCACACAAGCCAAGGGTCGTCACCAGGAATGCTTCATAAGTCTGAAAGTGCAGTCACAAATGGAAGCAATAGATCTCTTGATGGATAACTTAAACAAGATTGTGATGAAAGAGCTAAATTCAAAATCAAGCAAAAGTGGGTAAGGAAGAATAGTCTTGTGAATTCTCATAATGGGGTAACTCTAAAACTTTACTTCCATACATGATTATAAGTGAAAACTTGATTAATGTATGTATGTTGATATACATGTTACATGAAATTTCTTTTTTTTTTGTGATAGTTACATGAAATTTGTAATTGACACAAAAATGACATAAGAGCTTTATACTAGAATCAATTGTATGTCATTTATATGCTTGTTATGCTTATATGGTTAAATATTTGTCAAGCATGTGTTGTAAATCATTGTGGTTCAAATATCCCTAGAAAAGCTAGGAATTCTCAAAAGAAGCTATAGGGCGTCATAGAAAAATTATCTCATCTCCCTTGCTATGAAAATGTGAAAATCGAATAGGATAATTGATTATATAATCGATTATAGTACCTCGAGAAAACTAGGGAGAGAAACAGTCAATTATGATAATCGATTGGAGAAAAATGCTAAAATTTCCCCAAAAAGCAGTAAGCTCATAATTGATTAGAGAAATCGATAATGCAAATGAGTTATGCCATGATAAGAAACCAGAGGCAGTATAATCGATTATTGTAGGGAGCATAATCGATTACTGTTCGAAAAATAATAATGATGGGAAAATATGCCTAAAAATATTATTAATTAATGTCTTATTGTGTTTTTTTTGTTTTTTTATTTTGTTTTTTGTCTTTGTTTTCAAACATCCTCATACTCTGTTAGGGTTTGTCTGCATGGTTATTGGGCCATGGCAATTCCTGACCCTCATTGTCCATGGATCTTTCTTCTCCCTCCTCCTCTTCTTCTTCCCCTCCCTTATCTTCTCCTCTGCCACCGCAAAAGAAATCTTTGGTACAAGCCTTAAACAATGCTTGTGATATTCCCTTAAGCCAATTGCCTAAACCTTGTTTGAAGGGTGATATGATCTCAATCAAAATCCCTGAGGAAGAGTATAAAGCTAGTCTTAAAGGGTGTAAAAACAATCTCCATGGTAGGTTGCTATTGTCAAATGGTGATGTGCCTATCAAATATAATGACTTGCGATCCAAGTTATCTCAATTATGGAAACCTCTTGGTCTTTGGAAGATGGTGCCGCTTTTGGGAAAGGGTTTTATGAGTTTTCCTTTTCTTCTTAACAAGATCTTCGAAGCGTTTGGACAATGGGATCTTGGAATCTCAATCCGGGTTTTATGAGATTATTTGCTTGGACTCCAGATTTCAATCCTCTTTCTCTTAAGAAAACTAATTCTCAATGTTGGATCTGTATCCTTGGTCTTCCCCAAGAGTATTGGAGGCTTAAAATATTTTTTGCTATTGCGGGGGGTATTGGCATTCCTATTTCTCTTGATGAGGCCACAAGTAAAAGAACTCTTGGACACTTTGCTCGAATTTTGGTGAATGTTGATCTGGCAAGACAACTTCATGATCAAATTCTTGTGGAGCGGGATGGATTTGCCTTTTTTGTTGGAGTTGAGTATGAAAATTTGCCTCCTTTTTGTTCTTCATTTCAAATGATTGGTCATTCTGTCGCAAATTGTCGTAATAAAATACTTCTTCATGCTCGTGATCGAGAAGCTTCTAGGAAAGAGAATGTTAGTTTGGTTCCTCGAAAGTCTACTGTTAAGTATGTTCCTAAGACTCATCATGATGCTGATAAAGAGGTTGATCAAGTTAAGGATAATTTGGTGATTAATTTGGTGGACAATCCTTCAAAGAATTCTGTTGATATTGCTAATAAAGGAAAAGAGGTTGTTCTCTCTGATTCACAAACTTGGGTTGCAGAGGAGGTTGTTCTGATAGTTGGCTTCAGTAGCAAGGCTTTACATGGTCAGCAGGATCCTAATTTGGAGAATGTAACACCCCATTGTCTTGATTAGTGTATAGGACATTAGTTAAGCATGTTTAAGGGCTTAATTATGTTACTTATGTGTTGAGGAAGCCACAGTTAAAATTTGGGACCATTTGGGCTTGGAACGAGTTCAGAAAGTGGAAAAACATGAAGGAACAGACCAAATCAGCGTCCAACGTTTAAACATGGAGAAACCCCATGCTCAAACGTTGACCGTTGGGCTTTACATGGTCAGCAGGATCCTAATTTGGAGAATGTAACACCCCATTGTCTTGATTGGTGTATGGGAAATTAGTTAAGCATGTTTAAGAGCTTAATTATGTTACTTATGTGTTGAGGAAGCCATGGTTCAAATTTGGGACAATTTGGGCTTGGAATGAGCCCAGAAAGTGGAAAAACATGAAGGAACAGACCAAATCAGAGTTCAACGTTTAAACATGGAGAAACCCCACGCTCAAACGTTGACCGTTGACGTCAGAGCGTGGAAGAGGGGATGCGTGGGGGTGCACCTGTCAGCGAGCATCAGATGCGTGGCAGAGACGTGGCGATCAGCGCTCCATGCTCGAGCGTGAAAAAGTCCCACGCTCAAGCGTGGGAACGCTTGAGCGCTCCAAGTCTGCATGCTTGAGCGTTGGCAGCATGGCAGCACCACTTCATCTTTCTCTTTTCTTTTCATTTGGACGAAAACTTAGAAAGTTTTCAAGTCCATAGCATGTAGAGAGAGGGAGAGGTTCCTAAAGAAAGTTAAGATAGGAGGAGTTTGGAGCATCGGATTGTGATTTTGACTATCGTGATCAGGGCTTCGAGTACTAGGAGTTCCACGGATTGGTTTCTCGATTTCTCGAAGGTAAGCTCGAATCTCTAACACGTCGACATTAGTGTTCTTCGTGATCTTCATGTTCTTCGAGCTTCTCTCTTGAATCTTCTTGGTTTTGGTGATGCCCTAGGGTTAACAATGCCGCTTACATGTTGTTTCCGTGATTAGGGCAAAGTTCGAGGTCGCAACGGTACTCGTGGTGAAGGAGGCAGGCGCAGCAGCTAGTAGTGGTGGCTGAGTGAGAGAACTGCGTGCTGGTGGTGGTGGTGGTGTGGTCATGATTGTGCTTGTGATCGTTGCATCAATCGCTCCAAGGTGGGGGAAAGAATCACACTCGTCGGGGAGGCAAAAGTAGAGTAGAATACATTAATATGCGTAAGGGATCCTATGCCCTACTAGTGGTTGAGTAACCGACAACACCTAAGTCCACATTGGCAGCTACCGTAAAGTGGTACCAATGTAGGGTTAGGCATTATAGGTTTATCACCATAGGTGATACTATGTTGATCGAGGTCGTATGTTTAACATGATTATATGTTTGTTGTGATGTGATGGTGGATATATGTTTATTCTTGAGTATGATGATATGCTTTATTATATTAATTGGTGATACTTTATTAATATGCCTTGTTACTGCATTTGATGTTATGATGATGACATGCCGGTTGAGAAATATGATAATGCATATGTGGTTATTGGTCTGCTTATAGCTAAGTGATGATCGTTGTGAACTGGGTGATGTGTGAGATGAGATCATTTAGTGGAAATAAGCTACTGGACTCAACTTGGTGAAATAATTGAGGACTATGGATAGTTGTGACCACTCTGCTTGGTAGGGAGTGTTGATGTTCAGTGTGTTAAGTGATGGGGTTGAGTTGCTAAGTGATTGACCGGAATGAGTCGTGAGGATTCATGCCAGTTTGCATAGTGTGGTCATGTCACAACCGTGTAGATTTGGGATTGCGCGAGGTCAAACCAGAACTACAGTTAGATGCTTGGTAGGTCTACTATGAGTTTCTAAGATCTCTGAGGTACCTTCTGACACTGGGACAACTATTCTTATCGGGAATGGGGAATAGTGCCATGCTGCTTGGTAGGGGTGAGCATCCTGCTTGGTAAGGGATGTAATGTACTCTTGAGTGTAACGGAACTCGCTGCTTGGATGACGTTTGACTTTCATCCTGCTTGGTAGAGGATGAGTATCTTGCTTGGTAGGGGATACGTTGTGACATAAGAATATGGCCACGTCTTCGTGTCAAATCTAGGTGCATGAGAGTGTGAGATGAGTAGTTAAGTTCAATAAGCTCTGAGGATGGTTGTTGGTGACGATTGTGTGTGCTTGTGCTATTAATGTAACTGCTTTACCTTTATCCCTATTTTATGATGAGATGTACTTCTTATCCCCTGTTTTTCCCATATTGTATGTTCTCTTACCATGGTAAGAAGACTCGGTAGCGGAGCCTGATGACGAAAAGCTGGATGGCACTCCGTACGAGCCTGATGCTGGTCGTAGAGCCATGGACCCCAATCTTGGGAGGTTTTGAATGGCTATACGACGGATCCCATCAAGGAGTACTCGTTCTCCTGAATCTAGAGGAGCGTGCTAGTGTGTTAAGTGTATATGGCCTGTGAGTCTTTATCTTTTGTTGTATTTTGGGCGAGTAGAGGAAGTCGTTTGTATTTCTCTATACCATACTTTCATCCTTTCAGTTTGTGCACTCTGATATTTATGTCTATATGTACAGTATATGTACAGTAGGTTTGTATGTGTGAAGTCTTAAATACCCTTGCATGTGTAATAAGTGCGCTAACGGTTATAACGTAATCAGGATTAGTTAACTAGGTACTTTAATGCAGCAAGGGGACGTCTCAGAGAATGTTGTTTTTAATATGGTGAATCACTTGGATGATGTAATTGGTGATCCTAATAAGGATTTTGTTCCTGACAGAAGTAACAATGACTTTATTATTCCTAGAGTTTCTGATTTAGAAATAGTTATTCCTGTTAATGTTAATGCTAATAATATGGATGATAATGACTCTGTTCAGAATATTTTTGATGAGTTTCAGTTTGAAACTAATGTTGTTCTGAATAATCCATCTCCTGCTAATCATGTTAGTAATGATTAGCTACAAAATAGGGATGTTGCTGCTGATTCTGATGCTGTTAATTCACATCATAGTAATGATGGTGCTTTAGACCCATATGCTATTAATACTCTTGTTGTGGCAGCTGATTCTATACCCTCTCTTGTGGTTAGTGATTTAAGAATTGTTGGAAGATTCTGGAGTGATGGAGATGAGGATGATTTTTCTCCTCCAATTGATTCTCAAAATGTGAATTCTCCTGCAGCTTTTTCTTTGGTATTATCCAAGGACCGAGAAAGAAAATTAAGGCAAAAGAAATCTGTTAATAATCCTAGTCGAGTCATTAATACCCGTAGTAGGCTTGGTCCATTAAACTTTGTTTAATGAAGATTGTTTATTAGAATGCAAGATGCCTAGGAAATGATGCTTCTAGGCTTGTTTTAAAAAATTTGTGTTTGACTCATAAACCAAATATTGTGTTTCTTTCTGAGCCTTCACCCTTGATCAAATAAATATTTCTTTTTGGAGATCGCTTAAATTGAAGTCTTTCTTTGTTAATGACAAAAATCATTTGTTGCCTAATATTTGGGGCTTTTGTGATGAATCATTGCATCCTGTTATTATCTCTAATTCATTTCAGCAGGTATCTTTTTCTATTATGTGGGAAAATTAGTTGATTTATATTGCATCAGTCTATGCAAGTACTTCATATGTGTCTAGAAGGAGGCTTTGGTATGATCTTTCAAAGTTGCAGGAGGATTTTTCTGGACCTTGTGTTTCATAGGTGATTTTAACGCCATCCTTGGAGTTCATGAACAGAGGGGTAGACATAATCCTCTACAAATCTCTTGTGATGATTTTAGAGCTTGGTCAGATAGTTGTTCTCTGACTCACTTGGTTACTAGAGGAGCAAAATTTACATGGTCAAATAGGAGACATGCCAGATCTTACACTGAGAAAAGGTTGGATAGAAGTATTTGCAATAATGATTGGCTTTCCTTTTGGTCATCCTCTTCTTGTTGCACTTTGCCTAGAAGTCAGAGGAGTTAGAAATTTTCCTTCTTCTTTTAAATTCCATCAAATGTGGTTACAGCATCCTGATTGTCATAGGTTGGTGGCTAAGGTTTGGAATAGACAATTTGTTGGCTATCCTATGGCTATTTTGTCTCAAAAGCTTACGACTCTTAAATTAGAACTGAAAGTTTGGAATAAATCTACTTTTGGTGATGTTCATGTTAGAGTAGAACATGCTTTGGCAGAAGTTGATAGAATTCAACAGGAAATTGAAAATTCTGATTTATCTGATGATTTATTTGCTCAAGAACAAAAGGCTCAAGTGGATTTGCAGGAGGCATTGTCCTATCAGGAGCAATTTTGGAAGGAGAAAGCTAGAATCAATTGGCATTCTTTTTGGGATAAGAACACTTCTTATTTTCATAGGATTGTTAAGGTTAGAAATGCTTCTAAAAGGATGACTTTGCTTAAAAATGGGGATCTGATTTTGGATGATGAGAATGATATTGAGCAACATGTTTTACAATTCTTTTCATCTCTTTATGCCTCAGATAATAACTGTATTGATAATAGTAATATAGAAAGAGTCATTCCTTCTACTCTTTCTGCTCAAGATAATTCTATGCTCACAAATTTGCCTTCTTTGGAGGAAATCAAGGGCGTTGTCTTTGCTTTGTGTGGAAATAGTGCTCCTGGACTAGATGGCTTTGGAGGTTGCTTTTATCAACATTTCTGGGATATTGTTGGTAATGATGTGTATTGTTCTGTTCTGCAATTTTTCCAACAAAATTGGTTGTTGCCAAATCTTAATTCCAATTTGGTAACTCTTATTCCGAAATTCACTGGTGCTGACAGAATTCAGAACATCAGGCCTATTGCATTGGCTAATTTTCAATTCAAGATTATCACTACAATTCTTGCTGATAAGCTAGCTATTGTTGCTCCTAAAGTTGTATCAATGCAGCAGACGGGTTTATAAAGGGGAGGAGCATTCTGGACTGTATTTGTACTGCATCAGAGGCAGTAAATTTACTTGGTTCTAGGACCTTTGGAGGTAATGTTGCTCTTAAATTTGATATTAAGAATGCTTTTGATACAGTAGATTGGAATTTCTTGTTGAAAGTTTTGAAGACCTATGGTTTTAATGAGACCTTTTGCAATTGGATCACAACTATTCTATCTTCTGCTAGGCTTTCCTTTTGTGTTAATGGCAAGTCAATTGGTTTCATCTCTTGTAATAGAGGTATGAGACAGAGGGTCCTCTTTCTCCTCTCCTCTTTTGTATAGCTAAAGATGTCTTGAGTAGGAGTATCTCTCATTTGATTGATTTTGGTTTATTAGCTCCTATATCTGGTCCTAGGGGTTATTCTTCTCCTTCTCATATTCTATATGCTGATGACATTCTTGTTTTCTGTAAAGGAATTAAAAGAAGCTTGGAGAACTTAATGTCTTTATTTCACTCTAATGGTCAAGCTTCTAGGCAAATATTGAGCTATGACAAATGTACTTTCTATGCATCTAAACTCTCCAATGCCAGAATGATTTCTAACTCCAATACACTAGGATTTTCAGCAGGTCAATTGCCCTTCAATTATCTTGGTGTGCCTCTTTTCCAAGGCAAGCCTAAAAGGATCTATTTGCAGCCAATTGCAGATAGAATTTCTGCTAAGCTAGCTGCTTGGAAAGGTTCCCTCTTGTCTATTATGGGAAGAGTCCAACTTGTTAAGTCTATAATTCATGGTATGTTGCTTTATAGTTTTCAAATTTATGCTTGGCCAATTGGGTTGCTAAGAATGCTTGATAAGTATATTAGGAACTTCATTTGGTATGGTGATATTTTAGTAAGGAAAGTTGTGACTTTCTCCTGGAAATGTATTTGTTCTCCTTTGGAACAAGGTGGTCTTGGCTTGAGGTCTCTTAGATCTATTAATGATGCAGCTATGCTTAAATTGTCTTGGGATTTGTTTTCTTTAAATCAGCAGTGGGCTTCTTTAATTCAGGCAAGATTTCTCAGAAAGAAATCTCCAGTTGCATATTATGTGAAATCTTCCCTTTGGCCTGCTCTTAGATCTAATATTCAGTTAGTCTTTTCTAACTCAATTTGGCAGATTGGTGATGGGAAATCAATTAGCTTTTGGTCTGATAACTGGCTTGGTCAAGCCATTGTTGATATGTTACAGATTCCTCCATATTTATAATCTTTACTGCAGTCTGTTGTTGCTGATTTCATTCAAGGGAACACTTGGCATATTTCTCAAGAATTTACTTCTTTGTTCCCGGCCTTGGCTGATCAGATAAAGCATGTTCAACTTCCTCTATTTTCTGAAATTGATCAACTGATCTAGACAAGTTCTAATACAGGTATTTTATATTTTAAAGATGCTTATCAGTTTTTAAAACCTGTTGTTCCTGCTGTTCCTTGGACAAAATTGGTTTGGAATAAATCAATTCCTCCTTCTAGATCTTTTCTAGCTTGGAGATTTTTGCAGAATTGCCTTCCCACTGATGAAAACCTTAGAAAACGGGGTTGCATTACAGTTTCAATTTGCAGCAATTGTGGTTTATCTGATGAATCGTCTTCTCATCTTCTTTTGGAATGTAAGTTTGCTTTGGATCTTTGGAATTGGCTTGGTTCGGTTTTGCATTATTCTATGGACTTGTCTTCATGTTCAAATCTGTTTTTCATCTGTAACAGATCATTAAGCTCTCAGTTAAAAGATGTTGTTGCTAGCATCATTAATGTGTTATGGTTTATATGGTTCCGAAGAAACAAGATCAGATTTCAAAATTCTTCCTTTTTTTTGTCTTCAGCTAAGAATATGATTATTGCTTCCATTTCACTTACTGGTAACCTTTGTAAGGGATTTATGTCTTCTTCCATTCAAGAGCTTTCTATTCTCGGATTTTTCAGAATTAATGGTCATCCACCAAAGGCTCCCTTTATTAAGCAAGTTAGTTGATTTCCACCAAAGAGAGGTTGAATTAAGTGTAACACAGATGGTTCTACTAGAGGTTCTCCTAGTCCAGCAGCTGTTGGTGGAATTTTTAGGGATAACAATGCTGCTATTCTTGGTTGCTTTGCCTCATATATTGGCTCTTCATTTTCTCTTCATGCTAAGATTACTGCTGCAATGTGTGCTATTGAAATTTCCCATGAGGAAGTTGGAGAAATCTTTGGTTGGAGTGTGATTCCAAGCTTTTGGTTCTTGCTTTTTCTTACATTGAGGTTGTTGGTTCTCATTAAGGATACACAGTTTGTTGTTTCTCATATTTATATAGCGGGTAATGTTTGTGCTGATAAGTTAGCTTCTTTTGGAGTTACTTCTCAGTTTTTTTCTTGGTGGGATTTGCTACCTAGTTTCATTAGTGAAGACTTTTATAGTAATAGATATGGTCTTCCTAGTTATATATTTGGTTAGTCTTGTTTTCATTTTTCCATGGGTTTGGTATAGTTCCCCCTATGTTTCTTTTGTATTCTTCTCTTATTTTTTGGAATAAATTTATGGTCTACTGCAGATGATAGATAGAGTTGGGGGTGTCAACCTAGTTGGGATGTCTTTCTCTGTTGCGATGCCTTTGCATTCCATATTTGCTTTAAAAAAATGTCTTATTAGGAGACAAAATCATTCTCTTTCTCGTAAAAGAAACTTTTTCAAAATTCAAAATATTTCAAATACAAATCAAATCCAAATATTTGTGAAATCAAAAGAAAATATATTTTGAATAATTCCTTCCATATGCAAAATGATAATTTGTCCCAAATATTCTAAATATCTAATAGGTTATTCATCACATCAATAATACCTAAATATCCTAAAAGATTGTGATTGACAAATATATACAATAAATGGAATTAATCTTAGAAGGAATAAAGGAATAACGAAAGAGAATAATTTTACTCAGTCAAAAATTAAAATTCTCTTGTTATGAAAGTCATAATTAATTCTTCACTATCCATAAAAATTAAATATCTTATTTGAAGAATTAATATAGGACTTAAATAAATTAATGATCATACTATATTGGATAAATATTTACTAATCATCAATAAATAATCCACATCCATTCAAATTTTGGAAATCTTTATGCTAGTGATATTAAAATCCTTAATTGATTTGAAAATTTTATTAAGAGACTATTTCGTAATATGTTTAATATTTGAAAAATAAATCTTTGGAAAATCTGTCTCATAAATTAAGGATTGATTCTAAAAGTTTAGATGATAAATAAAATTAGACCACGTCCTTTGAAATTCAAAAGTGTCAAATTTATTAAAATCTTTAAATACACCGCAATTATTCAAAATTGGAACATCTTTAACATTGTGTAAAATATATGATTTTGGCAAATTTCTCATTGAAATAATCTCCTTGCCAAATCTAACCAAGATTTGAAAACTCAAATCAATGATCAATCTTCTCATAGGATATGAGGAGCCAATTTTAAATCGATTTTCTCTAAATTTACCTAAGTTAGGAAAATGCTTAAGTACTCATTGAAAATTTAGTCAAAGCACAAACATCAATTATAGAAAATATCATCATGGTTTCCTCTTTCCTTTCCTCATGTCCAAAGCGCAAGAAGTCTTCATCTAAGAAAAGATCTCTCCCATTGTTGAAAAACTCCTTGCATCCAAAACTCAATAAAAGTGAATCTATGAACATTGTGTGTAACACCTTATGTGTTGAGTAATCCATGTTCCAAATTTGAGACAATTTGGCATTGGAACGAGCTCAGAAAGTGAATAAACGTGCAAGAACGAGTCCCAAACGCTATGAAATGCTAACTGAACTATTAATTGGTTAATTAATTAATTAATGGAGGGTTACCATATTAAAATTCAACGGGACTTGAGTACAATAGACTTTTAGGAGCAGCCTAAAATAGTTACAGAAAGATATTCCGGTAGTGGGTTACACGGGAAAATGATAAAGAAAACATTCGGACGTACCGACGGGGCAAACACGACGACACGTGTTGCGACACCAAAGTGACACTTGTATTCCACTATCTAATCCTAAGACCACCTATGAATGACACCTAGCCTAGAACACTTAAACTAATGACACTTGGTTTCCACTAAAAATCACCTAATATTATCTAATAACCTAAAACACTAAAACAACAAAAAATCACTCCTTGTCTTCTTCACTTTGTGAGCACATCGAGGGAAGATAAGTGAAGTTATTTCACTTCCATAAAAAGCCATTTTTGAAGATCTTAGAAGCTTGAGTTAAGGTGGTTCCGGACATCGAAATTTTTAACCGATCGCATATTCGGGTTCATAGCTATGGCACCTTCGTACTGATGTCATTGCATGTGAGTTTCCTCGATGTAAGTCAGGACGTCATAACGTCGACCATTGCTCCTTTTAAGCTCTCTAAGCTCGTTCTACTATTGTTCTTAATCCCGACATTGTTTTGGTGTGTTTTAGGCTTTTGCTGGTGTTTTTGCCCGATTGATCGTTCGAGGAGTCGCCCGAGGGATCATGATTGGTGCTTGGGCTGTGAGGCCGCCACTGTCTTAGTAAGTTTCCCTCTCTAAATTTAACGTCTGAAATCTTAGAGTCTTTAATTCATTGTTCTTCAATCGTTTGTGGCTGATTCTATTATCGTTTATGAGATTTTGGTTGTTTCTGGACCCCTTGCGTGTACTCGGGGCGATTATTGGCCCAACGTGCATGCCGGGGGTATCTTTGTCAGTGTTGGGAGCTGTGTGGTGTGCTCATTGAAAATCATGTGAGGTCACTAGTTGCGGGACTGTAGCTGAAGGTTACACGGAAAAGCGCATAGAACTGATCAGGTGGGGAGAAAGAGTTACACGCATCGGGGAGGCAAGAGTAGTTTATATAATTGTGTTGTATGTTTATGTTGAGTAGGGGAACCCTAAGCCCTACTTGAGGTTGAGCCCTGACAAAGTACCTAAACCCTAGGTTTAGTCTACTTTGGGTTATCACTGCTATGTTTGATACCCTTGGTTAGCAGATTTGTGATGTTTGGAGATACATGCATAATAAGTTGCCTATGATAGTATGTTGGTATATCGCTATGTTTACCGCTTTATAAGCATGATATTGATCTTGAACTTCTACGTTGCCTTGGTTGGCGTGAATGCATGAAAAGTTGGTGGTTTAGCATGATTAGGGATAAGAACCTGATATGTTGGTGGTTGAGCTGGTAGTCGTGTATTTGAGGTTGGTGCTGTGAGCACGTGATGATGAGTTGCGCAAGGCGCGTGGATTGAGTTTGCATATGGTACGATATCAGCTCAAGAGGATAGATGACATGCATAGCATCTGCATATTTGGCCAAGTGGCGAGCCGTGTGTCGTGAGGCACACGAGGTCAGTGTATCGAGTGCGGGTACGAAAAACGGAAGGGAAGATCTGTGAGATCTTGGGGATATACTGGACGTAGGTGTGCCCATATGAGACCGGTATGGTAGCTCTTATCGTGTCGTGGTAGACCTGACTAAGTATGGTTATCCCGACTAAAGCCCTGAGTCTTTCTAGCTACCGGTGGATCTTCCGAGGAGGCCCCGATAGCACTCCCTATCGGGGACAGTGGAGTGGTGATGCACTCTTATGGGTCACGGTGAGCGGAACGGATTACCAGTGCAAACTGACTTGTCCGATGAGCAGATGTATCTGATGATGTTGTCCTTAAGAGGACGTTTAGTAACGGCTGACATGCATAAAAAGAGTATGTTTACATCTAGCTAGGAGATAACCTTAGTATCAGAATATTCTTGGGAGATGTTTGTGTTTGTTATATATTTCTGCTTAATTTGCATCATCCCTTATACGATGTGTTGTATATCTTATCTACCTGATTTTCGATGTGTGTCATGTGTTCGATCTGCGAGTAGATGACGAGCTAGCCGAGGACGACTATGGACTAGAGGATTCATCCTTTCCTCCAGGCAACACCGAGGATGCTGATGTTGGACGAGCTTGAGATTGTTTATCATGATGAGCGGGGGTGGCAGGTGGACCCCTCGACGTTTTTGACTGTATACACTGGTCCAATAAGCTTACTATTCCGGAGCGATACTCCACCACGGGCAAACATCATAGGACCGTAAAGAGTGACTCAGTTCCTTCCCTTCTCACAGATGTGGCACCCACCCAGGTAGCATGAGTGGGACTTTATGTGGGCTGCCCCGACATCATCTCACGTGACTAGTCGCAGAGGCTTCGTGTTGAGAATACAACGCAGGAGGTCTGAGCGATATATGAGGGCTGCCTAACATAGGCGGATCATCATGTCTAGTTCCTCCTCTGGCTACGTGCCCTTGCGGGTTTATAGGCGCACGTTTGGGAGGGACAGGGTAGCTCCTGACTTTCACGCCGCTAAGGATGTGGCGTCGCCAGTGAGTCTGTGTAGGGCGTGAGGTGAGATATATTTTGATGTATTTTGAGTGGGGTGGGGAGAGCATGCTTGCATAAGTGCTTGAGTCCCTTTTGATGTATTTGTTTTACCTTTCAGTTTACTGATGTACAGTGTATGTATATAGTACAGTAGCCCAACCGATGGGGCAACCACGTACCTACATATATAGTGCATGTGTTTGCTTTACCTTTCCTTGTTGCACTTTACTTTGATGTATGCTTTTAAATACATGCTTATGTTGTATGTTTTATCGCTTTGTCTAGTTTGTTTTAATAAATATGTAGTTACATCGTTAAGTTATAGCTAATATTGTAAGTGGGGTTAATGGGATTATCTTACATAAGTGGGGTCGTCTCATTATGTGGGTCAACCCATTGCTCCGCTATATCACCTTGATCAATCATCCTTGATGGGGTCATCCTATAAACTTCATCATATTCTCTCCGAGCTCAAACTTACATCCTTCTGGTCTCGCAAACATGAGGTGTATCCTTCACTAGTAAAAGAGTTTTATGCAAATTTCAACCATCATAAAAACTCTAGAACCATAGCCTCAAAAGTCAAAGGAACAAAAATCAACATATCCTTTGAAACTTGGGTCTACATTTCACATCTTCCGTACCAAGGTATAGACATCTCTCTTGAGAATCCTAAATATATTTGGAAAAACTCATTCAAGAAAGAGAGAGTATTGAAGAAACTAGTCAACCTCAATGATCCGTCCTCAAGAACAATTTCTTTCAAGTACCTTAAATTTAAGAATAAATTGTTCCACTTTGTTTTTGCTCGTTGTCTTCTTCCAAGAGGACACAACATAACAAGAATTTCTGAAAATGTCATCATCCTTATGTGGGCAATAAAAAGAAAGAAAGAAATTAATTGGGCAGCTATTGTTTTCAAGCATATAATAGATTGCGCATACTCCAAGACAGTTTCCCATCTCCTCTACCCCATGCAAATAACGAAGGTATTCCGTCATTTTAACGTATCGTTAGAAGGAGAAGAAGGAATAGAGCCAAACCTAAAAGAAAGCATAAATGAAGCTTATCTTATATCTTTAGGGTTTGTTAAGTTTGACGATATTTGGGTACCAAAAGAAAAACAAGCTTTGGAATAGGAGTTGAAGGGCTTTTAATTGATATTGCCTTATTAGAATAGGGATGAAGTGTTAGGTTTGAAATTCATCATATTTTTTATATATAATAAAATGTGCTTGTTTTCCTAGTTACATAATCTTAGCACCTTAAATCCTTGAGCACTTCATTAATGCAACAAGAGTTATAATAGGTTATTCTATCAAATGGTATTAATCAAATAAAAAAAAATTATATAAATATACCTTAAAACAGAAATGAAATAATCAACTATGAAGATAGCAATAATCAATTATGGGGCGAAAAATAGCAAATGATCTAGTGCTTGCATTGAATATAACATCTCTCATGATCTTATATATGTTTCTATTGTTAACTCCTATGTGCACTAAAACTAAAACGTAGAAAGGTTCCCTAAGTCATTAAAGCAAATCCTTACGGGGAGAATCCTTTATCATAAATACACAGTTTTAGGGAGAGTTTGAAATCCTTTTTGCTACTGTCAAATAGGGGGAGAAAAAGCAAATATCAAAAACAACAAAGGTATTAATCAAAATATCCTTGAGGAGAAATAGCAAATTACCATCTATGTGTTACATAGGGGGAGAAATGTTAAACATAGAAAATATCATTATATATTTGCTAAGTATTTGTCACCATCAAAAAGGGGGAGAGTGTGAACCATATTGTGAGACAACCCCACATAAGTGAAGTCACACCAATAGCTGCAGAACGTTCTCAATGCTCTGATACCACAAAAATGAGACAACATTCCTTTCCCAGAAGGATAATCCTATTAGTCCCAAGCTTACTTTTTTAACTATGCCTAACCATATTATAGCGATAACGTAGTATTCAAACAGCGCAGCGGAAACAAACGATAAACAAACAACTCATATGGAAAGCAGAGGCAAAACCAGAGTGAAGCGCAATCATAAAGTAACTATACATATATAACCATCCATAAACATAGCCCCATCAGTAGGGCATTGTACATACATATACATACGGTCTATACAAAAACAGAAAGGACAAACTGAAAAATACATCACAAGCCAAAAGAAAGACTCTCATAGCTCTAGCACTCCCCAACCCACTGTCAAAATACAGCAAAACCTCATCTCTCTATCCAAGAGACGCAATGGCAGGCCCTCACCATCCGTGATGAGGATGCCCTGAGGTACCCTGTCCCTATCCACGAGGAACTCGACACAACAACGCGGCGTCTTCGATACGTCTTCAAGTACAGCTCGGTACGCCTCCGCTGACCTCTGTAGACGAAACCTTGCCTACTGGATATTGCTGAAGACTATAGCGCTACCCACAGGTAGTCCTGCTCTCTCTACCTCTGTGGGTGCCAAATCTGCGGGAAAGGAAGGAACTGGACTACTCTAAATGTCCCTACGAGATCCTCCACGTGTGATGCCCCTCCTATGAAGAGAATGCTAACCGGTCCTGTGTAGGCCGTCAAGTAGATAGAGGGGTCTACACGCCACCCCCAATCAGCATGATAAATGATCTCGATCCGTCCCAGCAATGGCATCCTCGGTACAGATGTGATGAAAGGGTGCACCCTTGGGTCAACTGTCAAAAGCGGATGGCTCCTCGTCTTCACGTGAACCAATAACAACACCAAACGACAAGAAAACAGAAGGGAGATAAGAATACAGTGTGTAGCAAATTGGAAATGACAACAGTAGTGAAGTAAACAACAGGATGTAACATGTAGCACGTATAACAGATATAACAGTTATTGCACACAACCAAATGTCTCTCGAGACAACATATGCAACAAACATCCATCTCCATAAGTCTCATTCTCAGATCAATCCTCTAGACTAGGATACTAATCCCATGCAGCACGTCGGCCGAATCTCAAAAAGTTGGTTCCACACCGGAATGGTTCCACACCTGAACAAGTCCACACCAGAACAGGTTCTGTGTCGGAACGGAGTTAGTTTGTCCAAGAAACTGAACCGCTCGTCGTGACTAATAAAAGTGCATCCCCCTTCCACACGGGAACCGGGGTGTCTTGGTTACCTCGGAATGTTAGCCTGGAATGTGGAAAGCTTAGGGCTTAGTCAGGCAAACCGGACTGGATCGAGCGTCACGACAGGATAGGAGCTACCTCATCCGTCACTGTAAACTATTCCCGAGATCGGCAACATCCCCAAGGTCACTCACATGACCGCCCCTTCCGCCTTCTATACCTGCACTCAGGTACAACTAGCCTCGTATGATGTTGGAAGCCCATACTACCTGTCATACGGCCTCGCCAATTGCAGTTGATGATATGCAACAAACATCCTCAACGGGTTTGATACCGGATCTCACGCCTAATCACTCAATCAGAAACACCACGATGCCACCGCATCAATACGGCCACAGCCTCGACGCCACACGTCCACGAGCCACCACTCAGACAACACGGCCACAGCCTCAAACAGTCATCACAATAGCAACGGCACCATCCACGGTATCAACCCGATAACAAACATGGCACACAGCCAAACTTAACGCTAACCGGCATTCCGCCACAACACAACATTACAACATATAACATAACAGCAACAGTAATAAAATCAACATCAATAATGTACAGGCATATCATACAACAAGTAGCACGTAGGCACATATATGGATAGCATATAGCACGATCAACACCACAACAGTCATATGAAGCAAATCATCCTCAATCAACAATTTTCTAACCTAGGGTTTCCAAAACTTAACGGTGATAGCCCAAAGTATGCTAAACCGAGGGTTTAGGTACTTTGTCGAGACTCAACCACTAGGAGGGTTAGGGCTTCCCTACGCAGAGTAGAAAATACATCTACGCTACTCTTGCCTTACCGAGGATAGCAGTACTCTTTCTCCCCACTTAAACAGTTGGAACGTAAACCTACGCGAACACTAACAAGCTCGGACACGCAGTGTAGAATAGCCAAGAACAGTTCCAAACTCCTTTGGTAGCCGTGACCTCAAGCTCCAAACCTCGAGCAATCATGAGCACGAACTTTGCCATAATTACAAGCACAACACATATACAATAGTGTTAGCCCTAGGGCTAGCTCAAAGATCAAAGAGGAAAGGTAAAGACTCGAAGAACCACGAAGAACACGTGTTAGGGATTCGAGTTTACCTTTGGCAAATCGAGAAAACAATTATTCAACGTTGTAGAAAACTTCATCACGATCGCAACCGTGTAGTCAGAATCTCGATCCGATGCTCCGAAGCCTTTGAAATCCAAGATTTCTCTCTCTAAACACTAGAGCGTCTCTCACTAACTCTTTGTATTTCGACCTTGGAGAAATGGAAATGAGGCTAAGTGAAAGGGAAGAGAAAACTTCACTTGGATCATCTTGCTGAGAACACTAAAGCGTGCAGGAAAGCCACGCTTGAGCGTGGGGTTCTCTCCACGCTTGAGTGCGGAACCTCGTTCGCTCTGCCTTCTCCCTGGCCTGACACATGTTGCACACGCATTAGAAAGCACGCCAGCTAACAAACCCACTCAGCACGCTTGAGAGTGCAACATGCCAACCCTTGAGCGTTGGCACACTAGGGCGTTCACCCTTCCCACGCTTGAGCATGCTGCTCAGTTGGCAAGAGCCTTCCAAACTTCTGACTTTGCCAGTTTCTCACTTAACATCTTAGGCACTTCCAACCTGATTCAAGCCTATTCCTAAGCTTCCAACTAGGTCTTATACTAACACAAAAAAATCCCCATAAACAACCAAGGCCTTAATCGAGATTAACCAACTTGATTAGAGTTACAAAAAAGTTGGGATGTTACATTACCACCCCCTTAATGAAAATTTTGTTCCAAAATTTCCGCCACATACCTTAGACAAGATAAGGATGACTCTAGCGCATCTCAGCTTCACGCTCCCACATTGAATCACCAGTCATTGAGTCCTACTCCACTCGCACCAGAGGGATATGTTTGCCCCGCAGTTCCTTGATCCTTCTATCCACTAACTGTATCGGTAAAGCCTCGAAATCTAGGTTCTCTTTCAGTTGAATTGATTCGGGTTCTAACACGTGAGATGAATCAGGGTGGTACTTTCTGAGTTGAGAGACGTGAAAGACATCGTGGATATTTGACATATTTGGTGGTAAAGCTATCTGATAGGCTATAGTGCCAATTCGTCGAAGAATCTGAAACGGTCCTATGAATTTGGGTGTTAGCTTTCTAGATTTGATTGTCCTGCCCACTCCAGCTCTTAGGGTGACTCTCATGAAGACATGGTCTCCCTCTTGAAACTCTAAGGGTCTTCTCCTCTTGTCGGCATAGCTTTTCTGCCTATCCCTAGCAGTCTTCATCTTTTCCCGTATTTTACAGACTTGTTCTGTCCTTTGCTGCACCAGCTCCGGACCTATCAACTGACCTTCTCCAGTCTGAAACCAGAACAACGAAGTCTTACACTTTCGCCCATACAGCGCTGTAGGCGCCGTGCCAATACTTGAATGGAAATTGTCGATATAAGTAAACTTGATCAATGGAAGGAACCCGTCCCAAATTCCCGTGTTCTCCAACATGTACGCTCTTAAGAGATCCTCCAAAGATTGAATTGTTCATTCAGACTGACCATCCGTTGGAGGATGATAAGCAGCACTCATATTAGCCTATTTCCTATCGCACTGTGTAAGCTCCTCCAGAATCTCAATGTAAACCTCGGACCACGATCCGAAACTATACTCGAAGACCCCATGCAGCATCACAACCTCCTTGATGTAGATCTTAGTTAATAGCTCGAGAGAGTGACTCTGGTTGATAGATAAGAAGTGAGCACACTTCGTCAACTTGTCAATGATCACCCATATTGCATCGCACCTTTTCTGAGTCCTTGGCAACCCAGAGACAAAGTCCATGGCAATCCTATCCCAGTTCCATTCTGGGACATCCAGCGATTACAACAACCCTGCTGGCTTCTAGTGTTTAATCTTCGCTTTCTGACACACCAGGCAGGTTAGGATATACATCGCCACCTCTTTCTTCATTCCTGGCCACTAGAACGGCTTCTTCAAGTCCTGGTACATCTTGATAGCCCCCGAATGAAAACTCAGCTTGCTCTTGTGTGCTTCTTCCTATATCATATTCTTAACCTCGCTATCCGCTGGCACACAAACTCAATCGCCATACCTAAGCAGACCATCAGCACCTCTTCCGAATTCTGAAGTCTTACGTTCCTCTATTAACTGGTTTACACCCTTGAGGTACTTATCCTCAGCTTTCTTCTTCCATAAAAGATTCAAGAAATCACTAGTTACTCTAACCATCCCAAGATTCAACCTATCCTCGACGATTTCCACATCAAGATTCAAATTCCTGAATGCCTTTAACATCTCAAGATCCCTTACCATCATTGCGGGTACGTGTAGGGACTTCCTACTGAGCGCATCAGCTACTACACTCGCCTTACCTGGATGGTATTACAGATCGAATTCATAGTCCTTTATAAATTTCATCCATCTTTGTTGCCTCATGTTCAACTCTCTTTGGTCGAACCGATACTTCAGGCTCTTATGGTTGCTAAATACACTAAATTTAGTACCATACAGATAGTGTCTTCATATTTTCAATGCAAACACTATCGCAGCCAATTCCAAATCATACGTTGGGTTGTTCCGCTCATGTGTTCTTAACTGCCTGGAGGCATACGCCATCACTTTTCCTTCTTGCATGAGCACACATCCCAAGCCTTGATAAGATGCATCACACTATACATCAAATCGTCCTAAAGGATCTGGAAACACCAACACTGGTTACATGGTCAGTCTTCTCTTCAGCTCCTGGAAACTTTGCCCGCAAGCCTCTGACCATTGGAACGCCTTCCCTTTTCTTGTCATTTGCCTCGTAGGTAACGCAATCTTAGAGAATCCCTCTATGAACCGCCGATAGTAGCCAGCTAAACGAAGAAAGCTTCTCACCTCGCTTATAGACTTAGAGCTTTCCCAACTCACTACAACCTTGACTTTCGCAGGATCCATTGCGATTCCATCCTTACTGATCACATGGCCTAGAAACTGAACCTCCTCTAACCAAAACTCTCACTTTGACAGTTTAGCATACAACTATCGGCCCTTTATCACTTGCAACAGCGGCCTCAAATGCTCTTGGTGTTCCTCTATACTCGAAGAGTATACAAGGGTGTCGTCGATTAACACAACAACAAACTTGTCAAGGAACGGTCGGAAGATCTTGTTCATATAGTCCATGAACACAGCCGGAGCATTAGTCACACCGAACGACATAACCAAGTACTCGTAGTGACCATACCAACTCCGAAAAGCAGTCTTTGGCACATCCTCCTTCTTAACCCGGATCTTATGGCATCTCGATCACAGATCAATCTTAGAAAACACAACTGCTCCCTTCAGCTGATCCATCAAATCATCTATCCATAGTAACAGATACTTGTTGTTTATCGTCACTTTGTTCAGCTGACGATAGTCTACACACAACCTCGAGCTCCCGTCCTTCTTCTTTACAAACAGCACTGGCGCCCCTCACGGAGATGCACTAGGTCTGATGAACTATTCGCCTAGCATCTCGTCCAATTGTTTCTTCAGCTCCGTCAGCTCTACTGGAGACATCCAATATGGAACTATTGAAATAGACCCAGCCCCCGGAATCAGGTCTATAGCAAACTCCACCTCTCTTCTGTGGCATTCCGGGAACAACTTCGGGAAACACTTCCGGAAACTCTCGCACGATAGGTAGAGCTCTGACACTTGGAGTCTACTTAACCTCCAAAAAGAACAACACCTTGCATTCGTCTGATTGTCCACCCGTCGGAACACTCTCTTCGGTAGGCATTAATCCAGATTGCTTTAAAAAACAGAGAGTTTTGTTTGAACAATCTAACATGACATGGTTGGTCGAAAGCTAGTCCATGCCTAGGATAACATCTATCTGTTGCATAGGCAAACTGATAAGATCGATAAGGAAAGTTCGGTTCTCTATGGTGACGGGACATTTAAGGCATATAGATAAGGTGGTCAAAGATTCGCCTGTAGGGGTAGAAACAGGTAGGTCATATGGCAATAAAGAAATAGGTAACCCTAGATGATCCATACATTCTATCGAAACAAAATAATGCATAGCCCTGAATCAAATAAAACAGATAGAAGCTTACCAGAGACTAAACATTTACCTTGTAACAGGTAAGGGCATCGAGAGGTTTCAGATCCCTTGACGGCAAACACTCATCCGATCGTTTGTGGGCGACTCAGTTGGCTTGCACCTGTGATCTCGCACCACTGTTGTGGGCTTTTCCGCCCAATTGCTGAAACTGAGCCCTTCTACTGACTCCGGGCTTACAGTCTGACGCATAATGACCCATCTGATTACAGTTGAAACATCTGATGTGCTGGGTCCTCGGTCAATTCTTAACTAGATGCGGTCCCCCACATCGAAAACATGCCTTGATCTCTTGTTGCCACTGACTGAAGCTGCTTCCTCCATGAGTAACATTGAACTGAGTCGGGCGATCGTAAGGTCTCGCCCTCTGCTGGATCTCGTTGCCTTTGCCTCTCGGTCCACTACTGTGGACAGGTCCACCACTCTTTGGTTGTGATTGGACTGTCCCCATCTTGTCATGTCCCTCTAGCACTACACGCTTCTCCACTAGCTCTGGAAAAGATCGGATACCAAGGGTAGTATCGTCCTTTTTAATTCGGGCCTCAACCTATCCTCGAATCTTCTGTATACCCATTCCTCATCGGGATGAACTTGATAAAACTGAGAGAACTTCAGCAATGCCTCGAACCGCATTGCGTATTGACCAACAGACAGTTGTTCTTGCCTCAGACTCAAGAATTCCTTCTCTTTCTCCTATCTGACACTTCTTGGGAAGTATTTTTCCAAAAAGCACTCCCGAAACAAGTCCCAAGTGATGACTATGCTCTCTGTTTCCAATAGCCTGAGCTTGTTCTTCCACCAAGCCTCTTCTGCGCCTACCACCATAAACTCAGCATGCATCACCTTCCGATCCTTTCTGCAGTGTATGGCCTTGAATACTTTCTCTATCTCTTGTAGCCATATCTCTGTAGCTTCAGGATTGAACTCCCCGTACAATTACGGAGGATTCCCTTTCTTGAAAGCATTGAGACCTATGTCCACAGTCTCTTCTCCCCTTATGGCATGCAGCTGATTCTACCTTACCTCCCTCTCTTCCTGCCTCTGCATGTACTGGCCAGTCTGTTGAGTTTGCTGCATCATTGCGGTAGACAAGTCTCGCATGGCCCTCATCGCTTCAGAAGTGTCACCACCACTTCCAGTCCCTGAGTGGTCACCGTTATCGTTGTAGTTGTTTCCGGTTATAACCGGCCTTCCTCCTCTTCCTCGTTCACGAGCCATTTAGCTTCTTGTAAAAAGGAGCTATCAGTTCCACTTCATAAGACATATAATAGTACTTAACAATCAAACATATCATATGCTTTATGAATGAAAACAGTTATCACACTTCGATAAATAGCGCATCGAACACTCTACCCAAAACCAGACTCGGTTGATACAACTCGGGTATCAACTGTAAAAGCCAGTACACTTCCTAGACTCGTAGCTACGATTCCGGACCTCCAAAGCCCTTTATAGAACAAAACTGCTTTAATACCATAATAATGAAACAACCCTACATTAGAGAAGTCATCCCATTAGCTAGAAAACGTTCTCAACGCTCTGACATCGCCAAAATGAGACGACCCTCCTTTCCCAGAAGGATAATCCCATTAGTCCCGAGCTTACTTTATTAACTATGCCTAACCGTATTACAGTGATAGCGTGGTATTCAAACAGCGTAGCGGAAACAAACGATAAACAAACAACTCATACGGAAAGCATAGACAATACCAAAGTGAAGCGCAATCATAAAGTAACTATACATATATAGCCATGCATAAACGTAGCCCCATCAGTAGGGCACTGTACATACATATACATACGGTGTGTACAAAAACTGAAAGGGCAAACTGAAAAATACATTACAACCCAAAAGAAAGACCCTTATAGCTATCCAACACTACCCAACCCACTCTCAAAATATAGCAAAACCTCACCTCTCTGTCCTAGAGACGCACTGGCAGGCCCTCACCATCAGTGATGATGCCCTGAGCTACCCTGTCTCTCTCCATAAGTACCCCTATAAACCTGCGTAGGCTCGTATTCGGACAAGGAGCTCAACACAACAACGTGACATCTCCGATACGTCCTCAGGTACTGCTCGGTACTCCTCCGCTGACCTCTGTAGACGAAACCTCGCCTACAGGATATTGCTGAAGACTGTGGCACTGCCCACAGGTAGTCCTACACTCTCTGCCTTGGTGGCTGCCAAATGCGCTGGAAGGGAAGGCACCAGACGACTCTAAACGGCCCTACGAGATCCTCCACGTGTGATGCCCCTCCTCTGAAGAGAATGGTAACCGGCCCTGTGTAGGCCGTCAAGTAGGTAGAGGGGTCCACACGCCACCCCCCATCATTGTGATAAATAATCTCGATCAGTCCCAGCAACAGCATCCTCGGTACTGATATGCTAAAAGGGTGCACCCTCGGGTCCATCGTCAAAAGCGATGGCTCCTCGTCTTCATGCGAACCAAGAACAAAACCAAACGACAAGAAAACAGTAGGGAGATAAGAATACAGTGTGTAGCAAATTAGAAATGACAACAGTAGTGCAGTAAACCACAGCATGTAACATGTAGCATGTATAACAGATATAACAGTTACTGCACACAACCAAACGTCTCTCGAGACAACATATGCAACAAACATCCATCTCCATAAGTCTCACTCTCAGATCAATCCTCTAGATCGGGATACTAATCCCATGCAGCATGTCGGCTGAATCTCATAAAGCTGGTTCCACACCGGAACAAGTCCACACCGGAACAGGTTCTGCATCGGAATGTAGTTAGTTTGTCCAAGAAATCGAACCGCTCGTCGTGACCAATAAGAGTGCATCCCCCTTCCACACGGGAACCAGGGTGTCTTGGTCGCCTCGGAACGTTAGCCTGGAGCGTGGAAAGCTTAAGGATTAGTCGGGCAAACCGGACTGGATCAAGCATCGCGACAGGATAGGAGCTAACTCATCTGTCACTGTAAACTATTCCCGAGATCGGCAACATCCCCATGGTCACTCACTTGACCTCCCCTTCCGCCTTCCGTACTCGCACTAGGTACAACTAACCTTGTATGACGCTGGCAGCCCATACTACCTGTCATACGGCCTCGCCACTTGCAGTTGATGATATGCAACAAACATCTTCAACGGGTTTGATACTGGATCTCATGCCTAATCACTTAATCAGAAACACCACGATGCCACCGCATCAACACGGCCATAGCCTCGACGCCACGCATCCACGAGCCACCGCTCAAACAACACAGCCACAACCTCAAACAGTCAACACAATATCAACGACACCATCCACGGTATCAACCCGATAACAAACACGACACACTGCCAAACTTAACGCTAACCGACATTCCACCACAACACAACATTACAACATACAGCATAACAGCAACAGTAATAATATCAACATCAACAATGTATAGGCATATCATACAGTAAGTAACATGTAGGCACTTATACAGATAGCATATAGCACAATCAACACCATAACAGTAATACGAAGTAGATCAACCTCAATCAACAGTTATCTAACCTTCGGTTTCCAAAAATTTGTCGGGGCCCAACTACTAGTAGGGTTAGTGTAACACCCTTTCCGGGGGCATTACATTTACGGACATTTTATAAAACTCTAAGGCCAAAAACGGGTTAATTAAAAACATTTAAGAAAGATAGGGATGATTTTTTTTGCTTTTCACATGACATAACTGTAAAAGCTCATAACCGTTTATGCTTGTAAGGTAAATAGAATCATTTCATAGTATAAGTTCATACATAAAGGATTACATTAAAACCAACCCGACTACAGAAAATAAATAGAAAGATATAGACTCAATGTAAAGAATTGGAGACACAGCTCCACAACACGTAAAAGAAAGGTACAGACACTCCAACACCCTACACTGGCCGACAACAGACAACACAGGAAAACATCCCTCGGATCAGCTGCTGAATGCTTCCTCTGACTCCTCCCTTATGGAGAGACGAGCGAAAGGAAAAGGAGGGCATGGGTAGATCACCTCCCTCCTAATCTTCTGACTTATCGCCTTCCAACCAGAACTCGTCAAACGAGACCTAACAGGAATCCTAGCAGGGACTACTACTAGCATTCCTTTGGAAGACATCACAGAAATTGCCCTAGAAGCAACTTTGCCAACAAGCGGCCTATCCCTAACGAAGGGAGAAGGCATTAAACGCATCGGGGGAAAAGTCCATCTAGCATTTCGCTTACGGATACAACCTTGATAGCAGACGACATGAAGACAGGCTGTGGAGCGGTCAAGAACTCTTCTTTTACGACCGGTGTGGATGATGAGTGCGGCTCTTCACACGTACGTTACTAGAAGACCGTCATGACTAGTTGTCCAAACGCCGTAACCACTGGGAGGCTCCACAAAGAGATACATCCGAAGCGCTGGGTGAAGTCTGGGTAGTACGACCTTCTCGAGAGACAACCATAGAAGCACACAACGATGCAATACAAAGTAATGAAGTGAGATTCCCATTCATCAGCACAACACATGGCAGGAGTAAAAACGGTACAACACACAAGATAACAACATACTAATCATGCATCTCAATATCTCATATAAATCAATCAACTGCATAAGACATCATCAACACAGGATAATAATGTATAACATAAAAATGTATACATCAACAGTCATACAATGCAATGCGATGTACATGACTCAATGCCAAATGCCACAAGGATAAGACTCTGACCCCTACTCCATGGAGCTAAAAAAAACAAGAGTGAGTGATTGGGAGAACATTATCTGTGTTATCTCAGCCCCACAGTGCCACATCAAGATCGCAATTGCTATAACGGCTCACACCAGATGTTCTTTACCCAAATCATGATTTGCCCGGTGTTTCAGTCAGGACGTCAGTGTTTTTTGATGGATATCCATGACACAGAGGAGCTACTCTCTGGCCGCATGTGTCTTCCCCAACCCTAAACGTCCCCAAGATCCTCCTTATCGACACCTCAGACAATGGCACCTGCACCAAAGTGTAATCTCAACTCCTAGGCATAACGCCCAACTCATGCACAGATGCACATGCGTGTCAAGAAATGTCATAATACAACCATGTACTATCTCATCATTGTAGTACCACGTTTATCTCTTGATAAACCACAAGATACCCTTACGGGACCCACTTTCACACGACTTGCCCTCAGTCGCCCATTCTTGGTTCCATTCCTTGCAATCGCGTACCACCTCATCGTTCGTAACACGATGTTCACGTCTTATGATACATTAATTCATAACCTAGGGTCCACAAGGATCCCCTTCATCAATCTTCTCACTTTTCTACCAAAGGAAACATTACTTAGTTTGTATAAGTAACTCTTTGTGGTTAAGTATTATGGGTCCATAGATGACCTAAATCATCAAGGGTTTGGGACATGGTTTTCCCATGACCACAAGGTATAGGTGCATATCTTTTATATAGTCTTTGAGAGTCCATTATGAAACTAATTGAATTCCATTTTTGAAGATAATACATAATTACGCTACTATAGTAAGATCTTCAAAATATCTTCCTTAGTGGTAAACCGGTTCATGAAATCCCCTTTTATCAAACATAGTTTTGAAACTCTATACAAATACTCGTAAGGTATTCAAAGCCCCAAGATACGTAGTACCTCATCTTTTGCCAAACTAACAAAAAACTTCCTCTAGAATAATACTTATTTCCTTTACTTAGTGTAAAAAAGGAAAATAGATTTTTCTTTAAATCACCTTTTCATTTTCAAATGAAAACTATAACTCTTTTATTTGATAAGATTCCAAAATTAATCATAGTAGTGTAAGGACTCATTGTTTTAAAGAAAATACTTACAAGGATTCTCATTTCTCTCGAAAGTAGGTTTACTAACCAAAACCTTTGGAAACCACATGAATCATTTAGAAAACTCTTTGTTCTTGGAAATCTTTTCCTTGAAACAACATGCCAAAATAAGTGATTGATCAACATCAAACCCTCTGATCCTTAAAATACTTTTCACATGAGATCAAAATACTTAATTTGCAACACTTGGTTCTTTGGAATCAAAACTTGAATTCTTTGGAAAACCTTTTTAACTTATATTCCCTTTATACTTTAGTATAAACACATTAAACCTCTTAACATCAACATTTTAGGTTCCTAGCCCTAATTACTATGGTATGGCTGAATGCCTCCATGTAAGTAAGGTAGGTCTTTTTAATTTCTTTTGCCTTCTTAGAATCATTTAAGTCCATTACACCATTACTTGAACATAACTTTGGCTTCCCTTTTTAACTCAACAAGGCTGAACCACACATAGAGTTTTTCAACAAAAATACAAGCCATCCAACAACATTCTAGCATGAAAGTTTCGGATTTGCAAAGGCAGCACAGATTCTTTGATCTCAAACCTCAAGCCTGCTTCAAACCTTTCACACTTCCAGCTTTCATTAGGTTGAGTTTGAAAGAAACGGAAGTACTTGGCGAGCGATTCAAACTTCGCTGCATACTCCCCAACAGAAAGATCTCTTTGCAATAGACAGAGAAATTCTCGTTCCTTCTCGACTCTAGCACTTTGAGGAAAATACTTATCAAAAAATGTGTTTCAGAACACATCCCAAGTAATTTCCTAATGATCAGCTTCTAACAGTTGTCTGGTGCCTTTCCACCAATACTCTGCATCCCCTATCAGTAAGAAAGCAACATATTGAACCTTTACTCCTTCTAGACTCAGAATAAGCTCAAAGATCTTCTCCAGTTCTTGTATCCACAAGTCAGCTATCTCAGGTTTAGCATCCCCATGAAACTATGGAGGATTCTGACATCGAAATGCAGTTAGACCTCTACCTTCTGCAGCTTGTTGGTTCTGAGCAGCCATAGCAGCTGTCTGTAGAGCAATAGCAGCTACAACATTTTCCATTACTTGTGCATTATAATCCACTGCACCCACATAGTTCTCCTCAGCATTATCATGGTCACCGACGAGACCAACTCGACGACCCCTACCACGACCGCGTCCACGGCCACGTCCACATCCACCCTCTAGTTCCATAACTGACCTGTAAGACAAAATCAGTTAAACGGCAACTAGAAAATGGAACGTATACTCACTTGTTAACACATTACTTCTAAGAAGTAACTCAAACAAATCTTAGTCAGAAATACACAACGTCAACACAACAGACCAATTTCCCAAAGATTCCCGAAAGACTCGACCAGCTCTGATACCACTAAGGTGACACCCATGTCTGGGACATCACATGGTAACCCGTTGCGGAAAATAAAATGTTTAGTACACTTGCTGGTTACTTTCGAAAAATAAAATTTTCTAAGTATTTAACTTATTTCGAAAATCTGTGATAAAATTTTTTATTAACTTATCATACATCCAACGTAATCACACATACCCCTATATATATATATATATATATATATATATATATATATATATATATATATATATATATATATATATATCAAGTAGTTCATAAGTACTAAGTCATTATAAGTTCATACATAGGGCCATTATACAGACGGCCATTCTCAAAAGTCATGGCTTTCAGTAGCCAAGGCATACTGACGAAGTCACTACCCAAAATAAAAGGACTTATCCTACAGCTAGTCCACCTCTAACTTGTCCATGACTCCCCATATGCCATCATTCTCCATGCGTTCAGACGTTAGGGAACGGATCCCCGAATGCTCCAATGGCATCTTGGAACTCATCTGATGGTGCAAGGGTGAGATACCAATATATGGATTCAAGCACGATAACTACATTTGCGACACACTAACATCATATATAATCATGATGCATAAAAATTCTACTAAATAAACAAGTTGTTCATCATAGGGTTTCATACCCGATAATCATCATCATTTATAAAACAGTACATGACACTTCAACGTTTAGTTCTTTACTTAATCTCCGGAGATCCCAACACCGTATAAATGATTTGATCAAACTCGATTGCCAAAAGGCACACCGTTGTTAAAACAATTGCACACTGTCCAACATAAGGCACAAGTGATCACCGTTTTTGGTTTTTCATTGTCCATCAAGGCACAATGATATACATCGTCTTGAATATCCTGACGACCAAGATATCCAGATTAACACCGTAGGCACGTATGCCAATTAATGCATGTAAAAATGTTTCATGTCTTGGCACTTTTCTTTTTGTTCTTTCTTTCTTTGTTGTAGCTCAAGGCTCCCGACCATTCGTGATTTACAACGTTTTAAGATTTCACATCAACAACACAGGACTAAACCTCCGAGTGCTCAATCGCAAAGCCCTAGACCGATGCACCGGTCCAAGATCCCTGGTGATAGAAAACAATATTCACCTTTAATCACGTACCCTCATAATGTGAAGAGAACACACAGTCCACAACACTGTAACACGGATCCTAGATCTAAGTGCTATTCTCACAGAACACTAGTATCCCGACGTCTCGTTTACTAGGTTCACGTTTCAACGTTTTCATCATTTTTCGTTCTGTGAAACACAAATCCAAAACAAAATCTCCGCAAGTTGTCGGATTTTACACCGTTGGGAAATCTCATTTACAGAAAATCCTTTCCGTTTGAAATTCATTATAAACCGTCGAATCATTAATGAAACTTTTCCTTTGAAAATATTTTCCAAAACCTCAGTTCTTGGAATAAAGCATTTGAGACTAAATTGTCGTTTCAAAAAGAATGTTGTTGTTTCTAAAATAACTTCTAAAAGTATTTTCTGAATTAACTGTCGTTTAGCGTTTAAAAACGTCTTAAGTTAAAATTGACTCTTTTTGTGAAACTCGCATCATTGAAAACTTTCCAACGTTTCCCAAATAACTATTTGGCGTTCTTATAAGATTTTTTTCGAGGCTTTTATCTCTGTTCATTAGTTGAGCACTGACCACTGTCAGGCTTCTCAATCAACACTCAACATCAACAATATTGATATATCAATGTTATAGCAGATAATACAGTCAATAACATGCATTAAAATGCTATAACACATAATAGCAGATAATCAACCAAAAACAAATAATCATCAATAGATAAAATAACAGCTGAAAACGAAGTAAACAACCACCACACAGTTCAAACCACTTTATACATACCAAACACAGATAACACATAGTTATGGAGAGATCCCTCAGGCAATCTCCCCTTACCTCTTGAAGTTTCCCCAAGCAGTGACAAGTCACCCGATCGATCCGCGAATCCTCTGATTCCTCGTCCAATTACCCAACGATAACTACACACATACAATTAATCAAGGCATCAACATCAAATCACAAAATTTTCCTTATTCTTCTCCTCCTAGGGTTCAGCCATAGGCTAGAAAAAAAGGTTAGAGAGGTCCAAAAATTCCTATATCTTGGATTCAATACTCACTAAGTGTGATAAGACAAGATCAAAGCTTATTACACCAAAACTTTAAACAAAACCCTATTCACCCGACATAGTCATATTCGACCACCATACCCATTTGAGCTAGACAGCTCTTTTGGTTACAAGCTCTTGGATTATGAAAGAAGACAATGAATCTAGCTCAAGGAAATTAGTTTGACATTAAAAGGATTTTTCTACAATTTTTCATGGATTTTTTAAGTTTAAACTTCAAACTTGAAACATAGCATAAACCATAGAAATTAATGGAGAATTATGGAGATTGAGAGCTCAATAACGGAGTTCATACCTCCTAGATAACAAGGATGAGTGAGTGATCAACTTTGTTTCTCAAAAATCTTGAAATATCCTTAAGAGAAATGAAGAGAAAGTTTGGAGAAAATGAAGAACAATGATGGAGAGAGTGAGATAAAGAGTTGGCCGAGTGGGTGAGCAAGTGGGACAATGTTGTCCATAAAAATCTCATTAAGGGTATTTTGGACATTTCCCACAAGAACCAAATGGTCATTTCCTTAAAAGTCCAAAGGCATTTCGGTCATTTCACGTCAAGATATTTTGAAAATCGATCATGACTCCGGCACGCTTCCCGATGTGATGTGATTTGATGTGACTTTATGATTATCCATTAGCGGGTCCCAATAAATCCCTATCTAGCTTCGTTCGTCGCCCGGTTTGAGAATTCACCCAAATAGTTTATTATTTTTTCGATTTTTAGTGCGCGAAACCAATTTTAGCAAAACTTTAGAGAATTTGATTCTAAGACTAACTATCTTGTTCACGGTCAAAATTAGGTTGTTTGAGTAGTCAAATCATACTATCAGTGAAAAAAGCAGATCAGGCTCTAACCGTAACTCCCTACGATAGCGTAGAGCGTGACTATGGTCTCAGTTTATTTTAATTCACTCTCTAGACCCTCCTAAAAAATACAAACTTATATACCCAGTTAATTGATCCTAGAAAGCTTGAAAAATCGGAGCGTTACATTACTTCCCCACTAAAAAAAAAGTTCATCCTCGAAATTACGTACCTTGAAAAAGATAAGGAGCACCCTAATCTTATCCTCAGCTCCTCAAGTTGCTTCTCCAATTGTATCATCCCAAATAACCTTGACTAAAGGAATTTGTTTACCCTTGAGTTTCTTAATCATCTTATCCTCGATTCATACGGGTGAAGTCTCATAAGACAAGTTCTCTCTCAACTGTACTACATCGGGTTCAATCACATGAGATGGATCAGGAATATACTTCCTCAGTTGTGAAACATGGAAAACATCATGGACATTTGAAAGAAAATGTGGTAAAGCAATTTGATAGGCTACTGGACCCACACGACGAAGAATTTGGTAAGGTCCAATGAATTTAGGAATGAGTTTTTTGGATTTAATTGCCCGGCCAACCCCAGTCATAGGTGTGACTCTCAAAAACACAAGATCGCCTTCCTCAAACTGGAGAGGTTGTCTCCTCTTGTCCGCATAACTTTTCTGTTGACTCTGAGTTGTCCGCATCTTTTCCTGGATCATCTTCACCTTTTCAGTTGTCTGTTGCACGATATCTAGTCCCAACAACAGGCTTCCACCATCCTGGTACCAACATAAAGGTGTTCTACACCATCGACCATATAAAGCTTCATAGGGTGCCATTCCTATGCTCGAGTGGAAACTGTTGTTGTAGGTGAATTCTATCAACGGTAGAAATTCATCCCAAGTACTAAGATGTTCTAACATGCAAGTTCTCAACAAGTCTTCAAGTGACTGGATCGTCCTCTCTGATTGTCCGTCCATTTGTGGATGATATGCTGAACTCAATCTGAGTTTCGTTCCTAGTGACTCGTGTAAACTTTGCCAAAACCTTGATGTAAACCGCGGATCACGATCCGAAATAATACTCGAAGGTATACCAAGTAATCTGACAATTTCCCCGATGTATAACTGAGCCAATCTCTCCATTGAATACTTTATGTTGATGGGCAAAAAGCGAGCCGACTTGGTCAGTCAATCTATTATTACCCATATGGCATCATGTCCTTTCTGGGTCCTCGGTAAACTTGTCACAAAATCCATCGCAATACCATCCCACTTCCATTCCGGGATGTCCAAAGAGTGTAGCATTGCTGCTAGTCTTTGATGTTCAATCTTAGCCTTTTGACAAACTAAATACAAAGCGACATATTCCATTACATCTCTCTTCATCCCATACCACCAATACAACTGTTTAAGGTCTTGATATATCTTCGTGGCTCCTGGATGTAAACTCATTTTACTTTTGAGAGCTTCCTTTAGAATTAGCTTTCTAAGCTCGGAATCGTCCAGTACACAAATCCTTTTACCTAACCTTAAAGTTCCATCTGTTCCCTCTTTGAATTCCGATATTGCTCCCCGTCGCACTAATTCTCTTTCTCCTTGTAGGTACTGATCACTTTCTTGTTTCTCTTGTATTTGTTCCATTAATCCATTGGAAACAGTAATCATAACTAAGAAAAGCTTTCTCAATGAAATCTTGATTGTCAACCGCATATCTCGGAATTGTTCTATCAACTCTTGCTCCTTGACCATCATTGCAGATGCATGCATTGATTTTCTACTCAGGGCATCTGCTACCACATTTGCTTTTACTGGGTGATACTGTAAGTGGAAGTCGTAGTCCTTTAAAAATTCCAACCGGCGTCTCTGCCGCATGTTGAGTTCCTTTAGATCAAACAGATATTTCAAAATTTTGTGATCACTGAAAACATTGAACGTTGCTCCATACAAGTAATCTCTCCAGATTTTCAGCGCAAAAGCCACTACCGCTAGCTCCAAGTCATGTGTAGGATAATTCCTCTCATGAATATTCAATTGCTTGGAAGCATAGGCTACTACTTTCCGATTTCGCATTAATACGCAACCCAACCCTTGATGTGAAGCATCACAGTATACCTCAAAAGGCTCTTTGGGATCAAGCAATACTAACACAGGCGAAGTAGTCAACCTCCTCTTTAACTCTTGAAAATTTTCCTCGCATGCTTCCGTCCAAATTAACGTTTGGTCCTTCCGAGTTAGTTGGGTAAGAGGTCCTACTATTTTGGATAATCCCTCAATGAACCTCCTATAGTATCAGGCTAAACCCACGAAACTACGGATCTCTGTTACTGTCTTTGGTCTCTCCCATTGCAAGACAGCTTCAACTTTCGATGGATCCACTGCGATCCCTTACTTCGAGATGACGTGTGCTAAAAACTGAACTTGGTCTTACCAAAATTCACACTTTTCGGGTTTCGCATATAAATGTTTCTCCTTTAAGATTTGAAGAACCATACTGAGATGTTCAGCATGTTTCTCTTCATCAAGAGAATAGACTAGAATGTCATCTATAAAGACAATGTCAAACTTATCTAGATAAGGACGAAAAATCCTATTCATGTAATCCATGAATATAGCATATGCTCATCACTCCGAAAGGCATCACAAGATACTCATAATGCCCATAGCATGTTCGAAACGATGTTTTCGGGATGTCCTCTGCCTTCACACGAATCTGATGATATCCCGATCATAGATCTATCTTCGAGAAAACGGTCGCTCCATGTAACTGGTCCATTAAGTCATCGATCCTTGGTAGCAGATACTTGTTCTTGATCGTCACTTTGTTTAACTGACGGAAATCCACACATAAGCGAGAAGTCTCGTCTTTCTTCTTTACCATAACTGGAGCTCCCCAGAGCGATACACTAGGTCTAATGAATTCCTTTTCCATCAGTTCCACCAATTGCTTTTTCAAGTCCTCCAACTCTGATGGCGACATACGATATGATGCCATGGATATTGGTCCAATGCCTAGTACTAGATCAATCGCGAGCTCAATATCTCGAACAAGTGGTAGCCCCGATATATCTTCAGGAAACACTTCCAGAAACTCATTAATGACAGGTATGGACTGTAGATCTAACTTACTCTCTACGTCCAAGGAAAACAATAACATGTATTCTTGTGCTCCCTCTTTTAAAGAAGCTCCTACTTGATTAGCAGATAAAAATCCAGAAATCACATCCTTAGGAAAGACTAAGGTTTTGTGAGCACAATCTATGAGAATATCGTTGGAAGATAACCAATCCATGCCTAAAATTACATCTAACTGTATTAAAGGCAAGCATATCAGATTAACGAGAAAATGTCTATCCTGAATAACAATAGGACAGTTCAAGCATATAGAATTGACAGTAACAGGTTTAGCAGTTGGGGTTGAAACAATCAGACCATATGATAACGAAGAGACAGGTAATTTCATAAGTTTCACACAATCCATCGAAATAAAGGAATGAGTCGAACCCGAATCGAAAAGTACAGCCAAGAGATTACCCGCTATGTCTCAACTACCCTATATGAGATCGTCAGAGTTCGAAGCTTCAGCACCGCTCATGTGTAAACTCTTCCCGTTGTCGTTGGTTTATTGGTTCTTGTATTGTTGACAGCAGATCCACGCTTTGGTGCACTGCAGTCCTTTGATAAATGTCATAATTGATTATAGTTGAAGCATTTAACTCCTCTTATTGGACAAATGTCAACCCGATGGTTTGGGTCTCCATACCTATAGCATTTCCTAACTTGGCCTTGGCTCTGGTTCTTTTGGCCTCCACTCCACGATGCAGAAACATTTGAACGGTAAGGTTGTTGATTCGGATTATTTCCCTGAGGTCAAAAATACGGTTTCCTCTGATTCTGTTTCCGCTTTTGATTTTGTGTTCAGAATTTGTTCTTGAACTGAGAGGGTCCTCCAGCATTCCCTCAATTATCTCTTCCTTTCCTCATCTGCTCCACCTTGCGACACATCTCGACTAAAGTTGAAAGTTTTGGATTTGCAAAGGCAGCACAGATTCTTTGATCTCGAACCTCAAGCCTGCTTCAAATCTTTCACACTTCCAGCTTTCATTAGGTTGAGTCTGAAAGAAACAGAAGTACTTGGCGAGCGATTCAAACTTTGCTGCATACTCCCCAACAGCTAGATCTCTTTGCAGTAGACAGAGAAATTCTCGTTCCTTCTCGACTCTAGCACTTTGAGGAAAATACTTATCAAAAAATGTGTTTCAGAACACATCGCAAGTAATTTCCTGATGATCAGCTTCTAACAGTTGTCTGGTGCCTTTTCACCAATACTTTGCGTCCCCTATCAGTAAGAAAGCAGCATATTGAACCTTTACTCCTTCTGGACTCAGAATAAGCTCAAAGATCTTCTCCAGTTCTTGTATCCGCAAGTCAGCTTTTCAGGTTCAGCATCCCCATGAAACTGAGGAGGATTCTGACGTCGAAATGCAGTCAGACCTCTACCTTCTGCAGCTTGTTGGTTCTAAGTAGCCATAGTAGTTGTCTGTATAGCAATAGAAGCTACAACATTTTCCATTGCTTGTGCAGTATAATCCACTGCACCCTCATAGTTCTCCTCAGCATTATCATGGTCAGCGACGGGACCACCTCGATGACCCCTACCACGACCGCGTCCACGGCCACATCCACGTCCATCCTCTGGTTCCATAACTAACCTGCAAGACAAATTCATTACTCACTTGTTAACACACATTACTTCTAAGAATTAATTCAAACAAGTCTTAGTCTGATAATACAAAATGTCAACACAATAGACCTATTTCCCAAAGATTCCCGAAAGACTCGACCAGCTCTGATACCACTAATGTGACACCCCCGTCTGGGACATCACATGGTAACCCGTTGCGGAAAAGAAAACGTTTAGTACACTTGCTGGTTACTTTCGGAAAATAAATTTTCTAAGTATTTAACTTATTTCGAAAATCAGTGATAAAATTTTTTTCTTAACTTGTCATACATTCAACGTAATCACACATACCCCTATATATATATATATATCAAGTAGTTCATACGTACTTAGTCATTATAAGTTCATACATAGGACCATTATACAGACGGCCATTCTCAAAAGTCATGGCTTTCAATAGCCAGGGTAGACTGACGAAGTCACTACCCAAAATAAAAGGACTTATCCTACAGCTGGCCCTACCTCTAACTTGTCCGTGACTCCTCATATGCCATCATTCTCCATGCGTTCAGACGTTAGGGAATGGATCCCCGAATGCTCCGGTGGCATCTTGGAACTCATCTGATGGTGCAAGGTTGAGATACCAATATATGGATTCATGCACGATAACTACATGTGTGACACACCAACATCATATATAATCATGATGCATAAAAATTCTACTAGATAAACAAGTAGTTCATCACAAGGTTTCATACCCGACAGTTATCATCATTTATAAAAAAAAAATGCATGACACTTCAACGTTCAACGTTTAGTTCTTGATATGGGCCAAGGGGGGCAATTCAAGTTTGCAACAAGAGGAGGTCAAACCATTCAAGTCCAAGTGAACTTATGCCTTGTTTTGATTGTAACTTGTTCTATGATAATCCGATTTTCGTTTTCTTGATGGCGTTGGAAAGCTAAGTGAATTTTCTACAAGTTGTATTTCAACCATCAAGACTTAATTCGACCTCTATCATGAAGAAAATAGCGCTAGAAGTTAAGCATGAAATTCTGGACGGATTTTACCCATTTTGTTTTAGGCTTAGTGGAGGAATCTTTTGGCTTGCATGCCAAAAGTAACTTATGATGATTAGTTGGTTTTTATTATAATGGTTATGTTTTTAGGCAGCCACTTATTGTTGTCATCATTTCACCAATTAGTGGCATATTCATGATAGTTATTATGAGGGTTATGGAATCTTATGATGACTTGTGTAAGCCAACTCTTGGTAGCCCCAATTCCTATATGTATGCGCCTACTAACATGAAATAATAGAACTTGGATGTTGAATTTGGATTAACTCTATTTGTGAGAATTGTTTCTCCTAGGTTCTTGGTTGAACCAAACTTAGTTCTTATCAAGAATCCAAGGTTCTTGTGGCGAACATCACTTGGCTTATCAAACCTTCTTGGTTTGTGGCGCCTCATCATCTCTTTCTATCCATTTTCTTATTTTCTTCTCTTTTGTGTTGATTCTTTTTGTCACTAAAGTAGAACACGAAATTAACTCTCTTTGAATTCAACCATAAGATCGTCAAAAGGCAACCTCACCATTTGGTTGTCATCCGTTCTTTACTTAATCTCCGGAGATCCTAACACCGTATAAATGAGTTGATCAAACTCCATTGCCAAAAGGCTCACCGTTGTTAAAACCATTGCACATTGTCCAACACAAGGCACAGGTGATCACTCTTTATGGTTTTTCATTGTCCATCTTGGCACAATGATATACATCGGCTGGAATATCCTGACCACCAAGATATCCAAATTAACACCGTAGGCACGTATGCCGATTAATGCATGTAAAAACATTTCATGTCTTGGCACTTTTCTTTTTATTCTTTCTTTCCTTGTCGTAGCTCAAGGCTCCCGACCATTCGTGATTTACAACGTTTTAAGATTGCACATCGTCAACATAGGACTAAACCTCCGAGTGCTCAATCGCGAAGCCCTAGACTGATGCACCGGTCCAAGGTCCGTGGTGATAGAAAACAATATGCACCTTTAATCACGTTCCCTCATAACGTGAAGAGGACACACAATCCACAACATCGTAACACGGATCCCAGATCTATGTGCTATTCTCACAGAACATTAGTATCCCGACGTCTCGTTTAATAGGTTCACGTTTCAACGTTTTTATCGTTTTTCGTTCTGTGAAACACAAATCCAAAACAAAATTTCCGCAACTCATCCAAGTTGTCGGATTTTACACCGTTGGGAAAACTCGTTTACAGAAAATCCTTTCCGTTTGAAATTCATTTATAAACCGTCGAATCATTAATGAAACTTATTTTCCTTTGAAAATATTTTCCAAAACCTCAGTTCTTGGAATAAAGCATTTGAGACTAAATTGCTGTTTCAAAAAGAATTTTGATGTTTCTAAAATACCTTCCGAAAATCTTTTCTGAATTAACTGTCGTTTAGCATTTAAAAACGTCTTAAATTAAAATTCACTCTTTTTGTAATACTCGCATCATTGAAAACTTTCCAACGTTTCTCAAATAACTAGTTGGCGTTCTTGTAAGACTTTTTCGAGGCTTTTATCACCGTTCATTAGTTGAGCACTGACCACTGTCAGGCTTCTCAATCAACACTCAACATCAACAATATTGATATATCAATGTTATAGTAGATAATACAGTCAATAACATGCATTAAAATACTATAACACATAACAGCAGATAATCAACCAAAAACAAATAATCATCAGCAGATAAAATAACAACTGAAAACGAAGTAAATAACCACCACACAGTTCAAACCACTTTATACATACCAAACACAGATAACACATAGTTATCGAGAGATCCCTTAGGCAATCTCCCCCTTAACTCTTGAAGTTTCCCCAAGCAGTGACAAGTCGCTCAATCGATCTGCGAATCGTCCGATACCTCGTCCAATTACCCAACGATAACTACACACATACAATCAATCTAGGCATCAACATCAAATCACAAAATTTTCCCTATTCTTCTCCTCCTAGGGTTCGGCCATAGGCTAGGGAGGTCCAAAAATTCCTATCTCTTGGATTCAATACTCACTAAGTGTGATAAGACTAGATCAAAGCTTATTACACCAAAACTTTAAACAAAACCCTATTCACCCGACATAGTCATATTCGGCCATCCATACCAATTTGAGCTAGAGAGCTCTTTTGGTTACAAGCTCTTGGATTATGAAAGAAGACAATGAATCTAGCTTAAGGAAATTAGTTTGACATTAAAAGGATTTTTCTACAATTTTTCATGGATTTTTGAAGTTTAAACTTCAAACTTGAAACATAGCATAAACCATAGAAATTAATGGAGAAGTATGGAGATTGATAGCTCAAGAATGGAGTTCATACCTCCTAGATAACAAGGATGAGTGAGTGATCAACTTTGTTTCTCAAAAATCTTGCAATTTCCTTAAGAGAAATGAAGAGAAAGTTTGAAGAAAATGAAGAACAATGATGGAGAGAGTGAGATAAACAGTTGGCCGAGTGGGTGAGCAAGTGGGACAATGTTGTCCATAAAAATCTAATTAAGGGTATTTTGGACATTTCCCACAAGGACCAAATGGTCATTTCCTTAAAAGTCCAAGAGCATTTCGATCATTTCGCATCCAGATATTTTGAAAATCCATCATGACTCCGACATGCTTCCAAATGTGATGTGACTTCATGATTATCCGTTAGCGGCTCCCGATAAATCCCTATCTAGCTCCGTTCGTCGCCCGTTTAAGAATTCGCCCGAATAGTTTCTTATTATTCAGATTTTTAATGTGCGAAACCAATTTCAGCAAAATTGTAGAGAAATTAGGTCGTTTGAGCAGTAAAATCATATTGTCTGTGAAAAAGTAGATTGGGCTTCGTTTGAGTTTTTGACTCAAAATTTAACCGTAACTCCCTACGATAGCATAGAGCGTGACTATGGTCTCATTTTATTTTAATTCACTCTCTAGACCCTCCGAAAAAATACAAACTTATATACACAATTTATTGATCCTAGAAAGCTTGAAAAATCGGGACATTATATACGCCGCGCTACTGGCGCCCGGGTGGGTGACCCACTCACCCGGTTCCTCGCGGTGCTCAAACGTGAGGGAGTGGACTCCCGAGTGAGCTAGCCCTTCGCTTCCTGAGTCCATTTGTACATAGATAAATATAATATCCAACAAGGAAACAGCACAGTCCATAAAAATACAGCAATGGTGAGAAACCAATATATGAATCCTAAAACGACAACTATATACTCAAAACACAAACAACAAATTCATATAGGCATGTCTCACATAATCATCAACATGATAAACACATTACAGGATATCACAATACTAAAAGTAAAACACAAGGGCCTCGTGCCCAACAGTCATCGTTATTTTCAAAACGGATGCATGACACTTCCACATATATCATCTAACGTTCAGTTCTTAATTTCGGGAAATCCTATCACCTTTCAACGAACTGATCAGGCTCAAAATTCATTGGCTCTCAGGCAACAATGACTAGCGCCAACTTGCTAAACATAAGTACATGAATCCCATGAGATCTCACATGGGCGCGCAAATTAGAGGTACTTATAATGTAATCATGTCATACTGTATTGTCCAACTCAAGGCACAATACGTTCTCACAATGCGTATGACCCCATTGTCCATCAAAGCACAATGTTACACAATGTCATAAGTCATCCCCAGGTTTCCTTGCCATCAAGGTCCCCTCATTTCAATGGCACGTCTACCAAAAACATATGGATGAGAAAACCTTTGTTTTCGTCAGTTTATCTGTGCCGTGTCATTATTTCCTCGTTGAAGCATCAATGCTATCAACCACCATAATGTTTTAGACTCTTTTAGGTCTTTACCACATTTTCTCAAAACAGGACACTCAGTCCAAAACAGCTCGAACCCAAAAATCCCTAACCGATGCACCAGTCTCAGATTTTGGATTCAAAAGCATATAAAACGTCCACAAGCCTACAGGACCACAAAGAATGTCCACAAGCTTACAGGACCAACTCACTAACATGGATCCTTGATCCACGTGTTCTATAGAACCCTAGAACCCTGACGTCTCGGTTTCTAGGTTCCCCTCAAAAACCTCTTTTTATCATTTTGAAACCCAAATTCTGAAGCTTATACACGAAACCTCCGGGACCGGTTTTCCATAAAAACGATTCTTGGTCCAAAAACCACTTTTTCTCTTTTGAAATGTTTCGATAAACCATAACTTTGAAATACAGTTTGTGAAAACCTTTTTCTTGGATAAAACAATTTATTTTTGAAACAACATTTCCAAACGTACTTTTGCTTAAACTAGTTTACTTTATCACTTTAAAAACACATTTTATTCCCAAGCCTTACTTTTCTCAACCAAATTATTCTTTTCTTCTTTTTCCCTTTACGTCAACTCATCTTTTAGCAAGGTAGATTTTATTTTTCTTTATTTCCCAAAAGGCATTAGTTTCCCTTTTTGTTTCAAAACAAAACCTTTGAAACTTCAATTCTTTTATTTCCTTATCCAACGTTCCAAGCTTTTTGAAGCTTTTAACATTTCACGATTTTGGATCCTAACCGATGTTAGGTCCTTGAACACGATAATCATCGCGACAGGCATAATATACATCCATTCACAATAAGCAGGTATTTTCAGGCATAAGCAAATATGAGCAGGTAAAATTGAATCACTCCACGTCAACCAAACACAGATAAATAATTACAATCTAAATACACAAACACAACATACAGCTGTCAGACTTGGAATTCCTCAAGTTTATCCCCTTACCCGTTGAAGTTTTCCACGTAATGATAAATCGTTCGATTGATCCGAAAGTCATTCGATTCCTCGTCCAATTACCCAACGATCACTACACACATACAATCAATCACAATGTCAACTTTTATCAACACTAAAACTCCTATTTTTCTCCTCCTAGGGTTCGGCCAAAGGCAAGGAAAAATAGCTAGGCTTACCCAAAAATTCCTATCTCTTGGAATCATTACTCCCTGAGTGTGATAAGACTAAATCAAAGCTTATTACACTAAAACTTCAACAAAAACCTTACTCACCCAACAATGGAGGATTCGGCCACTTATACCCATTTGAGCTAGAGAGCTATTTTGGTTTCAATCTCCTGGATTATGAAAGAAGGCAATGAATCTAGCTCAAAGAAATTGGTTTGATATTAAAAGGATTTTTCTACAATTTTTCATGAACTTTTGAAGTTTAAGCTTCAAATCCTAAACCTATCATGAACCATAGAAATCAATGGAGAAATAGGGAGGTTGAGAGCTCAAGAATAGAGTTCATACCTCCTTGGTGATGAAGGTAAGCAAATGATCAACTTTATTTCCCAAAAGTCTTGAAGAATCTTAAGATAAATTGAGAGAAAGTGAAGGAGAAATGTTGAAGAAGAAGAAAAAAAAAATGAAGAGAGAAAAAGATGAAGGGGGCATGGGAGGTAGGAAGGGAGAGATAAGGAGGTGCACATTTTTATCATTAAGGGTAATTTGGACATTTCACCATAGGTTTAATGGTAAATTCATGAAAGTTCAAGGGTGTTTTGGTGTCATTTCGCGTCCAGATATTTTCTGAAAACCATCATGATACTGGCACGCATTCCTAGGTGACTTGACCTACCGTGACTACGAGTTTATCCGTTAACTGGTCCCGGTAAATCCATATCTAACTCCGTTTGTCACCTGGTTTGAGAATACGCCCGAATAACTTATATTATGCCGATTTTTAAGGGACGAAACCAATTTTAGCAAAAAGGTAGGAAATCCAATTATAAGACTAATTGTCTCGTTCACGAGTCAAAATTAGGTCTTTTGAGTAGTAAAACACTATTATCAGTGAAAATCATAGACCGGGCTCCGTCTGATTTTTCGACCCAAAATTTAATCGTAACTCCCTACGATAGCGTAGAGTGTGATTACAGTCTCAGATTATTTTAATTCACTCTCTAGACCCTCTAATAAAATACAAACACATAAATACAGTTTATTGATATTAGAAAGCTAGAAAAATCGGGGTGTTACAATGGATAGGGTAATTACCCGCACAATGGGTATGGATACGGGGGCGGATAATTATCCTCAAGATTTGATGGGTATGGGTGCAGGTACGGGTACCTTAGTGCCCTCCCCACCCCATACCTTCATACCTATATATTAATATTAATATTTATATAATTATTATTATATATATATAACTATTAATATATTAAAATTAAAAAATTTGAAATGAAAATTAGGTTATTATTACTTTCCTATTCTTCCTGAGTTTCTACTCCTAGCGTCATTTTATCCGTTCACCACTTCACCATACTTTCTTCTTCCTATTCTTCTTATATAATTGTAATATTTGTTGTTTGTTTGAGAACATACTAGAATAGTATGCCTTGTTATATATACTATTATGATATTTTAAACTTTAATATTGCTCTTTTTTTATTTATTGATTTTTCATAATTAATTAAAGTGTGGGTAATGAGTGCAGGTTAGCGGGTAAAGGTACCAATACTGAAGTTGATACCCACGCGGGTAAGGGTCCGGATACGGATATTTTTTTAAAATGCGAGTATAGGGACCGATATTATAGTACCCTACCCATTATCATCCCTATCTTAGAGAGAAGTACGGGCGATTGTCAAAATGAATAAGAGGATCAACCTACATCCACGCAGGGGGGTTATAATCAACTTGTGAGACCATATTGGATCAATGGCTGAGAATTCTGACAAGACCATGAACGACAACTTCACAACCGTAAAATAGGATAGGGAAACCGATGTTAATGCCGCAAACCACAATAATAGCATAGAAAGTGAGTTGGAGGTGTGGATTAAGGGGGAGTGGGGAAGGAGGAGAAGAGAAGGAACAAACCAGCAAAAACCATTTCAACTTGGAAAATTGTTCTTCCACTTGCAGGTAATAAATCATTTGTCCATTACATTTCAACTATTTTGCTCCATTTCAACCATAGGATGTTACAAATACAAGTGCTTCTATCATGCACCAAACTAATATGACTCATTATTTTTTGTGAAATACCCATTTTTAAGTTAAAATAAAATCCATAAAAATTCAATTTTAAAATTTGTCCCAATTTCAACTATGCAGATCTGCAACGACACAATGGCAAGGTGGTTCGCACTTTGGTCGTGGTAAAAGGCAGGGAAGGACGACAGCTCCAACAAGGCAAGGCAGAGAAGTTGTGGTGGATTGGAAAGAGTTTCTGGATTGGCTTCTTTTCCTCCTTAGCATTGTCTGAATTAATGATTTTCTTAGGGAAAGAGGGATGTGGAGCACAAGGAGAGTTTGGAAAGATAATAAGTGTAATTTAAATTTGACCTTTTAAGGAATCAAATGATAGTTATAAAACTACTTGCTTTGCATGTTAAATGTAATAAATACTCACCACTTATATTTGAGTAAAGGTTCAAATTGATCCATGAAAAATCTCGAGAACTCACTATTAGTTCCTGAAAAATTTAATTATTCATTTAATATCTCAAATATCTCAAATTTACAATCACAGGACACTTTAATTGCTCAATCCAATTCCAACATACGTCTACTTATCTACGTGTCACATTAATCATCTTACCTGACTTTTTAGTGATAATGACCTATGACAAATTTCCTTTGTGAAAACAAACAAAAAGTGAAAAATATACACATACTTTGATCAATGGCCAAACAAATGAGTGCAGTGATGAACAGCATATTCAAACTTTGATGAAAAAAGGTCTTCAATGTTTAGTTAAAGAACTCAGATGTAGCGTTTGTTCAATCGGTTTGCTAAATTTAACAAACTTTGCTAAAAACCACAATCGGTTTAATCGATAGTTCCCTGCACCTATCGGCCAAGTTTGTATAAAATAGTATGGAAAACATAAACCATGAACGGTACACTAACCATGGGAATATAAACTATATAAACGTTATACTTCTAGATTTGAATTGGCTGTTGAACTATATTTCTTCAACGATCCTATCAACCATCAAGGAAAGACCAACTTTTACTTGGAAAGACATAAACCATATTTTGAATAAGTAGAAATTATAACTTACAATTTATTAAAGTCATTTTGATATTTGTTTGTTGAATAAGTAGAAATTTTATCTTTTCAATTCAATTTATGACAACCATTTTGATGTTTGTTCTCACAAAGAAACTGGGAAAACAAACCAAATTCCCGAGCATCCATTTCACATTTTAGGCTAACAAAGACTCAATTTGACCCTAAACAAGACCAGAGGATCAATTTTAATTACTTACTTTCAAATTTACAAATGCAAGAAACCTTAGTACCTACGTCCAATTGAATGGCATAGGTTGAATTTCCACCACTAAACACAAATGAAATATTGATCTTTTTCACTTTTCATTTGCAATATTGAAAATTCATCATATATATCAAATTCACAGAACAGTTAGAAGAACACAACTGAAAGTAAACAAATGTAGCAATTGGACAAAGGGAAAAACATATCCAACGTTTCAAATGATTAATGTTCCATGTTATTTTAAGGACCAAATCGGGATGGGTCTAACTCTTTTAGTGGTGCAACGTAAAAGGCTTAAAGATTCATTTCTAATCAATTGTTACGAAAAAATTGATATTATATATCCAGTTCCTCTGACTTTGTGGTGCCAATGACGCCCTGCCTTTGGTGCTTTCTAGTCCGTTGGATCAATCCAACGGTCTAGAAGGCACCATGTGTCCCTCTCCCTTTTTTCAAAAATAAAGAATTAAAAAAGAAAAAATAAAAACATACTCTATATAACAGACCGCAACCCGTCTTACATCACTCGCCGTAAGGTGAAGAACTCAAACAAACCCAGATTTGATAATATTTTGTCATTACTTCATCTGCTTCCATGCGTTACTATGTCCAAAACCCAGTTTCTAAAAATGAATAACGTTACTTTACAATAATCAAATAATGTTCATTACTTATGTTCCTTTAATTTCTTTTACATGTATGAGATGAAGATCCCTCTGTCCATCGGACATGCAATGTTGAAATTTACTTTGTGATCCAATTGATAAATTCAAATTCAAATTCAAATTCAAATTTACTAAAATTTAGGGTTATGATTCACATTTCCTAATCAATTCAGGGCATATAACTTGCATATTCTTGCTCCTGGTACCTTACAATTCATTTGAGTAGCATGGACCTTTGAAGTTTATGCACTCTTTTGTTGCATACATCTCTAAAATGTCAGTTATTGCCATAGTTAATGCAGGAGTTCTATATAACAAGATTTAAATCGTATATGCTTTGCCTTTACTGCTAACTCATATATTGGGTGAGTGCAAATGCAATCTTGTAAACTTTTTCTATCTTTAAGGAAATACTATATGGACAAGTATATAACCGCTATGGAGCCTAAAAGAGGCAACTAATGTATAGAACTATAAGAGGTAAATTTAATGCTATAAGACTAATGTTAGTTTAATGTTGTTTAAATAGCATTTTCCTTAACTATTATGTTTTATTCATTTTGTAGTAGATTTAAGAGAAGCCAATTTAGAGAAGTGGGTTCACATTTGCTTTAACCATGCCTTAGATTCTTCTCCAACAGTCAATGCCGACATTTGCTAGCATCAAGTGCTTAAATGCCAATTGGGTTATCATTTCCTACAGAACCGTGTCCAGAAAACCCAAAGATGTGTGGACAGTGCTTAAATGACATGTATCATTTATTGAAACCTATCTTATAGATAGATGGCAAATATTTGAAGCCCTTGGACCTTGCTGAGTATAAATGAGTCATGGTTGACAAATGTGAAAGAATAAGCTGCCCTCTTTATTGGAAAACTGCTTACCGAAAGCATTTGATTATTTCTAGCAGAATGTTGCAGCCCGATTTCAAGGAAAAGATGCCTGAATGGTTGTAAAGAAGGTTCATGGGTTTATGTACATTTTGTAACCACAATGTATACTCTTGAATGCATATTCTTCTGTCTATTAATGAAATTCAACTTTTCCATTACACCTTGCAAGCTGCAGTAGTCTTATGTTACATCAAAAAAATAAAGTAAATTTTCCATTGTCACTTTGCAGCTCTCTGAATGTATCAATAAAAAAAACTACTCAATGCACAACAGTCATTTTTTATGTGCATGTTCAAATTTATTAGTATAATAAGTTTAATAACGCAACGCCAAACACAACACGGTTTGAAACCTTTAAAGCTGTATACGGCTGGACGGAGGTGGCACAACAGCAGCGACATGTGTAAGGCAGCGGCACAACGGCAGCAACGTGCAGGAGGCGTCAGCACGGCGGAGGGGTCTGATACTGTGAGTGGAGAGAGATACGGTGCAGTGGGGACCAATCACTCGTTTTTGTTCGGGAACGATTGGGATCAGTTCTTGCCACTTCGTCCGAGGATCCGGACCCCAGTTGTTCCACTAATTGTTCCACTAATTACATCATTGGCTAAAAATATATAAACTGAACTCTCAGTATTTAAAAAACTCTTAGCCAAGTAAAAGCACTGCCGATAATAAATTTAAAATTATCAGACTTGCGAAGAAAAACAAATATCCATTTACGCAACATAATATAGCCGCAGTCACTAAATAGAACCGTGGACACACTTTCACATTCCAATCAACCATGACCAAACAACATGCAAATGAAACTCCGCAGGCAAATCCATAAAATCTGAAGGATGAGAGTCACAATAGCAAATCATTACCAATCTGCAAGATTATCAGCATTGTATAATCTCTATCAATCAATTGAAAAACAACGAAGTATGAATCAACAAAACTGCATCATTGAGGAAATTTAGTTGCTTTTAAGTGTTATCCCAGGGGAACAGTGAAAGGTTGCCAGAGTGAAATGACAAAGCAACACAAATGCTTTTGCTTCAAGGGAACGAGTCATGTGGGAATAGTAAGATCCACACAGACCAGATAGTGAAGCTTAAAAAGCACTACTGACAGAAAATTAGAGATCAACTTATCAAGAAAACAATATCATTTGAAGATTTTAATATGGAAAACATATTTTAAAATTCATTTGTCTTGAATCAAAAAAGTATAATTACACAATGTTCATATAAAAGGAAGCCTCAGAGATCTTGGTGGATAAAAATCATCAATTGGAAATTCCCATCAAGAGTAGCAAATATTTTCTAGCATCACCGGCCCAAAATTTCAAATTCTTTATAAGACCCTAAAAGAAAAGAAAGAAAAGATCTTATAAAATAAATCTACTTAAAAACGAACAAAGAAAGGAGGTGAATACAATGTTGTCAGAAGTAGCTGGTTGTGAAATCATATATAAATAATATCAGTGGGAATCCGTCTGATTTTATCATCATTCAACATTACGCATTCATAAGTAATGGACAAATCTGCGAAATCAAATCAAACTCAAATGAAATGAAATCCATAAATTAATTTATGAAATTTTTAAAACAAAAAATAACAAAATTGTATCTATCTTGTCACCGAAAGATCCTATAGGGGAAAAAGATAGTCGGAGCTAAAGATAGATTACACATATATATTGTATACATACATGCATAAAAATCACATCAATATAGCCTAAGGATAGATTCTTGGACATACTAAATAAATGTCGAAAGAATTGCAATATTAGGCGCAAACCAACTATTTCAGTATAAGTAAAGAATATGAAATAAAAAAACACAGTCAAAATTGGAACGATTGCTGTGTAGGACTCAGAGAGTTGCTGTATGTGCTCAAAGATGAACCTTTTATTGGCAAAGATCCATCTCATACAAGAGGTGTCAGAATATATAAGCACTCTTCATCTTCGTCCCTGTTAAAACCAAAATAAAAAAGATAACAAAAATTGAGAATCTAGAGAAACCTAGATGAGAAAGTAGAAGACCAAGAGTGGCTGCTACTGTTAGGGAACAGCAGAGAACTAAAACTAGGGTTTGGGGAAGTAGCGCAGGGTTGTGGTATTTATAAGCTTTTGGTATCGGGTTCTATGTGTTTACGTTTGTTATATAGGTATGGGCTTGTTGAGCCTAGTCTCTGTTAATCTCCCAAGGCCCAAGTGGAGCCCTGCGTCTAGATTTTTCATCCTAAACGGAAAAACAATTCCTAAAAATAAAATCCAAACAAGGATGCACCAAACAGATAATTGCAATCTTTTAAGAATCCAACTGACCCGGTAAGACCTTTGAGTCATGGTTTAATTGGTTCAACCAATTCAATCAATAGTTAAACCTAGGGATATTTATGGATCGATTTGGTTCAAATTTGTATAGGAGAAAAAAAAAATCAATTGGTTCGGTTCGGATTTATAATTTTTTTATCAGCAAATCCAAATCATATCAATCCGATGAAGAATATATTGGTTCGGTTCGGTTCGGACTCGAAAATATTTAAAAACTATATAAATATTAAAATATAATAATTTTTGTAATATTTTAAAATATATAAATTTATTAAAGTATAGTAAATATGAACATATAAAAGTATTAAAATATTACAAAATATATAAATATTAAATTTTAAAAAATATATAAAAATAAAGTAATCGGTTTGGTTTGGTTCGGATCCAAAATCCTTGAACCCGAGAATCGAACCAATGAACATCGAGTTTGATTTGGTTCGATTCGGTTCGGATCTGAGCACAAAAAAAAAAAATCCAAACCAATTTAATTGGTCCGGTTTGGATTTTCGGATTGGTCGGGTCAATCTGAACCAATGAACTCCCCTAGTTAAACCGAATGGCTAATAAATAAATAAATTATATAATATAAATATATATGTAGTTCCAATATATAAATAAATATATGTAATTCCCAGCCATTCTCAATATCTAAATAAATATAAGTAGTTTCTAATATATAGTTCATATTTGTTCTCACTATATAATTAAATGTATGAAGTTTCCAGTTTCCAATATATAGTTGCCAACATGTAAATAAATATACATAAATACATAAATAAATAATATATATTTCAATTTATCTCATAAAGCATAATTAATTTAGATCTCAATTCTTGTGGTCCGGAGACCACTGTATCACCCTCACAATTTTTATAACCTTTCATTTCCCTTGAGGCGCTTCCCTTCACCCTTTCTTTCTTTCCTTTTCTCTCTTCATACTCTCTTCAATTCCCAAAAGCGCCTTTTAGACTCTTCCCAACTGAATCCTACGACATGCTTCAGTCCCCTTCACAAATCTATCAATTAGATCTCCTCCTCCTTGTCTGCAACAAGATCCGCGATGAAGATGATTTCTCCATCAGATCTCCTCCACCTTTGGGTCATGGTTCGCGTCATCTCCGACGGACAGGACGAGCGGCGGCGTGGGAGGAGTGGCGGCGTTAAACAGAGAAGATGGCGGTACATGCGACTGCGGGAGGGTTGGATGGCGTCGATGGAAGGAGCCTTTGGTTTTTCTGACCGGTCAGTTTTTTAGAACTGGCCCCAGTTCATCGGTTCAGGTCGGTTCAAACCGGTTTTCAAGATTTTTTGACGATCCTTTCAGACTAATGGTTCTTGGGGGTCAACCGAACCGCAAACACGGTCGGGTCTGATTCAATCGGCCGTCCTGTTCTTAAAGCCTCGGATTGTGAATTGTATCATACACATATTTATTAATACTTAAAAAATACGCATAAAACTATAATTATAATAAAAATATGATAAAAACCATGAAAAATTAAAAATAAAAAAAACAGCAAAAATTAATTAGTTCATTCAGCTAATAAAATGAAATTGTTGCCTTTGTTTCATGTTTTGAAAACTTATTTTCGGGAATGAATACTTGGGAATATAGAGCATTTCTTATTTGTTATAAGTTTTAAAAAAAAAGTTCTTGGGGTATCAATCATTCCCATGAAAAAAGAGTTTCTACATTTTGGTGGGTTTTATTTCCCTAAAGAAGGGTGGGAATGATATATTCAAATTGTTGGGAATAGAGAAATTGTTCATTTACTTATTATCTACCACTTCTCGTTTCACTAATTATCCACTGTCAAAATCTAATTCAATTTTTTGTAAAAACCATTTAAAATTTATTTTATTAAGTTGTTTAGGGTGATTCAATATTTCTTTAAAATAAATATTTGTATCATATAAAATATATGACAGAAAAAATATAATAACTTTTGTAACTTATAGTATAGGTATAATATTCACTTTGGTTATTCTTTTTTATCAATTGAATCAAAGGTGATATTTAAATAATATTTTATACACTAGAATTATTTTGGGAATTATGACATACAAATATTTTATTTTACATTAATCACCTTAATCTTTGTATTTTTATTTAATTTTTAATCAATTACGTTGAAAAATTGATATTTCATTTTATATATCAAGGGTATTTTGATAATTATAACATATATTTTCAATAATATACATTATGAATCAAACAAACTTTTAAGAACATCTCTAATGGTACACCTCATTGGAGTTGTTTTACTCCCCTTTATATGGCCCCCACCATGTCATATTATAACTTTTTATTTTATACTACTTTAAGCAACTCTCTACTCCATTTGTGCAACTTTAAAAAGTTCATCAAATGGGTCCACAAGTTACCTCGATTTTTCTCTAGTTTTTTTTCTCTTTTTTCTTTAATTTTTAATCGGGTTCTTATATAAGAACTAGTTGCTTACAGAAGCAATTGTCCTTACATGTGGATGCCACAACATCTTAGTTCAATGGTGCAACCCACTAAGAACTAGTTCTTACTTTTAAGAAATAGTTAAGCAACACCGATTGGAGTTGCTCTAAATTATTTCTAAGAATTTCAAAAAAGATTGTTAACCAAACATATTTTCTAAAATACCTAACAATAACATTTTTGGTACTAGCATTCCTGGGAATGCGATTCCTACGAATATAATTCCAAGCCTTGCAACAAATGCCTCCTTAGTCTTCACTTTGCCTTGTATGTTTTTCTTTCTTTTTCTTCTCTGATTCTCTTGTGTTCATGTATGGAAGGTGAAACAATTGCCTTTTGTTTCATTAGATTAAGTTAAATGAGTTTTAGGTGGCTTTTAGGTGACTTAGTGAAATGCTAGGTGTCATAAAATTGTGCTATTAGGTGCCCAAAATTAGGATTAAGTGTCATGTGTAGGTGGGTTTAGGATGAGGTAGTGGAGTGTGAGGTGGCGCTATCATGGTCACCTTCCTTCTGGTAGCGACACGTGCCACCGCGTGTTGGCTCGTCGGCATACCCGAGTGTTTTCTTTCGCATTTTTTCCGTGTAACCCACTGTCGAAATATATTTTTGTTTTCCTGATTTCTTATAGTTAATGTGGCAACTTTTGCTTTATCTCTACTTAGGTTATACCTTTACCTATTAATCAATGTCTTACTCCCTTTGATCCTTCACATTAATGTGAGATCCATATGCGGTATCCAATACCCATAATGTTTGAGTAGATATGTTGACTTTTATAACAAATATGCCTAAACAGGAAGTCATACTTCCTTTCTTGTCTTTTTACTCTTTCTAGTACCTCCTATGTCTTGCTAGCTCTTGTTAGAGCATCATAAGGTGCATGATCATATCATACGTCTCTATGATTGCAAGCATGAGATGTCGTACACCAATGGCATCGACTTGATGCTTCTATTAAGCATCCCTTTCGACCCTTATGGCAGTAGCAACAAATTGCTTGAGAATTAATTGCTTGAAAACATACAGTTCTTTTCTCGTACTTGAGGACAATCCTCAAAATATGTACCAATCCAGAAATTTAATTTCGGATAACTCATCCTTCTCAAAGATGTATCGCAACAATAAAATTATAATTATGTTTATAGCCATAGTTATTTAATACAAAAACATACAGAATACAAGTATCATGATTAAAACATATTTAATAGGTCTTTTATTAAATACGCTCCCACTATTTTACTCAAATCAATGCATCAACACACCACCTAAACCTTGCTTAGAAGCATCGTAGTAAACTACGAAAGGTTCACTTGTGTCTGGCAAAACTAACACCGGTGCTGATGTAAACCTATCCTTAAGGGTTTGGAAACTCTCCTCACACTTAGAGTCCCACACAAAAAACTGTCCCTTCTTGGTGAGACGGGTCAAGGGTAAAGCTATCTTAGAGAAACCATCTATAAACTGCCTATATTACCCAACTAACCCCAAGAAACTTCTAATCTCGGTCACTGACTTCGACGCTTCCCACTGGAGCACCGACTCAACCTTATCTGGGTCAACTGCTATGCCACCCTTGGAGATGACATGCTCTAAAAAGCTCACCTCCACTAACCAGAACTCGCACTCAGATAACTGCTTCTCCTTAAGGGTCTGCAAAACTACCCTTAAGTGCTCCTCATGTTCCTCCTTGGTCTTGGAGTACACTAAGATGTCATCTATAAACACCACCACAAACTTATCCAAGTAAGGGTGAAAGGTCTTGTTCATGTAGTCCATAAACATTGCAGGAGCATTGGTCACACCAAACCAAGTATTCATAGTGACCATATCGCGTCATGAACGCTGTCTTCGGGATGTCCGCAGACTTAACCCGAATCTGATGGTACCCTGACCTCAAATCTATCTTAGAAAAAATGCAAGCACCTATCAACTGGTCCATGAGATCATCAAGCCTAGGGAGAGATTGTTAACGGTCACCTTGTTGAGTTGCCGATAGTCGACACTTAACCTCATACTGCCATCCTTCTTTTTCACCAACAACACACGTGCCCTCCAAGGAGACACACTAGGCCTAATAAACTGTTTCTTCATTAGGTCCTCTATCTGTTCTTTCAACTTAAAGCATCAATGTCAATAACGAGTGTAGACAATACAAACAAGAGCACACAACAGACTCGCAAAAGACTGATACCACAGCTTGATAGGACAGACCGGCTCTGATACCAATAAATGTCACACCCTTCTACCCCGCATGTTATATAAGCATTAAATATAAATAATAAATAATATACAAATAAAATATAAAACATGCAACCTTTTATTAAAAGGGTTCACGGGAAGAAAAGGTACCACATGAACTAGTTCTGAAAATGCGGAAATATTAAATCAATACTTAAACGATAAAGAAAGCATCAACATAATTAAAACCCAACCCCGATGTCATATTAGAGCTGGTACAATCGTTCCGGAAACATGTTCGAAACATAACAGTTAAACTAAAAAGAAAAAACAACTAAGATGAAGGCCCTAACTATGAGTGGTGGCTCCTCAGAGTTACTCCTCTCCGGGCTGCTCGTCATCGTCTGCATAAACCATACATACCAAACAAGAAAAACAAAGAAAGGGGAGTAAGGAAACATGTAAACACCAACAACATGGAGATATGAATAAGATGATCATACATCATGACATAACAACAATCATAAGCATACAAGTACATGTATAAACATCGTCTCAACATCGTAAATCAATCGGTATGCTATATGATGCAATGCAACACTACTCCACTACTCCATCATTGCATATGGATCCAACTAACTCAGGAAGAACAACTTGGAGTTACATATCCACATTGGCCACTAAAGGTACCAACGCCGGCAATTCACCAAACCATTGGTGAACCTCTTGGATAGCCAACGCATCAAACCATGGATGCCTAATCACGGGGGGCCACGGTTCACCAAACCTTGGGTGAACCAACCGTGAATGGCCAGATTGCCGTACTCTAGGACGACCTCCCCTATGTTGAACTTCCCCCAACTAACATCTCCAATGCGATGCATGAACACAACAACAAACAACGGGCAACCGCCACCTCCGCATGGGCCACTAAAGACACCCAAGAATATCATCCTCAACATTGGGCCACAAAAGGCACCCAATATAACATCGCAATATTGGACCACTAATGGCATCCAATTACATCAACATTGGACCACTAAAGGCATCCAATTACATCATCGTGCGGTAACCCCTCGGGCACCGACTTAACCAACTCATCGTTCCTCAACATCTTAATTTTTATATAATTAAGTTAGCTATCATCATCATTTGTTTGGTGTATTATTCTATCATTATTGGGAACATTGGGGTTAAAACCCATACTAACCGTAAGCTTCAGATTCTGATCAGAGGGTTGGCATGGGCGTGCTGCACTAGAGCACGGGCGTGCACATCTGCACAAGCGTGCTCTTATGCTGCACGGCCGTGCTCAAAGCCCGGCCATTCCCAGAATTCAACTAGGAGCACAGGCATGCTCCTTGTTCAGCACGACAGTGTTGATCGCGTGATAGTACTGTTTTGGGCAGCGATTACAGGTTAAACAATTTAACCAAAAAGTCCCTAACACTCTCAAAAATCATCCCTAGGTTCATGACTAAACCATTAACATAAAAACTCACCCTTTATTAATTCATGTCTTATTAATATTTTTGGGGAACTGAAGTCCCCTTATTATTTAACCAATTAAAACCCTAATTAACCAATTGTAGGGATATAGCAGCAGGTTCATCACAACGCAACAATTCAGCCATCAATTATTGTATACCAGATTTCAACCAATATTTATGCTATGACACCATCAATTCTTAACATAACAGCAATGCATATAATATTGGCATATGGAAACAGACACATATAACAGCTGGCATGTTAAACAACAACATATAATAAACCTCGGGGTCATGAGAACCCTTCATCTTACGCTACCCCCACTACCTAGTGGTTAAACTATCCTTCTCCCCATACCTGGTTTGAAGGTTGTAGCAACAGTAACCCCAAACAACAACTGGTCACGTCCTCCCAAGCGGCTCAATCCGAATCCAAGCCTTGGTCAACTAAAACTTTAACCAAATCAGTTTCTAATCCAGAAACATGAAAAGAAACTAAGAAAAGAGGAGAACGTTACCTACAAAACTGGCACAGTCATACCAAAGGCTTACAAAAGGTCTCCAAAACTCCAAGAACGCACCAAGATTGATGGAGATAGGAAACGAGGTAGTTCTGGCCGCACTAGGGTAGTAGTAGCCGCCAAATGAGGGTTAAATCGCAAACCCTCGGTTTCTGTGCGATTATATAATATGCGCACATGGCACGGCCGTGCTCTATTTCGACATAGGCATGCCGAACTTAGCATCAGTGAGACGCAATTCGCACAATGGCACGGCCGTGCTGCCTAATGGCACGGCCGTGCTGTGACTCAGTTGGTCACAAGACACGCTAACAATGGCACGGGCGTGCAGGAAATCAGCACGGGCGTGTCAATGTTTCAGAAAGGGACTTTTAAGCCAAATATTCCTCTTAGCCCTTAACCAACAATTATAATTTAATCAAACAAACTTAAAAAAAAACTTAATGAAAAGCAGGGTGATACAATTCCACCCCCTTATAAAAATTTCGTCCTCGAAATTTCTGCATACCTTGATTGAAAAGGTGTGGATATGCTTCCATCATCTTACTCTCTAACTCCCAAGTAGCACTTTCCTCAGTAGCCCCGGTCCAAATAACTTTACCCTCCAATCCTCGACTCGAAGGGGCAGTACCTCAAAAGTCAAGTTCTCCTTCAACTGTATCTCATCGGGTACTATCACATGACTAGGGTTGCAACACCCTTTCCCGAGTGCCACATTCCCGAACGTTTATAAGGCCGAAAATATTTCTTAATGCGGAAAATACGGTTTTCTTTTTTTTTTTTCTTTTCACAAGATGCAATGGAAAGGTAATAATACTAATAAACGAACTTAGGTTCGCCATGCATTTCTAGAATATACCACAGAACAGAAACAGAAATGGAAACGTCAACATTATTATATACAGACATAGGTCTAATGTATAACTAATACAATAAGAAATACAGACATAGGTCGTAGCTCCCAAAAGTACTACAAAAACGACATAGTCTGGCCGACAACAAAACTAGACCACAAAAAGAAGGTCCTCCTCATGGCTCAAAGGAACTACTGGACTGAACCATCATCACGTCCATCTGTTCAAACAGCAACAGCAAGCACCAACAGAAAACATACAGATATGGGTGAGATTCCCATTCATCAACACAACAAAACAGCAATAGTAAAAACGGGACGACTCACCGGGTAACCACGTACCCAACATGCTTACAAGAATTCTCAATGTCAAACATATTAAGCAGTTGACAGCATAATATCATGTTAAGCAGTTAACATCATAAGATAAGGTATTCTTAAACAGTACAACGATGTATAACAGTAAATGTAAACATCAATAGCCATGCAATGCAATGCAATGTATATGACTCAATGTCAATGTCACTGGGTACTACTCTGACCCCTACTCCATGGAGCTAACAAAACAGTCGGAGAGAGTGAATGGGAGGACATGTTCCGTGCGCGCCAGCCTTGGGCAAGATGCTACAACATTCGTAACGTGCACGTTTCTGGCTTTTACGGAAACACTCTCGACCAAACATGAAAAGTACGGCATCTAGTAGAGGATATCAGTGTATTGCACGGATTCGCCACGACACAGAAGAGCTACCAACTGGTCACATGTCAGCCCTTCCAACCCTGATACCTCCCAAAAGACCATTGAAGATCGTCACCGTAAGATTCGCACCCGCATCAAGGTGTAAGCTCAACTCCTAGGCTCAAGGCCTTACAACTATGCAAATGAAATGCCAATGCTTACACAAAGCAGATGCGATCAAGCAATGTCTATCCCCCGGATAAACCTCAAAGTCTACTAAGGTTCTCTTCCTTAGGAACTATACGCGTCTTTTGAAAACGAAACCTTTATCCACCGGATAAATCTCGTGATCCCTCCGGGATCGAGTCATCACAAGACTGAAACAATTGAACGACTGAGCGGGGTCCGAATCACCGGTCCGTCATCGAACTACTGTTTCAAAACCCAAAACGTTTGTAAACCAGAACAACTTCTCAATTGAAAACTCATTTGATTTGAAACAATCTTTGAAACACTTACTTGCTCTATTTTTTTAGCATTTTCTGAACATGTAATTCGCTTAGCGAAATTTCATTCGCTTAGAGAAATTGAAACAATAATGCCTCTTTTGGAACTCCTCTGGTTCGCTCGGCGAGACACAAATCGCGTAGCGAAATTCATTGGATTCGCTTAGCGAATGTGAATTCGCTTAGCGCAATTTCAGACGGTTAAACCTCTTTGTAAACGCGAAATGTATTGTATTCGCTTAGCGAATATGAATTCGCTTAGCGAAAGTTCAGACAGTTAAACCTCTTTGTAAACGCCTCTGGATTGCCCGGCGAGACGTAATTCGCGTAGCGAAACTCGTTTGATTGGCTTAGCGAATATGAATTCGCTTAGCGAAAGTGAGGCAGTGATGCCCAACTTAGGCTTTCCCCTGTTTTTCGCGTAGCGAAAGTAAATTCGCTTAGCGAAAAGTTGCCTCAAAACAAGACATCAACCTTAGGGAACCATTTTGATTCTCTTCATGAAACCACTTCTTTTCTCATTTTGAGTCCCTTGATTAACTATATGGACTGAGGATAAGGTATAAAATATGTTTCACTTTGGTGAAAGCACTTTGAGCTTTAATTTCCATTCAAAGACACTTAGGGTTTTCTTTGAAAAACACAAGTTATTGAAAACACTTTCTTTACATCAAAACTTGACTTAATCAAGATCTACTCATGTTCTTCCTTTTCTCAAAGCCATGGCTAAAACCATAATACACATTACTACATCATACTCAAACATCCAAGTCCATCACACATTATGGTTTCATAATCAACAATAAAAGTCCATACTTGATCTAGTGATCAAAGTAGGTTTTTCAACATACATGGAAATGATTTTCATCAATCATATCATCATCAACTTATGCTAAAGCACACTACAACATACTCAAGCATAAACATCAACTCATCATGACAATCTTGTTCTCCAAGAGAACTTAACAAAACTTAACATATAATAGTGAACCCAAACTAAAGGGTTTCACCCACACATAAATTTAAACAACCATTCTCACTACCACCATCTTGGTGTGATGAGGTTCTTCTCCCCATACCTCTTGATGAGCAGATTCCCGGATCAAAGTCGGTTGATCGGTTTCTGAACCTCCTGATAATCGTCAACAACTACACAACACAACAATTCAACATTAAACAACAATCAAAACCAAACTCAACAACCCTAACAAAGAGGATTTCGGCCACCCTAGGTTAAAAAGGTTAGAAATTGGTTTTGGTTTCCATTTCATGGATTCAAAAGCATTAGGAAAACTAAGGATGAAATCTAGTGTTAAAAATCAAAACTTGATGAAAACACTATTCATCATCTTCCAAGAGGGTTCGGCCAAAAATGCTTTTTTGAGCTATGATGAGAGTTGAATCATAAGCTCTTAGGTTTAGGTAGAGATTGATGATGTGAGTTTAAAGAACTTGGTCTTACCTCAAAAGGATTTTTCTACAATTTCCTATGGATTTTCAAAGTTTTGGATCTAAGAAATTCTTTTCATGAAAATGAAGATTGATCTTGAAATAAAGAAAGATTCAAGAAGCTAAGAGACCATAGAAGTGATCTTACCTTGAAATGAAGAAAGATTGCTCAAGGAATCAAGTGAATCCAACAAAAACTCAAGCTTTTCTAGGTGAAAATGGAGTTTTCTCTCAAGAACAACTATGGAACTCTATGGGGTGAGGGGCTGTGCGAAAATGATGAAGTGAGGGGCTGAGTTCAGCCTCTTAAAAGTTCACTTAAGGGTAAAAAGGTCATTTGCCAAAAGGGTATAATGGTAAAAGTGTAAAAGACTAAGGTTAGGGGCATTTTGGTCATTTTGCGCCCAGATATTTCCGAACGTCATGACGACTCTGGCATACTCTCCCAAGTGTCCTGGGATGATGTGATATCAAGATTATTTATTGGCGAGTCCCGGTAAATCCATATGTGGCTCCGTTCGTCACCCGATTGAGGATTCCGCCCGAACGAAGGTCAGGAAGTTATTTTTCTGAAATTTTTACGAAATTTAACCAAAACGTAGAGAATCGAATTCTAAGACTTACTGTCTCGTTCACGGGTCCATCTGAGGTCTTCTGAGCAGTAAAATCATACTGTCAGTGTAAAAACGCAGACCGGACTCCGTTTGAGTTTTCGACTCAAAACTTAATCGTAGCTTCCTACGATATCGTCGAGCATGACTATGGTCTCGGAATATTTTATTTCGATTCCTAAGACCTCGAATAAAATACAAACATTATAATACTGAAGAAATAGAAAACGTGAAAAATCGGGGCGTTACATTCCTACCCCTCTTAAAAGAATTTCGTCCTCGAAATTATACGTACCTCTTAAAACAAACTCGGATACTGTTGTTGCATGTCCTCTTCTCTTTCCCAGGTAGCATCACCTGTAGTCTCGTTCCAGATAACTTTGACCAAAGCTATCTCCTTCCCTCGCAGTTTCTTTATCCTCCTGTCCTCGATCTTAACCGGCAATGTCTCATAGGTTAGGTTATCCTTCAGTTGTACTGAATCAGACTCTATGACGTGACTGGGATCAGGAATATACTTCCGCAATTGCGAAACATGAAAAACATTATGAAGGTTGGATAGAAAAGGCGGTAAAGCTATTTGGTAAGCTACTGGACCTATCCGACGAAGAATTTGATAAGGTCCAATGAATTTTGGAGTGAGTTTTCTGGACTTCAAGACCCTGCCCACCCCAGTCATCGGAGTGACTCTCAAAAACACATGATCCCCTTCCTCGAACTCAAGTGGCCTACGTCTTTTATCCGCATAACTCTTCTGTCGGCTCTGAGTCGTCCTCATCTTTTCTTGAATCAGTTTCACCTTCTCGGTCGTTTGTTGCACTAGTTCAGGTCCTAATGAAGCACTTTCTCCATCTTGGTACCAACACAAAGGTGTTCTGCAACGTCGTCCATATAAAGCTTCGTAGGGTGCCATCCCTATACTCGAATGATAACAGTTGTTGTAGGTAAACTCTATCAACGGTAGGAAATTCTCCCAACTACCGGCATGTTCTAACACACACGCCCTCAACAGATCCTCTAAAGACTGAATCGTCCTTTCCGATTGTCCATCAGTTTGAGGATGGTAAGCCGAACTTAATCGTAACTTTGTTCCTAAAGCTTCATGCAAACTTTGCCAAAAACGCGAAGTAAAACGCGGGTCTCTATCCGATATGATACTTGAAGGTACTCCATGTAGTCTCACAATCTCACTGATATAAATCTGAGTAAGCTTTTCCATAGAATACTTGAGATTAATTGGTAGAAAATGAGCTGATTTCGTAAGCCTATCAATTATAACCCAAATGGAATCGTATCCTTTAGGTGTCCTTGGCAAACATGTTACGAAATCCATTGCTATGCTGTCCCATTTCCACTCTGGGATATCCAACGGAAGTAACATTCCAGCTGGCCTCTGATGTTCAACCTTTGCTTTCTGACACACCAAGCAAGATGCCACATAATCGACTACATCTCTTTTCATCCCTTGCCACCAAAACAATCGCTTCAGGTCCTGGTACATCTTGGTTGACCCTGGATGCATACTTAACTTGCTTCTATGAGCTTCGTCCAGAATTAACCTTCTTATCTCTGGGTTGTTTGGCACACAAACCCGTTCTCCTCGTCTTAGGATTCCATCTGCTCCTTCTTTGTATTCCGACGTCATCCCTTTCTTTAGATTCCTTCGCTCTTTCTCCAGATACTGGTCGTATACTTGTTTCTCCCGAATCTGATCCATCAGATCACAAGATACTGTAACCATACCTACACATAGTCTTCCTGGCATACTAACCACAGACAGATGCATATCTCTGAACTGTTCCAACAGCTCGTGTTCCTTAACCATCATGGCAGACACATGTAACACTTTTCTACTCAGGGCATCCGCTACCACATTAGCTTTTCCCGGATGATACTGCAACTGGAAATCATAGTCCTTCAAAAATTCCAGCCACCGTCTTTGTCTCATGTTGAGCTCTTTCTGATCAAACAGATACTTCAAGCTCTTATGGTCACTGAAGACATTAAACGTCGAACCATACAAGTAGTGCCTCCAAATCTTCAACGCAAAGACTACCGCTGCTAACTCCAGATCATGAGTTGGGTAGTTCTTCTCATGCACTTTCAACTGTCTCGAGGCATACGCTACCACCTTTCGATTCTGCATCAGAACACAGCCTAAACCTTGGTATGAAGCATCACAGTACACTTCAAAAGATTCGTTTGGATCTGGCAATATCAACACTGGCGATGTAGTCAGCCTCTTCTTCAACTCTTGAAAACTCTGCTCACAGGCTTCAGTCCATTCAAACGCTTTGTCCTTCCTCGTCAATTGGGTAAGAGGTCCTACAATCTTCGAAAATCCCTCAATAAACCTCCGATAATACCCAGCCAAACCCACAAAACTGCGTATTTCAGTCACTGTGGTTGGTCTTTCCCACTCAAGAACTGCTTCAACCTTTGACGGATCTACAGCAATTCCTTCCTTTGAAATTACATGACCCAAAAACTGCACTTCGTCGAGCCAAAACTCACACTTGGACAGTTTTGCATACAGCTGTTTCTCTTTCAGAACTTGAAGAACCACACTAAGATGTTCAGCATGTTCTTCCTGGTCTCGCGAATAGATAAGTATGTCATCTATGAAGACAACGACAAACTGATCTAGGTATGGACGAAAGATCCTATTCATATAGTCCATGAATATAGCTGGAGCATTCGTCACACCAAACGGCATCACAAGATACTCATAGTGCCCATAGCGTGTTCGAAACGCTGTCTTCGGTATATCTTCTGCCTTCACACGAATCTGGTGATAACCCGATCGCAAATCAATCTTGGAGAAAACTGCCGCTCCCCTCAACTGATCCATCAAGTCATCTATCCTCGGAAGTGGATACTTGTTCTTAATAGTAACTTTATTCAACTGGCGATAATCCACACATAAGCGAGATGTTCCATCTTTCTTTTTCACCAACAACACAGGTGCTCCCCACGGTGACACACTGGGTCTAACAAACTGCTTCCCCAATAAGTCTACCAACTGTTCCTTCAAGGTTTCCAACTCAGCAGGTGCCATACGATACGGTGCCATAGACACTGGTCCTGTTCCTGGCACAAGATCAATTGCAAACTCGATGTCCCGAACTGGCGACAAACCTGGTACGTCTTCAGGAAAGACTTCCGGAAACTCATTCACGACAGGTATGCGCTCTAAGACTAGCTCGCTCTTGACCTCCAAAGAAGATAGTAACATGTATCCCTGAGCTCCTTCTCTCAAAGAAGCGTTTACTTGGTTGGCAGTCAAAAATCTAGAATTCTCACAACTAGGGAAAACTAAGGTTTTATTTGCACAATCCAACAGGATATGATTAGAAGACAACCAATCCATTCCTAAGATTACATCCATTTGCGAGAGAGGCAAACAGATCAAATCAATCAAAAATGTTCTACCTTTAACAGAAATAGAACAATTCAAACAAACTTTTGCAGTTACAACAGGCTTTGCAGTAGGCGTAGAAATTACCAAATCAAAAGGTAAAGAAGACACAGGTAATCCCAACAGATTCACACAGTCATAGGCAATAAAAGAATGCGTTGCGCCTGAATCAAATAGTACAGTTAAGGTTTCACCTCCCATGACACACTGACCTTGGATCAAGTCTTCATTCTGAGAAGCTTCAGCACCACCCATAGTGTAGACTCTGCCCTTCATCTTAGGCCTTGCAGCTTGGACATTGTTAACAGAATGTTCCAACTTCGGTTGCATGCATTCACGTGAGATGTGTCCCGGCTTCCCACACTTGAAGCAGATAATCCCTTTGATCGAACAATCTCTGGTGATGTGATTGCTCTTCCCACACTTCATGCACTTGTTTGGGGCGTTTCCAGACTGATTGAAACTCCCACTGCTTCCTCCAACAGAACGTTGTTGTCGATCTTGTTGCTTTGCATAGGGCTTCCATCGAGATTTGTTGTCTCGACCACCGCTTCCTCTCTGGAACTTGTTCGGTCCAGAACTCTGTACCCGCTTGTCCTTAGGCTCCAAACTCTCGATCAAACGACACTTTTCCATTAACCTCGGAAAAACAGAAATTTCCAATGGAACTACAGCTCTCTTCAAGTCGATCCCTAGACCTCCTTCGAATTTTCTGCACTTCCACTCCTCTCTTGGGTTGTCCAGAAAGTAATTTGAGAACTTTGCTAGACTTTCAAACTTAGCCCCGTATTCAGCTACGGTCATTCCCCCTTGTCTCAGCTGGAGGAACTCCATCTCTTTCTCGTGCCTTGCACTTGCAGGAAAATACTTCTCCAGGAATTTTCCCTTAAAAGCATTCCAGTCAACAGCTTGTTGATCATGCACCAGCATCTGACGGGCTCCTTCCCACCAGTATTCAGCATCCTCCACCAGCATATAGGTTGCATAGACAACCTTGTCATTCTCAGTACATCTCATCGCTCCAAAGATCTTCTCCAGCGTTTGGATCCAGCGTTCAGCCAACTCAGGATTGAATTCACCTTTGAATTGAGGTGGATTCCGACGAAGAAATTCGTCCAGTCCTCTACCTCCAGCAGCTCGTTCATCACGTTGAGCCATAGCAGCAGCCATGTCCCGTATGGCATTCACAGCAGCAGTCAGGTTTTGAGCAGCCATTGCTACCTTCAAAACCAGAACTATCAAACACAAGAACCACAACAAAACTAAAGCAAACAACAGAGAAACACACAGAGAACACAACACAAACAAGACAGACCATAACCTACAAACCCCAAAAAGACTCGGCCAGCTCTGATACCAAACAATGCAACACCCTTTCCCGAGTGCCACATTCCCGAACGTTTATAAGGCCGAAAATATTTCTTAATGCGGAAAATACGGTTTTCTTTTTTTTTTCTTTTCACAAGATGCAATGGAAAGGTAATAATACTAATAAACGAACTTAGGTTCGCCATGCATTTCTAGAATATACCACAGAACAGAAACAGAAATGGAAACGTCAACATTATTATATACAGACATAGGTCTAATGTATAACTAATACAATAAGAAATACAGACATAGGTCGTAGCTCCCAAAAGTACTACAAAAACGACATAGTCTGGCCGACAACAAAACTAGACCACAAAAAGAAGGTCCTCCTCATGGCTCAAAGGAACTACTGGACTGAACCATCATCACGTCCATCTGTTCAAACAGCAACAGCAAGCACCAACAGAAAACATACAGATATGGGTGAGATTCCCATTCATCAACACAACAAAACAGCAATAGTAAAAACGGGACGACTCACCGGGTAACCACGTACCCAACATGCTTACAAGAATTCTCAATGTCAAACATATTAAGCAGTTGACAGCATAATATCATGTTAAGCAGTTAACATCATAAGATAAGGTATTCTTAAACAGTACAACGATGTATAACAGTAAATGTAAACATCAATAGCCATGCAATGCAATGCAATGTATATGACTCAATGTCAATGTCACTGGGTACTACTCTGACCCCTACTCCATGGAGCTAACAAAACAGTCGGAGAGAGTGAATGGGAGGACATGTTCCGTGCGCGCCAGCCTTGGGCAAGATGCTACAACATTCGTAACGTGCACGTTTCTGGCTTTTACGGAAACACTCTCGACCAAACATGAAAAGTACGGCATCTAGTAGAGGATATCAGTGTATTGCACGGATTCGCCACGACACAGAAGAGCTACCAACTGGTCACATGTCAGCCCTTCCAACCCTGATACCTCCCAAAAGACCATTGAAGATCGTCACCGTAAGATTCGCACCCGCATCAAGGTGTAAGCTCAACTCCTAGGCTCAAGGCCTTACAACTATGCAAATGAAATGCCAATGCTTACACAAAGCAGATGCGATCAAGCAATGTCTATCCCCCGGATAAACCTCAAAGTCTACTAAGGTTCTCTTCCTTAGGAACTATACGCGTCTTTTGAAAACGAAACCTTTATCCACCGGATAAATCTCGTGATCCCTCCGGGATCGAGTCATCACAAGACTGAAACAATTGAACGACTGAGCGGGGTCCGAATCACCGGTCCGTCATCGAACTACTGTTTCAAAACCCAAAACGTTTGTAAACCAGAACAACTTCTCAATTGAAAACTCATTTGATTTGAAACAATCTTTGAAACACTTACTTGCTCTATTTTTTTAGCATTTTCTGAACATGTAATTCGCTTAGCGAAATTTCATTCGCTTAGCGAAATTGAAACAATAATGCCTCTTTTGGAACTCCTCTGGTTCGCTCGGCGAGACACAAATCGCGTAGCGAAATTCATTGGATTCGCTTAGCGAATGTGAATTCGTTTAGCGCAATTTCAGACGGTTAAACCTCTTTGTAAACGCGAAATGTATTGTATTCGCTTAGCGAATATGAATTCGCTTAGCGAAAGTTCAGACAGTTAAACCTCTTTGTAAACGCCTCTGGATTGCCCAGCGAGACGTAATTCGCGTAGCGAAACTCGTTTGATTGGCTTAGCGAATATGAATTCGCTTAGCGAAAGTGAGGCAGTGATGCCCAACTTAGGCTTTCCCCTGTTTTTCGCGTAGCGAAAGTAAATTCGCTTAGCGAAAAGTTGCCTCAAAACAAGACATCAACCTTAGGGAACCATTTTGATTCTCTTCATGAAACCACTTCTTTTCTCATTTTGAGTCCCTTGATTAACTATATGGACTGAGGATAAGGTATAAAATATGTTTCACTTTGGTGAAAGCACTTTGAGCTTTAATTTCCATTCAAAGACACTTAGGGTTTTCTTTGAAAAACACAAGTTATTGAAAACACTTTCTTTACATCAAAACTTGACTTAATCAAGATCTACTCATGTTCTTCCTTTTCTCAAAGCCATGGCTAAAACCATAATACACATTACTACATCATACTCAAACATCCAAGTCCATCACACATTATGGTTTCATAATCAACAATAAAAGTCCATACTTGATCTAGTGATCAAAGTAGGTTTTTCAACATACATGGAAATGATTTTCATCAATCATATCATCATCAACTTATGCTAAAGCACACTACAACATACTCAAGCATAAACATCAACTCATCATGACAATCTTGTTCTCCAAGAGAACTTAACAAAACTTAACATATAATAGTGAACCCAAACTAAAGGGTTTCACCCACACATAAATTTAAACAACCATTCTCACTACCACCATCTTGGTGTGATGAGGTTCTTCTCCCCATACCTCTTGATGAGCAGATTCCCGGATCAAAGTCGGTTGATCGGTTTCTGAACCTCCTGATAATCGTCAACAACTACACAACACAACAATTCAACATTAAACAACAATCAAAACCAAACTCAACAACCCTAACAAAGAGGATTTCGGCCACCCTAGGTTAAAAAGGTTAGAAATTGGTTTTGGTTTCCATTTCATGGATTCAAAAGCATTAGGAAAACTAAGGATGAAATCTAGTGTTAAAAATCAAAACTTGATGAAAACACTATTCATCATCTTCCAAGAGGGTTCGGCCAAAAATGCTTTTTTGAGCTATGATGAGAGTTGAATCATAAGCTCTTAGGTTTAGGTAGAGATTGATGATGTGAGTTTAAAGAACTTGGTCTTACCTCAAAAGGATTTTTCTACAATTTCCTATGGATTTTCAAAGTTTTGGATCTAAGAAATTCTTTTCATGAAAATGAAGATTGATCTTGAAATAAAGAAAGATTCAAGAAGCTAAGAGACCATAGAAGTGATCTTACCTTGAAATGAAGAAAGATTGCTCAAGGAATCAAGTGAATCCAACAAAAACTCAAGCTTTTCTAGGTGAAAATGGAGTTTTCTCTCAAGAACAACTATGGAACTCTATGGGGTGAGGGGCTGTGCGAAAATGATGAAGTGAGGGGCTGAGTTCAGCCTCTTAAAAGTTCACTTAAGGGTAAAAAGGTCATTTGCCAAAAGGGTATAATGGTAAAAGTGTAAAAGACTAAGGTTAGGGGCATTTTGGTCATTTTGCGCCCAGATATTTCCGAACGTCATGACGACTCTGGCATACTCTCCCAAGTGTCCTGGGATGATGTGATATCAAGATTATTTATTGGCGAGTCCCGGTAAATCCATATGTGGCTCCGTTCGTCACCCGATTGAGGATTCCGCCCGAACGAAGGTCAGGAAGTTATTTTTCTGAAATTTTTACGAAATTTAACCAAAACGTAGAGAATCGAATTCTAAGACTTACTGTCTCGTTCACGGGTCCATCTGAGGTCTTCTGAGCAGTAAAATCATACTGTCAGTGTAAAAACGCAGACCGGACTCCGTTTGAGTTTTCGACTCAAAACTTAATCGTAGCTTCCTACGATATCGTCGAGCATGACTATGGTCTCGGAATATTTTATTTCGATTCCTAAGACCTCGAATAAAATACAAACATTATAATACTGAAGAAATAGAAAACGTGAAAAATCGGGGCGTTACAAGGGTCATGGACATACTTTCGGAGTTGGGACACGTGAAAGACACTGTGAAGGTTGGACAAGAATGGGGGTAAGGCTGTCTGGTAGGCGACTTCGCCGACTCTCTTTAAGATTTGGAAAGGACCAATGAATCTAGGAGTAAGTTTCTTTGCTTTCATCACTCTACCAACCCCAGTTGTCGAGGTAACTCTCAAGAATACATGATCACCTTCCTGGAATTCGAGCGCCTTCCTCCTTTTGTCATGATAGCTCTTTTGCCTACTTTGTGCCACTCTCATCTTTTCCTGAATCATCCTCATCTTATCTGTTGTCTCCTGTACTATCTCTGGTTCTAACACCACATTATCAGTAGGTTCATTCCAACACAAGGGTGTCCAACATCTCCTCCCATACAGATCCTTATAAGGTGCCATCCCAATACTGGAATGGAAGCTGTTGTTGTAGGTGAACTCTATCAGGGGCAAACACATATCCCAACTGCCTGACTGCTTTAACACACAAGCTCTCAACAAATCCTCTAAGGACTGGATGGTCCTCTCAGACTGCTGATCAGTCTGTGGGTGATCAGCTTAACTTAGCCAAAGCTTTGTCCCTAGAACATTCTGCAAACTATCCCAGAACCTAGAGGTAAAACTCGGGTCTCTATTTGATACTATGCTAGAGGGCACACCGTGAAACCTAACTATCTCTCTGATGTATAGCCTAGCCAACTTCTCTAAAGGATACACCATATTCATCAAAATGAAATAGGCAGACTTAATAAATCTATCCACAACAACCCATATAGCCTCAAAACCAGCTGGAGTCTTAGGGAATTCGGACACAAAATCCATAGAGATGCTATCCCACTTCCATTCTGGGATGCTCAATGGGTGCAACTTACTGAAGGCTTTTGGTGTTCTATCTTGGCTTTCTGACACACTAAGCACGCATACACAAACTCAGCCACCTCTTTTTTCATCCTAGGCCACCAAAACATGCGCTTAAGATCTTGATACATCTTGGTGGCACCTAGGTGCACACTCAACCCACTCCTATGTTCTTCCTCAAGGATCAACTTCCTAAGCTCAGGAACATCTGGTACACAAACTCTATCTTCAAACCTCAAGATCCCATCGCTTCCATCTTTAAAACTAAGTTTTCTACCCTGAGCAAGCAATTCCCGCTGGTCTAACATAAATTTAACTAACATCTGACCCACTCTAATCCTATCCATCAAACTATTGGTAACCTTTAAGGTTCCAAGCCTAATGCTCTTAGGAGTTGCCTCCCAAGCCAAACTAAGGTCTCTAAACTCCTTAATCAGATCCATCTCCTTAACCATTAAAGCGGTGACATGCAAGACTTTCCTACTAAGGTCATCTGCCACTACATTGGCCTTCCCTGGGGGTAGGTCAACTCAAAATCATAATCCTTTAGGAATTCCATCCACCTACGCTGCCTCATATTTAATTCCTTCTTGTCAAAAAGGTATTTCAAACTCTTATGATCATTAAAGACCTCAAACCTCGCTCCATAAAGGTAATGCCTCCAAATCTTTAAGGCAAAAACCACAGCTCCTAACTCTAGATCATGAGTAGGGTAGTTTTCTCATGTGTCTTCAACTGCCTTGAAGCGTAGGCCACTACCTTACCATCCTGCATCAACACACCACCTAAACCTTGCTTAGAAGCATCGCAGTAAACTATGAAAGGTTCACTAGGGTCTGGCAAACCTAACACTGGTGCTGATGTCAACCTATCCTTAAGGGTTTGGAAACTCTCCTCACACTTAGAGTCCCACACAAACAACTGTCCCTTTTTGGTGAGACGGGTCAAGGGTAAAGCTATCTTAGAGAAACCTTCTATAAACTGCCTATAGTACCCGAATAACCCCAAGAAATTTCTAATCTCGGTCACTGACTTCGGCGCTTCCCACTGGAGTACCGACTCAACCTTAGCTGGGTCAATTGCTATGCCACCCTCAGAGACGACATGCTCTAAAAATCTCCCCTCCTCTAACCAGAACTCGCACTTAGACAACTTAGCATACAACTACTTCTCCTTAAGGGTCTGCAAAACAACCCTCAAGTGCTCCTCATGTTCCTCCTTGGTCTTGGAGTACACTAAGATGTCTTCTATAAACACAACCACAAACTTATCCAAGTAAGGGTAAAAGGTCTTGTTCATGTACTCCATGAACACAGCAGGAGCATTGGTCACACCAAACCAAGTATTCATAGTGACCATATCGCGTCCTGAACGCTGTCTTCGGGATGTCTTCAGACTTAACCCGAATCTGATGGTACCCTGACCTCAAATCTATCTAAGAAAAAACGCAAGTGCCTATCAACTAGTCCATGAGATCATCAATCCTAGGCAGAGGATACTGGTTCTTAATGGTCACCTTGTTAAGTTGCCGATAGTCGACACATAACCTCATACTGCCATCCTTCTTTTTCACCCACAATACAGGTGCCCCCCAAGGAGACTTACTAGGCCTAATAAACTGTTTCTTCATCAGGTCCTCTATCTGTTCTTTCAACTTGAAGCATCATTGTCTATAATGAGTATAGACAATACAAACAAGAGCACACAACAGACTCGCAAAAGACTGATACCACAACCTGATAGGACAGGCCGGCTCTGATACCAAAAAATGTGACACCCTTCTACCCCGCATGTTATATAAGCATTAAATATAAATAATAAATAATATACAAATAAAATATAAAACAAGCAACCTTTTATTAAAAGGGTTCACGGATAGAAAAGGTACCACATGAACTAGTTCTCAACAACGCGAAAATATTAAATCAATACTTAAACGATAAAGAAAGCATCAACATAATTAAAACCCAACCCCAATGTCACATCAGAGTTGGTACAACCGTTCCGGAAACATGTTTGAAACACAACTGTTAAACTAAAAAGAAATAACAACTAAGCTGAAGGCCCTAACTATGAGTGGTAGCTCCTCAGAGTCACTCCTCTCCGGGCTGCTCGTCATCCTCTGCATAAACCATACATACCAAACAAGAAAAACAAAGAAAGCGGAGTAAGGAAACATGTAAACACAATGGCATGGAGATATGAATAAGATGATCATACATCATGACATAACAACAATCATAAACATACAAGTACATGTATAAACTTGTCTCAACATCGTAAATCAATCGGTATGCTATATGATGCAATGCAACACTACTCCACTACTCCATCAATGCTTGTGGATCGAACTAACTCAGAAAGAACAACTTTGGAGTTACATATCCACATTGGCCACTAAAGGCACCAACGCCGGCAGTTCACCAAACCATGGGTGAACCCCTTGGATAGCCAACACATCAAACCATGGATGCCTAATCACGGGGGGCCACGGTTCACCAAACCTTGGGTGAACCAACCGTGAATGGCCAGATCGCCATATTCTAGGACGACCTTCCCTATGTTAAACTTCCCCCAACTAACATCTCCAATGCGATGCATGATCACAACAACAAACAACGGGAAACCCCCACCTCCGCTTGTGCCACTAAAGGCACCCAAGAATATCATCCTCAACATTGGGCCACAAAAGGCATCCAATATAACATCGCAACATTGGACCACTAAAGGCATCCAATTACATCATCGTGCGGTAACCCCTCGGACATCGACTTAACCAACTCATCATTCCTTAACGTCTTAATTTTTATATAATTAAGTTATCTATCATCATCATTTGTTTGGCGTATTATTATATCATTATTGGGAACATTGGGGGTTAAAACTCCTACTAACCGTAAGCTTCAGATTCTGATCAGAGGGTTGGCACGGGCGTGCTGCACGAGAGCAAGGGCGTGCTGCCTCCTACGTGTAGCACGGGCGTGCTACATATCTGGCACGGGCGTGCTGTACGAGAGCATGGGCATGCTCCCTCCTCGTGTAACACGGGCGTGCTACACGAGAGCACGGGCGTGCTCCCTATTACAGACGGCCGTGCACATTTGCACCGGCGTGATCCTATGCTGCACAGCCGTGCTTAAAGCGCGGCCATTCCCAGAATTCAACTGGGAGTACGGGCGTGCTCCCTGTTCAGCATGGCCGTGCTGATTGCACGACCGTACTGTTTCGGGCAGCGATTACAGGTTACACAATTTAACCAAAAAGTCCCTAACCCTCTCAAAAATCATCCGTAGGTTCATGACTAAACCATTAACATAAAAACTCACCATTTATTAATTCATATCTTATGAATATTTTTGGGGAACAACAGTCCCTTTATTATTTAATCAATTAAAATCCTAATTAACCAATTTTAGGGATATAGCAGCAGGTTCATCACAAAGCAACAATTCAGCCATCAATTATCGTATACCACTATTCAACCAATATTTATGCTATGAACACACCATCAATTCTCAACATAACAATAATGCATATAATATTGGCATATGGCAACAGACACATATAACAGCAGGCATGTTAAACAACAACATATAATTAACCTCGGGGTCATGAGAACCCCTCATCTTACACTATCCTTCTCCCCATACCTGGTTTGAAGGTTGCAGCAACGATAAACCCAAACAATAACTAGTCACGTCCTCTCAAGCGGCTCAGTCCGAATCCAAGCCTTGGTCAACTAAAACATTAACCAAATCAATTTCTAATCCAAAAACATGAAAAGAAACTAAGAAAAGATGAGAACGTTACCTACACAACTGGCACAGGCGTACCAAAGGCTTACAAAAGGTCTCCAAAACTCCAAGAACGCACCAAGATTGAAGGAGATAGGAAAGGAGGTAGTTCTGGCCGCACGAGGGTAGTAGCAGCTGCCAAATAAGGGTTAAATCGCAAACCCTCTGTTTCTATGCGATTATATAATTTGTGCACATGGCACGACCGCCCTCTATTTCGGAATGGGCTTGCCGAATTTAGCGTCAGTGAGACGCGATTTGCACAACGGCACTGCCGTGCCGTTAGCCTAACGGCACGGCTGTGCTATGACTCAGCTGGTTATAAGACACGCTAACAATGGCACGGGCATGCTGGAAATCAGCATGAGCATGCCAATGTTCCAAAAAGGGACTTTTAAGCCAAAAATCCCACTTAGCCCTTGACCAACAATTATAATTTAATGAAACAAATTTTTAAAAAAAGAACTTAATGAAAAGCAAGGTTTTACATTTTTTACCATGAAGTGGCCGAACCTAGCTTGTGTGAGAACTATGAATTTTGCTTCAAGTTTTTGTCACCAGTGCAGAATATGGATTCACAACAGGATTCTATATCGGTTGATTTTTAACCAATGTAAAAAATGAGGCGGTGGCATACTTGTAATTAATATGTAGGAACTCACTTTTAACATCAGTTTCTTTACAACCGATGTAAAGAGTGAAATTTAAAATCGGTTGGTAAAGAAACCGATGTTTAAAGTGAGTTTCTACATCGGTTTCTTTTACAACCAATGTTAAATGTCATAAAAAATTATAACGTTGGCATTCAACCCTCTCAATCCCGTGTTTCTTCAGTGCAGTACCATTGTCTCTCTCGCACGACTTGTTTCTTCTCCTCCTCCTCCAAAGCCCTAATCTTAATTCTAAAACCTCCAAAACCTTCTCTGCAACTCGCGTTTGCTCCTCCTCCTCGTTCTGACCACCGCACGCGAGCCTCCTCTGCAACTCGCGTCTGCTTTGTTCCATGCATACGAGAGTACTGCCATTGACGTCTCTATTCCATGCACACAAGACTGCCATTGACATCTCTGTTCCACGCACACAAGACTGCCATTCACCTTCGTCTTCCAGGTTTGTGAACCCCAAAATTTTTTGCAATTTGTGAACCCTCATTCTTTTTTTTTTTTTGGGATTTCTGATTCTAAAATTTTGACTCTTTGCTTGGTGATTCTAATTTAGGGTGAAGCAAGCCTCAACCTGTTCTCTCGAGCGCTTCTCTGTCTCGTCTCCTTCACCATTACAACTGGTAAGCTCTCTTTGTGCAATGTGCTTTTTACTGTTAGTAGCTTAATGTTAGTACCCTTACTGTTACTGGTATATTAGATTTCAGGTTGCTGTTGTTGGAACTAGCTTCTCTGTGAATTTGTTTGTTGTTGTTGTTGTTGTTGTTACTGTTACTGGTATAAATGCTCCATATTCATGGCAATGGCAATTTTTCTCCATCAGTTATAAGTGATGTTGTAGTTTCATTATTCATTATTTGTGTTTGTGTTCTTTGATTAATAACTGTTGAGTTAATATCATATATAAGATGCAAATGTAATCTGTTTCAAGCCCACCTGCTCACAAAATAAATAGCACTTCTACACATGTTAGGAGATTAAATGCAAAGGCACCACCAAGTTAGTTTTTTTTAATGTTTTATACAAGGGGTTGTTTCATTTTGTTAAAAAGCATTAAACAAGTAAGCTAGTTTATGGTGAACTTCACAGTTTTTAAATTGAACTTGGATTTCAAGTGTTTTATATGAATGAATTTTAAATGATTTTTAATCTTTGAAAATAATTTGCATGGAAGGTTTTACATAATGACATAGTTTGAAAACATATCTACTTGTTCAGTGATGATTATGAAAAGTTGTGTTTATGGTTATCTAGGTTCACAACTTGCTGCTTGTTGATTGTTGCTTGCTGATTGCTGCTTTAGGGACGACCTCTTTATTCATTTCCTGCTTCGTTGGTTAGTTAGGTATAATGTCTATCTTCCTATCTCAGTTTCTCTTTTAAGATTCATTATTGATGAGAATATGTGCTTTATTGCTGTCATTGTTATTTAGTATTAATTAATAAATTAGCAAAGCCTTAGTTTCCCGTTTGAGATTCAGTATTAATGAGCATATGTTTACTTTATTAAGGTACCACTCATTGTATTGAATCTTGAATTGTCCAAGTTGGACAGTTTGGGGAAAAACTTTTTCTTCATTTAGTTAATACTTATTCCTTAATTCTCATATGTTATACTTGAAGAAATTTTGGTCTGATGCATTTCCTTTTGTTCTCTAGGTGAACACTTTATCGCGGTGGATGTCACCGCATTCAAGTCGTGTACGTCGGAGACCGATGGGAAATGTTGTCGAAATTTCGTTAAGCATGGGCATGAGTGTTAAGGACTAACTGTTAACTGAGTGTTGAAGAAGTTTCTTCTCGAATGAGATAGGGCCATACCCTGTGATAAGAAGGAGTTGAAGATCTTGGACTAAGTGAAGTTGTTGTTGTAGTTATGGATCGTAGTTGGATCGATGCTAGACGCACAAGTCATGAGTATGAGAATGGAGCGGAAGAGTTTTTAGAATTTGCTAAAAAAAATGTTCCCGATAGTAATGGAAGGTTTTATGGTCCTTGTGTTAATTGTTTGAATGAGAGACGATTGGAAGTTGAGAAAATACGAGAGCATCTTATTTGTGAAGGGATATGCAAGAGTTATACAAGATGGATATGGCATGGTGAATTGTTAGACAGGCCAAGTGTGTCCCAAAGAGAGGAGGTTGATGACGTAGATATGGAGGATCGACTAGAGGACATGATCCGCGATATTGGACAAGAGTCATTTCAACGAGCAAATGTGTATGATACTTTGTGTAGTGATGCAGATAAGCCTTTGTATCCTGGGTGCTCTAATTTCACACGGTTGTTAGCGGTGTTAAGATTGGTAGTTGTGAAGGCGAGAAATGGGTGGAGTGATAAAAGCTTCACTGAATGGCTTGAGTTGTTGAAAGACATGCTTCCAGAAGGTAGCACATTGCCGAACCGTAACTATGAGGCAAAGAAGATATTGTGTTCGATGGGTATGGAGTACAAGAAAATACATGCATGTCCTAATGATTGCATATTGTACAGGAATGACTTTGAAAAGATGCACGAGTGTCCAAGGTGTGGGGTATCACACTACAAAGTAAACGATGGTGATTCAAGTTGTGACGTGGTCACAAAGGGTCCTCCTGCAAAGATGTTATGGTATCTTCGAATAATTTCAAGGTTCAACCGATTGTTCATAATGTAAATGATGCAAAAACATTAGATGGCTTGCAGATAAGAGAAAATGTGATGGACAGCTTCGTCATCCGGCTAATTCTTTGCACTGGAAGAGAATTGATAGTTTATTTTCGGATTTCGCCGATGAGGCAAGAAACCTGAGGCTTAGACTTGCTACGGATGGAATGAATCCGTATGGTACCTTAAGTAATATTCATAGTTCATGGCCTGTTCTCCTGGTAATTTACAACCTTCCTCCTTGGTTGTGCATGAAGCTCAAATACATTATGTTATCTATGATGATTTCGGGCCCAAAACAGCCAGGAAATGACTTAGATGTTTATCTAAGTCCCTTGATTGAAGACTTGAGAAAGTTATGGGTGGAAGGCATTGATGTATTTGACGGGTATTTCAATGAGACTTTCAAGATGCATGCCATGTTATTTTGCACCATCAATGACTTTCCATCATACGGGAACTTGTCCGGATATAGTGTTAAGGGGCATAAAGCATGCCCTGTATGTGAAGAAGGCACATGCTACCATCAACTACAACATGGAAGGAAGACAATTTACCTTGGGCATCGAAGATTTCTCACATTTTATCACTCGTATCGTAGATTGAGAAAAGCTTTTAATGGATACCAGGAGAATGAAATTGCCCCGACGGCCTTAACCGGAGATCAAGTTTATTAACAGGTGAAGGACATGGATGTTATCTTTGGAAAAACCCATAAGAAGGCTACTGAGAAAAACATATGGAAGAAGAGGTCGATCTTCTTTGATCTTCCATACTGGTGCAAACTTGATGTAAGACATTATATTGATGTGATGCATGTGGAGAAAAATGTGTGTGATAGTGTAGCCGGGACGTTTCTTAACATTCAGGGCAAGACAAAGGATGGTGTGAATGCTCATCTAGATCAGGTTGCGATGGGTATACGAGAGCAGTTAGCTCCATAATCAGTAGGGGTGAAGCGGATTTATTTGCCCCCATCATGTCATACTTTATCGAAAAAAGAGAAAAAAAAGTTTCTGTGAATGTCTGCGGGGTGTCAAAGTGCAACAGGGTTACTCTTCAAATGTTAAGAGGCTTGTCTCAATGAAAGATCTCAAATTAGTTGGTTTAAAGTCTCATGATTGCCATGTCTTGATGCAACAACTACTACCAATGGCTATTCATGACATCTTGCCTAAAAAAGTTAGACATGCCATAACAAGGTTGTGCTTATTCTTCAATGCTATATGTAGCAAAGTCATTGACCTTCAAAAGTTGGATGAGTTGGAAAATGAGGCTGCTATTATCTTGTGTCAATTGGAGATGTACTTTCCTCCTTCATTTTTTGACATCACGGTTCATTTAGTTGTTCATCTAGTGAGGGAGATTAGATTGTGTGGCCCCGTTCATTTAAAGTGGATCTACCCAGTTGAGCGATACATGAAGATCTTGAAAGGGTATGTGAAAAATCCACACCGTCCTGAAGCATCTATTGTTGAAAGGTATGTTGCAGAAGAAGCTATTGAGTTTTGTACAGACTACATGTCAGAAGCGGAACCTGTAGGGCTTCCTAAGTCTCGTCATGAGGGAAGATGTGATGGTAAGGGTACACGAGGTATTACCGTAAAGAGCATGTGTCGAGAGGAAGTGCTTGATTTGTATATATTGAATAACATTGATGAGGTTGAACCTTACTAATGTGATCACAAAACCATTGTCAAGCAAAATTACCCTCGAATGAACGAAAAATGGTTGTTGAACAAGCATAATAGACTTTCTTAAACTGGTTTAAAGATCAAACTGCAATGGATAATACTGCTTCTGATACATTAAAATGATTAGCACATGGGCCTAACTTTGATGTCATATGTTGGAGTGGATACAATATCAATAAGTTTTCCTTTTATACAAAGTCCCAGGATGACAAGAGTACCGTGCAAAACAGTAGGGTTATGGTTGTAGCTGAGTCCATGCACTTCTCTAGTTCAAAAGATACAAACCCCGTTATGGGATCCATATCTTACTTTGGAGTCATTGAAGAGATTTGGGAGGTCAATTACACTAAATTTAGAGTACCTGTTTTTAAATATAAATGGGTTGACAGTAACAGTGGTGTACAAACCGATGAATTAGGATTTACATTGGTTGACCTTGGCAAGGTTGCTCATACAGAAGAGCCTTTCATTATGGCTTTCCAAGCAAAACAAGTGTATTATATCCATGATCCCAGTGGTTCTCAAAGGAAAAAACATGCATAATGGTAGTGAGGAAAATCAAGATTCAACTCTTGATATTTCCGATACTCCTTCTTTCCCAACACAGATGCCTTCTTTCAATAAGGAAAATGAAGTGGAAGATGTACATGCCATTCGTGATGATCATCATGAAGGGAAATGGGAGAACATTACTACTTGACCATAGTGTAAGTTATGTTTAAAGTGATATTTATTAGTTAAGTTATGTTTATCTTGATAATTATAAGTTAAGTTTTTTTAGTTATTTAATTTGATATTTATATGTTAAGTTATATTTGTTATTTATCCATCCTTACGGACATAATTAATTATTTTTTGTCTAAACAGGCATACATGGCAGATCCCTCGGACATCCCTCCTACACGCAGCGGGTCGGATACCCTGTCGACAAGTAAAAAGGTAGACGCGCCACACGATTAAAAAAATTGGCCGTCAACAGTAATGGTAATCAAAGGATGAGGGTTGAGTTTGATGGAGACTGCTTACCTATAGGGCCAATGGATCGATTCAAGAGTTTTGTGGCCGTCCTTGCCAAAAGCAAGGCTAGTATACTTATTGAGGATTGGGACCATGTACCGACGAACCTTTTACCCTCTTTGTTTTTATCTATTTTATTTCACCATATTATTTTCATATACACTAATTCCTCCATTTTGTTGTGTAATGTAGCTCACCTTTGAAGTGCCGGATACCAAGCGTATGAAGAAAAAATGGATTTCTTATGCGGGTGAGCGTTAGAGAGCATTTAAAACACAACTAAGTGGGAAATACATACATGGGCGTGCAGACAAATTGCCACTTGAGATGTACCCGTTCCTTGATCAAGAGATGTGGGATAGATTTGTTCAGATCCGATTGGACCCTGCCTTTCAGGTTAACTTGAGTTATATTATTTCACTTGACCAACCAAATTGATTTTATTAATATACTAAATTCAGTTGATGTTATTTATAATAGGAGAAAAGGAAAAAGGTGCAGGAGATCTAGAGTAAGAATCTCTACCCCCATCGTTTGTCTCGTGGGGGATATTAAAAGCTGAGGAGGAAGATGATTGAAGAGAAGAAGAAACAACTTTTGGAAGAAGCAACCCAAGCGGATCCTACGGTTGATCCACCTCCAGAAGTTGTTGATCCACCTCTACCCCCACACCATCATACATGGAAGAGAGCCCGACAAGGACCATCGGGACAGTATGCATCCGAGGAGGCACGCCTTGTTGCTGAAAAGATTGTAAGTATATATTCAATTCTAATTGTAATTGTAACATGCTTATCCATCATCTTACACAAATGTGACAATTGTATGTTGTAGGATTCCTTGGACGAACAGAGCACACAAGGAACCTTTGTGTCTACCGGACGCAAAGATGTCTTGGCTGTTGCGATTGGGAAAAAGGACCACCCAGGCCGTGTCCTTGGTGTTGGTTAGGGTGTTGGCATTCGCCAATACCACGGATCATCTTCACATCATCGGACTAGGGATGATATTGAGTCCATCAAGGCGCAGCTTCAAGAAGAAATAAAACGAGATCTTCTCTCAAAGTTGGCATCTATGGGTTTTTCCCAGCAAAAACACAAGTGCCCAACCGTTTGTACATGTGAGCACTAAGGGTAGGGTTCATGTGATCATTCACATCAGCCTGATAAGGAGGAGGAGGATCAGTGTGAGTTGTACGTTGATGATCATCGTGATCGCCGGTTAGTGGCATTTGTGAGGGTACACAACTTGGGAAATACCTTACACCACCGGACATTAGCGGATGATCATGTGAGGGTGGTGGTTGAAGATGTTCGAGATGTTGATGCTCTAGTCCCTATGCCCACCGAGGAGGTTGTTACAATTAGCCAGGCCCTCAGTAATTTATCCCTTGGCCGAGAAGACTTGTGAGGTTTTTTTGTTTCAGCCAAGGTATTCATGTAATTGTTCAATGACTTATGTTTTTCTATATTTACAATTGAAATAACTTAATTGTGTTTACTAATGCTTTACCTCTGTTGTTTAGGATGATGGAAAAGATCATCCACCCAAAAGGCCTAGGTCGGATCGGAGAAAACTTGTGAAGTCTGGTTCATCGAAGGTATTCATTTAATCATTCAATAACTTAAGTTTTTTTATTTACAATTGAAATAACTTAACCTTGTTTACTAATGTTCTATATTTCCTGTTTAGGGTATCGACAAGGATGTTGAATTTGATGCTCTTGAATGTCTGGCATTAGCGGCTGTGAAACTTAGGAAGGAGTCCGCTTTTATAAATTTGGAACACGATGGCAGGCCCGACACTTTCTATATCCCCCAGAGGGGCATTACGGAGATATGCATTAATAATGAAATGCTTTGCATGACAGTTGTCTCATTGTGATGCACGTAAGTATATTTTATTTCAACTAATTAATTTGTAAGTTAACTAATTAAGTTTTGAACTATTATAATTAATATTTATTTCAATATCTTAGGTATCTGCATCGCCTGTGCATTGATAGAGGTAACCTCCATCTTTATGGATTCCTTTACCCTCGACTAATTCAGGGTGAGACACTTAGGTCAGATGAGATTACCGCGTACATGCGACGTGTGCTTGATGAAGGCAAAAACTAGTTCTACCTAGCACCTTACCTCCATCTGTAAGTACAAGTTTTACTAGTGATTTATAATTATCTGTGACTTGTCCTAACTATTTCCAAATGCAGTAAACATTGGCAATTATTGATCATCTATCGTGGTATGAGTGTTGTGGTCTTCTTTTGTTCGTTGGGAAGGAAGCAGACGAAAGAAATCAAGTTTATTGTTGAAACATAAGCTTTTAATTAATTTGATTTGTACTACATTTGCTTTATTAATTACTTTAAATGAATGTTTTATTAATTATGATAGATCTATGAACGCAAGTTGTCTTTTGGATGGTGGTAGGCCCAGGCCTATTAGGTGGATTTACCCTAATGTAAGTAGTTTATTAGTACTCTAGATTCAATTGCAATGTAAAATAGTTACTATTATGTTTTTACTCATTATATATTCAAATTGTGTATTCATTTGTAGTGTCATAGGTAATGTGGTGGCTGAGAGTGTGGATATTATGTCATGAAGCGGATGTTCAACATTGTCTCCGTGGGTATTACAGATCGGTGGAACGAGGTAACTAATAGCATTTGTAAATAGTTATAGATTAATTATGTTTAGTTTTAGTTGATTAGTTATAATGTTTAATTTATCTTATGTTAATTGAATGTGCAGATTTTCGACAATCCGGAAGCATTCTCTGAAGCGGACATTAAGGACATCAAGGAGCGTTGGGCAAACTTCTTTCTTGAGATGACTGAACATTAATTTGTGACATATGGTTTCTTTTTGTTTTTTATGGATGACATGTTATTTCTTTGTTATATATCTTTGTTGTTTCTTTGTTATGTATTTAATTAGTTTAAATTTATGACATTATATAATTAGTTGAGTTTGATGAATCAAAAGAAGATGACTTTTTCATAATCAATATAGTAGTTTGGCTAACTTTGTATAGTGATTTAGATTATGTTATTGTTGGGATTCTGTTTTGGCTGAGATTGTTCTGGTTGTACATATGAAATAGGGCTAAGGATTGTAACTGGTTTAAAAGAGATTATTTTAAAAAAAAAAGTGGACTATCAACATCGGTTACAAGACAGAACCGATGTTGAATTCTCCATTTCAACATCGGTTCTGAATTATAACCGATGTTAAACGTTCTTTTTCAACATAATATAAATCTGTTAAGGAGCACTTTCAAAATCGGTTACAAGACAAAACCAATGTTGAATTCTCCATTTCAACATCGGTTTTGGCTTATAACCGATGTTAAAAGTTCTCTTTCAACAAAATATAAATATGTTGAAGGAGCACTTTCAAAATCGGTTTTGGATTATAACCGATGTGGAAAGTTAACTTTCAACATCGGTTGGAAACCGATGTTAAAAGGTGATACATTCTACATCTTCTGTTTCTCCATCGGTTCCATATCCGATTTATAATGATATTTTTAACTGATTTAAAAAGTGTTAATTGCACTAGTGTGTGTAATAAAACTTACTCTAGTGTTGTATATACTTGAGGATCATCCATCCAAGAGTTAGAAATTTTTAGACACCCCTAGCTAATTTGAGTCATCAAGGCCGAATCTAGGACCTAGGAGACGTAGAAATGATATTTTGTTAATATTAAAGTTGTGATTTGTTGTGAAGGTTCAGACTGTGTTCGATCGCCTTAAAGCGTGCTAAAGTTCCGGATGCAGAGCTGTGTTCGGGAGCTTGGGCGGGAAGGCGAGCATGCATAGCAGTTTCAGGTGGGAGAAAGAACTAGTATCGTCGAGAAGGCAAGCTTAGTATAGAATATATACATGTAGTATGAAAACCTTAAACCCTACTAGAGGTTGAGCCCTGGACAAAGTACCTGGACCCTAGGTGTAGGTACTTTTGGGCTATCACTACTAAGATGATAATCTAGAAGATGTGATTGATTGAGGTTGATATGTTAAACTGCTTATGTGCTTATCTGTTGATCTGTTATGCTGAACTGTCTATGTGATTAGTTGTTTATCTGTCAACGTGATGATATCTGTATTGGACTATTTATTGTTGTGACATTTTATTATTGTGATTGGTTGGATGATTGTTGATGAGAGTATGGTGAGATTGCGCTGTTGTTTGGATTGATACCGTCGTGGTCCTGACCATGGAGCTGTGGCTCGTGGATGCAAGGCGTGGCGATGTTGATGTTGATGTTGATGTCGAAGTGGATGCAGTGTATCATGGATGTGGCCAAGTGCTTAGGTGTGAGGTTCCAGTATCAATCTGTGATGGGTGCCTGTTGCATATCATAGTATTTCATATTATATCATATTTGATCTCAAAGGGGGATGTCCAACTAGGGACGTGATGATATCGGCCGACATGCATATAGGATGATGACATGCATATAGGGATTAGTATCCTTCGTAGAGGTTTGATCTGAGAGAGTGACTTTTGAGATGGTTGTGTTGTGTGATCCAAGAGATGGTTGTTGGCGTGTTATATGATTTCTATGTGTTGGGTGCTGCATGTCTATATACTGTACTATTGCCCCTCTTCCATATTTGAAGATGCATGTTTCTTATCTCCCTGTATTTTCTCTGTATGTTTATTTCATTTTACGAGAAGACCCTGTGGAGGAACCAGTTGCTGAGGAGCTGGATGGCACTCCTTACGAGCCTGATGCCGGAGGACGAGCCACGGACCCCAGCTTCTAGAGGTTGGGTGGCGACCGCTGTTAACCTAAGAGTCTTCTCTTCGTCTTTTGACGTATTGTACTTATGGTCTGTATTGATGTAATCTGTATGTATACTTTACGTTTAAATTGCGTTACTCTGATATATGCGTGCTTTGGCATAGCCTTAATATAATTTCATTTTTGCGTTTTAATCTTTCCGCTGCATTTCGTCTTAATAAATCGCGTTATCGTTTATAATATGGTTTAAGGCTTAGTTAAATATCTTAGGTTCTTCAATGGGACGGCGGGTCGTCTCAGAAACCGTGATCTAAGTTAGTGTAAAAGGATATGGAATTTCATTCAGTTTTTCGAACTATGATTCATTTAAAACGAAACTTTAGGACAAAGTCCTCTTTATACCTTGAAGATAGACTGTTAACTTAGTTTTAAAATGAAGGTGATATCCCATTAAAACCTAAAGTAACTTTCTATTACTTTTTCTTCCATGAAATCACTTTCATCATTATATTTTTAAAACACTTAGTTAATTGGATAAACTAGGACTAAAATAAAAATACATTTTCAACTTAGTAAAAACACTTGAAGGTCAAAACCCTATTTGATCTTTGGATCAAAATCACTACTTTTTTTGTTTTGAAGTATAAGTTACTACAACACTTTCTAACTTTCAAAAACATTGAATGTTCAAGAATAACTCATGTTCTTCCTTTTTCTTCTGGTCAAGGCCGAATACTCCCTCACATAGGATGTGAAGATTTTGCTTTATTAACTTGTCAAGTAATAGCTCAAAAGCTCACAATATAATGATGAGCAATAATCATGCATCAATCAACCATAATCAAGCATAAAAATCCTTACTTGATCTAGAGATCAAAGTATGTTTTTCAACATACATGAAAATATTTTCCCATCCAAGCATGCATCATCATAAACACATACTAATCATAGAACCATTATTACAATCATGTTCTCAAAGAGAACTTCATCAATAAAGTAGTGAACCCAAGCTTTGGGTTTCACCCAAACAAAGCATAAACAACCATTTTCACTTTCCACCAAATTTGGTGTGATGAGGTTCACTCCCCATACTTTTTTTAAAGTAATCCTCCAGATGAAAAGTCATCCGACCTGTTCGTGAATCTCCCGATTAATCGTCCGAATACTCAACACCAACTACAATCACACAATCCAATCAAACATACAACATACACTATGGTCTTAGTTTATTTTATTTCTTTTTCTATTCCTCGGATAAAAATATAAACTCATTTATATAGTTTATTGTTCTTAGAAAGCATGAATATCGGGGTGTTACATTAATACCCCTCTTAAAAGAATTTCATCCTCGAAATTTAACTTACCTCCTAAAATTGACTCGGATACTGTCATTGCATGTCTTCTTCTCTTTCCTAGGTAGCATCACCTAAAGTCTCATTCCAGATAACCTTGACCAAGGATATCTGCTTCCCTCGCAATTGCTTTACTCTTCTGTCCTCGATCATGACAGGCAGTGTTTCATAGGTCAGGTTATCCTTTAACTATACGGAATCAGACTTATGACATGACTGGGATCCGGAATATATTTTCGTAATTGCGAAACATGAAAAACATTATGGAGATTGGATAGAAAAGGCTGTAAAGCTATTTGGTAAGCAACTGGACCTATTCGACAAAGAATTTGATAAGGTCCGATGAATTTTGGAGTGAGTTTTCTTAACTTAAGGACCCTGCCCACCCCAGTCGTTGGAGTGACTCTCAAAAACACATGATCACCTTCTTCGAACTCAAGGGGCCTACATCTTTTGTCCACATAACTTTTATGTCGGCTCTGAGTTGTCCTCATCTTTTCTTGAATCAGTTTCACCTTTTCAGTTGTTTGTTGCACTAGTTCAGGTCCTAATGAAGCACTTCCTCCATCTTGTTACCAACATAAAGGTGTTTTTCATCGTCGTCCGTATAAAGCTTCATAGGGCGCCATCCCTATGCTCGAATGATAATTGTTGTTGTAGGTGAACTCTATCAACAGTAGGAAACTCTCCTAACTCCCGGCATATTCCAACACACATGCCCTCAATAGGTCCTCTAAAGATTGAATCGTTCTTTCTGATTGTCCGTCTGTTTGAGGATGATATGCCGAACTCAGCCATAACTTCGTTCCTAAGGCTTCATGTAAACTCTGCCAAAATCGCGAAGTAAAATTGGGTGATCTAATATGATACTTGAAGGTACCCCATGCAGTCTCACAATCTCACTGATATAAATCTGAGTCAGCTTCTCCATGGAATACATGATATTGATAGGTAGAAAATGAGCTGATTTCGTAAGCCTTCAACTACTACCCAAATGGAATCGCACACCTTAGGTGTCCTTGGCAAACAGGTCACAAAATCCATCGCTATGCCATCCCATTTCCACTCTAGGATATCCAACAGAAGTAACATTCCTGCTGGCCTTTGATGTTCAACCTTTGCTTTTTGACACACCAAGCAAGACACCACATAATCAGCCACACCTCTTTTCATGCCTTCCCACCAAAACAACCGCTTTAGGTCTTGGTACATCTTGGTTGATCCTAGATGCATAATCAACTTACTTCTATGAGCTTCGTCCAGAATTAATCTCCTTATCTCTGGGTTGTTTGGAACAAACCAGTTCTCCTAGTCTTAAGATTACATATGCTCCTTCTTTGTATTCAAATGTCATCCCCTTTTCAGATTCCCTCACTCTTTCTCTAGATACTGGACATATACTTGTTTCTCCCGAATCTGATCCATCAGATCACATGACACTGTAACCATGCCCACACAAAGTCTCCCTGGCGTACTAACCATGGATAGATGCATATCTCTGAACTGTTCTAACAACTCGTGTTCCTTAACCATCATGGCAGACACATGTAACACCTTCCTACTCAGGGCATTCGCTATCATATTCGCTTTCCCTGGGTGATACTGTAACTGGATTTCATAGTCCTTCAGAAATTCCAGCCACCGTCTCCGCCTCATGTTGAGCTCTTTCTGATCGAACAGGTACTTCAGACTTTTATGATCGCTGAAGACGTTGAACGTCGAACCATACAAGTAGTGCCTCCAAATCTTCAACGAAAAGATCACCGTTGCTAACTCCAGATCATGAGTAGGGTAATTCTTCACGTGCACTTTCAACTATCTCGAGGCATAAGCTACCACTTTCCGATTCTGCATCAAAACATAGCCTAACCCCTGGTATGAAGCGTCATAGTAAAATTCAAAAGGTTCACTTGGATTTTGTAAAACCAACACTGGCGAAGTAATCAGACTCTTCAACTCCTGGAAACTTTGCTCACAGGCTTCAGTCCACTCAAAAGATTTATCCTTTCTTGTCAACTGGGTAAGAGGTCCTACAATCTTAGAAAATCTCTCGATGAACCTCCAATAATACCCAACCTAGCCCACAAAACTGCTTATCTTAGTCACTGTGGTTGGTTTTCCCACTCAAGAACTGCTTCAACCTTTGACGGATATACAACAATTCCTTCCTTTGAAATCACATGACCCAAAAATCGCACTTCGTCGAGCCAAAACTCACACTTGGACAGCTTCGCGTACAACTGTTTCTCCTTCAGAACTCGAAGAACCAAACTAAGATGCTCAGTGTGTTCTTCCTGGTCTCGCGAACAGATGAACTGCTTTCTTCTTCACTAATAGCATAAGTGCTCCCCATGGCGACACACTGGGTCTAACGAACTGCTTCCCTAATTAGTCCTTCAATTGTTCTTTCAAGGTTTCTAACTCTGTGGGTACGATATGATACGGTGCCATAGACACGGGTCCTCTTCTTGGCACAAGATCGATCGAAAACTCGATGTCCTGAACTGGTGGTAATCCTGGTACATCTTCAGGAAAGACTTTCGGAAACTCGTTCACAACAGGCACATGCTCTAAGACTAGCTCGCTCTTGACCTCCAAAGAAGATAGCAACATGTATCCTTGAGCTCCTTCTCTCAAAGAAGCATTTACTTGGTTGGCAGTCAAAAATCCAGAATTCTCAGAACTAGGAAAAATTAAGGTTTTATTTGCACAGTCTAATAGGATATGGTTAGAAGATAACCAATTCATCCCTAAGATTACATCCATTTGCGAAAGAGGCAAACAGATCAAATGAATAAAAAAATGTTTTATCTTTTACAGAAATAGAACAATTTAAACAAACTTTAGCAGTTATAACAGGCTTTGTAGTAGGTGTAGAAATCACTAAATCAAAAGGTAAAGAAGGCACAGGCAATCCCAAAAGGTTCACACAGTTATATGCAATAAAGGAATGCATTGCGCCTGAATCAAACAGTACAGTTAAGGTTTTACCTTCCATGACGTACTGGCCTTGGATTAAGTCGTCCTTATGAGAGGCCTCAGCGCCACTCACAGTATAGACTCTGCCTCTTACCTTAGACCTCAATGCTTGCACGTTGTTAACAGAATGTTCAGCTTTTGGTTGCACACAGTCGTGTGAAATATGCCCCGGCTTCCCACACCTGAAGCATATTATCCCCTTGATTGAGCATTCTCTTGTGGCATGATTCTTCCCACACTTTGATTGGGGCATTTCCAGACTGACTGAAACCTCCACTGCTTCCTCCTACAGAATGATGTTGTTGATCTTGCTGCTTTGAATATGGTTTCCATCGGGATCTGTTGTCACAATCACTGTTCCCTTTGTGGAATCTAGTCGGTCTAGAACTTTGCGCTAGCTTATCCTTGCTAGGGTCCAAGCTCTCGATCAGGCGATATTTTTCCATCAGCCTGGGAAACACAGAAATCTCCAGAGGAACCACAACCCTTTTCAAATCGAGCCTCAGACCCCCTTCGAACTTCCTGCATTTCCACTCCTCTCTTGGGTTGTCCAAGAAATAGTTTGAGAACTTCGCCAAACTTTCAAACTTGGCCTCGTACTCAGCTACAGACATTACCCCTTGTCTCATCTGGAGGAACTCCATCTCTTTCTCGTGCCTCGCACTTGTAGGAAAGTACTTTTCCAGGAACTTCCACTTGAAAGAATTCCAGTCTACAACTTGTTGATCAGGCATCAGCATCTGACGGGCTCCTTCCCACTAGTATTCAGCATCTTCCACCAGCATATATGTTGCGTAGACGACCTTGTCATTCTCGGTCCCTCATAGCCCAAAAGATCTTCTCCAAAGTCTGGATCCAACATTCACCTTGCTCAGGATTGAACTCACCCTTAAACTGAGGTGGATTCCTACGGAGGAATTCATCCAGCCCTCTACCCCTAGCAGCTCTTTCATCACATTGAACGATCACAGAAGCCATCTCCTGTATGGTGTTCACAGCAGTATTCAGGTTTTGAGCAGCCATCGCTATCTTCAAAACTAGAATTTTCAAACTTAAAGGACCACAACACAACCAAAGCAAATAACATTATCTTTCTTGTAGAGATAACAATAGAGAAACACACAACACAAACAAGATAGACCATAACTTACAAACCCCAAAAGACTCGACCAGCTCTGATGCCAAATAATGCAACACCCTTTCTTGAGTGTCACATTCCCGAACGATTATATGGCTGAAAATAATATTTATGCGGAAAATATAGTTTTTTTTTCTTCTTTTCGCAATCATATAATGGGATTATTAAAGTAAGTAATAATAAATGAACTTAGGTTCACCATGTATTTCTAGAAGTCACACAGAATTAAAGCACGAAAATAGAAACAATACTGTATACAGACATAGGTCCAAGCCTAACAGATAATAAGTATATAATTAAGTACTAGGAGTCACAACTCCCCAAAATGTACAACTGACACTTGGACACAGCCTGGCCAAAACAAAATAGCAAAGGGAGTCCTTCTCTGGACTCAAAGTATATGCTGAACTGAATCGTCATCGCGCCCATCTTCTTAAGCAAAAACAACAATACCAGCAGAGAAGATATACAGATATAGGTGAGATTCCCAATCATCAACGTAGCAAAATAGCAGAAGTAAAAACGGGACCACGCATCAAGTAATAACATACTTAACATGCATACCATAAATCTCAATATATCATGTTAATCGATTAGCAGCATAATATAAGGCATCCTCGAAAATAGAATAGTGATGTACAATAAGTAAATGTAATCATCAACAACAATGCAATGCAATGCAATGCAATGTACATGACTTAATGCCATACACCACAGGGGTAAAACTCTGACCCCTATCCATGGAGCTAATAAAACATCAGAGAGAGTGAAGGGGAGGACATGTTCCGAGTATGCCAGCCTTGGGCAAGATGCTACAACATTCGTAACGTGCACGTATCTGGCTTTACTGAAACACTCTACACCAAACATGAAAAGTACGACATCTAATCGAGGATATCAGTGTATTGGTCGGAGTCGCCACGACACAGAAGAGCTACCAACTGATCACATGTCAGCCTTTCCAACCCTAATACCTCCAAGACTATTTAAAAAGTCACCGTAAGATTCGCACCCGCATCAAGGTGTAAGCTCAACTCCTAGGCTCAAGGCCTTCCAACTCATGCAATGAAATACCAATGCTTACACAAAGCAGATGCGATAAGGCAATGTCTATCCACCGGATAATCCTCAAGGTTCACTAAGGTTCTCTTCCTTAGGAACTATACGTGTCTTTGTATTATAAAAATTTTATCCACCGGATAAATCTCATGATCCCTTCGGGATCGAGTCATCATAAGACTGAAACACTTGAACGACTTTCTTGGCTCCAAATCATTGGTCCGTCATCGAACTACTATTTCAAAAACCCAAAACGTTTCATGTTTGTGTTTATGTCTTATGAATTACATCTCAAGTCCTAAGCATTATGAAGAAGGATTGAGAATCCCCTTAGATAAGTCTTTGTTCCTTAGTAAGATATTAATTCCTTGAGTTTCAAATAATGAAATAAGTATTGATTCACTTAAGTCTTATGAAGTCATTGATGAATTAAATCATCAATGGTATATTGCATGGTCTTGTTCCACCATATACTATACTTAATTATCTCTTTTATTTTGCTCTAAGTTAATTACTTCACTTAGGTTTTCATGCGTAAAACTTTACGATTTGAGTTGAAAACTCTCGGTTTAAGCCTTTGTAAGCCAAAACCATTTTAATTGAAAAATCATTTGATTTGAAAGAACTTAGTTACTTATTTGAAGTAAAGTACCTTAACTAAGTTGAAAAAGGATTTTCCTTACTAACTTAGTATGAAATTGTAACATCCCGATTTTTCATGCTTTCTAAGACCAATAAACTACATAAATGAGTTTATATTTTTATCTGAGGTTTAGAAAATGAAATTGCTATCGTAGGGAGTTATAGTGAAATTTTGGGTCGAAAACCCAGACGGAGCCCGATCTGCGCTTTTCATTGACATTATGATTTTACTGCTCATAAGACCTAATTTTGACTCGTGAACGTAACATTAGGTTTAGAATCGAATTCTCTACATTTTTGATAAAATTGATCTTTCGCACTAAAAAGCGAAATAATATAAGTTATTTGGGCGAAATTTCAAATCGGGTGACGAACGGAGCTGAATAGGGATTTACCGGGACCCGCTAACGGATAACATGAAATTACATCAAGTCAAATCACCTAGAAAGACGTGCCAGCTTCATGATGACGTTTGAAAGTATCTGGACGCGAAAAGAACAAAATGCCCCTGATCTTTTTCACATTTACCATTTTACCCTTGTGTGAAAAGACCATTATGCCCTTGTGTGAAAAGACCATTTTTCCCTTAAGTGAATTTTTTTAGACTATCCTACCCTCCCCTTCACCAATCCCATGCCTCCCCTTCATGAACACACTTCACCATTTCTTCTTCAACTTCAAGTTTCTTCCTTACTTTCTCTCATTTCTTAAAAATATTTCTAGTGATTTTTATGAAACAAAGTTGATACCTTTGATCATCTTCATCTTCTAGGAGGTATGAAATCTTCACTTGATTCTTTAATCATATATTCTCCATTGAAATCATGTTTTTCAAGCTTTATTCAAGTTTAACCTTCAATCTTCAAAAATCTCTAGAAAATTGTAGAAAAATCCTTTTAATGTCAAACCAATTTCTATGAGTTAGTTTCATTACCCTCTTTCATTATCCAAGAGCATGTATCAAAAGATTTCCCTAGCTCATATGGGTATGAATGGCCGAAATGTAACACCCAGCTTTTTCACTTCTATGTATGTATGTGTTAATACTTGCTTATAGATGTTTTCATATGATGCTTTTGCTTGTTTTTGGTGCATAAGTTCATACTTGTAGTAGTTCAGCCTTTAGGATAATCGATCCATCCGATTCTAAATAACCTGTTTCACGGTTTTGGCCATATCTTGAGTTCTAGACATCCGATCGAGATGATCTAGGATGCGTTGGAAAGCTTAGAGGATTACCTACAAGTTTTATTTAGGTGTCGATGCCAAAAATCGATTGGGAAATCGATTTTGGAAATGGATTTGGGAAATCGATTTCCAGGTGAAGAAATCGATTTCCAGAAGGTGGAAATCGATTGTTTGAAGGGCAAAATCGATTTCTTTGATAAGAAAATCGATTTGGCCAATGGAAAATCGATTTTCATGGTTGTGGAATCGATTTCCATGCTTGTCAAAGCTTGTGTACGCGTTTGGGTTACTGGGCTATGCTGTGTACGGCCCATTCGTCCTAAAACGTCCCTAACAGCTATATATACATAGCGTATGACCTAAACCTAGTATCCACACCCTATTGTACACACTCATTGCCTCTCTCATCCCTAAGAGCTCTAATTGATCTCTTGCTCTAGAAAACCCAAAGGACGAATCCTGCTTTGGTGTTCTTCGTCAAGAACACGCCGTTGTTTGGCTAGTCTATCCCTGCTGCTAGAGTTAATCTCCTAAGTTAGAAACCAAGGTGAGTTTCTAATCCTAGTTTTGTTTTCCCTTTTAATCCTTAACTTAAGGATCGACTCTGCTTTCCAGTGTTGTGATCGTGATCAAGTGCTGAACCCGTAAGAAGGAACCGTAGCAGAACTTGGCTCTGTTCTCTTTCCCTTAGGCTGTGAATCGTCATACCAGGTATGAGGGGAGAAAATTGGTCATGAGTATGTGGGTTTTGGGATAGGTTAAGATGAAGGGGTTAACCCATGACCCCTATATGTTTGTCTATATGCATTGTAAGTGCCTATGAATGTTGTTATGTTGTTTTCTGACTATACGAGTATTGATTGATGAATAATCTGATGTCATAACATGTTTATAACTATGAGTACCTGATTATTATGAATGTTGATGAATTGATGATGATGAATATGTTGTTTAGGCCATGATATGGTGTTCTGTTAATCCTATGCTATTAGAACATAGTTATAGGGAGAAAATAAATAGGCAATGTGAGATTGATGACCAAGAATTTGTTTGAGAGCCCCTTAGGTTATGATTTACGAGTGTTGGACTAATCAAATTGGAGATAAATAGCTTAGGCTCGAATGATATGATAATTAGAGAACGTGGACTGGTATGATAGCGGACGAAACCGCTACTGTATGATCTGACACCCAGAAATCGATTTCCAGCACATGGAAATCGATTTGACTCGACCATGAATCGATTTCCAAAGTGTGGAAATCGATTTGGCCTTGTAGAAATCGATTTCTAGAATCGATTTTCCCTTGTTCAAAATCGATTTGGGAAATCGATTTGAGTATGTTGAAATCAATTTCCAGGGATTGGAAATCGATTTGAAGACTCGAGAAATCGATTCCAGAGATTGGAAATCGATTCTCACGAGCCCAGGAGCAGTTTTAACCCCTTATGCTTGATGGATAGTGTCATGTAGGCTTGTTATAATCTTAATAAAATATGAATTGTGGTTTAGATATTAAGATTAAGTTATAATCTTAATAAATATATGACTTGAGGTTTAAATATTAAGGTTAAGTTATAATCTTAATAAAATATGGATTGAGGTTTAGATAATAAGATTGAGTATAATGCTTAATAAAGGTAACGTTAAGTTAAGACTTAACAAAGAGAGCAATTAATAAGACGATGATATTATTGGTAACGACGTACTGTTACCGATGTTGTTGGTTAAATCATTCTTGATGCTTATTGGTCAAGTTTGATGTTGATAAATCATCTTTGATGCTTGTTGGTCAAAGTTGATAGCCATGTAATGGTGATGATGGTGGATGGTTGGACATGTGTTTGCATGTTGTTGAGCATAGCATGCATCATACGTTGACGTCGATATGTTGGGTGGAAAGCAAACGATGAATCGCGATAGTGGAGGCCACGATGGGTGTTATCCCGGCCTTGCGGGTACATTGGGTAGGGAAATTCCAGGTGACATGGGCTAGCTACCTATTGTCGGAGTGACCTAAAGGATAAGCTTGAGTACCCTGACTAGCCACTATACGTTATCAGGATTAGTGAGAGTGTTCGGGGATGGCCCATGGTCTGGCATATCATCCACGTTGATAACCGGACATGTACTCATAATCGTCTTTTCCAGAGTTATAGTTGTTGGCCACATGCATACGGAGCAGTGATGTTGCATTCGCATTGACATGCATCTTCGATATATATATATATATATATATATATATATATATATATATATATATATATATATATATATATATATACACGTGTTGATTGATGTATGTTGTATGTCATCTTAATTACTATTCCATTCCGTTTACATATATTTATGATCGTATTTCTCACCCCCATCTTTTGTTGTTCTTGTGCATATGATGTTGCATGTGCAGAGGAGGGTGAGCATGCTGACGAGGAGTGATCCCGTGAAGATCTCTCTTAGTAGTAGTAGATAGGATTTACATTCAGTTGTTTAGTTTTATTCCGATGTGTTATCGGTATATGTATACCAACTCTGATTATGTTACATCGGGTTTCGGGTTTTATTTATGTTAATGTTTTTCCGCAGTTGTTTTATGTTTAAAGTGTTTTCGGATCATGTGGTACTTGCTGCCTTTTATGTTAAAATTTTATTAACTTGCATGCTTTATTTAATTTTATCGTATGCGGGGTAGCGGGTGTCACACGAAATCTATACCTTAGGAAATGATGAGTTTTAATTCAAATTTTTTGAGTAAAAAGACTTGATTTAGTGTTATGTATGCTTAAGGATCATTGATCCAAGAGTTAGGAATTTTTAGACATCTCTAGCCTATTTTACAATGAAGTGGTTGAACCTAGCTTGTGTGAGAACTATGAGTTTTGCTTCAAGTTTTTGTGTAATAAAACTTACTCTAGTGTTGTGTTTACTTGAGGATCATCCATCCAAGAGTTAGGAATTTTTAGACATCCCTAGCTAATTTGAGTCATCATGGTCAAATTTAGGACCTAGGAGACATAGAAATGATATTATGTTAATATTAAAGTTGTGATTTGTTGTGAAGGATCAGATTGTGTTCGATCGTCCTAAAGCATGCTAAAGTGCCGGCTGCAGAGCTGTGTTCGGGAGCTTGTGCGGGAAGGCGAGCGTGCATAGCAGTTTCAGGTGGGGAGAAAGAACTAGTATCGTCGGGAAGGCAAGCTTAGTATAGAATATATACATCTGTGGGGAAACCTTAAACCCTACAATAGGTTGAGCCCTAGACCAAGTACTTGGACCCTAGGTGTAGGTACTTTTGGGCTATCACCACTAAGATGATAATCTTGAAGATGTGATTGATTGAGGTTGATATGTTGAACTGCTTATGTGCTTATCTGTTGTTCTGTTATGCTGAACTATCTATGTGATTAGCTGTTTATCTGTCAACGTGATGATATCTGTATTGGCATATTTATTGTTGTGACATTTTATTATTGTGGTTGGTTGGATGATTGTTGATGAAAGTATGGTGAAATTGCGCTGTTGTTCCGATTGATACCGTCGTGGTCCTGACCATGGAGCTATGGCTCTTGGATGCAAGGCGTCGTGATGTTGATGCTAATGTTTATGTTGACGTGGATGCAGTTTATCATGGCTGTGGTTGAGTATTTAGGTGTGAGGTTCCGGTATAAATCTGTGATGGGTGTTTGTAGCATATCATCGCATTTCATACCATAGCATATTTGGTCCCAAAGGGGGATGTCCAATTGGGGACATGATGTTTTTTAATCTCGAGGTGGGATGTCCAATTGGGGACATGGTGTTATTAATCCCGACGAGGATGTCCAACTGGGGACGTGATGATATCGGCCGACATGCATATTGGATGATGACATGCATATAGGGATTAGCATCCTTCGTAAAGGTTTGATTTGAGTTGGTTATGTTATGTGATCCAAGAGATTGTTGTTGGCAGGTTATATGATTTCTATGTGTTGTGTTCTGCATGTCTATATACTGTACTATTGCCCTTCTCTCATATTTGATTATGCATGTTTCTTATCTCCCTGTATTTTCTCTATATGTTTATTTTATTTTATGGGAAGACCTGTGGAGGAACCAATTGCTGAGGAGCAGGATGGCACTCCTTACGAGCCTGATGTCGGTGCACGAGCAACAGACCCCAGCTTCTAGAGGTTTGGTGGCAACCGCTGTTAACCTGAGAGTCTTCTCTCTGTCTTTTGATGTATTTTACTTATGGTCTGTACTGATGTACTCTATATGTATACTATGCATTTAAACTGCGTTACTCTGATATATGCATGCTTTGTCATAGCCTTAATATAATTTCGTTTTCGCGTTTTAATCTTTCCGCTGCGTTTCGTCTTAATAAAGCGCGTTAACGGTTATAATACGGTTTAAGGCTTAGTTAAATATCTTAGGTTTTTCAATGGGACGGCGAGTCTTCTCATTTAGTGATATCAAAGCAGTTCGATTCTAATATCGGATTGTGTGGTCTAGGAAGTGTACTGGCTTGATTAGTTGGATCCGCATTGGATACCGATTTTAGTTAGAAGTTGGATAGAGTGTCCAATATGCGAGTTATCTTGTATGATAACTATTTCCGTTGTGACAAGCTGGGCCACTATGTCAATGAGTTTCTGCAAGGAGGTAGTGGGAGAAGTCAAGTTCAGCAGCGAGGCGAGAGTCCCAGAATGCGGGATCGAGATAACAAGTGGCAAGTCAGCAGAGCAAGCCACAGACGACGGGAAAAGTGTTTGCTGTGAGAGGATCTGAAGCCTCTCAATGTCCTGATCTGATACAAGGTAAGTGCCTAGTTGCTGGGAGACTCTTATCTATTTTATTTGATTTCGGGGCTACCCACTCTTTTATATCATTAGCATGTATGGATCATTTGAATTTGTCTATTTCATCCTTACCGTATGATTTGACTGTTTCTACACCTACGAGTGATTCCCTGACAACCCTATTTGTCTGTTTAAAATGCCCGATCGTTTTAGAGAATCGATCTTTTCATATAGACCTAGTCTGTCTGCCTATGCAGCAGATTGATGTTATCATAGGCATGGACTGGCTTTCGGCTAATCATGTCGTACTAGACTATTCAAATAAGACCCTCTATTTTTCTGAAAAATCTGGATCATTGCCTGCTAGTGATGGTATGTCGGGAGGTGTACAATCAGGAGAGTGCATGGTGCTGTTTTCTTTGGAAGCCAAGGAGACTCCAAGTCTACCTGTAATGCTGGTAGTGCATGAGTTTCCAGATGTTTTTCCGGATGATGTGCCAGGATTACCACCCAAGAGGGAGATAGAGTTCGTGGTTGATTTTGCACCTGGTGCCGGACCGATTTCGATAGCACTCTATCCAATGTCCCCAACAGAGTTGGTAGAGCTAAAGAAGCAACTGGACGACATGTTGAAGAAGCAGTTTATAAGACCAAGCGTTTCACCGTGGGGAGCACCTGTGTTGTTCGTGAAGAAGAAAGACAGTAGTGAAAGGTTGTGTGTGGACTACCGACAGATCAACAAAGTAACGATCAAGAGCAGATACCCGTTGCCAAGGATTGACGATCTTATGGACCAGTTAAGGGGAGCAACGGTGTTCTCGGAGATCGATCTGAGATTATAAGGGTGAAGGAAGATGGTACATCAAAGATATCTTTCAGGAGTCGGTACGGACACTACGAGTATCTAGTTATGCCTTTTGGTGTGACTAATGCTCCTGCAGTGTTCATGGACTATATGAACATACTCTTCAGACCGTACCTTGATAAGTTTATCGTTGTTTTTATCAATGACATCCTTATCTACTCCTTAGACAAAGAAGAGCATCAAGAGCATTTTAGGGTTGTGCTTCAAGTTCTTAAGGACAAACAACTCTATGCCAAGTTGTCTAAGTGGAGTTCTGGTTAGTGGAGGTACAATTCCTTGGTCATGCGATCAACAAGGATGGTATAGCAGTAGATCCTGCAAAAGTATAAGCTGTGGTTAAGTGGGAAAGCCCCAAGATGGTAAGCGAGATCAAAATCTTTCTCGGGCTAGCAGGATACTACAGGAGGTTTATCGAGAGATTCTCGAAGATTGCGTTACCTCTGACGCAATTGACGAGAAAAGGAAGAGCGTTTGAATGGACAGAAGAATGCGAGACTAGTTTCCAAAAGCTAAAAAGGATGCTAATGAAATCTCCAGTACTAGTCTTGCCAGATCCATCAACGTCATTCGACGTGTACTATGATGCATCATATCAAGGTTTGGGTTGTATACTCATGCAAGAGAGGAAAGTGGTAGCCTTCGCTTCTAGACAGCTAAAAGGGCATGAACGGAATTACCCAACTCATGACCTAGAGTTGGCCGCAATAGTGTTTGCATTGAAGATATGGAGACACTATCTCTATGGCACTAAATTCAGCGTATTTAGCGACCATAAAAATTTAAAGTATCTGTTCGACCAAAAGGAGTTGAACATGCGGTAGAGGAGATGGATGAAATTCATAAAGGATTATGAATTTGACCTACAGTACCACCTAGGAAAGGCCAATGTGGCAGCAGATGCATTGAGTTGGAAATATTTGCATATGTCGGCTCTGATGGTGAAAGAGTTGGAGTTGTTAGAGAAATTCAGAGATCTGAACTTGGACGTGGAGTGGTGTAAGGATAAGATAAGTTTAGGAATGGTCACTATCACTAGTGATTTTTTGAACTTGATCTGGAAGAAGCAAGGAGAAGATCAATACCTACAAGAAAGGAACCAGATGGTAGAAGAAGGAAAGACTTCAAAGTTCAAGAAAGTTGCTGATGGAATTATGAAGTCTGGAGACAGGATATGCGTGCCTAAGGATAGCGAAGTTAGGAACATGATCTTGGAAGAGGCACACAAGATCAAGCTAAGTTTTCATCCCGGATCTACAAAGATGTACCAAGATCTAAAGGAAAAGTTTTGGTGGGCAGGGATGAAGAGGGAAGTAGCGCAGTATGTCCAATCCTGTTTGGTGTGTCAGAAGGCAAAGATTGAACACCAGAAACCAGCAGGGTTATTGCAATCACTGAACGTCCCAGAATGGAAATGGGATAGCATTGCAATGGATTTTGTTTTCGGACTACCAAGGACGCAAAGGAGGTGCGATGCAATTTGGATAATCATTGACAGGCTTAAGTAATGTGCTCATTTCTTGCCGATCAACCAGAAGTATTCTTTGGAAAGATTAACCCAGATTTACATCAAGGAAGTGGTAAGATTTGATGGAGTACCTTCGAGCATAATTTCTGACAGGGATCCGAGATTTACTTCCAGGTTTTGGCAGAGTTTAAATAGTGCTTTGGGAATGAAGCTAAGGATGAGTTCAACCTATCATCCGCAGACGGATGGTCAATCTGAAAGGACGATTCAATCTTTGGAGGACCTTTTAAGAGCATGTGTTTTGGAAAACATAGGAAGTTGGGACGAATTCCTTCCACTGATTGAATTCACGTACCACAATAGTTTCCACTCGAGTATAGCCATGGCGCCAAACGAGGCACGATATGGACGAAAGTGCAGATCCCCGCTCTGTTGGCATGAAACTGGGGAGAATCAATTGATAGGACAATAAATGGTGCAACGAACGACGGAGCAAGTTAAGAAAATTTGGGAAAGGTTGAAAGTTGCACGGGATCGACAGAAGAGCTAAAGTGACAAGAGGAGGAGACCTTTGGAGTTCCAGGAAGGCGATCATGCCTTTATGAGAGTCACTCCAAGAACTGGAATTGGCAGGGCAATCAAATCCAGAAAGCTTACACCTAGATTCATTAGACCATTTCAAATTCTTCGCCGAATTGGTCCAGTTGCCTACCAAATTGCTTTACCTCCCAACCTATCCAATATTCATAATGTATTCCAAGTATCCCAACTTAGAAAATACCATCCTGATCGATCACACGTGATAGAGTCTGAATCAATCCAGATAAGGGAGAACTTGGAATATGAAGCACTGCCTGTATGAATCGAGCACAAGAGGGTGAAAGAACTCTGCGGGAAGCTGATTCCCTTAGTCAAGGTCATATGGGATGCTACAACAGGAGATGCCACTTGGAAATCTGAAAAAGATATGCAGCAGCGATATCCACATTTATTTTAAGGTACGTCGAATTTCGAGGACGAAATTCTTTTTAAGGGGGTAAATGTAACACCCCGATTTTTCATGCTTTCTAAGATTGATAAACTATATAAATGAGTTTATATTTTTATCTGAGGTTTATAAAATGAAATTAAATAAACTAAGACCATAGTCACGCTCTACGCTATCGTAGGGAGTTACGGTTAAATTTTGGGTCGAGAACTCAGATGGAGCCCTGGTCTGCGTTTTCACTGACAGTATGATTTTACTGCTTAGAATACCTAATTTTGACTCGTGAATGAAATAGTTAGGCTTAGAATCGAATTCCCTACATTTTTGATAAAATTGGTCTTTCGCACTAAAAAGCGAAATAATATAAGTTATTCGGGCCAAATCTCAAATCGGGTGACGAATGGAGCTGAATAGGGATTTACCGGGATCTGCTAGCTGATAAACATGAAGTCACATCAGGTCACATCACCTAGGAAGGCGTGCTAGCGTCATGATGACGTTTGAAAATATCTAGATGCGAAAAGAACAAAATGCCCCTGATCTTTTTCACATTTACCATTTTACCCTTGTGTGAAAAGACCATTTTGCCCTTAAGTGAATTTTTTTAGACTATCCTACCCTCCCCTTCACCAATCCCACAACCCCTTCATGAACACACTTCACCATTTCTTCTTCAACTTCATGTTTCTTCCTTACTTTCTCTCTTTTCTTAAAAACTTCTCAAGTAATTTTTGTGAAGCAAAGTTGATACCTTTGATCATCTTCATCTTCTAAGAGTTATGAACTCTTCATTTGATCCTTTAATCTTCATATTCTCCATTGAAAAAATGTTTTTCAAGCTTTATTCAAATTTAAGCTTCAATCTTCAAAAATCTCTAGAAAAATTTAGAAAAATCCTTTTAATGTCAAACCAATTTCTATGAGCTAGTTTCATTAACCTCATTCATTGTCCAAGAGAATGTAACCAAAAGATTTCCCTAGCTCATATGGGTATGAATGGCCGAAACCTATACCTTAGGAAATGATGAGTTTTGCTTCAAAGTTTTTGAGTTAAAAGACTTGATTTAGTGTTATCTATGCTTAAGGATCATGGATCCAAGAGTTAGGAATTTTTAGACATCTCTAGCCTATTTTACCATGAAGTGGCCGAACCTAGCTTGTGTGAGAACTATGAGTTTTGCTTCAAGTTTTTGTGTAATAAAACTTACTCTAGTGTTGTGTATACTTGAGGATCATCCATCCAAGAGTTAGGAACTTTTAAATACCCCTAGCTAATTTGAGTCATCAAGGCCGAATCTAGGACCTAGGAGACGTAGAAATGATATTTTTTTAATAATAAAGTTGCGATTTGTTGTGAGGGATCAGACTATGTTTGATCGCCCTAAAGCATGCTAAAGTTGCCAGCTGCAAAGCTGTGTTCGGGAGCTTGTGCGAGAAGGCGAGCGTGCATAGCAGTTTCAGGTGGGGAGAAAGAACTAGTATCGTCAGGAAGGCAAGCTTTGTATAGAATATATACATGTATAGGGAAACCTTAAACCCTACTAGAGGTTGAGCCCTGGACAAACTACTTGGACCCTTGGTGTAGGTACTTTTGGGCTATTACCACTAAGATGATAATCTAGAAGATGTGATTGATTGAGGTTGATATGTTGAACTGCTTATGTTCTTATCTGTTTAGCTGTTATGCTGAACTGTCTATGTGATTAGCTGTTTATCTATCAACGTGATGATATTTGTATTGGCATATTTATTGTTGGGACATTTATTATTGTGCTAGGCTGGATGACTGTTGATGAGAGTATGGTGAGATTGCGCTGTTGTTCGGATTGATACCGTCATGGTCCTGACCATGGAGCTGTGGCTCGTGGATGCATGGCGTCATGATGTTGATGTTGATATTGATGTCGATGTGGATGCAGCGTATCACGGTTGTGGCCGAGTGCTAGGGTGTGAGGTTCCGGTATCTGTAACGGCCCGGACTGCTTTAAGGATTGCCGACTGTCCCCACAAACCAACACGGGTCTCTTCAGCGTGCTTTGTCCTCACTCACACGCTTCCTAGGAAAACTTCCCAGGAGGTCACCCATCCCAGAATTACTCCAAGTCAAGCACGCTTAACTTTGGAGTTCTTAAGTGATGGGCTACCGAAAAGAAGATGCATCTTGTTGATATAGGTAGTACAAATCAATTCTTATAAGCCTTCCTTCAACTGTACAGTCCCATACCTGCACAGCCTCAGGATCCCTCTCATTCCGATGTGAATTCGGTTCATTCATGTATCCCTCCGCCTAGAAGCCTACCAGGAGCCGCTCCTTGTCCGTGCCTCATGCACCGACGATCACTCCCCGCCCTCGTCAGCCCCGGGTGTTACAGTATCAATCTATGATTAGTGTCTGTTGCATATCATGGCATTTCATACCATAGCATATGTGGTCCCAAAGGGGGATGTTCAATTAGGAACATGATGTTTTTTAATCCCGAGGCGGGATGTCCAATTGGGGATGTGATGTTATTAATCATGACGGGGATGTCCAACTGGGGATGTGATTATATCGGTCAACATGCATATAGTATGATGACATGCATATAGGGATTAGTATCCTTCGTAGAGGTTTGATATGAGAGAGTGACTTTTCAGATGGCTATGTTGTGTGATCCAAGAGATGGTTGTTGTAACACCTTTCCGGGGGCATCACATAACAAACATTTTATAAAATTATAAATCCGAATAACGGGTTAATTAAAATCATTTTAGAAAGATGGGGTAAATATTTCCTTTTCACAAGACATAATGGTAAAAGTTGTAACTGTTCATGCGTGTAAGGTAAACAGAAACATTTCATAATAGATGTTCGTAAAGGCTTACATAAAATCCCAACCTGACTACAGAAAGAAAACAGAAAGATATAGACTCATCATAAAAGATTGGAGACGCAGCTCCTAAACATAAGATACTTGGAGTCGCAGCTCCGCAAAAGATAGAAGAAAGGTACAGACTCTCTGATACTCTACACTGACCGACAACAGACTACACGGGAAGACATCCTTCAGGTCAACTGCGGAATACTTCCTCTGACTTCTCCTTTACAAAGAGACAAGCGAAAGAAATAGGAAGGTGTGGATAAATCACCTCACTCCTAGTCTCTTCACTCATCGCCTTTCAACCAGAACCCATCAAACGAGACCTAACAGGAACCCTAGCAAGGACTAATGCTGGCATTCCTATGGAAGACATAACAGAAGTTGACTTAGAAGCCACTCTGTTAACAAGCGGCCTATCCCTAACAGAGGGAAAAGGCACTGAATGTATCGATGGAAAAGTCCATCTAGCATTCCACTTACAAGTAGTGGATCGGTCAAGAACTCTTCCCCTGCAACCCTTACGGATGGTGAGTGTGGCTCTTCCCATGTACTTTGCTAGAAGCTCATCATGACTAGATGTCCAAACGCCAAAACCATTAGGAGGCTCAATAGAGAGGTGCATCCAAAACGTCGGGTGAAGTCTTGGTAACACGATCTTCTCAGGAGACAACCAGAGAAGCACACAATGATGCAATACAAAGTAATGAGGTGAGATTCCCATTCATCAGCACAACACATGGCAAAAGTAAAAAATGGTACGACACATAAGACAATAAAATACTAGTCATGCATAGCATACATCTCAGTACCTCATAATATCCAATCAACAACACACGACATCATTAACACAGGATAATAGTGTATAACATATAAATGTATCCATGAACAGTCATGCAATGTAATGCGATGTACATGACTCGATGCCATATGCCACAAGGGTAAAACTCTTACCCCTATTCCATGGAGCTAACAAAACATCGGAAAGAGTGAATGGGAGGACATGTTCCGTCTACGCTAGCCTTGGGCAAGATGCTACAACATTCATAACGTGCATGTATCTGGCTTTTACGGAAACATTCTACACCAAACATGAAAAGTACGGCATCTAGTCGAGGATATCAGTGTATTGCTCGGATTCGCCATGACACAGAAGAGCTACCAACTGGTCACATGGCAGCCTTTCCAACCCTAATACCTCCAAGACTATTTAAGATCGTCACCGTAAGATTCATACCCGCATCAAGGTGTAAGCTCAACTCCTAGGCTCAAGGCCTTACAACTCATGCAATGAAATGCCAATGCTTACACAAAGCAGATGCGATAAAGCAATGTCTATCCACTGGATAAACCTCAAGGCTCACTAAGGTCCTCTTCCTTAGGAATTATATATGTGTCTTTGTATTATAAAACTTTTATCCACTAGATAAATCTCGTGATCCCTCCGGGATCGAGTCATCACAAGACTATACAGTTAGACGATATCCTCGGGTCCGACTCACCGGCGCGTCATCAAACTACTGTTCCAAACCAAAATGTTTCATGTTTGTGCTCGTGTCTTATGATATATTTCTCAAGTCCTAAATGTCTTATGAAAAAGGATGGAGAATCCTCTAGTTAAGTCTTAGATCCTTTCTAAGTTAGAGGGTACTTGTCTTTCGAGTAATGAAATACATCTTGATTCATTTAAGTCTTATGAATCGATTGATGAATGAATCATCAATGATGTAACATGTGGTCTTGTTCCACCACAAATTACACTTTCTTATCTCTTTCTTTCACTCTAAGTCAATTATTTGACTTAGGGTTTTAACTTAGGAAAATCCTTAGTTTGAGTTCAAGACACTTTTGTAAAAAGGTGAGTACAAAACACTTATTTGCTTTATTACCTTGGCAAAGTGCCTTGGTACCTTTGATTCAAAATCTTATACTTTGAAAACATTATTTCAAAAAGCTTGTAGTTTCAATTAAACTTAAAGTCGGAAGTTGGAGTTTAAAACTCTTTTGTATAAACTAAAGAAGAGAAATCTTCTTAAGTCTAAATTCCTTTTAGCTTGAAATCATTTATACTTAAACTTGGAACTAAACATTGTATTGGAATCAAAGATTGGTTTTACGTTCAAAACCTACTTAGTAACCGAATGTTACATAAGATTTTCTCAAAGTCGTTTGTTATTGAGAACATTTGATTCGTTAATTTTCAAAACATTATTTAATTTACTTAAGCCATAACTTAAGATTAAAATACCATTTCCCTTGTTTCTAAGACTCTCTTGAATGAATTTTATGTTTCATTCAAATAAGGTTTCTTTGTTTTGCTTTGGTTCATCGTTCATCAATTCCATTTTAGAGTTGTAAAATTATTTGAGTTTCAAAGATTGCAGTTGAAAATCCTTTTTGTTTATGCTTTGGCTGAATCCTATACTAGGTTTAATGTGAAGATTTTGCTTCACCAATATCCATAATGAACAAGAGCAATCGTCAATGCATTAACATGGATAATAACATAACAACCAATTCCAAAAATTCAACATCAAACCCGTATACAGAATTTTCAGCATGTCAAGCATCCACTTGTGACAAACAGTTGATTGGCGAAACAAACTCGGATTTGAGCAAATGAGGACTCATATGAAAGCTTAGGATGTATAGTTTTTGGATATATAATTCATTTTCACAAGAAGTAGCTGAGTTAGCATACTTTCACTAATTAAGTCACTGAAGTCAGAATCCGAGACAGAATTTTATGCTTAGATTGAAACAAGTTTTCAAGGGTCAAATATTTATGCAACCACACGAAATTTGTGCTCACAATGAAGCCCAAGATGTCTAGTTTTAGGATCAGAAACAATTTTTGAAATCCAATGTCTAGGTTAATAGAAAAACCGTAATGACTCACATAAGGTCAGATCCCAAAATCACATTTTCTCAAACTCTTTTCAACAAAAAGATGGAGGAAACTTAAACTAGGGTTTTCTCACACATAAAAGTTATTTTCAACCATTCAAACACATCAATGAGCACAAATCAAGCAATAAATAATTATTACAACATTCTTCTCATAGAGAACCAAATAGACAAAATAGGAAACAATTGGTTTAGGGTTTTCCCCAAACCAAACCAGTAAACCATTTTCACCACCACCAATGTGGTGTGATGAGGTTCACTCCCCCATTACCTGAATGAAGATCCTTTGTGAATGAGACAACTCCAACACCAAGAACAAGGAGGTGGCCGAACCTCTACATGTAGCAAAATAAGATTTTGAAACTTGTTTTGCAAAGATCATGAACTAGAAGAAGTTTACTCAAGATTCAAAGTAAGAAAATAAAGAGAAGATGAGTTTATAAACTTACTTAGTGAGGAACACATGATGAACAAGGTTAGTGTTCTTGAGGGTCAAGAACCAAGTTGCTCCAAAGAGAAAACTTCCTTCATCAAAGATGAATAGGAGGCTAAGACAAGAACAATTATGGTCTTTAGAAATTGAAGAAGAAATTTGGGTGATGATGTTCATGTGTTGGCCAAATGGAGGGTGGGTAGAGAGAGAAGAGAGGTTTCGAAATGCTCATGAACAAGAGTTTGCTTGATCTTGGTGAGATGATGAAATGAAGTGTGTTTAGTGTTCTTGGAACACTATGGCCGAATGGCCTTTAGCAATTGGTCACCAAATTTGTTGATGTGTTTATGACTAGTGATGTGATGAAGTGTAAGCAAATGGAAGGCTTGGATTAAACCAAGTACATAGGTGTTGATCATAGGATTAAAGAGGGCAAGATTAACCATAAGTAGATTAACTTGCTTTCTCCATAAAAGGAAAAGATGCTAAGTTATTAACCAAGAGTCATAAGAATTTAATCCATTGGTTAAAGGAATGAAAATGTGATGGATGGTTGACAACGTCTCGTGAAGTGTGAGATGCAGTCATGAACTACTCCCGACTCTGGGCTAGAACAACTTCCCCGGCCTGGGACTGGCACACATCCCAAGGTAAAGCGGTCCAGATTAAAATAATAATATTTTTACCGATTCCGACTCAAAACAGCACACTAGGTTCCAAAACAACCTTTTATGATTATTAAGCTCATAATTGAAATTCAGATATGAATTCCCAATCATTAACCATTCTTATGAGTAAACTTAGTCGGATTGCATTCTCAGTCAAGTTATTCATACAAATAGTTAAGAGAAACAGGTATAGGATTTTTGGGATGTTACAGTTGTTGGCGTGTTGTATGATTTCTATGTGTTGTGTGCTGCATGTCTATATACTGTACTATTGCTCCTCTCCCATATTTGATGATGCATGTTTCTTATCTCCCTGTATTTTCTCTCTATGTTAATTTTATTTTATGGGAAGACCCTGTGGAGGAACCAGTTGCTGAGGAATTGGACAACACTTCTTACGAGCCTGATGCCGATGGACGAGCCACAGACCCTAGCTTCTAGAGGTTGGGTGGCGACCGCTGTTAACCTGAGAGTCTTCTCTCTGTCTTTTGATGTATTTTACTTATGGTCTGTACTGATGTACTCTGTATGTATACTTTACGTTTAAACTACGTTACTCTGATATATGCGTGCTTTGGCATAGCCTTAATATAATTTCGTTTTCACATTTTAATCTTTCCGCGGTCTTTCGTCTTAATAAAGCGCGTTTACGTTTATAATACAGTTTAAGGATTAGTTAAATATCTTAGGTTCTTCAATGGGACGGCGGGTCTTCTCAGAAACCATGATCTAAGTAGTGTAAAAGGAAATAGAATTTCATTCAGTTTTTCGAACTATGATTCATTTAAAACGAAACTTTAGGACAAAGTCCTCTTTATACCTTGAAGATCGACGGTTAACTTAGTTTTAAAATGAAGGTGATATCCCATTAAAACCTAAGGTAACTTCCTATTACTTTTTCTTCCATGAAAGCACTTTCATAATTTTATTTTTAAAACACTTAATTAATTGGATAAACTAGGACTAAAGTAAGAATACATTTTGACCTTAGTAAAAACACTTGAAGGTCGAAACTCTATTTGATCTTTGGATCAAAATCACTTCTTATTTTGTTTTGAAGTATAAGTTACTATAACACTTTCTAACTTTCAAAAACATTGAATGTTCAAGAATAACTCATGTTCTTCCTTTTTCTTATGGTCAAGGCCGAATACTCCCTCACAGGGGATGTGAAGATTTTGCTTCATTAACTTGTCAAGTAATAGCTCAAAAGCTCACAATATAATGATGACCAATAATCATGCATCATGCAACCATAATCAAGCATAAAAATCCTTACTTGATCTAGAGATCAAAGTATGGTTGTCAACATACATGAAAATATTTTCCCATCCAAGCATGCATCATCATAAACACATACTAAGCATAGAACCATTATTACAATCATGTTCTCAAAGAGAACTTCATCAATAAAGTAGTGAACCCAAGCTTTGGGTTTCATCCAAACAAAGCATAAACAACCATTTTCACCTTCCACCAATTTTGGTGTGATGAGATTCACTCCCCATACATTTTGTTAAGTAATCCTCCGGAAGAAAAGTCGTCCGATCGATTTGCGAATCTCCCGATTATTCGTCCGAATACTCAACACCAACTACAATCACACAATGAAATCAAACATACAACATACACTATGGTCTTAGTTTATTTTAAGACTAATTGTTTCATTCACGAGTCAAAATTAGGTCGTCTGAGCTGTAAAATCATATTGTCAGCGAAAAATGCAGACCGGGCTCTGTCTGAGTTTTCGACCCAAAATTTAACCGTAACTCCCTACGATAGTGTAGAGCGTGACTATGGTCTTAGTTTATTTTATTTATTTTTCTAAACCTCAGATAAAAATACAAACTCATTTATTTAGTTTACTGTTTTTAGAAAGCATGAAAATCAGGGTGTTATAGGTTCTAGTTGGAGTTGCTCCCAAAATTAGTCCAAGGATTGCTTGCTGGGTTCTGCACCCACAGACCATAGTCACTGATAGTGAAATAATCTCCAAGAGTTATCCTCTCTTCCATGGTTCTTCTTGCTTCCCGAACTGCAAAAATAAAATCAACTAGAAGCATATTGTTAGGAAGACATTAGTATTCAGGGAAAAATAAATAAATAAAATAAAATGTCTAAGGTAACTAGGGTTTCTTTTCTTCCAATATTACTTAAAATCACAAAATATAAAAAATTAATCCCCGGTAACGGCGCCAAAAACTTGTTGCGTTCAAAACACTCTTAAGGGCAGTGTACCCTATCGCAGAAGTAATATAGGACGGAAGTCCAGATATCGTACCCAAGAGATTAATTTAGATAACTAAGTGATAAAGCAAGTACTGGTATAGGGAAATGCTTATGCTATTCAAACTAATAAAGAACTCAAATAAATAGATAATAATAAAGCAATGGCAAAAGATGATGAAAGAAGATAAAAAGAGAGCTTAGAAATCAAGTGCAATAGAGCCTAGAGCCGTGATTTCACTTGTGCTTTCGATCCCCCCAAATCCTAATTTTATTCAATTTCACAGTTGCTCTTCGAATATCAACCTCTCTACGAAAACTATTAATTGTTTGTTAGGCAATTAATATTCTTTTCCCCAAATAAACCCAATGGTTGTCAGACAAAGAGTTTAAATGATTAGAAAGCATAAAGCAAAAAGAAGTTGAATGATTGAAAGGAATAAATCACGTTTTTGTAAATCTAGATGTTAAACCCCGATTATCCTATAGATCTACCAATTTAATTGGGTTTGATAGCCAAAATGTCAATCAATTGATTAAGAGCATAAAAAGGGTGCGCAATCCTAGTATGGTATGAAGAACAATAAAATAACACTATTCAAATTGCGACCTTGAAACCAAATAGAATTGAATTAAAGCTAAGACATAGAGAAAATGGTTTCTACTAACACAAGATCCACCAAAACTCTAGTGATGAATTTAGTTACTCATAGTAAAAGAGAAAACCAAAATCAACAATGGAAAACGCATCCTGGATAATTGATGAGGGAGAAGTTGTCTCAAACTTAATTTCCAGGTGTCAAATCCTACTCTAGAAATCAAAACTATAAAAGCTAAAAGACTAGAAAGCTAAGAAAAGAGTTCAAAGATAAAAACATGAAAAGAAGTAAAGATGCCAAAGATGTCTCTTAAGTGGCACAGAGGGCCTCTATTTATAACAAAAAATGTGGACCGGGCCTTGAATCAGGTCTTCTGCGCCATCAGCACGGGCGTGCCAATCAGTTGGCACGGGTGTGCTCTTCACTCAGCACGGTCGTGCTCAATTGTGTCAGGGCCTACTAACTTCGTCGAACAACGTTCTAGTGCACGGGCTATAGCATGAGCATGCTCTTCAGATGGAACGGGCGTGCTCTTTGCGATTAGGACCATGCTAGCCTCTGTCAAGCCTTGCTTTTCTAAGTCAGCCCTTTCTTCAATGTGGCACGGCTGTGCTAAATTTTCAAAGGTCAGCTTTGAGTATTTTTGTTAGGCTTTGTTTGGATGAATGGGTTTGGAAGGTTGGCACAGGCGTGCTCTTGCATGGCACGACCGTGCTAACCTCAGAACTTCAGTATTCTTCCCAATTTAAGCTCTAAAACCTTCACTTTTCTTCAAAAGTCCATTAAGTTGCCTCTGAACATCAATTCTGTCAAAACTAAAGTAAAAGGGTGAAATACAATAATATTTGTCTTTGAATGCCCCGAAATTCAACCCAAATACCCCCTATAAAATGCACAAAATGGAGGTTCATCAAACTTCCCACACTCAAACATTGCTTGCCCTCAAGCAATTTTCTGGCTTAAAAATAATTTTCAAAAGAAACTTCAAACTTAAATCAAGGGAACCCAAATCAAACAAAGTTTTCAAAATTGCGAAGATAGTCAAACAAGTATTATTTTCAAAATAAAGTCAAGAGATCACCCAGTTGGAACTTTTAAATTCCTTGAAATCAAACTTTTTAAAAGAACCGAGGCCACTCTACTCATAATCTCTCAGTGTATTGGGTAAAGACATAAAAGCACTCAAGATTCTCAAATAAATACATTACCATAAGCTTGTTCATTGACCAAATCTCCACAATATGAACCACATGCATGCAGAAGAAGACTGGGGTCTTTCATGGGTTGTAAAGGGGCCAAGGCATTAATGTTAGGTGAGGTAGAGAAAGAAAGGGATAATCAAAGGGCTAAATCAATAAAACAAAGTAATGACCCTTAGAAGCATAAAAAAGCATAAAGTGCATTGGCATTTTTTTTCACAAAATATTTCAATGATTTACTACTTTTTCTTCATCCTTTCCTTTCTTTCCTTTGCTATAAGCTCTTTCTTTTTCTTGACTTCTCTCTGATCTTTATTTTTCTATATTCATATATTTTTTTCTTTTTCTTTTACTTTCTGAGATGAGAGAAGCAAAATATATATATATATATATATATATATATATATACTGCCAGCCTATTTTTAACATTATTTTTTGGAAAAGGTTCCACCATCATACATTCCTATTGTTGCTCCATTATACTTCCAAGAGGTAACAAGTTTATCTTCTGCAGGAGTATAAACAAGTAATTCAAAAGGCAAAGAAATAGACAAAGAAATATTTTTTACACAAACATGTGGTATGAAGGAATGATTGCTCCTGAATAGCAACATAACTACTTTCTTGCTACAAGCATAATTCCTCTATGGGTTCTCCAGCTTCTGCAGAATCTGAACTGTTCTGGAAATATGACAGATCGTCCTTCAAAAAAGCGATAACCCCACGAACTGAGGTTCTTGGGATGCTACCACCTCATATCTCCTCATATGACAGAGAGTCTATGTCTGCTCTTGCAAAACTCTGGTCACACGATCCATAGCTGCTGCAAGCGCATCATTCATCCCTCGCTTATTAGTCGTTATAAATCTGCTCACTACCAATGAAACACTGAGTTGGAATAGGGACCAAAGAAAATAATTTTCATGAAGGCTCAAAATTGAGCAATTAGAAGAAGTGTTTAACAAAGAATGCAGGCTAGAAAAATACCTAAGAGTGCCTTAACCAGAGTTTCACATGCATAAGTCAAATTTGCCTCGAGATGGTCTCAGGACAAGTTCTAGAATATATTCACCTGAGAATCGCACTTATCAAAGAAAAAAAGGTTAATATCAAAATATTTGGCAATGTAACTTAACCCCGTAGAAGCCCAAATCTCACATTTTAGAAGTTAAGTATAATAAAAAGTTTTTCGATCAAAGAATTTTTCCGCCAATTATCAGTTTTCAAAAGATTAACTTTTTCAAGCATACTTATGAGACTATCAAAGTAATTTGTCAAAAAAAATTTTGTAAGGGGTTTCCTTAATTCTAAAAGAAAGATAAGCCAAATAATTGGAAGCAACAATATCAAAAATATATTTTTCCAACTTCTCACACTTAATATTTTCAATGTCCTCAATGGAACAAAATAATCATGAAAAACAGGTGGAGAAAGAAGGAGAATAAAATTTTTTATTTTTATTTTTATTATCCTAAAAATAAAATTAACTATCCTAAAAATAAATAAAATAAACTATCCTAAAAATAAAATAAAATAAAATAAACTATCTAATGAAGGAATAAATAAAATAACTCGGGTTGCCTCCCACAAAGCACTTGTTTAACGTCATTAGCATGACGGTACCTCAAAAGTGATCAATCAGGGGCTCCAATTGCAAATTTAGCATCTAACGCATTGCCCCTTCTTAGCTTCCTTACCATGTGGTTTATGTTATTTTTCCTTTTTCCCCTTGGTGGATGTACTTCAAAAGATGATGACATTTTTGCTTTTCCATCATCCACCAATATTTTCAGATCTGGCAAGATAAGAATTTCTTTTTGCATTCTTACACACTCAAAATTGTTAGTTGTAACCACGTCATCATCAACAGAATAAGAAGAAATCAAAGGAGAGAAATATTAAGAGGGATTTTTAGAATTTAACATTTTTAAAACATCCTCTTTGGTACCACTATTTAATGTTACCTTCCCCTTATTAGCCTCAATTTCAGCATCACCAATGGTTAAGAAAATATTTTCTGACTCACTATTGATATTTACCATTTTTGGCTCACCGGGAATGGTTTTGCACGGCTGTACTTCAGTTGTTGCATTGTCGTACTCACCACCGGACTTGCTTTCATCAGCGGGAGCTTCTTCCCTCTCTGTGGTTCTATCAACTAACTCTTCTAGCACACTGTCAACTATGTATGGCTGGGCATGGGCTTCAAAGTTGTTCCCTTCAGTAGAAATTTCTTCTGTGGATGCCTGTCCGCTAATAAGTGGAATGACACTCATCCAAAATTGGTAAATTTGCTCATCTCCAAGTTCTTCATTTGTTTTGATGGCATCTTGGCAAGTGACATCTTGGGCTTCTTCTTCCAAATTGAGCTCAACTTGAGGAACCGATGGTTTTTAGGCTAACAGAGACAACATCGTAGACAGGTTGGAGGGTTGAGTCTCTATTTGAGTCTCCATTGTAACATCCCGATTTTTCTGTGACTCTAATCAAGTTGGTTAATCTCGATTAGGGTTTTGTATGCTTGTGTGAATCATGTTGTGTTAGTATAAGACTTAGTTTGAAGCTTAGGAATAGGCTTGAACAAGTTTGGAAGTGCCTAAGGTGTTAAACGAGAAACGATAGGAGTGAGATGTTCGGGAGACTCTTCCCAGCTAAGCTGCACGCTCCAGCGTGCTGAGTGCGCGTGCCAGCTGTCCTGAGTTTGACGCGTGTAGGACACGTGTCAAGCCAGGGAGAGGACAGAGTGGACGAGGCTCCACGCTCAAGCGTACAGGGAACCTCACGCACAAGTGTTGGCACGCTCAAGCGTGCAGGTTTTCCACACTATAGCATGCACAATGGCTCAAGTTGGATGAGTTTCTTCCTCCTTGGCACTTTGCATGAATTTTCCTTGAATTCTAGAAGGTAGAGAGAGGATCTTTGAGTTTCCTAGTGTGAGAAAGCTCAAGTTCGAGGCGATCGAAGTACTAGCACGCGATTCCGATTACATGGTTGTGATCGCGGCTAGGATTTCTACAAATTTGACGGATTGGTTTCTCGATTCGCCTAAGGTAAACTCGAATCCCTAACACACGTTCTTCATGTTCTTGACGTTCTTCAAGTCTTTACCTTTTTCCTTTTGATTTTTGTGCTCATAATTAAGGCAAAGTTCGTGCTCGTGTTTGCTCGTGGATCGAAGCTAGAAGCCATGGCTGGGGAAGCTGTTTGGGGTTGTTCGTGGTGGTTCTTGTTGCGTGGAAGGACTTGCCGGTGATTGTACCGAAATTCACGCCAGCTGGTCAGGTGGGGAGAAAGAGTACTGCTACCGTTGGGAAGGTAAGAGTAGTGTAGTTGCGTTTATACTGTGTTTAGGGAGGCCATAACCCTACTAGTGGTTGATCTCTGATAAAGTACCTAAACCCTCGGTTTAGCCTACTTTGGGCTATCACCATTAAGTTTGGAAAACCCTAGGTTAGAGAACTGTTAATTGTTGATGATTTGCTTTGTATGACTGTTGTGATGTTGATTTATGTTATTGCTATCTGTATACGTGCCTATATGCTACTTGGTATATGTGATATGCTGTTACGTGTTGTTATCGATGTTGCTGCTATTATTGTTGCTATTGTTGTTGTTGTGATGTTATGATGCTAGTTGTGGCGGAATGCCTGTTAGAGTTAAGTTTGGCTGTGTGCCGTATTGTTTACCGGGTTGACATCGTGGATGGTGCCGATGAGGAACCAGTTTTGAAAGTTTTCGGCCGACAAGCTACATGGGATTAGTATCTCGGTCTAGAGGATTGATCTGAGAGTGAGATTAATGGAGTTGGATGCTGGTTTCATGTGTTGTCTTGAGAGACATTTGGTTATGTGAAGTAACTATCATACATGCTATAGCTGCTATCTGTTACATATTGTGTTTTACTACACTATTAATGTTATTTTCGACTATGCGTATGCTGTATTTCTTATCTCCCTACTATTTTCCCTGCTTGTTTGTTTCTGGGTTCACTTGAAGACGACGAGCCAGCTGAGGTACAGGAGGGACCCGAGACTTCACCCATTCATCATGGGGGCACCGCGGATGCCGGTGCTAGGTGTCATTGAGATTTTCTATCACGATGAGATGAGATAGTGGGTGGACCCCTTGACTTTTTTGGTGGCATATACAGGACCCGTCAGCTTGATCTTTTGGAGCGGTACACCACCTTACGTGGACATCATCGGACCCTACGGCGTATACCAGTTTCTTCCCTTCCCTAGGATGTGGCTTCCTCCGAGGCAGAGAGAGGCTTCGTCTACTGAGGTCACCGTAGGAGTACAGATCGGTATCTAAGGGCATCCTTGAGGCGTAGGATTGTCGTGTCGAGTTCCTCTTCTGAGTACGAGCCTTTGCGGGTTTATAGGCGCACCCATAGAGAGGGACAGGGTAGTTCAGGGTATCCTCATCGCTTATGGTGAGGGCTTGCCAGTGCATCTGTAACACCCCCCTCGCGGGTGCTACATACATGGACTCTAATGCGGAATAAATCAAAAAAGAACGCTGGTTGCTTTCAAAAAATAGTTTAATTAAATAGCTACGTTCGAAAACGCGGTTCTAAAAATTTTCTGCATGCATAGGCAAACAACTCAAGACGAAGAAATAAATTTCATATCACACATTGATATTCACTGTTCATAAAAAGATAAACATAACGTAAAACCTGGTCTAATATATATCAGATTACAGACTTAAGAAATAAGTTTGACATACGTGCAGTAATAATATAAAATTGTTCAAAAACAAAAGACTCTTAAGCTGGTCGGCTAAAAGTAGCCATTGGGGTACAACCCAACGTTGGCTCCTTCAAAAGTTTCCATCGTCCGCGTCCTCACGTCTCCGCGGGGACCTATGATCAATATCTGTACATGTGTTCCAAAAACACAACAAGGTGTCCAACATGTACAGGCAAAGGTGAGATACTCATATAAAGTTTATCACGATAGCCGCACAGGCGACAAACAGCATAAAAACAGTTATCTGAATAGGTATTTCTATAATACAGTACAACATCTCAAACACATTCATCAATTATAATAATGCATGAGACTTCAATATCATCTTTCTAATTCATGTACTCCGGAGATTCTAACTTCCCAACATCGAGCGATAGGCCGTAGTAACACCCGTAACACAATTGTTCTCATGAGTCGGCCTCTCTATTTAGGTCCGAACTCCAATTGTTCCAGGGTACCACGTCATAACCGTATCCTGAATACTCCAGTCTTTGATCGAGTTCATTCGTGTTTGATAGCCGATTTACCACGACACGGGGTTGCTACGCCACCGGCCACTTGTGGGATCTCGAACACAGAATGCCCCTATAGACCTAGTGGTCTTGACTGATTTTATTCTCAACTACTAGAGTTGTAGCTCGGTTTCAAATGGCATGTCTGCCGGTTCATGCATGTACACAGAAAGTTTTTTGTTTTCTTTGCGTTCATTCTTTCAAATGTCGAGACATAAAGTCCACGACTCGTTTCAAAAAGGCATTAAGCCCACTCAAATCAAAAGCACAGGACACGAAGTCCGAGTGCTCAATCTGCAAAACACTAGCCCCGTCATCTCGGCCATTAGGTTCGGGTTCGTCTCAAATGTTCATCATTTTTCTTTTGGTTTCATTTTCTCAAAACACCTTGGAAAACAAAACATAATTTGGTTTTCTTGAAACAAAACATCCTTTTTGATCAAGAGAACGGTTTTCCGTGAAAAACACCTTTCTTGAAAACAAAAACCATTTTCTAAAGTTTCACGTCTTTTTAAAACGCTTTACCGAAATAAAATACGTTTTGCACAACTTTTCACAAAACCACTTTTTAATTTCAAGGAACACACTTTTCAAAAAGGAAACTTCATTTTTTTTTTTTTAAAAGCAACACGTTTTCTAAAAATCACTTTTTAATTTCAAACACGGTTTTCAAAACATAGATTTAGGATTTCGAGTCTTTTAACAATTATCGAGACATAGCCAGTCCCATGCTCATCCAAGATATAAATATATGTATAGATATATATCAACAGTTCAATATCACAATGATATCACTCAAGGCATCCATGCCACAGTTATATCGAATATCCAATTATGCACAACACTTAACATCCAATCAATCCAGGATATAAGTATACATATACATCAATCAAACTCATCTCTAAATCATCACTCAAGACATCATAACACATATATCAAACATGCACTATGAAGCTACTCAAACTTAAATGACTACCTCCCTTTACCTCACAGAGGAAGTTCAATGCAAACTCGATCGGTTCTCGGCTCCGGCTTCGGTTCTGTTCGCATCGCCTAAAACAATCAAACACAATTCAATTCAAACAACAAATCAACATCAATCTATAACATAAGAACACAAGTTTTCCTTCCCCTAAAAGGTATAGGGTTCGACCATGAAAGGTAAAAAAGGGTTAGGGATCTCATTTGGTTCCAAACTTTTGGATGGTTGGTTCATGAACTTAGTTAACACTATTTCAAGTCCTATGACTCAAAAATGTGAAACAACACTCATGGATTTTCCCCATGAAGCTCTCGGCCATATTGGGCAATTTAGGCTAGGAATTGATTTGGTTTTCCATCACTTGGATTCAAGGACACCAGGAAAGCTAAGGATGGAATCAAGAGTTAGAAATCAAAAATTTGAGCAAAAATACTATTCATCACCACTACTAGGGTTCGGCCACTTTGGGATTTTAGAGCTAGGATGAGACTTGGATCATGAGCTCTTGGGTTTAGATAGAGGGTGATGAGGTGAGTTCAAAGAACTTGGTTTCACATCCAAAGGATTTTCCTACAATTTCCTATGGATTTTCAAAGTTTTGGATCTAAGAATGAGTTTCATGAAAATGGAGTTTTGATCTTGATATTGAAAAGAGATTCAAGAAGATATGAGACCATAGAAGTGATCTTACCTTAAAATGGAGGAAGATTGGTCAAGAAATCAAGTGATTTCAACAAGTGGATCAAGGTTTTCAAGGAGGAAAGGATTTTTCTTCAAGAACAACAATGGAGTTCTTGTTTTGGGAGGTCTGGCTGCGTGATAATGGGGCTGGAGGAGGCTGTTCCAGCCTTCTAAAGAGTTCATTAAGGGTAAAAAGGTCATTTGGTTCAAAGGGTAAAACGGTAAAATGTGAAAAGACTTAAGTTAGGGGTATTTTGGTAATTTCGCGTCCCGAAATTCCCGATCGTCATGACGACTCTGGCATGCTCTCCCAAGTGAGTTGACATGATGTGATATCAAGATTATCCGTTGTCGGGTCCTGGTAAGTCCATACGTGGCTCCGTTCTCTACCCGATTGAAGATTTCGCTCGAACGGAGGTCAGGAAATGATTTTTTTGAAATTTTTATGAAATTTAACCAAAACGTAGAGAATCGTATCCTAAGACTTACTGTCTCGTTCACGGGTCCATCTGAGGTCTCCTGAGCAGTAAAATCATACTGTCAATGTAAAAAGGCAGACCAGACTCCGTTTGAGTTTTCGACTCAAAACTTAATCGTAGCTTCCTACGATATCGCTGAGCATGATTATGGTCTCAAAATATTTTATATCCCTTTCTAAGACCTCGAATAAAATATAAGTTCATAAATAATGATTGAAAGAAAAACTCGAAAATCGGGGTGTTACAGCATCTCTAAGGATGAGTGGTCAGGTTTTTGATGTACTTTTGAGTATGGGTTGGCGAGTGCTGGCGAGATCCGAGAGTCTTTTCTTTTGGTTCTGGTTGTATTTTCTATTTTTATGGTTTATGTTTAAACAGTTTGTATATGTATGTACAATGCCCTACTGATGGTTTTCTATGCTTGACGTTATTGTTTATTTGTTTATCGATTGTTTCTGCAACGCTATTTGAATATCACGCTATCGCTTTAATACGGTTAGGCATAGTTAATAATAGTAGGATCTTGGGACTAATGAAATTATCCTACGTAAGTGGGGTCGTCTCATTTTGGTGGTATCAGAGCAGTTTGGTTCTGTAATGGACCTTGGGAACCGTTTAGACCTCATAGTCCTTTGTGGAACTAGAAATTGTGGAAGTCTGGAACCATTTTTTTGCACGTCTGAGTAGTGTACTGGCTTTAACGGTTGAAACCCGAGTTGTATCAATGGAGTCTGGTTTTGGGTAGAGTGTTCGATACGCTAGTTATCAAAGTGTGATAACTGTCTTCATTCATAAGGCATATAATGTGTTTAACTATTAAGTGCTATTATATGTCTTATGAATTGAAACTGATAGCTTCATTCTACAGGAAGTTAAATGGCTCGTGGACGAGGTAGACTAGGAAGGGCGGTTGCGACCGAAGGCGATGGTAACAACAATAACAATAATGGTGATCACTCAGGAACAGGAAGTGGTGGTGAAACTGTTGAAACAATGCGGGCGATGCGAGATTTGGCTACCACAATGATGCAGCAAACCCTGTCGACTGCCCAGTATATGCAAAGGCAGGAAGAAAGGGAAGCAAGACAGGATCAGCTACATGTATTAAGAGGTGAGACTGTGGACACCAATCTCAATGCTTTCATGAAGGGAAACCCTCCTCAGTTCCATGGAGAGTACAATCCTGAAGCTGCAAAAATATGGTTGCAAGAAATCGAGAAAATGATCATGGCCATACACTGCAGAGAGGACAAGAAAGTGATGTACGCTGCATTCATGCTAGTAGGAGTAGCAGAAGCTTGGTGGAGAAATAAGCTCAGGTTATTGGAGATAGAAGGCAGAGTGATTACTTGGGGTTTGTTCCGGGAATGCTTTCTGGAAAAGTATTTCCCGAGGAGGGTTAGGCAAGAGAAAGAGAAAGAGTTCCTGAGTCTAAAACAGGAACAACTGTCAGTCGGTGAGTACGCCATGAGGTTTGAAGCGTTACTCAAGTTTTCGCAGTTCTATCAGGTTCACCCAGATGAGGAGTAGGTCTGTAGAAGATTTGAAGATGGCTTGAGGCCCGAGTTAAAACGAAAGATGCTACCTTTTGGAATCAGATCTTTTCCAGAGCTTGTGGAGAAGCACAGTACTGGAAGTTCATGATAGGATAGGGATAATCCAGCCACAAGTTAGGAGTGGAGGACCAGTATGAAATGGTGGACAGAAAAGTAGAAGTGGCAGGTTCCAATAGAGGGCGAAGCCATACGATCGTCCAGCTCAGTTTAATGTCAATCATGGAGGGAGCAGCTCTAGTCAGGGGCAATAAGGGACCAAGTCTTGTTTCTGATGCGGGGAACCGCATCTAGTCAAGAGCTATCCAAGGACCTAGCACATCAGGTGCTTCAACTACAATCAAATGGGTCATTGTGCATCAGATTGCAGACCCGGGGTCAGCAGAAGGGCTCAGTTTCAACAGCCGAGTGGGAGAGCTCAGAGTGGCGGAGCAAGATCAATTGTATCTAGTCAGCAGAATAGGCCACAGACAACCGGAAGAGTGTTTGCCGTGAGGGTTTCTGAAGCCTCTCGAAGCCCTAACCTAATACAAGGTAAATGCTTATCTCTGGTAAAATTCTATCGGTTTTGTTTGATTCTGGGGCTACTTATTCTTTCATATCTTTAGAGTGCATGGATCATTTAGGGTTACTTGTATCCGCATTGCCCTATGATTTGACTCTTTCAACACTTACTGGCGATTCTTTGACTACCTTATCTGTAAGCCTTAAGTGTCCTATCACAATAAAGAACCGTCATTTTCTTGTTGACCTTATCTGTTTTCCAATTCAATAGATAGATGTAATCCTAGGCATGGACTGGATTTCGGGCAACCATGTAATGTTAGATTGTTCGAACAAAACCCTTCTTTTCTCAGAGAGATCTGGATTGATGTCTACCGACAAGAGTATTCCAACGCGTGGACGATTAGATGGATGTGTGGTGTTGTTCTGCTTAGAAGCAAAGGAGACTCCTAGTGTCGAAGCTTTACCTATCGTGCGAGAGTTTCCGGAAGTGTTTCCCGATGATGTTCCTGGACTGCCACTGGAGAGAGTGGTGGAGTTTGCTATAGATCGTGCACCGGGAACTGGGCCTATATGGATAGCATCGTATCGGATGTCTCCCGTGGAACTAACGAAGCTGAAGAAATAGCTGGACGAGATGCTAGGCAAAGAGTTCATCAGACTTAGTGAATCTCCGTGGGGAGCGTTGGTGCTATTTGTGAAGAAGAAAGACTGAAGCTCGAGGCTGTGCATAGACTATCGTCAGCGAAACAAAGTGACGATAAAGAACAAGGATCCGTTACCATGGATAGATGATTTGATGGATCTGCTGAAAGGAGCAGCTATGTTTTCTAAGATCGATCTGCGATCTGGATACCATCAGATCCGGGTTAAGAAGAAGGATGTGCCAAAGACTGCTTTTTGGAGTCAGTATGGTCACTATGAGTACTTAGTTATGCCTTTTGGTATGACTAATGCTTCGATTGTGTTCATGGATTATATGAACAGGATCTTTCGACGGTTCCTTGACAAGTTTGTTGTTGTTTTCATCGATGACATCCTTGTATACTCTTCGAGTACAGAGGAACACCAAGAGCATCTGAGGGCGGTAATCCAACTGCTAAAGGACCGACAGTTTTATGCTAAACTTTCGAAGTGTGAGTTCTTGTTAGAGGAAGTTCAGTTTGTAGGCCACATGATCAGTAAAGATGGAATCGAAGTGGATCCTGCGAAAGTCGAGGCAATAGTGAGTTGGGAAAGCCCTAAGTCTGTAAGCAAGATGAAAAGCTTTCTTGGTTTAGCGGGCTACTATCGGCGGTTCATCGAGGGATTCTCTAAAATTGCTTTACCTATGACGCAGTTGACGAGAAAAGGTAAGGCGTTCGAGTGCCTTCCATCGACGATTTCCACTTCCAGATTTAGATCTATGAACGCTTCCATCATTGCAGACACGTGTAGGGACTTCCTACTGTGCGCATCCGCTACTACATTCGCCTTACCTGGATGGTATTGCAGGCCGAATTCATAGTCCTTTATGAATTCCATCCACCTCCGCTGCCTCATGTTCAACTCTCTCTAGTCGAACAAATAATTCAAGCTCTTATGGTCGCTAAATATGCTGAATTTAGCACCATACAAATAGTATCTCCATATCTTCAATACAAATACTATCACAGCCACCTCCAGATCATGCGTTGGGTAGTTCCGCTCATGTACTCTCAACTGCCTGGAGGCATACGCCACCACTTTTCTTTCTTGCATGAGCACACATCCCAAGCCTTGATAAGATGCAATACAGTATACATCGAATCGTCCCAAAGGATCTAGTACCACCAACACTGGTGACGTGGTCAATCTTCTCTTCAATTCCTGAAAACTTTGCTCGCAAGCCTCTGCTGAATCTTGGGATGGTTGGAGTAACTTGCCATTTCTTGAGTCTTTTATGGAAGAAGCAAGCTGAGGATAAGTACCTCGAGAGTGTAAATCGGTTAATAGAAGAAGGTAAGACTTCAGAATTCAAGAGAGGTACTGATGGTCTGCTTAGGTTCGGTGATCGGATTTGTGTGCTAGTGGATAGCGAGGTTAAGAGTATGATCTTGGAAGAAGCACACAAAAACAAGCTGAGTTTCCACCTGGGGGGCTTCCAAGATGTATCAGGACCTGAAGAAGCTGTTCTGGTGGCCAGGAATGAGGAAAGATGTAGCGACGTATGTTCTAACCTTCTTGGTGTGTTATAAAGCGAAGATCGAACACCAAAAGCCAGGGGATTGTTACAATCGCTCGATGTCCCAGAATGGAAGTAGGACAGCATTGCCATGGACTTTGTTTCTGGGTTGCCGAGAACTTGGAAAGGGTGCGATGCAGTCTGGGTAATCATTGACAAGTTGTCGAAGTGTGCTCACTTCTTACCTATCAACCAGAGTTACTCTCTGGAGCGATTGACTCAGATTTACATCAAAGAGGTTGTGAGGCTACATGGGGTATCTTCAAGTATTGTTTCGGATCGTGATCCAAGGTTTACTTTAAGGTTCTGGAGCAACTTGCACAGTGCAATGGGAATTAAGCTAAGTATCAGTTCTGCTTATCATCCTCAAACGGATGGTCAGTTCGAACGAACAATTCAATCTTTGGCGGATCTCTTAAGAGCATATGTGTTGGAGAACACAGGAAGTTGGGACGAGTTCTTTCCATTGATCGATTTTACTTATAATAATAGTTTCCACTCAAGTATTGGATTGACGCCGTACGAGGCATTGTATGGACAGAATTACAGGACTCCGTTATGCTGGTTTGAGACTGGAGAAAGTCAGCTGTTAGGTCTGGAGTTGGTACAGCAAACAACGAAACAAGTTCGCATGATCCAGGAAAAGATGAAGATCACAAGGGATAGGCAGACAAACTATGCCGACAAGAGGAAGAGACCCTTGGAATTTCAAGAGGGCAACCATGTCTTCATGAGAGTTACCCCAAGAGGTGGAGTCGGCAGGGCAATCAAATCCAGAAAGCTAACACCTAAATTCATAGGACCGTTTCAAATTTTTCGAAGAATCGATCCTGTAGCCTATCAGATAGCTTTACCGCCAAATCTGTCAAACCTTCACAACGTCTTTCACGTCTCTCAACTCAGAAAGTACCACCCTGATCCATCACACGTGCTAGAGCCCGAATCAATCCAACTGAAGGAGAACCGTGAGTACGAGGCTTCACCTGTTCGGAACGTGGATACAAGGATTAAGGAACTGCGCGGCAAGCACATTCCGTTAGTCAGAATGGAGTGGAACCCGGTAATGGGAGATTCAATGTAGGAGCGTGAAGCTGAGATGCGCCAGAATCTTCCTTATCTGTTCAAAGGTATGCGACCAAAATTTCGCGGACAAAATTTTCTGTAAGGGGGTGGTAATGTAACATCCCGATTTTTCTGTGACTCTAATCAAGTTGGTTAATCTCAATTAGGGTATTGGATGCTTGTGTGGATTGTGTTGTGTTAGTATAAGACTTAGTTTGAAGCTTAGGAATAGGCTTGAACAAGTTTGGAAGTGCCTAAGGTGCTAAACAAGAAACTGTGGGAGTCAGGTGTTTGGGAGACTCTTCCCAGCTGAGCTGCACGCTCAAGCGTGGGAAGGGTTCACGCCCAAGCGTGCCAATGCTCCAGCGTTGGCTTGTTGCATGTTCAAGCGTGGTGAGTGCTCGTGCCAGCTGTCTTGTGTTTGACGCGTGTGGGATGCGTGTAGGACACGTGTCAAGCCAGGGAGAGGACGAAGTGGACGAGGTTCCACGCTCAAGCGTGCAGGTTGCCCACACTAAAGCGTGCACAATGGGTCAAGTTGGATGAGTTTCTTCCTCCTTGGCACTTTGCACAAATTTGCCTTGAATTCAAGAAGGTATAGAGAGGGGCTCAGAGTTTCCTAGTGAGAGAAAGCTCAAGTTCGAGGCTATCGAAGTACCAGAACGCGATTCCGACTATACGATTGTGATCGCAGCTAGGTTTTCTACAACTTTGACGGATCGGTTTCTCGATTCGCCTAAGGTAAACTTGAATCCCTAGCACGCGTTCTTCGTATTCTTGGCATTCTTTGAGTCTTTACCTTTTTTCTTTTGAATCCCTAGGGCTAACACTATTGCATATGTTTTGTGCTCGTGATTAGGACAAATATCGTGCTCGTGTTTGCTCGCGGATCGGAGCTAGAGGCCGCGGCTAGGGAAGCTGTTTGGGGCTATTCGTGGTGGTTCTTGCTGTGTGGAAGGATTTACCAGTGATCGCACCGAAACTCGCGCTAGCTGTTCAGGTGGGGAGAAAGAGTACTGCTGTCGTCGGGAAGGCAAGAGTAGTGTAATTATGTTTATGCTATGTGTAGGGAAGCGCTAACCCTACTAGTGGTTGAGCCCCAATAAAGTACCTAAACCCTAGGTTTAGCATACTTTGGGCTATCACCATTGAGTTTGGAAAACCCCAGGTCAGAGAACTGTTAATTGAGGATGATTTGCTTCGTATGACTGTTGTGATGTTGATTTCTGTTGTTGCTATTTGTATACGTGCCTATATGCTACTTGATATATATGATATGCTATTACGTGCTGTTATCAATGTTGCTGTTGTTATCGTTACTATTGCTGTTGTTGTGATATTGTGATGGTAAGAGTTGTGGTGGAATGCTTGTTAGAGTTAAGTTTGTATGTGTGTCGTGTTGTTTATCCAGTTGATACCATAGATGGTGCCATTTCTATTATGCTGATTGTTTGAGGCTGTGGCCTTGTTGTTTGAGCTATGGCTCATGGACGCGTGGCGTCGAGGCTGTGGCCGTGTTGATGCAGAGGCATTATGTTATTTTTTATTGAGTGTTTAGGTGTGAGATCCGGTATTGAGCCTGTTGAGGATGTTTGTTGCATATCATCAGCTGCCAAGTGGCGAGGCCGTATGATAGGTAGTATGAGCTGCCAACGTCATACGAGGTTAGCTTTACCTGAGTGCGGGTACGGAAAGTAGAAGGGGCAGTCAAATGAGTGACCTTGGGGATGTTGTCGGTCTCGAGAATAGTTTATAGTGACGGATGAGGTAACTCCTATCCTGTCATGACGCCCGATCCAGTCCGGTTTGCTCGACTAATCCCTAAGCTTTCCACGTTCCAGGCTAACGTTTTGTGGCGACCAAGACACCGCAGTTCTGGTGTGGAAGGGGATGCACTCTTATTTGTCACGGTGAGCGGTTCGGTTTATTGGACAAACTAACTCCATTCCGACACAGAACCTGCTCGGGTGTGGACTTGTTCGGGTGTGGATCCGTTCCGGTGTCGAACCAGTTTTCAGAGTTTTCCGCCGATATGCTGCATGGGATTAGTATCCCAGTCTAGAGGATTGATCTGAGAGTGAGATTCATGGAGTTGGATGCTGCTTGCATGTGTTGTCTTGAGAGATGTTTGGTTGTGTGCAGTAACTGTTATACATGCTATAGCTGCTATCTGTTACATAATGTGTTTTAATGCACTATTACTGTTATTTCCGACAATGCATAAGTTGTATTTCTTATCTCCCTACTGTTTTCCTTGCTTGCTTGTTTCTGGATTCGCTTGAAGACGACAAGCGAGCTGAGGCATAGGATGGACCCGAGACTTCACCCGTTCATCACGGGGGCATCGCGGATGCCAGTGCTAGGCGACATTGAGATTGTCTACCACAATGAGAGGGGGTGGCGGGTGGACCCCTCAACTTTTTTGGTGGTATATACAGGACCTATCTGCTTGATCTTTCGGAGCGGAACACCACCGTACATGGACATCATCGAACCCTACCGCGTATACCGGTGTCTTCCCTTCCCTAGGATGTGGCGTCCTCCGAGGCAGAGTGAGCAAGACTACTTGTGGGTGGCACCCCAGTCCTCGGCAGTATCCAGCAAGAGAGGCTTCATCTAAAGAGGTCAGCATAGGCATACAGATCGGTATCTGAGGGCAGCCTTGAGGCGTAGGATTGTCCTGTCGAGTTCCTCTTCTGAGTACGAGCCTTTGCGGGTTTATAGGCATACCCACAGAGAGGGACAGGGTAGTTCAAGGTATCCTCATCGCTGATGGTGAGGGCCTACTAGTTCATCTCTAAGGATGAGTGGTGAGGTTTTTGATGTACTTTTGAGTATGGGTTGGGGAGTGCTGGCGAGATCCGAGAGTCTTTTCTTTTGCTTCTGGTTGTATTTTCTGTTTTTATGGTTTATGTTTAAACAGTTTGTATATGTATGTACATTGCCCTACTGATGGGACTAAGTTACGCATGTTCTGTATATATATTTATGCGTTTGTGCTTTACTCTGATGGTTTTCTATGCTTGCCGTTATTGTTTATTTGCTTATCGATTGTTTCGGCAACGCTGTTTGAATACCATGCTATCGCTTTAATACGGCTAGACATCGTTAATAATAGTAGGAGCTTGGGACTAATGGGATTATCCTACATAAGTGGGGTCATCTTTTCCATAGTTTTAAATTGGTTTTTGCTCCGCTCCATAAACTCGCCCCATTCTATTTCTTGTTCTTCTTGTGTTGGTCATTGATTTTGCAAGTTAGGTGGCTCGTAGACATAATCATATTGGTCCCAGTTGGAGTTGCTCCCAAAATTAGTCCAAGGATTGCTTGCTAGCTTCTGCACCCACAGACCATAGTCACTGATAGTGAAATAATCTCCAAGAGTTATCCTCTCTTCCATGGTTCTTCTTGCTTCCCCAACTGCAAAAATAAAATCAACTAGAAGCACATTGTTGGGAAGACATTAGTATTCAAGGAAAGATAAATAAATAAATAAATAATGTCTAAAGTAACTAGGATTTCTTTTCGTCCAATATTAATTAAAATCACCAAATATCAAAAATTAATCCCCGGCAGCGGTGCCAAAAACTTGTTGCGCTCAAAACATACTTAAGGGCAGTGTACCCTGTCGCAAAAGTAATATAGGACAGACATCCAGATATCATACCCAAGAGATTAATTTAGATAACTAAGTGATAAAGCAAGTATTGGAATAGGGAAATCCTTATTCTATTTAGACTAATAAAGAACTCAAATAAATAGATAATAATAAAGCAATGGTAAAAGATGATGAAAGAAGATAAAATAGAGTTTAGAAATCAAGAGTAAATGAGCCTAGAGTCGTGGTTTCACTTGTGCTTTCGATACCCCCAAATCCTAATTCTATTCAATTTCGTAATTGCTCTTCGAATATCAATTCCTTTACGAAAACTATTAATTGTTTGTCAGGAAATTAATATTCTTTTCCCCAAATAACCCAATGGTTGTCAGACAAAGAGTTTAGACGACTAGAAAGCATAAAGCATAAAGCATAAAGAGGTTGAATGATTTAAAGGAATAAATCATGTTTTCGCAAATCTAGATGTTAAATCCTGGTTATCCTATAGATCTACCAATTTAATTGAGCTTGATAGACAAAATGTCATTCAATTGATTAAGAACATACAAAGGGTGCGCAATCCTAGTATGGGATGAAGAACAACATAATAACACTATTCAAATTGCAACCTTTAAACCAAATAGAATTGAATTAAAGCTATGACATAGCGAAAAGGGTTTCTACTAACACAAGATCCACCACAACTCTAGTGGTGAATTTAGCTACTCATAGTAAAAAAGAAAACCAACATCAACAATGGAAAACGCATCCTGGATAATTGAAGAGGGAGAAGTTGTCTCGAAATTATTTTCCAGGTGCCAAATCCTACTCAAGAAATCAAAACTATAAAAGCTAAAAGACTAGAAATCTAAGAAAAGAGTTCAAAGATAAAAAGATGAAAATAAGTAACGATGCCAAAGATGTCTCTTAAGTGGCATAGAGGGCCTCTATTTATAACAAAATATGTGGACCGGGCCTTGAATCAGGTCTTCTGCGCCATCAACACTGGCGTGCCAATCAGTTGGCACAGGCGTGTTCTTCACTCATCACGGTCGCGCTCTTCAGAATATCAAGTCGTGCTCAATTGCATCAGGGCTTACTAACTTTGTAGATCAAGGATCTAGTGCACAAAATGCAGCACGGGCATGCTCTTCACATAGCATGGGTGTGTTCTTTGCGATTGGGACCGTGCTAGCCTCTGTCAGGCCTTGCATTTCTGAGTCAGCCCTTTCTTCTATGTGGCACGATCGTGCTCTCGCATGGCATGACCGTGCTAAGTCTTCAGAGATCAGCTTTAAGTATTTTTTGTAAGGCTTTGTTTGGATGATGGGTTTGGAAGGTTGGCACGAGCGTGCTCACGCATGGAACGACCGTGCTAACTTTATGACTTCAGTATTCTGCTCAATTTAAGCTCTAAAACCTTTACTTTTCTTCAAAAGTCCATTAAGCTGCCTTTGAAAGTCAATTTTTTCAAAACTTAAGTAAAAGGGTGAAATACAATTATATTTGTCTTTAAATGCCCCGAAATTCGACCCAAATACCCCTATAAAATGCATAGAATTGAGGTTCATCACGTGCCAACGCTCAAGCATTGGTATGTTGCACGTTCAACCGTGCTGAGTGCGTTTGCCAGCTAGTATGCTTTCTGACGGGTGTACGACACGTGTCAGGCCAAGGTGAAGGCGGGGTGGATAAGGTTCCAAGCTCAAACGTGGAGAAACCCCAAGCTCAATCGTGAAGATGATCCATGCTAAATGGTGCACAGTGGATCAAGTTGGATGAGTTTCTTCCTCTTTCTCACTTTGCACGAATTTCCCTATGTTTTCTTGTAACTAGAAAGAGAAGCTCTAAGGATTCTAGAAAGAGAAACTTAGGTTTCGAGGCGATCGAAGTACCGGAACGCGATTCTGACTACAAGGTAGTGATCGCAGTGAAGTTCTTTACAACTTTGACGGATTCGTTTCTCGATTTGCCTAAGGTAAACTCGAATCCCTAACACGCGTTCTTCGTGCTCTTCACCTTTCTCTTTTGATCTTTGGGCTTGCCCTAGGGCTAACACTAGTGTATATGTGTTGTGCTTGCGGCTGTTGGAGGAGCTTGGGGCCGTTCTTCGCGCTCTTGCTACATAGGAGAACGTGACGGTGTTCGTGTTGTGGTTCGCACCAACTTTTTTGGTGGGGAGAAAGAGTAATGCTTTTGTTGGGAAGGCAATAGTAGCGTAGTTGTATTTTCTGTTGTGTGAAGGGAAGCCCTAACCCTACTACAGGTTGAGCCCCGATAAAGTACCTAAACCCTAGGTTTAGTTTACTTTGGGCTATCACTGCTAAGTTGGAACCCTAGGTTAGAAAACTGTTGATTTGAGGGTGAAATGCTTCGTACGACTGTTGTGATGATGAGTTGTGCTATCTGCTATTAGCGTAGTTGTATTTTCTGTTGTGTGAAGGGAAGCCCTAACCCTGCTATAGGTTGAGCCCCGATAAAATACCTAAACCCTAGGTTTAGTTTACTTTGGGCTATCACCGCTAAGTTGGAACCCTAGGTTAGAAAACTGTTGATTTGAGGATGAAATGTTTCGTACGACTGTTGTGATGATGAGTTGTGCTATCTGCTATTTGTATACGTGCCTATATGCTACTCGGTACATGATATGCTTGCTATGTTGCTATTATTGCTGTCATATGTTTAGCTATGTGTTGTAGTGGCGTTGTACATTGTGATGATGTGTGCCGTGGCAGAATGCTGGTTAGTGTTAAGTTGGCTGTGTGCCGTATGTGTTGCCGGGTTGATACCGTGTATAGTGCCATTATTGTTATGCTGATTTTTGAGGCTATGGCCATGTTGTGGCTCGTGGATTCGTAGCATTGTGTTGTTGCTGTTTGAGTGTTAGGTGTGAGATCCAGTATCAAACCTGTTGAGGATGTTTGGTGCATATCATCAGTTGCCAAGTGGATAGGCCATATAACAGGTATTATGGCTGCCAATGTCATGCGAGGTTAGCTGTACCTGAGTGCGGGTACGGAGAGCGGAAGGGGAGATCAAGTGAATGACCTTGGGGATGTTGCTGGGCAAGGGAATAATTTACAGTGACGGATGAGGTAGCTCCTATCCTATCGTGATGCTCGATCCAGTCCGGTTTGCCGACTAATCCCTGAGCTTTCCATGTTCCAGGCTAACGTTCCGAGGCGACCAAGACACCCCGGTTTGGGTGTGGAAGGGGGATGTACTATTTTTGGTCACGAAGAGCGATTCGGTTTCTTGGACATGCTAACTCCTATTCCAGTGTGGAACCAGCTTTGTGAGATTCGGCCGACATGCTACATGGGATTAGTATCTCGGTCTAGAGGATTGATCTGAGGGTGAGAACTTTTGGAGATGGATGATTTTTGCATAAGTTGTCTTGAGAGATGTGTGGATGTGTGATATACCTGTTATAACTGCCATACCTGTATTCATGCTACCTGCTATATGTTGTTGCTATTCTATTGTTGTCATTCAAATTTTGCTATACACTATATTCTTATCTCCCTACTATTTTTCTGTTGTTGGTTTTGCTCTTGGTTCGCGTGAAGACGAGGAGCTATCTCCCTTTGACGATGGACCCCAGGGCGCACCCCTTCATCAAATCAGCACCGAGGATGCCGGTGCTAGGGCTGATCGAGATCATCTATCATGATGACAGAGGGTAGGGTGTGGACCGTTCTACCTTCTTGACAGTCTACACTGGGCTGGTGAGCATCTTGTTTAAAGGAGGAGCTTCGCACAAGGAGGACATTTTGGGTCCTTTCAGAGTCGTCCAGTAGGAGAGGCTTTGTCTATCGAGGTCAGTGACGGAGGACAGAGCAATACCTAAGGACCTATCATAGGCGTACGATCATATTATCGAGCTCGTCGTCTGAGTATGAGCCTCTTGTGAATTAAAGGCATACTCATGGCGAGGGCTAGGGTTTTTCAGGGTATCCTTACCATTGATGGTGGCAGCCTGCCAGTGCGTCTAGGCCAGTGAGCAGAGCACTTTATCATGTATTTCTGAGACATGAGAAGGGAAGTGCTGGCGAGCTACGAGGGCTTTTCTTTTGTTTTTGATCTATTTGTTTTTATCTTCTCGGTTTTACTGTACAGACCATATGTATATTTATGTACAGCGCCCTCCTAATGGGGCTACATCTTATGAATGGTTTCGTGTATAGTTATTTTATTGCGTGTACTCTAATGTCTTCTATGCTTTTCCGTATGATTGTATGCTTTATTTGCGTTTGCTTTTGTAACGTTGTTTGAATACCACGCTATCGCTATAATACAGTTAGGCATGGTTAATAAGTTAAGGTTACGACTAATGGGATTATCCTACATAAGTGGGGTCGTCTCATTTTGGTCGTATTAGAGCAGTTTGGTTCTATAAAGGGTTAAGGAGGTCCGGAACCATAAATTCATGTTTGAGAAGTGTACTGGTTCAATGGTTGATACCCGCGTTGTATCAACTATGTCTAGTTTTGGTTAGAGTGTCCGATGCGCTAGTTATCGAAATGTGATAACTGTTTCCATTCATAAGACATATGATATGTTTAACTGTTAAGTGCTATTATATGTCTTATGAATTGGAACTAATAGCTCCTTTTTACAGGAAGCTAAATGGCCCGTGGTCGAGGTACGAGAGGAAGGCCGACTACAATCGGAGATGACGACGACAACAACAACGGTGACCACTCAGGGACAGGAAGTGGTGGTGAGACTTCTAAAGCGATGAGAGCCATGTGGGATTTGGCTACGATAATGATGCAACAAACTCAATAGACTGCCCAGTATATTCGGAGGCAGGAAGAAAGGGAAGTGAGGCAGACTCAGTTATAGGGTGTCAGAGGGGATGAGACGGTTGACACAGGTCTCAACGCTTTTATGAAAAGGAATCCTCCTCAATTCCACGGAGAATACAACCCTGAAGTTGCAGAGACATGGCTACAAGAAATAGAGAAAGTGTTTATGGCCATTCATTGTGGGGGAGACAGGAAAGTGATGTATGTTGCGTTCATGCTGGTAGGTGCAACGGAAGCTTGGTGGAGGAACAAACATAGGTTGTTGGAGATAGAGGACAGGGTTGTCACTTGGAACCTGTTCAGGGAGTGCTTTCTGGAGAAGTATTTCCCAAGAAGTGTCAGGAAAGAGAAAGAGAAGGAGTTCCTGAGTCTGAAGCAGGAACAGATGTAAATCGGTGAGTACGCGATGAGGTTCGAAGCGCTACTTAAGCTTTCACAGTTCTATCAAGTCCATCCAGATGAGGAATGGGTTTGTAGAAGGTTTGAAGATGGGTTAAGGCCTGAGTGGAAGCGAGTGATGCTACCCTTCGACATCATATCATTCTCGGATTTGGTCGAGAAGTGCATAGTACTGGTAGGACATGACAGAATAGGGATAGTTCCGCCACAAGTCAAGAGTGGTGGACCAGTGCGGAACAGTGGACAGAGGGGTAGAAGTGGCAGATTCCAACAGAGGGCAAGACTATATGATCGCCCTGCTCAATACAATGTGACTCATGGAGGAAGCAACTCCAGTCAAGGGAAATAAGAGAGCAAGACATGTTTTCGATGCGGGGGACCGCATTTAGTCAAGAGCTGCCCAAGGACCCAGCACATCAAGTGCTTCAACTGCAATCAGATAGGTCATTATGCATCAGATTGCAAGCCCGAGGTCAGTACAAGGGCTCAATTTCAACGACTGGGCGGAAGAACCCAGAGCAGTGGTTCAACATCACAAGGTACAAGCCAACAGAGTCGCCCACAAACCACCGGACGAGTGTTAGCCATCAGGGGATCTGAAACCTCTCGATGCCATGATCTGATACACGGTAAATATTTAGTCTCTGGTAAGCTTTTATCTGTTTTATTTGATTCCGGGGCTACACATTCTTTTATTTCAATAGAGTGTTTAAATCATCAAGGTTTGCCAGTTTCTTCGCTACCATACGATCTTACTGTTTCCACACCTACGGCTGATACCTTAATACCCTATCTGTATGCCTAAAATGCCCTATCATAATCGAAAACCGAACTTTCTTTGTTGACCTTGTCTGTTTGCCTATGCAACAGATAGATGTTATCCTAGGCATAGACTGGCTTTCGGCCAATAATGCTGTGTTAGATTGTTCAAACAAAACCCTCTGTTTTTCTGAGCGATCTAGATTAATGCCTACCGACAAGAGTATTCTGACGGGTGGACGATCAGATCGATGTGTGGTGTTGTTCTCTTTGGAAGCTAAGGAGACTCCTAGTGTTGGAGCTTTGCCTGTTATGCGAGAGTTTCCCGCAGTGTTTCCATGAGGATGTTCCCGGACTGCCACTAGAGAGGGAGGTGGAGTTTTCTATCGATCTTATACCGGGGACTGGGCCTATATCGATAGCGCCATATCAGATGTCTTCAGTTGAGCTGGTGGATCTTAAGAAACAAGTTGGACGAGATGCTAGGCAAAGAGTTCATCAGACCTAGTGTTGGGAATTTGCATATTTAAGACTATAACGCAGTAGAAAAATTCCCACCAAAAGATCCATGCGAATGGTCATGACTCATGATTGTAGTGTTTATCTGTTGTAGCGAAGCTTCACCGCGAACAATGCGAAAGGAAGAACAGTTCTTCTCACTTGATCACAAGCACCACGAACACTGCTCTGAAGAGGATGAACGCTATCACCAATACCGCAATGGAGGAGCACCTCTATGTAGTCCATGCGAATAATCACCGTTGGAGAAAAACGTCGTGCTAGCTGATGGCAGGGGATGGGGGCGCGCCTACCAAGGAGATGGTGTGACGGTCGTTAGGTTATGCGCAGTCGACCTTTGATGCTTAACTGACGTGCACAACCTTCTAAGCTGTCGCCCACTTACCCTAACCTCAATGGGCTTGCACGCTACAGGCCCAATCTTTAATTAATATTATTAAATCATATTTAATAAATTAATTTATTCTCCGATTATTTGCTCTATGCATGTTACAGGTTCCCAATAAATTGGAAATAATATTAAATTACATTTAATATTATAAACAATGAGCAGCATCTAGAAATACATCATTTTTACCCAATTAGTGAGAATATCGGTGATACGATATATACCTTATTGTAACCAAAATTACCGTGTAGTAAATGTCCTTTCATCTATATGTCTTAATTGAACACAAGGCATAAATGTGTCACCCTTGTTAAGTTCCATTATTCATTTCTCAATTCCCGAGTAGACATGTAATCACAAATGGGCCCAATATCTCATACTTGCCCATTATAGCATGGTCATGCACTTTAATGTCTCACTCTATTGAGACGCCCATGACATTACTATTGTTATGTAGGAGGGACGAGTCTTGTCTACATCACTCACATCCTTCAACATGATTCATTGTAGGCCCCATAACTATCTTTATGATCATCCTATTACGGATAACGTTTGGTAGCATTAAAGCCTACAACTCCTCATGTAGGAATCATAGTGACTTCAAGTCGAAGGACTACTTCACCTTGGTTACCATGAGAAGCGCTCATGACACACACATAACTATTATGCAGCGTTCTCATAGCGGGTCAATCCAATATAAATATTACTCTACTAGTTATACCTATGTGAAGACTTGATATCTCATATCCATGACCCGTGAGATTTGGTCATCAGTCTACCCACATAATGGTCTCGATGTATTATTGTCGTCCTAATTAACAAAAATACTTGACTATGGATACTTTAAGAGTAGTATTTTAATGTTCAATAGGGTCTCATGATCAATTCATGCACTTGATGTTCTATTGAACTGAAATAACTATTCTAAGGACTTTACTTCGTTTAAACAAGTGACAATATAAACTGAAATGCCTCATATATAAATATATGTAAATCAAAGTCATGATACAAATGTAAATCTCAAAGAAGACTAATGGCTTCTAGGGCTTACACCAGCAATCTCCCACTAGCACCAGAGTCAATCTGGCATAAATCTAATACCCATCGACCTAGTGTGATCATCATGCTTCTACTGAGCAAGAGGTTTCGTAAGCGGGTCAACGACATTGTCAAGTGTTGGTACTTTGCATATCTTCACATCTCCTCTATCGATAATATCTGGAATGAGATGGAAACGCCTAAGTATATGTTTCGATTGCTGGTGAGATCTAGGTTCCTTGGCTTGTACAATGGCTCCATTGTTATCACAATAGAGATCAATGGGATCCACAGTGCCAAGAACAATAACAAGCTCAGTAATGAACCTCCTGACCCAAATGGCCACTTTTGCTGCATTTGAGGCAGCGATATACTTAGCCTCTATGGTAGAATCAGCAACTATCTCCTGCTTTGAACTCTTCCAGCTCACAGCGCCACCATTCAGGCAAAACACAAAACTAGACTGCAATATGGAATCATCCTTATCGGTTTGGAAGCTAGCATTGGTGTAACCCTTTACAACGAGATCTTCCTGACCTCCATAGATCAAGAATGTATCCATAGTTCTTCTCAAGTACTTGAGGATATTCTTGATAGCAGTCCAGTGACTCTCACCAGGATCGAACTGGTACCTGCTCGTTACGCTTAAAGCATACGAGACATCTGGTCGACTACATAACATGGCATACATGATAGAACTGATTGCAGATGCATACAGAATCTTACTCATGCGATCCCTCTCTTCATGATTGGCAGAGGACTGTGCCTTTGATAGGCATATACCATGTGACATAGGCAAGAGTCCTTTCTTGGATTCATGCATGTTAAACCGTTTTAACACCTTGTCTATGTATGTACTCTGACTTAGGCTGAGTAGTCTCAATGATCTATCTCTATAGATTCTGATACCTAACACATAGGTAGCCTCACCTAAGTCTTTTATAGAGAAGCAATTCCTCAACCATGTCTTTACATTTTGTAGGGTAAGAATGTCATTTCCAATAAGTAGTAGGTCATCCACATACAGTACTAGAAAGACAAAAATGCTTCCACTAACCTTCTTGTAGACACAAGGTTCATCTTCATTTTTGATGAATCCAGACTATCTTACAGCATCATCAAAACGAAGATTCCAGCTTTTGGAAGCTTGCTTCAATCCATAAATGAATCGTTGTAATTTGCACTCCTTTCCAGCATTCTTTGGAGTGTCAAATCCCTCTGGTTGTGTCATGTACATATCCTCGAGAAGATTTCCATTAAGGAAAGCAGTCTTGACATCCATTTGCTAGATTTCATAATCCTGGTGTGCTGCAATAGCAAGCAAGATCTAAACGGATTTAAGCATAGCAACCGGTGAAAAAGTTTCATCATAGTCTATGCCATGAATTTGTTTGAAACCCTTAGCAACCAATTGTGCTGTGTAGGTATATGTACATTACCATCCATGTCAGTTTTCTTTTTGAAAACGCACTTGCACCTTATGGGTTTTCCCCTTTCTGTGGTTCAACCAAGTTCCAAACTTGATTAGTGTACATGGAATCCATTTCAGATCTCATGGCCTCTAGCCATTTCACAGATTCTGAGCCAATGATGGCTTCCAGGTAAGTCACAGGATCATCTTGATCCATGAGTAAAACAACACCTTGTTGAGTCATGAGAAATCCATATCTCTCAGGTTGGTGACGTATCCTGTTAGACCTACGCGAGTCTTGTGCTACTGGAGCAGTTTGTTGTTCCACAACATCTTACAGAGGTTGCTCTTATTCCATCATAGGTTCATTGCTATTTTGTGATTCTTGAACTTCTTCAAGTTCTATTTTCCTCCCACTGGTTCTTTTGGAGATAAACTCCTTTTCTAAGAATATACCAGCCCTGGCAGCAAACATTTTTCCCTTAGAAGGATTGTAGAAATAGTATCCCATGGTTTCCTTGGGATACCCCACAAATAAGCACTTATCAGATTTGGATTCAAGTTTATTAGAAATTTGACATTTCACATAAACCTCACAACTCCAAATATTCATAAAAGACATACTGGGTCGTCTGCCAGTCCATATCTCATATGGTGTCTTTTCAACCATCTTAGATGGAACACGGTTAAGTGTAAAAGCTGTTGTTAATAAAGCATTTCCCAGAAGGAGTTTGGAAGTTCTGCAAGACTCATCATGGATCGAACCATATCTAATAAGGTTCGATTCCTCCTTTCAGATACACCATTCCATTGTGGTGTTCCAGGAGGAGTGAATTGAGATAATATCCCACATGTAACACCCTGCTTTTCATGCTTTCTAATATCACTAAATTATATAATTGAGTTAATATTTTTATCTGAGGTTGAGAGAAGGAAACTAAATAAACTAAGACCACAATCACGCTCTACGCTATCATAGGGAGTTACGGTTAAATTTTGGGTCGAAAACTCATATGGAGCTCGGTCTGCGTTTTTCACTGACATTAGTATTTTACTACTCAAAAGACCTAATTTTGACTAGTGAACGAAACAGTTAGTCTTAGAATCGAATTTCCTACCTTTTTGCTAAAATTGGTTTTGTGCACTAAAAAACGGAATAATATAAATTATTCGGGCAAGATCTCAAACCGGGTGACGAACGGAGCTGAATAGGGATTTACCGGGACCCGCTAACAGATCATCTTGAAGTCACATCAGGTCACATCACCCAGGAAAGCGTGCCAGTATCATGATGACGTTTGAAAATATCTGGATGCGAAAAGACCAAATGCCCTTGATCTTTTTCACATTTACCATTTTATCCTTTTGTGAAAAGACCATTTTGCCCTTAAGTGAAAATTTTTGGACATTCCTACCCCTCCCTTCACCTCTCCCACACCCCACCTTCATCAAATACACCATTCACCACTAATTCTCCTTCGCTTGATTTTCTTCTTCACTTTCTCTCCATTTCTTTAAGAAATTTCAAGAACCTTTGTGAAGGAAAGTTGAGGAGCTTATTCACTTTCATCATCTAGGGGGTATGGAATACTCATTTGACCTCTTAATCTCCATATTCCTCCATTGAATATTGTGTTTTCATAGGAAATTGTAGAAAAATCCTTTTAATGTCAAACCAATTTCTATGAGCTAGTCTCATTGCCCTCTCTCATAATCCAAGAGCTTATAACAAAAATATTTCTCTAACCCATATGGGTATAGATGGCCGAACCTCACACTTTTGGGCAAATAGGATTTTGTTCAAATTTCTTTGTATAAGAGACTTGATTTAGTGTTATGTATGCTTAAGGATCATTGATCCAAGAGTTACGAATTTTTAGACATCTCTAGCCCATTTTCCATGAAGAGGCCGAACCCTATATCATAAGGAATCATGGGTTTTTGCTTCAAATTTTTAAGTAATAAAATTTACTCTAGTTTGTCCATACTTGAGGATCATTTATCCAAGAGTTAGTAAAGTTTTAACAACTCTAGCCTATTTTGCTAAAAAGGGGCCGAATCCTAGTCATATGAACTAGAGGGTTTTTGATTGGATTGTATTAATTTCTAGTTGTGATTTGTTGTAAAGGATCAGACGGTGTTTGACTATTTGGAAGCGTGTACGTTTGGCAGCTACGGAGCCGCAGTCGGAGTTGCCCGCGGAAGCACGCGGGAAAACTATTCAGGTGGGGGAAAGAACCACGATATCGTCGGGGAGGTAAGATTAAAATAATTTATATTGATATGCGTAGGGCGACCTAAACCCTACTAGTGGTCGAGTGACCGATAGGTTGATTTTATGCTATGTCGAGGTTGTATGCTATGTGTTAGTATGCCTAATATGATATATGTGATATGTATGTGGCACCTAGTAACATGCTTAGGATTACTTAAATATTTACCTATGAGTTGATATGCTTGCATGAGTATTTAATACAATATGAATATGATTATTGAGCCTGATTATGGTTGTTAATGATATGATGTTGTGAATATTGTTGTATAAGTAGAGATAGGCAATAATTTCTAATAAGTTGGGAGATGAACATGTGGTGAGGATTTTGAGGATATTTATGTTGTAGTGCTCAACCTAAAGATTCTATTGATATGTTGATGTTGAGATATAAAGTTGATGCCCGATTAAGTCGGAGAAATTTGGTCATAGTTGTGTATGAGCCACTAAGTTGTTGATCCCGAGATGAGTCGGTGAGGTTCATGTTGCATAGTTGTTGTTCATCATTGTGTTGGTGTACGGATGATCGATCTTGCCTGCAGGGAGATGATAGTACCTATTAGTTGTGAACGAGCGAATGTCCCGACCTGGCCTCCAAGTGGGGGAATATGCCGTTACCGTAAGTTGCATTGTTGACGGGCGAATATTCCGACCTGGCCTGCGGGCGGGGGAATATGTCATAACCATGAGACGAGTTGAGCCTACGGGCTGTTGGCCGAACCATGCATTACGGGAGGTGGCACAAAGATGAACGAGACATCTTGATCTGTTGGGGATGTCACGTCGTGATGACGTCCATATAGTCGTTAGTTGCATGAGTGTGAGAGACAATAGCTAAGGGAGCAGGACTTGGGAGATGATAGCTTGACATTGTTGTCCTGTCGTATGTTGCTATCTAAATATCTTATTTTATAGTTGTTTCCCTATTCATGATGTATTGCCGTTTCTTATCCCCGTATTTCTCTATGTTGTATTTTATTTATTCTGGGCTGCACGAGAAGATCCTGTTGAGGAATTGCCAGAGAAGATTGAAGGCATACCTGTTGAACCTGATGCTGGCAAAAAAGCCTCGGATCCCAATGCTGGGAGACTTTGAGTTGCTCAGCGAAGAGTAGTGTATACGGGCCCGACTACTGTATACGTTATAGTCTTGTTTGGGTAACAGTCTTAGGTTGTTATGGCCAGTATGGGTTTGAGTGAAATGTATTTTTGGGACGAGGAGAGGAAGTCTTATGTATTTTATTTTGTTACCATGCTTTCTGTCAATGTTGTTAGTCTGGTACTCTGAGGGTTTGTAATTGGTATCAGTTGTTGTAGGCTCTACTGATGGAGCCATTACCTTTTTACGTATGTTATATATATAGCCGTGGTATCAGTATTGGTTGTTTTAATATTTTCGCATTTTTATTTAATCACGCTATGCTGCAACGTTAAGAAGTTGAGTTCGGGTTACTAATGGGACCTTTGAGAAGGGGTTATCTCATTTTATGGTATCAAAGTAGTTTGATTCTTAATGAAAGACTGCTTGGGTTAAGTTATGATTTCTTGTCGTGTCTAGTTAAACCCGCATTGGGTATTAACTATGCTTCGAAGTTGGGTAGAGTGTCCGATACGCGAGTTATCTTAAGGGGTAGCTATTTCGAACATTTGTAAGGCATATGATGCATGCATATTATGATATGGTCTGGTATGTCTTACGAATGTGAGCTGACAATTTCTTCCACATGAAATTAAATGGCTGGCGGATGAGTTAGAGGACGTGGCGGAAAGGTCACAAAGAGTGCCATTGAACTTTGAATTTGTAACGAAGGAAGTTCCCACATTGGTGATGGGATAGAGTCGACTGAATCCCTAAGGGCAGTTAGGGAGTTGGCAACGGTAAAGCTGCATCAGACGCAACAGAACGCTCAACTATTACAGGTGACCATGCGACAACAACAGAGACAGAATCAGCAAGGTGGAGTGGAGATGGAAGGCGCTGAACTAATACTTTTATGAAAGGAAATCCGCCACAGTTTAATGGTGACTTCAATCCGGAAGGGAGCTGAACTCTGGATATAGGAGTTTGAGCAAATCTTCACGGCAATGCACTATCGTGAGGACATGAAGGTAACCTATGCATCCTTCATGCTGATGGGAGGTGAAAAACTATGGTGGAAAGGCAAGCAGAGGATGCTTGAAGCAGAAGGGAGAATTATCGATTGGGGACTGTTTCGGGAATGCTTTCTGCAGAAGTATTTCCCCAGAATGATGAGAAGAGAAAAAGAGAAAGAGTTCATGGGTCCGAAACAAGGCACCATGTCTGTTGGTGAGTATGCTTCAAGGTTTGAAGCGCTACTCAAATTTTCTGAGTTTTACCAGAGGTTTCCCGATGAGGAGTAGGTGTGCAGGCTTTTTGAAGATGGCCTAAAGTACAACCTATAGAAGGTGATTGCACGACTGAATATCACCCGACTGCCTGAGATGTTAGAGAGATGTTCAGTCATTGAGAACATTGACAAGAAGAGAGAGCTGCAGCAAGGCAGAACGGGAGGACCTACTCGAAGATTTGACCAGAGAGGTCCAGGAGGAAAAAGAAGGTTTCAGACGGGACGGAAGCCTTATGACCGTCAGATAACAAGACCAGCTGAACAACAGCAACAAAGTGGATGCTTCAGAAGTGGAGGATCACATCTGATTAGAGATTGTCCGGTGAGGGAGACTCGCCAATGCTTTCGATGTGGCCAGATAGGTCACATAGCTCCAGAATGTTCACAAGGAGCAAGGTAAAACATTGGTGGGCGTGGCCCAATGACCGGAACCCAAGGAGTAGGACAGCAGGCGGTGAGACCGCAAGCTACCGGAAGAGTGTTTACCGTAAGAGGAACAGAATCCACTCAATTCCCTGATATTATACAAGGTATGTGCCTAGTGTTAGGTAAACTCTTATCAGTATTGTTTGACTTGGGAGCTACACATTCGTTCATATCCCAAGAGTGTGTGGATCATTTGAAATCGCTTGTTTCTTTACTGCCTCATGACTTAATTGTTTCTTCTCCTACCAGTAATTCTTTAACAACCATGACTATCAGTTGTTGACCTAGTTTGTTTGCCTATGCAACAACTTGATATAATTTTAGGCATGGATTATTGGTTTTCGGCTAATAATGTAGTGCTAGACTGTTCTAAAAAGACCTTGTCATTCCCTGAGCAATCTAGATTGATGCTTGCCAATAATAGAAATATTATGTTAGGTAGTGAACCTCAGAAAAACATCTTGTTATTCTCCGTGGAAGCTAAGGAACCTCCTAAGTTGGATTTGTTGCCTATATTACGAGAGTTTCCGAAAGTTTTCCCTGATGACGTTCCAGGTTTACCACTGGAGAGAAAGATAGAATTCGCTATAGATCTCGTACCGAGAACTGGACCAATTTCGATAGCACCTTATTGAATGGCTCCAGCAGAGTTAGCAGAGCTGAAGAAGCAGTTGGATGACATGTTGGGTGAGGAGTCTATAAGATCGAGTGCTTCCCCTTGGGGAGCGCTGGTGCTGTTCGTCAAGAAAAAGGACGGAAGTTCAAGAATAGGTATCCGTTACCCAGGATAGACGACTCGATGGACCAATTGAAAGGAACGATAATGTTTTCGAAGATTGACTTAAGATCTGGTTATCATCAGATTCGAACTGAAAATGCGGATTACATGAATCGGATTTTTCGACACCCCCTCGGGTGCTATGTACTCGAACTGAAAATGCGGAAAACATCAAGAAAATAAAACGCTGATTGCTTTCGGAAAATATTGTAATTAATTAGCTACGTTCAAAAACATGGTTCTTAAAAAAAATTTCTACATGCATAAGCAGTTCAAACTCAAGACAAAGGAATAAACCTTATAACACATACATCGATATTCAATGTTCATAAAAACATAATCATAACATAAGTTCAGGTCTGGTATATGTATATATTACAGACTTAAAGACATATAGTCAATATACATGCAGCAAATAAAATATAACTATTTCAAAAGTAAGACTCCTATGCTGGTCGGGCTAAAAGTAGCCATTGGGATACAACCCCAAAGTCAACACCGATTCCCAGAGGAACTTGGAGGGATCCTCTTTTCAGCTCCTTCAAAAGTCTCTGTCATCCAAGTCCTCACCTGTCCGCGGGGATCTATGATCAACATCTGTACATGTGTTCCAAAAACACCACAGGGTGTCCAACATGTATAGGCAAAGGTGAGATACTCATTTTATAAGTTTATCACGATAGTCGCACAAGCGACAAACAACAGATACAATCATACATAAATACAGTTATAATAACAGTTATTCATTTACACAATATCTCAAACACTATCATGAGTTGTAATAATGCATGAGACTCCAATATCATCTTTCTAATTCATGTACTCCAGAGATTCTTACTTCCCTTTATCGAGCGATAGGCCGCAAATACACCCGTAACACAATTGTTCTCAAGAGTCGGCCTCTTAATTTAGGTCCGAACCCCAATTGTTCCAGGGTACCGCATTATAGCCATATCCTGAATAGTCTAGTCTCTGATTGAGTTCATTCGTGTTTAGCAACCGATTTACCACAGTACGGGGCTGCTACTCCACTGGCCACTTGTGGAGTTTCTAACACAGAATGCCCCTATAGACCTAGTGGTCTTAATTGGCTCAATTCTCAACTACTTGAATTGTAGCTCATTTTCATATGGCACGTTTGCCGGTTCATGCATATGCACAGAAGTTTCTATTTTCATTTACGTTCATTCTTTCATTTGTCGCGGCACAAGGCTCACGACTCATTTTTAAAGGACAATAAGCCCGTTCATTCAAAACACAGGACACGAAGTCCGAGTGCTCAATCCACAAAACGCTAGCCCGACATCTCGATCACTAGGTTTGCATTCGTCTAAAAAGGTTAATCGTTTCTCTTTCGATCTTATTTTCTCAAAACAACTTTGGAAAACAAAACACACTTTTATTGTTCTTGACTAAGACATTTCTTTTTCACGGAAAACATTTTTCCAGGGATAACACTTTTTCTTAAACAAAACCGTTTTCTAAAGGTCCCACCTCTTTTTAAATCTTTTTTCTGAAACAAAACACACTTTGTAAAACTTTCCTCAAAACAACTTTTTCCTTTTCAAAAAGGAAGATAACTTTTCTTGAAAAAGCAACACGTGTTCCCAAAAAACGTTTTTTGAATTCGAAACCCGGTTTTCAAAACTTCGATTTCGCTTTTCGAATATTTTAATTCTTTATCGAGTCATAGTCAGTCTGATGCTGTTTACCAGTCCAAGATATATATATATATATATATATATATATATATATATATATATATATATATATATATATATATATATATATATATATAAGTATCAAAACAGCCTAATATCACAACAAAAGTTCATCCAAGGCATCAATGCCACAAATCATATCAAATGCTCAAGTACAAACTTCATTAAGTAAAACAATTTCATATTCCATTCAAAACATATCTTCAAATCATCAATCACACAAAAACATCACATATAGAAATCAAACACCCTGAAGCTACCAAACTCAAATGAAATACCTCCTTTTACCTTTCTAAGTTCCTAATCAATTCCCGAACGATTCTCGGCTTCGGTTCCGATTTTGTCCGCATCGCCTAAAACAATCAAACACAATTCAATTCTCAACAACAATCAACACAAGAAAACAACATCAAAACATAAATTTCCTCGCCCTAAAAGGTCCAAGGTTCATTGACTAAAGGTAAAAAGGGTTAGGGATCACATTTGGTTCCAAACTTTTGGATGGTTGGTTTATAGGCTTGGTTAACACTGATACAAGTCCTAATACCCAAAAATATGAAACATGACTCAAGGTTCTTCATACCTAAAGGTCTCGGCCATGAAGAGAAAGCTAGGTTAGGAATTGATTTGGTTTTCCATCACTTGGATTCAAAGACAATAGGAAGGGTAATGATGGAATCAAGAGTTCAAAGTCAAAAATTGGACAAATCCCTCCTTTCCCCCAAAACTTAGGGTTTGGCCCTCTCAAGTAAATTAGGGTAGGATGAGAGTTTGATCATATGATCTTGGATAGAGATAGAAGGTGATGAAGCTAGCTCAAAGAAATTGGTTTCCCATTAAAAGGATTTTTCTACAATTTTCTATGAATTTTTGAAATTTGGATCATAACTTGAAAACTATGAAATCAAGATTCCAAACTTGAGATAGGAAGAGATTCATGAAGCTTAGAGATCATAGAAGTGATCTTACCTAAGGAATGATGATGATTGATCAAGAATCAAGCTTTTTCTCTCAGAGGACTCTAGCTTTTCTTAAGAGAAAATGGAGTATTTTTAAAGGAGGAAGATCAAGTGTGAAGAATGAAGTGATGCAGCTCCCTTATTCAGGTTTAGGGCATGGGAAATGGGGCTAGCCATCCCATAAATCAACTCACTTAAGCGTATTTTGGTCATTTCCTTCAAGGACCAAAATGTCATTTAAGAAAAGGTTAGGGGTATTTTGGTCTATTCACATCCAGATTTTTTTCAAACATCATGATGACTCTGGCACGCTTTTCCATGTGATTTGACTTGATGTGACACCAAGATTATCCGTTAGAGGGTCCCTGTAAATTCATTTGCAGCTTCGTTCGTCACCCGATTGAGGATTTCGCTGGAAAAAAGGTCTGGAAGTGATTTTTTTGAAATTTAACGAAAACCTAGGAAATTAAATTCTAAGACTTACTATCTCATTCACGGGTCAAACTGAGGTCTCCTGAGCATTAAAATCGTGCTGTCAGTTTAAAAACGCAGACCGGACTCCGTTTGATTTTTCAGCTCAAAATTTAATCGTAGCTTCGTACAATGGCGATGAGCATGAATATGGTTTTGTTTTATTTTATTTCATTTTCTAAGTCCTAGAATAAAATATAAACTTAATTATCCTCTTATTGATATATATAAGCAGTGAAAAATCGGGGTGTTACATTACTTCCCCTCTAAAAAAAATTTCGCCCTCGAAATTACGTACCTTGAAAAAGATCGGGATACTGTAATCTTATCTTGTCCTCGAGCTCCAACGTTGTGTCTCCAGTCGCTTCATTCCAAACAACCTTGACCAAGGGAACTTATTTTCCCTTGAGTTGCTTGATCCTCTTATCATCGATTCGTACAGGCGATGTCTCAAAAGACAAGTTTTCTCGTAAATGTACTATATCAGGTTCGATTACCTGGGACGAATCAGGAATATACTTTCTAAGTTGTGAGACATGGAAAACATTATGAATGGTGGAGAGAAAAGGTGGTAAGGCAATCTGATAAGCTACTGGACCAATACGTCGAAGAATTTGGTAGGGTCCAATGAATTTGGGAGTGAGTTTTCTGGACTTCATAACTCTACCTACCCCATTCGTGGGTGTGACTCTCAGGAAAACGTGTTCACCTTCTTGAAACTCGAGGGTTCATCTTCATTTATCGGAGTAACTCTTTTGTCTGCCTTATTCTGTTTTCATCTTTTCGCGGATTTCCTTAATCTTTTCCATTGTTTGTTGTACCAGTTCGGGGCCTACAATTATACTTTCTCCATCCTGGTACCAACACAATGGTGTCTAGCACTTTCGTCCATACAAGGCTTCATACGGTGCCATCCCTATGCTAGAATGATAGATATTGTTGTAGGTGAATTCGATAAGAGGCAACAGATCATCCCAACTTCCACCATGGTCTAAAACACAAGCTCTCAGCAAATCTTCCAAAGATTGTATCATTCTTTCTGTCTGTCAATTTGTTTGAGCGTGATAGACTGAACTCAGTCTCAGCTTTGTTCCTAATGCTTGATGTAGACTTTGCCTTGATGTAGACTTTGCCAAAAAACGTGATGTAAACTCTAGGTCTCTATCAGAGACTATGCTTAATGGCACTCCATGTAGTCTGATTACTTCTCCAATATACAGCTCAGTTAACTTCTCCACCGAGTAGTTGATCTTAACAGGTAAGAAGTGTATTGACTTCGTTAACCTATCAAAGATTACCCAGATCAAATCAAAACTCTTAGAAGTTCTCGGTAATCCTACCACAAAATCCATTGAGATGCTCTCCCATTTCCATTAGTGTACATCCAAGGATTGAAGCATTCCTCCAGGTCGTTGATATTCTACCTTTTCTATCTGGCAGGTCAAACACGTTGCTACGTACTCAGCCACTGGCTTCTTCATTCCTGGCTACCAAAACTTCTGTTTCAAATCTTGATACATTTTGGTTGATCCAGGGTGAATGCTGAGCTTGCTCTTACGTCCTTTTTCCAGAATCATTTTCCTCATCTCTGGGTTGCTAGGCACACAAAACTTAGAAGTACTCATCAGTTGCTTGCTGTTCAGGGAATGTCTCCATCAATCCACTAGATACCTTGATCATTCCCAAGCTAATATTCTCGTTGTTTACTTCCATAACTAGATTGAGATCACGAAACTGCTCTATCAATTCTAACTCCTTAACCATCATTACAGAGATGTGCAGGGTCTTCCAACTCAGAGCGTCTGCAACGACATTTGCTTTCCCAGGATTGTATAGCAAGGTTAAGTCGTAGTCTTTGAGAAACTCCATCCAACGTCTCTGTCTCATGTTAAGTTCCTTCTAGTCGAACAGGTATTTCAAACTCTTATGGCCACTAAAGACATCAAACTTGGATCCATACAAGTAATGCCTCCAGATCTTTAGTAAAAAAACCACGGCAGCTAACTCTAGATCGTGCGCCGGGTAATTCCTCTCATGAGTCTTCAACTGGCGCGAAGCATACGCTACAACCTTCCGATGCTATATAAGTACACATCCTAATCCTTGATGTGAAGCATCATAGTACACCTTGTATGGTTCGTCCGGTTTAGGTAACACTAACACTAGTGAGGTTGTCAAACATTCCTTCATCATCTGGAAACTTTCCTCACATTTCTCAGTCCACATGAACGGTTGGTCCTTCCTCGTAAGTTGAGTCAACGGCGCAACAATTTTTGAAAATCCTTTAATGAATCTTTTGTAATAACCAGCCAGTCCGACGAAACTGTGGATTTTTGTCACGGTCTTTGGTCTTTCGCACAGAAGTACTGCTTCCACTTTCGTAGGGTCGACGGCAATCCCATAATTCGTAATCGCGTGCCCCAAGAATTTGACTTCATCCAACCAAAACTCACACTTGGGTAGTTTTGCGTATAACTTCTCCTTGTAAAGGATCTGTAAAACTTGTCGCAGGTGTTCCTCATGCGCTTCGGGACTCTCCGAGTAGATGAGTATATCGTCGATGAACACGATAACGAACTGATCCAGAAACGGACGAAAAATCCGGTTCATGTAGTCCATGAAGATAGCAGGCGCGTTCGTCACTCCAAAAGGCATTACGAGGTACTCATTGTGACCATAACGTGTCCTGAATGCAGTCTTAGGTACGTGCTCATTCTTTACTCTAATCTGGTGATAACCAGACCGTAGGTTGATCTTTGAAAAGATAGCGGCTCCCTGAAGTTGATCCATCAAATCATCTATGCGGGGTAGAGAATACTTGTTCTTGATCGTTATCTTGTTGAGTTGACGATAATCCACGCAGAGTCTCGAACTCCCGTCCTTCTTCTTCACCAACAACACTGGTGCTCCCCACGGGGACACACTCGGTCTCACAAACCGCTTAGACATCAGATCCTCTAGTTGGGTATTCAGCTTGGCTAACTCTGTAGGTGGCATCCTATAAGGAGCTATAGAGATCAGACCGGATCCTGGAACTAAGTCGATCAAAAACTCGATGTCTCTCATAGGTGGCGAACCTGGAATGTCATCGGAAAAACTTCTGGAAAATCCTTCACAACCGGCACATCGCACAAGACAACGTCCCTCTCGATTTCTAAACAAGATAAAAGCATGTATCCCTGAGCTCCTTCTTTCAAAGAAGCTCTTACTTGGTTGGCATTTAAAAATCCAGAAATCTCAGGGTCAGGAAAAACTAAGGTTCTATGTGCACAGTCTAAAAGGATATGGTTGGAAGATAACCAATCCATGCCTAGGATCACATCCAATTATGTCAAAGGCAAACATATTAAGTCAACAAGAAAGTTCCTATCATGAACAATAATAGGACAGTTCAAACATACTGTATTTATAGTGACAGGTTTAGCAGTTGGAGTAATGACAATCAAATCAAAAGGCAACGAAGAAACAGGCAAGTCCAGTAGTCTAACACAATCCAAAGAAACAAATGAATGCGTAGCACCCGAATCAAATAGTACAGTTAGGAGATTAGCAGCTATGATGCAACTGCATTGTATGAGATCATCCGATTTAGAAGCATCAGCGCCACTCATGGTATACACTCTTCCCCTCGTTGTTGGTCTAGCGGTCCTTACATTGTTGACAGTCGGCTCGGACTTTGGTGCAGGGAAATCCCTCGCGAAGAGTCCTATCTTCCCACACTGGAAACATAGAACTCCCTTCAGCTCACAGTTCTCAGTTGGATGTCCTTGTTTCCCACACTTGAAACACCTCTGTAGTTGGCCTTGATTCTAATCATTTCCATTCCCTCCACTGTAGGCAGAAGCGACAAGACGATAAGATTGTTGTTTCTGACTATTCCCTTGGGGTCGAGAATACGGCTTCTTCTGGGACTACTTCCCTTTCTGGTTCTGGTATTGGCTCGGGTTCCTGGACCTAGACGGCCCTCCCACAGTACTCTTGTTCTCTCTTCCTCTTATCATCTTCTCAACTTTTCTGCACTTCTCCACCATGGCTTGAAAATTACGAATCTCCAGCTGTAGCACAGATTCCTTGATGTCGAAGTGCAGACCTCCTTCGAATCTCTCGCATTTCCAGTCCTCGTCAGGTTGGGCTTGGAAAAAGCAGAAATATTTGGCGAGCGATTCAAACTTCGCCACATATTCCCCAACAATCATGTCCCTCTGTTGTAGCTTCAGAACTTCCTTCTATTTCTTGGTCCTAGCACTCTGGGGAAAGTATTTGTCCAGAAACTTGGTGCGAAATACTCCCCAACTGATCTCTTGGTTGTTGGCTTCCAGCAGTTGTCTGGTTCCTCCCCACCAATACTCTACATCACCCAGAAATAGGAATGTGGCATAATCCACCTTCACTCCCTCGGGGCAGTGCAGAACAGCAAAAATATTCTCCTCCTCTTGTAGCCATAAGTCAGCCTTTTCCAGGTCATAGTCCCCATGAAACTGCGGAGGATCATGACGCCGAAAGTTGACTAACCCTCTGGCATCAGCAGCAAGATCGGCTCTTTGCTGATTTTGTTGGTTCTGTTGAGCCATCGTAGCCGTTTGTTGAGCAACAGCAACCGCCATATTAGCCATGGCCTGGATAGCCCGATTAATGTTGTCATCAGCAGTTGGCATTGCCATGACCTCCACCATGACCGCCTCTTAGATTCATGTTTCCCTACAAGGCAAACCAATCATACCTTAATAAGGAAACATAAACTCGTGTGCCAACACACATTGCTTCAACAAAGAAACAATTCAAACAAAGTTCACACAGAAATTACACAACACAAACACAACAGACCTATTCCCCAAGGATTCCTGAAAGACTCGACTAGCTCTGATACCACTAATGTAACACCCCCCTCGGGTGCTACATACTCAAACTCAAAATGCGGAAAACATCAAGAAAATAAAACGCTAGTTGCTTTCGAAAAATACTATAATTAATTAGCTATGTTCAAAAATGTGGTTTTAAAAACAATTTCTTCATGCATAAGCAGTTCAAACTCAAGACAAAGGAATAAACCTTATAACACATAAATCGATATTCAATGTTCATAAAAACATAATCATAACATAAGTTCAGGTCTGGTATATGTATATATTATAGACTTAAAGACATATAGTCAACATACATGCAGCAAATAAAATATAACTGTTTCAAAAGTAAGACTCCTATGCTGGTCGGGCTAAAAGTAGCTATTGGGATACAACCCCAAAGTCAGCTCCGATTCCCAGAGGAACTCGGAGGGATCCTCTTTTCAGCTCCTTCAAAAGTCTCCGTCATCCAAGTCCTCACCTGTCCGCGGGGACCTGTGATCAACATCTGTACATGTGTTCCAAAAACATAACAGGGTGTCCAACATGTATAGGCAAAGGTGAGATACTCATTTTATAAGTTTATCACGATAGCCGCCACAAGCGACAAACAACAAATACAATTACACATAAATACAGTTATAATAACAGTTATTCATGTACACAATATCTCAAACACTATCATGAGTTGTAATAATGCATGAGACTCCAATATCATCTTTCTAATTCATGTACTCCGGAGATTCTTACTTCCCTTCATCGAGCGATAGGCCGCAAATACACCCGTAACACAATTTTTCTCATGAGTTGCCCTCTCAATTTAGGTCTGAACTCCAATTGTTCCAGGGTACCACGTCATAACCATATCTTGAATAGTCCAGTCTCTGATTGAGTTCATTTGTCTTTGGAAACCGATTTACCATGGCACGGGGGTGCTACACCACCGGCCACATGTGGAGTTTCGAACATAGAATGCCCCTATAGACCTAGTGGTCTTAACTGGCTCAATTCTCAACTACTTGAGTTGTAACTCGTTTTCATATGGCACGTCTGCCGGTTCATGCATGTGCACAGAAAGTTTTGTTTTCTTTTTCATTCATTCTTTAATTTGTCGAGGCACAAGGCTCACGACTCATTTTTAAAGGATATTAAGCTCGTTCATTCAAAACACAGGACATGAAGTCCGAGTGCTCAATCCACAAAACGCTAGCCCGACATCTCGGTCATTAGGTTTGCATTCGTCTCAAAAGGTTCATCGTTTCTCTTTCGGTCTTATTTTCTCAAAACAACTTTTGAAAACAAAACACACTTTTATTGTTCTTGACTAAGACATTTCTTTTTCAAGGAAAACATTTTTCCGTGGAAAACACTTTTTTGTATACAAAATCGTTTTCTAAAGGTTCTACCTCTTTTTAAAACGTTTTTCTGAAACAAAACACACTTTGTAAAACATTCCTCAAAACAACTTTGTCCTTTTGAAAAGAACATCACTTTTCAAAAAGGAAGATAACTTTTCTTGAAAAAGCAACACGTGTTCCCAAAAACCTTTTTTTGATTTCAAAACCCGGTTTTCAAAACTTCGATTTTGGTTTTCGAGTATTTTAATTTTTTATCGAGTCATAGCCAGTCCTATGCTCTTTACCAGTCCAGGGTATATATATATATATCAAAACTGCCCAATATCACAACAAAAGTTCATCCAAGGCATCAATGCCACAAATCAAATCAAATGCTCAAGTACAAACTTCATTAAGTAAAACAATTTCATATTCCATTCAAAACATATCTTCAAATCATCAATCACACAAAAACATCACATATAGAAATGAAACACCATGAAGCTACCAAACTCAAATAAAATACCTCCCTATACCTTTCTAAGTTCCTAATCAATTCCCGAACGATTCTCGGCTTCGGTTCCGATTTTGTGCGCGTCGCCTAAAACAATCAAACACAATTCAATTCTCAACAACAATCAACACAAGAAAAAAACATCAAAACATAAATTTCCTCGCCCTAAAAGGTCCAAGGTTCATTCACTAAAGGTAAAAAGGGTTAGGGATCACATTTGGTTCCAAACTTTTGGATGGTTGGTTCATAGGCTTGGTTAACACCGATACAAGTCCTAATACCCAAAAATATGAAACATGACACAAGGTTCTTCATACCTAAAGGTCTCGGCCATGAAGAGAAAGCTAGGTTAGGAATTGATTTGGTTTTCCATCACTTGGATTCAAAGACAATAGGAAGGGTAATGATGGAATCAAGAGTTCAAAGTCAAAAATTGGACAAATCCCTCATTTCCCCCAAAAACTTAGGGTTCGGCCCTCTCAAGTAAATTAGGCTAGGATGAGAGTTTGATCATATGATCTTGGATAGAGATAGAAGGTGATGAAGCTTGCTCAAAGAAATTGGTTTCCCATTAAAAGGATTTTTCTAAATTTTCTATGAATTTTTGAAATTTGGATCATAACTTGAAAACTATGAAATCAAGATTCCAAACTTGAGATAGGAAGAGATTCATGAAGCTTAGAGATCTTTGAAGTGATCTTACCTAAGGAATGATGATGATTGATCAAGAATCAAGCTTTTTCTCTCAGAGGATTCAAGCTTTTCTTAAGAGAAAATGGAGTATTTTTCAAGGAGGAAGATGAAGTGGGAAGAATGAAGTGATGAAGCTTTCTGACCAACCCATATATCAACTCACTTAAGGGCATTTTGGTCATTTCCTTCAATGACCAAAATGTCATTTAAGAAAAGGTTAGGGGTATTTTGGTCTTTTCACGTCCAGATATTTTCCAACGACATGATGACTCCGGCACGCTTTCCCATGTGATTTGACTTGATGTGACATCAAGATTATCCCTTAGCGGGTCCCGATAAATCCATATGCAGCTCCGTTCATCACTCGATTGAGGATTTCACTCGAAAAAAAGGTCCGGAAGTGATTTTTTTGAAATTTAACGAAAACATAGGAAATTAAATTCTAAGACTTACTATCTCATTCACGGGTCAAAATGAGTTCTCCTAAGCAGTAAAATCATACTGTCAGTGTAAAAACGCAGATCGGGCTCCGTTTGAGTTTTCGGCCCAAAATTTAATCATATCTTCGTACGATGGCGTTGAGCTTGAATATGGTTTCGGTTTATTTTATTTCATTTTATAAGTCCTCGAATAAAATATAAACTTAATTATCCTCTTATTGATATATAAAAGCAGTGAAAAATCGGCATGTTACAACTTAATTGTTTCTACTTCTACCAGTAATTCTTTAACAACCATGACTATCTGTTTAAAATGTCCTATCGTTGTTGAAAATAGAACTTTTCTTGTTGACCTAGTTTGTTTGCCTATGCAATAACTTGATATAATTTTTGGCATGGATTGGCTTTCGACTAACCATGTAGTGTTAGACTGTTCTAAAAAGACCTTGTCATTCCCTGAGTAATCTAGATTGATGCCTGCCAATGATAGAAATCTTATGTTAGGTAGTGAACCTCAGAAACACGTGTTGTTATTCTCTATGGAAGCTAAGGAACCTCCTAAGTTGGATTCGTTGCCTATAGTGCGAGAGTTTCCGGAAGTTTTCCCTGATGACGTTCCAGGTTTACCACTAGTGAGAGAGATAGAATTCGCTATAGATCTCGTACAGGGAATTGGATCGATTTCGATAGCACCTTATCGAATGGCTACATCAGAGTTAGCAGAGCTGAAGAAGCAGTTGGATGTCATGTTGAGTAAGGAGTTTATAAGACCGAGTGCTTCACCTTCGGGAGCGCCGGTGCTGTTCGTCAAGAAAAAGGATGGAAGTTTAAGGCTGTGCATGGATTATCGGCAGTTGAACAAGGTGATGATCAAGAATAGGTATCCGTTACCCAGGATAGACGACTTGATGGACCAGTTGAAAAGAACGGTAGTGTTTTCAAAGATTGACTTAAGATCTGGTTATCATCAGATTCGAGTCAAGAAGGAGGATGTACCGAAGACGGTGTTTAGGAGTCGGTATGGACACTACGAGTATTTAGTTATGCCTTTTGGTGTGACTAATGCTCCAACAATATTTATGGATTACATGAACCGGATTTTCCAACTGTTCTTGGATAAGTTTGTAGTTGTGTTTATCGACGACATTCTTATCTATTCCTCTAGTCGGGAAGAACATCAGGAACATCTTAGAATTGTGCTTCAAGTGTTAAAGGACTGATAGCTTTATACAAATTTGCCCAAGTGTGAGTTTTGGTTGGAAGAAGTGCAATTCTTAGGTTATGTGATTAATCGAGATGGGATAGCAGTAGATCCAGCAAAGGTTGTAGTCATGGTACAATGGAAAAGTCCTAAGTCGGTAAGTGAGATACAGAGTTTTCTGGGCTTAGCTGGATATTATTGAAGGTTCATTGAAGGATTCTCTAGGATTGTGTTGCCCATGACACAGCTAACGAGGAAGGGAGTATCCTTTGTATGGACGGACAAATGCGAGGAGAGTTTTGAAGAGCTGAAATGGAGGTTAACAACGTCGCCAGTATTGACGTTACCAGATTATTTAGGACAGTTTGACGTGTATTGTGATGCGTCATACGCAGGGTTGGGCTGTGTCCTAATTCAAGAAAGGAGGGTCATAGCGTATGTTTCGCGATAGCTGAGAGTTCATGAGAGGAATTATCCAACTCATGATTTGGAGCTGGCAGTTATAGTGTTTGCTTTAAAGATATGGGGACACTATTTATTTGGAGCTAAGTTTGTAGTGTACAGCGACCATAAGAGCTTAAGGTATCTGTTTGATCAGAAGGAGTTAAACATGAGACAAAGGATATGGATGGAATTCATAAAGGATTATAAAATTGATCTATAATACCATACAGGAAAAGCAAATGTGGTAGCGGATGCGTTAAGTAGGAAATCCTTGCACGTGTCTGCTATGATGGTAAAAGAGGTGGTAATGATTGAACAATTCAGAGATCTGAATCTAGGTATAAGATTATCTAGATATAAGATACATCTAGGAATGGTCACAGTGTCTAGCGACTTTTCGAAACGGTTAAGGAGAAGCAAGAGGTTGATCAGTATCTTCAGAAGGTGAAGGAACAAGTAATGGAAGGTAGAACATCTAAGTTTAGGATGAATCAAGATGGAGTCTTGAGGTATGGTGATAGGAAATGTGTGCCGATGAATGTAGAACTAAGAATGATGATCTTGGAGGAAGCGCACAAGAGTAGGTTTAGTTTTCATCCAGGAGCTACCAAGATGTATCAAGACTTGAAGAAAATGTTTTGGTGGCCTGGAATGAAGAAGGAGGTAGCTGAGTATGTGTTGGCTTGCTTGGTTTGTCAGAAGGCGAAGATAGAACACCAAAAGCCAGCAGGACTGTTACAATCTTTGGATATCCCAGAGTGGAAATGGGATGGTATATCTATGGACTTTGTGGTTGGTTTGCCAAGAACTAACAAGAGGCATGATGCAATTTGGGTATTCATCGATAGGTTGACAAAGTGTGCTCATTTCTTGCCTATTGGTGAAAGTTATACGTTAGAGAGGTTAACCCAAATCTACATCAAGGAGGTAGTACGGTTGCACAGAGTGCCTTCTAGTATTGTTTCCTACAGAGATCCTAGATTTACATCTAGATTCTAAAAGCAGTTACATAAGGCTTTGGGAACTAAGTTGAGGTTGAGTTCTGCTTATCATTCTCAGACGGATGGTCAGTCGGAACGAACGCTTCAATCATTGGAAGATCTCTTAAGAGCTTGTGTTTTGGAACACACAGGAAGTTGGAATGAGTTCTTACCATTGATTGAATTCACCTATAACAAAAGTTTTCATTCAAGTATAGGTATGGCACCTTACGAAGCGTTAAACAGCAAAAAGTGTAGAACACCATTGTGTTGGTATGAGACGGGAGAAAGTCAAGTGCTAGGACCGGAAGTAGTACAACAAATGACGAAACAAATCAAGAGGATAAGGGAAAAGATAAAAGTCGCACAAGATAAGAGTTACAGCGATAAAAGTAGAAGACCTTTGGAATTCCAGGAAGAAGACCATGTATTTCTGAGAGTAAGTCCAAGGACTGGGATTGGCAGAGCAATCAAATCTAGAAAGCTTACCCCTAGATTCATTGGACCATTTCAAATTCTTCGCCGAATTGGTCCTGTAACCTATCATGTTGCTTTACCACCAAACCTATCCAATCTTCATGATGTCTTTCATGGTTCTTAGTTGAGAAAATACTACCCTGATCCATCACACATCTTAGAACTAGAGTCAATACAATTGAGAGAGAACCTTGAGTATGAGGCTCTACCTGTAAGGGTCGCAGATAGAAGGATTAAGGAACTCCAAGGTAAAAACATTTTGTTGGTCAAGATCATATGGGATGAAGTTACCGGAGATGCTACATGGGAACGTGAAGAAGATATGCAGCAACAATATCCGAGTTTATTTTAAAAGGTACATCAAATTTCGAGGACGAAATTCTTTTTAAGGGGGTAGTAATGTAACACCCCGATTTTCATGCTTTCTAATATCAGTAAATTATATAATTGAGTTTATATTTTTATCTGAGGTTTAGAAAAGGAAATTAAATAAACTAAGACCACAGTCACGCTCTACGTTATCGTAAGGAGTTACGGTTAAATTTTGGGTCGAAAACTCAGACGGAGCCCGGTCTGCGTTTTTCACTGACAGTAGTATTTTACTACTCAGAAGACTTAATTTTGAGTCGTGAATGAAACAATTAGTCTTATAATCGAATTTTCTACCTTTTTGCTAAAATTAGTTTTGTGAATTAAAAAACAGAATAATATAAGTTATTCGGGCAAGATTTTAAACCGGGTGACGAACGGAACTGAATAGGGATTTACCGGGACCCGCTAACGGATAATCTTGAAATCACATCAGGCCACATCACCCAGGAAAGCGTGCCAGTGTCATGATGACGTTTGAAAATATCTGGACGTGAAAAGACCTAAATGCCCCTGATCTTTTTCACATTTACCATTATACCCTTGTGTGAAAAGACCATTTTGCCCTTAAGTGAAAATTTTCAGACATTCCTACCCCTCCCTTCACTGCTCCCACGCCCCACCTTCACCAAATACACCATTCACCATTTCTTCTCCTTCACTTCATTTTCTTCTTCACTTTCTCTCCATTTTTTTAAGAAATTTCAAGAACCTTTATGAAGGAAAGTTGAGGACTCATTCACCTTCATCGTCTAGGACGTATGGAATACTCATTTGACTTCTTAATCTCCATATTCCTCCATTGAATCTTGTGTTTTCAAGCTTTTATTCAAGTTGAAGCTTAAACTTCATAAATTCATAGGAAATGGTAGAAAAATCCTTTTAATGTCAAACCAATTTCTATGAGCTCGTTTCATTGCCCTCTCTCGTAATCCAAGAGCTTATAACCAAAATAGTTCGCTAACCCATATGGGTATAGATGGCCAAACCTCACTCTTTTGGGCAAATAGGATTTTGTTCAAATTTCTTTGTATAAGAGACTTGATTTAGTGTTATGTATGCTTAAAGATCATTGATCTAAAAGTTAGGAATTTTTAGATATCTCTAGCCCATTTTCCATGAAGAGGCCGAACCCTATATCATAAGGAATCATGGGTTTTTGCTTCAAATTTTTGTGTAATAAAACTTACTCTAGTGTTGTGCATACTTGAGGATCATTTATCCAAGAGCTAGTAAAGTTTTAACAACTCTAGCCTATTTTGCTAAAAAGGGGCCGAATCCTAGTCATATGAACTAGAGGGGTTTTGATTGAATTGTATTAATTTCTGGTTGTGATTTGTTGTAAAGGATCAGGCGGTGTTTGACTATTCGGAAGCGTGAACGGTTGACAGTTGCGAAGCCGCAGTCGGAGTTGCCCGCGGAAGCACGTGGGAAAACTATTCAGGTGGGGAAAGAGCGACGATATCGTCGGGGATGCAAGATTAAATTAATTTATATTGATATGCGTAGGGCGTCCTAAACCCTACTAGTGGTTGAGTGACCAATAGGTTGATTTTATGCTATGTCGAGGTTGTATGCTATGTGTTAGTATGCCTAATATGATATATGTGATATGTATGTGGTACCTAGTAACATGCTTAGGATTACTTAAATATTTACCTGTGAGTTGATATGCTTGCATGAGTATTTAATACAATGAATATGATTATTGAGCCTGATTATGGTTGTTGATGATATGATGTTATGAATACTATTGTATGAGTAAAGATAGGCAGTAATTTCTGGTAAGTTGGGAGATGAACACGTGGTGAGGATTTTGAGGATATTTATGTTGTAGTGCTCAACCTAGAGATTCTGTTGATATGTTGATGTCGAGAAATAAAGTTAATACCCGGTTAAGCCAGAGAAAGTTGGTTGTAGTTGTGTATGAGTTGTGGTTGAGACACCAAGTTGTTGATCTCGAGATGAGTCGGTGAGGTTCATGTTGCATAGTTGTTGTTCATCACTGTGTTGGCGTACGGGCGATCGATCTTGTCTGCAGGGAGATGATCGTACCCTTTATTTGTGGACGGGTGAATGTCCCGACCTGGCCTGTGGGCAGGGAGATATGTCATTACCGTAACTTGCGTTGTTGACAGGCGAATATTCCGACCGGGCCTGTGTTAGAACCAAAACAGTAATGACTAATGACCCCTAAAAGTTTTAATGATTAACAAAGTTATTATATGTTTATTGAAAATACTCGAAGTCAAGTTTATGCTAATCCATAAGGTCAAAAGACCTTTGTATGTTTCTGACTATCCAAAAACCAAAGTTTCACCTAGCTCTCAAAGGACAACTCACTACAATATCTTCGTCCAAAGAAACTAAGTGGTAAAGGTTTACGTCCAAATGTTTACATTGCTTTATCGTCCAATTGCTTATAATTATTGTGCGTCCAATTGTCTTCAATGCGTATGCATCCAATTGTCTTCAATGCTTATGTGTCCAATTGTTTTTAACTATTGTGCATCCAATTGTCTTCAAATGCGTATGCGTCCAATTGTCTACAACACTTGTGCGTCCAATTATATATTTACCTGTGAGTCCACTAAATTCATTTTGTAGATGACGTGGCATTCTCTTATTCAAAAGTCTTAAATAGTTTTAAGGAAATTTCTTGTTCACATAAAGACAAAAGAAGGTACAAACGTCATACAAAGAAAATCACGTAGAGCAAAGAATCACGTAGAGCAGAACGCTTATCGGCCATCAAAGCAAAATCAGTCTGTTACTATTCAAGCTGCTACTACCTCCCCATTCTGAAAGTACAATTACATAACGGAATACAACTGGCAAATGATCTCTGCCTAAAGGATATTTGATTGAGTCTAAACGGAAAAGTGCTCCCTATATTTTGAAATCAGAAGGTCAAGACAAAGCTATAAGAAGACCCTCCTCTGAAGAAGCAAAATAGAGAACACACGAGCAAGAAAATATTCAAGAGATTTCATTGTGCAAACAAAAGGCTAAAAAGCTTTCACTCTCAGTTTTTGATCTGTAAACCTTCTCATTATTTCATTGTAAAGTTGCAAACAGATTGTCAAGAGCTATATCGTGTAATACTCTCACTGTTGTGAGTTTGTAAAAAGCTCAGAAAAACCCCTCTCAAATCTTAAGATTTGTTGAGCTTGAAGAGGCTTGTCTGTAAAAGAATACATGTTGCCTGGAGAGGTGCAGAATACTTGGAGTTGTAGTCTTGGAGAGACTTGGAAACAGCTTGTATTAAGTGCTAAGAGTTTTAGCGAAAAAACTGCTGGAGGAAGGGACTGGACGTAGCTCTTTGTTTTGAAAAAGTGAACCAAGATATATCTTTCTGTGAATCTCTCTTTCTCTATCTCGTTAAGTTTTTTTTATTACTAACTTGGGGATTGAAAACAAAGTATCTTAATCAACTATAGTCGTTTTAGTGTGTTCTTTCATCTTCCTGATTTAAACGTTTGTTTTAAAAAGAAAGGGTTTTCGAAAATCGGTTAAGAAACACAATTCAACTCCTCCTTCTTGTGTTTCCCTATTTCACTTTCAGTTGGTATCAGAGCTCAGCCTTTGGGTTGAGCATTTAGCCGTGCTTGAGGAAAAGATCCAAAGCTCGATGGCAGGACAAGGGATGCCCAGTGGGAGTCAACGTATTCTTGAAGGTACCTCCTTGACCAGCCCGCCTTTTTTCAATGGCACTCACTACCTCTACTAGAAGGAAAGATTCAAAGGATTCATCTTGAATACCAGCTCTGCGCTCTGCCCTTGATCATGAACATTCCTCACATCGTCAACAATCCTGATGGCACTGAGAAAGATGAGTCTCGGTGGACTGATGATGAGAGAAGAAGGATGGAGCAAAACTACAAAGCTAGATACACACTGATGTGTGCTCTTAGTCCAGACGAGTTCCGAAAAATTCATGCATGTGAATCAGCAAAACAAATCTGGGATACTCTATCCAATGTTCATGAAGGAACTTCCAAAGTAAAGGACTCAAAGATCATTATTCTTATGAGTCAATATGAAATGTTCACTATGGAAAATGGAGAAACCATCGTTGATATGATTGGTCGTTTCCAAACTATTATCAACAATCTCAAGTCTCTTGGAAAGGTCTACACTATAAAAGAGAATGTTACGAAGATCCTCAAGAGCTTACATAAGGAATGGAGACCACTCATCACTGGAATCATGTAAGCTAAGGATTTGTCAACCTTGACCTTAGATGATCTTGTGGGAACCCTTCAAGTTCAAGAGCAAGAGCTTAATCAGGACAATCCTACAAAGAAAGGCAAGACTATTGCCTTGAAAAGTCAAAAATCTAGCAAAGCTGATGATTCCAGCGATGACAATGATCAAAATGAAGAAGAAGAATCCGATGATGAACTGTCTCTCATATCAAAGAAACTTGAACGTATTCTGAAAAAAAAAAAATATGAGAAGAAGACCATTTACAAAGAAAATTGTCAAAGACCATGGTGAAACCAACTATAAAAATCCAATGGTTTGCTATGAGTGCAAGAAACCAGGCCATTTCAAAGCTGAGTGCCCTCAGCTGAAAGATAAGAAAAGGTTTTTCAAAAAGAAAAGCAAGAATCTCATGGCAACATGGGAAGATCTTGACTCCTCTGAAGAAGAGGAAAACAAAGAAGAAGCCAACCTATGTCTTTGGTCTGAAAATCATCTCCCTGAAGATTCTTCAAAAGAAGAGGAACAGTCTACCTCTTCAAATCCTGAGTCATTGAGAGAATTCAGTAACCTCTCTTTAAATGGACCACCTATGTTCTATATAATTGGTGACTATGCCATGTGGAGAGAACTATTCATGAGATTCAGCTTGGAACAAAATGTTGATGACCTATGGAGAGCTTACACCGATGATAACTTTTGTCCTACCACTGTTATCAATGGTGAACGTATAGTCAAACCAAGAGCTGAATGTTCTGAAGAAGAACAGAGAAGAGTGAGAATCAATGCTAGAGCTGTCTACATTCTTACATGTGCCTTGGACGCAAGAACTGTTAACATGGTGATGTATTGTGATATCGCTAAAAGAGTGCTTGACATGCTAAATGCCCTTTTTATGAGAAGGAGACCTGCTCATTCTGAAGGACCACTTATTTATCAATCTTCAGAATCAGAATATGAAGCTTGGAAAGAGAACTTCAGATCCTTTGTTGTAACCCAAGGATCAGAAGAACACTGGAAAAATCTCACTGATGAAACCTTCTGTCCCATCATCATCATCAATGGAGAATACATGATGAAACCTCTAGATCGCTGCACCTTTGAGGAAAGAAGAAGAGTTGATCTTGACTGTGAGGCAAGGGCCTTTCTGTTTCGGAGTACACATGATGACAACCAAATGGTGTGGTTGCCTTTTGAAGATCTTATGGTTGAATTCAAAACAAGTTAATTTCGTGTTCTTCTTTGGAAGCAATATGAATCAACATAAAAGATGAAGAAAATAAGAAAATGGATAGAAAGAGATGATGAGGCGCCACAAACCAAGAAGGTTTGATAAGCCAAGTGATGTTCGCCACAAGAATCTTGGATTCTTGATAAGAACTAAGTTTGGTTCAACCAAGAACCTAGGAGAAACAATTCTCACTCAAATGGAATTTGATCCAAAATAACTTCAAAGTTGTATTAGTCTCATTTTAGGCGCATACAAATACTTGTCATCCAACTCTTAGCATCCAAAGACAAGGCATAACCCCCACTTTGAATGGCCTAATTCCTAACTTAATGACCACTAAAACAAATAAATTCAGCCCTCAAGTATTCAGCATGCACGCCTACCACTTGTTCTTCATGGGTGGTTACACTTTGTTTGTCAAATTAAAAGTGTAACACTCAAACAATTGAAGGCAACCCATCAAGCACTCATAACTCACCATCAAGCAATTTGAATTCAGCCCCAAGACACTCAATGTCATGCCTACCACTTGTTCTTCATGGGTGGTTACACTTTGTTTGTCAAATTAAAAGTGTAACACTCAAACAATTGAAGGCAGTCTCCAAGACACTCATAACTCACCATGAAGCAATTGAAGTCAGCCCCAAGCACTCAATGTCATGCCTACTCTCCCTTCATGATGGGTGGTTACACTTTGCTTTGCAAATTAAAAGTGTAACACTCATAACTTACAATTTATTGACTCAACTTCATGAGGAGTTTCTTATAGCATGCAAGCTAAAGATTCCCTCCCCAAGACTCCCTACTGAACGTGTAGCATGGATAATATGGGCTAGACCTTCATGCAACTCTTAATGTAGCCCACTAATAGAGAATGCTTAATTGGATCCGCTCACATAACCCATTACATTTTATTGAATTGAAAAACAAAACAATAACTATGGAAGCAAAGTCATGCCCCCTTGTCATCATTATGGGCCTCTAGTTGACTAAGATAAGTCACCATCTTGGGTTCCATTCCTTCTAGGCCTGAAGTTGGTCTTGCTTCCATAAAGGTTGTCACCATTTGTTCTAGGACTTCTTGGGCTTTCTTGGTTCTTGATCTGGTCATAGACCCACCAAGTCCTTGAAGTGCTTCTTGGTCCATACTCCTTATTGGGCTCATATCAATACATGGAGCAAGGAGAGATGTTCTGGCTATAGAGACAACTGCTTGGGGAATGATGAATCTAATGGATATTCTTGAAAGATCTCCACCTGCATCCCCAACAGCAGATATGTGTCTCATGGCAAGTATTTCCTCTAAGACAGAAATAGAAGAAAATGAGGTAAATATATCTGACTACTCAAAAGATGCATATGAAGAGCTCTTAAATGAATCATGCACTATTTATTCTGAATATAAAGTCCTTAAAAGAAAATTTCCTAAACTCAATAAAGACTTTAACAAAGTCAAAGTTGAGAACGGAGAACTAAGAGATGAGATAATCAGCCTAATTAAAATCTTAAGCTCTAAGTCCAGTACATCCTGTGAAGTTAAGAAACTTGAGCATCAAATTACGTACTTAACTGATAGCCTGTCAAAATTCACTGATGGATCTAAAAATCTTAATTTAATTCTTAGATATAGATCTCCTTATGATAAATCTGGCATTGGGTATGAAAAAGAAAACCCAAAATTTTCTGAGACAAAAAAAGTAATGTATTACACTATCTGTGGTAAAAATGGATACTCTGCGTCCAGATGCTTACACAAAAGAAAAACTTATAAGTTACCTGCAACTAACCAAAAAGGACCCAAGTCTATCTGGGTACCTAAAAGTAAAATAATCTCTGTTGCAGACTTGCTTGAAAACAGAAAGAAAACACCAATCTTGGTACCTGGACAGTGGATGCTCACGAGACATGACGGGAGAAAAGTCTATGTTCCTAGACCTAAAGCCAAAGTCTGAAGGATCAGTTGTTTTCGGTGGCAATCAAAAGGGAAAGATTGTAGGTATTGGTAAGATTGGTAAGAATGATTCTCCCTCTATAAATAATGTGTTGCTAGTTGAAGGGTTAAAACACAATTTGCTTAGCATAAGCCAATTATGTGACAGTGGGTTTGTAGTGTCTTTCAACAAAGATAGATGTATAGTCAAATATGCTGATGAGTCCACTCTATTTACTGGTAAGAGGCAAAACAATTTTTATAAAATTGACTTGGAGGACCTCTCTAATCAAAATGTATCATGTCTAATGTCTGTGAATGATGAGCAATGGATTTGACACAAGAAACTTAGTCATGCAAGCCTGAGATTAATCTCAAAGCTACAAAAGCATAACCTCGTAAGAGGATTACCAAAGCTGCCCTATAAATCGGATGCTCTTTGTGATGCCTGTCAAAAGGGGAAACAAGTCAAAAATTCTTTTAATTCAAAGAATATTGTTTCAACATCCAAACCTTTAGAATTGCTACATTTAGATTTGTTTGGTCCAACAAGGACTGCCTCCTTAAGTGGAAAGAAATATGAACTTCTCATTATTGATGATTACTCTAGATGGACATGGGTAATGTTCCTAGCTCACAAAGACGAGTCTTTTGAGGTATTCTCAATATTCTGTAAAAGGATTCAAAATGAGAAAGGTATATGTATCAATTCAATCCGAAGTGATCATGGAGGAGAGTTTGAGAATGTAAACTTCCAACTATTCTGTGAAGAAAATGGCATTCTTCATAATTTCTCTGCCCCTAGAACACCCAACAAAATGGGGTTGTTGAGAGAAAGAATAGGTCTCTTCAAGAGATGGCAAGAACATTACTCAATGATAACTCTGTCTCTAAGAACTTTTGGGCTGAGGCTATTAACACAGCATGCTATATTCAAAATAGAGTATACATAAGACCAATACTGAAAAAGACTCCATATGAATTGTGGAAAGGACGAAAACCCAACATATCATATTTTCATACTTTTGGATGTGCCTATTTTATATTAAACACTAAAGACAATCTAGGAAAATTTGATGCCAAAGTTGATAATGGTATTTTCTTAGGATATTCTGAAGCATCTAAAGCCTTTAGAATTTATAATTGTAGATCATTAATTGTCGAAGAATCTATTCATGTTAAATTTGACGACAAGAAGACTGATAAAACACTATCAGAGCTGGACGAATCTCTTGCAGATCTGGATCTGAATGATCATCATCCAACCAACAATGAAAAGGAAATCTTCCATGATGTCAAAGCTGCTAATCCACACTTGTCTAGTGATAGCCAGAAATCTTGGCAATTTAAAATTTACCATTCTGAAGATCAGATCCTTGGCCAACCTAGTGTCAAAGTAAGAACAAGGTCAACCTTCAGAAATCAAGCTGATTCAGCTTTCATCTCTGAGTTAGAACCAAAAACTGTGGATGAAGCTTTCTCGGACGATGGATGGATCTTGGCCATGCAAGAAGAACTCAATCAGTTTGAGAGAAACAAAGTTTGGACCTTAGTTCAAGAACCCAAAGATAAATCCATTATTGGAACTAAGTGGGTATTTAGAAACAATATGGATGAAAATGGAAAGATTGTGAGAAACAAAGCAAGGTTAGTAGCACAAGGTTATTCTCAAGAAGAAGGTATTGATTACACTGAAACCTTCGCTCCTGTTGCTAGAATAAAAGCTATACGTATCTTACTATCCTTTGTTGCTCATCATAACATAACCTTATATCAAATGGATGTTAAAAGTGCTTTTCTGAATGGACTAATTAACGAAGAAGTCTATGTAATGCAACCCCCTGGGTTTGAGGATCATTCCCATCCTGAGTATGTATACAAGCTTCAGAAAGCTTTATATAGACTTAAACAAGCTCCTAGAGCTTGGTATGAGAAACTTAGCTCCTTCCTCATGGAAAATGTTTTTGTATGGGAAAGGTAGATACGACTTTGTTTAAGAAAACTAATAAAGATAATTTTATAATAATTCAAATCTATGTTGATGACATTATTTTTGAATCTACTAATGCTTCTCTTTGTAAGGAATTTTCTGATCTTATGACAAAAGAGTTCCAAATGAGTATTATGGGAGAGCTCAAATTCTTTCTGGGTCTGCAAGTAAGACAAACCTCAAAGGTTGTGTACATTCACCAGACCAAGTACACTAAAGATCTCTTGAAGAAATTTCAAATGGACGATAGCAAGCCAATGAGTACACCTATGCATCCAACGTCCATTCTGACCAAGACAACAAAGATAAAAAGGTAGATCAAAATGTTTACAGAGGTATGATCGGATCCCTTTTATATCTCACCGCATCCAGACCAGATATTATGTTTAGTGTATGTCTTTGTGCACGTTTTCAAGCTGATCCATGTGAAAATCATTTCATTGCTGTCAAGAGAATTTTTAGATATCTAAAAGGTACTTCTAATCTGGGTTTATTTTATGAGAAAACCATTGAGTACAGATTATTGGGATATTGTGATGCTAACTATGCTGGAGGCATAATTGAACGAAAAAGTACAAGTGGTAGCTATCATTTTCTTGGGTCAAATCTTATCTCATGGTCCAGTAAAAGAGAAAGCACCATAGCCTTATCAACTGCTGAAGCTGAATATATCTCTGCGGCTAGTTGTTGCTCACAACTTTTATGGATTAAACATCAACTGGAAGATTACAATATTCATGAAAGTAAGATTCCAATTTATTGTGATAATACTGCTGCAATTAATTTATCGAAAAATCCTATATTGCACTCGAGGGCTAAGCATATAGAAATCAAACATCACTTTATTAGAGATTACATTCAAAAAGGTGTGTTTGATGTAAAATTTGTGGATACTGACCACCAGTGGGCAGATATCTTCACAAAACCTCTTGCAGAAGATAGATTTTCTTTAATAAGAAAAGAGCTCAACATGCTTTGTGTTGAATGACCTTGCGTCCAATAAACGCTTGTGTCAGAAAAGCATGTGCATAAAATGGTTGCTTCCATTTTCTGCTAACGTCGTTATTCCTTGATATTTATTATTTGTCTTTTTTTTTTTTTTTGCATCTGTCCTCCACATAAATACTATGCTGAGTCAGCACTCTCGGGTCACGTCAAGCGGCGTGCGTCTGCTACTTCACTCTTGAGTAGCCTCCCTCGGTAACCGCTAGTCATCATTTTATTTTTAACCACGATTACTTTCTCTGACGCTTCGGTTACTTTTTGCCTCTCTATAGAAAACCTCAACCCGTGAGCTCAAACCTCACCAAACGTCCTCTCTTTGAAATCTTCTCTCTCTCTCTCTCAACTGTTCATCTTCTCTATCTTCTCCCTCTTCACTCTTCTAAAAAATGGGAAGAAATCTGCGATCAACTGGAGAAGGAAGCAGCATTCCACAGGAGACCACTTCACCGCTCGGTCATCCCACTCGTGAGATTCCTGATAACTGTCAGATCAATATTGAGCATCAGATTGACTTGAACATGCTAGCGAGATTGGGAGCAGACGTCAGGGTCTACATCATCGGTGCTAGATGGGATCATTTCTTTATCAACTATCCATAAGTCTATCCAAGACTTCTCACTGAGTTCTGGAAGACAGCTCACCTTGAAAAAGAAGGTCTTATTTTTGGGTTTGTTCTGGGGACACACAAAGTTGAAGTCTCCAAAGTCTCTATAGCCTCTGCTATTGGGTGTCTATCTCTCGGTGCCACCTATTTCAAATCTTGGCAAAACAAGTTTGGAGGAAAAGATAATGTCTTTAACTTCCTCAGCAATCCTGATGATCAGCCAAATGCAATGTTCCATGGTGCTATCATTAAGGATGAAGCTAGAGTTCTTAATCAAATCTTGAACAAAGCCGTTCTGCACAAAGCTGGATCCAAAGACTCCATATCTGAGGTGCATTCCTTCCTGCTCACCCATCTGATGTATGGTATAAAGGTCAATCTTCCCTCTCTTCTCTTTGACCGTTTCAAAGAAAACTGCATTGATGTCGTCTCTGTGAAGACCATTACATATGCAATCCTTCTCTCCCGCATCTTTGAAAATCAAGGGGTTTATCGGATGCTACAAAAATTTCATCCTAGCATCAAAATCTCCTATCAAACAGTGAGCTGCCCTATGTTTGGAAAGGCAAACCTCTCCAAAATGCAACTCAAAACTGTGCTGGCTTTTGATCAAGCTTAGACCTCTTCTTCTCAAGCTCCACGCATGGGCGATCTTCAAAGTCTTAAGAGAAGGAAGCATCAAACTCAAAACGTTGCAAACCTTCCTCTTTTCTCCTCTGATCCATCCACTCAGGCTTCGTCTCAAAATGTGTTCGAAGAATTTGAGGAAAATCCGAGCCTAGAGTTCGCCTCAATGATGGAAGGAATTGCTTACACCATCTATGGAGAAAATTTCATCAAGCTCAATGGTGTGGTACTTCCATTTGTTGAAGAGATTCATGCACCTTTGCTTAAGGCTGATTTAGGCTCAAAGCAGCATGCTCATGTTTCCTCTCAAGCGGATCTAGAAGCTGGTTCCTCTAAACCTCAATACATAAAGAGAAAACTTCTGGTGGATGAAGATGACGAAGAAGATGATGAGGACAATGTTCCTATTGCTCTTCTTCTTATAAAGAAAAGTAAGGTCTCTCCTTCACCCACACCCTTACCCAACCCTTCTGTACAATCCACTCCTTCTAAAGAACCATCTTCTATCCCTCACCCCAATCCTAAACTCTCTGCGCTCAACCCTCTTCCACCAAAACTAATGCGCATCAAAACCGTAGCCCAACGACCACCTCGACCCAAAATCCTCATATCAGACTCTTCAACCTTCACTCCATCCCCACAAATCCATTTCCCCATCCCTATCTCCACCTTTCTCAAGACTCCCCACCCTACATACCTCCATCACAGGTCCTGGAATCATCTTCTCCTCCTCCTATTCTTCTGCTTCCATGGTACTCTCATGAAGAAGCCACATCTTCAGAGGTTCCAGTGGATAATTCTCTTGCTTCAGTTGCTGTTCCTTTTTCCTAAACGGAAGCCAGCTCGATTCAGCACACTAAACGTCTTGATGCTACTTCCACCCTGTCTGGAAACACGGTGGAACTACATCTTGATGAGGAAGATGTCAACTCTTCTATAGCTGAAGAAGCTCGCCCCGCTCCATCTTCGGCTCCTTCTCTACCTCCTGGTCTGACTCCTGAAGTTGCTGACTACTTAGTAGATCGGATCTCAGCTAGGGTCACTAAAGAGTTAGATCGAAAGATGGCTCAGTTGTTCTCTTATCTTCATCGTTTCTTCCCTGACTTTCCGCCTCCATCCCCTTAGAATCTTTTCATTTCTTTTTGCTGACAATGATGTTGTATCCTCTGTTTATTCCTTTTGTCTGATGACAAATAGGGGGAGAAAATATATGAAATGAAATGTGTAAAGTTGTTATATATATGAAATGAATTGAACGTTTGGTTATATATTCGGTCCTTATACTTTCATAATATGAGTTATGTCTTCAATATGTAAATGCATAATCTCAGGGGGAGCCTTTTTTTACGATACACTGTCTATATTATTTCAAAAACATGCTTCATAATAATATTTGTCATCATAAAAAAGGGGGAGATTGTTAGAACCAAAACAGTAATGACTAATGACCCCTAAAAGTTTTAATGATTAACAAAGTTATTATATGTTTATTGAAAATACTCGAAGTCCAGTTTATGCTAATCCATAAGGTCAAAAGACCTTTGTATGTTTCAAACTTCAGATAGTTCTTCAAAAACCAAAGTTTCACCTAGCTCTCAAAGGACAACTCACTACAATATCTTCGTCCAAAGAAACTAAGTGGTAAAGGTTTACGTCCAAATGTTTACACTGCTTTATCGTCCAATTGTTTATAATTATTATGTGTCCAACTGTCTTCAACCCGTATGCGTCCTATTGTCTTCAATGCTTATGCGTCGAATTGTTTTTAACTATTATGCGTCCAATTGTCTTCAAATGCGTATGCATCCAATTGTCTACAACACTTGTGTGTCCAATTATATATTTGCCTGTGCGCCCACTAACTTCTTTTTGTAGATGACATGGCACTCTCTTATTCAAAAGTCTTAAATGGTTTTAAGGAAATATCTTTTTCACATAAAGACAAAAGAAGGTACGAACGTCGTACAAAGCAAATCACGTAGAGCAAAGAATCAAGTAGAGAAAAACGCTTGTCGGCTATCAAAGCAAAATCAGTCTGCTACAATTCGAGCTGCTACAACCTCCTCATTCTAAAAGGACAATTACACGACGGAAAACAACTGGCAAATGATCTGTGCTAACAGATATTTGATTGAGTCTAAACGGAAAAGTTCTCCCTATATTTTGAAATCAGAAGGTCAAGACAGTTATATGAAGACCCACCTCTGAAGAAGCAAAATAGAGAACACACGAGCAAGAAAATATTCAAGAGATTTCATTGTGCAAACAAAAAGCCAAAAAGCTTTCACTCTCAGTTTTTGATCTGTAAACCTTCTCATTGTTTCATTGTAAAGTTGTAAACAGATTGTCAAGAGCTATATCGTGTAATACTCTCACTACTGTGAGTTTGTAAAAAGCTCAGAAAAACCCGTCTCAAATCTTAGGATTTGTTGAGCTTGAAGAGGCTTGTCTGTAAAAAAATACTTGTTGCCTGGAGAGGTGCAGAATACTTGGACTTGTAGTCTTGGAGAGACTTGGAAACAACTTGTATTAAGTGCTAAGAGTTTTACTGGAAAAACCTTCTGGAGGAAGGGACTGGACGTAGCTCTTTGTTTTGAAAGAGTGAACCAGGATATATCTTTGTGTGAATCTCTCTTTCTTTATCTCGTTAAGGTTTTTTTATTACTAACTTGGGGATTGAAAACAAAGTATCTTAATCACCTATAATCTTTTTAGTGTGTTCTTTCATCTTCCTGCTTTAAACGTTTGTTTTAAAAAGAAAGGGTTTTCGAAAATCGGTTAAGAAACACAATTCAACTCCTCCTTCTTGTGTTTCCCTATTTCACTTTCAATTGGTATCATTGTTCTTATGAGTCAATATGAAAGATTAACTATGGAAAATGGAGAAACCATCGTTGATATGATTGGTCGTTTCCAAACTATTATCAACAATCTCAAGCCTCTTGGTAAGGTCTACACTACAAAAGAGAACGTTACGTAGATCCTCGGGAGCTTACATAAGGACTAGAGACCACTCATCACTACAATCACACAAGCTAAGGATTTGTCAACCTTGACCTTAGATGATCTTGTGGGAACCCTTCAAGTTCATGAGCAGGAGCTCAACCAGGACAATCCTACAAAGAAAGGCAAGACTATATCGTGTAATATAGTCAAGAGCTATATCGTGTAATACTCTCACTGTTGTGAGTTTGTAAAAAGCTCAGAAAACCCCTCTCAAATCTTAGGATTTGTTGAGCCTGAAGAGGCTTGTCTGTAAAAAACATACTTGTTGCCTGGAGAGGTGCAGAATACTTGGAGTTGTAGTCTTGGAGAGACTTCGAACAGCTTGTATTAAGTGCTAAGAATTTTAGTGGAAAAACCTTCTGGAGGAAGGAACTGGGCGTAGCTCTTTGTTTTGAAAGAGTGAACCAGGAAATATCTTTGTGTGAATCTCTCTTTCTCTATCTCGTTAAGTTTTTTTTATTACTAACTTGGAGATTGAAAACAAAGTATCTTAATCACCTATAATCGTTTTAGTGTGTTCTTTCATCTTCCTGCTTTAAATGTTTGTTTTAAAAAGAAAGGGTTTTCAAAAATCGGTTAAGAAACACAATTCAACCCCCTTCTTGTGTTTCCCTGTTTCACTTTCAGCCTGCGGGCGCGGAAATATGTCGTATCCATGAGACGAGTTGAGCCTGCGGGCTGTTGGCCGAACCATGCATTACGGGGGGTGGCACAGAGATGAACGAGACATCTTGATCTGTTGGGGATGTCACATCGTGATCACGTCCATATAGTCGTTAGTTGCATAAGTGTGAGAGATGGTAGTTAAGGGAGTAGAACTTGGGTGATGATAGCTTGACATTGTTGTGCTGTCGTATGTTGCTATCTATATATCTTATTTCATAGCTGTTTCCCTATTCATGATGTATATGCCGTTTCTTATCCCCGTATTTCTCTATGTCGTATTTTATTTATTCTCCGCCACACGAAAAGATCCTGTTGAGGAATTGCCAAAGGAGATTGATGGCATATCTGTTGAACCTGATGTTGGCGGAAGAGCCTCGGATCCCAGTGCTGGGGGACTTGGAGTTGTTCTATGCAGAGGACGATCGTCTCTGGGAGATTGACTACTCTCATCAAAGAGTAGTGTATACAGGCCAGACTATTGTATACTTTATAGTCTTGTTTGGGTAACAATCTTAGGTTTTTATGGCCAGTATGGGTTTGAGTGAAATGTATTTTTGGGGCCAGGAGAGGAAATCTTATGTATTTTATTTTGTTACCATGCTTTCCGTTATATATGTTGTTAGTTGCATACTCTAAAGGTTTGTAATTGGTATCAGTTGTTGTAGGCTCTACTGATGGAGCCATTACATTTTTACGTATGTTATATATATAGTCGTGGTATCAGTATTGGTTGGTTTAATATTTCGGCATTTTTATTAATCACGCTATGCTATAACTTTAAGAAGTTGAGTTCGGGTTACTAATGGGACCTCTGAGGAGGGGTTGTCTTACCACACTCTCTCAGATGATCATCAAACTCTAGGCTTCAATATTCACCACCTCGATCTGATCGAAGTGCTTTAATATTCTTGCCCAGTTGGTTTTGTACTTCATTCTCAAATTCCCTGAACTTTTCAAAGGATTTGGATTTATGTTTCATTAGATACACAAATCCATATCTACTGAAGTCATCAATAAAAGTGATGAAGTATTGAAAACCACCTCTAGACAATGTGCTTAGGGGTCCACATCCATCACTATGGAGTTTGGAAATGCACTTCTCATTTATGTGGCCCAAGTGACAATGCCAAAGGTAAGTCGGGTTCAATTCGTTCGGTTTGACCTTTTTGGTATTAATGTTATAGATGGGCATATCAAGATCAACGACATTGAATCCATTACACATTTGTGCACTAGCATAGAAAATTTCATTTAAATAATTAGAACAATATTTGTCCTTTATTAAAAAATGAACTCTTGTCCAAACAAGAATCAGAAATAATAATCCTGCTAATAGCAGGCACAAAGTAACAGTTCTCCAACTGAATAATAAGCTCAGGAGGCAAAGTCAATACATAGGGTCCTACAGCTAAAGTAGCAACTTTTGTTCCATTGCCAACTCGTACGTCAACTTCGCCTTTTGCCAATGGTCTAATCCCTTTTAGATCCTGCATATTTATACAAATATGAGATCCACATCCAATATCTAATACCCATGATGCAAAAGTAAATAAATCGACTTCTTCTATAACATATATACCTGAGGTGGAAGTCTCACTTCCCTTTTTCTTGCTCTCTTCCAGGTATTTGGGGCAGTTCCTCTTCCAATGTCCAGTCTGACCGCAGTGGAAGCAAGTGCCCTCCTTGGCAACTCCACACGTAGACTTTAAGCTAGAAATGCTAGGTTTGGACTTATGGAAGCCCTCACCTTTGCCCTTATGCTAATCCATGGGTTTCTTGGGCTGCTTATTACCTTTTCCAGCTTGGACCATCATGATGGCCTTCCCCTTTCCTTTATTAATATTTTGTTTAGCAGTTCTCAACATGCTTAATAATTCTGGCAACGGTTTGTTAAGATCATGCATATTGTAGTTCATGACAAATTGACTATAGCTCTCAGGCAACGATTGCAGAACTACATCAGTGGCCAACTCTTGGCCCAAAGGAAAACCCAACCTTTCAAGATTCTCAATGTACCCAATTAATTGAAGTACATGAGGACTCACAAGGCTTCCCTCTGCCAGTTTAGAATTGAAAAGGGTTCTGGAAACCTCAAACCGCTCATGCCTTGCCTGCCCTTGATAGAGCATTTTGAGGTGCACGATCATATCGTACGCCTCCATGGTCTCATGTTGCTTCTGAAGTTTAAAGGTCATGGTAGCAAGCATGAGGTAGCCGACGTCTAAGGCATCATCCTGATGCTTCTTATAAGCATCTTTCTCAACCTTAGAAGCATTCGCAGCCGGTGGCTCCTCAGGTATTTGTTTTTCTAGAAGATACAACTTCTTTTCATGCCTAGAACACCCCATTTTGATCGGGTCCCTTTTGTTTTTTCACTAAAATTTACCAAAAATACAAAAAAAAAAAAAATGAAAAAAGAGTCAAAATCATAAAAATGTCAATTGTTGAGAAAAATAAAAAAAAAAGTAGAGTTTTGTTTCTTCATAGAAGTCCAAAAAAATTGATAAAACAAAAAAATCACAAAAATAATTTGCCATTTATTTATTTGCTAATTTTATAGTTGTCAATTGTTTTTTAAAAGAAAAAGTTTTAGTTTGTTTATGTGTTTTTGGGTCAGCACTAACCATTTTACCAAATCCAGTCCGAACTGTAATATCCTTTCTCAAGAGTATTCTAGCTTCAACGACTTTATCTTGGGTGTTTTGAATCCATGTACATATATATATATATATATATATATTCATAAGTGTATAATCTATAATTGGTTGATTAGTGAAGTAATAAATTTTCTTTTATATATATGTATCCATATACCAAATGCATTGGGTTAATTTGTAGTACTCTAGAAATATTCTAGGGTCATATATCACCCTCTCTTAGATTTATTTTTATTACAAGAACAATCATATTTCCTCCCATTCTATACATAAATATGAGTAGTACACTCCTTAATTTAAATCATAGTATTTTTTTTTTACAAGTGACCATTGCCTCTCAAGGAAGTCTAGCCCTATTAGATAAATTAAATTTTCTCCACTTAAGCCCCTCCCCCTCACATTTTCGGCCAGAACAAGGAGAGAAGGAGAGACTCTCCTTCTTGTTTCATATTGCATCAAATTCCCTCCATTCATCTCAACCCTAACACCCACACCATCACCTCCTCTTCTCTTCTTGTGTTTTCTTCCAAAATCAACATGAACAAACATCAATTTTCTCTATGAAGTGAGGTTGGAGCAGCCACACTTGATAGCAAGGAGGAGCAAAGTCAGATTAGGGAGAGAATCTTAAGGAACTCAACCTCCATTGCACTAGCTTCATCCTTTGCTTATGTGAGTTTCCTTAGTTTAGTGCTTGGTAATCATAAACCCAAGCTTAGGAATTTTGATTCTTGCTCTTATTGTTTGATTTCATGCTTGCATGTTAATTATATGAAGTAAAGTGACTGCAGATGGCTGTTGTAAATTATTTATCTTGCAATCATGTGTTCTGTTTGTGAAAAGCCCCAAATGAAGTTGCTGGCCAGAAACCCGTATAGACATATGTGCAGTATTTTACTTATAACAATTTCTGTGGGGCTCTGTTTGGTACGATTTTTATTTTTATGGAAACTAGACTCGATTTGCTATAGTTTAGACACTGAGTTTGCTGTTTTTCATTGAGTATTGATGGAGAAAAACCTGTTACAAGCCAGAGGACAATTGCTGTCCTGTTTTTCGAATGCAGTGACTTTTTGATTAAAACTGTACTTTTTGGACAGTTTCTTCTCAAAACGGAAATTTTATTTATAAACTAGACATGTTAAGCTTTCCATAGAGGGGTCGTTTTCCCAAATCCGACATCGTTTGATATTTTAATAAATTCATAGAAGTTGGCTAAAAACTGAAAATTTCTGCAGGTGCTGTTGATGTTTTAAATTCTTGATAAGCATTTGTTTGAAGGTTATTTGGGCTGATTTAAAATGTTTCATGCGGTAACAATAGTGCATAAAAGTAAACTATAGCTTGGCATCCAATAATGACGACCATCCTCTATCCGATATGATTCAAGTTAGAATGGAGGTCAGAGACATTTCAGATGTCGAGTATAGAGTCCTTCCCGTTTGGAAGGCAATCACAGAAGTCCTTTCAGTTAGGAAGGCAAACAGGTAAGTGCAAACAAGTGGGACGCCACTTGTGGCCATAGACGTATGTCCTGCCTTACAAGTATAGAGCTGTTTCCTCTAATTACCATAGCGTACAAGGAGGGGACAGCGACGTTTTTCACTGATAAAAAACCCCAAGGGATGTCCAAGTATATAGAGTTTACTTTTATATTGTTTATTGATGTTATTGTAAATCTACTTACAAGTATTTATGAAACTGAGTTTTTGCTGGAAATTCACTGAGATTAGTTATCTCACTACTCATATTTGTTGTTTCAGATAAGAAAGAGTAGCGCATCATTGTACCCCAAGGACAGCAGGCATTGAGGACTTTGTAAAAATTCCTTGTATAAGCCAGATTTAGTATGTATTATTAACTGGTTAATGCCTTAGTTCAAAACTCAGTTTTGTTTGTTTAGTTTATTATGGACGAAATTTGTACAAACTAGAGACTATGGCTTCCGCCACTCTATTGTTATCTACTTATGTCTAACCTTCATGTGATACTTATGTCTTACATAGTAATGTAACATAGGGTATTACATTTATGGTATCAGAGCAGTTCAATCCAATTGGGCTGTGATTAAGTAGTTTAGTTTCTCTTTACTTTTAGTTTCATTTTCCATAATCTTATTACTTTGATATAAAGCATTAAGCCTGATCAACTTAATGTTTTATGCAATGTATGCAGACAATGGAACGTGGAGCTGGAAGAAGAGGCCGTGGTAGACCACCTTTGAATCAATCCCATGAGTATCAACCTGGACCTGGTAATGTTGATTGGATGGCTATGGTAAATGCCATGAGAGAACAAGCTAATGCCACCACTCATCTTATTAATCAGTTGGCTCAGGGGGGACTTGGAAATTTGGGAGCAGGCCAAGCACAACCTCCTGAAGATCCCAATCATAGTTGGAATGAGTTTAGAAAGAATCAACCGCCACCTTTTGCTGGAGGACCAGATCCTGCAGAAGCACAATATTGGTTAAGGGAAATGGAAAAGATCTTTAGTGTGGTGGTGTGCGCTGAAGAACAAAAGACTTGTTTTGCCACTCATTACTTGAAGGGAGAAGCCGAAAGTTGGTAGAGAGGTGCTAGAGAGCGAATGCTATCAACTGGAACAACCTTGACATGGGAAAACTTCCAAAATGTCTTTCTTGGGAAGTATTTTCCTAGAAGTGTGAGGAAGCAAAAAGAGTTAGAGTTTACTCGCCTGGTGCAAGGTGATATGTCTATTGCGGAGTACACATCTAAGTTTGAAGAGTTGGCTAAGTACTCCCCACACTTGAGATATGCCCCAGACGAGGAGTGGAAGGTAACCCAATATGAATTGGGGTTGCGACCTGAGATCAGATGCTATGTTGGACAACTGGGAATAACTGAGTATGCCATATTGGTGGAAAAATGTCAAATTGCTGAAGCAAACCTAATGATTATGCAAGAGGACCGTCAATTAAAGTGGCAGAAGAAAAAGGAGGAAGGAAAAAATTCTCAACAGTTGAGGGTAAAGGGAAGTCTGGGAAAAGGAAAACAAGTGCAAGTTTCAGAGCCTCCAAAGGGAATAAGATGTGCAAAATGTGGCAAGAATTATAGAGGAGAATGCCGCATGGGTCAGAATGTGTGTTATCACTGTGGACAGGCTGGACATGTGTCTCCAAACTGTCCAGCTCGAAAACAAAAAGGAGTGGTTATTTCAGAACAGCCGACTAAAGGAAGGGTCTTCACACTCAGTGGTAAGAAGTCTAAAGGTACAGACAACTTGATTACCGGTATGTGTTTCCTTAATCAAGAACCTTTAGTTGTACTTTTTGATTCTGGTGCCACTCACTCTTTTATTTCATGTGAGTGTGCCTTGCGTCTAAATTTGTACTTATCTTCATTGTCATGTCCCTTAGTTGTGTCCACCCCAGCGGAAGGTAACATAGAAACTTCTTTAGTTTGTGAGAAGTGTCCCCTTGTGATTTTAAATAAATTGTTTCATGTTGACTTAATTTGTTTACCCTTAAGTGATCTAGATGTCATCCTAGGGATGGATTGACTCTCTGCTAATCAGGTCACCCTAAATTGCCTAGACAAAACCATTACCTTTCCTCCCACCAACATGGACTATAATGATTCAACTTCCTTTTCAGTGGTTAGTGAGTCACACCCAACTCAGTGCCTAAAAAGTGGGGACCCAGGTTTTATCAGTTCACTTTCTTCAAGTTCTAAGGCAAGCAATGATGTAGCATCTATCCCCGTGGTAAATGAATTCAAGGACATATTTCCGGAAGATGTGGTTTCCTTACCACCAGAGAGGGAGATTGAGTTTTCCATAGATTTGGTTCCTGGCACGGGACCAATATCTATAGCACCTTATAGGATGTCACCCCTAGAGTTAAAGGAACTCAAAACCCAAATAGACGATTTGTTGGCCAAGCAATTTATCAGACCGAGTGCATCCCCGTGGGGCGCACCAGTACTGTTGGTTAGGAAAAAGGATGGGAGCATGAGACTCTGTTTAGATTACAGACAACTCAACAAGGTGACTGTCAAAAATAAGTACCCACTCCCTAGAATAGATGATCTATTGGATCAACTTAGAGGAGCAGGAGTCTTCTCTAAAATTGATCTGAGCTCAGGATACCATCAAATAAGGATAAAGCCTGAGGATATACCAAAGACTGCGTTTCGGATGCGGTATGGACATTATGAATATTTGGTTATGCCGTTTGGTCTGACTAATGCTCCTGCAGTATTTATGGATTATATGAATAGGATATTCAGGCATTTCTTAGATAAGTTTGTAATTGTCTTCCTTGATGATATCCTAATCTATTCTAATAATCCCGAAGAGCATGAAGGTCATCTTAGGATAGTGTTACAGATCTTAAGGGAGAAAAGGTTGTTTGTTAAACTAGAAAAGTGTGAATTCTGGATGACAGAGGTGAATTTCTTAGGTCATGTAATTTCACAAGAAGGAGTAGCGGTGGACCCTAGTAAAGTGGATGTTGTTCTGAATTGGGAAAGGCCTAAAACCATTACCGAAGTCAAGAATTTCCTAGGATTAGCTGGTTACTACAGGAGGTTTATTAGGGGTTTCTCTCAGTTGGCCTTGCCCTTAACCCGTTTAACACGTAGAGATCAACCTTTTGCGTGGACTACAGAGTGTGAAAAGAGCTTTTTGGAATTGAAGACCCGTTTAACTACTGCACTGGTACTAACTATACCAAACACGGCCTTAGGATTTGAGGTTTACTGTGATGCCTCTTTAAGGGGTCTGGGATGTGTACTAATGCAAAATAGACAAGTGGTAGCCTATGCTTCTCGTCAACTAAAACTTCATGAAGAAAATTATCCTACCCATGACCTAGAATTAGCTGCCATAGTATTCGCTTTAAAGATATGGAGGCATTACCTTTATGGAACTCGATTTGAAGTGTTTAGTGATCATAAGAGTTTAAAATACCTCTTTGATCAAAGAGAACTAAATATGAGGCAAAGGAGATGGATGGAGTTCCTTAAAGATTATGATTTTGAGTTAAGGTATCACCCGGGGAAAGCGAATGTGGTAGCAGATGCTCTAAGTAGGAAAGGTCTTCATATTTCCTTCATGATGGTACATGAGATGAAATTGTTGGAAGATTTCCGCAATTTGAATTTAAATGTGGAAATACGACGGGATAGCATCTTTTTGAACCACATTGAAATCTCTTGCGATTTCAGAACTCAAGTTAAGCAGGCTCAACTAGTGGATGAGAAGTTGCAATCTAAAAAATATAATCCTGGTTTCTCAGAAGCCAGAGATGGAGTTATCCTCTTCCATGAGAGGGTGTGCATTTCCAATGATGGACAAATGAAAAGACAAGTTTTGGAGGAAGCACACAAAAGCGATTTCTCAGTGCATCCTGGTTCCACCAAGATGTATCAAGATCTTAAACGAATGTATTGGTGGCCAGGTATGAAAAGGGATATAGCAGAGTTTGTCTCTCAATGTCTAGTATGTCAACAGGTCAAGGTTGAACACCAAAGACCCTCGGGCATGCTTCAACCCTTACAATTGCCCGTTTGGAAATGGGAAAGCATATCCATGGATTTTGTTATGGGTTTACCTCGTACACAATCGGGTTATGACTCCATATGGGTAATTGTAGATCGTTTGACGAAGTCAGCCCATTTTTTACCAGTTAAAGCCTCCCACAACACAGCCAGATTAGCTAAGTTGTTCATAAGAGAAATAGTTAGGTTGCATGGGGTGCCAGCAAGTATTGTGTCAGATAGAGACCCTAAGTTTACTTCCAGATTTTGGAAAGCTTTTCACCGAGCCTTAGGGACGAGGCTGAATCTTAGCACTACTTATCATCCTCAAATAGATGGTCAGACAGAAAGGACCATTCAAACCTTAGAGGATATGCTGAGGGCTTGCACTTTGGAAGGTGGCGGGAGTTGGGATAACCATCTACCATTGATAGAGTTTGCCTATAATAATAGCCACCACTCCAGCATAGGCATGGCACCATATGAGGCACTCTATGGTCGCAAATGTAGAACCCCCTTATGCTGGTCAGAAGTAGGAGACAAGGGAATCCTTGGACCGGAAATAATCCAAGAAACTACGAAGAAAATTCGAATAATAAGGGATAAGCTACGAATTGCTCAAAGTCGGCAAAAGAGTTATGCCGATCAAAGAAGAAGGCCTTTAGAATTTGAAGAGGGTGACCATGTGTTCATACGTGTAACACCCACAATAGGCATTGGGAGGGTTGTAAAGGCTAAGAAATTAAGTCCTCGTTATATTGGACCCTTTCAGATCCTTCATCGAGTCGGTCTTGTAGCATATCAATTAGCCCTACCTCCTTCCTTGTCTGGTTTACATGATGTCTTCCACGTGTCACAACTCAAAAAGTACATTCCTAATCCATCCCAACCTTTGAGTTATGACACAATTCCTTTAAGACCCAATTTAACCTTCCAACCGATGCCGGTTCAAGTTGTTGACTGCAGCCTGAAAACATTGAGAAATAGGACCATTCCAATGGTGAAGGTTATTTGGGAAAGATCAAATCCTGAAGAGGCAACTTGGGAGCTTGAGGAGGACATGAGAAAAGAATACTCCTACCTTTTTCCACAGGTATGTTATAACTTAAATTTTGAGGACAAAATTTCTTGTAGGGGGTTAGAAATGTAATATCCTTTCTCAAGAGTATTCTAGCTTCAACGACTTTATCTTGGGTGTTTTGAATCCATATATATATATATATATATATATATATATATATATATATATATATATATTTCATAAGTGTATAATCTATAATTGGTTGATTAGTGAAGTAATAAATTTTCTTTTATATATATGTATCCATATACCAAATGCATTGGGTTAATTTGTAGTACTCTAGAAATATTCTAGGGTCATATATCACCATCTCTTAGATTTATTTTTATTACAAGAACAATCATATTTCCTCTCATTCTATACATAAATATGAGTAGTACACTCCTTAATTTAAATCATAGTATTTTTTTTTTTACAAGTGACCAATGCCTCTCAAGGAAGTCTTGCCCTATTAGATAAATTAAATTTTCTCCACTTAAGCCCCTCCCCCTCACATTTTCGGCCAGAACAAGGAGCGAAGGAGAGACTCTCCTTCTTGTTTCATATTGCATCAAACTCCCTCCATTCATCTCAACCCTAACACCCACACCATCACCTCCTCTTCTCTTCTTGTGTTTTCTTCCAAAATCAACATGAACAAACATCAATTTTCTCTACGAAGTGAGGTTGGAGCAGCCACACTTGATAGCAAGGAGGAGCAAAGTCAGATTAGGGAGAGAATCTTAAGGAACTCAACCTCCATTGCACTAGCTTCATCCTTTGCTTATGTGAGTTTCCTTAGTTTAGTGCTTGGTAATCATAAACCCAAGGTTAGGAATTTTGATTCTTGCTCTTATTGTTTGATTTCATGCTTGCATGTTAATTATATGAAGTAAAGTGACTACAGATGGCTGTTGTAAATTATTTATCTTGCATGCATGTGTTCTGTTTGTGAAAAGCCCCAAATGAAGTTGCTGGCCAGAAACCCGTATAGACATATGTGCAGTATTTTACTTATAACTATTTCTGTGGGGCTCTGTTTGGTACGATTTTTTTTTTTTATGGAAACTAGACTCGATTTGATATAGTTTAGAGACTGAGTTTGCTGTTTTTCATTGAGTATTGATGGAGAAAAACCTGTTACAAGCCAGAGGACAATTGCTGTCCTGTTTTTCGAATGCAGTGACTTTTTGATTAAAAATGTACTTTTTGGACAGTTTCTTCTCGAAAAGGAAATTTTATTTATAAACTAGACATGTTAAGCTTTCCATAGAGGGGTCGTTTTCCCAAATCCGACATCGTTTGATATTTTAATAAATTCATAGAAGTTGGCTAAAAACTGGAAATTTCTGCAGGTGCTGTTGATGTTTTAAATTCTTGATAAGCATTTGTTTGAAGGTTATTTGGGCTGATTTAAAATGTTTCATGCTGTAACAATAGTGCATAAAAGTAAACTATAGCTTGGCATCCAATAATGACGACCATCCTCTATCCGATATGATTCAAGTTAGAATGGAGGTCAGAGACATTTCAGATGTCGAGTATAGAGTCCTTCCCGTTTGGAAGGCAATCACAGAAGTCCTTTCAGTTAGGAAGGCAAACAGGTAAGTGCAAACAAGTGGGACGCCACTTGTGGCCATAGACGTATGTCCTGCCTTACAAGTATAGAGCTGTTTCCTCTAATTACCATAGCATACAAGGAGGGGACAGCGACGTTTTTCACTGATAAAAAACCCCAAGGGATGTCCAAGTATATAGAGTTTACTTTTATATTGTTTATTGATGTTATTGTAAATCTACTTACAAGTATTTATGAAACTGAGTCTTTGCAGGAAATTCACGGAGATTAGTTATCTCACTACTCATATTTGTTGTTTCAGATAAGAAAGAGTAGCACATCATTGTACCCCAAGGACGGCAGGCATTGAGGACTTTGTAAAAATTCCTTGTATAAGCCAGATTTAGTATGCATTATTAACTGGTTAATGCCTTAGTTCAAAACTCAGTTTCGTTTGTTTAGTTTATTATGGACGAAATTTGTACAAAATAGAGACTACGGCTTCCGCCACTCTGTTGTTATCTACTTATGTCTAACCTTCATGTGATACTTATGTCTTACATAGTAATGTTGTTGGAACCAAAGTGGTCATGGTCCAGATAATCCCTTAAGTTTTGATGTTAACAAAGAGCTAATTTAAGATGAACAAAGATTTGTTATGGACTAACGTTTTATATTAAGTGTGCAGGACAAATCTAAATTGAGTCCAAAGACTATCCATAGTCCAAAGACTTTGTCTCGTCCAACATAGTCCAAAGACGTTATCTCGTCCAACATAGTCCAAAGACTTTATCTCGTCCAACACCTATTCTTGGTTTACGACTGGACGGTAATTTATAGAACCATTGAGTCCAAAGACTCTTTTGGTTATCTTCTGTAATAGCTAGTCCAATAAATTTCTTTTAAATTTCAAGCGCGAATATCTTGTAAAAGCATTTGAATTTATTATTCCCTGTAAAAGGCTTATACCCGTGGGACAAAACATTCTTTGTAAGATTCGTACAAAAGTAAAGCATAAACCAGAATGTCTCTATCACCTAAAGAAGCTGACCTTCTTGTTTTGGATAAACAAAAGGCAACTTTCGTTCTACTCAGAGGATATGTCAGCACCACTTTTAGCTATCACCCTGATAGTCTATTCTGCTGATCAAAAACTTCAGAAGCTATTAGACTCAACGGATCAAATGCATTCAATGCTCATCAGAACGGATCCTTTTCCATCCGTTGAAGACTGAAGACTGCTCAAAGAAAAGAGGCTATATATACCTTCATCTTTTGAAAGTGCAAAGATATACAGAGAACGAAACCAAACTTGAGCAAAAATACAAGTGAAGCAACACATAGCATTTCAAAATCCTTCAAGAGATACAAGAAAATATTAGCTCAAGAGATAAAAGAGAAAATCTCAAGCTTGCAAAGCTAGAAAAGCTACTCTGATTCTAACCTTCATATTACTCTCTGTGTAGAGCTATTTTCAAGAGTCTAAGCTTTAGTTTCGAATTCTCACATTTAGTGAGTTAGTAGAACAATCTTTTTCAAAACCTTAGTTTGGTTGAGCCTGAAGAGGCTTGTCTGTAAAAGAATACTTAGAGAACCTGAAGAGGTTGAGAATACTGCCTGAAGAGGTGTTGAATACTTTGTAACAAAAGGTTTTTGTTATAGTGGATAAAGCTCTCAAGTAGAGAGGACTGGACGTAGCTCTTTGGTGAAGAGTGAACCAGGATAATATCGTTGTGTTCCTTTCTCTCCCTTCTCTTACTTTAGTTTCTGTCTAACAAACTAACTGGGATTGAATTGCCTTTCATTACGCTGTCTTCCGTCTTAGTCAAAACTAAGTGAGCGTCCAACTTGGAGTTTGGAAGAGCTCTCTTTGCTTTTAATCATTTTAAGCATCCAATCTTGCGAAAATCATTATCTGCTTACGAAAAGAATTTAAAATCGTTTAAAACACAATTCAACCCCCCTTCTTGTGTTTCAAGCAGGTTCCTTCAATTGGTATCAGAGCTCAGCCTCTGGGTTGAGCACTTTGCCGTGTAGAGGAAAAGATCCTACTGCAGATATGTCTGGACCAGGTATGCCAAGCGGGAGTCAACCAGTTATGGAAGGCACTTCCATGACCAGACCGCCGTTCTTCAACGGTACTCATTACTTGTACTGGAAGGAGAGATTCAAAGGTTTCATCCTCAGTACAAACTCAGCTCTCTGGGCTAGAATCACAAACGGTCCTAACGTTTGTCTCAACTCTGACGGGACAGACAAAGCAGAGGACGACTGGACAGATGCTGAACGGGCTAAAATGGAACAGAATCATAAAGCAAGATATGCTTTAATGTGTGCTCTCAGTCCTGACGAATTTCAGAAGATTCACGCATGTGAATCAGCCAAACAAATATGGGACACCTTGTCTAATCTCCATGAAGGAACAACCAAGGTGAAGGACTCTAAAATCATCATGCTGGTTGGCCAGTATGAAATGTTCACCATGGCTGAAGGAGAGTCCATCCTTGACATGATGGGTCACTTTTAGACGATCATCAACAATCTGAAATCCCTTGGAAAGGTCTACACTACCAAGGAGAATGTCAACAAGATTCTTAGGAGTCTGCCTAAGAAATGGAGACTTCTGGTCACTGCAATCACCCAGGCCAAAGATCTCTCCACTTTGACTCTGGATGATCTTGTAGGGACGCTTCAAGTTCATGAGCAGGAGCTTGATCTTGACAATCCCGGAAAGAAGAACAAGGGAATTGCCCTGAAAGCTCATAGGTCCAACAACTCAAAAGCCTTAAAAGCTGATGAGTCCAGTGATGAAGCTGATCAGTCTGATGATGATGTATCAGACGATGACGAGCTATCCTTTATCTCCAGAAAGATTCAGAATATGTGGAGAAAGAAAAATGGAATGAAGAGAAGGCCATTCCAAAAGAAAAGCTTCAAGGATCATGCTGAACCCAAGGATAAAAGTCAGCTGGTCTGTTTTGAATGTAACAAACCAGGACACTTCAAAGCTGATTGCCCTACGCTAAAGGACAAGAAGAAGTTCTTCAAAAAGAAGAAAAAGAACTTCATGGCAACTTGGGAGGACTTGAACTCTTCTGAAGAAGAAGAAGAAGAAGAAACAAATGAAGAGGCTAATCTATGCCTATGGTCCAACAAGCAAGATGAAGACTCTTTGGACGATGAACAATTTGTTGTTCTCGGAGAAAGAAGTCAGGAGTCTACCTCTGGAAGAGGATGGAATGTGAATGTTCCACCCATCTTTAAGGGAACAGACTATACTTATTGGAAATCAATGTTCCAATTATACGTCCAAGCTCAAAATTATGAGCTGTGGGACATCTTCACAAACGGAGATTATCGTCCAACGATTACCCTTGAGGACGGTTCAACATCGTCCAAACATGAAACAGATTGGACGAATGATGATATCAGACGATGTTCTCAGAATGCCTATGCTAACTGGTGTCTTGTCAACGCCCTTGATCGTCCAAGACTGGACATGGTCTCGCAACTCCAAACAGCTAAGGAGAAGCTGGACGCTCTGGAACATCTGTTCAGACCAAGGAGCTCGTCTACCTCAAATCTCTGCCTAATGGCCAAAAGCTCTTCGGACGCTGAATCAGAAGATGACGAGGTATCCGGTTCTGACTCTCTTCAAGAAGCATATGATGAACTGCTAAATGATTCTTCTATATTGCATCATCAATACATCGTGCTTAAGAGAAAATTGTCAAAAGCAAATAAGGAGTTGGAAGAATCCAACAAACTAAATAAGCAGCTTGTTGAAGAGAATAATAAGCTTAAAGCTGAGAATGTCAGTCTAACTGACAAACTCACCTCTGAGTCCAGTGAACCTCATGAGGTAACTAGACTAAAACAAGAGGTATCTGATCTCACCAAAAGCGTAACTAAGCTTGTTGGAGGATCAGAGAAGCTAGACCTGATATTGAGGTACACTAGATCACCTCATGATAAGTCTGGCCTAGGCTATGACTCTGAGAAACAAACTGCGTCTCAGAAAATATCAGGGTCCAACAAAAATCACAAGGCTTTTCATTCCTATGGAAAGCAAAAAGAAAATAAATTGCATGCATCGAGAACTTACTACAAGATTTGTGGGAAGAGTGGTCACACCTCTTCAAAATGCACTTACAAAAACAAAAACAAAATGCATGGCCGAAGACCACCAACTAACCCAAAAGGACCCAAGTCTATCTGGGTACCTAAGAGTATGATAATACCTGTTGCAGATCTGCTTAGCAACACAAAAAAGACCCCAGTCCTGGTACTTGGACAGTGGTTGCTCACGTCACATGACGAGAGAAAGGTGTATGTTCCAAGAAATCCGTGAGAAGTCTAGTGGATGGGTCACCTTTGGAGGCAACCAGAAGGGTAAGATAGTAGGAATAGGTAAGATTGGTAAGCATCCTCTTCCCTCTATTGATAATGTTCTTCTGGTTGAAGGATTAAAACACAACTTGCTTAGCATAAGTCAATTATGTGACAGTGGGTCTGTTGTTTCCTTCAATAAAGGTGAATGTATGGTCAAGAAACCTGATGGGTCCATCTTATTCACTGCCAAAAGGCAAAACAATCTATACAAGATTAATTTGGGGGAACTTTCAACTCAAAGTGTATCTTGTCTAGTGTCTGTGGAAGATGAGCGGTGGATCTGGCACAAAAGACTTGGTCATGCTAGTATGAGATTAATCTCTAAACTAAACAAGCATAACCTTGTAAGAGGCTTACCAAAGATTGTGTTTAGATCAGACGCTCTCTGTGACGCATGTCAAAAAGGAAAACAAGTTAAGAACTCGTTTGAGTCCAAAAACTTTGTTAGTACTTCTAGACCATTGGAATTGTTGCATATTGATTTGTTTGGTCCAACAAGGACGGCCTCTGTCAGTGGTAAGAAATATGGACTTGCCATAGTAGATGACTATACTAGATGGACATGGGTTAAGTTCCTTGCTCACAAGGATGAGTCTATCAAGGTCTTTTCTATATTCTGTAAGCGAGTTCAGAATGAAAAAGGTGTATTCATCAGCTCGATCAGAAGTGATCATGGAGGCGAAATTGAAAATGAGCTCTTTCAAAGGTTCTGTGATGAAAGTGGTATTCATCACAATTTCTCTGCCCCTAGAACTCCACAACAAAACGGTGTTGTTGAGAGGAAGAACCGATCTCTTCAAGAGATGGCTAGGGCAATGCTCAGTGATAATTTTGTCCCTAAGCACTTCTGGGCTGAAGCTGTAAACACTGCCTGCTATATTCAAAACAGAATATACATAAGACCAATCTTGAATAAGACTCCTTATGAATTGTGGAAAGGACGTAAACCTAACATTTCTTATTTCCACCCCTTTGGATCTCAATGTTTTATTTTAAATACTAAGGATCAACTAGGAAAGTTTGATGCCAAAGTAGATAATGGAATATTGTTTGGATACTCTGAAACGTCTAAAGCTTTTAGAGTCTATAACTCTAGAACTTTGATTGTTGAAGAATCCATTCATGTTAAATTTGATGACAAACAGCCTGATAAGAGATTATCAGAGCTAGATGATTCTTTTGCAGATATGAATCTGAATGATTCAGATGCTCGTCCAACAACCAACAAAGACGAGGCATCAGACGCTACGAAGGACGCATCATCGTCTCAGCAAGCTGTAAATACCCCTCGTTCGTGGCAATTCAGAACTTATCATCCCGAGGATCAAATCATTGGCAAACCTAATGATAGCGTCCGGACAAGGTCAACTTTCAGAGAGCAAGCTGACTCAGCCTTCATCTCTGAGATGGAACCAAAGTCTGTGGACGAAGCCTTATTGGACGATTGCTGGATCCTCGCTATGCAAGAGGAGCTCAACCAGTTTCAACGTAGTGACGTTTGGACGCTGGTCTCCCTGCCTAAGGATAAGTCTGTAATTGGAACCAAGTGGGTCTATCGCAACAAGCTGGACGAGGATGGCAAGGTGGTAAGGAATAAAGCAAGGCTAGTTGCCCAAGGCTACTCACAAGAGGAAGGTATTGATTATACTGAAACCTTTTCTACAGTAGCTAGATTAGAAGCTATACGCATCTTACTTTCATATGCTGCACATCATAACATCATGCTTTACCAAATGGATGTAAAAAGTGCATTCCTAAATGGTGTAATTAATGAAGAAGTATATGTTCTCCAACCACCCGGTTTTGAAGATCAGAACCGTCCTGAGCATGTATATAAGCTTAAGAAAGCTTTATATGGACTCAAGCAAGCTCCTAGAGCTTGGTATGAGAGACTCAACTCTTTCCTAATGGAGAATGGCTTCTCGAGAGGAAAAGTGGACACAACTCTTTTTAGAAAAGTAAATAAAAAGGAATTTATTGTTGCTCAAATTTACGTTGATGATATAATATTTGGTGCAACTGATGAATCTCTTTGCCAAGAGTTTTCTGAATTAATGCAAAGGGAGTTTGAAATGAGCATGATGGGAGAACTAAAATTCTTCCTCGGACTTCAAGTAATGCAAACATCAGATGGAGTGTACATTCATCAGACGAAGTACACAAAGGAGCTTCTAAAACGCTTCAAGTTGGACGATTGTAAACCTATGAATACACCAATGCATCCAACGTCCGTACTAAACAAAGATGATAAAGATAAAAAGGTAGACCAAAAGCAATATAGAGGTATGATTGGTTCCCTCTTATATCTAACTGCGTCCAGACCTGATATCATGTTTAGTGTTTGCTTATGTGCTCGTTTTCAATCTGATCCAAGAGAGTCTCATCTCTCAGCAGTAAAAAGAATCTTTAGATACCTAAAAGGTTCTACTAATCTGGGTCTTTTGTATAAGAAAATTGATGAATACAGATTAGTTGGATTCTGTGATGCTGACTATGCTGGAGACAGAATAGAAAGGAAAAGCACAAGTGGAGGGTGTCACTTCATTGGTGCTAATCTTGTCTCATGGTCAAGCAAAAGGCAAAGCACAATTGCTCTATCAACTGCTGAAGCTGAGTACATTGCTGCAGCCAGTTGCTGTTCACAACTGCTTTGGATCAAGCATCAGTTGGAAGACTACAACGTGTTTGTGAGCAACATCCCTATCATGTGTGATAACACTGCTGCTATTAATTTGTCAAAGAACCCCATATTGCATTCTAGAGCAAAGCATATAGAAATAAAACATCATTTTATTAGGGACTATGTGCAAAAAGGAACAATAGATATTCAATTTGTTGATACTGACCATCAATGGGCAGATATCTTCACTAAACTATTAGCCGAGGATAGGTTTATATTTATAAGAAAATATCTGAACATGCATTTCATTGATTGACTGAAAGTCCAATGCATGCGTCCAATACATGCTCGTCCAGTGTACTTTCTGAATGCTCGTCTAATGCATTAATGAAACTCAATCTTTGTCGAATGAAACATTATCCTTCATTCCCTTAACTGAGTCAGTTCTTTGTCTTCTTTATTTGCCAAAACTGCTTTTTACGGTTTCAAAGTCTGAACGTGTGTCAGACATTTAATGCACGTCGTTTCGCTCTCTCTCTTTGAAAATACGAAAGGTTTTCGCTCTCTCTTCTTCTTCCTTTTAAAACCTAAGTTTTGATAAAAATCAAACCTTTACAAAAAGCTTTAACCTTTCTTCTTGCATCTTCGAAAAGGAAAACCCTTTCTGAAAAACCTTTTTCTTTAAACATTCTCTCTGAAACTATGGCAACCTCTTCTGCTGCTGGCTCTAAGGGTAAAGGAAAAACCTTTAATGCTCAGACTGCTGATGTCATGGTCGAGTACAAGTTTAACCTACAATTCCTGGCTGATAATGGGATTGACATCTTCTCTAACATCCATGCTGCTGGATGGTCAAGCTACTTTGAAGGTTCTCTGGTAATCTACCCTGCTCTAGTTAGGGAGTTCTGGACTAACCCCATTGTCTCTGCAAGGGAGATTCGCAACAAAGTGCTTGACACTGAAGTAATAGTATCTGAAGCAACTATCTCTAATGCAACTGGGTGCGCTCAATCAGGCATAACTGTTGAAGATGACTGGGAAGAAGAGATTGGTGATGCTTCCACCATCAGAGATTGTCTGTTGAAGAACTCAGGTGACAAACTCAGCCTCAAAAATGACTGACAAGGCTAGGGTTCTTCACCAAATCTTGAACAAGGCTATCCTTCATAAGGTTGGGTCAAAGGATAATGTTTCAAAGGCTCATCAATTTTGTCTGGTTCATTTGATTCTTGAAAGGCAAATAAACCTTCCCCACCTACTCTTTTCCTTCTTCAAATATGCCATTGAAGGCTCTGGGAAGAACACTGCACTCATCTATGGTGCTCTTCTCTCCAAAATATTTGAGAAGCATATGGTCTACGACGACCTAAAGAACTTGGCTCCAGAAAGAAAGTTCAAATACTACGGAGTTCATGGCATTGAACGTGTGCATCAGCCTGAGTTTAGCAGGCAAAGTTTGGTAATGATGCAGTTGGACTGCTTTAAAATGTCCAAACTTGAAGGAAAACAAAAAGGAGCTCAGACGCAAGGCTCAGAAGAAGCGTCTGAACAATGTGTCACTGCTGGACGCTCTGCTGAACGAGCTCGTCCAATAGCTAAGACTTCTTCGTCTCGTCCAAAGCTCATCGTCCAACCATCAAGAAAAAGGAAGCTGGTTCTAGCTCCCACTGATGAGGATGAAGAGGACAATCTACCCATCTCCAGGGTAGTTAAAGGGTCAAGATTGGAAACCTCATCTGCTGCATCTCTGCCTAAACCTTCGTCAACAAGGGCAAGGTCATCTCGAGCAAAGACGAAAGGTAATACTGAACCTATCTCCAGTTCAGTTATTATTTCTCCTATCGTCCAATCGTCTGAGATAGAAGACTTAACCTTTGAACCTTCCCTACCACTCTCACCCACTAACCTACCACAAACTCAAACTCTAGCCTCACCAAATGAACCCGAAGACTGGTTCACACCCTGGGGAGATCACCCCTTCCAACCCTATGGTGCTCCCTACCCCAGACGGATCTTTCCCATAAGCAAATATAGACGCCTCCCTGGAGTAGACTACAACAACAAATGCTCAATTTGGGCTGAGGTCAAACGCAAATTTCCTGTTCTATTCCTTAAACACACACCCCCCACTACTGAACCTCACCCCAAAAGCCCTCTTCCATTACCCGAGTATGAATTTGAACAACCTTCCACATCGTCCACCTCACCACCTAAACTTGGCTATCACCCCATCCCATACACTTCAACTAAACCTCTGCCCTCTGAAACATACACTGCCCTTGGACCCTTGGTTACTTGCCTTGAGAAGAAGACGTTTCCTCCAAGCAAAGTCTATCCCAACCTTATCAAGGACAAGGCATTCCAATGGTGCCACTACAATATAAAGAGGCACGTTGTTCTTCGTCATGAAGACAAGAGAGGTTACAAGACGGAGTATGAAAGAAGGGCAAGGACGTTTGGCTTAAGTAACTTCATCCTTGATCCCGACCTTTCTTTCATTCCAAGCTATCCATCAACTTGGAAGGAGTATTCTGATGTCCGGGACTTTCTTCCTTACTATGCTGTGCGGAGGGAGTGTGACATGACTCGAGAAGCTAAGATCCATCACAACCTTCCAAAGAGATTTTGGTCAAAGTCTTCTCGCACTAGCGTAGGAGTTGTTCCTCCTCGAGCTTGCCCAAGGCTCCCTATCCTAGATCCCAACAAGGATAAGGACCTTCGCAAAAGGCTTGAGTCATGGACGCTGCCTTACAAAAATGCTTTTGATCCCCTGTTTTGGACAAAACATCGAGATGACTCTGGGGCTCTCGAAAGTATTTGGAAGAAAGATCCTCGATTCAGATTTGACCCAGATGCTAGGATCTATTGGGAAAATCACATCTGGAGATGCTCCCAAGAAGCATCATCATCTGGATTATCAGTTGAGGAGAAAGCAGAGATTCGCATCTACCCGAGACAATATCGAATCCGTGAAGCAAACTTCATGATCATAGACGATATCTTTGGGATACCTCTTTATCCTAGAGATGTTCTGCCTATGCCTCCTATCAGATGGAGTGAAAACAAGTATGATGATGCTGATATCATACTTGAAGTGCTGCATCCACCCGAACCTATCGTTGTTCCTCTTGTTCCTCCTACTCTTCCTCCTAAGCCGGTCATTCCTGAAGAGACTGGGGACACCGAAATCATCTATGTGGAACCCTCCTCTGAAACTCATGATAACGAAGTGGAACAAGTTGCAAACTCAGATCAGTCCAAGTCTCAACCGGTCCTTCTCTCAATGGTCCATCCTAATGCTCCATCTCCTTCTCAGGCTCTGAGTGTAGTTCCTGATCAAAGAGGTGTGGACGCAACCCGGGCCACTGCTGAGAGCTCCGCCTCGGTTATTCCTCCTGAGTTTCAAGAGTTCGTCCAACGGACCATAGAAGCCAACAATGCAGTGCTCCTTCAGCAAATTGCGGCCATGTTCAAAGATTTCATTCCCAAACCTCCTCCCTCTTCTTAAAATTTTTTTTCTTTTCTTTGTTTTCAAATCAAATGACTATGATGTGTTTCTCACTCTTTTGTCTGATGACAAAAAGGGGGAGAAGATGGATTGATTGATTATTTAAAGTTAAATGGGTTGATTGAATCTTTAAATGATACATGTGCTCATATCTATTTTATATGCTTTAAATGATTAAATGCTTTAAATGATTAGAATGTTTGTCTTAGGGGGAGCCCTTCAGCTCTCTAGGACTCTTTGTTCAATCAAAATTAGCATGTTTTGTCATCATCAAAAAGGGGGAGATTGTTGAAACCAAAGTGGTCATGGTCCAGATAATCCCTTAAGTTTTGATGTTAACAAAGAGCTAATTTAAGATGAACAAAGATTTGTTATGGACTAACGTTTTATATTAAGTGTGCAGGACAAATCTAAATTGAGTCCAAAGACTATCCATAGTCCAAAGACTTTGTCTCGTCCAACATAGTCCAAAGACGTTATCTCGTCCAACATAGTCCAAAGACTTTATCTCGTCCAACACCTATTCTTGGTTTACGACTGGACGGTAATTTATAGAACCATTGAGTCCAAAGACTCTTTTGGTTACCTTCTGTAATAGCTAGTCCAATAAATGTCTTTTAAATTTCAAGCGCGAATATCTTGTAAAAGCATTTGAATTTATTATTCCCTGTAAAAGGCTTATACCCGTGGGACAAAACATTCTTTGTAAGATTCGTACAAAAGTAAAGCATAAGCCAGAATGTCTCTATCACCTAAAGAAGTTGACCTTCTTGTTTTGGATAAACAAAAGGCAACTTTCGTTCTACTCAGAGGATATGTCAGCACCACTTTTAGCTATCACCCTGATAGTCTATTCTGCTGATCAGAAACTTCAGAAGCTATCAGACTCAACGGATCAAATGCATTCAATGCTCATCAGAACGGATCCTTTTCCATCCGTTGAAGACTGGAGACTGCTCAAAGAAAAGAGGCTATATATACCTTCATCTTTTGAAAGTGCAAAGATATACAGAGAACGAAACCAAACTTGAGCAAAAATACAAGTGAAACAACACATAGCATTTCAAAATCCTTCAAGAGATACAAAAAAATATTAGCTCAAGAGATAAAAGAGAAAATCTCAAGCTTGCAAAGCTAGAAAAGCTACTCTGATTCTAACCTTCATATTACTCTCTGTGTAGAGCTATTTTCAAGAGTCTAAGCTTTAGTTTCGAATTCTCACATTTAGTGAGTTAGTAGAACAATCTTTTTCAAAACCTTAGTTTGGTTGAGCCTGAAGAGGCTTGTCTGTAAAAGAATACTTAGAGAACCTGAAGAGGTTGAGAATACTGTCTGAAGAGGTGTTGAATACTTTGTAACAAAAGGTTTTTGTTATAGTGGATAAAGCTCTCAAGTAGAGAGGACTGGACGTAGCTCTTTGGTGAAGAGTGAACCAGGATAATATCGTTGTGTTCCTTTCTCTCCCTTCTCTTACTTTAGTTTCTATCTAACAAACTAACTGGGATTGAATTGCCTTTCATTACGCTGTCTTCCGTCTTAGTCAAAACTAAGTGAGCGTCCAACTTGGAGTTTGGAAGAGCTCTCTTTGCTTTTAATCATTTGAAGCGTCCAATCTTGCGAAAATCATTATTTGCTTACGAAAAGAATTTAAAATCGTTTAAAACACAATTCAACCCCCCTTCTTGTGTTTCAAGCAGGTTCCTTCAAATGTAACATAGGGTATTCCATGAACCCACTATCCATTTTTCCTAACCATTACCCGGATTCAACCCATTTGCTTTCTGACATCATAACAGAGCCCCCTCTCCTTCTCTTCCACCCCTAGCCGCCAGTCCCTCCTCTTCTTGTGCCAATTTTGTTTTCCCTCATCCCAAATCAGATTCTCACTCAAACTTTTTCTTCTTAGCTGCATACCCTACCCAAATCCCCTCCATTCCAGGAATCTCGCGAATCAAATCCCGGGGAAGCTTCATTTCTTTCATTTTCTTTTTCAATCCGAGACTGTGGTTTCCTTTTTCACAAGGTAAGCATTATTCCTTTCCTTTCTAGCCATCAAATCTTGAATTAATTGTGTTTTTTTTCCTGATTTTTTTTTGCAGATCAAGGTGCGTGATTTGAAGCAGCCGCAAAGCTCTATAAAACGGTCAAGAATAACAACAGAGAGAGAGGGGGGAAAAAACATACACAGCAAAAGGGGGATTTTTTCTGATACTGAGGAAGCAGGAATGAATTTTAGAGAGAGTTTGGAATAGTTCTAGGTTGAGAGTCTGAAGTGTTTTTCTTAGAGGGAATTTATAATCCTTGGGGGATAATTTGTTCTTTTCTGTAAACACATGTTTGGTTCTTCCTCTGTCATTTGTATTGAAGAATCTCCAAGAATCAATGCATCCATTTTATGGTTATCATTTTGATCGATATTTTTACTTTGATTCATTTTATTGTGTCCATTGGTAGTACTCTAGTATTTCTGTTTACTCTTTCCCTCTCCTTATTGGAAAATGTTGTTATGCCTAAATTCGCATGTGAGATGATCTGGTGTATGAGTTTTCTGCTGACAAGGTTCTAAGTGTTGAAATTATGCGGTAATAAAAAAATCATACATTGATGACTGGCTTTTAGCTTACTGTTTGCCTCTTAAGCGTTTTGATCTTCAGGATTCTATAAATAATTGAGCTTGTCCCTCTTTGTTGAATTGATAGGATGAATTCTTTTGCATGCTTTGGTGGCTTGAATGTTGGATGGTATGTTTGAGCTGTGTAGAATTCTTCCTTGCCCATGCTCATGATCTGTTGAACTAATCAATTACAATTGTTAGATATTTTAATTGTTGGTGCTATGAGTATGAGAAGGACAAGTGATGGTTTCAATCTGAATTTGAGAAGTGGTTGTTTGGAAATTTTATGAGCTTCTAGTTTTTTTGGCCTACTAGGTTGTTCTTTTTTTTTTTTTTTTGGAAAAAATCTAGTGTCCTTAAAGTTAATGATCTTTGCTCTTTGTTTCCCAAAGGTTGCACCTGGTTGACTGAAAATTTGCTCACAGGCTCGTTATGTTTTTTTTTATCACAATGCATTGGTGATTAAAATTGAGAGTTGTTGCTGCCTTGGTGTTTAAGAGACAAAAGAAATGGTGAGGTCCCTGCTGTAAAACAGTTGCGTCAACCCTTTAATTCTTTTCCCTCCAGTCTTTGAGTTTGTTGTGCACTTTATCTGAGAGAAGCCATTCTTACCTTCACAGTTGGTTTCTTTGTACATTAACATGGCTTTGATGTGAGTATGTGAAAAAGGTAAGGTGCTATGGTGGATTTTTGTCTTGGCAAGGCTAGAGGTTGGCTTGGGTCATGGTATAAAAGGGCTTTAATTGTTGCCAATGGAATATTTTGTGTGGGTTTTTTTTTAACAAGATAAAAAATGATAAAATAATCCTTCTTTCAGTTTTTTTATTTTATTTTTTTCCCTCTTTGTTCATTTATTTTAGGGGTAAAAGTAAATATTTTAAAATTTTGTTAAACATTTGCATAATTAATCTGGGTAACCGTTTTTTTTTATGGGTGCACTAGGGGTGTTATGAGGTTAAGTCTCCATCCTTCCCTATGCGCAAGCGACTCCCGAACTCGATTTGGTTCCAAAGACCATTCTTTAAAGGTTTTCCAATTTTTTCCTAAATTAAATAAAATTGGTGGCGACTCTACTGTTTTTTCTAAAAATCTTTTCCTCGCCGCTCCCTTCGCGATTTCATTTGCGACAATGCCTGAGGACAATCCTCAGGTTCCTATACCAGTCCAAGAAATTCGTTTTCGGACAACTTGTCATTCTCAAGGACAGATCGCACTGATAGATTATTTGACGTGTGGTTTGCAGACATGGTTATCTACAACAGAAATATACAGAATATAAGTATCATGCATAAACATATTTAATAAGGTCTTTTATTAAATACACCTCCCACTATTTTACTCAAATCAATGAGCCTCACCATTGACTCGGAAAATTCCGTTGGAAGATTTCTAGTGGGACCAAGATCCATATTTCACTTCATTCTGAGTCAGCTTTGGCTGATCATCCAAAACTTGGCTATTTAGGTAGGAAACTCTTTCCAATTACATCTCATGTAATTCTTGGATCAGTTGGGTGAATAACTCTTATTCTAATCCATCTTATGGATTAATGCCCAACACCATGCCTCTAGGCCTTTTTCAATCCTATTGAAGTTGGCTTACTTAAGTCAGACCCAATGGTTGACAATTGGATATTATATTTATCCCATCGTGTCTTACTAGTATAGACAAAGGTACTCTGTTTTAGCAGGCCTACGCTCAATCGATATTAGTCTTGATGAGTGTCATGCATTGGAAGGCATATTCAAACGTGACTTAATATTTCGTTTTGAGGGATTTATTTATAAATTTGATCTCACCATTAGTTAAACTGTTTAACCTACTATATACGAACATGCATCTCATACATATATAGCATATAACAAATGTGACATGGTTATAGTCCCTAACACATTGATTCTCCCAAGCCAATGAGAAAATATAATCTAAAACCCTAGTTGCATATAAGCTTCATCAAGCATGAGCACCTACCAAGTCGTCCTCTTCTGAAGTCGTCTGCTTATCTCCACCATAACATTACAATTGGAAACCTCTTTTACATTCGAGGGGAATAAGGTGAGAAAAGAATGTACATATGGAAATTAAGAGAAAGGCACGACATGCAGGCCGTATTTCAAAATAACCAAAGAAAGAAGAAAAGGACTAAGGCCATAACCATTCACCATACATAACCAAATACATAGTAACAATTTAATAATAATAAATTATTATTATTATTATTATTATTATTATTTATTATTATTAAGTTATTTAAAAAATCACTCAAAACAATGCTTCTGATATCCTCATAATCGATTACCATAATCGATTACTACTAGTTTGACTCCTCAGAAAATGACTACTGTAGTATCATAATCGGTTACCATAATCGATTACTGCTATTCTGACTTCTCAGAAAATGACAATTGCACTATCATAATCGATTACTGTACCCCCATAATCGATTATTGTACTACCATAATCCATTGCATAATCAATTATATAATCCATTATATAATCTGTTATGCGAGCATTTGTGCAAACTCTTTGCATAATCGATTATTGTGGTTCTGACCAGAATTTGCCTTGCTTCCACAACAATCAGGGCATCAACACTTGAACCCTCATAATCGATTATTGTTCCACCATAATCGATTATTGCAACACCCTTTTCCGAGTGTCACATTCCCGAACGATTATAAGGCCGAAAATAATATTAATGCAAAAAATACGGTTGCTTTTCACAATGATGTAATGGGATTAGTAAGGTAGGTGATAATAAATGAACTTAGGTTCACCATGTATTTCTAGAAGTCATACTAAATCAAAGTATAGAAATAGAAATAGTACGGTATACAGGCATAGGTCTAAGCCTAACTGATAATAAATATATAATTAAGTACTATAAGTCACAGCTCCTTAAAAGTACAACTGACACTTGGACACAACCTGGCCAAAGCAAAAGAACAACATAAGGAGTCCCACTTCGGACTCAAAGTAGACGCTGAACTGATTCATCGTTGCGCCCATCTTCTCAAGCAGAAACCGCAACACAGGCAAAGAAGATATATAGCTATGGGTGAGATTCCCAATCATCAACATAACAAAATAGCATAAGTAAAAATGGGACGACGCACCGAGTAATAACATACTCAACATGCATACCATAAATCCCAATATATCATGTTAATCAATTAGCAGAATAATATAAGGCATCGTCGAAAACAAAATAGTGATGTTCAACAAGTACATGTAATCATCAGCAGCCATGCAATGTAACGCAATGTACATGACTCAATGCAATATGCCATAAGGGTAAAACTCTGACCCCTACTCCATGGAGCTAACAAAACATCAGAGAGAGTGAATGGGAGGACATGTTCCGAGTACGCTAGCCTTGGGCAAGATGCTACAACATTTATAACTTGCACGTATCTGGCTTTATGGAAACACTCTCGACCAAACATGAAAAGTACGACATCTAGTCAAGGATATCAGTGTATTGCTCGGAGTCGCCACGACACAGAAGAGCTACCAACTAGTCACATGTCAACCTTTCCAACCTTGATACCTCCAAGACTATTTAAAATGTCACCGTAAGATTCGTACCCGCATCAAGGTGTAAGCTCAACTCCTAGTGTACCACCCCCTTCGGTATTAAAGAAAGAACATGTACGGAATTAAATTTAATAGAGAAATGCTGGTTGCTTTAGGAAAAAGGATAATTTACTTTAAATTGGAAAACTCGGGTGTAAAAATTTTCTATATAATGCTTCAGGAAAGTAATACACACATCACAAATATAAAATCACATTATGTTATACAACACACATAAACTGGGTTTATTCATAAAACATTTCATCATCATATATAAACTTTCCTGAAATTGTTTTTCATACAGAAGTCCCAAACTATACAGAGGTTTTCAAAACCACAAATACCGACTTTCTCAATTTAAACATTGAAAATCCTAAGAGCTCGTTTGAAAAAAAATCCTACGGACAATAGAGCCTACTACCTAGCATACACCGTACCAATGAGACTGGGCCTCGTCGTCCACAGTTCACACATCTTCGTTGTCGACATCAAGAAACGCAAGCTACAGTGTCCCGAAGTGACCCAAATGATGGTTGAGAAGCATCTATACACGTATCCAAAAACACAACAAGGTGTCCAACATGTACAGGCAAGGGTGAGTAACCAATATATGGATTTAAACGCGATAACTACATGCATGACATACAAGACAGCATATGAATATGTAGTATCAACAGCAGAAGTAACACGGAACAACACACTAGGTAACAACATGTCCAACATGAATACCATAAATCCCAATATGTCATATTAATCAATTAGCAGCATAAGACATCTTCGAAAACAGAATATTGAGGTATAGTAAGTAAATGTAATCATCAACAGTCATGCAATGCAATGTGATGTACATGACTTAATGCTATATGCCACAAGGGTAAACTCTGACCCCTACTCCATGGAGCTAAAAAAACGTCGGAGAGAGTGAATGGGAGAACATGTTCCGATTAATGCCAGCCATGGGCAAGATGCTACAACAAATGTAACATGCACGTATCTGGCTTTACGGAAACACTCTCGACCAAACATGAAAAGTACGGCATCTAGTCGAGGATATCAGTGTATTGCTCGGATTCGCCACGACACAGAAGAATCACCAACTGGTCTCATGTCAGCCCTTCTAACCCTGATACCTCCAAAGACCATTTAAGATCGTCACCGTAAGATTCGCACCAGCATCTAGGTGTAAGCTCAACTCCTAGGCTCAAGGCCTTACAAACTCATGCAATGAAATGCCAATACTTACACAAAGTGGATGCAATAAATCAATGTCTATCCACCGGATAAACCTCAAGGTTCACTAAGGTTCTCTTCCTTACGAACTATACGCGTCTTTGTATTATAAAACATTTATCCACCGGGTAAAAATCTCGTGATTCCTTTGGAATGATTCAGACTGCTTTCAGAGTTGCCGACAGTCTCTACAAACCAACACGGGTCTTTTCAGCGTGCTTTGTCCCCATTCACACGCTTTCTAGGAATCTTCCCCGAAGGTCACCCGTCTCACAATTACTCCAAGTCAAGCACGCTTAACTATGGAGTTCTTATGTTCTAGGCTCCCAAAAAGAAGGTGAATCTTATTGGTATAGGTAGTACCAATCAATTCTTATAAGCCTTCCTTCAACTGTACAGTCCCATACCTGCACGGTCTCAGGATTCCTACAACTGTACAGTCTCATCCCTGCACAGCCTCAGGGTCCCTCTCATTCCAGTCATCACAAGACTGAAACAATCGAACGGATTTTCTTGGATCCGGACCACCGGTCCGTTGATAACCCCCTGGTTTATCTAGTTTTTACTATGATTAACTAGAGAATTTAATTTGATTTGTTGAGTTTATTCTCAATTTTACCCGTATTTGTCTTTGTTTAGCCTTAAGTTGTGTTTTGAGTCCCTTTATTATTTTTAGTAATTTTTGTATGTTTTTGAGTCAGGTATGTGTAATTGGGTGCTCGTACTTTCAGGTACTCAATTAGGATCAAAAGTGAAGCTTTGGAAGTGATGGTGTAGAGCAGAGCACAGAGCTGAAGCATACTGGATGGAGATTCTCGCCTCGCGACAGGACGTTCGCCTTGCGAGACCGCGCTGATAGATTAGGATTTCAGTCATTAAATTTCGCCTCGCGAGAAGCTTCTCGCCTCGCGAGTGTACGTATTCAGGATGTATAAATTCAGTTTTTAAACACAATGAGGTCATCTACTTTTACACCATAGGCTGCGATTAGTTGAGAAAATTAGGATTTTGGAAGATTATTCAACTTCTGTTATGGATTTTGGATTTTATTCAATGAATTTGATATTTGTTTCAATAATGAGTAGCTAAATTACCTTTTCCAGGGTGATGATGTAGCCACTTATGAAGGTTTGGTAGTGTTATGGCTAAATCCTAGTTTATTAGCATTGCTTTTATGTTTTTCTCGTGATCTTAATGCTTTCAATTGTTAGCTCGAGAAATAATTGAATGATAGGCCAATCATAATGAGACCGACGGGAGATTTATGTGTCTAGAGCATTTGTGAAAAACCATAGGGTAATTTGAGACCGAGAGGAGATAAGTATCCTGTGCAACTTCTATAGAGAGTCATAGAGCTTAATAAACTGATTGATTAATAACCATCATAGAAATATAGTTCGTTAGGACTCAAGAGGTAAATTTTAATGTACTCTAACCCAGGCATTAGAATAAATTAGGAATCTCGGTTGATATTAGTTAATGTTAGAAATTAGGATGAATTGCCATAACTGCACCAAACTGGAGTTCGTATATGGATTTAGAATTTTGTCTATGAAATTCTAGCTACATAGATTGGTGAAATCAGAGCCCTAGAGCTTTTTAGACTTGAAGTACACTTTAAATTTATTTTTAGCACTTCCCAATTTGAGTCTTAAATTGATTCTTTAATATTTCTTTGTTTTTAAAATTCATTCTCTTATTTAAATTTAATTGATGCACTCATTTGACGTTTAAATAGTTATCAAAGTTAAGAAGTGGTAATTGGTCAAATCAATCCTCGTGTTCGATTTCGGAACTTCCAAGTTCTATACTACTTGATCGATTTAGTGCACTTGCTAAATTTTACATCAAGTTTTTGGCGCCGTTGCCGGGGATTGGCAATATCAATATCATTAGTAACAAAGGAGACAACTACTTTAGACATTTTTTTATTATTATTATTTTGTATATATTTGATTTTTTTCTTTTGAGTTTTGTTTGTGCTAGGTGGATGCAACACATGGACCATTATTATTATCCAATGCAGGAATATCAAATTGATTGGATCGTGTTTGATGGTATCGTTAATAAGCATGCAAAATTATACTCCAAGGAGGAATGGAAATCCTATTTGTCATCTTTACCACCACCACCACACTTTCAGGTGAATCCCGATATGCTAGAATTTCTTTGGGAGATAAATGCACAAGTTGTGATCCAAAGCATAGAGCGTCTAAAGGCCGAACAATTTGCCATGATTCAGGAGACAGAAATGCGATTTGGGGAATATTCTAAAGAGAAAACAACCCAACTAAGAAACTGGATGCAAAAGTTAGAAGTGCAAGCTAGGGAATTATCCAAACTGTTAGCAGAAAAGCCACATGAAACTCAATTTGAGGAGAATGTGGTTGCCAATATGGATTCAAAAGATGAAGTAGTGGTGGAAGATGATTCAAAAAGAGAAGACCATGAAGTGGAAAGCAAGGAAGAAATATCTTCTCATTTATCCTCAAAAACTTGATGGGCTCCGGCAAGTGTACCGGATCGAAGCAAGTAATAATAAAACGGTGAAAAATCGAGTATCGAACTCAGGGATTGGGCGACCAAGTACCACTTCGCAAAATCAACAACTATTTAGACTTCAATAAATTGATTTGAAAGGAAAATAAAGAAAACTAAAAGAAAATAAATATTTTTGAGTAAATTAATTAATTAGAAAACAAAAATAAAATGATGAACAATCAAATAAAGAGAATTCTAGGGATCTGATTTCACTAACGCTATGAATATAGATTCCTCATAGACAAGGAATCCTAATCCCACTTAGTTTGGTTCAATTATATCAATTCTTCCTAATCTCTTAATCAACTTCTAATGTCAACCAAGAATCCTAATTTATTTTAATGTCTGGGTTAGAGTACACTAAAATTTACCGCTTGATATCTATCCAACTATATCTCTATGATGATTATTTATCAAAGAATTTATTAAGATCTATGATTCTCTATAACAGTTGCATAAGACTCCTACGGTATATCTCTATCCACATTAACCCTATGGTTTTATCTCAATACCCTTGACAAATAAATCGCCTCTCGGTCTCATTATGATTAGCCTATCATCTAATTGGTGATCAAGCAATTAGAAACATTAAGAATGGAAATAAAACACAAATAGAGAAGAAGAATAAATTAAGAAGAACTGAAATAAATCACCAAACTATCATGGCGCAGTTACATCGTTACCCTAGAAAAAGGGTTTAGTTTAGTTCATAACTAAAATAAAAGAAGAAGAATAAAAAAATAAAAACTAAAACTATGAAGAGTTCTCAGAAATTGTGAATCTTCTCTTGTGCGGCACTGTAACACTTCTTATAAGCAGTGTGCAAACTGCTTCCCACTGAACTAATCTGTTTATCTTCTTTATCTCTAATTAAATTTGCCATATCTGATTTAAACCAATTGAAGTCATCTTATCTCTTTCAATCTCTAATTCAACCTGCTTATCTTCTTTTCAATTTCAATCTTTTATCTTTTAATTCAAATTGAATTCACGATGGGGCTCCAAAATCCCTTTATTCACGTTGAAGCTCCTTATCAATATTTCAAATTGCAAGTTTCAATTGTAATCCTTTATCTCAATTACAATTTGAAACTTTCAATTGCATCCAAAACTTCAAGTCACTTTTGCTGTAGCTTCACATTGGCCAAGTGCTCACCTTTTCATTCAATTTATTTCCTTCCAAATTCAATTGAAATAACCAACACTCTGTAGCTTCAATTCACATCTTCTTTCTTCTTTATTTACATTCCTAAACATCACAATATGCAAAATATAAGAAAAATTAATAAAAATCTAATTAAAATTAATAAAATAAATAAATTAACTCTAAACAACAAAATAAACAAACAAAGTCTAATTTGGGTAAAATCAAGCATTCAACTCAACTTATTTATTAAAATCCACTCTAAAATAATAGATAAAATATGATAAGCCAGCGGATTATTAAAATACCCCAAACTTAAACTTTGCTTGTCCTCAAGCAAACCAAAATCAAAAGACATTACTAACACAAAAACGAATGAGTTGACATCAAAATTAATGGACCAAAAATCATGTATGCCCCCACTCTTGCCACACCATAGTCACAAAAACTCAATTCAATTATGCTTTCCTAAGATCAAAATAATCAACTTGTAATGAATTTATAGATGGCCAAAAGAAAGAATCACACAACCATGCAATCATCAATCAAAGTCCGGAGTCTCAAGAGCTTAGCATCATTCATGACAAATTCTTGGGTCTCAAACCCTCACAAAGGCAAATAAGTCACTCAATCACTCAAGTGTCTAGGCTTGTGTTTCTCTCAAATTTCACTTATCTAGCACACACTCCATGAGTTTGATTTTCAACTCAATCACAAAATCACACAATTACATGCACACAAGAGTCAAAAGGACTTGTCAAGGTTGTAATGAGGCCAAGGTGTAAAGCAGGTAAGAAGGAGAATAAAAGCTACCCTATGGAATAAGAAAGCATTGGTTTTCTTTTTTGAACTTTTTTTTTTCTTTCGCCTGGAGACAATCTCTTCGCGAGGCGATCCAGAGAGCGTTTTTTTTTCGAGCGAACCATTCGGCAGGCGAATTTATTTTCGCTGGGCGAAAATTTATTTTATTTTTTTGAAGCATATTTTTTCTTTCATTCTTTCTTCTTCTTACCTCCACAAAATTGCATTTCTAAATATGCCACCGCAAACTTGACGCTTTCTTGTCCCCAAGCAACACAATAATGCATCAATGCTCACTTAATCCTTTCGGGTTGGTAAACATGGTTTTAACAAAGTTTAGGCATAAAAGTGGGCAAACAAAGAAGAGGCTTAGGGCTTGAGAGGGCAAACAATGGAAAATTTTCATTAGGAAAGCTTTTTTGTGTGGCAAAAATTGTTATTCCAATAAAATGCCTTTATCATACTCATGCAACATGTTATTATGGAAAATAGATAAGATTCAATCAAACCTAAGAGCATGCAACTCAATAGTGTTTCTCACCAAAAGAATAAATCATGTTGAAAGCTCAAACAACTCACCAGGACAAACATTAGAGATCCATTCCAAAATAAGTAGTTATGCCAAGAACTCCAACACCCCAAACTTATCATGAATCATGCATTGAAGTTATGATACTTCTTTCTCTAAATTCAATCCTACATAGTTCCAAGTTCATCAGAAAGGAATATATAAGCATGGTGGTTCAAGTGGCATGACATTTTTCAAATGGGATATAACACAATTATTCCAAAAATATCAACATCAACTCAATGACACATGAACAAAACCACAAAAAGACACGATGCAACCAATTTATTCAAAGCAAGAAACAAATAAAGAGAAAAGTTTAGAAACCACCCGGATCCCATAGCTTGTGGTAGAAAGACCAAGGTGTGCTCAAAACATAAGACCTTCCATCTGGATCCCATTGCTTGTGGAAGAAAAGCCAAGAGATGCTCATCATATAAGAGACTCTTCCCGGATCCCATGGCTTGAAGCATGGTGATTGTAGGAGGAAAGGCTTGAGAACTATGGCTCCATGAATGAAATCTCCATAACGCACAAAAATGTTACCTTTAGGAGCCAACTATGATGCATCCACACATGCATGTAGACCAATATACTTATCAAAATCAGAATTTTCAAGTTCATCAATAAGCATGGTAAAGTGAGTGTTTTCCACATCAATCTTCTTCTCATTTATCCCTTGCAAAGGATCGACGAGAGATATTTCTTCCTTGCTTTCCACTTCATGATCTTCTCTTTCTGAATCATCTTCCACCACTACTTCATCTTTTGAATCCATATTCGCCACCACATTCTCCTCAAATTGAGTTTCATGTGGCTTTTCTGCTAACAGTTTGGAGAATTCCCTAGCTTGCACTTCTAACTTTTGCATCCAGTTTCTTAGTTGGGTTGTTTTCTCTTTAGAATACTCCCCAAATCGCATTTCTGTCTCCTGAATCATGGCAAATTGTTCGGCCTTTAGACGCTCTATGCTTTGGATCACAACTTGTGCATTTATCTCCCAAAGAAATTCTAGCATATCGAATTCACCTGAAATTGTGGTGGTGGTGGTAAAGATGACAAATAGGATTTCCGTTCCTCCTTGGAGTATAATTTTGCATGCTTATTAACGATACCATCAAACACGATCCAATCAATTTGATATTCCTGCATTGGATAATAATAATGGTCCATGTGTTGCATCCACCTAGCACAAACAAAACTCAAAAGAAAAAAATCAAATATATACAAAATAATAATAATAAAAAAAATGTCTTATTAATTATTATTTGATTATATTTTACATCAAATCCTACTTTAATTATTGGTAAGAAATATGTTTGATTTTGTGATAAGTTTTGAGTGCTTATAGTGGGAAAAAAAAAGATGGGAGTATGGACCTTTGTATGGACATTAGATAATCGAATAAACTAACCATTAAGGATAGATATCTTTTTTCTAGGATAAATGACCTTAGATTATTTGAGTAGAGTGGCGTTTGATTCAAGTAAAGTAGATGCAGTGATAGGATGAGAGTGGCCTAAGAAGTGACAGGTGTAAGAATTTCCTGGAATTGAAAGCGTATTATATGAAGTTATAAATGGGTTCTCTAGACTAGTTTTATTTCTGATCAAGTTGACTAGGAAAGGAAAATATCTTTTATGGAATAAAATCAAAGTTTTTCATAATCATAAGAGCCTTAAATAATTGTTAGAAAAAAATATAGAATTAAAAATAAGGCAAGGAAAGTGGATGAAATTTCTTAAGGACTATGAATTTAAGTTGAAGTACAGTTTAGGAAAAGCCAATGTAGTGGTAGGCGTTCTAAATAGAAAATCCTTGCATATTAGTGCGAGAGATGAATATCTTAGAAGAGTTTATGGACATGAATTTCAATGTAACCTTAAATGTTTTAAGCTTGAAATTGAATAAGTTGGAATTTGTAATGACATTAGAAAACAGATTAACCGAGAGCAATTTTAGACTAGGAATTGCAATCTCTTTAGGATCAAGAGAATTATGTGACGACGGTCTATTGTTGTTTAAGAATAGGATCGTTGTTCCTAACGAGGGGAGCCCTAGAAAAGAAAAAAAAATGCTAGAAGAGACACAAAGGAAAGTTAACTATACATCCAAGAATAACCAAGAAATATCAAGATTTAAAAATGTAATAGTAGATGGAAATAATATATATATTGGATGTTGTGTTTAAAAAAGGTGTATATATATACTTAAATTTTAATTTATGTTGTAATTTTGTTATATAATTTTTTTTTTTTTTGAAAATCACCTTGCTTGAATATTTTAGATTATTTTTCAAGTGACCAAATATTAATCACAATTAATATACTCTTTGGATTTGATTCCTGATGGAGGCAAAGGAGGGGCAAGTGAACTTTGCAACAAGAGGAGGTCAATCCATTCAAGTCCAATTCAAACTCTTTAAGTCCAAGTGATCCTCTTTAATGTTTTGGGTATATCTTGAGTTATGGATATCCGAATGCAGTGATATTTAATGCGTTGGCAATATCATTGAATTATCTATAAATGTTATCTAAAGCATAAAGACCTCATTCGGCCTCTATCATGATGAAAATAGGACTAGAAGTTGGGAACGTTGTTCTGGACGAGTTTGACTTAATCCATTTAAGTCCAAAGAAAACCTTCTTCACGGTTTTGGTTATATCTTGCATTCTTGATATCCGATTGATGTGATTCTTGATGCGTTGGAAAGATACGAGAACTAGCTACAAGTTTCATTTGAAGTTCAAAACCTGATTCGGACTCTATCATGATGCAAAACAGGACTAGAATAAGTTGGGAACGCTGTTCTGGACGGATTTGACTTAATTAGGCATTTTTAGGCTTGTAATTGGTTTTGGTCTTTAATTATATTTTGGGCTATATGGGCCACGAAATTACTCAGCCACCTTAACCTAGAATGTTCCTTAGCTTCTATAAATAGGACTTGTATGACCTCATTTACATAACTTTGAATGAAATTAGAATTTATCCTATTAGGGTATTTTTGTGAGTTGAGCATTGGCTCCTCTTCTTCAAGTTCTTGGATTAGAACTTGCTTGATTCTTATCAAAGAGTTTTATCTCTTTGTGGCAAATCCTCCTTGGCTTATCAATCTTCCAATTCTATGGATGGTTGTGGCACCTTCCCCTTCATCTTCTTCCTCTTCCATTTTTATAATTTATTTTATGTTCTTCTTTATTTTTGTGCCATTGACATTTTGTTTTTAGTTGTTGCACTTTCATTCTTATTTTTTTAAGTTTCTTATTTAGTTATTTACACTCATTGGTTGATTCCTTTTGTTCTTCATATTCGGGTGACAATCGCACCTTTTTCTTTCTTCTCATCATTTTTACATAAGAACTAAAAACAAGCTCTTGGATAGATCCTAAATTTCAATGATTCAAACTTGGATAACCTAGAATGTTCCTTAGCTTCTATAAATAAGACTTGTATGACCTCATTTACATAACTTTAAATGAAATTAGAATTTATCCTATTTGGGTATTTTTGTGAGTTGAGCATTGGCTCCTCCTCTTCAAGTTCTTGGATTAGAACTTGCTTGATTCTTATCAAAGATTTCTATCTCTTTGTGGCGAATCATCCTTGGCTTATCAATCTTCCAATTCTATGGATGATTGTGGCGCCTTCCCCTTCATCTTCTTCCACTTCCATTTTTATAATTTATTTTCTGTTCTTATTTACATTTGTGCCATTTACATTTTGTTTTTAGTTGTTGCACTTTCATTCTTATTTTTTTAAGTTTCTTATTTAGTTATTTACACTACTTGGTTGATTCCTTTTGCTCTTCATATTCGGGTGACAACCGCACCTTTTTCTTCCCCAATTCTTCTCATCATTTTTACATAAGAACTAAGAACAAGCTCTTGGATAGATCCTCAATTTCGGTGATTCAAACTTGGATCATATCAATTCCCATATAAATTACTGGCATGTCAAATCTTAACAAACATATATTTCTTATCAAAGACCGAAAAGAAAAAGAATGTTATTTCTTATTTGTATTTGCTTACTCAAAAATCAAAATGAAATTGATTTCTTATTCTACTATGGTATTTATTGATGAAAATTGTTTTGAAAGTCGTATCTGCCCAATGATTGCACAGTTTAATTGCAAGTTAACTAAATCTTATTCTGTTTTTGTTATCAAGTTTTGTTTTTAGGAAGACCATCTCTTAATTAAAAATGAAACTATTTCTTTCTTATGAAATTATCAACTTAGACTAGATAAGACTTAGTATGTGGATGTCTCTACCATTTTTCCTTTTCTTTTGTTGTTTTATTTTATTTGTTTACCTATTTATAAAAAATTTCTCCGTGCTGCATGTTAGTTTGTTAATTTAGTTAGTTGAAGTTAATTGGAATAGTGATAACCGAATTGTATAAGTGTTAGTGAGTAGTTTTAGCCAATGTGGGACTAAGACTGCTCTGTATAAATACATGTGATGTGAATAAATAAAAGTGTGTGATGTGATTCAATGATATTGTTTTTGCAATGATTCTCTCTATATACTTCATCTTCATGCTACCTACAATCAATCTTCTTTCTTTCTTGATTCTTACTGTGAGTGTATTGTATTGTGTGAGTCTGAGTGCTTCTTGGTTCTAACACTGTAAACAATATAATAGTTTTGGTGTGGAATATAAGGGACTATAAGATCTACGTATGAAAGGTATAAAACTTTAATTTAATTTCTTTTGTGAATTGTTTGTTATGAATCTTTTCGTAGAATGCTTATAATGATGAAATGCAAGTGAAGATGTTATGATTTTAGTATGATGGACAGAAACAAACGCTTAAATGCATGATTTTAGTCTGTAAATATTTTCATTGATTTTATTTAAAATTATATTTATATTTAAGGTGCCATGAATTGTACACTTAATATTTGGTGAAATAGTTAATGACTATATGTATATTGATGGTGTGATTAGGATATGTAGGTCCCCTTTTATGTTAGTAATTAGTAGGTGACGAGATCTTGCTCAGACCGGATTTAATCCAAGAGACCACAGTTAGGATTTAGAGGGGAAAGATGCACACTGCGCAGATTAGGTAAAAGGAGTTGTGCCGACTAGAAAAGAGAGCCTTTAGAATTTGAGAAAGGGGAACTGTAACACCCTGAATTTCACCTTATATTAATACATATTATTATGTATTATTCTTGACCAATATATGTGGTTATGCTCGCCCATGAGGTTTATATTTATAGTTGGGGTAGTTTAGCCTTAAGGAATGGTCAATGCATTCAAGTCCAAGAAACCTATTTTACAATTTTGTTCATATCTTGAGTTCTAGACATCCAATTGAGGTGATCTTGGATGTGTTGAAAGCTTAGAGAATTATCTACAAGTCTTATTTCAGGTGTTAAGGCTAAATTCGGCTTCTAAAGTTTTGCTTCGCTAGGATACATTCGCCTCGCGAACTTGACAGCCAGATTATTGCAGCTCTTTGGGTCGCCCCGCGAAAGGATACTCGCCTCGCGAATCTGCGCGCTGCAGAATCGTGTTTTTGGGCTTCTAATCAACACATAATGACCCTAACTCATATTTATATCATAAGACTCGACCTAAACCTATTTTCCAAGTCGAAATACTCTTAGAAACTGCCTCATTAACTCTAGACAAGGATTCCTAAACTCTTCCCAAGGATTCTTGAAGGAGACTTCACTTTTGTTCATTGTTCTTCATCTCCTTTGCTTGAAGAGCATCACTGCCATCACAAGCCCTCTTCCTAGTTGTTGCTCTTGAACCTTTTGGGGCTGTGATCGTGAAGTCAAGCGTCGTAAGATCGAGCATTCATGAGATGCAACCTTTTCCGGACCTTTTTCTTTCCTTTGTTCATTGTGATCGTCATACCAGGTATGGGGGAAGAAATAGATCATGAGTATGTGGGTTTTGGGATAGGTTAAGATGAAGGGGTTAACCCATGACCCCTATATGTTTGTCTATATGCATTGTAAATGCCTATGTATATGCTATGAGTGCAATTATGTGTATGTTATGTATATGCCATGTATATGTCTGTGTGAATATTGTATAAATATATATGTTTATAGTTCTATGATTGTGATTATGGGTGTTTGTCTTGATGATATGATTGAAACATTATGAGGTATGATGAATGGTATGTACATACATACAATATGCATTGATGAGATTTTATAATGTGCATTGATAATGATGACTTGATGATGATGTGTGTTACAATAAAGAAAATAGGATTAGTGAAAGAACATAGCTTAGGGACGTTTGGCACCCCATAATGAATGAGTTGTTATGAGAGGTGAGATTGATAATATTGGATTAATTTTGGAAACCCATAGGAATGATTCTTGAGAGATGGGATGATAGGCATAGGGATAACTTAGAGAAATTCTTAAGATTCCCACATCTGTTATGATTCGCCTGGCGAATAGCCATTCGCGAGGCGAGACAGAGAGACCATTCGTGGTCTGACGTGATTCATCTAGCGGATTGTAATCCGCGAGGTGAATGAGAGAACCAGATATTGGGGCTCTCGGGCTCGCCTAGCGAGACACGATTCGCCTAGCGAATCTGAGAACCTGTTTAGGAGCTCTCGGGCTCACCTCGTGAGCCACAATTCGCCTAGCGAATCTGGTTTTCTCACCCAGATTCTGTTGTGAAGGGATAATGATTAGGGTAATGGGAAAAAGACCGTGAGGTCATAATTCAAGGTTGATAATATAGAAAAGAACGTTAATAACTATATGACTTGAGATTTAAATATTAGGATTAAGTTATAATCTTAATAAGATATGAATTGTGGTTTAGATATTAGGATTAAGTTACAATCTTAATAAATATATGACTTGAGGTTTAAATATTAGGATTAAGTTATAATCTTAATAAGATATGAATTGAGGATCAGATATTAAGATTAAGTTATAATCTTAATAAATATATGACTTGAGGTTATTAAGATTAAGTTATAATCTTAATAAAATATGAATTGAGGTTTAGATAATAAGATTAAGTATAATACTTAACAAAGATAATGTTAAGTTAAGACTTAACAAAGAGAACAATTAATAAGACGATGATGTTATTGGTAATGACGTACTGTTACCGATGTTGTTGGTTAAATCATTCTTGATGCTTATTGGTCAAGTTTGATGTTGTTAAATCATCTTTGATGCTTGTTGGTCAAAGTTGATAGCCATGTAATGGTGTTGATGGTGGATGGTTGGACATGTGTTTGCATGTTGTTGAGCATAGCATGCATCATACGTTGACGTTGATATGTTGGGTGGAAAGCAAACAATGAATCACGATAGTGAGGCCACGATGGGTGTTATCCCGGCCTTGCGGATACGTTGGGTATGGAAGTTCCAGGTGACATGGGCTAGCTACCTATTGTCGGAGTGACCTAAAGAATAAGCTTGAGTACCCTGGCTAGCCACTATACGTTATCAGGATTAGTGAGAGTGTTCGGGGATAGCCCATGGTCTGGCATATCATCCACGTTGATAACCGGACATGTACTCCTAATCGTCTTTCCAGAGTTAGAGTTGTTGGCCACATGCATACGGAGTAGTGATGTTGCATTCGCATTAACATGCATCCTTGATATATATTGATTATATCTGTGTTGATTGATGCATGTTGTATGCCATCTTAATTACTATTTCATTCCGTTTACATATATTCATGATTGTGTTTCTTACCCCTCTCTTTGTTATTCTTGTGCATATGTTGTGGTATATGCAGAGGAGGGTGAGCATGCTGACGAGGAGTGATCCCGAGGAGATCTCTCTTAGTAGTTAGGATTTATGATTTATGTTATTCTGTTTTATTCCGATGTATTATCGGTATATGTATACCAACTCTGATATGTGACATCGGGATTTGGGTTACGTTTATTATTTATGTTTTCCACAGTTTGTTTTAAAAGGATTTTGATTATTTCAGATTCCTACGTTTTACGTTATAGATGATGTGATGCACATTACCCTTGAGGATATGTTTTTATTTTAATTGTTATATTTTTAAAGACATGTATGATTTTATTCATGTTTTATTATATGCGGGGTAGTGGGTGTCACAAGAACATGCATTCCTAAGAGTCACTCCTAAGTTTGGGATAGGGAGGTCAATGTCAGTCAGAAAAGAAATTCCTTGTTCTTGGGTCATTTTCAAGTTCTAAAAAGTGTAGTCGGGCCTATTGTTTACCAATTGGCTTTTTTCAATGTCGTTGTCAATCTTCATGACGTCTTCCATATTTCAAAGCTCTAGAAGTATGTACCAAATGTTTCATATGTGATGGCTCCTGAGTCAATACAATTGAGGGATAACTTAATCTTTAAGCCAGACCTAGTCAGATCATTGATAAGAGCACTAAGACTCTGCAGAACAAGACAATTCCTTTGGTGAAGGTGGTTTGGGAAGGATAAACTTCTGAGGAAGTTGCTTGGGAACTTGAGGAGGATATCATGCGCTGTATCCAGATCTTACCAATCAAGATACTTTAAACGTTTTGCTCTGTGCATATGTAAAGTTTTGAACGAGCATGTATGAGGTTAAATTCGGGGACGAAATTCTTAAAAGGGGAGAAATGTAACATTCTGAAAAAATAAAATAAATAGAGATTATAATATGAGGATTATTATAGAGTTTTTGAGAGGTTTAGAATATATGTTTTGAGCCCTTGAATTAAATAAAATTATAAGAGAATTAAACCTTAGCAAATAAAATTAAGAAAGTGTTAGGGAGACCTAGAATGGTTGACTTTCAACCTTAAGGGTGGTGATTTGACCAAAAGAAGAAAAGAGAGAAATTTTAAGTTGAAATCTGTCACCGTAGCGTCGGCACACCCGTGCTTATATTTGGCACGCCTGTCCTGAGTAGAGTATGGTTTGAGCCGCGCCGTGCTAACTATTAGCACAGCCGTGTCGGAAACTTTGACGCTGATTGGCACGGCCGTACCAATTGAGAGCACGCCCGTGCTCTATGTCAGGATGCGTTAAAAATAGATTTAAAAATAGAGAACCAGTGCAACACTATATAAATATACCATCTTATAACACTCTAGTGCGGCTAGAAACTCTTTTTGCACCCTAAAACACCTTAGTAACGGCTATGGATTATCCTTATTCTTGGGAGATGGGGCGGGAACAAACAATGAGTTTGGAAGGAGAACAACAACAGCAACAACAACAAGAGGAAGAAGAAGAAGATGAAGAAGAAGGAGAAGGAGAAGGAGAAGGGGATTCAAGATTGAGGAATGCGACATCTAGGATTCGCTATAGGGTACGCTTGGAGATTCTTGGAGGTCTTTAAGAGGTGAGTAGAAATACTCTTTCTCACCATTTCCATGGTGCAAATTGTCTTGGGGTTTGGATTATGCTTTAAAAATAAATTTTTTGGAAAATAATCCTGGTTTGGTCAAATCCTGATTATCTAAATTTGGGGGTTTTTCTTCTAAGGTGTTCCTGTTGTCAATTAAATGTTTATTAGTGAGATTGATGCTATGATATATATGATACATACGTGATTTGGTTGAATTGACATGCTATATATGCATTATTTGATGATATTTGTGATATTGGCATGATTCAATAACTGTTAATATGTTGAATATTGTCTGCTGCAATACCGCTTATGATAGGGGTATCGAAAGTAACAATGTCAATGATATGGGGTGTCGAAAATAACTGTTCATATGTTGAATATTGTCTGCTACAATACCGCCTATGATAGGGATATCGAAAGTAACACTGCCAATGAATTGGGGTGTCGAAATATGAAATACCGCCATGATAAGGTATCGAAAGTAATATCGCCACACGTTGGGATGTCGAAATGAGTAATACCACCAGTGTACAATGGTTGGTATCGAAATGAGTAATGTCACTGAAGAGAAGGTGACATCGAAATACCTTTATGAGTAAGGTAGGTAATGAGACACCATTGTTACGTGCAGTTTGAAAGTCATATGACATATGAGGATATTTGAGATTGTTTAATATATGAGATTTTTTCATATTTGATTTATGATGTGTTAATGATGACTGTTTACTGTCAATAATAATTTATATTATTATTATTTTACTAAACATTATTTTGATAATAGCGAGTACCATGGACAGTTTTTATGGTTACCGCACCGGCTGAGAACAATGCTTTTACGAAAACCTTTTTAAACTATATTTCTGTTCACTGGGATTTTATATCTCATTAGTAGTACTGTTTTCAGAGCCTGAGGATGTCCCTGTTGAGCAGCCAAACATTTTGAAGACTATCTCTTTAGTTTTAGAGCTTAGTTAGCATTGTACGGCATATACCAGGAGGACTTTTATTATCTTTTAGTTATTTCCTTATGCAAGATGTTATAGACGCCCTGTTTTGAGGTTTTGAAACTGATTATGTTATTTTGGTTTTGAATTAATGTAAACAATTATTTTGGATTAATATTATATTAAGTATTTATTCAGTATTTATTTAAGAAAAAGTTTATTTTCCTTGTTTTATTTAAATTATTAATTTGGGTTACTAATATAACGAAGGGCGTTACACCCATGGATGAGTGGATAGGGTTTTGGTTCAAGTTTTGGTGTAATAGGTTTTGATCTAGTCTTACCACACCTAGTAAGGATGGAATCCAAAAGATAAGAATTTTTGGACGTCCCTAGCTATTTTTATAACTCCATGGCTGAATTGTATATAGGTAGGATTAAAAGAATTTGTGTTGTGTAATATTGATGTTTGGATTTGTTATGTGTATGTAGTTGTGATTGGTTAATCGAACGAGGAATTGGGAGAATTCGTGCGTCGATCGGACGACTTTTGCTCGGAGGATAACTTCAATAGGTAAGGGGAGTTTGCCTGAGAGATTTTCCCGATAACTATATGTTATCTGTGATTGATCTGTGTAGCTCTGTTTGAGCTTCGTGGTGATTTTAATAATGTTTTATGCATAATATATGTTTGTGATGATGTTGATTGGATGAAAAATATTTTCATGTGTGTTGAAAAACCATACTTTGAAATCTAGATCAAGTAAGGATTTTTATGCTTGATTATGATTGAATAAGGCATGATTATTGTTCATCATAATATTATGAGCTTTTGAGCTATTACTTGACAAATTGGTGAAGCAAAATCTCCACATCCCATTGAGGGAACATTCAGCCTTCGTTAAAAAGAAAAGGAAGAACATGAGTTGTTCTTGAGCATTCAAAGTTTTTGAAGTAAGAAAATGTTTTAATAACTTATCTTTCAAAGAAAAACAATAAGTGGTTTTGATCCAAAGATCAAATAAAGTTTCAACATCCAAGCGTTTTTACTAAGGTGAAAATGTCTTTTAGTTTAGCCATAGTCCAACTAATCAACTAAGTGTTTTAAAAAGAAAAATAATGAAGTGATTTCATGAAAGTTAACATAGTTTTTAAGGAGATATTGCCTTTATCTTAGAACTAAGATAACATTCCCTTTTTCATATACAAAGAGGACCTTGTCCTTAAGTTTGAATTAAAATGAATCATTAGAAAACTAGATGAGATTATATTTCCTTACACTAACTTAGAACATGGTTTTACACTAAGCTAGTAAGGAAAAGCCTTTTCAAATTAGTTAAGGTATTTTACTTTAATCAAGTAACAAAGTTCTTTGAAGTCTATGAGTTTTCAAATAGAAAAGTTTTGGTTTACAAAGAGAGTTTTCAACTCTAAGTCATAAAGTTTTACGCATGAAAAACTAACTTAGTGTAAAAGAAAAGAGATAGTTAAGTATAGTATATGGTGGAACAAGACCATGCACTATGCCATTGATAACATAGTTCATCAATGATTTCATAAGACTTAAGTGAAGCAACACTTATTTCATTAATTGAAACTCAAGGAATTAATATCTTAGAAAGGATCAAAGACTTATCTAAGAGGATTCTCAATCCTTCTTCATAACACTTAGGACTTGAGATGTGATTCATAACACATAAACACAAACATGAAATGTTTTGGGTTTTGAAACAGTAGTTCGATAACGGATGATAATCCGCTGGCTTATCATATTTTATCTATTATTTTAGAGTAGATTTTAATAAATAAGTTGAGTTGAATGCTTGATTTTACCCAAATTAGACTTTGTTTCTTTATTTGTTGTTTAGGGTTAATTTATTTATTTTATTAATTTTAATTAGATTTTTATTAATTTTTCTTATATTTTGCATATTGTGATGTTTAGGAATGTAAATAAAGAAGAAAGAAGATGTGTATTGAAGCTACAGAGTGTTGGTTATTTCAATTGAATTTGGAAGGAAATAAATTGAATGAAAAGGTGAGCACTTGGCCAATGTGAAGCTACAGCAAAAGTGACCTGAAGTTTTGGATGCAATTGAAAGTTTCAAATTGTAATTGAGATAAAGGATTACAATTGAAACTTGCAATTTGAAATATTGATAAGGAGCTTCAACGTGAATAAAGGGATTTTGGAGCACCATCGTGAATTCAATTTGAATTAAAAGATAAAAGATTGAAATTGAAAAGAAGATAAGCAGGTTGAATTAGAGATTGAAAGAGATAAGATGACTTCAATTGGTTTCAATCAGATATGGCAAATTTAATTAGAGATAAAGAAGATAAACAGATTAGTTCAGCGGGAAGCAGTTTGCACACTACTTATAAGAAGTGTCACAGTGCCGCACAAGAGAAGATTCACAATTTCTGAGAACTCTTCATAGTTTTAGTTTTTATTTTTTTATTCTTCTTCTTTTATTTTAGTTATGAACTAAACCCATTTTCTAGGGTAACGATGTAACTGCGCCATGACAGTTTGGTGATTTATTTCAGTTCTTCTTAATTTATTCTTCTTCTCTATTTGTGTTTTATTTCCGTTCTTAATGTTTCTAATTGCTTGATCACCAATTAGATGATAGGCTAATCATAATGAGACCGAGAGGCGATTTATGTGTCAAGGGTATTGAGATAAAACCATAGGGTTAATGTGGATAGAGATATACCGTAGGAGTCTTATGCAACTGCTATAGAGAATCATAGATCTTAATAAATTCTTTGATAAATAATCATCATAGAGATATAGTTGATTAGATATCAAGGGGTAAGTTTTAGTGTACTCTAACCCAGACATTAAAATAAATTAGGATTCTTGGTTGACATTAGAAGTTGATTAAGAGATTAGGAAGAATTGATATAATTGAACCAAACTAAGTGGGATTAGGATTCCTTGTCTATGAGGAATCTATATTCATAGCGTTAGTGAAATCAGATCCCTAGAATTCTCTTTATTTGATTGTTCATCATTTTATTTTTGTTTTCTAATTAATTAATTTAAAAACTCAAAAATATTTATTTTCTTTTAGTTTTCTTTATTTTCCTTTCAAATCAATTTATTGAAGTCTAAATAGTTGTTGATTTTGTGAAGTGGTACTTGGTCGCCCAATCCCTGAGTTCGATACTCGGTTTTTCACCGTTTTATTATTACTTGCTTCAATCCGGTACACTTGCCGGAGCCCATCGAGTTTTTGGCGTCATTGCCGGGGATTGGCAATATCAATATCATTAGTAACAAAGGAGACAACTACTTTAAGATTATAAATAATAACAATAAAAACAATAGCAACTGCGAATAAATTGTGAAAAGATACATCAGGGTAAAAAAGTTTTAATTCCAAATCAATGGTCTTACAAAAACAAACAAACACTAACACAAAAGGATATTTCCATTTATGAATTGAAAACTGATCGAAGCAAAAGGGAATTAAAAATGTGAATTCAAATCAAGTGAAACTTTCTTTGGTAATTTTTCTATCAAGAAGATTATGCACATAAAACGATAAATAAAAGTAAAACCATTTTTTTTTAAATACAAGAAATATACATCTACAAAACAAATTCATCAAATGACATAAAAATATATTTTACGAATATACTGTTAAGAATTAACAACCTTAAAATTCCAAGTTTTTTTTGTTTAATGATAGACAAATTCACGTGTAAAAAATCATTTTCTAACAACTCCTGTAATTTTTTCTTAGGCTCACTTAACTCTAGGGGTGTCATTCTATAAGGCGCTAATGACATTGATCCACTTCTAGGCACTAAATCCATGTTAAACTCAACCCCCATATTAGTTGCAAGGTAGAGACCTCTTCAGGGAACACATCTAGAAACTCACTGACAACAGGTAATGTCGCTACATCACTTTCAACCTCTATCTTAGCAGAAAAGAGAAGTATGTATGCTTGAGCACTTATTATGACGGACAATTGGCGCAAGAAGTTTCAGAAACAGAGAACGCAAATAGACATAGGTTGTGATCTGACAGAAACAGTTTTATCAGAATAGTTTATGACAACATGATTTCAGATAACCAAAATATATCAATAATGACATTTATTGCAGACATAGACAACCCAACAAAATTGACATCATAAGACATGTCTTCATGCACCAGGGAACAATTTAAGCAAACAATAGAGGTAACTATTCCATCATTCGCAAGAGTAGAAACACGTAATTCAAAAGATAAAGACAGATGTTTCACACAAGCATGTGGTATAAAGGAATGATTGCTCCTGAATCAAACAATTTGATAACCTCTTATTGTAAGAACAATTCTTCTTTGGCTTCTCTTGCTTCTGCAGCATCAGAGTTGTCCCGGAAAGATGGTCGTTCGTCCTTCGAAAAAGCGATAACCCCACGTACTGAGTGTAACACTCGGGGCTGACGAGGGCGGGGAATGATCGCCGGTGCATGAGGCACGGACAAGGAGTGGCTCCTGGCAGGCTTCTAGGCGGAGGGATACATGAATGAACCGATTCACATCGAAATGAGAGGGATCCTGAGATTGTGCAGGTATGGGACTGTACAGTTGAAGGAAGGCTTATAAGAATTGATTTGTACTACCTATACCAACAAGATGCGTCTTCTTTTCGTTAGCCCATCACTTAAGAACTCCAAAGTTAAGCGTGCTTGACTTGGAGTAATTCTGGGATGAGTGACCTCCTGGGAAGTTTTCCTAGGAAGCGTGTGAGTGAGGACAAAGCACGCTGAAGAGACCCGTGCTGGTTTGTGGGGACAGTCGGAAATCCTTAAAGCAGTCCGGGCCGTTACAAATGGTATCAGAGCGGACCTCTCCCAGTACGGTGTGGTTCGGGGACGAACCAAGCGGAAGCTGGTGGGCATGTAACACTCGGGGCTGACGAGGGCGGGGAGTGATCGCCGGTGCATGAGGCACGGACAAGGAGCGGCCCCTGGTAGGCTTCTAGGCGGAGGGATACATGAATGAACCGATTCACATCGGAATGAGAGGGATCCTGAGGTTGTGCAGGTATGGGACTGTACAGTTGAAGGAAGGCTTATAAGAATTGATTTGTACTACCTATACCAACAAGATGCATCTTCTTTTCGTTAGCCCATCACTTAAGAACTCCAAAGTTAAGCGTGCTTGACTTGGAGTAATTCTGGGATGGGTGATCTCCTGGGAAGTTTTCCTAGGAAGCGTGTGAGTGAGGACAAAGCACGCTGAAGAGACCCGTGTTGGTTTGTGGGGACAGTCGAAAATCCTTAAAGCAGTCCGGGCCGTTACACTGAGGTTCTTGGGATTCTACCACCCCATATCCCCTCATATGACAGAGAGTCTATGTAGACCCTTGCACATCCATGGTCACATGATCCATAGCTGTTACAAACACATCATTCGTCCCTCGCCTATTAGTCATCATAAATATGCTTACTACCAATGAAATACTGAGTTGATTAGGCTCAATATCCCAAAGCATAATATGCAGCATCTACAACTCTAACAAGCATCCTATGCACCCAAGTTTTGATTTTTGAAAAACACGATAACCACAGTCCAATTTAGGATTGAACTTCTCTGATACCAAAAATGTAACGACCTTCGTTACATTAGTAACCCAAATTAATAATTTAAATAAAACAAGGAAAATAAAATTTTTCTTAAATAAATACTGAATAAATACTTAATATAATATTAATCCAAAATAATTATTTACATTAATTCAAAACCAAAATAACATAATCAGTTTCGAAACCTCAAAACAGGGCGTCTATAGCATCTCGCATAAGGAAATAACTAAAAGATAATAAAAGTCCTCCTGGCATATGCCGTACAATACTAACCAAGCTCTAAAACTAAAGAGATAGTCTTCAAAACGTCTGGTTGCTCAACAGGGACGTCCTCAGGCTCTGAAAACAATACTACTAATGAGATATAAAATCCCAGTGAACAGAAATATAGTTTAAAAAGGTTTTCGCAAAAGCATTGTTCTCAGCTGGTGAGGTAATCGAAAAAACTGTCCATGGTACCCACTATTTTCAAAATAATGTATAGTAAATAATAATAATATAAATTATTATTGATAGTAAACAGTCATCATTAACATATTATAAATCAAATATGACAAAATCTCATATATCAAACAATCTCAAATATCCTCATATGTCATATGACTTTCAAACTGCACATAACAATGGCGTCCCATTGCCTACCTTACTCAAACAAGGTATTTCGATGTCACCTTTTCTTCAGTGACATTACTCATTTCGATACCAACCATTGTACACTGGTGGTATTACTCAATTCGACATCCCAACGTGTGGTGATGTTACTTTTGATACCCCATCATGGCGGTATTTCATATTTTGACACCCCAATTCATTGGCAGTGTTACTTTCGATACCCCTATCATAGGCGGTATTGCATTAGACAACATTCAACATATTAACAGTTATTTTCGACACCCCAATTCATTGACAGTGTTACTTTCGATACCCCTGTCATAGATGGTATTGCAGCAGACAATATTCAATGTAACACCCCGTTTTCATGTTTAAGGTGTGGGAGATTAATTAAGCATGTTTAAGGTCTTAATTATGTTCCTTATGTGTTGAGAAAGCCATGGTTCAAATTTGGGACAATTTGGCCTTAGAACCAGCTCAGAATGTGCAAAAACATATGAGAACCATTCTGATCAGCGTCCAACGCTTAGATGCGGAGAGATCCCATGCTGTAACGTTGACCGTGGACGCTCGAGCGTGGGTAGTTGCACGTCAAAACGTGGAAAGTAGACGCGTGGGGGTGGACATGTCAGCATGCACGCGACACATGGCAGAGACGTGGTAATAAGCGTTCCACGCTCAAGCATGGAGTTTTCTCAAGTCAGAGCGTGCCGACACTAAAGCGTGGAGTGTTCCCACGCTCAAGCGTGGACAGCTGGACAGCATAACTTAAACTTTCTTCTCTCATTTCTCTTGCACGAAATTCTTGTGCATTTTCTGGACCAGAGAACCAGTAGAGCGAGAAAGAGGAATTCCAGAGAGAGAGAAGCTTGAGATAGAGGGAGATTGGAGCATCGGATCGTGATTTCGACTACACCACTGCGATCAGAGTTTTGTTTTGAGTACTTCAAGATTCACCGGTTGATTTCTTGATTTCTCAAAGGTAAGCTCGAATCTTTAACACGTTAACTTTATGTTCTTCGTGTTCTTCGAGCTTTTCCCTTGAATCTATTTGGTTTTGGTATTGCCCTAGGGTTAACAATGATTGTTTACCCGTTGTTTTCGTGATTAGGGCAAAGTTCATGACTGTGGGTGTGCAAGCTCCCAGAGGAGGCTGCAGCTACGAGTTGGGTGGTTGAGATACCACATGGTGGTGGCTGTGGAGGTTAATTTCATGGTGGTTGTGGTGGTGAGCTTGTGATCGTGTTTGTGATTCCGGCTACGCAATCCTTCAGGTGGGGCGAAAGAGACTGTTATCATCGGGAAGGCAAGCGTAGTGTAGAATGTATGCATGTCTAAGGGAGTCTTAAACCCTACTAGAGGTTGAGCCCGTGGCAAAGTACCTAAACCCTAGGTGTAGGTATCTTTGGGGCTATCACCGCTATGCTAATACCCTAGGCTAGACGACGTTGTCGTTGAGGTTGATTTGATATGCATGCTAAAATGCCTATGTGGTTATTTGTGTATTTGCCTATATGATGATTTGTGTATTAGCATGCTTGTTGATATGATGATGTTATTAATGCTATTAGCACAATGCTGTTTGCGATAATTGTCGGGTGGTGGCGGAATGCCATAGAATTAAGTTTGGCTATGCGCTGTGCTATTTATCGACTCGATACCGTGGATGGTGCCGTTGCTGTTATGCTGTTGATTTGAGATCGTGGCCATGTTATTTGAGCGATGGCTCGTGGACGCGTGGCGTCAAGGCTGTGGCCGTGTGGATGCAGTGGCATCGTGTTGTTTTTGATTGAGAGCTTAGGCGTGAGATCCGGTATCGAAGCCGTTGAGGATGTTTTTGGCATATCATAGCATATTTGATCCTAATGGGGGATGCCCAAGTGGGGGCGAGATGTGTAACACCGATCCCAAGGCGGGATGTGCAATTGGGAACGTTATTGATCCTTACGGGGATGTCCAAGTGAGGACATGAATTATTGATCCTTATGAGGATGTCCAAGTGGGGACGTATTCTATTGATCCCGATGGGGATGTCCAAGTGGGGACGTATTTTATTGATCCCAACGGGGATGTCCAATTGGGGACGTGATGAAATCGGCCGACATGCATATAGGGATTAGTATCCCTCGTAGATGTTTGATCTAAGAGAATAATTCCTTGAGATGGATGTGATGTGTGACTCGAAAGATGGCTGTTGGAATGTTGTATGTTTTCTGTTGCTGTGTGCTACATGCGTATATACTATCCTATTATCCCTCTCCCATGTTTGATGATACGTGTTTCTTATTTCCTCGTCTTTTCTCTGTGTGCTTTTTGTCTTGTGGGAAGACCCCATGGAGGAACCAAACGCTAAAGAGCTGGATGGCACCCCTTACGAGCCGGATGCCAGTGGACGAGCTACGAACCCCAACCCTGAGAGGTTGAGTTTTCGGTACCAGAGGAGGATGAAGAACAGGGTAGTTCAGGATATCGCCGTCATCAGTGACGAGATTTCCGCCAGTGCGTTTGTGCTAGGAGTGTGCTATGAGGATTTTGATGTATTTTGAGTGGGGGTGGTGAGTGCTGCCAGCATGAGAGTTTCTGACCTTTTGATGTATTTCATTATGGTCAGTTTTGTTATACTCTGTGTGTACATATTATTACTGTAGCCCTACTAGTGGGGCAGTTGATGCATGTATATATATATATATCTTTATGTTTTACAGCTGTGTACTCTGATTTTATGCATGCTTTAGTTTATTTCTCATTTAGTTTTAATTATCTTTCCGCTTCGCTTGTGTATAAAGCGCACTAATGCTCATAATACTGTTTAACGTTTGTTAATATCTTAGGTTCTTTAATGGGACGGTGGGTCGTCTTATTTGGTGGTATCAAAGCAATTCGATTCTAATATCGGACTGTGAGGTCAAGTGTACTGGCTTTGATGGTTGATACCTAAGTTGTATCAACTATGTCGGGTTTTGGGTAGAATGTCCGATGCGTGAGTTATCGAAGTGTGATAATTGTTTTCATTCATAAGGCATATGATATGTTTAACTGTTAAGTGCTGTTATATATCTTATGAATTGGAACTGATAGCTCCTTTTTACAGGAAGCTAGATGGCTAGAGGACGTGGAAGAGGAAGAGGTGGAAGGCCGGCTGCGACCGGAGGCAATGATAATAACAACAATGGTGACCACTCAGGGACAGGAAGTGGTGGTGACACCTCTGAAGCAATGCGGGCCATGAGGGATATGGCTACCGCAATGATGTAACAAACTCAACAGACTGCCTAGTATATGCAGAGGCAGGAAGAGAGGGAAGCCAGGCAAGATTAGCTACACACAGTCAGGGGCAACGAGACGGTGGATACCGATCTCAATGCTTTTATAAAGGGAAACCCTCCCCAATTCCACGGAGAATATAATCCTGAAGCTGCAGAGATGTTTTGCAAGAGATAGAGAAGGTGTTCATGGCTACACAATGCAGGGAGGATAGGAAAGTCACATACGCTTCTTTCATGCTAGTCGGAGCAGCAGAAGCATGGTGGAGGAACAAGCAGAGACACCTAGAAACTGAAGGGAGGATGCTGACTTGGGACGTGTTCAGAGAGTGCTTCTTGGAAAAGTATTTTCCGAGGAGTATCCATCAAGAGAAAGACAAAGAATTCCTGAACATAAAGCAGGAACAGATGTCAGTGGGGAATATGCCATGGGGTTTGAGGTGCTGCTGAAATTCTCCCAATTCTATTTGGTGCACCTAAACGAGGATTGGGTGTGTACAAGGTTTAAAGACGGGCTCTGGCCCGAGCTAAAGAGGGCTATGCTACCGTTAAGCATCTGATCATTCCCATAATTGATTGAAAAATGTACAGTACTGGAAGGGCATGATCAAGAGAGAGTTGCACCAGCTCAAGTGAAAATTGGTGGACCGGTTAGAAATAATAGCCAGAGAGGCAGAGGAGGAAGATTTCAACAGAGGGCAAAACCTTACAATTGCCTGAATCAACAAACGGCGAGTTATGGAAGAGAGAGTAACAATCAAGGCCAACTTGGATTTTCCACGTGCTTCCGATGCGGCGGACCGCATCTAGTGAGAGATTGTCCTCGAGCACCTGGTGTCAACTGTTTTCGTTGTGGCAAGTGGGGCCACTATGCCAACGAGTGTCGACAAGGGGATGCTAGTGGGAGTCAAGTTCAACAGCAAGGGAGAAGGACTCAGGATGCGGGAACAAGACAACCCGTTGTGAGCCAGCAGGGCAGGCCACAGACGACAGGAAGAGTGTTTGCTATGAGAGGATCTGAAGCCGCTCAACGTCCCGATCTGATACAAGGTAAGTGTTTAGTAGCTGGGAGACTCTTATCTATTTTGTTTGATTCAGGGGCTACACATTCCTTTATTTCTTTAGCGTGTGTGGATCATTTGAGTTTACCTGTTTCGTCCTTGCCATATGATTTGACTGTTTCTACACCTACGGGTGATTCCCTAACAACCCTATTAGTCTGTTTACAATGCCCAGTCATTATAGAAAACCGATCTTTTCTTGTAGACCTAGTATGTCTGCCTATGCATCAGATTGATGTTATCTTAGGCATGGACCAGCTTTCGGCCAACCATGTTGTACTAGACTGTTCAAATAAAACCCTCCATTTCTCCGAGCAATCTGGATCATTGCCTGCCATTGATGGTATTTCGGGAGGTGTTCAATCAGGAGATTGCATGGTGCTATTTTCTTTGGAAGTCAAGGAGACTCCGAGTTTGGATGCTTTGCCGGTGGTGCGTGAGTTTCCAGAAGTTTTCCCAGATGATGTGCCAGGATTGCCACCCAAGCGGGAGATAGAGTTCGCCATTGATCTTGTACGTGGAACCGGACCGATTTCGATAGCACCCTATAGAATGTCCCTAACAGAGTTGGCAGAACTGAAGAAGCAACTGGACGATATGCTGATGAAGCAGTTTATAAGACCCAGTGTTTCGCCCTGGGGATCGCCGGTGTTGTTCGTTAAGAAGAAGGACGGTAGTTCGAGGTTGTGTGTGGACTACCGACAGCTCAACAAGGTAACGATCAAGAATAAGTACCCGTTGCCAAGGATTGACGATGTTATGGACCAGTTGAGGGGAGCAACGATGTTCTAGAAGATAGATCTGAGATCCGGTTATCATCAAATAAGGGTGAAAGAAGATGATATACCAAAAACAGCTTTCAGGAGTCGGTACGGACAATACGAGTATTTAGTTATGCCTTTCGGTGTGACTAATGCTCCGACAGTGTTTATGAACTATATGAACAAAATCTTCAGACCGTACCTTGATAAGTTTTTCATTGTTTTCATCGATGACATCCTTATCTACTCCTCAGGAAAAGAAGAACATCAAGAGCATCTGAGGGTTGTACTTAAAGTTATTAAGGATAGACAACTCTATGCCAAGTTGTCTAAGTCTGAGTTCTGGCTGGAAGAGGTACAATTCCTGGGACATGTGATCAACAAGGACGGCATAGCAGTAGATCCTACGAAGGTAGAAGCTGTGGTTAAGTGGGAAAGCCCTAGGACGGTAAGTGAGATCCGAAGTTTTCTTGGGCTAGCAAGATACTACAAGAGGTTTATTGAGGGATTCTCAAAGATTGCGTTAACTTTGCCGCAATTAACGAGAAAAGGAAAAGCGTTTGAATGGACAGAAGAGTGTGAGGTTAGTTTCCAAGAGCTGAAAAGGAGGTTAACAACATCGCCGGTATTAGTCTTGCCAGATCCATCAAAAGGCATAACTAGATACTCATAATGGCCATAGCGCGTTCTGAACGCAGTCTTTAGAATGTCCTCAGACTTGACCCGAATTTGGTGATAGCCTGATCTTAAATCTATCTTAGAAAACACACAAGCTCCTATTAGTTGGTCCATAAGGTCATCTATCCTAGGAAGAAGATACCTATTCTTAATAGTCACCTTGTTGAGCTGTCGGTAATCGACACACAACCTCATGTTGCCATCTTTCTTCTTCACCAACAACACTGGCGCTCCCCACGGAGACACACTAGGCCTAACAAACTGCTTCTAGAGCAGTTCCTCTAACTGTTTCTTCAACTCAGCTAGCTCTAGAGGGGACATCCTGTATGGTGCTATGGATATAGGTCCTGTACCTGGCACTAAGTCTATGCTAAACTCAACCTCTCTCTCAGGTGGCAAACTATAAATGTCCTCTGGAAAAACTTCTGGGAACTCTCTCACAACTGGCACATCCTTAACCTCAGCCTTTCTCTCTACTTCCAGGGAAGATAAGATCATGTATACTTGGGCTTCTTCTCTAATAGAAGCCTTGACTTGGTTGGCAGTCAGAAAACTCGGATCCTTAGGATCGACAGCAGTTCCAAAAACAACAGTTTTATCAAAGCAATTTAAAAGGACATGATTGGCAGATAACCAGTCCATACCAAGAATAACATCAAGTTGTTTAAGGGGTAAGCATATAAGATCAACTATGAAACTTCTATCATCAATGACAATGGAACAACCTTTACAAATATGTGAGGTAACAACAGGCTTATTGGTAGGGGTAGCAACAACTAGATCATATTCAAGTTGAGCAACGGGTAATCTAAGGTACTCAACACAGTCATGTGATATAAAGGAATGCGACGCACCCGAATCAAACAACACTATTAAAGGAGTCCCTTTGATGAGGCACTTACCTTGAATCAGGTCTTCAGATTCTGAGGCTTCAGCTCCACTGAGAGTGAAGACTCTTCCACTTGTCCTTAGTAGATTGGCTTGAGAACTCTTGCTGGCACTCTATGGATCCATCGTTGCTCCACTACAATCCTTAAATATGACCAGGCTTCCCACACTTGAAGCAGATGATGTCTGTCTCCTTGCAGTCACGAGTAAGGTGCTCCTTACCACACTTGCCACAGCTGATTGGCCTAGAAGAGGCAAATCCTCTGCCACTGGCTGGTCCCAATGTATACTGCGATTTCTTGCCGGCGAACTTGAATCCACGACCAACTGGTGCCAACTGTTGTTTTCCTTTGTCCTGTTGGGTCGTCCTCTTGCTACCTTGGGGACCAGAACTCTTGAACTGAGAAACTTTGGACTTGTAGTCTTCCTCAAAGATTCTGCACTTGTTCACCAAGGTGGGGAAAACACGGATCTCCTGGTAGCTGATGACTTGCTTAATCTCTGGACGCAAACCATTCTCGAACTTCACACACTTGGAGCGATCATCATTACAATACTGGTAGAGTGGATAGTAACGTGACAGCTCCTCAAACTTAGTGGCATAATCCCCAACGGATATGTTTCCCTGAGTCAATGCCAGAAACTCCATCTCCTTCTTGTCACGTATATTAGCAGGGAAATACTTCCCCAAGAATCTCTCGTTGAAGGCATCCCAAGTAACAACGGTGCCTTCAACTTCTAAACGTTGGCGGCAATTCTCCCACCAATGTTCAGCTTCCTTTACCAACATGAAGGTAGCAAAGGTAACCTTCTGAGCGTGCATGCCATGGCTCGAAAGATCTTCTCAAGCTCTCGGATCCATGTCTGAGCACCTTCAGGGTCATAAGCTCCCTTGAAGAATGGCGGATTATTCCTCTGGAACTTATCCAAACCCTGAAATTCAGCAGGTCCACCTTCGTTTTGATTCTGATTCTGCCCTATGGCATTAGCTAATGCTTCCAGGGCATCAGCAATCGCACGATCATTTCTACCTGCCATAACTTCCTACATCATTCAAGCAAACTGCTCCATATCGGAAGTTAAGCAAAGCAAGACTAAACACTTAATACTCTATACCATCATCATGAACAATCATATAAGAGTACAGTACACAGAAGAGAACACAACAGACACATACCACGGCCTGTAGGACAGACAGGCTCCGATACCACTAAATATGACACCCGCTACCCGCATACGATAAAATAAAATAAAGCATGCAAGTTAAATAAAACTTTAACATAAAAGATAGCAAGTACCACATGATCCGAAAACGTTTTAAACATAAACAACTGCGGAAAAATGTTAACATAAACAAAACCAGAAACCCGATGTCACATAATCAGAATTAGTATACATATACCGATAATACATCGGAATAAAACTAAACAACTTAACGTAAAACCTAACTACTACTAAGAGAGATCTCCACGAGATCACTGCTCGTCAGCATGCTCACCCTCCTCTGCACATGCAACATCATATGCACAAGAACAACAAAAGATGGGGGGTGAAAAATACGATCATAAATATATGTAAACGGAATGGAATAGTAATTAAGATGATATACAACATATATCAATCAACACATGTATAATCAATATGTATATATATATATATATATATATCAAAGATGCATGTCAATGCGAATGCAACATCACTACTCCGTATGCATGTGGCCAACAACTCTAACTCTGGAAAGACGATTAGGAGTACATGTGCGGTTATCAATGTGGATGATATGCCAGACCATGGGCCATCCCCGAACACTCTCACTAATCCTGATAACGTATAGTGGCTAGTCAGGGTACTCAAGCTTATCCTTTAGGTCACTCCGACAATAGATAGCTAGCCCATGTCACCTGGAATTTCCCTACCCAATGTACTCGCAAGGTCGGGATAACACCCAGCGTGGCCTCCACTATGCTCAACAACATGCAAACACATGTCCAACCATCCACCATTATGCCATTACATGGCTATCAACTTTGACCAACAAGCACCAAAGATGATTTATCAACATCAAACTTGACCAATAAGCATCAAGAATGATTTAACCAACAACATCGGTAACAGTACGTCGTTACCAATAACATCGTCGTCTTACTAATTGTTCTTTAAGTCTTAACTTAACAATACCTTTATTAAGCATTATATTTAATCTTATTATCTAAACCCTCAATCCATATTTTATTAAGATTATAACTTAACCTTAATATTTACACCTCAAGTCATATATTTATTAAGATTATAACTTAATCTTAATATCTAAACCACAATTCATATCTTTATTAAAATCATAACTTAATCTTAATATCTAAACCACAATTCACATCTTATTAAGATTATAACAAGCCTACATAACACTATCCATCAAGCATAAGGGGTCAAAACTGCTACTGGGCACGTGAGATTCGATTTCCATTCTCTGGAATCGATTTCTCAAGTCTTCAAATCGATTTCCAATCTCTGGAAATCGATTTCAACATGTTCAAATCGATTTCCCCAATCGATTTTGAACAATGGAAAATCGATTCTAGAAATCGATTTCTACAAGGCCAAATCGATTTCCACACCTTGGAAATCGATTCTTGGTCGAGTCAAATCGATTTCCATGTGCTGGAAATCGATTTCTGGGTGTCAGATCATACAGCAGTGGGTTTCCTCCGCTATCGGACCAGTCTATATTCTCTAATTAACATATCATTCGAGCCTAAGCTATTTATCACCAATTTAATTAGTCCAACACTCATAAAACATAACCTAAGGGTTCTCAAACTAATCCTTGGTCATCAATCTCACATTGCCTATTTATTTTCTCCCTATAACTATGTTCTAATAGTATAGGATTAACAAAACACCATATCATGGCATAAACAACATGTTCATCATCATCAATTCATCAACAATCATATAAATCATGTACTCATAGTTATAAACATGTTATGACATCAGATTATTCATCAATCAATAATCATATAGCCAGAAAACAACATAACAACATTCATAGGCACACGCAGGCATACATAGGGGTCATGGGTTAACCCCTTCATCTTAACCTATCCCAAAACCCACATATTCATGACCAATTTTTTCCCCCCATACCTGGTATGACGATTCATAGCCTAAGGGAAAGAGAACAGAGCTAAGTTCTGCTACGGTTCCTTCTTACGGGTTCAGCACTTGATCACGATCGAAACACTGGAAAGCAGAGTCGATCTTTAAGTTAAGGATTGAAAGGGAAAACAAATCTAGGATTAGAAACTCACCTTGGTTCCTAACTTAGGAGATTAACTCTAGCAGCAGGGATAGACTAGCCAAACAACAGCATGTTCTTGACGAAGAACACCAAAGCAGGATTCGTCCTTTGGGTTTTCTAGAGCACGAGATCAATTAGAGCTCTTAGGGATGAGAAGAGGCAAAAAGCGTGTACAATAGGGTGTGGATACTAGGTTTAGGTCATACGCTATGTATATATAACTGTTAGGGACGTTTTAGGACGAATGGGCGTACACAGCATAGCCCGGTAACCCAAACGCGTACACAAGCTCTGACACGCATGGGAATCGATTCCACAACCATGGAAATCGATTTTCCATTGGCCAAATCGATTTTCTTATCAAGGAAATCGGTTTTGCCCTTCAAACGATCGATTTCCACTTTATGGAAATCGATTTCTTCACCTGGAAATCGATTTCCCAAATCGATTTCTTCACCTGGAAATCAATTTCCCTTTTAGAAAACGTGTTTTTGGCATCAACACCTGAATAAGACTTGTAGATAATCCTCTAAGCTTTCCAACGCATCCTAGATCATCTCGATCGGATGTCTAGAACTCAATATATGGCCAAAACCGTGAAACAGGTTATTTAGACTCGGGTGGATTGATTATTCTAAAGGCTGAACTATTACAACTATGAAATTATGCACCAAAAACAAGCAAAAACAACATATGCAAACATCTGTAAGCAATTATTAACACGTATATACATAGAAGTGAAAAAGCAGGGTGTTACAGGTAGCAGATGCATTGAGTTGGAAATCTTTGCATATGTCTGCTATGATGGTGAAGGAGTTGGAACTGCTGGAACAGTTCAGAGATCTAAATGTGGATGTGAAGCTATCCGTAGATAAGATAAGTTTGGGAATGGTCACTATCACCAGTGACTCCCTGAATTTGATCTGGAAGAAGCAAGGAAAAGACCAGTACCTACAGGAAGTGAACCAGATGGTAGAAGAAGGAAGGACCTCAGAGTTTAAGAAAGGTACTAATGGAATCTTAAGGTTTGGAGAAAGGATCTATGTTCCAAAAGATCATGAAATCTGGAAGTTGATCTTAGAGGAGGCCCATAAGAGCAAGCTAAGCTTTCATCCAGGAGCTATGAGGATGTACCAAGACCTGAAGAGGATGTTTTGGTGGCCAGGGATGAAGAAGGAGGTAGCAGAGTATATCCAATCCTGTTTGGTTTGTCAAAAGGCAAAGATTGAACACCAGAAACCAGCAGGGTTATTGCAACCATTGGACATCCCAGAATGGAAATGGGATAGCATTGTAATGGACTTTGTTTCCGGACCACCAAGGACGCAAAAGAGGTGCGATGCAATCTGGGTGATCGTTGACAGGCTTACGAAATGTGCTCATTTCTTGCCGATTAACCAGAGTTATTCTCTGGAAAGGTTAACCCAGATTTACATCAAGGAAGTTGTAAGGTTGCATGGAGTACCTTCAAGTATAATTTCAGACCGAGATCCGACATTTACTTCCCGATATTGGCAAAGTCTGAACAGTGCTTTGGGAACTAAGCTACGGATGAGTTTAGCTTATCATCCACAGATAGATGGCCAGTCTGAACGAACGATTCAATTTTTGGAGGACCTATTAAGAGCATGTGTTTTGGAAAACACAGGAAGTTGGGAAGATTTCCTTCCACTAATTGAATTTACATACAACAGTAGTTTCCACTCAAGTATTGGCATGGCACCATACAAGGTACTGTATGGAAGAAAGTGTAGGATCCCACTCTGTTGGTATGAAGTCGGGGAGAATCAGTTGTTAGGCCCAGAGATTGTGTAGCGGACAACAGATCAAGTGCAGAAGGTTCGGGAAAAGATGAAAGTCGCACGGGATAGGTAGAAGAGCTACAGTGACAAGAGGAGGAGACACTTGGAGTTACAGGAAGGCGACCATGTTTTCATGAGAGTCACTCCAAGAACTGGAATTGTCAGGGCAATCAAGTCCAGAAAGCTTACCCCTAGATTCATTGGACCATTTCAAATCCTTCGTCGAATTGGTTCAATTGCCTACCAAATTGCCTTACCTCCCAACCTATCCAATATCCATGATGTCTTCCATGTTTCCCAAATCAGAAAAAACTATCCCGATCCATCACACGTGATAGAGACTGAATCAATACAGATAAGAGAGAACTTAGAATATGAGGCGTTGCCTGTACGGATCGAAGACAAGAGGGTAAACGAACTCCGTGGAAAGCAGATTCCCTTAGTCAAGGTCATATGGGATGCAACGACGAGAGATGCTACATGGGAAAGAGAAGAGGACATGTGACAGAATTACCCGCGTTTGTTTTAAAGGTACGACGAATTTCGGGGACGAAATTCTTTTAAGGGGGTAGTAATGTAACACCAGGTTTTCTTGTTTAAGGTGTAGGACATTAATTTAGCATGTTTAAGGGCTTAATTATGTTTCTTATGTGTTGAAAAATCCATGGTTCAAATTTAGGACAATTTGGCCTTGGAACGAGCTCAGAATGTGCAAAAACGTATGAGAACCGTTCTGATTAGCGTCCAACGCTTAGACGTGGAGAGATCCCACGCTGTAACATTGACCGTGGACGCTCGAGCATGGGTAGTTGCACGTCAACACGTGGAGAGTGGACGCATGGGGGTGCACGTGTCAACACGCATGCGACGCGTGGCAGAGACGTGGCAATCAGTATTCCACGTTCAAGCGTGGAGTTTTCCCACGTCAGAGCGTGCCCACGCTGAAGCGTGGAGTGTTCCCACACTCAAGCGTGGATAGCTGGATAGCATTACGTATGTTTTCTTCTCTCATTTCTCTTGCACGAAATTCTTGTGCATTTTCAGGACCAGAGAACCAGTAGAGAGAGAAAAAGGAATTCTAGAGAGAGAAGCTTGAGGTAGAGGGAGATTGGAGCATCGGATCATGATTTCGACTATGCCACTGCGATCAGGGCTTCGATTACTTCAAGATTCACTGGTTGATTTCTTGATTTCTCGAAGGTAAGCTCGAATCTTTAACACATTAACTTTATGTTCTTCATGTTCTTCGAGCTTTTCCCTTGAATCTCTTTGGTTTTGGTATTGCCCTAGGGTTAACAATGATTGTTTACCCGTTGCTTTCGTGATTAGGGCAAAGTTCGTGACTGTGGGTGTGCGAGCTCCCAGAGGAGGCTGCAGCTGCGAGTTGGGTGGCTGAGACACCACGTGGTGGTGGCTGTGGAGGTTGATTTCGTGGTGGTTGTGGTGGTGGTGGTGAGCTTGTGATCGTGTTCATGATTCTGGCTACGCAATCATTCAGGTGGGGAGAAAGATACTGTTATTTTCGGGAAGGCAAGCGTAGTGTAGAATGTATGCATGTGTAGGGGAGCCTTAAACCCTACTAGAGGTTGAGCCTGTGGCAAAGTACCTAAACCCTAGGTGTAGGTATCTTTGGGGCTATCACCGCTATGCTAATACCCTACGCTAGACGACGTATTTGATATGCATGCCAAAATGCCTATGTGGTTATTTGTGTATCTGCCTATATGATGATTTGTGTATTAGCATGCTTGTTGGTATGATGATGTTATTACTGTTTTTGGCATTATGCTGTTTACGATAATTATCGTGTGGTGGCAAAATGTCGTAGAATTAAGTTTGGCTGTGTGCCGTGCTGTTTATCGGGTCGATACCGTGGATGGTGCCGTTGTTGTTATGCTATTGATTTGAGGCTGTGGCCGTGTTATTTGAGCTGTGGCTCGTGGACGAGGCTGTGGCCGTGTATGCAGTAGCATCGTGTTGTTTTTGATTGAGAGTTTAGGCATGAGATCCGGTATCGAACCCGTTGAGGATGTTTGTGGCATATCATAGCATATTTGATCCTAATGGGGGATGCCCAAGTGGGGGCGAGATGTATAATACTGATCCTGAGGCGGGATGTCCAATTGGGGACGTTATTGATCCTTACGGGGATGTCCATGTGGGGACGTGAATTGTTGATCCTTACGAGGATGTCCAAGTGGAGACGTATTCTGTTGATCCCGACGGGGATGTCCAAGTGGAGAGGTATTTTATTGATCCCGACGGGGATGTCCAACTAGGGACGTGATAAAATCGGCCGATATGCATATAGGGATTAGTATCCCTAATAGAAGTTTGTTCTGAGAAAATAATTCCTTGAGATGGATGTGTTGTGTGACTCGAGAGATGGCTGTTGGAATGTTGCATGTTTTCTGTTGCTGTGTGCTACATGCATATATACTATCCTATTGCCCCTCTCCCATGTTTGATGATACGTGTTTCTTATCTCCTCGTCTTTTCTCTGTGTGCTTTTTGTTTTGTGGGAAGACCCCGTGGAGGAACCAAACGCTAAAGAGCTGGATGGCACCCCTTACGAGCCAGATGCCGGTGGACGAGCTACGAACCCCAACCCTGAGAGGTTTTGAGTTTTCGGTACCAGAGGAGGATGAAGAACAGGGTAGTTCAGGATATCGCCATCATCAGTGACGGGATTTCTGCCAATGCGTCTATGCTAGGAGTGTGCTGTGAGGATTTTGATGTATTTTGAGTGGGGGAGGTTAGTGCTGCCAGCATGAGAGTTTATGACCTTTTGATGTATTTCGTTATGGTCAGTTTTGTTATACTCTGTTTGTACATATTATTACTGTAGCCCTACTGGTGGGGCAGTTGATGCATGTATATATATCTTTATGTTTTACAGTTGTGTATTTTGATTTTATGCGTGCTTTAGTTTATTTCTCGTTTAGTTTTAATTATCCTTCCGCTTCGCTTTGCTTGTGTATAAAGCGCCCTAACGTTCATAATACGGTTTAAAGTTAGTTAATATCTTAGGTTCTTTAATGGCACGGCGGGTCGTCTTATTCAACATATTAACAGTTATTGAATCATACCAATATCACAAATATCATCAAATAATGCATATATAGCATGTCAATTCAACCAAATCACGTATGTATCATATACATTATAGCATCAATCTCAATAATAAACATTTAATTGACAACAGTAACACCTTAGAAGGAAAACCCCCAAATTTAGAAAATCAGGATTTGATTAAACCAGGATTATTTTCCAAAAAACATATTTTTAAAGCATAACCCAAACCCCAAGAAAATTTGCACCATGGAAATGTTGACAAATAGTATTTCTATTCACCTCTTGAATAACTCCAAAAATCTCCAAGCATACCCTATGACAAATCCTAGATGTCGCTTTCCTCAGTCTTGAATCCCCTTCTCCTTCTCCTTCTCCTTCTTCTTCATCTTCTTCATCTTCTTCTTCTTCCTCTTGTTGTTGTTGTTGTTGTTCTCCTTCCAAAATTATTGTTTGTTGCCGCCCCATCTCCCAAGAATAAGGATACTCCATAGCCGTTACAAAGGTGTTTTAGGGTGCAAAAAGAGTTTCCAGCCGCACTAGGGTGTTATAAGATGGTATATATATAGTGTTGCACTGATTCCCTATTTTTAAACCTATTTTTAACGCATCCTGACATAGAGCACGGGTGTGCTCTCGGTTGGCACGGCCATGCTAATAGTTAGCACGGCGCGGCTTAGACCGTGCTCTACTCAACACGGGAGTGCCGAATATTAGCACGGGTGTGCCGTCACTACGGTGACATATTTCACCTTAAAATTTCTCTCTTTTCTTCTTTTGGTAAAATCACCACCCTTAAGGTTGAAAGTCAATCATTCTAGGTCTCCCTAACACTTTATTAATTTTATTTGCTAAGGTTTAATTCTCTTATACTTTTATTTAATTCAAGGGCTCAAAACGTATATTCTAAACCTCTCAAAAACTCTATAATAATCCTCATATTATAATCTCTATTTATTTTATTTTTTAGGATGTTACAATGGGGGTTTCGGCCCTTAATACCCATTTGAGCTAGAAAGCTCATTTGGTCTCAATCTCTTGGATTATGAAAGAGGAGGATGGAACTAGCTCATCGAAATTATTTTGACATTAAAAGGATTTTTCTACAAATTTTCATGGATTTATGAAGTTCATGGTTCAAAACCTAACCTTCCATGAATCTTGAGAATAAAGAGAGAAATAGAGAGATTAAGAGGTGAGGAATGGAGTTAATAGCTCCTAGATGATGAAGCTTGGTGAGAAACAAACTAGAATCACTCAAAATCTTCAAATTTCAAGACCAAACTTTGAAGATCTATGAAAAACACTTGAAGAGCAAGAAGAAAAGAAGAAAAACGTGAGAGAAGAGTGTGAGAGAGAGAAGGGCCGAGTGGCCTAAGTGAGGGAGTGAAAGTTGAGATAAGTTTTTGTCTCAATGGCAAACTTGTAATTAATCAAAGGACAATTTGGTAATTTCTTTAAAAGACCAAGGGCATTTTGGTCATTTCGGGTCCAGATATTTTGAAAATCATCATGACACTGGCATGCATCCCAAGGTGATGTTGACCTGATGTGACCTCAAGATTATCCGTTAGCGGGTCCCGTTAAATCCATATCCAGTTCCGTTCGGCACCCGGTTTGAGTATACGTCCGAATATAATATATTATTTTTTCTTTTGGACGTCAGGACGGATTTTAGCAAAAATGTAAAGAATCGAATTCTAAGACTAATGGTTCAGACCGTTAGTCAAAATTAGATCTTTATAGTAGTAAAACACTACTATCTGTGAAAACGTAGACCGAGCTTCGTCTGAGTTTTCGACCCAAAATTTAACCATAGTGCCCTACGATAGCGTAGAGTGTGACTATGATCTCAGAAAATCGGGGTGTTATATTAATACCCCACTTAAAAAAATTTCGCCCTCGAAATTTCGTGACTTAAAACTAAACAGGATTTCTTAATCCCCATGTTCCACATTTTACCCCGTAAGTAATCCTTCCCTAGGTAACATTGTAACCTAATGACAACCTCATACATATCCTCTGTTTGATTTACTTCTAAAATCAAATCGCTTACCCTTAATCCATACCTTAATATCTTACCTTAGTTTCTTCACATGTGAGAAATATAATCAACCTTAACCACTTTTCTTTCAACACTAATCCACTTAGGAAAATCTTCCTCTGACATCTTTAACTCTTACTGTTAACACCAAGATTTAAATTACAATACACATTTCTTTTATGACACATCCATCAATTCTGATCCAAGATATCCAATCTTAGTCTTAGTTCCTTTTTAACGTAATCCACCTCTCCAACTTACATCATAATCATGCACCTCGATCTTACAGAACCTGATTGCACCTCTTAATGCAACTACAACCAAAAAGAAATCACATCGAGTAGATTTATCCAAATTCATAAGTCTTGAACTTTTCTAACAACTTAGTTCTACTCAGAAACTCCTCGTTTCTGCTTATATTTAGCTTAGGTAAAACTACTAAGAACACTTCCTTATAAATCTTCAAACTCATACAATTAATCTTAACTACAGACATTGATCATTACCCTAGGTTCTCCAACTACTATTCTGCCTCAATTGCCTCGATCAATACTTGACTCATAGTACTTATCTCACTTTCTCAGATTGATCTCAAAGATTCACATCTTATCAATCACAACTATATCTTCAACAAAACTTCCATCACTTCTTGTCTATCCTGCTGAAAGGTTGTTTGCAGTTAGCTACTATACTTACTCCTAACCAACTTTCCAAAGATCAAATCATTTTTCTTGCTCGTCCAATGGAGTTAAGGATGATCTGTTGAACTCGGTCTCCGCTCGGTCCTTGAAGATTAAGGAAAGAAATTTTCAACAAAGGAAACTTTTTTTCCTGGTCTCACTCTCATAAGAAAGTATATAGAAGAAATTTTTCCACTTTGAGAAGAATGCAGAAATGTCCAGTATGTAAAAAGATTCTTCAGTAGGTTCGTGAGTGTAAAAATGCATAGCTAATACATGTTTACAATCTTGACTCTAATAAAGTTCCTTCTTTCACAAGAATCTTCCAGTGAATTTAGGAATCAAAAGATGAACAGTCTGGCCAAAATCATATTGGATCACATTTACCAAATGTAAAAGTGATTAGACTAAGTTTCATCAAGAAACTTCCAGTATCAAGAAGTCGTTTGTGTTACAACTCAAGAAATAGTCATAATAAATCTTTTAATGAAATAATATGAAAATGTCCAAACCAGTGGACACTATTAAACCAATCCACTCGAATGTCTAATACACTGAGGATTATGTAGGAGTGTGAGCACAAATGCTCCCTTGGGATCAAGCAGCACTAACACAGGTGAAGTAATCAACCTTCTCTTTAATCCTTGAAAATTTCTTCGCGTGCTTTAGTCCAAGTCCTCAAAACTTGAAAGTATCGAAACAAAAAGTCAACAATATCATAGGATAGTTGTTGTTGCAAGCGAGTCCAAATTTATCTGTCTTACTTATCTACACCGGTCTCTTAAGTTCTCTTAACGAGGCACTATTCCTATCTCTGCAGGGTCCGTTGTAATTCTTTCCCCTATGAATACCAGTCCTAAGGACATCCATTCTATATCTGAAATTCATACTTCCATTCCAATCTTTTAACTCTATTAACGAGCATGTCGTTATCTTGCCATTCCTTTAGTCGTTCACTAGCTACCTATGCATCTCTTTAAAAACTTTTGATATTCTTCTACCTGTCTAAGGCATACTTGTTCAAATGTCTGACACAATCCCAAAGGGATAAACAACCTGTCAACATGAATACAAGTACCATTTACTAAACATGAGTTCTTACAAGGTCTAAACCCGAATTGAACCCATCAAAATACACATGCTTGTGTGTCAACACTCATTGTTTCGACAAGGAAACAATTCAATCAAGTTCAGCCAGAGATCACACAACAAAACCACAACAGACCTATTCCCCAAGGTTCCCGAAAGACTCGACCAGCTCTAATACCAACTAATGTACCACCCCCTTTGGGCATTACGGAAGAAATGTGTGGAATTAAATTTAAAAGAGAAATGTTGGTTGCTTTCGGAAAAAGGATAATTTACTTTAAGTTGGAAAAATCGGGTGTAAAAATTTTCTATGTAATGCTTCAGGAAAGTAATACACTCATGACAAATATAAAATCACATTATGCTATACAACACACATAAACTGAGTTTATTCATAAACCATTTCACCATTATATATAAACTTTCCTGAAATTGTTTTTCATACAAAAGTCCCAAACTATATAGATGTTTTCAAAATCACATATACCGACTTTCTCAATTTAAACATTGAAAATCCTAAGAGCTGGTTTGTTAAAAGAACTCTACGGACAATAGAGCCTACTACTTAGCATACATCATACCAATGTGACTGGGCCTCGTCGTCTGCAGTCCACACATCTTCGTCGTTGACATCAAGAAACGCAAGCTACAGGGTCCCTAAGTGACCCAAATGACCGTTGAGAAGCATCTGTACACGTATCCAAAAACACAACAGGGTGTCCAACATGTACAGGCAAGGGTGAGTAACCAATATATGGATTTAAACGCGATAACTACATGCATGACATACAAGATAGCTTATGAACATATGTAGTATCAACAGCAGAAGTAAAACAGAACAACACACTAGGTAACAACATCTTAACATGCATGTCATAAATCGCAATATGTCATATTAATCAATTAGCATCGTAAGACATCTTCAAAAACAGAATAGTGATGTACAGTAAGTAAATGTAATCATCAACAACCATGCAATGCAATGCGATGTACATGACTTAATGCCGTATGCCACAAAGGTAAACTCTGACCCCTACTCCATGGAGATAACAAAACGTCGGAGAGAGTGAATGGGAGGGCATGTTCCGGTTAATGCCAGCCATAGGCAAGATGCCACAACAAATGTAACGTGTACGTATCTGGCTTTACGGAAACACTCTCAACCAAACATGAAAAGTACGGCATCTGGTCGAGGATATCAGTGTATTGCACGGATTCGCCACGACACAGAAGAATCACCAACTGGTCTTATGTCAGCCCTTCCAACCGTGCTACATCCAAAGACCATTTAAGATCGTCATCGTAAGATTCGCATCAGCATCTAGGTGTAAGCTCAACTCCTAGGCTCAAGGCCTTACAAACTCATGCAATGAAATGCCAATGCTTACACAAAGCGGATGCGATAAATCAATGTCTATCCACTAGATAAACCTCAAGGTTCACTAAGGTTCTCTTCCTTAGGAACTATACGCGTCTTTGTGTTATGAAACATTTATCCACCGAATAAATATCTCGTGATTCCTTTGGAATGATCCGGACTGCATTCAGAGTTGTCGACTGTCCCTACAAACCAACATGGGTCTTTTCAGCGTGCTTTGTCCTCACTCACACGCTTTCTGGTAAACTTCCCAAAAGGTCACCCATCCCACAATTACTCCAAGTCAAGCACGCTTAACTATGGAGTTCTTAAGTTCTAGGCTCCCGAAAAGAAGATGAATCTTGTTGGTATAGGTAGTACCAATCAATTCTTATAAGCTTTCCTTCAACTGTACAGTCCCATACCTGCATGGTCTCTGGATTCCTTCAACTGTATAGTCCAGCCTTAGGGTCCCTCTCGTTCCGGTCATCACAAGACTAAAACAATCGAACGAATTTTCTTGGATCTGGGCCACCGGTCCGTTATCGAACTACTGTTTCAAAACCCAAAACATTTCATGTTTGTGTTTATGTCTTATGAATCACATCTCAAGTCCTAAGTGTTATGAAGAAGCATTGAGAATCCTCTTAGATAAGTCTTTGATCATTTCTAAGATATTAATTCCTTGAATTTCAATTAATTAAATAAGTATTGCTTCACTTCAGTCTTATGAAATCATTGATGAACTAAGTCATCAACGGTACAGTACATGGTGTTGTTCCACCATATACTATACTTAATTATCTCTTTTCTTTTACACTAAGTTAATTACTTTACTTAGGTTTTTTATGCGTAAAACTTTACGACTTAAAGTTGAAAACTCTCTTTGTAAACCAAAACCTTTCTATTTGAAAACTCATTTATTTTAAAGAACTTTGTTACTTGATTAAGGTAAAATATCTTAACTTATTTGAAAATGCTTTTCCTTACTAGCTTAGTGTAAAACCATGTTCTAAGTTAGTGTAAGGAAATATAATCTCATCTAATTTTCTAACTATGATTCATTTTAATTCAAACTTGAGGACAAGGTCCTCTTTGTATATGAAAAACGGAATGTTATCTTAGTTCTAAGATAAAGGTAATATCTCCTTAAAAACTATGTTAACTTTCATGAAATCACTTCATCATTTTTCTTTTTAAAACACTTAGTTGATTAGTTGGACTATGGCTAAACTAAAAGACATTTTCACCTTAGTAAAAACACTTGGATGTTGAAACTTTATTTGATCTTCGGATCAAAACCACTTATTGTTTTTCTTTGAAACATAAGTTATTAAAACACTTTCTTACTTCAAAAACTTTGAATGCTCAAGGACAATTCATGTTCTTCCTTTTCTTTTTAACTAAGGCTGAATGCTCCCTCGATGGGATGTGAAGATTTTGCTTCACCAATTTGTCAAGTAATAGCTCAAAAGGTCACAATATTATGATGAACAATAATCATGCATTATGCAATCATAATCAAGCATAAAAATCCTTACTTGATCTAGTGATCAAAGTATGGTTTTTCAACACACATGAAAATATTTTTCATCCAATCAACATCATCACAAATATATACTAGGCATAGAACATTATTACAATCACCACGAAGCTCAAATAGAGCTACACAGATCAATCACGGATATCATATAGTTATCGGAAAAATCCCTCAGGCAAACTCCCCTCACCCGTTGAAGTTATCCTCCAAGCAAAAGTCGTCCGATCGATACGCGAATTCTCCCGATTCCTCGTCCGATTAACCAATCACAACTACATACACATAACTAATCCAAACATCAATATTACACAACACAAATTCTTCTAATCCTACCTATATAGGGTTCGGCCATGGAGCTATAAAAATAGCTAGGGAGGTCCAAAAATTTCTATCTTTTGGATTTTATCCTTACTAGGTGTGGTAAGACTAGATCAAAACCTGTTACACCAAAACTTGAACCAAAACCCTATCCACTCATCCATGGGCATTTCTGCCCTTAATACCCATTTGAGTTAGAAGCTCATTTGGTCTCAATCTCTTTGATTATGAAAGAGGAGGATGGAACTAGCTCATAGAAATTGGTTTGACATTAAAATGATTTTTCTACAAATTTTCATGGATTTCTGAAGTTCATTGTTCAAAACCTAACCTTCTATGAATCTTGAGATTAAAGAAAGAAATAGAGAGATTAAGAGGTGGGGAATGGAGTTAATACCTCCTAGAAGATGAAGCTTGGTGAGAAACCAACTAGAATCACTCAAAATCTTCAAGTTTCAAGACCAAACTTTGAAGATCTATGAAGAACACTTGAGGAACAAGAAGAAAAGAAGAAAAATGTGAGAGAAGAGTGTGAGAGAGAGAAGGGCCGAGTGGCCTAAGTGAGGGAGTGAAAGGTGAGATAAGTTTTTGTCTCAATGGAAAACTTGTAATTAACCAAAGGACAATTTGGTAATTTCCTTAAAAGACCAAGGGCATTTTAGGCATTTCGCGTCCAGATATTTTGAAAATTATCATGACACTGGCATGCATCCCAAATTAATGTTGACTTGATGTGACTTCGAGATTATCCGTTAGCGGGTCCCGTTAAATCCGTATCCAGCTCCGTTTCGCACCCGATTTGAGTATACGCCCGAATATAATATATTATTTTCACTTTTGGACGTCAGGACGGATTTAGCAAAAATGTAGAGAATCAAATTCTAAGACCAATGGTTCTGACCGTTAGTCAAAATTAGGTCTTTATAGTAGTAAAACACTACTATCCGTGAAAACGTAGACTGGGCTCTGTCTGAGTTTTCGACCCAAAATTTAACCATAGCGCCCTACGATAGCGTAGAGCGTGACTATGGTCTCAGATTATTTTATTTCACTCTCTAAACCCTTCAATAAAATACAATCACATAAATACTGTTTAATTAGAAAATCGGGGTGTTACACCTAGGCTCAAGGCCTTACAACTCATGCCATGAAATGCCAATACTTACCCAAAGCAGATGCGATAAAGCAATGTCTATCCACCGGATAAACCTCAAGGTTCTCTTCCTTAGGAATTATATGCATCTTCGTATTATAAAGCTTTTATCCATCGGATAAATCTCGTGATCCCTCCGGGATCGAGTCATCACAAGACAGAAATGATTGAACGATCGACCTGGATCCAAATCACCGGTCTATCATCGAACCAATTTTTCAAAACCTAAAATGTTTCATGTTTGTGTTTGTGTCTTATGATTTACATCTCAAGTCCTAAGTATTATGAAGAAGGATTGAGAATCCTTAGATAAGTCTTTGATACTTTCTAAGATATTAGTTCCTTGAGTTTCAAGTAATGAAAGGGCATTGATTCACTTAAGTCTTATGAAGTCGTTGATGAACTAAGTCATCAATGGTATAGTGCATGGTCTTGTTCCATCATATATTATACTTCATTACCTCTTTTCTTTTACTCTAAGTTAATTACTTAACTTGGTTTTCATACGTAAAACCTTACGATTTAGAGTTGAAAACTCTTGATTTGAGACTTTGTACACCAAAACCTTTCTAATTGAAAACTCATTTGGTTTTGAAAGAACTCTGTTACTTGCTTAAAGTAAAGTACCTTAACTAATTTGAAAAGGGTTTTTCCTTACTAACTTAGTGTGAAACCGTGATCTAATTTAGTGTAAAAGAAAATGGAATTTCATTCAGTTTTTCAAACTATGATTCATTCAAAACAAAACTTTAGGACAAAGTCCTGTTTATACTTTGAAGATTGAATGTTAACTTATTTTCAAAATGAAGGTGATATCCCATTAAAACCTAAGGTAACTTCATATTACTTTTACTTTCATGAAATCACTTTCATCATTTTATTTTTAAAACACTTAGTTAATTGGATAAACTTTGACTTAAAGTAAAAATAGATTTTCACCTTAGTAAAAACACTGGAAGGTCGAAACCCTATTTGATCCTTGGATCAAAATTAATTCTTGTTTTCAAATATAAGTTACTAAAACACTTTCTAAGTTTCAAAAACATTGACTGTTCCAGAACAACTCATGTTCTCCCTTTTACTATAGTCATGGCTGAATACTCCCACACATGGGAGGTTTGCTTCACTAACTTGTCAAGTAATAGCTCAAAATGCTCACAAGGTTATGATGAACAACAATCATGCATCATTCAATCATAATCAAGCATAAAAATCCTTACTTGATCTAGAGATCCAAGTATGGTTTTCAACATACATGAAAATATTTTTCCATCCAAGAATAAACACATACTAAGCATAGAACCATTATTACAATCATATTCTCAAAGAGAACTTGATCAATAAAGTAGTGAACCTAAGCAAAAGGGTTTCACCCAAACAAAGCATAAACAACCATTTTCATCCTCCACCAAATTTGGTGTGATGAGGTTCACTCCCCATAACTTTTGTGAAGTAATCCTCTGAATGAAAAGTCGTTTGACCGGTTCGCAAATCTCCCGATTATTCGCCCAAATACTCAACACCAACTATATTCACACAATCAATTCAAACATCAACATTTAACAACACAAATTTTCCCTATTTCCTTAGACTTGCTGTTCGGCCATAGGGCTGTAAAATTAGCTAGAGATGTCTAAAATTTCCTATCTCTTGGATGAATGATCCTTAGGTATACCTAACACTAAAACAAGTCTCATTACTCAAAACTTGAATCAAAAACCTAGGATTTGTCATCCTCTAGGTTTCGACCCTTCTATACCCATATGGGCTTGGAAAATCTTTTGATTACATGATCTTGGACAATAAAATAGGATGATGAAACGAACTCATAGAAAGTGGTCTTACATTAAAAGGATTTTTCTATAATTTTCTATGGATTTATGAAGTTTTGAAGCTCAAGCTTGGACATAGATGAAAAACAAGTTTTCAATGGAAGAATATGAAGATTAAGAGATCAAAGGAAGAATTTATACCTCTTAGAGGATGAAGATGAGTGAGATTATCAACTTAACTTCACAAAAACTCTTGAAGTTTTCTTAGGAAAATGAGAGAAAAGGTGAGAAAGTGCAAGGAAAAGATGAGTTATGAAGAAAAATGGTTGGAAGGTCTTCATGAAGATGAGAGGTGTGTGAGATGAAGGGAAGGGCAACGGTGTCCAAAGAATTTCATTTAAGGGAGAAAATGGTCTTTTCATCCAAGGGTAAATGGTAATTATGAAAAAGGTTACGGATATTTTGGTCTTTTCGCGTCCAGATATTTTCAAACGTCATCATGACACTGGCACGCCTTCCTAGGTGATGTGACTTGATGTGACCTGATGTGACTTCAACTTTTCTGATAGCGGGTCCCAGTAAATCCGTATTCAGCTACGTTCTTCACCCGATTCATGATTTTGCCTGCATAACTTATATTAATTCATTTTTTAGTGCGGAAAACCAGTTTTATCAAAATTGTTGAAAATTCGATTCTAAACCTAGCTGTTTCGTTCACGAGTGAAAATTAGGTCTCCTAATCAGTAAAATCGTACTGTCAGTGAAAACGCAGACCGGGCTCCATCTGAATTTTTAACCCAAAATTTAATCATAGCGCTCTACGATGACGAAGAGTATGAATGTGGTCTTAGTTTACTTAAATTCGCTTTCTAAACCTCAGATAAAATATAAACTCATTTATATCATTTATCGATCTTAGAAAGCATGAAAAATCGGGGTGTTACAATTATAGTACATCTAGATGTAAGGTGCGCATGACAGCAACACTTGCTATCGTCGCAAATCAAAACAAGGATTTCTGAAAAACGTTTTTCGCAAAACACTTTTACGATTTTCAAACATAACATGTTAAAGATCATATCTTTTCAAAATTAAACATGCTATAACATATAAACACACAAGAGAATCACGGTTTTACAAGCGGCTCTGATACCACTGTTGGGAATTTGCGTATTTAAGACTACAACGCAATGGAAAAATTCCCACCAAAAGATCCATGCGAATGGTCATGACTCATGATTGTAGTGTTTACATCTTTTAGCGAAGCTTTACCGCGAACACTGCGAAGGGAAGAACAGTTCTTCTCACTTGATCACGAGATGAGCACTACAAACACTGCTCTGAAGAGGATGAACGTTATCACCAGTATCGCAATGGAGCAGCACCTCTACGTATTCCACACGAACAAATCACCATCGGAGAAAAACGTCGTGCTAGCTAAAGGCAGGGGATGGGGGCGCACCTACCAAGAAGATGGTGTGACGGCCGCTAGGTTATGCGCAGTCAACCTTTGACGCTTAAGTGATGTGCACGGCCTTATAAGCTGTCACCCACTTACCCTAACCCCAATAGGCTTACGCTACAGACCCAATCTTTAATTAATATTATTAAATCATATTTAATAAATTAATTCATTCTCCGATTATTTGCTTTATGTGTGTGACCCTATAGGTTCCCAATAAATTGGCAATAATATTAAATCACATTTAATATTATAAACAATGAGCGGCATCTAGCAAAGCATCATTGTTACCCAATTATTGAGAATATCAGTGATACGATATATACCTTATTGTAACCAAAATTACCGTGTAGTAAATGTCCCTTCGTCTATATGTCTTAATTGAACACAAGGTATAAATGTGTCATCCTTGTTAAGTTCAATTATTCATTTCTCAATTCCCGAGTAGACGTGTAATCACAAATGGGCCTAATATCTCATATTGGCCCATTGAAGCATGGCCATGCACTTTCCATCTCACTTTATTGAGAGGCCCATGAGATTACTCCTGTTATGTAGGAGGGACAAATCTTGTCTACATCACTCACATCCCTCAACATGATTCATTGTAGGCCCAATAACTATCTTTATGATCATCATGTTACGGATAACGTTTGGTAGCATTAAAGCCTACAACTCTTCATGTAGGAATCGTAGTGACTTCAAGTCGAAGGACTACTTCACTTTGGTTACCATGAGAAGCGCTCATGACACTTACATAACTATTATGCAGCGTTCTCATAGCGGGTCAATCCAGTATAAATATTACTCTAATATTTATACCTATGTGAAGTCTTGACATCTAATATCTATGACCCGTGAGATGTGGTCATTAGTCTACCCACGTAATAGTCTCGATGTATTGTTGTCGTCCTAATTAATAATAATACTAGACTATAGATACTTTAAGAATAGTATTTAATGTTCAATAGGGTCTCACAATCAAGTCATGCACTTGATGTTCTATTGAACTGAAATAACATTTCTAAGGACTTTATTCGTTTAAACAATTAACAGTATAAACTGAAATGCCTCATATATGAATATATGTAAATCAAAGTTATGATACAAATGTAAATCTCAAAGAAGGCTAATGGCCTGTAGGGCTTACACCAACACCTAGTGCCTATCCATGGGGAGCGTCAGTGTTGTTTGTGAAGAAGAAGGATAGGAGCTCAAGGTTGTGAGTGGACTACCGTCAGCTGAACAAAGTGACGATAAAGAACTAGTATCCGTTACCACGGATAGATGAATTGATGGATCAGCTAAAGGGAGCAGCTGTGTTTTCTAATATCGATTTGCGATCTGGATACCATCAAATCCGGGTTAAGAAGGAGGATGTTCCAAAGACTGCTTTTCGGAGTCGGTATGGTCACTACGAGTACTTATTTATGCCTTTTGGTATGACTAATGCTCCATCTGTGTTCATGGATTATATGAACATGATCTTCCGACCGTTCCCGGACAAGTTTATTGTCATGCTCATCGATGACATTCTTATCTACTCTTCGAGTAAAGAGGAACACCAAGAGCATCTTCGTGTGGTGATGCAAGTGTTAAAGGACCAGTCGTTGTATGCTAAGCTGTTGAAGTGCGAGTTCTGGTTAGAGGAAGTGCAGTTCTTAGGGTATGTGATCAGTAAGGATGGAATCATAGTGGATCCTGCGAAGGACAGGGTTGTAGTGAGTTGGGAAAGCCCTAAGTCTATAAGCGAGGTGAGAAGTTTTCTTGGTTTAGCGGGCAACTATCGGAGATTCATAGAAGGATTCTCAAAGATTGCGTTACCTGTGATGCAGTTGACGAGAAAAGGAAAGCGTTTGAGTAGTCAGAGGCTTGCGAGCAAAGTTTCCACGAGCTGAAGAGAAGACTGACCACGTCACCTGTGTTGGTGTTACCAGATCCATTAGGACGATTCGATGTATACTATGATGCATCTTATCAAGGCTTGGGATGTGTGCTCATGCAAGAAGGAAAAGTGGTGGCATATGTCAGACAACCCCACTTATGTAGGATAATCCCATTGTAACCTAATTGTCTAATACTAAAACATGTAAAAATTTAAGACTTAAGATCCGTAAAAATAATACAAGCAATCCATTGCTAATAACATATTACATATATATACGTACCATCATCCTTAATTACATATATCAGAGTTCGCTTATGTAAAATAACGACCTTTAACTTACAAGAAGGAAGATACATAACCAATCCCACTAAAAACCACTAGTATCCTCTCATAAAGTACATCAAAATATAAATATTCAAAACTCCCATACATACTGTACTGGCCAGACACTAATATAAACTATCTTCTATTCCGAATCCTTCACTGCTAACATCAACGGATCTTTCGTCTGTCTCATGTTCATAAGGGATGCCATCCTCTTCAGAAATAGAATCCTCTGCTGCAGTGTCTTCTCCACGAGCCATAAGAGAAAACATACATAGAAAAATATAAGGAGATAAGGATCTAACACAAACATCATATATAGGAAAGAAACCATAGAATAATATATCAACATCACATATATGAACATCACAGAAACATATACACAATCGTCTCCCAATCATATCAAGAACATCACAGAAACATATACACAATCGTCTCACAATCATATCACTCATAATCAACACTTAGACTATATGTATCTCATTCCTACATGCATGTCGGCCGATATCTCAAATCTCAGAGAATTATAGTTGTCCAGGGAATCTTTCCGCTCACCGTGACCAATAAGAGTGCATCCCGCTCCAACTCTCGGGAGAGGTATCTTGTCCGCCTCGGAAAGTCCACCTGCGACGTGGAAGATTGAGGGTCCAGTCGGGATAACCAGGTTCCAGCAGGCAACACGACACGATAGGAGCAACCCTATCCGTCTCTTGTGACAAGTCCCGAACCCGATTACATCCCCAAGATCACCAAGATCGTCCCTTCCCTCTTCCATACCCGCACTCAGGTACACTAACCTCGTGTGTCCCATACCACATGGCTCGCCACTTGGCACATGATTATGCTATGCATGTCAACCATCACTTGTGCCACTAATATCTCAATAAACTCTCAATCCTCAAATCACTTTATTCATGATACCAATGTATCCATCACTTTCAATATCCATTACTTTTCCTCACATATGCATTGTGGCACTCTGATTCACTATCCATATCATCATCAATCATAAAACATGCATTCATGATATTAAATATGTCAACATACCAACTCAAACATACAACAGCATACAATCATATTATTGAGCATATCATTCTAAGCTTATAAACATATAATTCACACATAATACATATTCACAATACACATAGAGAACATAGTCACAATCACATCAAACATATCAATCATCCATCAAATAATAGTCATCTAGCCTAGGGTGTATTCTTAGTGGTGATAGCCCAAAGATACCTACACCTAGGGTCTAGGCACTTTGTTAGGGCTCAACCTTTAGTAGGGTTTAGGGCTCCCCTCCACATGTCAATATACATTATTCTAATCTTCCCTTCCCGATGGATGTGAGATTCTTTCTCCCCACCTTAGAGTAATGTAGCAACTCTCACGAACCCACGATCACTTGCTCACGGCCGCAGTCCCGTTCCTCCACCGATGTCCGTGCACGCTTTAGAATGATTGAACATGGTATAATCCTTCACAACAAACACAATCAAATTTAGTACCATCAAACAAAGCTCACCTAGTTCATAGGAACTAGGGTTCAGCCCCTAAGTAGGAAAAATTCTAGAAGTGTTAAAATTGTACAAACTCTTGGATCTATGATCCTTAAGCATAGATAACACTCCTGTAAGTCATGGAATTCAAGAATTTGAAACAAATCCTTTAATATGTCCAAGTATGGTTTGAATTATAAAAATAGGGTAAGAAAGGTTTTTGATCATGATAAATTGAATTCAAGGACATCTAAGTGTAATAGAACTCAATTCAACACTTCTTTAAGCAAAACATCGAACAAAACTTCATGGATTCACTAACCTAGGGTTTCGGCCATCTCACCCCAAATGGGTTAGAGAGATTTTATGATTAAAAACTCTTATATTAATGATAGAAGACATTGAATCTAGATCAAGAAAATTGGTTTGACATTAAAATGATTTTTCTACAATTTTTCATGAATTTTAGAAGTTGAAGAACAACTATGAACACATAGAATTTCAATGGATGGAAATGGAGATTTAGAGCTCAAAGAAGATATTTCTACCTCTTAGATAATAGAGAAGATGATTCTAAGCAATTTTACTTCACAAAACTCTTGGAGAATCCTTGAAGAATGGAGAGAAAATGAAGGTAGAAGCTTGAAGTTGTTGTGAAGACTTGAAGTGGAGAATGAAAGGGGAAAGGAGGAGCACGAAAATATGAGAAAGAAATGGAAGAGAGGGGCGTGAGGTAGATATATATAGGATAAAAAGGATAAGGATAAGGATAGAAAAGATAAGGATAAGATAGGCTTAAGGTTAGAAAGGATAATTTTCCTTAAGAACAAAATTGGGATTCTATCAAAAATTAAATTGAATACTTAAAGGTTAAGAATGAAGAAATGAAGAAAGAAATGTGAGAGGGAATTTCATGGCTTATATAAAAGGAAAGAATAAGGATATAGTAATTATCACTTAAGGGTAGAAAAGTAACTTTACCTAGAAACAAAGTTGGAATTGTATCAAAAGTTCTACTAGAAACTTCAACACTTGAACTTAAAGAATAAAGTGAAGGAGAAAGGAATACGAGATGGAACATATATATCATGTAAAATATATGAAGGAAGGGTAAGGATTATATAAAAGTTACTTAGGGGAAAAATTATCATTTCCTTTAGGGGAAAAATTGTCATTTTCTACACCATCATCATTACTATGGTGAGTCACCTATGTGACTCACCCTTTGCCATCATTACTATGGTGACTCACCTAGTTGAGTCACCCATGTAATGATTACTTAGTGGATAAGGTGGTGAGGTGTCATGTGGAGGTGGCATGAAAGCGACGTGATGCTTATCCATTTCGGTTCCTGTAATCTCGTACGCAAATCGGGTTTCGTCTAAGTCTTCATCCCAAACCTTAACCATAATTCTCTACTAGTAATGTAGAGTAAAACAATATCTGTGTGGTATCCAAAAAGTGGATACATAGGGATAAAATCAAACTCCGGACGAGAAACTTGGTTCCTGAATGTGATGAGTCAGTGGATGAGTCATCACCATGACTCATCACTATCATGATTACTCCACCATGACTCACCACCATGAGTCATCCATACCATGATTACTTTTCTAATGTAGTCATGATTACTCCTCTAAAATATCTTGATATTTATAACATTGCCACTGTGACTCAGATAAGATCCATATATTTTATCGTTGTGAAAATTGGGATATTACAATATGCCTCCAGGCAGTTGAGAGAACATGAGTGGAACTACCCAACGCATGATCTAGAGTTGGCTGCAATAATGTTTGCATTAAAGATATCGAGACACTATTTGTATGGTGCTAAATTCAGTGTATTTAGCGACCATAAGAGCTTGAAGTATCTATTCGACCAGAGAGAGTAGAACGTAAGGCAGCGAAGATGGATGAAATTCATAAAGGACTATGAATTCGACCTGCAATACCATCTAGGTAAGGCGAATATAGTAGCGGATGCGCGCAGTAGGAATTCCCTACACGTGTCTGCAATGATGGTAAAGGAGCTAGAACTGTAAGAGGAGTTTCAGAATCTTGATCTTGATGTGGAAATCATCGAGGATAGGTTGAATCTAGGGATGGTTAAAGTAACTAGCGATTTCCTGGATCTTTTGCGGAAAAAGCAAGCTGAGGATTGTTGGAATAGGTGGCTTCGACTCAAGAGGGGAGGGGTGAATTGAGTCTAAAAAAATTCCTCTTTAATTTGGAAAATTACTTTTCTCAAATTCAATTGTAGAAGCTAAACCAACGATTATAATAATATGAATAAATAAAGAGTGTAAGGGAAGAAAAATGTGCAAACCAAAGATTTATCCTGATTCAGTTCACCACCGTTGGTGACCTACGTCCAGTCCCCAGAATACGTTTCCGAGTTTTGTCCACTATAGTCAAGCTTCCAAGGCGCTTGAAAAACTGTTACAATCAGAGCTCTCCTTACATGGGATACCCCACCCTCGTATAGGAGCCTCAATCAAATAAACAAGGGATACCTCACCCTCAACCTAGGGATACCTCACCCCTTCACAAGGTTTCACCAATAAGAATAAGATGACACACTCCACTAGTGTAGATGGATACAAATTGAAGTCCTATGATATTGATAATAATAAGAACAATAGATGGCTCAAAGTGATTTCAGAAATGGTTTGTAAATAGCTCTTGTGTTATGAAAAAATGTGTTTGTATGATGATACTCCGTTCTCAGTTCTGAAATAAGGCATAAGACCATTTATAAGGGTGAAGAAAAGTTTACCGTTTGATTCCAAAAATGGCAACCCCGGAGTGTGCAATGATTTTGATTCTTTTCATTAATGGCACATAACAATCGATTTTTCATATGCCAATCGATTTTCATAAAGAATAAGACGTGAGAAGCACAGGAGTAAATCGATTTGAGCCTGGTGTAAATCAATTTACAAAATCGATTGTAGTGGAAGGAAATCGATTGAAATGAAAGGATAAGGTCTTACCAGACAGTGAAAATCGATTCTCCAGTGGTTTAAATCGGTTTCATAAATCGATTTTGCTTCTAAAATAGAGTGATGAAACATGTTCAATCTGTTTTGAAAATCGATTTGAATATCTTGAAAATCGGTTTTGGTAATCGATTTATAGAAGAAATTAAATCGATTAGAGATTTAAATAAATTCCATATCCAATAGCTATATCACTGTTTAATTCAAAGGGATACGGACTTTAACCCAGAAATTTTATTTTAGATTTAATATCAAACGCTATTTCAAAGATATTATTAAGGAATGTAGATTTCAAATACATTCTAAAAATAATCATACTTGATTGAGAAAATATTTTACTTGTCATCATTAATACCTTGAGCCACATTATTACTAAATAAAATCAATCTCTTACAATAATATCTAAGACCTAATTCTTTACCCATTTGATCCTTTGGTCTTGATATCTGAGATTCTGGTACATCATAATAATTTGACTTTATGCACTTGGTACCTGCATACTATAACAACATATCCTTTTGGCTTTTGTCAGTGTTTGTCATTCATCAAAATATATATAGGTTTACATACTCCCCGTTTTTGATTATGACAAACCTTACCTTCTTACCTGAGTATTGTAGTGTCAGAGTTATATCAGCAGCTTATGAGTGTAGGATGGATCTCCCCCTTTCTAAAATCACATTACTTAATAGATGCATTTATAGATTTTTAGAAGGCACAAAATCAAAATTATAAAGCAATGTAGGTAATTTTGATATGCTCCCTCTGAATGATTCAACGTTTATGCATTGAGAATTATGTGCTCCCCCTGAATGATTCAATGTCATGCATCTAGAATGGTGCAATATTTCTCCCCCTCTTGGCATGATTAAAAAAAAAAAATGGAGGACCGAAGGTAGTCTTCGAAAATACTGAAAAGATAGTATTCATTCATCAAAATATTGAAAACTTAAGAGGAAACAAGAAACACCAAAATAAGATGGGGAAGTACAAGAGATTTCATGCAATACATAGTTAAAGCCTAGACTATCTAATCATCAAAATGGGGTAGCTCGGCATTGGCAGCCTCATCAAGCGCCGCCTGAAGGATGTCAGTGTGAGAGGTGGCAGGCGAGTCGAAGGGCGTAGGAATATGAAGGGAGTGCCTGATAGCAGTAAGCTGTCGCTCATGGCGCCGGAGAGTGGTTATCATGTAAGCATTTTGAGCCATAATCTGCTCCAAGAGAGCCTCCGAAGATGGACGAGAAGGGGTCGGGACAGGTGCAGGTGGAGGTGGTGGAGCAGGATGGGGAGCCTCAACCTGGTCGTGGGCAGTAGGATAGTAGGAGTAAATCCAATGGCCATGGTCTCGCTTGATCCCCATTTGGGATACAGCAGTCTGAGCCATGATACGAGTGACAGCACGATCCGCAAGGCATTCCTCAGAATCAAATGGGACGTAAAAGGTGCGGAGGATACGGGTGACTATAGCGGGATAAGGAAGTCCCCCACGCTGCTGGCAGCGAACCATGTGCTGTACTAAACAGTAGCCCCAGCTGGTCTTTTTCTCATGCATGAGTGCCCAAAGAGGAAGGACATCATCGTGCTGAACAACGGAAAAATTTCCACCCCTAGGAAACAAAATGCGGCAGAGAACATAGTGTACTAGCCAAGTTTCTGGAGGCAAATCAGTGGCGTAGGTGGTGCGTTCGCGACGTGCGTGAGGCGCAAGCAAGTCCTCCAGGGCTTCGGGTTTAAAAGCTGTGAACCAGGCAGCTGATTTGACAGATTCGTCCTCATCCTCTTCGACAGCATCTTCATCAGCGGCCTCATCGTCATCATCCTCAACTGGAAATTCAACAGGACCATTAAAGGGAACACAGGCAATCTCGCTGAAGCGTGCAAGAGTCATAGAGATGCGAACACCCTTAACCTCAGAGGTGACCCGTTCGCCGTCAAAAGCAAGGTTGGAGTAGAAGAGGCGGGTAAGAACAGAGTAGACATCATCACGGTAGGTGAGGATGGTGTTCAAGTCATACCGTTCAAAAATCTGGTGGAAGGAGAAGCGCTTGGTTTGAAAAAAGGTGAAGTCGATGATCCTAGCATCGAGAAGCTTACGATCCCGAAAGTGTTTGTCGAATCTGGACTTGTGGGAGGCAGTACGAAAGTAGAGGCGTTTGGGATTGGGAGGGCGGTAGCCAGTGCGTTGGGGTTGAGCACTGGTGGCCTCAATGTCGCGAGGAGTGCTCTGGCTGGAAGAGGCAGTGGAGGGACGGCTGGAGGAGGCAGTGGGATGTTGGTGGGGGGGGTGAAGAGTTACCAGCATTTTTGGTTCTAACCATGATGATGGGAGGATAAGGAGGCGTTAGGTAGGGAAGAGGAGGAAAGGAGATAGGGTGGAGGGTTTTATAGAAAGGGGAGAAGCGTGAAGTGAAAGAGGTTTGGTGAGAGATGAAGAGTCCAACGAGGCCCAAATCGATTCTGAGATGGGGAAAATCGATTTGAAGAATGGATTTCAGGAGCTTAGCAATCAATTTGAGAAATCAATTCTGGGAAGGGCAATCGATTGTGGACACGTGGTGTGGTCAGTGATGAAGAGTAGACGGGTGAAGGATGAAGGGTAGACAGGTGAAGGATGAGTGGAGCAATCGATTTGGAAAATCGATTCGGAAAATCGATTCTGGTGAAGGTCAATCGATTATGGACGCGTGGTGTGTTCAGTGATGAGGGGTAGACGGGTGAAGGATGAAAGGTAGACGGGTGAAGGATGAGTGGAGAAATCGATTTGGAAAATCGATTCGGAAAATGGATTCTGGTGAAGGTCAATCGATTGTGGACGCGTGGTGTGGTCAGTGATGAGGGGTAGACGGGTGAAGGATGAAAGGTAGACGGGTGGTGTTGAGTGGAGAAATCGATTTGGAAAATCGATTCAGAAAATCGACTCTGGGAAAGGTCAATCGATTGGGAACTTGGGACAATCGATTGACGAAACCCATTTGGGAAATCGGTTGTGGGGTCGAAGTGGGGCTCGATGCTGAAAATGAAATGATAAAATCCATTATGACACAGGGGAATCGATTGATGAAATGGATTTGAGAAATCGATTGGCAAGGTGGTGGAAATTGATTCTGGAAGCCTTTTGAGCATGAAAGCCCAAAAATCAAAGCAAAGAAAGAAAGAAAAGAATGAATTTAGCTTATGCAAGATGAATCCAAAATGCCTAATTCTTGTCGAATGTAGAAGAAGCTTTCCTCATTAAGAGGTTTAGTAAGAATGTCAGCTAATTGCTTAGTGGTGTCCACATATTCTAGAACACAATCCCCATTTTGCACATGATCCCGAATGAAATGGTGTCTAATCTCAATATGCTTTGTCCTAGAGTGTTGAATGGGGTTCTTAGTCAAGCTTATAGCACTAGTGTTATCACAACGAATCGGAATGTGATCAAGCTGGACACCATGGTCCAACAGTTGTTGTTTCATCCACAGGATTTGGGCACAACAACTACCTGCGGCCACATATTCTGCCTCAGCAGTAGACAATGTCAAACTGGCTTGTTTTTTGCTAAACCAAGAAACTAGGGCACTACCCAGAAAATGACATGTCCCCCTGGTACTTTTCCTATCTAACTTACATGCTGCAAAGTCAGAATCGGAATACCCAACTAAGTTACATGTGGCGCCTTTGGGGAACCACAAGCCCATATTTTTGGTTCCTGTTAAGTATCTCATTATGCGTTTAACAACAGCAAGGTGGGACTCTCTAGGACTAGCCTGATATCTAGCACACATGCAGACACTGAACATGATGTCAGGCCTACTTGCAGTAAGGTACAAGAGAGAACCGATCATACCTCGATATTTTGTCAACTCAACAGGCTTACCGTTTTCATCTTTGTCTAAGGAGCATGATGTGCCCATTGGAGTAGATATTTCTTTGGCGCTTTCCATTCCAAATCGCTTTAAGAGTTCACGACAATACTTCAATTGATTGATAAAAATGCCATGGTTTGTTTGTTTGATTTGGAGTCCAAGGAAGAAAGTTAACTCACCCATCATTGACATTTCAAATTCTTCCTGCATATGTTTGGCAAATTCTTTGCAAAGAAGCTCATTAGTAGCACCAAAGATTACATCGTCCACATAAACTTGTACAAGAAGAATGTCATGTGTTTTTCGTTTAATAAATAAGGTTGTATCAACTTTTCCTCGAGAAAAACGTTTTTCCAAGAGAAACTTACTGAGGCGTTCATACCAAGCTCTAGGAGCTTGTTTTAAGCCATAGAGTGCTTTCTTTAGTCGAAATACATGATGTGGTAATTCAAAGTTTTCAAAACCGGGAGGTTGACTTACATACACCTCTTCTTGTATAAAGCCATTTAAAAACGCACTTTTTACATCCATTTGGTATAATTTAAAATTCATGATGCAAGCAAATGCAAGTAACATGCGAATGGCCTCAAGTCTAGCTACGGGTGCATACGTCTCCTCATAGTCTAGACCTTCTTCTTGATTGTACCCTTTGGCTACAAGTCTAGCCTTGTTTCTAACAATAATTCCATTTTCAGCTAGTTTATTTCTAAATACCCATTTGGTGCCAATTATCTGATTGTTAGATGGTCTTCGGACTAATTCCCAAACTTGGTTCCTTGCAAATTGATTCAATTCCTCTTGCATGGCCAACAACCAGAATTCATCACAGATAGCATCATCTAAAATTTTAGGTTCTACTTGAGAAACAAATGCCATGTGATTACAAGCAGTTCTAATTGAGTTTCTAGTAATTACCCCTTTTGAAATATCACCAATAATGTTATCTAAGGGATGATCTTTGGAAGCTCTCCACTCTTTTGGAAAATCTTCATGTGCTTCTTCCTCCTTTTTGATCTCATCAATATTGCTTTCTTTGTTTCCTATATCTCTCTTATCATCCAAGTGGAGATGTTTTATAGAATCTGCAAGATCATCAAGAGTATCCTTTCCCATCCTTTTGGGGTTAGTCTCATCAAAAGAAACATGCACTGATTCTTCAACAGCTAAATTTCTTTTATTATATACCCTAAAGGCTTTACTAGATGATGAATAACCTATGAATATCCCTTCATCAGCTTTGGCATCAAATTTTCCTAGATTATTTTTACCATTGTTAAGCACAAAGCATTTGCATCCAAACACATGAAAATGAGAGATATTAGGTTTTCTTCCTTTGTATAACTCGTATGGGGTTCTCTTTAAGATTGGTCTAATTAAGACACGATTGAGAACATAGCAAGTAGTGCTAACTGCATCTGCCCAAAAATATTTTGGGAGACTTACATCGCTTAGAAGTGTTCTAGCTAGTTCCTCTATAGCCCGATTTTTTATTTCTACTACCCCATTTTGTTGAGGGGTCCTAGGCGCAGAGAAATTATGTTGTATTCCATATTCTTCACAAAAATTTTCAAACGCTTCATTTTCAAATTCCCCGCTATGATCACTTTTAATTTGGACAATTTTTAAATCCTTTTCGTTTTGAATTACTTTGGCCAATTTCTTAAATGATCTAAAAGTGTCACTTTTGTGTGCAAGAAATAAAGTCCACGTGAACCTAGAGTAATCATCTACAATGACTAATGCATAAAAATTCCCCCCAATACTTTTAGTTCTAGAAGGCCCAAAAAGGTCCATATGTAGGAGTTGTAATGGCTTATTTGTTGAAACCATATTGATTGGTTTGAAAGAAACTTTTGTTTGTTTCCCCTTTTGACAAGCATCACATAAACCATCCCTTTTAAATTTCATTTTTGGTACTCCAATCACAAGTTCTTTTGAAATAAGTTTGTTCAAGTGCTCGGTGTGAATGTGTGCAATCCTACGATCCCAAAGAAAGCTGTCTTCTTCTCTAGAGACAAGACATCATACATCATTTGAAGAGATATCATCTAAATCTATCATATAAATATTTTTAATCCTATGTCCAATTAATTTCTTATTTTTATCATGCATGTTTTCAATCAAGCAAGATTTTGAGTCAAAAATAACTTTGCTACCCTTGTCACATAGTTGACTTATGCTTAGAAGGTTGTGCTTCAGCCCTTCCACAAAAAGTACGTTATCAATTGTCATTTCTGGACTTTTGCCAACACTTCCAATGCCAAGAATTCGACCTTTGTTATTGTCGCCATATGTTACATGTCCACTAACTTTTGGTATGAAGAAAGTGAATTTGCTGATGTCTCCTGTCATGTGTTTAGAGCAACCGCTGTCTAAGTACCAGTTTGTGATCTTGCTTTTTAAGCACACCTACAAGAAAGACATTTATGCTTTGTTCTTAGGTACCCAAATTTTCTTGGGTCCTTGGTTGTTAGTGCCAGATAATATTCCTGTGGGAAACCATAGTTTCTTTTCATTTGCCCTTCTCATGTTACAAGTAGATGCAAAATGTCCTTTTCTAGCACAATAATAGCATTTGATAAAAGGGCTGACAGATGTATGAGCAGGCACAAACATTTTCTTTAAAAATGATTTTTCTTGATCCTTGGGTTTATATCCTAATCTAGCTTTATCATACACACCTTTTTGTTTACCTAACAACACATTTAAGTTGTCTCTACCATTTGTAAACTTAGCAAGAGTGTTCTCTAAATCATTTATTTGTTTTTCATACTCACTACAATTTTTGCATGCATAATTTGCTTGAAAATGCCCAATGCTATAATTTTCTCTTTTCACTTCTAATTTTTCTTTGCTTAAGGCGATTACTTGGATTTGCAGATGTTCAATTATTTTCTTGGATTTTTCTAATGCTTTGGCCAGCCTCATAGAGTCATTGTGTAATTCAAGAAAGGCATCATGCAATTCATCATATGCAGGGACAGAAGTAATAGATGTTACCTCATCATCGCTGTCATGATCAGCCATAAGACACAGATTAGCTTCTTCATTTTCTGAATTGTCTGATGAGTCCATGTCATTATCATCCCAAGCGATATGTGCTTTTCTTGGCCTGCTGTCTTTCTTTTCTTTTCTTTCAAACTTGTCTTTTTTCTGCAATTTTGGACATTCGTACTTTATGTGACCGGTCTTACCACATTCATAGCATGTGGGAGTGGAGCTTGGGCCATCTTTGCTAAGGAACCTTTTTGAGGAGGAGAATCCGGGTTTTCTTTGGTTGCTTTTCTTCATGAATCGCTTGAATTTTCTAACCAAAAGTCCCATCTTACCTTCTGAATTTTCATATTCCTCGAGATCCTCTTGACTTTCAATTTCTATTTTAGAAGAGGATGCTTTCAGTGCTAAGCTTTTCTTTTTCTTTTCTTGTTCTTCATGTTCAGTCAGGCGGGCCAATTGTTGTTCATGCTCTTGCAGCTTCCCAAATAGTGTGGCCAAGTCCATAGTTTCAAGGTTTCTAGATTCTGCGATTGCTGTTACCTTCGGCTGCCAATCCCTGTTTAGATAGCGTAAGACTTTGTTAATTAAATCCTCATTTTTCAATTCCTTACCTAGACCAGCAAGCTGGTTCACAATGTGCTGGAAACGTTTGGCCATGTCCTGAATTGATTTGATGCATCATAAACAACTCATATTCTCCAATCATCTTGTTCATTCTGGCACGCTTGACGTCGCTTGTCCCTTCATGGGTGACTTGTAGCGTATCCCACATCTCCTTAGTAGTCTTGCAGTTTGATACCCTGAAAAACTCTCCTCTACTCAAAGCAGATGTTATTATATTGCGTGCACGTAAATTGTATTGAGCTTTCTTATAATCATCTTCAGTGTATTCACTTCTAAGTTTATCTACTAGTTTTCCTTCTACATCTTTCTTAGGAACGTAAGGTCCATTTTCCACAGCATCCCAAACATTCCAATCAATAGACTGAATAAAAATAATCATACGTTCATTCCAATAAGAATATTCTTGTCCACTAAAGGCAGGGGGTCTGCCAAAGGAGGCTCCTTTCGGAAGGAAGTCACTATCTGAAGCCATTTCTCTTGAAGCTGCTAAGCTCTTTGTGCAAGAGTCTAGCTCTGATGCCACTTGTTGGAATAGGTGGCTTCAACTCAAGAGGGGAGGGGTGAATTGAATCTAAAAAAAATTCTTCTTTAATTTCGAAAATTACTTTTCTCAAATTCAATTGTAGAAGCTAAACCAACGATTATAATAATATGAATAAATAAAGAGTGTAAGGGAAGAAAAATGTGCAAACCAAAGATTTATCCTGGTTCAGTTCACCACCGTTGGTGACCTACGTCCAGTCCCTAGAATACGTTTCCGAGTTTTGTCCACTATAGTCAAGCTTCCAAGGCGCTTGAAAAACCGTTACAATCAGAGCTCTCCTTACTTGGGATACCCCACCCTCGTATAGGAGCCTCAATCAAATAAACAAGGGATACCTCACCCTTTCACATACACTGAGGGATACCTCACCCTCAACCTAGGGATACCTCACCCCTTCACAAGGTTTCACCAATAAGAATAAGATGACACACTCCACTAGTGTAGATGGATACAAATTGAAGTCCTATGAGATTGATAATAATAAGAACAATAGATGGCTCAAAGTGATTTCAGAAATGGTTTGTAAATAGCTCTTGTGTTATGAAAAAATGTGTTTGTATGATGATACTCCGCTCTCAGTTCTGAAATAAGGCATAAGACCATTTATAAGGGTGAAGAAAAGTTTACCGTTTGATTCCAAAAATGGCAACCCCGGAGTGTGCAATGATTTTGATTCTTTTCATTAAAGGCACATAACAATCGATTTTTACATATGCCAATCGATTTTCATAAAGAATAAGACGTGAGAAGCACAGGAGTAAATCGATTTGAGCCTGGTGTAAATCGATTTACCAAATCGATTGTAGTGGAAGGAAATCGATTGAAGTGAAAAGACAAGGTCTTACCAGACAGTGAAAATAGATTCTCCAGTGGTTTAAATCGGTTTCATAAATCGATTGATCAAATCGATTTTGCTTCTAAAATAGAGTGATGAAACATGTTCAATCTGTTTTGAAAATCGATTTGAATATCTTAAAAATCGGTTTTGGTAATCGATTTATAGAACAAATTAAATCGATTAGAGATTTAAATAAATTCCATATCCAATAGCTATATCACTGTTTAATTCAAAGGGCTACGGACTTTAACCCAGAAATTTTATTTTGGATTTAATATCAAACGCTATTTCAAAGATATTATTAAGGAATGTAGATTTCAAATACATTTTAAAAATAATCATACTTGATTGAGAAAAGATTTTACTTGTCATCATTAATACCTTGAGCCACATTATTACTAAATAAAATCAATCTCTTACAATAATATCTAAGACCTAATTCTTTACCCATTTGATCCTTTGGTCTTGATATCTGAGATTCTGGTACGTCATAATAATTTGACTTTATGCACTTGGTACCATCATACTATAACAACATATCCTTTTGGCTTTTGTCAGTGTTTGTCATTCATCAAAATATATATAGGTAAGTAATTATAAGGATAAGTACCTCGAGAGTGTGAACCGGTTAATAGAGGAAGGAATGACTTTGGAATTTAAGACACGTACTGATGGTCTGCTTAAGTATGGTGATCGGGTTTGTGTGCCAGCGGATAGCGAAGTTAAGAACATGATCTTGGAGGAAGCACACAAGAGCAAGCTGAGTTTTCATCCGGAGGCTGCAAAGATGTATCAGGACTTGAAGAAGCTGTTCTGGTGGCCGGGGATGAAGAAATAGGTGGCGGTGTATGTCTTAACTTGCCTGGTGTGTCAAAAACCGAAGATTGAACACCAGAAGCTAGCTGGGTTGTTGCAATCGCTTGATGTCCCAGAATGGAAGTGGGATAGCATTGCTGTGGACTTTGTTTATGGGTTGCCGAGGACTCAGAAACGATATGATGCAATCTGAGTAATCATTGACAGGTTAATAAAATGTGCTCATTTCTTACCTATCCACCATGGTTATTCTTTGGAAAGGTTAACTCAAATTTACATCAAGGAGGTTGTGAGGCTGCATAGGGTACCTTCGAGCATCATTTAGGACCATGATCCGAGGTTTACATCGAGGTTTTGGAGGAGCTTACATAGCGCTATGGGAACCAAGTTAAGTATAAGTTTTGCTTATCATCCTCAAATGGATGGTCAGTCTAAACGAACAATTCAGTCGTTGGAGGACCTCTTAAGAGCATACGTGTCGGAGAATACATGATGTTGGGACGAGTTCCTTCCATTGATCGAGTTTACTTGAAACAACAATTTCCATTCAAGTATTGGCATGGCACCATACGAGGCACTAGATGGACGGAAGTGCAAGACTATGTTGTGTTGGTTTGAGATTGGAGAAAACTAGCTTTTAGGTCCAGCGTTGGTACAGTAAACAATGGAACAAGTCTGTGTGATTAGGGAAAAGATGTAGACCGCAAGGGATAGGCAGAAGAGCTATTCCGATAAGAGGAGAAGACCCTTAGAGTTTCAAGAGGGAGACCATGTCTTCATGAGAGTCATCCAAAGAGCTGGAGTGGGCAGGGCAATCAAATCCAGAAAGCTAACACCCAAATTCATAGTAGAGTTTCATATTCTTCGACGAATCGGCCCTGAAGTCTATCAGATAGCCTTACCATCTAACTTGTCAAATCTCCATGATGTCTTTCACGTCTCTCAACACAGAAAATACCACCCTGATCCATCACACGTGTTAGAGCCCGAATAAATCCAACTAAAATAGAACCTAGAGGTCAAGGCTTTACCGATACGATTAGTGGATAGTAAGATCCAGGAATTGCGCGGCAAGCATATCCCTTTGGTGAGAGTGGAGTGGAACTTTGTGACAAGTGACTCAACATGGGAGCGTGAAGCTAAGATGCACTAGAATTGCTTGTTTTTGTTCACAGGTATACGAAGGAAATTTCGGGGACGAAATTTTCTTTAAGTGGGGCGGTAATGTAACATCTTGGATTTTCTGTAACTTTAATCAAGTTAGTTAATCTCGATTAGCGCTTTGAATGCTTGGGTGAATTTTTTTGTGTTAGTTTAAGACCAAGTTGGAAGCTTAAGAATAGGCTTGAATCAGGTTGGAAGTGTCTAAGATGTTGCACGAGAAACTGGGGAAGTTAGAAGTTTGGAAGACTCTTCCCAGCTGAGCAGCCTGCTCAAGCGTCAGAAGGGAGCACGCCCTAGCGTGCCAACGCTTAAGCATTGGCATGTTGCATGCTCAAGCGTGATGAGTGCTTTTGCCAGCTGGTGTGCTTTCTGATGCGTGTGCGCCACGTGTCAGGCCAGGGTGAAGGTGAAGTGGACAAGTTTCCACGCTCAAACGTGGAGAAACCCCACGCTCAAGTGTTGGCAAACTCAAGCATATAGATGGTCCATGCTAAAGCATGCACAGTGGATCTAGTTGGATGAGTTTCTTCCCCTTCCTCACTTTGCACGAATTTCCCTAAGTTTTTTTTGCAACTAAAGAAAGAAGCTCTGAGGATTCTAGAAAGAGAAACTTAAGTTTCGAGGCGATCGAAGTACCGGAACGTGATTCGGACTACACAGTTGTGATTGCGGCGAATTTCTTTACAACTTTGACGGAATCGTTTCTCGATTCCCCTAAGGTAGAATCGAATCCATAACACACATTCTTCGTGTTCTTCATGTTCTTCGTGTTCTTCGAGTTTCTACTTTTCTCTTTTGATCTTTGAGCTTGCCCTAAAGCTAACACTAGTGTATATGTGCTGTGTTCCTGATTAGCGTAAAGTTCGAGCTCGTGGTTTTCCCGCGGATTGGAGCTGAAGCCAAGGCTGTTGGAGGAGCTTGGGACCGTTCTTCGCGTTCGTGCTACATGGGAGAACGTGACGGTGTTTGTACTAAGATGGCGCCAGCTTTTCAGATGGGGAGAAATAGTACTGCTGTCGTTTTATGTTGTGTGTAGGGAAGCCCTAACCCTACTGGAGGTTGAGCCTCGATAAAGTACCTAAAACCTAGGTTTTGCTTAGTTTGGGCTATCACCGCTAAGTTGGAACCCTAGGTTAGATAACTATTAATTCGAGGATGAAATGCTTCGTATGATTGTTATGAAGATGTGTTGTGCTATCTGCTATATGTATACGTGCCTATATGCTACTTTGTACATGATATGCCTGTTATGTTGATATTATTGTTATCGTATGGTTAGCTATTTGTTGTGGTGACGTTGTACGTTGTGATGATGTGTGCAGTGGCAGAATGTCGGTTAGTGTTAAGTTGGCTGTGTGCCGTATGTGTTGTCGGATTGATACTTGGGGTGGTATCGTTGATGTTGTGTTGATTTTTGAGGCTGTCGAGGTGTTGTGGCTCGTGGATGCGTGGCATCATGTTGTTGCTGTTTCAGCGTTAGGTGTGAGATCTGGTATCAAACCTGTTGAGGATGTTTGCTGCATATCATCAGTTGCCAAGTGGTGAGGCTATATGACAGATAGTATGGGCTACCAAGGTCATGCGAGGTTAGTTATACCTGAGTGCGGGTACAGAGCGCGGTTCGGTTTCTTGGACAAGCTAACTCCTATTCCAGTGTGGAACCTGTTCCAGTGTGGAACCAGCTTTGTGAGATTCGGACTACATGTTGCATGGGATCAGTATCCCGGTCTAGAGGATTGATCTGAGGGTGAGAACTTTTGGAGATGGATGATTGTTGAATGAGTTGTCTCGTGAGATATGTGGATGTGTGATATACCTATTATAACTGCCATACCTGTATTCATGCTACTTGCTATATGTTGTTGCTATGCTATTGTTGTCATTCCGATTTTTCTATACATTTTATTCATATCTCCCTACTGTTTTTCTGTTGTTGGTTTTACTCTTGGTTCGGATGAAGATTAGGAGCTATTTGCCTTTGACGATGGACCCGAGGGCGCACTCCTTCATCATATCAGCACTGAGGATGCCGGTGCTGGGGCTGATTGATATCATCTATCATGATGACAGAGGGTGGCGTGTGGACCCTTCTACCTTCTTGACGGTCTACACTAGGCCGGTGAGCATCTTGTTCAGAGGAGGAGCTTCACACAGGGAGGACATTTTGGGACCCTTCAGAGTCGTCCAGTTTCTACCCTTCACTCAGATATGGCATCCACCGAGGCATAATGAGCAGGACTACACTTGGGTTGAGCCAGCTACGTCGCATGCGTCCAGTAGGAGAGGCTTTGTCTATCGAGGTCAGCGATGGAGGACGGAGCAATACCTGAGGACCTATCGTAGGCATAGGGTCGTAGTATAGAGCTCGTCGTCTGAGTATAAGCCTCTTGTGACTTACAGGCGTACTCATGGCGAGGGCTAGGATAGTTCAGGGCATCCTCACAACTGATGGTGGGAGCCTGCCAGTGCGTGTAGGCCAGTGAGCGGAGCGCTTTATCATGTATTTCTGGGAGATGGGCAAGATAGTGTTGGCAAGCTGCGAGGGTTTTTCTTTTGTTTTTGACGTATTTGTTTTTATCTTCTTAGTTTTATTGTACAAACCGTATGTATATTTATGTACAGCACCCTCCTGATGGGCTACATATTATTTTATTGTGTTTACTCTGATGTCTTCTATCTGTATGATTGTATGTTTTATTTGTGTTTGCTTCCGCAACGTTGTTTGAATACCACGCTACCGCTATAATACGGTTAGGCATAGTTAATAAGTTAAGCTTGAGACTAATGGGATTATTCTACGTAAGTGGGGTCGTCTCATAAGCAATTTTGGAGAATTTCCATACCTTTGAGATTCAAGCAAAAACAATTTTTCTCAAACTCAGTCTGATGTTCTTTGGGTTTAATACTAGTTCCATAGATTCCAATATCCCATAAGTCCACATCAATTGACTGCATATAAAATTTGATGTTTTTACTCCAGAAAACAAAATCCTCACCATCAAAGAATGGTGTTTTGTTAATATTAAAACCAAACTTCATAATGAAAAGTTTTCGAAAAAGGTTGCTATCAAGGATCTTAACTCTGAGCTGTTAAGCTACTGACCAGAGCCAAAGCTCTGATACCACTTGTTGGCCATGGCAACCAATACCCAAGAGGGGGTGAATTGGGTATTAAAATAAAAATGAAAACTTTTTGCACAATCAAAAACTATTTTATAAATAAAAAAGAATTTGTAGCGGAAAAACAATTTGATAAATAAATATAAAAAGATAAGGGAAAAAAAGAAGGACACAAGTATTTTATCCTGGTTCAGCCACGCACCGCCAGTGGCCTAGTCCAGTCCCCACCTCACCTGTGGGATTTTCTTCGACAATAAAAACAAGATTAACTAGTGCTTGCAACCGTTTTACAAAACCAAGCTTAATAGGTGCTTGTAACCTTCACAAAAACATAGCATTCCTCACAGACCAGGGATATCACCTCCCCCAGTGAAAGAGCCTCAAACAACCTAAGCTTAACAGGTGCTTGTAACCTTCTGACCACTCCGCACAGACTAGGGATATAACCTCCCCCAGTGATAGAGACTCAACCAAGATTAACAGGTGGTGATAACCTTCAGAGCACATTGGTACTCAAAGGATGGTTTGAGCCGTTTGACTCTTACCGATATAATGCACTCACAATAGTGAAGATAAAACAAATTGAAGATCAATGCACTACTCTATGTGCAACAAATACACTCAAGAACTTATGATATTCAAAGTATAACAATGGCTCGAGTGTTTTTCAAAATGAAGAGAAAAGAGTAGAAAAAGAGTTGTTCAAAATGTTAGCACGTTCTCTCTCTCAACACCTTCTTCTCAAAGGCCCTCAAAATATATTTATAATCTTTTGAAATATAGCCGTTAGGAATTTAAAATATATTTAATTAATTAAAAACAAATTCCTTTTCTAAAAAATTGATTTGAAAAACTAGTTGTTGGAGCCATAAATGCAACAGATAAAAAAATAAAATTTTCTCATTTAAGTGCATCATAATCGATTATTATATATGCATAATCGATTATGGTTTCTCTGCCATAAGTGGGATTTTCAATAAAACATGCATAATCGATGATCCTAATCGAATAAGGTTTCGCTTTAAAACCATCCAGTTTCGTAAATTGATCATAATCGATTATTATAATCGATTATACCTTTGCTGTCAGCCAAAAACATTTTTCACCTTGAGGTACAGACTGACCATAATCGATTATAGTAATCGATTATTGTTTCCCAAAATTATTTTTCAAAGATGAAACCTTTTTCAACCAAAAAGGGAAACCAAAGATATTTCTCAAAAACATTTTTTGATAAAAATAATTTTAAAACAATTTTGAAGAAAAATAATTTCAGAAAAGCTTGAGTCATTATTACCTTCTCATACTTTACATTAATTCTAAAACCTTTCTAAATGACTATCTTTGAAGCCCATAACTCTTGGTCTTTGAATATCTTCTTGAGATTCTTCAAGAAATGTCTTTCAGATATTTGACTCTTCAAGCTCTTAACATTTCTTCTATCAATCTTGGTGATTCTAATTGATCTTGTATCTTACCTCTTTTACGTCATAGCTTTGCTTAACCCGAACTTTTCTATAATATTTCTTCTAAAGCACATTAGTTCAAGATATAATATATTTCACATTTAATTCCAAACACAAAGCCATGTTGCACTTCATCAAGACATATTTGAATATAATACACCGTTTAATATTCTTTATGTCTTTACTCATATATGATCAAATATATCAATAATACAATTAAAATAAATTTCCTTATTTGTGCATTTTGATCATTGTTATAACCATTGGGTATGATTACCTTACGCATAAAAAGATAATATCAAGTATAAATTCTATGCCATTCATACACAAACATATATTAATTATTATCACATGTGTTTTTACTTAATGTAATCAATTATTTCACACATGTGCATATAATCTATTTAGCTCAATATCATATAATATAACATTCATTAAACACAATGATATTTAATTTGACAACCTCAAAACATATTATCCCCTTAATATTCTATTTGTCAATATCAAAACCTATATGATAATATGGTTCACAATATCGACGTGTTAAAGATTCGAGCTTACCTTCAAGGAATCGAGAAACCAAACGGTCGAACTCGAATATATCGAAGCCCTGATGGCTGTGGTGTAGTCGAAATCACGATCTAACGCCTCGATCTTCCTCTGCCTACACTTTCTCTCTCAAAAACTCTTTTCTCTCTTTCTCTAGTTCTCTGGAACTGAAAAACTTCCAAAGTTTCATCCCCAATGAAAAATGGAGAAGAAAACTTAAGTGATGCTATCTGACAGTGCACGCTTGAGCATGCAGAATCTCCACACTTAAGCTTGGGATTTCCCCACACTTGAGCGTGGCGCGCTGATCGCCACATCTCCTGTCACGTGCGCATGCAAGTTGACACGCGTACCCCGACGTGTACACCCTTCCATGTGTTGACGTGCACCTACCCCACACTCGAGCGTCAACAGTCAACGTTTAAGCATTGGGTTACTCAACATCAAAGCGTTGGACGTGATCGGACTCGTTCTTTCACGTTTGTTCATTTTCTGAGCTCGTCCCAAAACCAAATTCCCTCAAATTTGGATCATAGCTTCCTCAAGCCATAAGGAACATTATCCAACCTTCAAACCTACTTAACTTAGGTCTTATACCTTATTCAAGAAAATAGAATGTTACATAGAGTTCCAATACTCTAGTGGCGAATCCTCCTGAAGGTTTATCATCCAATCCTCCACCATGGATTGAGTTTGTGGTACCTTCATCCCTTCATCCCTCTCCATTTATGCATTACTTCTTCTTTTGTTTGTAGTATAATTGCTTCTCTTAATCTCTTTTTGGTTCATTGAAGTCTCACTTGAGATTCAATTTGTGTGTTAGTTCTTCATAGCTTTTCAATTGCTAGTTGTTTTGTCTTAATTCAAATTCAAAGAAAGATCCTAAAAACTTCATGATCTATCCTAGATCATATTAGGGTGTGAAGGTTGGTCATAGAGAAGTCAATGTGTCTCATCTCCAATTTGCAGATGACACATTGATTTTCTGTCCAGCAAAGGGGAAGTTTTTAACGAACTTGAGAAGGATGTTGGACTATTTCCAGCTCCTTTCCAAGCTGAAAATTAATTTCTCCAAATCTAGACTTAATATGTTGGGTAGAAGTAGAGAATGGGGGAAGGAAATGATGGATAAATTGGGCTGCCAATTAGTGGAACTACCCATCACTTATCTGAGAATACCTTTTGGAGCCAATACAAAAAAGGTATCTACTTGGCAGCCTGTGATAACCAGAATTCAGAAGAAGCTTGCTTCGTGGAAGTCTAAGGTTCTTTCAAGAACAGGTAGGTTGGTTTTGATAAAATCAGTCCTAAATAGCTTGCTTATTTACTATATGAGCCTTTTCAAAGTACCTAGGATTATAGAAAGGCAAATAATAAGAATCCAAAGAGATTTCTTCTAGACAAGAGATGGTAATAAAAAAGGTCTTCCCCTTGTAAAATGGGAAACAATTCAAAAACTAAAACGACTAGGAGGGCTTGGAGTTGATGATCTGGTGGTAAAGAATGTTGCACTCCTCTTTAAATGGTGGTGGAGATTCTCTAATGAAGGAAACCCTCTATGGAAAAGGACTTTGTGTTCCATTTATCGTTTAGACCCAGAAAAACCCTTGGTCCAGAAGCAAAATAGAAGGATTCATGGAGGGATTTGGAAATTCGTTGTATCATTAAATACATGGGGTAACAAGTTCAAAGATGTATTGGCCGTGGCAACCAATACCCAAGAGGGCAGTGAATTGAGTTTTGAAATAAAGACGAAAACTTTTTGCACAATCAAAAATCCTTTTATAAATAAAACAGAATTTGCAGCAGAAAAACAATTTGATAAACAAACGTAAAAACAAAAGAGAAGAAAAGCAAGACACAAGTATTTTATCCTGGTTCAGCCACGCACCGCCAGTGGCCTAGTCCAGTCCCCACTCCACTAGTGGGATTTTGTTCCACTATAAAAACAAGCTTAACTGGTGCTTGCAACCATTTTACAAAAGCAAGCTTAACAAGTGCTTGTAACCTTCACAAAAAACAGAGCACTTCTCACAGACCAGGGCTATAACCTCCCCTGGTGAAAGAGCCTCAAACAACCCAAGCTTAATAGGTTCTTGTAACCTTAAGAGCACTCTTCTCAGACCAGGGATATAACCTCCCCCAGTGACAGAGCCTCAACCAAACTTAACAGGTGCAGGTAACCTTGAAAGCACGTTGGTACTCAAAGAATGGTTTGAGTCGTTTGACTCTTACCGATATAATACACTCACAATAGTGTTGGAACCAAAGTGGTTATGGTCCATAAAATCCTAAAGATTTTGATGCTAACAAAAGACTAATTTAAGTGAACAAAGATTTGTTATGGTCTAATGAGTTTATCTTAAGTGTGCAGGAAAATCTAAGTCCAAAGATTTATAGTTCATTCAAAGCCTAGTCTCTCGCTCATGATGGACTAAAAGCTTTTAACCTTTTATCTGAGTCCAAAGACTCATTTCTGTAAAAGTTTATTTTTCATAGTCCAATGAATAGTCCATAAGTTTTATATTCTAGACTTTAACTTAGCGTGAAATTGTACTTATAACAGTTTGAATTTATTATTCTTCATGTAAAAGTCTTATATCCTTTAGACAAATATTCCTTGTAATCTTCGTATCAACAAAAGTGCTGAAGCCAGTCTGTTCCTGACACAAGGATTTGACTATCTCCAAAAGGAAAGACAAATTAAAGGCAACTTTCGGGTCCAAGGAAAAGTTGTCAGTTCTACTTTGAGCTATCAATCGGATAGTCCACTTTGATTTTTACAAGACTTCACACAAGTTATCAGATTCAATGGGATAATGCATTTAATGCTTAATCAGAACGGTTCTTTTTTCATCCGTTGAAGACTGAAGATTGCTCAAGGCTTCAAGGCTATAAATACCTACAACTTTGAAGAAGAAAAGTTACACATCAATGCACAACTTTCATGAGATAACAAGCTATCAAAAGCAATCGAAAGCATACAAGCTTACTCTATCCTTAAAATTTCATATCACTCTCTACGAAGAGTATAGTTTCAGATTTCTATTCTTAAGTTTCAAACCCTCACACATAGTGAGTTAGTTGAACTTAAAAAATCTTTTTAAACCTTTGTTGGTTGAGCCTGAAGAGGCTTGTCTGAAAAAGAATACTTGAGCCTGAAGAGGCTTGACTGTAAAAGAATACTTAGTGTTTCCTGAAGAGGTGTTGAATACTTGTAACAAAGTTTTTGTTATAGTGGAAAAATCTCTTAAGTAGAGGGGACTGGACGTAGCTCTTTGGTGAAGAGTGAACCAGGATAATATCATTATGTCCTTCTTCTTTCCCTTATAGCTGTTTTAGTTTACTTATATATAACTTTTTGGGATTGAATTGTTTTCTTAACGCTCTTCTCTTTTTAAGTAAACATTCACAGCGAGCATTCAACCTTTGCTTATACATGCTCTCTATGTCCGTTAACGTTTTTGCATATAACCCTTTGCGAAAATATATTTTCCTGCGAAAAAGCTTTAAAAACTTAAGAAACACAATTCAACCCCCTTCTTGTGTTTCAAACAAGTTCCTTCAATTGGTATGAGAGCTCAGCCTTTGGGTTGAGAACTTAGCTGTGTTAGAGGAAAGATCTTTAAGCAGATATGGCAGGACAAGGCATGCCAAGCGGGAGTCAACCTGTTATTGAGGGTACTTCCTTGACAAGACCTCTGTTCTTCAACGGAACCCACTACTTGTACTGGAAGGAGAGATTCAAAGGTTTCATCTTGAGTACAAACTCTGCTCTCTGGGCCAGAATATCAAATGGTCCAAATGTGTGTCTCAATGTTGATGGTTCAAAACAAACTGAAGAAGAATGGACTGACGCTGAGAGAGCTAAAATGGAACAAAATCACAAATCAAGATATGCTTTGATGTGTGTCCTAAGTCCAGACGAATTCCAAAAAATTCACGCATGTGAATCAACTAAACAAATCTGGGATACCTTGTCAAATCTCAATGAGGGGACTATCAAGGTGAAAGACTCAAAGATTATCATGCTGCTTGGCCAGTATAAGATGTTCACTATGGCTGAAGGAGAGTCCATCCTGGACATGATGGTTCGTTTTCAGATGATCATCAACAAATTGAAGTCTTTTGGGAAAGTCTATACTACCAAGGAGAATGTCACTAAAATCCTTAGGAGCTTGCCTAAGGAGTGGAGGCCACTTGTTACTGCAATCACCCAGGCCAAAGATCTTACTACTTTGATCTTGGATAATGGGGTGGGTACGTTACAAGTACATGAGCAAGAGCTCAATCTTGACAATCCAAGAAAAAAAAGGGAATGCCTTAAAAGCTCAAAATTCCAACAGCTCAAACGCTTTAAAAGCTGAGGAGTCAAGCGATGATGCTAATCAATCTGATAATGAAGCATCAGACGATGATGAGATATCCTTCATCTGTAAGAAGATTCAAAACATGTGGAGACAGAAAAATGGCTTGAAAAGAAGGCCACTCCAGAAGAAAAACTTTAGGGACCATGCTGAGTCAAAAGACAAAGGTCAGATGGTCTGCTTCGAGTGCAACAAACTAGGTCACTTCAAAGCTGACTGTCCGATGTTAAAGGACAAGAAGAAATTCTTCAAAAAGAAGAAGAAGAACTCTATGGCCACTTGGGAAGACCTTGATTCTTCTGAAGAAGACGAAGAAGCAAATGAGGAAGTAAACCTTTGTCTTTGGTCAAATGCGCAAAATGAAGACTCTTCGGACGATGAACAACTTGGTGTTCCCGAAGAAAGAACTTAAGGAGTCACTCCTGAAAGAGGCTGGAATGTTCCACCCATTTTCAATGCAACTAACATCCTTATTGGAGATCTGTATTTCAAATATAGTCCAAGCTCAAGACTTTGAGCTATGGAATGTATTCATTGATGGTGATCATCGTCCAACAATAATTCTTGATGACGGCTCAACAGCAGCTAAGCTTGAAGCTAATTGGATGGACGAAGATGTTAGAAGGTACTCCTTGAATGCTCGTGCCAACTGGTGCCTCATAAATGCCTTGGATCGACCAAGATTGGAATTGGTGTTGCAGTTTCAAAGTGCAAAGGAGAAGCGAGCAACCTTAGACGACCTCTTCAGACCAAGGAGCCCTCCTACGTCCAACCTCTGCCTGATGGCCAATGATACTTCGGACGATGAATCAGACGAAGATGAGGTATCTAACTCTGACTTTTTATAGGAAGCTTATGATGAGCTTCTTAATGATTCTTCTTTACAGCATCATCAATATATATTGCTTAAAAAGAATTTTTCTAAAATGAGTAGAGAATGTGAAAATAACTACAATCAAAATAAAGAGCTTATTAAAGAAAATAAAAAGCTGAAAGCTGAGAATGTTATTCTGACTGATAAACTCTCCTCTGAGTCCAATGCACCTTGTGAAGTTGTAAGACTTCATCAAGAAGTTACTGATCAAACTAAGAGCATATCTAAGTTGGTTGGAGGATCAGAGAAGCTAAATTTGATACTGAGGTACACTAGATCACCTCATAATAAGTCTGGCCTAGGCTATGGCAATGAGAAACATGAAGTCTCTCTTAAGGTATCAAAATCCAGATCTTATCACAAGGTTTCTAAGGTTAAGAAACATTCAAACGAAACCAAACCTCATGCATCTCATACCTATTGCAACATTTGTGGTAAACGTGGTCACAGCTCATCTAAGTGCATACATAGAAAGAAAATTTCTATGCATGGACGAAGACCACAAACTAACAAGAAAGGATCCAAGTCTATCTGGATACCTAAAAATTATGATCATACCTGTTGCAGATTTTCTTAGCAACAGAAAGGAAACCCCAATCATGGTACTTGGACAGTGGATGCTCACGTCACATGACGGGAGAAAGGTCTATGTTCCAAGACCTCCGCAATAAGACTGGAGGATAGGTTACCTTCGGAGGTAACAAAAAAGGGAAGATAGTTGGAATTGGTAAGATTGGTAAACACCATTTTCCTTCTATTGATAATGTTCTTTTGGTTGAAGGATTAAAACATAGCTTACTTAGCATAAGTCAATTATGTGACAGTGGGTCTGATGTTTCCTTCAATAAAGGTGAGTGTATAGTCAAGAACCCTGATGGGTCCATCTTATTCACTGCCAAAAGGCAAGATAATCTTTACAAGATTAACTTGGGGGAACTCTCAAATCAGAGTGTGTCTTGCCTAATGTCTGTTGAAGATGAGCGATGGATCTGGCATAAAAAACTTGGTCATGCAAGTCTGAGATTAATCTCAAGATTAAACAAGCATAACCTGGTAAGAGGTCTACCAAAGATTGTGTATAGATTGGACGCTCTCTGTGATGCGTTCCAGAAAGGAAAACAAGTTAAGAACTCTTTTGAGTTCAAGAACATCTTGATTTGTTTGGTCCAACAAGAACTGCTTATGTCAATGGTAAGAAATATGGGCTTGTCATAGTAGATGATTACACAAGATTGACATGGGTTAAGTTCCATGCCTACAAGGATGAATCGTTCAAAGTCTTTACTATATTCTGTAAGCAAATCCAGAATGAAAAAGGCATATGTATGAGCTCAATCAAAAGTGATCATGGAAGAGAATTTGAAAATGAGCTTTTCCAAAGGTTCTATGATGAAAGTGGTATTCATCACAATTTCTTTGCTCCTAGAACACCACAACAGAATGGTGTAGTTGAGAAAAAGAACAGATCTCTTCAAGCGATGGCAAGGGCAATGCTAAGTGATAATTCAGTCTCCAAGCACTTTTGGGCTGAAGCTGTAAATATTGCCTGCTTCATTCAGAACAGAATATACATAAGACCTATTTTGAATAAGACTCCTTATGAATTGTGGAAGGGAAGTAAACCCAACATTTCTTATTTCCATCCCTTCGGATGTCAATGTTTCATTTTAAATACTAAGGATTAACTTGGTAAGTTTGATGCTAAAGTAGACAATGGAATATTGTTAAGATATTTAGAAACGTCCAAAGCTTTTAGAGTATATAACTCTAGGACTTTAGTTGTTGAAGAATCCATCCATGTTAAGTTTAATGGCAAACAACCTAATAAGAGATTATCAGAGCTAGATGAATCTTTTGCAGATATGAATCTGAAATGTAGAAGATCGTCCAAAAATTAAAGAGGTTTGAGCATCAGACGCAACTCAAAACGCATCAGACGCATCAACATCTCAGCAAGCTGCTAATACTCCACGTTCATGGCAATTCAGAACTTATCATCCTGAGGATCAAATCATTTATAAACCAAACGATAGATTCCTGACAAGGTCAACCTTCAGAGAACAAGCTGATTCAGCATTTATCTCTGAATTGGAACCAAAGTCAGGAGACGAAGCCTTAATGGATGAATGTTGGATCCTTTCTACGCAAGAGGAGCTTAACCAGTTTCAACGAAGTGATGTTTGGATGCTAGTTCCTCTGCCAAAGGATAAGACTGTCATTAGAACCAAGTGGGTGTATAGAAACAAGCTGGACGAAGATGGTAAAGTAGTAAGAAATAAAGCAAGGTTAATTGCTCAAGGCTACTCACAAGAGGAAGGTATCGACTATACTGAAACTTTTTCTCTTGTAGCTAGATTAGAAGCCATACGCATCTCATAGGTTGCACATCATAACATGATGCTTTATTAAATGGAAGTAAAAAGTGCTTTTCTGAATGGATTTATTAATGAAGAAGTTTATGTTGTACGACCACCGGGTTTTGAAGATCAAAACAATCCTGAGCATGTATACAAGCTCAAGAAAGCTTTATACGGACTCAAACAAGCTCCTAGAGCTTGATATAAGCGATTCAGCAATTTCCTAATGGAGAATGGCTTCTCAAGAGGAAAAGTGGATAAAATATTTTTAGAAAAACTAATAAAAAGGATTTTATTGTTGCTCAAATTTATGTTGATGATATAATATTTGGTGCAACTGATGAATTTCTTTGCCAAGAGTTCTCTGAGCTTATGCAGAAAGAATTTGAAATGAGCATGACGGGAGAACTAAAATTCTTCCTCGGACTGCAAGTCAAACAAACATTGGACGGAGTGTACATTCATCAGACGAAGTACACAAAGGAGCTTCTGAAACGCTTCAAATTGGATGATTGCAAACCAATGAACACTCCAATGCATCCAATGTCCGTACTGAATAAAAATGATAAAGGCAAAAAGGTAGACAAAATGGTATATAGAGGTATGATTGGTTCCCTCTTATATCTAACTGCATCCAGACCTGATATCATGTTTAGTGTTTACTTATGTGCTCGATTTCAATCTGATCCAAGAGAGTCTCATCTCTCAGCAGTTAAACGAATCTTTAGATACCTTAAAGGTTCTACTAATTTGGGTCTGTTGTGTAAGAAATATGATGAGTACAGGTTAGTTGGATTTTGTGATGCTGACTATGCTGGAGACAGAATAGAATAAAAAGGCACTAGTGAAGGTTGTCACTTCATTGGAGCAAACTTAGTCTCATGGCCAAGCAAAAGGCAAAGCATAATTGCCTTATCAACTGCTGAGGCTGAGTACAATGCTGCTGCAAGCTGCTGCTCACAACTTCTATGGATCAAGCATCAGTTGGAAGACTACAATGTATTTGTGAGTAACATTCCAATTATGTGTGATAACACAGCTACTATTAATCTTTCAAAGAATCCTATATTGCATTCATGAGCTAAGCATATAGAAATTAAGCATCATTTTATTAGAGATAATGGGCAAAAAGGTGTAATTGATATTCAATTTGTTGATACGGATCATCAGGGGGCAGATATCTTCACCAAACCTCTAGAGAGACTGACTACTCTCAGCGCCGAGTAGTGTATACGGGCCCGACTACCGTATACTTTAGAGCTTGGGGGTTCTCGATACCCTCGTTAGAGTCATGGTTGGGTAACAGTCTTAGTTTTGTTAAGGCCAATACATGGGTTTGAGAGAAATGTATTTTTGGGGCCAGGAGAGGAAATCTTATGTATTTTATTTTGTTGCTATGCTTTCAGTTTATATGTGTTGCGTACTCTGAGGGTTTGTAGTTGGTATCAGTTGTTGTAGGCTCTACTGATGGAGCCAGCACTTTATATGTATGTTATATATGGTCATGGTATCAATGTTGGTTGTTTTAATATTTTTGCATTTCTATATAATCATGCTACGCTGTAACGTTAATAATATAAGTTCGGATTACTAAATGGGACCTTCGAGGAGGGGCTATCTCAAGTAGCACTGGCAAATCACAAACATTATTACAGTGTGAATGGCTATTTGATCTACACAGCTACAATGCAGTAGATCCGAGGAACGCTATAGCTATCACCATAAAGGGCGTGGTTCTTCTCTATCACCGGTAATACAAAGTAGCAATACCTCTACTCAATGCACGCGAACAAACCAACTTCAGAGATAGCATAGTGCTACGTATCAGGATTGGGAGAGGCACGACACAAAGAGAGAAAAGAGGGCGCGCCTGTCAAGGATGTACAATGGCTGTTATGAGTGCTCTGCGTTGTGTGTACCTTAAGTGATGTGCACAGCTTACTAATAGCTGTTACTCACGTAACCTAACCCAGTTGGACTATTGTACGCTACAGGCCCAATGTTTAATTATTAATTAAATGATATTTAATTAATCAATCAAACTGATCCCATTTTAATTATTAACTAAATCACATTTAATTAATCAATTAAATTAATTCCTTGAGCATTTGCTCTATGCCTGTGACTCTATAGGTTCTCAATTAATTGGCAATAATATTAATTATTATTAATCATATTAATAATCAATTATTATTATAAACAATGAGCAGCATCTAGCAATACATCATTGCTACCCAATTAATTAGAATATCTGTGATACAATTAAACCATATTGTAACCATATATAATGTGCAGTCAACGTCCTTTCGTCCCAATGCCTTAATTGAATACAAGGTATAAATGTGTCATCCTTGTTAAGTTCAATTATTTATTTCTTGATCTAGTAATTGACGTACGATCATGTGTGCCCAATATCTCATATTGTCCACCTTAGCATGGCCATGCATTTGTACGTCGCATACCTTCAAGTGGCCTATAGACAATACCCATGTTATTTAGGGGGAACGAATCCTATCTACATCACTCACATTCCTCAACATGTTTCATTGCAGGCTCAATAACTATCTTTATAGTTGTCCTGTTACAGACAACGTTTAATAGTATCAAAGCCTACGACTACATATGTTAGGAATCGTAGTGACTTCAAGTCAAAGGACTATTTCATTATGGTCACCATGAGAAGCGCTTATGACACTTACATTACTATTATGCAACGTTCTCATAGCAGGTCACTCCAGTATAAATATTCCACTAATATTTATACCTCTGTGAAGACTTGATATCTTATATCTATAACCCGTGAAATGTGGTTATCAGTACACTGACATAATAGTGTTAATGTATTATTATTGTCCCTATTAATAATAATACTTGACCATAGATATTTAAGAATAGTGATCTATAATTCATTGGCATCTCATAAGATGTGGGAACAGTTTCCGCATCTCTTCTAAGATAAATTTCGAGGAAGAAATTGCTTTTTGGCGGGTAGTGTTGTAACATCCCAAAAATCCTATATCTGTCTTTTTAACTGTTTGTGTGAATAAATTGACTGATAATATAATTCGGATAATTTAATCTTATAATTGGAAAATTGTTGATCTACAATTCATAAATGAATTCAAAATCCAAATTAAATTCATAATTTACTGTCTGAGTTCTATTCTGCTGTTTTGAGGGTTAACTGGTTAAGCGTTATCGAGTAAATTAGGTTTCGAGTTTTTAGTTCGGGACTGGATTTTATTCGAAAACATTATCGTGGGGTGATCTATGACTAAATTGCTCTATCAAAATATCACTAGCATCATTAAATTTCAAAATATCTACAGCTTACCAAAAATGGGTTTAAACCATTTTTCAGCTTTTACCAAAAGTGTTAAAGTCACATTTCCATCAACTTTTTCCCTAATCAACTCTAATCACACTCAACCATATTTTCCTCTCTCTTTTCCATCAAAATCCGTGGCCCCTCTCCCCCCTAAACCATCATCATCTTTTGTTTTACTCACTTAACTATTTCATTACACAAAAATCCATTTCTCTCCCTAAGTTTCAAAAATGTCAAATGCTCTCCCTTCTCTCTAGCTTCAAGAGGCTGCCATGGCTTCCTAGAGCATGTCAACTGCTCTTCTTCAAAAACTAACATCATATTTGAGATCCTCTCAACTTCTACTACAACTTTGGTGAAGAAAGTTTTCTCACTAGAGCAACTTCATTTTCAAGCTTAAAGTTCAAGACTTCATCTTTTCAAGTTTGTTCTTCAAGGATAAGTCTTCTACACTTCTAAACCTCTTCATTTCTCTTTTTAGAATTTAAAAATAATCACTTTTCCTTTTAAGTGATTTTCGAAATACTCATCTAAAAGCCTAAGTGTGTCTTTGTTAGGATTCTTCCATTTTAGCACTTACACAACTTAAGCTTCAAGGAGCATTTAATGGATCTACAAGAGGTAATGGGGGAGTAAACCATATCACACTTTATGCATATTTGTTTATGGCTTTTGTTGTTAGAAAACCCTATGTGTGAAAAGGGTTCTCTATTTTGATGATAGGTATGTGTTACTATTTTGATAAAAAGGGTTCATTTTCGGATTTCTGAGTATGTGTTACTATTTTTGGTTTTTCTCTTTGCATAGATCTCCGATTGTGAACATTCTTTTTTATCTTCAAAATAGACTTCTGGGGCTTCATTTTGGACAGAAATGTAGTGTGGTTTCATGGAGTTTTGGTCCCTGAAAATCGATTTCAACACTTGATCCAGAAGCTGTTTCCAGATCTGACCATGTGTTTCTCTCAACCTAGACCTTGTATTTGAAAACTTGTTTTTTGATCCTAAAACTAGACATCTTGGGCTTCATTTTGATAATCAACTTATTTTGGTTTCATGGAGGTTTGACCCTTGAAAATCTGTTTCAATCTAAGCATAAATTTTTGTCTTAGATTATGACTATTGTGGCTTGTTTCTTGAAACTGTACTAATTTGATTACTTTTTGTGAAAACTAATTTGGTAGACAAAAAATAGACATCCTAAGCTTTTATATAAATCCTCATTTGCTCAAATGCGAGTTCGTGTGGTCTATCAAATGCTTGACACAAGTTGGTGCTTGTATTGCTGAAAATTTGTGTATACGGGTTTAGCTTTGTTTTTTTAAGTGAATATATTATTATTGTACATTTGGATGCATTGACTATCATTCTTGATTTTTTATTAGTTTATTGAAGCAAAATCTTCACTTTAACTATAGATGTGAATTCAGTTTTAAGAGTGAAAGTAAAGGAGGAAATGCTCTTTTGAAATCAAAGTGATTAATTCAAGAAAAACTTTGAAATAAAAATCTACCCTATGTGAGTAGTAGGTTCAGTTTCACATAGCTTACTCACTTAGAAAATGTTTTGATTTTCAAGGTAATTGTTAAGTTAAAACGTTATTTGGAAATCAAGTAGTGTAAGTTTTCATGAACCAAAACCATCCCAAAGGATTTGTACACCAATTCGGGTTCTAAGTTCATTTTGGATAAGAAAATATTTTCTATACTTATTTCACTAATTAATTGACTTCAATTGAGTCACCAATTAATTAGATTCAAATGATTTTGATAAGTGTAGAACTTAGAGTGAATTATGGCTCTAAATGTTATTTAGTGGCTTACAAGTTTCAAAAATGGATTTCAAAACCCAAATGAATGAAAGGTGGCACCACAGTTTAGGCTTTGAATGACTTCACTTAAATGAGAGACTTTTTGTTAAGTTTCCACGTGACATTCATTGGTTGACAGTTGTTGGCCCACAAAAGTTTTATCATTTAGAGTTTTAATAGTCATGAAAAAGGAGTTAAACCTTTAGAACTCTTCTTTTACTTTAATTAAAGAATTCAATTTCAAACTCCTAGCACTAAGGTACCAAGGGTGATGTATTTACAAAAGAAATGATTTCAATATTTGGTTTAAAGGTAAAAGGATTTTACGCTCAAAACAAATGTTTACCTCGAAAACCTAAGTCAAAGGTTAGGACTTAGAGATAAAAGATAAGGAATATTTAAGTGTGGAATATAGTGGAACAAGACTATATTTACATACCCTAGATGATTGAGTTCAACCAAGGATCCATAATACTTAATAACCAAGAGCATTCTAAGATTGCTTGCGCGGCAAGAAATCAATGTCAGGAAGGATCTAAAGAGAGAAATGTTTGGTTGTGATAGCCCACCTTCATAATGCACCTAATTGTTTGGGAACATAGAGGGTCCAATGAGGGGTGATTCCCAACAGTTTGATACAAACTACTGTGTCTCAAATTTAGAACTTTGATAGTCCAATGAGGGGTGATTCCCAATAGTTTGGTACTATCTACGTTGCCTCTAAAATGGCATTTGACTTCTGAAGGAAATCTCGAAATTTATTCGGTGGATAAATATGAACGCATACACCTTGTTAAGCTTAGCCATTGTGCATGACATTGTCAGTAAGGCCGTTGAGCCTAGGAAGTTGAGCTTACACCTGTGCAGGTGAGGATTGTGTGGTGACGATCTTAAATGATCTTGGCGATGTTAGAGTTGGAAAGTCCACTTATGACCAATTGGTGATTCGTCGTGGTCGTGGTGTTCCATGCACTACACTAACATCTGCAACTAGATGCTAGTCAATCCACGATTTGTAGAGTGTTTTCACAAGCAGCCTAAGTTCACATGTGACTACGAATATTGTATGCACCTATATGCCCAAGGCTGACATAGTGAAACATGTACTACCTACCACTCCTTTCGAACATTCTTTAGCTCCGGAGTAGAGGTCTACGCCTTACCAGTTCCAGGTTGATAGCCCTATAGCGGTATAAGTTGCATGTTAGGATTGCACTCGATGTCGTACTAGTTGCATGTTGGATTGCATCATGACATCATACCGCATGGCTTGGATTTGAATGGTTGACAGATATATACTGTTTGTTGTGCTATGTAATGTATCGTTGACAACATGTGTATATGCGTATGTGGGTATATGTATGTACCTTGATTTTGTATTCTACCTATGAAAGGTATAACTATTATTTTATTATGTGCTTGATAACATGCTATCTGTTAAGTCATACTTGAGAGTCTCGCCATTCTCAGCTACCGTAAGTTGTGTTAATGACGGGAATCTCACCTCATTACTTTCTTTGCATCATGGCGTGCTTTTCCGTGTGTCTTCGTAAGATTGTCGTGCTGAGACTTCATTCGACGTGGTGGATGGGCTTTCATGTGGACCTTCACGACGATGCAAGTGCCGAGATATCCAGCTACAGAGATCGGTTAGCAACGTACCTTGGAAGTGTCTTGATCGCCATCGGCAGAGATCATGGAAGGAGGAGTTGTACTTGCCTCATGATGTGTTTTCACTTGGTTCGTCGTCTATGTTCTGGTTTGAGTGGAACGCTAGGCAGACCTGTCCACTTGTGCGTTCAGTGTCTCTTCTTAGGCAAATATCTCTTGTGAGCCGTGTAGATGTCTGGGAAGCATCCTTTTGAGCGGTGTTCTTCCCTGTGGCCAGCTTAGAGTGTTTACTCTTGTGAAGTCTGTTCTTTTAGTAGAGCTGCGTCTCCCAGTATCTTATCTTCTGGAGCTGCATCTCCATGCTTATGTGTTTGAAGTTATATTTTTTTATTTCTTTTGTGGTTGGGTTGGGTTTAATGTAAATCCTTTATGAAAATTATGACCTTATATTATGAAATGTTTATCTTTTACCTCACACGTATCAACGGTGACAAGTAAAATTTTACCCCACCTTTATTAAGTGATTTTAATTACCCATTTTTTGGCCTTATAGTTTTATAAAAATGTCCGTAAATGTGATCCCCCGGAAAGGGTATTACACCTATAGCCCATTTTCCAAGCCACCTCAAGACCATGTAGGATAGCTAATAACTCTGCCAAGTGACCGATCCAACACCTTCATGGCAAGAAAGGCCCGCTAGCCAATCACTTGAACTGGAGCAGAGGAACCCATGATAGTGAAAGATTCAATAAACTCCCATCAACATTAACCTAAGGGGGCGTTTGGTAGGGGGATTTTTTTTAGTTTCCCAAGAATCATAACTTGGGAATCCTAGTTTCCAACGTTTGGAATGCTTTTTAAAAAAACAGATTCCCAGGAAACTAAGATTCCCAGGAATGTTTTTTTGGCTATTTTCCCCCAAAACCATTTCCATGGGGAGGGGTGGGAATCTTAGTTTCCATGGTCATGGAAAGTTTTAATTATTTAAAAAGACCATTATGTCCATAAGACTTAACTTCACTCTTCTCCTTCTTGTCTCTCTACTCTCTTCTTTTCCTCTCCACCGTCATTTCTACACCACCATTGAAATTCACCAGCTGGAACGTTCTGCCAAATCCAAATGTTCCGTTCCATTTCCAAAGAAATTCAGATTCAAAACCCTAGTTCTTATCTTTTCATTTTCTTTTGAATCAAAACCCCACCTCGAAGCAAGCCCTCATTGGCAATAGAGTATCATTCATGTTCTTATCTTTTTATTACCAGATTTTGGGTTTGTATTTTCCAGTTCTTGGGTTTGTATTTTCTAGTTTATTGTACCAGTTCTTGCTCCTCCAATCCACTTCTCCTTCCTCTCTTGGCTGCGTTGTATAACAGTTTGTGATGGTGAAAGTGGGGTGGGGTCTGAAAGGTATTTTTGAGAATTACATTGATATTCCCAGGAAAGTTGTAATTTAACCAAACATGAAATAAAAAAATTTCAATTAAAATTCCTAGCAATGTTTAAGAGCTGCCAAACATATTTTTGACATTCCCAGCAATCATCATTCCCAGGAATCATCATTCCTGGGAATCATGATTCACAGGAACAAAAAAAAAAAATCCCCCGACAAAACGTCCCCTTAATGAAACCCATAGGAGGAGGGATCCAATGAATGATTCTGGTTGGCGGCACTTGCTTAGACCGATGTGCTTTCAAAAGCAATATATACTCTATTTTGCATGATAGGAGTCACTTCATTAATTATCATTAATAAAAATGGCAAATGAAAACACGAATCTATAAAACGGATCTCTTTACCAACATGTGGTTAGTACGAGTGATAAGAGACTCGGACACCTTAAGCAAGTGGTCAGGAGTTTGAATCCTAACTCTTGTATATGGAGAAAACCTAGTTGGGAGGATAGAACCCACCTTGTGTGCCCAACAGATCTTCCGGCGGAGATTATTCACTGCTAACGATAGTAGATACTTCGTACCTATGACATGATTATCCAAAAAAAAAATGATTCTCTCTCCTCCTTTTTTTTTCCATCATTACCCTCCCTTCTCTATTCTTTCTTCCCTACTCTCTTTGTTTTTTGGTGCTGTAGAGCAGGAGAGGATCTAAACTCACCCCCGCTGCGACGCTTCTATCACTTCTAGACACTCAACTCCGACCACCTGAACCATAGACGGCAGCACGCCCCACCAAACCTTTGGAACTACCAGCTGCCACCAACGTTCACTCATCACCCATAAGCCACAGCTAACCATTCACAGATGCGCCATCCTCCGCCGTCACGCCCAGCACTATTGGCCTCCGACTCTGCCATCATTGTGAGTGGTTTGCCCCCTTTAACCATACCCTTTTTTTTCGAACGTAATTTGTATATCCTTTGTTTGTCCGATATTTGTTCGATAGAATGTCTGAATCTCAAATCTCATATTAAACATGGTTTCGGTGGTTGATTCAGTCATGCTAATGGGTAACTGTGAAATTTTAAGCTAAACAATTGTTGCTTGAATTCCCCCCCCATAAAATTTGATGATAAGTTTTGTGTGCTTCCTTTACTGCCATGATTGATATCTGTACTTGTAGGGATGTCGCATTTTGAATGCTTTAATATTGTAGTACTTGGTATATTCATGAATGTGAGACTCAGTATGGTTTTGGCTCCGGGTTTTGATTTTTGAATATTTGAATTTCAGTTGGTGTTGTTAGCTAGTTTCTGCATAAATATGTCATGAATTTAATGTTGTTGTTCTTTCCTTTTTTTTATCTTGCTGGATGTGACCCTTGGGTGTTATTTATGCATGTGTTCATTTGATGATCATGGGGTATTCTAGTTTCTAGTTGAAAGGATAATTTTGTGTTGCTTAGTCTTAGAGAAAAGCATAGATATTTAAGCTTTCAGGTGTTCCTTTTTTAAGCTATATCTTCACATGCGTGTCCACCCTCTAGGCATGTATTTATTTGTCGCCGCACTTCCATCTTAATGCAGTGAAAGGACTCCTTTCTGTGCATTCTCCAACATGCCGATTTTGTAACACATCTCCATACCAACAATCACCCCTTCACAACACTTCTTCACCTTATTTACTGCATTTTCTACACATTACAGCATGATAGTCCACCTCGCAGCATCCCCTGCTTTCTTTTTACTGAATACCAATTCACAATATAGCACCTTGATCCCCACTTGTTTGACTATATGTACAAGGGTGAAAGTTGTGTGTGGTGGATTGTGCGCATAGGATGATGTGTGTATCTGCTGTCTTTGAGGCAATTAGAATGAACTATGCGTGTGTTGTGTGCTGGAGTATGTGCCTGAAGAACGGTTATATGCTTTCTATTATGTAATTGGATTGAGGTTTTGAATGTAAAAATGTTAACTTAACACTCTCCATAAGCTGTGTGTGATTGGTGATCTTATTGCCCTTTAACTTAAGGAATTTCCTTGTTTGAGTTGTTGGTGCCTCTTATTGAGTTTAGGTGATTATTTGAGTAGTTTGAATGGTTCATATGCATCAAGTCGCGTTATGGAGCTCATTTTTGTAACATCCGAAAAAAAGAAAATAAATAGAGATTATAATCTGAGGATTATTATAGAGTTTTTGGGAGGTTTAGAATATATGTTTTAAGCCTTTGAAAGTAAATAAAAGTGATTAAAAATAATTAAAACTGATTAAGAGTGATTTTCTAAGGGAAATTCACTTCCTAGCGTGTGAGCACGCCCGTGCTCATTATCAGCACGCCCGTGCTCATGTGCGCACCCTGACTCGTTTGAGTACACCCTTACTCGGACAAACACGGCCGTGCTAATTGTTAGCACGCCCATGTCAGAAAATGGACAATATTTCGGCACACCCATGGGCACACCCGTGCTCATGTTCGGCATGCCCGTGCCAATAGAGCACGGTCTGAGTCGCGCCGTGCTAACTAATAGCACGCCCGTGTCGGAAATTATGAAAACTTTGACGCTGATTGGCACGGCTGTGCTAGTCGAGAGCAGGCCCGTGCTCTATGTCAGGATGCGTTAAAAATAGGTTTAAAAATAGGGAACCAATGCAACACTATATATATACCATCTTATAACACCCTAGTGCGGCTAGGAACCCTTTTTGCACCCTAAAACACCTTAGTAACGGCTGTGGAGCCTCTTCAAGCTTGGGAGATGGGATTACAACAAGCAATGAGTTTGGAAGGAGAACAACAACAAAAATAACAACAATAAGAGGAAGAAGAACAAGATGAAGAAGAAGGAGAAGGAGAAGGGGATTCAAGACTAAGGAAGGCGACATCTAGGATTCCCCATAGGGTACGCTTGGAGATTCTTGGAAGTCTTCAAGAGGTAAGTAGAAATACTCTTTATCACCCTTTCCATGGTGCAAATTGATTTGGGGTTTGGGTTATGTTTTCAAAATTGCGTTTTTGGTAAATAATCATACGTTTTGGTCAAATCCTAATTTTACAAATGTGGGGGTTTTCCTTCTAAGGTGTTTCTGCTGTCAATTAAATGTTTATTATTGAGATTGATGCTATGATATAAATGATACATACATGATTTGGTTGAATTAACATGCTATATATGCATTATTTGATGATATTTTTGATATTGGCATGAGTCAATAACTGTTAATATGTTGAATGTTGCCTGCTGCAATACCGCCTATGATAAGGGTATCGAAAGTAACACTGCCAATGAATTGGGGTGTTGAAAGTAACTGTTAATATGTTGAATGTTGTCTGCTGCAATACCGCCTATGATAGAGGTATCGAAAGTAACACTGCCAATGAATTGGGGTGTCGAAATATGAAATACCTCCATAATGGGGTATCGAAAGTAACATCGCCACATGTTGGGATGTCAAAATGAGTAATACTACCAGTATATAATGGTTGGTATCGAAATGAGTAATGTCACTGAAGAGAAGGTGACATCGAAATACCTTCATGAGTAAGGTAGGCAATGGGACGTCATTGTTATGTGCAGTTTGAAAGTCATATGACATATGAGGATGTTGAGATTATTTGATATATGAGATTTTGTCATACTTGCTTGTGATGTGTTTTTGAAGAATTAATGTTAATATTAGTATCTATAAATATTATTTATTATTTTGAAAATAGCGGGTACCATGGACAATTTTTCTGGTTACCGCACCGGCTGAGAACAATGCTTTTGTGAAAACATTTTCAACTATATTTCTGTTCACTGGGATTTTATATCTCATTAGTAGTATTGTTTTCAGAGCCTGACGATGACCCTATTGAGCCGCCAGATGCAACACCCTTTCCCGAGTGTCACATTCCCGGACGTTTATAAGGTCGAAAATATTGATTAATGCGGAAAATACGGTTTTCTGTTTTTTTCTTTTCACAAGGATGTAATGGGATTAGTGAAGGTAAATAATACTAATAAATGAACTTAGGTTCACCATGCATTTCTAGAACATACTGTGCTAAAAATATAGAAAACAGAAATAACAACATTACTATATACAGACATAAGTATAATGTATGACTGACATAAGAAATACAATAAGCACTAGGAGTCTTAGCTCCCAAAAGGTACTACAAAAAAACTGACATAGTCTGGCCGACAACAAAACTAAAACAGCAAAAAGAGTCCGCCTCCAGGCTCAAGGAAACTACTGAACTGAACCATCGTCACGTCCATCTGTTCAAGCAGCAACAACAAGTACCAGCAGAAAACATACAGATATAGGTAAGATTCCCGTTCATCAACACAACAAGACAGCAGTAGTAAAAACGGGATGACTCACCGGTAACAGCGTACCCAACATGCTTACAAGAATTCTCAATATCAAACATATTAAGCAGTTGATAGCATAATATCATGTTAAGCAGTTAACAGCATAATATAAGGCACTCTCAAACAGTACAGCGATGTATAACAGTAAATGTAAACATCAACAGCCATGCAATGCAGTGCAATGTATATGACTCAATGCCAATGTCACTGGGTACTACTCTGACCCCTACTCCATTGAGCTAACAAAACGTCGAAGAGAGTGAATGGTAGGACATGTTCCGGTTTCTGCCAGCCATGAGCAAGATGCTACAACATTCATAACATGCATGTATCTGGCTTTACGGAAACACTCTCAACCAAACATGAAAAGTACGGCATCTAGTAGAGGATATCAGTGTATTGCACGGATTCGCCACGATACAGAAGAATCACCAACTGGTCACATGTTAGCCCTTCCAACCCTGATACCTCCAAAAAGACCATTGAAGATTGTCATCGTAAGATTCGTACCCGCATCAAGGTGTAAGCTCAACTCCTAGGCTCAAGGCCTTACAACTATGCAAATGAAATGCCAATGCTTACACAAAGCAGATGCGATAAAGCGATGTCTATCCATTGGATAAACCTCAAGGTTCACTAAGGTTCTCTTTCTTAGGAACTACACACATCTTTGTTTTATAAAACATTTATCCATCGGATAAATATCTCGTGACTCCTTTAGAATGATCCAGATTGCTTTCAGAATCGCCGACTGTCCCCACAAACCAGCACAAGTCTTTTCAGCGTGTTTTGTCCTCATTCACACGCTTTCTAGGAAACTTCCCAGAAGGTCACCCATCCCATAATTACTCTAAGTCAAGCACGCTTAACTATAAAGTTCTTATGTTCTAAGCTCCCAAAAAGAAGATAAATCTTGTTGGTATAGGTATTACCAATCAATTCTTATATGCCTTCCCTCAACTATACGGTCCCATACCTGCATAGCCTCAGGATTGCTTCCACTGTACAGTCCCATACCTGCAGAGTCTCCGGATCCATCTCATTCCAGTTATCACAAGATGGAAACAATTGAACGATTAACCTGGATCCGAATCACCGGTCCGTCATCGAACTACTGTTTCAAAACCCAAACCGTTTCATGTTTGTGTTCACGTCTTATGAATTATGTCTCAAGTCCTAAACATTATGAATAAGAATTGAGAAATAAGTGTTAATTCACTTAAGTCTTTCTAAGATATTAATCCTTGATTTTCGATTAAGGAAATAAGTGTTGATTCACTTAAGTTTTATGAACTCATTGATGTACTAAGTCATCAATGGTATAGTATATGGTCTTGTTCCACCACATATCATACTTAATTATAACCCTTGTCTTCAACTCTAAGTTAATTACTTAACTTAGGTTTTTACGCATAAAACTTTACGATTGAGAAACTCCTTTGTAAACCAAAACAACTTCTTAATTGAAAACTCATTTGATTTAAAACAACTTTTGAACCACTTACTCTATTTTTAGCATTTTCTGAAACATGAAATTCGCTTAGCGAAATTCCATTCACTTAGCAAAATTAAGGAGTGATACCTCTCTTAAAGACTCCTCTGTAGCACTTGGCGAAACATAAATCGCGTAGCGAAATGTGTTGTATTCGCTTAGCGAATATGGATTCGCTTAGCGAAAATGGAGGCGGTTACACCTCCTTTGAAACTCCTCTGGATCGCTCGGCGAAACAGAATTGGCGTAGCGAAAGTGAGGCAGTGATGCCCAACTTGGAATTCCTCTGTTTTCGCTTAGCGAAGGTAAATTCGCTTAGCGAAAAGTTGCCTTAAAACAAGACATTTAACCTTATGGAACCATTTTGATACTCTTCATGAAAACACTTCTTGTCTCATTTTGAGTCACTTGATTAACTAGATGGACTAAGGATAAGGTATAAAACATGTTTCACTTTGGTGAAAACACTTCGAGATTTAATTCCATTTGATCTTTGGATCAAAGTCACTTAGGGTTTTTCTTTGAAAAACATAAGTTATTAAAACATTTTCTTTACTTCAAAACTTAATTTGCTCAAGAACTACACATTACCTTCCTTTTCTCAAGATCATGGCCAAAAGCCAACTATGCACCAATGTGAAGATTTACTTCACCAAACCAACCAAGTTATGGCTCACAAAACTTACACAATTATGATAACAATAAACATACATCATTGCATCATAATCAAGCATAAAAGTCCATACTTGATCTAGTGATCAAAGTAGGCTTTTCAACATACATTAAAATGATTTTCATTCAATCATCTCATCATCAACACATTCTAAAGCACACTACAATACACTAAAGCATAAACTCATCAACACAACTTTGTTCTCCAAGAGAACTTAACAAAACTTAACAAATAAAAGTGGACCCAAACTAAAGGGTTTCACCACACATAAACTTAAACAACCATCTTCACTACCACCATCTTGGTGTGATGAGGTTCACCCCCCATACCTGTTGATAAGCAGATTCCCGGATCAAAGTCGGTTGATCTGTTTGTGAACCTTCTGACAATCGTCACCAACTACAAACAACCAAACAATCAAACATTAAACAACAATAAAAAAAAAACTCAACAATTCTACCTAAGGGTTTTGGACACCCTAAAGAGAATGAAGCTAGGAATTTATTTTGGTTTTCCATTTCATGGATTCAAAGGCAATAGGTAAGCTAAGGATGAAATCAAGTGTTAGAAATCAAAAATTGATGAAAAACACTATACATCATCACCTTGCAGGGTTCGGCCATATTGGGGATTTAGGGTTATGATGAGAATTGAATCATAAGCTCTTGGGTTTAGGTAGAGAATGATGAAGTGAGTTCAAAGAAATTGGTTTCACATCAAAGGGATTTTTCTACCAATTCCTATGGATTTTCAAAGTTTTGGATCTAAGAAATGATTTTCGTGAAAATGGATTTTGATCTTGAAATAAAGAGAGAATCAAAAATCTAGGTGATCGTAGAAGTGATCTTACCTTAAAATGAAGGAAGATTGCTCAAGGAATCAAGTGATTCCAACAAGAAACCAAGCTTTTTCAAGAACAACAATGGTGTTTTCTCTCTAAAGTTGAAGATGGTGTTCTTGAGTTATTTGGGAGGGCTGAGGTGCGTGAAAATGGGGCTGGAAGGGCTGAGTTCAGCCTTTAAAAAGCTCACTTAAGGGTAAAAGGGTCATTTGTCAAAAGGGTAAAATGGTAAAAGTGTAAGAGTAAGGTTAGGGGCATTTTGGTCATTTTGCGTCCAGATATTTCCGAATGTCGTGATGACTCTGGCATACTCTCCCAAGTGTCCTGGGATGATGTAGTATCAAGCTTATCCGTTGGCGAGTCCCGGTAAATCCATATGTGGCTCCGTTCGTCACCTAATTGAGGATTCCGCTCGAACGGAGGTCAGGAAGTGATTTTTATGAAGTTTTTGTGAAATTTAACCAAAACATAGAGAATCGAATTCTAAGACTTATTGTCTCGCTCACGGGTCCATCTGAGGTCTCCTGAGTAGTAAAATCATACTGTCAGTGTAAAAACGCAGACCGGACTCCGTTAGAGTTTTCTACTCAAAACTTAATCGTAGCTTCCTACGATATCGTCGAGCATGAATATGGTCTCAGAATATTTTATTTTCATTCCTAAGACCTCGAATAAAATAAAGACATTAAAATACTGAAGAATTAGAAAACCTGAAAATCGGGGCGTTACACCAGACGTTTTGAAGACTATCTCTTCAGTTTTAGAGCTTGGTTAGTATTGTATGGCATATGCCAGGTGGACATTTATTATCTTTTAGTTATTTTCTTATGCGAGATGTTATCGATGTCCTATTTTGAGGTTTTGAAACTGATTATGTTATTTCGGTTTTTGAATTAATGTAAACAATTATTTTGGATTAATATTATATTAAGTATTTATTTAGTATTTGTTTAAGATAATTTATTTTCCTTTTTTTATTTAAATTATTAATTTGGGTTACTAATGTAACGGAGGGCGTTACATTTTTGGTATCAGAGCAGTTTAATCCTAAATTAGATTGTGGTTATTAGGTTTTTCAAAAAATCAAAACTTGGGAGAATAGGATGCTTGTTAGAGATGTAGATGCTGCTTGCTATGCTTTGGGATATTAAGCCTGGCCAACTTAGTGTTTCATTGGTAGTGAGCAGATTTATGACGACTAATAGGCGAGGGACGAATGATGCGATTGTAATAGCTATGGATCGTGTGACCATAGATGTGCAAGAGCGGACAAAGACGCTCTGTCATATGAGGGGATATGGGGTGGTAGCATCCCAAGAACCTCAGTAGGTAGGGTTACCGATTTTTCAAAGGACGAACCGCCATCTTTCCGGGACAGCTCAGATGTTGCAGAAGCTTGAGAAGCCAAAGAGGAATTGTTCTTATAACAAGAGGTTATCATATTGTTTGATTCAGGAGCAATCATTCCTTCATACCACATGCTCGTGTGAAAATATGTCTTTGTCTTTTTCTAAGATACCTTTTGAATTACGTATTTCTACTCTTGCGAATGATGGAATAGTTACCGCTATTGTTTGTTTAAATTATTCCCTGGTGCATGAAGACACGTCTTATAATGTCAATTTTGTTTGGTTCTCTATGTCTGCGATAAATGTCATTCTTGGTATGTTTTGGTTATCTGAAATCATGTTGTCGAAAACTATTCTGATTAAACTGTTTCTGTCAAATCACAACCTATGTCTATCTGAGTTCTCTGTTTCTGAACCTTCTGGCGTCAATTGTCCAACATAATAAGTTCCCGAGCATACATACTTCTCTTTTCTGCTAAGATAGAGGTTGAAGGTAATGTAGTGACATTACCTGTTGTCAATGAGTTTCTAGATGTGTTCCCTGAAAAGGTCTCTACCTTACATCCAATATGGTTGTTGAATGTAACATAGATCTAGAGCCTGAAAGTGGACCAGTGTCAGTAGCATCTTATGGAATGACACCTTTAGAGTTAAGTGAGCCTACGAAACAATTAGATGAGTGGTTAGAAAATGATTTTTTACACGTGAATTTGTCTATTATTAAACAAAAAAAAAAAACTTGAAATTTTAAGTTTGTTAATTCTTAACATTATATTCTTAAAATATATTTTTATGTCGTTTGATGAATTTTTTTTGTAGATGTATATTCCTTGTATTTTTTTTTTTGAAAAAAAATAGTTTTACTTTTATTTATCGTTTTGTGTGCATAATCTTCTTGATAGAAAAATTACCAAAGAAAGTTTCACTTGATTTGAATTCACGTTTTTAATTTCCTTTTGCTTCGATGAGTTTTCGATTCATAAATGGAAATATTCTTTTGTGTCTTTGTCTGTTTTTTTAGAAAGAACATATTGATTTGGAATTAAAACTTTCTGACCCTGATGTATCTTTTCACAATTTATTCGAAGCTGCTATTGATTTTATTGTTATTATTTAAAATCTAATTCATTATTATTTGATTATAGTTTACACCAAATCCAACTTTAATTACTGGTAAGAAATATGTTTGATTTTGTGATAAGTTTTGAGTGCCTATAGTGAAAAAAAAAGAAGAATGATGGGAGTATGAACCTTGGTGAGGACCTTAGATAATTGAACAAAGTAATCATTAAAGATAGGTATTTTTGCCTAGGGTAGATGACCTTAGATTAGTTGGGTGGAATGGTGGTTGACTTTAGTAAAGTGGATGTAGAGATAGGATGAGAGGAACCTAAGAAGTGATAGGTGTAAGAAGTTACTGGAATTGGAAGCGTATTATATGAAGTTATAAATGGGTTCTTTCGGTTAGCCTTATTTTTGATCAAATTGACTAGGAAAGGAAAGAATCTTATATGGAATAAAATCGAAGATTTAAAGAAGATATAATGGTAGACGGAAATAAAAAAATAATAATAATATATTGGATGTTGTATTAAAGAAGGTGTATATATATACTTAAATTTTAATTTATGTTGTAATTTTGTTATATAATTTTTTTTTGAAAATCACCTTGCTTGAATATTTCAGATTGTTTCTCAAGTGACCAAATATTAATCACAATTAATATACTCTTTGGATTTGATTCCCATATAGATTACTGGCATGTCAAATCTTAACAAACTTACATTTCTTATCAATGAACGAAAAGAAAAAGAATGTTATTTCTTATTTGTATTAGCTTGCTCAAAAATCAAAATGAAATTGACTTCTTAGTTCTACTATGCTATTTATTGATGAAAATTGATTTGAAAGTCGTATCTGCTCAATGACTGCATAGTTTAATTGCAAGTTAACTAAATTTTATTTTGTTTTTGTTACCAAATTTTGTTTTTAGTAAGACCATCTCGTAATATAAAATGAAACTATTTCTTTTCTTATGAAATTATCAACTTGGACCAAATAAGACTTAGTATGTAGATGTCTCTACTATTTTCCATTTCTTTCTTTGTTTTATTTTATTTGTTTATCTATTTATAAAAAATTCCTCTGTGCTATATGTTAATTTGTTAATTTAGCTAGTTGAAATTAGTTGGAATAATGATAATCGAATTGTGTAAGTGTTAGTGAGTAGTTTTAGCCAATGTGGGACTAAAACTGCTTTGTATAAATACATGTGATGTAAAAAAATAAAAGTGTGTGTGATGTGATTCAGTGATATTATTTTTGCGATGATTCTCTCTAAATACTTCATCTTCATTCTACCTATAATCTATGTTCTTTCTTTCTTGATTCTTATTGCGAGTGTATTGTATTGTGTGAGTGTGAGTGCTTCTTGATTCCAACACTGTAAACAATATAATAGTTTTGGAGTGGAATATAAGGGACTATAAGATCTATGTATGAACGGTATAAAACTTTAATTTAATTTCTTTTGTAAATATTATCATTGATTTTCTTCGAAATTATGTTTATACTTAAGGTGCCATGAATTGTACACGTAATATGTGGTGAAATAATTAATGACTATATGTCTATTGATGGTGTGATTAGGATATGTAGGCCCCTTTATGTAAATATATAGTAGGTGAGGAGATTTTGCTAGGACCGGATTTAATCCAAGAGACTACAGTTAGGATTCAGAGGGGAAAGATGCGCACTGCGCAGAATAGTTAAAGAGTGTTGTGCCGACTACAAAAGAAAGTCTTTATAATTTTTGGAAGGGGAACATGTATTCTTGAGAGTTACTCCTAAGATTGGGATGTGGGGGTCAAAGTCAGTCAAAAAACTAATTCCTTGTTCTTAGGTCATTTTCAAATTCTAAAAAGTTTAGTCGAGCCTATTGTTGACCAATTGGCTTTTTCAATGTTGTTGTCAATCTTCATGACGTCTTCCATATTTCTAAGCTCTAGAAGTGCGTAACAGATCTTTCATATGTGATGGCTCCTAAGTCAATACAATTGAGGGATAACTTACTCTTTAAGCCAGGCCTAGTCAGATCATCGGTAAGAGCATTAAAACTCTGCGGAACAGGACAATTCCTTTGGTGAAGGTGGTTTGGGAAAGATTAACTCCTGAGGAAGCTGCTTGGGAACTTGAGGAAGATATCATGCAATGTATCCAGATCTTATCAGTCAAGATACTTTAAACGTTTTGCTCTGTGCATATGTAAAGTTTTGAGCGAGCATGTATGAGGTTAATTTCGGGAACGAAATTCTTAAAGGAGGGGAGAAATGTAACATCCTATAAAAATAAAATAAATAGAGATTATAATCTGAGGTTTATTATAGAGTTTTTGGGAGGTTTAGAATATATGTTTTAAGCCCTTGAAGTAAATAAAAGTGATTAAAAGTGGTTAAGACTGATTTTCTATGGGAAATTCATTTCCTGGCTTGTGAGCACGCCCGTGCTCATGTGCGCGCCCTGACTCGTTTGAGTACGCCCTTACTCGGACAAGCACAGCCGTGCTAATTGTTAGCACGCCCGTGTCGAAAAATGACAATATTTCGGCACCCTCGTGCTCATTTTCGACATGTCCGAGCCGATAGAGCACAGTCTGAGCAGTGTCGTGCTAACTAATAGCACGCCCGTGTCGTAAATTATGTAAACTTTGACGCTGTTTGGCACGGCCGTGATGCCCGTGTCGGAAATTATGTAAACTTTGACGCTGATTGGCACAGCCGTTCCAGTCGAGAGCACGCCCGTGCTCTATGTCAGGATGCGTTAAAAATAAGTTTAAAAATAGGGCACCAGTGCAGCACTATATATATACCATCTTATAACACCCTAGTGTGGCTAGGAACCCTTTTTGCACCTTAAAACACCTTAGTAACGGCTGTGGAGCATCTTCATGTGTGGGAGATGAGGTTACAACAAGCAATGAGTTTGGAAGGAGAACAACAACAACAACAACAACAAGAGGAAGAAGAACAGGAAGAAGAAGAAGGAGAAAAGGATTCAACACTGAGGAAGGCGACATCTAGGATTCGCCATAGGGTACGCTTGGAGATTCTTGGAGGTCTTCAAGAGGTGAGTAGAAATACTCTTTCTCACCCTTTCCATGGTGCAAATTGATTTAGGGTTTGGGTTATGTTTTCAAAATGCATTTTTGGAAAATAATCATGCGTTTGGTCAAATCCTGATTTTACAAATTTCGGGGTTTTCCTTCTAAGGTGTTTCTACTGTCAATTAAATGTTTATTATTGAGATTGATGCTATGATATATATGATACATACGTGATTTGGTTGAACTGACATGCTATATATGCATTATTTGATGACATTTGTGATATTGGCATGATTCAATAACTGTTAATATGTTAAATGTTGTCTGCTGCAATACCGCCTATGATAGGAATATCAAAAGTAACACTGCCAATGAATTGGGGTGACGAAAATCACTATTAATATGTTGAATGTTGTCTGCTGCAATACCGCCTATGATAGGGGTATCGAAAGTAGCACTGCCAATGAATTGGGGTATCGAAAGTAACATTGCCACACGTTGGGATGTCGAAATGAGTAATACCACCAGTGTACAATAGTTGGTATCGAAATGAGTAATGTCACTAAAGAGAAGGTGACATCGAAATACCTTCATGACTAAGGTAGGCAATGGGAAGCCATTGTTATGTGCAGTTTGAAAGTCTATATGACATATGAGGATGTTGAGATTATTTAATATATGAGATTTTGTCATACTTGCGTGTGATGTGTTGTTGAATAATTATTGTTAATATTAGTATATATAAATATTATTTATTATTTTGAAAATAGAGAGTACCATGGATAGTTTTTCCAGTTATCGCACCGGCTAAGAACAATGCTTTTGTGAAAACCTTTTAAACTGTATTTATGTTCACTGGGATTTTATATCTCATTAGTAGTATTGTTTTCAAAGCTTGAGGACGACCCTATTGAACAGCCAGACGTTTTGAAAACTATCTCTTTAGTTTTAGAGCTTGGTTAGTATTGTATGGCATATGCCAGGAGGACATTTATTATCTTTTAGTTATTTTCTTATGCGCGATGTTATAGATGACCTGTTTTGAGGTTTTGAAACTGATTATGTTATTTCGGTTTTAGAATTAATGTAAACAATTATTTTGGATTAATATTATATTAAGTATTTATTCAGTATTTGATTAAGAAAATTTATTTTCCTTGTTTTATTTAAATTATTAATTTGGTTTACTAAAGTATCGAAGGGCGTTACAATTTTCACATGTTGCATCTCCTTGTGCAGCCTTTGCTGTAATGATTATAGCTTGAGCTAGCCACGTTGGATTTTGTGTTGGTTTGTTTTGTTAAAACCCTGAGACAAAAGGTGTTCAACTCAAAAGTGTTGGATTTAAAGTCTTAGCAAGTTGGATACAGTTCTAGTTTAAACCCACCTCTGTTCTGCATAATTTCTTGTTCTAGCAGCAGACACTATTTGGTGCATAACTTTGGCTATACAATTTGAAATCAAGCACCATTTTTTTCTTTTGAAAGCTAACACAGAAATATTTTAAGCATATAATTCCGGGATGAAATTCCTTCTTGATTGGTGTTCGTTGTTTTAAAGATTCTCAAATTTCAAGTTTCAACAAGATGCATGCATTTGTGTCTAATTTGGGTCATGCATCTCACTTGATGCATGCACCTTAAGCAAGTGGTCAGGGATTTGAATCCTGACTCTTGTATATGGAGAAAACCTGGTTGGGAGGGCAGAACCCACCTTGTGTGTCCAACAGGTCTTCGGGCGGAGATTAGTTGTAACACCCCCTCTCGGTGTCATAGTTCGTACCCCAAATTTTATTTTTCGGTTACTTATAACCTTTTCAAAAAACTCATTAGACTAGTTGTGGGAATCTGATACCAATTGAAAACTTTAATAACAGCTGGAAAACAAATTCAAACTCATCATCTATAAAACTCATTGAACTCCGCCATAAGGCGTACATCACTTCAATCTTTTAATACATATCATACTGAGTCATGGTTAAAAGACCTGACTTAAACGTCAAAAAAATCCTAATAGCTGGTCTAATAAAACTCTAAGAATAATAAATCATACTACCTAGCATGCATCGTACCAATGAGACTAGGCCTCATCGTCAACAGTCCACTCATCTTCGTTGTCGACACCAAGAAATTCAGCTACAGGGTCCGGAAGTGACCCAGAGATCCGTTGGAAAGTATCTGTACACGTATCCAAAAACACAACAGGGTGTCCAACATGTACTGGCAAGGGTGAGATACTTGTTCACAAGTTTATCGTAATAGCCACACAAGTAAAGTAGCATACAATAATGCATCAATATACAACACAGCCATGCTATAGAATATCAATATTCAACATCATATCATAACAAGATAATCTCACTCTATGGGATCACACCCATTCATCAAGATAAGTCAAAAGAATGCATGAGACTTCAATTCAACTTTCTAATTCATGTTCTCCAGAGATTCCTAACTTCCCTTCATCGAGCGATAGGCCACAAATACTCCCATAACACAATTGTTGTCATGAGTCGGCCTCTCAATTTAGGTCTGAACTCCAATTGCTCAAGGGTATCACGTCACAACCATATCATGAATAGTCCAGTCTCTGATCGAGTTCATCCGTGTTGGGCAACCGATTACCACAGCACGGGGTCACGATGCCTCCGGCCTCTTGTGGAGTCTCGAACACGGGATGCCCGGATAGACCTAGTGGTCTTAACTGGCTCATATTCTCAACTACCTGAGTTGTTGCTCGTTTCAAATGGCACATCGGCCAACTCATGTATGTATGCAGAAGGTTTTCTGTTTTCTTTTTTGTTCATTCTTTATTTTTTTGTCAAGGCACACAGCTCATGACTCGTTTTAAAGGACATATAGCACGTTCATTCAAAATTCAGGACATGTAGTCCAAATTCTTAATTCACGAAGTACTAGGCCGACGTCGCGGATACTAGACTCGCATATAGGACACAAAGTCCGTTCATGTCACAAAACTCTAGCTCAACGTCTCGATTACTAGGTTCATGTGCTTCACATGCCTGAAGGGGTAATCACCAGTTTCATCAAATTTCGTTTTCATGGTTCAAATCTTAAAAACAAAACTCAGAATCTCTTTGGTCTAAACCAAATCTCGTTTTCGCTCTAAAACTTATTTTCCATAAAATCTTCTCTTTACAAAACCATTCTCAAAGGCTCAAGTCCTAAGGATTCATTTTCAAAGGATTTTGGCTTTAAATGCCTTTTCTAAAGGTTCCATCGTTTTAAACATTTTTCTAAAGATTGTTATCGAAGAAAACTTTCGTGAAGAGACTTTTTCGTTTCGGAAAGTCAAATAATTTCAGAAGGTTCTTTCTTTGACAAACTACATACTTTTAAAGGTTTTCTTTCTTTGTACAACATATTTAGAAAATAAAGATAAAACAACTTTTCACTATTTTCCTCACTTAACTCTCAATTCCTCAAGTCTTATTCGAAATTCTTCTTAAGTTCTTAACTTAGTGGCTTTTTAGTATAATTGGTCATCATGCCAATTAACTTAAAAGCTTCTCATACCCAAACATTTCCAAATTGTTGATTAAGACTTTTAAGTGGCTTAATCTTCATTATTGAGCTATAGCCAATGCTATGCTCTTACCGAATCCAGAATATATATATATATATATATATATATATATATATATATCAAATCTCAATTCGACGTCACAAGTATATCTCATCCAAGGCATCAATGCCGCAATTCATTTTCAAACATTGAGGCATATACTTCATCAAGTAAATGAAGTACATACACAATATATATCCATTCAAACTCAAAATCAACATCATACATATGTTCAATCCAAGGCCTTCTAAGTGTGATAGAACCTAATCACTAGTTCTTAGACATAAATTTGAACAAAACTCTATTGATCCAAAAAGGGTGAGGTTCGGCCTTCCATACCCATATGAGCTAGAGAGTGAAGGAACCTGCTTGAAACACAAGAAGGGGGGTTGAATTGTGTTTTAAACGGATTTAAATTCTTTTCGTAAGCAGATAATGATTTTCGGAAGATTGGACGCTTAAAATGATTGAAAGTAAAGAGAGCTCTTCCAAACTCCAAGTTGGACGCTCACTTAGTTTTGACTAAGACGGAAGACAGCGTAATGAAAGGCAATTCAATCCCAGTTAGTTTGTTAGACAGAAACTAAAGTAAGAGAAGGGAGAGAAAGGAACACAACGATATTATCCTGGTTCACTCTTCACCAAAGAGCTACGTCCAGTCCTCTCTACTTGAGAGCTTTATCCACTATAACAAAAACCTTTTGTTACAAAGTATTCAACACCTCTTCAGGCAGTATTCTCAACCTCTTCAGGTTCTCTAAGTATTCTTTTACAGACAAGCCTCTTCAGGCTCAACCAAACTAAGGTTTTGAAAAAGATTGTTCTACTAACTCACTAAATGTGAGAATTCGAAACTAAAGCTTAGACTCTTGAAAATAGCTCTACACAGAGAGTAATATGAAGGTTAGAATCAGAGTAGCTTTTCTAGCTTTGCAAGCTTGAGATTTTCTCTTTTATCTCTTGAGCTAATATTTTCTTGTATCTCTTGAAGGATTTTGAAATGCTATGTGTTGCTTCACTTGTATTTTTGCTCAAGTTCGGTTTTGTTCTCTGTATCTTTGTACTTTCAAAAGATGAAGGTATATATAGCCTATTTTCTTTGAGCAGTCTTCAGTCTTCAACGGATGGAAAAGGATCCGTTCTGATGAGCATTGAATGCATTTGATCCGTTGAGTCTGATAGCTTCTGAAGTTTCTGATCAGCAGAATAGACTATCAGGGTGATAGCTAAAAGTGGTGCTGACATATCCTCTGAGTAGAACGAAAGTTGCCTTTTGTTTATACAAAACAAGAAGGTCAACTTCTTTAGGTGATAGAGACATTCTGGCTTATGCTTTACTTTTGTACGAATATTACAAAGAATGTTTTGTCCCATGGGTATAAGCCTTTTACAGGGAATAATAAATTCAAATGCTTTTACAAGATATTCGCGCTTGAAATTTAAAAGACATTTATTGGACTAGCTATTACAGAAGGTAACCAAAAGAGTCTTTGGACTCAATGGTTCTATAAATTATCGTCCAATCGTAAACCAAGAATAGGTGTTGGACGAGATAAAGTCTTTGGACTATGTTGGACGAGATAACGTCTTTGGACTATGTTGGACGAGACAAAGTCTTTGGACTATGGATAGTCTTTGGACTCAATTTAGATTTGTCCTGCACACTTAATATAAAACGTTAGTCCATAACAAATCTTTGTTCATCTTAAATTAGCTCTTTGTTAACATCAAAACTTAAGGGATTATCTGGACCATGACCACTTTGGTTCCAACAATCTCCCCCTTTTGATGATGACAAAACATGCTAATTTTGATTGAACAAAGAGTCCTAGAGAGCTGAAGGGCTCCCCCTAAGACAAACATTCTAATCATTTAAAGCATTTAATCATTTAAAGCATATAAAACAGATATGAGCACATGTATCATTTAAAGATTCAATCAACCCATTTAACTTTAAATAATCAATCAAATAATCAATTAATCCATCTTCTCCCCCTTTTTGTCATCAGACAAAAAAGTGAGAAACACATCATAGTCAGTTGATTTGAAAACAAAGAGAAGAAAAAGAAAAAAAAATTTTAAGAAGAGGGAGGAGGTTTGGGAATGAAATCTTTGAACATGGCCGCAATTTGCTGAAGGAGCACCGCATTGTTGGCTTCTATGGTCCTTTGGACGAACTCTTGAAACTCAGGAGGAATAACCGAGGCGGAGCTCTCAGCAGTGGCCCGGTTTGCGTCCACACCTCTTTGATCAGGAACTACACTCAGAGCCTGAGAAGGAGATGGAGCATTAGGATGGACCATTAAGAGAGGGACTGGTTGAGACTTGGACTGAGCTGAGTCTGCAACTTGTTCCACTTCGTTATCATGAGTTTCAGAGGAGGGTTCCACATAGATGATTTCGGTGTCCCCAGTCTCTTCAGGAATGACCGGCTTAGGAGGAAGAGTAGGAGGAACAAGAGGAACAACGATAGGTTCGGGTGGACGCAGCACTTCAAGTATGATATCAGCATCATCATACTTGTTTTCACTCCATCTGATAGGAGGCATAGGCAGAACATCTCTAGGATAAAGAGGTATCCCAAAGGTATCGTCTATGATCATGAAGTTTGCTTCACGGATTCGATATTGTCTCGGGTAGACTCGAATCTCTGCTTTCTCCTCAACTGATAATCCAGATGATGATGCTTCTTGGGAGCATCTCCAGATGTGATTTTCCCAATAGATCCTAGCATCTGGGTCAAATCTGAATCGAGGATCTTTCTTCCAAATACTTTCGAGAGCCCCAGAGTCATCTCGATGTTTTGTCCAAAACAGGGGATCAAAAGCATTTTTGTAAGGCAGCGTCCATGACTCAAGCCTTTTGCGAAGGTCCTTATCCTTGTTGGGATCTAGGATAGGGAGCCTTGGGCAAGCTCGAGGAGGAACAACTCCTACACTAGTGCGAGAAGACTTTGACCAAAATCTCTTTGGAAGGTTGTGATGGATCTTAGCTTCTCGAGTCATGTCACACTCCCTCCGCACAGCATAGTAAGTAAGAAAGTCCCGGACATCAGAATACTCCTTCCAAGTTGATGGATAGCTTGGAATGAAAGAAAGGTCGGGATCAAGGATGAAGTTACTTAAGCCAAACGTCCTTGCCCTTCTTTCATACTCCGTCTTGTAACCTCTCTTGTCTTCATGACGAAGAACAACGTGCCTCTTTATATTGTAGTGGCACCATTGAAATGCCTTTTTCTTGATAAGGTTGGGATAGACTTTCCTTGGAGGAAACGTCTTCTTCTCAAGGCAAGTAACCAAGGGTCCAAGGGCAGTGTATGTTTCAGAGGGCAGAGGTTTAGTTGAAGTGTATGGGATGGGGTGATAGCCAAGTTTAGGTGGTGAGGTGGATGATGTGGAGGGTTTTTCAAATTCATACTCGGGTAATGGAAGAGGGCTTTTGGGGTGAGTTTCAGTAGTGGGGGGTGAGTGTTTAAGGAATAGAACAGGAAATTTGCGTTTGACCTCAGCCCAAATTGAGCATTTGTTGTTGTAGTCTACTCCAGGGAGGCGTCTATATTTGCTTATGGGAAAGATCCGTCTGGGGTAGGGAGCACCATAGGGTTGGAAGGGGTGATCTCCCCAGGGTGTGAACCAGTCTTCAGGTTCATTTGGTGAGGCTAGAGTTTGAGTTTGTGGTAGGTTAGTGGGTGAGAGTGGTAGGGAAGGTTCATAGGTTAAGTCTTCTATCTCAGACGATTGGACGACAGGAGAAATAATAACTGAACTGGAGATAGGTTCAGTATTACCTTTCGTCTTTGCTCGAGATGACCTTGCCCTTGTTGACGAAGGTTTAGGCAGAGGTGCAGCAGATGAGGTTTCCAATCTTGGCCCTTTAACTACCCTGGAGATGGGTAGATTGTCCTCTTCATCCTCATCAATGGGAGCTAGAACCAGCTTCCTTTTTCTTGAAGGTTGGACGATGAGCTTTGGACGAGACGAAGAAGTCTTAGCTATTGGACGAGCTCGTTCAGCAGAGCGTCCAGCAGTGACACATTGTTCAGACGCTTCTTCTGAGCCTTGCGTCTGAGCTCCTTTTTGTTTTCCTTCAAGTTTGGACTTTTTAAAGCAGTCCAACTGCATCATTACCAAACTTTGCCTGCTAAACTCAGGCTGATGCACACGTTCAATGCCATGAACTCCGTAGTATTTGAACTTTCTTTCTGGAGCCAAGTTCTTTAGGTCGTCGTAGACCATATGCTTCTCAAATATTTTGGAGAGAAGAGCGCCATAGATGAGTGCAGTGTTCTTCCCAGAGCCTTCAATGGCATATTTGAAGAAGGAAAAGAGTAGGTGGGGAAGGTTTATTTGCCTTTCAAGAATCAAATGAACCAGACAAAATTGATGAGCCTTTGAAACATTATCCTTTGACCCAACCTTATGAAGGATAGCCTTGTTCAAGATTTGGTGAAGAACCTTAGCCTTGTCAGTCATTTTTGAGGCTATGAGTTTGTCACCTGAGTTCTTCAATAGACAATCTCTGATGGTGGAAGCATCACCAATCTCTTCTTCCCAGTCATCTTCAACAGTTATGCCTGATTGAGCGCACCTAGTTGCATTAGAGATAGTTGCTTCAGATACTATTACTTCAGTGTCAAGCACTTTGTTGCGAATCTCCCTTGCAGAGACAATGGGGTTAGTCCAGAACTCCCTAACTAGAGCAGGGTAGATTACCGGAGAACCTTCAAAGTAGCTTGACCATCCAGCAGCATGGATGTTAGAGAAGATGTCAATCCCATTATCAGCCAGGAATTGTAGGTTAAACTTGTACTCGACCATGACATCAGCAGTCTGAGCATTAAAGGTTCTTCCTTTACCCTTAGAGCCAGCAGCAGAAGAGGTTGCCATAGTTTCAGAGAGGATGTTTAAAGAAAAAGGTTTTTCAGAAAGGGTTTTCCTTTTCGAAGATGCAAGAAGAAAGGTTAAAACTTTTTGTAAAGGTTTGATTTTTATCAAAACTTAGGTTTTAAAAGGAAGAAGAAGAGAGCGAAAACCTTTCGTATTTTCAAAGAGAGAGAGAGAGCGAAACGACGTGCATTAAATGTCTGACACACGATCAGACTTTGAAACCGTAAAAAGCATTTTTGGAAAATAAAGAAGACAAAGAACTGACTCAGTTAAGGGAATGAAGGATAATATTTCATTCGACAAAGATTGAGTTTCATTAATGCATTAGACGAGCATTCAGAAAGTACACTGGACGAGCATGTATTGGACGTAATACAAATATTGGACGCATGCATTGGACTTTCAGTCAATCAATGAAATGCATGTTCAGATATTTTCTTATAAATATAAACCTATCCTCGGCTAATGGTTTAGTGAAGATATCTGCCCATTGATGGTCAGTATCAACAAATTGAATATCTATTGTTCCTTTTTGCACATAGTCCCTAATAAAATGATGTTTTATTTCTATATGCTTTGCTCTAGAATGCAGTATGGGGTTCTTTGACAAATTAATAGCAGCATTGTTATCACACATGATAGGGATGTTGCTTACAAACACGTTGTAGTCTTCCAACTGATGCTTGATCCAAAGCAGTTGTGAACAGCAACTGGCTGCAGCACTGTACTCAGCTTCAGCAGTTGATAGAGCAATTGTGCTTTGCCTTTTGCTTGACCATGAGACAAGATTAGCACCAATGAAGTGACACCCTCCACTTGTGCTTTTCCTTTCTATTCTGTCTCCAGCATAGTCAGCATCACAGAATCCAACTAATCTGTATTCATCAATTTTCTTATACAAAAGACCCAGATTAGTAGAACCTTTTAGGTATCTAAAGATTCTTTTTACTGCTGAGAGATGAGACTCTCTTGGATCAGATTGAAAACGAGCACATAAGCAAACACTAAACATGATATCAGGTCTGGACGCAGTTAGATATAAGAGGGAACCAATCATACCTCTATATACCTTTTGGTCTACCTTTTTATCTTTATCATCTTTGTTTAGCACGGACGTTGGATGCATTGGTGTATTCATAGGTTTACAATCGTCCAACTTGAAGCGTTTTAGAAGCTCCTTTGTGTACTTCGTCTGATGAATGTACACTCCATCTGATGTTTGCTTTACTTGAAGTCCGAGGAAGAATTTTAGTTCTCCCATCATGCTCATTTCAAACTCCCTTTGCATTAATTCAGAAAACTCTTGGCAAAGAGATTCATCAGTTGCACCAAATATTATATCATCAACGTAAATTTGAGCAACAATAAATTCCTTTTTATTTACTTTTCTAAAAAGAGTTGTGTCCACTTTTCCTCTCGAGAAGCCATTCTCCATTAGGAAAGAGCTGAGTCTCTCATACCAAGCTCTAGGAGCTTGCTTGAGTCCATATAAAGCTTTCTTAAGCTTATATACATGCTCAGGACGGTTCTGATCTTCAAAACCGGGTGGTTGGAGAACATATACTTCTTCATTAATTACACCATTTAGGAATGCACTTTTTACATCCATTTGGTAAAGCATGATGTTATGATGTGCAGCATATGAAAGTAAGATGCGTATAGCTTCTAATCTAGCTACTGGAGCAAAGGTTTCAGTATAATCAATACCTTCCTCTTGTGAGTAGCCTTGGGCAACTAGCCTTGCTTTATTCCTTACCACCTTGCCATCCTCGTCCAGCTTGTTGCGATAGACCCACTTGGTTCCAATTACAGACTTATCCTTAGGCAGGGAGACCAGCGTCCAAACGTCACTACGTTGAAACTGGTTGAGCTCCTCTTGCATAGCGAGGATCCAGCAATCGTCCAATAAGGCTTCGTCCACAGACTTTGGTTCCATCTCAGAGATGAAGGCTGAGTCAGCTTGCTCTCTGAAAGTTGACCTTGTCCGGACGCTATCATTAGGTTTGCCAATGATTTGATCCTCGGGATGATAAGTTCTGAATTGCCACGAACGAGGGGTATTTACAGCTTGCTGAGACGATGATGCGTCCTTCGTAGCGTCTGATGCCTCGTCTTTGTTGGTTGTTGGACGAGCATCTGAATCATTCAGATTCATATCTGCAAAAGAATCATCTAGCTCTGATAATCTCTTATCAGGCTGTTTGTCATCAAATTTAACATGAATGGATTCTTCAACAATCAAAGTTCTAGAGTTATAGACTCTAAAAGCTTTAGACGTTTCAGAGTATCCTAACAATATTCCATTATCTACTTTGGCATCAAACTTTCCTAGTTGATCCTTAGTATTTAAAATAAAACATTGACATCCAAAGGGGTGGAAATAAGAAATGTTGGGTTTACGTCCTTTCCACAATTCATAAGGAGTCTTATTCAAGATTGATCTTATGTATATTCTGTTTTGAATATAGCAGGCAGTGTTTACAGCTTCAGCCCAGAAGTGCTTAGGGACAGAATTATCACTGAGCATTGCCCTAGCCATCTCTTGAAGAGATCGGTTCTTCCTCTCAACAACACCGTTTTGTTGTGGAGTTCTAGGGGCAGAGAAATTGTGATGAATACCACTTTCATCACAGAACCTTTGAAAGAGCTCATTTTCAAATTCGCTTCCATGATCACTTCTGATCGAGCTGATGAATACGCCTTTTTCATTCTGAACTCGCTTACAGAATATAGAAAAGACCTTGATAGACTCATCCTTGTGAGCAAGGAACTTAACCCATGTCCATCTAGTATAGTCATCTACTATGACAAGTCCATATTTCTTACCACTGATAGAGGCCGTCCTTGTTGGACCAAACAAATCAATATGCAACTATTCCAGTGGTCTAGAAGTACTAACAATGTTTTTGGACTCAAACGAGTTCTTAACTTGTTTTCCTTTTTGACATGCGTCACAGAGAGCGTCTGATCTAAACACAATCTTTGGTAAGCCTCTTACAAGGTTATGCTTGTTTAGTTTAGAGATTAATCTCATACTAGCATGACCAAGTCTTTTGTGCCAGATCCACCGCTCATCTTCCACAGACACTAGACAAGATACACTTTGAGTTGAAAGTTCCCCCAAATTAATCTTGTACAGATTGTTTTGCCTTTTGGCAGTGAATAAGATGGACCCATCAGGGTTCTTGACCATGCATTCACTTTTATTGAAGGAAACAACAGACCCACTGTCACATAATTGACTTATGCTAAGCAAGTTGTGTTTTAATCCTTCAACCAGAAGAACATTATCAATAGAGGAAAGAGGATGCTTACCAATCTTACCTATTCCTACTATCTTACCCTTCTGGTTGCCTCCAAAGGTGACCCATCCACTAGACTTCTCACGGATTTCTTGGAACATACACCTTTCTCCCGTCATGTGACGTGAGCAACCACTGTCCAAGTACCAGGACTGGGGTCTTTTTTGTGTTGCTAAGCAGATCTGCAACAGGTATTATCATACTCTTAGGTACCCAGATAGACTTGGGTCCTTTTGGGTTAGTTGGTGGTCTTCGACCATGCATTTTGTTTTTGTTTTTGTAAGTGCATTTTGAAGAGGTGTGACCACTCTTCCCACAAATCTTGCAGTAAGTTCTGGATGCATGCAATTTATTTTCTTTTTGCTTTCCATAGGAATGAAAAGCCTTGTGCTTTTTGTTGGACCCTGATATTTTCTGAGACGCAGTTTGTTTCTCAGAGTCATAGCCTAGGCCAGACTTATCATGAGGTGATCTAGTGTACCTCAATATCAGGTCTAGCTTCTCTGATCCTCCAACAAGCTTAGTTACGCTTTTAGTGAGATCAGATACCTCTTGTTTTAGTCTAGTTACCTCATGAGGTTCACTGGACTCAGAGGTGAGTTTGTCAGTTAGACTGACATTCTCAGCTTTAAGCTTATTATTCTCTTCAACAAGCTGCTTATTTAGTTTGTTGGATTCTTCCAACTCCTTATTTACTTTTGACAATTTTCTCTTAAGCACGATGTATTGATGATGCAATATAGAAGAATCATTTAGCAGTTCATCATATGCTTCTTGAAGAGAGTCAGAAACGGATACCTCTTCATCTTCTGATTCAGCGTCCGAAGAGCTTTTGGCCATCAGGCAGAGATTTGAGGTAGACGAGCTCCTTGGTCTGAACAGACGTTCCAGAGCGTCCAGCTTCTCCTTAGCTGTTTGGAGTTGCGAGACCATGTCCAGTCTTGGACGATCAAGGGCGTTGACAAGACACCAGTTAGCATAGGCATTCTGAGAACATCGTCTGATATCATCACTCGTCCAGACTGTTTCATGTTTGGACGATGTTGAACCGTCCTCAAGGGTAATCGTTGGACGATAATCTCCGTTTGTGAAGATGTCCCACAGCTCATAATTTTGAGCTTGGACGTATAATTGGAACATTGATTTCCAATAAGTATAGTCTGTTCCCTTGAAGATGGGTGGAACATTCACATTCCATCCTCTTCCAGAGGTAGACTCCTGACTTCTTTCTCCGGGAACAACAAATTGTTCATCATCCGAAGAGTCTTCATCTTGCTTGTTGGACCATAGGCATAGATTAGCCTCTTCATATGTTTCTTCTTCTTCTTCTTCAGAAGAGTTCAAGTCCTCCCAAGTTGCCATGAAGTTCTTTTTCTTCTTTTTGAAGAACTTCTTCTTGTCCTTTAGCGTAGGGCAATCAGCTTTGAAGTGTCCTGGTTTGTTACATTCAAAACAGACCAGCTGACTTTTATCCTTGGGTTCAGCATGATCCTTGAAGCTTTTCTTTTGGAATGGCCTTCTCTTCATTCCATTTTTCTTTCTCCACATATTCTGAATCTTTCTGGAGATAAAGGATAGCTCGTCATCGTCTGATACATCATCATCAGACTGATCAGCTTTATCACTGGACTCATCAGCTTTTAAGGCTTTTGAGTTGTTGGACCTATGAGCTTTCAGGGCAATTCCCTTGTTCTTCTTTCCGGGATTGTCAAGATCAAGCTCCTGCTCATGAACTTGAAGTGTCCCTACAAGATCATCCAGAGTCAAAGTGGAGAGATCTTTGGCCTGGGTGATTGCAGTGACCAGAGGTCTCCATTTCTTAGGCAGACTCCTAAGAATCTTGGTGACATTCTCCTTGGTAGTGTAGACCTTTCCAAGGGATTTCAGATTGTTGATGATCGTCTGAAAGCAACCCATCATGTCAAGGATGGACTCTCCTTCAGCCATGGTGAACATTTCATACTGGCCAACCAGCATGATGATTTTAGAGTCCTTCACCTTGGTTGTTCCTTCATGGAGATTAGACAAGGTGTCCCATATTTGTTTGGCGGATTCACATGCGTGAATCTTCTGAAATTCGTCAGGACTGAGAGCACACATTAAAGCATATCTTGCTTTATGATTCTGTTCCATTTTAGCCCGTTCAGCATCTGTCCAGTCGTCCTCTGCTTTGTCTGTCCCGTCAGAGTTGAGACAAACGTTAGGACCGTTTGTGATTCTAGCCCAGATAGCTGAGTTTGTACTGAGGATGAAACCTTTGAATCTCTCCTTCCAGTACAGGTAATGAGTACCGTTGAAGAACGGCGGTCTGGTCATGGAAGTGCCTTCCATAACTGGTTGACTCCCGCTTGGCATACCTGGTCCAGACATATCTGCAGTAGGATCTTTTCCTCTACACGGCAAAGTTCTCAACCCAGAGGCTGAGCTCTGATACCAATTGAAGGAACCTGCTCGAAACACAAGAAGCGGGGTTGAATTGTGTTTTAAACGGTTTTAAATTCTTTTCGTAAGCAGATAATGATTTTCGCAAGATTGGACGCTTAAAATGATTAAAAGCAAAGAGAGCTCTTCCAAACTCCAAGTTGGACGCTCACTTAGTTTTGACTAAGACGGAAGACAGCGTAATGAAAGGCAATTCAATCCCAGTTAGTTTGTTAGACAGAAACTAAAGTAAGAGAAGGGAGAGAAAGGAACACAACGATATTATCCTGGTTCACTCTTCACCAAAGAGCTACGTCCAGTCCTCTCTACTTGAGAGCTTTATCCACTATAACAAAAACCTTTTGTTACAAAGTATTCAACACCTCTTCAGGCAGTATTCTCAACCTCTTCAGGTTCTCTAAGTATTCTTTTACAGACAAGCCTCTTCAGGCTCAACCAAACTAAGGTTTTGAAAAAGATTGTTCTACTAACTCACTAAATGTGAGAATTCGAAACTAAAGCTTAGACTCTTGAAAATAGCTCTACACAGAGAGTAATATGAAGGTTAGAATCAGAGTAGCTTTTCTAGCTTTGCAAGCTTGAGATTTTCTCTTTTATCTCTTGAGCTAATATTTTCTTGTATCTCTTGAAGGATTTTGAAATGCTATGTGTTGCTTCACTTGTATTTTTGCTCAAGTTCGGTTTTGTTCTCTGTATCTTTGCACTTTCAAAAGATGAAGGTATATATAGCCTCTTTTCTTTGAGCAGTCTTCAGTCTTCAATGGATGGAAAAGGATCCGTTCTGATGAGCATTGAATGCATTTGATCCGTTGAGTCTGATAGCTTCTGAAGTTTCTGATCAGCAGAATAGACTATCAGGGTGATAGCTAAAAGTGGTGCTGACATATCCTCTGAGTAGAACGAAAGTTGCCTTTTGTTTATACAAAACAAGAAGGTCAACTTCTTTAGGTGATAGTGACATTCTGGCTTATGCTTTACTTTTGTACGAATATTACAAAGAATGTTTTGTCCCATGGGTATAAGCCTTTTACAGGGAATAATAAATTCAAATGCTTTTACAAGATATTCGCGCTTGAAATTTAAAAGACATTTATTGGACTAGCTATTACAGAAGGTAACCAAAAGAGTCTTTGGACTAAATGGTTCTATAAATTACCGTCCAATCGTAAACCAAGAATAGGTGTTGGACGAGATAAAGTCTTTGGACTATGTTGGACGAGATAACGTCTTTGGACTATGTTGGACGAGACAAAGTCTTTGGACTATGGATAGTCTTTGGACTCAATTTAGATTTGTCCTGCACACTTAATCTAAAACGTTAGTCCATAACAAATCTTTGTTCATCTTAAATTAGCTCTTTGTTAACATCAAAACTTAAGGGATTATCTGGACCATGACCACTTTGGTTCCAACAATCTCCCCCTTTTTGATGATGACAAAACATGCTAATTTTGATTGAACAAAGAGTCCTAGAGAGGTGAAGGGCTCCCCCTAAGACAAACATTCTAATCATTTAAAGCATTTAATCATTTAAAGCATATAAAACAGATATAAGCACATGTATCATTTAAAGATTCAATCAACCCATTTAACTTTAAATAATCAGTCAAATAATCAATTAATCCATCTTCTCTCCCTTTTTGTCATCAGACAAAAAAGTGAGAAACACATCATAGTCAGTTGATTTGAAAACAAAGAGAAGAAAAAGAAAAAAAAATTTTAAGAAGAGGGAGGAGGTTTGGGAATGAAATCTTTGAACATGGCCGCAATTTGCTGAAGGAGCACCGCATTGTTGGCTTCTATGGTCCTTTGGACGAACTCTTGAAACTCAGGAGGAATAACCGAGGCGGAGCTCTCAGCAGTGGCCCGGTTTGCGTCCACACCTCTTTGATCAGGAACTACACTCAGAGCCTGAGAAGGAGATGGAGCATTAGGATGGACCATTAAGAGAGGGACCGGTTGAGACTTGGACTGAGCTGAGTCTGCAACTTGTTCCACTTCGTTATCATGAGTTTCAGAGGAGGGTTCCACATAGATGATTTCGGTGTCCCCAGTCTCTTCAGGAATGACCGGCTTAGGAGGAAGAGTAGGAGGAACAAGAGGAACAACGATAGGTTCGGGTGGACGCAGCACTTCAAGTATGATATCAGCATCATCATACTTGTTTTCACTCCATCTGATAGGAGGCATAGGCAGAACATCTCTAGGATAAAGAGGTATCCCAAAGGTATCGTCTATGATCATGAAGTTTGCTTCACGGATTCGATATTGTCTCGGGTAGACTCGAATCTTTGCTTTCTCCTCAACTGATAATCCAGATGATGATGCTTCTTGGGAGCATCTCCAGATGTGATTTTCCCAATAGATCCTAGCATCTGGGTCAAATCTGAATCGAGGATCTTTCTTCCAAATACTTTCGAGAGCCCCAGAGTCATCTCGATGTTTTGTCCAAAACAGGGGATCAAAAGCATTTTTGTAAGGCAGCGTCCATGACTCAAGCCTTTTGCGAAGGTCCTTATCCTTGTTGGGATCTAGGATAGGGAGCCTTGGGCAAGCTCGAGGAGGAACAACTCCTACACTAGTGCGAGAAGACTTTGACCAAAATCTCTTTGGAAGGTTGTGATGGATCTTAGCTTCTCGAGTCATGTCACACTCCCTCCGCACAGCATAGTAAGTAAGAAAGTCCCGGACATCAGAATACTCCTTCCAAGTTGATGGATAGCTTGGAATGAAAGAAAGGTCGGGATCAAGGATGAAGTTACTTAAGCCAAACGTCCTTGCCCTTCTTTCATACTCCGTCTTGTAACCTCTCTTGTCTTCATGACGAAGAACAACGTGCCTCTTTATATTGTAGTGGCACCATTGAAATGCCTTTTTCTTGATAAGGTTGGGATAGACTTTCCTTGGAGGAAACGTCTTCTTCTCAAGGCAAGTAACCAAGGGTCCAAGGGCAGTGTATGTTTCAGAGGGCAGAGGTTTAGTTGAAGTGTATGGGATGGGGTGATAGCCAAGTTTAGGTGGTGAGGTGGATGATGTGGAGGGTTGTTCAAATTCATACTCGGGTAATGGAAGAGGGCTTTTGGGGTGAGTTTCAGTAGTGGGGGGTGAGTGTTTAAGGAATAGAACAGGAAATTTGCGTTTGACCTCAGCCCAAATTGAGCATTTGTTGTTGTAGTCTACTCCAGGGAGGCGTCTATATTTGCTTATGGGAAAGATCCGTCTGGGGTAGGGAGCACCATAGGGTTGGAAGGGGTGATCTCCCCAGGGTGTGAACCAGTCTTCAGGTTCATTTGGTGAGGCTAGAGTTTGAGTTTGTGGTAGGTTAGTGGGTGAGAGTGGTAGGGAAGGTTCAAAGGTTAAGTCTTCTATCTCAGACGATTGGACGACAGGAGAAATAATAACTGAACTGGAGATAGGTTCAGTATTACCTTTCGTCTTTGCTCGAGATGACCTTGCCCTTGTTGACGAAGGTTTAGGCAGAGGTGCAGCATATGAGGTTTCCAATCTTGGCCCTTTAACTACCTGGAGATGGGTAGATTGTCCTCTTCATCCTCATCAATGGGAGCTAGAACCAGCTTCCTTTTTCTTGAAGGTTGGACGATGAGCTTTGGACGAGACGAAGAAGTCTTAGCTATTGGACGAGCTCGTTCAGCAGAGCGTCCAGCAGTGACACATTGTTCAGACGCTTCTTCTGAGCCTTGCATCTGAGCTCCTTTTTGTTTTCCTTCAAGTTTGGACTTTTTAAAGCAGTCCAACTGCATCATTACCAAACTTTGCCTGCTAAACTCAGGCTGATGCACACGTTCAATGCCATGAACTCCGTAGTATTTGAACTTTCTTTCTGGAGCCAAGTTCTTTAGGTCGTCGTAGACCATATGCTTCTCAAATATTTTGGAGAGAAGAGCGCCATAGATGAGTGCAGTGTTCTTCCCAGAGCCTTCAATGGCATATTTGAAGAAGGAAAAGAGTAGGTGGGGAAGGTTTATTTGCCTTTCAAGAATCAAATGAACCAGACAAAATTGATGAGCCTTTGAAACATTATCCTTTGACCCAACCTTATGAAGGATAGCCTTGTTCAAGATTTGGTGAAGAACCCTAGCCTTGTCAGTCATTTTTGAGGCTATGAGTTTGTCACCTGAGTTCTTCAATAGACAATCTCTGATGGTGGAAGCATCACCAATCTCTTCTTCCCAGTCATCTTCAACAGTTATGCCTGATTGAGCGCACCTAGTTGCATTAGAGATAGTTGCTTCAGATACTATTACTTCAGTGTCAAGCACTTTGTTGCGAATCTCCCTTGCAGAGACAATGGGGTTAGTCCAGAACTCCCTAACTAGAGCAGGGTAGATTACCGGAGAACCTTCAAAGTAGCTTGACCATCCAGCAGCATGGATGTTAGAGAAGATGTCAATCCCATTATCAGCCAGGAATTGTAGGTTAAACTTGTACTCGACCATGACATCAGCAGTCTGAGCATTAAAGGTTCTTCCTTTACCCTTAGAGCCAGCAGCAGAAGAGGTTGCCATAGTTTCAGAGAGGATGTTTAAAGAAAAAGGTTTTTCAGAAAGGGTTTTCCTTTTCGAAGATGCAAGAAGAAAGGTTAAAACTTTTTGTAAAGGTTTGATTTTTATCAAAACTTAGGTTTTAAAAGGAAGAAGAAGAGAGCGAAAACCTTTCGTATTTTCAAAGAGAGAGAGAGAGAGCGAAACGACGTGCATTAAATGTCTGACACACGATCAGACTTTGAAACCGTAAAAAGCATTTTTGGAAAATAAAGAAGACAAAGAACTGACTCAGTTAAGGGAATGAAGGATAATATTTCATTCGACAAAGATTGAGTTTCATTAATGCATTAGACGAGCATTCAGAAAGTACACTGGACGAGCATGTATTGGACGTAATGCAAATATTGGACGCATGCATTGGACTTTCAGTCAATCAATGAAATGCATGTTCAGATATTTTCTTATAAATATAAACCTATCCTCGGCTAATGGTTTAGTGAAGATATCTGCCCATTGATGGTCAGTATCAACAAATTGAATATCTATTGTTCCTTTTTGCACATAGTCCCTAATAAAATGATGTTTTATTTCTATATGCTTTGCTCTAGAATGCAGTATGGGGTTCTTTGACAAATTAATAGCAGCATTGTTATCACACATGATAGGGATGTTGCTTACAAACACGTTGTAGTCTTCCAACTGATGCTTGATCCAAAGCAGTTGTGAACAGCAACTGGCTGCAGCACTGTACTCAGCTTCAGCAGTTGATAGAGCAATTGTGCTTTGCCTTTTGCTTGACCATGAGACAAGATTAGCACCAATGAAGTGACACCCTCCACTTGTGCTTTTCCTTTCTATTCTGTCTCCAGCATAGTCAGCATCACAGAATCCAACTAATCTGTATTCATCAATTTTCTTATACAAAAGACCCAGATTAGTAGAACCTTTTAGGTATCTAAAGATTCTTTTTACTGCTGAGAGATGAGACTCTCTTGGATCAGATTGAAAACGAGCACATAAGCAAACACTAAACATGATATCAGGTCTGGACGCAGTTAGATATAAGAGGGAACCAATCATACCTCTATATACCTTTTGGTCTACCTTTTTATCTTTATCATCTTTGTTTAGCACGGACGTTGGATGCATTGGTGTATTCATAGGTTTACAATCGTCCAACTTGAAGCGTTTTAGAAGCTCCTTTGTGTACTTCGTCTGATGAATGTACACTCCATCTGATGTTTGCTTTACTTGAAGTCCGAGGAAGAATTTTAGTTCTCCCATCATGCTCATTTCAAACTCCCTTTGCATTAATTCAGAAAACTCTTGGCAAAGAGATTCATCAGTTGCACCAAATATTATATCATCAACGTAAATTTGAGCAACAATAAATTCCTTTTTATTTACTTTTCTAAAAAGAGTTGTGTCCACTTTTCCTCTCGAGAAGCCATTCTCCATTAGGAAAGAGCTGAGTCTCTCATACCAAGCTCTAGGAGCTTGCTTGAGTCCATATAAAGCTTTCTTAAGCTTATATACATGCTCAGGACGGTTCTGATCTTCAAAACCGGGTGGTTGGAGAACATATACTTCTTCATTAATTACACCATTTAGGAATGCACTTTTTACATCCATTTGGTAAAGCATGATGTTATGATGTGCAGCATATGAAAGTAAGATGCGTATAGCTTCTAATCTAGCTACTGGAGCAAAGGTTTCAGTATAATCAATACCTTCCTCTTGTGAGTAGCCTTGGGCAACTAGCCTTGCTTTATTCCTTACCACCTTGCCATCCTCGTCCAGCTTGTTGCGACAGACCCACTTGGTTCCAATTACAGACTTATCCTTAGGCAGGGAGACCAGCGTCCAAACGTCACTACGTTGAAACTGGTTGAGCTCCTCTTGCATAGCGAGGATCCAGCAATCGTCCAATAAGGCTTCGTCCACAGACTTTGGTTCCATCTCAGAGATGAAGGCTGAGTCAGCTTGCTCTCTGAAAGTTGACCTTGTCCGGACGCTATCATTAGGTTTGCCAATGATTTGATCCTCGGGATGATAAGTTCTGAATTGCCACGAACGAGGGGTATTTACAGCTTGCTGAGATGATGATGCGTCCTTCGTAGCGTCTGATGCCTCGTCTTTGTTGGTTGTTGGACGAGCATCTGAATCATTCAGATTCATATCTGCAAAAGAATCATCTAGCTCTGATAATCTCTTATCATGCTGTTTGTCATCAAATTTAACATGAATGGATTCTTCAACAATCAAAGTTCTAGAGTTATAGACTCTAAAAGCTTTAGACGTTTCAGAGTATCCTAACAATATTCCATTATCTACTTTGGCATCAAACTTTCCTAGTTGATCCTTAGTATTTAAAATAAAACATTGACATCCAAAGGGGTGGAAATAAGAAATGTTGGGTTTACGTCCTTTCCACAATTCATAAGGAGTCTTATTCAAGATTGATCTTATGTATATTCTGTTTTGAATATAGCAGGCAGTGTTTACAGCTTCAGCCCAGAAGTGCTTAGGGACAGAATTATCACTGAGCATTGCCCTAGCCATCTCTTGAAGAGATCGGTTCTTCCTCTCAACAACACCGTTTTGTTGTAGAGTTCTAGGGGCAGAGAAATTGTGATGAATACCACTTTCATCACAGAACCTTTGAAAGAGCTCATTTTCAAATTCGCCTCCATGATCACTTCTGATCGAGCTGATGAATACGCCTTTTTCATTCTGAACTCGCTTACAGAATATAGAAAAGGCCTTGATAGACTCATCCTTGTGAGCAAGGAACTTAACCCATGTCCATCTAGTATAGTCATCTACTATGACAAGTCCATATTTCTTACCACTGACAGAGGCCGTCCTTGTTGGACCAAACAAATCAATATGCAACAATTCCAGTGGTCTAGAAGTACTAACAATGTTTTTGGACTCAAACGAGTTCTTAACTTGTTTTCCTTTTTGACATGCGTCACAGAGAGCGTCTGATCTAAACACAATCTTTGGAAAGCCTCTTACAAGGTTATGCTTGTTTAGTTTAGAGATTAATCTCATACTAGCATGACCAAGTCTTTTGTGCCAGATCCACCGCTCATCTTCCACAGACACTAGACAAGATACACTTTGAGTTGAAAGTTCCCCCAAATTAATCTTGTACAGATTGTTTTGCCTTTTGGCAGTGAATAAGATGGACCCATCAGGGTTCTTGACCATGCATTCACTTTTATTGAAGGAAACAACAGACCCACTGTCACATAATTGAACTTATGCTAAGCAAGTTGTGTTTTAATCCTTCAACCAGAAGAACATTATCAATAGAGGAAAGAGGATGCTTACCAATCTTACCTATTCCTACTATCTTACCCTTCTGGTTGCCTCCAAAGGTGACCCATCCACTAGACTTCTCACGGATTTCTTGGAACATACACCTTTCTCCCGTCATGTGACGTGAGCAACCACTGTCCAAGTACCAGGACTGGGGTCTTTTTTGTGTTGCTAAGCAGATCTGCAACAGGTATTATCATACTCTTAGGTACCCAGATAGACTTGGGTCCTTTTGGGTTAGTTGGTGGTCTTCGACCATGCATTTTGTTTTTGTTTTTGTAAGTGCATTTTGAAGAGGTGTGACCACTCTTCCCACAAATCTTGCAGTAAGTTCTGGATGCATGCAATTTATTTTCTTTTTGCTTTCCATAGGAATGAAAAGCCTTGTGATTTTTGTTGGACCCTGATATTTTCTGAGACGCAGTTTGTTTCTCAGAGTCATAGCCTAGGCCAGACTTATCATGAGGTGATCTAGTGTACCTCAATATCAGGTCTAGCTTCTCTGATCCTCCAACAAGCTTAGTTACGCTTTTAGTGAGATCAGATACCTCTTGTTTTAGTCTAGTTACCTCATGAGGTTCACTGGACTCAGAGGAGAGTTTGTCAGTTAGACTGACATTCTCAGCTTTAAGCTTATTATTCTCTTCAACAAGCTGCTTATTTAGTTTGTTGGATTCTTCCAACTCCTTTTTTACTTTTGACAATTTTCTCTTAAGCACGATGTATTGATGATGCAATATAGAAGAATCATTTAGCAGTTCATCATATGCTTCTTGAAGAGAGTCAGAAACGGATACCTCGTCATCTTCTGATTCAGCGTCCGAAGAGCTTTTGGCCATCAGGCAGAGATTTGAGGTAGACGAGCTCCTTGGTCTGAACAGACGTTCCAGAGCGTCCAGCTTCTCCTTAGCTGTTTGGAGTTGCGAGACCATGTCCAGTCTTGGACGATCAAGGGCGTTGACAAGACACCAGTTAGCATAGGCATTCTGAGAACATCGTCTGATATCATCACTCGTCCAGTCTGTTTCATGTTTGGACGATGTTGAACCGTCCTCAAGGGTAATCGTTGGACGATAATCTCCGTTTGTGAAGATGTCCCACAGCTCATAATTTTGAGCTTGGACGTATAATTGGAACATTGATTTCCAATAAGTATAGTCTGTTCCCTTGAAGATGGGTGGAACATTCACATTCCATCCTCTTCCAGAGGTAGACTCCTGACTTCTTTCTCCGGGAACAACAAATTGTTCATCGTCCGAAGAGTCTTCATCTTGCTTGTTGGACCATAGGCATAGATTAGCCTCTTCATTTGTTTCTTCTTCTTCTTCTTCAGAAGAGTTCAAGTCCTCCCAAGTTGCCATGAAGTTCTTTTTCTTCTCTTTGAAGAACTTCTTCTTGTCCTTTAGCGTAGGGCAATCAGCTTTGAAGTGTCCTGGTTTGTTACATTCAAAACAGACCAGGTGACTTTTATCCTTGGGTTCAGCATGATCCTTGAAGCTTTTCTTTTGGAATGGCCTTCTCTTCATTCCATTTTTCTTTCTCCACATATTCTGAATCTTTCTGGAGATAAAGGATAGCTCGTCATCGTCTGATACATCATCATCAGACTGATCAGCTTCATCACTGGACTCATCAGCTTTTAAGGCTTTTGAGTTGTTGGACCTATGAGCTTTCAGGGCAATTCCCTTGTTCTTCTTTCCGGGATTGTCAAGATCAAGCTCCTGCTCATGAACTTGAAGCGTCCCTACAAGATCATCCAGAGTCAAAGTGGAGAGATCTTTGGCCTGGGTGATTGCAGTGACCAGAGGTCTCCATTTCTTAGGCAGACTCCTAAGAATCTTGGTGACATTCTCCTTGGTAGTGTAGACCTTTCCAAGGGATTTCAGATTGTTGATGATCGTCTGAAAGCAACCCATCATGTCAAGGATGGACTCTCCTTCAGCCATGGTGAACATTTCATACTGGCCAACCAGCATGATGATTTTAGAGTCCTTCACCTTGGTTGTTCCTTCATGGAGATTAGACAAGGTGTCCCATATTTGTTTGGCGGATTCACATGCGTGAATCTTCTGAAATTCGTCAGGACTGAGAGCACACATTAAAGCATATCTTGCTTTATGATTCTGTTCCATTTTAGCCCGTTCAGCATCTGTCCAGTCGTCCTCTGCTTTGTCTGTCCCGTCAGAGTTGAGACAAACGTTAGGACCGTTTGTGATTCTAGCCCAGATAGCTGAGTTTGTACTGAGGATGAAACCTTTGAATCTCTCCTTCCAGTACAGGTAATGAGTACCGTTGAAGAACGGCGGTCTGGTCATGGAAGTGCCTTCCATAACTGGTTGACTCCCGCTTGGCATACCTGGTCCAGACATATCTGCAGTAGGATCTTTTCCTCTACACGGCAAAGTTCTCAACCCAGAGGCTGAGCTCTGATACCAATTGAAGGAACCTGCTCGAAACACAAGAAGCGGGGTTGAATTGTGTTTTAAACGGTTTTAAATTCTTTTCGTAAGCAGATAATGATTTTCGCAAGATTGGACGCTTAAAATGATTAAAAGCAAAGAGAGCTCTTCCAAACTCCAAGTTGGACGCTCACTTAGTTTTGACTAAGACGGAAGACAGCGTAATGAAAGGCAATTCAATCCCAGTTAGTTTGTTAGACAGAAACTAAAGTAAGAGAAGGGAGAAAGGAACACAACGATATTATCCTGGTTCACTCTTCACCAAAGAGCTACGTCCAGTCCTCTCTACTTGAGAGCTTTATCCACTATAACAAAAACCTTTTGTTACAAAGTATTCAACACCTCTTCAGGCAGTATTCTCAACCTCTTCAGGTTCTCTAAGTATTCTTTTACAGACAAGCCTCTTCAGGCTCAACCAAACTAAGGTTTTGAAAAAGATTGTTCTACTAACTCACTAAATGTGAGAATTCGAAACTAAAGCTTAGACTCTTGAAAATAGCTCTACACAGAGAGTAATATGAAGGTTAGAATCAGAGTAGCTTTTCTAGCTTTGCAAGCTTGAGATTTTCTCTTTTATCTCTTGAGCTAATATTTTCTTGTATCTCTTGAAGGATTTTGAAATGCTATGTGTTGCTTCACTTGTATTTTTGCTCAAGTTCGGTTTTGTTCTCTGTATCTTTGCACTTTCAAAAGATGAAGGTATATATAGCCTCTTTTCTTTGAGCAGTCTTCAGTCTTCAACGGATGGAAAAGGATCCGTTCTGATGAGCATTGAATGCATTTGATCCGTTGAGTCTGATAGCTTCTGAAGTTTCTGATCAGCAGAATAGACTATCAGGGTGATAGCTAAAAGTGGTGCTGACATATCCTCTGAGTAGAACGAAAGTTGCCTTTTGTTTATACAAAACAAGAAGGTCAACTTCTTTAGGTGATAGAGACATTCTGGCTTATGCTTTACTTTTGTACGAATATTACAAAGAATGTTTTGTCCCATGGGTATAAGCCTTTTACAGGGAATAATAAATTCAAATGCTTTTACAAGATATTCGCGCTTGAAATTTAAAAGACATTTATTGGACTAGCTATTACAGAAGGTAACCAAAAGAGTCTTTGGACTCAATGGTTCTATAAATTACCGTCCAATCGTAAACCAAGAATAGGTGTTGGACGAGATAAAGTCTTTGGACTATGTTGGACGAGATAACGTCTTTGGACTATGTTGGACGAGACAAAGTCTTTGGACTATGGATAGTCTTTGGACTCAATTTAGATTTGTCCTGCACACTTAATCTAAAACGTTAGTCCATAACAAATCTTTGTTCATCTTAAATTAGCTCTTTGTTAACATCAAAACTTAAGGGATTATCTGGACCATGACCACTTTGGTTCCAACAATCTCCCCCTTTTTGATGATGACAAAACATGCTAATTTTGATTGAACAAAGAGTCCTAGAGAGCTGAAGGGCTCCCCCTAAGACAAACATTCTAATCATTTAAAGCATTTAATCATTTAAAGCATATAAAACAGATATGAGCACATGTATCATTTAAAGATTCAATCAACCCATTTAACTTTAAATAATCAATCAAATAATCAATTAATCCATCTTCTCCCCCTTTTTGTCATCAGACAAAAAAGTGAGAAACACATCATAGTCAGTTGATTTGAAAACAAAGAGAAGAAAAAGAAAAAAAAATTTTAAGAAGAGGGAGGAGGTTTGGGAATGAAATCTTTGAACATGGCCGCAATTTGCTGAAGGAGCACCGCATTGTTGGCTTCTATGGTCCGTTGGACGAACTCTTGAAACTCAGGAGGAATAACCGAGGCGGAGCTCTCAGCAGTGGCCCGGTTTGCGTCCACACCTCTTTGATCAGGAACTACACTCAGAGCCTAAGAAGGAGATGGAGCATTAGGATGGACCATTGAGAGAGGGACCGGTTGAGACTTGGACTGAGCTGAGTCTGCAACTTGTTCCACTTCGTTATCATGAGTTTCAGAGGAGGGTTCCACATAGATGATTTCGGTGTCCCCAGTCTCTTCAGGAATGACCGGCTTAGGAGGAAGAGTAGGAGGAACAAGAGGAACAACGATAGGTTCGGGTGGACGCAGCACTTCAAGTATGATATCAGCATCATCATACTTGTTTTCACTCCATTTGACAGGAGGCATAGGCAGAACATCTCTAGGATAAAGAGGTATCCCAAAGATATCGTCTATGATCATGAAGTTTGCTTCACGGATTCGATATTGTCTCGGGTAGACTCAAATCTCTGCTTTCTCCTCAACTGATAATCCAGATGATGATCCTTCTTGGGAGCATCTCCAGATGTGATTTTCCCAATAGATCCTAGCATCTGGGTCAAATCTGAATCGAGGATCTTTCTTCCAAATACTTTCGAGAGCCCCAGAGTCATCTCGATGTTTTGTCCAAAACAGGGGATCAAAAGCATTTTTGTAAGGCAGCGTCCATGACTCAAGCCTTTTGCGAAGGTCCTTATCCTTGTTGAGATCTAGGATAGGGAGCCTTGGGCAAGCTCGAGGAGGAACAACTCCTACGCTAGTGCGAGAAGACTTTGACCAAAATCTCTTTGGAAGGTTGTGATGGATCTTAGCTTCTCGAGTCATGTCACACTCCCTCCGCACAGCATAGTAAGGAAGAAAGTCCCGGACATCAGAATACTCCTTCCAAGTTGATGGATAGCTTGGAATGAAAGAAAGGTCGGGATCAAGGATGAAGTTACTTAAGCCAAACGTCCTTGCCCTTCTTTCATACTCCATCTTGTAACCTCTCTTGTCTTCATGACGAAGAACAACGTGCCTCTTTATATTGTAGTGGCACCATTGGAATGCCTTGTCCTTGATAAGGTTGGGATAGACTTTCCTTGGAGGAAACGTCTTCTTCTCAAGGCAAGTAACCAAGGGTCCAAGGGCAGTGTATGTTTCAGAGGGCAGAGGTTTAGTTGAAGTGTATGGGATGGGGTGATAGCCAAGTTTAGGTGGTGAGGTGGATGATGTGGAGGGTTTTTCAAATTCATACTCGGGTAATGGAAGAGGGCTTTTGGGGTGAGTTTCAGTAGTGGGGGGTGAGTGTTTAAGGAATAGAACAGGAAATTTGCGTTTGACCTCAGCCCAAATTGAGCATTTGTTGTTGTAGTCTACTCCAGGGAGGCGTCTATATTTGCTTATGGGAAAGATCCGTCTGGGGTAGGGAGCACCATAGGGTTGGAAAGGGTGATCTCCCCAGGGTGTGAACCAGTCTTCAGGTTCATTTGGTGAGGCTAGAGTTTGAGTTTGTGGTAGGTTAGTGGGTGAGAGTGGTAGGGAAGGTTCAAAGGTTAAGTCTTCTATCTCAGACGATTGGACGACAGGAGAAATAATAACTGAACTGGAGATAGGTTCAGTATTACCTTTCGTCTTTGCTCGAGATGACCTTGCCCTTGTTGACGAAGGTTTAGGCAGAGGTGCAGCAGATGAGGTTTCCAATCTTGGCCCTTTAACTACCCTGGAGATGGGTAGATTGTCCTCTTCATCCTCATCAATGGGAGCTAGAACCAGCTTCCTTTTTCTTGAAGGTTGGACGATGAGCTTTGGACGAGACGAAGAAGTCTTAGCTATTGGATGAGCTCGTTCAGCAGAGCGTCCAGCAGTGACACATTGTTCAGACGCTTCTTCTGAGCCTTGCGTCTGAGCTCCTTTTTGTTTTCCTTCAAGTTTGGACTTTTTAAAGCAGTCCAACTGCATCATTACCAAACTTTGCCTGCTAAACTCAGGCTGATGCACACGTTCAATGCCATGAACTCCGTAGTATTTGAACTTTCTTTCTGGAGCCAAGTTCTTTAGGTCGTCGTAGACCATATGCTTCTCAAATATTTTGGAGAGAAGAGCGCCATAGATGAGTGCAGTGTTCTTCCCAGAGCCTTCAATGGCATATTTGAAGAAGGAAAAGAGTAGGTGGGGAAGGTTTATTTGCCTTTCAAGAATCAAATGAACCAGACAAAATTGATGAGCCTTTGAAACATTATCCTTTGATCCAACCTTATGAAGGATAGCCTTGTTCAAGATTTGGTGAAGAACCCTAGCCTTGTCAGTCATTTTTGAGGCTATGAGTTTGTCACCTGAGTTCTTCAATAGACAATCTCTGATGGTGGAAGCATCACCAATCTCTTCTTCCCAGTCATCTTCAACAGTTATGCCTGATTGAGCGCACCCAGTTGCATTAGAGATAGTTGCTTCAGATACTATTACTTCAGTGTCAAGCACTTTGTTGCGTATCTCCCTTGCAGAGACAATGGGGTTAGTCCAGAACTCCCTAACTAGAGCAGGGTAGATTACCGGAGAACCTTCAAAGTAGCTTGACCATCCAGCAGCATGGATGTTAGAGAAGATGTCAATCCCATTATTAGCCAGGAATTGTAGGTTAAACTTGTACTAGACCATGACATCAGCAGTCTGAGCATTAAAGGTTCTTCCTTTACCCTTAGAGCCAGCAGCAAAAGAGGTTGCCATAGTTTCAGAGAGGATGTTTAAAGAAAAAGGTTTTTCAGAAAGGGTTTTCCTTTTCGAAGATGCAAGAAGAAAGGTTAAAGCTTTTTGTAAAGGTTTGATTTTTATCAAAACTTAGGTTTTAAAAGGAAGAAGAAGAGAGAGCGAAAACCTTTCGTATTTTCAAAGAGAGAGAGAGCGAGCGAAACGACGTGCATTAAATGTCTGACACACGATCAGACTTTGAAACCGTAAAAAGCATTTTTGGCAAATAAAGAAGACAAAGAACTGACTCAGTTAAGGGAATGAAGGATAATATTTCATTCGACAAAGATTGAGTTTCATTAATGCATTAGACGAGCATTCAGAAAGTACACTGGACGAGCATGTATTGGACGTAATGCAAATATTGGACGCATGCATTGGACTTTCAGTCAATCAATGAAATGCATGTTCAGATATTTTCTTATAAATATAAACCTATCCTCGGCTAATGGTTTAGTGAAGATATCTGCCCATTGATGGTCAGTATCAACAAATTGAATATCTATTGTTCCTTTTTGCACATAGTCCCTAATAAAATGATGTTTTATTTCTATATGCTTTGCTCTAGAATGCAGTATGGGGTTCTTTGACAAATTAATAGCAGCATTGTTATCACACATGATAGGGATGTTGCTTACAAACACGTTGTAGTCTTCCAACTGATGCTTGATCCAAAGCAGTTGTGAACAGCAACTGGCTGCAGCACTGTACTCAGCTTCAGCAGTTGATAGAGCAATTGTGCTTTGCCTTTTGCTTGACCATGAGACAAGATTAGCACCAATGAAGTGACACCCTCCACTTGTGCTTTTCCTTTCTATTCTGTCTCCAGCATAGTCAGCATCACAGAATCCAACTAATCTGTATTCATCAATTTTCTTATACAAAAGACCCAGATTAGTAGAACCTTTTAGGTATCTAAAGATTCTTTTTACTGCTGAGAGATGAGACTCTCTTGGATCAGATTGAAAACGAGCACATAAGCAAACACTAAACATGATATCAGGTCTGGACGCAGTTAGATATAAGAGGGAACCAATCATACCTCTATATACCTTTTGGTCTACCTTTTTATCTTTATCATCTTTGTTTAGCACGGACGTTGGATGCATTGGTGTATTCATAGGTTTACAATCGTCCAACTTGAAGCGTTTTAGAAGCTCCTTTGTGTACTTCGTCTGATGAATGTACACTCCATCTGATGTTTGCTTTACTTGAAGTCCGAGGAAGAATTTTAGTTCTCCCATCATGCTCATTTCAAACTCCCTTTGCATTAATTCAGAAAACTCTTGGCAAAGAGATTCATCAGTTGCACCAAATATTATATCATCAACGTAAATTTGAGCAACAATAAATTCCTTTTTATTTACTTTTCTAAAAAGAGTTGTGTCCACTTTTCCTCTCGAGAAGCCATTCTCCATTAGGAAAGAGCTGAGTCTCTCATACCAAGCTCTAGGAGCTTGCTTGAGTCCATATAAAGCTTTCTTAAGCTTATATATATGCTCAGGACGGTTCTGATCTTCAAAACCGGGTGGTTGGAGAACATATACTTCTTCATTAATTACACCATTTAGGAATGCACTTTTTACATCCATTTGGTAAAGCATGATGTTATGATGTGCAGCATATGAAAGTAAGATGCGTATAGCTTCTAATCTAGCTACTGGAGCAAAGGTTTCAGTATAATCAATACCTTCCTCTTGTGAGTAGCCTTGGGCAACTAGCCTTGCTTTATTCCTTACCACCTTGCCATCCTCGTCCAGCTTGTTGCGATAGACCCACTTGGTTCCAATTACAGACTTATCCTTAGGCAGGGAGACCAGCGTCCAAACGTCACTACGTTGAAACTGGTTGAGCTCCTCTTGCATAGCGAGGATCCAGCAATCGTCCAATAAGGCTTCGCCCACAGACTTTGGTTCCATCTCAGAGATGAAGGCTGAGTCAGCTTGCTCTCTGAAAGTTGACCTTGTCCGCACGCTATCATTAGGTTTGCCAATGATTTGATCCTCGGGATGATAAGTTCTGAATTGCCACGAACGAGGGGTATTTACAGCTTGCTGAGACGATGATGCGTCCTTCGTAGCGTCTGATGCCTCGTCTTTGTTGGTTGTTGGACGAGCATCTGAATCATTCAGATTCATATCTGCAAAAGAATCATCTAGCTCTGATAATCTCTTATCAGGCTGTTTGTCATCAAATTTAACATGAATGGATTCTTCAACAATCAAAGTTCTAGAGTTATAGACTCTAAAAGCTTTAGACGTTTCAGAGTATCCTAACAATATTCCATTATCTACTTTGGCATCAAACTTTCCTAGTTGATCCTTAGTATTTAAAATAAAACATTGACATCCAAAGGGGTGGAAATAAGAAATGTTGGGTTTACGTCCTTTCCACAATTCATAAGGAGTCTTATTCAAGATTGATCTTATGTATATTCTGTTTTGAATATAGCAGGCAGTGTTTACAGCTTCAGCCCAGAAGTGCTTAGGGACAGAATTATCACTGAGCATTGCCCTAGCCATCTCTTGAAGAGATCGGTTCTTCCTCTCAACAACACCGTTTTGTTGTGGAGTTCTAGGGGCAGAGAAATTGTGATGAATACCACTTTCATCACAGAACCTTTGAAAGAGCTCATTTTCAAATTCGCCTCCATGATCACTTCTGATCGAGCTGATGAATACGCCTTTTTCATTCTGAACTCGCTTACAGAATATAGAAAAGACCTTGATAGACTCATCCTTGTGAGCAAGGAACTTAACCCATGTCCATCTAGTATAGTCATCTACTATGACAAGTCCATATTTCTTACCACTGACAGAGGCCGTCCTTGTTGGACCAAACAAATCAATATGCAACAATTCCAGTGGTCTAGAAGTACTAACAATGTTTTTGGACTCAAACGAGTTCTTAACTTGTTTTCCTTTTTGACATGCGTCACAGAGAGCGTCTGATCTAAACACAATCTTTGGTAAGCCTCTTACAAGGTTATGCTTGTTTAGTTTAGAGATTAATCTCATACTAGCATGACCAAGTCTTTTGTGCCAGATCCACCGCTCATCTTCCACAGACACTAGACAAGATACACTTTGAGTTGAAAGTTCCCCCAAATTAATCTTGTACAGATTGTTTTGCCTTTTGGCAGTGAATAAGATGGACCCATCAGGGTTCTTGACCATGCATTCACTTTTATTGAAGGAAACAACAGACCCACTGTCACATAATTGACTTATGCTAAGCAAGTTGTGTTTTAATCCTTCAACCAGAAGAACATTATCAATAGAGGAAAGAGGATGCTTACCAATCTTACCTATTCCTACTATCTTACCCTTCTGGTTGCCTCCAAAGGTGACCCATCCACTAGACTTCTCACGGATTTCTTGGAACATACACCTTTCTCCCGTCATGTGACGTGAGCAACCACTGTCCAAGTACCAGGACTGGGGTCTTTTTTATGTTGCTAAGCAGATCTGCAACAGGTATTATCATACTCTTAGGTACCCAGATAGACTTGGGTCCTTTTGGGTTAGTTGGTGGTCTTCGACCATGCATTTTGTTTTTCTTTTTGTAAGTGCATTTTGAAGAGGTGTGACCACTCTTCCCACAAATCTTGCAGTAAGTTCTGGATGCATGCAATTTATTTTCTTTTTGCTTTCCATAGGAATGAAAAGCCTTGTGATTTTTGTTGGACCCTGATATTTTCTGAGACGCAGTTTGTTTCTCAGAGTCATAGCCTAGGCCAGACTTATCATGAGGTGATCTAGTGTACCTCAATATCAGGTCTAGCTTCTCTGATCCTCCAACAAGCTTAGTTACGCTTTTAGTGAGATCAGATACCTCTTGTTTTAGTCTAGTTACCTCATGAGGTTCACTGGACTCAGAGGTGAGTTTGTCAGTTAGACTGACATTCTCAGCTTTAAGCTTATTATTCTCTTCAACAAGCTGCTTATTTAGTTTGTTGGATTCTTCCAACTCCTTATTTACTTTTGACAATTTTCTCTTAAGCACGATGTATTGATGATGCAATATAGAAGAATCATTTAGCAGTTCATCATATGCTTCTTGAAGAGAGTCAGAAACGGATACCTCGTCATCTTCTGATTCAGCGTCCGAAGAGCTTTTGGCCATCAGGCAGAGATTTGAGGTAGACGAGCTCCTTGGTCTGAACAGACGTTCCAGAGCATCCAACTTCTCCTTAGCTGTTTGGAGTTGCGAGACCATGTCCAGTCTTGGACGATCAAGGGCGTTGACAAGACACCAGTTAGCATAGGCATTCTGAGAACATCGTCTGATATCATCACTCGTCCAGTCTGTTTCATGTTTGGACGATGTTGAACCGTCCTCAAGGGTAATCGTTGGACGATAATCTCCGTTTGTGAAGATGTCCCACAGCTCATAATTTTGAGCTTGGACGTATAATTGGAACATTGATTTCCAATAAGTATAGTCTGTTCCCTTGAAGATGGGTGGAACATTCACATTCCATCCTCTTCCAGAGGTAGACTCCTGACTTCGTTCTCCGGGAACAACAAATTGTTCATCGTCCGAAGAGTCTTCATCTTGCTTGTTGGACCATAGGCATAGATTAGCCTCTTCATTTGTTTCTTCTTCTTCTTCTTCAGAAGAGTTCAAGTCCTCCCAAGTTGCCATGAAGTTCTTTTTCTTCTTTTTGAAGAACTTCTTCTTGTCCTTTAGCGTAGGGCAATCAGCTTTGAAGTGTCCTGGTTTGTTACATTCAAAACAGACCAGCTGACTTTTATCCTTGGGTTCAGCATGATCCTTGAAGCTTTTCTTTTGGAATGGCCTTCTCTTCATTCCATTTTTCTTTCTCCACATATTCTGAATCTTTCTGGAGATAAAAGATAGCTCGTCATCGTCTGATACATCATCATCAGACTGATCAGCTTCATCACTGGACTCATCAGCTTTTAAGGCTTTTGAGTTGTTGGACCTATGAGCTTTCAGGGCAATTCCCTTGTTCTTCTTTCCGGGATTGTCAAGATCAAGCTCCTGCTCATGAACTTGAAGCGTCCCTACAAGATCATCCAGAGTCAAAGTGGAGAGATCTTTGGCCTGGGTGATTGCAGTGACCAGAGGTCTCCATTTCTTAGGCAGACTCCTAAGAATCTTGGTGACATTCTCCTTGGTAGTGTAGACCTTTCCAAGGGATTTCAGATTGTTGATGATCGTCTGAAAGCAACCCATCATGTCAAGGATGGACTCTCCTTCAGCCATGGTGAACATTTCATACTGGCCAACCAGCATGATGATTTTAGAGTCCTTCACCTTGGTTGTTCCTTCATGGAGATTAGACAAGGTGTCCCATATTTGTTTGGCTGATTCACATGCGTGAATCTTCTGAAATTCGTCAGGACTGAGAGCACACATTAAAGCATATCTTGCTTTATGATTCTGTTCCATTTTAGCCCGTTCAGCATCTGTCCAGTCGTCCTCTGCTTTGTCTGTCCCGTCAGAGTTGAGACAAACGTTAGGACCGTTTGTGATTCTAGCCCAGAGAGCTGAGTTTGTACTGAGGATGAAACCTTTGAATCTCTCCTTCCAGTACAGGTAATGAGTACCGTTGAAGAACGGCGGTCTGGTCATGGAAGTGCCTTCCATAACTGGTTGACTCCCGCTTGGCATACCTGGTCCAGACATATCTGCAGTAGGATCTTTTCCTCTACACGGCAAAGTGCTCAACCCAGAGGCTGAGCTCTGATACCAATTGAAGGAACCTGCTCGAAACACAAGAAGGGGGGTTGAATTGTGTTTTAAACGGTTTTAAATTCTTTTCGTAAGCAGATAATGATTTTCGCAAGATTGGACGCTTAAAATGATTAAAAGCAAAGAGAGCTCTTCCAAACTCCAAGTTGGACGCTCACTTAGTTTTGACTAAGACGGAAGACAGCGTAATGAAAGGCAATTCAATCCCAGTTAGTTTGTTAGACAGAAACTAAAGTAAGAGAAGGGAGAGAAAGGAACACAACGATATTATCCTGGTTCACTCTTCACCAAAGAGCTACGTCTAGTCCTCTCTACTTGAGAGCTTTATCCACTATAACAAAAACCTTTTGTTACAAAGTATTCAACACCTCTTCAGGCAGTATTCTCAACCTCTTCAGGTTCTCTAAGTATTCTTTTATAGACAAGCCTCTTCAGGCTCAACCAAACTAAGGTTTTGAAAAAGATTGTTCTACTAACTCACTAAATGTGAGAATTCGAAACTAAAGCTTAGACTCTTGAAAATAGCTCTACAAAGGGAGTAATATGAAGGTTAGAATCAGAGTAGCTTTTCTAGCTTTGCAAGCTTGAGATTTTCTCTTTTATCTCTTGAGCTAATATTTTCTTGTATCTCTTGAAGGATTTTGAAATGTTATGCGTTGCTTCACTTGTATTTTTGCTCAAGTTCGGTTTTGTTCTCTGTATCTTTGCACTTTCAAAAGATGAAGGTATATATAGCCTCTTTTCTTTGAGCAGTCTTCAGTCTTCAACGGATGGAAAAGGATCCGTTCTGATGAGCATTGAATGCATTTGATCCGTTGAGTCTGATAGCTTCTGAAGTTTCTGATCAGCAGAATAGACTATCAGGGTGATAGCTAAAAGTGGTGCTGACATATCCTCTGAGTAGAACGAAAGTTGCCTTTTGTTTATCCAAAACAAGAAGGTCAACTTCTTTAGGTGATAGAGACATTCTGGCTTATGCTTTACTTTTGTACGAATATTACAAAGAATGTTTTGTCCCATGGGTATAAGCCTTTTACAGGGAATAATAAATTCAAATGCTTTTACAAGATATTCGCGCTTGAAATTTAAAAGACATTTATTGGACTAGCTATTACAGAAGGTAACCAAAAGAGTCTTTCGACTCAATGGTTCTATAAATTACCGTCCAGTCGTAAACCAAGAATAGGTGTTGGACGAGATAAAGTCTTTGGACTATGTTGGACGAGATAACGTCTTTGGACTATGTTGGACGAGACAAAGTCTTTGGACTATGGATAGTCTTTGGACTCAATTTAGATTTGTCTTGCACACTTAATATAAAACGTTAGTCCATAACAAATCTATGTTCATCTTAAATTAGCTCTTTGTTAACATCAAAACTTAAGGGATTACCTGGACCATGACCACTTTGGTTCCAACAGAGAGCACTTTTGGTTGCAAGCTCTTGGATTAAGAAAGAGGATGATGCAACTAACTCATAGAAATTGGTTTCACATTAAAAGATTTTTCTACAATTTTCTAGAGATTTTTGAAGTTTGAACATAGAACTTGAAATCTACTTGAATCATGGTTTTCAAGCATGAATTTAGAGAAGATTCTTGAGGTCTAAGGATCAATGGAAGCAACAATACCTCTTGGAGGATGAAAATGAGCAAGAATCCTCACTTGATTCACCAAAATTGGTTAAGGATCAAGCTTGATAATGGATAGAAAGTTAAGAAGAAAATGGTGTTAGGAGAAAAAAAATGGTGGATGGGGGCTGGCTTGGCTGGTTTATGCGTGAGGGAGGGGAGGACATGAAGGTCCAAAATTTGTCCACTTAAGGGCAAAATGGTCTTTTCACCTTAGGACAAAAATGTAATTAAGAAAAAGGTTGGGGCCATTTTGGTAATTTCGCGTCCAGATATTTTCTAAATCCATCATGAATCTGGCACACATCCCAATGTGATTTGAATTGATGTGACATCAAGTTTATCCGGATATATACGGATATATATATATATATATATATATATATATATATATATCAAATCTCAAGTCGACGTCACAAGTATATCTCATCCAAGGCTCACAAAACTTACACAATTATGATAACAATAAACATACATCATTACATAATAATCAAGCATAAAAGTCCATACTTGATCTAGTGATCAAAGTAGGTTTTTCAACATACATTAAAATGATTTTCATTCAATCATCTCATCATCAACACATTCTAAAGCACACTACAATACACTAAAGCATAAACTCATCAAGACAACTTTGTTCTCCAAGAGAACTTAACAAAACTTAACAAATAAAAGTGAACCCAAACTAAAGGGTTTCACCCACACATAAACTTACACAACCATCTTCTCTACCACCATCTTGGTGTGATGAGGTTCACCCCCATACCTGTTGATAAGCAGATTCCCGGATCAAAGTCGGTTGATTTGTTTGTGAACCTTCTGACAATCGTCACCAACTACAAACAACCAAACAATCAAACATTAAACAACAATCAAAACAAAACTCAACAATTCTACCTAAGGGTTTTGGACACCCTAAAGAGAATGAAGCTAGGAATTGATTTTGGTTTTCCATTTCATGGATTCAAAGGCAATAGGTAAGCTAAGGATGAAATCAAGTGTTAGAAATCAAAAATTGATGAAAAACACTATTCATCATCACCTTGCAGGGTTCGGCCATATTGGGGATTTATGTGACACCCGCTACCCCGCATACGATAAAATAAAATAAAGCATGCAAGTTAAATAAAATTTTAACATAAAAGGTAGCAAGTACCACATGATCCGAAAACATTTTAAACATAAAACAACTGCGGAAAAACGTTGACATAAACATAACCCGAAACCCGATGTCACATAATCAGAGTTAGTATACATATACTGATAATACATCGGAATAAAACTAAACAACTGAACGTAAATCCTATCTACTACTACTAAGAGAGATCTCCACGGGATCACTCCTCGTCAGCATGCTCACCCTCCTCTGCACATGCAACATCATATGCACAAGAACAACAAAAGATGGGGGTGAGAAATACGATCATAAATATATGTAAACGGAATGGAATAGAAATTAAGATGACATACAACATACATCAATCAACACATGTATAATATATCAAAGATGCATGTCAATGCGAATGCAACATCACTACTCCGTATGCATGTGGCCAACAACTATAACTCTGGAAAGACGATTAGGAGTACATGTCCGGTTATCAACGTGGATGTTATGCCAGACCATGGGCCATCCCCAAACACTCTCACTAATCCTGATAACGTATAGTGGCTAGTCAGGGTACTCAAGCTTATCCTTTAGGTCACTCCGACAATAGGTAGCTAGCCCATGTCACCTGGAATTTCCCTACCCAATGTACCCGCAAGGCCGGGATAACACCCATCGTGGCCTCCACTATCGCGATTCATCGTTTGCTTTCCACCCAGCATATCAACGTCAACGTATGATGCATGCTATGCTCAACAACATGCAAACACATGTCCAACCATTCACCATCATGCCATTACATGGCTATCAACTTTGACCAACAAGCATCAAAGATGATTTATCAACATCAAACTTGACCAATAAGCATCAAGAATGATTTAACCAACAACATCGGTAACAGTGCGTCGTTACCAATAACATCATCGTCTTACTAATTGTTCTTTAAGTCTTAACTTAACAATACCTTTATTAAGCATTATACTTAATCTTATTATCTAAACCTCAACTAATATTTTATTAAGATTATAACTTAACCTTACTATTTAAACCTCAAGTCATATATTTAGTAAGATTATGACTTAATCTTAATATCTAAACCACAATTCATATCTTATTAAAATCATAACTTAATCTTAATATCTAAACCACAATTCATATCTTATTAGGATTATAACAAGCCTACATAACACTATCCATCAAGCATAAGGGGTCAAAACTGCTCCTGGGCACACGAGAATCGATTTCCATTCTCTGGAATCGATTTCTCAAGTCTTCAAAATCGATTTCCAATCTCTGAAAATCGATTTCAACATGTTCAAATCGATTTCCCCAATCAATTTTGAACAAGGGAAAATCGATTCTAAAAATCGATTTCTACGTGTCAGATCATACAGCAGCGGGTTTCCTCCGCTATAGACCAGTCTACGTTCTCTAATTAACAGATCATTCGAGCCTAAGCTATTTATCATCAATTTGATTAGTTGAACACTCATGAATCATAACCTAAGGGTTCTCAAACTAATCCTTGGTCATCAATCTCACATTGCCTATTTATTTTCTCCCTGTAACTATGTTCTAATAGTATAGGATTAACAAAACACCATATCATGGCATAAACAACATGTTCATCATCATCATCAATTCATCAATAATCATATAAATCATGTACTTATAGTTATAAACATGTTATAACATCAGATTATTCATCAATCAATACTCGTATAGTCAGAAAACAACATAACAACATTCATAGGCACTTACAATGCATATAGACAAACATATAGGGGTCATGGGTTAACCCCTTCATCTTAACCTATCCCAAAACCCACATACTCATGACCAATTTTCTCCCCCCATACCTGGTATGACGATTCACAGCCTAAGGGAAAGAGAACAGAGCCAAGTTCGGCTACGGTTCCTTCTTACGGGTTCAGCACTTGATCACGATCACAACACTGGAAAGCAGAGTCGATCCTTAAGTTAAGGATTAAAAGGGAAAACAAAACTAGGATTAGAAACTCACCTTGGTTTCTAACTTAGGATATTAACTCTAGCAGCAGGGATAGACTAGCCAAACAACGGCGTGTTCTTGATGAAGAACACCAAAGCAGGATTCTTCCTTTGGGTTTTCTAGAGCAAGAGATCAATTAGAGCTCTTAGGGATGAGAGAGGCAAAGGGTGTGTACAATAGGGTGTGGATACTAGGTTTAGGTCATACGCTATGTATATATAACTGTTAGGGACGTTTTAGGATGAGTGGGCCGCGCACAGCATAGCCCGGTAACCCAAACGCGTACACAAGCTCTGACACGCATGGAAATCGATTTCAACATCCATGGAAATCAATTGGCCAAATCGATTTTCTTATCAAAGAAATCGATTTTGCCCTTCAAGCAATCGATTTCCACCTTCTGGAAATCGATTTCTTCACCTGGAAATCGATTTCCCAAATTCATTTTCCAATCGATTTTTGACATCGACATCTGAATAAAACTTGTAGGTAATCCTCTAAGCTTTCCAACGCATCCTAAATCATCTCGATCGGATGTCTAGAACTCAAGATATGGCCAAAACCGTGAAACAGGTTATTTAGACTCGGATGGATCGATTATTCTAAAGGCTGAACTACTACAACTATGAACTTATGCACCAAAAACAAGCAAAAGCAACATATGCAAACATCTATAAGCAAGTATTAACACATATATATACATAGAAGTGAAAGAGCAGGGTGTTACAATTTAGGGCTATGATGAGAATTGAATCATAAGCTCTTGGGTTTAGGAAGAGAATGATGAAGTGAGTTCAAAGAAATTAGTTTCACATCAAAGGGATTTTTCTACCAATTCCTATGGATTTTCAAAGTTTTGGATCTAAGAAATGATTTTCGTGAAAATGGATTTTGATCTTGAAATAAAGAGAGAATCAAGAAACTAGGAGATCGTAGAAATGATCTTACCTTAAAAAGAAGGAAGATTGCTCAAGGATTCAAGTGATTCCAACAAGAAACCAAGCTTTTTCAAGAACAACAATGGTGTTTTCTCTCTAAAGTTGAAGATGGTGTTCTTGAGTTATTTGGGAGGGCTGATGTGCGTGAAAATGGGGCTGGAAGGGCTGAGTTCAGCCTTTAAAAAGCTCACTTAAGGGTAAAAGGGTCATTTGTCAAAAGGGTAAAATGGTAAAAGTGTAAAAGAGTAAGGTTAGGGGCATTTTGGTCATTTTGCGTCCAAATATTTCCGAAAGTCGTGATGACTCTGGCATACTCTCCCAAGTGTCCTGGGATGATGTAGTATCAAGCTTATCCGTTAGCGAGTCCCGGTAAATCCATATGTGGCTCCGTTCGTCACCTGATTGAGGATTCCGTTCGAACGGAGGTCAGGAAGTGATTTTTATGAAGTTTTTGTGAAATTTAACCAAAATGTAGAGAATTGAATTCTAAGTCTTATTGTCTCGTTCATGGGTCCATCTGAGGTCTCCTGAGTTGTAAAATCATACTGTTAGTGTAAAAATGCAGACCGGACTCCGTTAGAGTTTTTGACTCAAAACTTAATCGTAGCTTCCAACGATATCGTCGAGCATGACTATGGTCTCGGAATATTTTATTTTCATTCCTAAGACCTCGAATAAAATAAAGACATTAAAATACTGAAGAATTAGAAAACCTGAAAATCAGGGCGTTACACCAGACGTTTTGAAGACTATCTCTTTAGTTTTAGAGCTTGGTTAGTATTGTATGGCATATGCCAGGCGGACATTTATTATCTTTTAGTTATTTCTTATGCGAGATGTTTTAGATGTCCTATTTTGAGGTTTTGAAACTGATTATGTTATTTCGGTTTTTGAATTAATGTAAACAATTATTTTGGATTAATATTATATTACGATTTATTTAGTATTTGTTTAAGATAATTTATTTTCCTTGTTTTATTTAAATTATTAATTTGGGTTACTAATGTAACGAAGGACGTTACATTTTTGGTATCAGAGCAGTTCAATTCTAAACTAGATTGTGGTTATTAGGTTTTTCAAAAATCAAAACTTGGGCGAATAGGATGCTTGTTAGAGATGTAGATGCTGCTTGCTATGCTTTGGGATATTAAGCCTGGCCAACTTAGTGTTTCATTGGTAGTGAGCAGATTTATGACGACTAATAGGCAAGGGACGAATGATGCGATTGTAACAGCTATGGATCGTGTGACCATAGATGTGCAAGAGCGGACAGAGACGTTCTGTCATATGAGGGGATATGGGGTGGTAGCATCCCAAGAACCTCAGTAGGTGGGGTTACCGATTTTTCAAAGGACGAACCGCCATCTTTCCGGGACAGCTCAGATGTTGCAGAAGCTTGAGAAGCCAAAGAGGAATTGTTCTTATAACAAGAGGTTATCATATTGTTTGATTCAGGAGCAATCATTCCTTCATACCAAATGCTCGTGTGAAAATATGTCTTTGTCTTTTTCTAAGATACCTTTTGAATTACGTATTTCTACTCTTGCGAATGATGGAATAGTTACCGCTATTGTTTGTTTAAATTATTCCCTGGTGCATGAAGACACGTCTTATAATGTCAATTTTGTTTGGTTCTCTATGTCTGCGATAAATGTCATTCTTGGTATGTTTTGGTTATCTGAAATCATGTTGTCAAAAACTATTCTGATTAAACTGTTTCTGTCAAATCACAACCTATGTCTATCTGAGTTCTCTGTTTCTGAACCTTCTGGCGTCAATTGTCCAACATAATAAGTTCCCGAGCATACATACTTCTCTTTTCTGCTGAGATAGAGGTTGAAAGTAATGTAGTGACATTACCTGTTGTCAATGAGTTTCTAGATGTGTTCCCTGAAAAGGTCTCTACCTTACATCCAATATGGTTGTTGAGTGTAACATAGATCTAGAGCCTGAAAGTGGACCAGTGTCAGTAGAGTCTTATGGAATGACACCTTTAGAGTTAAGTGAGCCTACGAAACAATTAGATGAGTGGTTAGAAAATGAGTTTTTACACGTGAATTTGTCTATTATTAAACAACAACAAAAACTTGAAATTTTAAGGTTGTTAATTCTTAACATTATGTTCTTAAAATATATTTTTATGTCGTTTGATGAATTTGTTTTGTAGATGTATATTCCTTGTATTTTTTTTTGAAAAAAAAAAATAGTTTTACTTTTATTTATCGTTTTGTGTGCATAATCTTCTTGATAGAAAAATTATCAAAGAAAGTTTCACTTGATTTGAATTCACGTTTTTAATTTTCTTTTGCTTCGATGAGTTTTCGATTCATAAATGGAAATATTCTTTTGTGTCTTTGTCTGTTTTTTTAGAAAGAACATATTGATTTGGAATTAAAACTTTCTGACCCTGATGTATCTTTTCACAATTTATTCGAAGCTGCTATTGATTTTATTGTTATTATTTAAAATCTAATTCATTATTATTTGATTATAGTTTACATCAAATCCAAATTTAATTACTGGTAAGAAATATGTTTGATTTTGTGATAAGTTTTGAGTGCCTATAGTGAAAAAAAAGAAGAATGATGGGAGTATGAACCTTGGTGAGGACCTTAGATAATTGAACAAAGTAATCATTAAAGATAGGTATTTTTGCCTAGGGTAGATGACCTTAGATTAGTTGGGTGGAATGGTGGTTGACTTTAGTAAAGTGGATGTAGAGATAGGATGAGAGGAACCTAAGAAGTGATAGGTGTAAGAAGTTACTGGAATTGGAAGCGTATTATATGAAGTTATAAATGGGTTCTTTCGGTTAGCCTTATTTTTGATCAAATTGACTAGGAAAGGAAAGAATCTTATATGGAATAAAATCGAAGATTTAAAGAAGATATAATGGTAGACGGAAATAAAAAAATAATAATAATATATTGGATGTTGTATTAAAGAAGGTGTATATATATACTTAAATTTTAATTTATGTTGTAATTTTGTTATATAATTTTTTTTTGAAAATCACCTTGCTTGAATATTTCAGATTGTTTCTCAAGTGACCAAATATTAATCACAATTAATATACTCTTTGGATTTGATTCCCATATAGATTACTGGCATGTCAAATCTTAACAAACTTACATTTCTTATCAATGAACGAAAAGAAAAAGAATGTTATTTCTTATTTGTATTAGTTTGCTCAAAAATCAAAATGAAATTGACTTCTTAGTTCTACTATGCTATTTATTGATGAAAATTGATTTGAAAGTCATATCTGCTCAATGACTGCACAGTTTAATTGCAAGTTAACTAAATTTTATTTTGTTTTTGTTACCAAATTTTGTTTTTAGTAAGACCATCTCGTAATATAAAATGAAACTATTTCTTTTCTTATGAAATTATCAACTTGGACCAGATAAGACTTAGTATGTAGATGTCTCTACTGTTTTCCATTTCTTTCTTTGTTTTATTTTATTTGTTTATCTATTTATAAAAAATTCCTCTGTGCTATATGTTAATTTGTTAATTCAGCTAGTTGAAATTAGTTGGAATAATGATAATCGAATTGTGTAAGTGTTAGTGAGTAGTTTTAGCCAATGTGGGACTAAAACTGCTTTGTATAAATACGTGTGATGTAAAAAAATAAAAGTGTGTGTGATGTGATTCAGTGATATTATTTTTGCGATGATTCTCTCCAAATACTTCATCTTCATTCTACCTATAATCTATGTTCTTTCTTTCTTGATTCTTATTGCGAGTGTATTGTATTGTGTGAGTGTGAGTGCTTCTTGATTCCAACACTGTAAACAATATAATAGTTTTGGAGTGGAATATAAGGGACTATAAGATCTATGTATGAACGGTATAAAGCTTTAATTTAATTTCTTTTGTAAATATTATCATTGATTTTCTTCGAAATTATGTTTATACTTAAAGTGCCATGAATTGTACACGTAATATGTGGTGAAATAATTAATGACTATATGTCTATTGATGGTGTGATTAGGATATGTAGGCCCCTTTATGTAAATATATAGTAGGTGAGGAGATTTTGCTAGGACCGGATTTAATCCAAGAGACTACAGTTAGGATTCAGAGGGGAAAGATACGCACTGTGCAGAATAGTTAAAGAGTGTTGTGCCGACTACAAAAGAAAGTCTTTATAATTTTTGGAAGGGGAACATGTATTCTTGAGAGTTACTCCTAAGATTGGGATGTGGGCGTCAAAGTCAATCAAAAAACTAATTCCTTGTTCTTGGGTCATTTTCAAATTCTAAAAAGTTTAGTCGAGCCTATTGTTGACCAATTGGCTTTTTCAATGTTGTTGTCAATCTTCATGACGTCTTCCATATTTCTAAGCTCTAGAAGTACGTAACAGATCTTTCATATGTGATGGCTCCTAAGTCAATACAATTGAGGGATAACTTACTCTTCCGCATTAAAACTCTGCGGAATAGGACATTTCCTTTGGTGAAGGTGGTTTGGGAAAGATTAACTCCTGAGGAAGCTGCTTGGGAACTTGAGGAAGATATCATGCAATGTATCCAGATCTTATCAGTCAAGATACTTTAAACGTTTTGCTCTGTGCATATGTAAAGCTTTGGGCGAGCATGTATGAGGTTAATTTCGGGAACGAAATTCTTAAAGGAGGGGAGAAATGTAACATCCTATAAAAATAAAATAAATAGAGATTATAATCTGAGGATTATTATAGAGTTTTTGGGAGGTTTAGAATATATGTTTTAAGCCCTTGAAGTAAATAAAAGTGATTAAAAGTGGTTAAGACTGATTTTCTATGGGAAATTCACTTCCTGGCTTGTGAGCACGCCCGTGCTCATGTGCGCGCCCTGACTCGTTTGAGTACGCCCTTACTCGGACGAGCACAGCCGTGCTAATTGTTAGCACGCCCGTGTCGAAAAATGGACAATATTTCATCACCCTCGTGCTCATTTTCGACATGTCCGAGCCGATAGAGCACAGTCTAAGCAGTGTCGTGCTAACTAATAGCATGCCCGTGTCGTAAATTATGTAAACTTTGACGCTGTTTGGCACGGCCGTGACGCCCGTGTCAGAAATTATGTAAACTTTGACGCTGATTGGCACGGCCGTTCCAGTCGAGAGCACGCCCATGCTCTATGTCAGGATGCGTTAAAAATAAGTTTAAAAATAGGGCACCAGTGCAGCACTATATATATACCATCTTATAACACCCTAGTGTGGCTAGGAACCCTTTTTGCACCTTAAAACACCTTAGTAACGGCTGTGGAGCATCTTCATGCGTGGGAGATGAGGTTACAACAAGCAATGAGTTTGGAAGGAGAACAACAACAACAACAACAACAACAACAACAACAGCAACAACAACAACAACAACAACAACAACAACAACAACAAGAGGAAACAAGATGAAGAAGAAGGAGAAAAGGATTCAACACTGAGGAAGGCGACATCTAGGATTCGCCATAGGATACGCTTGGATATTCTTGGAGGTCTTCAAGAGGTGAGTAGAAATACTCTTTCTCACCCTTTCTATGGTGCAAATTGATTTAGGGTTTGGGTTATGTTTTTAAAATGCGTTTTTGGAAAATAATCATGCGTTTGGTCAAATCTTGATTTTACAAATTTCGGGGTTTTCCTTCTAAGGTGTTTCTACTGTCAATTAAATGTTTATTATTGAGATTGATGCTATGATATATATGATACATACATGATTTGGTTGAATTGACATGCTATGTATGCATTATTTGATGATATTTGTGATATTGGCATGATTCAATAACTGTTAATATGTTGCTGCAATACCGCCTATGATAGGGATATCAAAAGTAACACTGCCAATGAATTGGGGTGACGAAAATAACTGTTAATATGTTGAATGTTGTCTGCTGCAATACCGCCTATGATAGGGTTATCGAAAGTAGCACTGCCAAAGAATTGGGGTATCGAAAGTAACATTGCCACACGTTGGGATGTCGAAATGAGTAATACCACTAGTGTGCAATAGCTGGTATCGAAATGAGTAATGTCACCAAAGAGAAGGTGACATCGAAATACCTTCATGACTAAGGTAGGCAATGGGAAGCCATTGTTATGTGCAGTTTGAAAGTCTATATGACATATGAGGATGTTGAGATTATTTAATATATGAGATTTTGTCATACTTGCGTGTGATGTGTTGTTGAATAATTATTGTTAATATTAGTATATATAAATATTATTTATTATTTTGAAAATAGAGAGTACCATGGATAGTTTTTCCAGTTATCGCACCGGCTAAGAACAATGCTTTTGTGAAAACCTTTTAAACTGTATTTATGTTCACTGGGATTTTATATCTCATTAGTAGTATTGTTTTCAGAGCTTTAGACTATCTCTTTAGTTTTAGAGCTTGGTTAGTATTGTGTGGCATATGCCAGGAGGACATTTATTATATTTTAGTTATTTTCTTATGCGCGATGTTATAGATGCCCTGTTTTGAGGTTTTGAAACTGGTTATGTTATTTCGGTTTTAGAATTAATGTAAACAATTATTTTGGATTAATATTATATTAAGTATTTATTCAGTATTTGATTAAGAAAATTTATTTTCCTTGTTTTATTTAAATTATTAATTTGGGTTACTAAAGTATCGAAGGGCGTTACAATTTGCACATGTTGCATCCCCTTGTGCAGCCTTTGTTGTAATGATCATAGCTTGAGCTAGCCACGTTGGATTTTGTGTTGGTTTGTTTTGTTAAAACCCTGAGACAAAAGGTGTTCAACTCAAAAGTGTTGGATTTAAAGTCTTAGCAAGTTGGATACAGTTCTGGTTTAAACCCACCTCTGTTCTGCATAATTTCTTGTTCTAGCAGCAGACACTATTTGGTGCATAACTTTGGCTATACAATTTGAAATCAGGCACCATTTTTTTCTTTTGAAAGCTAACACAGAAATATTTTAAGCATATAATTCCGGGATGAAATTCCTTCTTGATTGGTGTTCGTTGTTTTAAAGATTCTCAAATTTCAAGTTTCAACAAGATGCATGCATTTGTGTCTAATTTGGGTCATGCATCTCACTTGATGCATGCACCTTAAGCAAGTGGTCAGGGATTTGAATCCTGACTCTTGTATATGGAGAAAACCTGGTTGGGAGGGCAGAACCCACCTTGTGTGCCCAACAGGTCTTCGGGCGGAGATTAGTTGTAACACCCCCTCTCGGTGTCATAGTTCGTACCCCAAATTTTATTTTTCGGTTACTTATAACCTTTTCAAAAAACTCATTAAACTAGTTGTGGGAATCTGATACTAATTGAAAACTTTAATAACAGCTGGAAAACAAATTCAAACTCATCATCTATAAAACTCATTGAACTCCGCCATAAGGCGTACATCACTTCAATCTTTTAATACATATCATACTGAGTCATGGTTAAAAGACCTGACTTAAACGTCAAAAAAATCCTAATAGCTGGTCTAATAAAACTCTAAGAATAATAAAGCATACTACCTAGCATGCATCGTACCAATGAGACTAGGCCTCATCGTCAACAGTCCACTCATCTTCGTTGTCGACACCAAGAAATTCAGCTACAGGGTCCGGAAGTGACCCAGAGGTCCGTTGGAAAGTATCTGTACACGTATCCAAAAACACAACAGGGTGTCCAACATGTACCGGCAAGGGTGAGATACTTGTTCACAAGTTTATCATAATAGCCACACAAGTAAAGTAGCATACAATAATGCATCAATATACAACACAGCCATGCTATAGAATATCAATATTCAACATCATATCATAACAAGATAATCTCACTCTATGGGATCACACCCATTCATCAAGATAAGTCAAAAGAATGCATGAGACTTCAATTCAACTTTCTAATTCATGTTCTCCGAAGATTCCTAACTTCCCTTCATCGAGCGATAGGCCACAAATACTCCCGTAACACAATTGTTGTCATGAGTCGGCCTCTCAATTTAGGTCCGAACTCCAATTGCTCAAGGGTATCACGTCACAACCATATCATGAATAGTCCAGTCTCTGATCGAGTTCATCCGTGTTGGGCAACCGATTACCACAGCACGGGGTCACGATGCCTCCGGCCTCTTGTGGAGTCTCGAACACGGGATGCCCGGATAGACCTAGTGGTCTTAACTGGCTCATATTCTCAACTACCTGAGTTGTAGCTCGTTTCAAATGGCACATCGGCCAACTCATGTATGTATGCAGAAGGTTTTCTGTTTTCTTTTTTGTTCATTCTTTATTTTTTTGTCAAGGCACACAGCTCATGACTCGTTTTAAAGGACATATAGCACGTTCGTTCAAAATTCAGGACATGTAGTCCAAAAAGGGTGAGGTTCGGCCTTCCATACCCATATGAGCTAGAGAGCACTTTTGGTTGCAAGCTCTTGGATTAAGAAAGAGGATGATGCAACTAACTCATAGAAATTGGTTTCACATTAAAAGATTTTTCTACAATTTTCTAGAGATTTTTGAAGTTTGAACATAGAACTTGAAATCTACTTGAATCATGATTTTCAAACATGAATTTAGAGAAGATTCTTGAGGTTTAAGGATCAATGGAAGCAACAATACCACTTGGAGGATGAAAATGAGCAAGAATCCTCACTTGATTCACCAAAATTGGTTAAGGATCAAGCTTGATAATGGATAGAAAGTTAAGAAGAAAATGGTGTTAGGAGAAAAAAATGGTGGATGGGGGCTGGCTTGGCTGGTTTATGCGTGAGGGAGGGGAGGACATAAAGGTCCAAAATTTGTCCACTTAAGGGCAAAATGGTCTTTTCACCTTAGGACAAAAATGTAATTAAGAAAAAGGTTGGGGCCATTTTGATAATTTCGCGTCCAGATATTTTCTAAATCCATCATGAATCTGGCACACATCCCAATGTGATTTGACTTGATGTGACATCAAGTTTATCCGTTAAGAGGTTCCGGTAAATCCATCTACAGCTCCGTTTGTTTCCTGGTTCGAGTTTTCGCCCGAATAGTTTATATTATTTTCACTTTTTAAGGTCAATAACCAATTTTAGTAAAATTGTAGGGAATTTAATTCTGAGCCTAGCTGTCTCGTTCGCGAGTCAAAATTAGATCTTTTGAGTAGTAAAATACTACAGTCAGTGAAAAAACACAGATCGGGCTCCATTTAATTTTTTAGCCCAAAATTTAATTGTAACTTCCTACGATAGCGTTGAGCATGAATATGGTCTCGGTTTATTTTATTTCATTTTCTAAACCTCGAATAAAATACAAACTTAATTATACAACTTTCTGATTTATAAAGGCTGTGAAAATCGGGGTGTTACATTACTACCTCTCAAAAAAAAAAAATCGTCCTCGAAATTTCGTGACTCAAAACTAGACAGGTTTCTCTTAATCCCCAGGTTCCACATCTTATCCACCCCACTATATTTTAACAAAACTCCCATCACTTGCCTATCCTGCTGAAAGGATGTTCGTAGTTAGATTACTACGCTTACTCCCAACCAATCCTTCAAAGATCAAAACGTTTTTCTTGCTCGTCCACTTGAGTTGAGGTAAATCAGTTGAACTTAGTCTCTACTCGGTCCTTGATGATTAAGGAAAGAAATCTTTCAACAAAAGATATTTTCAACAGAGGAAATTTTCTTGGTCTTACTCTCATAGGAAAGTATATAGAAGGATTTTACCGCTCAGAAACGAATACAGGAATATGCAGTATGTAAAAAGATTCTTCAGTAGGTTCGTGAGTGTAAAAATGCATAGCTAATACATGTTTACAACCATGACTCTAATAAAGTCCCTTCTTTCATAAGAACCTTCCAACAGATCAGGGAATCAAAAGATAAACAGTCTAGCCAAAAATCATACTGGATCACATTTACCAAAAGTAAAAGTGATTAGACTAAGTTTCATCAAGAAACTTCCAGTATCAAGAATTTTCCGTGTTACAACTCAAGAAATAGTCATAACAAATCTTTCGATGAAATGACATGAAAATGTCCAGGACAAAGGCTACTATTAAACCAATCCACTCAAATGTTTAATACACTGAGGATTATGTAGGATTATGAGTACAAATGCGCGCTTGGGATCACATACCCTAAGAATTTTTACCACCATTGAGTCAAACTCGTACTTATTTGACTTCACGACAACTCCTCTCACGTAGGGTCCACAAGACTTGATGCAGAGTCTCCTCATGTTCATACCAAACAGAATCCTATTTTATGCAGTCCAACCCGGCCAGCTTTGTAGGTAATATTCTACACAAGTGATGGAGATCTGACTGAATCTAGAAACTAGATCAATCGAAAACTCCACGTCCTTTGCAACGCAAACTCAGAATATCTCCAAAAAATCTCTCCTAAAAAACCTTTCATGACAGGCACCTCGTTCAAATGTCTGACACAATCCCAAAAGGACAACGACGTGTCAACATGAATGCAAGTACCATTCTCTAAACGTGAGTTCTCACCAAGCCTTACCCGATCAGAACCCAACAAAACGCACACCCTTGTGTGTCAACACACATTGTTTCATCAAGGAAAGAATTTCAACAAGGTCCTACTCTTTTGGAGAAATAAAACTAACTCCTGAAACTTATCATCCGTCTTTTGCTTATCCATCGACTATCGGGAAAATCATTCCCTCTTTCACTGACCTGTTAGTCTATCATTCTCTACTACCAATCCTTCACGAAAGACTTATTTCCATGATTAAGTCAAACACTTAAACTAGTTCTTATTCCGTTATTACACGTCTCAATCTCACCAACAGCTCTAACGCACTCTAAATCCCAGTAAGCTCACTTAAGAGTCCTAATATCTAAGTGAAAATCCAAACTTAATATCAAACTTAGTCCAAGTCCTCAAAATTTGAAAGTATCGAAACAAAGAGTCAACCATATCCTCGGTTAGTGGTCGTTGCAAACGAGTCTAAACTCATCTGTCTTACTTATCTCTACCGGTCACTGTCTTAAGTTCTATTAACAAGACAATACTCCTATCCATATAGGATTCATTGTGATTCTTCCCCCTACTGATACCAGTCCTAAGGATACTCATTCTATAGCCAAAATTCATACTTCAATTCTAGTTCACTCAGTCTCTGATCATTCGCAACCTTCAAAATGTCATACTCAGGTATTATACGAATTCTTCCCCACCATCAGCATGGATCACAAGTCCACCCATAACGCATAGCCTTTCATGCATCCTAATGGAGAAAAAAGTCATATTCATCAAACCCACAAACAACGGAGGCTGTAATCATTTCTTAAAGTACTATCAGAAGAAACTTCATGTGATACCACACTTTTATTGCTTTACCGGAATTCCAGTCCAGTCTCTCATCTCTTTTAGAGTACATATCGTTATCTTGCCTTTCCTTTGGTCGCTTACTAGCTACCTATGTATCTACTCCGAAAACCTTTTGGTATTCTTCGACTTGCCTAAGGTACGCTTGTTCCTTCGGCAAACTTTCCCAAGATTCAAACTGCCTTAACATACCAAGGAGTCTTCACTCAGTTGATAACTAGGAGTCTAACATCCTTGACTCATAAAGTAAAGGTCATATTCAAGCCTATTTACTAGAACTAACTAAGAAGCTGTCTCAAAGCTTACCTTAGATTACACCTCTTAATAACTCGGATAAATCTTGTCTTAAAAGTCTTAACGCATCTCAATCGTCAGATCCAACCAATCCAATTGGTTGTATCCCAAAAGAAACAAGTCATCACAGACTGTTCTCACTCTTACTGTCCTTTATCAAAACAAAACACAGACTAAAAACAGCAAAAATATGATGAATCCATAACCTAGATCCCAAAAGACATCGACCAGCTCTGATACCACTATTGTAACACCCCCTCTCGGTGTCACAGTCCGTACCCCAAATTTTATTTTTCGGTTAATTATAACTTTTTCGAAAAACTCATTAGACAAGTTGCGGAAATATGATACCAATCGAAAACTTTAATAACAGCTTGAAAACAAATTCAAACTCATCATCTATAAAACTCATTGAACTCCACCATAAGGCGTACATCACTTCAATCTCTTAATACATATCATATTGAGTCATGGTCAAAAGACCTGCCTTAAACGTCAAAAAAATCCTAAGAGCTGGTCTAATAAAACTCTAAGAACAATAAAGCATACTACTAAGAGCTGGTCTAATAAAACTCTAAGAACAATAACGCATACTACCTAGCATGCATCATACCAATGAGACTAAGCCTCATCGTCAACAGTCCACTTATCTTCGTCGTCAACACCAAGAAATTCAGCTACAGGGTCCCGAAGTGACTCGGAGGTCCATTGGAAAGTATCTGTACGCATATCCAAAAACACAACAGGGTGTCCAATATGTACTGGCAAGGGTGAGATACTTGTTCACAAGTTTATCATAACAGCCACGCAAGTAAAGCAGCATACAATAATGCATCGATATACAACACAACCATGCCATAGAATATCAATATTCGACATCATATCATAACAAGATAATCTCACTCTATGGGATCACACCCATTCATCAAGATAAGTCAAAAGAATGCATGAGACTTCAATTCAACTTTCTAATTCATGTTCTCCGGAGATTCCTAACTTCTCTTCATCGAGCAATGGACCGCAAATACTCCCGTAACACAATTGCTCTCATGAGTCGGCCTCTCAATTTAGGTCCGAACTCCAATTGTTCTCATGAGTCGGCCTCTAGCTCGACGTCTCGATCACTAGGTTCTTGTGCTTCACATGCGTGAAAGGGTAATCACCAGTTTCATCAAATTTCGTCTTAGTAGTTCAAATCTTAAAAACAAAAGTCAGAATCTCTTTGGTATAAACTCATTTTCGCTCTAAAACTTATTTTCCACAAAATCTTCTCTTTACAAAACCATTCTCCAAGGCTCAAGTCCTAAAGATTCATTTTCAAAGGATTTTGGCTTTAAATTCCTTTTCTAAAGGTTCCATCATTTTAAACATTTTTCTAAAGATTGTTATCGGAGCAAACTTTCATGAAGACACTTTTTGGTTTTGGAAAGTCAAATACTTTTAGAAGGCTCTTTCATTGACAAACTAGATACTTTTCAAGGTCTTCTTTCTTTGTACAACATATTTAGAAAATAAAGATAAAGCAACTTTTCACTATTTTTCTCACTAACTCGCAATTCCTCAAGTCTTATTCGAAATTCTTCTTGGGTTCTTAACTTAGTAGCTTTTTAGTAAAATTGGCCATTATGCCAATTAACTTAAAAGCTTCTCATACCAAAACATTTCCAAATTGTTGATTAAGACTTTTAAGTGGCTTAATCTTCATTATTGAGCTATAGCCAATGCTATGCTTTTAACCAATCGAGGATATATATATATATATATATATATATATATATATATATATATATATATATATATATATATATATATCTAATCTCAATTCGACATCACATGTATATCTCATCCAAGGCATCAATGCGGCAATTCATTTTCAAACATTCAAGCATATACTTCATCAAGTAAATCAAGTACATACACAACATATATCCATCCAAACTCAAAATCAATGTGACGTCCCCATGTCCCACTCGAGGAAATCCCATTATTTTAGAACCCAAATATACTATTAATTATAACCTAGCGATATTATTATGCGCTTATTAAAACAACGATTACACATGATCCATTTAAGCGCGCACATCAGAGTAAGCACAACAGGATAAACAAAAATACAAGCAATACTGGTATATATACATACACATGGCGGCCCCATTAGTAGAGCAAAGTATAATATACAAACAGAAATACATAATTAAACGAAAATACAAAATAACATCAAAAGGGACTCTGCTCAAGCTCACAGGCTCTCCTCATCCCCTCTCAAAATACATCAAAAAGACCTCACCTAACATCCTAAGACTAACGCACAGGCGACGTCACGTCCTCCACGACGTGAAAGTCAAGAGCTACCTTGTCCTTCCCCATATGTGCGCCTATAAACCCGCAGGGGCACATAATCTAAAGAAGAAGAACTAGACAAAACCATCCGCCTAGGCCTGGCGGCTCTCAGATATGGCTCTGACCTTCGACGATGTCCGCTCAGTACAAAGCCTCTCCGACTCATCACGTGAGATGATGCTGGAGCAGCCCACATGAAATCCTGCTCTCGTGGCCTGGGTGGGTGCCACATCTTGGAAAAATGAAGAAACTGGAAAGACTTAAGGTCCAGTCGGGATAGTAGGACGTACCCAGGACCGCCACAACACAATAGGCGCTACCATACCGGTCTTATGTAGGTACACCTGTGTCCAATATATCCCCAAGATCATGCAGACCTACCCTTCCGTTTTCGGCACCCGCACTCGGTGCACCAACCTTGTATGCCTCACAGCATACGGCTCGCCACTTGGCATCAAATGCATATGCTATGCATGTCATCCATCTCTCTTGAGCTGATATCTCAACACATGCAAACTTGCTCTTAGCAACATGAGCTCCAAGCTCCATAGGCACACACACGAGCTCCAAGCTCCATTGTAATCATACTAGCTCCAAGCTCCACTTGCACACATACGAGCTCCAAGCTCCCATCATAACCTTATGAGCTCCAAGCTCCACTATACCTCAAATCTCAATTATCAGCTCAAACATCCACCACGGGTCAAAGCCCTAATCATGGTAAACCTCCGAATCTCATACATACATGCATTTCCAAATATAATGCAATAGTCATCATTTATCAACATGCTCCATAAAGCAATAAATAGCATACATACCAACATACCATTACCATCAACATATCATGCATCTCTTGCAAATAACAAACATCATAAATAGCAAGTACATATATATCAACACAAAGCACACATTATCATGCATCACAAATTTACTAACTTAGGGTGTCAAATATAACGGTGATAGCCCAAAGTAGACCAAACCTAGGACTTAGGTAATTTGTCAGGGCTCAACCTCATGTAGGGTTTAGGGTTCCCCCACACACATAACACATATAGCGAAGCTATATGGACTACTCTTGCCTGCCCGACGTGTGTAACTCTTTCTCCCCACCTGATAGTGAAAAAGGTGATAATCACGAACACAATGAGCACTCCTTTGCTCCTCTCCTCACCTCACAGCCGCAGCCCACTTTGACAACGGGTTCCGATCGCAACTTCCAAACTTGCCCTAATCACGGAAATAACACTTAGACTATAGCATTACCCCTAATACGAAGTTAAAACCGTGAAAAGAAGGGTAAACCAAAAGAGAACATTGTATAGGTACAATGTAGGTAGATATGGAACCTCGGCTTACCCTTGACGGATCACAAAAGCAAATTGGTAGAATTGGAGTAGGAGTTGTGTTGATCATGAAAACACGATCGGAATTGGAATCGGATCGATGAACGGATCACAAACTTGCCTCAATGCTTGGAACTGTCTCTAGAACTCTCAGCCTCGAACTCTCTCTGTCTCTATAAATTTTGTAAACTCTCTTCTCAGTGAAAATGATGAAGTATATATAGAAAAAGTTTCTACTGTCCACGCTTTACCGTTGAAATTCTCCACGCTTTAGCGTTCCAACGCTTGAGCGTTGTCTTCCTCAACGCTTGAGCGTTGATGTTTCCTCACCCCAAGGCACCGCCCATTATGTGCCAGTCGCGACGCGTAACCGACACATGTCACTTTACATCCCATCACTGCCAGTCACTGGTCAGAGGGTCCACGCTTGAGCGTCCAAAGCTCTCCACGCTAGAGCGTTATCACGCTTGAGCGTTACACTGGTCCACGCTTGAGCGTTCTACTCCTGATCCTTTGTTCTTCATCTCTTTTCTTTTCTTTTTTCCTCCAATTCATTCCTACTCTTAACATACTCTCTAAACATACTTTCAAGCTATGGAAATAATTATCAGCAAACCTCTACGTATTCAATATAGACAATCTTTCTCAATTAAAGTTTCCGAAAACTGGGATGTTACATTACCACCCCCTTAAAGAAAATTTCATCCCCGAAATTCCTTGTTCATACCTGTAAACAAAGACGGATACTGTTGGCGCATTGAGCCTCTCTTTCCCATGTTGAATCTCCTGTTACCCGATCCCATTCCACTCTCACCAAAGGAATCTGTTTACCGCGAAACTCCTTGATCCTTCTATCCACTATCCGAGCAGGTAAAGCTTCGTATTCAAGGTTCTCTCTTAACAGGATTGGTTCGGGCTCTAACACATGCGATGGATCATGGTAGTACTTTCTAAGCTGGGATACGTGAAAAACATCATGAAGTCTTGATAAGTTAAGTGGTAAGGCTATTTGGTATGCTACTGGACCAATTAGGCGTAGAATTTGAAATGGTCCTATAAATCTGGGTGTAAGCTTTCTGGATTGAATTGCACTGTCGATACCAGTCTTTGGGGTAACTCTTATAAATACATGATTGTCCTCCTGGAATTCTAAAGGTCTCCTCCGTTTGTCAGCATAACTCTTCTGCCTATCTCTTGCGGTTTTCATCTTTTCCTGGATCAACTTAACTTGTTCCGTCATCAGTTGTACAAACTCAGGGCCTAATAACTGATTCTTTCCAGTTTCATACCAACACAATGGAGTCCTACACTTCCTCCCGTACAAAGCTTCATAGGATGCCATTCCAATACTTTAGTGATAACTATTGTTGTAGGTAAACTCAATCAAAGGAAGAAAATCGTCCCAACTTCCCGTGTGTTCCAATACACATGCTCTTAACAAATCTTCCAATGATTGAATCGCCATTCTGACTGACCATCTGTTTGGGGATGATAAGCAGAACTCAACCTTAACTTGGTTCCCAACGCTCCATTCAAGCTTCTCCAGAACCTTGAAGTAAACCTTGGGTCTCGGTCCGAGAAAATACTCGAAGGCACACCATGCAAACGCACCACCTCCCTGATGTAAATCTGAGTAAACCTTTCCAGAGAATAATTCTAGTTGATAGGTAAGAATTGAGCACATTTTGTCAACCTATCTATGATAACCCAGATTGCATCACACTTCTTCTGAGTCCTTGGCAACCCAGGAACAAAGTCCATCGCAATACTGTCCCACTTCCATTCCGGAACATCCAATGATTGCAATAATCCTGCTAGCTTCTGGTGTTCAACTTTCGCCTTCTAACACACCAAACAGGATAGGACATAAGCCGCCACTTCTTTGTTCATCCCTGGCCACCAAAATTATTTCTTCAGGTCCTGATACATCTTAGTAGCGCCTGAATGAAAACTCAACTTGCTCTTGTGTGCTTCTTCCAAAATCATATTCTTAACTTCACTATCCTCAGGCACACAGATTTTGTCGCCAAACTTAATGAAACCATCTGCACCCATTTTAACCTCAAACGTCTCACCTTCCTCAATTGACTGGTTAACCTTCTTAAGGTACCCATCCTCAGCTTGCCTTTTCCAAAGCAGATTTAGGAAATCGCTAGTAACCTCGATCATCCCAAGATTCTTCTTATCCTCAACGACTTCCACGTCTAGATTCAGATCTTTAAACTGCTCTAACAACTCAATCTCTCGTACCATGATCGCTAATACATGTAGGGACTTCCTACTAAGCGCATCCGCTTCGACATTCGCCTTACCTGGATGGTATTGCAGGTCGAATTCATAGTCCTTTATGAATTCCATCCACCTCCTCTGCCTCATGTTCAACTCTTTCTAGTCGAGCAAATATTTTAGGCTCTTATGGTCGCTAAATATGCTAAATCTAGCACCATATAGATAGTTTCTCCATATCTTCAATGCAAACACTATTGTAGCTAGTTCTAGATCATGAGTCAGATAGTTCCATTCATGCACTCTCAACTGCCTGGAGGCATACATCACCATTCTTCCTTCTTGCATGAAGACACAACCCAATCCTTGATATGACGCATCACAATACATGTCAAAACGTTCTAATGGATCTGGCAAAACCAACACTGACGAAGAGGTCAACCGATGCTTCAGCTCTGAGAAACTTTGTTCACAAGCTTCCGACCACTCGAATGCCTTCCCCTTTCTTGTCAACTGCGTCATGGGCAACGCAATCTTAGAGAATCCCTCGATAAACTGCCTGTAGTAGCCCGCCAAACCAAGAAAACTGCGAACCTCGCTCATCGACTTCAGACTTTCCCAGTTAACCACTGCCTCAACTTTAGCAAGATCCACCATGATTCCATCCTTGTTGATCACGTGTCCTAGAAACTGCACTTCTTTTAACCAAAACTCACACTTGGATAGCTTCGTATATAATTGCCTGTCCTTCAGCACTTGCGGCACCGCTTGAAGATGCTCTTGGTGTTCCTCTTTACTCGGAGAGTAAATAAGGATGTCGTCGATAAACATGACAACAAACTTGTCTAGGAACGGTCAGAATATCCTGTTCATATAATCCATGAACACAACGGGAGCATTAGTCACACCGAACGGCATAACCAAATATTCGTAATGCCCATACCGACTTTGCAAAGCAGTCTTCGGTATATCCTCCTTCCTCACTGTGATTTGATGATAATCATATTGCAGATCGATCTTGGAAAACACAGTTTCTTCCCTCAACTGATCCATCAAATCATCTATCCTCGACAACGGATACATATTCTTTATCATCACTTTATTGAGCTGACGATAGTCCACACATAACCTTGTGTAACACCTCGATTTTCACCTTATATTAATACATATTATTATGTATTATTCTTGACCAATATATGTGGTTATGCTCGCCCATGAGGTTTAGATTCATGTTTGGGATAGTTTAGCCTTTAAAAATAGTTTAATCACTTTATCGCCTTACGACCTATTTCACAGTTTTGGCTATATCTTGAGTTCTAGATGTCCGATTGAGGCGATCTTGGATGCGTTGGAAAGCTTAGAAGATTATCTACAAGTCTTATTGCAGGTGTTAGGACCAAATTCGGATTCTATAGTTCGGATTCTATAGTTTCGCGTCGCGAAGGACAATTCACCTTGCGAACCTGACAGCCAGATTCTTACTGCTCTCTGGTTCGCCTCGAGAAAGTCTACTCGCCTCGCGAATCTACGCACAGTAAAATCGTGTTTTTGGGCTTCTAATCAGCCCATAATGACCCTAACTCATATTTAAACCATAAGACTCGACCTAAACCTATTTGCTTACTCAAAATACTCTTAGAAACTGCCTCATTCTCTCTAGACAAGGATTCCTAAACTCTTCCCAAGGATTCTTGAAGGAGACTTCACATTTGTTAATCGTTCTTCGTCGCATTCGTTTGAGGAGCATCACTACCATCACAATCCCTCTTCCTTGTTGCTGCTCTTGAACCTTTTGGGGCTGTGATCGTGAAATCAAGTGTCATGTGATCGAGTGTTCGTGAGACGCAATCTTTCCGGACCGTTTTCTCTTCCTTTGTTCATTGTGAGCGTCATAGCAGGTATGGGGGGAAGAAATAGATCATAAGTATGTGGGTTTTGGGATAGGTTAAGATGAAGAGGCTAACCCATGACCCCTATATGTTTGTCTATATGCATTGTAAATGCCTATGAATATGCTATGAGTGTATCTATGTGTATGTTATGTATATGATATGTATATGCTAAGAATATGCCTATGTGAATATTATGTGTATATATGTATATGCCTATGGTACTATGACCATGATTGTTGGTGTTTGTCGTGATGATATGATTGAAATATGATGAAGTGCGATGAATGGTATGTACATGCATACGTTATGCATTGATGAGATTGCATGATGTGAATTGATAATGATGACTTGATGATGATGTGCTTTACAATGACGAAAATAGGATTAGTGAAAGAACATAGCTTTAGGACGTTTGGCACCCCATAATGAATGAGTTGTTATGAGAGGTGAGATTGATAATATTGGATTAGTTTTGGAAACCCATAGGAATGATTCTTGAGAGATGGGATGATAGGCATAGGGATAACTTAGAGAAATTCTTAAGATTCCCACATCTGTCATGATTCGCCTAGCGAATAGCCATTCTCAAGGCGATATAGAGAGACCATTCGTGGTCTGACGTGATTCGCCTAGCTGATTGTAATCCGCGAGGCGAATGAGAGAACCAGATATTGGGGCTCTCGAGCTCGCCTCGCGAGCCACGATTCGCCTAGCGAATCTGAGAACCTGTTTAGGAGCTCTCGGGCTCGCCTCGCGAGCCACGATTCTCCTAGCGAATCTGGGTTTCTCATCCAAATTCTGTTGTGAAGAAGAAATGAATAGGGTAAGGGGAAAAAGACGGTGAGATCACAATTCAAGGTTGATAATATAGAAAAGAACGTTAATATTAATAATGACGATATGATAATATTGGCAATGTTGATAAAGGCAATAACGATGGTTAGCGTCTAGTTGTTGGATGATCATCGTTGATGGTCATTGTTGATAATCAATGTGATTGATTATGATGATAATATTGGCAATGTTGATAAAGGCAATAACGATGGTTAGCTCCTAGTTGATTGATGATCATCGTTGCTGGTCATTGTTGATAATCAATGTGATTGATTATGATGGTGGATGGTTGGACATGTGTTTGCATGTTGTTGAGCATAGCATGCATCATACTTTGATGTTGATATGTTGGGTGGAAAGCAAACGATGAATCGCGATAGTGGAGGCCACGATGGGTGTTATTCCGGCCTTGCGGGTACGTTGGGTATGGAAGTTTCAGGTGACATGGGCCAGCTACCTATTATCGGAGTGACCTAAAGAATAAGCTTGAGTACCCTGACTAGCCATTATACGTTATTAGGATTAGTGAGAGTGTTCGGGGATGGCCCATGGTCTGGCATATCATCCACGTTGATAACCAGACATGTACTCCTAATCGTCTTTCCAGAGTTAGAGTTGTAAGCCCCATGCATACGGAGTAGTGATGTTGCATTTGCATTGACATGCATCTTTGATATATATTGATTATATCTGTGTTGATTGATGTATGTTGTATGCCATCTTAATTACTCTTCCATTCCGTTTACATATACTCATGATTGTGTTTCTTAACCCTCTCTTTGTTATTCTTGTGCATATGTTGTGGTATATGCAGAGGAGGGTGAGCATGCTGACGAGGAGTGATTCCGAGGAGATCTCTCTCAGTAGTTAGGATTTATGATTTATGTTATTCGGTTTTATTCCAATGTATTATCGGTATATGTATACCAGCTCTGATATGTGACATCGGGATTTGGGTTACGTTTATTATTTATGTTTTCCGCATTTTGTTTTTAAAGGATTTTGATTATTTCAGATTCCTACGTTTTACGTTATAGATGATGTGATGCACATTATCCTTGAGGATATGTTTTTATTTTAATTGTTATATTTTTAAAGACATGTATGATTTTATTTATGTTTTATTATATGCGGGGTAATGGGTGTCACACCTTGGACTTCCATCCTTCTTCTTGATGAACAGTATCGGAGCTTCCCATGGCGACGCACTAGGTCTGATGAATTCCTTGCCTAGCATCTCATCCAACTGTTTCTTTCACTCTGTTATCGAAATAGGCCCAGTTCCTGGTACAAGATCTATGGTAAACTCGATCTCCCTTTCCGGTGGTAACCCTGGAACATCATTCGGAATTATATCCGAAAATTCCCTTACAATAGGCAACGCTCCCAAGTTCGGAGTTTCCTTTGCTTCCAAGGAGAACAGCACCATGCACTCTCCAGATCGTGTACCCTTCGGAATACTTTCATTAGTAGGCGTCAATCCAGATTGTTCGGAAAAACAAAGAGTCTTATTTGAACAGTCTAGTATCACATGGTTAGCCGAAAGCCAATCCATGCCTAAAATAACATCAATTTGCTGCATAGGCAGATAGACTAGGTCAACAATGAAATGTTTGTTTTCTATTATGATAGGGCATTTCAAACACACAAACAAGGTAGTCAATGAATCACCAGTGGGTGTGGAAACAGTAAGGTCATATGGTAAAGATGAAACTGGTAATCCTAAATGATCCATACATTCCATAGAAATAAATGAATGAGTAGCCCCCGAATCAAACAACACAGATAAGAGTTTGCCTGAAACTAAACACCTACCTTGGATCAAATCTGGGCATCGAGAGGATTCAACTCCCCTCCACTCTTCCGTTGGCTTGTGGTCTCACCACCTATCCAGTCACACCAGACGGTCGTACATTCCCTTGCCTATAGTCCTTAGCCATGTGTCCTTGCTTTCCACATGCACAACAAGTCATGGTCCTCCCGGGCGCCTGACTTCTACAATCTCGAGCAATGTGTGGTCCTCCACACTTGAAACATCCCTGCAACCCCTGAGTTGCACTCAGTCCTTGACTTCCAGCCTCTCCAGTCCTCTGCGCTGGTCTCTGATATGACCCCCGACCACTCTAAAATCTTCTGCCTCTACCTCTATAGCGATTGCGGATAGGTCCTCCACTCCTAGTTGCCACTTCTCTTCTCCTCTCGATGTTCTCAATTTCCGAACACCGATCCAGCATGTCGGGAAATACAGAAATCCCCAACGGTACTATGGCCTTTTGAATCTCATATTTCAAACCATCTTCAGACTTGCGGCACATTCACTCCTCGTCCGGATACCGCTGATAAAACTCTAAGAATTTAAGCAGCGCCTCAAACCTAGCTGCATATTCTCCAATCGTCATGCTGCCTTGCTTCAAACTCTGAAATTCCTTGTCTTTTGCCCTCCTGGTCATCCGAGAAAAATACTTCTCCAAGAAACACTCTCGAAACAGCCCCCAAGTTACGGCTCTTCCTTCAGCGTCAAACAATCTCTGCTTCCCTTTCCACCACATCTCTGCTCCTCCCACCAACATGAAAGAAGCATAAGAAACCTTCTGAGCTTCATCACAGTGTGTCGCTGCGAAAATCTTATCCAGTTCTTGAATCCACAGATCCACCCCCTCGGGATTGTAATCCCCATTGAACTGAGGAGGTTGTCACCTCATGAAGGCATCCAAACCAGCATCTTCAGTTCTGACATTCTGTTGTTGCTATTGATTCTCACGGGTCAGCTGAATAAGTTGAGCATTCTGTTGTGTTTGCTGTAGCATAGCAACAGCCATATCCCTCATAATCTTGAGGGTTTCTAGTGATTTAGCTCCATTCCCAGTATGTGAAGCTTCAGCCTCCTGATCTTTATTGGGTCCAGTCCTACCTTTGCCTCTACCGCTTCCTCGAGCCATTGATTCCTGATCCACGTAACCATTAGCTCAGAGTTCAAACATGATAAGCAACATAAATACATACATCTACGTATCATTCATACAAGCATTACAGCAGTTAATCGCGCTCCTTCTACCCCTCTAGTCACAGACGCACTCCCTTACAGAGACGACAAACTTTGCCAGTTCGACTCCCTAATACCTCATAGTCTTGGTCCCCGACTTCCACAATCCGGATAAGGCCAAACTGCTCTGATACCACCTTAATATGATGTCCCTAAGTCCCACCCGTGGAAATCCCATTATTTGAGAACCCAAATATACTATTAATTATAACCTAGCGATATTATTACGCGCTTATTAAAACGATTACACATGATCCATTTAAGCGCACACATCAGAGTAAGCACAACAGGATAAACAAAAATACATGCAATACTGGTATATACACATACACATGGTGGCCCCATCAGTAGGGTGAAGTATAATATACAAACAAAAATACATAATAAAACAAAAATACAAAATAACATCAAAAGGGACTCTGCTCAAGCTCACAGGCTCTCCCCATCCCCTCTCAAAATAAATCAAAAAGACCTCATCTCACATCCTAAGACTGATGCACTGGCTACGTCACGTCCTCCACGACGTGAAAGTCAAGAGCTACCTTGTCCTTCCCCATATATGCGCCTATAAACCCGCAGGGGCACATAATCTGAAGAAGAAGAACTAGACAAAACCATCCGCCTACGCCTACCGGCTCTCAGATATCGCTCTGACCTTCGATGATGTCCTCTCAGTACAAAGCCTCTGCGACTCGTCACATGAGATGATGCTGGAACAGCCCACATGAAATCCTACTCTCATGGCCTGGGTAGGTGCCACATCTGGGGAAACGAAAGAAACTGGACCACTCTGTACAGTCCCATCATGTCTGCTCGTGGTGGAGTACCGCATCGGAACAACAAACTCACTGGTCCGGTATACACTGTCAGGAATTTAGAGGGGTGCACCTGCCACCCCTACTCATCATGGTAGACGATCTCAAGCTCGCCCAACATCGGGATCCTTGGTGTTGTCTGGAGGAAGGGATGCATCCTCGGGTCCATAGTCAGCTCCAACTAACTCGTCGTCTACTCGCAGATCATAAGCATAACATACAAGAATGTATAGGGAGATAAGATATGCAGCACATCAATGATAGGGATGATGCAATGCAGAACATATAGCAAACATAATCATCTCTCAATATCACGACACTAACGTCATTCCCTAGCTAGATGTACACATACTCTTTCTATGCATACCGGCCGATACTAAACACCCAACTAAGGGCAACATCACGTCCGCATATCGAACAACAAGTTGGTTTGTTCCGGTAATCCGTTCCGCTCGCCGTGACCCATAAGAGTGCATCACCGCTCAACTGTCCCAGACAAAGAGGGTTAACTAGGCCTCCTTGGAAGATCCACCGGCAACTGGAACTCAGGGTCCAGTCGAGATAGTAGGATGTGCCCAGGACCGCCACAACACAATAAGCGCTACCATACCGATCTCATATGCATACACCTCTGTCCAATATATCCCCAAGATCACGCAGACCTACCCTTCTGTTTTCCGCACCCGCACTCAGTGCACCAACCTTGTATGCCTCACAACATATGGCTCGCCACTTGGCATCAAATGCATATGCTATGCATGTAATCCATCTCTCTTGAGCTGATATCTCAACACATGCAAACTTGCTCTTAGCAACATGAGCTCCAAGCTCCATAGGCACACACACGAGCTCCAAGCTCCCATCATAACCTTATGGGCTCCAAGCTCCACTATACCTCAAATCTCAATTATCAGCTCAAACATCCACCAAGGGTCAAAGCCCTAATCATTCTAAACCTGCGAATCTCATACAAACATGCATTTCCAAATATAATGCAACAGTCATCATTTATCAACATGCTCCATAAAGTAATAAATAGCATATATACCAGCATACCATTACCATCAACATATCATGCATCTCTTGCAAATAACAAACATCATAAATAGCAAGTACACACATATCAACATAAAGCACATTATCATGCATCACAAATTTAGTAACTTAGGGTGTCAAATATAACGGGGATAGCCCAAAGTAGACCAAACCTAGGGTTTAGGTACTTTGTCAGGTCTCAACCTCACGTAGGGTTTAGGGTTCCCCCACGCACATAAAACATACAACAAAGCTATATGGACTACTCTGGCCTCCTCGACGTGTGTAACTCTTTCTCCCCACCTGATAGTGAAAAAGGTGATAATCACGAACATAATGAGCACTCCTTTGCTCCTCTCCTCACCTCACAGCCGAAGCCCACTTCTCCATTGGGTTCCGCATGCAACTTCCAAACTTGCCCTAATCACGGAAATAACACGTAGACTATAGCATTACCCCTAATACGAAGTTAAAATCGCGAAAAGAAGCGTAAATCAAAAGAGAACATTGTATAGGTACAATGTATATAGATACGGAAGCTCGGCTTACCCTTGACGGATCATCGGCCCATCACGTGCCAGCCGCGACACGAAACCGACATGTGTCACTTTACGTCCCATCACTGCCAGTCACTAGCCAGAGGGTCCATGCTTGAGCGTTCAAAGCTCTCCACGCTAGAGCGTTATCCCGCTTGAGCGTTACACTGGTCCACGCTTGAGCGTTCTGCTCCTGATCCTTTGTTCTTCATCTCTTTTCTCTTTTTTTTCCCTCCAATTCATTCCTACTCTTAACATACTCTCTAAACATACTTTCAAGCTAAGGAAATAATTATCAACAACCATCTAGGTATTCAATCTAGACCATCTTTCTCAATTAAAGTTTTCGAAAACTGGGATGTTACAATGAACATCGTACATATGTTCAATCTAAGCCAAAAATGCCACAGTTCATGTTCAAACACCCAATCACATATTCACCAGACCAACCAACAAAAATCCCATGAGGCTATCAAACTCATTGGAGTTAATCTCCCCTTACCTCTTGAAGTTATCCTCCGAGCGAAAAGTCGTCCGATCGGTCCACGAATTCTCCCGATTTCTCGTCCGAATATCCGACAACAACTACAAACACACAATCAACCCAAACATCAACAATTAACAACATTATTTCCCTAATTCCTTAGAAGCTAGGTTCAGCCATAGAGTCCCAAAATTAGCTGGGGATGTATAAAATTTCCAATCTCTTGAATGAAGGATCCTTAGGTAACCTTAATACCAAATCGAGTCTCCATTTTGAAACTTGAATCAAAATTTCATGTTTTCCGCAATTGGTTGGTTCGACCATCCTACGATTAGATAGGCTATGTAAGTGTTTTGATCACATAATTATGGATTCAAGGCCCTATAAGTGTGATAGAACCTAATCACTAGTTCTTAGACACAAATTTGAACAAAACTCCATTGATCCAAAAAGGGTGAGGTTCGGCCTTCCATACCCATATGAGCTAGAGAGCTCTTTTGGTTACAGGATCTTGGATTAAGAAAGAGGATGATGCAACTAGCTCATAGAAATTGGTTTCACATTAAAAAGGATTTTTCAACAATTTTCTAGAGATTTTTGAAGTTTGAACATAGAACTTGAAATCTACTTGAATCATGGTTTTCAAACATTAATTAAGAGAAGATTCATGAGGTTTAAGGATCAAAGTAAGCAACCATACCTCTTGGAGGATGAAAATGAGCAAGAATCCTCACTTGATTCACCAAAATTGGTTAAAGGTCAAGCTTGATAACGGAGAGAAAGTTAAGAAGAAAGTTAAGAAGAAAATGGTGTTAGGAGAAAAAAATGGTGGATGGGGGCTTGGCTGGTTTATGCGTGAGGGAGGGGAGGACATGAAGGTCCAAAATTTGTCCACTTAAGGGCAAAATGGTCTTTTCACCTTAGGACAAAAATGACATTAAGAAAAAGGTCGGGTCATTTTGGTAATATCGCGTTCAGATATTTTCTAAATCCATCATAACTCTGGCACACATCCCAATGTGATTTGACTTGATGTGACATCAAGTTTATCCATTAACGGATCCCAGTAAATGCATCTACAGCTCTGTTTGTCTCCCGGTTCGAGTTTTCGCCCGAATAATTTATATTATTTTCACTTTTTAAGGTCAAGAACCAATTTTAGCAAAATTGTAAAGAATTTAATTAGAAGCCTAAATGTCACGTTCACGAGTCAAAATTAGGTCTTTTGAGTAGTAAATACTACTCTCAGTGAAAAAACGCAGACCGGACTCTACCTAAGTTTTTAGCCCAAAATTTAATCGTAGCTTCCTACGATAGCGTTGAGCATGAATATGGTCTCGGTTTATTTTATTTCATTTTATAAAACATCGAATAAAATACAAACTTAATTATACAACTTACTGATTTATAAAGGCAGTGAAAACCAAGGTGTTACATTAGTCACTGCTAACTGTAGTAGATACTTTGTACCTATGACATGATTATCAAAAAAAAGAAGGAATCACTCTCCTTTTTTTTCCATCGTTGCCCTCCCTTCTCTATTCTCTCATCCCTACTTTCTTTGTTTTTTGGTGCTGCAGAGCATGAGATGATCTAAACTTACCCCCGCTGCGACGCTTCTACCACTTCTAGACACTCAACTCCGACCACCTGAACCACAGACGGCAGAACGCCCCACCGAACCTTTGCAACTTCCAGCTGCCACCAGCATTCCCTCATCACCCATAAACCATAGGTAACCATTCACAGCTGCGCCATCCTCCGCCGTCACGCCCAGCACTATTGGCCTCCGACTCTGCCATCATTGTGAGTGGTTTGCCCCCTTTAACCAGACCCTTTGTTTCTCGAACTTAATTTGTATACCCTTTGTCTGTCTGATATTTGTTCGATAGAATGTCTGAATCTCAAATCTCATATTAAACGTGGTTTCGGTGGTTGATTCAGTCATGCTAATGGGTAACTAAGAAATTTTAAGCTAAACAATTGTTCTTTGAATTCCCCCCCATAAAATTTGATGATAAGTTTTGTGTGCTTCTTGTACTACCATGGTTGATATCTGTACTTGTAGGGATGTTGCATTTTGAATGCTTTAATATTGTAAAACTTGGTATATTCAAGAATGTGAGACTCGATATGGTTTTTGCTACGGGTTTTGATTTCTGAATATTTGAATTTCGGTTGGTGTTGTTAGCTAGTTTCTGCATAATTATGTCATGAATTTAATGTTGTTCTTCTTTCTTTATTTTTTATCTTGCTGGATGGGACCCTTGGGTGTTATTTATGCATGTGTTTGTTTGATGATCATGGGGTATTCTAGTTTCTGGTTGAAAGGATAAATTTGTGTTGTTTAGTCTTAGAGAAAAGCATAGATATTTAAGCTTTCATGTGTTCCTTTTTTAAGCTATATCTTCACATGCTTGTCCACGCTCTAGGCATTTATTTATTTGTCGCTGCACTTCCATCTTAATGTAGTGAAAGGACTCCTTTCTGTGCACTCTACAACATGCTGATTTTGTAACACATCTCCATACCAACAATCACCGCTTCACAATACTTATGCACCTTTTTTAATGCATTTTATGCACATTACAACATGATAGTCCACCTCGCAGCGTCCCCTGCTTTCTTTTTACTGAATAACAATTCACAATACAGCACCTTCATTCCCACTTGTGTGACTATATGTACAAGGGTGAAAGTTGTGTGTGGTGGATTGTGTGCATAGAATGATGTGTGTATCTGCTGTCTTTGAGGCAATTAGAATGAATTGTGCATGTGTTGTGTGCGGGAGTATGTGCCTGAAGAACGGTAATATGCTTTCTATTATGTAATTGGATTGAGGTTTTGAATGTAAAAATGTTAACTTAACACTCTTCATAAGCTGTGCGTGATTGGTGATCTTGCTGACCTTTAACTTTAGGATTTTCCTTGTTTGAGTTGTTAGTGTCTCCTATTGAGTTTAGGTGATTGTTCAAGTAGTTTGAATGGACCATATGCATCAAGTCGTGTTATGGAGCTCATTTTCACATGTTGTATCGTCTTAAGCAGCCTCTGCTTTAATGATCATAGCTTGAGCTAGCCACGTTGGATTTTGGGTTGGTTTGTTTTGTTAAAAACCTGAGACAAAAGTTGTTCTAATAAAAAATGTTGGATTTTGAAGTCTTAGCAAGTTGGATATAGTTATGGTTTAAACCCACCTCTGTTTTGCATAATTTCTTGTTCTGGCAGCGGACACTAGGTGCATAACTTTGGCTATACAACTTGAAATCAGGCACCAATTTTTTCTTTTGAAAGCTAACACATAAATATTTTAAGCATATAATTCCAGGAAGAAATTCCTTCTTGATCAGTGTTCGTTGTTTACAGATTCTCAAATTTAAAGCTTCAACAAGATGCATGCATTTGTGTATAATTTGGGTCATGCATCTCCACTTGATGCATGCACCTTAAGCAAGTGGTCAGGGATTTGAATCCTTACTCTTGTATATAGAGAAAACCTGGTTGGGAGGGGAGAACCCACCTTGTGTGCCCAACAGGTCTTCCGGCGGAGATTAGTCACTGTTAATGGTAGTAGATACTTCATACCTATGATAGGATTATCCAAAAAAAAAAAAAAAAAAACAAGTCTCTCTCCTCCTTTTTTTTTCCACCATTACCCTACCTTCTATATTCTCTCTTCCCTACTCTCTTTGCTTTTTGGTGCTGCAGAGCAGGAGAGGATCTAAATTCACCCCCGCAGCGATGCTTCTACTACTTCTAGACACTCAACTCCGACCACCTGAACCACAGGCGGCAGGAAGCCCCACCAAACCCTTGGAACTACCAGCTACCACCAACGTTCACTCACCACCCATAAACCACCTGTAACCATTCACAGCTGCGCCACCCTCCGCCGTCATGCCCAGCACTGTTGGCCTCCGACTCTGCCATCATTGTGAGTGGTTTGCCCCCTTTAACCGGACCCTTTGTTTCTCGAACTTAATTTGTATATGCTTTGTTTGTCCAATATTTGTTCTATAGAATGTCTGAATCTCAAATCTCAAATGAAACGTGGTTTTGGTGGTTGATTCAGTCATGCTAATGAGTAACTGTGATATTTTAAGCTAAACAATTGTTGTTTGAATTTATCCCATAAAGTTTGATGATAAGTTTTGTGCGCTTCCTTTACTGCCATGCTTGATATCTGTACTTGAAGGGATGTCGCATTTTGAATGCTTTAATATTGTAATACTTGGTATATTCATCAATGTGAGACTCGGTATGGTTTTGGCTACGAGTTTTGATTTCTGAATATTTGAATTTCAATTGGTGTTGTTAGCTAATTTCAGTATAATTATGTCATGAATTAAATGTTGTTCTTCTTTCTCTCTTTTTTATCTTGCTGGATATGACCCTGGGGTGTTACTTATGCATATGTTCATTTGATGATCATGGTGTATTCTAGCTACTGGTTGAAAGGATAAATTTGTGCTGTTTAGTCTTAGAGAAAAGCATACATATTTAAGCTTTAGGTGTTCCTTTTTTAAGCTATATCTTCACATGCATGTCCACCCGCTAGGCATGTATTTATTTGTCGCTGCACTTCCATCTTAATGCAGTGAAAGGACTCCTTTCTGTGCACTCTACAACATGCCGATTTTGTAACTCATCTCCATACCAACAATCTCCCATTCATAACACTTCTGCACCTTATTTACTGCATTTTCTGCACTTTACAGCATGATAGTCCACCTTGCAGCGTGTTCTGCTTTCTTTTTACTGAATAACAATTCACAATATAGCACCTTGATCCCCACTTGTTTGACTATATGTACAAGGGTGAAAGTTGTGTGTGGTCGATTGTGTGCATAGGATGATGTGTGTATCTGCTATCTTTGAGGCAAATAGAATGAATAAGAACGGTTATATGCTTTCTATTACGTAATTGGATTGAGGTTTTGAATGTAAAAATGTTAACTTAACACTCTCCATAAGCTGTGCGTGATTGGTGATCTTGTTGCCCTTTAACTATACAAGTTTCCTTGTTTGAGTTGTTGGTCTCTCCTATTGAGTTTAGGTGATTGTTTTAGTAGTTTGAATGGACCATAAGCATCAAGTCGCGTTATGGAGCTCATTTTCACATGTTGTATCGTCTTGAGCAGCCTCTGCTTTAATGATCACAGCTTGAGCTAACCACGTTGGATTTTGTTTTGGTTCGTTTTGTTAAAAACCTAAGACAAAAGGTGTTCAACTCAAAAATGTTGGATTTTGAAGTCTTAGCAAGTTGGATACAGTTCTGGTTTAAACCCACCTCCATTCTGCATAATTCCTGGTTCTAGCGGCGAACACTATTTGGTGCATAACTTTGGCCATTCAACTTGAAATCAGGCACCATTTTATTCTTTTGAAAGCTAACACAGAAATATTATAAGTGTATAATTCCAAGACGAAATTCCTTCTTGATCGGTGTTCGTTGTTTACAGATTCTCAAAATTCAAGTTTCAACAAGATGCATGCATTCATGTATAATTTGGGCCATGCATCTCCACTTGATGCATGCACCTAAAGTAAGTGGTCAGGGGTTTGAATCCTGACTCTTGTATATGGATGAAAACCTGGTTGGGAAGGAAGAACCCACCTTGTGTGCCCAACAGGTCTTCCGGCGGAGATTAGTCACTGCTAATGGTAGTAGATACTTCGTACCTATGACAGGATTATCCACAGACAAAAGGAATCTTTCTCCTCCTTTTTTTTCCATCATTACCCTCCATTCTCTATTCTCTCTTCCCTACTCTCTTTGTCTTTTAGTGCTGCAGAGAAGGAGAGGATCTAAACTCACCCCGCTGCGACGCTTCGACCGCTTCTAGACACTCAACTCCGGCCACCTGAACCGCAGACGGCAACACACCCCACCGAACCTTTGGAACTACCAGCTACCCACCAGCGTTCACTTATCACCCATAAACCATCGGTAACCATTCACAGCTGCCCCATCCTCCGCCGTCACGCCCAGTACTGTTGGCCTCCGACTCTGCCATCATTGTGGGTGGTTTGCCCCCTTTAACCAGACCCTTTGTTTCTCGAACTTAATTTGTATATCCTTTGTTTGTCCGATATTTGTTTGATAGAATATCTGAATCTCAAATCTCATATTAAACGTGGTTTCGGTGGTTGATTCAATCATGCTAATGAGTAACTGTGAAATTTTAAGCTAAACAATTGTTGTTTGAATTACCCCCATAAAATTTGATGATAAGTTTTGCGTGCTTCCTTTACTGCCATGGTTGATATCTGTACTTGTAGGGATGTCGCATTTTGAATGCTTTAATATTGTAATACTTGGTATATTCATGAATGTCGGTATGGTTTTTCTGAATATTTGAATTTCAGTTTGTGTTGTTAGCTGTAACACCCTTTTCCGAGTGTCACATTCCCGAACGATTATAAGGCCGAAAATAATATTAATGCGAAAAATACGGGTTTTCTTTTTTTTTCTTTTTCTTTTCATGATGATGTTGAAATGATGTTTGTTGAATGAGTACTAATAATAAGTTCACCATGCATTTCTAAAGGTTAAACAGAATAAAGTGCTGAAATATAAACAATACTAAATACAGACATAGGTCCAAGCCTAACTGTAAAATAGGTACATAAATAGGTACTAGGAGACGCAGCTCCTCAAAAGGTACAATTAATGACTGGACACAGCCTGGCCAAAACAAAACAACATAAGGAGTCCCTCTCCGGACTCAAGGTAGACGCTGAGCCGAGTCGTCATCGCGCCCATCTTCTCAAACAGAAACAGCAACACCAGCAGAGAACAGATACAGATATGGGTGAGATTCCCGATCATCAACACAGCAAAACAGTAGAAGTAAAAACGGGACGACTCACCAGGTAACAACATACCCATCATGCATACTAAACATCTCAATATATATATCATTTAATCAATTAGCAGTATGTAACATCTCCAAGACAAGATAACAATGCATAACAAGTAAATATACTCATCAGCAGCCATGCTATGCAATGTAATGTACATGACTCAATGCCATATGCCACAAAAGGTAAAACTCTAACCTCTACTCCATGGAGCTAACAAAACATCTGAGAGAGTGAATGGGAGGACATGTTCTGTGTACGCCAGCCTTAGGCAGGATGCTACAACATTCGTAACGTGCACGTATCTGGCTTTTATGGAAACAGTCTACACCAAACATGAAAAGTACAACATCTAGTCGAGGATATCAGTGTATTGCTCGGATTCGCCACGACACAGAAAAGCTACCAACTAGTCACATGTCAGCCCTTCCAACCCTGATACCTCCAAAACTATTTAAGATCATCACCGCAAGATTCGCACCCGCATCAAGGTGTGAGCTCAACTTCTAGACTCATGGCCTTACAAACTCATGCAATGAAATGCCAATGCTTACACAAAGCAGATGCAATAAAGCAACGTCTATCCACCAGATAAACCTTAAGGCTCACTAAGGTTCTCTTCCTTAGGAACTATACACGTATTGTATTATAAAAGTTTTTATCCCTCGGATAAATCTCGTGATCCCTCCGGGATCGAGTCATCACAAGACTGAAACAATTGAACGACTTTCTTGAATCCGAGTCACCGGTTCATCATCGAACTACTGTTTCAAACCCAAAACGTTTCATGTTTGTGTTTGTGTCTTATGAATTACATCTCAAGTCCTAAGTATTATGAAGAAAGATTGAGAATCCTCTTAGATAAGTCTTTGATCCTTTCTAAGGTATTAGTTCCTTGAGTTTCAATTTGTGAAATGAATATTGATTCACTTAAATCTTATGAAGTTATTGATGAACTAAGTCATCAATGGTATAGTGTATGGTCTTGTTCCACCATAGGCTATACTTAATTATCTCTTTTCTCATGCTCTAAGTTAATTACTTAACTTAGGTTTTCATGCGTAAACTTTGCGATTTGAGTTGACAACTCTTGATTTAAGACTTTATACACCAAAACCTTTCCAATTGAAAACTCATTTAATTTAAAAGGACTTGGTTACTTGATTGAATTAAAGTACCTCAACTAATCTTGAAAAGGGTTTTCCTCACTAACTTAGCGTAAAACCATGCCCTAAGTTAGTGTAAAAGAATGGAACTTTCATTTAGTTTTCGAATGATGATTCAATTAATTCAAACTTGAGGACAAGGTTCTCTTTATACATTGAGGATTGAATGTTAAATTAGTTTTAAAAAGAATGTGACATCCAACTAAACCTAAGGTAACTTCATATTAATTTTACTCTCATGAAATTGCTTTCATTATTTTATTTTTAAAACACTTACTTAATTGAGTAAACTATGATTAAAGTAAAAAAAAAATTTCACCTTGGTTAAAAACACTTAAGGCCGAAACCCTAATTGATCTTTTGATCAAAATCACTTCTTGTTTGTTTTGAAACACAAGTTACTAAAACAATTATTAGCTTCCAAAATATTAAAGTTCAAGAACAAACTCATGTTCTTCCTCTCTTCACTACTATGGCCGAATACTATCACTTAGTGGATGTGAAGATTTTGATTCACTAACTTGTCAAGTAATAGCTCAAAATAATCACAATATTATGAGGAACCACAATCATACATCATTCAACCATAAACAAACATAAAAATCCTTACTTGATCTAGAGATCAAAGTATGGTTTTCAACATACATGAAAACATTTTTCCATCCAAGCATACATCATCATACACATATACTAAGCATAGAAACATTATTACGAACTTGTTCTCAAAGAGAACTTCATCAAGAAAGTAGTGAACCCAAGCTAGGGTTTCACCCGAACAAAACATAAACAACCATTTTTATCCTCCACCAATTTTGGTGTGATGAGGTTCACTCCCACATACCTTTAATGAAGAGGTTTAAGTGAAAGGAAACTCTAAGCCCTTAAAACAAAGAGAAGGCCGAACCTAGAGGAGAGAAAAAGGTGAGATCTTGAACTTGTTTTCATGAAAAGAAGAACTAGCAAATGATTACTCAAGTTAATAAGTAAGGAAATGAAAAGGAAAAGGATTTAGAAGCTTACCCACTCAAGAACAACTCCTGGATTTTGGATGGTGTTCTTGAGGTTGAAGAACAACTTCTCCAAATCAAGAAACTTCCTTCACCAAAGTTGATTCTTAGATCAAGACAAGGTGAAGTATGGTTTTAGAATTGAAAAAGGAAATTTTTTGGTGTTTTAGAGTGAAGAACCGAATTTAGGATGCAGAGAGAGAAGAGAGGATTTTTCAAAAACTTAAGAAATGGTGTGTTTGATCTTAGAAGATGAGGAATGAAAATGGATGGGTATTGTTTGTGTGTTATGGCCGAATGGCCTTTAGGCTTCATAACCAAAATATTGGTTAGTGTGTGATGGGAATTTGTGTAAGGAAATGAAGGGCCAAGATGTGATGAAGTACAAAGGTGTTGACACCATATTCAAAGTTGTAGAGATTAACCAAAAATGGGTGGTTTGGCTTTTTCCATAAAAGGAAAAGTTGATAAAGGTGTAAGTTGTCATGAAATGCTAAAAGATACCTTCTTGTGAAACGTGATAAGCAGTCTCAACTTCTCTCGACTCTAGGCCAGAGTGACCTCCCGATCCCGGGCCTGATTGCTCCCCGGCCCTGACACGCTTCCCAAGGTAAAGCGGTCCCGATTAAAATAATAGTATTTTCATCGGCTCCAACTCAAAACAACATAACAAGCTCAAAACAACATCTTATGATCATTAAGCTAATAATTGAAATTCAATTATGAATTTCCAATTATTAACTATTTTTAAGATTATTATTAATTAGGTTGTGTTCTCAGCCAAGTTATTCACACAAACAGTTAAAAGACAGATACCGGGATTTTGGGATGTTACATTAGTTAGTTTCCGTATAAATATGTCATGAATTTAATGTTGTTCTTCTATCTTTCTTTTTTATCTTGTTGGATGTGACCCTTGGGTGTTACTTATGCATGTGTTAATTTGATGATCGTGGGGTATTCTAGTTTTTGATTGAAAGGATAAATTTGTGTTGTTTAGTCTAAGATAAAAGCATAGATATTTAAGCTTTCATGTGTTCCTTTTTTAAGCTATATCTTCACATGCGTGTCCACCCTCTAGGCATGTATTTATTTGTCTCTGCACTTCCATCTTAATGCAGTGAAAGGACTCCTTTTTGTGCACTCTACAACATGCCGATTTTGTAACACATCTCCATACCAACAATCACCCTTTCACAACACTTCTGCACCTTATTTACTGCATTTTCTGCACATTACAGCATGATAGTCCACCTTGCAGCATCCCCTGCTTTCTTTTTACTGGATAACAATTCACAATACAGCACCTTGATCCCCACTTGTTTGACTATATGTACAAGGGTGAAAGTTTTGTGGGGTGGATTGTGTGCATAGGATGATGTGTGTATCTGCTGTCTTTGAGGCAATTAGAATGAATTGTGCATATGTTGTGTGCTGGAGTATGTGCCTGAAGAACCGTTATATGCTTTCTGTTATGTAATTGGATTGACGTTTTGAATGTAAAAATGTTAACTTAACACTCTCCATAAGCTGTGCGTGATTGGTGATCTTGTTGCCCTTTCACTTTAGGAATGTTCTTGTTTGAGTTGTTGGTGTCTCCTATTGAGTTTAGGTGATTGTTTGAGTAGTTTGAATGGGCCATATGCATCAAGTCGCGTTATGGAGCTCATTTTCACATGTAGCAGCCTCTGCTTTAATATTCATAGCTTGAGCTAGCAACATTGGATTTTGTGTTGGTTTGTTTTGTTAAAACCCTGAGACAAAAGGTGTTCAACTCAAAAATGTTGGATTTAAAGTTTTAGCAAATTGGATATAGTTCTGGTTTAAACCCACGTCTGTGCTGCATAATTTCATGTTCTGGCAGCAGAAACTATTTGGTGCATAACTTTGGCTATTCAACTTGAAATCAGGCACCATTATTTTCTTTTGAAAGCTAACACAGAAATAGCTTAAGCATATAATTCCATGATGAAATTTCTTCTTGATCGATGTTCATTGTTTTACAGATTCTCAAATTTCAAGTTTCAACAAGATGCATGCATTTGTGTATAATTTGGGTCATGCATCTCCAATTTGACGCCACTTGCTACATTGTGAAAACAAGGGATTGTAAATATATGCATGAATTTAGACCTGATGTCTCTAGTTTTGTTTGTTTGTGATTGTGCAATAATTTGATTCTAAATTCGGGCGATACTACTCAAAATCATGCCCTGTTTGGTTTGTTGGAAAACTAATATTCGGTACTTTTTACCATGGAAACCTTAGTTTGTTTTTATTCTTTTCCTTATAATGTCAGTTTTGTTGAAACCCAAGGTTTAATGTTGCATGTGATGTTTATTTGACAGCATCTCTGGTGTTTGTTTCTTCATTTGGACTTGGGATCTGAATATCGTGTGTTGCTTTGGCGATTGAAAGCTAATTTGCAAGTGCTTATTTATTGCATGTAATTTTCCACTCTTAATATCATAAGTTTATGACTTGGTGGTTATTTTTTTTTTCCTTATAATTTAATTTCTCCTTATTTATGCCTTTTCTTATGTCATTTGAGGGCCAAACAAACATTCTTAAGTTTATTAATTTTCTTGACTTGAGATTTAGTTACCACCATTTCATGTGCACAATTGACTCTAGAACTCAACTTGGTTTCAAAGACAGTTTTTGAAAAAGTTTTTCAATTTTTATTAATGTAAATTGTTACATACCAAAAATAGAAATAGGAAACTGTATATATTTGTATTATTGAATTTAGAAGCAAGTCTGTTATCAAGGTGATAACAAAACTTGAGGTACAGAACTGAAGAAGAAAATAACAATGGAAAATGATAGGGGCAATTCAAGAGAGCCGTGCTCTCCCAATCCAAGCCTACTTCATTATTCTCTTTCTCATATGCTCACCTTTCCACCTCAGCATGGTTAGTTACATTCCCTCTCTCTTCCTAAAGGTAACCTTTATCCTCTCATATACCTTCGAGGTCCTATCAACTCCCCCCCCCCAAAACACTCCTTGCCCTCAAGGAGGAATCCTGGAAACTGGTCCTTGAGTTTGTCAGCCAGTTCCCGGAAATTCTCAAACTCAGGCAAACCTTTCCACTTAACCAAGACCTCCACTTTAGCATTGTTGTTCCTTTTGGTGGCTAAAGCTTCTTCAAGCAAAACTTGCAGTTCCAGTCCTCATTCAGAAATGGTGGCAAGGCTTGACTGATTATAGCAGGACAGATGGACTTCTTGAGTAGGGAAGCATGAAAAACCGGGTGCACTCTACTTTCAACTGGTAATTTCAACTTGTAGGCCACTAGGATGATTTTCTGGAGCACTTCATAGGGACCATAGTATCTAGGACTTAGTTTCTTGTTAACTCTTTTAGCCAAATTCTTCAGCTTGTATGGCTGAATCTTTAAGTAGACAAAATCCCCCACCTTAAAATCCAATTCCCTTCTAAGTTTGTTTGCCTACACTCTCATTCTATTCTGAGCCTTCAACAGCTGCTCTCTCATCTCATCTAGCATCATGTTCATTTCAGCAGTCAAGTAATTGACTTCTTCCATCACAGAAAGATTCACATCTCCTCGGATCAGCACTGATGGATCTCTCCCATACATAGCCTTGAAAGGAATGGTCTTAAAGGCAAAATAGTAGTTCGTATTGTACTAATATTCTTCCCAATTAAGCCACTTAGGCCATTATTTTATCTTAGACCCACTGAGGCACCTAAGGTAGGTTTCCAAGCACCTATTCACAACTTCTGTTTGGCCATCCAATTGAGGATGGTAAGCACTGTTGAACCTTAACTTAGTTCCAGCTTGCTTAAATAACTCTGTCCAAAAAGAGCTTAGGAACACTCTATCCCTGTCAGACACAATAGATGTTGGAAAGCCATGCAATCTTATAACCTCCTTAATGAATATTTCAACAATATCATTAGCTAAGTATGGATGGCTTATTGGAATAAAATGAGCATACTTAGTCAACCGATCCACCACAACCATGATAGTGTCTAATCCATGAGATCTTGGTAATCCTCCCACAAAATCCATAAGGGCTGTAGTAGCCCTACTGGGCTCAATGTTTAGTACTTGTTTCTTTGACACAGTTCACAAGCTTGAACATAATCTTGGATAGTCCTCCTCATGCCTTCCCAATACACTAGGGTGGAAATTCTCTTGTAAGTTCTGAAAATTCCAGAGTGGCCTCCCACTGCAGAGTCATGAAATTCCTTCAACAACCAAGGAATTCTAGCATAATTTCTAGGTAGTACCATTCTGCCTTTGTAGTACAACCTGCCCTTATGGAGTTGGAAACCATGATGAGAGTCCACCTTGTTCACTAAGTCCTGGACAATTCCTTTAAGTTTGGGATCAGCCTGCACTTCATTATCTAATCCCTCCCATTCTGGACACTGTACAAAGGAAATAGCCATGCATTGCATCATCCTGGACAAGGCATCTACCACACTACTCTCCTTTCCCGGTATGTATTTGATCTTAAAATCAAATCACAATAGTTTTGCTACCCATTTCTGTTGTTCCTCTCCCATCAATCTCTGATCTGCCAAAAATCTCATACTTTTCTGGTCAGTATGTACCTTGAAGTGCCTTCCCAATAGATAATGTCTCCATTTCTGGATAGCTAGGACAATAGCCATGAGTTCCCTTTCAAACACATATTTGTTTTGAGCTCTGTCAAATAGGCTTTGGCTCATGTAAGCTATAGGCCTTCCTTCTTGCATAAGGACTGCCCCAATCCCTTTTCCTGAAGCATAAGTTTCTAGGATGAACAAATTCTCAAAATTAGGAACTGTTAACACTGTTAAGGTGGTCATGGCTTGCTGCAGTTGCTCAAAAGCTTCTTATGCCTCTTTCCCCCACACAAAGCTGTCCTTTTTAAGTAATTGAGTCCCATAATTTCTCACAAATTTTCTGTAATAACCAGTGAGGCCTAAAAACCCTCTCAACCCCTTCACATCTTTTGGAAGGCCATTCTATCATGTCCTTGATCTTACTAGGATCTTCAGCCACTCCCTTGTTGGAAATTAGGTGTCCCAAGTACTCCAATTCATCTTAGCCAAAGGTGCATTTTTTTTTTCTGTTAGCGTTTACAACTTTTTGTCCCTAAGAACTTGTAATACCATTTCCAAGTGTTTCTGATGAGTTTCATGATCTGGACTATAAACCAGAAAGTCATCAAAAAACACTAAGACGAATTGTCTCAAATAGGGTCTCAAGATTCTGTTCATAAGAGCCTGGAAAGTTGAGAGAGCATTGGTAAGGCCAAAAGGCATGACCAAATACTCATAATGCCCCTCATGCATCCTGAATGCAGTCTTGGGGACGTCCCTCTCTTTCATTCTAATCTAATGGTACCCTGACTTGAGGTCCAGCTTAGAAAAAATCACTGCCCCACCCAATTCATCCAACAATTCATCTATAATAGGAATAGGGAACTTATCTAGTACTGTTACCCTATTTAAAGCCCTATAATCAGTGCAAAATCTCTATCCTCCATCTTTTTTCTTGAAAAGTATGCCAGGACTAGAAAAGTGACTTTTACTTGGCCTAATTATTCCAGCTTGCAACATTTCTTTCACAATTCTTTCTATTCCGTTCTTTTGGTAATAAGGATACCTGTAGGGTCGGATATTAGGAATTTGAGCCCCTTCCCTTAGTGTGATAGCATGATCCTGCTCTCTCCTTGGTGGCAACCTTTGTGGTTCCTGGAACACATCACTGTAAGCTTCCAAAATGCTCCAGCACATACACCCTGCTCTTCTCCTATATATTTCTCTGTCCAGCTGATAGTACTCGATGTATAACCCAGTTCCCTCATCTTGCAGTGCTTTAATCAATGTCTTCCATGAGCCTTTTGTCTTGCATAGGGAAGGATCCCCCCTCAACATCAGCTTGTGACTGCCCTTCTTCCATTTGATGATCAAGTTCCTGAAGTTAGCGTCAATGCCCCCGAGGCTAGCTAACCAATCCATTACTAGCACAATTTTTGTTCCTCCCAACTCCATCATAAAGAAATGTTGGACTATTTCCACTCCCTGCACCATCAATTTCACTATCTTGCACACTCCCTTATTACTCACCTTGTCCCCAGTACCTACCTCCACAATATATTCAGGTGTATCATCCACCTTCAAGTTCAATTCCCTCGCAAGTTGTTTGGAAATGAAATTGCTAGTTGCCCCAGAATCAACTAACACCAACATTGTCCTCCCCTCAACCCGTCCCCAAACTTTGAAAGATTGGTTAGAAGTGAGACCCTCCTTGCTCTTAAGTGACAATTGGAGTGTTTTGGCCTCCAATTTCAGCTTTTCTTCTTCCTGTTTTGTCTCATCCTCTCCTACCTCATCCCCCTCCATGAGCACCAAGTGAAAGTTCTTGAACCTACACACATGTTCTTTTCCCAACTTGTCTCCACACTTGAAGCATAGCCCCTTCCTAGACCTCTCCAATAACTCGGCTTGATTGAGCTTCCTCCCTCCTCCATAATTTTTCTCTCCTCCTGCTTTGTTCTCACCAGTGCCTTGTGATGCAAGATTGGGTTTAAACCCATAAGTCTTGGGTTTATTCCCCTCCTCAACACGACTTGTTTCAACTCCTCAATTCCTTGTCGCATTTCCTCTATGTTAAGTTCCACCATTTCCATTCGCGATTCCATGGTTGTGCGCGTGATTACCATAAGCTCCAGGAAGGTGAGCTTTGATACCAATTATTAAGTACAAAAAATATAAATAGGAAACTGTATATATTTGTATTACTAAATTAAGAAGCAAGTCTGTTATCAAGGTGATAACAGAACTAAAGAAGAAAATAGCAAAGAAAATGATAGGGGCAATTCGAGAGTGCCCTGCTCTCCCAATCCAAGCCTACATCATTATTCTCTTTCTTACTTTTTATATATCCTATCTCACTTTTCTCACATGCTCACCTTTCCACCTCAGCAAGGTTAGTTACATTCCCTCTCTCTTTCTAAAGGTTATTATCCCCTACATCATACTTAACCTTTTCCCTTTCATACAACTTCGAGGTCCTATCATAAATAAAAAATGGTGGCGATTTCAATTTTTCAAAAAAAATTTCTTGCTGCCTGGTTGTAGTTTTGTTCGTGACCCCGATCTTGAACACTCATGCCCCAGGTAGCCCATTTGAGTTGCTTGTTGGATTAGTTGTGCATTGCAACTAGGTAAAAACAGATTTGACTCAGCTGGTTTTGGCATAACGGATGACCTGGTTGGGTTTATTTGACCTAGCCAGGTCATGTTTCTTTTAATAAAAAAGAAAGAAAATTTTGACTTAAAACAGCGTCGTTTTGGTCTGAAGGGGAAAAGAAAAAAGTGCAAATGCCAAAAACTTTAATAAACTCTCAATCTGCAGCTCTCTGTTCAATATGAGAACTGAGAGCCTGAATAGAGGTAAAACTGTGAGCCATCTCTGTCCAGCCTCCCTTGTGCCAACTCTGCTCCACTAAGGTAGTTGGCCTCTGTTTTGTTTGCTCCCCATTCGCTGACATCACGCCTATCTCTCTAGTCTCTGTTCTGATTATGTAAATAAAATTTGGGTGGTGTTAGGTACGGAAATAACCAGAGAATAAAGGGCTCCATAAGTGAGACCCAAATTGCTAATAACAGTTAGGCAGTTATGTTAGTTAGGTAGGTTATAATAATTGTTTCTGTGAAAAAGAGAGAGGAGGTATGCGAGTATTTTGTAGTGAGTGGGAGAGGTTGGATCTCTGGAATACCCAGGTGGAGAGTGTGGGTCTCTCGAATACCCATGAGTGTGTGAGTTGTGAGTTATGAGCAGTTGTGAGTAATCTTTCCTTGTAAATTCTGTGTCGATAGAGGAGTTCTGAGTAGTAGTGAATAAAGATCCAATTCATTTTCATCCTCTTGAAATACTAGTTCTAATAGGTGATCTCTATTTGGTTTCTTCGATGGCCTCTGTTATGCAAATCAATTGTTGCATAGTGCTTTGGTGGCCAAGCCTGGCCCAAGGGGGAAGCCACTGAAACAAGGGCTTTAAGCCTCATTACTCAAAAAAAATTTATTACTTACTTTAATATCTCTCACGTATACCTATCTCTCATGTATACCTATCTATCTTAATCCCTGATTCCCTCACCTGAATCTAGGGATGACAATTTCCACCCATGAGCGGGGATCCCCGCGGGGAATACCCCATTTAGGGCCCCGCGGGCGGGAAATTTTTCCCGGGGGCACGGGGACGGGGATCACACTCCCGCGGGGTCCCCGCCCCGAAAAGATTACTAAATTACTCTTACTATATGTATATATTATATTATACCTACATGTCATTTTAGTCTTTTTAACTCAATTTTTTTGGAAAAAAAACTAATATGCTAAGAAACTAATAACATTTACTTAAGGTCAGCAAGTCTCATCTCTCTCATTCGCGCAAATTTGTTTTCTGCTTTACTCTGGAACCCTAACTGCAACACTAGACCCTAGCCGAAGCCGCCGCTTCTGCTCGGCTCTGCTCACGTCGTCGCCGCCTCTTCTCTCTGCTCGGCTCTCCGTCTCACTCTCTCTCCATCGCGTCTCATTCTCTTCCAACCGGTCGCCGCCATCAGATTCAAGGTAAGGGACTACATTTCGCTTCCGTCCCACTCTCTTCCTGGGACTTTATTACTATGAGTCATTGTTGGGAGTTCAATTTATTTTCTGGAAATGGATGAAAACTAGGGATGCTCATGTAATTAGGATTCTCTGTTAACTTGCAAATGGTCGTTGCTCTTAGCAATTAGGATTCTCTGTTAACTTGCAATGCTCATGTTCCCACCTTTAATATATACACATTCGATTGGATAAAAAGGTAAATGTCAATAGCTTAATTCTATTTGGATTTTGAATGAATGTTACGATGCTTAGTTGCTCACAACCCGTTTGATAGAATGTGTCTTTGCTTGTCCTGTTATGCCACTTTCTTGTACATTCTAAAATGATTCATCTTTGGAATGGGTTCTGTCTGTTAAACAAAACAGGTTGTACATCACGTACCAAGTTTACTTTCACTTTGTCTTTTGTTTCTTAATATTCTAATTTTTTCGTTTAAACCACTTTTTTTTAAATTGTTCCTGAATTGTAAAGTTGGCATTTATGCCTTAGTTAAATATTATTATCATTAGATTTAATTAATCCATTGATCCTTCTCTAGATATGTTTTGGTGTGAATTTTGCATTTTCGGGGTCCCCACGGGGACCGCGGGGATGGGGGCAGGGGAGAAAAGCTCCCCATGGCGGGGGATCGGGGACGGGGGACAATCTGGAGGGCGGGGCTCTGCCCCCGCCCTGCCCCGTTGACATCTCTACTTGAATCACTCAAATATGTTTAACAATTTTTATTTTTGATAAAAGAAAGTCAAAACTCACTCTCCCTCCCTCACGTCTCTCTGTCTCCCTCACTCTCATCAAGCTCTTTCTCAATCTCCGCAGACTACACTCTTCATCTCCCTCAGACGGCCGCACTCTCAGACACTCACGGCGGACGGCCAGTCACGGCCTCATCTCTGCGTCTCCCTCGACGCCTCGATGGGTGACGGCCTTTGCGAGACCGCGTCTCCCTCTGCTGCGGGCAGCGCTTCGACTGGACGATCTGGCCTCCATTGCGGCGTTGCGACTGGTTTGAGTGGTTTCCGGCGCCGGCGAGGCAGCGACACTGCTACTGAGTGATACCCATTAGTTACTGTTAGTGTAAGTGTTGTAGGCTTTTGTTAGTTTTGTGTGGTTATTATTTTTTTAGTTGTATCTTTAATTATTTATAATTCATATAAAATAGCAACAAATGACCAATTATCTTCTCTCCTTATTGTAGAAATTTTGTACCTGTTTTTGTTGCATTTGGCTTAACAAGCAAGCACTCACAATTTTTATATGAAATAATCTCTTGAAATTAGGTTTTATTGTCCTAACTTTTTTATTTATTCTTGATTTATAGTCGTCTAATTTATTTTTGTGAAACGTTTGTTACTTTTATTTTAAAATATATAAATGTTAATTCAAAAATTTGAATCAAGTTATTCCAAACTAAAAAAAAGTTGAAGCTTTAATCGTATCACAAAAGGAGTTAAGCCTCGCCTCTAAGGTTGCTTTAGGCTCAATAGGTGTTGGACCAACCCTGCTGGCTTGCTCTCTGAAGTTGGATTTGTGGGTAGGGAAGCAAATACGTTGTGTTGCATTAAGATTGAAAATATTAAATGTCCTTTTTGTCTGTTTGGTATTTGTATGTACTAATTAAGCATGTTATCATCAGGTAGCAACTGAGCATGATTGTATTATGTATTGTAGTTGTGATTTGTGAGCTTGTGTTCATGTGTTATGTACCTTTATTGTTTAATTGTGTTTTGAATTTGAAATTTTGAACTTGTGTTGTTTATTTATGTTTTGAACTGGTGACATTTTGTTAGTTACTTGTGTTATACACTTGTGAATTTACGAATTTGAATGTATTTCAATTTTTTTTAAATATGTTTATGTTTATTTACTATGTGGTTGAATCAATGACCCAGTGCCTCGGCTAAGTTGATGACCGGGCTAAGTTTCCACAAGAAGCAAGTATTGACATGTTAGCACCATCATTAGAACCTTCACCTTTGTCAATGAATATAGACATTGACACTTCATCCCCAAGATTCCCTGTACCCCACAAGAATTTCTCTCTGGAAATCAAGGTATGAATGCCTGCCACAAGAATTGGGAAAATGAAAGTTGAAAAAATCTTCTCTAAATTTACTTGATCTGCTATCTTCTATATGTCATAGACAAGCAGCAGTGAAAGGATTTGCTATTTTTTTAATAGAAGAATAAATTTTATTAGAGAGAGTAGTAAGTAAAATAATAATAATGGGAGGATAAGATACCTAGACCATGCAACTTGTGGTATGATGTGATCCGCTAATCCCACCTCAAAAATATTGCTAATTCGTGTCTTATTGAACTTGCTTTCTATATACATCATCTCACTCATGCTTAAAGAAAAACTCTTTGATTCCAAAGTCTCTCCAAAACTCTAGTTTATAAATTAATTTTCTCGTGGCTCATCAAGTAGGACTATATCATTTGCAAGAAAAGCATGGATTGTGGCATAAACACTTGGATGTGCCCTGTAAAAACATCAAATACCAAGATAAAAAGTATACACTCAAAGTTGACCTTGGTGCAAACCTATTGTTATTGGAAAATCTCGTATTACATTTTTACCTCCCTAAGTTTGAGCACTAGTTGTTGTCCCATTATACGTATTCTTTGAAGCTTGAATATATGTAAAATCCTTTCTTCTTTAGATCTTTCCACCGGAAGTGGCACCCTATCATAGACTCTTTCAAGATCAATGAAGACCTTCTGCGTATCTTTTTATTTGATTCTTCGACCACTTAATCCTAGGTTTATAACTTGCTGATTTCACCTTTTCTTATTCTTAGCACGAACATCAAGAACCAGAACCCCATGTTGAGTGGTCAAGCTCTCTCCTAATATTACTTTGTAATCTGTCTGTTTTCCTTTATAAAAAAATGTGACCTTGAAATTTCACTTTTGTAAGTGATGAGATGTTCCAACCGCTTCTTAAAAACAAAGTGTTAGCTATTGTGAAATCATGTCATCATAAAGTCATGAATAGATATCCTCTCATCATTTAGTTCACCAAGACCATATTCACAATGACCATTCAGTGACCATGTTAAGAAAATCTTCTTATTGATGCCGGATTTCTTGAACTAAAATTAATCCTTCCAAATGTACCCAAACTTTTATCTTTTGTTTGTCCTCTTGTCCTACTTTGGGTGCATACACACTTATGACATTGAATGTTCTGCCGGCAAATTTTAAGGGTATGATCTTATCTCCAATCTTTCTAACATTGACCACATTATTGTTCCAAATCTCACACACAATAACACCCACCCTATTTCTTATAAGTTCACTTGTGTTCCAAAGTTTAAATCATTAAGTGCTAATTCCAATCCACTTGGTTCCTTGAGTGCAAAGTTAATCATCCTTCTAATCATGGTGGTTCAATTACTTTCATAGATTTACAGTGTTCAAAGATTTATATTTTGTTATTCCTTATCCTATTTGGGTGAATATAGATCTTATCTCCAATATTTCTAACATTGACCACATTATTGTTCCAAACCTTAAACGCAATAACCCACCCTATTTCTTATAAGTTCATTTGTGTTCCAAAGTTTAAATCATGAAGTGCCAATTCGAATTCACTTGGTTCATTTCATTCAATGCACATAAAGTTAATCACCCTTCTAATCACGGTGGTCCAATTACATCCATAGATTTACAGTAAATCTATGCTATCAATAGCGGCACCACCTCGGAGGAGTGGAGCGGGGAGTGAGCAATGGGTGGCCGCGACTCGAGCTGATAGGTACTGGATCACTATCAGCCACGTAAGTATGCTCATTTATGTTGTTAATTGCTTTGGCCCCTTCAAACATTCTCTGAGATTGGGAGTAGGATGATAGCACATATCTAACACGCTTACTCCAAATTTCTGCAATAATATGGCAGTTCCATAACTCTGATTTAGTCTTCCCGCTCTTGCTTGCATGCCCATTCTGTCTTGCCACCTCCAGATACTTCCTAACAAGCTGTTTTCCTTGAAATGGGGAACTCTGTTTTGTGCCAAAGTTATCAATTGCGGATGGCAGACCATGGCGGAAGGCCAAAAATCCGCCATTTTGAGCCGCCTCCAAACGCTATTGCGGCCATGGCGCCGCCATCCTTCATAAATTGGCCATAGCGGTTGGCCAAAAATCCGCCACCGCAATCCGCCATGGCGGGATTTTTGATAACACTGTTTTGTGCGCTCAAAAACAGGGGTTGTACGCCATAGTTTCTCCTTTATGTTTAGTAACTCTGATTGGCCCATTAAGCCCAAGAAAAATGGCTGCAAAAACAGTAAGAGGATGGTTGCATATTTCCTTTGAATTCCTTGGGTTGGGTGTTGGCCCAAGATCTCCAGAACAGAGGTTGGTTGGCAGAATCTCTCCTTTATTTTTCCTTTATAACCTATTTGGATTCGACCCATTAGCACCAGAAATAGCCCCAATTTGCTAAAGACCCATTCGACCCTTTCTTCTTCCTTTCCTTCTAGAATACATCCCTCTGTACAAACGAAAATTTTGTACATACCCACAACAACACGGTTGGTAAAGAAAGACCCACACATTGCCACATGTGAGTTAGCGTCCGGTGGTTTCGGTGGCGGTGGGGGCATGGCTAAGCAACATGCCACGTTTAAAGTCCTCAACTCCCCTTCCGCAAATGACCCATCCTCCTCCATATGCATGTCCCGATCTGGAGGTTCCGGCGGCGGCACACACCCACCACCAACTATGGTCTCCACCAAAATATCTCGGCCACCACCCTCATAGCGGTCGTCGGTACTCCCACGATAGAAACATATCAACACAGCGGAAGAAGATATCGACAGTGCCAAGTGCCAAGTGTCAAGCGTCGAGGGTTCACCTAAATGCCCATTCTTTTCGGTTACAATTGAGACCTTCAATGGGACTATCAATGCTGCACCTCCACCCCTTGAAATTTCATTACTAATGTGATGGCAAAGGCAGACCACTTCAAGGAATGAATCCTCTGGACAATAATGGTTAGAGCTTGCATTTCTGCCAACACAATCGACAACATTTCTGTCTTGGCCTCCTTCGACTTGGCCCAATGAATGCTGTTCAGAATTAGGCAATTTAAGACCCTTTGCTCTTGAACCCAGATGCCAACATCAAATTGGGCTAGGCCCATTAGGTCAAAAATTGGATACAACTCAAAGAATACCTATTTTGCCCCTCTATGTTTCTTCTCCGCCAACAACAATTCACAGAAGGAAAACATCACCATTATTGACACCCATGGTTGCTCTGCCGGTAGAGACCCACTAACCACCACCCTGAAGTTAGCATCCAGCGGCTTTGGTGGCGGTGGGGGCATGGCTGATCCACCTGCAGCTTGGATCTCTGTAGCAACCACTATGTGAGAACCACGGTCCGCTGGTTCAGGCAGCGGCGTAGGCGGCTCCAGTGATTTTGGAGGTCTGGGAAGTGGAAGCTGGGTCGGTATTTCAAAAACCCCGAGCTCTATGGTCATTGCGCACTCTGTACGAGGACATGGATCCAGTGGCTCCGGTTGTGGAAGGGCAGCCGTTAGTGGACCAGCGTCCGGAGGCTCCGGTGGAGATGGTGGGTCGACCACAACCCCTTCCTCCCTACTCATTTCTTTCTCACCCATTTTTTGTGGTCTCCTTTCCGCCACTGCATCAACGAACTTTTTGGTCTCAGGTTCTAACTTCCGGTGGTGAGCCTCTTCTACACCATTGACAATCACCGACTCTGGTTGTGTTTCTTGATTTCCTACATCAGCTTTTCCTCTCCACCATCGACAACCACCACCAATTCCGGTTCTGTTTCTTGATTTTCCAGCACCAACTTCTCCATTGAGTGCCCCATCCATGCTCCAAACCTTCTAATCACAGCAAGGGAAAAAGATTCCCAACCTGCATCGAGGTCCTCTTGGCACCAAGAACTGAACCAAAGCATTGCTACACCCTCCATGCTCATGAACGCCCATTTTAGCTTATCCAACGGGTGAATTTCATGCTCCTGAAAGAACCTTTCGGCTCTAGCGATCCACCCAACGGGGTTGGTCCTTGTAAAGTCCGGCAATTCCACCTTCTTGGCCCACATGTCCTTCATCTCCGATCTTCGACAACACTGGCTCCCCCTAGAGTATCCGGTAGGTCGGACTAGTTTGATGCGTACCAAAAAGCAATAATCAGCAAGAACAGTAAAAGAGAATGAAAAGAAAGAGAGTTTTGTATTATTTATGCAATAAGGGAGAATTAACAGTAGAGTAGCACTCTAACTGCCACAAAGCTAGGCTCCTATAGAGAGCTATTGCTCTCCATCCATAACAACTCAATGATTTTCCAAAAAGATGTCTCTCTCACTCAGCACCCCCTCCTATTTGTATCCTCCTTTCTCCTCTCTCTATAACTAACTCTTCTCTCTAAATGGGCCCTGGACATTTGGGCATGCAGCCTGCAGGTATCCCATATTGGGATTGTATTGACTCCATAGTGATCCGGTACCTATCACGAGCTCCCATCACGGAGCGGTTCTCTGTAGCGGCGAACGCGGCCATGATTCGCAGCGAATCACGGAGGAAATCGCAGCCATAGCGGCAGCTATTTTGAAGAGGGTTTGAAAACCTTATTTTCTGGTCAGCCCACCCCATTTCCGGCAGACCAACCCTATTTCCGGCTACATGAATATTTGAAGTGCCAAAACTAGACCTACTCTCTACTAACTTCTTTACTCACATCAGTTCAAGAAAGTGTTAGAACTATTGCTCACTTTTCATTATCTCCAGGCATTGATGTTGTGCCTCTAGCTTACACATGCATATTATTTATGGGTAGCAACCTAGCGTTAGCCACAATTGTATTGTTGATCCATGTCATAAATGATTATATAAAGTTTTACATTGGCTGTTGACTTTCCAAACCCTCTTTCATTTGGGCTTTAGACCAGGTATGTAAAGTTTGACAATTAAAGTACCACATAGGTTGAGTTTGTTTAATTAAAGTCATTGAAATGATTCTACACCAATGTATGGCTGGAATTGATGGTACGAAAGTTGGGATGTTTTAAAGTAAAATGAGTGGATCTTGAACTCGGATCTGGTAAAATGATCTTTCAATTTATTTTTTTAAAATAATTAACAGTTAATAGTAATACTAAATTTTTTATCATTAATGTTGAGTAAGTTGCTTACTTGTCAGGGAAACAAAACAGAGATTAGCATTTCGAGTTATGAAGACAATTTTCTGGTGAGTGCTGGTGGGCCTTTGCATCTATGTTTTTATGGTGGCAGTTTTTAACTTTTTGACTACTTGTCAGGTTATTGCCACTCAAATAGGAACCATGGGGACAATACTGCATGCCAGGTCTGCATGTGACTTCTGTGCAATATCATTGATTTCATTTATACTTCTTGAGAAATAAGGTTTATTTAGTTAATTTGTAAGTAATTCAGCCATGCCATCATGTTCATTGGTTATTGCAGAACTATTTTAAATTATGAGTCTATGTTTTGGATAGATATGGAATCCTCATTGTTCTTCCTTCCCCGTTTTGTTTTTTCTCTGGGCTATCCTTCTATGAGTCAATGCATTTTGTGTTTCCCTGGTCATTTGTTAGTTTACTGGCCATTATCTTTCTTTAACTTTTCTCTGCTATTCATTGCATTCTTAGTGATGTAGGGATTGAAATTCATTTCATCCATGGATTTTAAAAGAATAAAGTTTGGCTTATGTTGATTTTGAAACATTGTCATCAAATCAGCAACTTTATGCTTCATATTTTATGGAATTTTATAATACATACTGGTATTCTACAAACAAAATAGAGACAAAAAAGGACATCTATCCTTTTAGGAAAGAAATAATCGTGTAGGACATGGTAGGTAATTCTTTTCATTTTTCATAATGTTTTCTTGGATTGTTAAAAGATAGCTTAGAGAGATGGAAAGTGCATCTGAGTTTGATTATTACCTGGACCGACAAAGTTTGCTATAGATTGGGTCTTTGAAGTAAATGTAAGTTGGAGGACCTAGATACTCATTATACATCTTGGCATAATGAAAGACTTGGCTGCATTGGATTGGATTTAAGTGTATCCTATTTTGCTTTTTGGAGAAAGTTGGTGCTTGACAACAAATAAACTATACACCGAAAACTGTTGCGAGAACTAGGACTTGAGAGAATTCCTTTTTTAAAAAAATTTGCCAGCTTGGAATTGTGAATCATCATGCACTTTCAAGAAAAGTGATGCTTCTGAGTAGAAGGATTGCTCACACAGTCACGTGTTTTTCCAATGCCAGGAAGGATGAAGGGGTGTCAAATAATCCAACGTTCAACGTTTCTCTTATATTTGGCAAACGGGATGAGGTAAGCATGCCTATGTTTGAAATTATTTGTTCATCTTGATCTTTATTGAGGTTGTGCTTGGTGTTCACTGAATGCGTTGATGCAGCCAATGTTAGTAGCATGTGCACGTCAGCTGATTGAGCATATGAGGTAGGTATTCTTGTGAAGAGATACTCTCTTATCCGTTTTTTATTATACATCTTCCAGAGTGTTCAACTTCAATATTGTAACTTTTTCTGTAAATAGGTACAGGTTTCAAATACCCCTTAAAAGTGATACTTTTAAAACATTTGTTAGTATGAACTTTGTGCTTGTGTAATATAGTATTTGTTTTTTAGATTTGAAAATCATATTGACCATCCAATTCCTGATTTGCAGTTTGTCCGGTACCTCTAGGCCTTTGGTGCTCTCACTTGGTCTTAAAGACCATTCTACGGTATTTGTTACTGATTTCCTCCTTTACTGGAAAGGAAAAAATAAAATAAGAATGAGGAAGCGATACTCATGTTCCAATGTTCTGCAGGAGACGTTGAAAGGCATTACTTCTGCTGTGATCGACAATCGCCTGTGGTAACAAATTGCAGATGAAATGTCATATTTCCTACTAGTGGACTTGGGTAGTGATGTTAAATTACAGTCTGCTGACTATTTTTCTACCTTTTTAATTTTCAGAATTAAATCCAATAGTGAATTGATGACCTCTGGCAATTTCAGATTACTGTCACCAATTGACATTTGTTACGGCAAATTAATCACATTTTCTGCTGATAAGTATGATGGATTCAAGTATTCAATTATTGACGTTATCGAAACTTGAATTAATATTATTTTCAACAGGTAATTTATTTACAGAAATCGCGATCAACGAGTAAAAGCAGTGATTTGACTTTAATTTCAATGGCTTAATTTTATATTTGTTTTCTTTTTAATTTGGGCAATACTCTAGGGTTTTTCTAACAAACTATGAAAAAAGTTTCACATACTAAGTGAATGTTTGGATTATTTGTGAAAATTTGATTATTTTAATAATCGATCATATGGATAATCGATTATTGTTATAATCGATTATAATAGAATCAGTTTTATGTTTGGATGTGTTTGTAAAAAAACGATTATAAGATCATTTATTTCGTTTGAGTTGTGTAAAAAAATCATTTATATATAGTTAATTACTAAAATGAATATAAAGTTATTTGTATGATTTAATAATATTTGTTTGGTAGTTAATTTTGTAAGGGTGAAATAGGAAGAATGCTACTAGTTTTAAAATAATTTAACAGTTTTTTAAATAATCTTCAAACTTCTAGTTTATTTAAAAATAGATTTTTTCTCGTAAAATCAACTGTTTAAAATTTAATCAATGTACATAAAATATCAGCTTCTACTGAAAAACAGCTTTTATCATGAAATATAGCTGTTTGGGTAAGAAATAATTTTATCCAAACACCTTCTAAGATTATGTTTGGATTGACAGAAATAAGAGGGAATGGAGTGAGGTAAAATGGGAGGATAATGTTCTCTCGTAGCTCATTAGGATTGTTGCTCGATCCTTGGATGTGGTCGTCCATTTGAGGGCAGCCTTCCAGATGGAGGAAAGGGGGAGAACCTGCAAAAGACATATTGATGTTTAAGTTAATATAGGGAATTAAAAGAGTTTCTATGGTAGAGATAGACGAGAGTGAGAAGGATAGTACTCCCCCCTTGCTCAGGGGTATTTATAAACTAGTGAAGTGGTTTCTCACTATTAGGCATAGGCAATCATATCCTGTCAACTATTACGCTAGCCACTTGCTTGAAGGAAGGAGGCATCGTCATGCAGGTATTTCAAATGCTAGTTATCCTACTAGCGTAAAGTGGAAACCTTACGAGGTCTTGTTGGAATTGGGTTGTTGCTTGGTCCAGTTGCGCTGGTTGGTCCAATGGGTCGTTGGGTTAAGTTGGCAGCCCAAAATAGTTGTCCCTAGGTCGGTGTTTGTTGGAGACGAGTAGCTCTTGTGATTGGAACGACTACTAGGATGCTTTCCACAGTTCTTCCTGGGTTGGCGTACCCAGACACCCCGCCCCTGTTAACCGTCGTTTATTCTTCGTTTTTCCTTTCTATCTTTTCGCTTGCTCGGCATCTTTTTTTTTTGTTCCTTCCCGTTTGTAGCATCCCTGATTTCTGTAACTCTAATCGAGGTGGATGATCTCAATTGAATGCTTGATTGTTTGTTTAATTATACTTTTCGTCCCTCAACTTTTTCAATTGTACGATTTTGGTCCTTCAAAAATTTTAATTGCACTTTTCGTCTATTAACTTTTTAAATTGTGCAATGCAAGCCTTTATTTTGGTCCCCTAGAAGGACTAATTTTGCACAATCACAATATTGATTGGTTGTTGGTTAGTTTTCTAGCACGAGAAACGGGGAAAGATTGGAAGTTCAGGAGTGTCTTCCCAGCTGAGTAGCACGTTCGAGCATGGGAAGGTGGGATGCTTAAGTGTGCCAACATTTAAACGGTGGCACTGAGCACACTCAAACGTGTTGCGTGGCATCGCCACCTGTTCTGTGTTTGGACGTGTAACACCCTTCGTTACATTAGTAATCCAAATAAAATGTTTATATAAAACCTCGTGAAATAAATTCTTTTCATAATATATTATTTAATTTAATAATAATAATTTCAAATTAATCTTTAATTCATAAAATTCTCAAATCTGAAAATATAATTAATCCAAAAACTCTTAAAATAAGGCACCAACTAAAAACCCCAGCGTGTAAAAATAAAATAATTAAGGTCTAGCCACATACGGCTCCAGTACATTATAATACTAACCAATGCTATAGATATCACTAGAAAGTAACTCAAGTCTTCGAGCTTCCTCGATCTCAGGAATATCGTCCTCGTGCTCTGAAAATAACACTACTAATGAGATATGAATCCCAGTGAACAAAAACAGTTATAAATTATTTTCACAAACAGTGTTATTCTCAGCCAACGCAGTAACTAGAAGTGGCAAACGGACGGATCGGATGGATTTTGATTCGGATTACAATGGATGGGTCAAAAATAATCCACCAATTCATTTTGATCCATAAAAAATGTATTAAAAAAATCCAATCCATCCATGACCCATTTAATAAAAAATCATCCAACCCATCCATTAATCATTTTTATATGGATGGATATCCGACTCATCCATTTTTATTTTAATATTTTTCATATACAAGCCTACAGATTGGGTCGGTCGGTCGGCTGGCGGATTGGTAGGCGGTCAGTCATGTTGGTCCAAGGTTTTTTGTATTGAGAATAAAACAGACCTTTTCAATAAATTCTATAGGGAAGTTATGAGTGAAACTTCTGTACCATAATAATACTATAGTTTTATGGTTAGTCATAAGTCATGGTTGATGGGCAACCTGACACTATAAACTCCTCTTTCTAGTCATGGTTAAGGCAATGAAACAAATTTGTACTAAGGACTAAACAAATAAAATAAATTATTGTTCTTTTCCACTACTTCATATAGAATCCATGGGTAAGACTAATCTACAAACTTGATCTTTTCTTTTGTTCTGACTTGATTTTTTTGGTTTGTGAAAAATAATTTGAAAATTGGAATGGATAAAAAAAATCTATTATGTTATTTTTTTCCTGGTCCAAAGGGTTTACAAAAAGCAATTGGACAAGTCATGAATCATCCATTAAAAAAAGAAAATCCAATCCAATCCACTTTTTTTTTTTTTTTAATAAAAGGATGGGTTGGGTGGATTTTTTCATGGATGGACTGGATGGATAATGGGTCCATGGATTATTCAGACCAACACACCACATAGTTCAAATAGCATCATTTAACATTTAATTCATGCACTTATTCTACCAATCATAAACATACAACTCATGACAATGGCATCCCATTGCCCACCTCTCTTCATAAGAGGTGTTTTGACATCCCATTCTTTGGCGATGTAACTAGCTTTCGATACCCCTTTCATAGGTGGTATAACTCATTTTCCTACATCTCATTTCCTGCCGATGTAACTATTTTCAATAACCCTTTCTTAGGCGTTATAACTCATATTCCGACATCTCAATTAATTGGCGATGTAACCAATTTCAATACCTCTTTCTTAGGCGGTATAACTCATATTTTTGACATCCCAATTAATTGGCGATGTAACTATTTTCAATACCCCTTTCTTAGGCGGTATAACTCATATTCCGACATCCCAAATAAATGGCGATATAACTAATTTTCGATATCCCATTTATAGGCGGTATAACTTAATCAACAAACATCATCATATATAGCAGTTAATTAATCATGCCAACACCACATATATCGTCATACAATCTAATTATAGCATGTCAATCAACCAAATCATGTATAAACATACATGTCATAGAATCATTCTCAATAATAAACATCCATATCATGGTAAGAAAGCTTTAAAAGAAAAACTCCCAATTTAGAAAATCAGGATTTGACCAAAACATGTACTTTCCATTGTAATCTCGCTTTAAAATCATTAGATAAATTAATCCCCTTTTCCCAAATTCGTTTGCACCATGGAAGGGTAAGAAAATGTTATTTTTACTCACCTCTTGAAGACCTCCAAGACGCTCCAAGCATTTGGTCACGAACGCGCCAAGAAGCTCCTCAAGAATCTCCCCCTTTCTTCCTCCTCTAGGCTCCTTCTTCGCTAGAACCGTCTCCTCTACGCTCTTCAATCCTCAAGAGGAAGCAAAACTGTGTTTTTGGTTGCAAATAGGGTTTCTAGCCGCACTAGGGTGTTATAATAGTGTATATACATAATGTTGCACTGTTCTCTGTTTAAAATTTTATTTTTTTAATGCATCTGACAGAGAGCACGGGTGTGCTCTCGATTGGCACGGTCGTGCCAATCAGAGTCAAAGTTTGTGAGGTTTCCGACACAGGCGTGCTAATAGGTAGTACGGTGCGGCTCAGACCGTGCTCTCTTTTGGCACAGGCGTGCCAAATAGCGTCAGATTTGTCCATTTTTCGACATGGCTGTGCTAACAAGTAGCACGGCGCGGCTCAGACCGTTCTCTATTCAGCATGTGCGTGCCGAATGTGAGCACGGGCTTGCCAACGCTACAGTGACAGATTTCAACGTAAAACTTCTCTCTTTTCTTCTTTTGGTCAACTTACTACCCTTAAAGTTTAAGGCCAATTATTCTACGCCTCCCTAACACTTTATAAATTTTATTTTCTAAGATTAAAGTCTCTTATATCTTTATTTAATTCTTGGGATGTTACATTTTCTCCCCTCCTTTAAGAATTTCGTCCCCGAAATTAACTTCACCCTTACGTACAAAGCAAATAAAGGTAATGCACCTTCAACAACGAGGTTTGGGTATTGGCGCACCAAATCTTCTTCCAGTTCCTAAGTAGTCTCTTCAGGAATTAAATCCTTCCCAAACCACCTTCATCAAAGGGATTATCTTGTTCCACAGAGTCTTAGTACTTTTGTTGATGATCTGACTAGGCTTAGGCTTTTAGATTAAGTTATTATTCAATTGTATTGACTTATGAGCTATAACATGAGACATATCTGACACAATTTTCGGAGTTAAGAAACAGGAAATACATCACAAAGGTTTGATGACCATGTTGGAAAAGCCAATTGGTAAGCAACAAGCCTGACTCTCTTGAGGATTTGGAAAGGACCCATAAAAACAAGGAATTAGTTTTCTGACTGACATTGACCCCCACATCCCAATCTTAGGAATGACTCTCAAGAATACATGTTCCCCTTCCCAAAACTCTAAAGACTTTCTTTTCTAGTCGGCATAACACTCTTTACCTATTTTGCGCAGTGTGCATTTTCCCCTTTTGAATCCTAACTGTGGTCTCTTGGATTAAATCTGGTACTAATAAGATCTCATCACCTACTACATACTAACATAAAGGGGACCTACATTCCCAATCACATCATCAATATATACATATAGTCATTAACTATTTCACCACATAATATATGTACAATTCATGCCATCTTAACTGTATATCATTTACATAATAAAATCATGCACTTAAGCATCTGTTTCTGACCGTCCTCCTAAAATCATAATACATTCACTTGTATTTTATCATTATAAGCATTCTCAATAATAGATTTATTACAAATAATCCACAAAAGAAATTGAAGTAAAGTTTTATGCCATCCCTACGTAGATCTAATAGTCCTTTTTATATATATATATTCAAACCAAATTTATTATAATATTTACAACACAATGAAATTTTTATAAATAAATAAACAAATAAGTAAAACCAAGAAAGAAATGAGAACAACAGAGACATCCACATACTAAGTCTTATCTAGTCCAAGTTAATAATTTCGTAAAATGAAATAGTTTCTCTTTCTGTTAAGAGAAGATCTTACTAAAAACAAAATTTGGTAACAAGAAGGAGAATAAGATTTAGTAAACTTGCAACAAAATATGCAGTCATTGTGCAGATATGACTTTCAAAACAAACTTCCCAATAAATACCATAATAGAACTAAGAAATCAATTTCACCTTCTTTAATACAACATCTATTTTTTTTTTCTGTCTACTATTACATCTTCCTTAAATCCTGGTACATCTTTGTTATTCTTGTATGTATAGTTAACTTTCCTTTATGTGTCTCTTTTAGCATTTTTTTTTTAAGGCTCCCCTCCTTAGGAAAAACGATCTTATTCTTAAACAACACTAAATATTCATCAGACGACATATAATTCTCTTGATCCTAAAGAGATTGCAATTCCTAGTCTAACAACTGTTCTCGGTTAATCTGTTTTCTAAGGTCATTACAATTCCCAACCTATTCAATTTCAAGCTTAAAGCATTTAAGGTTACATTGAAATTCATGTCCATAAAGTCTTCTAAGATATTCATCTCTAGCGCTAATATGCAAGGATTTTCTATTTAGAGCCTCTACCACTACATTGGCTTTTCCTAAACTATACTTCAACTCAAATTCATATCCCTTAAGAAATTTCATGCACCTTCCTTGACTCATTTTTAATTCTATTATTTTTTTTTGACAATTATTTAAGGCTCTTATGATCATTAAAAACTTCCATTTTATTTCATATAAGATATTTTCCTTTTCTAGTCAACTTGATCAGAAAGAAGGCTAGCCCAGAGAACCCATTTATAACTTCATATAATACGCTTCCAATTCCAGGAACTTCTTACACCTGTCACTTCTTAGGCTGCTCTCATCCTATCACTGCATCTACTGTGCTTGCATCAAACGCCACTCTACTCAAATGATTTAAGGTCATTTATCCTAGGAAAAGATACTTATTTTTAAGGCTAAATACCATTTTTGGTCTCTTATCTTTATTTTATTTTTCGTTTTGGTCCTTTATTTATTATTTTTTTCGATTTGGTCCCTTATTTTGCAAAGTCATACCAATGTGGTTCCTCTTTTATTTTTTGTTTCGAAATAATCCCCTATTTTGCAAAAATTATACCTATGTGGTCCCTTTTTTGTTTCGATATAGTCCCTCTTTTACTTCTTTTGTTTCGAAATGGTCCCTTATTATACAAAAGTTATACCAATGTGGTCCGCTCCATATCAGAATTTAAAGGGAAAAGACCATATTCAAACCAAGAATAAAGATAAGGGACCGAATCGAAAAAAATAATAAAAGAGGGACCAAAACGAAAATTAAAAAAAAGATAAGGGACCAAAAGTGGTATTTAGCCTATTTTTAACGGTTATGTTGTTCAATATCCTATTGTCCACTTATAGCCTCGTACTCCCATCATTTTTTTTTCTTTATACTAAAAGCACTCAAAATTTATCACAAAATCAAGCACATTTCTTAACAGTAATAAACGTAAGATTTGATGTACACTATAATCAAATAATAATAAAGTAGATTCCAAATAATAACAATAGCAGCTCTAAATATATGGTGAAACAATGCATCAAGGTAAGAAAGTTTTAATTCCCAATCAATTTGGTTTGACTTAAAAAAAAAACATTGATGCACAAAGATATTTCCATTTATGAATTGAAAACTCATTAAAGCAAAAGAAAATTAGAAACGTGAATTCAAAACAAGTGAGACTCTCCTTGGCAATTTTGCTATCAAAGAGGAATATGCACACCAACGATAAATAAAAAGTAAAAATGTTTATTTACAAATACAAGGAATATACATCTATCAAACCAATTTATCAAACCACATAAAAAATATTTTAAAAATCTAATGTTAAGAATTAAAAATCTTAAAATTCCAATTTTTCATAATAATCAAATCCACGTGTGAAAACTCATTTTCTAATAACTCCTCTAATTATTTCTTAGGCTCACTTAACTCTAAAGGTGTCAGTCTATAAGGTGCTACTGACTCTGGTCCACTTCTAGGCACTAGTTCTATGTTAAACTCAACTTCTATATTTGATGTAAGGTAGAGACCTCTTTAGGGAACACATTAAGAAATTAATAGACAACAGGTAGTGTCACTACGTCACTCTCAACCTCTATCTTAACGGAAAACAACAGTATGTATTCTTGAGCTCCCTCAAGTAAGAACTTATGACAAAGATACAAGTACAACAGGGTTCAATATAGAAGAATCATCAAACATTGGTTTTGAAGTACATAAGTATTTCTATTTGGACAACATAATCAGACGATGGCGAGACCATATTAAGAATGACATTTAAACCCAATGTGAGCAAGCATATAAGATCAACAAAATAAGACAAACATTGGAACACTAGGGAACAATTCAAACAAGCGATGGAGGTAACAACTTTATACTTCGCAGGAGTATAAACACGCAATTCAAAAAGGCAACTTATAATAGATAAAGACAGATTTTTGACACAAGCATGTTTTATGAAGGAATGATTGCTCCTGAATAACAACATAACTACTTTCTTGCTACCAGCATAAATCCTCTTTGGCTCCTCCAGCTTTTGCAGGACCTGAACTGTTCTGAAAGAATGATAGATCGTCCTTCGAAAAAGCGGTAACCCCACGCACTGAGGTCTTGGGATGCTACGACCCCATATCCCCTCATATGACAGTGAGTCTCTGTCTGCTCTTGCACATTTGTGGTCACACAACCCATAGCTGTTACAAACGCATCATTCGTCCCTCGCTTATTAGTCGTCATAAATCTGCTCACTACCAATGAAACAATGAGTTGGCCAGGCTCAATATCCCAAAGCATAGCATGCAACATCTATAACTCTAACAAAGCATTCCTATACGCCCAAGTTTTGATTTTTGAAAAACCCAATAACCACAGTCCAATTTAGGATTGAACTGTTCTAATACCAAAAATGCAACACTCTTCGTTATATTAGTAACCCGAATAAAATGTTTAAATAAAACCTCGTGAAATAAATTCTTTTCATAATATAGTATTTAATTTAATAATAATAATTTCAAATTAGTCTTTACTTCATAAAATTCTCAAATCTGAAAACATAATTAATCCAAAAACTCTTAAAACATGACGCCAACTAAAAACCCCAGCGTATAAAAATAAAATAACTAAGGTCTAGCCACATACGGCTCCAGTACATTATAATACTAACCAATGCTATAGATATCAATAGAAAGTAACTCAAGTCTTCGAGCTTCCTCAATCTCAGGAATATCGTACTGATGCTCTGAAAATAACACTACTAATGAGATAAGAATCCCAGTGAATAAAAACAGTTATAAATTATTTTCACAAACAGTGTTATTCTGACTCGGCGCAGTAACCGGAAAAACAACCATGGCACCTGCTACTTTCGAAAATAATATAATTTTCTATAATATCAAAAAAAAAATATTCAGACCAGCACACACCATAATTCAAATAGCATCATTTAACATTTAATTCATGCACTTATTCTACCAATCATAAACACACAACTCATGACAATGGCATCCCATTGCCCACCTCTCTTCATAAGAGGTGTTTTGACATCTCATTCTTTGGTGATGTAACTATATTTCGATACCCCTTTCATAGGTGGTATAACTCATTTTCCTATATCCTATTTCCTGGTGATGTAACTATTTTCTATACTCCTTTCTTAGGCAGTATAACTCATATTCCGACATCCCAATTAATTGGCGATGTAACTAATTTCAATACCCCTTTCTTAGGCGGTATAACTCATATTCCGACATCCTCATATTCCGACATCCCAATTAATTGGCAATGTAACTAATTTCAATACCCCTTTCTTAGGCGGTATAACTCATATTCCGACATCCCAAATAAATGGCGATGTAACTAATTTTCGATACCCCATTCATAGGAAGTATAACTCAATCAACAAACATCCTTATATATAGCAGTTAATTAATCATGCCAACACCGCATATATCATCATACAATCCAATTATAGCATGTCAATCAATCAAATCATGTACAAACATACATGTCATAGAATCATTCTCAATAATAAACATCTATATCATGGAAAGAAAGCTTTAAAGGAAAAACCTCCAATTTAGAAAATCAGGATTTGACCAAAACATGTATTTTCCATTGTAATCTCGCTTTAAAATCATTAGATAAATCAATCCCCTTTTCCTAAATTCGTTTGAACCACGGAAGGTTAAGAAAAGGTTATTTTTACTCACCTCTTGAAGATCTCCAAGAAGCTCCAAGCGTTTGGTCACGAACGCCCCAAGAAGCTCCCCAAGATTCTCCCCTTTTCTTCCTCCTCTAGGCTCCTTCTTCTCTAGAACCGTATCCTCTACACTCTTCAATCCTCAAGAGCAAGCAAAACTGTGTTTTTGGTTGCAAATAGGGTTTCTAGCCGCACAAGGGTGTTATAATAGTGTATACATATAGTGTTGCACTGTTCTCTGTTTAAAATCCTATTTTTTTTAATGCATCTGATAGAGACCATGGGTGTGCTCTCGATTGGCACGGCCGTGCCAATCAGCGTCAAAGTTTGCGAGGTTTCCGACACGGGCATGCTAACAGGTAGCATGGTAAAGCTCAAGCTGTGCACTCTTTTGGCACGGGCGTGCCAACATTAGCATGGCCGTGCCAAACAACGTCAGATTTGTCCATATTCTGACATGGCTGTGCTAACAGGTAGCACGGCGCAGCTCGGACCGTGCTCTATTCAGCACGGGCATGCCGAATGTGAGCACGGGCGTGCCAACACTACTGTGACAGATTTCAACGTGAAACTTCTTTTTTTTTTTTTCTTTTGGTCAACTTACTACCCTTAAAGTTCAAGGCCAACTATTCTAGGCCTCCCTGACACTTTAAAAATTTTATTTTCTAAGATTAAAGTCTTTTATTTCTTTATTTAATTCTTGGGATGTTACAGGACGCGTGTTGGACATGTGTTATGCCCTGGAGAAGGCAAAGTGGACAAAGCTCCACGCTCAAGGGTGGATGGAACCCCACGCTCAAGCGCAGGCACGCTCAAGCGTTGCCCCAAGTGCGCACTTAAGCGTGCTGGTTATTTACCCAAAAGTGTTAAGTCTCATCTCATTTTCACCTTGGAAAAATTTTCAATTTCAAACCTCGAGAGTTATAGCAGAGAGAGATAGAGACTACAGAAAGCTCGAGTTTGAGTGAGATCGAGGCGTTGAAACGTGATTTCGACTACACCACGGTGATCGTGTCTTCGATACCTCCGTTTTCGGCTGATCGTTTCCTCGATTCGCCGAAAGTAAATCGATTCCATAGCACATCGATACGTCGACCTTAGTGTTCCTCATATATTCTTCGTGTTCTTCTCGTTTTCCATGATTTTTTCTTGGTTCTGAGTTGCCCTAGGTTTAACAATGCTGCATGCCTGTTGTTCCTGTGATTAGGGCAAAGTTCAAGGACGTGATCGTGGTGGTGTGAGAGCAAGGAAGTTACAGCTGGTTGTGTTGGTGGAGAGGAACCACGAGTTGGTGGTGGTGGTGGTATGTTTGTGTTATCCGTGCGTGTTCGTGCGACCGACTTTCGGGTGGGGAGAAAGAAACTACAATTGTTCGGAAAGCAAGAGTGGTGTAGAATGTTATCATGTGTGTAGGGGAGCCCTAAACCCTACCAGAGGTCAAGCCCTTGAAAAAGTGCTTAAATGCTAGGTATAGGTATCTTTGGACTATCACATCTAAGTTAATACCCTAGGTTAGACGATTGTTACTTGAGGATGAATTTTTGTCAGGCTATACTGTTTGGTTGTTTGATTGACCATATGCTTATGTGTTAAACTACGCTGTTGGCATGCTTGATATATTGAATAGTGTTTATTATATGTTTGGCGAATTGGTTGATATGCTATACTGTTGAGTTGGCTGGGTCGATACCGTTGAGGTTCTTGTTGTTTGAGATACGGTTTCATGGATGCGGGGCATCATGGTATTGGATGAAAGTGAAACAGGGAAACACAAGAATGGGGGTTGAATTGTGTTTCTTAAACTTTTTAGTAAACAAGATGTAACTATAAACACACAGAAAAATAAGTTTTTACAAAGGTTAAGGAACCTCAAGATCAATCCCCAAGTTAGTGAATAAATAAACTTTGACAAGAGTAGGGATAAAGAGATTCACATAAAGATATATCCTAGTTCACTATTTACAAACCAAAAAGCTACGTCCAGTCCCTTCTACTTGAAGGCTTTTCCACTAAAACACTTAGCACCAATACAAATTGTCTCCTAGTCACTCCTAACTTTACAACTCCAAGTATTCTACACCTCTTCAGGGTCCAAGTATTCTTTTACAGACAAGCCTCTTCAGGCTCAACCAAATCAATGATTTGAAGGTTGTTTTGAGCTTTTGACTAACTCACTATGTGTGAGGATATTACAAGGTTTAGCTCTTTGAAACTGTATAAACTTTACAAAGAAAGAATATAAAAGGTCTACAGCTTTGAGAAAACAGAGTGAGTTTTGAAACGTAAGAGTATTCTTGATTGCTTTTGAATGCTCGTTGGTTCGTGCGTTACTTCAAAACGCTGCTCTACTGTCTTGATATATAGTCTACATGATTTTCAGGATTTCAAACGGTATAAATTATGTCCGTTTAGACTCATTAAATATTCGTTAGACACATATCCATTACAAGCTGTCTTCTGTGCATAGGTGTCCTTTCTTTGAGTGAGCAGAGGGCATGTTTGCTTTAGTAGTACAGTAGTGATAGCAGATTGTAGCAGGGTGCTGTTGGGGAATCAAGAGATATATTTCAAAACCTCTTGAGCGGGGAAAAAAAAAAACCCCTTTTGCATTAGGATCACGCATTTCACATGAATCTCAAGAATATTGTGTTTACCTCTTGAAGCATAGCTTTACCCCGAACACTGTGAGCGTGCCAATGACACCGGTTAGCCAAATTCACTGCTACTGTGCGAGGCTCATATCTCTCGCTTCAAACCTCGTATTGAAAAACTGAACGGTGAAGATGAAGAACCACATGTTGCGAATCTACTGTCCAAACTTCAGCCCGATCCATCGGTTAATCAATGTCAGATCGCGAGATTACAATAACTGTCCGGCCACAACCACCATAAGGAAAGGCTTCTCTATCACCAGTATTGCAAAGTAGCAATATCTCTACTTAGTGCATGCGAGCAAACCAGCGTCGGAGATAGCGTAGTGCTAGCTATCAGGACTGGAGAGGGAGGCGCGGCTCTTAATGCCGTCTACCAGTATAAGGTGCGGCTGCAAGATTATGTACAACTCCATTGGAGGCACATAAGGGAGACACACAGCTTATAAGCTGTCACCGTTCCTTACCCTAACCCTATTGGGCTCCTGTACACTACAGGCCCAATATTGAATTAATATTAATTAAATCATATTTAATTAATTAATTAATTCCTTCTCCGTTATGTAATTATCAATTAAATCATATTTAATTAATCAATTAAATCAATTCTCTAACATTTGCTCTATGCGCGTGATCTTATAGGTTCCCATTAAATTGGCAATAATACCAATTATTATTAATCATATTAATAATTAATTAATATTATAAACAATGAGCGGCATCTAGCAATATATCATTACTATCCAATTAATGAGAATATTGGTGATACAATTAAAACCTTATTGCAACCATATTTACTGTGAAGTCAACGTCCCTTCATCTCAATGTCTTAATTAGACATAAGGCATAAATGTGTTATCCTTGTTAAGTCCAATTATTTATTTATTAATCTAGTAATTGACGTATGATCATGTGGGCCTAATATCTCATATTGTCCCACCTTAGCATGGCCATGTATTTCCACGTCACATACCATCAAGAGGCCTATAGACATTACTCATGTTATGTAGGAGGGACGAATCTTATCTACGTCACTCACATTCCTCAACATCTTTAATTGCAGGCCCAATAACTACCTTTATAGTTATCCTGTTACAGACAACGTTTAATAGCATCAAAGCCTACAACTACATATGTTAGGAATCGTAGTGACTTCAAGTCGAAGGACTACTTCACTATGGTCACCATGAGAATCGCTTATGACACTTACATAACTATTATGCAACGTTCTCATAGCGGGTCACTCCAGTATAAATATTCCACTAATATTTTTACCTATGTGAAGACTTGATATCTTATATCTATGACCCGTGTGATGTGGTCATCAATACACTTACATAATAGTTTCATTGTATTATTATTGTCCTTATTAATAATAATACTTGACTATGGATAATTTAAGAATAGTGTTCTATTATTTAATGGTATCTCATGATCAAGTCATACTTGACGTTCCATTAAATGAACTACCTATTCTAAGGACTTATTATGCTATAAATATGATCATAAAATATAACACAATAAATAAATACCGTATACATATATCAAATATATGATCAAAGTCATGATACAAATGATTATCTATTCAAAATAGATTGACCACTAGGGCTTACACCAACAATCTCCCACTAGAACTAGAGCCAATCAGGCATCAATATAACACCCATCAGGTGACTCAACCAAGGGCCATACCCGGTTGCTGTACATGGATTCTACTTCGGATCCCATGGCTCCTAGCCACTTCTTAGAATCTAGGCCAATGACAGCCTCCTGGTAGGTCACAGGCTCATCATGATCCATGAGCGGTTCATCACCTTCTTGAGTTAGGAGTATTCCATATCTCTCAGGTTGATGATGTGTCTTGATTGACCTACACGAGTCTTGTGTTACTTGAACTGGTAGTTGGACCACAACATCTTGTGGAACCGGTTCTTGTTCCAATGCAGGCGGGTCAGTACTCTGTGGTGCTTGGATTTATCCAAGTTCTTCATTCCTCCCACTGTCTCCCTTGGAGACGTGTTCCTTCTCAAGGAACACTCCAGTCCTAGCGACAAACATTTTGTCCTCGGAGGTGTTGTAGAAATAGTATCCGTTTTTTTTTCCTTAGGACATCCCTCAAAGACACATTTGTCACACTTGGGTCTAAGCTTATTTGAAACCAATCGCTTCAATAAACTTTACATCCCAAATCTTATTGTAAGACATACTTGGTCGCATACCAGTCCATATCTCATATGGTGTCTTTCAGTCGTCTTAGATGGAATACGGTTAGGTGTGAAAGTTGTTGTATGTAAAGCATATCCCTTGAAAGAGTCACAGAAGTCTGATTGACTCATCATAGATCATATAATGTTCAACAAGATACAATTTCTCCTCTCTGACACACCATTCCATAATGGTATTCTAGGAGGAGTAAGTTGAGATATAATCTCACACTCCTTCAGATAATCATCAAACAGTTGGCTTAAGTACTTACCACCACGATCTGATCGTATGACCTTAATACTTTTCCAAAATTAGTTCTCCACTTCGTTCTTGAAAGCTTTGAACCTTTCAAAGATTTCTGACTTGTGTCATACACAAATCCATCTTTACTGAAGTCATCAGTAAATGAGATGAAGTACGAAAACTTGCCTTTTAGCAAACTTGTTTAGAGGCCCTCATACATCACACTGTATCATGCCAAAAGATTACCAGCCTTTTCACCTTACTGGTGAATGGAGCTTAGTCATCTTTCCAAACAAGTAAGATTCGCAGACCTCAAACAATTCATAATTAGATTAGTCCAAAAGTCCATATTAGTGGAGCTTGGAAATGTGTTTCTTACTTATATGGTTTAAAAGATATTGCTAAAGACATAGAGGGTCCAAATTACTTGGTTTGACCTTATTCGCATTTATGTTATAGATGGGCATATCGAGATCAAGGACACAAAGTCTATATCTCATATGAATACTAGCATAGAAGACATCAGTTGAATAAATGGTACAACAATTGTCCATTTATTGTAATTTAAAATCCTTTCTTGTCTATACGAGATGTAGAAATGATGTTTCTATTATCAACTGAAATAAAATAACAATTATTTACTTTCATTAATGCCCATAAGGCAAATTCAAACACTTATAGTTAATGTAGCAAATTTTGCTCCATTTCCACTCACAAAGTAGACCTTTACCTAATGGTAAATTCAAACTCCTATAGTCAATGTAGCAACCTTTGCTTCATTTCCACTCATAGGGCAGACCTTTACCTAATGGTAAATTCAAACTCCTATAGTCAATGTAGCAACTTTTGCTTCATTTCCACTTATAGGGTAGACCTCTACCTTTTAGTCAACGTCCTAACTCCTATGATCCTTCACATTAATGTGAGATCACGCGTTATCTAATACCCACAATGTTGAAGTAGACATGTTGACTTTTATAACAAATATGCCTGAAGAGGAAGTTATACTTCCTTTCTTGTCTTTATACTCTTTCTGGTACCTCTTATGCTTCGCTAAATCTTGTTAGAGTATCATGAGGTGCATCGCACACCAATGGCATCGTCTTGATGCTTCTATTAAGCATCTTTTTTGACCCTTATGGCAGTAGCAACAAATTGCTTGAGATTTAATTGCTCAAGAACATATAGTTATTTTCTCGTACTTGAGGACAGTCCTTAAAATTTGTACCAATCCAGGAAATTACGTCAAGATAACTCATCCTTCTTAAGGATGTATCGCAACGATAAAATACTAGTTGTGTTTGTAGCCGTGATTATTTAATACAGAAACATGCAGAATATAAGTATCCTGATTAAAACATATTGAATAGGTCTTTTATTAAATACGCTCCCACTATTTTACTCAAATCAATGACCCTCATCATTGACTCAGAAAATCCCGTTGAAAGATTTTCTAGTGGAATCAAGATCCATGTTTCACCTCGTTCTGAGTCAGCTGTGGTTGATCGCCCAGAACTCGGCTATTTAGGTAGGAAACTCTTTTCCAATTACATCCAATGTAATCCTTGGACTAGTTGGATGAATAACTCCTTATTCTAATCCATCATATGGATTAATGACCAACCCCATGCCTCTAAGCCATTTCAATCCTATTGAATACGCTTAGTTAAGTTCAACCCAATGGTTGGCAGTAGGTTATTTCATCTTTCGCGTCTCACCAATAATATATTAAGGTGCTCAGCTATGGCATGACCCACACTCAAATGATTCTGGCCTTGACGAGTGCCACGCATCAGGAGGCATTTAATAACTTAATTGTTAGAACCAAAACAGTTATGGTTTATGACCCCTCAAAGTTTTAATAATTAACAAAATTATTATATATTTATGAAAATAGTTTAAGTCCAGTGGTCACTAATCCATAAGGTTAAAAGACCTTCGCTATGTTTCTGACTTCAGATGGACTCTTAAATGTACATTAAGTTTCAGCGTCCAAAGTTATATAAAGTTCATACTGGACTGAAAGCTCAAAGTGTTTTTTACGTCCAATGGTACAAATTTGTTCTCAAACAAGATGCATCCAAAGAAAATCATGTGGATCGTCCAACTGGTCCTTAGACTTTATCTTTGAAGGATACGTTCCTTGCGTCCAGTAGTCCCAAGCAAGTTTTACATTGCATCCACTCATTTTATATTACTTGTGCGTCCACTAACTTTGTTTTGCAGATGACGTGGCACTTGTTTTCAAAAGTCTTTGAAAAATCATAAAAGAAGTATTTCTTTCAATAAAGACAAAACAAGGTACAACGTTGTACATGTCGAACCACAAAAGCAAAAAGCATGATAGCAAAAAAAAAAAGGACAATCTGCTCTGCTTGTCCTGCTACAATCTGACATCACCGCTATTTTGCCAAAAGCAAACATGCCTCCCTGCTTACACAAAGAAAGGACAATTATAAACAGAAGACAGCTTGCATATGGACATGTGTCTAACGGATATTTCACTGAGTCTAAACGGACATGTTTTATACCGTTTGAATCTGGAAGATAGTCAAGACTATTTAAAGACCATCGTTTGAACAAATAACAAGTAGAGAACTCACGCGAATCAACGATCATTCAAAAAGCTATCAAAACTCTCTAGTCAAAAATCTGTAAACCTTTCACATTTTTTCTTTGTAAAGTTTCGAATAGATTCAAAGAATTGAACACTGTAATATCCTCATATTTAATAAAAAATTTATAATGGTGCAAAAAGGGACAAAACTACATTCTATCCAGCAGCACGGCCTTGCTTCGCTAAGCACGACCGTGCTAAAAAATTGTTGATGTTGTTCAACATGTGCACGACCATGCTTGAAAGGAGCAGGACGTGCTCAAAGTTCATTGACGTTGTTTGAAAGTAGCACGGTTGTGCTAAAACGGTGCGTGGCCGTGCTTCGCGTTCAATAACGCAGATTCAAACGTTCACTACTGTGCAACAAGGTGCACGGCCGTGCTCCGCGCCGCAGCAAGATTTTCAGACGCGAAACCTAGCATGTCAGGAGCACAACCAAGCAAATAAACATGTTAATCAGATTTATATCACATACAAATCATACAAAAATGCTTTTAAACATACAAATCACATTTAAAAGCAATAAACATGATATCATACAAAGACAAACAATCCTCCGATACATGGCAAACTACGACCAATGCTCTGATACCATTGTTGGGGAATCAAGAGTATATTTCAAAACCTCTTGAGCGGGAAAAAAAAACCCCTTTTGCATTAGGATCACACATTGCAAATGAATCTCAAGGATATTTTGTTTATCTCTTCAAGCGTAGCTTTACCACAAACACTGTGAGCGCGCCAACGACACCGGTTAGCCAAATTCACTGCTACTGTACGAGGCTCATATTTCTAACTTCAGACCTCGTATCGAAAAACAGAACCGTGAAGATAAAGAACCACATGTTGCGAATCGGTTGTCCAAAATTCAGCTCGATCCAATGGTTTCAAATCTCTGATCGCGAGAATACGATAACTGTCTGGCTACAACCACCATAAGGAAATGCTTCTCTATCACCAGTATTGCAAAGTAGCAATACCTCTACTCAGTCCACGCGAACAAACCAGCATCAGAGATAGCGTAGTGCTAGCTATCAGGATTGGAGAGGGAGGTGCGGCTCTCAATGTTGTCTAACAGTATGAGATGCGGCTGCAAGGTTATGTACAGCTCCATTGGAGGCACATAAGGGAGACACACAGCTTATAAGCTGTCACCGCTCCTTACCCTAACCGTATTGGGCTTCTGTACACTACAAACCCAATACTGAATTAATATTAATTAAATCATATTTAATTAATCAATTAAATTAATTCTCCGAACCTTTGCCCTATGCGTGTGACCCTAGAGGTTCCCATCAAATTGACAATAATATTAATTATTATTAATCATATTAGTAATTAAGTAATATTATAAACAGTGAGGGGCATCTAGCAATACATCATTGCTACCCAATTAATGAGAATATTGGTAATACAATTAAAACCTTATTGCAACCATATTTACTGTGAAGTCGACGTCCCTTCATCTCAATGTCTTAATTAGACACAAGCCATAAATGTGTCATCTTTGTTAGGTCCCATTATTTATTTCTTGATCTAGTAATTGATTTATGATCATGTGTGCCCAATATCTCATATTGTCCCTCCGTAGCATGACCATGCATTTCCACGTCACATACCATCAAGAGGCCTATAGACATTAGTTATGTAGGAAGGACGAATCCTATCTACGTCACTCACATTCCTCAACATGTTTCATTGCAGGCCCAATAACATTCCTCAACATGTTTCATTGCAGGCCCAATAACTACCTTTATAGTTATCCTGTTACAGACAACGTTTAATAGAATCAAAGCCTACAACTACATATGTTAGGAATCGTAGTGACTTCAAGTTGGAGGACTATTTCACTATGGTCACCATGAGAATTGCTTATGACACTTACATAACTATTATGCAGCATTTTCATAGAGGGTCACTCTTGCATAAATATTCCACTAATATTTATACCTATGTGAAGACTTGATATCTTATATCTATGACCCGTGAGATGTGGTCATCAATACAATCACATAATAGTTTCAATGTATTATTATTGTCTTTATTAATAATAATACTTAACTATGGATAATTTATTAATAGTGTTCTATTATTTAATGGTATCTCACGATCAAGTCATACTTGACGTTCCATTAAATGAACTACCTATTGTAAGGACCTTATTATGCTATAAATATGATCATAAAATATTACACAATAAATAAATACTGTATACATATATCAAATATATGATCAAATTCATGATACGAGTGGTAACGAGTTCGGGCCCTTTAAGCAAGTGGTCAGGGGTTCGATTCTTGGCTCTTGCGTTTGGAGAAAACCTGGTTAGGAGAGGTCAGCCATTAAATGTCGTCCAGTACCTCGAGGGATTAGCCTCCGTAGTTACGCGCGGAGGATACCTTGGGAAACCAAAAAAGTCATGATACAAATGATTATCTATTCAAAATAGATTGGCCACTAGGGCTTACACCAATAGGCGCAGGAAAGCAGGTTGGCCTTTCCTTTTGCTGCTATTGCTTTTGCTTTTCATAGCTCGATATGTACGACGTTGTACCTTATTTTGTCTTTATCCAAAGAGATATTTATTTTATCATAATTAAGACTTTTGAAAACAAGTGCCATGTCATCTGCAAAACAAGGTTAGTGGATGCACAAATAATATAATAATATTGGACGCAGTATATAAAACAAGCTTGTGTCTTCTCAACGTAGAGAACTTATCCTTTAGTGATTGAAGGTAAAGTCCAAAGATAAGTTGGATGAAACACTTGACTTTCTGGATGCATCTCTATTTGAGAACATGTTGTTATCTATTGGACGTTGAACACTTTAAGTTTTTAGTCTAGTATGAATCTTATTTATCATTTGGCTCATTGGACGCTGAAACTTGATGTGCTTTTATGAGTCCATCTGTCATCAAAACAAAGAGAAGGTCTATTGACCTCATGGATTAGTGACCACTGGATTTAAACCAATTTTTCATAAACATTTAATAATTTAGTTAATCATTAAAACTTTGAGGGGTCATAGACCATCACTATTTTGGTTCTAACAATCTCCCCCTTTTTGATGATGACAAACATTATTAAAAATTGTTTAAAAAAAGGTTTCCTAACGAGCAAAAGCTCCCCCTAAGATTATGCGTCACTTATAAAGATGTTTTCAGTCAAAACAGATTAAGCATAGATGACATAATTTAGCACAAAACATGTTCAATACAAAGCATAACGCATATAAACAGACATAGAAAAGACAAGCTAAACATCATAAAAGATTGTATGTTCTTTATAAATATTTTCATTACATTTTCTCCCCCTATTTGTCATCAGACAAAAAGGAAAGGGAAGAAGAACATCATAGTCAGCCAACAACAAAAAAAGAGATGAAGGAGGGGATGGAAGTGGGATGTGTGGGAAGGCTTGGGGAAGAATGTCCAACAACTGATCCATCCTTCGATTCATGTCTTGAGTTACTCTTGCTACGACTCTATCCACCAAGTAGTCAACCATTTCATGTGTAAGACCTTGTGGTAGAGGAGGAGGAACTTCAGCTTGAGCATGGTGAACTTCATCATCTGTTTGATCATTGACCTCTTCATCTTCATCATCCAGATGAAGTTCCACGGTGTGATCTGACAGAGCTTGGTCATGATCAATTTGGACTGTATGCTGGACAGAGCTTGCATATGCTTGATCTTCAAAAACAGCAGGTTCTTCAAACCTTGCATCTGTTTGAGGCTCAGTGGACTCAGTACACTGTTCTTCAGCAGACTCAGACACATGAAGGGAAGCTTGACCAAAAGCTTCAGTTATAGCTTCAAGAACTTCTTCATGTTCTGCAGCTACTAGAATCTCAGGAATTGAAGCTTTGTCTGCAGGCATATCTTCTTTAGTAGAGTACCAAGAAAATGGTAACAGAGGAGGTGGGGAAGGTGATGTTTCAGGGATCTGTGCAGGTGGAGAAGAGGGTTGGTCATCACTGAATTCTATATGCTCATTTGAGGATAAGTGGACAGGTACGGAGTATGGTGGAGGTATTGGTTCAGAGGGTTGTGTTTGGGTTGGAGAAGGTGGTATGGGTGGAGTGTTTACAATTGGTGCAGGTGGAGTGGGATGGGTGTTTGGTGGTTGAGAGGGAGTTGTGGAGGAGGAGGTACACTGGGAAAGATCAACGGGATTTACCTGAGGGGATCTTTCAAGTCTCTGTCTAGGTGGCTTTTTGTGAGTTGTGATGTTGAATTTCATTTTTCTTGGAGGTATGGACACAGAAGGAATTGGGGTTGTGATTTGATGAGGTGAAGGTGCTACAGGTATTTGTGTGGACACAGGTGCAGGAGAAGGTGTAGCGTTAGGTGAGTGAGAAGGAATAGAAGAAGCTACTTTGTTTCTTTTCATCAACAGCGGGGAGATGGGAAGATCATCCTCATCGTCGTCCTCATCTTCTTCTTCACTGAGAAGTTTCCTCTTCATTTACCTGGGTTTGGAGGATTCTGCAGCTTCAGTTTGGACCTTTGGTGGTTGCTGAACTTGTGAAGAAACACTTGCTTGTGCAGGTGTGAACACCCAATTTTGTCCGTCTAATTTTCTTTTCTTAAAAAAAAAAGTACAAGTAAAAAATAATAAAAGTAAAAATGAATGCTAAAAAACAAAATGAAAAAAAATCAATTAGATTGTAGCCCAATGTTTAGAAGTTGTCCCATCATCTCTTAATATAAAAAAAAAAAAAAAAAAGATAAAAGAAGGAAGCTTTAGTTTGACCTTTTCAAATAAAAGTGGCGCCAAAATAAGTGAATAAAGGATAATGCTGATCGATCAGGTTTGTTGTTGTTATCTCTTGTTATCTCTTTTCTGTTTTACATATGATAAGGATTCTGGGATTAACATCTAACAGGATTAGGATAGGAAGTTTGTTATTCTTTTTTGCTATAAATTGCATGCTCTACATAGAAGGAAGGGACCGAAAAATTTTCGGAGGGCCAAATTCAGATTTTTTGGCATCAATCACTCGTCCTCGTGGTTCGTCACTTTTGATTACCACCTCTATTCTTCATAATCTCTGTTGCCCTCCTACATCCTACTTTTCTCTCCATCAATTTCCAATAATAAAACAATAAAACTCACAGCCCCTCATGCAGCAGCTAAGCAACTCAGACCGCCATACACCACTATGAATTTGTACAATTATAATTTTGATTAAACTATAGGGTAGACAACATTCTTGTATTTGCATGATCTCCTTTGCAGATAAATGTGGATAGCCTTAGGATTTCAGGTTTGTATGCTCCCTCCACATACCACACATACACATTACGCACATACTTATGAGTGAGACCCTATACCCTGGTCCTGGTAAACCCTAAGATTAAGAGAAATGTTGTATAATGATAGGCACTTTGGATGTATGACTTGTTTGGGTATCATGAAAACCTCATCTAGAGTGTGACCCTTTTATGATGTCCCAGACCTAGTAGATCTCCTACTGTTGTGGCCAACATCATGAATTGGGATCATAGCTCTAGAGGCCAAAGAATGATTGGATTTATAGAGCCACCCTAATGGGAGATCACGAATTAAAATTCCATAGACCATTAGGATCGAACCTAATAAGGTAACCCGATTTAGGGCACAGAGGGGGCATACTTTCTCCTTATCTCTCTTTATTTTCTTCTTTTTTCATCATGCATATAATTTAACAACACTTCTTATTGTAGGAAACCAAAGGTGAATATTTTTGAAAATGGAAGATAATATGGGATCTGATCACAGTGAGCCAAGGTGTGACACCCGCTACCCGCATACTATAAAATAAAATAAAGCATACAAGTTAAATAAAACTTTAACATAAAAGATAGCAAGTACCACATGATCCGAAAACGTTTTAAACATAAACAACTGCGGAAAAAATGTTAACATAAACAAAACCTGAAACCCGATGTCACATAATCAGAGTTGGTATACATATACCGATAATACATCGGAATAAAACTAAACAACTGAACATAAAACCTAACTACTACTACTAAGAGAGATTTCCACGGGATCACTCCTCGTCAGCATGCTCACCCTCCTCTGCACATGCAACATCATATGCACAAGAACAACAAAAGATGGGGGTGAGAAATACGATCATAAATATATGTAAACGGAATGGAATAGTAATTAGGATGACATACAACATATATCAATCAACACATGTATAATAAATATATATATATATATATATATATATATATATATATATATATATATATATATATATATATATATATATCAAAGATGCATGTCAATGCGAATGCAACATCACTACTCCGTATGCATGTGGCCAACAACTCTAGCTCTGGAAAGGCGATTAGGAGTACATGTCCGGTCATCAACGTGGATGATATGCCAGACCATGGGCCATCCCCGAACACTCTCACTAATCCTGATAACATATAGTGGCTAGTCAGGGTGCTCAAGCTTATCCTTTAGGTCACTCCGACAATAGGTAGCTAGCCCATGTCACCTGGAATTTCCCTACCCAATGTACCCGCAAGGTCGGGATAACACCCATCGTGGCCTCCACTATCACGATTCATCGTTTGATTTCCACCCAACATATCAACGTCAACGTATGATGCATGCTATGCTCAACAACATGCAAACACATGTCCAACCATCCACCATCATGCCATTAAATGGCTATCAACTTTGACCAACAAGAATCAAAGATGATTTATCAACATCAAACTTAACCAATAAGCATCAAGAGTGATTTAACCAACAAAATCGGTAACAGTGCGTCGTTACCAATAACATCGTCGACTTACTAATTGTTCTTTAAGTCTTAACTTAACAATACCTTTATTAAGCATTATACTTAATCTTATTATCTAAACCTCAATTCATATTTTACTAAAATTATAACTTAACCTTAATATCTAAACCACAATTCATATCTTATTAAGATTATAACAAGCCTACATAACACTATCCATCAAGCATAAGGGGTCAAAACTGCTCCTGGGCACGTGAGAATCGATTTCCATTCTCTGGAATCGATTTCTCAAGTCTTCAAATCGATTTCCAATCTCTGGAAATCGATTTCAATATGTTCAAATCGATTTTGAACAATGGAAAATCGATTCTAGAAATCGATTTTTACAAGGCCAAATCGATTTCCACACCTTGGAAATCGATTCTTGGTCGAGTCAAATCGATTTCCATGTGCTGGAAATCAATTTCTGGGTGTCAGATCATACAGCAGTGGGTTTCCTCCGCTATTAGACCAGTTTACGTTCTCTAATTAACATATCATTCGAGCCTAAGCTATTTATCTCCAATTTGATTAGTCCAACACTCATAAATCATAACCTAAGGGTTCTCAAACTAATCCTTGGTCATCAATCTCACATTGCCTATTTATTTTCTCCCTATAACTATGTTCTAATAGTATAGGATTAACAAAACACCATATCATGGCATAAACAACATGTTCATCATCATCAATTCATCAACAATCACATAAATCATGTACTCATAGTTATAAACATGTTATAACATCAGATTATTTACCAATCAATACTCATATAGCCAGAAAACAACATAACAACATTCATAGGCATACGCAGGCATACATAGGGGTCATGGGTTAACCCTTTCATCTTAACCTATCCCAAAACCCACATATTCATGACCAAATTTTCTCCCCTCCATACCTGGTATGACGATTCACAGCCTAAGGGATAGAGAACAGAGCCAAGTTCTGCTACGGTTCCTTCTTACGGGTTCAGCACTTGATCAGGATCACAACACTGGAAAGCAAAGTCGATCTTTAAGTTAAGGATTGAAAGGTAAAACAAATCTAGGATTAGAAACTCACCTTGGTTTCTAACTTAGGAGATTAACTCTAGCAGCAGGGATAGACTAGCCAAACAACGGCGTGTTCTTGACGAAGAACACCAAAGCAGGATTCGTCCTTTGGGTTTTCTAGAGCAAGAGATCAATTAGAGCTCTTAGGGATGAGAAGAGGCAAAAAGTGTGTACAATAGGGTGTGGGTACTAGGTTTAGGTCATACGCTATGTATATATAGCTGTTAGGGACGTTTTAGGACGAATGGGCTGTACACAGCATAGCCCGGTAACCCAAACGCGTACACAAGCTCTGACACGCATGGGAATCGATTCCACAATCATGGAAATCGATTTTCCATTGGCCAAATCGATTATCTTATCAAGGAAATCGATTTTGCCCTTCAAACGATCGATTTCCACTTTCTAGAAATCGATTTCTTTACTTGGAAATCGATTTCCGAAATCGATTTCCCTTTCAGAAAACGTGTTTTTGGCATCGATTCCTGAATAAGACTTGTAGATAATCCTCTAAGCTTTCCAACGCATCCTAGATCATCTCGATTGGATGTCTAAAACTCAAGATATGGCCAAAACCGTGAAACAGGTTATTTAGACTCTGACGGATTGATTATTCTAAAGGCTGAACTATTACAACTATGAACTTATGCACCAAAAACAAGCAAGAACAACATATGCAATCATCTATAAGCAACTATTAACACGTATATACATAGAAGTGAAAAAGCAGGGTGTTACACAAGGCCATCAGTAATAACGAAAATTTTGCATATGAAAGCCAAGAAAGTCGATACCACAAGCCTTAAGACTCTGGGTCGGATGTTGAAAATATCACAATGACTCACTCTCACAAGGAAGTATGGAAAGATTTTAAATTTACTGGATGTTCGAGGTGAAAATTGAAGCGATAACTGCATTGGCGCAATATTATGATCCACTATTGAGGTGTTTCACATTCCAAGACTTTCAATTAGTCCCCACTTTAGAGGAGTTTGAGCCAATTCTGGGTTGCCATTGGACGGAAAGAAGCCATATCGTTACATCGAACAATATCCGACTATCCAAACCATGGCAAACGTATTGAAGATACATCCAAAAAGTCTACAAAGTGCGCAAGAATGCAAGAATGGGACTAAAGGATTCTCAAGAAAATACCTTGAAGAACATATGCATCATGTGGCAAAGATAGAAGATTGGGACACATTCATAGATATACTTGTTTTTACTATCTATGGCATTGTCCTCTTCCCTAACCTTGAAGACCATGTTGACTTTGTTGCCATTGATGTATTCCTCGCTTGAAAGTTCAACAATAGGAATCCTGTTCCAGCCATCCTAGCAGATATTTATTGTACCCTCGATTTTTGTCATGAAAGAAATGGTAAGAGAATAATTTGTTGTTTTCCAATGTTGTATGTCCGGCTTACAGCGCACGTCTCTTCCTCAGAAGTTATAAAATAGATTGCCCTATCATAGACTTCAAAATGTATCAATTAAAGACTAAGAGTGGTCGTGAGTGGGCAATTCACATGGCTCAGCTGAATGAAAATCAAGTCAGATGGTATCCACAATGGGAAGATGTAGAAGCCCTAGTGTATCAGTGTGGGGATTTTCCAAATGTACCCCTCATGGGCACAAGAGGTTGCATCAACTATAATCCGTTACTAGGACAACGTCAGCTTGGTTACCCTATGGTGGGGCCACCAGAAGCGGCCTTGACAACTCCTTTCGTCTTCTACTATAAATATGGGAAGAATACAAAACTGCTCCAAAAGGTGCGAAATTCTTGGGACAAAATTGCTAGAAAAGGGAAAAAGTTAGGAATCAGAAGTTGTGATGCGAAAGATAGTTATTGCCAATGGGTCAATGATAGAGTATTAGAAATTAAGTTACCATTTAGAGAACCAGCAATTCCTTCAATCAAGGAACCCCCTCTTACGATTGAAAATGAGGAATTAAGGGCAATCAAGACAAAACTAGAAAAATTTGAAAAAGAGAAGGAAAGGACAAAAAATGAGCTTAGAAAAGCACTTGAGACATGCACGACACTGAAAAGAGAAAATATTGAAAGAAGGATCAATCTCGATAGAATCAACAAAAGAATAAAAGCAGAACATGAGTATATGGTGAAGACCAAAGAGTGACTCGAAAGAGCTAATAAAGAACTGAAAATGCGAAGGCAAGAATGTGACCAAGCCAAAGCTGAGAATGAAAAACTTAGAGAACTCCTAACAAAGACCAAGATAGCTCGCAAAGATGCTCAAAAGCAAGCTGATGACCTGAAGTTGGAGGTAGACCATATGATTGCTCAATGTAATAATACCATTGGGAAAGAAAAATAGCGCATGGAAGAAATAACTGATAGATATCGAGCCGCCATAAAAAAGGAGCAAGCATCAGTAAAAGACTTGAATGAGCATGTGAAAGGACATGCAGATGATATTCAAGGATGAATAATGAAGTTTTCACAATAAGTATGGTTAGCAAATACCACCACAACAGAGGCTCCAAGACACTTGAAGAAGGCAGAGGCAATGATGAATCCACTCAACACACCATCTGAAATCAAAGACTGCATAGAATATTGCAAGAATTTGATAGGAAAGATCAAGGACATGGCTGCTAAAAATAAATAGAAGTTTTACAATTAGTGGTGGGGTTTTGGTTATGTTTCTATGAAGCAAATAAGCGATGTATTCAGCAGTTATGAATGAAAGGCTGTTTTCTCACAGATGATCCCATATTATTCTCTTCCTCAACTACCTTTGAACGAGATGTTCTGGGAATGGTTAATCAAAAATATTCACCATTAAATTATTTTCTTTGAACGAGACGTTCTGGAAATAATTAATATATTCACCAGTAAGTTATTTCTGAACAAGACGTTCTAGAAATAATTATTATTCGCTAATTAATCAAAGATACTCACCATTAATTTTTTCTTTGAATGAGACGTTCTGAAAATTGTAACACCCTTCTCAGGAATTACATTTTTAGTGACATTTTGAGAAACTATAAAGCCGAAAACGGGTTAATTAAAATTTCATATCAAAACATAGGATGACTTTTTTTTTCCACAAGACATAAATATAAAGAGTTATAATTAATTACCCAAGTAAGGTAAATGATAAACATTTCGCAATGTAGGGTTCATAAGTCCAAAAGAGACTTACATAAAGGCCAACCCGATCATAATGAAATATAGAAGATACGGACTCAAAATAAAGAACTGGATAAACAGATCCTAAACATAAACTACATGGATACGCAGCTCCGCAAAAGATAAATAAAACACAAACGTCACGAGCTGGCCAAAAAACACTAAACGGAAGAGCCACTTACCAGTAGAACCCCTAAGTCCTCATTCCAGTCCCTCCTCAAATGAGGGTGGAATAAATCGGATAGGGCAGCCTGATAAACACCTCTACCTTTACGCCTTCTCATCCACCATAAGGAAGAGGCATGAAATGATTCGGGGTATCAGGCCAAACAATAACCCACGAACCATCTACAGACACTCACGATTAAAAGGAAAATAAACACAACATAAGAGCATACATGCCATGACCTCAGGCTATCTGGAACGTGAGAACAACATCTCCAAGAAACTGTACCGATCCGCCCTCAAGTCTCAACATTCATCTCACTGGGTGATCAGTCGGAGTAGCAAGGACATATGCCTGAAGCGTCGAAGGAAAGCCCGACACAACAATCTCCTCAGGAACAACGGGGATACGTAGCTAGATAATATATGTAATGGGGTGAGATCCCCGATCATCAACACAACATATGGCAAATGAAGATAGTACAACACACAAGAAATCACAGCTTTAAGACATGTTATGATGAATCATCAAATAGGCAGCAATACAATTATGCCAAATAACAGTGTCATCAAAACCATGTCGTGCTATGCAATGTTCATGATGCATTCACTATGCCAATGGGTATGACTCAGACCCCTACTCCATGGAGCTAGACAATCGTCGGAGAGAGTGATTGGGAGTACACGTTTTGCTTGCGCCAGCCAGTCAGCTATATGTGCTATGACATTTGTAATCACGCGTGAATTTCTGGCTTTATGCAAAGACGCTCTACACCAATCTTGAATAACACAGTGGCTAGTGAAGAGCATTTATGTGGGATCTTGATTTACCACGACACAGAAGAGCTACCAACTGTCACATGTGGAATGACACACCCCAACCTCCCCTAGGCCAAACCGACCGACACCACTATATTCGCACCTGCACTAGGTGTAAGCTCAACTCCTAGGCTCAAAGGCCTTAACTGACTTATGCAAACGATGTCGGTGCTTACATATAAAAGCAGATGCGATAAATGTCTATCCTCCAGATAAACCTTATGATTCCATATGAATCTTCTCATTAAGAGTTTCTTACACGATTTCAAGTATATTATTTATCTTTTATCCATCAGATAGGGGATGTTCTCGGGTCCGACCCTTCGGCCCGTCATCGAACTATTGTCTCACAACAAAACGTTTCATGTTTGTGTTCATGTCTTATGATATTGTTACTCGAGTCCTAAGTGCATTATAAATTAGGATTGAGAGGTTCCCATCGTTAACTTCATAGATATTTTCTAAGTTACAAGGTTACTTGTTTCTGAAGTAACTGAACAATTCTTGATTCATTTAAGTCTTATGAACCCATTGATGAATGAATCGTCAATAATGTAGTTTATGATCTTATACCATAATCTATTCTTTATTATCTCTTTCTTTCACTTTAAGCCAATTACTTGACTTAGGCTTATTACTTAGCGGCGAGGAAACGTCAACGCTCAAGCGTTGAGAGAGCCAACGCTCAAGCATTGTCAGGTAAAAATTACCTCTATAAATAGCCTTCATTTTCCCTATGGGAGAGATTTCCCATTTCATCGAAACAGAGAGTTCGAGAGTTCGAGCGACCAAAGGTTGTTCTTAAGCTTTGATCTAAGTTAGTGATCCGTTCGTTGATCTGATTTTGGTTCCGTTCGTGTTTTCGTGATCAGCTCGACTTCTACTTCGATTCTATCGGTTTACTTTTTTGATCTGTCAAGGGTAAGCCGAGATTCCATATTTACCTACATTGTGGTTATACAATGTTCTTCTATTATTTCTCGCCTCTGTTCACGATTTTAGCTTCATATTAGGGTTAATGCTATAGTATATGTATTGTTTACGTGATTAGGGTAAGCTTGGAAGTTGCGTTTGTGATCCTTTGGGAGAAGGAAGCTGTGGCTGTGAGAAGGAGAAAGGAGTACTCATTGTGTTCGTAATCGTTGCTACTTTTGCTATCAGGTGGGAGAAAGAACCACAATTCGTCGGGAAGGCAAGAATAAAATAATATATATTGATATGCGTAGGGCAACCTAAACCCTAATAGTGGTCGAGTAACCGACAACACCTAACTCACATTGACGACTGCTAATTAGTGGTACCAATGTAGTTTTAGGCATTGTAGGTTTGTTGTGACACCCACTACCCCGCATAAAATAAAATATAAATAAAATCATACATGTCTTTAAAAAAAATAATATAACAAATTCTCAAGGGTAATATGCATCATATCATCTATAACTTAAACGTAGGAATCTAAAATAATCAAAATCCTTTAAAAACAAACTGCGGAAAACATAAATAATAAACATAACCTAAATCCCGATGTCACATATCAGAGTTGGTATACATATACCGATAATACATCGGAATAAAACTAAACAACTGAACGTAAATCCTAACTACTACTACTAAGAGAGATCTCCACGGGATCACTCTTCGTTGGCATGCTCACCCTCCTCTGCACTTGCAACATCATATGCACAAGAACAATAAAAGATAGGGGTGAGAAATACGATCATAAATATATGTAAACGGAATGGAATAGTAATTAAGATGACATACAACATACATCAATCAACACATGTATAATCAATATATATATCACAAATGCATGACAATGCGAATGCAACATCACTACTCCGTATGCATGTGGCCAACAACTCTAACTCTGGAAAGACGATTAGGAGTACATGTCCGGTTATCAACGTGGATGATATGCTAGACCATGGGCCATCCCCGAACACTCTCACTAATCCTGATAACGTATAGTGGCTAGTCAGGGTACTCAAGCTTATTCATTAGGTCACTTCGACAATTGGTAGCTAGCCCATGTCACCTGGAACTTACATACCCAATGTACCCTCAAGGCCAGGATAACACCCATCGTGGCCTCCACTACCGCGATTCATCGTTTGCTTTCCACCCAACATATCAACTTCAACGTATGATGCGTGTAATGTTCATCAATATGCAAACACATGCCAACCATCCACCACCATAATCAATCACATTGATTATTAGCTATGACCATCCACGATGGTCATCAACAATCATCACTAATAATAACTTATCTTTACTATTATCAATAGCATTTTCGTTATTATCATTATTATTTCGTGATGTTCTTCTCTAACTTGTTCTATTTTAAACCATGGGGTTACATCCTAGTGTTAAGTAAGATCAGAGATCAAGTATTCTTAAGCTCTTAAGGGTAACTTAAAGTCCTTAGATCATAACAAGCCTACATAACAATATCCATCAAGCATAAGGGTCAAAACTGCTTCTGTCACGCGAGAATCGATTTCCAATCTCTGGAAATCGATTTCAACATGTTCAAATCGATTTCCCCAATCGAATTTGAACAAGGAAAATCGATTCTAGAAATCGATTTCTACAAGGGCAAATTGATTTCCACACCTTTGAAATCGATTCTTGGAGGATTCCAACCGATTTCCATGTGTTGAAAATCGATTTCTGGGTGTCAGATCATGCAGCAACGGGTTTTCTTCGCTATCGGACCAGTCTACGTTCTCTAATTGACATATCATTCCAGCCTAAGCTATTTATCACCAATTTGATTAGGCCAACACTTATAAATCATAACCTAAGTGTTCTCAAACTAACCCTTGGTCATTAATCTCACATTGTCTATTTATTTTCTCCCTATAACTATGTTCTTATAGCATAAGGTTAACAAAACACCATATCATGGCATAAACAACATGCTCATCATCATCAATTGATCAACAATCATATAAATCATGAACTCATAGTTATAAACATGTTATAACCTCAAATTATTCATCAATCGATACTCACATAGCCGGAAAACAACATAACAACATTCATAGGCATACGCAGGCATACATTGGGGTCATGGGTCAACCCCTTCATCTTAACCTATCCCAAAACCCACATATTCATGACCAATTTTCTCAGCCATACCTGGTATGACGATTCACAGCCTAAGGGAAAGAGAACAGAGTCAAGTTCTGCTACAGTTCCTTCTTACGGGTTCAACACTTGATCATGCAACACCCTTTCCCGAGTGTCACATTCCCGAACGTTTATAAGGCCGAAAATATTTATTAATGCGGAAAATACGATTTTTCTTTTTCTTTTCTTTTCATAAAGATGTAATGGGATTAGTAAAGGTAATAAATAATACTAATAAGTGAACGTAGGTTCACCATGCATTACTAGGACATACTGTATTATAAATACAGAAACAGAAAATGGAAAACAGAAACATCAACATTACTATATACGGACATAAGGCTAATGTATGACTGACATTAGAAATACAATAAGTACTAGGAGTCATAGCTCCCAAAAGGTACTACAAAAACTGACATAGTCTGGCCGACAACAAAACTAAAACATCAAAAGAGTCCACCTCCGAACTCAAAAGGACTGCTGAACCGAACCATCGTCGCGTCCATCTGTTCAAGCAACAACAGCAAGTACCAGCAGAAAACATACAGATATGGGTGAGATTCCCGATCATCAACACAACAAAACAGCAGTAGTAAAAACGGGACGACTCACCAGGTAACACCGTACCCAACATGTTAAACCGTTAAACCACATACTAAACCTCTCAATATAAATCATGTTAAACAGCTAACAATATAATATAATACATTCTTAAACAGAACAGCGATGTATAACAGTAAATGTAAACATCAAAAGGCATGCAATGCAATGCAATGTACATGACTCAATGCCAATGCCACTGGGCACTACTCTGACCCCTACTCCATGGAGCTAACAAAACATTCGGAGAGAGTGAATGGGAGGACATGTTCCGGTTTCTGCCAGCCATGAGCAAGATGCTGCCATGAGCAAGATGCTACAAAATTTGTAACGTGCACGTATCTGGCTTTACGGTAACACTCTCGACCAAACATGAAAAGTACGGCATCTAGTAGAGGATATCAGTGTATTGCACGGATTCGCCACGACACAGAAGAATCACCAACTGGTCACATGTCAGCCCTTCCAACCCTGATACCTCCAAAAAGACCATTGAAGATCGTCACCTTAAGATTCGCACCCGCATCAAGGTGTAAGCTCAACTCCTAGGCTCAAGGCCTTACAACTATGCACATGAAATGCCAATGCTTACACAAAGCAGATGCGATAAAGCAATGTCTATCCATTGGATAAACCTCAAGGTTCACTAAGGTTCTCTTCCTTAGAAACTACACACATCTTTGTTTTATAAAACATTTATCCATCGGATAAAACATTTATCCATCGGATAATTATCTCGTGATTCCTTTGGAATGATCCAGACTGCTTTCAGAATCGCCGACTGTCCCCACAAACCAACACAAGTCTTTTCAGCGTGTTTTGTCCTCACTCACACGCTTTCTAGGAAACTTCCCAAAAGGTCACCCATCCCATAATTACTCTAAGTCAAGCACGCTTAACTATAAAGTTCTTATGTTCTAAGTTCCCGAAAAGAAGATAATTCTTGTTGGTATGGGTAGTACCAATCAATTCTTATATGCCTTCCCTTAACTATACAGTCCCATACCTGCATAGCCTCAGGATTCCTTCCACTGTACAGTCCCATACCTGCACAGCCTCAGGATCTCTCTCATTCCAGTTATCGCAAGACGGAAACAATTGAACGATTAACCTGGATCCGAATCATCGGTCTGTCATCGAACTATTGTTTCAAAACCCAAAACGTTTCGTGTTTGTGTTTACGTCTTATGAATTATGTCTCAAGTCCTAAGCATTATGAATAAGGATTGAGAATCCTCTTAGATAAGTCTTTGAGCCTTTCTAAGATATTAATCCTTGATTTTCAATTAAGGAAATAAGTGTTGATTCAATTAAGTCTTATGAAGTCATTGATGTACTAAGTCATCAATGGTATAGTACATGGTCTTGTTCCACCACATACCATACTTAATTAACCCTTGTCTTTAACGCTAAGTTAATTACTTAACTTAGGTTTTTCACGTAAAACTTTACGATTAAAAAGTTAAAAACTCTTTTGGTAACAAAACTGTTCTCATTTGAAAACTCATTGGATTTGAAATACGTTGCACTTGCCTCAAGCAAAGTACCTTAACTATTTTTGAAAAGAGTTCTTCGGTACTTGACTGAGTGTAAAACCATGGTCTAAGTTAATGGAAAGGAAATGTAATCTCATCTAACTTCCTTAGCTATGATTCATTTAATCAACTTTAGGATAAAAGGCCTCCATTATGTTTGAAAAAGAACTTTGTCTTTGTTTTAACATGAACTTCGTCTTCGTTTTAAGATAAAGGAAATGCCTTATGAAACTGTATTTAACTTCTCATGAAAACACTTCTTTATTTTACTTTTAAATCACTTGATCACTTAGATAAACTAAGGTTAAAGTAAAAGACATGTTTCACTTTGGTGAAGACGCTTAAAAGTTGAAACTTTACTTAATCTTTGGATCAAATCACTTATTGTTTTCCTTTGAAACATAAGTTATATTAAAACAATTTCTTACTTCAAGAATTTTAAATGTTCAAGAACAACAATTGTTCTTCCTTTTTCTTTGGTCATGGCCGAATGCTCCCTCAATGGGATGTGAAGATTTTGCTTCACCTATTTGACAAGTTATAGCTCAAAAGCTCACAATATAATGATGAACAATAATCATGCATCATTCAATCATAATCAAGCATAAAAATCCTTACTTGATCTAGAGATCAAAGTATGGTTTTCAACATACATGAAAATGATTTTCATCCAATCACATCATCATAGACATATGCTAGAGCAGACTAAAGCATAAACTACACTTATTACACATTGTTCTCCAAGAGAACCAAATTGAATGGTGAACCCAAACCAAAGGGTTTCACCCACACATAAACTAAACAACCATCTTCACCACCACCATCTTGGTGTGATGAGGTTCACCCCCCATACCTGTTGAAGAGCAGATTCCCGGATCAAAGTCGGTTGATCGGTTTGTGAACCTCCTGATAATCGTCACCAACTACAAACAACCAAACAATCAAACATCAAACATCAAACAAGACAAATCTCATCTATTCCTCCTCAAAGAGGATTCGGTCCTACCCTAAGAAATTTAGCTAGAGATGTCCAAACTTTCTAATCTTTTGGATGGTTGATCCTTAGGTACTCCTAACACTAAAACAAGTCTTATTCCTTAAAACTTGAATAAAAAACTCAACCTTTTTCACATCTAAGATTTCGGCCACTTTTGAAAGAAAAGGCTAGAAAACTCATTTGGTTTCATGCTCTTGAATGGTGAAAGAGAATGATGAGACTAATTCATAGAAAGTGATTTGGTATCAAAAGGATTTTTCTACACTTTTCTATGGATTTTCAAAGTTCTAGATCTAAACTTGGATCTTCATGAATCAAGTGATTGAAGAGATGAAATAGAGAAATTGAGAGAGTTAATATGAGGATCATACCTCCTAGGATCAAAGATTAGTGAAGAAGAAACAAGTTTTCACCCAAAAACTTCAACTTTTGAAGATCAAACTAGGGTTTTTGTAAAGAACTTTTGATGAACACTCAAGAACTCATGAAGAACATGAAGAACAAGTGAGAGAAAGAAGAGAGAGAGAAAAAAAGAAGGTGTGGCCGCATGGCCAAGTGGGGTGAGGGTTTTATAGCCATTTTGCCTTCATGGCAAACTTGTAAATCAACAAAAAGGGTACTTTGGTAATTCCTTCAAAGACTAGGGGCATTTTGGTCATTTCCCTTACAAATATCTAGATATTTCTAGAAAGGTAATGATGACATGGTGAGTCACAAGGTCAGAATGGTTATTCCATAAATTCTCAGGGGCAAAACGATCTTTTCATTCAAGGGCAAATGGTAATTATGAAAAGGGTCAAGGGCATTTTCGTCATTTCACGTCCAGATATTTTCTAAACGTAATCATTACACTGATGAGTCACTGATGAGTCATAGCACACCATGTGACTTCAACCTTATCCGTAGCGGGTCACTGAAATCTCGTATTCAGCTCCGTTCTTTATCCGATTTAGGTTTTCGCCCAAGAAAGTCGTATGACGACTTATTTATTTTGAATATTTCCAAAATAACCAATATTGTTGGAAATAAAATATAAAACCTAACTGTTTCGTTCACGAGTCAAAATTAGGTCTCGATAGTAGAAAAAGGCTACTATCCGTGAAAAACGCAGACCGGGCTCCGTTTGAGCTTTTGCCCGAAACTTAACCACAGCTTCCTATGGTTGTGTAGGACATTCCTATCTGGTCAGAATATTTTATTTCACTCTCTAAACCCTCCAATAAAATACAAACGTTAAAATACTGGAGAATTAGAAAACGTGAAAATCGGGGCGTTACAGATCACGATCGCAGCACTGGAAAGCAGAGTCGATCTTTAAGTTAAGGATTGAAAGGGAAAACAAATCTAGGATTAGAAACTCACCTTGGTTTCTAGCTTAAGAGATTAATTGTAGCAGCAGGGATAGACTAGCCAAACAACGACGTGTTCTTGACGAAGAACATCAAAGCAAGATTCGTCGTTTTGGGTTTTCTAGAGCAAGAGATCAGTGAGCTCCTAGGGATGAGAAGAGGCAAAAAGTGAGTACAATAGGGTGTGGTAACTAGGTTTAGGTCATACGCTATGTATATATAACTGTTAGGGACGTTATAGGACGAATGGGCGGTACACAGCATAGCCCGATAACACAAACGCGTGCACAAGTTCTGACACGTATGGGAATCGATTCTAAACCCGTGGAAATCGATTTTCCATTGGCCAAATCGATTTTCTTATCAAAGAAATCGATTTTTCCCTTTAAACAATCGATTTCCACTTTCTGAAAATTGATTTCTTCACTTGGAAATCGATTTCCCAAATCGATTTCCCCTTCAGAAAACGTGTTTTTGACCTCGACACCTGAATAAAAATTGTAGGTAATTCGCTAAGCTTTCCAACACATCCAAGATCGTCTCGATCGGATGTCTAGAACTCAAGATATGGCCAAAACTGTGAAACAGGTTATTTAGACTCGGATGGATCAATTATTCTAAAGGCTGAACTATTGCAACTATGAACTTATGCACCAAAAACAAGCATAAACAACATATGCAAACATCTATAAGCAAGTATTAACACATATAGACATAGAAGTGAAAAACAGAGTGTTACATTTGTCGCCGATAGGTTGATTTTATGATGATTTGAGGTTGCATGCCTGTTGTGTTGATATGCCTATCACGATATATGTGTTGGTATGAATGTTGTGATTAGTAACATGCTTTAGGATTACTTGTATATATGCCTACAAGTTGATCTCATGAGCATGGGTATTTAACAAGATTATTATTGTCTGTTGTGTAATTGTTGTGATTACTGTTGCATGAGTAGATGTAGGAAGTAATTCCTGATAATCTGGGAGATGAACATGTGGTGAGGAATTCGAGGATATACATGTTGTAGTGCTCAACCTAAAGATCTTGTTGATATAATTATATTGTGACATAAAGTTGACATCTGAACATGTCGGAGAACGTTGGTTGTAGTTGTGTACAAGTTGTGGTTGAGACACTAAGCAGTTGATCCCGAGATGAGTCAGAGAGGTTCATGTTGCATTTTTGTTGTTCATCACTGTGTTGGCGTATGGGCGATCGATCTTGCCTGCAGGGAGATGATCGTAACCACAAGTTGAGTTATTAACGGGCGAATGTCCTGACTTGACCTGCGGGTGGGGGGATATGTCGTTGCCATAAGTTGAGTTGTTGACGGGAGAATACTCTAACTTGACCCGCGGGTAGGGGAATATGTCGTAACCGTGAGTTGAGTTGAGCCAAGAGGGCTGTTGGCCGAACCCTGCATTACAGGGGGTGGCACAGTGACAGATGGGACATCTTGATCTGTTGGGGATGTCGGGTCGTGGCCGCGTCCATATAGTTGTTAGATGCATGAGTATGGGAGATAGTAGCTAAGAGAGAATAACTTGGGAGATGATTGCTTGACACTTTGTGCTGTTTGCGTTGCTATATATATATATATATATATATATATATATATATATATATATATATATATATATATATATATATATATATATATATATATATATATATATATATATATATATATATATATATATATATATATATATATATATATATATAGTTGTTTCCTTATTTATGATGTATTGTTGTTTCTCATCTCTCGTATTTTCCCTTTGTCTTCTTTTTATTCGTTCTCGATCGCACGAGAAGATCCTGTCGAGGACTTGCCGGAGGAAATTGATGGCACACCTGTTGAGCCTGATGCTGGCAGGAGAGCCCCGGATCCCAGTGTTGGGAGACTTTGAGCTGCTCTACGAGGAGGAGGACCATTTCTAGGAGATTGACTACTCTCAGCGACAGGTGGTGTATATGGGACCAACTACAGTATACTTTCGAGCTTGGGCTTGACTAGGAGCTACTTAGTAGGAGACTTCTGTATTGCCAAGAGGCTACCTTTGGAGAGGTTGTGGAACAGATCATGGGACTACCATCATGATTCAGACGTTGGTTGGAGATCTCATGCATCTTCTAGGTCTGGCTTTGTGGCTCGAGGCCGACGTCGTCGCACCGAGAGGAGGATGAAAGAGTATCATTGACACCGGATTGTGATGTCAGAGCGCGAGACGAAGTACAAGGCGCTGCAGACCTATCGCCGGAGGCAGCGAGCTTCTGTTGGGAGTTCTTGCTATCCTCGTTAGAGTCATAGTTGGGTAGATAGTCTTAGTTTTGGTTATGGCCAATATATGGGTTTGAGCAAAATGTATTTTTGGGGCCAGGAGAGGAAGTCTTATGTATTTTCTTTTGTTATCATGCTTCTATCTGTATACATTAGATAGTTGCGTACTCTGATGGTTGGTATCAGTTGTTGTAGGTTCTACTGATGGAGCCGACATTTTTATATAATTGTATGTATGGTTGTGGTATCAGTGCTGTAGTATTTAGTTTTGTTTTAATTATTCCACATTTATATAATCAAGCTACACTGTAACGTTAAGAATATGAGTTCAAGTTACTAAATGGGACCTCCGAGGAGGGGTTGTCTCAGTCCCAAAAGGCAACTATAAGTTGGCGCAATATCCATCACTTGAAACAGAACATCAAAGGTGCAAGGACCAATCTGAATTGGTAACTCAATCTTCTCAGCAACTTCCCTGCGTGTTCGATCGAAAGCTCTCACTATCATTGAACTTGGTTTCATATAGGTCCCATCAAAGGGAAGTCTGGATAGTGTTGACTTCAGCATCACATTCAAAGAAGAATCATTGTCAATGAGTACCCTGGCCATGATGTGATCGCGACATTTTACAGAAATATGTAGTGCTTTATTATGCCTCATTCCTTCAGGAGGTACTTCGTCATTGGTGAAAGTGACAAAGTTGTCGGCTATGATGTTGTCGACAATGCCATCGAACTTGTCAACAGTAATGTCATGAGAAATGTGGGCTTGAGTCAATGCCTTCATTAACACCTTTCTATGTGGCTCAGAATTTAACAACAGGGATAATAGTGATATCCTTGCTGGAGTTCTATTCAATTGGTCCACCACCCTGTATTCACTCTGCTTAATGAAATTCAAAAACTCGCATACTTCTTCATTGGATACATCTTTTTTGTACTCATATTGCCTTGTTGGAACTTCATCATTTTTTGTTGCTTCCTCGGCAAAGCTTCTCCCATTTTCCCTTTTCCTTTACTATTCTTCCCTTCATTTTCAATTTGCTCATTCCACAGCACCTTTGGAGTATAAACGCGACCACTTTGAGTCATTCTTCCAACCCCTGAGATGTTGGTAACAGTGGTGGTCTCTTTGAAAGACTTTGGTTGGTCCTCTTGGGGAGTGCGAGCTTGTATGTCATATTTCCAAGGTATCGCTTCGGTATCTCTGAAAGGAAAAGGACGTGGAACTTGGATAATGAGGGACTCAATTCCACCTAAGGTTGATTGAGGCTCCGTTTATTGTGATAGATCACCAAGGGTTTTGGATACGTCACAGCTTGCTCAACAACTTGCTAAGGACCGTTGAAAAAAACCTTTACTCCTTTTCGAGGAGTTGTAAATTTTGTGGTCATGTTTATGCTGACATCGCTGTACTGTCGAGCGACTTGTACCAACTTTATGTCCATTAAATCTTGCAGGACTTGTTTAAATTCACTGCATTCCTCGATTGAAGGCCCATTATCCCCTTGGAAACTGCATAACATCTTCTCATCACAATCTTCTCCTTTCTTGAATGAAGCTTGCACCAACCCGAATTTGCATAACCCATCAAAAATCACCTCCATAAGAGTTTCAACCTGAGTAACCTGACTTATGAGAAGCGTCTCTGAAAGTTTTTCTATGGCATTGACACTTGATTCTCCATGCTTGGGAAAAGGGTGGTGTCCCACATTGGGTACATCGTCTTCGAAGCTCAACCACTTCGCGTCAATAAGGCCTTGGACTTTATACTTTAGGGTCTTACAATCTTCTGTGGAATGTGAAAGTGATACATGGAAACACAAGAAAATGGGGTTGAATTGTGTTTCTTAAACCTTTTTTGAAAAACCTTTCCTAAAAGGCGTTTTAAGCAAGCAAGATGTATAAATCAAAGAGAAAACAAGTTTTTTGACAAACGTTAAGAAACCTTGTTTTCAATCCCCAAGTTAGTGAATAAATAAACTTGACAAGATAGAGATAGCGAGATTCACACAGAGTTGTATCCTGGTTCACTCTTTCAAATCAAAGAGTTACGTCCAGTCCCTTCCTTCAGAAGTTTTTTCCACTAAAACACTTAGCACTTTTCACAGGTTGTTTCTTAGTTTCTCCAGACTTTACAACTCCAAGTATTCTACACCTCTCCAGGAACCAAGTATTCTTTTACAGACAAGTCTCTTCAAGCTCAACCAATCCTAAGATTTTGAGAAGGGTTTTGAGCTTTTTACAAACTCACTAAGTGTGAGAGTATTACAAGATATATAGCTCTTTGAATCTGTTTGTAACTTTACAAAGAAAGAATATGAAAGTTTACAGATCTTTTGACAAGAGAGTAGTGTTTGCTTGAAGGCTTTTGTTGCAAATGAATTTTCTCTTGTATGTATCACTCTTCGTTTCTTCAAATGATGGTCTTTTTAAATAGCCTTGACTATCTTTCGGATTTCAAACGGTAGGAAACTTTTCCGTTTAGACACAGTGAAATATCCGTTAGACACATGTCCATTTGTTAGCTGTTTTCTATTCATAGTTGTCCTTTCTTTGTGAGAGCAGGGAGGCAACTTTGCTTTTGATAGAATAGCAGTGATACAGCTTGCAGCAGGTTGAATCAGAGCAGACTGTCCTTTTCTTTTTGGTCGTCATGCTGATTGCTTTACGAGGCTCGACATGGACAACGTTGTACCTTATTTTGTCTTTATGGAAAGATATTTTTTTTCTTTTGTAATCCAATAAAGACTTTTTGAAATACGTGCCACGTTATCTGTAAAACAAAGTTAGTGGACGCACATGTAATATAAAAGATTGGACGCATAGTATACTAGTGACAACTGGACGCAAGACACTTATCCTTTAAGAATTAAGCCCAAGGACTAGTGGGACGAATCACAATCTTCTTTGGACGCAAACAGCTTTGAGAGCTATTATATCGTTGGACGCAGAGAATGCTTTTGAGCTTATCGACCAGTATAAGCTAGATGTAACTTTGGACGTTGAAGCTTAGAGCTCTTTTGAGAATGTATCTGAAGTCAGAGACAAAGAAAAAGGTCTTTTTGACCTTATGAAATTAGTAGCAACTGATCTTCAATTATTTTCATAAGCATATAATATTTTTGTTAATCAGTAAAACTTTGAGGGGTTATAAACCATTCCTGTTTTGGTTCTAACTGAATGATCCACTACTCCGGCATGATAATCACACTTGGCATTTGCATCAAAGCCCTTAGGGTGGGGAGGTTGTACCGGTTTTGTTGGAACAGGTGCTAGGAAATTCTTTTTGAAGAGTTGGGGTAATAACTCAGTGTAGGTCATAGGTATTGGGTCAAGTTGCACGGGCTTTCTCTCCTGGTAGTCAGTCCTTCTTTGGTTTGTGTTAGAATTTTGACCCCAGGAGTAGGCTGGTTGTTGTGGTGTCGTAGGGGTAGTATGATGAGGTCGGGGAATGGGAGTTTGGGAGGCAGCAGCTATATAAGGATGGTTAGGCTAAGGACATGGTGCCGGTGGGTAATGAGGGTAGGATGGATGAAAGTTGGCAAATGCTTGGTTTTGTCCCTTTTTATTGGCTACCCTTTGATCAAAGGACACTTCATTGGCCTCCCCTTCCTCCTTTTTCCCATAAGGCACTTTCTTCATGCTAGCCGACCCAACCGAGTTTTCGACAATTTTGCCGCTTCTCATTCCACTTTCGATTTTCTCTCCAATGATCACCATATCGGAGAAACTTGAAGACACATTTCCAACCATTTTGTCGTAGAATGGTGATTGGAGTGTATTTATGAACATAACAACAATCTCTTTTTCTGATAATGGGGGCTCTACTTGAGCAGCCACCTCTCTCCATCTTTGGGCATACCCTTTAAACGTCTCAGTATTCTGCTTTGACATATTCTACAATTGTAAACTGTCCGGAGCCATATCCATGTTGTACTTGTATTGCTTCATGAAAGCATCAGTTAAGTCTCTAAAGCATCGGATACAAGTTCGTTCCAGATGGGTGTACCAATTCGAAGCTGCCCCAGTTAAGCTATCCTGGAAGAAATGAATTTGCAACTTGTCATCATGGGAATATGAAGCCATCTTCTGAACATACATGGTCAAGTGATTCTTTGGGCAAGTAATCCCTTTGTACTTATCAAACTCTGGCACCTTAAATTTAGGTGGAACCACCACATCGGGGACAAGGCAAAGTTCTGAGGCATCCCAAAGACAATAAGCAGCTCCTTCAATAACCCGCTATCTCTCCTCAAGAATTTCAAACTTCTCTTTAGACTGAAGATTTTCCCCTGAGTAGTTCAAAGGATTTTCACTGGCTATCCTTTGGGGAAAGAAAGGTGGTATGTATGTTGGTGTGGGGTTTTGTGTTGCCTGGGTTTTATGGATGGTATATGGTGGAGCTTGGGGGTTGGCACTTTTAAGAGGGTTGGTGGTATGTGGGAATATGTGATCATTGGTTGGGAGAGTGGTGTGTTGTGTTTGGGAAGTTTCGTTATTGTTGACAGGAGGTGCTTGCATTTGGACAAAATTTTGTGGATTTTGGTTATTGGCTTGGGAATCGATAGCAAATGGTGGTGTGTAACCGGGAAGGAGACCGTATGGCAAGATTGTCATCATGGGAGTTTCTCAAGATTGTGCCGGGTTATTAGAGTAGACTGTGAGTGGCATTATCTGGAGAGCACCCTTAGTGAAACCTGGAGGAAGCAGAGATGTGGTCGGAGGTTCTTCGTTTGAGGGTGAAGGATTCCTATCTATGCTCTTCTCTTTCTACATAGCTTGTAGTATCTCTAGCATCTGGCCCATCTGTTCCTTGAGCTAGTTGACTTCGTCTTTGAGCTCCTAAGTCGCTTCTAGTTCAGCCATAATTCTGGCTTGTGATTGAGTTCGATATGGGTGTCGAGGAATGATAACTCTTTTTATGAAGAGTTATTTGTACCTTTTTCACTTGTATTTTTTTTGGTTTTTGAGTATTTTGAGTTTATGTTTTTAGTGTTTTAGTGTGATTTTGTGTAAAGTGTGTTTTATAAGAGTCTTTTGTGAGTTTTGATGTTTTGGTGTCTTTTAGAACTGTTTTTAACATTTGAGTGTGAGCTTTTTGTGCAGGGCATTTTGTGGAGATCTATGCGCTAATCTGGAAACGTTGCTCTGGGATATGCTGTAGCAATCGTAGCTGAAGCTGACTGGGGACAAGGACAAAGGCACAAAACATTCTCTTACACATTGAGTTGTCCTTCGCTGATAAGGACAGTGTCCTACACGTGGGACTGATTGTTGGTGCATTGAAGTCGGGGCACTGGGCCAAGGACATTTGTCCTAATCAGTCTTTAGCCCAAAAAGGATGAGAGAGGAGAGGGCCTTGAGACAGGCTGGCAAAGAGAACCCTAAAGGGGGACAGCAAGAGAAGGACCAGACATCTTCTTATTCCCTACTGGAGCAAGGACAGCAGATGCGCCCTTCTCTCTCTATCTCTCTGTCCCCTCCATTGTAATGGCTTCTTCTTCCATTTCTTATTTTTCTCTTTGTTTTTGTAAGCTCAATATGAGCTAAATCTCTTGTAGCTATGGGATGTTGAACTTGTAATGGATTTCTAGTGAATGTTATGTTATGCCTTGCTATTGCATTTTCTATAAATCTAATTTGGTTGTGTATTAATTGAGCTTGATCACCTTAGTTAGAACTTGAGCTCACGGCTACTTGGAAAAGCTAAGTGTAGCAGAACTGTTTTATAGATAAGAGTAAAATCATTAATTCGAAAATTATGATGAAGAGTGGTTTAGGATTGAACATTCTAACTCTTAGGCTAGCTGGAACGAGCTTAAGTGAGGCGTGAATGTAACTAATATGGACCTAGGAATAGGAGACGTTTAGTGAAGTTTATCTCAGAACTGTTGGAAAACAAACTTTCATTTCCTGGAGCCAAATTGCAGTAGCATTGCAAACGCATAACTGATCTAGATTGAAGTTGCAAGGGATACTTCCCCGTAGTTGTTTTACTCATTCTGTTAACAAATCCCCGGAGTTGTTTTACTCATTCTGTTAACAAATCCATTTTTAGTGCTCTAGCATTCACTTTTACCAAAACTGTCCTGGATACACACACAAAATTTATTTGTTACCCTTTGTTAATCTTGATTAATAGAAACATTAATTCAAACTTGGTACTTGATTCATCATATAATCCTCGTGGGAACGATCTATCTTACACTTTATTACTTGTTAAACGATTGTATATACTTGCACAAGCACATCAACCATTTTTACAGCAACAAGTTTTTGGCGTCGTTACCGGGGATTGTAATGGTGTTTAATGGACAAGTTTTAAATTGATAGTTCTATTAGTTGAGACAACTGATCTGTGGAGTGTTTTGCTATAGCAACAGGTACTTTACTCTGTATGCGCAGGCATAGCGCTCCTGAGTTCCAACTAGACCCATAAATCGAAAGAACATTCAAAAGGTTGAAACAGGCAGAACCAGGGCTTAGTCGAGTTGGGGAGATTGATTCTTGATACCCCTGACAACTCCTCCGCTGCCACTAGTTCTAACAACTCTGAAATGGGTGATGAACCTAATAGCATGGCTTTAGCCAATGATAGAACCAGTTCTATCAGAGGTTAGGCCCTGTTTGATCCGGCAACAATGAACACAGGCATAATGGTGCCCGAAATAACAGCTGGGCATTCTGAGTTCAAGCCTGTCATGTTCCAGATGCTGCAAGCAATTGGGCAGTACAATGGTGCTGCAACCGAGGACCCTCATTTGCATCTGAAGCAGTTCCTGACTGTGGCTAATAATTTCAGAAATCCAGGAGTCACTGATGATTCCTTCAGATTAAGACTGTTCCCATTTTCTTTGGCTGGCAAGGCTAAGAACCGACTAAATTCTATGGAACCCAGCTCTGTTAATACATGGAATAGGATGGCTGAGAAGTTTTTGACCAAATTCTTTCCTCTTATGAAGAATGCAAAGCTGAGAAATGATATAAACTCCTTTAAGCAACTTGATGATGAGCTTTTATATGAAGCTTGGGAGAGATTTAAGGAGCTTTTAAAGAGATGCCCCCATCACAGCATTCCAATATGCATTCAGATGGAGCACTTTTACAATGGAGTGTTGCCATCTGCAAGAATGATGCTTGATGCCTCTGCAGGAGGCACTCTTCTGAACAAGTCCTATAATGAAGCATATAAATTGATTGAAAGTATTGCTGCTAACAGTTATCAGTGGCCTACTGCTAGGCTTACCTCTAGAAAAAGCATAACTGCTACAGGAATGCATGAAGTGAGTGGAGTTACAGCACTTACTGCTCAGTTGGCTTCCTTAAATAACATGGTGAAAAACCTAGCGATTACAAACAAGAGTGACCAGACAGCTTAAGTAGCTGTAACTGAACCAGTGGTAAATGAACAGGTGCACCAAGCCCCAAGGCCTCAACATCCAAAAAGGCCAAAGGCCCATTAGTCCTTGCGGGACTAACAAAGCAAAAACGCCAAGTTGCGTCCAAATCATCCGGGTCATCCACCCAATCTGGGTCATCCACCCAGCAAACTACCAAAGTTGGGTCATCCACCCAGCAAACTACCAAAGTTGGGTCATCCACCCAACAGCCAACCAAAACCCAATCTTCAGCCCAATCATCTCAAACAGCCAAACAATCCAAAGCAGACTATGCTATACCAATCTAAACTCTTCAGGCTTTCCAAGATCAAGGCCTAACCCATCTTCCTAAAGGAACATGGAAAACCAAACTTGAAGGTGGCCCTGACTTTCAAGAAACCCATCTTGCCACATTAATACATAATATGGCCAATACTCCAATCCAAACATGAAAATTATGTTGTCTCGTTCTTTTTCAAAGCTTTCTTTCCGCTCCTCCCAACCTTCTTCTTCATCTCTCCAGGAATCTGAGATTCCTAACAATCCCAGCAGTATCTTCAACGAAGAGATCTACTTCGAAAACATCAATCAAGATATTGATAATTGGGAAATCCCAAAGATTCCCACAAAAGAACTCTACAAGCCAGAAGGAAGATTTTTCCTTCATTCTGACTATGTCATTAAGACAGTAGAGAAAAATATTCCAATCAACCCAGAGAGTGAAGAATTTCATCTTCTCTCTATGGACACAATCAAAAATCACAAAAACAAATATAGGTACCTACACATAGGATGTGTTCAGGTAGCTGTTAAACCCTTAATCCGAGAAGGATTAAACGCTTCAATCTTAATGTGCTTAAGAGACATTAGGCATAACAAATTTGAGGATTCACTCTTAGGAACAGTAGAAACTAGCCTAAGTCATGGTCCGATTTACTTCAATTGCTATCCAAATAGAACATTAAGTTTACAAGATAAAAATATTTTGGATTCTTTGTTCTTAAACATCAAAATATGTGGGTTAGACATGAAACATGGATCTATCCCAGCGGCTTTATTATACAGGATTCAATACAAGGTAATGAATTCATGTAACTCTAAAGTCCTCAAAACCAAAACAACTGGAGAAACCACTTTGTTTCTCACTGATGTTACAAAGGTCAATATAATTGTGCCTAAAACAATCCTCTGGAAAGACGTAGTCTTACCAGAAAGATGGATTCTGGATAAAGCTACACCAGCTTTGCCCAGAGAATCATCAAACTTCAATCAAATTGTGCAAACTCAATCAGGACAAGTGGAATTAGTCTTTGATAGGCGAAATTCTTTTAGTTCTTTTAGAACACCAAGCATTAGATCTGAAGTTTTCAGGTCTGTACCTTCAAGGCAATCATTCTCTGCCTTATCACAATCATCCAATCAAACCATAAACTTACAGGGCCTAAATACATCATCTAGTATCCCTAGACCAATTTACCAGGCTGAAGATGATGATGGAAAATCAAATCAGTCTCCAACATATTCCTCTCTTAATGCACCTTTTAATGATGAATTATGAGACCCATTTTGATAAGGAATCCCTAAGAAAGAGCTTTTACTCTGAGGAATGGAAACCTCAAAGAGAGTGGTTCTTTGAACATTACAAGGGAACAAAACGTCAAAATATTCAAGATGAATATTACACCTTTCTTAACAATGTTAAGAAAAACATCCAATTCTTTGACTGGTTTCATGTTTATCTGGTCAAACATAACATTGATTATCCTTGGAAAATCACATTGACTGAGGACAAGTCAACAAATGTCATTACTGTTTGGCATTTGAAAAATGGAGGGTTAGTTAAAGCAGAACTACCCCCAAATACATCTTTCCAACTCCCAGGGATCAAGGATCCTAAGGATGAAACAATTCCAATCATAGCAGCACCTTTCAAAACTAAGGATGTCAGTGAATCAGTTTCACCTCATGACATCAAAAAATTGATGGAACAAGCCAATTATACCAACAAGTATCTTCAAGTTTTAGGTACTAGGGTTAAATCTGAAGTTTCTACTTTACCATCCTCTTCGAGAACCAAAACTGAAGTAGAAAAACAACCCTTGGATAAACCCTTATTCAAACCCTTCAAGGTAACTAGGAAGTTTAAAGAAAGCCTCAAACTTCTTCGTGAGCCAGAAGTCAAACATGAACCCAAAACTGAACCCAACGTAGACCCTCTCAAAAAGGTTGATCAGGGACTACAAAACATTGTGGTGCCAGATACTCCACAAGATTCTGGACAACAAACCCAAAACCCTTATGGGCTCAGAAGCAAAGGCCCCACTGGTCCAACAATCAATGCCATTGATGAAACTAGCTCAGATCGGGAATCTGTGGCTTCTTCATCTAAAACAAAAGAGGAACTCTCTTTCAACATCAATCCGGTTTTTTCCAAACCTTGGAAGAAATCCACAAAGCTTTATTACCCTAGAGCAACTCCCCCAGATTTGCTCTTAGAAGAAAAACCTCCAACATTCAAAAGCTTCAATGCCAATAACATCTATGAATGGAATATAGATGGTTTACCAGAATACCAAATCATGACCACATTGCAACATATGACAATGATGGCCACAGCTTACCAAGCTGCCACTGATGCTTCTGAGGAAGTAATTTGTAATATCCTCGTAGCAGGATTTACTGGCCAATTGAAAGGATGGTGGGATCATTCTTTCACTGATGAGCAGAAAGAAGAAGTCTTTACTGCCATCAAAACTGAAGCTGATGGAACACCAATCACAAGTGATGGTGAACCCATACCTGATGCGGTTAATACCTTAATCTTTTCCATTGCTGAACATTTTATTGGAAATACCTCAGTATGGAAAAACAAAACTGCTGATCTTTTAGCCAATCTCAAATGTAGATCCTTATCAGATTTTAGGTGGTATAGAGATACCTTCCTAACTAGGGTTTACACCAGAGAAGATTGTCAGGATCATCTCTGGAAAGAAAAATTTGTAACAGGTCTTCCTACTGCATTAGGAGACATTGTTAGGGATGAGCTTGCAGCTCATGCCCCTGAGGGTAAAATCCCTTATGACAAATTAACCTATGGACAACTTATTGCAGTTATCCAAAAAATTGTTACACGACTTTGTCAAGCAGATAGAGTCCGTAATCAATTCCAAAAGGAAAAGGCAGCAAAGAAGGATTTAGGTTCATTCTGCCAACAATTTGGGATGCCTCCTTGTCCAAAAGACAAACCAAAATCTTCCCATAAACACCATCAATCTCATCACCAAACCAACAAATCCCATAAACCAAAGTATACCAAGTATACTAGGTACAAATGGAATACTCCTCCAAGAAAACTCAAGCAAGAGTTTAAATCAAAACCTGCAATTGACATTGCAATTCCAAAGAAATCAACCATTTGCTATAGTTGTGGTAAGCCAGGACATATTAGCAAATATTGTAGGCTTAAGAAGAAAACCAAAGCCTTAAATCTTGAACCAACAGTTGAGGAACAACGGAACAATTTGCTTATAGAATCTGATGATTCAGATAGATCAAATGGTGATTCTTCTGAAAATCTCAATCAAATTTTAGAAGATGATGTCGGAAGCCAAGCTTCTGAGTCTTCTAACGAAATTAATGTCTTAACTAAGGATCAAGATCTCCTTTTTGAAGTCATTAATGCTATTCCTGACCAAGATGAAAGGAAACGATACTTTGAAAGGTTCTCTGCTTCTATGAGGCCTGAACCTAAGGCTAAAGGAAAAGCCATCATCAAAGATCAATTTGATTTCAAACAAATTCTCAAACGTTTGGATTCCAAACAACAAAAACCTGTCACACTTCAAGATCTCCAGGAAGAGATCAAGAATCTCAAACATGAAATCAAAGAGATAAAACAAGAACAAGCTGTCCATAAGCTTATTTTATCTCACCTTGATGATCAATCATCTGCACCTCCTTCAGATGATGAACTTTTAATTCAAACCAAGTATGATAAAAGTGTTAGTTGTCATTTGGAGAATGAAGAACTTCACACTGACAAAGATCAAGAGTTTTTGATTCTTATTAATCAATTAAGAATTCAAAAGTTCTATATTAAGATTAGGATTATCATAGATGATTTTATTCTTAATACGACAGCGCTATTTGATACTGGTGCTGATTCAAACTGTATTTTAGAAGGATTAATTCCTACTAAATACTTTGAGAAAACATCCGAAAGGCTGAGCACAGCTAATGGATCAAAACTCAGGATCAATTACAAATTATCCAAAGCCATAATTGAAAATCATGGTCTTAAAGTAGAAACCCCGTTTTTACTTGTGAAAGATCTCAAAAATGAAGTGATTTTAGGAACACCGTTCATAAGGTCACTTTTCCCTTTAACAATCACCAATGAAAGAATTTCTACTCAACATCTGGGTAGGAAAATAGTCTTCTCCTTCATACAAAAACCTTTGGTGAGAAACCTCAATTTTCTTCACCATAAACAAAATCAAGTCAATTTCTTAAAAGAAGAAGTTTCTTTTAAAAGCATTGACTTAAAACTTAATCAACCAGAGATCAAAAAGAGGATCCAAGATCTTCTTGAAGAAATTCACAATTCAATCTGTTCTGATGTGCCAAATGCATTTTGGGATAGAAAGAAACATGTAGTTCATCTGCCTTACGAACAAGGTTTCACTGATAGGCAAATCCCTACTAAAGCTAGACTAATTCAAATGAATCAAGAACTACTCCAATATTGCCAAAAAGAGATTAATGATCTCTTACAAAAGGGTTTAATTAGACCAAGTAAATCACCATGGTCTTGCGCAGCTTTTTATGTTAATAAAAATGCTGAAATTGAGCGTGGGACTCCTCGCTTAGTTCAAAATTATAAACCCCTCAATCAAGCTCTTAAGTGGATTAGGTATCTAATTCCAAACAAAAAGGATTTACTTAGTCGCTTACATAATGCAAAAATATTTTCTAAATTTTATATGAAATCTGGTTATTATCAAATTGAAATCAAAGAAAGTGATCGCTACAAGACAGCTTTCACTGTTCCCTTTGGGCAATATGAATGGAATGTAATGCCCTTTAGACTTAAAAATGCTCCTTCAGAATTCCAAAAGATTATGAATGACATTTTTAATCCATATTCAAACTTTACAATAGTGTACATTGACGATGTTCTAGTCTTTTCTCAATCCATTGACCAGCATTTCAAACATCTTAGGATTTTCATAGGAATCATTAAGAGAAATGGTTTAGCTGTGTCAAAACCTAAAATTAAATTATTTCAAACAAGTGTTAGGTTTCTTGGTCATACAATTTATCAAGGAACAATCACTCCTATCCATAGAGCCATAGAATTCGTGGATAATTTTCCCAATCAAATAATTGATAAAACCCAATTACAGAGATTCTTAGGATGTCTCAACTATGTAAAGGATTTTATCCCCAATCTCAGTACCCTAATTAAGCCTTTACATGATAGGCTTAAGAAAACTCCTCCTCCTTGGACAGATAAACATACTCATGTTGTCCAAACAATCAAAGCTCGGGTAAAGGATCTTCCATGCCTTTATCTTCCCAATCCTTCCGCCTTTAAAATTGTAGAAACTGATGCCTCAGACATTGGTTATGGTGGAATTTTGAAACAAAGAATTTCAAAAAAAGAACATATCATTGCATATACTTCTAAACAGTGGAATTCTGCACAACTGAATTATTCAACTGTTAAAAAAGAAATTTTAGCAATTGTTTTGTGCATTTCAAAGTTTCAATCCGATTTACTTAATCAAAGATTTTTTGTTAGAGTAGATTGCAAAGCTGTAAAAGATATTTTGCAAAAAGATGTTAAAAATCTTGCATCAAAACAAATTTTTGCTAGATGGCAAGCAATTTTAAGTGTTGCTTTTTGGGTGGTTTTTACTGATAAGGTTTTATCAGGTTTTACCGTTTGGATTGGGATTGGAGTATTGGCCATATTATGTATTAATGTGGCAAGATGGGTTTCTTGAAAGTCAGGGCCACCTTCAAGTTTGGTATATATATCTTCATAAAAGACAAAAGAAGGTACCAACGTCGTACACTGTAAACCATGCAGAGCAAAGAATCACGTATAGTAAAACGCTTGTCGGTCAAAAAGGCAAATCAGTCTGCTACTATTCAAGCTGAAAGCAACCTTGCCTCCTATTTTGGAAAGACATATATTGAACGGAGAACAGCTAGCAAATTGACCGGTGTCTAACGGATATTTCACTATGTCTAAACGGAAAAGTTTCCTACCATTTGAATTTGGAAGGTCAGATAAAGCTATAAGAAGATCCTCTTCTGAAGAAGCAAAAATACAAGAGCAAGAAAACATTCAAGAGAGAATTCATTATGCAACAAAAAGCTTCAAAGCATTCACTCTCTAGAAATTGATCTGTAACCCCTCTTATTCTTTCATTTTAAAGTTACAAACAGATTGTTAAGAGCTGTATCGTGTAATACTCTCACTCTTAGTGAGTTTGAAAAAAAAAAGCTCGAAAAACCTCACCCAAGTCGTTGAATTTGTTCAGCCTGGAGAGACTTGTCTATAAAAGAATACTTGTAGCCTGGAGAGGTGTAGAATACTTGGAGTTGTAGTCGTGGAGTGACTAGGAAACAACTTGTGAAAAGGCTAAGTGATTTAGTGGAAAAACCTTCTTAGGGAAGAGACTGGACGTAGCTCTTTGATTTGAAAGAGTGAATCAGGATATATCTCTGTGTGAATCTCTCTATCCTTATCTTGTTAAGTTTATTTATTTACTAACTTGGGGATTGAAAACAAAGTCTCTTAAACATTCGTTATCGTTTTGTTTTGTTCTTTCATCTTGCTTGTCTCAAACGCATTTCAGAAAAGGCTTTCGAAAATCTGTTAAGAAACACAATTCAACCCCCTTTCTTGTGTTTATCTGTTTCACTTTCAGTTGATATCAGAGCTCAGCCTCTGGGTTGAGCATTTAGCTGTGCTTGAGGAAAAGATCCAAAGCTCAATGGCAGGACAAGGGATGCCCAGCGGGAGTCAACCTATTCTAGAAGGTACCTCCTTGACTAGACCGTCTTTTTTCAATGGCAATCACTACCTCTACTAGAAAGAAAGATTCAAAGGATTCATCTTAAGCACCAGCCCTGCTCTTTGGCCATTAATCTTGAATGGTCCCCACATCGTCAGCAATCCTGATGGCACTGAGAAAGATGAAGCTCGGTGGACCGAAGATGAGAGAAGAAGGATGGAGCAAAACTACAAAGCAAGATACACCCTGATGTGTGTTCTTAGTCCAGACGAGTTCCAAAAAATTGATGCATGTGAATCAGCGAAACAAATCTGGGATACTCTATCCAATGTTCATGAAGGAACATCCAACGTGAAGGATTCAAAGATCATTATTCTTATGAGCCAATATGAAATGTTAACAATGGAAAATGGAGAAACCATCGTTGATATGATAGGTCGTTTCCAAACTATTATCAATAATCTCAAATCTCTTGGAAAAGATTATACTACAAAAGAAAATGTTACGAAGATCCTCAGGAGTTTACATAAGGAATGGAGACCACTCATCACTGCAATCACCCAAGCCAAGGATCTGTCAACCTTGACCTTAGATGATCTTGTGGGAACTCTTCAAGTTCATGAGCAAGAGCTTAACCAGGACAAACCTACAAAGAAAGGCAAGACTATTGCCTTAAAAAGTCAAAAAGCCAGCAGCTCGAAAGTTCTCAAAGCAAATGAGTCCAGCGATGAAAATGATCAAGATAAAGAAGAAGAATCTGATGATGAGCTATCTCTCATATCAAAGAAACTTGAACGTATTCTGAAAAAGAAAAACATGAGAAGAAGACACTTTACAAAGAAAAACGTCAAAGACCATGGTGAAACCAAGGACAAAAATCTAATGGTTTGCTATGAGTGCAAGAAACCAAGCCACTTCAAGGCTGAGTGCCCTCAGCTGAAAGATAAGAAAAAGTTCTTCAAAAAGAAAAGCAAGAATCTTATGACAACATGGGAAGACCTTGACTCCTCTGAAGAAGAAGAAGAAAACGAAGAAGACGCAAACCTATGTCTTAGGTCTAAAAATCATCTCTCTGAAGAATCTTCTGAAGAAGAGGAACAATCTACCTCTTCAATCATCTCATATCCTGAGGCTGAGTCATTAAGAGATTTCAGTAGTCTTTCTATAAGCAGACCACCTATTTTTTATGGAACTGGTGATTATGCCATGTGGAGAGAACTATTCACGAGATTCAACTTAGAACAAAATGTTGATGACCTATGGAGAGCATACACCAATGATAACTTTTGTCCTACTATTGTTATCAATGGTAAACGCATAGTTAAACCAAGGGTTGATTGTTCTGAAGAAGAAGAAAGAAGAGTGAGAATCAATGCTAGAACTGTCTATACACTCTTACGTGTTCCCTGGACGAAAGAACTGTCAACATTGTGATGTATTGTGATATTACAAAAAGAGTGCTTGACATGCTTGACGCCCTATTTATGAGAAGGCGACCTACTCGTTCTGGAGAACCACTTATTTATCAATCATCAGAATATGGAGCTTGAAAAGAAAACTTCAAATCCTTTGTAACAACCCAAGGATCAGAAGAACACTGGAAAACTCTCACTGATGAAGCATTCTGCCCCATCACCATCATCAATGGAGAATACATGATGAAACCTCTAGTAAATTGCACCTTAGAGGAAAGAAGAAGAGCTGCTCTTGATTATGAAGCAAGAGCTTTCCTGTCTCGAAGTGTACACGGAGCAAGAAGAGAAGCCCTGGCTGAAGAAACAACTGCTTGGGGAATGATGAACCTAATAGATATTCTAGAAAGATCTCCACCTACATCCCCAACAGCAGATATGTGTCTTATGGTAAATATATCCTCTGAAACAGAAATAGAAGAGGAAGAGGTAAATATATCTGAATATTCTAAAGATGCATATGATGAGCTATTAAATGAATCATGCATTATTTATTCTGAATATAAAGCTCTTAAAAGAAAATTTGCCAAACTCAATAAAGACTTTGACAAAGTCAAAATTGAGAATGGAGAACTAAGAGAAGAGATAATCAATCTAACTGAAGTCTCAAGTTCTAAGTTCAGTACATCCTGTGAAGTTGAGTTGAGAAACTTGAGCATCAAGTTACTTACTTAACTGATAGTCTGTCTAAATTCACTGATGGATCTAAGAAACTTAATTTAATTCTTAGATATAGATCTCCTTATGATAAATCTAGTATTGAATATGAAAAAAAAATCCAAAAATTCATTACAAGAAAACTGAGATAAAAAGAGTAATGTATTGTTCTATTTGTGGTAAAAATGGACACTCTGCGTCCAAATGCTTACACAAAAGAAATGCTAGAATTAATAAGTTACCTATAACTAACCAAAAAGGACCCAAGTCTATCTGGGCACCTGAGAATAAGATAATCTCTGTTGCAGACTTGCTTGACAACAGGAAGAAAACACCAATCATGGTACCTGGACAGTGGATGCTCACGAAACATGACAGGAGAAAAGTCTATGTTCCTAGAACTAAAGCCAAAGTCTGAAGGATTTGTTGTATTCGGTAGCAATCAAAAGGGAAAGATTGTAGGTATTGGTAAAATTGGTAAGAATAATTCTCCCTCTATAAATAATATGTTGTTGGTTGAAGGGTTAAAACACAATCTGCTTAGCATAAGCCAACTGTGTGACAGCAAGTTTGTGATTTCTTTCAACAAAGATAAATGTATAGTCAAATATGCCGATGGGTCCACTTTATTTACTGGTAAGAGGCAAAACAAAGTATATAAAATTGACTTGGAGGACCTCTCTAATCAAAATATATCATGTCTAATGTCTGTGAATGATGAACAATGGATTTGGCACAAGAGACTTGGTCATGCAAGCCTGAGATTAATCTCAAAGCTACAAAAGCATAACCTCGTAAAAGGATTACCAAAGTTTGCCTATAAATCTGATATTCTCTGTGATGCCTGTCAAAAAGGGAAACAAGTTAAAAATTCTTTTAATTCAAAGAATATTGTTTCTACATCCAGACCTTTAGAATTGCTACATTTAGATTTGTTTGGTCCAACAAGGATTGTCTCTCTAAGTGGAAAGAAATATGGGCTTGTCATTATCGATGATTATTCTAGATAGACATGGGTGATGTTCCTAGCTCACAAATACTAGTCTTTTGAAGTATTCTCAATATTCTGCAAAAGGATTCAGAATGAGAAAGGCATATGTATCAACTCAAACAGAAGTGATCATGGAGGAGAGTTTGAAAATGTAAACTTCTAACTATTCTGTGAAGAAAATGGTATTCTTCACAATTTCTGTGCCCCTAGAACACCTCAACAAAATGGGGTCGTTGAGAGAAAGAATGGATCTCTTCAAGAGATGGCAAGAACATTGCTCAATGATAACTCTGTTTCTAAAAACTTTAGGGCTGAGGCTATTGATACAACATGCTATACTTAAAATAGAGTATACATAAGACCAATATTGAAGAAGACTCCATATGAATTGTCGAAAGGACGTAAACACAATATATCATATTTTCATCCTTTTGGATGTGCCTGCTTTATGCTAAATACTAAAGACAATCTAGGTAAATTCGATGCCAAAGTTGATAATGGTATTTTCTTAGGATACTCTAAAACATCTAAAGCTTTCAGAATTTATAATAGTAGATCACTAACTGTCGAAGAATCTATTTATGTTAAATTTGATGACAAGAAGCCGGATAAAGCATTATCAGAGCTGGACGAATCGCTTGCAGATCTTGATCTGAATGATCATCGTCCAACCAACAATGGGAAGGAAATCTCCGAAGAAGTCAAAACTGATGAACGCAACCCTCAATCGTCAAATGACAGTCAGAAATCTTGGCAATTCAAAACTTAACATCCCGAAGATCAAATTCTAGGCCAACCCAGTGATAAAGTAAGAACAAGGTCAACCTTCAGAAATCAAGCTGATTCAGCTTTCATCTTTGAGTTAGAACCAAAAACTGTGGACGAAGCTCTCATGGACGATGGATGGATCTTGGCAATGCAAGAAGAACTCAATCAGTTCGAGAGAAACAAAGTTTGGACTTTAGTTCAAGAATCGAATGATAAATCCATAATTGGAACTAAATCGGTATTTAGAAATAAAATGGATGAAGATGGAAAAGTTGTGAGAAATAAAGCAAGGTTAGTAGCACAAGGTCATTCTCAAAAAGAAGGTATTGATTATACCGAAACCTTTGCTCCTGTTGCTAGAATAGAAGCAATACGTATCTTGCTATCTTTTGCTGCTCATCATAACATAACTTTATATCAAATGGATGTTAAAAATGCTTTTCTAGAAGACTCTCTTCTGAAGAAGCAAAAATACAAGAGCAAGAAAACATTCAAGAGAGAATTCATTGTGCAACAAAAAGCTTCAAAGCATTCACTCTCTAGAAATTGATCTGTAAACCTTCTCATTCTTTTATTGTAAAGTTACAAACAGATTGTTAAGAACTGTATCGTGTAATACTCTTACTCTTAGTGAGTTTGTAAAAAAAAAAAAGCTCGAAAAACCTCACCCAAGTCTTAGAAAAATCTAATTCCTCTATTTTATTTGATGTCGATTCATCCATACTTCCATTCTTTGTAGAGGGAGGCTAACTGCTTGTCGGCTGGATTTGTTGAGCCTGGAGAGGCTTGTCTGTAAAAAAATACTTGTAGCCTGGAGAGGTGTAGAATACTTGGAGTTGTAGTCGTGGAGTGACTATGAAACAACTTGTGAAAAAGTGCTAAGTGATTTAGTGGAAAAACCTTCTTAGGGAAGGGACTAGACGTAGCTGTTTGATTTGAAAGAGTGAACCATGATATATCTCTATGTGAATCTCTCTATCCTTATCTTGTTAAGTTTATTTATTTACTAACTTGGGGATTGAAAACAAAATCTCTTAAACGTTGGTTATCATTTTGTTTTGTTCTTTCATCTTGCTTGTCTACAACGTGTTTCAAAAAAGGCTTTCGAAAATCGGTTAAGAAATACAATTCAACCCCCCTTCTTGTGTTTCCCTGTTTCACTTTCAGTTCACTCATGCATCCGATGAGAAATGTTTAGAACTATTGATGTTATATATAGCAAGTTTTTTTTTATTTTGTATGCTATATTTTAAAACTAGATTGTGTATTATAAATATTTTATGATATTTTTTGCTGAAAATTTCAAATCTTCAGATATATAATTTTTATCTTTTTATTGTATATCGTACGTAACACAGGCCATCACTAATTCATAATGAGTTTTCTATAATATTTTTTAAATATGAACTATCTTTCAACATAATATAAAATATTATTCCTCCACAGATTTCACCCATGCATCGCACGGGTCAAACGTCTAGTTAATGTAACAAGTAACACCGCGAGAAGATTATAGCGTATAAAATCCTTTTAAGGAATAGTAAATCAAAACTAACCCAGTAATTCCTAACATATTTTGGCTGAAGTTGGGGATGTGACCAGTATTGAAGAGTGGCAATTAAACGTGGGAGAAGTCAATCATCCCTCATAACATCTTAGATCTACTAGACTGGATTATACATTACTAGTGTTGTTTCCAGTGCTATGCTGTAAAACCCGCCAAAAATGGCATAAGGTATAATTATAAAAAAAAAATATAGAGGAATGTTTAAAATATTTGGCATGTTGTTAATTATTTATAAAATGAGAATCATTGTGAGTGTTACTTAGTAATTATGTTAGCTACGTTCGTGAAGACGATTAATGTACAAGATAAATATTGGGAAAGTAATTAAGTGAAAATGAAATAGAGGAATATTTGAGTTATTATTGTATTATATGTTCATGATGGTCTATGAGCAATGACCTTTTTAATCATGTGTTTACTGAATTATCGTTTTATTGTACTTTTGTATCTTGAGTTTTGAGTTTCGAAAGCGAAGTGAATGCTTATTGTGATGAACAATGTTTCATGTGAAATTATTGACAAATGCCAAGGTAAGGTTTACTGACTCAACTATGTATTTTCATACGAAGCAAGTTTTGAAACTAATTGGTAAGATGCTTCTAGTTTGTGAATATAGTGACTATAATGTTGTCTACATGGATCAATGATTGAGATCGTTATGGAATTTATTGTTTACCGTTGTAATGGTTATGTAAGCTATGTCGAGACACATAGTGAACATGTGTGATTGTGAGTTGATTTGTATGGACATGGCATGCGTGTGAAAAGGGTTATATATGTTAATGAACATTGAACAAGACTTGGTGTATCTGACCGGTCAGCGGATCTGACCGTGATATAAATGCGACCTTCAAAGAAAGGGGCTCTAGTGAACCAACCCCAGAGTTTGGAGGGATGGTTATTTAGTGATCGAGGTCACTTGTCGATCAACATTACGACTGAGAAAGAAAATGTGTATGCCGAAGTAGAAGACTTTAGCAACCGACTTCAAGGGGATATACAAGCATCTTGTTCAATAAGAATTTGAAAATATGGCGAACGGTTTATCGCCAAGGTCGGTTTTTATAAATTGAAAAGCATTGTATGGTTTATTATGATTGCATGATTACACATGTACTTATTTGTTGCTTTATTTGATGTGTTTTGTATACTCTCACTAAGTTCTGAGACTCACCCCTGCCCTTTTTGGTATAGATTCAAGTACTCCATGTGGGAAGCCATCTCAGGAAGTCCTTGCACATGCGTATTGCTTGACCAGCTGATGCTGTTTCTTTTAGTTTGCTTTTGTCATATGGAATATCTCCCCGTTTTAGAGTTTCGAATCTCCTTTTGGTTTGTGATTGGAAGCTTTGGTATGTTAACCCATCGTTAGCATGGCTTATGTTTTGTGTAATCGTTTACTTTGATATTTACTGTTGATATGCTCCATATCTTTCTACGATGTGACTTATTCGTTCTTGAAAGGCCTTGGGAATGGAACATCGAAGTTCCGTTCTGGTCGGTCATGGATGCCTAAGTTAGTGATGGAGGCAAACGAGGGGCAAGTCAATTTTGCAACAAAAGAAGATCAATCCATTCAAGTCCAAGAAAAATCATTCAAGTCCAAGTGACCAGTGTTCTTATTTTGGCTATATCTTGAGTTACAGATGTCCGATTGAAGTGATTCTTAATTCGTTGGAAAGATAAGAGATATATCTACAATTTTTATTTGAAGCTCAAACCTGATTCATACTCTATCATGATCAAAACTAGGATAGAAGTTAGGGACGCTGTTCTGGACGGATTTGGTCTCATTTAGCAATTTTTAGGCTTGTAATTGGGTTTTGGTTTTAATTGTATAACGGGCTTCATTGTCCATGAAAATGCTTACCTTATTAACCTAGAATGTTCCTTAGCTTCTATAAATAGGACTTGTATTGCCTCATTTTTGATAACTTTGAATGAAATTAGAATTTACCCTATTTGGGTATTTTTGTGAGTTGAGCATTGGCTCCTCCTCTTCAAGTTCTTGGATTAGAACTTGCTTGATTCTTATCAAAGAGTTCTGTCTCTTTGTGGCGAATCCTCCTTGGCTTATCAATCTTCCAATTCTATGGATGATTGTGGCGCCTTTCCCCTTCATCTTCTTCCTCTTCCATTTTCTATTTTGCTTATGTTCTTCTTAATTTATATTTATGTCATTTAATTTCTGCACATTTCATTTCAGTTCTTCCCTCTTTTATTGTTCTTTACTTATTTTGTTCATCTTTTAGTTGTTTATTTTCAAGTCCTAATCTACATCCTTCATATGCATTCAGGTGTCCAAGAACATCTTCTTCTTCCCCCAATTCTTCTCATCATTTTGCATAATTTCTAAGATCAAGCTCTTGGATAGATCCTCAATTTCGGTGATTCAAACATGGATCATATCAGTTAGGTCCTGACATATGCACAGGTAAGTTTTCGTTTAAAGGAAATCTATTTTAAAGTTTAATAATAATATTGGTAATTGTGGTAGCAATTTTGACAAATAAAGGAATAATATTATATTATTGATTATGAGATAAAAGCAAATTTAGACACATATTAACTATATTACGATAATTAACACATAATTGGCGTAGAAATAACCAAAAAAGTTTATTTTGTCTAAACGTACATTTTAAATTACTATTAATAGGAACAAAAACTTACTACTTATTAATAAAAAAAAGTTTAACTAATACGGAATTTTCATTCAGTTGATATTATATGAAAACCACATTAAGCAAATAAGAATTAGATAGATTTCTCTAATGAAAAGTCATTAGAAAAAGATGGACATCGTAAAAATATATAATAATCGATGACAATTTTTTAAAGAATGATTAATATATTGACATTAGTCTATACTTTTACAGAATAAAAAATCTGGAAATTAATAGAATATACAAATTTAATTATTTTCTTAACACATATAAACGTAAAAACGTATGCTAACAAAATTGACATTATACAGCTTAATTTTATTTATCATATATTATTATTATTATCATTATTATTATTATTATTATTATTATTATTATTACAATTTATTTAGTCTACAATGTCACTGTAATAAATTTCCACACAATGAAATAAGTTTAGGTTGACAACACATTAAAAATAGTTGACATCTGTGAGAGCAAATGCCCTTTTTGTCATCCGTGGCAGACACACTATGCTTTTTGACATCTGTGAGAACCAATATCATCTATGGCTGACACATTGTGCTTTTTGTAGCGTTTCGCAGGGGTAAATTTTAAGGAAAATATCATACAAATTGAAAGAAAATATCACTAGTTCTTCAATTATTTTTTTTGATCGAAAGTTCTTAAATTATTTAGAATTTGATATACAAATTATATTGTAAATGATAATTATAACAGCAATTATACAATTATTTAGTATACCTTAAAGAAAACATAATAGGTGGTCATATAAAGCGTGCTTTACATACCTTATTGCATAGTTGGGCGCTTTATATTACATTAAGGAAAACAATTATTAAGTTTATATCTTAACATTAATGTTTGATCTTGAATACAAATACATATAAGTATAAAACTAAAAAGAAATTATATTTTATTTACATGTGTCCCAACTTAAGGGCTAATCTTTTTCCATCATTATAATCTTTAGGAAAGGATCAACAACCACATCCTTCACTCCCTTCATCCCTTCATGTAGATTCCTTTTTGTTTCGCTCATCCCAAAGCAACAACAACTGCTTAAAGCAAAATTTTAAAGTTCCCAAAAAAACAAAGTAAGTTTAAGGTACTTACGTTTTTCAAATTGCAAAGACGAAGTCAACACAAAAAAAGTAGGCTTGGCAAGTTTACATGAATAATATGAATTAATAGTTAGATATTTTGTTCATTCCGGAAATAAGTTGGGGCATGTTCTATCTTTTGATCATACAGAATGTAACACCCCGATTTTCTTAATCTTTTTATTTAACTAGTATTTAAGTAATTGTATTTTATTGGAGGGTCTAGAAAATTAAATAAATTATTCTGAGGCCATAGTCACGCTCTACGCTATCGTAGGAAGCTATGGTAAGGTTTTGGGTCGAAAACTCAAACGGAGCTCGGTCTGCGTTTTTCCTTGACAGTAGTACTTTACCACTATCGAGACCTAATTTGGACTCGTGAACGAGACAATCAGTCTTAGAATCACATTTCCTATATTTTCAAAAAAGTTCGTTATAACGTTCGAAAATGAAAATAATATATTATATTCGGGCCGATAATCGTTCTAGGAGACGATTCGAGTTGTCTTAAGGTTTTTCGAGAATCTTGAGCCAATGATTTTCATACCAGGGCTATGATAAATCATTTGGGGACTCCTACAAATGTCGTGAGGATTTTCAAATTATCGGGACATGAATTGACCAAATTACCCTTAGTTAGTTTTTACTAATTACCTATTATTACCTTTACCTATTTCTTAAACCTTAAGTCACCTATTTAATACCCTATTTTCACCTTTTCTCCCCTCATTCCCGCTAGCTCAGCTGCTGCTTCTTTCTTCTTCTTCTTCCTTCTTCTTCTTTCTTCTTCCTTCTTCTTCCTCAATTTTCAACTTCAATTTTCTCAAGTTTCCTCAAACTTTTTCAAGAAAGTTTGTGAAGCAAAGATACTCCTCTCATCCTCCTCTATAACCTAGAAGGTATAGATTTCATCCTTGAGCTCTCAATCTTTATTTTCTCCATTTATTTTCATGAATTTCAATTTCTAGATCTAAACTTCAAAAATCTCTAGAAAATTGTAGAAAAATCATTTTGATGCCAAACCAATTCCTATGAGCTAGTATCATCCCCTACTATCATAATCCAAGAGCTTGTAATGAAATACAATCTCTAGCCTATTTATCAAAAAGGGGCTGAATAGTGCTTAAGGGGATTTACGGGATTTTGGTTCAAATCTTTGATAATTGATCACTGATTATGCATTAGGTATGCTTAAGGGTCATTGATCCAAGAGTCGGTAGAATTTCAATATCCCTAGCCTATTTAATTAATTAAGGGCAGTAGCTAATCCTAGAGATTAGGTAGTTTATGGTTTCATTATTTTGATTCCTGGTTGTGTTTTACTGTATAGAACCTGACAGGACTCGAAAGCTCGATCGCGCACTCGATTGACTGCTGCGGAGCCGCATTCGGAATCTCTCGGGAAAATCACAAAGGTGGGGGAAAGAACCACAATATCTTCGGGGAGGCAAGCTTTAAATAATATATATTGATATGCGTAGGGCGACCCAAACCCTACTAGAGGTCGTTTGACCGTTAGGTTGATTTTACTGCATATTGAGGTTGTCTGTGCTGTGACTGAATATTTGATATAATATACGTGATATGTATATGATGTCTATTATATGCTATAACTGATTAAATGTCATTTATTTGTAAGTTGATTTTACTGTTGTATATATCTATTCTGGCTGTTGTTGATGTCTGTTGTGACTGCTGATGTCTGAGTAGAACTAGGCAGTGATTTCCGATAAATCGGGTGATGAATGTGTGGTGAGAAAGTCGAGGTTATATATATATGTCGTAGTGCTCAACCTAGTGACATAGTTGATCTGTTGTTGTTGTAATGTGAGTTGATACCCGGTTAAGCCGGATGAAGGTTGGTCGTGGTTGTATATAAGTCGTGGTTGAGGCACTAAGTGTTGATCCTGAGATGAGTCAATGAGATTCATGTTGCATAGTTATTATTCATCACTGTGTTGGCATATGGGCGATTCCGATCTTACCTGCGGGGAGATGGTCGTACCGATTAGTTTGGGGTAGAGGCGATTCCGATCTTACCTACGGGGAGGTGGTCGTACTCGTTAGTCAAATTGTAGACGGACGGGCAAATATCTCGACCTAGCCTGCGGGCGGGGGGATATGTCGTTACCGAAAGTTGAGTTATTAATGGACGGGCAAGTGGTCCGACCTAGCCTACGGGCGAGGGAACATGTCGTTACCATACGTTGCGTTGTTGACGGACGAATATTCCGACCTGGCCTGCGGGCTGGGGAATATGTCGTACCCATGAGACTAGTTGAGCCTGCGGGATTTAGACCAAACCCTACTTTATGGGGGTGGCATAGTGATGACTGAGACACCTTGATCCGATGGGGATGTCGCGTCATAATCGCGCCCATATAGTCGTTAGTTGCATGAGTGTGAGAGACAGTAGTTAAGGGAAAAATTATCCGGAAGTTGTTTGGTTGTCAGTTGTGATTTGGCGTGTTGCTATCTATATACATTATTTATATCGCTATTTTTTCCATGTATGGCATATTACTGTTTCTTATTCCCTGTACTTTTCTATGTTGTATTTCTTTGTTCTCGACTGTACGAGAAGACCCTGATGAGGAGTTTCCAGAGGAGATTGACGGTATACCCGTTGAGCCTGAGGCTGGCGGGAGAGCCTCGGATCCCAATGTTGGGGGACCTTGATCGCTAGGAGAGGATCTCTGACGTGCCTTTATTTCCGTTGTTATGTTTTTAGTTTTATCTACTGTACACTCTGAAGTCTTTTATATTTGGTATTGGTTGTTGTAGGCTCTACTGATGGAGCCGATACTCTTATGTTTGTATATATTACTATGGTATCAGTATGTATTTTATGTTTTAATATTTTCGCAAATTTTTATACTACTACGCTACGCTATAACGCTAATAATTATAAGTGGGGTCACCAATGGGACCTCCTTGGAAGGGGTTGTCTCATTTTGTGGTATTAGAGTAGTTTGATTTTTAATCAAGGACTGCTTGGGTTTGGTTGTGATTTCTGGCCGTGTCTAGTTGAACCCGCATTGGGTATTGACTATGCTTAGAAGTTGGGTAGAGCGCCCGATGTGCAGATTATCGAGTGTGATAACTGCTTTAAGACATATGATGTATATGCCTGGCTTTCTATCTCGCGAGGCGAGACTTAGTTTCGCGAGGCGAGGCTGAAAGGCTGCATTTTATTCCTCGGACAGAGCTTCTGGATTGGGAGGCGAGAGTTGGTTCGTGTCGCGAGGCCGAGAGGCTGTACCTTATTGATCAGTCTAGCCTTCTGTCTCGCGTGGCGAGATTTGTGTCGCATCGCGAGGCCGTGGGACTGTATTTACTACTCGGTCTGATCCTCTGGATTGCAAGGCGAGAATTTTTTCGCGTCGCGAGTCCGAGGGATTATATTTTTCTGTTGGGACTAATCCTCTGGCTTGCGAGCCAATCATCGTGTCGCGGGCGCGAGTGTCTTTTCCCTTGTTTTCTCCTTTTCTGGCAAAAAAAAAGCTTATGTATCGAAGCTAATATTTTTCTTTACCACGAAAGAATGGTTCATGGACGACCTAGACGACGTGGCGGAAGGGCCGCAGCGAGTGCCGCTGAACTCGGAATTGGTAACGAACCAAGTTCCCACGCTGTCGATAGGATAGAATCAATTGAAACCCGGAGGACAGTTAGGGAACTGGCAACGGCAATGCTCCACCAAACGCAGCAGAACGCTCAACTGCTACAGTTGACCATGCAACAACAGCAGAGACAAAATTAGCAAGGTGAAGTTGTGAGGGAAGACACCGGGCTGAATACTTTTCTGAAGGGGAAGCCGCCGCAGTTCAATGGCGACTTCAACCCAGAGGGAGCTGAACTCTGGATACAAGAGCTGGAGAAAATCTTTGCGGCGATTCACTGCCGTGAGGACAGAAAGGTAACATATGCATCCTTCATGCTGATAGGAGGTGCAGAATTGTGGTGGAAAGGCAAGTAGAGGATGCTTGAAGCTGAAGACAGACTCATCAACTGGGGACTGTTTCGAGAATGCTTTCTGGAGAAGTATTTCCCCAGGATGATTAGGAGAGAAAAAGAAAAAGAATTTATGGGTCTGAAGCAAGGGACCATGTCTGTTGGGGAGTACTCTGCAAGATTTGAAGCGCTGCTCAAATTTTTTGAATTTTACCAGAGGTTCCCTGACGAAGAATGGGTTTGCCGTCATTTTGAGGATGGTTTGAAATATGAACTGCAAAGGGTGATTGCACCACTGAACATCAACCGACTGCCTGAGATGCTGGAGAGATGTTCTGTCATCGTGAACATTGAGAAGAAGCGAGAGCTGCAACAAGGTAGAACTGGAGGACCTACTCGGAGGTTTGACCAGAGAGGTCAAGGCGGAAAGGGAAGATTCTAGGCGGGACGGAGACCTTATGACCATCAGACCGTAAGACAGACTGAAGGACAACTCCAACCAAGTGGCTGCTTTAGGTGTGGGGGAGCACATACAATTCGGGATTGTCTGATAAAGGAAACTCGCCAGTGTTTTCGATGTGGCCAAGTGGGTCACATAGCGCCAGAATGTACATAAGGAGCGAGATACAACACAAGCGGGCAAGGCCCAGTGACCAGAACCCAAGGAACCGGACAACAAGCAGCGAGACCACAAGCCACCGGAAGGGTGTTTACCATATGAGGAGCTGAATCCTCTCAATCCCCTGATCTGATACAAGGTATGTGCCTATTGTCAGGTAAACTCTTATCTGTATTGTTTGATTCGGGAGCTACTCATTCTTTCATATCCCAAGAGTGTGTGGATCATTTGAAGTTGCCTGTCTCTTTACTTCCCCATGACTTAACTGTTTCTACTCCTACCAGTAATTCTTTGACAACCATAACTGTCTCTTTAAATTGTCTTATTGTCATTGAGAATCGAACTTTTTCTGTTGATCTCATTTGCTTACCTATGCATCAACTTGATGTAATTTTAGGCATGGATTGGTTTTCGGCTAACCATGTAGTGTTAGACTGTTCTAAAAAGACCTTATCTTTTCCTGAGCAATCTAGATTAATGCCTGCCAAGGATAGTAAGCTAGGTAGTAAATCTCAGAAACACGTGTTGCTACTCTCTGTTGAAGCTAAGGAATCTCCTACGTTGGATTCGTTGCCTGTAGTGCGGGAGTTTTCGGAAATTTTCCCCGATGACGTTCCAGGTTTACCACCGGAGAGAGAAATAGAGTTCGCTATAGATCTGATACCGGGAACTGGACCGATTTTGATAGCACCTAATTAAATGGCTCCAGCGGAGTTAGTGGAGCTAAAAAAGCAATTGGACGACATGTTGGATAAGGAGTTTATAAGGCCGAGTGCTTCACCATGGGAAGCGCCGGTGCTGTTCGTCAAAAAGAATGATGGAAGTTCGAGGTTGTGCGTGGATTATCGACAGCTGAACAAGGCGACAATCAAGAATAAGTATCCATTGCCTAGGATTGACGATTTGATGGACCAGTTGAAAGGAGCGGTAGTATTTTCAAAGATTGACTTAAGATGTGGTTATTACCAGATTCGAGTTAAGAGAGAGGATATAACGAAGACGGTGTTCAGGAGCCGGTATGGACACTACGAGTATCTGGTTATGCCCTTTGGTGTAAATAATGCTCCAGCAGTGTTCATGGATTACATGAACCGGATTTTCCGACCGTTCTTAGATAAGTTTGTTGTTGTGTTTATCGACGACATTCTTATTTATTCCTTTGATCGGGAAGAACATCAGGAACATCTTAGGATTGTGCTTCAAGTGTTAAAGGACTGACAACTTTACGCAAAGTTGTCCAAGTGTGAATTCTGGTTAGAAGAAGTACAATTCTTAGGTCATGTGATTAGTCGTGATGGGATAGCTGTAGACCCAGCAATGGTTGAAGCTGTAGTGCAGTGGGAAAGCCCTAAGTCGGTGAGTGAAATACAGAGTTTTCTGGGCTTAGCTAGCTATTACCGAAGGTTCATCGAAGGATTCTCAAAAATCGCGTTACCAATGACACAGTTAACAAGGAAGGGAATATCCTTTGATTGGACGGATGGATGTGAGAATTTTCAGGATCTGAAAAGGAGGCTGACTACGTCACCAGTATTGACGTTACCGGATACTTCGGGACAGTTTGATGTGTACTGTGATGCATCATACCAAGGATTGGATTGTGTCTTAATGCAAGACCAAAGAGTAGTAGCATATGCTTTGCGACAGCTAAGAATTCGTGAGAGGAATTATCCGACTCATGATTTGGAGCTAGTAGCTATAGTGTTTGCTTTAAAGATATGGCAACACTATTTATATGGAACTAAGTTTATAGTGTACAGTGACCATAAAAGCTTAAGGTATCTATTTGATCAGAAAGAGTTAAATATGAGGCAAAGGAGATGGATGGAATTCATAAAGGACTATGAATTCGATCTACACTACCATCCAGGAAAAGCGAATGTAGTAGCGGATGCGTTAAGCAGGAAATCCTTGCACGTATCTGCTATGATGGTGAAAGAGCTGGAACTGGTTGAACAGTTTAGAGATTTGAATCTAGGCATGGAAATATCTAGGGATAAGATACACCTAGGAATGGTCACAGTAACGAGCGACTTTTTGAAGACAATCAAGGAGAACCAGGAGGTTGATCAGTATCTTCCAAAAGTAAAGGAACAAGTGACGGAAGGGAGAACTTCTGAGTTTAGGATGAATCAAGATCGAGTCTTGAGATATGGAGATAGAATTTGTGTGCCAATGGATATAGAGCTAAGAAGAATGATCTTAGATGAAGGGCACAAGAGTAGGTTGAGTTTTCATCCAGGAGCTACCAAGATGTACCAAGATTTAAAGAAAATGTTTTTGTGGCCCGAAATGAAGAAGGAGGTAGCTGAGTATGTGTTGGCTTGCTTGGTGTGTCAGAAAGCGAAGATAGAACACCAAAAGCCAGCGGGACTGCTACAATCTTTCGATATCCCAGAATGGAAGTGGGATGGTATATCTATGGATTTTGTGGTTGGTTTGCCGAGGACTAACAAGAGGCATGATGCCATTTGGGTAATCGTTGATAGGTTAACGAAATGTGCTCACTTCCTACCTATTGGCGAAAGTTATACGTTGGAAAAGTTAACCCACATCTACATCAAGGAAGTAGTAAGGTTGCACGGAGTGCCTTCTAGTATTGTTTCCGACAGGGACCCTAGATTTACATCTAGATTCTAGAAGCAATTACATGAGGCTTTGGGAACTAAGTTAAGGTTAAGTTCTGCTTATCATCCTCAGACGGATGGTCAGTCGGAACGAACGATTCAATCGTTGGAAGATCTCTTAAGAGCTTGTGTTTTGGAACATACAGGAAGTTGGGAAGAGTTCTTACCATTGATTGAGTTCACCTATAACAACAGTTTTCATTCAAGTATAGGTATGGCACCTTACGAAGTGTTGTACGGCAGGAAGTGTAGAACATCTTTGTGTTGGTATGAGAATGGAGAAAGCCATGTATTAGGACCGGAGGTAGTGCAACAGATGACGGAACAGATCAAGAGGATACGGGAAAAGATGAAAATCGCACAGGACACGCAAAAGAGTTACAGCGATAAGAGAAGAAGACCGTTAGAATTCCAGGAAGGAGACCACGTTTTTCTGAGAGTGACTCCGCGAATTGGAATCAGCAGAGCAATAAAATTTAGAAAGCTTACTCCTAGGTTCATTGGACCTTTTCAAATTCTTCGCCGAATTGGTCCTGTGGCCTATCACATCGTTTTACCCCCACACTTATCCAACCTTCATGACGTCTTTCATGTCTCTCAGTTAAGAAAGTACTACCCTGATCCATCACACATCTTAGAACCCGAGCCAATACAATTAAGAGATAACCTTGAGTATGAAGCTCTTCCTGTATGGATCGCGAATATAAGGATTAAGGAACTCCGAGGTAAACATATTCCGTTGGTCAAGATCATATGGGATGAAGCTACCGGAGATGCTACCTGGGAACGCGAAGAGGACATGCATCAGCAATATCCGAGCTTATTTTAAAAAGGTACGTCGAATTTCGGGACGAAATTCTTTTAAGGGGGTAGTAATATAACACCCCGATTTTCTTAATCTTTTTATTTAACTGTATTTACGTAATTGCATTTTATTGGAGGGTCTAGAAAATTAAATAAATTATTCCGAGGCTATAGTCACGCTCTACGCTATCGTAGGAAACTATGGTTAGGTTTTGGGTTGAAAACTCAAACGGAGCTCGGTCGGCGTTTTTCCTTGACAATAGTGCTTTACCACTATCGAGACCTAATTTGGACTCGTGAACGAGACAATCAGTCTTAGAATCACATTTCCTATATTTTCAAAAAAGTTCGTTATAACGTTCGAAAATGAAAATAATATATTATATTCGGGTCGATAATCGTTCTAGGAGACGATTCGAGTTGTCTTAAGGTTTTTTGAGAACCTTGAGCCAATGATTTTCATACCAGGGCTATGATAAATCATTTGGGGACTCCTACAAATGTCGTGAGGATTTTCAAATTATCGGGACGTGAATTGACCAAATTACCCTTAGTTAGTTTTTACTAATTACTTATTATTACCTTTACTTGTTTCTTAAACCTTAAGTCACCTATTTAATACCCTATTTTCACCTTTTCTGCCCTCATTCCCGCTGGCTCAGCTGCTGCTTCTTTCTTCTTCTTTCTTCTTCTTCTTCCTTCTTCTTCTTTCTTCATCCTTCTTCTTCCTCCATTTTCAACTTCAATTTTCTCAAGCTTTCTTAAGCTTTTTCAAGAAAGTTTGTGAAGCAAAGTTGCTTCTCTCATCCTCCTCTATCACCTAGAAGGTATAGATTTCATCCTTGAGCTCTCAATCTTTATTTTCTCCATTTATTTTCATGAATTTCAATTTCTAGATCTAAACTTCAAAAATCTCTAGAAAATTGTAGAAAAATCATTTTGATGCCAAACCAATTCCTATGGGCTAGTATCATCCCCTACTATCATAATCCAAGAGCTTGTAATGAAATAAAATCTCTAGCCTGTTTATCAAAAAGGGGCCGAATAATGCTTAAGGGGGTTTAAGGGATTTTGGTTCAAATCTTTGATAATTGATCATTGACTATGCATTAGGTATGCTTAAGGGTCATTGATCCAAGAGTCGGTAGAATTTCAATATCCCTAGCCTATTTAATTAATTAAGGGCAGTAGCTAATCCTAGAGATTAGGTAGTTTTTGTGTTTTACTGTATAGAACCTGACAGGACTCGAACGCTCGATCGCGCACTCGATTGACTGCTGCGGAGTCGCATTCGGAATCTCTCTGGAAAATCACAAAGGTGGGGGAAAGAACCACAATATCGTCGGGGAGGCAAGCTTTAAATAATATATATTAATATGCGTAGGGCGACCCAAACCCTACTAGAGGTCGTTTGACCGTTAGGTTGATTTTACTGCTTATTGAGGTTGTCGGTGCTGTGATTGGATATTTGATATATTATACGTGATATGTATATGATGTCTATTATATGCTATAACTGATTAAATGTTATTTATTTATAAGTTTATTTTACTATTGAATATATATTTTGGCTGTTGTTGATGCCTATTGTGACTGCTGATGTCTGAGTAGAATTAGGCAGTGATTTCCGATAAATCGGGTGATGAATGTGTGGTGAGAAAGTCGAGGTTATATATATATATATATATCGTAGTGTTTAACCTAGTGATATAGTTGATCTGTTGTTGTTGTAACGTGAGTTGATACCCGGTTAAGCCCGATGAAGGTTGGTCGTGGTTGTATATAAGTCGTGGTTGAGGCACTAAGTGTTGATCTTGAGATGAGTCAGTGAGATTCATGTTGCATAGTTGTTATCCATCACTGTGTTGGCATACGGGCGATTTCGATCTTACCTGCGGCCGATTAGTTTGGGGTAGGGGCGATTCCGATCTTATTTGCGGGGAGGTGGTCGTACTCGTTAGTCGAATTGTAGACGGACGGACGAATATCTCGACCTAGCTTGCGGGCGGGGGGATATGTCGTTACCGAAAGTTGAGTTGTTAACAGACGGGCAAGTGCTCCGACCTAGCCTGCGGGCGGGGGAACATGTCGTTACCGTACATTGCATTGTTGACGGACGAATATTCCGACCTGGCCTGCGGGCGGAGGAATATGTCATACCCATGAGACGAGTTAAGCTTGCGGGCTTTAGACCGAACCCTACTTTATGGGGGTGGCATAGTGATGACTGCGACACCTTGATCCGATGGGGATGTCGCATCGTGATCGCGTCCATATAGTCGTTAGTTGCATGAGTGTGAGATACAGTAGTTAAGGGAAAAATTATCTGGAAGTTGTTTGGTTGTCAGTTGTGATTTGGTGTGTTGCTATTTATATCGCTGTTTTTCCCATGTATGGCATATTACTATTTCTTATCCCCTGTACTTTTCTATGTTGTATTTCTTTGTTCTCGATTGTACGAGAAGACCCTGATGAGGAGTTTCCAGAGGAGATTGACGGTATACCCGTTGAGCCTGATGCCGGCGGGAGAGCCTCATATCCCAATGCTGGGAGACCTTGAGCACTAGGAGAGGATCTCTGACGTGCCTTTATTTCCATTGTTATGTTTTTAGTTTTATCTACTGTACACTCTGAAGTCTTTTATATTTGGCATCAGTTGTTGTAGGCTCTACTGATGGAGCCGATATTCTTATGTCTGTATATATTACTATGGTATCAGTATGTATTGTATGTTTTAATATTTCCGCAAATTTCATACTACTACGCTACGCTATAACGCTAATAATTATAAGTGGGGTCACCAATGAGACCTCCTAGGAAGGGGTTGTCTCATAGAACATTCAGGGGCTGGAGCAAAATAGCAATAACAAAGATGCTAGTAATTTAAACTAATTGCAAGGAAATAAACCACTTAAACTACTATTGGAAAATAATAAACCAGAAAATGATGTTTAACATTGTGGTTTGTTCATTGATATTTAACACATAATTTGTATAAAGATATGTTTCAAATTATAAATTTCTAGATTTACACTTAAAAGTGTTATGAATACCCATAAAAATTGATCATTGATTAATGAAAAAGCTTAACTAATAAGGAAAATTTAGTTCGTTTGTTCATGATATTCAAAAACACATCAGGTAAATGATAGTTAGGTTTATTTTTACTTTCAATTATTGGGCATTATTGTATTATTGATGCTCTTTTATTTACTCTTCTATAGAAGTGTTTTAGGTTTCTGGATTATGTTGTTGTCTTCATATTAAAAAAAACCCAGCAATGATTTTACATGTGGTTAATTAAAATTCAACTTAAAAAGTTTTGTATCTAATAAAAAAAAAACCAAACAAAAATCTCAAGTAAAATGAATCATTCATTTTAAATACATTAAACTTTTTGGAAGACTTACTTGCAAACAACATTCTTAACAAAAGATCATGCCTCACCATCATCATTAAAACTTAACATTTTCAACCCACCTCTAGATTTGACTCTAGACGCAACAATATAATTGACCATAAGAAAACACTGGTCAAGATACATATTAACCAACATGAAATAATGTTTGACCTTAACTCTTATTTATAGTTATCGCAAAACTCAAAACCAATGAAAATTGCCGCCTCTGAAATGTGACTCGGGCAAGGACAAATGCAACTCTAAGGAAATCTATATTAAGCTATGAATACCTCATAATGCCATAACCAAAAATGGCTCTAAAACATTAACCATTCGTAGCCTTATGCCTAATCTATTTGGTAATGTTTAGCCTCATAAACTAACATACCAAAGCAATAAACCATAATAGAGACATGAATAATTAATTAGAGTAAAATACACCCCTTTATGTTACTACACTAAATAAGTAGAATATGCTCACAGTCCAAATATATGCATTCCTCATTCAACAACTGCATGGATGAAACCTAAATTTCTGAAAGAAATAGCATGTTAGCATATCTTTTTTTCCCGATAAGAATAAAACATGTTAGCATATCTATTACCCAGTATCTAATAATGCTAAATATATAGTGCAAACCCTCGAAGAAAACTCTTTGTTCAATACTCAGGCAATGAGGAACTGAATTGAGGTGGCTTAGAAAATATTCTTGCAAGTGTATGTAAATCATTACTATTTGAGGTTCTTCATTTCAATGTCGTCAAACATAATCGACACTGGATTGAAAGTGTTATTATATTCATTCCATTTCACTCTTGTGATTATGAAAACAATAGTTATTTCTCCCAAACCTCTAAAGAACGATAAAAGTGGTTAATGTCATTTCTCTCAAACATGTCATGTTTCTTGAACTGAATTGCAAGGAGGAATTAGATTATATTTTTGCCCCCATGAATCACTTTGCCTCTTTGGTCAGGTTAGAAGTTGATGTCTCAGTTTGAGTCTTCTAAAAATAGAGGCCGGGAAAGGTCGTGCAACGTGGGTCCTACGCAATCATCATGTGCACCTCATAGTTTATTATCTTTTAATAATGAGTCATGCTAATCAATGTTTTAAGAAATTCAAAGATTATAATTATTTATTGAAAAATTAAAAATATCATTTTTTAATATATCAAATACACAATTTTACATAAAAATTTACTTTTTTATAAACTTCTATAATGTCTTTACACGTTGATTAGTATTTTTCTTTAATAATTTCTTGGCTGACCCAGCGCCTTCTCTTCCGCAAAACCTTCTAGATTTTCTAGAAGAAAAATAAAAATAAACTCACCTTTACATTACAAGCTTCGGCGCTTCTATCTTCTCCCCCGTGACTGTAACCGTAACCATGCTTCCACTGCAATTCACTACCCATCCTCATCTTCGGTCACCGCCATTGCTCATGAGTAGCACCCACTCTTGTTCCTTTTGTCCCACGCCCCTCTCCCTGTTTAACCCAGACAACAGCAAGCACCGCCACCTTCTACGATTCAATGCCGGGACCCTCACCGTTAAGGTTTTCGCAATGTCCGGTAACTCTTCCTCCTCCTCATCATTCAAGATGAACCTCAATGAGTACCTCGTCACTCTCGATAAACCCCTCGGCATCCGATTTGCTCTCACCGCCGACGGCAAAATCATCGTCCATTCTCTCACCAAAGGGGTAAGTCATTTATTAGTGAGTCCGGTCAGGATCTGTAATGACATTACCACACGGTAACTCTTGTGTCTATCTCTCTTACATGAGCCCAGCAGAGAAAACATGACATGAGAGGATCCATTTCGATCCTACCTACATGCTGTGTCTTAATTACTTATTTCTGTTTCGAATTTTTTTAGTACATTTACTTTTTTTTTTTTTTGTAAGTTTTGTGATTCTTGTGTTATTATAGGGTAATGCTGAGAGGTCGAGGATAATTATGGTGGGTGACACGTTGAAGAAAGCTGGCGATTCCTCTCAGAACAGTCTCGTGGAGATTAAAGACGTTGGAGATACAAAGTATGCGTTCTGATTTTGCTTTAGCTTATGGATGGAGGAGTTCGGAGGAATGGGAGGGTTAATTTTTTATTTCTAAATTTAGAAAATTATAAATCATAAAATAATTAAAAATGATTATTAAGGTCACATACTATACTAATCTTTCTTAAAAACGTCCCTTGAGTGGCAAGGAGCTCGGTAATGTCTCAGGTTGAGTCTTTTGAAAATATAGGAGCCGAAAACTTTGTCCTCTTAATTGGGTACCTAACATGACTCGGATTAGGTAGGAGTCTGCTAAAGTCTCAGACCAAAAAAGTAATCTTTTTAAAAAAGTCAAATAAGAGAATGCTAACTTAAAATGAAAAATTTCCCCTACTTTTTACCTTTCCATCCAAACATATCCTTAGCATATAGTGTTTAGGGTATTGCAGCGTTATTGTGATTTGTGAACAAAATTGGTATTTGTAAATCATCTTGCGCAAGCGTTGTTTTTGTTTTGTTCATAGAGATTGTATTCTGGTCTTTTATTTGTCTCTTTGATAGGTATTGTTCGATAATTTGGAATTTCGTGATGGTTAATGGCTGTTCTAGGGAGTCAAGTCTAGGGGTATATATGTCATTATTCCTTCTTGGGTTTTCAGTCTGTCACATACTTACATTCTGAACTATGCTGTGTTGATGGTGAAGTTATGTTTGGTGCTGCCCTTGTGTTAAAAACGAGCAAGGGATAAAAGCAGAAACAAGGTTGTTGGCTGCTCTCGCCTAATTTCCGCAATTTCATATGCCCGTGATATATGATAATGCTACTATTATTGCTCCCAAGTTTCACTAATGTTATACTGGCTCAAACTAAGCTTAATGTTTGATTTCACCAAACTAGGACAAATTCTGATTTGTATCTGTGTTTATGTATCAAATTCTTATTGTTAAAATCTGCGGTGTTGAACTTGTTATGATTCTTATAATTGATTAGCGATGATTGATAGTAACAAGAGAAGATAAAGGATTGACACTATATCATGGTTAAATTGCAATCTGTATACCTTTTTTTGTCTACTAGCCGGAGTCACTCACTCAGTTCTATGATATCTTAAAAATGCAAATTTACTATTTCCTTGACCATCAATCACCATAATATATTCTGTTCATCAGTGTTTTGTTTTTATTTTTTCAGTCTTTTGGTTTCCTCAGGAAGGTGCTAAAGGAGCAAACAAGTTCTTTTAGCTTGGTTCTTGAGAGGCCCACATCTCCTTTTCCCATTCAACTATTGCATAAGATGAACGATCATGAAATATTGTTTAATAGAGGTCGAGTTCCTATTATTACCTGGAACAAGACACTATTGGCATCAACTTTTCAACCATCTAGTGAGAGCTATGGGAATTCTGGATTTCTGATGTTCAACTCAAAGTTTCTTAAATCAAAGGGAAGTAAGTTATTGGGCAATCAAAATCAGCACGCCATCACCCATGGTGAGAGAAACTTCTTTACTGAACACATGGCTCAACTTGTTTGTGTTTTTACTGAAGAAGCGTGTGGAGATGGAGATTGGGCTCATGGAAGTTTTCCACTCAAGGAATATATTCAGGCTCTGGATCGTTCCAAGGATGAGATGTACTATAATCATTCCCTTGGTATGCGCTATAGTAAGGTATACAGTTTATTGTATTTTTTAATGTGATGCATTCAGTTTGGTTGTTCTCTCATTTGTAGTTTATAACCATATTAATAAAATATTGCTTTCTTGTCAATCCTTAGATTACAGAGCAAATATATGTGGGATCCTGTATACAAACGGAAGATGATGTGGAAGCCTTGTCAAAAGCTGAGGTGGGGCTGTTGTCACCTTAATTCCAAGAAAGCCTCCCTAATCCCATTTTTATGCATTACTTGTCAATATTGCAAATGAATGACTTAATACAAGCTTTGATTGCAAAACTTGAATATGTCAAAAGACAAACATATTTTTGTTTCTGTGAAAAATTCCAAAGGAACAGGAACTGAGAGAGTTCGAGAGAAATGGAAATCTGACATTGTATGAGTCAATCTGATTGTAATTACGGTGGAGTCTCACTTATATATAACAAAGATCAGGACTAAGCTAAGTATCTAAATAATTACTTACTAATTGCAATAACTGACAACTCTCTTAATTGAATCTGACTGACAACTCTCTCTTAACTGAATCTAACTGACAGAAACTAAATGTAACTAACTTGCAATCACATGCTGACTCATCACTTAGCTTAGCTAGATATGGAATCTTCTGGAGCAACTATGCAGAAGCTTCTGGAGCCAACCTCAATTGGTTCACTAGCAGGACTGGATTCACTAGCAATGGGATTTGGGAATGGTGACAGTTTCCTCTCCATTGAATAAATGATGCTGTAATTATCACTGATATTTGCAATTCAATTTGTTATAGCTGTGTACCAGGGAAAATAACTTCCCTTAACTGCATTATGCTAATAAAACCCAGGACATAGTTGAAAACTTGAAATGCACAAAGCATTTAGCCAAGGTATTTGGAGTTGGTGGCATTCTGTGGCATGAAAATTATGGATTCTGCAATTCTGTCATTGTTCTCTTTCATTAGTGACCATTACATATCTCCTAAGGTTACAGCAAGTGCTAGCACTTAAAATATCTGTTTCTTTTGTTCTTAAATTCCCCTAAAATTGTAATTTTTTTTATTGCAATAACTTTTATATGCAGTTTTCTTTCACTTGAAAATAAGGCAAATGGGCTGAATTGTGTATCTTCGATTGATCAATAGACCTGACATCTATAACAATGATATACAATCCTAATCTAATAAAAGAATATATCTTAAGATTGCTCCTAATTGATCCCAAGTGATTCTGTCATATATACATAATATGTTACCATATTGATAGGCACCCGATAGTAAGAAGGGTGTATGTTAGGGGTACTCACGAAGTGTTAGGCTAGTTGTTTAGGCTAGCAGTTAGTTGTTTCTGTTAGTTTTGTTGGCGGGAAACTGAACTGGTGGTTGGCTTGCCTATAAATTGAATAGTAGGCTCAGTTGGTTAGGCAGTTAGGAATTGAGTGAGGACTTTAGGAGAGAATTGGTGCTCTCTAATCACCATAGTTCAGTCTCCCAGTTTGTAACCGTTTCTTATTCATAAATAAAACTTACTTGGGGCGAGATTCCCCAATCTGCTTCGATTACAACCCTAAATACCAGTTGAATCTATCAACTGGTATCAGCGAAGTTTCGATCCAGTGGGTTCTTTGATGGTGAGGAAATCTGCGCGAAGAAACATGGATGAGCAAAGATTGATGGAGATGATGCAAAATCTATTGCAAGCATCGTCGCAACAAACTGAAGAAAGGATAATGCAGAGTGGGGAACGAGCGTTAGATGCGAGATTCAATCGCATCAGGAACGAAGGCGTAGAAGGAAATAATGGAGGTGGAGGAGGCGGTGATGGTAATGGCGACGGAAATGGAGGAGGAAGCAACGGTAATGGAAGCGGAGGTGAAATTCCGGTAGTGCAAGATTCTCAGAATTCTCGTGCGTTAGAAGGAGAAGATCAATTCCTTAAAATCGGTATTCCAATTTTATCTAGAGAAGATGCGCCTGATTGGATTGGAAAAATCGAACGCTATTTTCGATTCCGTAAATTGAGCGAAGAGGAGAAAATGGTGGCAGTGTTCATTGCTGTGGATGAGGTAGCGTTATCATGGATGCAATGGTGGGCGGCTTGCACGGAGAATCCTACTTGGGAAGAGTTTAAGGAAGTTGTGATGAAGAGGTTCCAACCGTCGCTAGTGGAGAATTCGTTCGAGGTACTTTTGGGTTTGAAGCAAGAGAGCTTAGTACAGGAGTACAGGGAACAGTTTGAAGTTCTAGCTGGACTAGTGAAGATCACGCATCCTAAATACTTGAGTGGAATATTTGCAAATGGATTGAAAGATGAAACCAAAGCTGAGGTAAAGTTACATCGCCCTAAATCTTTACAAGAAATGATGGACTTAGCATTACTTGTGGATGAAAGAAATGAAGCATATGGAAAAAAAATAGTAAAATCACCATGAGCAAGGGCCAAACTAACAAGAGTTTTAATCGATGGTGGAAAAATGAGGAGAACACTAGAAATTTTACTAATAGAACCCAAGCTGTTAACAACTGGGCAAACACTAGTAAACCTGGCGAAGGAACTAGTAGGGATGTTGTTAATTTTAGAGGCAGTAAGGAGGACAAAGGAAAGAATTCGAACTTTAAATTCTTGCCAGAAGATGAATACTTAGAAAGGAGACGAAAAGGGCAATGTTTTACATGTGATGAGAAGTTTTCTCCTGGCCACATTTGTAAGAACAAGACTTTGAGGATTATGCTAGTTGAAGAGCAGAATTCTGATACTGAAAAGGAAACTGAGGAAGATGATAAAGAGGAGATTGTGTGGGGAGAACAGTTTAAGCAGCTCACTCTTCACAGCATGGCGGGATTAACTTCAAGAAAGTCCTTCATGTTGTGGGGTATTGTGAAGGATCAACAGATTATGGTGTTGATAGATAGCGAGGCCACTCACAATTTTATATCCAAGCAGGTTACTCAGCAGCTGAATTTGAAGGTTGAGCACACAATTCCCTATTGGGTGAAAATTGGAAATGGCCAAAGGATCCGAAGCAGTAGAGTTTGTAAAGGTTTGGAATTACAGTTGCAACGATGCTACTGCAAGGGGGACTTCTATGGCTTTCCACTAGAAGGGGAGGATATGGTGTTAGGGATGGAATGGTTAGAAAAATTGGGAGATGTCAAGGCTAACTTTAAAGACATGACCTTGAAGATTAAGGAGGGAAATACCAGAGTGGTGGTGAAGGGTGACCCTAGTTTGTGTAAAGGCGAGGTTAGTGCTAAGGTCATGAGTAGGGAGTTGCAAGAGGAGGAAGGGGGTTATGTGGTGGAATGCTTCTATCAGCAGCTTGCATCTGACACTCTAGCAGCACTACAGAAGGTTATTGATGAATTTGATGACATCTTTCAAAGCCCATATGGTTTGCCACCCCAAAGGAGGCATGATCATGCAATCTTGCTAAAAGAAGGAGGTCCTATCCCTAACCTCAGGCCTTATAGGTATCCTCATTTTCCAAAGGATGAGATAGAAAAGTTGGTGCAAGACATGCTTAGTTCGGGCATAATACGGCCAAGCATAAGCCCCTATTCCAGCCCTATCATCTTAGGCAAAAAGAAGGATGGCAGTTGGCGATTCTGTGTTGATTATAGGGCTTTAAACAAGATCACCGTCCCAAACAAGTTTCCCATTCCTATCATAGATGAGCTACTTGATGAACTAACCGGGGCTGTTATTTTTACGAAGTTGGACCTTAAATCTGGTTACCACCACATTCGAATGAAGGACGAGGACATTGAGAAGACTGCCTTCAGAACTCATGAAGGCCACTATGAATATTTGGTGATGCCATTTGGGTTAACCAATGCCCCATCCACATTTCAATCATTGATGAATGAGGTACTTAAGCCGTTTCTGAGAAGGTTTGCTCTGGCTTTTTTTTGATGACATACTGGTCTATAGCAGGGATGAAGAGAGCCACTATACACACCTCGAGCAAGTTTTTCAAGTGTTGAAGCAGAATCACTTGGTGGTTAACCAGAAGAAGTGCAGCTTTGGGGTCAGTCGGGTTGAGTATTTGGGCCATATCGTTTCAGCAGAAAGGGTTTTAGCTGATCCAGACAAAATCTCAGCAATGGTTGATTGGCCGATTCCTAAGGACATCAAAGTTTTGAGAGGGTTTTTAGGCTTGAATGGATATTACAGAAGATTTGTTAAAGACTATGGCCTGTTAGCACGATCTCTCACAGATTTGTTGAAGAAGGATCAGTTTCAGTGGAGTCCTACAGCAGAGCAAGCATTTGCTAGACTTAAGACAACAATGACGTCCTAGATTTCACCAAACCATTCACAGTAGAAACTGATGCCTCTAGGAAAGGTTTGGGAGCTGTTCTAACTCAGGACAATAGACCAGTAGCGTACTTGAGTCAATCCTTGTGTACTAGGGCTCAACAAAAATCAATCCATGAGAGGGAATTAATGGCAATAGTGTTGGCCGTTTAGACATGGAAGCATTACCTCCTAGGACAACATTTCATTATCAGAACAGATCAAAAGAGCCTAAAATTCCTAACTGATCAGCGGATTTTTGGAGAAGATCAGTTTAGATGGATATCCAAATTAATGGGGTTTGATTTTGAAGTTCAATATAGAACTGGAGTCAGTAACAAGGTAGTAGATGCCCTTTCAAGACAGATGATATATGCATCCCTCTCGGGTATAAACTTTTGCAGAATAGGAAGCATGGGAAAGGGAGATTGCTGCAGATGGCAAACTGCAAGGATTACTACAGGCAGTGATTTTGCAACCTGAAACCTATCTTGATTATTCCCTGTAGCAAGGACTTTTGTTCCACAAGGGCAGCTTGGTCCTACCTAAACATTTTTCTAAGATCCCTGTGATTCTAGTTGAATTTCATGCCTCTCCTATGGGTGGCCACTCTGGGTTTTTTAGAACCTATAAACGAATTTCTGGAATTTTTTAGTGGGAAGGTATGACAAAGGATGTCAAGAACTTCATTGGCCAAGGTACTGTATGCCAACAGAACAAGTATGAAAGCTTGGCCCCAGTTGGATTGTTGCAGCCTTTACCCATTCCTACTCAGGTATGGGCTGATATTTCAATGGATTTCATTGGAGGTTTGCCTAGAGTTAAGCGGAAAGATACTATTCTAGTAGTAGTTGATCGATTAACTAAGTATGCCCATGTCATCACCCTCCGCCATCCTTTTTCTGCCAAGGAGGTAGCTACAGTATTCATCTCTGAGATTGTTTGGTTGCATGGCTTTCCTTCCTCGATTGTCTCCGATAGAGATAAAAGCTTCCTTAGCCACTTTTGGGGTGAATTGTTCAAACAAGCAGGGACCAAGTTGAGATACAACACAGCCTTCCACCCCCAAAGTGATGGCCAAACTGAAGTTGCTAATAGGTGTTTGGAGGTTTATCTGAGGTGTTATGCAGGTGAAAAACCTAATACTTGGCCATCATGGTTGAGTTGGGCAGAATATTGGTTTAACACCAATTATAAAAGTTCTATTGGGATGACCCCTTTCAAAGCCCTCTATGGTAGGGATCCACCAGTTCTACTCAAGGGTCCGGCTATCCCTTCACTAGTAGAAGCTGTCAATGCTCAAATTGAGCAGAGGGTTATCATCCTGGAACAGTTACACCAGAACCTCAGTCAGGCACAACAGAGAATGAAGAAACAGGCTGACAATAAGAGGAGGGATGTTCAACTCAGAGAAGGTGATTGGGTTTACTTGAAAGCCACCCCCTATAGGTGGAGCTCCTTAGCTACACGTAGGAATGAGAAGCTTAGCCCCCGCTTCTATGGCCCTTTCCAAGTCCTGCAGGCCGTAGGTTCTATTGCTTATAAGCTGAAGCTCCCTGAAAACTGCAAGATTCACCCGGTGTTTCATGTGAGCAAGCTCAAGAAGGCAGTCCTTGCAGCATACCAGCCCCACCTTCTTCCTTCCGAATTGACGGCCGCCTGGGAACTCCAACCACAACTTGAAGATGTGCTCCAGCTCCGATGTAGTCCACAAGGTGCAGCAGAGGTATTGGTTAAGTGGCAAGACCTTCCTGATTGTGAGAATTCCTAGGAGGATTTGGTCACTCTCCAGCACACCTTTCCCTCTTTTCCCCTTGAGGACAAGGTGAAAGTTTTGGGGGGGGGGGGGCAGTATTGATAGGCACCAGATAGTAAGAAGGGTATATGTTAGAGGTACTCACTAAGTGTTAGGCTAGTTGGGTAGGCTAGCATTTAGTTGTTTCTGTTAGTTTTGTTGGCGGGAAACTGAACTGGTGGTTGGTTGCCTATACATAGAATAGTAGGCTCAATTGGTTAGGTAGTTAGGAATTTAGTGAGGACTTTAGGAGAGAATTGGTGCTCTCTAATCACCATAGTTCAGTCTCCCAGTTTGTAACCGTTTCTTGTTCATCAATAAAACTTACTTGGGGCGAGATTCCCCAATTTGCTTCGATTACAACCCTAAATACCAGTTGAATCTATCACATATCAACACAAATATTCTTACACTCCCTTTGAATCTGGTGGTATATATCATATGATGCACCAAGCTTGTTACATATATAGTTAACCCGAAGACCTCTAAGAGCTTTAGTGAAAATTTCTGCAAGCTAGTCATTCGAATTCACAAGTGTAGTAGCAATCTCTCGAAGACTGAATTTTCTCCGGAACAAAGTGGCAATCAATCTCAAACGTGCTTAATTCTCTCATGAAAGACTGGATTCGATGATAGTGCAACCTAATTGTCACTTACAAGCTTCATTGGTTGTGGTTCACAAGCTTTCATCTCTTTAAGCAATTGCTTTATGAGTGTGATTTAGACTAAAAGATTGTGAATTGCTTGAGTGAATTGCACTCAACATACTTTGATATACACACACACACACTTAGGAATAAATACAATTTAGGTTTACAAGGAGACTAATGATAGGCTATATCCTAAGTATATGTTACTATTGATACAAACTAGGTACATGAATTGTTAAGTTCATCTATCTGAATTAATTGCTAATAATTCCAACACCCCTCTTAAGTTGGAGACCCCCTCGGAGACTTTGTGAAGATGTCTGCTATTTGATCATTAGGAGACTAACAGATTCATTAATGATTTTCTTAGAAAGAACCTTCTCATGTAGAAAATGACAATCAATTTCAATATGTTTAGTTCTTTCACGGAACACCAGATTGGAAGATATATGAAGAGTCGCTTGATTATAACAAAACAATTTCATCTGCTAAGAATTCTTGAAGGATTTGTTTGATCCAAATGAGTTCACAAGTGGCTGTAGCTATAGCTCTATATTATGCTTCTGCACTAGATCGTGCAACATTTTGTTTTTTCTCTTCCAAAAGGCAACATTTCCTCGAATAGAAATGCAATACCTGGAAGTGGAATGCCTGTCTATTGGTGAACCTGCCCAGTCTGCATCACAATATCCAACTATTTGAGTGTTTCCTTTGTCTTCATAGAATAGCCCTTATCCCGGTGCCTTTTTAATATACCTCAGAATTCATACCATTGCATCCCAATGGTCAATATGAGGAGATTGCATGAACTGGCTTACTAGCCCAACTTCAAAAGAAAGGTATGGTCTAGCAATAGTGAGGTAAATAACTTCTCCAACCAATCTCCGATATCTCTTTGAATCTGAATAAGGTTCCCCCTGATTTGGATCTATGGTGCTATCAATGGGCCTACAATCCAACATGTAACATCCCGTTTTCTTGAACATGGTTTAAGGCCTAAGATAAGTATGTTTGAATGTTAGATAATGTTCCTTATGGCTTGAGGAAGTTATGGTCAAAATTTGAGATAGATTGGCCTTGGAACGAGCTTAGAAAGTGCAAAAACGTGGGATAACGGGCCCAAACCTCGAAGAAATGCTAATCGAATTTGATTAATTAATTAATGGAGGGTTAGCATATTAAAATTAGACGGGGACATGAATACAATAGGCTTGTAGGGATAGCCTAAAAATATTACAGAAAACTTTCCGGCTATAGGTTACGCGGGAAAATGCGGAAGAAAACACCCGAGTGTGCTGACAGGGCAACACAAGGCGACACGTGTGCGTGACACGTATCACAACTGGACTTGTGTCACGTAGAGGAGAAGGTGGCAAGGAGGTTGCCACCAAAAGGTGACACATGGACTCACTGAAGGACACCTAACTAGCCTAGGATCATGCCACCTAGCCTAATTAAAGGACACCTAACTAAAAGTCTAAAACTACACATGACACCTAGCACCTAGACTAGGACACCTAATGCACCTAAACAATGACACCTAATAACTTAAAGACACCTAATTAACTAACTATTGGACACTTAAGCTAACTAAAAGCTAATGAAGTAATCTAATGGAATGAAACAAAAACAATAGCTTCATCTTCTACATTTTCGTGAGCTAGGAGGAAGAGAAGGCAAGGTGAAAGCAAAAGTGAAACCATTGTTGGAATCTTTGAAGCTTGGTTGGAGTGGTACAGTGGAATCGTCTCCAAAACTTCATCATCCGTTAGATCGTGCTAAAATTTGGTGGGAAGGTCCTGGACATGTTATTCTTCATCTTCACCGTTTGGATTGTCGAGGCAATCTCCAGAGTGTGATATATTCAGCTCTCACCGTGGGCCTAGGGTGTAAGATAGTCATCCCGTATACCACCTACACCGTCGCAGTAAAATTGTCGTCGAAGATTCGTTCACCGTTGGATCGGACTGAAATATGAGAAGAAGGTTCCAGACGTGTGGTTTGTTAGTTTGACCGTTCGGATTTGCGATTCGAGGTCGGTGGCTTGAGATATGGAACTCACACAGAGCCTGTTTTTGGTACCTTTTTCCCTTAGGTTTTTGAGCTCACTTTCGAATCTGCCTTTGCCTAAGTCCAGCCGCTGTTCTCTTTGGTGGCATTGTTAAAAAGCATGCCGAGGTTGTGCCGATCGTGGAGCTGTGATCGAGGGTCAAGGCTGTTCGTTAGTTCAGGAGTTTACACATATCCGTTACCAGGTGAGGAGGAAGAAACCACAAATATTTGGGAAACATAGGCGTAGGATATAATTGTCAATATGTGTAGGGCACCTCAAACCCTACTAGTGGTCGAGTAACCGCTAATACCTAACTCACATTGGGGACTATTGGTGTGTGGTACCAATGCAGTTTTAGGCATTGTGGGTTTATCGCCGTTAGGATTGATCTGTGATATATGTTAGTTGAGGATGTGTGCTTATATGCGGTAATTGATAACATTCTAGATAAAATGCTTGTTGTGGTAACATGTTTAGTTGCTATCCTGACATGCCTGCAATGATGATTTGTTACTATACTATGACACATGTTGTGTTTGTGACTGATATGATATTGGTTGACTTTGGAGACGATTGATATGCTGTTAGGATGATAGGATAATGATTATTGATGATATCCGGCCCCACTCCGTCTCCACTGGATCTGTTCCCCGGAGTACCCTAAAAAAGGGAACCTTTCCTCTCCCCAACCAATTTAATTTCGGCTTAAGTTAAGAAGATGTGAAAGCGCCTCTCTGAAAGTTGATCTAAGTTGAAGATGACTCTCATAGTTGGAGAGTGACATCCTCGCAGTTGGAGGATGTGGACCTTGAGACGTTGATTAAGTTGTTGTTAGAACGTCGCTGAGGTGATGGATGCATAATCATAGCAGTTTCATTGTTGTGGTGGAAAGCCGCGGGATTTACTGCAACAGCCGTTTGAGCAGTCATCACGTGAGGTCGGGACTTGTGGACAACTACACCAGCTGTTTAAGTGGTTGTCACAAGGGGCTATATGAGTAGCTGCAACAGCACTTTGAGTGACTATCATATAAGCTGGTACCAACAGCTGTTAAAGTGGTTGTGTACAGGGAGTCGTGTGTATGGTTGTTGCAACAGCAGTTTGAGTAACTGTCACACGAGGTCGAGGTGGACGTTTCGAAGTGATCAAGATCGCTGAACTTGCAGTTGGAGGGACGCAAGTGCTTTCTCACAGTTGGAGAACTTCTCGGGCTTTCTCACAGTTGGAGGGGCTCGGGGAGGTAGTGCTTGTCATAGTTGGAGAACCACTGTCGCACTTTCTTGGGAACGAGGGAAACCAGTAACCTGGACTACCGACTCGATGCCCTTACAGTTGAAGGGTGACCTTCCTACCTTGGGAAATGGCTACTATCACAGTTGGAGGACAACATTCCTAAGGGCAAGGATGGTGATGTTGTAGATTGGCCAATCATGTAGATTCAGTTGTGCATGTAGAATAGGCGGTGATCCATAGTTGTGTTAATCTGGAGGTTGATTGTTGTGATGAGCTCGGGAGATGGTTGTGCTGGTTGGTTGTGCATGTTGATGTGTTATATTCTATGTAATCTCCCTTTGCATGATATTGTAGAGTTTCTTACCTCCTGTACATACTTCCCTGTGTGTTTTACATGTATGTGGTTATTCGGATCGTGATCCGAAGGCGGAGGTGCTAGTTGGTTGTTGGAAGTGCTACAGCGGGTAAAGCTAAGTCGAGGTGGGCTGCATCTCGAGCAACAAGTTTGACGTCCGCGTTTCTCGAGTAGAAGAAGAGAGACCTCAGATGTATCGTTGAGTCTCTTGTAAGTTTGTACCACGGCTAGTGGGGTGTCCGTTTATATACTGTTGTAGTTTCACGCCGTGGCTTCCAGGCGGAACTCTGATGTGTAATCTTGGACTGTAATAAGTGCCTATCTGCTTAAATTTTGAAATGAACTTTTTCCGGCTGTGTTTTAAGGTATCAAAGATACTAATTTCTTTAAGTATGTTTAATGCATACTTCCTTACTGTGATTCCATTACTTGATTGAGTGACTTTAGTGCCAAGGAAATATTTTAACTTTTTCAAATCCTTGGTTTGTAAATGGCTCAAGAGATATTTCTTCAGTAGAGATATTCTTCCATGATCATCTCTTGTGATGACTATATCATCACATAAACCACCAAGTAAACACATTTATTCGAAGAATTATGACAATAGAAGACTGAATGATCTGCTTCACTCTGTTTTAGTCCAAAAGCCTGGACAACATAAATGAATTTCATAAACCAAGCTGGTGGAGATTGTTTAAGTCCGCCCATAGAGAGATCGTCGTAGTTTGTAAACCAATCCAGACTCTCCCCGAGCAAAATAGTCAAGCGATTGCTCTATGTAAATCTCTTTTCGAGTTCTCCATGAAGAAATGCATCTTTGATATCTAGCTGATATGATGGCCAATGACGGATGGCAGCCATGGCAAGAAACAACCGAAGGAAAGTAACTTTTGCCACCGAGGAAAAGGTATCTTCGTAGTCAAGACCATAAATCTGTGTTACTCTGTATAACCTTTGGCCTTTAGAAGAGCCTTGAGACAATCAGTCTGTCCATATGGGCCAACTTTAATAGCATAAACCTAACGGTAGCCAACAAGTTTCTTGCTAGAAGGAAGTGGAATCAACTCAAATACCATGTGCTCAAGTGCCCGCATTTCATCAATAATGGCTTGCCGCCATCCTAGATGATCAAGTGCCTAATGAATATGTTTAAGAATGGAAACAAAAGATAAGGATGACACAAAAGAATAATAAGAGGGAGAGACGATGATAACTTAAAAAGTTATAAATAGGATGAGGATTCTAGGTTGACCAGGTACCTTTTCGAAGAGCGATGGGTAAATCAAGATTTTCTTCAGGAAGGTTTGTGGTAGGAGTGGTTGCTGGAGTAGGAGATGATACATCAAGTCTTTTAGTGTCCTCCAATGTTGTTTTAAGAGCTTGCAGACGACACTGATATATGATGAGAGGCGGTCGAGATGGTTCTGGTGGGGAATTGCTAGGAGCAACTTCAGTAGAACTTATGAGAGAGAGAGAGATTGGTTCCTTCAAAGGAGAAAGAGATAATCCAAATAAGGGAAATGGAAATACTTCATGAATAGCATTAGACTCGACCATGAAAGAGGAAAAATGTGGAGTTTCTTCGAAGAACGTCACATTTGCTGATACATAGTAACGATTGTGGATTGGAGTGTAACAATGATATCCTTTCTGCAATCTAGAATATCCAAGGAAAACACATTTGATGGCTCTAGCAAACAACTTATCTAAACCTAGAGAAAGACTATAGAAAGAAGGAATTCTGAAATGTATAATATTATTCCTTGAATGTTTGTGTACAACAGAGGTTACATTATATAGGCTAATAACATTAAATGCTAACTTAAAAATAAGAGCGTAAAATCTGTCATAATAATGAAAAGAATAAAAACAGAGTTGTACAAATAAAAAGAGGATATCAGAAGATATTCTTCCGATATATTACAACACTCCCCCTCAAGCTGGTGAATGTATATCTATCATTCCCAGCTTGCAAGTAAGTCCGTGAAACCGCTCTGTGGGAAGTCACTTGGTAAAGACATCAGCTAATTGGAACTCTGAGGGAACGTACTCAGCAACTATTAGACTATTATCTAACTTTTCCTTGATAAAGTGCCTGTCTATCTCTATGTGCTTCGTCTTATCATGATGGACTGGATTGTGAGCAATACTAATGGCGGACTTGTTATCACAAAGTAATCTCATAGGAGCTTCATACTTTATTCTGAGATCATCAAGTATGATTCTCATCCGTAGTGATTCACAAATTCCTTGAGCCATGGCTCGAAACTCGGCTTCAACACTAGATCTTGCAACTACGTTTTGCTTCTTACTTCTCCACGTCACCAAATTTCCTCCCAAAAACATGCAGTATCCTGAGGTGGATCACCTGTCTACATTGACCCTGCATAATTTGCATCTGTATAGGTTTCTATGGACAAACTTTCCCCCCTTTTGAATAATAATCCCTTTCCTGTTCTTGTCTTCAAATACTGGAGGATTCTATTCACTGCTTGCATATGTAACATCCCTGTTTTCGGTACCCCTAATTATGATGAATGATCTTAATCAGGTTTTCGCTTAGGTGTGTGTTGGTTATAAGTCTAGTTGGATGTTCAGAACTAGGCTTGAATCGAGTTGGAAGTGCCTAAGGTGTAACACGAGAAACTGGGAAGTCAGGAAGCTGGGAGTTCTTCTCTCGCTGAGCTTGACGCTTAAGCGTGGGAGAGCGCCACGCTCAAGCGTTGCGACGCTTAGGCGTGGGAAGAGACGGACGCCTCAGCGTGCTGAGTGCGCTGTACAGCTGTTCTGAGTTTGGACGCGTATGAGACACGTGTTAGGCCAGGGAGTAGGCGGAGTGGACGAGGTTCCACGCTAGAGCGTGGCAACGCTCAAGCGTGCAAAGTGATCCACGCTTAAGCGTGGAAAGTGGAGCTTCCAGTTTCATCTTCTCACTTGCACGAAATTGGGGAGAGTTCTGCAACTAGTGAGAGAAGCTCTGAGGTTCTAGTGAGAGAAAGCTTGAGGTTAGAGGTGATCAAGCCGCCAGAACGCGATTCCGACTACACGGTTGTAATAGCGACGAAGTTTTCTACGACTCTGACAGATTAGTTTCTCGATTCGCCACAGGTAAACTCGAATCCCTAACACGTGTTCTTCGTGTTCGTGGCGTTCTTCGAGTCTTTACCTTTTTCTTCGATCTTTTGGGCTTGCCCTAGGGCTAATACTGTTGTGTATGTGTTGTGCTCGTGATTAGGGTAAAGTCCGCGCTTGTGATTGCTTGTGATTTTGAGCTTGAGATCGCAGCTGTGAGAGGAGGTGGTGGCAGTTGCGAGCTCGTGGTGGTCGTAGGCGTGTTCGGGGTGTTTGTGAGATCGAGGGTCAGGGCTGTCCGTTGGTACAGGAACATTTTGGAACGAATCACCAGGTGAGGAGGAAGAAATCACATATATCTGGGAATCGTAGACGTAGTATATAGTTGTTAACATGTGTAGGGCTCCTCAAACCCTACTAGTGGCTGAGCCCTGATAAAGTACCTAAACCCTAGGTTTAGCTTACTTTGGGCTATCGCCGTAGGATCTATCTGTGATATCTGTTGATTGAGGATGCATGTCTATCTGTGGTAATTGATAATGTGAGTAAATGATGTCGTACTTGATAACATGTTAGATGAGATGCTTGTTGTGATAACATGCTTAATTGCTATTCGGTATGCCTGCAATGATGTTATGTGCTATACTATGATGTGATTGATGTGATCTTGATTGACTGTGGAGACGGTTGGTATGTTGTTAGAAGGATAGAGTGGTTGTATACAGGGAGCCGTGTGTACGGTTGCAACAGCAGTTTGAGTAACTGTTACACGAGGTTGAGGAGCCATTCTTACCTGGTGCATATCCACCCTCGCAGTTGGAGATTGGATTGTCATTCCTCATAGTTGGAGGTTGACTGTTGTATTCCCATGGTAAGAGTGTGCGTTGTAGAATTGGCCAATCATGTAGATTCAGTTGTGCATGTAGAGTAAGCGGTGATCTTTGTGATAACTTGGAGGTTGACTGTTGCGATGAACTCGAGAGATGAATGTGTTTGCTGGTTGTGCCTGCTGTTGTGTATGTTGATGTGTTATATGCTACATGATATCCTTTTGCATGATATTTTAGCGTTTCTTACCTCCTATGCATGTTTCCCTATATGTTACATGTATGTTGTTCGGGTCTCGATCCGAAGGCGGAGGTGTTGATTGGTGGATGAGAGAACGGCAGCAGGTGAAGCTGAGTAGAGACAAGACTCCCATCGTGAACAAGTTTGACGTCAACGCTCATTGAGCAGAGAAAGAGAGAGACCCTTGAGGTATCGTTGAGTCTCTTGTGAGTTGTACCACGGCCATTGGGGAGTCTGTTTTGGTTGTTGATGTTTTTGCGCCATTGTTTCCAGGCGAAACTCTGATATGAAATTGGACTGTATTAACTGTTTATTTGCTTAAGTTTCTTTTGAGCTTTATCTGCATGCTTAAGGTATCAGAGAGAGTGAGGCTAAGTTTTGGGGGCGTCACAGCATATGTCTCTCACGTGGATCATGCATAAATTGGCTAACCACACTGACAGCATAGGCTATGTCTGGTCTGGTATGGGATAAATATATGAGTTTTCTCACACGTCTCTGATACTAGGTCTTTTCAATCCTTGGGATCTCTTCATTGCTTCCAATCCTGTGATTCTCTTCAATATGTGTCCCTGTGGTTTTGCAACCCAGTTTGCCCATTTCTTTAAGGAGATCCAGGACATATTTCCTCTGAGAAATAAAGATGCCTTGTTTGGAGTAGGCAACCTCTGTCCCAAGGAAGTACTTAAGCTTCCCTAAGTCCTTCATTTCGAACTGTGCAACTAATTTTTATTTAGAACCTGTTTCTCAACCTCATCATCACCAGCAATGATTATGTCATCAACATAGACCAGAAGGAGTGTAAGCTTGCCTTCCTGGGAATGTTTTATAAAGAGAGTATGATCTTCTTGGCTCTGTCTATAACCTAAGGGCACCATAGCATTGGTGAACCTCCCGAATCAAGCACGAGGAGATTGTTTGAGTCCATATAAGGCCTTTTGTAACTGACACACCATATTCCCTCCACCAGTAAGATCATATCATAGTGGAATGTCCATATATACCTCCTCTTCCAAGTTCCCATGGAGAAATGCATTTTTAACATCAAATTGGTGCAAGTCCTAGCCGAAGTGTGCTGCCAAGGAGAGTATAGTCCTGACTGTGTTCATCTTTGCTACTGGGGCAAATGTCTCCTCATAATCAATTCCATAGGTTTGAGTGTACCATTTTGCAACCAGCCTTGCTTTATACCGGTCCAGAGTACCATCAGACCGATATTTTATTGTGTAAATCCATCTGCATCCAACTATCCTTTTGTCCTTCGGTTTCTCAACAATTTCCCAAGTCTCGTTTGCATCCAAAGCACTCATCTCTTCATGCATGGCTTGAACCCAATTTCTATCCATTAAAGCTTATTGTACTGAAGAAATAAAGTTCTGATGCTGTACTGATAGGTTTTTTGTGGATACAAACTGAGATATAGGGTACTTGGCACAAGTTCTTCTGGCTTTTCTCAAGGCTATTGGCAAGTCATCAGGGTTAGGTTCACAAATATTATGTAAAGGACTGTTCAAAGGTTCAGAGTTAGGAATATTTACCTTCGGTTCAGGCTGTTGAAGTTGTTGTTGGACCAGGTCAGGTTTTTTCCACCGATACGTCTTCTGGTATCGGTCTAAATTATTTTCCTCATTTATTGGAGGTGTCTCAGAGGTATCAGAAGTTGATGCCACTTCCTTCATAGGAGGAGGAACAGATGACCCAATAGGTTCAGCCAATGGAGGAACAAAAGGGGACTCAAGAGACTCAGCTTCTTGACCACTCTCCCCCTGAAGTTGAGGACCAAGGTAAAAAGACTCGGATTCACGAAAAGTGACATCCATGGAGACATTGACACGACTTTGAGGATGATAACATTTGTATCCCTTTTTGTCGGGTGCGTACTCCATGAAGATACATTTAACAGCCCTAGGATCCAGCTTACTTCGATATTGAATATGAACATGAACAAATGCAACACAGCCAAAGACACGCCACGAGAGACTTCTCATTGTAGGAACGGAAGGGAAGAAAGATGTCATGAGTTGCACAGGGCTAAGCCCATCCAAGATACGGGAGGGCAACCTGTTCATCAAGTATGTGGCCGTTAAAACAGCTTCCCCTAGTATGACTTAGGGACAGACATTTGGAAGAGCAAAGCTCGTGCAATCTCTAGAAGATGACGGTTCTTCCTTTCCGCAGCTCCGTTTTGTTGAGGGGTATCGACACAAGTCAACTCATGCAAAATATCATGTTCTTTGAAAAAATTTGAATTTTTTTGATTAACATACTCTTTCCTATTATCAGAACGTAGCAGTTTAATGGTTTTCCCAATTTGAGTTTGAATCATTCGGTAAAAGTTCAAGAATAATTGAAAAACTTCACATGTATCTTTCATGAGAAATATCCATGACTCGAGTGCAGTCATAAATTAAAGAAACAAACCATTTCGCACCAGATAAATACATAGTAGAGGAAGGTCCCCACACATCAGAATGAATAATGAGAAAAAGTTGTACGATGGTGCTTTGCAAATTGACAAACATCACAATGAAAAGACTCAACTAACTCTTTCTTAAACAAAAGGGGAAATAACGACTTAAAAATACTAAATGGAGGATGACTAAGACGTTTGTGTTGAAGTCATATCTGAGAAGCAGTGGAATTTGAACTTGTCTGATGACAGGAAGTGGACATCATCTGTCTGGTATTGCCATGAGTCCGTTGTAGAACATATAACCCGCCTTGTTCCTTAGCAACCCCAATCGTCCTCCCCGTGGCAAGATCCTGAAACACACAATGAGAGGAAAAGAAGATTACTGTACAATTTAAGTCTTTAGTAAGCTTATGAATAGAAATAAGGTTATTTGACAATTGAGGGACATGTAGCACATTATGTAAGGGAAGGGAAGATTGAAGTGAAACTGTACCACATCCTGAAACAGGGACATGTGATCCACTAGCAACGGTGATGTGATGCTTATCAGACAATTTAAAGTAAGTTGAAAAATATGAGGGGTGAGGGGTCATATGATCAGTAGTACCAGAGTAAATAATCCAGAGATCCTCAGATACAGTAATAGAAACATTGAAAGATAATGAACTTAAATTCTTACCAGTCATGGCTAGAGAACAAGTGCCAGAAGGCTTACTCATAGAGTCCAAGAGAGTCCGCAAACGGTCCAGCTCGGCCTTCCTAAATGCAGGAACCTCCTCCCCAGATGGTGGTGCAGATACCTCTTCACCCTCACTAACCAAGTCTGATACTTTTTGATGAACCTGTCGTTGGTGAGGGCCTTTAACACCTCCGAAACGACCAAGAACCTTGTCCTTGCCATGGAGTTTAAAACAAGTGTCCTTAGTGTGACCAGATTTCTGGCAATGAGTGCACCACCGTTCTTCACGATTTGCTTTGGTGGAAGGCTTCCAGGAGGAGGATGAACCGGGCTTTCCAGATGATAACCGTGGCCAAAGCAGAACCATCACTGGAATTACCATTATCAGTATTTAACATCACTGCCCGACGACTCTCTTCCCCCCGAACAGTATGAAAAACTTTAGAGAGAAGGTAACTTGTCCTTCCCCAAAATATGAACTCGAATAGGATCATACTCAGAGTTCAACCCAGAGAGAAATTTAAAGACTCGTCCACGCTCAATAAACTTTTGTAAAGTAGCGGAATCTTCGGTGCACTGCATCTTTAAACTCTGATTCTGGTCCAGCTCAATCCATAAACCATTAAGACTCCCATAATAATCAATCACAGTAAGTATTCCTTGCTTGGTATTGAAAATAGTATTTTCTAATTCATAAAATGTAGAAATATCCTGTTTCATAGAATAAGTTTGATACAAAGTATCCCAAATTTCACGTGCAGTACTAAAAAACATACAGTTCTTACTGATCTCCGGAGTCATTGAATTCCAAAGCCAAGTCATGATCAGAGAATCTTCATTATTCCACACTCCAAACTGCTGGTCATCTTTCTTTGGAGCATCCCCCACAATGTGTTAACTTCCTACGACCTTTGAGAGTAATGCGAATAACCTGAGCCCATTGAAGATAGTTCTTACCATTGAGGTGATAGGAAGAGTTTAAAACAGGAATATAATTCGGATTGAGCTCCAGAATGGCCGTTGGAGGAGCCGTAATGATGATGGAGGACTGATTAGTCTCGGTTTTTGACATTCTGGAAGGACCCGCTACACCAAAAAGGACCGCAGGTGGAAGTCGAGCAGAATGGTGGAAGAGGCGGCGGAAACGGCGGCCGGACGCGCTGTCACGTGCGGGTGGAGCGAGCGACGGTGCGTGGATTTCACACGTAGAGAGCAGGGAGGCGTGTGAGAGCGGTTCTGGGGTTGATTTTCCGGTGTCTAGACGGCGAACAGGCGGCGAGCAGACCTTGGGTGGTGGTGTGGTGATTGGCCGCGGCGGCGGGTGGCTGGTTGTTGATTTTGTGATTTCGGGTTTGAAAAAAAACGCTGCAATAAGGCTGCAAGGAGACAGCAATAAGGCTGCTCTGAAAAAAAGAAAACCTAGGAACCCCCTAGGTTGCTGATACCATATAGAAAGAAGGAATTCTAAAATGTATAATATTATTCCTTGAATGTTTGTGTACAACAGAGGTTACATTATATAGGCTAATAACATTAAATGCTAACCTAAAAATAAGAGCGTAAAATCTGTCCTAATAATGAAAAGAATAAAAACGGAATTGTACAAATAAAAAGTGAATATCAGAAGATATTCTTCCGATATATTACAACAAAGACCATGAACAAAACAGGTACATCCAAAAACACGAAGATCAACATAAAAGAAAGGTTCTTTAGGAAATAAGATGGAATGAGGAACTTTATTTTTAAGGGAGGAAGAAGGCATTCGATTTATCAAAAAACAAGCAGTTAAAATTGCATCACCCCAATGACGGACATGTACATTTGCATAAAGTAACACTGTTCGGGCAGTTTCAACAAAGTGCCTATTCTTCCTTTCTGCTATTCCATTATGTTGAGGGGTATGAGGTCAAGTTGATTGATGAAGAATACCCTGTGATGACAAAAAAGAAGAAAGATCATATGAAAAATATTCTTATGCATGGTCACTTTTAACAACCTTAATTGTCTTGCCAAATTGAGGTTTAATTTCATTGAGAAAAGAACTGAAGATGGAAAACAATTCAGATCGTTCTTTCATTAGAAAAACTCAAGTACATCGAGAGAACTCAACAATGAAAGTGACAAAATATCTAAACCCATTGACGACATGATTTGGACCCAATATATTCGAATGAATAACATAAAAAGGAGAATCAAAACGACTGTCAACCTACCTAGGAAAAGAAGAACGAACATGCTTTCCTAATTGACATGACTCACAGGTGAGAGTTTTTATTTTGTCAAGTGTTGGAACCATTTGCTTCAATTTAAATAAGCTTTGATGTCGCAAACATTCATGAAGAAGATTCGGTGATATCACAACAGTGCAAGCTAAAGAAAGAGTTGATTGGAGGTAGTAAAGATAAAGAGATTCATGTCCTATGGCAATCATCCGACCTATACCATGCTCCTGCATAACAAAAGAATCAACATCGAAGGTTACAGAACAATTAAGAGAATGGGTAAACTGACCAAGTGATATTAAATTAAAAGGACAGCTACGTATAAACAAACTGAATTTAAAGACATGGAAGTGGTAGGTGAGACATGATCGATTCCTTTGACTGGAACCTTAGAACCATCCGCCAAAGTAATGAAATGAGGGAATTTAGGTGAAGAAATAGAGGAAAATAAAGAACTATTATCAACAATGTGATCATAGGCACCTGAATCAATTATCCATGGACTTTGATTACCAAATGGAGAGATGTAAGCGGTGGAGTTGTGAGCACCAGTGGTAGTGGAGGACTGGGATTGCTTGTTTGTTTTTAGTTGGAGATATTCTTGATAATCTGCTTCTGAAAATTTTATCTTTGATTTTTCAAACTTAAAGAGATTCATAGATTTGGCAGGGAATCCATGAAGAGAGTACCAAGTATCTTGAGTATGACCCATTCTTTTGTAATATTAACCTTAAGGACGACTGCCTCTTCCACCACACCCGACACGACCTCCTCGTCCTCCCCGATTGGATACCATTGCAGAAGATTCAATAGACTCATTTGAATTGCCACCTATTCTTTGGAAAAAAAAAAAAAACTCGAAGGAGTTGATTGACCAAATTCTCCCTTGAAGGAATCTCTTGAATAGCCAGAATTTGATCACGAACATGTTCAAAATCTGGATGCATTCTCCAAAGAATCAGCATCATGTACAAATTATCGAGCTTGGTTTTTATACCTTCTAGAGTGTCAGATACCAGAGACCCTTTTAACTCCTCAACCGTAGATTGAGCCTTAGCAACATAGGAGATCATGTCATGATCAGATTGTTTCAGAGTGGCCAATTTTTGTGCAGCGTCATATAGTTCTTGAATGATATTAGCGAAGACATGTTGAGCCTTTTTAGGATGATTGGTTCAACAGGTTGGGACAGCAGAGCACAAAAGTTGATAATCAAGTTTCTTCCATTGATCACGTTTTCTTTTGAAATCTTATTGGAGGATTTCTCCAAATGCTCATAATTTCCTTGACCAAGAAATCAGAGTTCTACGGAGGCAGACCATACTAAGTAATTTTTTCCATTTAGTTTTTCTGAGGTGATTGTTGAAGTTCCAGAAATAGAAAAGGCATGACCTTCATTAGTTGTTTTCTGGTTTGACTGAGACTCGGAACCAATTTTAGCAACTGAAAAAGGAGAAAGATAAGTGTAAGATGTTGAGGTAGTGACCTGAAAACAAGGGAGAAAAGGATATACAATGATATACAATGTCTTCAACTCATCACACAAGCATTCATTATATAATAGACTCAACATTAATTACAATGATATACAATCCTAAGATTGCTCCTAATTGATCTAACTGATTCTGTCATATATATATATATATATATATATATATAATACATAATACATAATATATTACCATATCATCACATATATTCTTACACTTTCCATATCAAGCCTTTTAGGCATTATAACTTTCAGTTATTATAGTTGAACAATTTCTGCTACAGGGAATTACTGCCGTTCTGAACTTCCAAAGTGGAACTGAAGCTGAAAATTGGGGAATCAATGTAAAATCAATCAATGACTCATGTCAAAGGAATAATATTCTCATGATCAACTATCCTATACGGTAATATAGGGTCCAAAGCATATCAATTTTAATTCAAGTAATGATGATAATTTGTGTCTACTTTTGGATATATTTTCTTCATCTGATATTTGTATCTGAATTTTCACCCTTGTGTATGTCAATAATGATCTTACAAGAAATGGCAAGTGTCAATGACGTGAATTGCTGAATGCTGAATATTATGTAACATCATTTTTCTCTTATTGAATACTGATCCTAAACTCCAGTGATTCAAGAATATTTTCATGTGGAAATGGGACCAGAAGTTCTGGATACCCTATTTTTGCCTCGTCTTAGATTTTGATTTCTACTTTTTTGAGTTTACTTATGTTTTCAGGGAAGGGGATTCTTACGATATGAGAAAGAAACTCCCATTTTGTGTGGGGCTTTTATTACGGTTGCTGAGGAAGCATCTTCGTGTTTTCGTTACCTGCACTTCTGGATTTGATCGCTCTCCTGCTTGTGTGATAGCATACCTGCATTGGATGACAGATGTTTCCCTTCATGCAGCTTATACTTGGGTCACTGGGATGCACACATGCAGGCCTGACAGGTTCATCTTGCTAAACTTCAAACACCTTTGCATCATATGTTGACTGCACCTTAGAGTTTCTGTTCAAGAGTGCATGAGAGCATGCTATATAGTCCTGTAAAAGAATTTACTTTTGATATGCAGTCTAGGGAAAAAAGGTGCAACTGTACTAGTTTCTTTTTTTTTTTTTTTTCTGGGGTGACCCGTGATAATGTCTTGTAAGTTGTCTCAGCCTGAAGATTTCAATGAAAGATGATTGGCTAGCAGATGATTTTCTTGATCAGCATATACACTATCTAAATCTTTTATTAATTTATATTTTCTTCTAATGTTAGTGAGTTTCTTGTTGAGGTATCTCAGAATATTTTTCGGATTTTCTAATGGTCTCTTTCTCAGTCATTTTAGTTTACTTTCACCTATAGAAACCAGACAGTCAAATATCATGGGCAGTGGAAACCTGAAAATAGGCTGAGTTATTAATGCTGAAACGGCCAATGAGTTATCATCTTGAATTCAGTGGATTTGCAATGAAAGTCATTGAATAGAAATAAAAGAGCTAAACTGAAGTCTTCTCTGTCTTTCACTGGTCACTACATGTGCCGTCCATAGCGGAAGATAATAAAGGTTGTGGATTATTTGGGAGGATAGTATTTTGAACAATTTGAGGTTGCCTTAGGAATGACATAGCTAAATTGTTACCAATGCTCTCAGTCTCATATAATCGAATTCTTGGAGCTTATAGTTTGTTTTGTAGGTAGGTGATTTATATGTTACTCTCTCTCATCATCTTCTGCTTCTATGCATGTGAATGCTTGCAAGTATGTTTTGTCTGCTTGTTATTTAGCTATGCATTATGGGTTTCTCTCTATTGCAATGGAAGGACAAGTCATATCATATGTGCACCTTCGTAATTGACAGTTTCAACTAATATAGAAAGGAAAAATTCTGGAGAGCAATTGCTTATTTGGTTTCTGTTGTATGTCACAAGTTGTGCTCCTATATTTCCTCTACACTTCGCAATTCTTCACTTCCTCACTTAGAAAAGCATTTCATGGAGACATAACTGCAGGCCGGCAATTGCATGGGCAACATGGGATCTTATAGCTATGGTTGAAAGGGGCAAACATGATGGACCTCCCACACATGCCGTCACATTTGTGTGGAATGGTCATGAGGTAACATACCAGTCAGTTATAGCTACATTGCAGCTTTTTTGGTAATTATCTTTTGATTCTTAAAGAGGATTAGGACATTGCATCTGCTTTGTTAGTCAGATTGATTACTGTTAGAACCCCCATTACCCAAGTATAAACTAGGAAGAAGAAGCACGAGAGCAAGGAGAGGGAGAGTTGGAATAATGATTATTGTTAATTTGTTATAACAGAATGTCTAAGTGGCAAGGACTAGAGAGAAGATAAGGGAGTCTGGTATGGGTGAGTGGGTTAAATGTAGTGGGAGGCTAAGAGGGGGAAGGCACGTTGATAGGAACTGATATTAACAGTAAAAAAACAGCAAGAAAACCCAGGAGCGAAGCTCCATTTATAGTGTGGTAGGATATAGAAATTGTAAGGACAGAAGTACAATAAGAAAGAGAGAATGAAAATCAGAGAAGCTAGTGCTGTCTCTGCCAAATGGCCTAAGCCACCCCAAAGCCTTTCCAAGTTTCAGAAACCCCGCATCAGCCCCTCTCACTTCCTTATCATATCCATTTTCTCATTTACTCTCTTCAATCCCACCCACTGTCATTACTGCCCACTACTAATTACTGCCCACTACTTGTAATTGTTGCCCTCTTCATTTTCTCCACTCCCACTAGCTGTAATTATTGCCCAGTACTTCCCCTCTTTAATCTTCTATTATACACTTGCTTAATTATGGCCATCAATACTAGTGTTGTTAAATAGCGGCCATGGCAGAATGGTGTGGCAGATTTTGTGCCAGCCGCCATACGCAATTTGTGAAGCACCACCCGCCATGGCATCCCCATAGGTCGCAATCCCACGTTTATATGGCGGAAATTTGGCCATACGCCATAAACTGTCATCTGCCATTGACAACATTGATCAATACCCAGTTTCACCTTGCCCTCAAGGTCAAATTCTGGAAAAGCAGTTTGTATAAGACCAAAGTCCTCCCAAGTGCTGTCATGTTGAGGTAGATGAGTGTGTTTGGCCATTGCACGAATGTCAATGAAACAGAGACATATCTAGGCCTTGAAACAAATGAGGAATCGTAAACTTCAAAACACTAAAAGATGGATGACCTAGGCGTAGATGGTAAGACTAAATGACATCTTTATTTGATGAACTGAGAAAAGACATACAAATTTCAATATGGTGAAGACCACTCCTTTCTTTAGCAAGTCCTCCTCCCCGAGTCCTGTTCCTGAAAAACATAATAGGAGGGAAAGAAGGTAGCATAGCATTTAAGATCATGAGTAAGTATTTGAATTCAGACAAGGTTTGTAGATAATTTTGGCACACATAGGACATTCTTTAGGGTAACGGAAGGTGTGATATGGATATCTCCAACCCCTGCAACAGTAGCTGGCATGCCATTTGCTGCTATAATTTTTCTATTACTGAGGCAAGGGCTGTAGCTATGAAAAAATTGAGATGTAGGTGTTATGTGATCTGTTGCACCTGAATCTATTATCCAGGAGGTTTTATGCAACGTTTCTGAGTCATTCATGCAAAAATAAAATGCACGTATACCTGAGAGAGGCAAAGAACCGCCTCCAGATGGCTTCTCAAGAGACCCCAACAAGCTCCGTATCCATTCTTGGAGGTTTACCATTCAGTTTCCAACATTTTTCTTTTGTGTGTCTCGGTTTATTACAGTAGCTTCACCAGTAGGTTCTACTCTCCTCTGCTCGTACTAAGGAAATTGTCTCTTATATAGGTGTCTGCCTTACCAAGAATTTGAACCCTAACCTGATCAATTTCGGATTCAATCCAGCTAAAAAATCATATACCCGGCCCTTTGCCATGAAGATTGAAGATCTTCAAGGTGGCTGCATCTACGTCACATTTCATCTTAAAAACCCGATAATGATTGTTGAAAGATTTAGAGACTTAGAGAGAAGATTAGAATGTTTGTGAAATGCTTGAGTTCACATGTACTCAGCACACTGATATTTGTATACACTTAGACATAAATACAACTTATGTTTACAAGGAGTGATTAATGAGAGCTATTTCCTATGTACATGCATAGATACAAACTAGGTACATGAATGATTAGTTCCATGTATCTAACTTAATTGCTACTATTTCCAACACTCCCCCTCAAGCTGGAGCATACAAATCGAATGCTCCAAGCTTGGAACAAATATACTGAATTCTCGACCCCCTTAAGAAATCTGCTAGTTGATCATTAGAACTAACAGACTCAGTGATGACTTCCTTGAAAAGAACTTTCTCACGAACAAAATGATAGTCGATTTCAATGTGTTTAGTTTTTTCATGAAACACCGGATTGGAAGCTATATGAAGGGCCACTTGATTATCGCAACACAATTTCATTTGCTGTGTGTCTCCAAACTTCAACTCTTGAAGGAGTTGTTTGATCCAAATGAGTTCACAAGTGGCTGTAGCCATAGCCCTGTATTCTGCTTCGGCACTAGACCGTGCAACAACATTTTGCTTCTTGCTCTTCCAAGAGACAACATTCCCTCCAATAGAAACACAATACCCGAAGTGGAACGCCTGTCAATTGGTGATCCTGCCCAATCTGCATCACAATATCCAACAATTTGAGTATTTCCTTTGTTTTCATAGAGTAACTCTTGTCCCGGTGACCTTTTAATATACCTCAGAATACGTATTATTGCATTCCAATGGTCAGTATGAGGGGATTGCATGAACTGACTTACTACCCCAACTGCAAAGGAAATGTCTGGTCTAGTAATAGTGAGGTAGATAAGTTTCCAACTAATCTCCGGTACCTCTCCGGATCTGAATAAGGCTCCCCCTGACTAGGTAGTAATTTTTGATTTGGATCCATAGGGCTATCAATGGGCCTACAATCCAACATACCAGTTTCTTTAAGTATTTCTAATGCATACTTTTTTTGTGAGATTGTGATTCCATTACTTGATTGAGCAACTTCAATACCAAGGAAATATTTTAACTTTCCCAAATCCTTGGTTTGAAAATGGCTGAAGAGATGTTCTTTAAGTTGAGAGATTCTTTCATGATCATCTCCTGTGATGACTATATCATCTACATAAACCACCAAGTAAACACATTTATTTGAAGAAGCATGACAATAGAAGACTGAATGATCTGCTTCAGTCCGTTTTAGACCAAAAGCTTGAACAACAGAACTAAATTTCCCAAACTAAGCTCGTGGAGATTGTTTAAGTCCATAGAGAGATCGCCGTTGCTCCATGTAAATCTCTTCTTCAAGTTCTCCATGAAGAAATGCATTTTTGATGTCTAGCTGATATAATGGCCAATGACGGATAGCAGCCATGGCAAGAAATAGTCGAACGGAAGTAATTTTTGCCACTGGGGAAAAAGTATCTCCATAGTTAAGACCATAAATCTGTGTATAACCTTTGGCCACTAGACGGGCTTTGAGACGATCAATCTGTCCGTCGGGGCCAACTTTAATAGCATATACCCAGCGACAACCAACAGGTTTCTTGCCAGAAGGAAGGGGAACCAACTCCCAGGTACCACTGTGCTCAAGTGCCTGCATTTCATCAATCATGGCTTGTCGCCATCCTGGATGATCAAGTGCCTCATGAACATGTTTAGGAATGGAAACAGAAGATAAGGATGACACAAAAGAATAATAAGAGGGAGATAGACGATGATAACTTAAAAAGTTATAAATAGGATGAGGATTCCGGGTTGCCCTGGTACCTTTTCGAAGAGCAATGGGTAAATCAAGATTTTCTTCAGGAAGATTCGTGGTATGGTCATCCGCTGGAGCAGGACATGATGCAGTTGGTCTTTCAGCACCTTCCAATTTTGTATTAGCAACGCGTGGACGACGTCGATATATGGTGGGTGATTTTTGAGATTGCTCAAGTGGAGGATTGTCAGGAGTATTTATAGTCGAAACTGATTCTGAAAAAGGTGAAGGTGATGGACCAAGATAAGGAATCGGAAAAACTTCTTGAATAGTATGAGACTCAACTATGGATGGTGAGAAGTAAAACTTTTCTTCGAAGAACGTTACATCTGCAGAAATGTAATAACGATTTTGCACAGGGGGGTAACACTTGTAACCCTTACGTAACCTGGAGTATCCCAAAAAAACACATTTGATGGCTCGGGCAGAAAGTTTATCATGCCCCGGAGACGAGTCATGAACAAAACAAGTGCATCCAAATATCCGTGGAGCAACATGAAATAGTGGTTCTTTAGGAAATAAAATGGAATGTGGCATTTTATGATCAAGAGAAGACGAAGGCATCCGATTAATTAAAAAACAAGCTGTCAAAACTGCATCACCCCAATGTTGGACAGGTACATTCGCATGAAGTAACAAGGTCCGAGCAGTTTCAACAAGATGCCTATTCTTCCTTTCAGCTATGCCATTCTGTTGAGGGGTATGAGGACAACTAGATTGATGGAGAATGCCCTGTGATGACAAAAAAAAGGAAAGAGCAGAAGAAAAGTATTCTTTTGCATTATCACTTCTAAGGATTTTGATTGTCTTACCAAATTGGGTTTTAACCTCATTAACAAAAGTGGTGAGAATGGACAAAAGTTCAGAACGTTCTTTCATTAAGAAAACCCAAGTGCATCGAGAGAATTCATCAATAAAAGTAACGAAATATTGGAAGCCATTAGAAGACACACGACTCGGTCCCCATATATCTGAATGGATAACCGAAAAGGGAGAATCAACTCGGCTTTCAACTTTGTTAGGAAAGGAAGATCGAACATGCTTGCCCAGTTGACACGACTCACAGTTCGGTGATGACATTTTTGCAAGATTCGGAACCATTTGCTTCAATTTTGACAAACTTGGATGCCCTCATCGTTCATGAAGAAGATTTGGAGACTCAACTGCAGTACAACTTACAAAAAGAGCTGATTGGAGGTAATAAAGACCATGTGATTCATGTCCTATGCCAATCATCCGACCCGTAACACGTTCCTGTATCGTAAAAGAACCGACATCAAAGGTTACTGAGCAGTTTAGAGAGCGAGTAAGTTGACTAAGGGAGATCAAATTAAAAGGGCAACCAGGTATAAACAAAACCAATTTTAAAGTTATAGAAGGAGTGACTGAAACATGACCAATTCCTTTGGCAGTGACCTTAGAACCATTCGCAAGAGTTATGAAGTGAGGAAATTTAGGAGAAGATATGGAGGAGAATAAAGAACGATTACCAGCAATATGATCAGAGGCACCTGAATCAATTATCCAAAGATTTTGATTGTTACCAGATTGAGTTATGAAGGCTGCGGAGTCATGAACCCCAGTTGCAGTAGACCCATGAGACTGATGGGTAGCTTTTAATTGAAGATAATCTTGGTACGCAGCTTCCGAAAACATTTTAGCATTGAAGCTATTTACTGATTTACTGGGAAAACCATGAAGAGAGTAACAGGTCTTTTGAGTATGACCCATTCTCTTGCAATAGGTGCATTGAGGACGACCCATTTTTTTTCTTCTCACAAAACAGGCACAGGAGAACTACTTAACACCTGAGATTGTAAAGAGACTAGCAAGCAACAACCAGAAGCAGAGACCAGAAAATGGAGCAGACTAAAGGCAAGAGACCTGCTTTCTGAACAACCTTCAAACTTAGATTTTGACCAGCTAGATTGACAGAGGAGGGGATTGCGATCAATTCTGGGCGGTCGCGGTGTTTTTCCGGTGCCTGTAAGGAGGTGCGTGGAGTGCACGTGCTTAGAGGGTGACGCGCGTGGGGCTGCGCATGGAGGCGCGTGGAGCGTTTTCCTGCGATGGTTCTTCCAAGGCTGGCCGATTGGCGGCTTTTGAGTACGGTTCAGGCGGCGGTGAGCAGTGGGTGTGTGGTTGAAAGTGACTTTTGGGCTTGAGACCAAGGGTTCTGAAGATGATCAAGAGTTCAGACTTGAGATGTAGTTGAAGTTGAAGTGACAGTGGCTGTTTGGGAAAATAGATGGGAAGACTCAAAGGTTCTGCTGGACCAGAGGCAGAAACTTTCAAGAAGAGGATGAACCTGCTCTTGATACCATGTTGAAAGATTTAGAGACTTAGAGAGAAGATTAGAATGTTGTGAAATGCTTGAGTGCACATGTACTTAGCACACTGATATTTATATACACTTAGACATAAATACAACTTATGTTTACAAGGAGTGATTAATGAGAGCTATTTCCTATGTACATGCATAGATACAAACTAGGTACATGAATGATTAGTTCCATGTATCTAACTTAATTGCTACTATTTCCGACAATGATAAAGCTCCTGCCACAGGTTTTGCAGCAGATTGGCATACTCTGACAGGCTTGACTCCTTGCATAGTGGCCAAGGTTTTGACTTTGATCTCATACACTTGAGCAGCATCTTGTGCCTTAGGGTTTGTTTGGAAGTTGGGAGGGGAGGGGAAGGTATTTTGAGAGTTTTTTAAAAGGACGTAAAGAAATTTTAAAAACCCTCAAAAGCCCTTAAAAACCCTCCCCTAGTTCATTTTTTTATTCCCCCAAAGGGGGGTTTTTGGTTCTTTTGTTGGAAAATAAACCCTCATGCAAGTTGGGGGACTATCCTCTCTTTCCCCCTCCCTTGCACCTCAAACCCCACCCTTGCCTTCCCCTCCAAACTCCCAAACGGACCCTTAGTATGTGCGACGAATGAAGTCCCAAATCTCCTTTGCTGTTGCCAGAAACATGCAGGTCGGATCACCTTTTTTGGTCCTGTTCCAAGAAGATGGTCCAGTCGCCCTTTGCCCTTGAGATATGTGGGGACAAATTGAGACCACTTGAGGTAGTTTTTCCCATTAAATCTATAGGAGGCTTGGAGGTTCTGCAGTTTTCCAATTTTTTGGGCTGTGTTAGGACTCTTCAGTGGGTTTAGGGTTGTTGATAGTGGAGGTTTCTGTATCAGAGGCTGACATGGTGACATGGAAAAAAGAGGATGGCAGCGATGAAGGCTGTACTCACACAGGGAAGAAAAAATGGACCAGGAAAAAACAAGAACACAGCAATGAAGGCTGCAGGGTGACAGAAGAAAACGAACACAGTGATGAAGGCTGAACGCAGCAATGAAGGCTGCAGGGTGACTGCGATGACGGCTGCTTGAAGATGAGGCAGAAGCCCTAGGAACGAACCTAGAGCTCTGATGCCATGTGAGAAAAGAAAGAACTGAATATATTTCTTATTGATTGATAATACATAATACACAGCATATATAGAGAGGATTACATTAGAGAAAGAAGGAAACCAAATCAATCCTAAATCTGGAAATAATGTATGCAAATCTGTCTAATTTAATCCCTTTATTTCAGGGATTATAATCCTAATTATTTACAGAATATGATTACATAATCCTAATTATTTACAGAATAGGATTACATAATCCTAATTATTCATACTGCGACCGCAAGATCTACAGCATTTTTCTTGTGAATTCTCTTAAGACTATACAGGAAAATTTCCCTGAATTTCACCTTGTAAGGTGAAAGTGCTGGCAGGGAGTATTGTTAGACCCCCATTACCCAAGTTTACACTAGGAAGAAGCACGTGAGCAAGGAGAGGGAGAGTGCAAATAATGATTATTTTTTAATCTGTCATAATAGAATGTCTGGCAAGCAGGAGAGAGAGAAGATAAGGGAGTCTAAGATGGCAAAGGCACGTATCGAGTAATTCGCGTAGTAGGGCAGTTGCAGCCCCTTGAAGTGCTGGTAGTATTTTTCTGTCATAATTTCCTTTGTATCATCTTCTTCCATTGTTCACCCTTTAACAGTGTAATCCTTAAGATCTCAGTTTCCTATCCATACTTGATTACTAGTTTCCTAATAATCACAATTTCAAGTTTTTGATGGTTCTTCGTATCAGTCTTTTCTGTTTATATGTTTCAGGGTGAGGATGTAACTTTGGTGGGAGACTTTACTGGAAATTGGAAAGAACCACTCAGGGCAATGCACCAGGGTGGATCAAGACATGAAGTAGAAGTTAAACTTCCACAAGGAAAGTATGTGTGCTACTTTCACAATAATTCTTTCTATGGATTGAAACTCTAAACATTTTCTTTTACTCAGCTTGTTGACTTAATTGGCTAGAATTTCCGATAAGTCTTTTTCCAATATCCTAACTGTTGAAAAACATGGTCAAGAAGATAGAACTTTTAGAGAAATCACAAATTTTAGATTTTACTGGACAGTGAAATGTTGTGGACAATAAGCTGATAATGTGGCTTATGAAAAACAATAGACTAACTAATAAACCAACTTGCTGACTCAACAAACCAATTCAACTAACTTCCAACACTAAGCACACACTATGGTAATACTAACCAGGGCCGCTTATTTGGAGTTGGAGGTCATTAATTAAAATGGTTTCTTGTTATTAGCTTTATCAAATGTAATTCAAATTTGATTCTTTTTTTTTTTTTTTTTTTCTATCATTGGATTTTCGCTGAAGCATAAAATCTGCCCCCCCCCCCCCACCCCAAAAAAAAAAAAAAAAAAAAGACAAGAAAGTGACAAAGTACTGCGGTTTTCTCCATTTTGCAAGATATATGTAGCACATGAATGTGACATCACTGCACTATTTGCCTTCAGGTACTACTACAAGTTCATTGTTAATGGACAATGGAAGCATTCAACTGCTTCACCGGCAGAAAGGGATGAAAGGGGTAATGTCAACAACATAATTGTGATTGGTGAAACTGCCAGCGTTCGGCCTTCTGTTCAGCACCAGCAGAAGGTATATACACTATCAATATATGCTTTTCAGCACCAGCGTTCGGCCTTATATGAATGATTTGTTTCCCTATAAAGCTGTTATTCTGCTGCAATTTTTTTGAGCACTGCAGCCTAGCTATGCTAAATAATTTCTCTTGTTAATATAGCCAGTTGGATGGCTCAGCAGTCAGCACACCATATAGCTTGTTGACAATATCTTTGTTCTTTTACTTACTCTTGTTGATAATTGGTAGTCGGGACGATCTGTATTTTAAACCTATATTACATTCACGGTTTTACCATTCATATAATAAATTAAGTAAACTTTAATAGAATTGTCTCCTTACAGCAAGTTTAATGCTTATCACTTAATCACTGCTTGATTTTTGTTGTTTTAGGATGCCAACGTTGTAAAGGTGATTGAAAGGCCTTTGAATGAAAAAGAGCGGTTTATGTTGGCAAAAGCAGCTCGTTGTATTGCTTTTTCCGTCTGTCCTATCAGATTAGCTCCCAAATAGTTGCATAGAAATATCATAATGTACAGAATCCAGTTGTTACATGTTACTGAGGGTACTACGAAATTTGGTCATAGTTGTAAAGACACGTAGCAGGAGTAGTCATACCCTTACTCTTGTAAGTTGTAATAAATGAAAGGAGTCTTGTGTATTATACTGCTAAGCCTGCCTCTATCACCGCCAGGACTGTGCTTTTACCCCTCATTCTGTCATTCGTATTAAATACAAGTTCACATCATTTTGAGACTAAATCTCCACTTTGGTCCTGAAAGATCAGGCACCCTTGAACGATGAAAATCCCTCAATTGATCCTTGGAAGATCAACCTGTTCGTCATTTTGTTCCCCAGTTGGGAAATAATGACAGGTTTTGTAGACCAAACTGATGGATGGATTGATCTTTCAGGGACCAAGTGAGAGGTTTTCATCTTTTATAACTAACTCGACCGCATGATCTTTCAGGGTGTATTGCTATTTACACCCCTACAATTGTTATTGCACCACCTCACATTTAATTATTTTTTATTACAAAAATACCCCTACATGTATATTCATCACCTCCCAATGTTATTTTTGTTTTGGTGTTCTTCCGGCAATTAAATGTCTGAACACACAAAACATGTATCTCCGATAATTAATTTTTGGAATACACAAAAATTAGTGTTTTGAAAATTTTAAAGTTTTTTGACCTATCGGCATTTAGTTTTCGGAATACAAAACAAATTGTGTTCCGACAATTAGTTGTCGGAATGCAAAAAAATTGTGTTTTGATATTTTTAGTCTTTTTATCTACCGGCAATTAATTGTCGGAATACATAAAATTTGTGTTTCGACAATTAATTGTTGGAATATACAAAAACATTTATGTATTCTGGTAATTAATTGGTAGAACACATTTTATGTATTCCAGAAACTGATTGTTGAAACAAATTCGGAATGGATTTTTTGTCTTTTCACCCTTAAAAAAGAAAGTGGGTTGGTGGATGTTGAAGCGTAGGGATATAGGTAACAATACCCTCTGGGATCAAAGTGGAGGTTTAGTCCAAATTTTGATGTAGCAGTGGTTGTCTACTAAATATTGTCCTCGGTAAATTAGCTGTAATGGATTACAGTTGGGTGTCTTTATCTGGGTTTTGACAAGGAAATGTTTTAGCATTGTCCTTGGAGTAATGGTTGCGTGAATAGCACTTTTCTTCCTTTTTGGTAAAATATTTTTTTAAAATTAAGTAGATCAGCTACGCTTTGCCAATTTTTTTTCTTTTTTTATTCCAATATTGACATAATTTGCAACAGATGTTGATTGATTTTAGGTTTTAATCTTCCTTTTTTTTTTCAGCCCGTTTTAGTCTTTTGGTGATTCATTTGTTTCCAATGAGTTGATAAGGTGAAAAATTTAGAATGAAAATTATTCCAAGTTACTTGGTACTAAAATATGAGAATGATATAAGAGATATATTTTAAATCACGTGATATTAAATTATTAGGGGAGGGTGTACCTCCCAGAGCTCGTTGGGAGTGAGGAAGCGTGCGATTGAGGTCCCCATCGAACCCTTGGATGTTGGAACCTATAGACTAGACTGTTCCTCCCAGGCCTTGAGGGTACCCGACCTTAGCATATCCGCAAGGGATGGTTTTGAGAGGTTTTTTTTGATCAAACTGACATACTTTTACAAATTATTTATTAATATAATTTTGTTTTAAAATTATTTATTAAACTAACCTATTTTTAGTCACGTGACATTTTATTATTTTTTACCTGACATCGAAAAACGTTACTTTAACCAGTGTTTTTTAAAAACGCTACCATCAGTAGCGTTTTTACCAGATTGTGTCACGTGGCACAATTTCGTTCGCTGTAAAATTTTTTAAAGCTGTTACGTTTAGCGTCGGCCACCAATAGCCGACGCTAAAGATCAAAGGCCGACGCTAGATACCCCTTATAAAGATTTTCAATTTTAACGGTTAGCGTCAGCCAAATGGTCGACGCTAAAGACCAAAGGCCGATGCAAGATACCAATTATCAATATTTTCAATTTTAATAGCTAGCGTTGGTCATGGCCGATGCTAAATTCAATAAATCAAAATTTAGCACATACTTATCACTAATAACTAAATATAACGAATTTTAGAAATCATAACACATATTAAAACGTATCGTGGCCCAGCCGACGCTAAATTCGCGGAATTTACAACCAATAACCTAAAGTTATGTGTTCTTTCAAAACAATCCTTGAAGCATGTTCCGAATCACCAGTGCCGCGACAGGGGCAGCACCTCTAATCAGTCCAAAGGAGCAAACATCCGTTGGAGAAATACATCTTGTGCTAGCTAACGACTACAGGGTTTGGCACGATATCAAAAGTGAAGTGTGTCTCAGTAATGTGTGTCGCATAAGTGTAGTGTGTCTAGCATAGCAGTGAGCGAGGCACGTCATCGATATAAAGAGTAGCGCTCTGTAACATCCCTAATTTCTGTAACTCTAATCGGGTTGGATATATTTTAATTTTAACAGTAAGGACGAAGAAATGGGAGAGGCAAGCGAGTGGAGGGAAGTCAGAAGAAAAGGTAAAGTAAAGACTCAAGAAGGAGTACATAGCGTTTTTTTTTTTTTTTTGCATAGCATTTTTTTTTGCCTGCAAAATCGCTTACAGGCTCTATCCATGCACCTGCTATGGTAGGTTGGAAGGCAAAAGTAACATTTCAGAAGCGCTGTCTAAAATGGTCTTAGAAAGCGCTTCCTTGAGGAAGCGTTGTGCTTCCTTAAGGAAGCGCTATCTTTGATTACTTTAGACAGCGCTTCCTCAAGGAAGTGTAACATCCTAAAAGTCCTACGCCCGTTTTTTTAACTGTTTGTGTGAATAACTTGACTGAGAACACATTTGATTAATCATAATCATAATAATAGTTAATAATTGGAAATTCATATTTGAATTTCAATTATGAGCTTAATAATCATAAAACATTGTTTTGAACCCAGTGTGCTGTTTTGAGTCAGAACCGATAAAAATATTATTATTTTAATCGGGACCGTTTTATCTTGGGATGCGTGCCAGGGTGGGGAAGTTATTCTGGCCCAGAGCCGAAAGTAGTTCATGATTGCATTTCACGCTTCACGAGACGTTACCTTTATGTCAACCATCCATCACCTTTTCATTCCTTTAACCAATGGATTAAATTCTTATGACTCTTGGTTAATAATCTATCTACATTTCCTTCTATGGAAAAGCAACTTAACCATTATGGTTAATCTTGCCTTCTTTAATCCTATGATCAACAAGTGTGTACTTAGATCAATATAAGCCATCCTTTTTCTTACACTTCATCACATCAAATTATCTAATTCTTTTAGCAATGTGAATGGAATCATTTCACTAAAATGCTAAAGGCCATTCGGCCAAGGTGTGTGAAACGCACTAGCCACACTTTGTTTTTCATTTACAAGATTGAAAAGCCTAAACTCTCATGAAACCCAAAGTTTTCTCTCTTCTCTCTCTCTTTCTCTCTCACATTCGGCCAACAAAAGAAATGCACCATACAAATTTCTTCTTCAATTTCTAAGATCATAGTTGTTCTTGCCTTGATCTACTATACACCTTTGATGAAGAAAGTTTTCTCCTTGGAGCAACTTTGTTCTTGAACCTCAAGAACACAAACCTTGTTCATCATGTGTTCTTCACTAAGTAAGTCTCTAATCTTATTTTAGTCTTCATTTCCTTACTTTAAATCATGAGTGAACTTCTTCTAGTTCATGATCTTTACAAAATAAGTTTCAAAACCTTGTTCTTTTCTCTCTATAGGTTTCAGCCTCTCCTTGTTCTTGGAGCTTGGAGTTTTGCTCATCCTAAAGATCTTCATTAAGGTAATGGGGGAGTGAACCACATCATACCACATTGGTGGTGGTGAAAATGGTTTATGGGTTTGGTTTGGGGAAAACCCTAAACCAAGGGTTTTGCCACTTTGTCTATTTGGTTCTATATGAGAACAATGTTGTAATAATTATTTATTGCTTGATTTGTGTTCATTGATGTGTTTGAATGGTTGGAAATGGATTTTAGGTGTCGGAAAATCGTAACCTAGGGTTCCTCCATCTTTTTGTTGAAAAGAGTTTGTGAAAATCTGTTTTTCAGATCTGACCTTGTGTGAGTCATTTCGGTTTTCTCTCAACATATACCTCGGATTTCAAAACTTGTTTTGATTCTAAAACTAGACATCTTGGGCTTAATTTTGAGCACAAATTGTGAGTGGTTTCATGAAGATTTGACCCTTGAAAACCTGTTTCAATCTAAATATAAATTTCTATATTGGATATCTGACTACAGTGGACTATTTGGTCCTAGTTTTCAAATGCAAAGCAGTATCATCTGTACATTTTTTTTGTTTGTCATTGTTCTTAATTTTCATAAGTAATCGACTATAAATCCTTTGTAATGGATTACATTATCTTCCAGAAGCGTAGTTCTTCACTGACTTGCTTAAGTAATCGACTACACGGTTTTGATAATTGACTACTTTATCTTCCTGGTTTGTTCTTTCTCATTGAGACCACTATGTAATCGACTACTTTTGACATGTAATCGATTACTTCTTCTTCCCAGCATATAATTTTCTTATGACCCCATCAAATAATCGACTATCTCCACCAGGTAATCGATTAGTATCCACAAGTCTTCTCTTATTCAAGTATATAAGCACTTCTCTCTTTCTTCCTCATTCAATACCATGTTTTGTAATCATCTATCCTCTCCCTTATTCATTATGAAGAACTCTTCTTTTTGGTACGCTCGTCGCAAGGCTGCTTGTAAGTCATTCATCAAAAGCGCCTCTAAGAAGGTCAAAAGTGCCACCTCCTCTTCCACCATTAATGAAGCATTTCTTAAAGCTTGTGCTGATGTTCCTTCCAATGATGAGACCTATCTTCTTCGTCTTCCTCTTCATCATGCCAGCTTTGTTGTTTGTATGCTCCATCATTTCAATATTCCCTTTGAAGGTGAAAGCATTCTGTTTGCTTCATTCTTGGCTTCTTCCTCTGTTCCATCTTATACTCCTTCCACATACCGGGGGAGATGTTGACTGGTTGGATCTCGTTATGTCAAGAATTCATGAAGTGGAAGAACGTATTCAATTCATCAACACCCATTTAGGCTTTAACGAATTGGATTACTATAGAGGGCGCACACAAAATGATGATTCCAATGATTGATAGATGCTTTATCAGTAGTGTTTAGGTCTTATTTCTTTTCTTGTTGTATATTTGCTCAATAAATGGTACATCTATTGTTCATTGTTAGCTAGATTTTTTTTTGTATGATGTACATGTATACTTCTTCATAAATAAATTTCATTCTTGCTTCCCATTTCTTTTCATTCTTTCTATTTTTTTGATAATGCCAAACGGGGAGAAAGGTATATGTTTTCCGTTTTTCAGATATCTATGCAAAGATTGAAGGGGAGCAACTTTCCAAATACTTTATCAACATGAGTTCTTTTTATTATGATTAAAAGTTCAGCCATTATCATCATCAAAAAGGGGGAGACTGAAGTTGCACGAACAACTTCTAAGAAGTTTTGATGAAGACCTATCTAAATGACATGATGACTCATTGTAACAAATAGTTGATACAAGAAGTATTTGTGTAATATTCTCTAAGAACATAAGCAAAAGCTCACAAGTATTTGTGTAATCAATTGACAAATGGTTTAGACTAGTTAAGATTCAATGATACAACAATACAGTTCTGGATTGCATATTGTTTGGTATAAGTAATCGACTACTTCAATGAAGTAATCGACTACTACGTGATTTCAGAACCTTGTTGTTGAGTAAAGTAATCGATTACTTATAAATACGTAATCGACTACCTATAGTATTCTTGAATCTTGTTGGATCTTGACAAAAGTAATCGATTACCATAACAAAGTAATCAACTACTTTAAGGTTGTTCAAGACAGTTAGAGGATCTTGATAAAAGTAATCGATTACCTGAGGTTTTAAGAAACAAAAAATTCAAACTTAAAAGCTTCCTCTTCTAAATCATTTTATCTATAAATTGGGGCATTGTGCAATCACGAAAATAACTTTAGAAAATACTATTGTTACTCTGCCAATTTGATAAACACTTTTGAGCTTAGCAAACTACTTTCATTCTTAAAGAATTCTGATTTCAATTGTATTGTTCCTGCACTAGCTAGAGTGTAAGTTTCAAACTCAAAGAAGAAGATTCAAGGTGTGGAATCCTTGAAGAAGAAGATTCAAGGTGAGGAATCCTTGAAGGTTGAAGAAGACTTTGGTGAGGCATCCAAAGCATATCGATTTGGTGAGGCATCTGAATTGGTTCTAAGGTGGGGAAACCTTAGTGAGGTAAGGATTGATATTTGAGAGAGGTTGTAATTACTTACTTATATATATATTTTGATGAATGACAAACACTGATAAAAGCCAAAAGGATATGTTGTTATAGTATGCAGGTACCAAGTGCATAAAGTCAAATTATTATGATGTACCAGAATCTCAGTATCAAGACCAAAGTATTAAGTCTTAGATATTATTGTAAGAGATTGATTTTATTTAGTAATAATGTGGCTCAAGGTATTAATGATGACAAGTAAAATCTTTTCTCAATCAAGTATGATTATTTTTAAAATGTATTTGAAATCTACATTTCTTAATAATATCTTTGAAATAGCGTTTGATATTAAATCCAAAATAAAATTTTGGGGTTAAAGTCTCTATCCCTTTAAATTAAACAGTGATATAGCTATTGGATATGGAATTTATTTAAATCTCCAATCGATTTAATTTGTTTTAAAAATCGATTACCAAAACCGATTTTCAAGATATTCTAATCGATTTTCAAAATAGATTGAACATGTTTCATTACTCTATTTTAGAAGTAAAATCGATTTCATCAATCGATTTATGAAACCGATTTAAACCACTAGAGAATCGATTTTCACTGTCTGGTAAGACCTTGTCCTTTCAATTCAATCGATTTCCTTCCACTACAATCAATTTACACCAGGCTCAAATCGATTTACTCTTGTGCTTCTCACGTCTTATTCTTTATGAAAATCGATTGGCATATGTAAAAATCGATTTTTATGTGCCTTTAATGAAAAGAATCAAAATCATTGCACACTCCGTGGTTGCCATTCTTGGAATCAAACGGTCAATTTCTCTTAAGCCTTATAAAAGGTCTTTTGCTCTATTTCAAAAAGAACCACCGAGTATCATCATACAAACACATTTTTTTTTTTTCATAACACAAGAGTTATTTGCAAACCATTTCTGAAATCACTTTGAGCCATCTATTGTTCTTATTATTATCAATCTCATAGGACTTCAATTTGTATCCATCTACACTAGTGGAGTGTGTCATCTTATTCTTATTGCTGAAACCTTGTGAAAGGGTGAGGTATCCCTCAGTGTATGTGAAAGGGTGAGGTATCCCTTATTTATTTGATTGAGGCTCCTATACGAGGGTGGGGTATCCCAAGTAAGGAGAGCTCTGGTTGTAACGGTTTTTCAAGCGCCTTGGAAGCTTGACTATAGTGGACAAAACTCGGAAACGTATTCTGGGGACTAGACGTAGGTCACCAACGGTGGTGAACTGAACCAGGATAAATCTTTGGTTTGCACGTTCTTCTTCCCTTACACTCTTTATTTATTCATATTATTATAATCGTTGGTGTTAGCTTCTACAATTGAATTTGAGAAAAGTAATTTTCGAAAATTAAATAAGATTTTTTTAGACTCAATTCACTCCTCCCCTCTTGAGTCGAAGCCACCTATTCCAACAAGTGGCATCAGAGCTAGACTCTTGCACAAAGAGCTTAGCAGCTTCAAGAGAAATGGCTTCAGATAGTGACTTCCTTCCGGAAGGAGCCTCCTTTGGCAGACCCCCTGCCTTTAGTGGACAAGAATATGCTTATTGGAAAGAACGTATGATTATTTTTATTCAGTCTATTGATTGGAATGTCTAGGATGCTGTGGAAAATGGACCTTATGTTCCTAAGAAAGATGTAGAAGGAAAACTTGTAGATAAAGTTAGAAGTGAATACAGTGAAGATGATTATAAGAAAGCTCAATACAATTTACTTGCACGCAATATAATAACATCTGCTTTGAGTAGAGGAGAGTTTTTCAGGGTATCAAACTGCAAGACTGCTAAGGAGATGTGGGATACGCTGCAAGTCACCCATGAAGGGAAAAGCGACGTCAAGCATGCCAGAATGAACAAGATGATTGGAGAATATGAGTTGTTCATGATGCAGCAAGGAGAATCAATTCAGGACATAGCCAAACATTTCCAGCACATTGTTAACCAGCTTGCTGGTCTAGGTAAGGAATTTAAAAACGAGGATTTGATTAACAAAGTCTTACGCTGTCTAAGCAGGGATTGGCAGCCAAAGGTAACAACAATTGCAGAATCTAGAAACCTTGAAACTATGGACTTGGCCACACTATTTGGGAAGCTGCAAGAGCATGAACAACAATTGGCCCACCTGACTGAACATGAAGAACAAGCAAAGAAAAAGAAAAGCTTAGCACTGAAAGCATCCTCTTCTAAAGTAGAAATTGAAAGTCAAGAGGATCTCGAGGAAGATGAAAATTCAGGAGGTGAGATGGGACTTTTGGTTAGAAAATTCAAGCGATTCATGAAGAAAAGCAACCAAAGAAAATCCGGATTCTCCTCCTCAAAAAGGTTCTTTAGCAAAGATGGCCCAAGCTCCACTCCTACATGCTATGAATGTGGTAAGACCGGTCACATAAAGTACGAATGTCCAAAATTGCAGAAAAAAGACAAGTTTGAAAGAAAAGAAAAGAAAGACAGCAGGCCAAGAAAAGCATATATCGCTTGGGATGCTAATGACATGGACTCATCAGACAACTCAGAAAATGAAGAAGCTAATCTGTGTCTTATGGCTGATCATGACAGCGATGATGAGGTAACATCTATTACTTTTGTCCCTGGATATGATGAATTGCATGATGCCTTTCTTGAATTACACAATGACTCTATGAGGCTGGCCAAAGCATTAGAAAAATCCAAGAAAATAATTGAATATCTGCAAATCCAAGTAATCGCCTTAAGCAAAGAAAAATTAGAATTGAAAAGAGAAAATTATGGCATCGGACATTTTCAAGCAAATTATGCATGCAAAAATTGTAGTGAGCATGAAAAACAAATAAATGATTTAGAGAACACTCTTACTAAGTTTACAAATGGTAGAGACAACTTAAATGTTTTGTTAGGTAAACAAAAAGGTGTGTATGATAAAGCTGGCTTAGGATATAAACCCAAGGATCAAGAAAAATCATTTTTAAAGAAAATGTTTCTGCCTGCTCAGACATCTGTCAGCCCTTTTATCAAATGTTATTATTGTGCTAGAAAAGGACATTCTGCATCTACTTGTAACATGAGAAGGGCAAATGAAAAGAAACTATGGGTTCCTCGGGGAATATTATCTGGCACTAACAACCAAGGACCCAAGAAAATTTGGGTACCTAAGAACAAAGCATAAATGTCTTTCTTGTAGGTGTGCTTAAAAGGCAAGATCACAAACTGGTACTTAGACAGCGGTTGCTCTAAACACATTATAGGAGACATCAACAAATTCACTTCCTTCACACCAAAAGTTAGTGGACATGTAACATATGGCGACAATAACAAAGGTCGAATTCTTGGCATTGGAAGTGTTGGCAAAAGTGCAGAAATGACAATTGATAACGTACTTTTTGTGGAAGGGCTAAAGCACAACCTTCTTAGCATAAGTCAACTATGTGACAAAGGTAACAAAGTTATTTTTAAAATCTTGCTTGATTGAAAACTTGCATGATAAAAATAAGAAATTAATTGGACATAGGATTAACAATATTTATATGATAGATTTAGATGATATCTCTTCAAATGATGTATGCTGTCTTGTCTCTAGAGAAGAAGACAGTTTTCTTTGGCATCGTAGGACTGCACACATTCACACCGAGCACTTGAACAAACTTATTTCAAAAGAACTTGTGATTTGAGTATCGAAAATGAAATTTAAAAGGGATGATTTATGTGATGCATGTCAAAAGGGCAAACAAACAAAAGTTTCTTTCAAACCAATCAATATAGTTTCAACAAATAGGCCATTACAACTCCTACATATGGACCTTTTTGGGCTTTCTAGAACTAGAGTATTGGGGGGAACTTTTATGCATTAGTCGTTGTAGATGATTACTCTAGGTTCACGTGGACTTTATTTCTTGCACACAAAAGTGACACTTTTAGAGCATTTAAGAAATTGGCCAAAGTAATTCAAAACGAAAAGGATTTAAAAATTGTCCAAATTAAAAGTGATCATGGCGGGGAATTTGAAAATGAAGCGTTTGAAAATTTTTGTGAAGAAAATGGAATACAACATAATTTCTCTGTGCCTAGGACCCCTCAACAAAATGGGGTAGTAGAAAGAAAAAATAGGGCTTTTGAGGAACTAGCTAGAACACTCCTAAACGATGTAAGTCTCCCAAAATATTTTTGGGCAGATGCAGTTAGCACTGCTTGCTATGTTCTCAATCGTGTCTTAATTAGACCAATCTTAAAGAGAACCCCATATGAGTTATACAAAGGAAGAAAACCTAATATCTCTCATTTTCGTGTGTTTGAATGCAAATGCTTTGTGCTTAACAATGGTAAAAATAATCTTGGAAAATTTGATGCCAAAGCTGATGAAGGGATATTCATAGATTATTCATCATCTAGTAAAGCCTTTAGGGTATATAATAAAAGAACTTTAACTGTTGAAGAATCAGTGCATGTTTCTTTTGATGGGACTAACCCCAAAAGGATGGGAAAGGATACTCTTGATGATCTAGCAGATTCCTTAGAACATCTCCACTTGGATGATAAGAGAGATCTAGGAAACAAAGAAAGCAATATTGATAAGATCAAAGAAGAGGAAGAAGAACATGAAGATTTTCCAAAAGAGTGGAGAGCTTCCAAAGATCATCCCTTAGATAACATTATTGGTGATATTTCAAAAGGGGTAATCACTAGAAACTCAATTAGAACTGCTTGTAATCACATGGCATTTGTTTTTCAAGTAGAACCTAAAGTTTTAGATGATGCTATCTGTGATGAATTCTGGTTGTTGGCCATGCAAGAGGAATTGAATCAATTTGAAAGGAACCAAGTTTGGGAATTAGTTCCAAGACCATCTAACAATCACATAATTGGTACCAAATGGGTATTTAGAAATAAACTAGATGAAAATGGAATTATTGTTAGAAACAAGGCTAGACTTGTAGCCAAAGGGTACAATCAAGAAGAAGGTATAGACTATGAGGAGACGTATGCACCCGTAGCTAGACTTGAGGCCATTCGCATGTTACTTGCATTTGCTTGCATCATGAATTTTAAATTATACCAAATGGATGTAAAAAGTGATGGCTTTATACAATAAGAGGTGTATGTAAGTCAACCTCCCGGTTTTGAAAACTTTGAATTACCACATCATGTATTTCGACTAAAGAAAGCACTCTATGGCTTAAAACAAGCTCCTAGAGCTTGGTATGAACGCCTCAGTAAGTTTCTCCTGGAAAAAGGTTTTTCTCGAGGGAAAGTTGATACAACCTTATTTATGAAAAGAAAAACACATGACATTCTTCTTGTACAAGTTTATGTAGACGATATAATCTTTGGTGCTACTAATGAGCTTCTTTGCAAAGAATTTGCCAAACATATACAAGAAGAATTTGAAATGTCAATGATGGGTGAGTTAACTTTCTTCCTTGGACTCCAAATCAAACAAACAAACCATGGCATTTTTATCAATCAATCGAAGTATTGTCGTGAACTCTTAAAGCGATTTGGAATGGAAAGCGCCAAAGAAATATCTACTCCAATGGGCACATCATGCTCCTTAGACAAAGATGAAACCGGTAAGCCTGTTGAGTTGACAAAATATCGAGGTATGATCGGTTCTCTCTTGTACCTTACTGCACTTAGGCCTGACATCATATTTAGTGTCTGTATGTGTGCTAGATATCAGGCTAGTCCTAGAGAGTCTCGCCTTGCTGCTGTTAAACGCATAATGAGATACTTAACAGGAACCAAAAATATGAGCTTGTGGTTCCCCAAAGGCGCCACATGTAACTTAGTTGGATATTCCGATTCTGACTTTACAGGATGTAAGTTAGATAGGAAAAGTACCAGTGGGACATGTCACTTTCTGGTTAGTGCCCTAGTTTCTTGGTTTAGCAAAAAACAAGCTAGTGTGGCAGCCGCAGGCAGTTGTTGTGCCCAAATCCTCTGGATGAAACAACAACTGTTGGACTATGGTGTCCAACTTGATCACATTCCGATTCGTTGTGATAACACTAGTGCTATAAACTTGACTAAGAACCCCATTCAACACTCTAGGACAAAGCATATTGAGATTAGACACCATTTCATTCGGGATCATGTGCAAAATGGGGATTGTGTTCTAGAATATGTGGCCACCACTAAGCAATTAGCGGACATTCTTACTAAACCACTTAACAAGGAAAGCTTCTTCTACATTCGATAAGAATTAGGCATTCTGGATTCATCTTGCATAAGCTAAATTCATTCTTTTCTTTCTTTCTTTGCTTTGATTTTGGGCTTTCAAGCTCAAAAGGCTTCTAGAATCAATTTCCACCACCTTGCCAATCGATTTCTCAAATCTATTTCATCAATCGATTCCCCTGTGTCATAATGGATTTTATCATTTCATTTTCAGCGTCAAGCCCCACTTCGACCCCACAACCGGTTTCCCCAACGGGTTTCGCCAATCGATTGTCCCACGTTCCCAATCGATTGACCTTCCCTAGAATCGATTTTCCGAATCGATTTCTCCACTCAAAACCACCCGTCTACCCTTCATCACTCACCCGTCTACCCTTCATCACTGACCACCCCACACGTCCAAAATCGATTGACCTTCCTAGAATCGATTGCTACGCTCCTGAAATCCATTATTCAAATCGATTTGCCCTATCTCAGAATCGATTTGGGCCTCGTTGGACCCTTCATCTCTCACCAAACCTCTTCCACTTCACACCTATCTTCTTCCCTTTCTATAAAAACCTCCACCCTATCTCCTATTCCACCTCTTCCCTACCTCACGCCTCCTTGTCCTCCCATCATCATGGCCAGAACCAAAAATGCCGGTAACTCTTCACCCCCACACCGCCATCCCACTGCCTCCTCCAGCCGTCGCCCCAATGCCTCCTCCAGCCGTCCCTCTACTGCCTCTTCTAGCCAGAGCACTCCTCGCGACACTGAGGCCACCAGTGCTCAACCCCAATGCACTAGCCACCGCCCTCCCAATCCCGAACGCCTCTATTTTCGTTCTGCCTGCCACAAGTCCAGATTCGACAAACACTTTCGGGATCGCAAGCTTCTCAATGCTAGGATCATCGACTTCACCTTCTTTCAAACCAAGCGCTTCTCCTTCCACCAGATTTTTGAGCGGTATGACTTGAACACCTTCCTCACCTACCGTGATGATGTCTACCCTATTCTTACCCGCCTCTTCTACTCCAACCTTTCTTTTGACGGCGAACGGGTCACCTCTGAGGTTAAGGGTGTTCGCATCTCTATGACTCTTGCACGCTTCAGCCAGATTGCTTGTGTTCCCTTTCATGGTCCTGTTGAATTTCCAGTTGAGGATGATGACGATGAGGCCGCAGATGAAGATGCCGTCGAAGAGGAGGAGGACGAATCCGTCAAATCAGCTACCTGGTTCACAGCTTTTACACTCGAGGCGCTGGAGGACTTGCTTGCGCCTCACGCACGTCGCGAACGCACCACCTACGCCACTGATTTACCTCCAGAAACTTGGCTAGTGCACTATGTTCTCTGCCGCATTTTGTTTCCTAGGGGTGGAAATTTTTCCGTTGTTCAGCCGATGATGTTCTTCCTCTTTGGGCACTCATGCATGAGAAAAAGACTAGCTGGGGCTACTAATTAGTGCATCACATGGTTCACTGCCAGCAGCGTGGGGGACTTCCTTATCCCGCTTTAGTAACACGTATCTGTTGGAACCAAAGTGGTCATGGTCCAGATAATCCCTTAAGTTTTGATGTTAACAAAGAGCTAATTTAAGATGAACAAAGATTTGTTATGGACTAACGTTTTATATTAAGTGTGCAGGACAAATCTAAATTGAGTCCAAAGACTATCCATAGTCCAAAGACGTTATCTCGTCCAACATAGTCCAAAGACTTTATCTCGTCCAACACCTATTCTTGGTTTACGACTGGACGGTAATTTATAGAACCATTGAGTCCAAAGACTCTTTTGGTTACCTTCTGTAATAGCTAGTCCAATAAATGTCTTTTAAATTTCAAGCGCGAATATCTTGTAAAAGCATTTGAATTTATTATTCCCTGTAAAAGGCTTATACCATTGGGACAAAACATTCTTTGTAAGATTCATACAAAAGTAAAGCATAAGCCAGAATGTCTCTATCACCTAAAGAAGTTGACCTTCTTGTTTTGGATAAACAAAAGGCAACTTTCGTTCTACTCAGAGGATATGTCAGCACCACTTTTAGCTATCACCCTGATAGTCTATTCTGCTGATCAGAAACTTCAGAAGCTATCAGACTCAACGGATCAAATGCATTCAATGCTCATCAGAACGGATCCTTTTCCATCCGTTGAAGACTGAAGACTGCTCAAAGAAAAGAGGCTATATATACCTTCATCTTTTGAAAGTGCAAAGACACAGAGAACGAAACCAAACTTGAGCAAAAATACAAGTGAAGCAACACATAGCATTTCAAAATCCTTCAAGAGATACAAGAAAATATTAGCTCAAGAGATAAAAGAGAAAATCTCAAGCTTGCAAAGCTAGAAAAGCTACTCTGATTCTAACCTTCATATTACTCTCTGTGTAGAGCTATTTTCAAGAGTCTAAGCTTTAGTTTCGAATTCCCACATTTAGTGAGTTAGTAGAACAATCTTTTTCAAAACCTTAGTTTGGTTGAGCCTGAAGAGGCTTGTCTGTAAAAGAATACTTAGAGAACCTGAAGAGGTTGAGAATACTGCCTGAAGAGGTGTTGAATACTTTGTAACAAAAGGTTTTTGTTATAGTGGATAAAGCTCTCAAGTAGAGAGGACTGGACGTAGCTCTTTGGTGAAGAGTGAACCAGGATAATATCGTTGTGTTCCTTTCTCTCCCTTCTCTTACTTTAGTTTCTGTCTAACAAACTAACTGGGATTGAATTGCCTTTCATTACGCTGTCTTCCGTCTTAGTCAAAACTAAGTGAGCGTCCAACTTGGAGTTTGGAAGAGCTATCTTTGCTTTTAATCATTTTAAGCGTCCAATCTTGCGAAAATCATTATTTGCTTACGAAAAGAATTTAAAATCGTTTAAAACACAATTCAACCCCCCTTCTTGTGTTTCAAGCAGGTTCCTTCAATTGGTATCAGAGCTTAGCCTCTGGGTTGAGCACTTTGCCGTGTAGAGGAAAAGATCCTACTGCAGATATGTCTGGACCAGGTATGCCAAGCGGGAGTCAACCAGTTATGGAAGGCACTTCCATGACCAGACCGCCGTTCTTCAATGGTACTCATTACCTGTACTGGAAGGAGAGATTCAAAGGTTTCATCCTCAGTACAAACTCGGCTCTCTAGGCTAGAATCACAAACGGTCCTAACGTTTGTCTCAACTCTGACGGGACAGACAAAGCAGAGGACGACTGGACAGATGCTGAACGGGCTAAAATGGAACAGAATCATAAAGCAAGATATGCTTTAATGTGTGCTCTCAGTCCTGATGAATTTCAGAAGATTCACGCATGTCAATCAGCCATACAAATATGGGGCACCTTGTCTAATCTCCATGAAGGAACAACCAAGGTGAAGGACTCTAAAATCATCATGCTGGTTGGCCAGTATGAAATGTTCACCATGGCTGAAGGAGAGTCCATCCTTGACATGATGGGTCGCTTTCAGACGATCATCAACAATCTGAAATCCCTTGGAAAGGTCTACACTACCAAGGAGAATGTCACCAAGATTCTTAGGAGTCTGCCTAAGAAATGGAGACCTCTGGTCACTGCAATCACCCAGGCCAAAGATCTCTCCACTTTGACTCTGGATGATCTTGTGGGGACGCTTCAAGTTCATGAGCAGGAGCTTGATCTTGACAATCCCGGAAAGAAGAACAAGGGAATTGCCCTGAAAGCTCATAGGTCCAACAACTCAAAAGCCTTAAAAGCTGATGAGTCCACTGATGAAGCTGATCAGTCTGATGATGATGTATCAGACGATGACGAGCTATCCTTTATCTCCAGAAAGATTCAGAATATGTGGAGAAAGAAAAATGGAATGAAGAGAAGGCCATTCCAAAAGAAAATCTTCAAGGATCATGCTGAACCCAAGGATAAAAGTCAGCTGGTTTGTTTTGAATGTAACAAACCAGGACACTTCAAAGCTGATTGCCCTACGCTAAAGGACAAGAAGAAGTTCTTCAAAAAGAAGAAAAAGAACTTCATGGCAACTTGGGAGGACTTGAGCTCTTCTGAAGAAGAAGAAGAAGAAGCAAATGAAGAGGCTAATCTATGCCTATGGTCCAACAAGCAAGATGAAGACTCTTCGGACGATGAACAATTTGTTGTTCCCGGAGAAAGAAGTCAGGAGTCTACCTCTGGAAGAGGATGGAATGTGAATGTTCCACCCATCTTCAAGGGAACAGACTATACTTATTGGAAATCAATGTTTCAATTATACGTCCAAGCTCAAATTTATGAGCTGTGGGACATCTTCACAAACGGAGATTATCGTCCAACGATTACCCTTGAGGACGGTTCAACATCGTCCAAACATGAAACAGACTGGACGAGTGATGATATCAGACGATGTTCTCAGAATGCCTATGCTAACTGGTGTCTTGTCAACGCCCTTGATCGTCCAAGACTGGACATGGTCTCGCAACTCCAAACAGCTAAGGAGAAGCTGGACGCTCTGGAACATCTGTTCAGACCAAGGAGCTCGTCTACCTCAAATCTCTGCCTAATGGCCAAAAGCTCTTCGGACGCTGAATCAGAAGATGACGAGGTATCCGTTTCTGACTCTCTTCAAGAAGCATATGATGAACTGCTAAATGATTCTTCTATATTGCATCATCAATACATCGTGCTTAAGAGAAAATTGTCAAAAGTAAATAAGGAGTTGGAAGAATCCAACAAACTAAATAAGCAGCTTGTTGAAGAGAATAATAAGCTTAAAGCTGAGAATGTCAGTCCAACTGACAAACTCACCTCTGAGTCCAGTGAACCTCATGAGGTAACTAGACTAAAACAAGAGGCATCTGATCTCACCAAAAGCGTAACTATGCTTGTTGGAGGATCAGAGAAGCTAGACCTGATATTGAGGTACACTAGATCATCTCATGATAAGTCTGGCCTAGGCTATGACTCTGAGAAACAAACTGCGTCTCAGAAAATATCAGGGTCCAACAAAAATCACAAGGCTTTTCATTCCTATGGAAAGCAAAAAGAAAATAAATTGCATGCATCCAGAACTTACTGCAAGATTTGTGGGAAGAGTGGTCACACCTCTTCAAAATGCACTTACAAAAACAAAAACAAAATGCATGGTCGAAGACCACCAACTAACCCAAAAGGACCCAAGTCTATCTGGGTACCTACGAGTATGATAATACCTGTTGCAGATCTGCTTAGCAACACAAAAAAGACCCCAGTCCTGGTACTTGGACAGTGGTTGCTCACGTCACATGACGGGAGAAAGGTGTATGTTCCAAGAAATCCGTGAGAAGTCTAGTGGATGGGTCACCTTTGGAGGCAACCAGAAGGGTAAGATAGTAGGAATAGGTAAGATTGGTAAGCATCCTCTTCCCTCTATTGATAATGTTCTTCTGGTTGAAGGATTAAAACACAACTTGCTTAGCATAAGTCAATTATGTGACAGTGGGTCTGTTGTTTCCTTCAATAAAGGTGAATGTATGGTCAAGAACCCTGATGGGTCCATCTTATTCACTGCTAAAAGGCAAAACAATCTGTACAAGATTAATTTGGGGGAACTTTCAACTCAAAGTGTATCTTGTCTAGTGTCTGTGGAAGATGAGCGGTGGATCTGGCACAAAAGACTTGGTCATGCTAGTATGAGATTAATCTCTAAACTAAACAAGCATAACCTTGTAAGAGGCTTACCAAAGATTGTGTTTAGATCAGACGCTCTCTGTGACGCATGTCAAAAAGGAAACCAAGTTAAGAACTCGTTTGAGTCCAAAAACTTTGTTAGTACTTCTAGACCACTGGAATTGTTGCATATTGATTTGTTTAGTCCAACAAGGACGGCCTCTGTCAGTGGTAAGAAATATGGACTTGTCATAGTAGATGACTATACTAGATGGACATGGGTTAAGTTCCTTGCTCACAAGGATGAGTCTATCAAGGTCTTTTCTATATTCTGTAAGCAAGTTCAGAATGAAAAAGGCGTATTCATCAGCTCGATCAGAAGTGATCATGGAGGCAAATTTGAAAATGAGCTCTTTCAAAGGTTCTGTGATGAAAGTGGTATTCATCACAATTTCTCTGCCCCTAGAACTCCACAACAAAACGGTGTTGTTGAGAGGAAGAACCGATCTCTTCAAGAGATGGCTAGGGCAATGCTCAGTGATAATTCTGTCCCTAAGCACTTCTGGGCTGAAGCTGTAAACACTGCCTGCTATATTCAAAACAGAATATACATAAGACCAATCTTGAATAAGACTCCTTATGAATTGTGGAAAGGACGTAAACCCAACATTTCTTATTTCCACCCCTTTGGATGTCAGTGTTTTATTTTAAATACTAAGGATCAACTAGGAAAGTTTGATGCCAAAGTAGATAATGGAATATTGTTAGGATACTCTGAAACGTCTAAAGCTTTTAGAGTCTATAACTCTAGAACTTTGATTGTTGAAGAATCCATTCATGTTAAATTTGATGACAAACAACCTGATAAGAGATTATCAGAGCTAGATGATTCTTTTGCAGATATGAATCTGAATGATTCAGATGCTCGTCCAACAACCAACAAAGACGAGGCATCAGACGCTACGAAGGACGCATCATCGTCTCAGCAAGCTGTAAATACCCCTCGTTCGTGGCAATTCAGAACTTATCATCCCGAGGATCAAATCATTGGCAAACCTAATGATAGCGTCCGGACAAGGTCAACTTTCAGAGAGCAAGCTGACTCAGCCTTCATCTCTGAGATGGAACCAAAGTCTGTGGACGAAGCCTTATTGGACGATTGCTGGATCCTCGCTATGCAAGAAGAGCTCAACCAGTTTCAACGTAGTGACGTTTGGACGCTGGTCTCCCTGCCTAAGGATAAGTCTGCAATTGGAACCAAGTAGGTCTATCGCAACAAGCTGGACGAGGATGGCAAGGTGGTAAGGAATAAAGCAAGGCTAGTTGCCCAAGGCTACTCACAAGAGGAAGGTATTGATTATACTGAAACCTTTGCTCCAGTAGCTAGATTAGAAGCTATACGCATCTTACTTTCATATGCTGCACATCATAACATCATGCTTTACCAAATGGATGTAAAAAGTGCATTCCTAAATGGTGTAATTAATGAAGAAGTATATGTTCTCCAACCACCCGGTTTTGAAGATCAGAACCGTCCTGAGCATGTATATAAGCTTAAGAAAGCTTTATATGGACTCAAGCAAGCTCCTAGAGCTTGGTATGAGAGACTCAGCTCTTTCCTAATGGACAATGGCTTCTCGAGAGGAAAAGTGGACACAACTCTTTTTAGAAAAGTAAATAAAAAGGAATTTATTGTTGCTCAAATTTACGTTGATGATATAATATTTGGTGCAATTGATGAATCTCTTTGCCAAGAGTTTTCTGAATTAATGCAAAGGGAGTTTGAATGAGCATGATGGGAGAACTAAAATTCTTCCTCAGACTTCAAGTAAAGCAAACATCAGATGGAGTGTACATTCATCAGACGAAGTACACAAAGGAGCTTCTAAAACGCTTCAAGTTGGACGATTGTAAACCTATGAATAACCAATGCATCCAACGTCCGTGCTAAACAAAGATGATAAAGATAAAAAGGTAGACCAAAAGGTATATAGAGGTATGATTGGTTCCCTCTTATATCTAACTGCGTCCAGACCTGATATCATGTTTAGTGTTTGCTTATGTGCTCGTTTTCAATCTGATCCAAGAGAGTCTCATCTCTCAGCAGTAAAAAGAATCTTTAGATACCTAAAAGGTTCTACTAATCTGGGTCTTTTGTATAAGAAAATTGATGAATACAGATTAGTTGGATTCTGTGATGCTGACTATGCTGGAGACAGAATAGAAAGGAAAAGCACAAGTGGAGGGTGTCACTTCATTGGTGCTAATCTTGTCTCATGGTCAAGCAAAAGGCAAAGCACAATTGCTCTATCAACTGCTGAAGCTGAGTACATTGCTGCAGCCAGTTGCTGTTCACAACTGCTTTGGATCAAGCATCAGTTGGAAGACTACAACGTGTTTGTAAGCAACATCCCTATCATGTGTGATAACACTGCTGCTATTAATTTGTCAAAGAACCCCATACTGCATTCTAGAGCAAAGCATATAGAAATAAAACATCATTTTATTAGGGACTATGTGCAAAAAGGAACAATAGATATTCAATTTGTTGATACTGACCATCAATGGGCAGATATCTTCACTAAACCATTAGCCGAGGATAGGTTTATATTTATAAGAAAATATCTGAACATGCATTTCATTGATTGACTGAAAGTCCAATGCATGCGTCCAATATTTGCATTACGTCCAATACATGCTCGTCCAGTGTACTTTCTGAATGCTCGTCTAATGCATTAATGAAACTCAATCTTTGTCGAATGAAATATTATCCTTCATTCCCTTAACGGAGTCAGTTCTTTGTCTTCTTTATTTGCCAAAAATGCTTTTTACGGTTTCAAAGTCTGAACGTGTGTCAGACATTTAATGCACGTCGTTTCGCTCTCTCTCTCTCTTTGAAAATACGAAAGGTTTTCGCTCTCTCTTCTTCTTCCTTTTAAAACCTAAGTTTTGATAAAAATCAAACCTTTACAAAAAGCTTTAACCTTTCTTCTTGCATCTTCGAAAAGGAAAACCCTTTCTGAAAAACCTTTTTCTTTAAACATCCTCTCTGAAACTATGGCAACCTCTTCTGCTGCTGGCTCTAAGGGTAAAGGAAAAACCTTTAATGCTCAGACTGCTGATGTCATGGTCGAGTACAAGTTTAACCTACAATTCCTGGCTGATAATGGGATTGACATCTTCTCTAACATCCATGCTGCTGGATGGTCAAGCTACTTTGAAGGTTCTCCGGTAATCTACCCTGCTCTAGTTAGGGAGTTCTGGACTAACCCCATTGTCTCTGCAAGGGAGATTCGCAACAAAGTGCTTGACACTGAAGTAATAGTATCTGAAGCAACTATCTCTAATGCAACTGGGTGCGCTCAATCAGGCATAACTGTTGAAGATGACTGGGAAGAAGAGATTGGTGATGCTTCCACCATCAGAGATTGTCTGTTGAAGAACGTAGGTGACAAACTCATAGCCTCAAAAATGACTGACAAGGCTAGGGTTCTTCACCAAATCTTGAACAAGGCTATCCTTCATAAGGTTGGGTCAAAGGATAACGTTTCAAAGGCTCATCAATTTTGTCTGGTTCATTTGATTCTTGAAAGGCAAATAAACCTTCCCCACCTACTCTTTTCCTTCTTCAAATATGCCATTGAAGGCTCTGGGAAGAACACTGCACTCATCTATGGCGCTCTTCTCTCCAAAATATTTGAGAAGCATATGGTCTACGATGACCTAAAGAACTTGGCTCTAGAAAGAAAGTTCAAATACTACGGAGTTCATGGCTGCGCCTCTGCCTAAACCTTCGTCAATAAGGGCAAGGTCATCTCGAGCAAAGACGAAAGGTAATACTGAACCTATCTCCAGTTCAGTTATTATTTCTCCTGTCGTCCAATCATCTGAGATAGAAGACTTAACCTTTGAACCTTCCCTACCACTCTCACCCACTAACCTACCACAAACTCAAACTCTAGCCTCACCAAATGAACCCGAAGACTGGTTCACACCCTGGGGAGATCACCCCTTCCAACCCTATGGTGCTCCCTACCCCAGACGGATCTTTCCCATAAGCAAATATAGACGCCTCCCTGGAGTAGACTACAACAACAAATGCTCAATTTGGGCTGAGGTCAAACGCAAATTTCCTGTTCTATTCCTTAAACACACACCCCCACTACTGAACCTCACCCCAAAAGCCCTCGTCCATTACCCGAGTATGAATTTGAACAACCCTCCACATCATCCACCTCACCACCTAAACTTGGCTATCACCCCATCCCATACACTTCAACTAAACCTCTGCCCTCTGAAACATACACTGCCCTTGGACCCTTGGTTACTTGCCTTGAGAAGAAGACGTTTCCTCCAAGGAAAGTCTATCCCAACCTTATCAAGGACAAGGCATTCCAATGGTGCCACTACAATATAAAGAGGCACGTTGTTCTTCGTCACGAAGACAAGAGAGGTTACAAGACGGAGTATGAAAGAAGGGCAAGGACGTTTGGCTTAAGTAACTTCATCCTTGATCCTGACCTTTCTTTCATTCCAAGCTATCCATCAACTTGGAAGGAGTATTCTGATGTCCGGGACTTTCTTCCTTACTATGCTGTGCGGAGGGAGTGTGACATGACTCGAGAAGCTAAGATCCATCACAACCTTCCAAAGAGATTTTGGTCAAAGTCTTGTCGCACTAGCGTATGAGTTGTTCCTCCTCGAGCTTGCCCAAGGCTCCCTATCCTAGATCCCAACAAGGATAAGGACCTTCGCAAAAGGCTTGAGTCATGGACGCTGCCTTACAAAAATGCTTTTGATCCCCTGTTTTGGACAAAACATCGAGATGACTCTGGGGCTCTCGAAAGTATTTGGAAGAAAGATCCTCGATTCAGATTTGACCCAGATGCTAGGATCTATTGGGAAAATCACATCTGGAGATGCTCCCAAGAAGCATCATCATCTGGATTATCAGTTGAGGAGAAAGCAGAGATTCGCGTCTACCCGAGACAATATCGAATCCGTGAAGCAAACTTCATGATCATAGACGATAGCTTTGGGATACCTCTTTATCCTAGAGATGTTCTGCCTATGCCTCCTATCAGATGGAGTGAAAACAAGTATGATGATGCTGATATCATACTTGAAGTGCTGCGTCCACCCGAACCTATCGTTGTTCCTCTTGTTCCTCCTACTCTTCCTCCTAAGCCGGTCATTCCTGAAGAGACTGGGGACACCGAAATCATCTATGTGGAACCCTCCTCTGAAACTCATGATAACGAAGTGGAACAAGTTGCAGACTCAGCTCAGTCCAAGTCTCAACCGGTCCCTCTCTCAATGGTCCATCCTAATGCTTCATCTCCTTCTCAGGCTCTGAGTGTAGTTCCTGATCAAAGAGGTGTGGACGCAACCCGGGCCACTGCCGAGAGTTCCGCCTCGGTTATTCCTCCTGAGTTTCAAGAGTTCGTCCAACGGACCATAGAAGCCAACAATGCGGTGCTCCTTCAGCAAATTGCGGCCATGTTCAAAGATTTCATTCCCAAACCTCCTCCCTCTTCTTAAAATTTTTTTTTTCTTCTCTTTGTTTTCAAATCAACTGACTATGATGTGTTTCTCACTCTTTTGTCTGATGACAAAAAGGGGGAGAAGATGGATTGATTGATTATTTGATTGATTATTTAAAGTTAAATGGGTTGATTGAATCTTTAAATGATACATGTGCTCATATCTGTTTTATATGCTTTAAATGATTAAATGCTTTAAATGATTAGAATGTTTGTCTTAGGGGGAGCCCTTCAGCTCTCTAGGACTCTTTGTTCAATCAAAATTAGCATGTTTTGTCATCATCAAAAAGGGGGAGATTGTTGGAACCAAAGTGGTCATGGTCCAGATAATCCCTTAAGTTTTGATGTTAACAAAGAGCTAATTTAAGATGAACAAAGATTTGTTATGGACTAACGTTTTATATTAAGTGTGTAGGACAAATCTAAATTGAGTCCAAAGACTATCCATAGTCCAAAGACTTTGTCTCGTCCAACATAGTCCAAAGACGTTATCTCGTCCAACATAGTCCAAAGACTTTATCTCGTCCAACACCTATTCTTGGTTTACGACTGGATGGTAATTTATAGAACCATTGAGTCCAAAGACTCTTTTGGTTACCTTCTGTAATAGCTAGTCCAATAAATGTCTTTTAAATTTCAAGCGCGAATATCTTGTAAAAGCATTTGAATTTATTATTCCCTGTAAAAGGCTTATACCCGTGGGACAAAACATTCTTTGTAAGATTCGTACAAAAGTAAAGCATAAGCCAGAATGTCTCTATCACCTAAAGAAGTTGACCTTCTTGTTTTGGATAAACAAAAGGCAACTTTCGTTCTACTCAGAGGATATGTCAGCACCACTTTTAGCTATCACCCTGATAGTCTATTCTGCTGATCAGAAACTTCAGAAGCTATCAGACTCAACGGATCAAATGCATTCAATGCTCATCAGAACGGATCCTTTTCCATCCGTTGAAGACTGAAGATTGCTCAAAGAAAAGAGGCTATATATACCTTCATCTTTTGAAGGTGCAAAGACACAGAGAACGAAACCAAACTTGAGCAAAAATACAAGTGAAGCAACACATAGCATTTCAAAATCCTTCAAGAGATACAAGAAAATATTAGCTCAAGAGATAAAAGAGAAAATCTCAAGCTTGCAAAGCTAGAAAAGCTACTCTGATTCTAACCTTCATATTACTCTCTGTGTAGAGCTATTTTCAAGAGTCTAAGCTTTCGTTTCGAATTCTCAAATTTAGTGAGTTAGTAGAACAATCTTTTTCAAAACCTTAGTTTGGTTGAGCCTGAAGAGGCTTGTCTGTAAAAGAATACTTAGAGAACCTGAAGAGGTTGAGAATACTGCCTGAAGAGGTGTTGAATACTTTGTAACAAAAGGTTTTTGTTATAGTGGATAAAGCTCTCAAGTAGAGAGGACTGGACGTAGCTCTTTGGTGAAGAGTGAACCAGGATAATATCGTTGTGTTTCTTTCTCTCCCTTCTCTTACTTTAGTTTCTGTCTAACAAACTAACTGGGATTGAATTGCCTTTCATTACGCTGTCTTCCATCTTAGTCAAAACTAAGTGAGCGTCCAACTTGGAGTTTGGAAGAGCTCTCTTTGCTTTTAATCATTTTAAGCGTCCAATCTTGCGAAAATCATTATCTGCTTACGAAAAGAATTTAAAATCGTTTAAAACACAATTCAATCCCCCTTCTTGTGTTTCAAGCAGGTTCCTTCAGTATCCTCCGCACTTTTCGTGTCCCATTTGATTCTGAGGAATGCCTTGCGGATCGTGCTGACACTCGTATCATGGCTCAGACTGCTGTATCCCAAATGGGGATCAAGCGAGACCAGGGCCGTTGGATTTACTCCTACTATCCTACTGCCAACAACCAGGCCGAGGTTCCCCATCCTGCTCCGCCGTCGACACCCGCGCCTGTCTTGACCACCTCCAATCCATCTTCGGAGGCTCTCTTGGAGCAGATTGTGGCTCAAAATGCTCACATGATAACCACTCTCCGGCGCCATGAGCGATAGCTTACTGCTATCTAGCACTCCCTTCATATTCCTACACCTCCCGACTCGCCTATCACCTCTCACACTGACATCCTTCAGGTGGCGCTTGATGAGGCTGCTAACGCCGAGCATCCCCATGCTGATGATTAGATAGTCTAGACTTTAGCTATGTACTGCGTGAAATCTCTTGTACTTCCCTATATTATTTTGGTGTTTCCTATTTCCTCTTAAAGTTTTCAATATTTTGATGAATGATTACTATCTTTTAAGTATTTTCAAAGACTGCCTTCGGTCCTCCATTTTTTTTTTGATCATGCCAAAAGGGGGAGAAATATTGCACCATTCTAGATGCATAACATTGAATCATTCAGGGGGAGCACATAATTCTCAATGCATAATTTTGAATCATTCAGGGGGAGCATATTAATAATACCTACATTGTTTTATAATTTGATTTTGTGCCTTCTAAAAATCTATAAATGCATCTATTAAGTAATGTGATTTTAGAAGGGGGGAGATCCATCCCACGCTCATAAGCTACTGCTAATATAACTCTGACACTACATTACTCAGGTAAGAAGGTAAGGTTTGTCATAATCAAAAAGGGGGAGTATGTAATTACTTACTTATATATATATTTTGATGAATGACAAACACTGATAAAAGCCAAAAGGATATGTTGTTATAGTATGCAGGTACCAAGTGCATAAAGTCAAATTATTATGATGTAACAAAATCTCAGATATCAAGACCAAAGGATCAAATGGGTAAAGTATTAGGTCTTAGATATTATTGTAAGAGATTGATTTTATTTAGTAATAATGTGGCTCAAGGTATTAATGATGACAAGTAAAATCTTTTCTCAATCAAGTATGATTATTTTTAAAATATATTTGAAGTCTACATTCCTTAATAATATCTTTGAAATAGCGTTTGATATTAAATCCAAAATAAAATTTCTGGGTTAAAGTCCGTATCCCTTTAAATTAAACAGTGATATAGCTATTGGATATGGAATTTATTTAAATCTCCAATCGATTTAATTTGTTTTACAAATCGATTACCAAAACCGATTTGCAAGATATTCTAATCGATTTTCAAAACAGATTGAACATGTTTCATCACTCTATTTTAGAAGTAAAATCGATTTCATCAATCGATTTATGAAACCGATTTAAACCACTGGAGAATCGATTTTCACTGTCTGGTAAGACCTTGTCCTTTCAATTCAATCGATTTCCTTCCACTATAATCGATTTAGTAAATCGATTTACACCAGGCTCAAATCGATTTACTCTTGTGCTTCTCACATCTTATTCTTTATGAAAATCGATTGGCATATGTAAAAATCGATTTTTATGTGCCTTTAATGAAAAGAATCAAAATCATTCTTGGAATCAAACGGTAAATTTCTCTTAAGCCTTATAAAAGGTCTTTTGCTCTATTTCAGAAAGAACCACCGAGTATCATCATACAAACACATTTTTTTCATAACACAAGAGTTATTTGCAAACCATTTCTGAAATCACTTTGAGGCATCTATTGTTCTTATTGTTATCAATCTCATAGGACTTCAATTTGTATCCATCTACACTAGTGGAGTGTGTCATCTTATTCTTATTGCTGAAACCTTGTGAAAGGGTGAAGTATCCCTAGGTTGAGGGTGAGGTATCCCTCAGTGTATGTGAAAGGGTGAGGTATCCCTTATTTATTTGATTGAGAAAGAAATATACTTCTTATTTGAAATCACCTTTTCATCTTCAAATGAACTATAACTTATATAATTTTGTAGAGTTCTAAAAAAAGAATAGTAGTGTAAAAACTCTTTGTTTTTAAAGAAAAGCTTTGTAAGAATCCTATTTTCTCAAAGAAGACTTACTAACCAAAAATCCTTGAAAACCATCTTGACTAACTATGAAACTCTTGGTTCTTGAAAATCTTTTCTTTAAAACAACTTATTAAAGTAAGTGGTTGATTAACATGAAACCAACCTATTCTTAAAACAATTTTCACATGAAGTCAAAAACACTTATTTCACAACACATGATTCTTTGGAACCAAAACTTGATTTCTTTGGAAACCTCTTCAATTTATATGACCCTTATACTTTAGTATGAACACATTAAACCCCTTAACATCAATATTTTAAGTTCCTAACCCATTTTAACAAGACAAGGACGAATGCCCCCAAGTAACAAGGGTAGGTTTTCTTTTAATTATTTTGCCTTCTTGGAACCATTTTAAGTCCATTACATCATCACTTAAACATGGAAGCCTTGGCTTCCCTCATTAATTACTACATGGCCAAACCTTACATGCTATTTTCCAACCAAAATGAAGTCATCCAACAACATCCAAAGTAGCTAGAAATCATACCAACATATAAGCATGTTATCAAGGCAACTTAGAACATAAACAAGTTAAACATCCTAAAATCCTATCCTTAGGTCTTTGGACCCAAGAATAGTTTTTCACCATGCAAAAAATGATTTTCTACTAACACATACAAGCACAATCACCATAACAACACAACAACATAATACATCATGACAACAAAGAAATGAACTTTATAAGGAAACCCTAGATCAAGGGTTTTCCTTCAACAAAACTAGAAGGCCTTTATCACCACCATTAAGGTGTGATATGGTTCAATCCCCCATTACCTCTTCGAAGTTCCTTTGAAGAAGATGAAGAGAAAACTTGGTCACTAACACAAGCCAAAACCGTGGCCTAAAAGGAAAGGAAACAAGTTCAAAAACTTGATTTTCAACCTCAAAAACATGATAAGATAAAGTGTTCCCTTAGAGTAAAGATATGAAGGAACTAAGTTTAGGAACTTAATTCTTCAAAGCAATGTTCTCCACAAGTTCAAGATTTTTGAAACCTCCTTGAATGACTCTTGAATAACTTTAAGTAAACAACTTCAAATGAAGAAATTCAAAAGATGAAAGTTGTTTGGATGAGTAAGATGAACAAGAATATGGAGTTAAAATGGTGAAATAAAATGAGTGTGAGCACTCACCAAGGCTGGCCGGAACTAGGAGAAGAAGAAAGAGAAGAGAGAAAACTTGAGAGCTTTAGGTTTTTGAGTGAGAAATTAGAATGAATGGGATAGTGTAATTTTAGGGTATTTTTCCCTTGAATGGCCGAATGCCTTGGCCTTGGGGACATCAAATATTTATTCAATTTTGGTCATAGATAATGGAGGGCTTAGATTTCACAAGGACAAGGGTTGTCAAGTATTGGTGAGACTAGTACAAGATTAACCAGAAGTGGTTATAAACCACTTTTTCTATTGAAGGTTAGTGTCATAACCTTTTCTTGGATGATGATAAAGGGAGATTTTGGCTCTTCCCCAAGCAATATGGCCTAATGGCCTTCCCATGTAACTAGGATAGTGACATTTTTCCGTTTGGTTAAGAATAAGGTGTTTAGGGTTTTAAATAAAATTGGATAATCGGTTTTTATTACTTTTGGTAAAATTTTTGGATTTTATGAAAACTAATTCTATTCATTAGGAATAATCAACAAGGTAATGTAAAATGTAATTCAACATTACATCTCTCTCAATTCCCCGTTTCCCGGCCCCTGGCATGCGAAACGAGAAATTACCCGATACCGGTTAAAACAGAACATTTTCCGATTTTCGTCTCAAAACGACAAAAGAAAACTTCATCACCACAACATCATGGATGTAAGACCATCATATAAAACATTCATACATATATAACAAGGTCATACAAAACATAAAGGTAGCAATCACATTGTTAAAGTGATTATAACTGGTTACAGAAAATGGGGGTGTTACAGTATCCAAAAAGGAACATACAGAGAAAAGACAGGGAGATAAGAGTACTACAACATCATCATATAGGGAAAATTATTAGCATAGAATATCAAGAGATAAACATACAATGCATAATACGGAGCATACAATCAAACATCGCCCAAGTCCAACACAATCAACCATCTCAAAGATACTCTCACCTTCAGATCAAACCTCTACTAGGGATACTAACCCTTTTATGCAAGAACATACCCAAACAGCCACTGACTTCGCGGTTTCAAATTGACCTTGAAGCTTCACTTGATTCCTTGCTCGAATGTTCGGGCAAAAAAAACGTAAAGCTCGAATATGTACCGAAAATGATATTAGGAAGGAGAATGAGGAATAGATGGAATTGAATGACTAAAAAAGGTAACTATCGATAATTTCGACACCGAATTACCTTATGCTCACATGCAATGGTATCTACACGATGACATCGAAGCTATGAACTGGAATACGCGATCAGACAAATGGAGGGGACAAGGTGATGTTAGTCTAGTTTTATTACTTTCATTAAATTAGAAATATTATATATTAAGTTAGTGGAACTTTCAGTGGCTTAAGAAACTTTACTGGAAGACAAATGTCACCTAGTTAGTCTAGTGGAGTCCATGTGTCACTAAGTTAGTCTAATTAGGAATTAGTAGGCTACTAGGTGTCACTTTGGTGTTGCAACACATGTCACTGTGTAACACCCTGCTTTTCACCTTTGCCTTTATGTGTTATATCTATTTTAATATATGTTATATATGGTTGTTATGCTTATGTTAAATTCCTAGAGGCGTGTTTAGGGGTAGTTAGCCTTAGAAATGAGATAAATCGTAAACCTGATAGGTGCGCACGCCTGTGCTCTGGGCAAGCACGCCCATGCTTAAAGCATGCACGGTCGTGCTTCGTGAATAGCAGAACCGCGAATTGGGCTTTTCTCCAACCCGTTTCGCCCTAACCCTTTTATATACCTAAGCGCTCACCTAAGCGCTCAACCTAACTTAGTCACAAAACATTCTAAACTCAGAAAAGTTGTCTACTTCTCTCCAAACAAGGATTCCTCAACCCCCTTGCCAAGGATTCTTGAAGAAGATAACCCGTGTTCATCGTTCCTCGTTGTTCTTCGCTTGAGGGACATCGCTACTTGCGCGCTTGCTCTTCGTGGTTGGTTCTCGCCTCCGTTCATGATCTCTTGAGCCTGTGATGGTGAGGTCGAGCATTTGTGACATCGAGCGTTTGTGAGACGTGATTTTATGGACCTTCCTTCTTCCCTTTCCTATTTGAGTTCATCATACCAGGTATGAGGGGAGAGGTCAATATGAATATATAGGTTTTGGGGTAACATAAGATGAAGGGCTAACCCATGACCCTAATGGTATATTGTTATATGCTATGCCTGATGTTTGAATCCTGACTAAATGTTCTCGTATGCTCTTAAGTATTCATATGTGTTATCTTGCTTCATAACATGAAATAATGATTGCATGACCTCGACTAGTTGTGATAATATGCTTTGATGAAGTATGACATGTTATAGTGAGATGTATTGATGGTTTATGATACGATGATGTGTTTTATTGGCTATGATAAACATAAACACAGAGTTGTTGGCAGGTTAACCATAAACTACACGAACATAGTGTTAGGTTAATTGGAATTCATAAAACGTAAGGATAGACATGAGAGGCGAGATTGATAACCCTTTAGGATAGCCATGAACCATTAGGCTTGATTTTTGAGTGTTTGGACTCCAAAAACCATTTCTAGAACTAGGATTGCTGTTGCGGCGTGGAGCACGCCCGTGCACTTGGAGAAAAGTTTGAAGTATGTCGTGCTTAAGTAGTGCATAACCGTGTTCATAAAATGACGTCAGAGCATGCCCGTGCTCATGCTTCAATAAACAACACAATCGTAACCATAACGAGCATGTCGTGCTCATTCAGTGCACAACCGTGCACCTAGGCAGAACTAAAAGCACTTCTCAGTTTTAAGTAAAAGAGATTAAATTGACCTTTTGGGATAAAAATAAGATAAATAGGATTACAAAATGTAACCTAAGGATAATGAATAAGCTAAGACAATGACTTAAATAATTAATTTGAAGCTTAAATAACAAGACTAAATATAATACTTATAAGATGTTAAGATTAATGAGGTGTTATTTGGAGATGGTAATAAAGGGTTATTGTCAGATGTTGGTAATGATCATTGTTATGTAAAAACGTGATGTGCAAGTATACATAGTCGTGAAACAAGTAATAAAGTAGTAAGAAAGATCGTCCCATGAGGATTATAAGGTGTTTTTGCTTCCAAATTTAAACCAATGGTTCTATAAGCTAAGATTAACAAGGGTGACAAATGTTTTGTGAGTGATAGTGTCTAGAAAAGATATAGCATATAACAAAGGAAATAACGAAAAGCTTATAGCAACAGATATGGGAAAAACAGTTACGGGTATGTGTCCCTTGTAATTTTAAACTGGATCAATTATGAGATTCAAAGTGCTTTAGCATCTGGCTCCAGGAAATTAAGGTTTGCTTCTTAGCAATCAAAAGGCAAGTTCACTAAACGCTCCTACGTCCAGGTTCATATTAGTTATGTTATCCCCTGTTTTAGTTCGCTCCAGCTGTGAATATATGCCTTGACAGGATTATTTTAGTTTTGATGATTGACAAAAGGATTCCTCAAAGGACATGAATGACAAAAGAAGTCAAGGACAATATGAACATGATGATAGACAAAAGGAAATCCCAGAGGGACTAGACTGCAAAAAGCGGAAAAGAATTTGATGAAGAGCAAGTCTTTCAAGATGGGGTTAAGGGAATTTTCATTATTTGTATTGTCTGTTTAGATCATTTTGTAAGTGGTAGTAAAGCTCTCAAATCTAAAATCAATCACACACACACACATATGATATGAGGAGTAAAAATAAAACTTAATATGCTTCAAGCGATTCAATTGGATAAAATCAATTAACAGTTGTTAAGTCTAAAATCAGTTGGTTTTTAAATGAGAATAATCGATTAGAGGTTTTCTAATAATCGATTATCATATATAAGAAAAGCTAGTTTTCAAAACAGAGAAGAAGTAATCGATTAGCATAATCGATTATAGACATAATCGATTGAATAATCGATTATGCTCTTATGCGTGTGAGTGAGCTTCGATCAGAGAACCCATAATCGATTATGATGTGATTGCCTCTCCAGCGTGTTTCTAAATAATTAGATAATCGATTATGGCTTTGCAATAATCGATTATGACACGATTAGCTTCTTTTTTAAATGGGCTTAACCTAATTCCTATGGGCTTAAATGTTTTTCTATAAATAGGGATGTTGAGGCAGCCATCCAGAACACAACACACTAATCCTATTATGCTAAAACTCTGTCAAATCTTTTTATCACTCTCACTACTACTACACTTTGATTATACTTATATTGAGAGAGAGATTTTACTCCATATAGTTTGAATTGTATTGTGCTTCAATTTGTTTTTAATCTGCACTATTAAGAGTGCTATATTGTGGTAAGAGTCAAACGACTCAAACATCTTTTAGTTACCAAATTGCAAGAGAGGTGATATCTCTTGGGTTGTTTGAGGCTCTTTCACTGGGGGAGGTTATATCCCTGGTCTGTGAGGAGTGCTCTGAAGGTTACCAGCACCTGTTATGCTTGGTTGAGATTCTGTCACTGGAGGAGGTTATATCCCTGGTCTGTGAGGAGTGCTCGGAAGGTTACTAGCACCTCTTAAGTTTGGTTGAGGCTTTTTCATAGGGGGAGGTGATATCTCTGGTCTGTGAGAAGTGCTTTTGGTTGTAAAGGTTTCTAGCTGAACTTGATTTAAAAGCTAGCCATTGAGTGAAAACCCTTGGTGGTTGACCTTGGAGACTGGAAGTAAGCTACTGGGGTAGTTGATAGCCGAGCCAGGATAAATTTGCGTGTTCCTTCCTTTTCCCTATCCTTTTATTATCGCAATTATTTATCGGACTTTAATTTCAGTTATTTAATTATCGCATTCTAAATATCGCAATTTACATTATTGTTATTTTCTTTCTGTGATTTATTATTCAAGAGCTTTATTTGTAAAAGTGTTTCAAATTCAAGATCACACACAATTCACCCCCCTCTTGGTTTGGAGTCACTTGTCAACAAGTGGCATCAGAGCTTAACTCTTGTCTAAAGGGCTTAATCGCCTCAAGAGGTAACATGACTTCAAACTGTTTCAATTACGAGGGACATTCCATTAGACCTCCATCGTTCAATGGTGAAGGGTATGGTTATTGGAAAGAAAGAATGCAAATCTTTCTTGAGGCTGTAGACCTCGAAGTTTGGGACGCTATGGAAAATGGTCCATTTGTGCCAACTCATTCAGTTAATAATGAGGTGGGGGATAAACCGAGAAATCTTTGGACCAACGAGGAAAGGAACAAGGTTCAATATAATTTGAAAGCTAGGAAGATCATCACTTCAGCTTTAAGCTATGATGAGTTCTATACGGTCTCAAATTGCAGGACCACCAAATAAATGTGGGACACCCTTCAATTGACCCATGAAGGTACTACTGAGGTCAAAAGGGCTCGAATGAACACATTGACCCATGAGTATGAGCTATTTAGGATGATTTGAGGGTGAAAGCATACATGATATACAGAAACGTTTTACCCATATTGTAAATCATCTTAGGGCTCTTGGGAAATCCTTTAGCAATGAGGATTTGATTAATAAAGTTCTTAGATGTTTAAATAGAAGTTGGCAACCTAAAGTTACTGCTATATCTGAATCTAGAGATTTATCTTTTATGTCTGTGGCAACTCTATTTGGCAAAATTGCAGGAACATGAGCTTGAACTAAATCGACTCATTGAAAGCGAGGAAAGTGATAAGAAAAAGAAAAGTCTTGCTCTCAAAGCAAGTATCAATGAAAGAGAAGAAGAATATGACTTTGATGATTATGATAGCCTCGATGAAAACGAGGAAAATATGAACTTAATGTTTCACAGGTTTAAAAGGTTCATGAGGCAAAGAGGCAAAGCAAAACAATTCCCCAAGTGTCAAAACAAAAATGAGGAAGAAGGAACTTCCTTCAGTCCAACGTGCTACAATTGCGGCAAAATGGGTCACATAAAACCAGAATGTCTTCAAGGCCAAAAGATGTATGTAAAATCGGATAAAAGGCCATAAAAGGAAAGAAAAGGAAGGAGAGCTTATATTGCCTGGGTTGATAACGATATGGACTCATCCGATGAATCAGATAACGAAGAGGCAAATATATGTCTCATGGCCAATGATGAGGTAAACAATCTTGAACTTGAAGTTGATTTATCTTATGATGATTTGTTTATTGCTTGTGAAGAGCAAAATGGTGAAACGATTAGGCTTAGAAAAATCATTTCTTCATCTAAGACAACCATATCTCTTCTTGAATTAAAAATGACTGTTTTGAATAAAGAGATGGAAAGTCTTAAAGAAAAACAAGTCGTTTTACCTAAAATTTCATCATGTACCGTTTGTGAAAATAAAAGGGATGAAATTTTTTATTGTGATAAATGTAGTGTCTTGAAGAATGAAATTGAGGACTTGAAAAATACACTTGCAAAATTCACTATGGGAAGAGACAATCTAAATGTTCTCTTAGGGAATCAAAAAGGAACTTATGACAAAGCTGGTTTGGGTGTAAATTTTTTTGCATAATACTTCGGAAAAGTGATACATACATCACAATAGTAAAATCACCTTATACTTGACAACACACATAAACTGGGTTTATTCATAAATCATTTCACCATCACATATAAGCCTTCCCGAAATTGTTTTTCATACTGAAGTCCCAAACCATACAAAGGTTGTCAAAACCACATATACCGACTTTCTCAACTTAAACATTAAAAATCCTAAGAGCTGGTCTAATAAAAGAACTCTAAGAACAATAGAGCAAACTACCTAGCATACATCGTACCAATGAGACTGGGCCTCGTCGTCAATAGTCCACACATTTTATCCGTCGACATCGAGAAACTCAAGCTACAGGGTCCCGAAGAGACGCAGAGGACCGTTTGGAAGCATTTGTAAACGTATCCAAAAACATAACAGGGTGTCCAACATGTACATGCAAGGGTGAGTAACCAATATATGGATTTAAACACGATAACTACATGCATACCATAAATCACAATATATCATGTTAATCAATTAACAACATAAAACTTCTTCGAAAATGAAGAGTGATGTACAATAAGTAAATGTAATCATCAACAGCCATGCAATAGGTAACACCCCGATTTTCACTGTTTTTAATATCGGTAATTTATATAAATAAGTTTATATTTTATCTGAGGTTTTAGAAAATTAAATTAAATAAATCAAGATCATATTCATACTCTACATTATTGTAGGAAGTTACAGTTAAATTTGGGGTTGAAAATTCAGACGGAGCCCGGTCTGCGTTTTCACTGATAGTAAGATTTTACTGATCAGAAAACTTAATTTTGAATCGTGAATGAAACAGTTAGGTTTTAAATCGAATTTCCAACAACTTTGGAAAATTTAAATTTTTCACCAAAAAGTGAAAATATATGTTATATGGGCGAAATCTTAAATCAGGTGAAGAACAGAGCTAAATACGGATTTACTGGGACCATCTAACAAATAAACTTGAAGTCACATCAGGTCACATCATCTAGGAAGGCGTCCCAGTGACTCACCACTGTCATCATGAAAATGAAAATATTTGAACGCGTTTACACTGAGAAAAGACCAAAATGCCCTTGACCTTTTGTTTCAATTCCACTTTTGTCCCTAAAGGAAATGTCCATTTTGCCCCTTAAGTAAACATTTTTGGACATCCTTGCCTTCTTCATACCCCATGCCTCGATGGCTTCATGAAAGCCTATCCATCACTTTTCGCACAAACTCCATAAACTTCTCACATTTCTCTCGTCAATTCAAGTGAAACTTGAACCAAAAAGTGTGAAGAAAGTGTTGAATCTTTGCCTTGTTCATCATACAAGAGGTATGATTACATCCTTTGATCCTTTGAGTTTCATGTTCTTCCTTTATTTCTTGTTCTTCAATCCATGATCAACATATTCAAGTTTCTAAGATCAATATTTAAAAATCTCTAGAAAATCATAGAAAAATCCTTTTAATGTGAAATCAATTTCTATGATCTAGTCTCATCATCCTTTATCACTATCCAAGAGCATGTAATCAAATGATATTCCTAGCCTATTTTTCCATGAAGTGGCCGAAACCATGATCTTGAGGAATCATGAGTTTTTGTTTCAAGTTTTTGGATAAAGAGACTTGACTTAGTATTATGTATGCCTAAGGATCATTCATCCAAGAGTTAGAAATTTTTAGACATCTCTAGCTATTTTAAGTCTTGATGGCCGAACCTAGGTCCTAGGAGAAAAGGAATTGTATTTTTGTGATTGTTAAAGTTTGGATTGATTGATTGAAGGTGGTTGTTGTTGAGTGTTTCGGACGAGTAATCGGAGGATTTGCGGACTAATCGGACGACGTTCATTGGGAGGATTACCTTCAAGAGGTAAAGGGAGATTACATACAATGAGTTTGTTAGTCTCATAAGCTTGTTTGTTAGACGCGTTGTTGTTGTTGTTTTATTTGGAATCATAAGATGAATTTTACTTTGTGAATATAGTATGTGTTGTGTATATACTTGATTTAATTGGTGAATATGTGATTGGATATTTGAAAATGAATTGTGGCATTGTTGCCTTGCATGAGATATATGTGTGATGTTGGTTTAAGATTTGATGCTTACATATGTATATCTTGGATTGTGATTCTGACTAAATGGTTGAGAGCATAAATTCGGCTATAGCTTGAAAATGAAGATTAAAACGCTTAAAAGCCTTAATCAAAGTTTTAAAATGTATTATGAAATCAAGGAAAAATCTCGAGAATAGTTTTGTCTTATCAAGGAAAGAACTTTTTTTTTTTAAAATGTTAGATCCTTTCAAAAGAAAATGTCCTTTTAATGAAAGTCCATTCAAATGCTTTCTTTTTTAGAAAAAATGTTTTCAAATGACGAAACCTTTAGAAAATAGATTCACAAAGAAAAGAGATTTCTTGAAAATAGCTTCTTTTGAGAAAATGCTTTATATCATGCCAATAGGTTGAGTTTTGTTTTCCAAGTTTTATATACGAGAATAAGATCCGGGAGAAAAATGGTTATTACCCTTTCACTTTGTGAAGTCTGCAAACCTAGTGACCGAGATGTCGGGATAGTGTTTTGTGAGTTGAGCACTCGGACTACATGTCGTGTGTTTTGAATGAACGGGTTAAATGTCCTTTAAAATGAGTCATGAGCTGTGCGCATTGCCAAGAAAGAATGAATGAAAAAGAAAACAGAACACTTTTTGTATACATACATGAATCGGCAGACGTGCTATGAAATCGAACAACAATCCATTGTGGTTGAGAATATGAGCCAATTAAGACCACTAGGTCTATAGGGGCATCCTGTGTTCGAAACTCCACAAGAGGCCGAGGCATCACGACCTCGTGCCGTGGTAATCGGCTGCCAAACACGGATGATCTCAATTAGAGACTGGACTATTCACGATATGATTGAGACGTGATACCCTTGAACTATTGGAGCTCGGGCCTAAATTGAGAGGCCGACTCATGAGAAAAATTGTGTTATGGGAGTATTCACGACCTATCACTCAATTAAGGGAAGTTAGGAATCTCCGGAGAACATGAACTAGAAAGATCATATTGGAGTCTCATCCATTATTATAACTCATGATGATGTCTGAGATATTATGTTATATGAATATCTGTTAATACAACTGTATTTATATGTGGATGTATGTTTTGTTTGTTGCTTGTGCGGCTATCGTGATAAACTTGTGAAATGAGTGTCTCACCTTTGCTTGTACATGTTGGATACCCTGTTGTGTTTTTGGATACGTGTACAGATGCTGCCCAGAGGGCCCTTCGGACACTTGAGGACTCTGATGATGGAGTCCTATGAAGATGAAAAGAAGGAGGATCCCTCCGAAATCTCCCGAAAATCGGAGCTGAATTTGGGGTTTTCGCTAATGGCTACTTTTTGCTCGACCAGCAGTAGAGTCTTATCTTTTTGAAGCAATTGTATCTTATCTACTGTATTTTTGTTGTCCTACTATTTTAAAGCCTATACCTTTGGATAATAGACTAGGATTTCTACTAATAGTTTAAACTCTATTTCTAGAAAACTTGTATGCTCCGACATTAATACCCTTATGTTTATTTTCATTATGGATGTTTAGTATTGGTTTACGTTACATGGTTTATTCCATCCTTCCAGTACTTAATTATTATAGCGTTAAGAAAATTTTTAAACCCACATTTTTGAACATAGTTGTTTACTTAAATTATTTTCCGAAAGCAACCAGCGTTTTTATTTGTTTATGTTTTCTACATTGAGTTTGAGATGTAGCACCGAGAGGGTGTTACATTAGTGGTATCAGAGCTGGTCGAGTCTTTCGGGAATTCTTGGGAGTAGGTCTGTTATGTTTGTGTTGTGTGATATTTGTTTGAACCTTGGTTGAATTGATTCTCTGTTGAAGCAATGTGTATTGACACACGTGTATATGTTTCCTTAAGAGGATATGATTGGTTTGACTTGCAGGAATGACATGAATCTTAGAGGCGGTCGTGGTGGAGGTTGTGGCAACACCAATGACGGTGATGGTTGCGGCACTGCTGACACAAATGCTGACGACAACATCAATTGGGCTATCCAAGCCATGGCTAATGTGGCGGCAGTTGTGGCCCAACAAACCGCTACGATGGCTCAACAGAATCAACAAAGAGCTGATCTTGCTGCTGATGCCTGAGGTTTAGTCGACTTTCGGCGTCATGATCCTCCACAGTTTCATGGAGATTCTGATCCGGAGAAGGGTGATTTATGGTTGCAAGAATTGGAAAAGATCTTTGCTGTTCTGAGTTGCCCTGAGGGAGTGAAGGTTACCTATGCTACCTTCCTGGTTTTGGGAGATGCAGAATACTGGTGGAGAGGAACCAGACAACTGCTGGAAGTCAACAATCAGGAGGTCACTTGGGAAATATTTCGCACCAGGTTTCTGGACCAGTACTTACCCCAGAGAGCCAGGACCGAGAAAGAGCAAGAGTTTCTGAGACTGCAGCAAAGGGACATGACCGTTGGAGAATATGCGGCGAAGTTTGAATCACTCGCCAAATATTTCTGCTTTTTCCAAGCCCAACCTGATGAAGACTGGAAGTACGAGAGGTTTGAAGTGGGCCTCCGTTTTGAGACCAAGGAGTCTGTGTTACCACTCGAGATTCGCAACTTTCAAGCCTTGGTGGAGAAGTGTAGAAAAGTTGAGAAGATGAGAAGAGAAAGGGACAATATGAGCAATGTGCTAGGACCGTCTAGGTCCAGGAATCTGAACCAGTACCAGAATCAGAAGGGGAAACAGTCCCAGAAGAAGCCATATTCCCGACCCCAAGGGAGTAATCGGAATCAACAATATCGCCCTGTCGCTTCTGGCTATGGTGGTGGAAGTGGGAACGACCAGAATCAAGGACAAGCCCAAAGATGCTTCAAGTGTGGAAATAGGGTTATACGACTGAGAACTGCACACTGAAGGTAGTTCTATGTTTCCAATGTGGGAAGATAGGATATTTCGCAAGAGAATGCATTACACCAAAGTCCGAGTCGGTTGTCAACAATGTACGACCTGCTAGACCGACGGCGAGGGGAAGAGTTTACATCTTGAGTGGTGCTGATGCTTCCAAATCAGACGATCTCGTACAAGGTAGTTGCAACATAGCAGGTAATCTCTAGCTGTACTATTTGATTCGGGTGCTACACATTCGTTTATCTCTTTGGATTGTGTGAGACTTTTGAACTTGCCTATTTCTTCGTTGTCGTTTGATTTGATTGTTTCTATCCCAACTGCTAAGCCTGTTACTGTAAATTCAGTATGTTTGAGCTGTCCTATTGTAATCCATGATAGGAAGTTTCTTGTTAATTTGATATGTTTGCCTTTGACACAATTGGATGTGATCCTAGGCATGGATTGGTTATCTTCCAACCATATCCTTTTAGATTGTGCACATAAAACCTTAGTTTTTCCTGATCCTGAGATTTCTGGATTTTTAACTGCCAACCAAGTAAGAGCTTCTTTGAAAGAAGAAGCTCAAGGATACTTGCTTCTATCCTGTTTAAAAGTCAAGAGGGACGTTGTTTTGAGCAATGTGTCGGTTGTGAAAGATTTTCCGGAAGTGTTTCCCGAGGATGTTCCAGGTTTACCACCCGTGAGAGATATCAAGTTTTCGATTGACTTAGTTCCGGGATCCGGTCCGAGCTCCATCGCTCCATATAGGATGTCACCTACAGAGTTAGCCAAGCTGTAAGCTCAACTAGAGGATCGGTTGTCTAAGCAGTTTGTGAGGTCGAGTGTGTCCCCATGGGGAGCACCTGTGTTGTTAGTGAGGAAGAAGGACGGAGGTTCAAGACTCTGTGTGGAATACCGTCAACTCAACAAAATAACGATCAGGAACAAATATCCTCTACCACGCATAGATGATCTGATGGATCAACTTCGAGGAGCTGCTGTCTTTTCAAAGATCGACTTGCGATCTGGTTATCATCAGATTAGAGTGCAGACTGAGGATATACCTAAGACATCATTCAGGACTCGTTATGGCCACTATGAGTACCTCGTGATGCCTTTCGGAATGACGAATGCACCTGCTATCTTCATGGACTATATGAGCTGGATTTTTCGCCCATTTCTTGATAAGTTCGTTGTCGTGTTCATCGACGATATTCTCATCTACTCTAAAGGTCAAGATGAGCATGAGGAACACCTGCGACAAGTTTTACAAATCCTTCACGAGGAGAAGTTATACGCAAAGCTGTCTAAGTGCGAGTGTTGGCTGGATGAAGTAATGTTCTTGGGGCACGTGATTACGAAGGAAGGAATCGTCGTTGACCCTACGAAAGTAGAAGCAATACTTTTGTGGGAAAGGCCCAAGACTTTGACAGAAATCCACAGTTTCGTTGGTTTGGCTGGTTATTACAGAAGATTCATCGAATGATTCTCAAAGATCGTTGCAGTGTTGACTCAACTTACAAGGAAGAACCAACCTTTTGCTTGGACTGAGAAATGTGAGGAAAGTTTCCAGAAGATGAAGGAACGTTTGACAACCTCGCCCTTGTTAGTGTTACCCAAACCGGACGACCCATACAAAGTATATTGTGATGCTTCGCATCAAGGTTTAGGATGTATACTTATGCAACATCGGAAGGTTGTAGCCTATGCTTTGTGCTAGTTGAAAACTCATGAGAGGATTTACCCAACTCATGACCTAGAGTTAGCTGCTATGGTTTTTGTACTAAGGATTTCGAGAAACTATTTGTACGGATCTAAGTTTGATGTCTTTAGTTACCACAAGAGTTTGAAATACCTGTTCGACCAAAAAGAGCTTAACATGAGACAGAGACGATGGATGGAGTTTCTCAACGACTACGATTTCACTTTGCTATACCACCCTGGAAAAGCAAATGTCGTTGCAGATGCTTTGAGTCGGAAGTCCCTGTATATCTCTGCAATGATGGTTAAAGAGTTAGAGTTGATTGAGCAGTTTCGTGATCTCCATCTAGTATGGAAGTGAACAATGAGAAAATTAGTTTGGGAATGATTAAGTTATCTAGTGGACTGATGGAAACGATCTGAGAACAACAAGCAATTGATGAGTACCTTAAAGAGAAAAAGGAGTTACTTGGACAAGAAAAGGCTGCAGAGTTCAGTTTGGGAACAGATGACATCTTGAGATACAATGGACGGGTTTGTATACCTAGCAACCCAGAGATAAGGAAAATGATTCGGGAGGAAGCACATAGGAGCAAGTTGAGTATTCACCCTGGAACAATCAATATGTATCAAGATCTGAAACAGAGGTTTTGGTGGCCAGGAATGAAGAGACAAGTGGCTGAGTTTGTAGCATCATGTTTGACTTTTCAGAAAGCAAAAGTATAACATCAATGACTTGGTGGAATGCTTCAATCCTTAGATGTGCCTGAATGGAAATAGGAGAGCATCGCAATGGATTTTGTTGTAGGTTTACCAAGGACTTCTAAGAGTTTTGATTCGATTTGGGTGATCGTTGATAGACTAACGAAGTCAGCACACTTCTTACCTGTTAAGATGAACTACACAGTGGAGAAGTTAACCGAGTTGTATATCAGGGAAGTGATCAGACTACATGGAGTACCGTCAAGTATCATTTCAGATAGAGACCCAAAGTTTACTTCACGTTTTTGGCAAAGTCTACATCAAGCGTTAGGAACAAAGTTGAGATTGAGTTCAGTATACCACCCTCAAACGGATGGGCAGACGGAGAGTACGATACAATCTTTGGAAGATTTGCTGAGGGCTTGTGTCCTAGACCATAGTGGAAGCTGGGATGATCTTTTGCCTCTTATCGAGTTCACATACAAAAACGGTTTTCATTCTAGTATAGGGATGGCATCCTATGAGGCTCTGTATGGACAAAAGTGTCAGACACCGTTGTATTGGTACTAGGAAGGAGAGAGTATGATTTTGGGCCCCGAACTTGTGCAACAGACAACGGAAAAGGTTAAGCAAATCCGTGAAAAGATGAAAACGACACAGAGCAGACAGAAGAGCTACTCCGACAGACGGAGGCGACCTCTCGAATTTCAAGAAGGTGAACACTTGTTCCTAAGAGTCACACCCATGATTAGGGTAGGTAAAGCTATAAAGTCCAGAAAACACACTCCCAAATTCGTTGGACCTTACCAGATTCTTCGTTGTATTGGTCCAGCAGCTTACCAGATTGCCTTACCTCCTTTTCTCTCCAATATTCATAATTTTTTCCATATCTCACAACTTAGGAAGTATATTACTGATTCTTCCCATGTAATCTAACCCGATGTAGTACAATTACGAGAAAACTTGTCTTATGAGATATCACTTGTACGAATCGATGATAAGAGGATCAAGCAACTCAGGGGCAAACAAATCTTCTTAGTCAAGGTTGTTTGGAAAGAAGCGACTGGAGACATAACGTGGGAACTGGAGGACAAGATGAGATTACAATATCTCGATCTTTTTCCAGGTACGTAATTTCGAGGACGAATTTTTTTTTTTTTTGAGGGATAGTAATATAACACCCCGATTTTCACTGCTTTTAATATCGGTAATTTATATAAATAAGTTTATATTTTAGCTAAGGTTTTAGAAAATGAAATTAAATAAACTAATATCATATTCATACTCTACATTGCCGTAGAAAGTTATGGTTAAATTTTGGGTTGAAAATTCAAACGGAGCCTGGTCTGCGTTTTCACTGACAGTAAGATTTTACTAATCAGAAAACCTAATTTTGACTTGTGACCGAAACAGTTTGGTTTTAAATTGAATTTCCAACAACTTTGGTAAATTTGAAATTTTTTAGGAAAAAGTGAAAATATATAAGTTATATGAGCGAAATCTTAAATCGGGTAAAGAACGGATCTAAATACGGATTTACCAGGACCCACTAATGGATAAACTTGAAGTCACATCAGGTCAAATCACCTGGGAAGGCGTGCTAGTGACTCACCACTGTAATGATAAACTTGAAGTCACATCACCTAGGAACGTGTTCACACTGAGAAAAGACCAAAATGCCCTTGACCTTCTGTTTCAATTCGACTTTTGTCCCTAAAGGTAATGTCCATTTTGCCCCTTAAGTAAAATTTTTTGGACACCCTTGCCCCCTTCATATCCCACGCCCTGAAGGCTTTATGAAAGCCTACCCATCACTTTTCTCACAAACTCCATAAACTTCTCAAATTTCTCTCATCCATTCAAGTGAAACTTGAACCAAAAAGTTTGAAGAAAGTGTTGAATCCTTGCCTTGTTCATCATACAAGAGGTATGATTGCATCCTTTGATCCTTTGAGTTTCATGTTCTTCCTTTATTTCTTGTTCTTCAAACCATGATCAACATATTCAAGTTTCTAAGATCAATATTTAAAAATCTCTAGAAAATCATAGAAAAATCCTTTTAATGTGAAATCAATTTCTATGATCCAGTCTCATCATCCTTTATCACTATCCAAGAGCATGTAATCAAATGACATTGCTAGCCTATTTTTCCATGAAGTGGCCGAAACCATGATCTTGAGGAATCATGAGTTTTTTTTTCATCAAGTTTTTGGATAAAGAGACTTGATTTAGTATTATGTATGCCTAAGGATCATTCATCCAAGAGTTAGAAATTTTTAGACATCTCTGGCTATTTTAAGTCTTGATGGCCGAACCTAAGTCCTAGGAGAAAAAGAATTGTATTTTTGTGATTGTTAAAGTTTGAATTGATGGATTGAAGGTGGTTGTTGTTGAGTGTTTCGGACGAGTAATCAGAGGATTTGCGGACTAATCGGACAATGTTCATTCGGAGGATTACCATCAAGAGTTAAAGGGAGATTACTTACCTTGAGGTTGGTTGTAACATCCTAAAATTCTAATATAATTAATTCAATAAAAAGATTAATATATTATGTGGTTTAGCATAGAAAATTTTTGGTATAAGAATTTATTAGAATGGTTTAGTAATTAAAAAAAAAAAAAAAGAAACAAACAAACAAACCAAGAAATGCACAATAGTGAGTAATAGTAATATTTGGCTAATGAGCCAAATGCACGCAAGTGGAGTGCAGGAACAGGTGGAATTCTTAGGAATGGGGGCCCCACAAGCATATTAAATTGTTTGAAAGGATGAAAACGTGAAAGCATTCACGTACAGGATTTCTATTAGCATTGAAAAATAAGTAAACAAAGGGGCTTAGCATGGGGGCCCATAAGTTCATCATTTGGAAATTGGACTTGTGTCAAATATAGGTCACACACACTCACAAGAATTTATACCATACTTGTTTCACGTAGATTGTGATAGCTCTGCCAGCGCCGTCATTAGTAAAATAAAAACTGGAGTTTGCGCGAGAAATAGCGTCATTGTGCTCAGTAAACGAAATAGCTTGTTGCTTGACGTGATAGAAGGAAGAATTCCGTAAATAGGACTTGCTCATAAAAAATATTTGAAGCTTCTTGGAGGTCTTCAAGAGGTGAGTAAAAACACAATTTCTCACCCTCTCATGGTACAAAAATTTGGAGTTTTCATATGTAAATTTATCTATCATGAAACATTGAGATTTTAAGGTTCTTGATTCTTATTGGAGATTTTTTTTTAAATATATTTTTTTTGTGTCGATTGATGAATTGGTTCGGTAAATGTATTTTCCTTGCATGTATAAAAGTAGTTTTTTTTTTCTTTCAGTTGTTGTTCGGCTTGTACGATTCTTTTCTTCTCTTCCGTTGACGCTACTGCGTCTTTTATTTTCTTATCGTAACTGTGCACTCATTTTGCATATTGAAGGCAATTTGCCAAATTCAAGCACGTTAATTGGATAGTTTTGGTTGGATTTACTAAGCCATTGGCAAATATTCCCTGCGCCATGAGCTTTTATAAATATATAAAAGTACTGTCCTAGACCATTATTTGGTGTATATGATGTATGGTTGAATAACGTGTTCTTATATGGGGTAGAGGCATATAGTGTTGATTTGGCATGACAACCTAACTATCAATAGTGATGTTTGAAATATGAGTTATACCGTCTAAGAAAGAGGTATTCAAAATAGTTACATCACCAATTATTTGGGATGTCGAAAATATGAGTTATACCGCCTAAGAAAGGGGTATTGAAAATAGTTACATCACCAATTATTTGGGATGTCGAAAATATGAGTTTTACCGCCTAAGAAAGGGGTATTGAAAATAGTTACGTTGCCAGGAAATGGGATGTTGAAAAATGAGTTATACCACCTATGAAAGGGGTATCGAAAACTAGTTGCATCACCAGAGAATGGGATGTCGAAACACCTCTTATGAAGAGAGGTGGGCAATGGGACGCCATTTTTGTGTGATTATGACTGGTAGAATAAATGCATGAATTAAATGTTTAAATGTTACTATTTGAAATGTGTGATGTGTTGGTTTGAATATTTTATATATATTTGGCAATATAGAAAATTATATTATTTTGAAAGTAGTAGGTGCCATGGTTGTTTTTCCGGTTACTGCTTCGGCTGAGAATAACATTGTTTGTGAAAATAATTTATAACTATTTTTGTTCACTGGGATTCTCATCTCATTAGTAGTGTTATTTTCAGAGCACGAGGACGTTATTCCTGAGACTGAGGAGGCATGAAGACTAGATATTCTTAATAGTTTTCTTATAGCTTTGGTTAGTATTATTATCTATTGGAGCTGTATGTGGCTAAACCTTATTTATTTTATTTTTTATACGCTTGGGTTTTTAGTTGGCGCTTTGTTTTAAGAGTTTTTGGATTTATATTATGATATTTAGTTTTGAGGATTTTTACAATGTAAAGACCAATTTATTGTTATTATTATTATTACATTAAGTATTATATTATAAAAAAAATTATTCCACGATGCTTTATTTAAATGTTTTATTTGGGTTACTAATGTAATGAAGTGCGTTACGTTTTTGGTATCAGAGCGGTTCAATCCTAAATTGGACTGTGATAATGGGTTGTTTTCTAAAAATTAAAATATGGGCGCATAGGACTGCTTGTTAGAGTTATATATGTTGCATGCTATTCTTTTAGATATTGGACTTGATCAACCCATTGTTTGATCGGTGGTGTGCAGATTTATGGCTACTAATAGGCGTGGGGCTAACGCTAATGATGCACTTGCAGCAACTTTGGCCGAAATGACCAGAGTCATGCAAGAGCAGACGGAGACTCTCCGTCAGATGAGGGATAATGGTAACGTGAACAACGCTGGAATGGTTGCAGCTCAAGATCCCCACTATACGGGATTATCAGAGTTTCGGAAAAATGATCCGCCGTCTTTTCGCGGCAGCTCAGACCCTGTGGAAGCTGAGGAGTGGCTTCAGAAGCTGGAGAAAATATTCAGAGTGATGAGATGAAACGACGCTCAGAAGGTGGATTTTGCTACCTTTATGTTGGAGTCAGAGGCTGAGCACTGGTGGGATTGTGCTAGGGGAGGCCTGCAAGCCCAAGAAGTTCCCATAAATTGGGACAGGTTCAAGGAAGTGTTCCTAGAAAAGTATTTTCCTCACAGTGTTCGCATCCAAAAGGAATCAGAGTTCTTACAACTCCGCCAGGGAGACATGTCCGTAGCTGAATATGTGGCCAAGTTTGAGAGCTTGGCAAGGTTCTCACGGTACCTAAGAGAAAATCCCCAGAATGATTGGAAGGCCATAAAGTTTGAACAAGGATTGAAGCCGGAGCTACAGAGCTTTATCGGTATACTTGAGATCAGGGACTACCCAACCTTAGTAAATAAGTGCCGGGTAGCAGAGCAGAAAATGCAGGCTCTTGCGATGGAGAAGCCCAAGGAGAAGACTAATTTTGATGGAAAGAAGTTCCAAAAGAAGGATGGTAAGTTTCAACAACACCGGCGGCCTATGTCTACCATCAACAAAGGGAAGCAAATACAAGGAGCTCAGACTGATAAAGGCACTGCATGCTACAAGTGTGGTTTGCATTATATGGGTCGCACGTGTCCAGCAGCACAGACCACTTGCCACAAGTGTGGGAAGGTGGGACATTATGCCAAAGTCTGCAGAGGTGGAGAACAAGTCCAACCGAGGCCACAGAACGAGGGAAGAGTCTTTACTCTCCAAGGGGAACAAGTGAAGGAGTCAGATGGTCTGATACAAGGTATGGGTTTTATTAAAGATAGAAAAGTTATGATATTGTTTGATTCAGGAGCAACCCATTCTTTCATATCTCTTAGTTGTGTTAAGAATTTAGAGTTACCTGTTTCTAAACTACCTTTTGATTTGTGTGTTTCTACTCCTGCCAAAGATAAATTGGTAACTTCTATTGCCTGTTTGAAATGTTCTTTGATATACCAAGACTTGTCTTATGATGTTGATTTGATATGCTTACCTATGTCGGGTCTAGATATCATACTTGGTATGGATTGGTTGTCACATAATAATGCTGTTATCAATTGTTCTTCTCGAACCATTTCTTTTCGTCCACAACCAATGTCTGTTGACCCTTCTGTGTCGGATTGCTTTTTGTCTGCTGTATCTTGCCACAAGAACTTAGTTGAGGGGGCTCAGGGATGCATACTTCTCTTTTCTGCTAGGATAGAGGCTGAAAGTGATATAGCGGCATTGCCTGTTGTATGCGAGTTTTTAGATGTGTTTCCTAAAGAGGTCTCTAGTTTACCATCGAGTATGGAGGTCGAGTTTAACATAGATCTTATGCCTGGTAGTGGACCTGTTTCGGTAGCACCCTATAGAATGGCACCTCTAGAGTTGAGTGAGCTTAAGAAACAAATAGAGGAGTTGTTAGATAAAGGATTCATTAGGCCGAGTGTGTCACCTTGGGGAGCGCCGGTTCTTTTGGTAAAGAAGAAAGATGGGAGTATGAGGTTGTGCGTTGACTATAGGCAGCTAAACAAAGTGACCATAAAGAATAAGTACCCTTTACCTAGGATAGATGACCTGCTAGATCAGCTGAGGGGAGCGGCAGTGTTTTCCAAAATAGATTTAAGATCGGGGTACCATCAGATTAGAGTGAGGAGTGAGGACATCTCTAAGACAGCCTTTAGAACAAGGTATGGGCACTATGAGTACGTAGTGATGCCCTTCGGAGTGACGAACGCTCCAGCCGTTTTCATGGACTACATGAATCGGATCTTTAGACCCTTCTTAGATAAGTTTGTGGTGGTGTTCATAGATGATATCTTGATATACTCTAGAACACCTATGGAGCATAAGGAGCATCTGAGGGTAGTGTTACAAATCTTAAGGGATGAGCGTTTATACGCTAAGCCAGATAAGTGTGAGTTCTGGTTAGATGAGGTGAAGTTTCTAGGACACACCATTTCTAAGAGTGGTGTAGCAGTCGATTCTTCTAAAGTGGATGCAGTGCTAGAGTGGGAGCCACCTAAGACGGTAACTGAAGTAAGGAGTTTCTTAGGGTTAGCTGGTTACTATAGGAAGTTTATAGAAGGTTTTTCTAGACTAGCGTTACCTTTAACCCAGTTGACTAGGAAAGGAAAATCTTTTGTGTGGGACCAGGAATGTGAGGAAAACTTCCTAGAGCTTAAGAAGAGATTAGTGACAGCGCCTGTCTTGACCATACCAGACCCCCTAGTGAGTTTTGTGGTTTATTGCGATGCGTCTAAGAATGGTGTAGGATGTGTTTTGATGCAAGAGGCCAAGGTTGTAGCTTATGCATCTAGGCAGCTTAGAACCCATGAGGTAAATTATCCTACACATGACCTTGAGTTGGCAGTAGTAGTTTTTGCTCTTCAAATTTGGAGGCACTATTTATATGGTGCTAAGTTTGAGGTTTTTAGTGATCATAAGAGCCTTAAGTACCTGTTTGACCAAAAGGAATTGAATATGAGGCAGAGAAGGTGGATGGAATTCCTTAAAGACTATGATTTTGAGTTGAAGTACCACCCAGGGAAGGCTAACGTAGTGGCCGATGCTCTTAGTAGGAAGACCATACACATGTCTAGTTTAATGGTACAAGAGATGAATCTGTTAGAGGAGTTTAGAGACTTGAATCTTGATGTGTCCTTGAGTGCATTGAGTTTGAGGTTGAATGGATTGAAAATTCATAGTGACCTTAGGGAAGAGATTAAGCGTGAACAACTTTTAAATCATGAATTACTATCCTTGTCGGGACAAGAGAGTTATGAGCTTTCTGCTGATGGCTTAGTAAAGTTTAAGGGTAGGATCGTCGTTCCTAAGGAGGGGAATCTCAGAGAAAGAGTGTTAGAGGAAGCACATAAGGGAAAATTCACCATACATCCAGGGGTAACTAAGATGTACCAGGACCTTAAAAAGATGTATTGGTGGTCAGGAATGAAAAAGGATGTGGCCATTTTTGTGTCTAAGTGTTTAGTATGCCAAAAGGTTAAGATAGAACACCAAAAACCTCCAGGTTTATTGCAACCTTTAGAAATTCCTGAGTAGAAGTGGGAGAGAATATCCATGGATTTTGTGATGGGGTTACCTAAGACTCGTTTGGGTTTAGATGCCATATGGGTAATAGTGGATAGGATGACCAAGTCTGCTCACTTTTTGCCAATTAAGGCAACATATAGCTTGGATAAGTTGGCAGACTTATACATCAGGGAGATAGTCAAGCTTCACGGTATACCCACCTCTATAGTGTCAGATAGAGACCCGAGGATTACCTCTAGATTTTGGACAGCTTTTCAGCAAGCCTTTGGTTCTAAGTTGCGTTTTAGTACAGCCTATCACCCCCAGACGGATGGTCAGTCAGAGAGGACCATTCAGACCCTTGAGGACATGCTTAGAGCGTGCATTTTAGATGAAGGTGGATGTTGGGATAAGTTTTTACCCCTCATAGAGTTTGCATATAACAATAGTTATCACGCTAGCATAGGCATGGCACCTTATGAAGCTCTCTATGGAAGGAAGTGTAGATCCCCTTTGTGTTGGTGTGAGGTAGGTGAGAAGACCTTAATAGGACCTGACTTGGTTCAGCAAACCACAGACAGGATCAAGATGATTAGGGAGAGAATGCGCACTGTGCAGAGTAGGCAAAAGAGCTATGCCGATAAGAGAAGGAAGCCTTTAGAATTCCAAGAAGGTGAACATGTATTCTTGAGAGTCACTCCTAAAATCGGAGTGGGAAGATCCATGAAAGTCAGAAAGCTAAATCCTCGATTCATTGGTCCTTTCCAAATCCTAAAAAGAGTCGGGCCTGTTGCTTACCAATTGGCTCTTCCACCTCTATTGTCAAACCTTCATGATGTTTTCCATGTTTCACAACTCAGAAGATATATACCAGACGTGTCTCATATCATAACTCCTGAGTCAATACAATTGAGGGATAATTTGATCTTTAAGCCTAGGTCTGTACGGATTATTGACAAGAGCACTAAGACCCTGAGGAACAAGACGATTCCATTGGTGAAAGTGGTGTGGGAAGGATTGACTCCGGAAGAAGCTACTTGGGAACTAGAAGAGGAGTTGACACAACAGTATCCGGACCTCATCATTGAAGGTACATTGCCTTTATTTTATTTATACTTGTGCAAGAAGTTAATTTCGGGGACGAAATTCTTTAAGGAGGGGAGAAAATGTAACATCCTAAAATTCTAATATAATTAATTCAATAAAAAGATTAATATATTATGTGGTTTAGCATAGAAAATTTTTGGTATAAGAATTTATTAGAATAGTTTAGTAATTAAAAAAAAAAAAAAAAGAAACAAACAAACAAACCAAGAAATGCACAATAGTGAGTAATAGTAATATTTGGCTAATGAGCCAAATGCACGCAAGTGGAGTGCAGGAACAGGTGGAATTCTTAGGAATGGGGGCCCCACAAGCATATTAAATTGTTTGAAAGGATGAAAACGTGAAAGCATTCACGTACAGGATTTCTATTAGCATTGAAAAATAAGAAAACAAAGGGGCTTAGCATGGGGGCCCATAAGTTCATCATTTGGAAATTGGACTTGTGTCAAATATAGGTCACACACACTCACAAGAATTTATACCATACTTGTTTCACGTAGATTGTGATAGCTCTGCCAGCGCCGTCATTAGTAAAATAAAAACTGGAGTTTGCGCGAGAAATAGCGTCATTGTGCTTAGTAAACGAAATAGCTTGTTGCTTGACGTGATAGAAGGAAGAACTCCGTAAATAGGACTTGCTCATAAAAAATATTTGAAGCTTCTTGGAGGTCTTCAAGAGGTGAGTAAAAACACAATTTCTCACCCACTCATGATACAAAAATTTGGAGTTTTCATATGTAAATTTATCTATCATGAAACATTGAGATTTTAAGGTTCTTGATTCTTATTGGAGATTTTTTTTAAATATATTTTTTTTGTGTCGATTGATGAATTGGTTCGGTAAATGTATTTTCCTTGCATGTATAAAAGTAGTTTTTTTTTTCTTTCAGTTGTTGTTCGGCTTGTACGATTCTTTTCTTCTCTTCCGTTGACGCTACTGCGTCTTTTATTTTCTTATCGTAACTGTGCACTCATTTTGCCCTTTCATATTGAAGGCAATTTGCCAAATTCAAGCACGTTAATTGGATAGTTTTGGTTGGATTTACTAAGCCATTGGCAAATATTCCCTGCGCCATGAGCTTTTATAAATATATAAATGTACTGTCCTAGACCATTATTTGGTGTATATGATGTATGGTTGAATAACGTGTTCTTATATGGGGTAGAGGCATATAGTGTTGATTTGGCATGACAACCTAACTATCAATAGTGATGTTTGAAATATGAGTTATACCGTCTAAGAAAGAGGTATTGAAAATAGTTATATCACCAATTATTTGGGATGTCGAAAATATGAGTTATACCGCCTAAGAAAGGGGTATTGAAAATAGTTACATCACCAATTATTTGGGATGTCGAAAATATGAGTTTTACCACCTAAGAAAGGGGTATTGAAAATAGTTACGTTGCCAGGAAATGGGATGTTGAAAAATGAGTTATACCACCTATGATAGAGATATCGAAAACTAGTTGCATCACCAGAGAATGGGATGTCGAAACACCTCTTATGAAGAGAGATGGGCAATGGGACGCCATTGTTGTGTGATTATGACTGGTAGAATAAATGCATGAATTAAATGTTTAAATGTTACTATTTGAAATATGTGATGTGTTGGTCTGAATATTTTATATATATTTGGCAATATAGAAAATTATATTATTTTTGAAAGTAGCAGGTGCCATGGTTGTTTTTCCGGTTACTGCGCCGGCTGAGAATAACACTGTTTGTGAAAATAATTTATAACTATTTTTGTTCACTGGGATTCCCATCTCATTAGTAGTGTTATTTTCAGAGCACGAGGACGTTATTCCTGAGACTGAGGAGGCATGAAGACTAGAGATTCTTAATAGTTTTCTTATAGCTTTGGTTAGTATTATTATCTACTGGAGCTGTATGTGGCTAAACCTTAGTTATTTTATTTTTTATACGCTTGGGTTTTTAGTTGGCGCTTTGTTTTAAGAGTTTTTGGATTTATATTATGATATTTAGTTTTGAGGATTTTTACAATGTAAAGACCAATTTATTGTTATTATTATTATTACATTAAGTATTATATTATAAAAAAAATTATTCCACGAGGCTTTATTTAAATGTTTTATTTGGGTTACTAATGTAATGAAGGGCGTTACATTGGTAGTCTCATAAGCTTGTTTGTTAGATGTGTTTGTGGTTGTTTTATTTGGAATCATAAGATGAATTTTTCTTTGTGAATATACTATGTGTTGTGTATATACTTGATTTAATTGGTGAATATGTGATTGGATATTTGAAAATGAATTGTGGCATTGTTGCCTTGGATGAGATATATGTGTGATGTTGGTTTAAGATTTGATGCTTATATATGTATATCTTGGATTGTGATTTTGACTGGATTGGTTGAGAGCATAGCATCGGCTATAGCTTGATAATGAAGATTAAAAAGCTTAAAAGCCTTAATCAAAGTTTTAAAATGTATTCTAAAATCAAAGAAAAATCTTGAGAATAGTTTTGTCTTATCAAGGAAAGAACTTTTTTTTTAAAAAAAAATGTTAGATCCTTTCCAAAGAGAAAGTCCTTTTAATGAAAGTCCATTCAAATGCTTTCTTTTTTAGAAAAAAATGTTTTCAGATGACGAAACCTTTAAAAAATAGATTTGCAATTACAAGAGATTTCTTTAAAATAGCTTCTTTTGAGAAAATGCTTTATTTCATGCCAATGTGGTTGAGTTTTGTTTTCCAAATTTTATATACGAGAATAAGACCCGGAAGAAAAATGCTGATTACCTGTTCACTTTGTGAAGTTTGCAAATCTAGTGACCGAGATGTCGAGGTAGTGTTTTGTGAGTTGAGCACTCGGACTACGTGTCCTGTGTTTTGAATGAACGGGCTAAATGTCCTTTAAAATGAGTCATGAGCTGTGTGCCTTGACAAGAAAGAATGAACGAAAAAGAAAACAGAACACTTTTTGTGGACATATATGAATCGGTAGACGTGCTACGAAATTGAACAACAATCCATTGTGGTTAAGAATATGAGCCAGTTACCACTAGGTCTATAGGGGCATCCTGTGTTCGAAACTCCACAAGAGGCCAAGGCATCGCGACCTCGTGCCGTGGTAATCGGCTACCAAACACGTATGAACTCGATCAGAGACTGGACTTTTCACGATATGGTTGAGACGTGATACCCTTGAACAATTGTGTTATGGGAGTATTCACGGCCTATCACTCGAAGATGGGAAGTTAGGAATCTCATAAGAACATAAACTAGAAAGATGATATTGGAGTCTCATGCATTATTATAACTCATGTTGATGTCTAAGATATTATGTTATTTGAATATCTGTTAATACAAATGTATTTATATGGGGATGTATGTTTTGTTTGTCGCTTCTGCGGCTATCGTGATAAACTTGTGAAATGAGTATCTCACCTTTGCCTGTGCATGTTGGACACCCTGTCGTGTTTTTGGATAGGTGTGCAGATGCTGCCCAGAGGTCCCCTCGGACACTTGAGGACTCTGATGATGGAGTCTTATGAAGATGAAAAGAAGGAAGATCCCTCCGAAATCCTACGAAAATCGGAGCTGACTTTGGGGTTTTCCCCAATGGCTACTTTTAGCTCGACAAACAATAGGGTCTTACCTTTTTGAAGCAGTTGTATCTTATCTGCTGTATTTATGTTGACCTAATATTTTAAAGCTTGTACCTTGTGATAGTAGTCCAGGTATTATACTACTAGTTTAAACTCTATTTCTAGAAAACTTTTATGCTCCGGCATTAAAACCCTTATGTTTATTTTTGTTATGTGTAACACCCTCCTCGCGGGTGCTACGTACACGGACTCTAATGCGGAATAAAACAAGAAAATAAAACGCTGGTTGCTTTCGGAAAATACTTTAATTAAGTAGCTATGTTCGAAAACGCGGTTTTAAAAATTTTCTGCATGCATAGGCAAACAACTCAAGACGAAGAAATAAATTTTACATCACACATTGATATTCACTGTTCATAAAAACATAAACATAACGTAAAACCTGGTCTAATGTATAACATATTGCAGACTTAGAAATAATTCAACATGTGTGCAGTAATATAATATAAGACTACTCAAAACAATAGACTCCTAAGCTGGTCGGCTGAAAATAGCCATTGGGGTACAACCCAATGTCGGCTCCTTCAAAAGTTTCCATCGTCCGAGTCCTCACGTCTCCGCGAGGACCTATGATCAACATCTGTACATGTGTTCCAAAAACACAAAAAGGTGTTCAACATGTACAGGCAAAGGTGAGATACCCATATAAAGTTTATCATGATAGCAGCACAGGCGACAAACAGCATAAAAACAGTTATATGAACAGGTATTTCTACAGTACAGCACAACGTCTCAAAAACATTCATCAGTTATATTAATGCACGAGACTTCAATATTATCTTTCTAATTCATGTACTCCGAAGATTCTAACTTCCCAACATTCGAGCGATAGGCCGTAGTAACACCCGTAACACAATTGTTCTCATGAGTCGGCCTCTCTATTTAGGTCCGAACTCCAATTGTTCCAGGGTACCACGTCTCACCATATCATGAATACTCCAGTCTCTGATCGAGTTCATTCGTGTTTGGCAGCCGATTTAACATGGCACGGGGTTGCTACGCCACCGGCCACTTGTGGGATCTCGAACACAGAATGCCCCTATAGACCCAGTGGTCTTAACTGGCTGAATTCTCAACTACGAAAGTTGTAGCTCGGTTCCAAATGGCACGTCTGACGGTTCATGCATGTTCACAGAAGGTTTTCTGTTTTCTTTGCGTTCATTCTTTCAAATGTCGAGACATAAAGTCCACGACTCATTTCAAAAAGGCATTAAGCCCACTCAAATAAAAAACACAGGACACGAAGTCCGGGTACTCAATCCACGAAACACTAGCCCCGACGTCTCGATCACTAGGTTTGGGTTGATCTCGAAGGTTCATCATTTTTCTTTTGGTTTCATTTTCTCAAAACACTTTGGAAAACAAAACATACTTTGGTTTTCTTGAAACAAAACACCCTTTATGATCAAGAGAACATTTTTTCGTGAAAAACACCTTTCTCAAAAACAAAAACCGTTTTCTATGGTTTCACATCTTTTTAAAACGTTTTACCGAAATAAAACACGATTTGCACGACTTTTCACAAAACCACTTTCTACTTTTCAAAAGAAAATGCTTTTAAAAAAGAAAGACAACTTTTCTTGAAAAAGCAACATTTTTTCCCAAAAACCACTTTTTGATTTCCAAAACACGGTTTTCAAAACTTTGATTCAGTTTTTCGAGTCTTTTAATAATTATCGAGACATAGCCAGTCCTATGCTCATCCAGGATATTAATATATATATATATATATATGTCTATATATATATATATAGACATATATCTGCAGTTCAATATCACAATAATATCACTCAAGGCATCTATGCCACAAATCATCAACAATTGTGCAAATATGTTTTAGTAAGTAAAACAAATCCATACATCATTCAAACTCATCTCCAATTCAACAATCAAGTCATCATAATACATATACCAAGCATGCACTATGAAGCTACTCAAACTTAAATGAGTACCTCCCTTTACCTCACAAAGGAAGTTCAATGCAAACTTGATCGGTTCTCGGCTCCGGCTCTGGTTCCGTTCGCGTCGCCTAAAACAATCAAACAACAAATCAACATCAATCTATAACATAAGAACACAAGTTTTCCTTCCCCTAAAAGGTATAGGGTTCGCCCATGAAAGGTAAAAAAGGTTAGGGATCTCATTTGGTTCCAAACTTCTGGATGGTTGGTGCATGAACTTAGTTAACACCATTTCAAGTCCTATGACTCAAAAGTGTGGAACAACACTCATGGATTTTCCCCATGAAGCTCTCGGCCATATTGGACAATTTAGGCTAGGAATTGATTTGGTTTTCCATCACTTGGATTCAAGGACACTAGGAAAGCTAAGGATGGAATCAAGAGTTAGAAATCAAAAATTTGATGAAAAACACTATTCATCATCACTCTTAGGTTTCGGCCACTTTGGGGTTTTAGAGATAGGATAAGACTTGGATCATGAGCTCTTGGGTTTAGATAGATGGTGATGAGGTGAGTTCAAAGAACTTGGTTTCACCTCCAAAGGATTTTCCTACAATTTCCTATGGATTTTCAAAGTTTTGGATTTAAGAATGAGTTTCATGAAAATGGAGTTTTGATCTTGATATTGAAAGAGATTCAAGAAGATATGAGACCATAGAAGTGATCTTACCTTAAAATGGATGAAGATTGGTCAAGAAATCAAGTGATTTCAACAAGCTTTCAAGGTTTTCTCAAGGATTCAATGGAGGTTTCTCTCAAGGAAGAAGATGGTGTTCTTGGCTCTCAAAGTGGGGCTGGGCTGCATGATAATGGGGCTGGAGGAGGATGTTCCAGCCTTTTAAAGAGTTCATTAAGGTAAAAAGGTCATTTGGTTCAAAGGGTAAAATGGTAAAAGGTTAAAAGACTTAAGTTAGGGGTATTTTGGTAATTTGACGTCCCGAAGTTCCCGATCGTCATGACGACTCTGGAATGCTCTCCCAAGTGAGTTGACATGAAGTAAAATCAAGATCATCCATTTTCGGGTCCTGGTAAGTCCATATGCGGCTCTGTTCTCCACCCGATTGAAGATTTCGCTCGAACGGAGTTTAGGAAATGATTTTTTTGAAATTTTTGCGAAATTTAACCAAAACGTAGAGAATCGAATTCTAAGGCTTACTGTCTCGTTCACGGGTCCATCTGTGGTCTCCTGAGCAATAAAATCATACTGTTAGTGCAAAAACACATACCGGACTCCGTTTGAGTTTTCGACTCAACTTAATCGTAGCTTCCTACGATATCGCTGAGCATGACTATGGTCTCGGAATATTTTATATCCCTTTCTAAGACCTCGAATTAAATAGAAGTTATTAAATACTGATTAAAAAGGAAAACTCGAAAATCGAGGTGTTACAATACTGCCCCTCCAAAAAAAAAAATTCGTCCTCGAAATTACGTACCTTGAAAAAGATCGGGATACTGTAACTTCATCTTGTCCTCGCGCTCCCACGTTGCGTCTCTAGTTGCTTCGTTCCAAACGAATTTGACTAAGGGAACTTGTTTTCCCTCGAGTTGCTTGATCCTCTTATCAACGATTCGCACAGGCGATGTCTCATAAGACAAGTTTTCTCGTAAATGTACTATATCAGGCTCGATTACATGGGACGGATCAGGAATGTAATTCCGAAGTTGTGAGACATGAAAAACATTATGAACGTTGGACAGAAAAGGTGGTAAAGCAATCTGATAAGCTACTGGACCAATACGCCGAAGAATCTGGTAAGGTCCAATTAATTTGGAAGTGAGTTTTCTGGACTTAATCGATCTACCTACCCCTGTTGAAGATGTGACTCTCAGGAACACGTGTTCACCTTCTTGAAACTCGAGGGGTTGTATTCTCTTATCTGAGTAGCTCTTTTGCCTGCTCTGTGCCGTTTTCATCTTTTCCCGATTCTGTTTAATCTTTTTCGTTGTTTGTTGCACAAGTTCTGGGCCTACGATCATGTTCTCTCTATCCTGGTACCAACACAACGGTGTCTGGTACTTTCGTCCATACAAGGCTTCGTAGGGTGCTATCCCTATACTAGAATGGTAGCTGTTGTTGTAGGTGAATTCTATAAGAGGCAACAGATCATCCCAACTTCCACCATGGTCTAGAACACAAGCTCTCAATCTTCTAAAGACTGTATCGTTCTCTCTGTCTGTCCATCAGATTGAGAGTGATAGGCTGAACTTAGCCTTAACTTTGCCCCTAACGCTTGATGTAGACTTTGCCAAAAACGTGACATAAACTTTGGGTCTCTATCAGAGACTATGCTTGAAGGCACTCCATGTAGTCTGATTACTTCTCTGATATACAGCTCAGTTAACTTCTCCATTGAGTAGTTAATCTTAGTAGGTAAGAAGTGTGCTGACTTCATTAAACTATCAACGATCACCCAAATCGAATCAAAACTCTTAGAAGTTCTCGGTAATCCTATCAGAAAATCCATTGAAATGCTCTCCCATTTCCATTCGGGTACATCCAAGGATTGAAGCATCACTCCAGGTCGTTGATGTTCTACCTTCGCTTTCTGACAAGTCAAACATGATGCTACATACTCAGCCACTTGCTTCTTCATTCCTGGCCACCAAAACTTTGGTTTCAGATCTTGGTACATTTTGATTGATCCAGGGTGAATACTCGGCTTGCTCTTGTGTCCTTCCTCTAGAATCATTTTCCTCATCTCCGGGTTGCTTGGCACATAAACTCGTCCATTGCATCTCAAGATACCATCAGTTCCCATACTGAACTCTGCAGCTTTTTCTTGTCCAAGTAACTCCTTTTTCTCTTGGAGATATACATTAGTTGCTTGTTGTTCACGGATCGTCTCCATCAGTCCACTCGATACCTTGATCATTCCCAAGCTAATCATCTCGTGGTTCACTTCTACAGCTAGATTGAGATCACGAAACTGTTCTAATAATTCTAGCTCTTTGACCATCATTGCAGAGATGTGCAGGGTCTTCTGGCTCAGAGCGTCTGCAACGACATTTGCTTTCCCAGAGTGGTACAGCAAAGTGAAGTCGTAATCTTTAAGAAACTCCCTCCAACGTCTCTGCCTCATGTTAAGTTCCTTCCGATCGAACAGGTACTTCAAACTTTTGTGGTCACTGAAGACATCAAACTTTGATCTATACAAGTAATGTCTCCAGATCTTCAGGGCAAAAACCACAGCAGCTAACTCAAGGTCGTGCGCCGGGTAATTCCTCTCATGAGTCTTCAACTGGCGTGAAGCATACGCTACAACCTTCCAATGTTGCATAAGTACACATCCTAAACCTTGATGCGAAGCATCACAGTACACTTCGTACGGTTCGTCTGGCTTAGGTAGTACTAACACTGGTTGTCAAACGTTCCTTCATCATCTGAAAACTCTCCTCACATTTTTCAGTCCACATAAACGGTTGGTTCTTCCTCGTAAGTTGAGTCAACGGCGCAACAATCTTCGAAAATCCTTCAATGAACCTTCTGTAATAACCAGCTAGTCCAACGAAACTGCGGATTTCTGTCACAGTCTTGGGTCTTTCCCATAGAAGTACTGCTTCTACTTTCGTAGGATCGACGACAATTCCTTCCTTCGAAATCACAAGTCCTAAGAATTTGACTTCATCCAGCCAAAATTCACACTTGGGTAGCTTTGTGTACAGCTTCTCCTTGTGAAGGATCTGCAAAACTTGTCGTAGATGTTCCTCATGCTCCTCGGGACTTTTCAAGTAAATGACAATATCATCGATAAACACGACAACAAACTAATCCAAAAACGGATTGAAAATCCTATTCATATTGTCCATGAAGATAGCAGTTGCGTTCGTCACTCGGAAAGGCATCACGAGGCACTCATAGTGACCATAACGAGTCGTGAAAGCAGTCTTGGGTACGTCCTTGTTCTTTACACTGATCTGGTGATAACCGGATCTCAGATCTATCTTTGAAAAGACAGCGGCTCCTTGAAGTTGATCCATCAAATCATCTATGCGGGGTTGAGGATACTTGTTCTTGATCGTTATCTTGTTGAGTTGACGATAATCCACACAGAGTCTTGAACTCCCGTCCTTCTTCTTCACCAACAACACTGGTGCTCCCCACGGGGATACACTTGGCTTCACAAACCGCTTCATAAATATATATATATAGACATATATCAGCAGTTCAATATCACAATAATATCCCTCAAGGCATCCATGCCACAAATCATCAACAAGTGTGCAAATATGTTTCATCAAGTAAAACAAATCCATACATCATTCAAACTCATCTCCAATTCAACAATCAAGTCATCATAATACATATACCAAACATGCACTATGAAGCTACTCAAACTTAAATGACTACCTCCCTTTACCTAACAAAGGAAGTTCAATGCAAACTTGATCGGTTCTAGGCTCCGGCTCCGGTTTCATTCGCGTCGCCTAAAACAATCAAACAACAAATCAACATCAATCTATAACATAAGAACACAATTTTTCCTTCCCCTAAAAGGTATAGGGTTCGGCCATGAAAGGTAAAAAGGGTTAGGGATCTCATTTGGTTCCAAACTTTTGGATGGTTGGTTCATGAACTTAGTTAACACCATTTCAAGTCCTATGACTCAAAAATGTGAAACAACACTCATGGATTTTCCCCATGAAGCTGTTGGCCATATTGGGAAATTTAGGCTAGGAATTGATTTGGTTTTCCATCACTTGGATTCAAGGACACTAGGAAAGCTAAGGATGGAATCAAGAGTTAGAAATCAAAAATTTGATGAAAAACACTATTCGTCATCACTCTTAGGTTTCGGCCACTTTGGGGTTTTAGAGCTAGGTTGAGACTTGGATCATGAGCTCTTGGGTTTAGATAGAGGGTGATGAGGTGAGTTCAAAGAACTTGGTTTCACCTCCAAAGGATTTTCCTACAATTTCCTATGGATTTTCAAAGATTTGGATCTAAGAATGAGTTTCATGAAAATGGAGTTTTGATCTTGATATTGAAAGATATTCAAGAAGATATCAGACCATAGAAGTGATCTTACCTTAAAATGGATGAAGATTGGTCAAGAAATCAAGTGATTTCAACAAGCTTTCAAGGTTTTCTCAAGGATTCAATGTAGGTTTTTCTTAAGGAAGAAGATGGTGTTCTTGGCTCTCAAAGGGGGGCTGGGCTGCATGATAATGGGGCTGGAGGGGGCTTTTCCAGCCTTCTAAAGAGTTCATTAAGGGTAAAAAGGCCATTTGGTTCAAAGGGTAAAATGGTAAAAGGTGAAAAGACTTAAGTTAGGGGTATTTTGGTAATTTCGCGTCCCGAAATTCCCGATCGTCATGACGACTCTGGCATGCTCTCCCAAGTGATTTGACATGATGTGATATCAAGATTATCCGTTGTTGGGTTCTGGTAAGTCCATACGCGGCTCCGTTCACTACCCGATTGAAGATTTCGCTCGAACGGAGGTCAGGAAATGATTTTTTTGAAATTTTTGCGAAATTTAACCAAAATGTAGAGAATCGAATTCTAAGACTTACTGTCTCGTTCACGGGTCCATCTAAGGTCTCCTGAGCAGTAAAATCATACTGTTAATGTAAAAACGTATACCGGACTCCGTTTGAGTTTTCAACTCAAAACTTAATCGTAGCTTCCTACGATATCGCTGAGCATGACTATGGTCTCTGAATCTGTTATATCCCTTTCTAAGACCTCGAATAAAATATAAGTTCATAAATACTGATTAAAAAGGAAAACTCGAAAATCGGGGTGTTACATTACTACCCCTCTAAAAAAAAAAAAATTTGTCCTCGAAAATACGTACCTTGAAAAAGATCAGGATACTGTAACTTCATCTTGCTCTCGAGCTCCCATGTTGCGTCTCTAGTTGCTTCGTTCCAAATGACTTTGACTAAGGGAACTTGTTTTCCCCTGAGTTGCTTGATCCTCTTATCAACGATTCGCATAGGCGATGTCTCATAAGACAAGTTTTTTCGAAAATGTACTATATCAGATTTGATTACATGGGACGGATCAGGAATGTACTTCCGAAGTTATGAGACATGAAAAACATTATGAATGTTGGACAGAAAAGGTGGTAAAGCAATCTGGTAACCTACTGGACCAATACGCCGAAGAATCTGGTAAGGTTCAATGAATTTGGGAGTGAGTTTTCTGGACTTAATCGCTCTACCTACCCCAGTCAAAGATGTGACTATCAGGAACCCGTGTTCACCTTCTTGAAACTCGAGGGGTCGTCTTCTCTTATCTGAGTAGCTCTTTTGCCTGCTCTGTGCCGTTTTCATCTTTACCCGGATCTGTTTAATCTTTTTCGTTGTCTGTTGCACAAGTTCTGGGCCTGCGATCTTGTTCTCTCCATCCTGGTACCAACACAACGGTGTCTGACACTTTCGTCCATACAAGGCTTCGTAGGGTGCCATCCCTATACTAGAATGGTAGTTGTTGTTGAAGGTGAATTCTATAAGAGGCAACAGATCATCCCAACTTCCACCATGGTCTAGAGCACAAGCTCTCAACAAATCTTCTAAAGACTGTATCGTTCTCTCTGTCTATCCCTAAAGCTTGATGTAGACTTTGCCAAAAACGTGACGTAAACTTTGGGTCTCTATCAGAGAATATGCTTGAAGGCACTCCATGTAGTCTGATTACTTCTCTGATATACAGCTCAGTTAACTTCTCCACTGAGTAGTTGATCTTAACAGGTAAGAAGTGTGCTAACTTCGTTAACCTATCAACGATCACCCAAATCGAATCAAAACTCTTAGAAGTTCTCGGTAATCCTACCAGAAAATCCATTGAAATGCTCTCCTATTTCCATTCGGGTACATCCAAGGATTGAAGCATCCCTCCAGGTTGTTGATGTTCTACCTTTGCTTTCTGACAAGTCAAACATGACGCTACATACTCAGCCACTTGCTGCTTCATTCCTGGCCACCAAAACTTTTGTTTCAGATCTTGGTACATTTTGATTGATCCAGGGTGAATACTCAGCTTGCTCTTGTGTCCTTCCTCTAGAATCATTTTCCTCATCTCCGGGTTGCTTGGCACACAAACTCGTCCATTGCAACTCAAGATACCATCAGTTCCCATACTGAACTCTGTACCTTTTTCTTGTCCAAGTAACTCCTTTTTCTTTTGGAGATATACATCAGTTGCTTGTTGTTCACGGATCGTCTCCATCAGTCCACTAGATACCTTGATCATTCCCAAGCTAATCCTCTCGTGGTTCACTTCTACAGCTAGATTGAGATCACGAAACTTTCTATCAATTCTAGCTCTTTGACCATCATTGCAGAGATGTGCAGGGTCTTCTGGCTCAGAGCGTCAGCAACGACATTTGCTTTCCCACGATGGTACAGCAAGGTGAAGTCGTAATCTTTAAGAAACTCCATCCAACGTCTCTGCCTCATGTTAAGTTCCTTCTGATCGAACAGGTACTTCAAACTTTTGTGGTCACTGAAGACATCAAACTTTGATCCATACAAGTAATGTCTCCAGATCTTCAGGGCAAAAACCACAGCAGCTAACTCAAGGTCGTGCGTCGGGTAATTCCTCTCATGAGTCTTCAACTGGTGTGAAGCATACGCTACAACCTTCCGATTTTGCATAAGTACACATCCTAAACCTTGATACGAAGCATCACAGTACACTTCGTACTGTTCGTCTGGCTTAGGTAGTACTAACACTGGTGAGGTTGTCAAACGTTCCTTCATCGTCTGAAAACTCTCCTCACATTTGTCAGTCCACATAAACGGTTCGTCCTTCCTCGTAATTTGAGTCAACGGCGCAACAATCTTCGAAAATCCTTCGATGAACCTTCAGCAATAACCATATAGCAGGCGCGTTCGTCACTCCGAAAGGCATCACGAGGTACTCATTGTGACCATAATGATTCCTGAAAGCAGTCTTGGGTACATCCTCGTTCTTTACTCTGATCTGGTGATAACCGGATCTCAGATCTATCTTTGAAAAGACAACGGCTCCTTGAATTTGATCCATCAAATCATCTATGCGGGGTTGAGTATACTTGTCCTTGATAGTTATCTTGTTGAGTTGACGATAATCCACACAGAGTCTTGAACTCCAATCCTTCTTCTTCACCAACAACACTGGTGCTCCCCACGGGGATATACTTGGCCTCACAAACCGCTTGGACATCAGATCCTGTAGTTGAGTCTTCAACTCGGCTAACTCCGTAGGTGACATCCTATAAGGAGCTATAGATATCGGACCGGATTTTGGAACTAAGTCGATGGCAAACTCGATGTCCCTCGCAGGTGGCAAACCTGGTATGTCCTCTGGAAAAACTTCCTGAAAATCTTTCACAACCGACACATCATTCAAGACAACGTCCCTCTCGATTTCTAAACAGGATAGAAGCATCTATCCCTGATCTCCTTCTTTCAAAGAAGCTCTTACTTGGTTGGCAGTTATAAATACAGAAATCTCAGGGTCAGGAAAAACTAAGGTTCTATGTGCACAGTCTAAAAGGATATGGTTGGAAGATAACCAATCCATGCCTAGGATCATATCCAATTGAGTCAAAGGCAAACATATTAAGTCAACACGAAAGTTCCTATCATGAACAATAACAGGACAATTCAAACATACTGTATTAACAGTAGCAGGCTTAGCAGTTGGAGTTGTGACAATCAAATCAAAAGACAGTGAAGAAACAGGAACCTCTAATTGTCTCACATAATTCAAAGAGATAAACGAATGTGTCGCACCCGAATCAAATAGTACAGTTAGGAGATTACCAGCTATGATGCAACTACCATGTATGAGATCATCAGATTTGGAGGCATCAACGCCACTTATGGTATAAACCCTTCCCCTCGCTGTAGGTCTAGCAGTCCGCATGTTGTTGACAGTCGGCTTGGGCTTTGGTGTAGGGCATTCCCTTAGAAATGTCCTATCTCTCCGCATTGGAAACATAGAACTCCTTTCAGTTTGCAACTATCAGCTGGGTGTCCGGGTTGCCCACACTTGAAACATCTCTGGGCCCGGCCTTGGCTCTGGTCGTTTCTGCTCCCACGACCGTAAGCAGAAGCAACAAGACGATAAGGTTGCTGTTTTTGACTATTCCCTTGAGGTCGGGAATATGGCTTCTTCTGGGACTGCTTCCCTTTCTAGTGTTGGTACTAGATCGGGTTCCTTGACCTAGACGGTCCTCCTGTAGTACCCTTGTTCTCCCTTCCGCTTCTCGTCTTCTCCACTTTTCTGCACTTCTCCACTAGAGCTTGGAAGGTACGGATCTCCAGTGGTAACACCGAATCCTTGATCTCGAAGCGCAGACCGCCTTCGAACCTCTTGCATTTCCAGTCCTCGTCAGGTTGGGCTTGGAAAAAGCGGAAATATTTGGCGAGTGATTCAAACTTCGCCGCATATTCCCCGACAGTCATATCCCTCTGCTGCAGCTTCAAAAATTCCTGCTCTTTCTCGGTTCTGGCACTTTGGGGAATGTACTTGTCCAGAAACTTGGTGCGAAATACTCCCCAAGTGATCTCTTGGTTATTGGCTTCCAGCAGTTGTCTGGTTCCTCCCCACCAATACTCTGCATCACCCAGGAATAGGAATGTGGCATAGTCCACCTTCACTCCTTCGAGGCAGTGTAGAACAGCAAAAATCATCTCTATTTCTTGCAGCCACAGGTCGTCCTTTTCCGGGTCACAGTCCCCGTGAAACTGTGGAGGATCATGACGCCGAAAATCGACTAACCCTCAAGCACCAGTCACAAGATCAACTCTTTGTTGGTTCTATTGATTCTGTTGAGCTATCGTTGCTGTCTGTTGAGCAACAGCAGCCGCCATATCAGCCATGGCCTGGATAGCCCGATTCATGTTGTTGTCATCAACATTGTTGTCTGCAGTGCTGCGACCTCCACCACGACCACCTCTAAGATTCATGTCTCCCTACAAGGCAAACCAAACATACCTTAATAAGGAAACATAAATCAAAACAAGTGTGTTAACACATATTGCTTCAACAGAGAAACAATTCAAACAAGGTTCACAGAGATCACACAACATAAACATAATAGACTCACTTCCCAAGGATTCCCGAAAGACTCGACCAGCTCTGATACCACTAATGTAACACCCCCCTCTCGGGTGCTACGTACACGGACTCTAATGCGGAATAAAACAAGAAAATAAAATGCTGGTTGCTTTCGGAAAATACCTTAATTAAGTAGCTACGTTCGAAAACGCGGTTCTAAAAATTTTCTGCATGCATAGGCAAACAACTCAAGACGAAGAAATAAATTTCACATCACAGATTAATATTCACTGTTCATAAAAACATAAACATAACGTAAAACCTGGTCTAATGTATAACATATTACAGACTTAGAAATAATTCAACATGTGTGCAGTAATATAATATAAAACTACTCAAAACAAAAGACTCCTAAGCTGGTTGGCTAAAAGTAGCCATTGGGGTACAACCCAATGTCGGCTCCTCCAAAAGTTTCAATCGTCCGAGTCCTCACGTCTCTGCGGGGACCTATGATCAACATCTGTACATGTGTTCCAAAAACACAACAAGGTGTCTAACATGTATAGGCAAAGGTGAGATACTCGTATAAAGTTTATCACGATAGCCGCACAGGCGACAAACAGCATAAAATCAGTTATATGAACAGGTATTTCTATAGTACAGCACAACGTCTCAAAAACATTCATCAGTTATATTAATGCATGAGACTTTAATATTATCTTTCTTATTCATGTACTCCATAGATTCTAACTTCCCAACATTCGAGCGATAGGCCGTAGTAACACCCGTAACACAATTGTTCTCATGAGTCGGCCTCTCTATTTAGGTCCGAACTCCAATTGTTCCAGGGTACCACGTCTCAACTTATCATGAATACTCCAGTCTCTGATCGAGTTCATTCGTGTTTGGCAGCCGATTTACCACGGCATGGGGTTGCTACGCCACCGGCCACTTGTGGGATCTCGAACACAGAATGCCCCTATAGACCCAGTGGTCTTAACTGGCTGAATTCTCAACTAAGAAAGTTGTAGCTCGGTTCCAAATGACACGTCTGACGGTTCATGCATGTTCATAGAAGGTTTTCTGTTTTCTTTGCGTTCATTCTTTCTAATGTCGAGACATAAAGTCCGTGACTCGTTTCAAAAAGGCATTAACCTCGCTCAAATAAAAAACACAGGACACGAAGTCCGAGTACTCAATCCACAAAACACTAGCCCCGACGTCTCGACCACTAGGTTTGGGTTCATCTCAAAGGTTCATCATTTTTATTTTGGTTTCATTTTCTGAAAACACTTTGGAAAACAAAACATACTTTGGTTTTCTTGAAACAAAACATCCTTTTAATTTGATCAAGAGAACATTTTTCCGTGAAAAACACCTGTCTTAAAAACAAAAACCATTTTCTAAGGTTTCACGTCTTTTTAAAACGCTTTACCAAAATAAAACACGATTTCCACGACTTTTGACAAAACCACTTTTTACTTTTCAAAATAAAATGCTTTTCAAAAAGAAAGACAACTTTTCTTGAAAAAGCAACACTTTTTCCCAAAAACCACTATTTGATTTCCAAAACACGGTTTTCAAAACTTTGATTCGGTTTTTCGAGTCTTTTAATAATTATCGAGACATAGCCAGTCCTATGCTCATCCAGGATATAAATATATAGATAGACATATATCATCAGTTGAATATCATAATTATATCACTCAAGGCATCCATGCTACAAATCATCAACAAGTGTGCAAATATGTTTCATTAAGTAAAACAAATCCATACATCATTCAAACTCATCTCCAATTCAACAATCGAGTCATCATCAAACATATACCAAGCATGCACTATGAAGCTACTCAAACTTAAATGACTACCTCCCTTTACCTCACAAAGGAAGTTCGATGCAAACTTGATCGGTTCTCGGCTCCGGCTCCGATTCCGTTCGCATCGCCTAAAACAATCAAACAACAAATCAACATCAATCTTTAACATAAGAACACAAGTTTTCCTTCCCCTAAAAGGTATAGGGTTCGGCCATGAAAGGTAAAAAGGGTTAGGGATCTCATTTGGTTCCAAACTTTTCGATGGTTGGTTCATGAACTTAGTTAACACCATTTCAAGTCCTATGACTCAAAATAGTGAAACAACACTCATGGATTTTCCCCATGAAGCTCTCGGCCATATTGGCCAGTTTAGGCTAGGAATTGATTTGGTTTTCCAACACTTGGATTCAAGGACACTAGGAAAGCTAAGGATGGAATCAAGAGTTAGAAATCAAAAATTTGATGAAAAACACTATTCATCATCACTCTTAGGTTTCATCCACTTTCGTGTTTTAGAGCTAGGATGAGACTTGGATCATGAGATCTTGGGTTTAGATAGAGGGTGATGAGGTGAGTTCAAAGAACTTGGTTTCACCTCCAAAGGATTTTCCTACAATTTCCTATGGATTTTCAAAGTTTTGGATCTAAGAATGAGTTTCATGAAAATGGAGTTTTGATCTTGATATTGAAAGAGATACAAGAGGATATGAGACCATGGAAGTGATCTTACCTTAAAATGGATGAAGATTGGTCAAGAAATCAAGTGATTTCAACAAGCTTTCAAGGTTTTCTCAAGGATTCAATGGAGGTTTCTCTCAAGGAATAAGATGGTGTTCTTGGCTCTCAAAGGGGGGCTGGGCTGCGTGATAATGGGGCTGGAGGAGGCGGTTCCAGCCTTCTAAAGCGTTCACTAAGGTAAAAAGGTCATTTGGTTCAAGGGGTAAAATGGTAAAAGGTGAAAAGACTTAAGTTAGGGGTATTTTGGTAATTTCGCGTCCTGAAATTCCCAATCGTCATGACAACTCTGGAATGCTCTCCCAAGTGAGTTGACATGATGTGATATCAATATTATCCGTTGGAGGGTTCTGGTAAGTCCATACGCGGCTCCGTTCTACACCCGACTGAAGATTTCGCTCGAACGGAAGTCAGGAAATGATTTTTTTGAAATTTTTGAGAAATTTAACCAAAACATAGAGAATCGAATTCTAAGACTTATTGTCTCATTCACGGGTCCATCTGAGGTCTCCTGAGTAGTAAAATCCTACTGTTAGTGTAAAAAACGCATATCGGACTTCGTTTGAGTTTTCGACTCAAAACTTAATCGTAGCTTCCTACGATATCGCTGAGCATGACTATGGTATCGGAATATTTTATATCCCTTTCTAAGACCTCGAATAAAATATAAGTTCATAAATACTGATTAAAAAGGAAAAATCGAAAATCGGGGTGTTATATTATGGATGTTTAGTATTGGTGTACGTTACGTGGTTTGTTCCATCCCTCCTATTCTTAATTATTATAGCTTGAAGAAAATTTTTAAACCCACATTTTCGAACATAGTTATTTACTTAACGTAATTTTCGAAAGCAACCTGCGTTTTTATTTGTTTATGTTTTCTGCATCGAGTTTGACACATAGCACCAAGGGGGTGTTACACAATGCAATGCGATGTACATGACTCAATGCCATATGCCACAAGGGTAAAACTCTGACCACTACTTCATGTAGCTAACAAAATGTCGGAGAGTGTGAATGGGAGGACATGTTCCGTGTATGCCAGCCATGGGCAAGAAGCTAAAACATTCGTAACGTGCACGTATCTGGCTTGACGGAAACACTTTACACCAAACATGAAAAGTACGACATCTAGTTGAGGATATTAGCGTATTGCTTGGATTCACCACGACACAGAAGAGCTACCAACTAGTCATATGTCAACCTTTCCAACCCTGATACCTCCAAGACCATTTAAGACGTCACCGTAAGATTCGCACCGGCATCAAGGGGTAAGCTCAATCTCCTAGGCTCAAGGCCTTACAAACTCATGAAATGAAATGCCAATGCTTACACAAAGCACATGCTATAAAACAATGTCTATCTACCGGATAAACCTCTAGTTTAACTAAGGTTCTCTTCCTTAGGAACTATGTGCATCTTTGTATTATAAAACTTTTATCCACCGGATAAATGTCGTGATCCCTCCGGGATCGAGTCATCACAAGATCCATCTTTAACAACGTTTATCACAATGTAAAGAGGACACAAAGTTCATAGGACATGAAGTCCACGACACCATAACACGGATCCAAGATCTACTTGCTATTATCACAGAACACTAGTACTCCGACATCTCGGCTACTAGGCTCACGTTTCAACGTTTACATCGTTTTCCTACGGTGAAACACAAATCCAAAACAAAATCTCTTCAACTTATCCAAGTTTTCGGAAGTAACACCGTTGAGTAAAAACTTATTTTCCTTTGACAGTCTTTTTCCAAAGCTTCAGTTCTTGAAAGAGAGTCATTTGAGACTAAATCTTTGTCCAAATAAATAGTGTTGTTTTTAAAATATCTTCCATAAATATTGTCGGAACTAACAATCGTTTAGCATTTTAAAAACATTTTAAGTCGAAATTTGACCTTTTCTCTTAAAATAATTTTCTCAACGTAATACTTAAGTTATTTTTGAAAATTAACTTTTTCTATAACTTTTTACTTTATTGTAGAATTTCTTTCGTAAAAACTAACTTCACTAAAGATTTTCCAATATTCCTCAATAAAATACTTGACATTCCTCATGAAGCTTTTTAACGCTTTTATCTCATTAATTAATTGAGCATTGACCATTGTCAGGCTTCTCAATCAACAATCAACATCAATGAAATTGCCACGTCAACGTTATAGCAGATAATACATTTTATAACATGCATTAAAATACTATAACACATAACTGCAAATAAGATAATAGCTTAAAACAACTTAAACAACCACAACGAAGCTCAAACAAAACTGCACCGACAAATCACTGATAACATATAGTTATCGGGAAAATCCCTTAGGCAAGCTCCCTTTACCTCTTGTAGTCAAGTAAGGTTCTTTCCCTTCGATCTTCTGACACTTCCTTCTACTTCACAAATCACCAACTCGAGCAAATCAAGCTAAACCACCAAGTGATGCTCACGATCTTTGGTCTGAAATGGTCCTCCGAAGCTCAGTGTACTCCACGAATCAACAAACTACAACTATTCAACAAATCCTTCACCAAACAACATAGTACAGGTTAATCTTTGAAAAGAACTTACTAATTCATTATGATGTAGGTTCGACCTTCACTAATTAATTAGGTTAAGGATGTTAAAATTTTACTAACTCTTGGATTAATAATCCTTAAGTACGATGAAGATATAATCACTAATCATTTGTCAAAGATTTGAATCAAAACTCACCCAACCAACAAGGTTAGGGTTTCGGCCATTCTTGGAGAAATAGGAAAGAAATTTTAGTTTGATTCATGCTCTTGAATGATGAACATAGAGATCTTAATGAGTTCATAGAAATTGGTTTCCTTATCATAGGATTTGTAACATCCCTGTTTTTCGTAACCCTAATTAAGGTGGATGACCCTGATCAGGTATTTGTATGGTTGTGTGATTGCTTGTGTGTTAGTTTGGTACCTAGTTGGAAGTTTAGGAATAGGCTTGAATAAGGTTGGAAGTGCCTAAGGTGTAACACGAGAAACTGGGGAAGTTAGAAGGCTGGAAGTTCTTCTCTCGCTGAGCTTGACGCTCAAGCGTGAGAGAACTCCACGCTCAAGCGTTGAGACGCTTAAGCATTGGAGAGGTGGACGCTTCAGCTTGCTGAGTGTGCTGTGTAGCTGCTCTGAGTTTGGACGCGTGTGAGACACTTGTCAGGCCAGGGAGCAGGCGGAGTGGACGAGGTTCCACGCTCAAGCGTGGAGAGATCCCACGCTGGAGCGTGGCAACACTCAAGCGTGCAGTATGATGAACGCTTAAGCGTGGATAGCAGAAACCATAAGTGGAGCTTCCACTTTCATCTTCTCACTTGCACGAATTTTGGGGAGCTTTCTGCGAGTTTGAGAGAGAATCTCTGAGTTTTAGAGAGAGAAAGTTTGAGGTTAGAGGTGATCGAGCCGCTGGAACGCGATTCCGACTACACCGTTGTGATCGCGACGAAGTTATCTCCGACTCCAGCGGATTAGTTTGTCGATTCGCCACAAGTAAACTTGAATCCCTAACACGTGTTCTTCGTGTTCTTGGGATTCTTCGAGTCTTTACCTTTCCTTTGATCTTTTGGGCTTGCCCCAGGGCTAACACTGTTGTGTATGTGTTGCGCTCGTGATCAGGGCAAAGTCTGCACTCGTGATTGCTCATTATTTCGAGCTTGAGGCCGCGGTTTTGAGAAGGTTTGGTGGCTGTTCTTGGGATGTTCTTGGGAGAGAGGGCCTCGAGCTTAAGGAAGGAGAAGAGGGATCACCGTGCTTGTGTTCGCGTGGAAGCTCGTGCTACAGCTGTTCCAGTGGGGAGAAAGAGTTACACACGTCGGGGAGGCAAGCGTAGACTATATAGTTTTGTTATATGTTTCGTGTGTGTAGGGGAACCCTAAAACCTACGTGAGGTTGAGCCCTGACGAAGTACCTAGACCCTAGGTTTAGTCTACTTCGGGCTAGCACCGCTATGTTGATACTCTAGGTTAGCAGATTTATGTTGACTGGCGTGATGTATGTATGGCTGCTTTGTGAGTATCTGTTTATCTGCTAACTGTGGTATGTAGTATATCTGCATGATATGATGGCATGTTGTTGTATGAGATATTTACTGCTGCATTGAACATGCTGATATTGATGAATTGCTGTATGTATCTCGAAATGCGTGTATGCATGAGAATCAGAGGTTTAGTCTAATTAGGGCTTTGACCCCGTGGTGGACATTTGAGCTGATAGTTGAGATTGAGGTTATAGTTGGAGCTGGAAGCTCGTAAGTCATGATGGGAGCTTGGAGCTCATATGGTACTGTGGGAGCTTGAAGCTCATATGGTACAGTTGGAGCTTGGAGCTCGTGTTGCTGAGAGCAAAGTTGCATGTGTCGTGATATCAGCTCAAGGAAGATGGATGACATGCATAGCATATGCATATGATGCCAAGTGGCGAGCCGTATGCCGTGAGGTATACGAGGTTGGTACACCGAGTGCGGGTGCAAAAAACGGAAGGGAAGGTCCGTGTGACCTCGGGGATATACTGGACACAGGTGTACTCACAAGAGACCGATGATGTAGCTCCTATTGTGTCGTGGCGGTCCTGGACACGTCCTGCTATTCCAACTGGACCCCGAGTCTTTCTAGTTGTCGGTGGATCTTCTGAGGAGGCCCAGATAGCCCTCTTTGTCTGGGATAGTTGAGCGGTAATGTACTCTTATGGGTCAAGGTGAGCGGAACGGATTACCGGAACAAACCAACTTATGCTTCGTTGAGCGGACGAGATGTTGCCCTTAGTAGGGTGCTAGTACCGGCCGACATGCATAGAAAGAGTACGTGTCACATCTGGCTAGGGAACGACCGTGGTGTCGAGACACTGAGAGATGGTTATGTTTGCTATATAGGCTGCATTCTATCGTCCCTATATTTGATGTACTGTATATCTAATCTCCCTGTCTTTTCTTTGCATATGTATGTTCGTTCTACGAGCAGACGAGGAGCCAGAGGATGGACCCGAGACAACACTCGTTTATCACCGGAGCACCGAGGATGCCGGTGCTAGGGGATATTGAGATCGTGTACCACGACGAGAGGGGATGGCAGGTGGACCCCTCGACTTTTTTGGTTGTATATACAGGACCAGTTAGCTTAATCTTTCAGAGAGGTACTCCGCCGTATGCAGACATCATTGGACCCTATTGTGTTTACCAGTTTCTTCCCTTTCCGCGGATGTGGCAACCACCGAGCCAGAGAGAGCAGGACTAACGATGGGTGGCACCACAGACTTCAGCTGTATCCAGCAGAAGGGGCTTCGTGCATAGAGGCCAGAGGAGACGTTCAGACCGGTACATGAGGGCGGCCCTGAGGTGCCGCATAGTAGTGTTGAGTTCCTCCTCCGAATACGAGCCTATGCGGGTTTATAGGCGTACACATGGAGAGGGACAGGGTAGCTCAGGTCAACCCTACCACTGATGGTGAGGGTTAGGCAATGCGTCTTCTTCTAGGACTGAGTGGAAAGGCTGATGTATTTTGTGTGCAGGGCTGGGGAGCGTTGGCGAGGATGTCTGAGAGCTTTTCTTCTCTTTTTCGGAGTCCTGTTGCATATGTTTTGTCTCTCAATTTCAGTTGTACAGTGATGTATGTATTACAGTAGCCCTACTGAGGGGGCAACCACATAAATACTTATATAATGCATGTATATGTTTTATCTTTCCCGTTGTGCTTTACTCTGATGCATGCTTTTATGTACGTGCTTGTCGTGTATGCCTTACTGTTTGCCATTCGTTTAATAAGTGCGTAATAATATCACCAGCTTATAGTTAATAATAACATAGTAGGTGGGTTCTGAACTTAATGGGATTATCCTACCTAAGTGGGGTCGTCTCAGGATTTTTTTAGAGATTTTTGAAGAAAGTTTCATGAAAGTGGATGATGATGATTCATTGCTTAATCTTCCAAAATGAATGAAGAAGAGCATATGATTGATCATGGAGAGAAGAGATTACCTCTTGAGTGATGGAAAAATTGCAAGAAATCAAGCAAGTTGTGCTTCAAAAATTTGCTTATGGATCACTTGAGAAAATAAAATACATAGATGTGAAGACAATGAAGCAAGGGACAAGTTTACTAACTTGAGTCAAGAGAGTTTACCTCTTGGTTGATGGGAAAATGGAGGGAAAGTAAAGAACACTCAAGAACTCTCAAGAACAAAGGAGAGAAAACTCTAACTTTGATCTTAAAACCCATAAAACAAGCAAGATTTTGTGTTTGTAGCCAATGAGAGGGAATGGGGTATTGGCAGAGGTTTTGGGGTGTGAGAATTCAAGGGCAAGGAGGTCCAAGCTTTGTTCATTTAGGGACAAAAGGGTAAATTCACTTAGGGACAAAATTTTCATTTAAAAAAAGGCTAAGGACATAAACGTCATTCAATCTCTAACTTCATAAATATCTTAGATATTTTTCTTAGAGGCAATGATGATGGGTGGTGAGTCATGCGGCTCAAATTTAATCTCATCAATTCCTAGGGGCAAAATGGTCTTTGATCGCCCTAAATATCTTAGATATTTTTGAAAGGAAGGATGGCTTATGGTGAGTCATGGTGGTGACTCACCCTCTGACTCTCCGCACTTAGGTGACATGTGTCCCTCGTCCGGTATCCGATTTTGGCTCTGCACGTCCGTTCTCGACTCCGTCGATTTCCCGATTTAGGTTTTACGCCCGAATAAAGTGTAATAACTTATTTATTTTGAAAAATTTCAAAATAACCAATATTGTTGGAAATTCGATTAAAACCTAACCGTTTCGTTCACGAGTCAAATTTAGGTTTTCTGATCAGTAAAATCTTAATGTCAGTGAAAACGCAGACTGGGTTCCATCTGAATTTTCAACCCAAAATTTAACAATAACTTTCTACGATAATTTAGAGTATAAAGATGACTTTGATCTATCCAAAATCATTCTCTAGGTCTCGGATAAAAATATTATATATATATTTACCATTATTGATAAATAGTAAAAAACCGGGGTGTTACATTAAGGGTATTTGTCGGGTGTGGGAGTTCCATGATGGCGTGGGTTAGCTACCTATGGCCGGAACAACCACTCAACCAGCTTGAGTACCCTGACGAGCCACGATACGTTTTCATGATTAATGAGAGTATCCTTGGGGATCATCTGGTATGGTGATTCATCGATGTTGGTGAACCGGATATGTACTCCTAGTCGTCCTTCCTGAGTCAGAGTTGATCGATCGACATGTGCATGGAGTAGTGATGTTGAATCTTACTGCATGCATTCCTTAACATGATATGATATGTTTTGTATGATTGAATGATGTATGTTCATCTTATTAACTATTTCGTTACCGTTTATATTCGTGTATATGATTTCTTATCCCCTGTCTTCGTTGTTCTATGCATGTACCTTGTTTATGCAGAGGAAGGTGTGCCAACTGTTGAGGAGTGATCCCGAGGAGATCGCTTACTCGTAGAGTAGTTGTTAGTTTTATGTTTTAGTTGTTTTCCGATGTATTATCGATGCTTGGTATATCAGCTCTTATATGTGACATAGGGGATTGGGTTTACATTTTATGTTTTATGTTTTCCGTAATTTTGCTTTAAAGAATTTTGGCATATTAGAGTTTATGAATTTGGCTAAAATCAGGCGACGCACAGAGCGGAGTCCTGCGTTTTGTTTAGAAGGCCGTTTCCGTATGAAAAAGAGTCCTTATTTGTCAAAAACGGATACTGTTGCCTTTTAAAGTCACTTTTACACTACATCACATACTTCATATAAAGAAGCAACTAGCACCTCTACATATCTCTAAAAGTACTTGGCAGAATATTAGAGATATGTTTAGAGTCAGATGTTGGATGCATATTCAAGTTGGAGAATCAGTCATTTAATGACTGATAGCATTGACTTTAGGACATAATATTCTTAGGACAGCTGTAAATAGTTAGTATATGTATTTAAGGTATTGATTGTAGAATCCCTTTAAAGGGATAGGATTATAAATTGTTTCCTTTTTTAGGACTCCAAGATTGGTGTACATATCAGGGAATATATTATTGATCACTTTATCACTAAGCTCAATTCAGTTTTTGCATTAAAGCAATTGGGGGAGCTAGATTATTTTCACGGCATTGAAGTAAAGTTGTTGCACGATGGTTTTTTGCTACTCACTTAAGCTAAGTACAATCAGGATCTACTTGCTAAGCTCTCCAGAACATAGCTGCATCTGAAAGGATAGGGAAAGACTCTCAAAAGGAAAAATCAAACACAAATGAACCAGCTAAGAAAAATTGGTTAAAAATGACTAGGAAGTTAGTAACTCATGTAAGTCTAATAATTTATTTGAAAATACCCTTTGAAAAATTGGAGGTGATTAGCTTCAAAAAACACAGAAACATGTTGAAAATCAAAGGTTACAAACATTATCACATGTAAGTATACATGAAGCTGACATGGAAATCCATAAAATTCTTCATAACCAATTGTATTACCATAAAACCATCTAAAGAAAGAATAAAAAACCAAAATTGTATCTGAGAGTCCAAAAGTCTAAAACAATTGCTAAAAAATAAAACAAGAGAGCTTCCAACATCCTCCCTGTCACAGCCAAAAAGAAGATAAGCTACACATTCAAGAAACATTTGCAGCAACAAGAACAAAGCTTCAAAGGCAACCTCAACCAGAAAAAACATCAGCAAAATGTATTCACAGTAGAAACAATGAAAGAACCAAGAACAAGAGGCAATAACACAACCACCATACAACCTGTTCCGAACCAAATCCCACCACACAGTAAACATAGAAACCAACTCTTTTACAGCACCCCAGCATTTAAATCAAAACACATAGCACACAAATTATATCTAGTAAGCAATTATGATTGAGAAATCAAACAACAATAAAACCGAATTTCAAGTTACAATTGAAAATAACTATGCATAAAACAAGATTCCTTCTTTTTTGGTGGATGAAAAAAAAGGGATTTCTAATAATCAAAATCAAAGGAATAATGGCAGTAGTTGAGAATCTCAAAACTCAAAAATCAAAATAAAAAAAGGGAGAAACTCACAAATGTAGGTCAGTAGTTGAGAACCCAAGCAGAGAGGAGTGATCCCTCGCAGTGCGAGCAACAATGGCAGCGAGAAAAGAGAGCAGCGAGTAGGAGGTTGCGCAAAGGAAGAATTAATGGAAGGAAAGGGAGGGTTTGAGGGTCGCGGTGGTCCTTTTGGTGTAGCAAGCAGGACAAAGGTGGCGCGATGAGGGGCTTAGGGTCGCGGTGGTCCTTGTGGTGCACGAGCAGAATGACGGTGGCACGGTGAGGGGCTTAGGGTCGTTGTGGTCCTTGTGGTGCACGAGCAGAACGATGAGGGAGGGTTTGAGGGTTGCCGGAAGGAACAGGGAGCTCTAGGCGCGTGAGAGGAGTGTGTGAAAGTAATTAACCTCAGGTGGGAAATTGAAATATTAGAAAAGGGGCATTACCAACGCTTACTCAAAGAAGCGCTAGTAAAGATGTTAAAATGGGCATTACCAGCGCTGGCGATTCCCATACGAGGAGTATTACCGATGCTTTTTAAGCAAGCGCTGGCAAATGCTCACCATTTACAAGCGCTTACTCGAGTAAGCGCTAGGAATACTCTTCCGCCTCATATTTTCTAGCGTTTCACGGGGAAACTCTGGTAAAGATAGCGTCAATTATTCCCTAATATGGCGTAGTGTATTTTTGGATAATGTGATGCACATTACTCTTGATATTTTTATTTTGATAATATATTACTTTAAAGGCATGTATGATTTTCTTTATGTATTATCATATACGGGGTAATGGGTGTCACATTTAGTGGTATCAGAGCCAATCTGTCCCACAGGCCGGGGTATGTGTTTGTTATGTTCTCTTCTGTGTACTCTTATATGATTATATGTGCTTAGTATAAATGATGATATAGGATTGTCAGGACCTAGTTTCTATTTTCGCTTGACTTCTTGTATTGAGAAGTTTGCTTGTACAATGTAGGAAGATATGGCAGGTAGAAACGATGGCGCGATTGCTGATGCACTGCAAGCATTGGCTAATGTCATAGGGTAGAATCAGAATCAATACGAAGGTGGACCTGCTGAATTTCAAGGTTTAAATAAGTTCTAGAGGAATAATCCGCCAACTTTAAAGGGATCTTATGATCCTGAAGGTGCTCGGACATGGATCCAAGAACTTGAGAAGATCTTTCGAGCCATGGCATGCACTGATGCTCAGAAGGTCACTTTGCCACCTTCATGTTGATAGAAGAAGCTGAACATTGGTGGGAGAATTATCGCAAATGTTTGGGAGCTGAAGGCGTCAATGTTATTTGGGATGCCTTCAAGGAGAGGTTCTTAGGGAAGTATTTCCCAGCTGACATTCGGGACAAAAAGAGATGGAGTTTTTGGCCTTGACTCATGGGAACATGTCTGTTGGGGAGTATGCTGCAAAGTTTGAGGAGCTCTCACGTTACTATCCATTGTACCAGCATGTGATGGATGACCGCTCCAAGTATGTGAAGTTCAAGAATGGTTTGAATCCAGAGGTCAAGCAAGCCATCAGCTATCAGGAGATTCGTGTCTTTTCTACTTTAGTGAATAAGTGCAGAATTTTTGAAGATGACTACATGTCTAGAGTTGTTTACTGCAAGAATTTTGGCACTCAGGGCAGCAATAAGACTACTCAAGTAATATGGCAAGAAACCGTAGTATGCTATAGGCAAGTTTAGTGGAGGAGATTTGTATACTCCTAATCCAGTGAGATGTGGCAAGTGTGGAAAGGGTCACTTCACTCGGGTGCAAGGAAATTGACGTTATCTGCTTCAAGTGTAGGAAGCTTGGTCACATCAGCCATGATTGTGGAGGAACGAAGATGGAACCTCAAAATGCTAGCAAGACTTTGAGTTCTCAAGCCAATCGACTGAAGGCCGGTGGAAGAGTCTTTACTCTCAGTGGATTTGAAGCCTCCAAATCCGAAGATCTGATCCAAGGTAAATGTCTCATAAATGAAACTCCTTTAATTGTGTTGTTTGATTCAGGTGGAACTCATTCCTTTGTATCACATGACTGTGTTAGAAACTTAAAATTGTCAGTTTCCTATCTTGACCATGACTTGATTGTTGCTACACCTAAAAATAAGCCTGTTCTTATTTCCCATGTTTTCAAAAGTTGTCCTATTACCATTGACGATAAGACTTTTGATATGATCTAGCATAGATCATAAAGTTTTTAGGATCTTTCTTTGAATTTGAATCTAGAAAACTAACTAGCAATTGAAAACTATGAAGGACATCATAGAAATTGAATCTCAAGTGAGAATTCAATGAACCAAAAAGAGATGAAGAGAAGCAATTATATGAACATAAAAGGAAGAAGAAAGCACAAATGGAGGCGAAAGGGATGAAGGCGCCACAAGCTCAATCCATGGTGCAGCATTGGATGATAGGCCTTGAGGACGATTCGCTACTAGAGTGTTGGAACTCTAGATAAGAATCAAAGGTTCAACTCTTGAACCAAGCTAGAGAGGATTCTCTCAACTCTCACAAATCTCAAATATGAGAAACTATACAAATGATTCATTAATTGGAAAATTGTAGTACATGAGTTCCTTATATACAAGAGAGCCTCATCTAGCTTCATGAAATGATGCTCCATGCGCTAATCTCTTCATAATGTCCGAGTAGGCCTTGTTCTATGGGCCTAGTTGGCCCAATGCTTCCTAAGCCCAAACTATGCTATCCTAAAAGTGCTTATTTTGAAAAGCACTTCTATTACAAGTCCTAAAAACTAAGTAATCTTGACTACTACTAGTAGGAGGTTACAAATGGATTCCTCCTCAACTTGATGCTTCAAAGTCAACTTGTTGATCACAACTCTTTGTAATGCCTCTTGGACCTTCCTTTGCCTTAATCGGGTCATCGGTCCTTGAATGCCCTCCAAGCTTGGGACTTGTGCTCCTATGATCATATCATCCCCTCCTTCTTGAGGCGAATTCATCCACAAATTGTGTCTCTCATCATCTATTTCAAAAAGGCTTAAGTCAGACACATTAAAAGTGGCACTCACATTATACTCACCTGGAAGGTCAATCTTGCAAGCATTATCATTTATCATTCCAATACTTGGAAAGGTCCGTCACGCCTAGGAAGGAGTTTGGACTTCCTTTGTAAAGGAAATCTTTCTTTCCTTAAGTGTACCTAAACCCAATCACCTGGTTGGATAAACACTTGTTTTCTTCCTTTATTAACTTGCCTTGCATTATGCTCCCCTTGTTTTTCAATATTCAATTTTACTTGTTCATGGAGTTTTTAACATATTTAGCTTTGGAAAGTCCATCTTGATGGAACAAAGAATCATCTAAGGGTAAGGGAAGCAAATCAAGAGGGGTTTGCGGATTGAACCCATAAACCATCTCAAATGGAGTATAATGAGTTATAGAATGTTTCACATGGTTGTATGCAAATTCTATGAATGGTAAGCATTCCTCCCATGATTTGAGGTTTTTCTTGAGGATGATGTGTAGGAGAGTAGAAAGAGTCTTATTCACCACCTCTGTTTGCCTATCAGTTTGGGGGTGGCAAATAGGCGAGAAGAGTAATTTGGTTCCAAGCTTGCCCCACAAAGTGCGCCAAAAGTGATTAAGAAACTTAGAGTCTCTGTCCGAGACAATGCTTCTTGGGATCCCATGTAGTCTCACTATTTCTCTGAAGAATAGATTGACTACATGGCATGCGTCATCACTTTTAAGGCATGGTATAAAATGAGCCACCTTGGAAAACAGATCAACCACAACAAAGATGGAATCATTCCCACGTCTAGTCCTTGGTAATCCCATTATAAAGTCCATGGAAATGTCTATCCAAGGGGAAGAAGGACTAGGTAGGGCAGTGTAAAGCCCAGGTGGTTTACTCTTAGACTTAGCCTTCACACACAATGCAATTTTCACATAGCTTTTGGACTTGCCTTTTCATGCCAGGCCAAAAGAAGTGTTCATGCAAAACCTCTAAAGTCTTCTGAACACCGAAGTGTCTCATGAGTCCCCCTTGATGAGATTCTCTCACCGACAATTCTCTAATAGAATGCTTTGGCACACAAAGTTTCTTAGCCTTAAAAAGGAACCCATCATGTATGAAAAATCCCTTATGTGCCACAGCATCTATATGAGCAAAATAGTTAGAGAAGTATGGATCATTAGGATACAATTCCTTTATGTGATCAAAGCCAAGGAGCTTGGTTTCAAGGGTTGTGAGCAATGTATATGTTCTAGAGAGAGCATCGGCCACAACATTGTTTTTGCCTTATTTATGTTTAATCACATATGGAAATTTTTAAATAAAGTCTATCCATTTGGCATGTCTTTTATTCAATTTCCCTTGTCCTTTTAAGTGCTTTAACGATTCGTGATCGCTATGTATGACAAATTCCTTAGGTAAAAGATAGTGTTGCCAAACTTTGAGACTTCTTACCAGGGCATAAAGCTCTTTATCATATGTAGAATAGTTCAATGATGCCTCAGAAAGCTTCTCACTAAAGTACGCTATAGGGTGGCCTTCTTGAAGCAAGACTGCCCTAATGCCTACATTAGAAGCATCACACTCTATCTGAAAAGACTTAACAAAGTTTGGAAGCACGAGAATAGGTGCATTAGTGAGATTTTGTTTTAGAATGTTAAAGAATTTTCTTAGTCTTGGCCCCATTTGAAAGGCACATTTTTCTTTAAAACTTCATTTAGGGGACTTTCCAAGATACTAAAGTCCTTAACAAATCGTCTATAGAAACTTGCCAAGCCATGGAAACTCCTAACATCCCCCACATTTTTAGGTGTTGGCAAACTTTGGATGGCCTTTATTTTCTCCTCATCCACATGCACATCTTGGTCACTTATTACGTAGCCCAAAAAAACCACTTTGGTGGTGCAAAATGTGCATTTTTCAAGATTGACATAAAGACTCTCTTTCCTTAGCACTAACAAAACATGTTTCAAATGTTCAAGATGATCCTCTTGTGTTTTGCTATATACTAAGACGTCATCAAAATAGACAACTGCAAATTTACCAAGAAATTCCCTTAGGACATGATTCATGAGCCTCATGAATGTGCTTGGTGCATTGGTGAGACCAAAAGGCATCACAAGCCGTTCATAAAGTCCATACTTGGTCTTAAATGTAGTTTTCCATTCATCCCCTTCTCGTATTCTTATTTGATGATAGTCACTTCTTAGCTCAATTTTGGAAAAGATGTAAGACCCATGTAGCTTATCCAGTAAGTCATCTAACCTTGGGATTGGATGTTTATATTTGATGGTGATGTTATTAATGGATCTACAATTGGTACACATTCTCCAAGTACCCCCTTTTTTCGGAACTAAAATAACGGTTATAGCACATGGAGAAAGTGACTCTTTAATCCATTGTTTTTCTAAAAGATTTTCAACTTGTCTTTGAATCTCCTTGGTTTCTTGAGGATTGCTCCTATAAGCCGGCCTGTTAGGTAGGGAAGCACTTGGAATTAAGTCCATGCGGTGCTCAATCCCCCTCATAGGTGGTAAGCCTTTTGTAAACACATCTTTAAAATTGTCCAAGTGAAATTCATAGCAAGTAGGCAAAGACAAAGACTGAAATGCATTTTCACTAACATCTTTGGAGTAAAGCAAATACATTGGTTGATTGGCTAATAGTATTTTCTTTACTTCCTTTTCTTTCAAAAACATGCATTTTTTGACAAGTTTCTCTTTAGTGGTTCGGCCTTGCCCACTAGAATGTGGCATCACATCACCTTGTTTTTCTTTTAAGCTCTCGGCCTTTTGTGAGCTTTTGTGATGCACCTTCTTTTGTTGTTCCTCTTGATCTTGTGCACTCTTGGCTTTTTTCTCAAGCTCTCTTTTTTCTCTCATTTTCTTTTGATCCTCGCTAATCTCTTTTGGAGAAAGAGGTACAAGAGTGACTTTGTTTTTATGATGCTCCAAAGTAAACCTATTGGTATGACCATCATGTAAGACTTTTCTATTATATTGCCATGGTCTACCTAATAAGATGTGTCCGGCCTCCGCAGGCACAACATCACACAACACTTTGTCTTTGTAAGAACCAATGGCAAAACTTAGCAACAGTTGTTGGTTTACCAAAAGCTTACCCTCTTCACCAAGCCATTGCAATTCGTATGGCCTAAGATGTGGATTGGTTTGAAGACCAAGTTTGGTCACCAACCTTTGACTAGCGACATTAGTGCCACTCCCACCATCTATGATTAATGAACACAATTTTCCTTGCACTATGCACCTAGTTTGAAAAATATTTTCTTGTTGACTTTTATCTTCATCTTTGACTTGAACCCCTAAAAGTCGTCTTACCATCAACAAATCACCTTCTAATGGTCTTATCTCATTTTCTTGCTCACTTTCACTAGAAAACTCATTAGATGATGCACTTGATATTTCACTCTCATTATTATGTAACACCCTGCTTTTCCACTTCTATGTATATATGTGTTAGTACTTGCTTATAGATGTTTGCATATGTTGTTTTTGCTTATTTTTGGTGCATAAGTTCATGGTTGTAATAGTTCAGCCTTTAGAATAATCGATCTATCCGAGTCTAAATAACCTGTTTCACGGTTTTGGCCATATCTTGAGTTCTAGACATCCGATCGAGATGATCTAGGATGCTTTGGAAAGCTTAGAGGATTATCTACAAGTCTTATTCAGGTGTCGATTCCAAAAACACGTTTTCTGAAAGGGAAATCGATTTCCAAGTGAAGAAATCGATTTGGGAAATCGATTTCCAGGTGAGGAAATTGATTTCCATAAAGTGGAAATCGATTGTTTAAAGGGCAAAATCGATTTTCTTTGATAAGAAAATCGATTTGGCCAATGGAAAATCGATTTCCATGGTTGTGGAATCTATTCCCATGCGTGTCAGAGCTTGTGTACGCGTTTGGGTTACTGGGCCATGTTGTGTACGGCCCATTCGTCCTAAAACGTCCCTAATAGTTATATATACATAGCGTATGACCTAAACCTAGTATCCACACCCCATTGTACACACTTTTTGCCTCTTCTCATCCCTAAGAGCTCTAATTGATCTCTTGCTCTAGAAAACCCAAAGGACGAATCCTGCTTTGGTGTTCTTCGTCAAGAACATGCCGTTGTTTGGCTAGTCTATCCCCGCTGCTAGAGTTAATCTCCTAAGTTAGAAACCAAGGTGAGTTTCTAATCCTAGATTTGTTTTACCTTTCAATCCTTAACTTAAAGATCGACTCTGCTTTCCAGTGTTGCGATCGTGACCAAGTGCTGAACCCGTAAGAAGGAACCGTAGCAGAAATTGGCTCTATTCTCTTTCCCTTAGGCTGTGAATCGTCATACCAGGTATGGGGGGAGAAAATTGGTCATGAGTATGTGGGTTTTGGGATAGGTTAAGATGAAGGGGTTAACCCATGAACCCTATGTATGCCTGCGTGTGCCAATGAATGTTGTTATGTTGTTTTCTGGCTATATGAGTATTGATTGATGAATAATATGATGTTATAACATGTTTATAACTATGAGTACATGATTTATATGATTGTTGATGAATTGATGATGATAGACATGTTGTTTATGCCATGATATGGTGTTTTGTTAATCCTATACTATAAGAACATAGTTATAGGGAGAAAATAAATAGGTGATGTGAGATTGATGATCAAGGATTAGTTTGAGAACCCTTAGGTTATGATTTATGAGTGTTGGACTAATCAAATTGGAGATAAATAGCTTAGGCTGGAATGATATGTTAATTAGAGAATGTAGACTGATCTGATAGCGGAGGAAACCCGCTGCCGTATGATCTGACACCCAGAAATCGATTTCCAGCACATGGAAATTGATTTGAATCGACCAAGAATCGATTTCCAGGGTGTGGAAATCGATTTGGCCTTGTAGAAATCGATTCCTAGAATCGGTTTTCCTTGTTCAAAATCGATTGGGGAAATCGATTTGAACATGTTGAAATCGATTTCCAGAGAGTGGAAATCGATTTGAAGACTTGAGAAAACGATTCCAAAGAATGGAAATCGATTATCACGTGCCCAGGAGCAGTTTTGACCCCTTATGCTTGATGGATAGTATTATGTAGGCTTGTTATAATCTTAATAAATATATGACTTGAGGTTTAAATATTAAGATTAAGTTATAATCTTAATAAGATGAGGATTGTGGTTTAGGTACTAAGACTAAGTTACAATCTTAATAAATTTATGACTTGAGGTTTAAATATTAAGATTAAGTTATAATCTTAATAATATATGAGTTGAGGTTTAGATAATAAGATTAAGAATAATACTTAATAAAGATAATGTTAAGTTAAGACTTAACAAAGAGAACAATTAGTAAAACGATGATGTTATTGGTAACGACGTACTGTTACCGATGTTGTTGGTTAAATCATTCTTGATGCTTATTGGTCAAGTTTGATGTTGATAAATCATCTTTGATGCTTGTTGGTCAAAGTTGATAGCCATGTAATGGTATGATGGTGGATGGTTGGACATGTGTTTGCATGTTGTTGAGCATAGCATGCATCATACGTTGACGTTGATACGTTGGGTGGAAAGCAAACGATGAATCGCGATAGTGGAGGCCACGATGGGTGTTATCCCGGCCTTGTGGGTACATTGGGTAGGGAAATTCTAGGTGACATGGGCTAGCTACCTATTGTCGGAGTGACCTAAAGGATAAGCTTGAGTACCCTGACTAGCCACTATACGTTATCAGGATTAGTGAGAGTGTTCGGGGATGGCCCATGGTCTGGCATATCATCCACGTTGATAACCGGACATGTACTCCTAATCGTCTTTCCAGAGTTAGAGTTGTTGGCCACATGCATACGGAGTAGTGATGTTGCATTCGCATTGACATGCATCTTTGATGTATATATATATATATATATATATATATATATATATATATTATACATGTGTTGATTGATGTATGTTGCATGTCATCTTAATTACTATTCCATTCCGTTTACATATATTTATGATCGTATTTCTCACCCCCATCTTTTGTTGTTCTTGTGCATATGATGTTGCATGTGCAGAGGAGGGTGAGCATGCTGACGAGGAGTGATCCCGTGGAGATCTCTCTTAGTAGTAGTAGTTAGGTTTTACGTTCAGTTGTTTAGTTTTATTCCGATGTATTATCGGTATATGTATACAAACTCTGATTATGTGACATCGGGTTTCGGGTTTTGTTTATGTTAACGTTTTTTCGCAGTTATATAGTGATGAATTAAGTCCTCCAATTCTACATAGTGATATAGCTCCACCACATCTTGAATGTCTTGATTAAGCCCTCCCAAAAATCTTGACATTGTGGCTTCTCTATCTTCTTCAACATTTGCCAGAATCATAGTGACTTCCAACTCTTTGAAGTACTCTTGTACACTTCTATTGCCTTGGCTCAACTTCTGTAACTTATGATGTAGGTCCCTATTGTATTGAGATGGTACATATCTTTTTCTCATTATTCTAGTCATCTCTCTCCAAGTGGAAATAGGTTCCTCACCATATTTTTTTCTCTCTTTACAAAGTTGATCCCACCAAATTAAAGCATAGTCACTAAATTCTAAGCTTGCTACCTTGACTTTTTTCTCTTCACTATAATGGCAGCAAGAAAAAATTTGCTCTAACTTAGTTTCCCAATCCAAGTACAATTCAGGATCACTTTTACCTTGAAACGAAGGCACTTTGATTTTGACCCCTTCAAGTCTATCCTCTCTATGATGTCTTCGTCTTCTATGAGGTTCCTCATCTCTTGGTCTCCATCTTTCAAACCTCATAGTACCATCGTCATTGTTATCCGAATGAGATGAATCGCGATGGTGACTGGAGTCACGATGCCTTGCCTCGTCTCTAGTTTCCGAAACCTCCAATCTTCCAAACAAACGTTCCATGATCCTTGTCATCCTATCAAGCTTTGTATGAAAACTCCTTGATCTTGGAGAAAGAGGAGGAGATGCCTCATTCTCAATATGGTTGTGCATCGACATGGTGCAAGTACAATGAATTACCAAAAGGAAAATAAAGCTCTACTTGCAAGGAACTAAAATTATTACAAACCAACAATGAATCAAATACAACTAAAGGTTCAAAAGAAAAGAAAATAGGACCTCGCCACTCTCTAAGTGTTTCACTCAAAGATGTACACTCGTGTTTGTCACTCTTAAAGACTTTTTAGCATATGAGCACTCATGTCTTTTTCCACTCTAGAATCCTTCAAGCAAGGGTCATTAAGTTGAAACAAAGATTCAAGTGATGTTAATCCCAAACACTAGTGAGAAACACTCCAAACGATCATCCAAGGAGATCAAAGAATATGAAAACAGCAAATACAAAACTAAAAGGAATTTAAAGACAATCTAAAAAGGATAAAGAAGAAAGAACTACTCAAAAGAAAGCAAGAAGAAAATAAGGAAGAAAATGTGAGTTGACCAAGATTCCAATCCAAAATTTCAAAGAAATTTCGGAGAGAAACCTCAAACCAACGTGACCACTATGCCAACCAATGATTGAGCACGTTTGATGGTGCAACAACCGAGCCTGAGTCGTGAATCACAAAGCAATTATACAAGAAGTGTAATATGAACAAGTGTGTGATCCAACACAATATTGTAAATTGCTTGAATATAACAATTGAATCACAATGTCATGAAAGCAATTAAGTGGCAAGTCTTTTCAACACATATTCCATTCTGATTTTTTTTTTCGAATTTTTTTTTTTTTGAATATTTTGAAATTGCACTTTTTCCCCAAAACTTTTGGTATTTACGCTTTTGGCCATCTGGATTTTTCAGATTTGGCTCTTTTTCCTTTTTTTTTTTTTTTTTTTTGTAAATCAGCCATTGACTTTTTCTAATTGCACAGATAGCCACGAAAATTTCAAGCAATTATTTAAAATTAGAAACCATGATCTCTCATTCAAATGGAGGGAAAACACCTTAACCATTATTTTGAATTTTCATTGAGATCAAACCAAGGTTTCTAACAAGGATCACTAAGAACACTTGATGAACACTAAACTTTGTGAAACAAAGTAAAATGTGTAGATCTATGATTGATGTTCCCAAATTGCACACCATAAACACAATTGAACTTATGAGCTAAGATCATTGAGGATCAATTAGTCATATGAAGAGGAAAGTAGAGGCAAAAATTTTGGAGGGAAATTTTTTTTTTGAAAATTCAAATATGAGCATCAACCAAAACTCAACAATTCAAAAGCTAGATTCAAACAAGATCAAATGAAACACCAATTTTTTGTGGAACACTGAAGATTACTAGCAGTCTAATGGGTCAGGTTAGAGAAGGGCAGAGAATAGATTTATACCTTTTAGACCAAAGGGAGTTTCTTGTTCAGGCTAGAAACCTTAGTTTTAAGGAAGGAGTTGATGGAGTTTTGAGGTTACAAAATAGAGTTTGCATACCTAATGTTCCAGAGCTTAGGAAGTTGATCCTTGAGGATGGTCATAGGAGTGGTTTGAGTGTTCACTCAGGAGCCACAAAGATGTATTAGAATCTAAAGCACATGTTTTGGTGGCCTGTGATGAAGAAGGATGAGGCTAAGTTTGTTTAAGCTTGTTTAGTGTTCCAGAAGGCTAAGATAGAACACCAGAAACCTTTGCAACCTTTGAGTATCCCTGAGTGGAAGTGGGATAGTATCTCTATGAATTTCGTGTCTGGGCTCCTTAGGACCCTAGCCAGTTGTAATGCCATATGGGTTGTTGTGGACAGCTTGACTAAATTTGCCCATTTCATTCCTGTGAACATGGAATATCCACTAGAGAAGTTGATCGGTTGTATGTCAGGGAGATAGTTAGACTACATGGTGTACCCTCTAGCATAGTATTAGATAGAGATCCTAAATTTACCTCTAGGTTTTGGAACATTTTGCATGAGGCTTTAGGAACCAAGCTTAGATTGAGTTCAGCTTGCCACCCACAGACCGACGGTCAGTTAGAGAGAACCATCGAATCTTTAGAGGATCTGTTCAGAGCTTGTGTGTTACAGAATTCGGATAGTTGCGATAAGTTCTTCCCCCTTACAGAGTCCACCTACAACAACAGCTTCCCATCCAGTATTGGGATGGCTCCTTATGAAGCTTTGTATGGGAGGAGATGTAGGACACCATTATGTTGGAATGAGCCTAGTGAGAATGTTGTGTTAGGACCTGAGGTAGTGCAGGAGACAACAAAAAAAGTGAGAATGATACAAGATAAGATGAGAGTAGCACAGAGTAGACAAAAGAGTTACCATGATAAAAGAAGGAAGCTCTCGAATTTCAGGAAGGGGATCATGTGTTCTTGCGAGTTACTCCAACGACTGGGGTTGGTAGAGTAATGAAAGCGAGGAAACTTACTCCGAGATTCATTGGTCCTTACCAAATACTAAAAAGAGTTGGTACAGTAGCCTACCAAATAGCCTTACCACCCTTTTTGTCAAACCTTCATAGTGTTTTCCGTGTGTCTCAACTTCGTAAGTACATCCATGACTCAAGCCATGTGATAGCACCCGATATCATTCCGTTGAAGGAGTCGTACCCACACCTGTTTATTCTAGGTGAGTAGAAATTTCGAAGACGAAATTCTTATAAGGGGGTGGAATTATAACACCCTGCTTTTCACCTATGCCTTGCTATATTACATCTGTTTTAATATATATTATATATGGTTGTTATGCTTATGTTAAATGCCTAGAGATGTGTCTGGGGGTAGTTAGCCTTAGAAAAGAGCTAAATCGTAAACCTGATACGTGAGCACGCCCATGCTTGAGTTCAGCACGCTCGTGCTCTAGGCAAGCACTCATGTGCTTAAAGCATACACGACCATGCTTCGTGCACACCAGAACCGCGAATTGGGCTTTTGTCCAGCCCGTTTCGCCCTAACCCTTTTATATACCTAAGCGTTCGACCTAACCTAGTCACAAAATATTCTAAACTCAGAAAAGTTGCCTCCTTGCCAAGGATCCTTGAAGGAGATCACCCGTGGTCATCGTTCCTCATTGTTCTTCGCTTGAGGGACATTGCTGCTAGTGTCCTTGCTCTTCATGGCTGGTTCTTGCCTCCATTCGTGATCTCTTGAGGCTATGATCGTGAGGTCGAGCATTCGTGACATCGAGCGTTTGTGAGAGGTCAACTTGTGGACTTTTCTTCTTCCCTTTCCTCTTTGAGATCGTCATACTTGGTATGGGGGGGGAGAGGTCAATATGAATATATAGGTTTTGGGGTAGTATAAGATGAAGGGTTAACCCATGACCATAATGGTATGTTGTTACATGGTATGCCTGATGTTCGAATCCTGACTAAATGTCCTCGTATGCTCTTGAGTATTCATATGTGCTATCTTGCTTAATAACATGAAATAATGATTGAATGACCTCAACTAATTTTGATAATCTACTTTGATGAAGTATGACATGTTATAGTGAGATGTATTGATGGTTTATGATACAATGATTATGTGTTTTATTGTCTATGATAAACGTAAACATAGAGTTGTTGGTAGGTTAACCATAAACTGCATGAACATAGTGTTAGGTTAATTGGAATTCATAAAATGTAAGGATAGACATGAGAAGTGAGATTGATAACCGTTTAGGATAGCCATGAACCATTAGGCTTGATTTTTGAGTGTTTGGACTCCAAAAAGCATAAGTTCTAGAACTAGGACCGTTGTCGCAGTGTGGAGCACGCCCGTGCACCTGGAGAATAGCTCGAAGTATGGTCGTGCTTAAGTAGTGCACGCCCGTGCTCATAAAATGACGTCAGAGCACGCCCGTGCTCATTCTTCAATAAACAACACGACCATAACCACAACGAGCACACCGTGCTCACAGTGAGCACGACCATGCTCAGGCCGTGCACGATCGAAGTAAAAGAGATTTAAATGACCTTTTGGGATAAAAATAAGATAAATAGGATTACAAAATGTAACCTAAGGATAGTGAATAAGCTAAGACAATGGCTTAAATAATTAATGTGAAGCTTACATACCAAGACTAAATATAATACTTATATGATGTTAAGATTAATGAGGTGTTATTTGGAGACGGTAACGAAGGGTTATCGTCAGATGTTGGTAATGATCATCATTGATGGTCAAGGTTGTTTATCCTTGTGAATGGACATATGTTTGTATGTTGTTGAACATGGCACACATCTTTGCATAGACAGGGTTAGTTGGGCAGAAAGAAAACGATGAATCGCGAAGGTGGAGGCCACGATGGGTGTTATCCCGATCTTGAGGGTAGTGTCGGGTGTGGGAGTTCCATGATGGCGTGGGTTAGCTACCTATGGCCGGAACAATCATTCAACCAACTTGAGTACCCTGACGAGCCAGGATACATTTTCAGGATTAGTGAGAGTATCTGTAAGGATCATCTGGTATGGTGATTCATACTTGTTGGTGAATCGGATATGTACTGCTAGTTGTCCGTCTTGAGTTAGTGTTGATGGATCCACATGTGCATGGAGTAGTAATGTTGCATCGCATTCCATGCATTCCTTAACATGATATGATATGTTTTGTATGACTGAGTGATGTATGTTCATCTTATTAACTATTTCATTACCATTTTATATTCATGTATATGATTTCTTACCCCCTGTCTTTGTTGTTCTATTCATGTACCTTCTTTATGCAGAGGAGGGTGAGCCAGCCGTTGAGGAGTGATCCCGAGGAGATTGCTTACTCGTAGAGTAGTTGATAGTTTTATGTTTTAGCTGTTTTCCGTTGTATTATCGGTACTTGATATATCAGCTCTGATATGTGACATCGGGGATTGGGTTTACGTTTTATGTTTTATGTTTTCCGCAGTTTTGTTTTAAAGGATTTTGACTTATTCAGATTTTATGAATTATGTTTTTGGATAATGTGATGCACATTACTCTTTATATTTTTATTTTAATTATATATTACTTTAAAGGCATGCATGATTTTCTTTATGTATTATCATATGCGGGGTAATGGGCGTCACACACCGCGTGTTGTCCGTCGTCACGCCCAGGTGTTTTCTTCCGCATTTTCCCCTCGTAACCCACTGCCAGAATATTTTCTGTGTTATTATTAGGTTATCCCCAAAATCCTATTGTACTCAAGCCCGACCTAATTTTAATCTTCTAATTCTCAATTAATTAATTAATTAACTGCTCGATCAGCGTTTTAAAATTCGAGTATTTTACATTACTACCCCCTTAAAAGAAATTTCGTCCTCGAATTTTAACATACCTTAGAAAAGATGGGCAGATTGTTGTAACATCTCTGCATCTCATTCCCAGGTAGCTTCTCCTGTCGCGGCATCCCAAATTACTTTCACTAACAGAATTTGTTTTCCATGTTGTTCCTTTATCCTTCGATCCTCGATCCACACAAGCAATGCCTCATACTCTATGTTTTCTCTTATTTTTATTGATTTGGACTTTATCACGTGTGATGGATCGGAATGGTATTTTATGAGTTAGAAAGCGTGAAAGACATAATAGATATTGGATAAGTTGGGAGGTAAAGCAATTTTATAGGCAACTGGACCAATTCGACAAAGAATTTGAAATGGTGCGATGAATCTGGGAGTAAGCTTTTTGGATTTGATTGCCCTGCATATTCCATATCTTGGAATGACTCTCATAAACACATGGTCGCCTTCCTGGAACTCTAAGGGTCTCCTCCTATTGTTACTATATCTTTTCTTCCGATCCTGTGCCGCTTTCATTTTCTCCCGGATTTTTTTGTACCTGTTCGGTCGTCCGTTGCACCACCACTGGTCCTAGCAACTAATTCTCACTGGTTTCATACCAATGGAGCGGTGTTTTGCACTTTCTTCCATGCAGCGATTTGTATGGTACCATGCCAATACTCGAGTAGAAACTATTGTTGTACGTAAACTCAATCAGTGGAAGGAAACGCCCCAACTTCCTGTGTTTTCTAAAACAACCGCTCTTAACAAGTCCTGCAATGATTGAATTGTCCATTCAGGCTGGCCATCTGTTTGCGGATGATAAGCTGACCTCATCCTTAACTTAGTTCCCAACGCATTGTTTAAACTCTGCCAATACCTGGAAGTAAATCTTGGATCTTGATCCGAAATTATACTCGAGGGTACTCCGTGCAACCACAAAACCTCCTTGATCTATATCTGGGTTAACCTTTCCAGAGAATAACTTTGGTTGATAGGAAAGATATGATCACACTTCGTGAGCCTATACACAATCACCCAAATTGCATCACACCTTCTCTGAGTCTTTAGCAACACTGATATGAATTCCATTGCAATACTATCCCACCTCCACTCTTCGACGTCCAAAGATTGCAATAACTCTGCTGGCTTCTGATGTTCAATCTTCGCCTTCTGACACACCAAACAGTATTGGACATACTCTGCTACGTCTTTCTTCATCCCTGGCCACCAGTGTAACAACCGGGGCTGACGAGGGCGGGGAGTGATCGCCGGTGCATGAGGCACAGACAAGGAGCGGCTCCTAGCAGGCTTCTAGGCGGAGGGATACATGAATGAACCGATTCACACCGGAATGAGAGGGATCCTGAGGCTGTGCAGGTATGGGACTGTACAGTTGAAGGAAGGCTTATAAGAATTGATTGGTACTACCTATAAAAACAAGATGCATCTTCTTTTCGGGAGCCTAGAACATAAGAACTCCATAGTTAAGCATGCTTGACTTGGAGCAATTGTGGGATGGGTGACCTTCTGGGAAGTTTTCCTAGGAAGCGTGTGAGTGAGGACCAAGCACGTTGAAGAGACTCGTGTTGGTTTGTGGGGACAGTCGGCAATCCTTAAAAAGCAGTCCGGGCCATTACAAATGGTATCAGAGTGGACCTCTCCCAATACGGTGTGGTTCGGGGACGAACCAAGCGGAAGCTGGTGGGCATGTAACACCCGGGGCTGACGAGGGCGGGGAGTGATCGCCGGTGTATGAGGCACGGATAAGGAGCGGCCCCTGGCAGGCTTCTAGGCAGAGGGATACATGAATGAACCGATTCACACCGGAATGAGAGGGATCTTGAGGCTGTGCAGGTATGGGACTGTACAGTTGAAGGAAGGCTTATAGGAATTGATTGGTACTACCTATAAAAACAAGATGCATCTTCTTTTCGGGAGCCTAGAACATAAGAACTCCATAGTTAGGCGTGCTTGACTTGGAGCAATTGTGGGATGGGTGACCTTCTGGGAAGTTTTCCTAGGAAGCATGTGAGTGAGGACAAAGCACGCTGAAGAGACTCGTGTTGGTTTGTGGGGACAGTCGGCAATCCTTAAAAAGCAGTCCGGGCCATTACAACCAGAACATCCTCTTTAGATCTTGGTACATCTTTGTGGCTCTTGGGTGAAAACTGTAACGCCCCGATTTTCACGCTTTCTAATTCTTTAGTATTTTAATGTCTTTATTTTATTCGAGGTCTTAGGAATAGAAATAAAATATTCCGAGACCACAGTCATGCTCGACGATATCGTAGGAAGCTACGATTAAGTTTTGAGTCGAAAACTCAAACGGAGTCCGGTCTGCGTTTTTACACTGACAGTATGATTTTACTGCTCAGAAGACCTCAGATGGACCCGTGAACGAGACAGTAAGTCTTAGAATTCGATTATCTACGTTTTGGTTAAATTTCGTAAAAATTTCAGAAAAATAACTTCCTGACCTTCGTTTGAGCGGAATCCTCAATCGGGTGACGAACGGAGCCACATATGGATTTACCGGGACTCGCCAAAAGATAATCTTGATATCACATCTTCCCAGGACACTTGGGAGAGTATGCCAGAGTCGTTGTGACGTTCGGAAATATCTGGACGCAAAATGACCAAAATGCCCCTAACCTTAGTCTTTTACACTTTTACCATTATACCCTTTTGGCAAATGACCTTTTTACCCTTAAGTGAACTTTTAAGAGGCTGAACTCAGCCCCTCACTTCATCATTTTCGCACAGCCCCTCACACCATAGAGTTCCATAGTTGTTCTTGAGAGAAAACTCCATTTTCACCTAGAAAAGCTTGAGTTTTTGTTGGATTCACTTGATTCCTTGAGCAATCTTTCTTCATTTCAAGGTAAGATCACTTCTATGATCTCTTAGCTTCTTGAATCTTTCTTTATTTCAAGATCAATCTTCATTTTCATGAAAAGAATTTCTTAGATCCAAAACTTTGAAAATCCATAGGAAATTGTAGAAAAATCCTTTTGAGGTAAGACCAAGTTCTTTGAACTCACATCATCAATCTCTACCTAAACCTAAGAGCTTATGATTCAACTCTCATCATAGCTCAAAAAGCATTTTTGGCCGAACCCTCTTGGAAGATGATGAATAGTGTTTTCATCAAGTTTTGATTTTTAACACTAGATTTCATCCTTAGTTTTCCTAATGCTTTTGAATCCATGAAATGGAAACCAAAACCAATTTCTAACCTTTTTAACCTAGGGTGGCCGAAATCCTCTTTGTTAGGGTTGTTGAGTTTGGTTTTGATTGTTGTTTAATGTTGAATTGTTGTGTTGTGTAGTTGTTGACGATTATCAGGAGGTTCAGAAACCGATCAACCGACTTTGATCCGGGAATCTGCTCATCAAGAGGTATGGGGAGAAGAACCTCATCACACCAAGATGGTGGTAGTGAGAATGGTTGTTTAATTTTATGTGTGGGTGAAACCCTTTAGTTTGGGTTCACTTTTATGTGTTAAGTTTTGTTAAGTTCTCTTGGAGAACAAGATTGTTATGATGTGTATATGCTTGAGTATGTTGTAGTGTGCTTTAGCATAAGTTGATGATGATATGATTGAATGAAAATCATTTTCATGTATGTTGAAAAACCTACTTTGATCACTAGGTCAAGTATGGACTTTTATTGTTGATTATGAGACCATAATGTGTGATGGACTTGGATGTTTGATTATGATGTAGTAATGTGTATTATGGTTATCATGATTGTGTAAGTATTGTGAGCCATATTTTGTTTGGTTGATGAAGTAAAACTTCACATTGATTCCTAGTTGGCTTTTAGCCATGGCTTTGAGAAAAGGAAGAACATGAGTAGATCTTGATTTAGTCAAGTTTTGATGTTTTGATGTAAAGAAAGTGTTTTCAATAACTTGTGTTTTCAAAGAAAACCCTAAGTGTCTTTGAATGGAAATTAAAGCTCAAAGTGCTTTCACCAAAGTGAAACATATTTTATACCTTATCCTTAGTCCATATAGTTAATCAAGGGACTCAAAATAATAAAAGAAGTGGTTTCATGAAGAGAATCAAAATGGTTCCCTAAGGTTGATGTCTTGTTTTGAGGCAACTTTTCACTAAGCGAATTTACTTTCGCTACGTGAGAAACAGGGAAAGTCTTAGTTGGGCATCACTGCCTCACTTTCGCTAAGCGAATTCATATTCGCTAAGCCAATCAAACGAGTTTCGCTACGCGAATTACGTCTCGCTGGGCAATCCAGAGAAGTCTCCAAAGGAGGTATGACCGCCTCCATTTCGCTAAGCGAAATTATTTTCGCTACGCGAAGACAATGCATTTCGCTACACGAATTCTGTTTCGCCGAGCGATCCAGAGGCGTTTACAAAGAGGTTTAACTGTCTGAACTTTCGCTACGCGAATTCATATTCGCTAAGCGAATACAATACATTTCGCGTTTACAAAGAGGTTTAACCGTCTGAAATTGCGCTAAGCGAATTCATATTCGCTAAGCGAATCCAATGCATTTCGCTACGCGATTTGTGTCTCGCCGAGCGAACCAGAGGAGTTCCAAAAGAGGCATTCTTGTTTCAATTTCGCTAAGCGAATGAAATTTCGCTAAGCGAATTCCATGTTCAGAAAATGCTAAAAATAGAGCAAGTAAGTGTTTCAAAGATTGTTTTAAATCAAATGAGTTTTCAATTGAGAAGTTGTTCTGGTTTACAAATGTTTTGGGTTTTGAGACAGTAGTTCGATGACGGACCGGTGATTCGGACCCCGCTCAGTCGTTCAATTGTTTCAGTCTTGTGATGACTCGATCCCGGAGGGATCACGAGATTTATCCGGTGGATAAAGGTTTTGCTTTCAAAAGACGCGTATAGTTCCTAAGGAAGAGAACCTTAGTAGACTTTGAGGTTTATCCGGGGGATAGACATTGCTTGATCGCATCTGCTTTGTGTAAGCATTGGCATTTCATTTGCATAGTTGTAAGGCCTTGAGCCTAGGAGTTGAGCTTACACCTTGATGCGGGTGCGAATCTTACGGTGACGATCTTCAATGGTCTTTTTGGAGGTATCAGGGTTGGAAGGGCTGACATGTGACCAGTTGGTAGCTCTTCTGTGTCGTGGCGAATCCGTGCAATACACTGATATCCTCTCCTAGATGCCGTACTTTTCATGTTTGGTCGAGAGTGTTTCCGTAAAAGCCAGAAACGTGCACGTTACGAATGTTGTAGCATCTTGCCCAAGGCTGGCGCGCACGGAACATGTCCTCCCATTCACTCTCTCCGACTGTTTTGTTAGCTCCATGGAGTAGGGGTCAGAGTAGTACCCAGTGACATTGACATTGAGTCATATACATTGCATTGCATTGCATTGCATGGCTATTGATGTTTACATTTACTGTTATACATCGTTGTACTGTTTAAGAATACCTTATTTTATGATGTTAAATGCTTAACATGATATTATGCTGTCAACTGCTTAATATGTTTGACATTGAGAATTCTTGTAAGCATGTTGGGTACGTGGTTACCCGGTGAGTCGTCCCGTTTTTACTATTGCTGTTTTGCTGTGTTGATGAACGGGAATCTCACCCATATCTGTATGTTTTCTGTTGGTACTTGCTGTTGCTGTTTGAACAGATGGACGTGATGATGGTTCAGTCCAGTAGTTCCTTTGAGCCAGAGGAGGACCTTCTTTTTGTGGTCTAGTTTTGTTGTCGGCCAGACTATGTCGTTTTTGTAGTACTTTTGGGGAGCTACGACTCCTTGTACTTATTGTATTTCTTATGTCAGTTACACATTAGACCTACGTCTGTATATAATAATGTTGACGTTTCCATTTCTGTTTTTGTTCTGTGGTATATTCTAGAAATGCATGGCGAACCTAAGTTCGTTTATTAGTATTATTACCTTTCCATTGCATCTTGTGAAAAGAAAAAAAAAAAGAAGAAAATCGTATTTTCCGCATTAAGAAATATTTTCGGCCTTATAATCGTTCGGGAATGTGACACTCGGGAAAGGGTGTTGCATTGTTTGGTATCAGAGCTGGCCGAGTCTTTTTGGGGTTGTAGGTTATGGTCTGTCTTGTTTGTGTTGTGTTCTCTGTGTGTTTCTCTGTTGTTTGCTTTAGTTGTGGTTCTTGTGTTTGATAGTTCTGGTTTTGAAGGTAGCAATGGCTGCTCAAAACCTGACTGCTGCTGTGAATGCCATACGGGACATGGCTGCTGCTATGGCTCAACGTGATGAACGAGCTGCTGGAGGTAGAGGACTGGACGAATTTCTTCGTCGGAATCCACCTCAATTCAAAGGTGAATTCAATCCTGAGTTGGCTGAACGCTGGATCCAAACGCTGGAGAAGATCTTTGGAGCGATGAGATGTACTGAGAATGACAAGGTTGTCTATGCAACCTATATGCTAGTGGAGGATGCTGAATACTGGTGGGAAGGAGCCCGTCAGATGCTGGTGCATGACCAACAAGCTGTTGACTGGAATGCTTTTAAGGGAAAATTCCTGGAGAAGTATTTTCCTGCTAGTGCAAGGCACGAGAAAGAGATGGAGTTCCTCCAGCTGAGACAAGGGGGAATGACCGTAGCTGAATACGGGGCTAAGTTTGAAAGTCTAGCAAAGTTCTCAAATTACTTTCTGGACAACCCAAGAGAGGAGTGGAAGTGCAGAAAATTCGAAGGAGGTCTAAGGATCGACTTGAAGAGGGCTGTAGTTCCATTGGAAATTTCTGTTTTTCCGAGGTTAATGGAAAAGTGTCGTTTGATCGAGAGTTTGGATCCTAAGGACAAACGGGTACAGAGTTCTGGACCGAGCAAGTTCCAGAGAGGAAGCGGTGGTCGAGACAACAAATCTCGATGGAAGCCGTATGCAAAGCAACAAGATCGACAACAACGTTCTGTTGGAGGGAGCAGTGGGAGTTTCAGTCAGTCTGGAAATGCCCCAAACAAGTGCATGAAGTGTGGGAAGAGCAATCACATCACCAGAGATTGTTCGATCAAAGGGATTATCTGCTTCAAGTGTGGGAAGCCGGGACACATCTCACGTGAATGCATGCAACCGAAGTTGGAACATTCTGTTAACAATGTCCAAGCTGCAAGGCCTAAGATGAAGGGCAGAGTCTACACTATGGGTGGTGCTGAAGCTTCTCAGAATGAAGACTTGATCCAAGGTCAGTGTGTCATGGGAGGTGAAACCTTAACTGTACTATTTGATTCAGGCGCAACGCATTCTTTTATTGCCTATGACTGTGTGAATCTGTTGGGATTACCTGTGTCTTCTTTACCTTTTGATTTGGTAATTTCTACGCCTACTGCAAAGCCTGTTGTAACTGCTAAAGTTTGTTTGAATTGTTCTATTTCTGTTAAAGATAGAAGGTTTTTGATTGATTTGATCTGTTTGCCTCTCTCGCAAATGGATGTAATCTTAGGAATGGATTGGTTGTCTTCTAATCATATCCTGTTGGACTGTGCAAATAAAACCTTAGTTTTCCCTAGTTGTGAGAATTCTGGATTTTTGACTGCCAACCAAGTAAACGCTTCTTTGAGAGAAGGAGCTCAGGGATACATGTTACTGTCTTCTTTGGAGGTCAAGAGCGAGCTAGTCTTAGAGCGCATACCTGTCGTGAATGAGTTTCCGGAAGTCTTTCCTGAAGACGTACCAGGTTTGCCGCCAGTTCGGGACATCGAGTTTGCAATCGATCTTGTGCCAGGAACAGGACCAGTGTCTATGGCACCGTATCGTATGGCACCTGCTGAGTTGGAAACGTTGAAGGAACAGTTGGTAGACTTATTGGGGAAGCAGTTTGTTAGACCCAGTGTGTCACCGTGGGGAGCACCTGTGTTGTTGGTGAAAAAGAAAGATGGAACATCTCGTTTATGTGTGGATTATCGCCAGTTGAATAAAGTTACTATTAAGAACAAGTATCCACTTCCGAGGATAGATGACTTGATGGATCAGTTGAGGGGAGCGGCAGTTTTCTCCAAGATTGATTTGCGATCGGGTTATCACCAGATTCGTGTGAAGGCAGAAGATATACCGAAGACAGCGTTTCGAACACGCTATGGGCACTATGAGTATCTTGTGATGCCGTTTGGTGTGACGAATGCTCCAGCTATATTCATGGACTATATGAATAGGATCTTTCGTCCATACCTAGATCAGTTTGTCGTTGTCTTCATAGATGACATACTTATCTATTCACGAGACCAGGAAGAACATGCTGAACATCTTAGTGTGGTTCTTCAAGTTCTGAAAGAGAAACAGCTGTATGCAAAACTGTCCAAGTGTGAGTTTTGGCTCGACGAAGTGCAGTTTTTGGGTCATGTAATTTCAAAGGAAGGAATTGCTGTAGATCCGTCAAAGGTTGAAGCAGTTCTTGAGTGGGAAAGACCAACCACAGTGACTGAAATACGCAGTTTTGTGGGTTTGGCTGGGTATTATCGGAGGTTTATTGAGGGATTTTCGAAGATTGTAGGACCTCTTACCCAATTGACGAGGAAGGACAAAGCGTTTGAATGGACTGAAGCCTGTGAGCAGAGTTTTCAAGAGTTGAAGAAGAGGCTGACTACATCGCCAGTGTTGATATTGCCAGATCCAAACGAATCTTTTGAAGTGTACTGTGATGCTTCATACCAAGGTTTAGGCTGTGTTCTGATGCAGAATCGAAAGGTGGTAGCGTATGCCTCGAGACAGTTGAAAGTGCACGAGAAGAACTACCCAACTCATGATCTGGAGTTAGCAGCGGTAGTCTTTGCGTTGAAGATTTGGAGGCACTACTTGTATGGTTCGACGTTTAATGTCTTCAGTGACCATAAGAGCTTGAAGTATCTGTTTGATCAGAAGGAGCTCAATATGAGACAAAGACGGTGGCTGGAATTTTTGAAGGACTATGATTTCCAGTTGCAGTATCATCCGGGAAAAGCTAATGTGGTAGCGGATGCCCTGAGTAGAAAAGTGTTACATGTGTCTGCCATGATGGTTAAGGAACACGAGCTGTTGGAAAAGTTCAGAGATATGCATCTGTCTGTGGTTAGTATGCCAGGAAGACTATGTGTAGGTATGGTTACGGTATCTTGTGATCTGATGGATTAGATTCGGGAGAAACAAGTATACGACCAGTATCTGGAGAAAGAGCGAAGGAATTTAAAGAAAGGGATGACGTCGGAATACAAAGAAGGAGCAGATGGAATCCTAAGACGAGGAGAACGGGTTTGTGTGCCAAACAACCCGGAGATAAGGAGGTTAATTCTGGACGAAGCTCATAGAAGCAAGTTAAGTATGCATCCAGGGTCAACCAAGATGTACCAGGACCTGAAGCGATTGTTTTGGTGGCAAGGGATGAAAAGAGATGTAGCTGATTATGTGGCATCTTGCTTGGTGTGTCAGAAAGCAAAGGTTGAACATCAGAGGCCAGCTGGAATGTTACTTCCGTTGGATATCCCAGAGTGGAAATGGGACAGCATAGCAATGGATTTCGTGACATGTTTGCCAAGGACACCTAAAGGATACGATTCCATTTGGGTTATAATTGATAGGCTTACGAAATCAGCTCATTTTCTACCGATTAATCTCAAGTATTCTATGGAAAAGCTTACTCAGATTTATATCAGTGAGATTGTGAGACTACATGGAGTACCTTCAAGTATCATATCGGATAGAGACCCGCGTTTTACTTCGCGTTTTTGGCAAAGTTTGCATGAAGCTTTAGGAACAAAGTTACGATTAAGTTCGGCTTACCATCCTCAAACTGATGGACAATCAGAAAGAACGATTCAGTCTTTAGAGGATCTGTTGAGGGCGTGTGTGTTGGAACATGCCGGTAGTTGGGAGAATTTCCTACCGTTGATAGAGTTTACCTACAACAACAGTTATCATTCGAGTATAGGGATGGCACCCTACGAAGCCTTATATGGACGACGTTGCAGAACACCTTTGTGTTGGTACCAAGATGGAGAAAGTGCTTCATTAGGACCTGAACTAGTGCAACAAACGACCGAGAAGGTGAAACTGATTCAAGAAAAGATGAGGACGACTCAGAGCCGACAGAAGAGTTATGCGGATAAAAGACGTAGGCCACTTGAGTTCGAGGAAGGGGATCATGTGTTTTTGAGAGTCACTCCGATGACTGGGGTGGGCAGGGTCTTGAAGTCCAGAAAACTCACTCCAAAATTCCTTGGACCTTATCAAATTCTTCGTCGGATAGGTCCAGTAGCTTACCAAATAGCTTTACCGCCTTTTCTATCCAACCTTCATAATGTTTTTCATGTTTCGCAATTGCGGAAGTATATTCCTGATCCCAGTCACGTCATAGAGTCTGATTCAGTACAACTAAAGGATAACCTAACCTATGAGACATTGCCGGTTAAGATCGAGGACAGGAGGATAAAGAAACTGCGAGGGAAGGATATAGCTTTAGTCAAAGTTATCTGGAACGAGACTACAGGTGATGCTACCTGGGAAAGAGAAGAGGACATGCAACAACAGTATCCGAGTTTGTTTTAAGAGGTACGTATAATTTCGAGGACGAAATTCTTTTAAGAGGGGTAGGAATGTAACGCCCCGATTTTCACGCTTTCTAATTCTTTAGTATTTTAATGTCTTTATTTTATTCGAGGTCTTAGGAATAGAAATAAAATATTCCGAGACCACAGTCATGCTCGACGATATCGTAGGAAGCTACGATTAAGTTTTGAGTCGAAAACTCAAACGGAGTCCGGTCTGCGTTTTTACACTGACAGTATGATTTTACTGCTCAGAAGACCTCAGATGGACCCGTGAACGAGACAGTAAGTCTTAGAATTCGATTATCTACGTTTTGGTTAAATTTCGTAAAAATTTCAGAAAAATAACTTCCTGACCTTCGTTTGAGCGGAATCCTCAATCGGGTGACGAACGGAGCCACATATGGATTTACCGGGACTCGCCAAAAGATAATCTTGATATCACATCTTCCCAGGACACTTGGGAGAGTATGCCAGAGTCGTTGTGACGTTCGGAAATATCTGGACGCAAAATGACCAAAATGCCCCTAACCTTAGTCTTTTACACTTTTACCATTATACCCTTTTGGCAAATGACCTTTTTACCCTTAAGTGAACTTTTAAGAGGCTGAACTCAGCCCCTCACTTCATCATTTTCGCACAGCCCCTCACACCATAGAGTTCCATAGTTGTCCTTGAGAGAAAACTCCATTTTCACCTAGAAAAGCTTGAGTTTTTGTTGGATTCACTTGATTCCTTGAGCAATCTTTCTTCATTTCAAGGTAAGATCACTTCTATGATCTCTTAGCTTCTTGAATCTTTCTTTATTTCAAGATCAATCTTCATTTTCATGAAAAGAATTTCTTAGATCCAAAACTTTGAAAATCCATAGGAAATTGTAGAAAAATCCTTTTGAGGTAAGACCAAGTTCTTTGAACTCACATCATCAATCTCTACCTAAACCTAAGAGCTTATGATTCAACTCTCATCATAGCTCAAAAAGCATTTTTGGCCGAACCCTCTTGGAAGATGATGAATAGTGTTTTCATCAAGTTTTGATTTTTAACACTAGATTTCATCCTTAGTTTTCCTAATGCTTTTGAATCCATGAAATGGAAACCAAAACCAATTTCTAACCTTTTTAACCTAGGGTGGCCGAAATCCTCTTTGTTAGGGTTGTTGAGTTTGGTTTTGATTGTTGTTTAATGTTGAATTGTTGTGTTGTGTAGTTGTTGACGATTATCAGGAGGTTCAGAAACCGATCAACCGACTTTGATCCGGGAATCTGCTCATCAAGAGGTATGGGGAGAAGAACCTCATCACACCAAGATGGTGGTAGTGAGAATGGTTGTTTAATTTTATGTGTGGGTGAAACCCTTTAGTTTGGGTTCACTTTTATGTGTTAAGTTTTGTTAAGTTCTCTTGGAGAACAAGATTGTTATGATGTGTATATGCTTGAGTATGTTGTAGTGTGCTTTAGCATAAGTTGATGATGATATGATTGAATGAAAATCATTTTCATGTATGTTGAAAAACCTACTTTGATCACTAGGTCAAGTATGGACTTTTATTGTTGATTATGAGACCATAATGTGTGATGGACTTGGATGTTTGATTATGATGTAGTAATGTGTATTATGGTTATCATGATTGTGTAAGTATTGTGAGCCATATTTTGTTTGGTTGATGAAGTAAAACTTCACATTGATTCCTAGTTGGCTTTTAGCCATGGCTTTGAGAAAAGGAAGAACATGAGTAGATCTTGATTTAGTCAAGTTTTGATGTTTTGATGTAAAGAAAGTGTTTTCAATAACTTGTGTTTTTCAAAGAAAACCCTAAGTGTCTTTGAATGGAAATTAAAGCTCAAAGTGCTTTCACCAAAGTGAAACATATTTTATACCTTATCCTTAGTCCATATAGTTAATCAAGGGACTCAAAATAATAAAAGAAGTGGTTTCATGAAGAGAATCAAAATGGTTCCCTAAGGTTGATGTCTTGTTTTGAGGCAACTTTTCGCTAAGCGAATTTACTTTCGCTACGTGAGAAACAGGGAAAGTCTTAGTTGGGCATCACTGCCTCACTTTCGCTAAGCGAATTCATATTCGCTAAGCCAATCAAACGAGTTTCGCTACGCGAATTACGTCTCGCTGGGCAATCCAGAGAAGTCTCCAAAGGAGGTATGACCGCCTCCATTTCGCTAAGCGAAATTATTTTCGCTACGCGAAGACAATGCATTTCGCTACACGAATTCTGTTTCGCCGAGCGATTCAGAGGCGTTTACAAAGAGGTTTAACTGTCTGAACTTTCGCTACGCGAATTCATATTCGCTAAGCGAATACAATACATTTCGCGTTTACAAAGAGGTTTAACCGTCTGAAATTGCGCTAAGCGAATTCATATTCGCTAAGCGAATCCAATGCATTTCGCTACGCGATTTGTGTCTCGCCGAGCGAACCAGAGGAGTTCCAAAAGAGGCATTCTTGTTTCAATTTCGCTAAGCGAATGAAATTTCGCTAAGCGAATTCCATGTTCAGAAAATGCTAAAAATAGAGCAAGTAAGTGTTTCAAAGATTGTTTTAAATCAAATGAGTTTTCAATTGAGAAGTTGTTCTGGTTTACAAATGTTTTGGGTTTTGAGACAGTAGTTCGATGACGGACCGGTGATTCGGACCCCGCTCAGTCGTTCAATTGTTTCAGTCTTGTGATGACTCGATCCCGGAGGGATCACGAGATTTATCCGGTGGATAAAGGTTTTGCTTTCAAAAGACGCGTATAGTTCCTAAGGAAGAGAACCTTAGTAGACTTTGAGGTTTATCCGGGGGATAGACATTGCTTGATCGCATCTGCTTTGTGTAAGCATTGGCATTTCATTTGCATAGTTGTAAGGCCTTGAGCCTAGGAGTTGAGCTTACACCTTGATGCGGGTGCGAATCTTACGGTGACGATCTTCAATGGTCTTTTTGGAGGTATCAGGGTTGGAAGGGCTGACATGTGACCAGTTGGTAGCTCTTCTGTGTCGTGGCGAATCCGTGCAATACACTGATATCCTCTACTAGATGCCGTACTTTTCATGTTTGGTCGAGAGTGTTTCCGTAAAAGCCAGAAACGTGCACGTTACGAATGTTGTAGCATCTTGCCCAAGGCTGGCGCGCACGGAACATGTCCTCCCATTCACTCTCTCCGACTGTTTTGTTAGCTCCATGGAGTAGGGGTCAGAGTAGTACCCAGTGACATTGACATTGAGTCATATACATTGCATTGCATTGCATTGCATGGCTATTGATGTTTACATTTACTGTTATACATCGTTGTACTGTTTAAGAATACCTTATTTTATGATGTTAAATGCTTAACATGATATTATGCTGTCAACTGCTTAATATGTTTGACATTGAGAATTCTTGTAAGCATGTTGGGTACGTGGTTACCCGGTGAGTCGTCCCGTTTTTACTATTGCTGTTTTGCTGTGTTGATGAACGGGAATCTCACCCATATCTGTATGTTTTTTGTTGGTACTTGCTGTTGCTGTTTGAACAGATGGACGTGATGATGGTTCAGTCCAGTAGTTCCTTTGAGCCAGAGGAGGACCTTCTTTTTGTGGTCTAGTTTTGTTGTCGGCCAGACTATGTCGTTTTTGTAGTACTTTTGGGGAGCTACGACTCCTTGTACTTATTGTATTTCTTATGTCAGTTACACATTAGACCTACGTCTGTATATAATAATGTTGACGTTTCCATTTCTGTTTCTGTTCTGTGGTATATTCTAGAAATGCATGGCGAACCTAAGTTCGTTTATTAGTATTATTACCTTTCCATTGCATCTTGTGAAAAGAAAAAAAAAAGAGAAAATCGTATTTTCTGCATTAAGAAATATTTTCGGCCTTATAATCGTTCGGGAATGTGACACTCGGGAAAGGGTGTTGCAAAAACTCATCTTACTCTTGTGTGCTTCTTCTAATATCATTTTCTTAACTTCGCTATCCTCTGGCACACATATTAGCTCTCCAAACCTTAGGATTTTGTCAGTACCTCTTTTGAACTCTAAAGTGTTACCTTCTTCTATCATCTGACATTGATCTTCTCATTGCTTTTTGAACTTGAAGATATTGATCTTCTCATTGATCTTCTCTTTTGAACTTGAAGATATTGATCTTCTCATTGCTTTTTCCAGACTAGGTTTAGGAAATAACTTGTGACAGTGACATTCCTAAACTCATCTTGTCCTTAGACAACTTCAAATCCAAGTTCATATCTCGTAACTATTCTATCAACTCCATCTCTTTCACCATCATTGTGGACATGGGCAAAGATTTTCGACTCAATGGATCCGCTACCACATTCGCCTTCCTTGGATGGTACTGCAAGTCGAATTCATAGTTCTTTATGAATTTCATCCATCTTCTCTACCTCTTGTTCAACTCCATCTGGTTGAATAGATACTTCAAAGTTTTATGGTTGCTAAACGCACTAAATTTAGCACCATAGAGATAGTGTCTCCATATCTTCAATGCAAACATGATTGCAGCCAACTCCAGATCATCGGTTGGGTAATTCCGCTCATGCACTCTTAACTTCCTAGAGGCATACTCTACTACATTTCTTTCTTGCATGAATATGCTACCCAATCCTTGGTATGATGCGTCATAATACACATCAAAAGGTGCTGATGGATCGGGAAAGACTCGTACCGGAGATGTCGTTAGCCTCCTCTTCAACTCTAGGAAGCTACTCTCTACTCCTCCGTCATTCTAACGCTCTTCCTTTTCTTGTCAACTATGTCAAAGGTAACACAACCTTTGAGAATCCCTCTATAAACCTCCTGTAGTATCCTGCTACTCCAAGGAAACTTCTGATCTCACTCATGGTCTTAGGGCTCTCCCACTTAACCACAGCTTCCAACTTCACAAGATTTACTGCTATGACAACCAGAACTAGCACTTAGACAACTTGGCATAGAGCTGCTTGTCGTTAAGTCCTTGAAGCACAATCCTAAGATGCTCTTGATGTTCCTCCTTGTTCGAGGAGCAGATAAGGATGTCATTGATGAAAACGACAACAAACTTATCAAGGTACGGCCTGAAGATCCTGTTCATATAGTCCATGAATACTGCTAGAGCATTAGTCACACTGAAAGGCATAATTAATTACTTGTAGTGCCCGTACCGACTCCTGAAAGTAGCCTTTAGTATATCATCCTCTTTCACCCTTATCTCATGATAACTTGATCGTAGATCGATCTTAGAGAACACCATTCCTCCCCTCAATTGATCTATAAGATCATCGATTCTTGGCAACGGGTACTTGTTATTTATTGTAACCTTGTTGAGCTTCCGATAGTCCACACATAACCTTGAACTTTTGTCCTTCTTCTTAACAAACAACATCGGCGGTCCCCATGACAAAACATTGGGTCTTATAAACTGTTTCTTTAACATGCCGCCCAACTGCTTTTTCAGCTCTGCCAACTCTATTGGGAACATTCGATAGGGTGCTATCAAAATCGGTCTAGTTTCTGGTATGAGTTTGATTGCGAACTCTATCTCTCTCTGGGTGGCAACCTTGGGACATCATCAGGGAAAACCTTTGGAAACTCGCGCACCATCGGCAAAGCATCCACGTTGGAAGTCTCCTTAGCTTCCAAGGAGAACAACACCATGTATTCCTTTGATCATCAATCTCACGAGATACTTTCTCTAGCAGGAAACAATCTAGATTGATCCGAAAAATGATGTGCTTTGATTGAACAATCCAACAGTACATGGTTGGCCGAAAGCCAGCCCGTGCCTAGGATAACATCAATCTGTTGCATAGGAAGACAAACAAGGTAATCAAAGAATCACCCGTGGGTGTAGAAACAGTCAAGTCATAAGATAAAGATGAGACATGCAAACCCAATGATCCGTACACGCTAAAGATACGAAAGAGTGTGTGGACCATGAATCAAATAACACAAATAAGAATTTTCCATATACTAGACACTTACCTTGTATCAGATCTGGGCATCGAGAGGTCTTAGATCCTCTCACGGTGAACACTCTCCCACTAATCTGTGGCCTGCTCTATTGACTTGCCGTTTCTTGTCTCGCTTCTGTATTTTGAGTCCTCTCGCCTTCTTGTGAAAACTGACTTCTCCTATCGTTCCCTTGTCAACAGTCATTGTCATAGTGGCCCATCTTGCCACAATGGAAATAGTTGATGCGTGAAGCTTGAGGATAGTTTCTAATAAGATGCAGTCCTTTGCATCAGAAACAAGTAGAAAAACCCCGGTTTTACTTGGCTTGAACTTCCTCTTCTGACGTTCGCAGTTTGTTGAGCTGGGATATTGTAAGATCTCGCCTTTTGTCGAAATCTGCGTCCTCTACCTCTTTTATTATTGCTTCCGCCCTCAGACACTGTACACTTTTCTACTAGCTCTGTGAACAAACTGATGCTCAACGGTAGCACGGCTCTCTTCAACTCGGGTCTTAACCTGTGTTCAAACCTCTTAGGCACCTAGTCCTCATTAGGATGTACTTGGTAGAACTGTGAGAACTTCAACAGTGATTCAAACCTCATGGCGTACTTCTCGACTGACATATGCTCCTACTTCAAGTTCAAGAATTCTTTTTCCTACTCTTGCTTTAGACTCCTTGGGAAGTATTTTTCAAGGAAACTTCCTTTGAATAGTTCCCAGGTGATGACCCATCCTTCTTTCTCCAACAACCTTGACTTGTACCTCCACCATGCTTATGCTGCACCAACCAGCATTAAAGAAGCATAGGTGACTTTTCTATCTTCTCGGTAGTGTATATCCACAAAGACCTTCTATATCTCTTAAAGCCATACCTATGCGGCCTCCGAATTATATTCCCCATGAAACTTTGGGGGATTAACTTTCATGAACGCATTAATATCAGTGTTCACGACTTCATCCTCCCTCACTAGATGCAGCTGTTACTATCTCACATCTCTTTCTTCTTGTCTCAGCATGAACTATGCATTCTGTTGTCTTTGTTGTAGCACAGCAACGGCCAAGTCCCTCATGGTTCTCATTGCTTCAATGGTTTCTTCACTACCTCCCGTCCTTGAGGCATCTCCATTATGGTTGTAGTCTCTAGTTTCTACAGGTCCGCTTCCATGAGCCATGAAATCGTGTAAAAGAATCATTAGCTCACATTCATAAGACATACAATATTACATAACATGTACACATACTATATGCCTTATGAATGAACGAAACAATTATCACACAAGATAACTCGCATATCAGACACTCTACCCAACTTCTAATCATAGTCAGTATCTGATGTAGATCGAAATAACAAGGCCAGTACACATCCTAAACCTCATAGTCCGATTAGAATAGAACTGCTCTGATACCACCAAATGAGACAACCCGTCGTCCCATTAAAGAACCTAATATTATCTAAACCTTAACCGTATTATAAATGTTAACGCGCTATTGAAAACCGTACGGACTAAAACGGAAGACATGCAAACAAGCATACATCAGAGAAAAACACGCGGCTATATACATAACTATACACAAGGCCTCATCAATAGGCCCACTGTACTATAACCATAAACTGTAAAGACTGGAAACAGAAAGAAGTACATCAAAATACACTGCAGTAGACACTCAGGGTCACTCACTCACATCCCACCCACGCTCAAAATACATCAAAAGAGCTCACCCACGCCCCGAACTCCGACGCACTGGCCGACCTCATACCCTCACTAGTATGGATGCCTGGAACTACCCTCTCCCTCGCCGTAAGTGTGCCTATACATCCTCCTAGGCATGTACTCTGACGAGGAACTAGACAGGACTATCCTCCATCTCTGGCAGGTCCTCATGAACTGATCATTGTGTCGCTGATAGCCTTGGTAGACAAAACCACGTCTAGAGGTATTGTGAGAAGTCTCTGGAACATCCCACATGCTGGCGTGGGTACTCGGTCGAGGTGGATACCACATCTACGTGAACGAAAAGTGTTGGATAACTCGGAAAGGTCCTATGATATCAGCCGTCAAAAGTGCTCCAAAATGGAATCGTATACTCATCAAGCCTGTGTATACGATCAGGAAGGTGGCAAGGTCCACCTGCCACTAGTACAGAAAGCACTTTTTACATCGGTTAAAAAATACTTTTAACATCGGTTAAGGAGGCAACGTTAATAAAGGGATGTTAAAAGTGTGACTTTTAACATCGGCTGTAAACCGATGTTAAAAGTTTAATTTTAACATCAGTTAATAAAAAATCGAATGTTAAAAGTACACTTTAAACATCGGTTATAGTAACACCAGATGTTAAAAGTGTGGTCTCAGTCAAAGATGTGCTCTAGTCAGTACACTTTTAACATCCATTGTATCTAAAACCGATGTTAAAAGTACACTTTTAACATCGGTTTTAGGAACACACGATGTTAAAAGTGTACTTTTAACATCGGTTATTAGAACAACTGATGTTAAAATTAATTTTTTTTTTTAAATGGTGTGTTACATTTATAGTTCTTTCCCACCCTGCATATCAATCAGTATATCATCCACAATTCAGTACACAACATAATGCCAAAAACAGATTCAAACATGTAACTCATATATTGCTATTCCGAAATTACAATATTACAGTACTAGTTACACAAGTCCAGAATAATTAAACTAAATTATATGACATTACTTATATACAGTGTTATAAGTGCAATAACCTAAAGTCCAAAATGTGTCACATGCAATACATATAAGTGCAAAAATCATATACAATCTATATTATGCTGCCTAGTTTACTCGTAAAAGAAATTAGCAAAACGATCCCTCAGGTCTTTCATCTCTTCTTTATCAAGTGGAGTTTGATCGTCCAAAGCCTGCACAAGTTTAAATAAACTCTACATTAAATCATCAACCAAAACAAAATATAATTTAACTTGTGCAAAACTTTATATTTATTACCTATTGCCATCTGTCAATAATAGTGGCGGAGACCACGTTCAACATATGTTTCATCACATAGTATCCACACTCCCAGCCGCCAGCTTGTCTACGAGACTACAAGGCAATATGAAATTGAATATCAAGTACAGTACTAATATAATAATAATTACTGTTGTAATTTTTTTTGTAAGAAATAATAAACTACTTACAAGTGGGATAATCCATTCAGGCTTTCTTTTTGACTTGGATGGCCTACTTTTGCCATCTGCACAAGCCATGCTACTTGCAACCATAGCTCTATGATTAAAAATAATAATGTCAATTATGTTCATGTAATAAAGCAAAAGCAATTTGAATTACAAATTAAATTAAAGCTTACATGTCAATCGCGTCCTTCAATTCAGATGTCGGACTATAGTGCAACGAGCACAAGAAGACGACACGATGCTAGCTAGGATGAAGTATGAGCAACTGCCAATGTTCACTCCTAAGTATTGGTGCTAGATAAATATCTTTCTTTGTTCGACCAAGTAGCTTCAGGATGTATGTCTTCATCGCATCCCCATTAGTGCAGTAATTTCCCTGAATTACGTTTGGGTCTAAGAATCCATACGTATTCTAGTTGCCTTTTTCCATACATAAGCGATGAAGATACCTAAGATATTAGAATAAAATAATGTTAAATACCTAAGACATTGAAATAAATTATAGAATTAAAATACCTAAGATGCATGTCAACAGTGTACTTACATGCACCACATACTCAGAACGGTATTGGTTAGCCAATTACCAGGCAGACATATGTCACCTATGTCCTTCCCAGAGAAAAAAAAGGCTGGCAAGTCGCAAGCGCCTTCGTGTTCCATGGGAATAGCATACTCTTTATCCGGCGCATCCGCAGCAAATGCGGCAAATGAGCTACATTCGATCTTAGCTTTTTATCAATGTTCTAAGCAACAAAGATAAGGCATTAGTTAAGTAATGTCATTTGTAAATAGATAAAACATAAGTAATTAAATGATTAATATGAAATTAATATGCATACCTGGGATAAAGGCATCTCAATTGGCTTATGTGCATCCTCACAGCTCCCCACGGTGATCACATGCTGAGAAGGTTGGCTCATTGGGCTTTGTTGGGAAATTGTAACCCCCTAGATGACATCTCCTTTATGAATGATTCCATAAGCTCCGGAAACATCTCTCTTTTAAGCTCCTCCTTAATGCTTTCCTGCTCGTGGCTGCTGATTCGGCTTCCAACATGGACTCATCGTCCGTGATATTGCCGAATGCCCACTAGCCCTCCAACACCCTTTACAAAGCCAGGGTGGTCATCTTTACCTAGGGCAGTGCTCAGGATATCTCTACGTCCATGTTGAACGAATGATCCTTGCGAGCTTTGTTCCACCAGCGATGTCTACAAGGGGGAAATTCACAAAATATGTGTAAGATAGTATTTACTTAACTGTATTAATTACAAGTAGAAGTAATCTATTAATTACTTACAATCTTTTCAGCGACAATGCGTGTGGGCTCGGCTTTAAAATCTCCCGATTTTGTCTTTCGGGCTTCCATCCATGTTTCATGGCGTTCGGGTGGAGATGGAGGACTAACAACTATTTCTCCATCGGCTTCGGCTTCTCCATCAGCTCCACCTTCTTCTTGCTTCTTTTTGGCCTCTTCTTGCTTCTTTTTCATCTTCTCATCCATAATTTTTTGTTCAACCATACAATAGCCACCACGAGACATATGGTGTGGGTGTACATTGTTTTTCTGGATTTCCTTGGCCTTTTTCCTTTTCTCCTGTTACAAATAACACGTACTCAATTCAATTAAATAAATAAATTAGATATTCCTATTATAAAAAATATAACGGGAAACTAACCAGAAAGGCAGGGTCTTGTCGGCTCACAACAAACCTATCCCACGTCTCCTTATCAATGAAAGAGTATGTGTCAAGTGGAGATTTGTCGTCTTTCTTCTCAAAAATATATCTATTGCCCAAATAGGTCTTGAACCCCGTCCACCGCTTCGCGGTAAAAGAAAGCCATTTCTTCTTACATTCAGGAGTATTCGGGACATCAAAGGTCAACTATAGTACAAAACAAAATGGAGGAAATATTAGAGTATGATAATAATATAAGTAAATACAATTTAGATACAAATAGAGAGGATAGAAGTAAAATACCAAGACTGAAGACCAAATTTGATCCTTCACCATACTCGGTACTTGAGCCCATTCCTCAATCAGAATGCTAACCCTGTTTCAAGCTTCCAGGGCCACAAAACCGGTGAATTTGTCAGCATTCGGCCCTATGGCCCCCCATATGTATCAAACTCAACCGGAAGCCTCTAATCACTGTAACAACTCAGGGCCAACGATCGTAACTTTGTGGCTGCTCTATCCCTTTTTTGGGGCGTGCACCACCTGACCCGCTATGTGAAGGAGAAGGAGAAATGCCTGTTGGATCAGTCATGTATGCTTATTTAGACAAAAGTAATAAATTAGGTTAGTATATAAGAATGGATAAATAAAAATAAGTCTAATATAACATGGATAAAAAGCCTACTTTAACATGGATAAATAAAAATAAGTCTAACTTAACATGGCGAAATAAAAATAAGTCTACTTTAAAATGGATAAATAAAAAAAGAATACTTTAATTGAAACATAACTTACACTATGGTCAAGTTTAGATCGATATCCCTTCATGATGATCATCACGAATGGCAAGTACATCGTCCACTACATTTTCCTTGACGAAAATAGGCATCTGTGTTGAGAAAGAAGGAGTTCCTGGAATATCAAGAGTTGAATCTTGATTTTCATGGATACCATTATGCATGCTTTTTCCTTGGAGAACAACTGACCACCTTTTGTTAGAAGGATCATTGATATAAAACACTTGTTTTGCTTGGGAAGCCATGATGAAAGGCTCTTCTGTGTGACCTACTTTGTCAAGGTCTACCAATGTAAATCCTAATTCTTCAGTTTGCACACCACTGTTACTATCAGCCCACTTATACTTAAAAACAGGCACTTGAAATTTAGTGTAATCGACCTCCCAAATCTCTTCAATGACTCCAAAGTAAGACTTCGATGCTATAATGGGATTTGTATCTTTTGAACTAGAGAAGTGCATCGACTCAGATACAATCATAACCCCACTGTTTTGCATGGTACTCTTGTCATCTTGGGACTTTGTATAGAAGGAAAACATATTGATATCATATCCACTCCAACATATGACTTCAAGACGTGGCCCCTGTGCTAGCCATTGTAATGTATCGGAAGCAGTATGATCATTTGTAATTTTTTCTTCAAACCAGGCTACGAAAGTCTTGCTATGATGGTTCAACAACCATTTTTCGTTCCTTCTAGGGTTTTCTTCCTTGACCTCTTGTTTGTGAGCACATAAGTAAGGTGCAACCTCATCAGTGTTATTCAAAATGTACAAATAGGCTTGAAACACTTCCTCCTGAGCCTTGCTATTAACCTTTATACCTCGTGTACCCTTACTGGCACATCTTCCCTCATGACGAGGCTTAGGAATCCCTATAGCCTCCACTTCTGAAAGGTAGTCTTGACAAAACTCAATAGCTTCTTCTGCAACATATCTTTGAACAATAGATGCTTCAGAACGGTGTGTATTCTTCACATACCCTTTTAAGATCTTCATGTATCACTTAACTAGGTACATCCACCTTAAATAAACGGGGCCACATAATCTAATCTCCCTCACTAGATGAACAATTAAGTGAACCATGATGTCGAAAAATGAAGGAGGAAAATACATCTCCAATTAGCACAAGATTATAGCAAGCTCATCTTCCAACTCATCCAACTTCTGGGGGTCAATGACTTTGCTTCATATAGCATTGAAGAATGAGCGCAACCTAGTTATGACATGTCTAACATTTTTAGGAGCAATACCACGAATAACCACTGGTAGTAGTTGTTGCATCAAGACGTGGCAATCATGAGACTTTAAGCCAACCAATTTTAGATCATTTGAGACAAGTCTCTTGACATTTGAAGAATAACCCTGTGGCACTTTGACGCCCCGTAAACACTCACAAAAACTTGTTCTCTCTTTTTTTGACAAGGTATGACATGCTGGAGGCAAATATGTTCGCTTATCATCCTTTGGTTGTGCAGCTAACTGCTCTCGTATACCCATCGCAACCAGATCTAGACGAGCATTCACACCATCCTTTGTCTTACCCTAAATGTTGAGAAGCGTTCCAATTAGACTATCACATACATTTTTCTCCACATGCATGACATCAATACAATGTCTGACATCAAGTTTGCACCAGTATGGAAGATCAAAGAAGATCGACCTCATCTTCCATATGTTTTTCTCAATAGCCTTCTTTTGAGCCTTTCCAAACATAACATTAATGTCCTTCACCCTTTGATAAACTTTCTCTCCATTAAAGGCCGTCGGAGCAATTCCATTCTCTTGGAATCCATTGAAAGCTTTTTTCATTCTACGATATGGGTGATCACGTCTGAGAAATCTCCGATGCCCAAGGTAAACTGTCTTCCTTCCGTGTTGCAATTGTGTGAAACATGTGCCTTCTTCACATATTGGGCATGCTTTAAGCCCCTTAACACTATACCCGGACAAGTTCCCGTATGCTGGAAAGTCATTGATGGTGCAAAATAACATGGCACGCATCTTGAAAGTCTCTTTGTAATGGCCATCAAACACATCAACGCCTTCCACCCACAGCTTTCTCAAGTCTTCAATCAAGGGACTTAGATAAACATCTAAGTCATTTCCTGGCTGTTTTGGGCCCGAAATCATCATAGATAACATCATGTATTTGCGCTTCATGCACAACCAAGGAGGTAGATTGTAAATTACGAGGAGAACAGGCTATGAACTATGGATACGACTTAAGGTACCATACGAATTCATTCCATCCATAGCAAGTCCAAGCCTAAGGTTTCTTGGCTCATTTCCGAAATTCAGAAACAAACTATCAATTCTCTCCCATTGCACAGAATCAGTCGGATGGCGAAGCATTCCATCACGTTTCCTCTCATCTACATGCCATCTAATGTTCTTTGCGTCATTTACATTAGCGAACAATCGCTTGAACCTTGGAATTATTGGAAGATACCACAACATCTTTGCAGGAGGACCCTTTGTGATCACATCACAACTAGAATCACCATCCTTCACTTTGTACCGCGATACTCTACACTTAGGGCAGTCGTGCATCCCTTCATACACACCCTTGTATAGTGTGCAATCATTAGGACATGCATGTATCTTCTTATACTCCATACCCATCGGACAAAGTATCTTCTTCGCCTCATAGTTACGATCTGGCAGTGTGTTGCCTTCTAGAAGCATGTTGTTCAGCAACTCAAGCAATTCGGTGAAGCTTTTATCACTCCACCCATTTCTTGCCTTCACACTGAACAATTTTAAGACCGCCGACAACCTTGTATAAGTAGTGCACCCCGGATACAAAGGCGTATCCACATCACTGCACAAAGTATCATACACACGTGCTCGCTGAAATGACTCTTGTCCAATATCACGGATCATGTCCTCTAGTCGATCGTCCTCCATATCTACATCAACTTCTTCACTTTGGGACACACTTGGCATGTTTAACAAGCCTTCACCATGCCATATCCATCTTGTATAACTCTTGCAAATCCCTTCACAAATAAGATGATCACGTATTTGCTTAACTTCGCATTTCCTTATATTCAAACATCTAAAACAAGGACAATTAAATCTTCCATTACTATCAGGAAGATTTCTTTGAGCAAATTCTAGAAACTCTTCCACTCCCTCCCGATACTCATCAATTGTGCGTTTACTAACCAACCAACTACGGTCCATATCCACGTTCTGTAGATATACACATATTTATACAATATGAACACAGGAGGGGAGACTCTCAAAGAGCGATATTTGAAATTATAGGCCTAAACCTTAAGTCCTATAATAGAAACTAAACCCCTCGACTATTGATCAAAACAATCCAGATGACCTAACTTTTTAAAAGAACCCAAACCCCTTGACTATTGAGATTATAAGCAAAGCCTAAAAGTCTATGCTCAATATGTAACATCAAAGTGTTTAAGTTTAAAAAAAACTCAAAATGCATTTCATTATTTCATAAAATATTCAAATCATTAAAACAGTGACAATGCTAAACACTAACTAACAGAGAAGGATTACCAAGTAGAAGGGGAGTTGGGGCAGTTCAAATGCGGTGGTCAATTGTAGAAGAGAGGGAGTTGGGGTGGTTCAGTTGCGATGTTCAGTTGTAAATGGTTCTGAGCAAATATTAGCAAAAAATGTATGTAGCAAATGAGGGTTTTAGCAAATAAAAATAGGGAAGAGAGAGTTACGTACCTTTGCAAAGAGGAAGTTATGGCAGTGGTTCTACGGTGGCTCACGAACGGAGGAGAAGGATGTCAGTGAAGAGAAGAGAAAAGTAGGTCGCGGGAGTGAGAACACTGTAATGTTGAAATGTAGGGCGCAAGATAGAGAAGGTTTGAGAAAGTTAACGTTATACATTTTAATAACTTTTAACATCGGTTGTTAGAAAAAACCGATGTTAAAATTTATTTTAACATCGGTTATATAAAAAACCGATGTTAAAAATTGACTTTTAACATCGGTTCACTAAGAACCGATTTTTAAAAGTTAGGACCAGTAAATATAGAATGAAGGAAAGAAACTTTTAACATCGGTTTTACTAGAAACCGATGTTAAAAGTACATTTTAACATCAGGTTACTTATAACCGATGTTAAAAGTGTACTCCATACGCTATTTATTTACAAGTTTGCCATCGCATCTATTTTTAACATCTGTTTTTCTTTAACAGATGTTAAAAGCCTGGCGTGAAAAGTCTATTTTCCACTAGTGTGCCATCCATCCGGAAATGGTATATGAACTCCAGATCTCCCAAAACCAGGATCTGGGGTACCATGTTCAATAGCCTCCTCCTCGGGTCCATCAGTGTATTCCTCTACGACTAGATCTTCTCGATGATATCCAAAAAGGATCATACAGAGAAAAGATAAGGAGATAAGAATACTACAACATCATCATATAGGGAAAAGCAGTATCATATACTATCAACAAGATACATACAACACATATGGAGCATAAAATCAAACATCTCCCAAGTCCAACACAGTCAACCATCTCAAAGATACTCTCACCCTCAGATCAAACCTCTAATAGGGATACTAACCCCTTTATGCATGTCGGTCGATACCTATTCGTCCCTTTTGGACACTATGATTTCGTCCCCAATTTGACAAGTTAATTCTTCCAGGTAACCCTTGCGCTAGCCGTGACCAATAATAAGAGTGCATCACCAGTCCACTGTCTCAAACAAGGAGGGTTGTCTTTGTCGCCTCAGAACGTCCACCTGTGACTTGGAATACTCAGGGATTTGTCTGGATAATCAAGCCTGATCGGGCATCACTACACAATATGAGCAACCCCATCCATCATATATGATCGGTCCCGAGTTCAGTACATCCCCAAAGGCTATCTCAGATCGCCTTTTCCGTTTTCCATACCCGCACTCAGGTGCACTACCCTCGTATGATTATTGTAGCCTATACTACAATTATACGGCTCCACCACTTAGTAGTTATGATATGATATGCAACATCTGAGACGATCCTACTTACATAGCATAATCCCATTAGTCCCACTTACCATATTAACTATAACTTAACGGTATTATACGCGCTTATTAAACAAACGATGGCAAACATCCAAACACAAATGCGTACATGCATAAAAGTAAATGCAATAGGATGAACATAAAACATATATACATACAGTAATAAAATATACATAGTAGACCCATCACTAGGGCTAGGTATACATACAGATGAAAGATACATCAGGAACTGAAAGTAAAAGCAGATACATCAGAGACCTCCAAAGCTATCAAAACACTCACCAGCACTCCCCAGCCCGCTCTAAAAAATACATCAAAACTTCTCCACACAGCCTAGAAACGTACTGGCAGGCTTTCTCACCATCAGTGGTGAGGATGCCCCGAGCTACCCCGTCCCTCTCCATGAGTATGCCTATAAATCCACATAGGCTCGTACTCGGACGAGGAACTCGACACGATGATGCGACATCTCCGATACGTCCTCAGGTACTGCTCTGTACGTCTAAGCTGGCCTCTGTAGACGAAACCCCGTCTGCTAGATACTGCTGAAGACTGTGGCGCCGCCCATAGGTAGTCCTACTTTCTCTGCCTCGGTGGGTACCACATTCACGGGAAGGGAAACTGGTACACACGATAAGGTCCTATGATGTCCTCATACGGTGGTGTGTCACTCTTGAATATCAAGCTCACGGTTCCTATGTATACGGCCAAAAAGGTCAAGGGGTCCACCCTCCATCCCCTCTCGTCGTGGTAGATGATCTCCAGGTCACCTAGCACCGGCATCTGTGGTGCCCCCATGATAAACGGGTGAAGTCTCGGGTCCATCCTGAAACTCTGCTGGCTCGTCATCTACTTGCGCATCGAGCACATACATACAAAGGAAAAATAGGGAGGTAAGATATACAACAAATATATAGCAGGGATGATCCAATGCGGAATATATAGCAAACACAACCATCTCTCAGTACTTCGACCCCACGATCGTTCCCTATCTAGATGTACACATACTCTTTCAATGCATGCCGACCGGTACTAAACGTCCTCCTAAGGACAACATCATACGTCCGCTCATCGGACAAGTCAGTTTGCTCCGATAATCCGTTCCGCTCGCTGTGACCCAAAAGAGTGCATCACCACTCCACTGTCCCCGACAGGGAGGGCTGTCTGGGCCTCCTTGGAAGATTCAGCAGCAGCTGGAAAGACTCGAGGCTCTAGTCGGGATAACCATACTTAGCCAGGAACGCCACGACACGATAGGAGCTACCATACCGGTCTCTTATGGGTACCCCTGTGTCCAATATATCCCTAAGGCCTCTCAGACCTTCCCTTCTGTTTTACGCACCCACACTTGGTGCACTGACCTCGTATGCCTTATGGCACACGGCTTGCCACTTGGCATCATATGCATATGCTATGCATGCCATCCATCTCTCTTGAGCTGATATCGCAACACATGCAAATTCGATCCTTGACATCACGAGCTCCAAGCTCCAACTGTAACCATATGAGCTCCAAGCTCCACTTATAACCATATGAGCTCCAAGCTCCCATCATAACCTTATGAGCTCCAAGCTCTGACTATAACCTCGAACTTCGACCATCAGCTCAACATCCGCAAGAGGGTCAAAGCCCTAGGAAAACTAAACCTCCAAGTTCTCATGCATACATGCATTTCAAGATAAATGCAGCAGTTCATCGATATCATATGCAGTAAAGCAATAAACATCTCAACATAGCAACATGCTATCATATCATATGTCATGCACACACACACACACACACACAGACACACACACATATATATATATATATATATATTGCAAGTATCACTGTTAGTAGATACGCATGTAGCAACACATAGCACATATCACCAAACATCATAAATCTGCTAACCTAGGGTATCAAAGCATAGCGGTGCTAGCCCTAAGCAAGCTAAACCTAGAGTTTAGGTACTTCATCAGGGCACAACCTCACGTAGGGTTGAAGGTTCCCCTACACAATATAAAATATACAACCAATCAATATAGACTACTCTTGCCTCCCCGACGTGTGTAATTCTTTCTCCCCACCTGAACAATCGTGGTACGAACTTCAACGCGATTACGAACGTGATGATCACGCTCCTCTCTCCTTGTCAGGCTCGCAGCCCCTCACCAAGAACAGCCGCCATCTTAACCTCGCCAACACGTAAAATCACGGCCACAAACTTTGCCCTAATCACGGGAACAACACATATACAATAGTGTTAAACCTAGGGCAAGCCCAAAGGTCAAAGAGAAAAGGTAGAAACTCGAAGAACATGTAGAACTCATCTCATGGATTCGAGTTTACCTTTGACGAATCGAGAAACCAATCGGACAAAGTCGTAGAGAACTTCATCGCAATCGCAGCAGTGTTGTCAGAATTTCGTTCTGACTCCTCAATCGTCTCCAAACGAGAGATTTCTCTCTAACCTTTGAACTCACTCTCTCTATGCTCTGTAACTTTGAGTTTGAGTGTGAAAAGCTCAAGGGTGAAGATGAAAGTGAAGGAAATTCGCTTAAGTCACTCTGCTGTGCATGCTTTAGCGTTGGTCTCCAGCACGCTTGAGCGTTCCAACGCTTAAGGGTTGGGTCTCTCCACGCTTGAGCGTGGAACCTCGTCCATTTTGTCTTATCGCTGGCCTGACACGTGTCCTACACGCATCTCACATGCATCAAAAATCAGAACAGCTGGCACAACGCACTCAACACGCTTGAGCGTGCAAGCTTCCCATGTCCAAGCATTGCCACTCTTGAGCCTGGAGTCCTCCCAAGCTTGAGCGTTCTACTCAACTGGGAAAGGACTTCCAGCCTTCTGACTGCCCCAGTTTCTCGTGTTACACCTTAAGCTCTTCCAAAATGATTCAAGCCTATCCTAAACTTCCAACCAGGTATCAAACCAACATACAACCAAGCATATAACCAAACAAACACCCGATCAAGGTTATCCACCTTAATTAGGGTTTCAAAAGATAGAATGTTACAACATCCATCCGTAATGAGTTGAAACCAAAAACCTCACACCTATCCACTCGGCCAAAGCCATGATGCCTTTCATTATTAAACCACATCACAGTCAACCAGAACCTCAACGGTATCCACCTAGCCGAATCAACAGTATCTCTCATCACCTATATCAACGAACATATGAATAACATTACTCAACATAATAAGCATGCTAACAAAACAGTTAAACACATAAGCAGGTAATTCATCGACAACCAATTAACAGCAAAATGCAAATCATCCTCAAACAATAATCGTCTAACATAGGGTATTCATTTAGCGGTGATAGCCCAAAGATACCTACACCTAGGGTTTAGGCACTTTGTCAAGGGCTCAACCTCTAATAGGGTTTAGTGTTACCCCTACATACACATGATAGTATTATATACTACTCTTGCCTTCCCGATGAATGTAGTTTCTTTCTCCCCACGTGCACGCTTTCCTGTAAGTTCATGAACGTGTTTGCGCTACCAGCACGAACCTCGGCATGCTCCTGAACAACGACCTTGAATCTGAACTTGATACCCCCGACATGTGCATTGGACCAAAAATAGCTGCGAGTACGCACAGGGTCCAAAAACAACCAAAAAGCCTAAAACAACAACAGAATCAACAACAGGGTTCGAAACAATGAACCGAAATGAAATGAAAACTAAGAATCGAAGCAAGAACATACCCAAATAGCCGCTGACTTTGTGGTTTAGAATTGGCCTCGAAGCTTCACTCAATTCCTTGCTCGAATGTTCGGGCGGAAAAACACTTAAAGCTCTAATATATACCGAAAACGATATTAGGAAGGAGAATGATGAAGAGATTGAAATGAATGACTAAAAAATGGTAAATGCCGACAGTGACTTACCTTGACGATGCTCACATGCAATGGCATCGACGAGAAGGCATTGAAGCTACAAACCCGAATACACGATCAATTTCAAATTTCGATGACCGGAACCACTTCAACAGTGGCTCGTTGGAAGTGAATTTCTTCACTTCTCTTGCTGATCCAAGCGCACAAATGGAGGGGACAAGGTCATGTTAGTGTATTTTTATTACTTTTATCATATTAGGCATATTATATTAATTTAGTGGAATTTTAGGTGGCTTCAGCAACTTTAGTGGAAGACAAGTGTACCTAGTTAGGTTGGTGATGTCCATGTGTCACCAAGTTAGTCTAGTTGGGAATTAGTAGGCTAGGTGCCACTTTGGTGTCGCAACCCGTGTCACCGTGTGTTGCCCCGTTGGCACGCCCATGTGTTTTCTTCCGCATTTTCCCTATGCAACCCACTGGCAGAATATTTTCTGTATTATTTTTAGGTTATCCCTAAAAGCCTATTGTACTCAAACCTGACATAATTTTAATATTCTAACTCTCAATTAATTAATTAATTAACCGCTCAATCAGCATTTTAAAAGTCAAGGATGTTACAGTGGTCGCTAAATTGACCGCTAAACCATTTAGCGACCAAATGACTATATTTAGCGATCGAATCATCGCTAAATTCAGTCGCTAAAATACCTTTTTTGTAGTGTTTACTACGTCGTTCAATGGTACCCAAATTTCATGTGTAAGTTATGTACGCTTGTTCTAATGAATATTTGGTATAAAGCTTGCATAACACTTTATTTTTGATGAGTGAAACCCATGGCTTACTAAGCAAATGCTCAAATCACGAGATCCTTTGTCTGAAAGCATACGATTTTCCAAAAAATGGGATTTGATTTTATTTTGAAAATGGCGGGGGATTGTGATGGATTTCCAAAGTAATTGAAGTCCAAAGAACACATGTTGGGAAGGGGTCCCACGCTCAGCGCAGGAACAACAACGCTCAGTGTTGGAGTGGCAGAGAGCACACCTTTTTTCATATTCTAGCGCGCAACTCTAGAAAGCTGGTGCTCAGCGCCAGACACACGAATAACATGAATTTATGGAAATGAGCTAGTGCTTAACGCTAGCGGCGCAAATCTTCATAATTATGAAGAAAATAGATTCAAAAATTTCCAAAGTGTACGACTCTTTATGGCTTTCAAACCTGTCCTAATGTCTATGTTTTTTCATGATAATATGTTACCATACATCAAATCTTACAATCATGAATGGTTGCATGGCTTCATTCAAATCTATGAAGGGTTGTTTTCCTTCACCAGGTGACATGAGTTGGTCTAAAAATAGAGCCACTCTACATGCAAAAAAACCATCCGAATTTGGCTAAGTTTTGCACTCCAAATCACCTTCTTTTCTCCCTTATGCGTAGGGAGTGTTAAGTTCACAACATCTCCTAGAAAACAAGGATACATAACAAACTAAACCAAAAATAGCTGATAAGATACCCTATCTCTCTCGCCAGTCCACCTCTCCAAAATACATCAAAACATAAACACTCAAAACTCTCAAGACCTTCTGAGATACACTGGCCAGACACCAATATCAATAAGGATGATATGGTGGCTGTGAACTACCTTCCCCGTCATCATATCTACGCCTGTAGTCACGAGGTTCCCACACTAACTAAGAGCTCCGCGAGATCAACATGCGTCTACGATGGGACATCTGATGATAACTCTCACTCTAGGTGCGTGATCCTCTGTACACAGGCTTGCATCTGCTAATAGCGTATGATGTCTGCGGTACATTCCAAGGTGCACAATGTCTAAGAGGTGGGTACCACATCATATCGAACAAAAGTCTCTGCAGTATCCTGAATGGACCGATCAGGCTGGCCCTAGGTGAGCTAATGAAACAGAGATAGACAGTAGTGACCCCTATGTAAATAGTGTTAAAGGTTGTAGGTTCGATATGCCAACCTATACCATCATCATCATGATATACTAGCTCAATATCCCCAAGACGGGGATCCTCGGAGGTGCCTGCATCCACGAACTCTTACACTTGCGATGACTTTTCCATGATCTAGAAAAGAAAACATACATAGAGAAACAGGGAGATAAGGATCTACAATGAACATCATATGTTGGGAAAGAAAAATCATAGGATAGCACATATGAACATCATACGCAATACATGAGCACATATACAAACATCTCTATATAAGCATCGTATTTCACATTCATCTACAAATCATCATTTATTCATCATCAACGCCTACACTATATGTCTCTCAACCCTATATGCATGTCGACCGATATCTCAATACTCGTTCTCATAATTAAAGAACCTCATTTAGTTTGTTCAAGTAACCCTTCTGCTTGCCATGACCAATAAGAGTGCATCACCATCCCCCATTCCTGATAGGGATGACTATCCTGGTCGTATCAAAATGTCCACCTGCAACATGGAATACTCAGGGTCCAGTCGAGATAAAAAAGCTTTAACAGCCCCCACAACGTCAATAGGAGCTACCTAATTGTCAGTTGTAGTACAGGTTGAGCGTTGCTACATCCCCAAGATCTCACATATCATCTCATCTATAATCCATACCCCGCACTCAGGTACACTAACCTTGTATGACCCTGTCATACCTTTATATGGCTCGCCACTAGGCAAATGATCATGCTATGCATGACAACCATTATTGTGACATTATCAACTTATCGTCAACACTCATACCATCTCCTTACTCATAAGATCTTGATATGATCATGGGAACACAAGTCCCAAGCTTGGAGGGCATTCAAGGACCAATGATCTGTTCAAGATAAAGGAAGGTCCAAGAAGCATTACAAAGGATTGTGGTCAATAAGTTGACTTTGAACGATTGAGTTGAGGATGAATCCATTTGTAACCTCCTATTAGTAGAAGTCATGACTACTTAGTTTTCAAGACATTGTAAAGTAGTTTAGCACTTTTTAAATACTTTAGGACTTGTAATAAAAGTGGTTTTGCAAATAAGCACTTTTAGGATAGCATAGCATTGGTCTTAGGAAGATTGGGCCAACTAGGTCCATAAGGAAAAGGCCTATTCGGCCATAGCATGGTGATTAATGCCACTTTGCTCTAGTTTCATGAGTTTCAAAGCTCACATGTATATAAAGATCTCATGTACTTCAATTTCCATTTAATGAATCATTTGTGTAGTTTCTCATACTTGAGAATTGTGAGAGTTGAGAGAATCCTCTCTAGTTTGGTTCAAGAGTTGAACCTTAGATTCTTATCTAGAGTTCCAACACTCTAATGGTGAATCCTCCTGAAGGCTTATCATCCAATCCCCACCACGGATTCAGCTTGTGGCACCTTCATCCCTTTCCCCTTCCTCTTTTTGCGTTAATTCTTGCTTGTTCTTCATATGATCGCTTCTCTTCATCTCTTTTTGGTTCATTAAATTCTCACTTGAGACTCAATTTGTATGTTTGTTCTGCATAGTTTTCAATTGCTAGTTGATTTTCTAAATTCAAATTCAAAGAAAGATCCAAAAAACTTCATGATCTATGCTAGATCATATCAAATGGTATCACGAGCTAGTTCTTTGAACTTGAATTGTAGAAAAATTTGGATCAAAATTTTTGAATCTCGTGCTTTTGAGATTGGCGTCAACCTTGGAAATTCAAATTTTATAGCTAATTGATCCTCAATGGTCTTACTTCATGTGTTGGATTTCATTTGATCTAGTTTTTGAATCTAGGTCTTGAATTTGTGAATTGTTGAATGATGATCATGCTTGAATTTTCAATTTTTTTTTTTTGTTTCCTCTACAATTTTGGCGCCACTTTCCTCTTCATATGGCTAATTGATCCCTAATGATCTTAGCCCATAAGTTCAATTGTGTTTGTGGCGTGCAATTTGGAAGAAACAAACATAGATCTATACATCTTACTTTGTAATTTGTTCATAATTTGAATCAAATTTAAATTACACAAAGTTTGAAGTTCATCAAGTGTTCTTGGTGATCCACTTAGAAACCTTGGTTTGATCTTGATGAAAATTCAAGAGAAAGGTTGATGTGTTTTCCAACCATTTGAATGAGAGATCATGGTTTCTAGTACTTAAAATTGCTTGAATTTTTTTCGTTGGACTGTTTTGCAATTAGGAAAAAGTCAGTGGCTGTTTTGGAAATAAAAAGGAAAAAGAGCCAAATATGAAAAATCCAGAGGGCCATAATCATAAATAGAAAAAATTTAGGGGCAAAAGTGCAATTTCAAATATTTCGAAAATTACAAAAAAAAAAAAAAAATCAGAATGCAAAATGCTATGAAAAAGACTTGTCACTTCATTTCTTTCATGATTTTGTGATTCAATTGTTATTATCAAGCAATTTGCAATTTTCTTGTATTTGAATCACACACTTGTTCATATTACACTCATTGTATAATTTTTTTGTGTTTCACGGCTCAGACGTGATTGTAGCACCTTTACAAGTGCTCTTTCATTGGTTGGCTTAGTGGTCACGTTTGGTTTGAGGCTTCTCTCCGAAATTTAATCGAAATTTTCAATTGGAATCTTGATCAACTCACACATTTTCCTTATTGTCTTCTTTAAATTCTTGTAAGTTTTGTAATTTGTTGTTTTCAACTTTATTGATCTCCTTGGATGTTCATTTTGAGTGTTTCTCACATCTTTGTTTCAACTTAATGAACCTTGCTTGAGGGATTCTTGAGTGGAAAAAGACAAGAGTGGTCATATCCTTAAAAGTCTTTAGAGTGACAAACACGAGTGAACATCTTTTGAGTGAAACACTTTGCGAGTGGAGAGGGCCTATTTTTCTTTTCTTTTGAATCTTTAGTTGTATTTGATTCATTATGGATTTGTAATAATTTTTTGGTCCTTGTAGGTAGTGCTTTATTTTCATTTTTTGTAATACATTGTAATTGCACCACGTCGTTACCAAATCATGAAAATGAAGCATCTCCTCCTACTTCTCCAAGATCAAGGAGTTTTCATAGAAAGATTGATAGGATGACAAGGAACGTGGAACATTTGTTTGAGAGAATGGAAGTTTTAGAAAATAGAGAAGAACCAAGGCATCGTGACTCAAGTAACCATTGGGATTCATCTCATTCGGATAACAATGACGATGGTACTAGGAGGTTTGAAAGATGGAGACCAAGGGATAATGAAACTCATAGAAGAAGACATGATAGGGAGGATAGACTTCAAGGCATCAAAATCAAAGTGTCTTCGTTTCAAGGTAAAAGTGAACTAGAATTATACATAGATTGGGAAACTATGTTTGAGCAAATATTTTCTTGTTACCACTATAGTGAGGAAAAAAAGTGAAGGTAGCAAGCTTAGAATTTAGTGACTATGCTTTAATTTGGTGGGATCAACTTTGTAAAGAGATAAGAAAGTATGGTGAGTGATAACTCTTTTTATGAAGAGTTATTTGTACCTTTTTCACTTGTGTTTTTGTGGTCTTTGAGTATTTTGAGTTTATGTTTTTTGTGTTTTAGTGTGATTTTGTGTAAAGTGTGTTTTATAAGAGTCTTTTGTGAGTTTTCATGTTTTGGTGTCTTTTAGAACTGTTTTGGTGATTAATTGAGAGTTTTTCTGTGTAGAGCAGTTTTTCGAGAATCAGGGGTTGAACTGGAGACGTTGCTCTGAGATTTACTGTAGCAATCGTAGTTGAAGTTGGTTTGGAAAAAGGACAAAAGCTCAAAACATTCTTTTACATGATGAGTTGTCCTTCGCTAATAATGACAGTGACCTACATGTGGGGCTGGCATTTAGTGCATTAAACTTAAGGAATTGGGCCAAGGACACTTGTACTAACCTACTTTTAGCCCAAAAAGGATGAGAGAGGAAAGGGCCTTGAGTTATATTTAGAAAACCCTAAATAGGGGACAATCAAGGGGACATCAGAGAGACATCATCTTCCCTGTTGGAGCAAGGACAGCAACTGCGCGCCTTTATCCCTCTCCTCCATTGTAAAGGCTTTTTCTTCCATTTCTTGTTTTTCTCTTTGTTTTTGTAAGCTCAATATAAGCTAAACCTCTTGTAGCTATGGGATGTTGAACTTGTAATGGATTTCTAGTAAATGTTATGTTCTGCTTTGCTATTGTATTTTCTATAAATCTGATTTGGATTGTGTTTTAATTAATCTTGATCACCTTAGTTAGAACTTGAGCTCACGGCTGCTTGGAAAAGCTAAGTGTAGTTGAACTGTTTTATAGATAAGAGTAAAATCATTAATTGGAAAATTATGATGAAGAATGATTTAGGAATGAATGTTCTAACTCTTAGGCTAGCTGGAATGAGCTTAAATGAGGCGTGAATGTAACTAATATGGACCTAGGAATAGGAGACGTTTAGTGAAGTTCATCTCAGAACTATTGGAAAACAAACTTTCATTTCTTGGAGCCAATTGCCGTAACACTGCAAATGCATAACTGAACTAGATTGAAGTTGCAAGGGATACTTCCCCATAGCTGATTTACCCATTTTGTTAACAAATCTGTTTTTATTGCTCTAGCATTTATTTCCCAAAACTGTTCTGGACACACATTCACCAACTATTTGTTACTCTTTGTTAATCTTAATTAATAGAACCATTAATACGAACTTGATACTTGATTCACCATATAATCCTCGTGGGAACGATCTCACTTACACTTTATTACTTGTGAAATGATTGTGTATACTTGCACATCACCCGTTTTTATGCAACAAGTTTTTGGCACCGTTGCCAGTGATTCTAATGGTGTCTAATTAACAAGTTTTAAATTGATAGTTATATTAGTTGAGACAACTGATCTGTTGAGTGTTTTGCTATAGCAACAGGTACTCTTACTCTGTATGCGCAAGCATAGTGCTCCTGAATACCAGTTAGATGAAATTGAAAGAACATTCAGAAGGTTGAATAGGCAGAACCAAGGTTTAGTTGAGTTGGGGAGGCTGATATCTGAATCCCCTGACAGTTCCAACACTGCTACTAGTTTTGCAAATTCTGAAATGGGTGATGAACCTAATAGCATGGCTTCAGCCAATGATAGAACCTGTTCTATCAGAGGCTATGCCTTGTTTCATCCTGATATAATGAGCACAGGCATAGTGGCCGGTGCCTGAAATCACAGCTAGGCATTTTGAGTTCAAGCCTGACATGTTCCAGATGCTGCAAGCAATAGGGCAGTTCAGTGGTGCTACAACCGAGGACCCTCATTTGCATCTGAAGCAGTTTCTGAATGTGGCTAATAACTTCAGAATCCCTGGTGTCGCTAATGATTCCTTCAGACTAAGACTAATCCCATTTTATCTGGCTGGTAAGGCTAAGAACTGGCTCAATTCTTTGGAGCCCAATTCTGTTGATACTTAGAATAGGATGGCTGAGAAGTTATTGACCAAGTTCATTCCTCCTATGAAGAATGTAGGACTGAGAAATGACATAACCTCCTTCAAGAAACTTGATGATGATTCTTTGTAAGAGGCAAGGGAGAGGTTTAAGGAGCTTTTGAAGAGATGTGCCCATCATAGCATTCCAATATGCATTCAGATGGAGCACTTTCACAATGGAGTGCTGCCAGTTGCTACAATGATGGTTGATGCCTCTATAGGAGGCACTCTTCTAAAGATATGAGCTGACTGAAAGCATTGCGGCTAACAATAATCAATGGCCTATGGCTAGACTTACCTCTGGAAAAAGCACAACTGCTGCAAGAATTCATGAAGTGAATAGTTACATCATTTACTGCTCAGTTGGCTTCCTTGACCAAGATGGTGAAAAACTTAGCTATTACAAATCAGAGTAACCAAGCAGCTCAAGCAAGTGTGACTGAACCAGTTGTAAATGAACAACAAGTGCACTAAGCTGAAGCTGTTTCTTGTGTGTAGGGGAGGACATCTGTTTAAGGACTGTTTCAACAATCATGCATCTGTTAACTATGTGAACTACAACAACAATAGGGGAGACAATCCCTACTCTAATACCTACAATCCAGGGTGGAGGCAACACCCAAATTTTTAATGGATTAACAATGCTAATGCTCCAGCAGGGAACTCAAACTTTCCTACCAAATCCACAAATGCTCCACCTGGATTCACAAATCAGCAACTAAGGCAACAACAGCAAGCCCCACCTGGAAATCAAGAAATGTCCTTGGAAGCTTTCCTAAAGGCATTCATGTCAAAAACTAAGGCACATTTCCAGAGTCAAGGAGTGTTTATGAGGAACCTTGAAAATCAGGTAGACCAGCTGGCCAATGCACTGAACAACAGACCAAGTGGCACACTGCTTTCTTCTATTGAAACTCCTCCATCATCAAGCCCCAATGGTAAGGAGCACTGCAAGGCAATACATCTGAGAAGTGGAACTGAGTTGCCAGCTGTTGTAGATAAAAAAGAGCAAGGTGAGACCTGAAGAGACTAAGACTGTTTAGCAACTGATGAAACTGTTAAGAAGATAGTTGAGAAAACTACTAAGAAGCCTGGGACTGTTGCAGAAGCTGAGCCCTTGCCCAGATTTATGCTTGAAAGGCCTCCTCCTCCTCTTCCTCAAAGTTTGAGGAAGGTCCAACAAGACAAGCAGTTCAACAAGTTCATGGAAATTCTGAAGCAGTTGCACATCAATATACCTTTGGTTGAAGCTTTGCAGCAGATGCCTAATTATACAAAGTTCATGCAGGATGTGCTAACCAAGAGGAGAAGGCTTAGAGAGTTTGAAACAGTTTCCATGACAAAAGAATGTAGCCTAATGCTCCAAGCCATAGTACCTCCCAAGTTGAAAGACCCTGGTAGTTTCACCATCCCTTGTTCCATTGGAGATACCTACTATGGCAGAGCATTATGTGATCTAGGTGTTAGCATCAACTTAATGCCTATGTCCATTTTCAAATAATTGGGAATTGGGAATGCTAGGCCTACCACTTTGACACGTCAACTAGCAAGCAGGTTTATTGCATATCCAGAAGGAAAGATTGATGGTGTGTTGATAAAAGTGGATAAGTATGTATTTCCTGTGGATTTTATTATTCTGGACTGTGAAGCAAATAGGGAAGTTCCTATTATTCTGGGCAGGCCTTTCCTTGCTACAAGAAGAACACGCGTAGATGTACAGAAGGGAGAGCTAACAATGAGGGTTAATGAGCAACATGTGACTTTTAATGTTTTCAATGCCCTAGAGTATCTTGATGAGGGAGTGGAAGAATATTCATTTGTGCAGTCATTGGATAATTTGTTGCAAGGACAGTTCCTGATAGGAAGAACAGATTTGAGTATTGATGAGCTTGAATTGGGCCCTGATATTCCTTTGTTAGACGAACTTACTAAAATATAGGAAGGCACTGCAAGGCAACCTATGTGGGCCAGAAAATTTGAGTCATTGGAAGTCACTCATAAGACTTTCAAAGACAATATACCCTCAGTTGTAAAGCCACCTGTTCTAGAGCTCAAACAGCACCCAGCTTATTTGAAATATGTTTATTTGGGAGACATGGAAACCTTGCCCGTGATTATTTCATCTTTCCTCACTACTGATCAAGATAACAGTTTGGTAGAGACCTTGAAGAGGCACAAGAAAGCAATTGGTTGGCAAATGGCATACATTAATGGCATCAGTCCTACTGTGTGTATGTATCGAATATTGCTAGAGCCTGAAGTCAAGAACAGGATAGAAAGCCAGAGGAGACTGAATCCCATCATGAAGGAAGTGGTGAAGAAAGAGGTGATCAAGTGGCTGGATGCTGAAATTATATACCCTATTTATGACAGTGTTTGGGTAAGCCTCGTTCAGTGTGTGCCAAAGAAAGGGGGAGTAACAGTTGTGGCTAATGAGAAAAATGAGTTAATCCCCACCCAAACAGTCACGGGGTAGAGGATTTGTATGGATTATAGGAAGTTGAGTAAAGCCACTAGAAAAGACAACTTTCCATTGCCTTTTATTGATCAGATGCTGGATAGGCTTTCTTGGAAAGAGTTCTATTGCTTTTTGGATGGATACTCTGGTTACAATCAAATTGTTATAGCACCCGAAGACCAAGAGAAAACCACATTTACTTGTCCATATGGCACCTTTGTCTTTAGAAGGATGCTATTTGGCCTCTGTAATACTCCAACAACGTTCCAAAGATGCATGATGGCCATATACTCTGATATTTTTGAGAAATCCATGGAAATTTTTATAGATGACTTCTCAATATTTGAAGAGTCATTTCAGGGATGCCTTGGAAATCTGGAACTGGTCTTGGATAGTTGTGAGGAAACAAACTTGGTGTTAAACTGGGAAAAGTGTCACTTCATGGTTCAGGAAGGAATACACAAGGTTTCTAAGAAGGGTATAGAGGTAGACAAAGCCAAGACAGAGGTTATTGAAAAGCTGCCACCGCCTACCTTAGTTAAAGGAGTGAGAAGTTTTTTAGGATATGCCTGGTTCTATAGAAGATTTATCAAGGACTTCTTCAAAATCTTCAAACCTCTGTGCCAGTTGCTAGAGCATGACAGGATCTTTGATTTCACACCAGACTGTTTAGAAGCTTTTGAGATTCTGAAGAAGGCTCTAATCACTGCACCAGTCATAACTACCCCAGATTGCTCTAGGCCATTTGAGTTGATGTGTGATGCTAGTGACTTCGCAGTGGGAGCACTCCTGGGCCAGACGAAAGATAAGGTATTCCACTCTATTTATTATTGTGACACCCGCTACCCCGCATACGATAATATTAAACATAAATCATATAAATAAAATCTATACATTAAAACCAAAGGGGTAACAAGTACCACCTGATCCAAAAACGTTTAAACATAAATAAGGTTGCAGAAAACATAAACATAAAACAAAACCCAAATCCCAATGTCATATATCAGGGCTGGTAACCACTGCCAATAATACATCGAAAAAAAAAAAACTAACATAAACTAAACTATACTATGAGCAAGCGATCTCCTCGGGATCACTCTTTAGCTGGCTGCTCACCATCCTCTGCATAACCAAAGGTACATGCAAAACAACAACAACAACAACAGTAGAGAGTAAGGAACTGTACGTATAAACATAAACGGTAATAGAGCAGTTAGCAAGATGATCACACAACATGTAAAACATCATAACATAACATATAACATTATCATACTTCATCGTATCACATTATAACATGCTACGCAATGCAAAAACTACTCCGCTACTCCATATGCAATATGGATCCAATAACTAACTCAGGAAGATGATTTAGGAGTTACATATCCACATTGTTCAATAAGTACCAACGCTGGCAGTTCACCAAACTCACAGGTGAACCCCTTGGATAGGCGATCCACCTTACCCTCGGATAGACCACCACAGATGCGCTTGATTCACTTAACTCTCGGATAAATCACCGCGGACGGCCAGTTTGCCATACTCTCGGATGAACTCCCCATTCATCGTAACTTCCACCCAAACTAACCACACCATGTCATGATGCATGCAATGCTAACATACAAACAACATGGCAACCACCTCCATCAACACCATTAACACCGGCTATCAACTTTGACCAATAAGCATCAAAGTGATTCATCAACATCAATCTTGGCCATGAAGCATCAAGAATGATTTAATCAACAACGTCGGTAACAATACGTCGTTACCGATAACATCATCTTCTCATTAATTAATCTCTTTATTAAGTCTCCATTATTAAACTTTACCATATCATTGTTCTAGTTCATTAACTATCCTTAAGGTCGTATTTTATAATCTCTTATGTCATATTTTTACTTCCAAAAGGTTATTAAATCTCTTTTTGTTTAAAACAGTGAAGTTTTCTTAATTCCGACAGAGGCACGGCCTGAGCACGGGCGTGCTGGCCATCTGGCAGGGGCGTGCTGCGCGAGAGCATGGGCGTGCTAAATAGCATCATTTTTCTCGTTTTTCCGACATGGGCGTGCTACTGAGAGCACGGTTGTGCTGGCTTTTACTGGGCATAGAGCATAGGCGTGCTGATATTGAGCACGGGCATGCTCAACATTGTTACAACGTTTCAATTATGGGAAATTAGCGATTTCTCTAGATTTCAACACTTCCTAAGGTTCTTGACTAATCCGTTGGCATTAATTTCACCCCTCAATAATATCTTTATGTTTTATACACATCAATTAGACTAATCCCAGTTTTAGGCTTAGCGCTAACATCCCTATGTCTTTTATTAACATAGTTTAACAACAATTTCCATCATACCAATTCATACGATCTTGGCATATCAGCAACATCATAAACAACATCATATAATTCATGCCAGAGTCATATAAACCAATTAAACAATTAATATTATGTATAAACAACCATAATAACTTCATATAACAACTAAGGCATATAGTACACAAATAGGGTCATGGGTTAACCCTCATCTTACGCTACCCTAGAACCTATATGTTATACTAATCCCTTCTCCCCATACCTGGTGTGATGATTCCAACCTACGAGCCAACAAAAATGAAGTCCACGCTTGACTCCTCGAAACGGGTTTAACAGGTTTAGCGAGCTCGATTAGATCCTTCGGGAACTAATCTGCTAGTTACCGTTCACAGCACCGGCACACGAATAATGAAGTCTAGGAGTAACACTATGCTAGCAGCTTAACCCCAAATGCAACGAAAAACACCACAGGGATGTGTTCTTGACGAAGAACACCCAAACAAGGACTGGGAACGCTCAAGGATTCAATGGGAACCCAAGAGAAAGGTTGATGACAGTTGTTTCTAACTCTAGGAATGACGGCTATGAGTTTTAGGTCGAGCAAAAGAGGTATAAAAAGGGTTGCGGTGAAACGGGTCGACCTAAGGCCCAAAACGCGTTTCTGGTGCGTGCTTAGAGCACGGGCATGCTGCACGGAAGCACGGGCATGCTGTCCTGCCAGGATCACAGATCTGACTTGTTTTAAGGTTAACTACCCCAAAACACATCCCTAAACATCTAACACAAGCATACAGAGAAAGAGCTGTTGGCTGTTGTGTTTGCCTTTGACAAGTTCAGACCCTACCTTGTTGGCATAAGGGTCATTGTCTATACTGATCATGCTGCCATCAACTACTTGCCTGCCAAGAAGTATTCAAAGCCAAGACTTATTAGATGGGTGCCTTTGTTTCATGAGTTCGACTTGGAAATCAGGGATAAGAAGGAAGTTGAGAATCAGGTGGCAGAGCACTTGTCAAAACTGTCTGAGGGGAATGAGGCCACAAAGAATTCTGAGATCAAAGAACTCTTCCCTGATGAGCAGTTGCTTTCTCAGGAAGATGTTGAAACACCATGGTATGTTGATCTAGTAAACTATCTAGCCAGTGGTATTGTCCCTACAAATTTACGTTCATAGCAAAGAAAAAGGTTCTTCCATCAGGCAAAGCATTTCTGCTGAGATGAGCCATACTTGTACAAGAACTGTGCTGACAATTTGCTTAGAAGGTTAGTGGCTGAAAAGGAAGTCTCAGATATTCTCTTGCATTGTCATTCATCCCTATGTGGGGGACATTTTGGAGGAATGAGGATGACTGCTAAAGTCCTCTAGGCCGGGTATTTTTGGCCTACATTATTCAAAGATGCTTATAACTTTGTTAAGGGCTGCAACAGATGCCAAAGGGTAGAAAATATTTCATATAGAAATGAGATGCCCCTCAATTCCATCTTGGAAGTTGAGTTGTTTGATGTATCGGGCATTGACTTCATGGGTCCCTTCCCCCTTTCTTTTGGTAATCTGTATATTTTGATGGCTATAGACTATGTGTCAAACTAGGTAGAGGTTGTAGCTCTTCCCACCAATGATGCTAGAGCTGTTGTGAAGTTTGTTCATAAGCGGATTTTTACAAGATTTGGCATCCCTAGGGCATTCATCAGTGATGAAGGTACTCACTTTTGTAACAAGTTGTATGATGGTGTCCTAACAAAATATGGGGTGAGGCATAAAGTTGCTACAACATACTATCCACAAACCAATAGGCAGGCTGAGCTGTCCAATAGGGAAATAAAAAGAATTTTGGAAAAGGCTTAATTGCACTTTTGGTCCCCCAGGTATTACGATTATGCAATTTTAGTCCTCCAGGTTTTAATTGCGCCAATTGGGTCCACCGAATATCACGATTGTACAATTTTGGTCCCTCAGGTTTCAATTGCGTTAATTGGGTCCCCCAAGTATCATGATTGTGCAACTTTGGTCCGTCAAGTATCGCGATAGTGTAATTTTTAACGCCAGTAGCCTACGTGGCTCACGTGAGACTGATTTGGCACTTAGTGAGGTCAACTTGGCATGGCAGCCTTGACATCTCACACAATTTAATGGTCAAATGCACGTCACTAAGTGCCACATAGAAATGACATGTTGCAACGCCCTTTCCCGAGTGTCACATTCCCGAACGTTTATAAGGCCGAAAATATTTCTTAATGCGAAAAATACGGTTTTCTTTTTTTTTTTTCTTTTCACAAGATGCAATGGGATTTAGTAAAGGTAAATAATACTAATAACGAACTTAGGTTCGCCATACATTTCTAGAACAATATGCATAATAAATACAGGGACATAAACAGAAAAAGGAATAATACTATATACAGACATAAGTCTAATGTATAACTGACATAACAGATACAATAAGTACTAGGAGTCGTAGCTCCCAAAAGGTACTACAAAAACTAACATAGCCTGGCCGACAACAAAACTAAACCACAAAAAGAGTCCTCCTCCGGCTCAAAGGAACTACTGGACTGAACCATCGCCACGTCCATCTGTTCAAACAGCAACAGCAAGTACCAACAGAAAACATACAGATATGGGTGAGATTCCCGTTCATCAACACAGCAAAACAGCAATAGTAAAAACGGGACGACTCACCGGGTAACAACGTACCCAACATGCTTACAAGAATTCTAAATGTCGAACATAATAAACAGTTACAGCATAATATCATGTTAAGCAGTTAACAGCATAAAATAAGGTACTCTTAAACAGTACAACGATGTATAACAGTAAATGTAAACATCAATAGCCCTGCAATGCAATGCAATGTATATGACTCAATGTCAATGTCACTGGGTACTACTCTGACCCCTACTCCATGGAGCTAACAAAACATTCGGAGAGAGTGAATGGGAGGACATGTTCCGGTTTCTGCCAGCCATGAGCAAGATGCTACAACATTCGTAACGTGCACGTATCTGGCTTTACGGTAACACTCTCGACCAAACATGAAAAGTACGGCATCTAGTAGAGGATATCAGTGTATTGCACGGATTCGCCACGACACAGAAGAGCTACCAACTGGTCACATGTCAGCCCTTCCAACCCTGATACCTCCAAAAAGACCATTGAAGATCGTCACCGTAAGATTCGTACCCGCATCAAGGTGTAAGCTCAACTCCTAGGCTCAAGGCCTTACGACTATGCAAATGAAATGCCAATGCTTACACAAAGCAGATGCGATCAAGCAATGTCTATCCCCCGGATAAACCTCGAAGTTTACTAAGGTTCTCTTCCTTAGGAACTATACGTGTCTTTTGAAAAACAAAACCTTTATCCACCGGATAAATCTCGTGATTCCTCCGGGATCGAGTCATCACAAGACTTAAACAATTGAACGACTGATCGGGATCCGAATCACCGGTCCGTCATCGAACTACTGTTTCAAAACCCAAAACGTTTGTAAAACAGAACAACTTCTCAATTGAAAACTCATTTGATTTGAAACAATTTTTAAAACACTTACTTACTCTATTTTTAGCATTTTCTGAACATGGAATTCGCTTAGCGAAATTACATTCGCTTAGCGAATTTGAAACAATAATGCCTCTTTTGGAACTCCTCTGGTTCGCTCGGCGAGACACAAATCGCGTAGCGAAATGTATTGGATTCGCTTAGCGAATATGAATTCGCTTAGCGCAAGTTCAGACGGTTTCACCTCTTTGGAAACACCTCTGGATCGCTCGGCGAGACATAATTCGCGTAGCGACACTTCACTTTATTCGCTTAGCGAGAATGATTTCGCTTAGCGAAAGTTCAGATGGTTACACCTCTTTGGAAACACCTCTGGATCGCTCGGCGAGACAGAATTCGCGTAGCGAAACTCGTTTGGTTAGCTTAGCGAATATGAATTCGCTTAGCGAAAGTGAGGCAGTGATGCCCAACTTAGACTTTCCCCTGGTTTCGCGTAGCGAGAGAAAATTCGCTTAGCGAAATGGTTGCCATAAACAAGACATCAACCTTAGGGAACCATCTTGATTTTCTTCATGAAACCACTTTTTTTCTCATTTTGAGTCCCTTGACTAACTATATGGACTAGGGATAAGGTATAAAATATGTTTCACTTTGGTGAAAGCACTTTGAGCTTTAATTCTATTTAAAGTCACTTAGGGTTTTCTTTGAAAAACACAAGTTATTGAAAACACTTTCTTTACATCAAAACTTGATTTGTTCAAGAACTATTCCTATCCTTCCTTTCCTCAAGGTCATGGCCAATAGCCAACTAGGAATCAATGTGAAGTTTTACTTCATCAACCAAACAAAATATGGCTCACAATACTTACACAATCATGATAACCATAATACACCTTACTACATCCTAATCAAACATCCAAGTCCATCACACATTATGGTCTCATAATCAACAATAAAAGTCCATACTTGATCTAGTGATCAAAGTAGGTTTTTGCAACATACATAGAAATGATTTTCATTCAATCATATCTTCATCAACATATACTAAAGCACACTACAACATACTCAAGCATAAACTCATCATGACAACCTTGTTCTCCAAGAGAACTTAACAAAACTTAACATATAAAAGTGAACCCAAACTAAAGGGTTTCACCCACACATAATTTAAACAACCATTCTCACTACCACCATCTTGGTGTGATGAGGTTCTTCTCCCCATACCTCTTGATGAGCAGATTCCCGGATCAAAGTCGGTTGATCGGTTTCTGAACCTCCTGATAATCGTCAACAACTACACAACACAACAATTCAACATTAAACAACAATCAAAGCTAAACTCAACTATTACAACAAAGAGGGTTTCGGCCACCCTAGGTTAAAAAGGTTAGAAATTGGTTTTGGTTTCCATTTCATGGATTCAAAAGCATTAGGAAAGCTAAGGATGAAATCAAGTGTTAAAAATCAAAACTTGATGAAAACACTATTCATCATCTTCCAAAAGGGCTCGGCCAAAAATGCTTTTTGAGATATGATGAGAGTTCAATCATAAGCTCTTGGGTTTAGGTAGAGATTGATGATGTGAGTTCAAAGAACTTGGTCTTACCTCAAAAGGATTTTTCTACAATTTCCTATGGATTTTCAAAGTTTTGGATCTAAGAAATTATTTTCATGAAAATGAAGATTGATCTTGAAATAAAGAAAGATTCAAGAAGCTAAGAGATCATAGAAGTGATCTTACCTTGAAATGAAGAAAGATTGCTCAAGGAATCAAGTGAATCCAACAAAAACTCAAGCTTTTCTAGGTGAAAATGGAGTTTTCTCTCAAGAACAACTATGGAACTCTATGAGGTGAGGGGCTGTGCGAAAATGATGAAGTGAGGGGCTGAGTTCAGCCTCTTAAATGTTCACTTAAGGGTAAAAAGGTCATTTGCCAAAAGGGTATAATGGTAAAAGTGTAAAAGACTAAGGTTAGGGGCATTTTGGTCATTTTGCGTCCAGATATTTCCGAACGTCATGACGACTCTGGCATACTCTCCCAAGTGTCCTGGGATGATGTGATATCAAGATTATTTATTGGCGAGTCCCGGTAAATCCATATGTGGCTCCGTTCGTCACCCGATTGAGGATTCCGCCCGAACGAAGGTCAGGAAATGATTTTTCTGAAATTTTTACGAAATTTAACCAAAACGTAGATAATCGAATTCTAAGACTTACTGTCTCGTTCACGGGTCCATCTGAGGTCTTCTGAGCAGTAAAATCATACTGTCAGTGTAAAAACGCAGACCGGACTCCGTTTGAGTTTTCGACTCAAAACTTAATCGTAGCTTCCTACGATATCGTCGAGCATGACTATGGTCTCGGAATATTTTATTTCCATTCCGAAGACCTCGAATAAAATAAAGACATTAAAATACTGAAGAAATAGAAAACGTGAAAATCGGGGCGTTACATTCCTACCCCTCTTAAAAGAATTTCGTCCTCGAAATTATACGTACCTCTTAAAACAAACCCGGATACTGTTGTTGCATGTCCTCTTCTCTTTCCCAGGTAGCATCACCTGTAGTCTCGTTCCAGATAACTTTGACTAATACTATCTCCTTCCCTCGCAGTTTCTTTATCCTCCTGTCCTCGATCTTAACCGGCAATGTCTCATAGGTTAGGTTATCCTTTAGTTGTACTGAATCAGACTCTATGACGTGACTGGGATCAGGAATATACTTTCGCAATTGCGAAACATGAAAAACATTATGAAGGTTGGATAGAAAAGGCGGTAAAGCTATTTGGTAAGCTACTGGACCTATCCGACGAAGAATTTGGTATGGTCCAATGAATTTTGGAGTGAGTTTTCTGGACTTCAGGACCCTGCCCACCCCAGTCATCGGAGTGACTCTCAAAAACACATGATCCCCTTCCTCGAACTCAAGTGGCCTACGTCTCTTATCCGCATAACTCTTCTGTCGGCTCTGAGTCGTCCTCATCTTTTCTTGAATCAGTTTTACCTTCTCAGTGGTTTGTTGCACTAGTTCAGGTCCTAATGAAGCACTTTCTCCATCTTGGTACCAACACAAAGGTGTTCTGCAACGTCGTCCGTATAAAGCTTCGTAGGGTGCCATCCCTATACTCGTATGATAACTGTTGTTGTAGGTAAACTCTATCAACGGTAGGAAATTCTCCCAACTACCGGCATGTTCCAACACACACGCCCTTAACAGATCTTTGACTGCCAACCAAGTAAATGCTTCTTTGAGAGAAGGAGCTCAAGGATACATGTTACTATCTTCTTTGGAGGTCAAGAGCGAGCTAGTCTTAGAGCGCATACCTGTCGTGAATGAGTTTCCGGAAGTCTTTCCTGAAGACGTACCAGGTTTGCCGCCAGTTCGGGACATCGAGTTTGCAATCGATCTTGTGCCAGGAACAGGACCAGTGTCTATGGCACCGTATCGTATGGCACCTGCCGAGTTGGAAACTTTGAAGGAACAGTTGGTAGACTTATTGGGGAAGCAGTTTGTTAGACCCAGTATGTCGCCGTGGGGAGCACCTGTGCTGTTGGTGAAAAAGAAAGATGGAACATCTCGTTTATGTGTGGATTATCGCCAGTTGAATAAAGTTACTATTAAGAACAAGTATCCACTTCCGAGGATAGATGACTTGATGGATCAGTTGAGGGGAGCGGCAGTTTTCTCCAAGATTGATTTGCGATCGGGTTATCATCAGATTCGTGTGAAGGCAGAAGATATACCGAAGACAGCGTTTCGAACACGCTATGGGCACTACGAGTATCTTGTGATGCCGTTCGGTGTGACGAATGCTCCAGCTATATTCATGGATTATATGAATAGGATTTTTCGTCCATACCTAGATCAGTTTGTCGTTGTCTTCATAGATGACATACTTATCTATTCGCAAGATCAGGAAGAGCATGCTGAACATCTTAGTGTGGTTCTTCAAGTTCTGAAAGAGAAACAGCTGTATGCAAAACTGTCCAAGTGTGAGTTTTGGCTCGACGAAGTGCAGTTTTTGGGTCATGTAATTTCAAAGGAAGGAATTGTTGTAGATCCGTCAAAGGTTGAAGCAGTTCTTGAGTGGGAAAGACCAACCACAGTGACTGAGATACGCAGTTTTGTGGGTTTGGCTGGGTATTATCGGAGGTTCATTGAGGGATTTTCTAAGATTGTAGGACCTCTTACCCAATTGACGAGGAAGGACAAAGCGTTTGAATGGACTGAAGCCTGTGAGCAAAGTTTTCAGGAGTTGAAGAAGAGGCTGACTACATCACCAGTGTTGATATTGCCAGATCCAAGCGAACCTTTTGAAGTGTACTGTGATGCTTCATACCAAGGATTAGGTTGTGTTCTGATGCAGAATCGGAAGGTAGTAGCGTATGCCTCGAGACAATTGAAAGTGCACGAGAAGAATTACCCAACTCATGATCTGGAGTTAGCAGCGGTAGTTTTTGCATTGAAGATTTGGAGGCACTACTTGTATGGTTCGACGTTCAATGTCTTCAGTGACCATAAGAGCTTGAAGTATCTGTTCGATCAGAAGGAGCTCAACATGAGACAAAGACGGTGGCTGGAATTTTTGAAGGACTATGATTTCCAGTTACAGTATCATCCGGGAAAAGCTAATGTGGTAGCGGATGCCCTGAGTAGAAAAGTGTTACATGTGTCTGCCATGATGGTTAAGGAACACGAGCTGTTGGAACAGTTCAGAGATATGCATCTGTCCGTGGTTAGTATGCCAAGAAGACTATGTGTGGGTATGGTTACGGTATCTTGTGATCTGCTGGATCAGATTCGGGAGAAACAAGTATACGACCAGTATCTGGAGAAAGAGCGGAGGAATCTAAAGAAAGGGATGACGTCGGAATACAAAGAAGGAACAGATGGAATCCTAAGACGAGGAGAACGGGTTTGTGTGCCAAACAACCCAGAGCTAAGAAGGTTAATTCTGGACGAAGCTCATAGAAGCAAGTTGAGTATGCATCCAGGGTCAACCAAGATGTACCAAGACCTGAAGCGATTGTTTTGGTGGCAAGGCATGAAAAGAGATGTAGCCGATTATGTGGCATCTTGCTTAGTATGTCAAAAAGCAAAGGTTGAACATCAGAGGCCAGCGGGAATGTTACTTCCGTTGGATATCCCAGAGTGGAAATGGGACGGCATAGCAATGGATTTCGTGACGTGTTTGCCAAGGACACCTAAAGGATACGATTCCATTTGGGTTATAATTGATAGGCTTACGAAATCAGCTCATTTTCTACCGATTAATCTCAAGTATTCTATGGAAAAGCTTACTCAGATTTATATCAGCGAGATTGTGAGACTACATGGAGTACCTTCAAGTATCATATCGGATAGAGACCCGCGTTTTACTTCACGATTTTGGCAAAGTTTACATGAAGCTTTAGGAACGAAGTTACGATTAAGTTCGGCTTACCATCCTCAAACTGATGGACAATCGGAAAGGACAATTCAGTCGTTAGAAGATCTGTTAAGGGCGTGTGTGTTGGAACATGCCGGTAGCACAGTCTAACAGAATATGATTAGAAGATAACCAATCCATTCCTAAGATTACATCCATTTGCGAAAGAGGCAAACAGATCAAATCAATCAAAAATGTTCTACCTTTAACAGAAATAGAACAGTTCAAACAAACTTTAGCAGTTATAACAGGCTTTGCAGTAGGCGTAGAAATTACCAAATCAAAAGGTAAAGAAGACACAGGTAATCCCAACAGATTCACACAGTCATAGGCAATAAAGGAATGCGTTGCGCCTGAATCAAACAGTACAGTTAAGGTTTTACCTCCCATGACACACTGTCCTTGGATCAAGTCTTCATTTTGAGAAGCTTCAGCACCACCCATAGTGTAGACTCTGCCCTTCATCTTAGGCCTTGCAGCTTGGACATTGTTGACAGAATGTTCCAATTTTGGTTGCATGCATTCACGTGAGATGTGTCCCGGCTTCCCACACTTGAAGCAGATAATACCTTTGATCGAACAATCTCTGGTGATGTGATTGCTCTTTCCGCACTTCATGCACTTGGTTGGGGCGTTTCCAGACTGACTGAAACTCCCACTACTTCCTCCAACAGAACGTTGTTGTCGATCTTGTTGCTTTGCATAGGGCTTCCATCGAGATTTGTTGTCTCGACCACCGCTTCCTCTCGGAAACTTGCTCGGTCCAGAACTCAGTACCCGCTTGTCCTTGGGCTCCAAACTCTCGATCAGACGACACTTTTCCATTAGCCTCGGAAAAACAGAAATTTCCAAAGGAACTACAGCTCTCTTCAAGTCGATCCTTAGACCTCCTTCGAATTTTCTGCACTTCCACTCCTCTCTTGGGTTATCCAGAAAGTAATTTGAGAACTTTGCTAGACTTTCAAACTTAGCCCCGTATTCAGCTACGGTCATTCCCCCCTGTCTCAGCTGGAGGAACTCCATCTCTTTCTCGTGCCTTGCACTCGCAGGAAAATACTTCTCCAGGAATTTTCCCTTAAAAGCATTCCAGTCAACAGCTTGTTGGTCGTGCACCAGCATCTGACGGGCTCCTTCCCACCAGTATTCAGCATCCTCCACCAGCATATAGGTCGCATAAACAACCTTGTCATTCTCAGTGCATCTCCTCGCTCCAAATATTTTCTCTAGCGTTTGGATCCAGCGTTCAGCTAACTCAGGATTGAATTCACCCTTGAATTGAGGTGGATTCCGACGAAGAAATTCATCTAGTCCTCTACCTCCAGCAGCTCTTTCGTCACGTTGAACCATAGCAGCAGCCATGTCCCGTATGGCGTTTATAACAGCAGTCAGGTTTTGAGCAGCCATTGCAACCTTCAAAACCAGAACTGTCAAACTCAAGAACCACAACAAAACGAAAGCAAACAACAGAGAATCACACAGAGAACACAACACAAACAAGACAGACCATAACCTACAACCCCAAAAAGACTCGGCCAGCTCTGATACCAAACAATGCAACGCCCTTTCCCGAGTGTCACATTCCCGAACGTTTATAAGGCCAAAAATATTTCTTAATGCGGAAAATACGGTTTTCTTTTTTTTTCTTTTCACAAGATGCAATGGGATTTAGTAAAGGTAAATAATACTAATAACGAACTTAGGTTCGCCATACATTTCTAGAACAATATGCATAATAAATATAGGGACATAAACAGAAAAAGGAATAATACTATATACAGACATAAGTCTAATGTATAACTGACATAACAGATACAATAAGTACTAGGAGTCGTAGCTCCCAAAAGGTACTACAAAAACTAACATAGCCTGGCCGACAACAAAACTAAACCACAAAAAGAGTCCTCCTCCGGCTCAAAAGAACTACTGGACTGAACCATCGCCACGTCCATCTGTTCAAACAGCAACAGCAAGTACCAACAGAAAACATACAGATATGGGTGAGATTCCCGTTCATCAACACAGCAAAACAGCAATAGTAAAAACGGGACGACTCACCGGGTAACAACGTACCCAACATGCTTACAAGAATTCTAAATGTCGAACATAATAAACAGTTATAGCATAATATCATGTTAAGCAGTTAACAGCATAAAATAAGGTACTCTTAAACAGTACAACGATGTATAACAGTAAATGTAAACATCAATAGCCCTGCAATGCAATGCAATGTATATGACTCAATGTCAATGTCACTGGGTACTACTCTGACCCCTACTCCATGGAGCTAACAAAACATTCGGAGAGAGTGAATGGGAGGACATGTTCCGGTTTCTGCCAGCCATGAGCAAGATGCTACAACATTCGTAACGTGCACGTATCTGGCTTTACGGTAACACTCTCGACCAAACATGAAAAGTACGGCATCTAGTAGAGGATATCAGTGTATTGCACGGATTCGCCACGACACAAAAGAGCTACCAACTGGTCACATGTCAGCCCTTCCAACCCTGATACCTCCAAAAAGACCATTGAAGATCGTCACCGTAAGATTCGCACCCGCATCAAGGTGTAAGCTCAACTCCTAGGCTCAAGGCCTTACGACTATGCAAATGAAATGCCAATGCTTACACAAAGCAGATGCGATCAAGCAATGTCTATCCCCCGGATAAACCTCGAAGTCTACTAAAGTTCTCTTCCTTAGGAACTATACGTGTCTTTTGAAAAACAAAACCTTTATCCACCGGATAAATCTCGTGATTCCTCCGGGATCGAGTCATCACAAGACTGAAACAATTGAACGACTGATCGGGATCCGAATCACCGGTCCGTCATCGAACTACTGTTTCAAAACCCAAAACATTTGTAAAACAGAACAACTTCTCAATTGAAAACTCATTTGATTTGAAACAATTTTTAAAACACTTACTTACTCTATTTTTAGCATTTTCTGAACATGGAATTCGCTTAGCGAAATTACATTCGCTTAGCGAATTTGAAACAATAATGCCTCTTTTGGAACTCCTCTGGTTCGCTCGGCGAGACACAAATCGCGTAGCGAAATATATTGGATTCGCTTAGCGAATATGAATTCGCTTAGCGCAAGTTCAGACGGTTGCACCTCTTTGGAAACACCTCTGGATCGCTCGGCGAGACATAATTCGCGTAGCGACACTTCACTTTATTCGCTTAGCGAGAATGATTTCGCTTAGCGAAAGTTCAGACGGTTACACCTCTTTGGAAACACCTCTGGATCGCTCGGCGAGACAGAATTCGCGTAGCGAAACTCGTTTGGTTAGCTTAGCGAATATGAATTCGCTTAGCGAAAGTGAGGCAGTGATGCCCAACTTAGACTTTCCCCTGGTTTCGCGTAGCGAGAGAAAATTCGCTTAGCGAAATGGTTGCCATAAACAAGACATCAACCTTAGGGAACCATCTTGATTTTCTTCATGAAACCACTTTTTTTCTCATTTTGAGTCCCTTGACTAACTATATGGACTAGGGATAAGGTATAAAATATGTTTCACTTTGGTGAAAGCACTTTGAGCTTTAATTCTATTTGAAGTCACTTAGGGTTTTCTTTGAAAAACACAAGTTATTGAAAACACTTTCTTTACATCAAAACTTGATTTGTTCAAGAACTATTCCTATCCTTCCTTTCCTCAAGGTCATGGCCAATAGCCAACTAGGAATCAATGTGAAGTTTTACTTCATCAACCAAACAAAATATGGCTCACAATACTTACACAATCATGATAACCATAATACACCTTACTACATCCTAATCAAACATCCAAGTCCATCACACATTATGGTCTCATAATCAACAATAAAAGTCCATACTTGATCTAGTGATCAAAGTAGGTTTTTCAACATACATAGAAATGATTTTCATTCAATCATATCTTCATCAACATATACTAAAGCACACTACAACATACTCAAGCATAAACTCATCATGACAACCTTGTTCTCCAAGAGAACTTAACAAAACTTAACATATAAAAGTGAACCCAAACTAAAGGGTTTCACCCACACATAATTTAAACAACCATTCTCACTACCACCATCTTGGTGTGATAAGGTTCTTCTCCCCATACCTCTTGATGAGCAGATTCCCGGATCAAAGTCGGTTGATCGGTTTCTGAACCTCCTGATAATCGTCAACAACTACACAACACAACAATTCAACATTAAACAACAATCAAAGCCAAACTCAACTATTACAACAAAGAGGGTTTCGGCCACCCTAGGTTAAAAAGGTTAGAAATTGGTTTTGGTTTCCATTTCATGGATTCAAAAGCATTAGGAAAGCTAAGGATGAAATCAAGTGTTAAAAATCAAAACTTGATGAAAACACTATTCATCATCTTCCAAAAGGGTTCGGCCAAAAATGCTTTTTGAGCTATGATGAGAGTTGAATCATAAGCTCTTGGGTTTAGGTAGAGATTGATGATGTGAGTTCAAAGAACTTGGTCTTACCTCAAAAGGATTTTTCTATAATTTCCTATGGATTTTCAAAGTTTTGGATCTAAGAAATTATTTTCATGAAAATGAAGATTGATCTTGAAATAAAGAAAGATTCAAGAAGCTAAGAGATCATAGAAGTGATCTTACCTTGAAATGAAGAAAGATTGCTCAAGGAATCAAGTGAATCCAACAAAAACTCAAGCTTTTCTAGGTGAAAATGGAGTTTTCTCTCAAGAACAACTATGGAACTCTATGAGGTGAGGGGCTGTGCGAAAATGATGAAGTGAGGGGCTGAGTTCAGCCTCTTAAATGTTCACTTAAGGGTAAAAAGTTCATTTGCCAAAAGGGTATAATGGTAAAAGTGTAAAAGACTAAGGTTAGGGGCATTTTGGTCATTTTGCGTCCAGATATTTCCGAACGTCATGACGACTCTGGCATACTCTCCCAAGTGTCTTGGGATGATGTGATATCAAGATTATTTATTGGCGAGTCCCGGTAAATCCATATGTGGCTCCGTTCGTCACCCGATTGAGGATTCCGCCCGAACGAAGGTCAGGAAATGATTTTTCTGAAATTTTTACGAAATTTAACCAAAACGTAGATAATCGAATTCTAAGACTTACTGTCTTGTTCACGGGTCCATCTGAGGTCTTCTGAGCAGTAAAATCATACTGTCAGTGTAAAAACGCAGACCGGACTCCGTTTGAGTTTTCGACTCAAAACTTAATCGTAGCTTCCTACGATATCGTCGAGCATGACTATGGTCTCGGAATATTTTATTTCCATTCTGAAGACCTCGAATAAAATAAAGACATTAAAATACTGAAGAAATAGAAAACGTGAAAATCGGGGCATTACACATGTAAGCTGCCAAACTGGTCTCACTAAGTGCTAAATCAGTCGCACATGTGTTTCATAGGCTATTGACATTAAAAATTGAACAATCGTGATACATAGGGGACCAAAATTGCACAATCGTGATACCTGACGACCCAATTGGCACAATTCAAACTTGGGGGACCAAAATTACACAATCGTGATACTTAAGGGACCCAATTGGCGCAATTAAAACCCGGGAGACTTAAATTGCATAATTGTAATACCTGAGGTGTAACACCCCCTTGGGCATTACATCATGAACACGTGCGGAAATAATTTTAAAAGAGAATTGCTGGTAACTTTTGAAAAATAATTTACTTTAAGTCAGAAAACTCGGGGGTAAAAACTTTATGCATAATACTTCGGAAACGTGATACACACATCACAATAATAAAATCACATTATACTTGACAACACACATAAACTGGGTTTCTTCATAAATGATTTCACCATCACATATAAGCTTTCTTGAAATTATTTTTCATTCTGAAATTCCAAACCATACAACGGTTTTCAAAACCACATACATCGACTTTCTCAACTTAAACATTGAAAATCCTAAGAGCTGGTTTTGATAAAAGAACTCTAAGGACAATAGGGCCTACTACCTAGCATACATCATACCAATGAGACTGGGCCTCATCGTCAACAGTTCACACATCTTCGTCGTCGACATCAAGAAACTCAAGCTACTGGATCCCGAAGTGACCCAACTGACCATTGAGAAGCATCTGTACACGTATCCAAAAACACAACAGGGTGTCCAATATGTACAGCCAAGGGTAGTAACCAATATATGGATTTAAACACGATAACTACATGCACAACACACAAAGTAACATATGAACACACAGCACAGTAGCAGAAGTAACACGGGACGACATACCAGGTAAACAACATGCCCAACATGCATACCATAAATCACAACATATCATGTTAATTAATTCGCAGCATAAGACATTTTCAAAAACAGAATAGTGATGTACAATAAGTAAATTTAATCATCAACAGCCATGCAATGCAATACGATGTACATGACTCAATGCCATATGCCACAAGGGTAAAACTCAGACCCCTACTCCATGGAGCTAACAAATACGTCAGAGAGAGTGAATGGGAGGAGATGTTCCGAGTATGCCAGCCATGGGCAAGATGCTACAACATTCGTAACGTGCACATATCTGGCTTTACGGAAACACTCTCGACCAAACATGAAAAGTATGGCATCTAGTAGAGGTTATCAGTGTATTGCTCGGAGTCGCCACGACACAGAAGAATCACTAACTGGTCTCATGTCAACCTTTCCGACCCTGATACCTCCAAAGACCATTTAAGATCGTCTCCGTAAGATTCGCCCCGGCATCTAGGTGTAAGCTCAACTCCTAGGCTCAAGACCTTACAACTCATGAAATGAAATGCCTATGCTTACACGAAGCAGATGCGATAAAGCAATGTCTATCCACCGGATAAACCTCAAGGTTCGCTAAGGTTCTCTATCTTAGGAACTATACGCGTCTTTGTATTATAAAATTTTTATCCCCCAGATAAATCTCGTGATGCCTCCGGGATCGAGCCATCACAAGACTAAAACAATTGAACGACTTTTCTTGGATCTGGACCACCGGTCCGTTATCCAACTACTATTCCAAAACTCAAAACATTTTATGTTTGTGTTTGTGTCTTATGAATTACATCTCAAGTCCTAAGTGTTATGAAGAAGGATTGAGAATCCTCTTAGATAAGTCTTTGATCCTTTCTAAGATATTAATTCCTTAAGTTTCAAATAATGAGAAGAGTATTGATTCACTTAAGGCTTATGAAGTCATTGATGAAAAGTCATCAATGGTATAGTGCATGGTCTTGTTACACCATATACTATACTTAATTATCTCTTTTCTTTTGCACTAAATTAATTACTTAACTTAGGTTTTCCATGCGTAAAACTTTACGACTTGAGTTGAAAACTCTCTATTTAAGACTTTGCAAGCCAAAACCTTTCTAATTGAAAACTCATTTGACTTAAAAGAACTTTGTTACTTACTTGAGGTAAAGTACCTTAACTAATTTGAAAAGGGTTTTTCCTTACTAACTTAGTGTAAAACCGTGATTTAAGTTAGCGTGAAAGAAAATGGAATTTCATTTAGTTTTCGAACTATGATTCATTTAAATCTACACTTTAAGACAAAGTCCTCTTTATACTTTGAAGATTGAATGTTAACTTGGTTTTTAGAAAGATTGTGACATCCTACTAAACCTAAGGTAACTTCATATTAAGTTTTTCATTGACAAAATCACTTTCATCCTTTTATTTTTTAAAACACCTATTTAATTGAACAAACTTTGACTAAAGTAAAACACGTTCTCACCTTTGTTAAAAACACTTGAGGCCTAACCCTTAGTTGAACTTTGGATCAAAATCACTTCTTGTTTGCTCTTGAAATACAAGTTACTAAAACACTTATTTGCTTTCAAAAACACTGATGTTCGAGAACAAGCTCATGTTCTTCCTTTTGTAACCATTATGGCCGAATGCTATACCATGTGGGATGTGAAGATTTTGCTTCACTAACTTGTCAAGTAATAGCTCAAAATAACCACAATATTATGATGAACAATAATCATACATCATTCAACCATAAACAAGCATAAAAACCCTTACTTGATCTAGAGCTCAAAGTATGGTTTTCAACATACATGAAAACATTTTTGCATCCAAGCATACATCATCACAAACATATACTAAGCATAGAACATTAGTACATCCACACGAAGCTTAAACAGAACTATATAGACCAATCACGGATAACATATAGTTATCGAAAAATCCCTCAGGCAAACTCCCCTTACCTCTCGAAGTCAAGCAAGGTTCTTTCCCTTTGGTCTTTCCAACACTTCCTTCTACACCACAAATCACTAACTCCATCAAATCAAGTGAAGCTACCAAGTGGTGTTTGCGATCTTTGGTGTGAAACGATCCTCCGAAGCTCATCGTATTTAACGAATTACCAAACTACAACTGCTCAACCAATCCTTCACCAAACAACATAATACAAGTTAATCTTTGAGAAGACTTGGTAATTCTTTATGATGTAGGTTTGGCCCTTCACTAATTAATTAGGCTATGGATGTTGAAATTTTACTTACTCTTGGATTAATGATCCTTAAGTAAGATGAAGATATAATCACTAATCATTTGGCAAAGATTTGAATCAAAACTCACCCAACCAACAAGGTTAAGGTTTCGGCCATTCATTAAGGAATAGGGAGGAAATTTTAGTTTTGATTCATGCTCTTGAATGATGAACATAGAGGTCTTGATGAGTTCATAGGAATTGGTTTCATGATCATAGGATTTTTCTATGATTTTCTAGAGATTTTTGAAGAAAGTGTCATGAAAGTGTGCAACACCCTTTCCCGAGTGTTACATTCTCGAACATTTATAAGGCCGAAAATATTGATTAATGCAGAAAATACGGTTTTTTTTTCCTTTTCACAAAGATGTAATGGAATTAGTAAAGGTAAATAATACTAATAAATGAACTTAGGTTCACCATGCATTTCTAGAACATACTGTGCTTAAAATACAGAAACAGAAATAACAACATTACTATATACAGACCTAAGTCTAATGTATGACTGACATAAGAAATACAATAAGTACTAGGAGTCGTAGCTCCCAAAAGGTATTACAAAAACTCACATAGTCTGACCGACAACAAAACTAAAACAGCAAAAAGAGTCCGCCTCCGGGCTCAAGGAAACTACTAAACTGAACCATCGTCACGTCCATCTGTTCAAGCAGCAACAGCAAGTACCAGCAGAAAACATACATATATGGGTGAGATTCCCGTTCATCAACACAACAAAACAGCAGTAGTAAAAACGGGACGACTCACTGGGTAACAGTGTACCCAACATGCTTACAAGAATTCTTAATATAAATCATGTTAAATAGTTAACATCATAATATAAGGCATTCTTAAACAATACAGCGATGTATAACAGTAAATGTAAACATCAACAACCATGCAATGCAATGCAATGTATATGACTCAATGCCAATATCACTGGGTACTACTCTGACCCCTACTCCATGGAGCTAACAAAACATCGTAGAGAGTGAATGGGAGGACATGTTCCGGTTTCTGCCAGCCATGCATGAGCAAGATGCTACAACATTCGTAACGTGCATGTATCTGGCTTTACGGAAACACTCTCGACCAAACATGAAAAGTACGGCATCTAGTAGAGGATATCAGTGTATTGCACGGATTCACCACGACACAGAAGAATCACCAACTGGTCACATGTCAGCCCTTCCAACCCTGATACCTCCAAAACGACCATTGAAGATCGTCACCGTAAGATTCACACCCGCATCAAGGTGTAAGTTCAACTCCTAGGCTCAAGGCCTTACAACTATGCAAATGAAATGCCAATGCTTACACAAAGAAGATGCGAAAAGCAATGTCTAACCCCCGGGTAAACCGCGAATTCCACTAAGGTTCTCTTCCTTAGGAACTATACACATCTTTGAAAAACAAAACCTTTATCCATAGGATAAAGCTCGTGATCCCTCCGAGATCGAGTCATCACAAGACTGAAACAATTGAACGACTGATCGGGATCCGAATCACTGGTCCGTCATCGAACTACTGTTTCAAAATCCAAAACATTTCATGTTTATGTTTATGTCTTATGAAGTCATTGATGTACTAAGTCATCAATTGTATAGTATATGGTCTTGTTCCACCACATACCATACTTAAATAACCCTTGTCTTCAACTCTAAGTTAGTTACTTAACTTAGGTTTTTATATGTAAAACTTTACGAGTTGAGTTAAAAACTCCTTTGTAAACCAAAACAACTTCTCAATTGAAAACTCATTTGATTTGATACAACTTTTGAACCACTTACTCTATTTTTAGCATTTTCTGAAAACATGAAATTCGCTTAGCGGAATTCCATTCGCTTAGCGAAAATGAGGTAGTAATACCTCCTTGGAGACTCCACTGTATCGCTCGGTGAAACATAAATCGCATAGCGAAATGTGTTGTATTCGCTTAGCGAATAAGGATTCGCTTAGCGAAAATGGAGGCGGTTACACCTCTTTTGAAACTCATCTGGATCGCTCGGTGAAACAGAATTCGCGTAGCGAAATTCTCTGGAATCCCTTAGCGAATATTAATTCGCTTAGCGAAAGTGAGGCAGTGATGCCCAACTTGGAATTTCTCTATTTTCGCTTAGCGAAGGTAAATTCGCTTAGCGAAAAGTTGCCTTAAAACAAGACATTTAACCTTATGGAACCATTTTGATTCTCTTCATGAAAACACTTCTTGTCTCATTTTGAGTCACATGATTAACTAGATGGACTAAGGATAAGGTATAAAACATGTTTCACCATGGTGAAAACACTTTGAGATATAATTCCATTTGATCTTTGGATCAAAGTCACATAGGGTTTTTCTTTGAAAAACATAAGTTATTAAAACACTTTCTTTGCTTCAAAACTTTGATTTGTCCAAGAACTACTCATACTATTCCTTTTCTCAAGGTCATGGCCAAAAGCCTAATAGGAACAAATGTGAAGGTTTGCTTCACTAACTAACAAATTATGGCTCACAAAACTTACACAATTATGATAACCATACACATACATCATTGCATCATAATCAAGCACAAAAGTCCATACTTGATCTAGTGATCAAAGTAGGTTTTCAGCATACATGAAAATGATTTTCAATCAATCATCTCATCATCATCACATGCTAAAGCACACTACAATACACTAAAGCATAAACTCATCAAGACAACTTTGTTCTCTAAGAGAACTTAACAAAACTTAACTAATAAAAGTGAACCCAAACTAAAGGGTTTCACCCACCCATAAACTTAAACAACCATCTTCACCACCACCATTTTGGTGTGATGAGGTTCACCCCCCATACCTGTTGATGGGCAGATTCCCGGATCAAAGTCGATTGATCGGTATGTGAACCTCCTGACAATCGTCAACAAATACAACAACACAACAATCCAACATTAAACCACAATCAAAGCAAAACCCAACCATCCTAACAAAGAGGATTTGGGACACCCTAGGGTAAAGAGGTTAGGAATTGCTCTTGGTTTTCCATTCATGGATTCAAAGGCAATAGGATAGCTAAGGATGAAATCAAGTGTTAGAAATCAAAAATTGATGAAAAACACTATTCATCATCATCAAAAGGGTTCGGCCATATCGTGATTTTTGAGCTAGGATGATATTTGAATCATAAGCTCTTGGTTTTAGGTAGAGAATGATGAGGTGAGTCCAAAGAAATTGGTCTTGCCTCAAAAGGATTTTTCTACAATTTCCTATGGATTTTCAAAGTTTTGGATCTAAGAAATTCTTTTCATGAAAATGAAGTTTGATCTTGAAATAAAGAGAGATTCAAGAAGCTAAGAGATCATATAAGTGATCTTACCTTAAAATGAAGGAAGATTGCTCAAGGAATCAAGTGATTCCAACAGGAAATCAAGCTTTTTCAAGAACAACAATGGTGTTTTCTTTCTAAAGTTGAAGATGGTGTTCTTGAGGTATTTGGGAGGGCTGATGTGCGTGAATGAGAGGGTGTGAGGGCTAAGTTCAGCCTTTAAAAAGCTCACTTAAGGGCAAAATGGTTATTTGCCAAAAGGGTAAAATGGTAAAAGTGTAAAAGACTAAGGTGAGGGGCATTTTGGTCATTTTGTGTCCAGATATTTTCGAATGTCGTGACGACTCTGGGATACTCTCCCAAGTGTCCCGGGATGATGTGATAACAAGATTATCCATTGGCGAGTCCCGATAAATCCATATGTGGCTCCGTTCGTCATCCGATTAAGGATTCCGCTCGAACGGAGGTCAGGAAGTGATTTTTCTGAAGTTTTTGTGAAATTTAACCAAAACGTAGAGAATCGAATTCTAAGACTTATTGTCTCATTCATGGGTCCATCTAAGGTCTCCTGAGCAGTAAAATCATACTGTCAGTGTAAAAACGCATATCGGACTCCGTTTTAGTTTTCGACTTAAAACTTAATCGTAGTTTCCTACGATATCGTCGAGCATGACTATTGGTCTCGGAATATTTTTTTTCCATTCCTAAGACCTCGAATAAAATAAAGACATTAAAATACTGAAGAATTAGAAAACGTGAAAATCGGGGCGTTACATTCCTATCCCTCTTAAAAGAATTTCGTCCTCGAAATTATACGTACCTTTAAAACAAACTCGGATACTATTGTTGCATGTCCTCTTCTCTTTCCTAGGTAGCATCATCTGTAGTCTCGTTCCAGATAACTTTGAACAAAGCTATCTCCTTCCCTCGCAGTTTCTTTACTCTCCTGTCTTCGATCTTAACCGGTAATGTTTCATAGGTTAGGTTATCCTTTAGCTGTACTGAATCAGACTCTATGACATGACTAGGATTAGGAATATACTTTCTCAATTGCAAAACATGAAAAACATTGTGAAGGTTGGATAGAAAAGGCGGTAAAGCTATTTAGTAAGCTACTGGACCTACTCGACGAAGAATTTGATAAGGTCCAATGAATTTTGGAGTGAGTTTTCTGGACATCAGGACCCTACCCACCCCAGTCATCGGAGTGACTCTCAAAAACACATGATCCCCTTCCTCGAACTCAAGTGGCCTACGTCTTTTAACCGCATAACTCTTCTGTCAGCTCTGAGTTATCCTCATCTTTTCTTGAATCAGTTTCACCTTCTCGGTTGTTTGTTTCACTAGTTCAGGTCCTAATGAAGCACTTTCTCCATCTTGGTACCAACACAAGGGTGTTCTGCAACGTCATCCATATAAAGCTTCGTAAGGTGCCATCCCTATAATTGAATGTTAACTGTTGTTACAGGTCAATTCTATCAACGGCAGGAAATTCTCCCAACTACCGGCATGTTCCAACACACACGCCCTCAACAGATCCTCTAAAGATTGAATCGTCCTTTCCGATTGTCCATCAGTTTGAGGATGATAAGCCGAATTTAGTCGTAACTTCGTCCCTAAAGCTTCATGTAAACTTTGCCAAAAACGCGAAGTAAAACGCTGGTCTCTATCCGATATGATAATTGAATGTACTCCATGCAGTCTCACAATCTCACTGATATAAATCTTAGTAAGCTTTTCCATGGAATACAAGAAATTAATTGGTAGAAAATGAGTTGATTTCGTAAGCCTATCAATTATAACCCAAATGGAATCGTGTCATTTTGGTGTCCTTGAAAAACATGTCACGAAATCCATCGCTATGTCGTCCCATTTCCACTCTGGGATATCCAACGGAAGTAACATTCCCGCTGGCCTTTGATGTTCAAACTTTGCTTTTTGACAAACCAAGCAAGATGCCACATAATCAGCTACATCTCTTTTCATGCCTTGCCACCAAAACAACCGCTTCAGGTCTTGGTACATCTTGGTTGACCCTGGATGCATACTCAACTTGCTTCTATGAGCTTCATCCAGAATTAACCTTCTTATCTCTAGGTTGTTTGGCACACAAACCCGTTCTCCTCGTCTTAGGATTCCATCTGCTCCTTCTTTGTATTCGGACGTTATCCCTTTCTTTAGGTTCCTTCGCTCTTTCTCCAGATACTGGTCGTATACTTGTTTCTCCCGAATCTGATTCATCAGATCACAAGATACTGTAACCATACCCACACACAGTCTTCCTGACATACTAACCACGGACAGATGCATATCCCGGAACTGTTCCAACAGCTCGTGTTCCTTAACCATCATGGCAGACACATGTAACACTTTTCTACTCAAGGCATCCGCTACCACAGTAGCTTTTCCCGAATGATGCTGTAACTAGAAATATCATAGTCCTTCAAAAATTCCAGCCACCGTCTTTGCCTCATGTTGAGCTCTTTCTGATCGAACAGATACTTCAAGCTCTTATGATCGCTGAAGACATTGAACGTCGAACCATACAAGTAGTGCCTCCAAATCTTCAACGCAAAGACTACCGCTGCTAACTCCAGATCATGAGTTGGGTAATTCTTCTCGTGCACTTTCAACTGTCTCAAGGCATATGCTACCACCTTCCGGTTCTGCATTAGAACACATCCTAACCCTTGGTATGAAGCATCACAGTACACTTCAAAAGATTCGCTTAGATCTGGCAATATCAACATTAGCGATGTAGTCAGCCTCTCTTTCAGCTCCTGAAAACTCTGCTCACAGGCTTCAGTCCATTGAAACGCTTTATCCTTCCTTGTCAATTGGGTAAGAGGTCCTACAATCTTAGAAAATCCCTCAATAAACCTCCGATAATACCCAGCCAAACGCACAAAACTGCGTATCTCAGTAACTGTGGTTGGCCTTTCCTACTCAAGAATTGCTTCAACTTTCAAAGGATCTACAGCAATTCCTTCCTTTGAAATTACATGACCCAAAAACTGCACCTCGTCAAGCCAAAACTCACACTTGGACAACTTGGCATACAGCTGTCTCTCCTTCAGAACTTGAAGAACTACACTAAGATGTTCAGCGTGCTCTTCCTGGTCTTGCGAATAGATAAGTATGTCATCTATGAAGACAACGACAAAATTATCCAAGTATGGACAAAAGATCCTATTCATATAATCCATGAATATGGCTGGAGCATTCGTCACACCAAATGGCATCACAAGATACTCATAGTGCCCATAGCGTGTTCGAAACACTATCTTCGATACATCTTCTGCCTTCACACGAATCTGGTGATAACCCGATCGCAAATCAATCTTGGAGAAAACTGCCGCTCCCCTCAACTGATCCATCAAGTCATCTATCCTCGGAAGTGGATACTTGTTCTTGATAGTAACCTTATTCAACTGGCGATAAACCACGCATAGGCGAGATGTTCCATCTTTTTTTTTCACCAACAGCACAGGTGCTCCCCACGGTGACACAATGGGTCTAACAAACTATTTCCCCAATAAGTCTACCAACTGTTCCTTCAAGGTTTCCAACTCAGCAGGCGCCATAGACACTGGTCCTGTTCCTGGCGCGATGTCTCGAACTAGCGGGAAACCTGGTAGTCTTTAGGAAAAACTTCCGAAAATTCGTTGACGACAGGTACGGACTCTAAGACTAGCTCGCTCTTGACCTCCAAAGAAGATAGTAACATGTATCCTTGAGCTCCTTCTCTCAAAGAAGCGTTTACTTGGTTGGCAGTCAAAAATCCAGAATTCTCACAACTAGGGAAAACTAAGGTTTTATTTGCACAGTCTAACAGGATATGATTAGAAGATAACCCATCCATTCCTAAGATTACATCCATTTGCGAAAAAGGCAAACAGATCAAATCAATCAAAAATATTCTATCTTTAACAAAAATAGAACAGTTCAAACAAACTTTATCAGTTATAATAGGCTTTGCAGTAGGCATAGAAATTACCAAATCAAAAGGTAAAGAAGACACAGGTAATCCTAACAGATTCACACAGTCATAGGCAATAAAGGAATGCGTTGCACCTGAATCAAACAGTACAGTTAAGGTTTTACCTCCCATGACACACTGACCTTGGATCAAGTCTTCATTTTGAGAAGCTTCAGCACCACCCATAGTGTAGACTCTGCCTCTTGCCTTAGGCCTTGCAGCTTGGACATTGTTGACAGAATGTTCCAATTTTGGTTGCATGCATTCTCGTGAGATATGTCCCGGCTTCCCACACTTGAAGCAGATAATCCCTTTGATCGAACAGTCTCTGGTGATGTGGTTGCTCTTCCCACACTTCATGCACTTGGTTGGGGCGTTTCCAGGCTGACTGAAATTCCCACTACTTCCTCCCGCAGAACGTTGTTGTTGATCTTGTTGCTTTGCATACGGCTACCATTGAGATTTGTTGTCTCGACCACCGCTTCCCCTCTGGAACTAGCGCGGTCCAGAACTCTGTACCCGCTTGTCCTTGGGCTTCAAACTCTCGATCATACGACACTTTTCCAACAACCTCGGAAAAACAGAAATTTCCAATGGAACTACAGCTCTCTTCAAGTCGATCCTCAGACCTCCTTCGAATTTTCTGCACTTCCACTCCTCTCTCGGGTTGTCCAGAAAGTAATTTGAGAACTTTGCTAGACTTTCAAATTTGGCCCCGTATTCAGCTACGGTCATTCCCCCTTGTCTCAGCTGGAGGAACTCCATCTATTTCTCGTGCCTTGCGTTCGCAGGAAAATACTTCTCCAGGAATTTTCCCTTAAAAGCATTCTAGTCAACAGCTTGTTGATCGTGAATCAGCATCTGACGGGCTCCTTCCCACCAGTATTCAGCATCTTCCACCAGCATATAGGTTGCATAGACAACCTTGTCATTCTCAGTACATCTCATCGCTCCAAAGATTTTCTCTAGCGTCTGGATCCAGCGTTCAGCTAACTCAGGATTGAATTCACCTTTGAATTGAGGTGGATTCCGACGAAGAAATTCATCCAGTCCTCTACCTCCAGCAGCTCGTTCGTCACGTTGAACCATAGCAGCAGCCATTTCCTGTATGGCGTTCGCAGCAGCAGTCAGGTTTTGAGCAGCCATTGCTACCTTCAAAAGAAGCAATGTCAAACTTAAGAGAATAAAGCAAACAACATTATCCTCCTTGCGGAGATAACAACAGAGAAACACACAGAGAACACAACACAAACAAGACAGACCATAACCTACAAATCCCAAAAGACTTGGCCAGCTGTGATACCAAATAATGCAACACCCTTTCCCGAGTGTCACATTCCCAAACGTTTATAAGGCCGAAAATATTGATTAATGCGGAAAATACGGTTTTTTTTTTCTTTTCACAAAGATGTAATGAGATTAGTAAAGGTAAATAATACTAATAAATGAACTTAGGTTCACCATGCATTTCTAGAACATACTGTGATGAAAAAGCAGAAATAACAACATTACTATATACAGACATAAGTCTAATGTACGATTGACATAAGAAATACAACAAGTATTAGGAGTCGTAGCTCCCAAAAGGCATTACAATAGTCTGACTGACAACAAAACTAAAACAGCAAAAAGAGTGATCCTCCGGGCTCAAGGAAACTACTGAACTGAACCATCGTCACGTCCATCTGTTCAAGCAGCAACAGCAAGTACCAGTAGAAAACATACATATATGGGTGAGATTCCCGTTCATCAACACAACAAAACAGCAGTAGTAAAAATGGGACGAATCATCGGGTAACAGCGTACCCAACATGCTTACAAGAATTCTCAATATAAATCATGTTAAACAGTTAACAACATAATATAAGACATTCTTAAACAATACAGCGATGTATAACAGTAAATGTAAACATCAACAACCATGCAATGCAGTGCAATGTATATGACTCAATGCCAATGTCACTGGGTACTACTTTGACCCTTACTCCATGGAGCTAACAAAACATCGGAGAGAGTGAATGGGAGGACATATTCCGGTTTCTGCCAGCCATGAGCAAGATGCTACAACATTTGTAATGTGAACGTATCTGGATTTACGGAAACACTCTTGACCAAACATGAAAGTACGGCATCTAGTAGAGGATATCAGTGTATTGTACAGATTCGCCACGACACAGAAGAATCACTAACTGGTCACATGTCAGCCCTTCCAACCCTGATACCTCCAAAATGACCATTGAAGATTGTCACCGTAAGATTCACACCCGCATCAAAGTGTATGCTCAACTCCTAGGCTCAAGGCCTTACAACTATGCAAATGAAATGCCAATGCTTACACAAAGCAGATGCGAAAAGCAATGTCAACCCCCCCGGTAAACCTCGAGTTCCACTAAGGTTCTCTTCCTTAGGAACTATACGCGTCTTTGAAAAACAAAACCTTTATCCACAGGATAAAGCTCGTGATCCCTCCGGAATCGAGTCATCACAAGACTGAAACAATTGAACGACTGATCGGGATCCGAATCACCGGTCCGTCATCGAAATACTGCTTCAAAACCCAAAACGTTTCATGTTTGTGTTTATGCCAAATGAAGTCATTGATGTACTAAGTCATCAATGGTATAGTATATGGTCTTGTTCCACCACATACCATACTTAAATAACCCTAGTCTTCAACTCTAAGTTAGTTACTTAACTTAGGTTTTTATATGTAAAATTTTACGAGTTGTGTTAAAAACTCCTTTGTAAACCAAAACAACTTCTCAATTGAAAACTCATTTGATTTGAAACAACTTTTGAACCACTTACTCTATTTTTAGCATTTTCTGAAAACATGAAATTCGCTTAGCGGAATTCCATTCGCTTAGTGAAAATGAGGCAGTAATACCTCCTTGGAGACTCTTCTGTATCGCTCGGCGAAACATAAATCGCGTAGCGAAATGTGTTGTATTCGCTTAGCGAATATGGATTCGCTTAGCGAAAATGGAGGCGGCTACACCTCTTTTGAAACTGCTCTAGATCACTCAGCGAAACAGAATTCGGGTAGCGAAATTCTCTGGAATCCCTTAGCGAATATTAATTCGCTTAAGGAAAGTGAGGCAGTGATGCCCAACTTGGAATTCCTCTATTTTCGCTTAGCGAAGGTAAATTCGCTTAGCGAAAAGTTGCCTTAAAACAAGACATTTAACCTTATGGAACCATTTTGATTCTCTTCATGAAAACACTTCTTGTCTCATTTTGAGTCACTTGATTAACTAGATGGACTAAGGATAAGGTATAAAACATGTTTCACTTTGGTGAAACACATTGAGATTTAATTCCATTTGATCTTTGGATCAAAGTCACTTAGGGTTTTTCTTTGAAAAACATAAGTTATTAAAACACTTTCTTTACTTCCAAACTTTGATTTGTCCAAGAACTACTCATACTATTCCTTTTCTCAAGGTCATGGCCAAAAGCCTATTAGGAAAATGTGAAGGTTTGCTTCACTAACTAACCAAATTATGGCTCACAGAACTTACACAATTATGATAATATTAACATACATCATTGCATCATAATCAAGCACAAAAGTCCATACTTGATCTAGTGATCAAAGTAGGTTTTCAACATACATGAAAATGATTTTCATTCAATCAGCTCATCATCCTCACATGCTAAAGCACACTACAATACACTAAAGCATAAACTCATCATGACAACTTTGTTCTCCAAGAGAACTTAACAAAACTTAACTAATAAAAGTGAACCCAAACTGAAGGGTTTCACCCACCCATAAACTTAAACAATCATCTTCACCACCACCATTTTGGTGTGATGAGGTTCACCCCCCATACCTGTTGATGAGCAGATTCCCGGATCGTAGTCGGTTGATCAGTTTGTGAACCTCCTGACAATCGTCAACAACTACAACAACACAACAATCCAACATTAAACCACAATCAAAGCAAAACCCAACCATCCTAACAAAGAGGGTTTCGGCCACCCTAGGGTCAAGAGGTTAGAAATTGCTCTTGGTTTTCCATTCATGGATTCAAAGGCAATAGGAAAGCTAAGGATGAAATCAAGTGTTAGAAATCAAAAATTGATAAAAAAAAACACTATTCATCATCATCAAAAAGGTTCGGCCATATCGTGATTTTTGAGCTATGATGAGAGCTGAACCATAAGCTCTTGGGTTTAGGTAGAGAATGATGAGGTGAGTCAAAAGAAATTGGTCTTACCTCAAAAGGATTTTTCTACAATTTCCTAGGGATTTTCAAAGTTTTGGATCTAAGAAATTCTTTTCATGAAAATGAAGTTTGATCTTGAAATAAAGAGAGATTCAAGAAGCTTAGAGATCATAGAAGTGATCTTACCTTAAAATGAAGGAAGATTGCTCAAGGTATCAAGTGATTCCAACAAAAAATCAAGCATTTTCAAGAACAACAATGGTGTTTTCTCTCTAAAGTTGAAGACGGTGTTCTTGAGGTATTTGGGAGGGCTGATGTGCGTGAATAAGAGGGTGTGAGGGCTGAGTTCAGCCTTTAAATAGCTCACTTAAGGGCAAAATGGTCATTTGCCAAAAGGGTAAAATGGTAAAAGTGTAAAAGACTAAGGTTAGGGGCATTTTGGTCATTTTGCATCCAGATATTTCCAAACGTCGTGACGATTCTGGCATACTCTCCCAAGTGTCCTGGGATGATGTGATAACAAGATTATCCGTTGGCGAGACCCGATAAATCCATATGTGGCTCCATTCGTCACCCGATTGAGGATTCAGCTCGAACGGAGGTCAGTAAGTGATTTTTCTGAAGTTTTTGTGAAATTTAACCAAAACGTAGAGAATCGAATTCTAAGACTTATTGTCTCGTTCACGGGTCCATATGAGGTTTCCTGAGCAGTAAAATCATACTGTCAGTGCAAAAACGCAGGCCGAAGTCCTTTTGAGTTTTCGACTCAAAACTTAATCATAGCTTCCTACGATATCGTCGAGTATGACTATGGTCTCGGAATATTTTTTTTCCATTCCTAAGACCTCGAATAAATTAAAGACATTAAAATACTGAAGAATTAGAAAACGTGAAAATCGGGGCGTTACAAAGTGGATGATGATGATTCATTGCATAATATTACCAAATGAATGAAGAAGAGATCATGATTGATCATAGAGAGAAGAGATTACCTCTTGAATGATGAAAGATTGCAAGGATCAAGCAAATTGTGCTTCACCAAATTGCTTATGGATCACTTCAGAAAATAAAATACATAAATGTCAAGACAATGAAGCAAGGAACAAGTTTACTAACTTGAGTCAAGAGAGTTTACCTCTTAGTTGGTGGGAAAATTGAGAGAAAGTGAAGAACAACTCAAGAACACCAAGAACACTTGAGAGAAAAATCAAAAGTCAAGCTTTTGATCTTAAAGATCATAACACAAGTAAGGTTTTTTGATGTTTGTGAGAAAGTGAAGGAATGGGGTGTTAGAGAGTGCTATGTATGCGTGAAAAATGAGGGATAGAAAGGTCCAAGTTTTGTTCATTTAGGGACAAAATGGTAAATTCACTTAGGGGCAAAATTGTCATTTAACAAAAGACTAAGGGACATAATTGTCATTTCGTCTATAAATATCTAGATATTTTTCTAGAGGTAATGATGACATTGGTGAGTCATAGGGCCAGAAATGTAATTTCAGAAATTCCCAAGGGCAAAATGGTCTTTTCTCGTCCTAAATATCTTAGAGATTTTACAAATCCAGAAAATATCTTAGATATTTTTCTTAGAGGATAAGGATGGATAGTGGTGAGTCATGGTGGTGACTCATCTTCTGACTCACCGCACGTCCGTTCTTCACTCCGTCGATCTCTCGATTTAGATTTTACTCCCGAATAACGTATAACAACTTATTTATTTTGAAAATTTTCAAAGTAACCAATATCATTGGAAATAAAATATAAAACCTAACTGTTTCGTTCACGAGTCAAAATTGGGTTTTCTGATCAGTAAAATCTTACTGTTAGTGAAAACGTAAACTGGGCTCCGCCTTAACTTTCAACCCAAAATTTAACTGTAACTCTCTATGATAATGTAGAGTATGAATATGATTTTGGTTTATCCAAAATCATTTTCTAAACCTCGAGTAAAAATATAAAAAGATATATATTTTTACCGTTATTAGAAAATAGCGAAAATCGAGATGTTACATGAGGGACCAAAAGTGCAATTAAGCCTTTAGAAAAAGTGGTGAACCCAAGCTGGAAAAGACTGGTCCCTTCATTTGAAAGATGTTTTTTGGGCATATAGGACTGCCTACAAGAACCCCTTAGGAATGTCACCCTATAGGCTGGTCTATGGAAAGGCATGCCATTTACCCATTGAGTTACAGCATAAAGCCTTTTGGGCAGTTAAAAAACTCAATCTTGATCTAGCACAGGCTGGAGCAGCTGGCATGCTGCAGCTCCATGAGCATGAGGAACACAGGCGCTTTCATATGAGGGATCATAAGTTTATAAGGCTAAAACAAAGGCCTAGCATGATAGAAAAATTCAGAAGAGAGACTTGGCAAAAGGCGAGCAAGTTTTGCTCTTCAATTCCAGGCTGAAGTTGTTCCTAGGGAAGCGAAAATCTAGATGGTCTGGACCTTTCACCATTGTTCATGTCCATTCTCATAGAGCCATTGAATTGCTTGATGCAACTACGGGAGAACCTTTAAGGTAAATGGGCAAAGGGTCAAGCATTACTCGGGTGAGCCATTTGCTAAGGCACAGGCCAACACAGTCATGGTTGATCCTTGATATTCCATATGCTCTAAGTCAAGCTGAGGACTTCTAAACCAAGCGCTACTGGGAGGCAACCCAACAAAAATTTCCTTTAGTTTGTTTTGTTATTTTTTATTTTATATTTATTTTGCACTAACTCAATAAAAAGAAAACAAAGAGAATGGAAGTTGTGGATGCAGGTGCTATAACTATTCCAGGTGGCGGTGTGGTTGTTCATTGGGCTGAAACAGGTTGGAGACCCAAGTAGCTGATTTGGGCCATGCGCTGGTTTTTGGGGGGAAGTCACGTCAGTTTGAAATTTGGAGTGAAAAATTTGAAAAAGTGGTAGAGGAAAAGGTGGAGTAGTTTCCCGTGCACCTCTCACACCACTTATTCCCTCTTGATAATCGTGCCTCACCCTCACCACACATTCTCAACCACCCCCATCAATCACCCATCACTCTTCTCTTTATGAAACCACCCCACTCTCTCTACTATACTCACTCAGCCACATGCTCTTCCACCTTTCTCTTGCCCAAGCCCTAGTTGCTCCAATTTCCCCCAATTTTATTCATCTCCAACCTTCATCCCTTTCCTCCATCACTGCTCCACCATGCCTCACATGAAGTATTGCACTGTAAAGAGAGCCAAGCCCATTTCCAGTAATGAATTTGAGGCATATGAGGTGTTCGTGGATGCTGAAGCTGTAGTAAGGTACAACAATGTCCCTATTCTAAGGGAACTCCATGCTGAAAAGGGGTTCACCATCTCTAACAAGGCTCCCTATGGTCTCCCTGAAGACGTTGTTGCAGTTATTAACAAGCATAAGTGGAAGCGGTTCGCAAATCACCCAACTGGGTTTTACACTCCCCTTGTCCGCGAGTTCTATGCAAACATTGGAGGGGCTGAGAAAACCTATTCAATGGTGCGTGGGTGCAAGATCAGCTTCTCTACAAAGACCATCAATTTGAAGTTGCACTTGGCTGAAGAGGAGGATGAGTATCAGCCTCTGCTGAAAAAGGCCACTGTGAAGCAGTTGACTGCTATGAAGGATGTTGTGACTGTCCCAGGGACGCAATGGCTACTAACTTCTGGAAATCAAATGAAAATTACCAGGTCTGCTCTGAAACCCTTAGCTAAGGTTTGGTATCACTTTCTGAGGCAAAAACTTTCCCCCACTATTCATACTGAAACTTTTAAGAAGGAGCGTCTGGTGCTCCTCTACTGTATCTTGGAAGGAAAGAGGATCAAGGTAAAGAGGTTGATTCAGCAAGAGATTTCCAATTTTACCACAAGCACAAAGGGTCAAATGGTTTTCCCCTGCTTTATCACTGAACTATGTATGCGATGTAACATTGAGTTTCACAAGGTAGAAGGAGAGGAGATGAACTCAGGGAGCATTGATATTGGGCTGATCAATAGGTTTATCTCCAACCCAGCCAAAGCAACCCAGGCCAAGGATAAGGCAAAGGTTATGGAACTAGGAGAGCCCTCAAAGCAGCAGGACCGCTCTGCTTGGCTAGAGCACAAAGTAGAGTTTCTGATTCAATTGCCGCAGCAATACAACAGTAACACATGTTGCAGCAACAATTGTATTGGCAGTTTTCCTTGGATCATTTCAAATGGCAGCAGAGGGTGCCAGAGCTTAACCATTGGAGGAAGGTTCACCCAATACCCTAGTTTCCAGAGCAGATTCTGCCTGAGCATCATGCATCAGAGCAAGCCACTCCTAAGAAGCAACCCAGTCCCACCACCCAAGCAGTCCCGGATACATCGGACTCCTCTAATTGGATGCCACCAGGACCTTCACAACAACAACAGCCCACCACCACCACTGAAGACCTAAGAAGTACGAAGAGAAAGAGAACTGAAAGTCCCCTACAGGATTTGGGTACTGAAATTGAAGAAGAAAGTAAATGAAGAAGCTGACCCTAAAGCAACAGTAGCAACCCCTACCCCCTCTCAAACTCCACAGAAAAAGGCAGTAGAAGCCCCTCTAAGGGATGTGATCACAAAGATAGTTGCTAATTTGTTGGGGTTTCAAGAGGGATAAGTTTTAAAAAACAATTTATAAAAAACCTCTTAAGCGGAAAAACCCCTTTACTAAAGGACCACGTATTACACATGAATCACAAGGATATTGTGCTTACCTCTTGAAGCGTAGCTTTACCATGAACACTGTGAGCACGTCAGCAGCACTGGTAAATCACGAACACTGCTACGGTGTGAATGGCAACTTGATCTACATAGCTACAGAGCAGTAGATCCGAGGAACACTGCTGCTACCACCACAAAGGGAGAGGTTCTTCTCTATCACCAGTATTGCAAAGTAGCAATACCTCTACTCAGTCCGTGCGAGCAAACCAACGTCAAAGATAGCGCAGTGCTAGCTATCAGGATTGGAAGAGGCGCGGCACACAGAGAGAGAAAGGAGGCGCGGCTGTCAATAGAGTACAGCGGCCGTTATGAGTGCTCTGTATTGTGTCTGGCTTAAGTGACGTGCAAAGTTTACTAATAGTTGTCACTCACTTAACCTAACCCACCTGGGCTACTGTACGCTACAGGCCCAATGTCTAATTATTAATTAAATAATATTTAATTAATCAATTAAATTAATTCTTTGCACATTTGCTCTATGCATGTGACCCTAATTGGCAATAATATTAATTATTATTAATCATATTAATAATCAATTAATATTATAAACAATGAGCGGCATCTAGCAATACATCATTGCTACCCAATTAATTATAATATATATTGGTTACAATTAAAACCTTCTCGTAACCATATATAATGTGAAGTCAACGTCCTTTCGTCACAATGTCTTTATTGAACACAAGGCATAAATGTGTCATCCTTGTTAAGTCCAATTATTTATTTCTTGATCTAGTAATTGACGTATGATCATGTGGGCCCAATATCTCATATTGTCCCACCTTAGCATGGCCATGCATTTCTACGTTGCATACCATCAAGAGGCCTATAGACATTACTCCTGTTATGTAGGAGGGACGAATCCTATCTACATCACTCACATTCCTCAACATGTTTCATTGCAGACCCAATATCTATCTTTATAATTGTCCTATTACAAACAACATTTAATAGTATTAAAACCTACAACTACATATGTTAGGAATCGTAGGGACTTCAAGTCGAAGGACTACTTTACTATGGTCACCTTGAGAATCGCTTATGACACTTACATAACAGTTATGCAAAGTTCTCATAGCAGCTCACTCCAGTATAAATATTCCACTAATATTTATACCTATGTGAAGACTTGATATATTATATCTATGACCCGTGAGATGTGGTCATCAGTATACTCACATAATAGTCTCAATGTATTATTATTGTCCTTATTAATAATAATACTTGACTATGGATATTTAAGAATAGTATTCTATAATTTAATGGCATCTCACGGTCAAGTCATACTTGACGTTCCATTAAATGAACTACCTATTCTAAGGACTTTATTATACTATAAATATGATCATAAAGTATAACATAATAAATAAATGCCTTATACATATATCAAATATATTATTAAAGTCATGATACAAATGATTATCTATTCAAAATATATTGGCCACTTGGGCTTACTCCAACAATCTCCCACTAGCACTTAGAGCAAATCGGGCATCAATATGACACCCATCGGTCTAGTGTGAGTGTCATGCTACCACTGAGCAAGAGACTCCAATAGTGGATTATTTAGTGTTGTCATTCTACACATCTTCACATCTCCTCTATCGATCATCTATCGAATGAGATGGAAGCACTCAAGTATATGTTTGGATCACTGGTGAGATCAAGTATCCTTAGCTTAGACGATTACTCCATCATCATCGCAACAAGATCAATGGAGTTCGCAAAGTTAGGAACTTCGATTAGTTCATAAATGAACTTCCTGATCCAAACGACCTTTAAATCTGTATTTGAGGCAACTGCATCTGTAGCTTTCTGCACATCTTCACATCTCCTCTATCAATCATCCATTGAATGAGATGGAAGCACGTAAGTACATGTTCGAATCACTGGTGAGATCAAGTTTCCTTAACTTAGGCGATTACTCCATCATCATCATAACGAGATCAATGGAGTTCACAAAGTTAGGAACTTCGATTAGTTCATAAATGAACTTCCTGATCCAAACAGCCTTTAAATCTGTATTTAAAGCAACTATATACGCAGCCTCTGCTATAAAATCAGAAACTGTCTCATGCTTGGAACCTTTTCAAGCTCACAATGCCACCATTAAGGAAAAACACAAAACAAGACTGCAATCTAAAGTTATCTTTATCGGTTTGGAAGCTAGCATCAGTGTAACCCATTACAATGAGCTCTTCCTCACCATTTTAGATCAAGAATGAATCCTTAGTTCTTCTCATGTACTTAAGGATATTCTTGACTTCGGTCCAGTGACCTTCACTGGGATTGGATTGGTACCTTCTCATTATGGTCGAAGCATACGAGACATCTGTTCGAGTACATATCATAGCATGCATAACAGATTCAATTGCCGAAGCATATAGAATCTTATTCATGCGTTTCTCTACATCTGATGTAACAGGGACTGTCCCTTGGACAGAAATACGCCACGTGCCATAGGTAAGATACCTTTTGGAATCATGCACTTTTAAAGCACCCAAGCACTTTGTCAATTTATGTACCTTTGACTAAGGCCTAATAATTTCAGTGATCTATCTCCATAGATCCTGATTCCTAATACATAGGACGTTTCACCTAAGTCCTTCATTGAAAAATAATTCCTTAACCATGTTTTCACATTTTATGGTGTAAGAATATTGTTTCCATAAGTAGTATGTCATACACATACAATACGAGAAAAATAATTATGCCCCCACTAACCTTCTTGTACACACAAGGTCCATCCCCGTTCTTGATGAATCCAAACTGTCTTACAGTGTACATCAAAACGAAGATTCCAACTTCTGGAAGTTTGCTTTAATCCATAAATGGATGTTTGCAACTTGGAAAACCTTTCCAGCATTCTCTGAATAGACAAAACTCTCAGGTTGTGTCATGTACACATCCTCGAGAAGATTCCTATCAAGGAATGCTATTTTGACATTCATTTGTCAGATCTCATAGTCAGACCATGAAGCAATAGCAAGTGGGATCTGAATTAATGCAACTGGACAAAAGGTCTCATCACAATCATACTATGAATTTGCTTGAAACCTTTCGCAATAAGTCGCTCCTTAAAGGTATTCACCTTCCCATCCATGTTAGTCTTCTTGTTGAAGACCCACTTGTACCTTATGGTTTTTACCCCTTTCAGGTGACTCAACCAAGGTCGATACCTGGTTGGTGTACGTGGATTCTACTTCGGATCCCATGGCTCCTAGCCACTTGTCAGAATCTAGGCCAATGACGGCCTCCTGGTAAGTCACAGGCTCATCATGATCCATGAGCGGTTCACCACCTTCTTGAGTTGGGATTATCCCATATCTCTCAGGTCGATGACTGTTTAACCTACGCGAGTCTTGTGTTACTTGAACTGGTGGTTGGACCGCAACATTTTGTGGAACCGGTTCTTGTTGAATTGCAAGCACGTCATTACTCTGTGGCACTTGGATTTATCCAAGTTCTATAGTCCTCCCACTATCTCCCTTGGAGATGTGTTCCTTCTCAAGGAACACTCCAGTCTTAGCGACAAACATTTTGTCCTCGGTTGTTTCTTTAGGATACCCCACAAAGATACATTTGTCAGACTTGGGTCAAATTTTATCTGAAACCAAACATTTCTATAAATTTTGACACCCCAAATCTTAATGAAAGACATACTTGGTCGCATACCAGTCCATATCTCATATGGTGTCTTTCAGCTGCCTTAGATGGAACACGGTTAGGTGTGAAAGCTATTGTATGTAAAGCATATCCCCTGAAAGAGTCAGAGAAGTCTGATTGACTCATCATAGATCGTATCATGTCCAACAAGGTTTTATTTTCTCCACTCGGACACACCATTCAATTATGGTATTCCAGGAGGAGTGAGTTGAGATATAATCTCACACTCTTTCAGTTAGTCATCAAACAATTAGCTTAAGTACTTATCACCACGATCTGATCACATGATCTTAATACTTTTACAAAATTAGTTCTCTAATTCGTTCTTGAATTCTTTGAACATTTCAAAGATTTCTGACTTGGGTCTTACACAAATCCATCTTCACTGAAGTTATCAGTAAACGAGATAAAGTACGAAAACTTGTCTTCTAGCAAACTTGTTTAGAGGCCTTCATACATCACAATGTATCATGCCAAAAGATTACCAACCCTTCCACCTTACTAGTGAATAGAGCTTAGTCATCTTTCCAAACAAGTAAGATTCACAGACCTCAAATAATTCATAATTGAATGAGTCCAAGAGTCCAAATTAGTGGAGCTTGAAAATGTGTTTCTTACTTATATTGTCTAAAGATATTGCTCAAGACATAGAGGGTCCAAATCACTTGGTTTGACCCTATTCGCATTTATGTTATAGATGGACATATCGAGATCAAGGACACAAAGTCCATTTCTCATATAAATACAAGCATAGAAGACATCAGTTGAATAAATGGAACAACAATTATCCATTTATTGCAACTTAAAATTCTTTCTTGACTATACAAGATATAGAAATGATATTTCTATTATCAGCTGGAATAAAATAAAAATTATTTACTTCCATTAATGCCCATAAGACAAATTCAAACTCTTATAGTTAATGTAGCAACTTTTTCTCCATATCCACTCATAGAGTAGAACTTTACCTAATGGTAAATTCAAACTCCTATAGTCAATGTAGCAACTTTTGCTTCATCTTCACTCATAGGGTAGACCTTTACCTTTTAGTCAATGTCCTGCTCCCTTTGATCCTTCACATTAATGTAAGATCCATATGCGGTATCCAATACCCATAATGTTGAGGTAGATTTGTTGACTTTTATAACAAATATGCCTGAACAGGAAGTCATACTTCCTTTCTTGTCTTTTTACTCTTTCTAGTGCCTCTTATGCCTTGCTAGCTCTTGTTAGAGCATCATAAGGTGCATGATCATCATACGTCTCTATGATTGCAAGCATGAGATGTCATACACCAATGGCATCGACTTGATGCTTCTATTAAGCATCCCTTTCGACCCTTATGGCAGTAGCAACAAATTGCTTTGAGAATTAATTGCTTGAGAACATACAGTTCTTTTCTCGTACTTGAGGACAATCCTCAAACTTCGTACCAATCCAGAAAATTAATTGCGGATAACTTATCCTTCTCAAGGATGTATCGCAACAATAAAATTATAGTTGTGTTTGTAGCCATAGTTATTTAATACAGAAACATACAGAATATAAGTATCATGATTAAAACATATTTAATAGGTCTTTTATTAAATACGCTCCCACCATTTTACTCAAATCAATGACCCTCATTATTGACTCGAAAAATCCCGTTGAAAGATTTTCTAGTGGGACCAAGATCCATATTTCACCTCGTTCTGAGTCAGTTGTGGCTGATCGCCCAGAACTCAGCTATTTAGGTAGGAAACTCCTTTCCAATTACATCCAATGTAATTCTTGGACCAGTTGGGTGAATAACTCCTTATTCTAATCCATCATATGGATTAAAGCCCAACCCATGCCTCTAAGCCGTTTCAATCCTATTGAATACACTGAGTTAATTTAAACCTAATGGTTGGTAGTAGGTTATTTCACCTTTCGCGCCTTACCGGAATATATTAAGGTGCTCAGTTGTGGCATGACCCACACTTAAATGATTCTGGCTTTGACGAGAGCCACGCATCAGGAGGCATTTAATAACTTAATTTATTAAGGGAATTTAATAATTAAGTGATCTCACCGGCTTGTTTATCATATAAACATCTCTCATAGCATACATGGCATACTAGCTTACATACATTCAAAACATATTAAGCAAACAATGACATACATGCTATCATACAATTTAAATTCCAAATTTAAATCATACATTTCATGCATCATATACATAAACATACAAGACATATAAAAGGTATTATGATTATGGCCTCCTAATGTACAATAATTAAAACTAATTATAACAATCTTTGACCCTCGAGCAAACTTCCAAAGTTCCTCCCACTGGCGTCATGATTTGGCGTTGCCTCCATGTCACCCCGAGCAATTTACAAAATTTAAAATAAAATAAATAAAGTAAATGTCACGACACGCAGGCCGTATTTATAAAACAAATACAATAAATCACGACACGCAAGTCGTATTTACCAAATAAAATAAAACACCAAAACTAGGGCCATAACCATATACCGAACATTTAATAAACAATTTATAAATAGGCAAAAGGGGACAAAATCGCATTCTGTCCATCAGCACGGCCATGCCAAACAACGCACGCACAACATGTGCACGGCCGTGCTGAAAACTCGCTGACGCTATTGAAAAGTGGCACGGTCCTGCCAAATGACGCACGGTCGTGCTACGCGTTCACTGACTCTAATTCAAACGTGCACGGCCTTGCTATAGGGAGCACGACCGTGCCAAAAGGCGTAACTTGATTCTAGGAGCGAATCCTTGTTTATGTTAGGAGCACAACCAAGCACACAAAACATGTTCAAAGAGATTTATATCACATACAAATCATACAAACATGCTTTTAAACACACAAATCATATTTAAAAGCAATAAACATGTTATCATACAATGGCAAACAATCCTAAGAAACTACGACCAGACGCTCTAATACCACTGTTGGGGTTTCAAGAGGGATAATTTTTAAAAACAATTTATAAAAAACCTCTTGAGCAGAAAAACCCTTTTACTAAATGACCACGTATTGCACATGAATCACAAGGATATTGTGTTTACCTCTTGAAGCGTAGCTTTACCACGAACACTGTGAGCACGTCAGCAGCACTGGTAAATCATGAACACTACTACAGTGTGAATGGCAACTTGATCTACACAGCTACAGAGCAGCAGATCCGAGGAACACTGCTTCTACCACCACAAAGGGAGAGGTTCTTCTCTATCACCAGTATTGTAAAGTAGCAATACCTCTACTCAGTCCACGAGAGAAACCAACGTCAGAGATAGCGTAGTGCTAGCTATCAGGATTAGAAGAGGAGCGGCACACACAGAGAGAAAGGAGGCGCGGCTATTAATAGAGTACAGCGGCTGTTATGAGTGCTCTGTGTCGTGTCTGGCTTAAGTGACGTGCACAACTTACTAATAGCTGTCACTCACTTAACCTAACCCACTTGGGCTACTGTACGCTATAAGCCCAATGTCTAATTATTAATTAAATCATATTTAATGAATCAATTAAACTTATCCTCATTTAATTATTAATTAAATAATATTTAATTAATCAATTAAATCAATCCCATTTAATTATTAATTAAATCATATTTAATTAATAAATTAAATTAATTCTTTGAATATTTGCTCTATGCGTGGCCCTATAGGTTCTCAATTAATTGGCAATAATATTAATTATTATTAATCATATTAATAATCAATTAATATTATAAACAATGAGTGGCATCTAGCAATACATCATTGCTACCCAATTAATTATAATATTGGTGATACAATTAAAACCTTCTCGTAACCATATATAATGTAAAGTCAACGTCCTTTCGTCACAATGTCTTAGTTGAACATAAGGCATAAATGTGTCATCCTTGTTAAGTCCAATTATTTATTTATTGATCTAGTAATTGACGTATGATCATGTGGGCCCAATATATCATATTGTCCCACCTTAGCATGGCCATGCATTTATACGTCATATACCATCAACAGGCATATACACATTACTCCTGTTATGTAGGAGGGACGAATCCTATCTATATCACTCACATTCCTCAACATGTTTCATTGCAGATCCAATATCTATCTTTATAGTTGTCCTATTACAGACAACGTTTAATAGTATTAAAGCTTACAACTACATATGTTAGGAATCGTAGTGACTTCAAGTCGATGGACTACTTCACTATGGTCACCATGAGAATCGCTTATGACACTTACATAACTATTATGCAACGTTCTCATAGCAGGTCACTCCAGTATAAATATTCCACTAATATTTATACCCATGTGAAGACTTGATACCTTATATCTATGACCCGTGAGATGTGGTCATCAGTACACTCACATAATAGTCTCAATGTATTATTATTGTCCTTATTAATAATAATACTTGACTATGGATATTTAAGAATTGTGTTCTATAATTTAATGGCATCTCACAGTGAAGTCATACTTGATGTTCCATTAACTGAACTGCCTATTCTAAGGACTTTATTATGCTATAAATATGATCATAAAATATACCATAATAAATGAATGCCTTATACATATATCAAATATATGATCAAAGTCATGATACAAATGATTATCAATTCAAAATAGATTGGCCACTAGGGCTTACTCCAACATGATTACCCTACCTCTGATGAGGATGAAGAGGACACTGCTCCTCTTGCAACAAGAAAGAGTAAGTTGTCTGATGTAACGCACCTCAGCGCCACATACTCGAACTCGATTGCGGAAAACATAAACAAAGTGAAAACGCTGCTTGCTTTCGGAAAATACTTTAATTAATTAACTACGTTCGAAAACGTGGGTCTAAAAAACATTATCTTCACACATCAAGTTATCCAAACTTAAGGCAAAGGAATAATCCTTATAACACACATCAACGTTCAATATCCATAACAACATAGTCATGATGTAATTTTAAAATTTTCTTAGAAATATAGTTTAAAATCATAAAATAGGTTCATGTCTAGTATATCATATTACACACTTAAAAACATGTGTTCAACATACATGCAGCAAATAAAAATATGATTGCCTCAAAAAGTAAAACTCCTATGCTGGTCGAGCTAAAAGTAGCCATTGGGAACAACCCCATAGTCAGCTCCGATTCCTAGAGGAATTCGGAGGGATCCTTCCTTTCTATTCCTTCAAAAGACTCCGTCGTCTGAGTCCTCCCGTGTCCACGGGGACCTCTGACCATCATCTATACATGTATCCAAAAACACAACAGAGTGTTCAACATGTACAGGCAAAGGTGAGATACTCATTTTAAAAGTTTATCACGTAAGCCGCACAAGCGACAAACAATAGATACATCCACATATAAATACAGTTATAATAACAAATATTCATATAACATAATATCTCAAACACTATCATAACATAATGCATGAGACTCCAATATCATCTTTCTAATTCATGTTCTCTAGAGATTCCTACGTCCCTTCATCAAGCGATAGGCCGCGAATACTCCCATAACACAATTGTTCTCATGAGTCGGTCTCTCAATTTAGGTCCAAACTCCAATTGTTCAGGGTTACCACGTCACAACCATATCATGAATAGTCCAGTCTCTGATTGAGTTCATCCGTGTTGGGCAACCGATTACCACGGCACGAGGTTGCGATGCCTTCGGCCACTTGTGGAGTTTCGAATATAGAATGCCCCTATAGACATAGTGGTCTTAAATGGCTCATATTCTCAACTACTTGAGTTGCAGCTCGTTTTCAAATGGCACATTTGTCGTTTCGTGCTTGTACACAGAAAATTATGTTTCTTTTTCGTTCATTCTTTCATGTCGAGGCATATAGCTCACGACTCGTTTTAAAGGACATAAAGCCCATTCATTCAAAACACAGGACACGAAGTCTGAATGCTCAATCCACAAAACACTAGTCCGACGTCTCGGTCACTAGGTTTGCATACATCTCAAGGTTAAAAAGGAAATCACCGTTTTTCTTTCGGTCTTATTTTCACAAAACAGTTTTGGGAAAACAAAAATCAATTTCAATGTCCCGAACTAAGACATTCCTTTCCAAGCAAATTATTTTCCAGGAAAAACTCTTTTTCTTTACAAATCCGTTTTTCCAAAGGTTCCATCTCTTTTAAAAACGTTTTTCTAAAAGAAATCTCACTTTGAATGGACTTTCCTTAAACGAATTTTTCTTTCAAAAAGGGTCTAACATTTTAAAAAGAAGCTCATTTCTTGACAGATCAAAACTATTCCCAATACTTTTCTTTGATTTCAAAATATGTTTTCAATACTCCGATTTCGATTTTTAAGCATCTTTAATCTTCTTTATCGAGGCATAGCCAATGCTATGCTCTCAACCAATCCAGGGTATACATATCAAGTCTCATTCAAGGCATCTATGCCCTAATTATCATTATCCAAGTATATACTTCATTAAGTAAATCAAGTACTTACATTACGCATAATAATCATCAAAGCACCAACAACACATCTAACAACCAATCGTCATGAGGCTACCAAACTTATTATGAAATAACTTCCTTTACCTCTTTAGGATTCTAAGTCGACTCCCGAATTGTTTTCGGTTCCAGTTCCGGTTCCGGTTCCGGTTCCGTTTTCGTCCGCGTCGCCTAACACAATCAACCACAATTCAATCCTCAACAACAATCAATACAAAATAACAACATAAAACCATAAATTCCTCTCCCCAAAATTGGTCTAAGGTTCGGCCAAAATTTTGAGAAAAGGCTAGGGGTTTCATTTGGTTCCAATCTTTTGGATGGATGGTTCTTAAGCACACTTATCAATAAATCAAGTCCTATTACTCAAAATTTTGAAACAAAACTCATGATTCAACACACTCTAGGTCTCGGCCATGAAAAAAAAAATCTAGGAATTGATTTGGTTTTCCATCACTTGGATTCCATGACCATAGGAAAGGAAAGGATGGAATCAAGTGTTCAAGAACAAAAATTGGAAAAACCCATTTTTCCCCAATTTTTTCTAGGGTTCGGCCTCTCTAAATAAAATAGGCTAGGATTAGTGTTTGATCACATACTCTTGGATAGAGGTAGAAGGTGATGAAACTATCTCAAAGAAATTGGTTTCACATTAAAAGGATTTTTCTACAATATTCTAGGAATTTTCGAAATTTGGTTCATGAAGTTGAAACCCATGGAATCAAGGATTTCAAACTTGAAATAGGAAGAGATTCATGAGGTTTAAGGATCATAGAAGTGATCTTACCTCTTGAATGATGAAGATTAGTCAAGAATCACACTTTTTCCTCACAAAACTCAAGTTTTCCTCTTAGAGAAAAATGGAGAAAGACTAAGAAAGAAGAGGAAGTGAGAAAATAAACTAGTGAAGCTCTCTTTGGGCTGACTTGTGCATGGGAAATGGGGGACTAAAGGGTCCAAAAGTTGGTCACTTAAGGGCATTTTAGTCTTTTCCTTCAAGGACTAAAATGTCATTTAAGAAAAGGTCGGGGGTATTTTTGTATTTTCGCGTCCAGATATTTTAAAGATTCATCATGACTATGGCACGCTTTCCCATGTGATTTGACTTGATGTGACATCAAGTTTATCCGTTAGCGGGTCATGGTAAATCCTTATTCGGCTCCGTTCGTCACCCGATTTGAGATTTCGCCTGAATAAAACGTAGGAACTGGTTTTTTTCAAATTTAACGAAAGCATAGGAAATTCGATTCTAAACCTAACTTCCTCGTTCACGAGTCAAAATTAGGTCTCTTGAGTAGTAAAATCTTACTGTCAGCGGAAAAACGCAGACCGGGCTCCGTTTGAGTTTTCAGCTCAAAATTTAATCGTAGCTTCGTACGATAGCGTTGAGCATATGGTCTCTGTTTATTTTATTTCATTTTCTAAAACCTCGAATAAAATATAAGCTTAATTATACAGCTCACTGATTTATAAAGTAGTGAAAAAATCGGGGTGTTACATTTGAGCCAAGTGCCTCCAAGGGCAAGGGTAAGAAGTCAGCTGCTGCAGAAGCTGAGGGGGCAAGGGAAAGTGATGAGAGCACAGCAGTCACGGAGACTGAAGAAGAAGAGCAAGCAGATTTGGTCCTGGTTAAAGAAGTGAGGTCCTCTACCCCAACAAACAAGTAGACCCCTGCTAAAAAAGGGAGCAGGAAGAGCTCCCGTGTGACACCCTAATCTGGCATCACATGGTGACCCCAAAAAAAACATAAAACATGAAATAACAGTTTGCTGGTTACTTTCGAAAACATATTTTCTTTACTTAGATTTTACTTACTTCGGAAATCGTGATGAAATTTTTTTTATTCTTACAACGTTAAATAACATGTACTCAGAAAAAATTATATAATACTATATATATATATATATATATATATATATATATATATATATATATATATATCATCATCATCAGTTAACCATATACATAGAGAAACCTTTGACAACTTGTCCGTTTTCAAAACGATAAACTAACAGAAAAGTAAAATACTATAAATCCTAAAAACTAGGCAGCGACAATCTGGAAACTATATCTCTAAAAATCATGACCATAAGTAGCCGCTAACAGACTACCCAAAAATCGCTACCTCAAAAGAAAACTCTAAGCTGGTCCAAAACTAGTGGAACCCGTTGGAAGGTCCCCCGAAGGAGATCCCAACGTCACCATCAGAAGAAAGGTAAGGGGAGTCTACATTCCCATTGACCATGCTAACTCCCCCAGCTCCGGTAGCCGGAACACCTGATCCTCCTAAGGATGATAATCAGGAGCCTCCTGAGGATCCTCCTCTAGACGCTCTGCCACTAAGAAAAACGGAGGGGGAGGAGTCAAGGGCGACTGCTGCTACAAAGGCTGGGCAGCAGGGATCTCATACTGTAGAGACCCCTGATCCACAAGGTACTGCAGAATCATCCAGATCGGTGGCAATGGGATCTATATCGTCTCTAATGCATGTGTGCTCTCCGAAGGTCCCACCTCCACATTCCCTCGTAGGGTACAGACCGATCCGGTGTATGCTGCGCTGCTGGCCCCCGGATGAATGACCCAAGCAGTGGGGTCCTCACGCTGCTCAAATACTATGGAGCGAAATGCCGAATGGGCTAAGCTCTCCTGCTTCGGTCCCATCTGTATACAGATAATAATATATATACCAAAAGAAACAACATAGCCAAGAAATATAGCAAGGGTGAGAAACCAATATATGAACTCAAAATGCGACAACTACATACCCAACATACAAAAACAACAGGTTCATATATATACATATATAACGAATACAACTCAAAAGCATCATAAGCATAACAAAGAAATATTATAACAGTGAAAGTAAAGCAAGGGTCTCATACCCAACAGTCATCATTATTTTGAAAATATATGCATGACACTTCCATATATGTTATCTTAGTTCTTAATTTCCAGAAATCTTATCTTCTTTCAAAAAAGCAGACCAGGCACGCAATACATTGGCCATCAGGCAACAATATCTAGCACTAATGTGCTAAACACAAGTACATGAATCCCATGACTCTACGCGATTCTCACATGGGTGTACAGTTCAGTGGTACTTAACAAATCGTAATCAGGTCATACTATATTGTCCAACTCAAGGCACAATACGTTCCAAACACATATGACACCATTGTCCATCAAGGCACAAAGATACACAATGACTTAAAGTCATCAAGGGTTTCCTAACATCACGGTTCCCCATTCTAAATGGCACGTCTTCTAGACAACAAATGCATGAGAAAACCTTTGTTTTCATAAGTTTTTCTATTTCGTATGATTATTTCCTTGTTGAAGCTCAAAGCTATCAGCCACCACAACTTTTAGACTCTTAAGTCTTTTCAACATTAATCAAAATGGACACACAGTCCAATTAACTAAAAAGGACACACAGTCTAAACAGCTCGATCACAAAACCATAAACCGATGCACCAGTCTTGGATTTTGGATTCTAGAGCACACAAATTGTCCACAAGTTTACAGGACCACTTCACTAACACGGATCCTCGATCCACATGTTCTGCAGAACACTAGAACCCCGATGTCTCGATTTCTAGGTTCACTTTCAATTTAACTTTTCTCTTTTGAAATACAAAAACAAAACCCACATCTCCGAAGCTTACACATAGTCATTGGGATCGGTTTTCCATAAAATAAAACTGTTGGTCAAAACCACTTTTCTTTTGAAATACTTTGGTAAACCATCAAAACTTTGAAATATAGTTCATGAAAACTCTTTTTCTTCGATAAAACAGTTTGCTTCTAAAATCGGACCCCTGAAAATACTATTACTCGAAATGATTCGTTTTACCGCTTTAAATACTATTGATGATTTCTAAAGGCACTTTTCATTTTAAAACTTACTTTTTTTTAAACTAAAATTTGTTTTCAATTTTCTTTCCTTATGTCTTTTTATTTCATTAATAAAATATCTTTCACTTTCTTGTTCTTAAGATAAAATGTCAAGACTTGTTGTCTTCAAATTCTTTTTAAAACTTGAAACTTTTCATCCGCTTAACTTTATGTCTCAAGCTTTTTGAAGCTTTTACCCTTACTTGATTTTGAACACTAACCAAAGTTAGGTTCCTTAGCACAAGATCAATCATCATTTCTGTCAACATACCATATTAAACATAATCAAGCATAATCAAGTATAACCAAGTAATTAACTAAAGCATAAGTAGAGCACTCCACAATTAAAGACAGTATATTATAATTTTACAGATCACACACAAATATAGTATGCAACCGTCGGAAATTAAGTTCTTCAGGTAATCTCCCCTTACCTCTTGAAGGTAAACCTCCGAATGAACGTCTCCGATTAGTCTGCAAATCCTCCGATTACTTGTCCGAAACACTCAACAACAACCACGTTTAATCAATCAATCCAAACTTTAACAATCACTAAAATACAATTCCTTTTCTCCTAGGACCTAGGTTCGGCCATCAAGACTTAAAATAGCTAGAGATGGCTAAAAATTTCTAACTCTTGGATGAATGATCCTTAGGCATACATAACACTAAATCAAGTCTCTTTACACAAAAACTTGAAACAAAAACTCATGATTCCTCGTGATCGTGGTTTCGGCCACTTCATGGAAAAATAGGCTAGGAATATCATTTTATTACATGCTCTTGGATAGTGATAAAGGATGATGAAACTAGATCAGAGAAATTGATTTCACATTAAAAGGATTTTTCTAGAGATTTTTTAACATTGGACTTAGAAACTTGAACACATTGAATCATGGCTTGAAAAACAAGAATTAAGTGAAAAATCATGAAGTTCATGGATCAAAGAGAGTATTCATACCTCTTGGATGATGAAAATGAGCACAGTTCCAACACTTTTCTTCACAAAATGTTAAGCTTCCACTTGAAGAAAATGAGAGAAAATGTGAAGGTTTATGGAGTTGTAAGGAAAGAATGGGTGATTGGCCTTTCATGAGCATTTTGGCGTGGGAAAGGGAGGGTAAGGTTGTCCAAAAATGTTCACTTAAGGGACAAAATGGACATTTCCTTTAGGGACAAAAGTGAAATTAAAACAAAAGGTCAAGGGCATTTTGGTCTTTTCTCTGTGTGAACGCGTTCAGATATTTTCCTTTTCATCATGACAGTGGTGAGTCACTGGCACGCTTTCCTAGGTGAGTTGACCTGATGTGACTTCAAGTTTATCCGTTAGCGGGTCCCGATAAATCCGTATTTAGCTCCGTTAATTACGCGATTTAAGATTTCGCTCGTATAACTTATATTATTTCTCCTTTTGGTGAAAATTTTCAGTTTTACCAAAGTTGTTGGAAATTCGATATAAAGCCTAACTGTGTCTTTCATGAGTCAAAATTAAGTTTTTTGATCAGTAAAATCTTACTGTCAGTGAAAATGTAGACCGGGTTCTGTCTGAATTTTCAACCCAAAATTTAACTGTAACTCTCTACGATATCGTAAAGTATGAATATGATCTTGGTTTATTTAATTTCATTTTCTAAAACCTCGAAAAAAATATAAACTCATTTACACAGCTTACCGATCTTAGAAAGCATGAAAAATCGGGTTGTTACATCTCGCATCAAGAAATTAGGCACCTAAGCCCATCCGAGCAGGTTACAGTAGCATGTTGCAGCAACCCTATTAGGAGTTTCCCTGCTTTCCTTTAGTTCTTTCTCTTGGTTTCTAGTTTAAGTTTCTATAAATGTTGGTGTCTTGTCCTGTTTGTTGCTCTTTTTAGATTAGTTGAAAAATGGGGGTCAGCTGACTTTGACCCCACCTTTTTCTGTTGGTACTTAGTGTCCTTTATGTTTGACTCCACCATGTGCACAACCATCACCATCATGGGATTTTGTTTAGTGAAACTTGTCTATTTTGAAATTCCACAAGTGCACCCTTTTTGGTAGCTTTGACTTGATTGTTTTCTTTTGGGCTTGTGTGATTGGATTTAATTGTTTGAAGCTCGAGGCACATGCTTTAGCAATTCTGATCTACCTTGAGAGATTTTGGGCCAAAACAGTTTTATCCTTCTTTAGGTGTGAATACCATTCTTGTGCATGCTTCTCTAATTTTGCCTTTCTGCTTTCATACACACACCTCTGCTGCACACACTTTTGCTAGAGGCACATTTTGTTTTCTTGAGCCTGGTATTGCCAAAATAGCCTACCCTTGGATGTTACCTTTGTGTGAACCCCTTTGAGCTTGCAAGCCCTTTGTTTCTAATGAACCCACATTACAAGCCATATCCTGAAAAACCAATGTCCTTAATAGTTGGAGTGGCTGGTGTGCTTCCTGTGTTTACATGCTGTAACATAAGTTTGGGGGTACTCGAGGGCTAGCACAGTTTTAAGTTTGGGGGTGCTATACAGCTCTTATGTGACAAAATATCAGAAATTGAACTGTTGGTAAAAAGCAATGGTTTGCAAAAAAAAAATTGAAAAAAAGAAAAGGAAAACAGCAGAGCAATTGCAAGGAAAATTGCTGAAATGTTGCAACAACTGCTCTGAGGCTACAGAGGAGGAAACATAATTCAAAGAAGTGTAAAAAAAAAGGGAAAAGGAATTAAACAAAATAAAAAATATCAAAAAGTCCTCCCTAACTTATGTGAGCTGGACCATGAAAGAAATAGTGGTGAAGCAAAAAGAGGAAAATAAAGTCCCATAGCAGTGTGTAGTTTTGATTGTGAGTGGTGTGTTTAGAAGCTTGTCAGGGTCGTGTTTGAGTGTGCATTTGAATGATAATTGAGAGTACCAACCTTAGCTTAAGAAGAGAGGAAGAACACACTGTTTTGAGAGTATAGTGTTGTAGCATGTTGCTGAGAGTTGAAAATGAGGACATCCATTAATCCTTGCTTGATTGAATTTCATGATTGTTGACGCGTAGTCAAGTCTGCCTTGTGAAGAAGTTGGTTTGAAAAGAAGAAAATTTTGCATTTGAGCTAATTTGAGCATATGTGTTGTTTAGAAAAATTTGTGCCTTTTCTTTTTAGTTTCTTTTGTTTCCATTACTTGAGGACAAGCAATGATTCAAGTTTGGGGGTGTGATAACTCTTTTTACGAAGAATTATTTGTACCTTTTTCACTTGTGTTTTTGTGGTCTTGAGTATTTTGAGTTTATGTTTTTAGGGTTTTAGTGTGATTCTGTGTAAAGTGTGTTTTATAAGAGTCTTTCGTGAGTTTTCATGTTTTGGTGTCTTTTAGAACTGTTTTGGTGATTAATTGAGTTTTTCCGTGCAGAGCAGTTTTTGGAGAATCAGGCACTGAACTGGATACATTGCTTTGGGATTTGCTGTAGCAATCGTAGTTGAAGTTGGTTTGGAAAAAAAACAAAACCTCAAAACATTCTCTTACATGATGAGTTATCCTTCGCTGATAAGGACAATGACCTACATGTGGGGCTGGCATTTAGTGCATTAAACTTAGGGAATTGGGCCAAGGACACTTGTACTAACCTACTTTTAGCCCAAAAAGGATGAGAGAGGAGTTATTTTTTAGAAAACCCTAAATAGGGGACAGCCAAGGGGACATCAGAGAGACATCATCTTCCCTATTGGAGCAAGGACAGCAGCTACGCCCCTTTCTCTCTCTCCTCCATTGTAATGGCTTTTTCTTTCGTTTCTTGTTTTTCTCTTTGTTTTTGTAAGCTCAATATGAGCTAAACCTCTTATAGCTATGGGATTTTGAACTTGCAATAGATTTCTAGTAAATGTTATGTTTTTCTTTGCTATTGCATTTTCTATAAATCTGATTTGGATTGTGTTTTAATTAAGCTTGATCACCTTAGTTAGAACTTGAGCTCACGGCTGCTTGGAAAAGCTAAGTGTAGTAGAACTATTTTATAAATAAGAGTAAAATCATTAATTGCAAAATTATGAAAAATAATGATTTAGGAATGAACATTCTAACTCTTAGGCTAGCTAGAACGAGCTTAAGTGACGCGTGAATGTAGCTAATATGGACCTAGGAATACGAAACGTTTAGTGAATTTCATCTCACAACTGTTGGAAAACAAACTTTCATTTCCTGAGCCAATTGCCGTAGCACTGCAAACGCATAACTGAACTAGATCGAAGTTGCAAGGGATACTTCCCCATAGCTGTTTTACCCATTTTGTTAACAAATCCATTTTTATTGCTCTAGCATTATTTACCAAAACTGTTCTAGACACACACTCACCAACTATTTGTTACTCTTTGTTAATCTTAACTAATAGAACCATTAATACGAACTATGTACTTGATTCACCATATAATCCTCGTGGGAACGATCTCACTTACACTTTATTACTTGTTAAACGATTGTGCATACTTGCACATCACCCGTTTTTATGCAACAGTGAGGAACCTATTTCAACTTCGAGAGAGATGACTAGAGTAATGAGAAAAAGGTATGTACCATCTCAATACAATAGGGACCTACATCATAGGCTTCAAAGGTTGAGTCAAGGGAATAGAAGTGTAGAAGAATAGTTCAAAGAGTTGGAAGTCACCATGATTCGGGCAAATGTTGAAAAGGATAGATAAACTACTATGTCAAGATTTTTGGGAGGCCTTAATAAAGACATTCAAGATGTGGTGGAGGTATATCACTATGTAGAATTGGAGGGCTTAGTGCATCACGCAATCAAGGTAGAAGGTCAATTGAAGAGAAAGAAGTCCTACAAGAAGCCATTCTTCAACAATACTTCATCATGGAAGGACAATTTCAAGAAGAAGGGAGACACTTCAAACTCCAAAGAGGCCACAGGTAAAAGTGGACAAAAATCCACAATTTCTAACTTAAAACCCTCCTCTACTTCTACTCCTTCTTCTTCGTATAGGTCTAGAGACATTAAGTGTTTTAAATGCCAAGGTAGAGGTCATATTGCATCATCATGTCCTAACAAAAGAACAATGATCTCTATGGGTAATAATGAGTGTGAGGTAACAAGTGCATCATCAAATGAGTCTTCTAGTGAAAGTGAGCAAGAAAATGAGATAAGACCATTAGAATGTGATTTGTGATGGTAAGGACACTTTTAGGAGTCCAAGTAAAAGAGGAAGATAAAAGTCAAAGGGAAAATATTTTTCACACTGGGTTCATAGTGCAAGGAAAATTATGTTCATTAATCATAGATGGTAGGAGTTGCACTAATGTGGCTAGTCAAAGGTTGGTGACCAAACTTGGTCTTCAAACCAATCCACATCCTAGACCATATAAGTTGCAATGGCTTAGTGAAGAGGGTGAGCTTTTGGTAAACCAAAAAGTATTGTTGAGTTTTGCCATAGGTTCATACAAAGACAAAGTTTTGTGTGATGTTGTGCCTATGGAGGCCGGACACATCTTATTGGGTAGACCATGGCAATATGATAGAAGAGTCTCATATGATGGTCATACCAATAGATTTACTTTTGAGCATCATAACAAAAAAGTCATTCTTGTACCTCTTTCTCTAAAAGAAATTAGTGAGGATCAAAAGAAAATGAGAAAGAAAGACCATGGCAATATGATAGAAGAGTCTCATATGATGGGCATACCAATAGATTTACTTTTGAGCATCATAACAAAAAAGTCACTCTTTTACCTCTTTCTCTAAAAGAAATTAGTGAGGATCAAAAGAAAATGAGAAAGAAAGAGAGCTTGAGAGAAAAGCGAAGAGTGAAAAAGATCAAGAGGAAAAACAAAAGAAGGTGAATCATAAAAGCAAAGCAAAAGCCAAGAGCTTGAGTGAGAAAAAAGTGATGTGATGCCACATTGTAGTATAAAAGGCCGAGAGTTGCATGAAAAAATTGGCAAGGAATGCATATTTTGAAAGAAAAGGAAGTAAAGAAAATACTATTGACCAACCAACCAATGTATTTGCTTTACTCCAAAAATGTTTGTGAAAATGCAATTCAATCTTTGTCTTTGCCTACTTGATTTGAGTTCCTTTTGGACACTTTTAAAGATGTTTTTCCAAAAGAGCTTCCTAAAGGCTTACCACCTATGAGGGGGATTGAGCACCCCATGGACTTGATTCCAAGTGCTTCCCATCCTAATAGGTCGGCTTATAGGAGCAATCCTCAAGAAACCAAAGAAATTCAAAGACAAGTTGAGGGTCTTTTCGAAAAGCAATGGATTAGAGAGTCACTTTCTTCATGTGCAATGCCGGTTATTTTAGTTCCTAAAAAAGATGGTACTTGGAGAATGCGTACCGATTATAGATCCATTAATAACATAACCATCAAATACATACATCCAATTCCAAGGTTAGATAACTTATTGGATGAGCTAAATAGGTAGCATCGTTTCAAAAATTGACCTACGAATTAGCTATCATCAAATAAGGATAATAGAAGGGGATGAATGGAAAACAACATTTAAGACCAAGTATGGACTTTATGAATGGCTTGTGATGCCTTTTGGTCTAACCAATGCACCAAGCACATTCAAAAAGCTCATGAATCATGTCCTAAGGGAATTTCTTGGTAAATTTGTAGTAGTCTATTTTGATGACATCCTAGTATATAGCAAAACACAAGAGGTGTTGGGGAATCAAGAGGTATAACTTTAAAATTTTATTTTCAAAACCTCTTGAGCGGAAAACCCCTTTTACAAAGGATCTCGCATTGCACATGTATCACAGGGATTAAACGTTAAACTCTTGTAGCGAAGCTTTACAACGAATATTGTGAGCACGTCACCAATACTGCTTAACCACGAACACTAATATGGAGAGGGTAGCAACTTGATCAACACAACTACAGGGCAGCAGATTCGATAAACACTGCGGCTGCAACCACCAAAAAGAGAGGTTCTTCTACCACGAGTATTGCAAGGTAGCAATATCTCTACTCAGTCAACGCGAGCAAACCACTGTCAGATGTAGACTAGTGCTAGCTACCAGGAAAGGGGAGAGGGCGCGACACACAAAAGAAGAGCGACCACTAGGATTAGCAAATGCTTTGTGACTTGTGTTCCTAGTGTGCTTAAGTGACGTGAATAGCTTTATGTAAGCTGTCACTCCCTAACCCCTATCCCTAATGGGCTCCTGTATACTACAGGCCCATTATGTAATTATTAATTAAATCATATTTAATTAATTAATTAAATCACTTCTCCGATCATTTGCTCTATGTGTGTGACTCTATAGGTTCCCATTAAGTTGGCAATAAAATTAAATCCCATTTAACATTATAAACAATGACTGACATCAAGCAATACATCATTTCTACCTAATTAATGAGAATATCGGTGATTCGTTATAACCTTAACCGTGACCATATTTACAGTGTAGCCAACGTCCCTTCGTCACAATGTCTTAATTGAACACAAGACATAAATGTGTCATCATTGTTAAGTCCAATTATGTTTCTCGATCAATGAGTAGACGTGTAATTATTTGGGCCCAATATCTCATATTGTCCCAACTTATCATGGTCATGCATTTCCACATCTCACACCATCGAGTGGCCATAGACATTACTCCCATTATATAGGAGGAACGAATCCTATCTATATCATTCACATCCCTCGACATGATTCATTGCAGGCCCAATTACTACCTTTATGATTATCCTGTTACAGATAACGTTTGATAGTATTAAAGCCTACAACTCCTCATGTAGGAATCGTAGTGAATTCAAGTTGAATGACTACTTCACTATGGTCACCATGAGAAACGCTTATGACACTTACATAACTATTATGAAGCATTCTCATAGCGGGTCAATCCAGTATAAACATTCCACCAATATTTATACCTATGTGAAGACTTGATATCATATATCGATGACCCGTGAGATGTGGTCATCATGTCACTCACAAATAGTCTTGATGTATTATTATTGTTCTAGTTAATAATAATACTTGACTACAGATACCTTAAGAATAGTATTCAATAAATTAATGGGGTCTCACGATCAAGCCACACTTGATATTTCATTAGACGCAATATCTATTCTAAGAACTTTATTATGTTATATATATGATCATAACAATAACACAATAAATAAATGCTCAATACATATATCAATTATATGATCAACTCATGATATAAATGATTATCTATTCAATATAGATTGGCCATTAGGGCTTACACCAACAAGAGGATCATCTTGAACATTTGAAAAGTGTTTTGTTAGTACTAAGGAAATAAAAACTTTTTGAAAATCTTAAAAAATGCACATTTTGCACCACCAAAGTGGTATTCTTGGGCTATGTTGTAAGTGAACAAGGTGCGTGTAACATCCCAAAAATCCTATGTCTGTCCGTTTAACTGTTTGTGTGACTAACTTGGCTAAGAACACAATTTGATTAATCATAATCATAATAATATTTAATAATTGGAAATTCATATTTTAATTTCAATTATGAGCATAATAATCATAAAATGTTGTTTTGAGCATGTTGTGTTGTTTTGAGTCAGAACCGATAAAATATTGTTATTTTAATTGGGACCGCTTTACCTTGGGATGCGTGCCAGGGCCGGGGAAGTTATTTTACCCCAGAGCCGGGAGTAGTTCATGACTGTATCTCACGCTTCACGAGACGTTGTCACCTTTATGTCAACCATCTATCTCCTTTTCATTCCTTTAACCAATGGATTAAACTTCTATGACTCTTGGTTAATAACCTATCAACCTTACCTTTTATGGAGAAAGCTAATTAACCTATTTATGGTTAATCTCTACACTTTGCATGAAAACTCAACACCTAGTGTACTCTTTAAATCCTAGCCATCCAAATTACTTATACATGATCACATCCATGTCATAAACACATCAACCAAGTTTTGGTGACCAAGTTCATTAAGCCATTCGGCCATTCCCCCCTCCACAACACCAAAACACTTCTCATTCTTCACTTACCAAGATCAAAAGCTCTATTTTATTAAGTTCTTCAAAAACTCTCTCTTCTCTCTCTAACCTTTCTCTATTCGGTTCTCTCTAGAACCCTATCAACCAAACTTCATCTTTTAATTCTAAGACTATAGTTGTTCTTGTCTTGGTCTCCTTATCATCTTTGGTGAAGAAAGTTTCTTGACTGGAGGAACTTTGTTCTTGATCCTGACCCTCAAAAACACCAACCTTGTTCATCATGTGTTCTTCACTAAGTAAGTTTCTAATCTTACTTTTCAATCTACTTCTTTCTATAAGATCATGAAACAACTTCTCCTAGTTCATGATTTTTGTGAAACAAGTTTCAAAACCTTGTTGCTTTGTACTCCATAGATTCGGCCACCTTGAGCTTCTTGGTGTTGGAGTTGTCTCATTTACAAAGGATATTCATTAAGGTAATGGGGGAGTGAACCACATCACACCTACCACATTGGTGGTAGTGAAAATGGATTATGGGTTTGGTTTGGTGAAAACCCTAAACCAAGGGTTTTGCCACTTTGTCTATTTGGTTCTCTATGAGAACAATGCTGTAATAATTATTTATTGCTTGACTTGTATTCATTGATTGCGTTTGAATGTTGAAAATGGCTTTTATGTGTTGGAAAATCCTAACATAGGGGTCCTCCACCTTTTTGTTGAAAAGAGATTGTGAAAATGTGATTTTCGGATCTAACCTTGTGTGAAGTCATTTCCTTTTTTCTCTCAAAATAGACCTTGAATTTCAAAAATTGTTTTTCATCCTAAACCTAGACATCTTGGGCTTCATTTTGAGCACAAATTTCGTGTGGTTTCATGAAGATTTGACCCTTGAAAACCTGTTTCAATCTAAGCATAAAATTTTGTCTTGAATTCTGACTACAGTGACTTATTTCGTGATACTAACTCGAAAATGAGTTTTATATCCAAAAAGTAGACATCCTAATCTTTGAGTCCTTATTTGCTCAAATCCGAGTTCATTTGGTCAATCAAATGTTTGTCACAAGTTCATACTTGAAATGCTGAAAATTCTATATACAGGTTTGTTGTTGAATTTTTGGAAATGGTTGATATGTTATTATCCATGTTAATGCATTGATGATTACTCTTGCTCATGGTGGATGTTGGTGAAGTAAAATCTTCACATTAAACCTAGTATAGGATTCAGCCAAAGCATAAACAAAAAGTATTTTCAACTTCAATCTAGAAACTTAAATGATTTTACCACTCTAAATTGGTTTATTGAACATTAAATCAAAGCAAAACAAAGAAGCATAATTTGAATGAAACACAACCTTACACTCATTCAAGATATTCTTAAAATAAGGGAAAATTATTTTGATCTTAAGTTATGGCTTACGTAAATCAAATGATGTTTTGAAAAATTAATGGATCAAATGTTCTCAATAACAAACAACTTTGAGAAAATCTTACGTAACATTCGGTTACTAAGTAGGTTTTGAACATAAAACCAATTTTTGATTTCAATGCAATATCTGTTTTCAAGTTTAAGTATAAATGATTTCAATTTAAAAAGAATTTGGACTTAAGAAGATTTCTCTTCTTTAGTTAATGCAAAAGAGTTTTAAACTCCAACTTCCAACTTTAAGTTGATTAAAGTGACAAAGCTTTTTGAAATAATGTTTTCAAAGTATAAGATTTTGAATCAAAGGTACTAAGGCACTTTTCCAAGGTATAAAACAAATAATTGTTTTGTACTCACCTTTTTACAAAAGAGTTTTGGACTCAAAACTAAGGATTTTCCTGCGTTAAAACCCTCAATCAAATAATTGACTTAGAGTGAAAGAAAGAGATAAGAAAGTGTAACGTGTGGTGGAACAAGACCATATGTTACACCATTGACGATTCACTCATCAATTGATTCATAAGACTTAATGAATCAAGATGTATTTCATTTCTTGAAAGACAAGTAGGCTCTAACTTAGAAAGGATCTAAGACATAACTAGAAGGCTTCTCAATCCTTCTTCATAAGACATTTAGAACTTGAGAAATATATCATAAGACACGAACACAAAAAATAAACGTTTTGGTTTGGAACTGTAGTTCGATGACAGGCCGATGAGTCGGACCCGAGGACATCGCCTAACTGTATAGTCTTGTGATGACTCGATCCCGGAGGAATCATGAGATTTATCCAGTCGATAAAAGTTTAAAACACTTTATTGGTGAAAGACCTATATGAGAAGATTCCTGTGGAATCATGATGTTTATCCAGTGGATAGACATTTTATCGCATCTGCTTTGTGTAAGCATTGGCATTATGTTGCATGAATCTGTAAGGCCTTGACCCTAGGAGTTGAGCTTATACCTTGATGCGGGTGCAAATCTTACGATGACGATCTTAAATGGTCTTGAGGATGTCAGGGTTGGAGATTCCATAAGTGACCAGTTGGTGATTCTTCTGTGTCGTGGTATTTCGTGCATTGCTGTGACATCTTTCACTAGATGTCGTACTTTTCATGTTTGGTGAAGAGTGTTTCCGTAAAAGCCAGATACGTGCACATTACGATATTGTAGCATCTTGCCCAAGGTTGGCGTAGACGGAACATGTCCTCCCATTCACTCTCTCTGACGTTTCTTAGCTCCATGGAGTAAGGGTCAGATTTTTACCCTTATGGCATATGGCATTGAGTCATGTACATCGCATTCAATTGCATGACTATTGATGGATACATTTACATGTTATACATTATAATCTTGTGTTGATGATGTCTTATGCTGTTGATTGAATAATATGAGATATTGAGATGTATGCTATGCATGACTAGTATTTGGTTGTCTTGCGTGTCGTACCATTTTTACTTCTACCATGTCTTGGTTGATGAATGAGAATCTCACCTCATTACTTTGTATTGCATCGTTATATGCTTCTCTGGTGGTCTCTTGAGAAGGCTGTGATACCGAGACTTCACCCGACGCTTCAGATGCATCTATCTGCTGAGTTTCCCAGTGCTTACGGTGTTTGGACATCTAGTCATGATGGGCTTCTAGCAATGTTCATGTGAAGAGCCGCATTCACCATCTGTAAGGATCGCAGAGAAAGGATTCTTAACCGCTTCACCGCTTGTCTTCATATAGTCTGCTGTCAGGGTTGTAGTCGTAAGTGGAAAGCTAGATGGACTTTTCCACCGATGCGTTCAATGCCTTCTCCCTCTGTTAGGGATAGGATGGTTGTTAGTAAAGTTGCTTCTAAGTCAAATTCTGCTATGTCTTACATAGGAAAATCGGTAGTAGTCCCTGCTAAGGTTCCTGTTAGGTCTCGTTTGATGGGTTCTGGTTGGAAGGCAATGAGTGAAGAGATGAGGAGTGTGGTGATCTATCCACACCTTCCTATTTCTATTGCTTGTCTATCCGTAAAGGAGAAGTTAGAGGAAATATTCAGCGGTTAAACCGAGGGATGTCTTCTCGTGTAGTCTGTTGTCGACCAGTGTAGGGTGTCAGAGTGTTTGTACCTTTCGTTTATCTTTTATAGAACTACGTCTCCAAGTATCTTATGTTTAGGAGCTGCATCTCCATCCTTTATATTGAGTCTGTATCTTTCTGTTTTATTTCTGTAGTCGAGTTGAGTTTTATGTAAATCCTTTATGAACTTATGACCTTATATTATGAAATGTTTCTATTTACCTTACATGCATAATGCAACACCCTTTCCCGAGTGTCACATTCCCGAACGTTTTTAAGGCCGATAATATTTATTAAAGCGGAAAATACGGTTTTCTTTTTTTTTTTTCTTTTCATAAGATGTAATGGGATTTAGTAAAGGTAAATAATACTAATAAACGAACTTAGGTTCGCCATGCATTTCTAGAACATACATACAGTATTATAATATAGAAACAGAAAACAGAAACAGAAATAACAACATTACTGTATACAGACATAAGTCTAATGTATAACTGACATGAGAAAATACAATAAGTACTAGGAGTCGTAGCTCCCAAAAGGTACTACAAAACTGACATAGTCTGGCCGACAACAAAACTAAAACAGCAAAAAGAGTCCGCCTCCGGGCTCAAGGAAACTAATGGACTGAACCATCGTCACATCCATCTGTTCAAGCAGCAACAGCAAGTACCAGCAGAAAACATACAAATATGGGTGAGATTCCCGTTCATCAACAAAACAAAACAGCAGTAGTAAAAACGAGACGACTCACCGGATAACAACGTACCCAACATGCTTACAAAGGTTCTCAATATAAATCATGTTAAGCAGTCAACAACATAATATCATGCTAAATAATTAACAGCATAATATAAGGCATTCTTAAACAATACAGCGATGTATAACAGTAAATGTAAACATCAATAGCCATGCAATGCAATGCAATGTATATGACTCAATGTCAATGTCACTGGGTACTACTTTGACCCCTACTCCATGGAGCTAACAAAACATTCGGAGAGAGTGAATGGGAGGACATGTTCCGATTTCTGCCAGCCGTGAGCAAGATGCTACAACATTCGTAACGTGCACGTATCTGGCTTTACGGAAACAATCTCGACCAAACATGAAAAGTACGACATCTAGTGGAGGATATCAGTGTATTGCACGGATTCGCCACGACACAGAAGAATCACCAACTGGTCACATGTCAGCCCTTCCAACCCTGATACCTCCAAAAAGACCATTGAAGATTGTCACCGTAAGATTCGCACCCGCATCAAGGTGTAAGCTCAACTCCTAGGCTCAAGGCCTTACAACTATGCAAATGAAATGCCAATGCTTACACAAAGCAGATGCGATCAAGTAATGTCTATCCCCCGGATAAACCTCGAAGTCTACTAAGGTTCTCTTCCTTAGGAATTATACGCGTCTTTTGAAAAACAAAACCTTTATCCACCGAATAAATCTCGTGATCCCTCCGGGATCGAGTCATCACAAGATTGAAACAATTGAACGACTGATCGGGGTCTGAATCACCGGTCCGTCGTCGAATTACTGTTTCAAAACCCAAAACATTTCATGTTTGTGTTTATGTCTTATGAAGTCATTGATGTACTAAGTCATCAATGTTATAGTATACGGTCTTGTTCCACCACATACCATACTTAATTATCCCTTGTCTTCAACTCTAAGTCATGGCTAAAAGCCAACTAGGAACCAATGTGAAGTTTTACTTCACCAACTAATCAAATTATGGCTCACAAAACTTACACAATTATGATGAACAATAACACACAAATTGCATCATAATTTAGCACTTAAGCACAAAAGTCCATACTTAAGCACATAAGCACAAAATTCCATACTTGATCTAGTAATCAAAGTAGGTTTTTCATCATGCAAGAAATCATTTTCTCACCTAGACAACATCATCATAAAACACATGATAAGGCATACAAGTATAACTACAAATATCACACATTGTTCTCCAAGAGAACTTAACACAACTTAACCATTAAAAGTGAACCCAAACTAAAGGGTTTCACCCACACATAACTTAAACAACCATCTTCACTGCCACCATCTTGGTGTGAATGAGGTTCACCCCCATACCTGTTGATGAGCAGATTCCCGGATCAAAGTCGATTGATCGGTTTGTGAACCTCCTGGCAATCGTCAACAACTACAACAACATAACAATCAAACATTAAACAACAATCAAAGCCAATCTCAACAATTCTAACAAAGAGGATTTCGGCCACCCTAGGTTAAAAGGTTAGGAATTGGTTTTGGTTTTCCATTTCATGGATTCAAAGGCACTAGGAAAGCTAAAGATGAAATCAAGTGTTAGAAATCAAAAATTGATGAAAACACTATTCATCATCATCAAGTAGGGTTCGGCCAAAAAGGGATTTTGGGCTATGATGGGAGTTGAATCATAAGCTCTTGGGTTTAGGTAGAGATTGATGATGTGAGTTCAAAGAACTTGGTCTTATCTCAAAAGGATTTTTCTACAATTTCCTATGGATTTTCAAAGTTTTGGATCTAAGAAATTCTTTTCATGAAAATGAAGATTGATCTTGAAATAAAGAAAGATTCAAGAAGCTAAGAGATCATAGAAGTGATCTTACCTTGAAATGAAGGAAGATTGCTCAAGGAATCAAGTGATTCCAACAAGAAATCAAGGAGCTTCAAGACCAACAATGGTGTTTTCTCTCAAGAAAAACTATGGAGCTCTATGTTTGGAGGGGCAGTGAGAAACTGAGAGAGTGAGGGGCTGAGTTCAGCCTCTTAAGAGCTCACTTAAGGGTAAAAAGGTCATTTGCCCAAAAGGGTAAAATGGTAAAAGTGTAAAAGACTAAGGTTAGGGGCATTTTGGTCATTTTGCGTCCATATATTTCCGAACGTCATGACGACTCTGGCATACTCTCCCAAGTGTCCTGAGATGATGTGATATCAATATTATCCGTTGGCGAGTCCCGATAAATCCATATGTGGCTCCATTCGTCACCCGATTGAGAATTCCGCCCGAACGAAGGTCAGGAAGTTATTTTTCTCAAATTTTTACGAAATTTAACCAAAACGTAGAGCATCGAGTAATAAGACTTACTGTCTCGTTCACGGGTCCATCTGAAGTCTTCTGAGCAGTAAAATCATATTGCCAGTGTATAAACGCAGACCGGACATCGTTTGAGTTTTTGACTCAAAACTTAATCGTAGCTTCCTACGATATCGTCGAGCATGAATATGGTCGCGGAATATTTTATTTCCAATCCTAAGACCTCGAATAAAATAAAGACATTAAAATACTGAAGAATTAGAAAACATGAAAATCGGGGCGTTACACATAAATGGTTACAAGTTTTTACAGTTATGTCTTGTGAAAAGGAAAATTTTATCCCATCTTTCTTAAACGATTTTAACTAACCCGTTTTTCAGCCTCATAGTTTTATAAAATGTCCATTATGTGATGCCCTCGGAAAGGGTGTTACAATCTGCATGTGGATGAAGAAAAAATTAAAGCCATCCAAAGTTGGCCAACACCTAAAAATGTGGGAGATGTTAGGAGTTTCCATGGTTTGTCAAGCTTCTATAGGCGATTTGTTAAGGACTTTAGTACCTTGGAAAGTCCTCTAAATGAAGTTTTAAAGAAGGCCAAGAAAATTCTTTTAACATTTTAAAACAAAAGCTCACTAATGCACCTATTCTCGCGCTTCCAAATTTTGTTAAGTCTTTTGAGATAGAGTGTGATGCTTCAAATGTAGGCATTGGGGCAGTCTTGCTTCAAGAATGCTACCCCATAGCATACTTTAGTGAGAAGCTTTCTGGGGCATCATTGAACTATTCTACATATGATAAAGAGCTTTATGCCCTAGTAAGGAGTCTCAAAGTTTGGCAACACTATCTCTTGCCTAAGGAATTTGTCATACATAGCGATCATGAATCGTTAAAGCACTTAAAAGGAAAAGGCAAATTGAACAAAAGATATGCCAAATGGATGGATTTTATAGAATAATTCCCCTATGTGATTAAACATAAACAAGGCAAACATAATGTTGCAGCCAATGCACTCTCTAGGAGATTTGCATTGCTTGCAAACCTTGAAACAAAACTTCTTGGGTTTGATCACATAAAGGAATTGTATCCTAATGATCCAGACTACTCTGACTCATTTACTCATATAGATTTCGTGGCACATAAAGGTTTTTACATATATGATAGGTTTCTTTTTAAAGATAAGAAACTTTGTGTGCCAAAGCATTCTATTAGAGAATTGTTGGTGAGAGAAGCTCATCAAGGGGGACTCATGGGACACTTCGGTGTTCAAAAGACTTTAGAGGTTTTGCATGAACATTTATTTTGGCGTGGAATGAAAAACATGTCCAAAAGATATGTGAGAAATGCATTGTATGTTTGAAGGCTAAGTCTAAGAGTAAATGACATGGCTTTACACTTCCCTACCTAGTCCTTCTTCCCCTTAGATAGACATTTCCATGGATTTTGTTATGGGATTGCCAAGGACTAGGCGTGGGAATGATTCAATTTTTGTTGATCGGTTTTCCAAGATGGCCCATTTCATACCATGCCATAAAAGTGATGATGCATGCCATGTCGTCAATCTATTCTTTAGAGAAATAGTTAGACTATATAGGATCCCAAGAAGCATTGTCTCGGATAGAGACTCTAAGTTTCTTAGTCATTTTTGGTGCACTTTTTGAAGTAAGCTTGGAACCAAGTTACTCTTTTCGACTACTTGTCACCCACAAACTGATGGGCAAAAAGAGCTGGTGAATATGCCTCTTTCTACTCTCCTACGCACCATCCTCAAGAAAAACCTCTAATCATGGGAGGAATACTTACCAATCATAGAATTTTCATACAATCGTGTGCAACATTCTACTACACATTACACTGCTTTTGAGATAGTCTTTGGGTTCATTCTACAAATCCCTCTTGATATGCTTCCTTTACCATTAGATGATTCTTTGTTCCATCAAGATGGACTTGCTAAAGTTGAATATGTTAAAAAGCTTCATGAACAAGTAAAATTGAACATTGAAAAACAAGGGGAGCATAATGCAAGGGAAGAAAATAAAGGTAGAAAACAAGTGTTGTTCAAACCAGGTGATTGGGTTTGGGTGCACTTAAGAAAAGAAAGGTGTCCTTTACAAAGGAAATTCAAACTCCTTACTAGGGGTGATGGACTTTTCCAAGTATTGGAGAAAATAAATGATAATGCCTATAAAATTGACCTTCTAGCTGAGTATAAATTTAGTGCCACATTCAACGTGTCTGATCTTAGCTTTTTTGAAACAGATGATAAAAGACACCATTCGTGGACGAATTAGCCTCAAGAAGAAGGGGATAATATGATCATGGGAACGCAAGTCCAAACTTGGAGGGCATTCAAGGACCAATGACTCATTTAAGGCAAAGGAAGGTCCAAGAAGCATTACAAAGGATTGTGGTCAACCGGTTGACTTTGAGCATCAGTTGAGGAGGAATCCATTTGTAAACTCCTATTAGTAGAAGTCATGACTACTTAATTTTTAGGACATTGTAAATTAGTTTAGGACTTCTAAAATACTTTAGGAATTGTAATAAAAGTGCTTTTCCAAATAAGCACTTTTAGGATAGCATAGCATTGGGCTTAAGAAGATTGGGCCAACTAGGCCCATAAGGAAAAGGCCTATTCGGCCATAGCATGGTGATTAGCGCCACTTTATTCTAGCTTCATGAGCTTCAAAGCTCACATGTATATAAGGATCTCATGTACTTCAATTTCAAATTAATGAATCATTTGTGTAGTTTCTTATACTTGAGAATTATGAGAGTTGCCAGAATCCTCTCTAGTTTGGTTCAAAGTTGAACTTTAGATTCTTATCTAGAGTTCCAACACTCTAGTTGCGAATCCTCCTCAAGGCTTATCATCCAATCCTCCACCATGGATTGAGCTTGTGGCGCCTTCATCCCTTTCCCCTTCCTCTTTTGCATTAATTTTCTTGCTTGTTCTTCAAATGATTGCTTCTCTTCATCTCTTTTTGGTTCATTGAATTCTCACTTGAGACTCAATTTGTATGTTTGTTCTTCATAGTTTTCAATTTCTAGTTGATTTTCTAGACTCAAATTCAAAGAAAGATCCTTTAAACTTCATGATCTATGCTAGATCATATCAGATCTCATCTAAGATACCACAGTATGCACAACCTCTTATCTCAACATATGCAATATGGCACATTCCATTTATCTACCATCATGATATATCAACATAAAACATCGTCAAGCACCTCAACATATCAACTTAATCATATGAGCACATAACTCATACGTACACATAGTATCAAGCATGCCAAACATATCAACCATCCATCACGTAATTGTCATCAAACCTATGGTAAATCATTCATATGGCAATAATGTTGGAGAATCAAAAGGGATAATTTTGAAAAACAATTTTCAAAAAACCTGTTGAGAGAAAAACCCCTTTAAAAGAGAACCACACATTGCACATGAATCACAAGGATATTGTGTTTACCTCTTGAAGCGTAGCTTTACCGCGAACACTGTGAGCGCCCCAACGACATCGGTTAGCCAAAATCACTGCTACTCTCATAACTTTCGCTCCAGACCTCGTATCAAAAACTGAACGGTGAAGATGAAGAACCACATGTCTCGAATCTGCTATCCAAATTTCAGCCCGATCCAACGGTTAACGAATCTTGGATAGCGAGATTACGATAACTGTCCAGCCACAATCACCATAAAGAAAGGCTACTCTTTCACCAGTATTGCAAAGTAGCAATACCTCTACTCAGTCCGTGCGAGAAAACCAATGTCAGAGATAGCGTAGTGCTAACTATCAGGATTGGGAGAGGCGCGACACGCACAGAGAGAAAAGGAGGCGCTACTATCTACAGTGTACAACGACCGTTATGGGTGCCCTGTGTTGTGTTATGCTTAAGTGACGTGCACAGTTTACTAATAGTTATCACCCACTTAACCTAACCCTGTTGGGCTACTGTACACTACAGACCCAATGTTTAATTATTAATTAAATCACATTTAATTGATCAATTCCCATTTAATTATTAATTAAATCAAATTTAATTAATCAATTAAATTAATTCTCTGAGCATTTGCTCTATAAGTGTGACCCTATAGGTTCTCAATTAATTGGCAATAATATTAATTATTATTAACCATCTTAATAATTAATTAATATTATAAACAATGAGCGGCATCTAGCAATACATCATTGTTACCCAATTAATTAGAATATTGGTGATACAATTAAAACCATATGGTAACCATATATAATGTCAAGTCAACGTCCTTTCGTCTCAATGTCTTAATTAAACACAAGGCATAAATGTGTCATCCTTGTTAAGTCCAATTATTTATTTCTGGATCTAGTAATTGACATACGATCATGTGGGCCCAATATCTCATATCGTCCCACCTTAGCATGCCCACGCATTTCTACGTCGCATACCATCAAGAGGCCTATAGACATTACTCCTTTTATGTAGGAGGGACGACTCTTATCTACATCACTCACATTCCTCAGCATATTTTATTGCAGGCCCATTAACTATCTTTATAGTTGTCCTGTTACAGACAATGTTTAATAGCATCAAAGCCTACAACTGCATATGTCAGAAATCGTAGTGACTTCAAGTCGAAGGACTACTTCACTATGGTTACCATGAGAATCGCTTATGACACTTACATAACTATTATGCAGCGTTCTCATAGCGAGTCACTCCAGTATAAATATTCCACTAATATTTATACCTATGTGAAAACTTAATATCTTATATATATGACCCGTGAGATGTGGTGATCAGTACACTCACATAATAGTCTCAATGTATTATTATTGTCATTATTAATAATAATACTTGACTATGGATAATTCAAGAATAATGTCCTATTATTTAATGATATCTCACGATCAAGTCATACTTGACGTTCAATTAAATGAACTACCTATTCTAAGATCTTTATTATGTTATATATATGATCATAACAATAACATAATAAATAAATGCCTTATATATATATATATATATATATATATGATACAAATGATTGTCTATTCAAAATAGATTGGCCACTAGGGCTTACACCAACATTCTCCCACTAGCACTAGATCCAAGCGAGCATTAATATAACCACATCGATCTAGTGAGTGTCATGCTACCACTGAGCAAGAGACTCCAATAGCGGATTGTTCAGTGTTGTCATTCTATACATCTTCACATCTCCTCTATCAATTTGAATGAGATGGAAGTACCTAAGTATATGTTCGGATCACTGGTGAGATCAAGTTTCCTTAGCTAGCGCGATTACTCCATCATCATTGCAACGAGATCAATGGAGTTTGCAAAGTTAGGAACTATTATAAGTTCATAAGTGAACTTCTTGATCCAAACGGCCTCTAAATTTGTATTTAAGGCAATTACATTCTCGGCCCCTATAATAAAATCAGCAAGTGTCTCAAGCTTGAAACCTTTTCAAGCTCACAGTTCCACCATTAAGGCAAAACACAAATCCAGAGTGCGATCTAAAGTTATCTTTATCGGTTTGGAAGCTAGCATCAGTGTAATCCATTACAATGAGCTTTTACTCACCATTACAGATCAAGAATGAATCCTTAGTTCTTTTCAGGTACTTAAAGATATTCTTGACTTTAGTCCAGTGACCTTCACTGGGATTGGATTGGTACCTTCCCATCATGCTCAAAGCATACGAGACATCTGTTCGAGTACATATCATGGCACACATAACAGATTCAATCGCCGAAGCACATGAAATCTTATTCATGTGTTCCTTCTACATCTGATGTAACAGGAACTGTCCCTTCGACAACTATACGCCATGTGACATAGGCATGATACCCTTTTGGAATCATGCACATTTAAAGCGCCCAACCATTTTGTCAATTTATGTACCTTTGACTAAAGCCTAACAATTTCAGTGATCTATCTCCATAGATCCTGATTCCTACTCATAGGACATTTCGCCTATGTCCTTCATTGAGAAATAATTCCTTAACCATGTTTTCACATTTTGTGGTGTAGGAATATCGTTTCTATCAGTAGTATGTCGTCCACATACAATACAAGAAAAAATAATTATGCTCCCACTAACCTTCTTGTACACACAAGGTTCATCCTCATTCTTGATAAATCGAAACTATCTTACAGTATCATCTAAGCGAAGAATCCAATTTCTGGAAGCTTGCTTTAATCCATAAATGCAACTTGCATACCTTTTCTAGCATTCTTTTGATCGACAAAACTCTCAGGTTGTGTCATGTACACATCCTCGAGAAGATTCCCAAAAAAGAATGCAGTTTTGACATCCATTTTCTAGATCTCATAGTCATACTATGAAGCAATAGCAAGTAGGATCTGAATCAATGCAATTGGACAAAAGGTCTCATCATAGTCATACTATGAATTTGCTTGAAACCTTTCGCAATCAGTCGCGCCTTGAAGGTATTCACCTTTCCATCCATGTTAGTCTTCTTGTTGAAGACCCACTTGCATCTTATGGGTTTTACCCCTTTCAGGTGACTCAACCAAGGTCCATACTTGATTGGTGTACATGGATTCTACTTCGGATCCCATGGCTCCTAGCCACTTCTCAGAATCTAGGCCAATGACGACATCCTGGTAAGTCACAGGCTCATCATAATCCATGAACAGTTCATCACCTTCTTGATTTAGGAGTACTCCATATCTCTCAAGGTGATGACGTGTTCTGTTTGGCCTATGCGAGTCTTACGTTACTTGAAACGGTGGTTGGACCACAACATCTTGTGGAATCAGTTCTTGTTCCATTGCAAGCGGGTCAGTACTCTGTGGTGCTTGGATTTATCCAAGTTCTACATTCCTCCCACTGTCTCCCTTGGAGACGTGTTCCTTCTCAAGGAACACTCTAGTTCTAGCGACAAACATTTTGTCCTCGGAGGTGTTATAGAAATAATGTCCGTTTGTTTCCTTAGGACACCCCACAAAGATACATTTGTCACAGTTGGGTCTAAGCTTATTTGAAACCAAACGCTTCAATAAACTTGACACCCCATATCTTATTATAAGACATACTTGGTCTCATATCAATCGATATCTCATATGATGTCTTTCAGTCGTCTTAGATGGAACACAGTTGGATGTGAAAGCTGTTGTATGTAAAGCATATCCTTTGAAAGAGTCAGAGAGGTCTGATTGACTCATCATAGATCGTACCATGTCCAACAAGGTGCGATTTCTCCTCTCGGACTCACCATTCCGTTATGGTGTTCTAGGAGGAGTGAGTTGTGATATAATCTCACACTCCTTCAGATAGACATCAAACAGCTGACTTAAGTACTTACTACCACGATCTGATCGTATGAGCTTAATACTTTTCCAAAATTAGTTCTCCACTTCGTTCTTGAATTCTTTGAACCTTTCAAAGATTTCTGACTTGTGTCATACACAAATCCAACGGTTAACGAATCTCGGATCGCGAGATTACGATAACTGCCCAGCCACAACCACCATAAGGAAAGGCTTCTCTATCACCAGTATTGCAAAGTAGCAATACCTCTACTCAGTCCACACGAGCAAACCAACATTAGAGATAGTGTAGTGCTAGCTATCCGGATTGGGAGAGCCGTGATACACATAGAGAGAACAGGAGGCGCTACTGTCTACAGTGTACAACGGCCGTTATGAGTGCTCTGTGTTGTGTCATGCTTAAGTGACGTGCACAGCTTACTAATAGCTATCACCCACTGAACTTAACCCTGTTGGGCTACTGTACGCTACAGACCCAATGTTTAATTATTAATTAAATCACATTTAATTAATCAATTAAACTAATCCCATTTTATTATTAATTAAATCATATTTAATTAATTAATTAAATTAATTCTCTAAACATTTGCTCGATGAGTGTAGTCCTATAGGTTCTCAATTAATTGGCAATAATATTAATTACTATTAATCATATTAATAATTATTTAATATTATAAACAATGAGCGGCATCTCGCAATACATCATTGTTACCCAATTAATTAAAATATTGGTGATACAATTAAAACCATATTGTAACCATATATAATGTCAAGTCAACGTCCTTTCGTTTCAATGTCTTAATTGAACATAAGGCATAAACGTGTCATCCTTATTTCCAATGATTTATTTCTTGATCTAGTAATCGACGTACGATCATGTGGGCCCAATATCTCATATTGTCCCACCTTAGAATGGTCATACATTTCTACGTCACATACCATCAAGAGGCCTATGGACATTACTCTTGTTATGTTGGAGGGACGAATCCTATCTACATAACTCATACATATTCCTCAACATGTTTTATTGTAGGCCTAATAACTATCTTTATAATTGTCCTGTTACAGACAACGTTTAATAGTATCAAAGCCTACAACTATATATGTTAGGAATCATAGTGACTTCAAGTCGAATGACTACTTTACTATGGTCACCATGAGAATCGCTTATGACACTTACATAACTATTATGCAGTGTTCTCATAGCGGGTCACTCCAATATAAATATTTCACTAATATTTATACCTATGTGAAGACTTCATATCTTATATCTATGACCCATGAGATGTGATCATCAGTACACTCACATAATAGTCTCAATGTATTATTATTGTCCTTATTAATAATAATACTTGACTATGGATAATTTAACAAAGTGTCCTATTATTTAATGGTATCTCACGATCAAGTCATACTTGACGTTTCACTAAATGAACTACCCATTCTAAAGACTTTATTATGTTATATATATGATCATAACAATAATATAATAAATAAATGCCTTATACATATATTAAATATATGATCAAAGTTATGATACAAATGATTATCTATTCAAAATAGATTGGTCACTAAGGCTTACACCAACAGATAAACCTACAATGCCTAAACTTTGATTGGTACATACTTCATAGTAGTCCCCAATGTAGGTTAGGTGTTATCGGTTACTCAACCTATAGTAGGGTTTGGGTTCCCCTATACGTGTCAATATATACTATTCTACTCTTGTCTTCCCGACGAATGTGTGATTCTTTCTCCCCACCAGATATCAAATGTAGGAACGAATGTATGAACACCCATGAACACTTCAATACAGCTGCGAGCACGAATTTGCTCTCCTATCCACAAGCAAGTTTGAAGCTACGAAACTTGCCCTCATTACGTAAACTATACCGTAAACCCTAAAATGAATCAAAACCAAGAATCGATATGAGAAACGAATGAAGAACACAGATCAACACTCACGACCCTACCCACTGTCTTTACTGAAGCTCTCTGTAAGATTTGGACACTTTCAACTTGTGCAGGTTGAATAAGAAGTGAATTTATAGAAGTTGGTCTCTTATGAGAATGCTTAAGCGTTGGGAGACCCCACGCATGAGCGTTCCAAAGCTCGTGCATTGGCTTTGTCCACAGTTGAGCGTTAAGATATCTTCACGATAAGGGCACCACCCCTTGCATGCGACTGCTTACGTGACACTGCCACGTGTTCTTTCACGTCCCATCATTGCCGATCACCTGGTCAACACAACACACTTGAGCGTGCTGCACGCTAGGGCGTTGGCTTGGCCACGCTTGAGCATGCCAACCCAAGCTCCACACCCTTCTCTTTTCCTTCTCCAAACAAACCATAATCCTTAAACACACATCAAACATGCAATCAAACACGTACCATACATTAAACAAGGTTTAAAAATCTAGGATGTTACAATTACTTTGTAAACTACCATTGACGATAAACTTGACTTTGGGTGTGCAAACCAAGTCAAGGTTTCTCCATTGTATTTTGAAAGGGATTCACTATTACATCACTTGCATCCAATCTAGATAGAAATCGATGGGGGTGAATCAAACCTAAAACTTAGTAACCATACATGTCTTGGAGATTGCACTTGTCATTTGTTCTTTTCTTCTTTACTGCGGAACCATAACCAGTTTCTAACAACTATTTCATTCTCAAGAAATTTTCATTCTTTTCTTACATTCAAATTAACAAAAGATTGAAACGTGGGTAAAGTGAGAAAGAGGGTACGGTAATATTCACGAAGAAAGATTCGCTTGCATGATAATAAGTGGTCGTAAATCTAATGAACATGCATAAAGATATTCTGTCCGATGCAACTTTCTTTTCGGTGCTCCCACTGCACAAATGACGAATCTACTTTTGGGGTCCCCCTTCATTGTCAAAAGAAGGTCTTGCTGACATTCGTTGGGTTTCCAAGTCAACCTACCATTGCATGAAAACGACGACTATCCCATACAAGAATTGAGACAAAATTGATGCCTTACGAATAAGATAAAGCCCAGCTCCTAGCTAGAAAGACCTTATCGGTAGTTTTACCGAAAGTGATGTTGATTATGCTTTACAAAACACAGAGGTTTTCCCTTCATCTTCAATATCTGTAGCTAAAGTTTCAATCGGCTAGTGCTTGTAATGTATGTTGTTCCTTTTCTAGCTCTAGTAACGATTCTTCTTATCCGAGTCATAGAGGATTCTTTATAGATTTGATTCTTTTAAAGTGAGAAAATCTCTAAAGTAAGAAAATAAGGGTGTCTCCATTATTGATTTGATATATGCATAGAAATTTTAACCTACTAAAAAAGATCCAAGAATAAATAGACCATTATTTTCACATTTAGAAAGTTTCTCATTTAAGAGAAGCCAAATTCATTTTTTATATATTCAAACACACACACCCCATAATTATTTTTCGTTGTCAGCTTGTGATTGAATGATGTTAAAGACATACATATACACATATTACTTCACACTTGTATAATTTTTATCATTTAATTAGAATTGGTTTTTATCATGCTTTTTACGCACTTACATTTTCATTCTGTCTCTGATACAAGTTTGAGGTGATTTGATTCTAGGAGATGCATGAACTTATGTTCTTACGTCACTTCCATTTTAGATAAAAATAAATAAATAAATGCATTCTAACACTCAACTTTTATTTTTTTTTTAGGTTAAAATATCTTTTTGATCCCTTAACTTATTTTTTAGTTTCAATTTGGTCCCTTAACCTTTAAAAGTTTCAATTTGGTTCCTTAATTTATCTCTGTTAATACAAGTTAGTCTTCTTTGTCAATGACATAAGCAAAAGTGATAAAAGTGTAATACGTGTTAATAATTTAAAGGATCAATTTGAAACTCGTTTAAAAGTTAAGGGACTAATTTGAAACTCATTTAAAAGTGAAGGACCTATTTGAAAATTATTAACAATTTAAAGGATCGATTTGAAACTTATTTGCTTATATCATTAACAGAGAGAGCTAACTTGTATTAACTGAGATAAGTTAAAGGACCAAATTAAAATTTTTAAAAATTAGAAGATCAAATTAAAATTAAAAAATAAGTTAAGGGATCAAAATGATATTTTAGCCTTTTTTTTCTTCTTCTAACAAGTAAAATGTAAAGTTGTTGTATTTGATGCGTGGATAACATCACTCTTTCCTTTGTTATTTATGAAAAAAAAATGACCATAAGTCCTTAACATTTTTAGTCAACTCGAATATTTGAACAGAAAGTTAGGTATAAAGAATAATATTCTCATTGACTGATAGCCTGAATATTATGTAGCTTTCTGTGTTGTCCACGTACTTCCTACGTAAAATATGTTAGATTGGTCTTATATATTTATTTAATTTTTTAAATTAATCCCATAATTTTTTTTTTAAATTGGTCCTGAACGTTATATTCTGTTTTCACGTTAGTCCTTTATGCAAATTTCGACCTAACGTCGTTAGTTTTGAGCTGACGTGGCATGATATTAGTGTGACACGTGGCTCTTTATTTGACGACATTAGGTCGAAATTGACGGAAAAGACTAACGTGGAAAAGAAACATAACGTGTAGGATCAATTTGAAAAAAAAAACTTATAAGACCAATATGAAAAATTAAATAAACGTATAGGATCAATCAACCTATTTTATCTATTTTTTACTATCTCTACTTTGCAAGTTTAAGTTGTCGTTAGCTGAAAAAACTGATAAGAAGGTGTTGGGATTTATTTGCCTTCAGTTCCTAGCCGACACACATTATATATGCTCAAACCACAAATTAACACGTTGGTAACCACGGTTTCTGATCTGATGTATGGGTACTCCATAATTATTGGTTGGATACTCATGGTACGTACAAAGCACGTATCCGAAAAAAATTCAAACAAAAAAATTTGGATATTCGATTTGGGTACACTTGATACTTTTTGGATAAGTACCGATTCTCGTACATACATTCTGATAAATAAAATAACATTGCAGTTTATTAAAAAAACATTAAAAATAGATTTTTCTATTACTTTTTTTTATAATGTTGTATTTGTGAACTTTATATCATCATTATCAACATTATTATTATTATTATTATTATTATTATTATTATTATTATTATGGATTTAATTGGTATGGACTGTGAGTGTAAAGATTTTTTATACAGTCAACCAATCAAAAATTATCACATAAGCTAAAATGTTTAACTTTTATCCTAACTATCTTAAAATTCACTCATATCATAATTTTCGATTGGTTGTCAATATAAATAATTTTACATTAACAGTGTATAACAATTAAACTCTATTATTATTATTGTTGTTGTTATTATATTTATGCTTATCTTTTATACAATTTTGTTATGCTTTTATATATATATATATATATATATATATATATATATATATATATATATATATATATATATATATATATCATTTTTAAATGATTTATATTGACCTACTCGTATTTCGATTTTTTTAAAAAACGTCGTATCACATATCCATATCCGTATTCGTATCCGTATGTATCGGATACTGATTCGATACCCGTAGCTATGCAACATAGTGATAGATTGTGATTGCCGCACTGTTTGCAATTGCATCACGCCACTATTTTAGGATGGTTTCTATTTAATTAAAAGCCGCAACAGTAGTGTCTGAACTCTGAATTGTATCAGACCATTGCGGCTTTTGTTTAAGAATATAGAATTTCACATGACCGACATTGTAATAGCCTCAACTTCACCACCTCAGTAACACAACGCAATTGTGACTGCCAAGCTTTAAAAAGGAGGTCCACAATCGCACTTGTGATCACGATATTATGATATTGATAGTTTTTATAATTATATTATGATCATATAACTGCATTTTTTCAGTAATTATTTGTAAGGACGATTAACACAACGTAATGATTGTAACTGCAACTTAAAACTTTGGTAACCACAATACAAATTAAGAATATAATCAAAACAATTTTTGATAAGGATAAGATTCAAGAGAGAGTAAAAGAAAAAAAGACTAGAGAGGAAGAATGTAGGACACCCGAACCACCGAAGGCTGCGTAAGTTATTTATTGGAAGATGAAGGGTATGATAATCTCACACAATAATAAAGACTTGGGCTAACTATGAGAGGATTTGTTAATTTAATTTGTAGTAGGTCATAGGTTTGAATTAGGGATCGCACTCAGCCAGGGACAATCCCCGGCAGGTACGACCGCGGTGCTGGGATAAAATGCAAGAAAGCTTCTATTTTAGATATAGGTGAAAAGACACGATGTGGAAAAAAAAAAGAAAGAAGGAAAAGGACATTGTGAGAAGACACGAACATGCAGCCATGATGTGAAAAATAAAGAGCCAAGCAGACATGATGCCCACCTGCAAAGGAGAATGCTGGTCGCCGCGCAAGGGTGAATGCGCATAGGGATAGTGGCTCGCAGTGGTGGTGCACTAATAACTCAGATTTATTGTTTAATTTTGTTGTATCATACTCCGTTCTCATCAATAATCTCGGCACATATTCTATTTTTTTTTTTTTTTGAATTATAAAAAATTTTAATTTATGTGAGAAAATATTATTGATAGGTATAATGTATGTTACACCAAAATGAGACAACAAATCTTCATTCGTGTACTAACGGTGTTGATGGTGATAATGACAACTTTAGGGCTTAGACTTGAGAGTGGAATATGGAAAGTGGAGGTGAGTTAAGGCTATCATCTTTAACAAAAACATTTTAAGATTAATATATTTATTAATTAAAAAATTGCAAAAACGTAAATTTATATATGTATATGTATATTATTAAGGGTAATTTTGTTATTTCACATATACAGGTCCCCATGGGTAACAAAGTATGATCTCTGTCCCTATATTTGCTTCGCGGAAATTGTTATCCCTATCTTCGTCCACACAGAAAAAAATCCCTGAATTTAGGGTCTTGCATTGGGCAGATCCCGCAAAAATCCTTGAAAATGGGTATCAACTCTCATTCCAAGTTTGAATAGTGTCATTGTTTTAAAAAAGATAAAAACCTATAACTCCTTCGTTAACTCAAGTGACTTAGTTCCAGAATTTGATCATATATGGCCGTCTACACTGCAACAGATTTAGGATTTAATAGCGTGTATTTTCGGCATTTGATAGTACTTTCGGCACTATCTATCTCGAGGCTATTGTAGAAGACAATCAAAGATAGTGCTTTCAAAATTCTATCGAAGATTAAACTAACACTAGTGCAAAATATGGATTCTACAACAGGTTTCTAGATCGGTTGAAAAGGAACCGATTTAAAAAAAGAGGCGGTGGCAATTTTGAAAATAAGTTCAAAATTATTTACATCGGTTCATAAAGAAACCGATGTATAAAACATTTAACATCGGTTAAATATTTCAACCGATGAATACAATTTAAATAAAAAACTATTTATTTATTCCCGCCAAGTATATACATCGGTTATTACACAACCGATCTCATTAGTAAACTTTCAAACTCGGTTATTTTACAACCGATCTCATTATTAAACTTTCAACATCGGTTCTATTAACTAACCGATTTCAAATCTTCATTAAACCCATTTCTCCAACGTTAATCTTTCATATCTTTCCCTCCTCATTGTTTGCCCTCTCTCTCGTTTGCTCCTTCTCCTTCATCCTTCACCACCGTAACCTAGCACCATCCTTCATCCTTCTCCTTCTCCTCACATTTCGTTGCTGCTCCTTCATCGCTGATACACTGCCCACGGCTCCTTCATCCTTCATCCTTCATCACCTCTCTCTCGTTTGCTCCTTCTCCTTCATCCTTCACCCTCTCCTCTGAACCTTTGTACCAAACTTTGCCCACGGCTTCACCTCTGAGGTGAGTTTGTTTACATTTATTTTTTCGTTTTTGGCTTTAGGTTTTATGATATTATAGTTTATTCGTAATGGCTTTATTTTTTCATTTCGTTTTTGGCTTATAGTTTATTTTCAATTCTACTTAGGACAAGGCAGCACCTGTTGCTACTCCAGAAAAGCCACCTGAAGAAGATCTGAATCCATTCTTGATATTCCCTAACCTGAGGAAAATTTGAAGGTACGTATCTAATATCCTTATTTTGATTATTAATTGCTTCCCCATTCTATTCTGTTGAACCCAATGCTTCACTCTGTTAGTGTGCTCATGTCATATGGAGTCGTTTCCAGTCTTGCTCATGACATTTATATGAGTGTTTCCATGCAGTGGTCTGCTTAGTAAACTGAGTGAAACTTCCATACAGTTCTCTTTCTTTCTCTCTACATTTTTGTTGTTGTCTGCTACCTGTTACTTTGGTTTTGCTATGTAACTTGATTAGTTTTACAGTATGCATATGGCATGTAACTTGATTAGTTTTACAATATCGCATGTAACTTGGCAGGAAATCCATACGTGACATTCTAATGAAGAAAAACACTTCTCCTTCTGATTAGATTTTCTTATGAAATTAAAGGGAGAAAGGAAGAGAAAAAGTATTAATGTATTAGTTTTACTATTTGCTGCTTTAACTTAGGGATTAATTGGACTGTTGGATTATCTTTTAGTGTTAATAAATTAGCAAAACCTTAGTTTCCCGTTTGAGATTCAATATTAATGAGCATATGTGTACTTTATTAAGGTACTACTCATTGTATTGAATCTAGAATTGTCCAAGTTGGACAGTTTGGGGAAAAATTTATTCTTCATTTGGTTAATACTTATTCCTTAATTCTCATATCTTATACTTGAAGAAATTTCTGTCTGCTGCATTTCCTTTTGTTCTCCGGGTGCACACTTTGTCGCGGTGGATGTCACCGCGGTCAAGTCGTGTACGTCGGAGACCAATGGGAAATGCTGCCGAAATTTCGTTAAGTATGGGCATGAAAGTTAAGGACTAATTGTTAACTGAGTGTTGAAGAAGTTTCTTCTCGAATGGGATAGGGCCATACCCTGTGATAAAAAGGAGTTGAAGATCTTGGACTAAGTGAAGTTGGTGTTGTTGTAGTTATGGATCGTAATTGGATCGATGCTAGACGCACAAGTCATGAGTATGAGAATGGAGTGGAAGAGTTTTTAGAATTTGCTAAAAGAAATGTTCCCGATAGTAATGGAAGGTTTTATTGTCCTTGTGTTAATTGTTTGAATGAGAGACGACTGGAAGCTGAGAAAATACGAGAGCATCTTATTTGTGAAGGGATATGTAAGAGTTATACAAGATGGATATGGCATGGTGAATTGTTAGACAAACCAAGTGTGTCCCAAAGAGAGGAGGTTGATGACGTAGATATGGACGATCGACTAGAGGACATGATCCGCGATATTGGACAAGAGTCATTTCAACGAGCAAATGTGTATGATACTTTGTGCAGTGATGCAGATAAGCCTTTGTATCCTGGGTGCTCTAATTTCACACGGTTGTCAGCGGTGTTAAGATTGGTAGTTGTGAAGGCGAGAAATGGGTGGAGTGATAAAAGCTTCACCGAATTGCTTGAGTTGTTGAAAGAGATGCTTCCAGAAGGTAACACATTGCCGAACCGTAACTATGAGGCGAAGAAGATATTGTGTCCGATGGGTATGGAGTATAAGAAAATACATGCATGTCCAAATGATTGCATATTGTATAGGAATGACTTTGAAAAGATGCACGAGTGTCCAAGGTGTGGGGTATCACGCTACAAAGTGAACGATGGTGATTCAAATTGTGATGTGATCACAAAGGGTCCTCCTGCGAAGGTGTTATGGTATCTTCCATGCATTCCAAGGTTCAAGCGATTGTTCGCTAATGTAAATGACGCAAAAAACATTAGGTGGCATGCAGATGAGAGAAAATGTGATGGACAGCTTCGCCATCCGGCTGATTCTTTGCAATGGAAGAGAATTGATAGTTTATTTCCGGATTTCGCCAATGAGAAAAGAAACCTTAGGCTTGGACTTGCTACCGATGGCATGAATCCGTATGGCACCTTAAGTAGTATTCATAGTTCATGGCCTGTTCTCCTGGTAATTTATAACCTACCTCCTTGGTTGTGCATGAAGCGCAAATACATTATGTTATCTATGATGATTTCGGGCCCAAAACAACCAGGAAATGACTTAGATGTTTATCTAAGTCCCTTGATTGAAGACTTGAGAAAGCTGTGGGTGGAAGGCGTTGATCTGTTTGACGGGTATTGCAATGAGACTTTCAAGATGCGTGCCATGTTATTTTGCACCATCAATGACTTTCCAGCATACGGGAACTTGTCCGGATATAGTGTTAAGGGCCATAAAGCATGCCCTGTATGTGAAGAAGGCACATGCTACCATCAACTACAACATGGAAGGAAGACAGTTTACCTTGGGCATCGAAGATTTCTCACACCTGATCACCCGTATCGTAGATTGAGAAAAGGTTTTAATGGATGCCAGGAGAATGAAATTGCTCCGACGGCCTTAACCGGAGATCAAGTTTATCAACGGGTTAAGGACATGGATATTATCTTTGGAAAGACCCATAAGAAGGCTACTGAGAAAAACATATGGAAGAAGCGGTCGATCTTCTTTGATCTTCCATACTGGTGCAAACTTGATGTAAGACATTGTATTGATGTGATGCATGTGGAGAAAAATGTGTGTGATAGTGTAGTCGGGACGCTTCTTAACATTCAAGGCAAGAAAAAGGATGGTGTCAATGCTCGTTTAGATCAAGTTGCGATGGGCATACGAGAGCAGTTAGCTCCACAATCAGTAGGGGTTAAGCGGACTTATTTGCCCCCAGCATGTCATACTTTATCAAAAAAAGAGAAAAAAAGTTTTTGTGAGTGTCTGCGGGGCGTCAAAGTGCCACAGGGTTACTCTTCAAATGTTAAGAGGCTTGTCTCAATGAAAGATCTCAAATTAGTTGGTTTAAAGTCTCATGATTGCCATGTCTTGATGCAACAACTACTACCAGTGGCTATTCGTGACATCTTGCCTAAAAAAGTGAGACATGCCATAACAAGGTTGTGCTTATTCTTCAATGCTATATGTAGCAAAGTCATTGACCTTCAAAAACTGGATGAATTGGAAACTGAGGCTGCTATTATCTTGTGTCAGTTGGAGATGTATTTTCCTCCTTCATTTTTTGACATCATGGTTCATTTAATTGTTCATCTAGTGAGGGAGATTAGATTGTGTGGCCCCGTTCATTTAAGGTGGATGTACCCAGTTGAGCGATACATGAAGATACTAAAAGGGTATGTGAAGAATCCACACCGTCCTGAAGCATCTATTGTTGAAAGGTATGTTGCAGAAGAAGCTATTGAGTTTTGTACAGACTACATGTCAGAAGCGGAACCTGTAGGGCTTCCTAAGTCTCGTCATGAGGGAAGATGTGATGGTAAGGGTACACGAGGTATTACTGTTAAGAGCATGGGTCGAGAGGAAGTGCTTCAAGCACATTTGTATATATTGAATAACACCGATGAGGTTAATCCTTACTTATGTGATCACAAAACCATTGTCAAGCAAAATTACCCTCGAATGAACGAAAAATGGTTGTTGAACAAGCATAATAAGACTTTCTTAAACGGGTTTAAAGATCATAATAATACTGCTTCTGATACATTAAAATGGTTAGCACACGGGCCTAACTTTGATGTCATATGTTGGAGTGGATACGATATCAATAAGTTTTCCTTCTATACAAAGTCCCAGGATGACAAGAGTACCATGCAAAACAGTGGGGTTATGATTGTAGCCGAGTCTATGCACTTCTCTAGTTCAAAAGATACAAACCCCGTTATGGCATCCATATCTTACTTTGGAGTCATTGAAGAGATTTGGGAGGTCGATTACACTAAATTTAGAGTACCTGTTTTTAAATGTAAGTGGGTTGACAGTAACAGTGGTGTACAAACCGATGAGTTAGGATTTACATTGGTAGACCTTGACAAGGTAGGTCATACAGAAGAGCCTTTTATCATGGCTTTCCAAGCAAGACAAGTGTTTTATATCCATGATCCTTCTAACAAAAGGTGGTCGGTGGTTCTCCAAGGAAAAAACATGCATAATGGTAGTGAGGAAAATCAAGATTCAACTCTCGATATTTCCGATACTCCTTCTTTCTCAACACGGATGCCTACTTTCAATGAGGAAAATGAAGCGGACGATGTACATGCCATTCGTGATGATCATCATGAAGGGATATGGGAGAACATTACTACTTGACCATGGTGTAAGTTATGTTTAAAGTTATATTTATTAGTTAAGTTATGTTTATCTTGATAAATATAAGTTAAGTTTTTTTTTGTTATTTAATTTGATATTTATATGTTAAGTTATTGTGTAAGTTATGTTTAAAGTGATATTTGTTATTTATCCATCTTTACTGACATAGTTTATTATTTTTTGTATAAACAGGCATACATGGCAGATCCCTCGGGCATCCCTCCTACACGCAGCGGGTCGGATACCCCATTGACAGGAAAAAAAGGTAGACGCGCCACACGATTAAAAAAATTGGCCATCAACCGTAGTGGTAATCAAAGGTTGAGGGTTGAGTTTGATGGAGATTGCTTACCTATAGGGCCAATGGAAGATCAGTTTAAGAGTTTTGTGGCCGTCCTTGCCAAAAGCAAGGCTAGTATACTTATTGAGGATTGGGACCATGTACCGACGAACGTGAAGGATCAGATATGGGATAGTATCATGGTATTTTACTTTTACCCTCTTTGGTTGCATATATTTTATTTCACCATATTATTTTCATATACACTAATTTCTCCATTCTGTTTTGTAAATATAGCTCACCTTTGAAGTGCCGGATACCGAGCGTATGAAGAAAAAATGGATTTCGTATGCGGGTGAGCGTTGGAGAGCATTTAAAACACAACTAAGCGGGAAATACATACATGGGCGTGCAGACAAATCTCCACTTGAGATGTACCCGTTCCTTGATCAAGAGACATGGGATAGATTTGTTCAGATCCGATTGGATCCCGCCTTTCAGGTTAACTTGAGTTATATTGTTTAACTTTACCAACCAAATTGATTTTATTAATATACTGAATTCAGTTGATGTTATTTATATTAGGAGAAAAGGAAAAAGGCGCAGGAGATCCAGAGTAAGAATCTCTACCCCCATCGTTTGTCTCGTGGGGGATATAAAAAGCTGAGGAGGAAGATGATTGAAGAGAAGAAGAAACAACTTTTGGAACAAGCATCCCAAGCTGATCCTACGGCTGATCCACCTCCAGAAGTTGTTGATCCACCTCCACCCCCACGCCACCATACATGGAAGAGAGCCCGACAAGGACCATCGGGACAATATACATCTGAGGAGGCACGTCTTGTTGCCGAAAAGATTGTAAGTATATATTCAATTCTAATTGTAATTGTAACATGCTTATCCATCATCTTACACAAATTAATGTGACAATTGTATGTTGTAGGATTCCTTGGACGAACAAAGCACACAAGGAACCTTTGTGTCTACTGGACGCAAAGATGTCTTGGCTGTTGCGATTGGTAAAGAGGACCACCCAGGCCGTGTCCTTGGTGTTGGATGGGGTGTTGGCATTACCCAATACCATGGACCATCTTCACATCATCGGAAGAAGGATGATATTGAGTCCATCAAGGCGCAGCTTCGAGAAGATATAAAACGAGATCTTCTCTCAGAGTTGGCATCTATGGGTTTTTCCCAGCAAAACACAAGTGCCCAACCGTCTGTACCTGTGAGCACTATGGGTTCATGTGATCATTCACATCAGCCTGATAAGGAGGACGATCAATGTGAGTTGTATGTTGATGATCATCATGATCGCCGGGTAGTGGCATTTGGGAGGGTACACAACTTGGGAAATACCTTACACCACCAGACATTAGAGGATGATCATGTGAGGGTGGTGGTGGAAGATGTTCTAGATGTTGATGCTCTAGTCCCTGTGCCCACTGAGGAGGTTATTACAGTTGGCCAGGCCCCCGGTAATTTCATCCCTTGGCCGAGAAGACTTGTGAGGTTTTTTGTTTCAGCCAAGGTATTCATGTAATTGTTCACTTACATATGTTTTTCTATATTTACAATTGAAATAACTTAATTGTGTTTACTTGTGTACTAATGCTTTACCTCTATTGTTTAGGATGATGGAAAAGATCATCGACCCAAAAGGCCTAGGTCGGATCCGAGAAAACTTGTGGCGTCTGGTTCATCGAAGGTATTCATATAATCATTCAATAAGTTAAGTTTTTTTTTTATTTACAATTGAAATAACCTAACCGTGTTTACTAATGTTCTATATTTGCTGTTTAGGGTATTGACAAGGATGTTGAACTTGATGCTCTGGAACGTCTCGCATTAGCTGCCGTGAAACTTGGGAAGGAGTCCGCTTTTATAAATTTGGAACATGATGGCAAGCCCGACACTTTCTATATCCCCCAGAGGGACATTATGGAGATATGCATTGATAGTGAAATGCTTTGCATGACAGTTGTCTCATTATGGTGCACGTAAGTTATGTTATTTCAACTAATTAATTTGTAAGTTAACTAATTAAGTTTTTAACTATTATAACTAATATTTATTTCAATATCTTAGGTATCTGCATCGCCTGTGTATTGATAGGGGTAACCTCCATCTTTATGGATTCCTTGACCCTCAACTAATTCAGGGTGAGACACTTAGGTCAGATGAGATTACTGCGTACATGCGACGTGTGCTTGATGAAGGCAAAAAACAGTTCTACCTAGCACCTTACCTCCATCTGTAAGTACAAGTTTTACTAGTGATTTATAATTATCTGTGACTTGTCTCTAACTGTTTCCAAATGCAGTAAACATTGGCAATTATTGATCATTTGTTGTGGTATGAGTGTTGTGGTCTTCTTTTGTTCGTTGGGAAGGAAGCCGACAAAAGAAATCAAGCTTATTGTTGAAACGTAAGCTTTTAATTAATTTAATTTGTACTACATTTGCTTTATTAATTACTCTGAAATATATAACATACTTTAAATTCATATTTTCTTAATTATGATAGAGCTATGAACGCAAGTCGTGTTTTGGATGGTGGTAGGCCTAGGCCTATTAGGTGGATTTACCCTAATGTAAGTAGTTTATTAATTAGTACCCGAGATTCAATTGCAGTGTAAAATAGTTACTATTATGTTTTTACTCATTATATATTCAAATTGTGTATTCATTTGTAGTGTCATAGGCAACGTGGCGGCTGGGAGTGCGGATATTATGTCATGAAGTGGATGTTCAACATTGTCTCCGCGAGTATTACAGATCGATGGAAGGAGGTAATTAACTAATAACATTTGTAAATAGTTATAGATTAATTATGTATAGTTATAGTTGATTAGTTATAATTAATGTGCAGATTTTCGACAATCCGGAAGCATTTTCTGAAGAGGACATTAAGGACATCAAGGAGCGTTGGGCAAACTTCTTTCTTGAGATGACTTCTGAACATTAATTTATATATGGATGACATTTTATTTCTTTAATTTGTTTAATTTGTTATATTTCTTTGTTGTTTCTTTGTTATGTATTAATTTAATTAATTAGTTTGAATTTATTACATTATATAATTAGTTGAGTTTGTTGAATCAAAAGCTGACTTTTGCATAATCAATAAAGTATAGTTTGGCTTATTACTTAGTATATATAGTGATTTGGATTCTGTTATTGTTGGGATTCTATTTTGGCTGGGATTGTTCTGGTTGTACATATATGAAACAGGGTTAAGGATTGTCACTGGTTTAAAACAAAGTATTAAAAAAAAAAATGGACTATCAACATCGGTTACAATAGAGAACCGATGTTGAAATATCAATTTCAATCGGTTCTGAGTTACAACCGATGTGAAAATATACTTTCAACATCGGTTACACTACCAAACCGATGTTGAATTTTAACTTTCAACATCGGTTCTATATTATAACCGATGTTAAAAGATCTTTTTCAATAATTATTAATCTGTTGAATGAGAACTTTCAAAATCGGGTTTGTTTATAACCGATGTTGAAAGTTAACTTTCAACATCGGTTTAAAACCGATGTTAAAAGGTCTTACATTCTACATCATCTGTTTGTACATCGGTTCCATAACCGATTTAGAATGATATTTTTAACCGATGTTAAACATGTTTATTGCACTGGTGTAAAACAACCCGTTTTCAGAGAGACCCTGTCTAATTTTACGACAGAAGATAACACCACGTCTTGGAAACGCTATCTTAGTTTAGGATCTAAATTAGCGCTTCTTTTGGGCGAAGCTATCTAAGTATAGAAGCTAACATGGCAGTTAGTAATGAAACATCATCTGTACGTGTGGACTAAGATAGAGCTTCCTCGAAAAAGCTCTGTCTTGAGCCATACTTTTTTTTAGTTGGTTGATATACACATTCTCCTTGAAGCTTTCAGAGGAATCTATAGTTAATTATTTACACATTAGACTTTAACATAAATGCCAAGATAGATTGCTTACAAAACTATACAAAACCATTAAAAATTACTGATCCCCTACCCTACATTTGTTTCATCATATATCTTCATTAGATGCTCACACCACTCTTCCCTGATTTCACTATACTTAGACTCTGAGTAAGCAGCATACCTGAACTCAGGGAAGTACTGCAAAATAAAACATTAGAATAAAATGAACTTAGAATTGAACTACATGTGAATGGTCAAATTTAAAAACTTTGCATGGTAAATCTAAACTAACTAGCTAGATAAATGACATACCGCCGTTGGGATAGTAGTTTTGTTTTCCATAACGACCTACTTCATGAACCTCATGACGTAGTAGCCTCATTATGCATTGCTTGGTTGGCGGGGGCACTATAAAAGCAAAAGCATAAAGTTAAATTAATGTATTTTTTCTAAACTATTGGATGAAGGTAGACCAAATACCTTTCATAATGACCCATTTGATGGGAGCAGATTTAGCTTTAATTGTCCTATTTCCATGTTGTCTGTGGTACAACAAAATACCACTAAAAAAATCAAATAAACTTCATGAGACTAAATATTTTGAATCATGATAGACATATATGTTGAAAATAAATGCATATCCTTACTCGATCGTCAAAATATTCTTTCTTCAGTGCCATGTGATTTTCCAGTTTACCATTCGCCACCGGATCTAGATAATAAATATTCTCATGATAGACATTGATGACGACCAACACCCAAAGTGAACTGGAAAAAATGTTGAGTTAGAAAATCCTAAGAAACATTTCATAGAATTCATTATCGTAAATTATGTTTAGAAATAGTGACTCACCCAACATTGACAGGTGCCAGAAGCAGCCTAGTGTAACGGCTCGAATTGGTTTCAAGATTGCCGACTGTCCCCACAAACCAACACGGGTCTTCTCAACGTGCTTTGTCCTCACTCACACGCTTTCTGGGAAACTTCCCAGAAGGACACCCAATCCACAATCACTCCAAGTCAAGCACGCTTCATTATGGAGTTCTTATTTCTGGGCTCCCGAAAAGAAGAAGCATCTTGTTGGTATAGGTAGTACAAATCAATTCCTTTTAAGCCTTCCTCAACTATACAGTCTCATACCTGTACAGTGCAACACCCTTTCCCGAGTGTCACATTCCCGAATGATTATAAGGCCAAAAAATAATATTAATGCGAAAAATACAATTTTCTTTTTTTTTTTCTTTTCACAATGATGTAACGGGATTAGTAAAGGTAAGTAATAATAAATGAACTTAGGTTCACCGTGCATTTCTAGAAGTCATACAAAATTAAAGTACTGAAATAGAAACAACACTGTATACAGACATAGGTCCAAGCCTAACTGACAACAAGTATATAATAAGTACTAGGAGTCACAGCTCCCCAGAAGGTACAACAGACACTTGACACAGCCTGGCCAAAACTAAACAGCAAAAGGAGCCCCCTCCGGACTCAAAGTATATGCTGAACTGAACCATTGTCGCGTCCATCTGCTTAAGCAGGCTTAAGCAGAAACAGTAATACTAGCAGAGAAGATATACAGATATGGTGAGATTCCCAATCATCAACACAGCAAAATAGCAGAAGTAAAAACGGGACGACTCACCAAGTAATAACATACTTAACATGCATACCATAAATCTCAATATATCATGTTAATCAATTAGCAGCATAAAATAAGGCATTCTCGAAAACAGAACAACGACGTACAACAAGTAAATGTAATCATCAACAACCATGCAATGCAATGCAATGTACATGACTCAATGCCATATGCCACAAGGGTAAAACTGTGACCCCTACTCCATGGAGATAACAAAACATTGGAGAGAGTGAATGGGAGGACATGTTCCGTGTATGCCAGCCATGGGCAAGATGCTACAACATTCGTAATGTGCACGCATCTGGCTTTACGGAAACACTCTGTACCAAACATGAAAAGTATGGCATCTAGTCGAGGATATCAGTGTATTGCTCGGAGTCGCCACAACACAGAAGACCTACCAACTGGTCACATGTCAGCCTTTCCAACCCTGATACCTCCAAGACAATTTAAAACGTCACCGTAAGATTCGCACCCGCATCAAGGTGTAAGCTTAACTCCTAGGCTAATGGCCTTACAACTCATGCAATGAAATGCCAGTGCTTACACATAGCAGATGCGATAAAGTAATGTCTATCCACAGGATAAACCTCAAGGTTCACTAAGGTTCTCTTCCTTAGGAACTATACGCGTCTTTGTATTACAAAACTTTTATCCACGGGATAAATCTCGTGATCCCTCCAGGATCGAGTCATCACAAGACTGAAATAATTGAACAATTGACCTGGATCCGAATCACCGGTCCGTCATCGAACTACTGTTTCAAAACCCAAGATGTTTCATGCTTGTGTTTATGTCTTATGAATTATGTCTCAAGTCTTAAGCATTATGAAGAAGGATTGAGAATCCTCGTAGATAAGTCTTTGTTTCTTTCTAAGATATTAATTACTTGGATTTCCAATAATGAAATAAGGATTGATTCACTTAAGTCTTATGGACTCATTGATGAACTAAATCATCAATGGTATAGTGCATGGTCTTGTTCCACCACATAATATACTAAATTATCTCTTTTCTTTTGCTTTCAGTTAATTACTTCACTTAGGTTTTCATACGTAAAACTTTACGACTTGAGTTGAAAACTCTCGATTTGAAACTTTGTAAACCAAAACCTTTCTAATTGAAAATCATTTGATTTGAAATAACTTGGTTACTTGCTTAAAGCAAAGTACCTTAACTAAATTGAAAAGGATTTTTCCTTACTAACTTAGTGTAAAACCATGTTCTAAGTTAGTGTAAAAGAAATGGAATTTTATTTAATTTTGGAACTAGGGTCCATTTAACTCAAACTTAAGGACAAGGCCTCTTTATATTTGAAGATTGAATGTTAACTTAGCTCTAATATGAAGGTGATATCTTATAAAAATCTAAGGTAACTTTCATATTACTTTTACTTCCATGAAATCATTTTCTTTTTAAAACACTTAGTTAATTGTATAAATTATGGCTAAAGTAAAAAGACATTTTCACCTTAGTAAAACACTTGAATGTCAAAACTCTATTTAATCTTTGGATCAAAATCACTTCTTGTTTTGTTTTGAAATATAAGTTACTAAAACACTTTTTTAACTTTTCAAAACATTCAATGTTCAAGAACAACTCATGTTCTTCTTTTTTTTTCTAATCAAGGCCGAATGCTCCCATAAGGGGGATGTGAAGATTTTTTTTTTTTTTTTTTTGTATGGAGCCTCGTTAAAACCTTCTGATGCAAAACCCTCCTTAGGGAAAAAACATCAAGAAGGAAAAAGAGTACTCCACCCAGAATTTATTAAAAAAGAAAAAAGGATACAAAGAAACACGGGGGACATAGACCAAAACCCATGAAAAAATCAACGAAACCTGTAATTTGGAAGATTCAATCTATTATGATTGAAGTCATTCCATATAAAAGAAGGAGCTAAATCCCACCAATGATACCCTGATACAGTAACACCATAGGATGCGAATTTATCGGCACAAGTATTACCTTCCCTAGAAATATGAGAATAAACAAAGTACATACTTTTAGTCAAAACCATGCAATTTCTCCACTGATTTCTTAAGCGCCAAGGAACCAACATTTCATTCTTAAAAGCTTTTATGACCAACATAGAGTCACATTCAATCCACTACTTTCTCTAACCTTTTGAGTAAGCTATTTCAACAGCCAACAATACACCATGAAGCTCAACCTGAAAGGCATTTGTGATACCCAAACTGGAAGAAAAACAACCGAGTATAGCAGCACTTTTGTCTCTGAAAATACCTCCACAGGCAGCTTGACCCGGGTTGCTTCTAGCAGCGCCGTTTGTGTTACATTTAATCCAGTAGCAAATAGGAGGATTCCAAAGAACCTGTTTGATGGAAGGAGCTGTGGCAGGCTTACCGGTAACTGAGAAGTATCGCAGAACCATGAATTCAAAAACTGATGAAGACGTAAGACCCTTACTACACATACCAGATAGAGAAACATTGGCAATAACAAGATTAATCACAGACTTTGATGACAAACTCCTTGAGTCAAAAATAGCCTTATTTCGGCAGTGCCAAATGGCCCAAATGATGTAAACCACACCAACCAAAACCACATCCTTATATTGAGTGCTGCAACTTCTATTACAAATAGAGAGAATGGAGATCAGATCAGAAGTCTCAAGCACACAATTAATAATGCTGCTAAACCAATTCCACAAATCCTTTGCAAAGGTACAAGTAAAAAACAAATGGGAAGTTGATTCGGCAAAGCAACCACATAAACTACATTTTGACACAATGTAGCAGCCTCTCTTACGCAAATTCTCATCAGTAGGCATGCGGTTATGTATGATTCTCCAAAGCAGAAAAGATTTGGATGGAGGAATGCAGCAGTTCCAGATAATTTTGGTCTAATCTAGGACTTGGCCAGAAGAGTTTTGAAAATGGTAGGCCTCTCTAAAAGTGAAAAGACTAGAAGCAGTAGCTTGCCAAACCATTTGGTCATCATCAGGATTCTTTGGAATAAGTGATTGCTCGAGCACACCAAGTAAAGCAGGATACTGAACTAGCAAGGAATTTGGAATACACCAAGAGCCATTTAGAATAAAATCACCAACTTTAGCATCCAAGTGATGTTGAACAACAGCAGGAATATGAAGCAACTCCACCAAAGGATTAGATAGCCATCTATCAATCCAAAAATTAATTTCAGAACCATTACCAAGAAGCCAGGACATGCTCTGTTTGACAATTTCAAAGTGACTCTTAATGCCATGCCAGATAGAGGATTTTACATGGTAACTAACAGGAGAATCATTTCTCAAAACTCGTGCTTTTAGTAAGTAAGACCACTGATTATTAGTTGACAACAGTCCCAACAAAGCTTAAGCATGGCTATTGAATTAACAGCTCTTAAAGGTCTGATTCCAAGCCCTCCCTCACAAATAGGTTTGCATAACTTCCCCCAAGCCATAGTTACTAACTTCTTATTTGAAATATCGCCGGACCAAATAAATTTTTTAATCCATTGATCCAGCAATTTAAGCAATCCTATAGGCCAAGCATAGACATGGAAGCTATAAACAAGCATGCCACGAACCCTTTCCATGATGTGAAGATTTTTCTTCACTAACTTGTCAAGTAAAAGCTCAAAAGGCTCATAATATAATGATGAACAATATTCATGCATCATTTGGTCATAATCAAGCATAAAAATCCTTACTTGATCTAGAGATCAAAGTATGGTTTTCAACATACATGAAAACATTTTTCCATCCAAGCATGCATCATCATAAGCACATACTAAACATAGGACCATTATTACAATTATGCTCTCAATGAGAACTTCACAAATAAAGTAGTGAACCCAAACAAAAGGGTTTCACCCAAATAAACATAAATAACCATTTTCACCTCTCACCAATTTTGGTGTGATGAGGTTCACTCCCCATACCTTTTGGTGAAGTAATCCTCCGGACGAAATTCGTGTGACCGATTCGAAAATCTCCCGATTATTCGCCCGAATAGTCAACGCCAACTACAATCACACAATCATTCAAACATTAACATCTAACAACACAAATTCTTCCTATTTCCATTAACATAGGATTCGGCCATAGGGTTTTAAATTTAGCTAGAGATGTCTAAAGTTTCTTATCTCTTGGATAGATGATCCTTAGGTATACCTAACACTAAAACAAGTCTCATTACTCAAAACTTGAAAAAAAAAAAAAACTCAAGCTTTCCCAACATATGTGATTCAACCATATATACCCATATGAGTTAGAGAACTCTTTTGGTTACAAGCTCTTGGATTATGAAAGAGGATGATGAAACTAGCTCATAGAAATTGGTTTGACATTAAAAGGATATTTTTCTATACTTTTCTATGAATTTTTGAAGTTTGAAGTTTAACTTGAACAAAAGCTTGAAAAGCATAGTTTCAATGGAAGAAAATGAAGATTAAGAAACCAAAGAAGAAGTCTTTACCTCTTACAGGATGAAGGTGAGCAAGAGGATCAACTTTGCTTCACAAAGTTCTTGAAGTTTCTTAAGGAAAATGCAGCGAAAAAGTGAGAAAGTGTGGAGGAAATGTGTGTTATGAAGAAAAATGGGTGATGGTCCTCTCTTGAAGGTGGAGCTCGAATGAAATGAAGGGAAGGGCAAGGATGTCCTAAAATTTTCACTTAAGGGGCAAAATGGTCTTTTCACTCAAGGTTAAATGGTAATTATGGAAAAGGTTAGGGGTATTTTGGTATTTTCACGTTCAGATATTTTCTAAATAATCATGACACTTGACATGCATCCCACGGTGATGTGACCTGATGTGACTTCATGATTATCTGTTAGCGGGTCCCGTTAAATCCAGATACAGCTCAGTTCGTCACCCGATTGAAGATTTAGCCCGAATAAAGTGTAGGAACTGATTTTTTTCAAATTTAACGAAAATGTTGGAAATACAATTCTAAGACTAACTGTCTCGTTCACAGGTCAAAATTAGGTCTTTTGAGTAGTAAAATATTTCTTTCAGTGACAAAACACAGATCGGGCTCCGTCTAAGTTTTCGACCCAAAATTTAACTGTAACTCCCTACGATATAGTAGAACATGACTATGGTTTCAGATTATTTTAATTTACTCTCTAGACCCTCCAATAAAATACAAACACATAAATACTGTTTATTAATATTGGAAAGCTTGAAAAATCGGGGCGTTACCTACAGTCTCAGGATCCTTCTCATTCCGGTGTGAATCGGTTCATTCATGTGTCCCTCTGCTTAGAAGCCTGCCAGGAGCTGCTCCTTGTCTGTGCGTTATGCACCAACAATCGATCACTCCCCGCCCTCATCAGCCCCGGGTGTCACATGCCCACCAGCTTCCGCTTGGTTTGTCCCCGAACCACACCGTACTGGGAGAGGTCCGCTTTGATACCAACCGAACTGCTTTCAACATTGCCGACAGTCCCCACAAACCAACACAGATCTTCTTAGCGTGCATTGTCCTCACTCACACGCTTTCTGGGAAACTTTCCAGAAGGTCACCCGTCCCACAATTACCCCAAGTCAAGCACGCTTAACTATGGAGTTCTTATGTTTTGAGCTCCCGAAAAGAAGATGCATCTTGTTAGTATAGGTAGTACAAATCAATTCCTTTTAAGCCTTCCTCAACTGTACAGTCCCATGCCTGTACAGTCTCAGGATCCCTCTCAATCCGATGTGAATCGGTTCATTCATGTGTCCCTCCGCCTAGAAGCCTACCAGGAGCCGCTCCTTGTCCGTGCTTTATGCACCGGCGATCACTCCCCGCCCTCGTCAGCCCTGGGTGTCACACCTATCCTGCTTGTTATTTCGCATGAGAACCTCACATATATATTGTGATCCTTCCTTAATTTGGGAACACAACTTATAGGTTTGTGTTCCCCGACTTTTTGGTTTGAACCCCCTCTTTGGATTTTGAAGATTTTGCTTGTTGCTAAATCTATCGCAGTTAAGTGAAACTGTTAGTGATCAACTAATGAAATAAATATGTAGTACATTATAAGGAATCCTATCTATTGACATACCATAACATTTCCTACTTGAGGTTGATTGGCCATGCCACAAAAGTACCTATTGCATCGCGTACTTTCATCGGCTCATCATCATGAATAGGTACCTGAAATGGTGCATCCCCCTTCAGTGCAATCTCAGCTGCAACTCTAACATGGTTAGCGGGTAGCGATCTGTTGTGTAGCGTTTAACCAAGTTCGTTATGCACTTTTCCCTTACCAACCACGCGACGAGTATGGGTTGCTAAATAAAGTTTGCATGCAGAGGTAATCCTAAACCAATGGTATGTTAACAAACTAAAGAGACGCCCTAAGCTAATTAAATGTAAATGTAGTATTACAAAATGAAATAATTAGCCCAGGAAGGTTTTGCAATGCAAGCATGCAACTATCCCTGCAACTGGGTCAATGAGCATTAGGCTACCTGTGAACCGCTCCCTTCTCAGCCGCTTCCTTCTCATCAAGCTTTAATAGCACTTCTTGCATTTTGGAGGTTAGTGTTTGCACCGTCTCTCTAAGCTCCTAGACTTCAGTGTCATTTGTCCTTGGGCACTTTCGACATTGGAAATAGTTTTTGTGAGTGACCCCAAATCCAACACCCCTAATACGACCAGGGTATTCTGGTTCTTTTAATGCTTGGGCAAGTAGGTCATCTCCGTCATAGTCTAGTATCTCCCTCGCACCAGTCTGTGATAGGGCATCCTGACATAGATAAGCGTGAAAGAATATTAATCATCATAATTATCAAAAGACAATAACAAATGAAAATCACAAAATAAAATGCTATCCTACTTAATAATTGTTGGACACTTGCCGGACGTTTTCGTTTTCAATCTCACCTGCCGCATTCACGTGGGCTTCCCTCCACAACTTATGTCATGGTGCTTGTGTTACCTTTGACTATGAGAGAGGTTGATCCTCCTGTTGCTGCTCCTGCTGGTCTTACTACTATTGGTCTCGCTGCTGTTGTGTAGTCTACTCGAGTTGGAGCATGTCTTGCCCAACGCCTTTATACCCCTTACGTGATGCTTTATAGTTTTTTATTTTATTTTTCTACTATAATACAATTGTGTTGTTGTTTTTTGGGTATAAAAATCAATTTTTAGTTAGTATTTGGTTTAATGTTTTCATGTATTTCGTATAGTGCTTTCAAGTATGTGTTGTATTAATAGAATATTACCAATTACATTGTGAAATATTATTTGCTCGAAGAAAATAACAATAATTTTTTGTGAAATTCAAAATTGTATTAGATTGAAAAAAAAAATACAAAATTTGCTTACAAAAAGATAACAATTATATTACAATTGTTCATGAAAAATATTTGGAGAGGAAGGTTTGAAAATTAGTGTGAAGAATCAAGTTACTAAATATCTTTTTTTTTGTTCTCTGGACTAATTTAAGTGTAAGTGATTATTTTCTATAAAAAAAAACACGTTTCACTAAGTACTTTTGTTAAATGTTACTGATTGTTAGTAAAGGAAAATTAACTTGCCTATTAAGATATTAATCAATTGATTTGTTTATAGCTGCCTACTTACTTGTGTGTTTGTATATTTTACTTTTCATTATAGCTGTCTACTTGATCAATATAATTTAGTTTGATGTTTTGATATATTTTGTGTCTTTAGTATTTGAATAAGATGTTTAGGTTAGCATTTTGCTTTTTGCTTTTTGTTTATTTTTAATGATAGCTGCCTACCTTGCTATTGTTAAGATGGTTTAGAAAATGGCTCTTGAGCTCTATCCAGCAAAGAAAGAAATTTTACAAAAAGAACAACCAAAATAAAGAATTTCTAAGCAAGAAATAGTATAATTCCTAAGTTCCCTTTCTTCAAAACAATAAAGAAATTTTCAATTCACAACACAAAAATTAAAAATCAAATCAATAAATATGAATAGAATGAATGACTTTTTCTAATTTTCTTGCCTCTTTGATTAAAATGAAAGTGGACTAATTCATATCTATCATTTATTGTTATCTAGGTTAGAAGAGGAAAAATTAATGAAAAATTAAGTTGCTTACAGAACATAGTCCCTGGGATGCTACAAGGTAAAGACATTTTCCTTTACAAAACTTCAGTTGAAGTCTAACTTCATAAGTATTTTAGCATAGCCTTAATATCTATTAATTCATCTTTGGCTTTTCTTGCAATTCCTTTCTTTGAAACTTACTATAGCAAGTATCTTTTATGACTTTAATATGCAATCTAAGCATGACTTTCAAATGTCATATCAAAAGTAATTAATGTCAGGATGCATATTCTATATTTAACTATGCATACCATTATCACTTTGTTGTGATGAATAATGTCTGTAAATTCTAAGTATCATGCATGTGTGAATCTTCATACTCTATAAGCAGGATATTGGGAGTTTCTATGTGTATTCATGTTGTATATTGACACAGAGTCTGAGAGCCATGCTATCCAAACTTCATTGTTGTTTAGTCAGGATTTTAAGTTTTTAGAAGGTTTTCACTTTTGAGTAATATTTTGTGGAGTGCAAATTTAGTTTCAAAATGAGCCTAATTTAGGAAGAGTTTATTACTCTCTAAATTTTGAATTGTCTACTCTCTGAAATACTGTCTTTTATCTTTCTGTGTAAAACTATTTCTTTATTGAACATCATGTAGGTTTATTTATCACTAAATTGTTTACAGATAAATCTTTGTTGTCCAAAATTGAACCTTGCTTTGATTTCCTGTAAAATAAACTTATCTGAGATGGCCCCACTTACGCAGGATAATCGCATTAGTCCCAAGCTTATATTATTAACTATACCTTAATCGTATTAGAATGTTAGCACATTATAAAACACGATAAACATACAAGTGCATACAGAAAGGTAAAACAATCAGAGTCAAACGCAGATATAAAATAACTAGATACATAAACATGCATAACTGTAGCCCCATCATCAGTAGGGCACTGAAATACTGTACATATACATACTCCTGTACATCAAAAGAAAAGACATAAATAGATACATCCAAAAAAGAAAAGAGCTCTCACAGATCACCAACACTACCCCCATCCATCACTAAAAATACATAAAAAGCGCTAAGCTCGCACCCTAGACCCAGTGGCCATCCTACACCATCAGCGGTGTGGATATCCGGAACTACACTGGCCCTCTCCATGAGTACGTCGATAAACCTGCAACGACTCATACTCCGAAGACGAGCTAGACACCACCACTCAACATTGCCTATAGGTCCACAGATATTGCTCGGTCCTCCTCCGCTGGCCTCACAACATGAAACCTCTGCGGCTGGATACTTGAGAAGTCGCTGGTGATGCCCACGTGTAGTCCCTTTCATGGTGTCTCGACGGATGCCATATCTGGGTGAACGGTAAGATCTTTGTAACTCTGTAAGGCCCAATTATGTCCTTGCAGTGTGAAGCACCACCTCTGAACAACAGATTAATTGGCCCTGTGTAGACCATCGAAAACGTAGAGGGGTCCACCGCCATCCTCGATCATCGTGATAGATGATCTCCAACTCCCCCAACACCAGCATCCTCGGTGCCGCTGTGATAAAGGGTGCATCCTCGGGTCCATCGTCAAAAGCAGTAGGCTCGTTGTCTTCACACGAATGAAGAATGGAAACAGCAACATACAGAGAAAGAACAGGGAGATAACAATACAGTGCTATGCATATCAGTATGACAACAATAACATAGAAACAGATAACAGCTAGCATGTATAACAAATATGGCACATACAACAGCTATTGCACACAACCAAACATCTCTAGAGTCACCACATGCAACAATCATTCGTCTCCATAGGCCACTCTCTCAGATCAAACCTCTAGACCAGGATACTAATCCCATGCAACATGTCGGTCGAATCTCTCAACACAAAGTTCCACACTGGAATAGAAGTTAGCTTGTCCAAGAAACCGAACTGCTCGTTGTGACCTATAAGAGTGCATCCCTCTCTCGAGCCCAAGACCGGGGTGTCTTGGTCGCCTCGGAACATTAGTTTGGAACGTGGAAAGCCCAGGGATTATTCGGGCAAACCGGACTGGATTAGGCATCACGACACGATAGGAGCAGCCCATCCGTCACTGTAGATTATTCCCGAGACCGACAACATCCCCAATGCCACTCATTTGACCGCCACTCAGGTACAACTAACCTCGCGTGACATTGGCAGCCCATACTACCGTCATATGGCCCCGCTACTTGGCCTCTATGATATGCATCAAACAACCTCAATGAGATGATACTGGATCCTCACGCCTAAACGCTCAATAATATACCAGCATACGATGCCCCGCATCAACACGGCCACCGCCATGACGCCACGTGTCCACGAGCCACAGCTCCAAACTTAACCAGCAAAGCCCCTCTCAACAGCGGAACCATCCACGATATCAACTCGATCACACACAAGGCTCACAGCCACTCAACAACTTAATAGGCATACCGTCATAGCATCACAACATATGATATAATAGCAACAACATAGCAAGCATAGCATATCAATAAGCCAATTAAGCATATAGCCACATAGACAGGTATCAATGAACACAATTATCAGCATAGCAGTCATAGAACACATATCATCCTCGATAAACAGTTATCTAACCTAGGGTTCGAACTTAGGGGTGATAGCCCACAATAAACTAAACCTAGGGTTTAGTTGCTTTATCGGGGCTCAACCTCTAGTAGGGTTTAGGGTTCCCTTACACTTAGCAATGTCAATAACTACGCTACTCTTGCCTTCCCGACGATAGCAGTACTTTCACTCCCCACCTAAATCGTTGGCACGAACTTCAACGATATCACCGGCACTTCCACACGCAGCCAAGAACAGCTTCAGAACAGCCTCCTAGCCACGGCCTCCACCTCCAAACCTCGTACAGTCACTAGCACAAACTTTGTCCTAATCATAAGTACAACACGTATGCAATAGTGTTAGCCGTAGGGCAACCTCAAAGTTCACAAGAAAAGGTAGAAACTCGAAGAAACATGAAGAACACGAAGAACGCGTGTTAGAGATTGGAGTTTACCTTAGGCGAATCGAGAAATTGATCGCTCGAAATTGTAGAAAACTTCCTCACGATCGTAACGGTGTTATTAAAATCATGTTCCGACGCCTCGATCACCTTCAAAATGAGCTTTCTCTCACTAGAATCTCAGAACCTCACTCTTTTCTCTCTACAAATCGAGCTCAAAGATGCAAAAGTGACTAAGTGTGAGTGGAAGTGAAAACCTTCACTTATGGCATCCTACTGAGAACACTTAAGCATGCAGAAATACCACGCTTGAGCATGGAGTTCTTCCATGCTTGAGCGTGGAGCTTCGTCCAGTCTGCCTTCTCCATAGCCTGACACGTGTCTCACACGCGTCAAAGCTCACACCAGCTGGCAAACACATTTAGCATGCTTAAGCGTGCAACATGCCAACGTCCAAACGTTGGCATGCTTGAGCGTGCACTCTTCCTACTCTTGATAATGCTGCTCAGCTGGGAAGAGCCTTCTAAACTCCTGACTTCCCCAGTTTCTCGTGTTACACCGTAGGCACTTCCAACAGTATTTAAGCCTATTCCTAAGTTTCCAACTAGGCCTTAAACTAACACAAAACAAGTCACACAATTAACCAAGACCCTAATCGAGATTAACCAACTCGATTAGAGTTACAGAAATTCAGGATGTGACATTACCACCCTCCCTTAAATAAAATTTTGTCCCCGAAATTTCTTTCGTATTCCTGTAAACAAGAAAGGATAATTCTAGCTGATTTCAGCTTCACGTTCCCACGTTGAATTGCTGGTCACCGAGTCCCATTCCACTCGCACCAGAGAAATATGTTTGTCGACAGTTCCTTGATCCTTCAGGTAAAGCCTCGTACTCAAGGTTCTCTTTCAGTTGGATTGATTCGGGCTCTAACACATGTGATGGATCAGGGTAGTAATTTCTGAGTTGAGAGACGTGAAAAAAATCATATAGATTTGAAAGATTTGGTGGTAAGGCTATCTGATAGGCTACGAGACCAATTTAGCGAAGAATTTGAAACGGTCCGATAAACTTGGGTGTAAGTTTTTTGGATTTGATTACCCTGCCCACTCTAGCTCTTGGGGTAACTCTCATAAAGGCATGGTCTCCGTCTTGGAACTCCAAGGGTCTCCTCCTCTGGTCGGCATAGCTTTTCTGCCTATTCCTTGCGGCTTTCATCTTTTCCTGTATCACACGGGCTTATTCTGTTCTTTATTGTACCAGCTCTGGACCTAAAAGCTGGTATTCTCTAGTCTCAAACCAACACAATGGAGTCCTGCACTTTCGTCCATACAGTGGCTTGTATGGAGCCATGCCAATACTCGAATGGAAACTGTTATTGTAAGTAAACTCGATCAATGGAAGGAACTCGTCCCAACTCCCCGTGTTCTCCAACACGTAAGCTCTTAAGAGATCCTCCAATGACTGAAATGTTCGTTCAGACTGACCATCCGTTGGACAATGATAAGCAGAACTCATACTCAACTTGGTTCCCATAGCACTGTTCAAGCTCCTCCAGAACCTTGAGGTAAACCTCGGATCACGATCGGAAATTATACTCGAAGGTACCCCATGCAGCTTCACAATCTCCTTGATGTAATTTTGAGTCAACCTTTCCAAAGAATAACCCTGGTTGGTAGGTAAGAAATGTGCACACTTCGTTAACCTGTCAATGATTACCCAAATCACATCACACCTTTTCTGAGTTCTGGGCAACCCAGAAACAAAATCTATGGCAATGCTATCCCTCTTCCATTCTGGGACATCTAGTGATTGCAACAACCCTGCTGGCTTTTGGTGTTCAATCTTCGCTTTCTGACACACCAAGCAGGTTAGGACATACTCCACCACCTTTTTCTTCATCCCCGGCTATAACACCCCAACCCGGTGTCACATTTCGTAACCTAAATTATCTTTTTCGTTTAATTAAAAACTTTTTCAAAAATAACTCTATAGAGTAGTTACGGAATTTTGATACCAAAGTAAATTAACAACCAGAATGAAACAAATTGAAACTCATCATCTATAACAGTAATTCAACGTTGCCATAAGGCATACATCTTTTCAATTTCTTAATACACAATATAATTAGTCACAGTTGAAAGACCTAACTTAAACCTCAAAAATCCTAAGAGCTGGTCTGATGAAAGAACTCTAAGAACAAGAGAGCAAACTACCTAACATACATTGTACAATTGAGACTGAGTCTCGCCGTCAACAGTCCACACATCTTCGTCGTCGACTTCAAGAAGCTCAAGCTATAGGGTCCCGAAGTGACCCAGAGGACCGTTGAGAAACATCTGTACACGTTTCCAAAAACACAACAGGGTGTCCAACATGTACAGGCAAGGGTGAGATACTCGTTCAAAAGTTTATCATAATAGCCATACAAGTAAAACAAGTACAACTAATACATCAATATACAACACAGTCATGTTATAGAATATCAACATTCATCATAATATCACAATGAAATAATCTCACTCTATGGTATCACACCCATTCATCAAGATAAGTTAAAAGAATGCATAAGACTTCAATCAACTTTCTAATTCATGTTCTCCGGAGATTCCTAACTTCCCTTCATTGAGCGATAGGTCGCGAATACTCCCATAACACAATTGTCCTCATGAGTCGGCCTCTCAATTTAGGTCCGAACTCCAATTGTTCAAGGGTATCACGTCACAACCATGTCCTGAATAGTCCAGTCTCTGATCGAGTTCATCCGTTCTGGCCAGCCGATTACCACGGCGCAGGGTCATGATGCCTCCGGCGTCTTGTGGAGTCTCGAACACAGGATGCCCCTATAGACCTAGTGGTCTTAACTGGCTCATATTCTTAATCACTTGGATTGTAGCTTGTTTCAAATGGCACGTCAACCAACTCATGGTTTTCTATTTTCTTTTTCGTTCGTTCTTTCTTTCTTGTCAAGGCACACAGCCCATGACTCATTTTAAAGTATATTTAGCCCGTTCATTCAAAATATAGGACACATAGTCCAAGTTCTCAATTCACGAAGTACTAGGCCGACGTCGCGGACACTAGACTCGCATATAGGACACTAAGTCTGTTCATTTCAAAACACAGGACACGTAGTCCGGGTGCTCAACCCACGAAGTACTAGGCCGACGCCGCGGACACTAGACTCGCATATAGGACACAAAGTTCGTTCTTTTCAAAACACACTACAACAGAAAAGGGATTATACAATGTTTATTTTTTGCCTACAACAGCGCTTAGAAGCGCTGTTCATGTAACTGCTGTGGTAGGTTGGAAGGAAAAGGCACCGATTCTGAAGCGTTGTTTAAAAGATAATTAGACAGCGCTGTCTTTGTTGTGACTAAGACAGCGCTTCCTCAAGGAAGCGTTGTCTATATACCATACACAAACACAAAGCTTCCTCAAGGAAGTGCTATCTAATTATCTTTTAGATAGCGCTTCCTTGAGGAAGCGCTGTCTATACCCTTATTTTTTTTTTTTTTTTTAAATTTTACATTATTTTTTCAATTATCCCCCTGCACTCAACAAAACCAATACATACCAGCTGCAATTTCTCATCAAAACCAGTACATATATACCAAAATAACCATTCAAGTATAATTTCTATACCTTACTAATACAGTATACAAAAGTACGGTTAACTTAGTAGCATATACAAAAAGAAGTCTGCTCTTAAAATTTCTACTACACTAACAGTACTAACAGAGGTTCACTAACAACACTTATACACTATGTACACTATAACAACACTTTACACTACATACTATAGCTTCACTACTTAATACTAGCTAGCTGTAGGTGCACTTCATATATATCCAAGCTTGTTGCTGCCCCTGCACACAAGAGACACACAACTTAAATTTACAACACATCAACAAATTAGATATACACACACACAATCACTTGCACAATGCACACAAACCTAATAGGAGAGGCACTACTCTAACTTATAACATCATAGTATATGTGTACTCTACCTTTATTTTTGGATAAAATTTGTAACAACATAGCGACACCACTCTTCCCTGAGTTCAATAACTTGGTCATCATAATATCTGTCACATTTACACTCAGGAAAGTACTGCGAAATGAAAATTAAATCAATTAGAATTAAATTACATTCAATTAATGATAAAATGCGTGTAATTTAATTATTAAACTAGAGCTAAAATTACATACCGTCGTTGGGATTTGCGTTTGGTTTTGAACGACGATATCCTTGATAAACTTCAGGACATAGTAGCCACAATCATCGCTATTCGGTTGGCGGGGGTACTATAAAACCGAAAATAATAAATTAAAAGTTTCAAGTTAATTTTTAACCTAAATAATTGCATAAGAGTTTTTGTAAATACCCCTATAGATATCCATTTAGTCTTGGACGACTTAGAATATCTCGACTTGGCTCCTCCACTGCAGGCACGATGAATTAGCAAAGCCCTGATTTCAAAATCAAACAACTTCATTAAGTTACATAATCATGATCACTATTTATATATATGAAGATAAAAATAAATGCATATATACTTACTGATTGTAGATATCCTTCATTTTTTTGGCGAATGTTATAGTTAGTATGCAAGGGGTCTAAATAGTACACTATGTCTTCTTTGGGATTGATCGCTAACAATACCCAATGTTGCCTACGAAAAGGTTTATTATAGTTAGCAATCATCACATTTCACAAAAGAAAACAATATCGCTAACTATGTGATATACTATATGATTTAATGACTCACCCTACGTTGCACGGTGACAAAAACAAGCTCTCATAATCTGGATTTTCTAATGACAAGCGATCAGCTATATATTGTTTATGCCCAGATCCTACTTGCATAGTTGTTCGTAAAGGGCATAGAAATCTGAACCTCTGAGTCCTTTGTTCAGGTACTAGGAACATATGGTACAAGTATCTAAAATTAAAACATGTATATAAATTAATAGATTAATAATAAATCAAAATTTTAGACGAGATATAACCTTTAAAGTTTGATGTAATACCTGAGATATACACTAATAACAGAGAACTCCAGCCATTCATGATTAAGGATTTCTTTGATTTCCGTATCACCATCGAGCATTAATGTGTGCTCATAACCCAGAATGTCTTCCTTCATATGAATATTGACTTGATCATTCCCCAATATTGTTAGCACATGGACTCTAAGGTAGACTAAAATCTGTACCATGTGCTACAAGAGCCCGAGAGGGTTGAGATTTGTTCCCATTTTTTACTGGGGATGTAATTGAATGTGTGCTCCTTGCCAGCTACAGTAGGGGAAGGCCGAGATTTTGTCACTTTCATACCAGCTGTGTTCTTCGACCCTTTGCCCTTGCCCTTGGATTGAGATTTGGATTTTTGGGGTGCCTATATAAAAAACATTGTAATACATTAATGAGTTAGTGACCACCTAATTTAACAAACATATATATGATAATGAATCCTATTTATTGACATATACCTTGTCACATACACCTATGAGGCTGATTGGCCATGCCACATAGGTTCCTATTGCCTGGTCCATTGTCACGACATCTGCCTCCTCAAGTGGTACAGGCAATGGTGCATCACCCTCAACACCAAACTCAACTGCAACTTTCACATGACTAGGAGGCAATGGTCGGTTATGCAGTGTCACACCCGGTTCGTTATAGAGCATCCCCCTAGCTACAATGCGATGAGTTGGGCTTGACAAATATAGGTTGCATGGGTTGTTGCCCTAAACTAGTGATAAACAAAATATTAATATGTGAACTGTCAATGCAATACGTACAAGTAAAGAAAACAACATAACAATTATTACCTCAGGAGGCATACGAGTGCAACTATCTCTGACACTACGTGGAGTAGGTAAATCAGGCTCAGGCTCAGGCTCATGCTCATGCTCATGCTCACGTCCCTCCACCGTTGTCTTGTTCTGTATGCAGCTTTGCAACGCTCGAACTTGTTGCACCAGATCAGCTACTTCCCTCCTCAACTCCACTACTTCAATAACATCTACTTGTTTGACGCGCTGTTGTGCTCCTACGATAGTTTTCTGTGAGGGACCAAATCCCACGCCCCTATAGCGACCAGGATACTCTTTAGCTGGTATGGCTCTGGCAAGGATGTCATGGCGACCAACACAATCTGTTATCTCCCCCTGTGATACAGACTGTGATATGGTATCCTGAGACACAAATATTATTCACAAAGATGTTTCACATTATTCACAAATATCAAAAGAGGATTACAAATGTAAATGTTAATATGAGAACATATACTTACAATTCTTTCAGCCACTTGCCTAGAGTTGGGATTTATAGTCACACCCTGCTCATTCATACGGGCTTCTGGCGACAAAATATGCCGTTCAATGCTTTCAGTTTCTGGGTCTCGTCCTGCCTCCCGCAACTGTACATTTGAACAAACGAATACGATGACTTATTGTACATACCTTTTTTTTCCTTAATGTCGGCATACCCTACATTCCCTTTATGGTAAGGGTAGGGAGGAGATGACGCTCTCTCCCAATTTTCACGGCTTATTTTCTACATAGACACAAAAGTAAGTATTAATGCACACTGACCTAAATAAGTAGCAATGCGTAGTATACACAAAAGTAAGTACATACCAAAAAATCCTCATCTTCAGTCCATTTTATGACAAAGGCTCTCCAATCCTCCGGTCGTATAATCTCAGCATATTTGGGTGGAGGCTCTTGTCTGACATTCCCACCATCATCTCTCAGCCACTTTGTCGTTAACTTACTGCTGAAGTTGCGGTGTAATTTTCTGGCTTCCTTCAGTATCATGTCTCGCCGGGTCTCATCAACATTAAAACAGGCCTGCAAAGACAATAAAAAAATGTCACAATATAAATGTTTACATAATTAACTAATGATTAATTTACCTGTATATCACGCCAGATGTCATCTTTCAGACCGTCCAAATCTCTTGACTTCCAATTGCCGCAGGTAATTAGGACCATCTGCCGCACTATGGCCCCAATGTAATTAACTAACAGCTTATTATTTGTACCAATTGGCTGACCCTCTACATTTCAAGTAACCTAAAAGTATTTGATGAAATGTTTAAATTAAAGATAACAAACTATAGAATCAAACCATTAACTGCTGTTGAGTTAGTAATATATTACCTCAAGTCTCACTCCTCTACTCCTATGACGGACGATATTCTTCTTAAAAGTCGGTCCATGATGCCTCATATTTTTCTTGGGCTCGGCCCCACTATCTTGACTTGGAGATGCCATTTACCTGTAACAAAATTAGACACACAAGTAAAAACGTCAATTCACAATCATACAAGTTTATTTACAGAAATCGATGAATGAAAATTTAATTGATCAAGAAATTAAAAAAAACATAATGACTACATACATGTTAAGTCTATCTTTTTCTTTTCCTCGTTGGATTGAGATTTGCGTCTCTTTTTTTGGTATGAAATAATGGATTGATCCAAAGCCCCTCATCATGATCATTTCTAATATACATATCATCCTCTCTAGTTGGATTAGCCTCGAGTGATTGTGATGTTCCGGAGAAAGGATCATCCTCAATATCAGCATCTTCATGTGTTTGATCATTAATCTCATTAAGAATCATTTTGTTAGACAATAGAACAATGGACCAATTTGTATTAGCTAGATCGGTCATAGAACACTTGATGAGCTTGCCATGCTAAAATAAAAGGTTCATCTTTATACCCCACTTTATTGAAATCCACCCGCATGAACCCCAATTCGTCCTTTTGTACACCGTTATTATTGTCAACCCACTTACAATGGAAAAAATGGCACCCGAAACATAGTGTAATCCAACTCCCATATGCGTTCAATGACCCCGAAGTATGACATGTTTGCGTATATAGGGTTTCTGTCTTTGGCACTTGAGAAATGCATAGATTGAGCTACAAGAGTCACCCCACTATTTTGCATTGTACTCCGATCATCTTGTTCTTTTGTATAGAATGTGTATCCATTCATCAGATAACCGGTGTAAGAGAAAACATGCACAGTTGGACCCTTCGCTAACCATCTTAATCTCTCCGAAACTGAAGTAGGATTTATAGTCAACTTTGCAAAAATATGATCTTTAAGCCACGTTATAAAACAACGATTGTGTTCTCTTGTTAACCAAGTTTGAGTCTTATTTGGATAAGAACTCTTAAGTAGGTCCTTGTGTTTTACAACAAATGGCTCAACCTCATCGGCATTGTGAAGAACATATATATGTGCTTGTTCCCATTCTGTCCTTGGTATAGTCAATATTTCAGTTCCAGTAATCCCTTGCCCTATGGTTCTTTCTCGGTTACGAGACATTGGCAGCCCTACGGAATATTCAATATTGGATAGGTATTCGGTACAGAATTCAACCGCTTCTTCGACTATGTACCGTTCAACAATACAACCCTCTGGTCGAGATCGGTTTTTCAAATACCCTTTTAATATTTTCACGTAACGCTCAGACGGGTACATCCATCTCATATAAGCTGGCCCACACAATTGTGTCTCTCTAACCAGATGAACAGTTAGATGAACCATTATGCCAAAGAATGAAGGTGGGAAATACATCTCAAGCTCACACAGAGTCACAACAATTTCTTTTTGCAATGCTGGCAACTTTCCAGGGTCAATCACTCTGCTGCAAATTGCCTTGAAGAAGAAGCAAAGTTTAGCTAAGGTCTCCCGCACTTTCTTGGGCAAAATTGATCGCATACCGATGGGTAGCAAATTCTCCATGATAACATGGCAATCATGGGACTTTAGACCCTTTAACTTGAGATCTTTCATTGATACGAGGTTCCTAATGTTTGAAGAGTACCCCTCTGGAACCTTAACTCCATGAAGAAACTTACACAAAACAATTTTCTCTTTTCTAGATAGAGTATAAGCGGGCGGAGGTAAATATGTACGTTTCCCCTTCTTTACCGGTCCCAATTCTCGTCTCAATCCCATACTAACCAAGTCCAGCCTTGCATTGATGCCATCTTTAGTCTTCCCTGGCACATTGAGTAAGGTACTAATGACACTGTCAAATACATTTTTTTTTCAACATGCATCACATCAATGAAATATCTTACGTATAATGGCTTTCAATAAGGGAGCTCAAAGAAAATAGACCTTTTCTTTCACCCTCATGTAACAAGCTCTTCCGCAAAAGGTTTCCCGAATTCAATATTCAAATCTTCTACCTTTTCAAATAGTTGCACACCCGTCAACGGCAAAGGAGCTCTACGTTCTTTTGTATTCCCATTGAATGCTTTTCTCCAAAATCTATAATGATGACTTGAATGCAAAAATCTACGATGCCCAGGGAAGACATTCTTCTTACCATGTTCCAACCGCATCCAATCTGTACCATCTTCACATATAGGGCATGCACACTGACCTTTGGTACTATATCCTGACAGATTATCGTATGCCGGAAAATCATTAATTGTGCCGAAGATCATACATTTCAAGGTGAAACTTTCTTCTCTATACCCATCATACACATCTACACCTGTCTCCCACATTTGCTTCAAGTCTTCAATTAAAGGAGCCTGGTATATGTTGATACATTTCCTGGCTATTTGGGCCCAGAAATTAACAAAGACAACATCATATATTTGCGCTTCATGCATAGCCATGGAGGTAGGTTATAAATCACCAAAATCACAGGCCATGTACTGTGAGAGCTACTTTGAACACCATATGTGGGTTAAATCCGTCAGTAGACAATGCAAGTCGTAGGTTTCTTGGTTCTTGCCTGAAATCAGGATAATCATGATCAATTCTTTTCTATTGAGGAGAATCTGCCGGGTGACGCAGCTTGCCATCTTTAATCCTTTCATCCTCATGCCATGTCAAGTTTTTTGCATCTTCTGAACTATGATACATGCGCCTAAATCTGGGAATTATGGGAAAATACCACAAGACCTTCTCTGGAGCCGATTCTTTCTTCTTATACCGTGAGGCATTACACTTAGGACACGTCTTTAACTTTTCATAGTCATTCCGAAATAAAATGTAATCGTTAGGACAAGTGTGTATCCTCTCATAGCTTATGCCAATAGATCGTAACATTTGTTTAGCCTCATATGTCTGATTAGGAAGCACATTATCCTCTAGCAACATATCTTTCAATAGTGTGAGTAAGTCCGTAAAGCTCTTGTCAGTCCATCCATTGCCCGATTTCAAGTTATACAACTTTAGCATCGCTGACAATCTTGTGAAGTTAGTACAACCCTCATACAACGGTTTCTCAGCATCACTTATCAACTTCTCAAACATCTGAGGACAATCACGGATATCTTCTTCAACCGCGTGTGTCATCTCCTCAAAACGGTCGCCCTCAAATGTATTTGTACCCGTATCATCTGACACATATCTCCCACTATTACCCATATCACTAGATTCACCTTTCCTCTCACCATGTTTTGTCCAACAGGTATAACTTTGATCAATTGCATAGCACACTAAATGTCCTTCCAACCCAGCTACACTAACTCGTCTTGTATCACAACAACTTAAACAAGGACAAACGATTCTACTAAGGTTTTCTGCATGCCCAACTGCAAACCTAATAAAATCTTGCACTCCGTCCTTATATTCCTTCGACAAACGATTAGCAGACATCCACTTCCGATCCATATTTTCACAATCTACCACAAGTTTAGAGAGATTGATGTCCACATTCAATGAGTACGACATGCATGCATGGTGCATATGTCTACTTGATACTACAGGGTGGGGTTCCTATCCTATCCAAGATTGTAAATTTCGCATTATATTATTGTATATCTTAGATACTTCTTGTTCTAAGAAAAATTTGGCAGCATTTCTCCTTGGTTTTCCAAGCACACAACTTAATTCAGGTGATTATGACCCAAATTAGGTATATACCCAGAGAACAAAGAGAAAATACAAACCAATGACATTTTTAGATCAAGAAGGAAATAAGACATACAATAATATGGATTGAATGCGAAGTTAAAATCTTAGACTGTCCACTTTGGACAATTCAAGAACAACTTGTATATTGTGCCTAAAACAATATACAAATCGTTCTTGAACAGGAAACTAAGGTTAATGCATGTGTATACCGAGGCTAAAATAAACATGTCTAATGTTACAACTAAATGATTAAAAAAGGTCAGGGGAATAGCAAGTACCGTAGTGAAGCCAAGCAGCTTGAACAACAGAGAGTTGATTGACAGAGGTGCCTGAGAGAAGCAACGTTTTATTAGTTTCTTTATTTATTCTGAAATCAAATACCAAATTTTAAAGGAAGTACCAAGAGCTAGTCAAGTAAGCTACCTGAGAGAGGAGCCAACCGAGCACACCAACAAGTTTGCTCCAATCGAGCAAACACCAACAATGAAACTAAAACTGAAATCAAGCAAACACGAGCACACACACATACACATATCAGAACTCATAATTGATCACTAACCTATCAACTAAGAAGCAATGTATAACAAAGTAGACCAAATTAAACCATACTTAACTTTTCAACAAGATGCTTTTTAGGAGGTGCAAGCAAGTAGTTCGGAATGCAACCCAACTGGCCCAAGATTTCAAATCTCTGCACTGGAAATAACACACAACTACATCAGAAACATAAATCCAACCTGAGATAAGTTTGAGACATAGGTCTTAGGTTCAGTGCTCTTGTAAAGCATAAAAATACTAACCATTTTATACACATTATGGCTAGGGAAAAAAAAAGTTGAATTCGAACATGAAACAAAAGTCATTGTGTATGCACATTACTCAACGGTACAACCAACACCACAAGGGCCAAATTCATGATTATCAACTTCAGGGAAATGACAGTGTCTGCTTCTTGGCAAATGTAAGAGATGATGGGTTAAAAAAACTCAAGAACTATCCCTATGACAGTATTGAAAATGTGTCACGAGTGAGCTATGATAGATTAAACATTCCATAACAAAAAATCTTTCTACACATTGCATTTTTTTTCCACTGCATTACCAATTCTCTGTTCTGTACCAATGTCATTTGCTAACAAAACCAAATCAGAGCAGGGGTGTTGTCCTCATTCTTATCATTTAATTCAAATATAGAAGCTGAAAATGTAAAATACAAGAAATCAACAGCCTAATAAGATAATTTATATTACTATTTTAAAAATTCAAATTTTACAGTATACAGGGAATGAAGGGGTTACAGGGAAGAGGAGGGTTTGCAGTGAAGAGGGGGTTACAGGGAATGATGGGTTACATAGGAGCTTGCAGTGAAGAAGAGGGCTTTCAGAGAGAAGGTGGTTGTCACGTTGGGTGAAGAGGTGGTTCTCGCGTTGGGCAAAGAGCAGGCCGCACGAACAATGCACTTGATGAGAGGTAGTTCTCGTAGTGGTTTGAGAATTAATGGCGTTTGCAGAGGTTCTCGCGGTGGTTAAGGTTTGAGAATGGTGGCAATGATGAGGATGAGTGGTGTCTGAACTTAGGTCGTGGAGGAGGGAATGAACAGTACGTGAGTGTTTTGTGTGAGCGCGCGAGGAGGAGGTATACGATATGAAAATTTAATGCAAGGGTAAAGGAGAATAGGCAGCGCTTACTAAAGGAAGCGCTATCTTAATGTGACCTTAGACATCGCTTCCTTGAAAAAGCGTTGTTTATTCTCATACATTAGACAGCGCTTCCTTGAGAAAGCGCTGTCTATTCTCTTATCAACCTTTTAACAGCGCTTCCTTGATCAAGCGCTGTCTATTCTCATTCATCTAACAGCGCTTGCTAGGAGAAGCGCTATTGCACATTCTCCGCATCATTAAACACAGCATTTCACTAGAAAACGCTATTGAAGGTGCGCTTCCAAAGGTATAATCTGGCGTAGTGACACAGAACATGTAGTCCGAGTGCTCAATTCGCAGAACTCTAGCTTGACGTCTCGGTCACTAGGTTCATGTGTATCACATGCGTGAAGGGGTAATCACCAGTTTCATCAAAATTTCGTTTCTGTTGATCAATTTCTTTGGTATAAACAAAAACTCATTTTCGCTCTAAAACTTATTTGGTACAACATCTTTTCTTTGGAAAGCTATTTCTAAAAGCTTAAATGCTCAAAATTCATTTCAAAAGGATTTTGACTTGAAAAGTCTTTTCTTAAGGTTCCATCATTTAAAACATGTTTCTAAAGATTTTCATTGGAGTAAACTTTTTTTTGAAAGAGAATTTTTCTTTTTGAAAGGTCAAATACCTTGAGTAGGTTCTTCCTGTGACGGAAACTAAAATGTTCTTCAAAACGTTCTCTTTGTAAATCAGGTTTTAGAAAATAATGATAAAGCAACTTTTCACTATTTTTCTCACCAACTCTGAAATTCCTAAATCTTATTCGAAGTTCCTTTTGAGTTCTTAACTTAGTGGCTTTTTAGTAAAATTGGTCATTATACCATTTAACTTAAAAGCTTTTCATTTTTCAAACCAAAACCTTTCTCAATCTTTGATTAAGACTTTAAGTAGCTTAATCTTTCATTATCAAGCTACAGCCGATGCTATGCACTCAACCAATCTAGTCAAAAATCACAATTCAATATATGCATCTATATTCATCAATCTCAAAATCAACATCATACATATATCTCATCCAAGGCAATAACGCCATAATTCATGCTTCAATATCCAATCACATATTCACCAAATAAATCAAGTATACACATCACAAGAGAATCATCAACATCACTTCAAATAACATTATCACAATCATACATTAATCACTCTTATGAGGGTATCAAACTCATTGGAGTTAATCTCCCCTTACCTCTTAAAGACAACTTTCTAAATGCACGTTGTCCGCCTCGATCCCCTAGGCCTCCGATCAGTCACCCGAACAATCAACAACTACTACCTTCACACAATCAATTCAAATATCAACATTTAAAAACATAAATTTCCCTAAATTTCTTGATCAAGGGTTCGGCCTCTTGCTCCAAAAATAGCTAGAGATGTCTAAAATTTCCTATCTCTTGGATATACCTAACACTAAAACAAGTCTCATTACTCAAAACTTGAATAAAAAACTCAAGCTTTCTCACAAGCTAGGTTTCGGCCATCTTATATAAAAATAGGCTAGGGATTTCATTTTGCTTCAATCTCTTGGATTCAATGATCTCCAAGTATGGTAGAAACCTAATCAATACTCCTTAATCAAAAATTTGAACCAAAACCCCTTAAACCAAAAAGATGGGGGTTCGGCCATGCTTAAGAAAAATAGGGAGGAAATTTCTCTAGGGTTCATGCTTATAGATGATCATTGTATACATCATGGTGAGTTCATAGAAATTGGTTTCATGATCATAGGATTTTTCTACAATTTTCTAGAGATTTTTGAAGTTTGGACTTAGAAACTTGAACACTTTGAGCATGGCTTGAAAAACAAAGAATAAGTGAAGAACAAGAAGATCATGGATCAAAGAGAGTAATCTTACCTCTTGAGTGATGGAAAATGAGCAAGAATCAACACTTGCTTCACCAAAAATGGTTATGGTTTTCAACTTGAAATGAAATGAAACTTAAGAGAAAAAATGGTGTTATGAAGAAATGGGTGGATGCTTCATCAACATGGCTGTATGCGTGGGGGAGAAGAAGGGGACAAGGGTGCCCAAGATTTGTTCACTTAAGGGAAAAATAGTCTTTTCACCTAGGGACAAAATTGGAAATAAATAAAAGGTTAAGGGTAAAATGGTCATTTCACCTCTAAGTTCATAAATATCTACATATTTATCTAGAAGTAATGATGAGGGTGGTGAGTCACAGGGTCAAAAGAATCATTTCATAAATTCCCAGGTGCAAAACGGTCTTTTCACATAGAGAAAAAAAGGTCATTTAGTGAAAAGATCAAGGGCATTTTGGTCTTTTCGCAGTGTGAACGCGTTTAGATATTTTCAAACGTCATTATAACACGGCGCGCCTTCCTAGGTGATGTGACTTGATATGATTTCAAGTTTATCCGTTAGCGGGTTCTGATAAATCCGTATTCAGCTCCATTCTTCACCCGATTTAATGTTTCGCCCGAATAACTTATATTATTTCACTTTTTAGTGCGAAAAACCAATTTTATCAAAATTGTTGGAAATTCGATTCTGAACCTAACTGTTTCATTCATGAGTCAAAATTAGGTCTTCTGATCAGTAAAATCTTACTGTCAGTGAAATCGCAGACCAGGCTCCGTCTGAATTTTCGATCTAAAATTTATCCGTAAATCCCTACGATAGCGTAGAGTATGAATATGACTTTGGTTTATCCAAAATCATTTTCTAAACCTCGAAAAAAATATGAAAGATATATATATATATATATATATATATATATATATATATATATATATATATATATATATATATATATATATATATATATATATATTCACCGTAATTGATGAACTGGAAAAATCGGGGTGTTACACCGGCCACCAAAATAGCTTCTTCAAGTCCTGGTACATCTTGGTAGCCCCCGAATAAAAACTCAGCTTACTCTTGTGTGTTTCCTCTAAGATCAACTTCTTAACCTCAATATCCGCTGGCACACAAACCCTTTCACCAAACCTAAGCAGACCATCAGTACCTCATTTGAATTCAAAAGTCTTACCTTCTTCTACTGTACTTCTCCTTAGCTTGTTTCTTCCATAAAACATCAAGGAAATCGCTAGACACTTTGATCATCCCGAGATTCAACCTATCCGCGACGATTTCCGTATCAAGATTCAAATCTCTGGTTGAACAGATACTTCAAGCTCTTATGGTCGCTAAATACACTGAATTTAGCACCATACAGATAGTGTCTCCATATCTCCAAGGCAAATACTATCGTAGCCAACTCCAGATCATGTGGTTGGTAGTTCCACTCATGTGTTCTCAACTGCCTGGGGGCGTATGCCACAACTTTTCTTTCTTGCATGTGCGCACAACCCAAACCTTGATAAGATGCATCACAGTATACATCAAATCGTCCTAAGATATCTGGCAAATCCAACACTGGCGATGTGGTCAACCTTCTCTTCAACTCCTAAAAACTCTACTCGCAGGCCTCTAACCACTCGAACGCTTTCCCCTTTCTCATCAACTGCGTCATAGGTAACGCAATCTTAGAGAATCTTTCTATAAACCTCCAATAGTAGCCTACTAAACCAAGATAGCTTCTCACCTCGCTTATAGACAAGGGGCTTTCCTAACTCACTACAGCCTCGACCTTCACAGGATCCACTGCAATTCCATCCTTACTGATCACATGGCTTAAGAACTATATTTCCTCTAACCAAAATTCACACTTCGACAACTTAACATACAACTGCCGATCCTTTAACACTTGGAGCACCACACAAAGATGCTCTTTTGTCTTCCTCTTTACTCAAAGAGTAAATAATGATGTCATCGATAAACACGACAACAAACTTGTCTAGGAACGGTCGGAAGTTCCTATTCATATAGTCCATGAACACAGCTGGAGCATTAGTCAAACCGAAAGGCATAACTAAATACTCGTAATGACCATACCAACTCCGAAAAGCAGTCTTCGGTACCTTTTCCTTCTTCACCCGATTTGATCATAACCAGATCGTAGATCAATCTTGGAAAACTTAGCTGCTACCTTCAACCGGTCCATCAAATTGTCTATACTTGGCAACATGTATGTGTTCTTTATCATTACTTTATTCAACTGATGATAGTCCACACATAACCTCGAGCTCCCCTCCTTTTTCTTCACAAACAACATTGGCGCTTCCCACGGAGATGCACCAGGTCTGATGAACTCTTTGCCTAGCATCTCGTCCAACTGTTTCTTAAGCTCCGCCAGCCCAACTAGAGACATCCGATATGATGCTATCGATATAGGCCCAGTCCCCGGTACAAGTTCTATAGCAAACTCCAACTCCCTCTCCGGTTGCAGTCCGGGAACATCGTCTGGAAAACTTCAGGAAAATCTCGCACGACCAGCAATGCTCCTACACTAGGAGTTTCCTTGGCATCCAAAGAGATGATCACCACAAACTACTTTGATCATCCACCCGTCGGAATACTCTCGTCGGCAGGCATCAATCCAGATCACTCTGAGAAACAAAGGGTTTTATTTGAACAGTCTAACATAACATGGTTGGCCGAAAGCCAGTCCATGCCTAGGATAACATCTATCTGTTGCATAGGCAAACAGATAAGGTCCACAAGAAAAGTTCGATTTTCTATCATGATAGGGCATTTTAGGCATACAAACACATGTGGTCAAGGATTCACCCATAGGCGTAGAAACAATAAGATTATATGGTAGCAAAGAAATAGATAATCCTAGATGATCCATGCACTTTATCGATATAAATAAATGAGTAGCCCCCGAATTAAATAAAACAGACAAAATTTTACATCAGACTAAACATTTATCTTGTATCAAATCAAGGCATCAAGAGGTTTTAGATCCCTTGATGGCAAACACTCTTCCGGTGGTTTGTGGTCGGCTTTGCTGACTAGCCACCTATGATCTCCCACCACTGCTCTGAGCTCTCACACTCTGCTGTTGGAACTGAGCTCTTCTACTAACTCTGGGCTTGCAATCTGAGGCAAAAATGGCCCATCTGGTTATAGTTGAAGAATCTGATATGCTGGGTCCTCAGACAGCTCTTGATCAAATGTGGTCCCCCGCATCAGAAGCACATCTGAATTGCTTGCTGTCCTTGATCTGAGCTATTGCCCCCCTGAGTAACATTGTGTTGGGCTGGGCGATCATAAGGCCTTTCCCCCTGTTGGAATCTTCAGCTCCTTCCCCTCTAACTGTTGGTTCGGATTGGTCCTCAATTTCTAACTCGTGGCTGGACTGCCCCTGTCCTGTCATGCCCTTCAAGTACTGTACACTTCTCCACCAACTCTGGGAATGACCTGATGTTGAAAGGAAGCATAGTCCTCTTCAGTTCGGGCCTCAACCCGTCCTCGAACCTTTGATAGACCCAATCCTCATCTGCATGGATCTAGTAGAACTAGGAAAACTTTAGCAATGCCTCGAACCGCCTTTCATATTCTCCAACAGACATTTGCTCCTGTTTCAAGCTCAGAAATTCTTTTTCTTTCTCCTGTATCACACTCCTTGGGAAGTACTTTTCTAGAAAACTTTCTCTGAACAATTCCCAAGTGATGATACTACCTTCTGCTTCCAATAGTCTCAGCTTGTTTTTCCACCAAGCTTTCGATGCTCCTACCAGCATGAACGCAGCATAAGTTACCTTCCGATCTTCTCGGTAGTGTATTACTATGGTGATGAGTCACCATGTAATGATTACATATGGATAAGGTGGTGAGGTGTCTAGGTGAGGTGGCGTGAAAACGACGTGAGGCTTATCCGTTACTGGTTCCGGTGATCTCGTACACAGACTGGGTTTCGTCATAGTCTTCAACCCAAACCTTAACCATAATTCTCTACTAGTAATGTAGAGTAAAAAAATATCTGTGTGGTATCCAAAAAGTGGATACGTATGGATAAAATCAAATACCAGACGAGAGATGTGGTTCTTGAATGTGATTAGTCAATGGTTGAGTTCATCACTATGACTTATCATCATCATGATTACTCTACCATGACTCATCATCATGAGTCATCCATGTCATGATTACTTATCTAAAGTAGTCATGATTACTCCTCCAAAATACCTCGATATTACAACTTTGCCACTATGACTCAGATAAGATTTGTATACTTTACCGATCTGAAAATTGGGATATTACAAAAATGAAGTTTGATCTTGAAATAGAGAGAGATTCAAGAAGCTAGGAGATCATAGAAGTGATCTTACCTAAGAATGAAGGAAGATTGCTCACGGAATCAAGTGATTCTAACAAGTAATCAAGGATTTTCAAGAACAACAATGGTGTTTTCTCTCTAAGGTTGAAGATGGTGTTCTTGAGTTATTTGGGAGGGCTGATGTACATAAGAATGAGGCTGTGTGGGCTGAGTTCAGCCTTTTAAAATGTCACTTAAGGGCAAAATGGTCATTTGCCAAAAGGGTAAAATGGTAAAAGTGTAAAAGACTAAGGTTAGGGGCATTTTGGTAATTCCGCGTCTAGATTTTCCCGACCGTCATGGCGACTCTGACATACTCTCCCAAGTGTCCTGGGATGATGTGGTATCAAGCTTATCCGTTGGCGAGTCTCGGTAAATCCATATGTGGCTTCGTTCGTCACCCGATTGAGGATTCCACTTGAACGGAGGTCAGGAAGTGATTTTTTTGAAATTTTTGTGAAATTTAACGAAAACGTAGAGAATCGAATTCTAAGACTTACTGTCTCATTCACGGGTCCATCTGACATCTCCTGAGCAGTAAAATCATACTGTCAGTGTAAAAACGCAGACCGGACTCTGTTTGAGTTTTCGACTCAACTTAATCGTAGCTTCCTACGATATCGTTGAGCATGACTATGGTGTCGGAATATTTTATTTCCATTCCTAAGAACTCGAATAAAATAAAGACGTTAAAATACCGAAGAATTAGAAAACATGAAAATCGGGGCGTTACAGGAAGCAGGTAAAATAAAAACGACGATAAACATACAAGAACGCGTTATGGAAAAGGTAACCATGCAGAGTCAAGTGCAAATATGTAAAGATCACTATATATAGATACATGGATAATAGGGCTATAGTACTGTATACATACAAATGTACAACATAAACTGAAAAGGTATAGCAAATACAGCCAAGACTCAAAACACTCAAAAGCTTACCAGCTCTACCCCACCCACTCTCAAAATACATCAAAACATCTCACCTCACAAGCTTAGAGTGGACGCACTGGCAACGCCATGCCCTCAACGGCGCGGATACCTGGAACTGCCCTACCCCTCGCCATGTGTACGCCTTTAAACCGCAAAGGTACATACTCAAACGAGGAACTAGACACGAAGACTCTTCATCAACAGTAAGTCCTCAGGTAATGCTCTGATCTCCTCCGCTGATCGTGAAGAACAAAGCCTCTCCTTCTCGTGACATGTGATGCTGCTAGCACTGCCCACATGAAGTCCTGCTCACGTGGCCTCAATGGGTGCCACATCTGAGTGAAGGGAAGAAACTGAGTCACTCTGTAAGGTCTGACGATATCCTCCATAGGTGGGTCACATCTTCTGAACAGCAAGCTAATAGGTCCCGTGTAGACTGTCAGGAACGTCGAGGGGTCCACCTGCCATCTCAAGGTCCCCCTATGAATATATGTCTTGATAGGAATATCTATGTTTTGGTGAATAACAAAAGGAAAATCCCAGAAGGACTAGATTGCAAAAAGCGGAAAAGAGTTTCACAAATGATTAAATCGTTATTTGAGAGCTTAACTCTTGCTTGTAGGCTTAATTGCCTCAGAAGGTAACATGACTTCAAATAGTTTTAATCATGAGGGACACTCCATCAGACCCTCATTTTCAATGGTGAAAGGTATGGTTATTGGAAAGAAAGAATGCAAATCTTTCTTGAGACTGTAGACCTCGAAGTTTGGGACGCTGTGGAAAACGATCCATTTGTCCTCACCCATTCTGTCAATAATGAAGTGGACCGACGAGGATAGGAAAGAGGTCCAATACCATTTGAGAGCAAGGAACATCATCACTTCAGCTTTAAACTGCGATGAGTTCTATAGGATCTCTAATTGCAAGACTGTTAAGGAAATGTGGGACACCCTTCAAATGACCCATGAAGGTACTACCGAGGTCAAAAGGGCTCGAATGAACACATTAACCCATGAATACGAGCTATTTAGGATGAATCAGGGTGAAAGCATAGAAGATATGCAAAAACATTTTACCCACATTATTAATCATCTTAGGGCTTTTGAGAAATCCTTTAGCAATGAAGATTTAATTAATAAAGTGCTTAGATGTTTAAATAGAAGTTGGCAACCGAAAGTAATTGATATAGCTCTATTTGAAAGATTACAGGAACATGAGCTCAAATTAAATCGACTCACCGAAAGTAAAGAAAGTGACAAGAAAAAGAAAGGACTTGCACTTAAGGCAAGTGTTAATGAAAGAGAAGAAGAAAGCGACTTTGACAATTGGGAAAGACTCAATGAAAAAAAGTAAAATATGAGATTAATGATACGAAAGTTCAAAAAGTTATTAAGGTATAAAGGCAAAGCAAAACAATTTTCTACTCCTCAAAGTAAAAATGAGGGAGAATGAGCTTCATACAATCCAACGTGCTTCAATTGTGGCAAAAAGGGTCACATAAGACCCGGTTGTCCTCAAGGGCAAAAGAAATATGATAAGGAAGAAAAGAGGCCACAAAAGGATAGAAAAAGAAGAAGAGCTACATTGCGTAGGAAGACAATGACATGAACTCATTAGACGGATCAAACAATGAGGAGGCAAATCTATATCTCATGGCTAATCATGAGGGAGATGAGGTAAATGATCTTGAATTTGAAACCGGATTGTCGTATGATAATTTGCTTATTGCATGTGAAGAATTAATGAAACTATTCGTCTTTAGAAAATAATCTCTTCATAAAAGAAATCTATTTCTCTTCTTGAATCTAAAGTCAATATTTTGAACAAAGAGATGGATATGCTTAAGAAAAAGCAATATGTTTTAAATGATACTTCTACTTGTATTTCATGTGAAAAAAGAAAAATGAAGTTTTCAAATGTGATGAATGCGGCGTTTTGAAAAATAAAATTGAGGATCTACAAAATACGCTTGCAAAATTCACTATAGGAAGAGACAGCCTAAATGTCCTCTTGGGAAATCAAAAGGACACATATGACAACTAGTTTGGGTTATCACCCAAAAATTCATGAAAAATTCTTTAAAAGGCTTTTTGGTCCCAACATTGTGTCTAGCAGTCCTTTTGTAAAATGTTTTCATTGTAATAGAAAAGGTCGCACTGCTTCAATTTGCAATGTTTGGAAAAATAAAAGCATGAACGGTAAAAAGGCATGGGTTCCAAAGGGCACTTTGCCCAAAGCTAACTCTCAAGGACCCAAGATGGTTTGGGTACAAAAGGTTAAACCCTTATTCTGTGTTTTAGGTGTGCTTGAAGACCAAGAACTCTAATTTATATCTTGATTGTGGTTGTTCAAAGCACATGACGGGAGGTAAACATAAGTTCTCCTTTCTCACACTGAAAAAGGGTGGATATGTTTTCTATGGAGATAACTATGAGCTTTGATGATAATTACTATCCGCTTTTTATTTGGATGATTATTCTCGCTATACATGGACTTTGTTTATTTCTCATAAAAATGACGCTTTTGTTGTCTTTCGAAAATTTACTAAGGTTATTCAAAATGAGAAAGGGTTAAACATTGTATACATCCAAAGTGATCATGGCGGTGAGTTCCAAATGAGGCATTTGAGGCCTTTTGTACTGAAAATGGAATCGAGAATAATTTTTCCTCACCAAGGACTCCCCAACAAAATGGGGTGATGGAAAGGAAAAATAGGTCTCTTGAAGAGCAAGCGAGGACGATGCTCAATGAGACCTAACCTTCCTAAGTCCTCATAAGACCTATTCTAAAACAAACTCCCTATGAAATTTACAAGGGAAGGAAGCCCAACATCTCCCAGTTTCACGTATTCGGATGTAAGTGCTTTGTTTTGAATAATGGTAAAGATAACCTTGGTAAATTCGATGCTAAAGCTGATGAAGGTATTTTTCTTGGATATTCCACTTCTAGTAAATCCTTTAGAATTTATAATAAAAGAACTATGAGTATTGAAGAATCTGTACATGTTTCCTTTGATGAATCTAATCCCAAATATGTGGTAGAGGAAAGTGTTGATGATCTTGCAGAAATTTTGGGCAATAGTCACCTTGGAGAATTACAAGGTCAATAGAACAACAACAATGAAGATCAACCACCTCAACAAACAAAAGCGACACCTCATTCAGATCTTCCAAGAGAATGGGAACATCAAGAGATCATCCTCTTGATAACATTATAAGTGATATTGAAAAAGGGGTAACAACTCGAAACTCTCTCAAACATGTTTGTCACTATATGACTTTTGTATCTCAAATTGGACCTAAAAATGTTGATGAAGTTATAGTTGATGAACATTGGGCTCCTGCCATGCAAGAGGAGTTAAACCAATTTGAAAGGAATAATGTATAGGAACTTGTCCCTAAACCTAAGACCATTTAGTAATTGGCACTGAATGCGTTTTTCGTGACAAGCTTGATGAAAATGGAATGATCGTGAGAAATAAAGCTAGACTTATTGAAAAAGGTTATAATCAACAAGAGGGCATAGACATTGATGAGACCTATGCTCGCTTAACTAGGTTAGAAGCCATCTGCCTGCTTCTTGCATTTGCTTGCATCATGGATTTCAAAATGTTTCAAATGGATGTAAAAAGTGCTTTTGTAAATGATTATATTTAAGAAGAAGTTAATGTGGATCAACCTCTCGATTTTTCAACTTTGAACTTCCAAATCATGTTTTTAAATTGAAAAAGGCATTGTATGGTTTGAAGCAAGCTCCTAGAGCTTGCTATGATCGCCTAAGTAAGTTTTTACTTGAAAATGGCTTTGAAAGAGGAAAAGTAGACACCACCATTTCATAGAAAAACAAAAAGCATGACATTTTACTTGTTCAAATTTATGTGGATGACATAATATTTGGTGCTACTAACGAAGCTTTGTGCATGGACTTTTCTAACATTATGCAAAGCGAATTTCAAATGTCAATGATGCGAAGCTCAACTATTTCCCTGGACTTCAAATTAAATAATCAAAAGAAGTAATCTTCATCAATCAATCAAAGTATTGCAAGGAATTGCTTAAGAAGTTCGGAATGAACAATGCTAAAGATACATCTACACCAATGAGCACCTCTTGCTACCTAGATAAGGATGAGGAAGGTAAGTCAGTTGAGGTAAGTAAATATAGGTGCATGATCGGTTCTCTTCTCTACCTAATCGCTAGTCGCCCCGACATTATGTTTAGTGTTTGCATGTGTGCATGCTTTCAATCGAACCCTAAAGAATCACATCTCACCGGAGTAAAACACATTATGAGATACCTCGATAGTACACAAAACATGGGTTTATGGTACCCTAAAGGGGCTGATTGCACCCTAATTGGGTACTCAAATTCCAATTTTGAGGGATGCAGAATGGACCTAGAAAGTAATAGTGAAACATGAAAACTTGCTAGGAAATGCCTTAGTTTCTTGGCATAGTAAGAAACAAACTAGTGTGACTTAGTCCACTGTCGAAACGAAATATGTTTTGCAGGTAGTTGTTGTGCACAAATAATTTGGATGAAACAACAGTTGAATGACTATAGAATTAATTTTAAAACTGTTCCCATTAAATGTGACAACATAAGTGCCATAAACCTCACAAAAAATTCGATTTATCACTCCAGAATCTAGCATATCGAGATTAGGCATCACTTTATTAGGGATCATGTTCAAAAACGCGATTGCATGATTGAGTTTGTGGAAACATCTAAACAACTTGCAGATATTTTTACTAAGCCCTTACCCAAAGAAATTTTAGTTTTCATAAGAACAGAATTAGGCATTTGAAATCAATCGTGCTTTGAATAAACATTGTTATCACCTCACATTGTTATTACCGATTTGTGTATTAAAGTGTGAAATAGGCTACAGGCTGTATTCCAAATAACTTGGGAAATTCTGAAAAATTTGAGCAACAATCGATTATGGATAATACATAATCGACTACCACAAGTCAGGTAACTCAAAATCGATTACAATAATCGATTATCCACAAAAGAGAAGAAACGAGCAATAGTCAGAGAAGCCGTAATCGATTCCTATAATCGATTATGCACACAAGGCAGAAAAGTGCAAGAAGTCAAACTACTCATAATCGATTAAGCGCGAGGAGAACCCAGAAAAGGGCATAACCGATTACATAATCGATTATGTGGTTGAACATTCATCACTAATAATCGATTACATCATCGATTAACTGACGAACCTAGAAAATAATCGATCAACTAATCGATTTTGCAGAACTCAAAGGTCAGACGTTCGCATAATAATCGATTATTGAAGTTCCAGTAATCGATCATCTATAAAAAGTTTACCAATCAGAGAGGAAATATCAGCACATAATCGATTAATTCACTTCAAATAATCGATTATAGGTCTCCTTGAAAGGTATTTTTCGTGCCTTAGCCATTCATAATAGTTGTATACTTTGCTTTTTGCCTATTTCTACTATGTTCTTCCTGGTTCCTTCATCTCCATTCATCTCCTCTCATCATCATGCCTCCTAAACGCACAAGGACAGCCATTGTGAACCCTGGTCCTCTTTCTCAAGAACTGTAGCATCCTCATTTCCATATCCTTAATTAATATATGAATGTGTATATGTTTGGCTTGATAAATGTTGTTATGCTTAGGAGTATGCTTAGAAGATATATATTGAGAACTAAGGTTGAGTTGGAGAAGAAAAGGATGAAGAACACGTGAATATGGGCAGAACGCTCAAGCGTGGCAAAACCCAGCGCTCTAGCATGCTAACTCTCTAGCATGGAGAGTTGTGGACGCTAAAGCGTGGCCACCTTGACCAGGAAACTGGCAGTGATGGGACATAAAGTGACACGTTCCAGTCACATGTCTGAGCTGGCACGTGAGGGGCGGTGCCTTCGCGGTGTGGAAACATCAACCCTCAAGCATGGGAGAAGCCAACTCTCAAGCGTTAGAACGCTAAAGCATGGAGATTCAGAACGCTAAAGCGTTGTCAGCAGAGTTTCACCTCTATAAATAACCTTCAACTTTTACGTGGGGGAAATTTTTGGAAAAACTCAAGAGGCTAGAGAGCTCGAGACTGAGGTCCAGAGGCAATTCCAACTATTGATTCAAGTTTCATATCGTTAGTTCATCCGATTTCGATTTCGTTCGTGTATTTGTGATCGGCTCGACTTCTACTTCAATTGTACCAGTTTATTTCTTTGATTCGTCAAGGGTAAGCCGAGGTTCCATACCAACCTACATTATTGTTTTATAATGTTCATCTATCGGTTCTAGCTTTTATTCATGTGTTAGCTTCGTTCTAGGGTTAATGCTATAGTCTACATGTTGTTCCCTTGATTAGGGCAAGTTTCGAAGTTGCATTCGGGACCCTTAGGAGTAAGGAGACCACGGCTATGAAGGGCTTGAGGAGAGCTCGTGGAGTTTATTGTGTTCATGATTGTTGCTACGTTTACTATCAGGTGGGAGAAAGAACCATAATTCATCAGGGAGGCAATAATAAAATAATATATATGGATATGCATAGGGCGACCTAAACCCTACTAGTGGTCGAGTAATCGACAACACCTAACTCACATTGGCGACTACTAGTTGGTGGTACCAATGTAGTTTTAGGCATTGTAGGTTTATCGCCGATAGGTTGATTTATGATAATTCGAGATTGGATGCTTACTATGTTGATATGCCTATTCTGATATATATGTTGATATGAATGTTGGCTTAGTAACATGCTTTAGGATTACCTGAGTATATGCCTACAAGTTGATCATGTAGGAATTATGAATATGCTTATTTACCATGATTATTGTTGCTTGTCGTATGATTGTTGTAGTCACTGTTGCATAAGTAGTGATAGCCAATAATTCAGAAAAATTGGGTGATGCACGTGTGGTGAGAATATTAGGGATATATGTTGTAGTGTTCAACCTAGAGATCCTATTGATAAAATTATGTTGAGATGAGAAGTTGATACCCGGATATGTCGGGGCGTTCGTTTTAGTTATATGCAAGTTGTGGTTGAGACACTAAGTAGTTGATCTCGATATGAGTCGGTGAGATTCATGTTGCATTGTTGTTATTCATCACTATGTTGGCGGGCGGGCGATTGATCGTACCTGCGGGTAGATGGTTGTGATCGCGAGTTGAGTTGTTGACGGACGAATATCCTGGCCTGATCTATAGGGCGATATGTCGTAGCCGTGAGTTGAGTTGAGTCAAGAGGGTTGTTGGTTGAACCTTGCATTATGGGTGTGGCACAGTTATAAATGTGACATCTTGATCTGCTGGGGATGTCGCGTTGTGGCCGCATCCATATAGTTGTTAGATGTGTGAGTGTGAGAGACACTAGCTAAGAAAGGATAGCTTGGGAAATGGATGCTTGACATATATGTTGTCTGTGTGTAGCAATCTATATTTTTCATTTTATGGTTGTTTCCCTATCTATGATGTACTGTTGTTTCTTATCTCCCGTATTTTCTTCTATGTCGTGTTATGCTATTTTACGACAACATGAGAAGACTCTATTGAGGATTTTCCGGAGGAGATCGATGGCACACCTGCTGAACCTAACGGATCCCAGTGATGGGGATTTTGAGCTGCTCTATGAGGATGATGACCACTTTTGGGAGATTGATTACTCTCATCAACGAGTCATATATATGGGACTGATTATCGTATACTTCAGAGCATGGGTATCATGAAGGAGATACCTTCTTGGAGACTTTCGTATCGCTCATCGATTACGGTTGGAGAGGCTGTGGAACAGGCCATGGTACTATCATCATGACTCTGATACTGCTTGGAGATCTCACGCATCTTCGACGACATTTTTTGTGGCTCGAGGTAAATATCCTCGTGCCGAGCGGAGGATGAGAGAGGATCGCCGATGCAGAATCATCATGTTCGAGAGCTCGACTGAGTATGAGGCGTTGCGGGTTTATCGCAAGAGGCACCGAGCTTCTATGGGGAGTTGTCGTTACCCTCATTAGAGTCCTTGTTGGATATATGGTCCTAGTTCTGTTATGGCCAGTATGGGTTTGAGCGAAATGTATTTTTGGGGCCAAGAGAGGAAGTCTTATGTACCTTTTGTTTACCATACTTCGGTTTGTATATGTGTTAGTTGCGTGCTCTAATGTTGCGTAGTTGGTTGTGTTAGTTTGTAGGCTCTACTGATGAAGCCAGTAATTTTATAATACTTTGAGATCTAATCTTTCTGAGCATTATCCGAAGCCTTGAGCCATTTCCTGCACTCAATCTTCCGAAAGTTTTTTCAAAGTATTTGGTAGGGATTAAACCTTCCAAAATACAGTTTGAATCAGCACTAGTATCAAACAGCGCTATAGTTTCAAGAACAAAATCATCAATAATAATTCTAATATTGATATAAAACTTTTGGATTCGTAGTTGATTGACAAGATTCAAGAAGGCTTGATTCTCATCAGTTTGATATTTGTTGTTTTTGCCATCAGAATGATGATTAGAGCTAGCATCTTTACCCATATCAGGTTCAGAAAGATTTTCATTATCTGATGCTGGTTTAGAGGATTGATTATCAAGTTGAGATAAAATCAGTTTATGAACAGCTTGTTCCTGTTTTATCTCTTTGATTTCTTGTTTGAGATTCTTGATTTCTTGCTGGAGATCTTGAATTGTTGCAGGATTTTGTTGTTTGGACTCCAGACGTTTGAGAATTGCTTTGAAATCAAATTGGTCTTTCATAACGGCTTTTCCTTTAGCCTTAGGTTCTTTCTTCATGGAAGCAGAGAACCTTTCAAAATATCTTTTCCTGTCCTCTTGGTTAGGAATAGCATTAATGACTTCAAAAAGGAGATCTTGATCCTTAGTTAAGACATTAATTTCATGAGACGGTTCAGAATCTTGGCTTTCGATATCGTCTTCTAAAATATGATTAAGGTTTTCAGAAGAATCAGCGTCTGATCCATCAGACGCATCTGATTCAATCAGGAGATTGTTCAGTTGTTCCTCAACTGTTGGTTCAAGGTTTAAGGCTTTAATTTTCTTCTTAAGCTTGTATTTGCTAATATGGCTTGGTTTGCCACAACTATAGCAAATAGTTGCCTTTTTTGGAATTGCGATATTAATCACAGGCTTGGATTTGAACTCTTTCTGGGAGGAGTATTCCTTTTGTACCTAGTATATCTGGTATATTTTGGTTTTTAGACATTGTTCTTTTGAGGATAATGATGATGTTTGTGGGAGGATTTGGGTTTGTCTTTTCGATAGGGAGGCATGCCAAATTGTTGACAGAAAGATCCTAGATCCTTCTTTGCCGCCTTTTCCTCTTAGAACTGACTACGGACTCTACCCTGTTGACAAAGTCTCGTACCAATTTTTTGGATAACTGCAATGAGTTGCCCATAGGTTAATTGATCATAAGGGATTTTCCCATCAGGGGCATGAGCTTTGAGCTCATCCCTAACAATGTCTCCTAGAGCATTAGGAAGACTAGTTACAAATTTTTCTTTCCAGAAACGATCCTGACAATCTTCTCTAGTGTAAACCCTTGTTTGGAAGGTATCTCTGTACCACCTAAAATCAGATAAGGATCTACATTTAAGATTGGATAATAAATTAGCAAATTTGTCTTTCCAGACTGAAGCATTTCCAATAAAATGTTTAGCTATGGAAAAGATTAAAGTGTTGACTGCATCAAGAATAGGTTCACCATCACTTGTGATAGGTGTCCCATCTGCCTCAGTTTTGATAGCAGTAAAGACATTTTCTTTCTGCTCTTCAGTGAAAGAATGATCCCACCATCCTTTCAATTGACCAGTAAATCCTGCTGCTAGGATATTATAGATCACTTCTTTAGAGGCATCATTTGCAGCTTGATAAGCTGTGGCCATCATTGTCATATGCTGCAATGTGGTCATGATTTGGTATTCGGATTGCCCATCTATGTTCGATTCATAGATGTTATTGGCATTGAACCTTTTGAAGGTTGGAGGTTTCTCTTCTAAGAGCAAATCGGGGGGAGTTGCTCTCGGATAATAGAGTTTTGTGTTTTCCACGGTTTGGAGAAAACTGGATTGACGTTGAGAGGAGGATTATAAGTTTCTTTGGTTTTGGATGAAGAAGCCACAGATTCATGCTCTGAACTATCTTCATTGAGAACATTGATAGTTTTATTTCGAAGATTATAAGGAATTTGAGTTTGAGGCTGATCTGAAACCTGTGGTATATCCGGAACCACATGATGTTGTAGTTTCTCATCAACCATGTTGATAAGATTGTTCATAGCCTCAGTTTTGAGTTCTGGATTATGACGCAGTTTTAAGCTTTCTTTAAACTTCTTGGTAACCTTGAAGGGTTTGAACAAAGGTTTTTCCAAAGGTTTATCTGCTTCTTTTTTGGTTCCTGAAGAGGATGGTGAAGCAGAGGCTTCAGATTTTGTAATTTTAGTACCTAAAACTTAAAGATACTTATTTGTATAGTTGGATTGCTCCATCAATTTTTGGATATCATGAGCATAAATTGGCTCATTCACATTCTTTGTTTTGAATGGAGAAGCCATGACATGTGTTTTGTTGTCATTGGAATCCTTAATTCCTGGGAGTTGGAAAAAGGTATTTGGTGGTAACTCTGTTTTGACCAACTCACCATTTTTTAAATGCCATATTGTTATGACATTAGTGGATTTATCCTCGGTTAAAGTTATTTGCCAAGGATAATCAATATTGTTTTTGACTATATAAACATGAAACCAGTCAAAGAATTGAATGTTCTCCTCAACATTGTTAAGAAAGGTATAATATTCTTTCTGAATATTTTCTTTGTTTGTCCCTGGTAATGTTGAAAGAACCACTTCCTTTGAAGTTTCCATTCCTCGGAGTAAAAGCTCTTTCTACGGGACTCCTTATCAATAATGAACTTATAAATCATTATAAGACTCATTAAGGGAAGAGTAAGTTGGAGACTGAATAGATTTTTGGTCATCTTCAGCCTGATAGATTGGTCTTGGGATACTAGATGATGTATCTAATCCTTGTAGATGGATGGTTTGATTCGAAGTTTGGGATAAGGCTGAAAAGGATTGCCTTGATGGTACAGATCTAAAATCCTCAGATCTTATATTGTTTGTCCTAGAAAATGAGTTTCGCCTATCAAAGACTAACTCAACTTGCCCTGATTGTGACTGGACTATTTTGTTGAAGTCCGAAGATTCTCTTGGTAAAGCTGGTGTAGCTTTATCCAAGATCCATCTTTCTGGTAAGACTACGTGTTTCCAGAGAATCGTTTTTGGCACAATAACATTTGCCTTTGTTATATTGGTGAGAAACAGAGTTGTCTCTCCAGTTGTTTTTGTTTTAAGGACTTTAGAATTACAAGAATTCATTACCTTTTACTGAATCCTGTAAAGTAAAGCTGCTGGGATAGATCCAGGTTTCATATCTAAACCACAGATCTTGATATTTAAGAACAAGCAGTCCAAGATGTCCTTATCTTGTAAACTCAAAGTTCTACTTGGGTAATAATTAAAATAAATTGGACCCTGGCCTAAGAGAGAATCCTGAGATTGATTGTTCCTAATGTCTCTTAAGCACATGAGGATTGAAGCGTTTAATCACTCACGGATTAATGGTTTTACAGCTACCTGGACACACCTTATGTGTAGGTATCTGTATTTTTGTTTGTCAGTTTTGATCGTATCCATCGAGAGAAGATGAAATTCTTAACTCTCTGGGTTGGTTGGAATGTTTTTTCTACCGTCTTAATGACATAGTCAGAATGCAAGAAAAACCTGCCTTCTGGTTTGTAGAGTTCTTTTATGGGAATTTTTGGGATTTCCCAGTTATCAATATCTTGATTGATCTTTTCAAAGCAGATTTCTTCTTGGAAGATACTGCTAGGATTGGTAGGAATCTCAGATTCCTGAAGAGATGAAGAGGATAGTTGGGAGGAGCGGAAGGAGAGCTTGGAAAAAGAGCGAGATAACATAATTTTCATAAATCTGATGTCATTGCCTTCCTTTGGTTCCATAGTACCAATATGATAGATCTGAGCCATATCCTTCTGAATATTTTCTCATAAAACTATACAAGCATATACAAAAGCATTAGAACTTATTATTCTCAACCAAGGCTACACCTTTTCATCTTAACCAAAAGCAACCTGGGCATGTATATTTTACTTATCTTTCTAAAGCATGGTCGAATTAGACTTACTGCCTCTTTAATCATTGCGAGGAGTTACTGCTACAGCTCGAACACGATAAATCAAATATATGCATATGGTTCTTACTCAGTTAAGAGGTGCACCAACCAGTTAAGCATAATATTTTCTAAGTTAAAAGAAACATAAAAGTTAGGAAGCGAAGCCTTCCATAAGCATTTTTTTTTTTACTCAGAAAGATTAGATCTCAGATCCATGATACTGTTCCTGCTTCCCCATCTGGCTTTGATAATAGAGGGATGATGTGAGCTATAGGAAGGAGGAAGGGGGATGAGAGAAGGATGAAGAAAGCTGGAACATAAAACGATTTACATAATTAAAGATGCAAAACAATGAATTAAAACATGTAAAAGTAAAGAAAAAAGAAACCAGAGCGGAGGCAGAGCCTTACCAGGACCAGTGGAGGAAGAAGAGAAGATGCAGTTAATACATGCAAAGAAAGAAAGATTGAAAATTTTATTGAAATAAAAGAAAGATTACAAGATTTGAAGATTGAAAATGATAACAAGGGAGAAGGGAGAGGGGAGAAGAGGCTCACTTCTATCAGAGCTTCTCTCACTAAGTTCTCTCTCTAAAACTCTCTAAATTTTCGAATGGTTTGAGAGTGCCTCAGCAACTCTATTTAAAGAAATAAAAATTTACTATTATAACAGTTTAGGTAGCATGACCTAAACTATTACAATAATTAATGAACAATGCCGATATCTTGACTGGAACTGTGCAGACAGATGAACAGTTGGCAGAACAATGTTGGGCCAACAGTGATTGGGCCTGAGACCTTCCTTCAGACGAATGAACAGTATTCAGACAAGAGAAAACATTTGTGTCTATCCCAAAACAGTCATCCTCATTCTGATAGAATGGGTCTGGGCCTGAATATTATGACAACCCTTCTTCTTCTTCAGAGGGGGGAAGGCTAATTCTTGAAGATGAGGCTTTCTCTTCTTCTGCTTTGGCCAATTTGGCTATAGTCTCAAGATTCTTGACAAAGCTATCCTTGGTTGTCGAACCGGCAAGGGCAGCTAAATTTTTTTACTTCTGATTGAGAAATTCGCAAGCTTCTGGATTGGCTGCTTTCATCCATTTTGGGTGTTGTTGCAACCAAATTTTGATGTTTTCTGAGAATAATCAAACTGCGTCCACCACTTTACATAGGAACTTCTTTGGAGAGATGGAAGGATGCCAGGGAAGCTTGTTTGTTGCTGGTACTTGTATTGCCAGCTGAAGATCCATGACAAGGCAAAATTGGAGAAAAATACTAGGCTAGTCGGGAAAGGGCTTGCTGATGGCTCATAGTACTTTTCAAAGGTTTCAAAACCCTCAGCTACTTCTGGGGGAAGGATTGATTTGCTTGGTCCGAAATACTGCCACCAGTGAACGAACCAATTTGGGAATTTGTAGTTGATATTCTTCTTGAAGTATATCTAAGACGACCCTCCTTTCTTAGAAGGATAATCCCATTAGTCCCAACCTCTTATTATTATTATTATTATTATTATTATTATTATTATTATTATTATTATTATTATTATTATTATTAACTATGCTTAGCCGTATATAAAGCGATAGCGTGGTAAAACAAGCAGCGTTGCGGAAACTAAACAACGTAAACAAGAACGGCAAGCATAGCTAACGATGATCAGAGTATAAAGCGCGGAAAAAGAATAACTGTATAATAACATGCATAAGTTAGCCCCATCAGTAGGGCACTGTACATACATATACATACTTCCGGGTAGAAACCAAAAATACATCAAGAGTCAAAAGAAAAGCACTCGAAGCTCACCAGCAACCCCTGTCCCCTCTCAAAATACATGAAAAAGCGCTCAACTCACTCCCTAGGACGCACTGGCAGGCTCTCACCATCAGTGGTGAGGATGCCCTGAGCTACCCTGTCCCTCGCCATGAGTACGCCTGTAACGCACAATAGGCTCATACTCTGATGAAGAACTGGACACCACGATCCTATGTCCGCGGTAGGTCCTCAAGTACTGCTCAGTCCTACTGTGCTGGCCTCGATAGACGTAACCTCTCCTGTTGGTCACGATCGATGACTAGGGTGCTGCCCAAGCGTAGTCCTGCTCCCTCTGCCTCGGAGGTCACCACATCCTCTGAAAGGGGAGGAACTAGTAGATGCGATAGGGACCAATAATATCTAGATACGGAGGTGTACTGCTCCGAAACATCAGGCTGACTGGTCCTGTGTACTCCATCAAAAAGGTCGAGGGCTCTACCCGCCACCATCCCCTCTCATCATGGTAGATAATCTCAATATCGCCCAGCACCGGCATCCGCGATGCCCCCATAATGAACGGGTGAAGTCTAGGGTCCATGCTGAAGCTCCGTTGGCTTGTCGTCTTCGAGCGATCACTAAATAGAAAACAAAGAAAAACAGAAGGGAAATAAGAAATACTGCGCATCTTAAAGTCGGAAAACAGTTGTAATGCAGTAAACACACAACAGGTAGCATATAACAGATATAACATTTATAACATTTCCTGCATTCCAGCACACATCTCTCGAGACAACAGTTGCAATAGATATCCATCCCATGAGTCTCACACTCAGATCAATCCTCTAGACCGGGATACTAATCCCATGCAGCATATCGGCCAAAAAATGCACTTCTGCAGGTTTCTAACTAGAACGGTTCCACACCCGAACAAGTCCACACCGGAACAGGTTTCGTGTCGGAACGGAGTTAGCTTGCCCAAGAAACCGAACCGCTCGCCGTGACCAATAAGAGTGCATCCCCCTTCCATACCGGAATCGGGGTATCTCGGTCGCCTCGGAACGTTAGCCTGGAACAACTGGAAAGCTCTGGGATTTGTCGGGCAAACCGGACTGGATCGGGCGTCACGATAGGATAAGAGCTACCTTATCCGTCACTGTAAACTATTCCCGAGACCAGCAACATCCCCAAGGCCACTCACTTGACCGCCCCATCTACTTCCCGTACCCGCACTCAGGTACCGCTAACCTCGTATGACGCTGGCATCCCATACTACCTGTCACACGGCCTCGTCACTTGACAGCTGAAAGTGATATACAACAAACATCCTCAACGGGCTTGATACCGGATCTCACGCCTAAGCTCTCAACCAAATCAAAACATCACGATGCCACTGTAGCCACACGGCCACAGCTTCGACGCCACGAGCCTAAACAGCACGGCCACAGCCTCAAGTAGTCAGTACAACAGCAACAGCACTATCCACGGTATCAACCCGACAATAACACGGCACATAGCCAAACTTATTCTACGGCATTCCTCCATAACTCTCAACATTACCACACACAACACAATAACAGCAACAATAACATCAACATGATACCAGTAATATCAACAACATCATATAAGTAACTAGTAGCATATCACATATACCAAGTAGCATATAGGCAGACAAATAGCAACAACAGTCAACAGCATACAGTCATACGACATCAAGCATCCCCAATCAACAGTTGCTAACCTAGGGTTCCCAATCTTAACGGCGATAGCCCAAAGTAAGCTAAACCTAGGGTCTAGATACTTTATCAGGGCTCAACCACTAGTAGGGTTAGGGCTTCCCTACGCATTGCAGAAATCACAACTACATTACTCTTGCCTTCCCGATGGCAGCAGTACTCTTTCTCCGCACCTCATGAACTGTCGGCACCCAAATCCACCGGATTGCTTCCTCTCTCTCAAGATCGCAGCCCACCTTCAATGGCAGCTCCAAGAACAGCCCAAGAACAGCTCCAAATCTAGCACCACCGTGAACACGAACTTTGCCCTAGTCACGAGCACAACACATGCACTATAGTGTTAGCCCCAGGTCAAGCTCAAAAATCAAAGAAAAAAGGTAAAGACTCGAAGAACACCAAGAACACGAAGAACACATGTTAGGGATTCGAGTTTACCTCAGGGGAATCAAAAAACCAATCTGTCAGAGTTGTAGATAACTCAGCCGCGATCACAACGGTGTAGTTGGAATCGCGTTCCGGTACTTCGATCACCTTCAACCTCGAGCTTTCTTACTCTAGAAACTCAGAGCTCCTCTCACTAGTTGCAGAAAACTTGGGAGATTTCGTGCAAATGAGAAGATGAAAGTGGAAGCTCCACTTGTGGGTTCTGCTGTCCACGCTTAACCGTTCTTCAAACTACACGCTTGAGCGTTGCCACGCTCTAGCGTTGGGTTCTCCCCACGCTTGAGCGTGGGACCTTGTCCACTCCGCCTGCTCCCTGACCTGACACGTGTCTCACACGCTTCCAAACTCAGAGCAGCTGATCACCGCACTCAGCATGCTGAAGCGTCCAACTCCTCCCACACTTAAGCACCTCAACGCTTGAGCATGGAGTCCTCCCATGCTTGAGCGTCAAGCTCAGCGAGAGAAGAACTTCCAGTCTTCTGACTTCCTCAGTTACTCGTTTAACGCCTTAGGCACCTCCAACCTTGTTCAAGCCTATTCCTAAGCTTCAAACTGGGCCTAAACCTAACACACAACAATTCACACAATCATCCAAAGCCCCGATCGAGGTTAACCAGCTCGATCAGAGTCACAAAGAAACCGGGATGTTACAATATCAACCATGAATGTTTGAATTGATTGTTTTGGTACCAAAACGTGTTGTACCAAGCTGTTTCGTAATCCCAATAATTATAACCACAAGGCTCAAATTATTGGGAAAACTTTTTATATCTATTGAGATTCTTTCCAAATTGTTCCGGTGTTAAAACCTTAAGAATCTGGAAAGTTGAATTGAGTGTATTTTGTTTGATCTCTCGGGTCACGATAATACTTGATCGTTACTGAGTTAGTATCAACCAATATAAACTCATAGAATTTTCTGGTTTTTGAAATTTGAGAAGGCTTATAATGAAAGCCATTTGGGAAAAGCTTTTCAGGAATTTTATTGGGATTATTATCCCAGAAACTAATTTCCATTTGGATGACAAGTTGGAATTGGTTTTTGGCAACATAATGGGTTGTTGCTGGCTTGGTGGTTTTGGTTGATATGGATTTATCAGGTTTGACAGTTTGGATTGGAATAGGTGTATTTGCTAATTGTTGGATCATGTCCGCAAGTTTGATATCTTTAAAGGGAGGTGAAGAGTTGGGTTCATTTTCTACCCTTTGACCCCAAGTACCCTTTGGGAGATGGGTTAAGCCTTGATCTTGGAAGGCCAACAAGGTTTGGATTGGGATACCGTAATCCTTTTGGGATTGTTTGGCTGTTTGAGTTGTTTGGGCTTTTTGGGTTGAAGGCCCAGATTTTGAGGTTTGCTGGGTGGATGACCCAGTATTTGGTTTTGTCTGGGTTGATGACCCAGATTGGGTGGATAACCCAGATTTGTTGGACGCAACTTGGCGCAATTGGAGTCCTGAGAGGACTAGTTTACCTCTGCCTTTCTTCTTCCCCGTGGCCGAGGAAGACTCAGAGTTTGGCATTACTGCCTTCAATTCCTGCTTACTTTCCCTGTAAATATTCACGAGTAAGGTAATTAGGAAGAGAATTGGAAGAGCCTTTGAGAAATTCAATATCAAAATCAAAAGCACTTACGATTGCTTGCCATCTGGCAAAAATTTGTTTTGATGCAAGACTTTTTACATCTTTTTGCAAAATGTCTTTTGCTGATTTGCAATCGACTCTAACCAAAACTTTTGATTGAGTAAATCAGATTGAAACTTTGATATGCATAAAACAATTGCTAAGATTTCTTTCTTAACAGTTAAATAATTTAGTTGGGCAGAATTCCAATGTTTAGAAGTATAAGCAATGATATGCTTTTTGCCTGAAATTCTTTGCTTTCAGATTCCACCATAACCAATGTCAGAAGCATCAATTTCAACAATTTTAAAGGCGGAAGGATTTGGAAGATAAAGGCATGGAAGATCCTTTACCCGAGCTTTTGTAACGCCCCGGTTTTCACGTTTTATTATTCTTCAGTATTTTAACGTTTTTATTTTATTGGAGGGTTTAGAGAGTGAAATAAAATATTCTGAGAAGATAGGAATACTCTACACAACCATAGGAAGCTATGGTTAAGTTTCAGGCAAAAGCTCAACCGGAGCCCGGTCTGCGTTTTTCACGGATAGAGGTGCTTTTTCACTATCGAGATCTAATTTGGACTCGTGAACGAGCCAATAAGTCTCAGGATTTTATTCGCTACATCTTTGTTAAAATCCGTCCTAACGTCCGAAAAATAATAATAATATATTATATTGGGCCATATACTCGAACCGGGAGGCTTTTGGAGTCGTAAAGGGGTTCAACTAGACCCGACAACGGATAAGCTTGATACCACATCATGCTAAATCACTTGGGAGAGTATGTCAGAGTCGCCATGACGGTCGGAAAAATATGGACGCGAAATTACCAAAATGCCCCTAACCTTAGTCTTTTACACTTTTACCATTTTACCCTTGAGGCAAATGACCATTTTGCCCTTAAGTGAGTTTTTAAAAGGCTGAACTCAGCCCATTCAGCCCCTTCATTTCACGCATGACAGCCCAAAGAACATAGCCAAGAACACCATCTTCAACCTTAGAGAAAAACTCCATTTTTCTTCTTGAAAATCCTTGAATACTTGTTAGAAAGCTTTGATTCCTTGATCAATCTTCATCTATTCTTGGGTAAGATCACTTCTACGATCTCCTAGCTTCTTGAATCTCTCTCAATCTCAAGATCAAAATCCATTTTCATGAAGATCCATTCTTAGATCCAAAACTTTGAAAATTCATAGGAATTTGTAGAAAAATCCTTTTAATGTGAAACCAATTTCTTTGAACTCACTTCATCATTCTCTACCTAAACCCAAGAGCTCATGATTCAATTCTCATCATAGATCTTAATCCCCTAGATGGCCGAACCCTAAATAGGGATGATGAATAGTGTTTTGTTCAAATTTTTTATTTCTAACACTTGATTTCATCCGTAGCTTTCCTATTGTCTTTGAATCCAAGTGATGGAAAACCAAATCAATTTCTAGCCTTATTTCCTTGGAGTGACCGAAGCCTCCTTGTTTATAAATATTTGAGATTTGTTTTGTTTGTCGTTTAATGCTTGATTGTTGTGTTGTTTGTAGTTGGTGACGATTATCATGAGGTTCACAAACTGATCAATCGACTTTGATCCGGATATCTGCTCATCAACAAGTATGGGGGGTGAACCTCATCACACCAAAATAGTGGTGGTAAGAATGGTTGTTTATTTTATGTGTCGGTGAGACCCTTTGGTTTGGGTTCACCAATTAATTTGGTTCACTTGGAGAACAAAGTGTAATAATTGTAGTTTATGCTTTGTATGCCTTATCATGTGTTTTAATGATGTTGTTTAGATGAGAAAACATTTTCATGTATGTTGAAAAACCTACTTTGATCTCTAGATCAAGTATGGATTTTTATGCTTGATTATGATGCAATGATGTGTGATTATTGTGTGTCATAATTATGTGAGCTTTTTGAGTTATAACTTGTCTTGAGGGTGAAGTAAAATCTTCACATTTGTTCCTAATAAGCTTTCGGCCATGACTTTGAGAAAAGGAAGAAAATGTGTAGTTCTTGAACAAATTAAAGTTTTGAGGTAAGAAAAATGTTTTAGAGACTTATCCTTTAAAGAAAAACCATAAGTGATTTTTGTGACACCCACTACCCCGCATATAATAAAACATGAATAAAATCATACATGTCTTTTAAAAAAAAATATAACAATTAAAATAAAAACATATCCTCAAGGGTAATGTGCATCACATCATCTATAACGTAAAACATAGAAATTTGAAATAATCAAAATCCTTTAAAAACAAACTGCGGAAAACATAAATAATAAATATAACCCAAGTCCCGATGTCACATATCAGAGCTGATATACATATACCGATAATACATCGGAATAAAATCGAATAACATAAATCATAAATCCTAACTACTGAGAGAGATCTCCTCGGGATCACTCCTCGTCAGCATGCTCACCCTCCTCTGCATATACCACAGCATATGCACAAGAATAACAAAGAGAGGGGTAAGAAACACAATCATGAATATATGTAAACGGAATGGAATAGTAATTAAGATGGCATACAACATACATCAATCAACACAGATATAATCAATATATATCAAGGATGCATGTCAATGCGAATGCAACATCACTACTCCGTATGCATGTGGCCAACAACTCTAACTCAGGAAAGACGATTAGGAGTACATGTCCGGTTATCAACGTGGATGATATGCCAGACCATGGGCCATCCCCGAACACTCTCACTAATCCTGATAACGTATAGTGGCTAGTCAGGGTACTCAAGCTTATTCTTTAGGTCACTCCGACAATAGGTAGCTAGCCCATGTCACCTGGAACTTCCATACCCAACGTACCCGCAAGGCCGGGATAACACCCATCGTGGCCTCCACTATCGCGATTCATCGTTTGCTTTCCACCCAACATATCAACGTCAACGTATGATGCATGCTATGCTCAACAACATGCAAACACATGTCCAACCATCCACCATCATAATCAATCACATTGATTATCAACAATGACCATCAACGATGATCATCAATCAATTAGGCGCTAACCATCGTTATTGCCTTTATCAACATTGCCAATATTATCATCATAATCAATCACATTAATTATCAACAATGACCATCAATGATGATCATCAAACAACTAGGCGTTAACCATCATTATTGCCTTTATCAACATTGCCAATATTATCATATCGTCATTATTAGTATTAACGTTCTTTTCTATATTATCAACCTTGAATCTCACAGTCTTTTTCTCATTACTCTATTCATTATTCCTTCACAACAGAATCTGGGTGAGAAACCCAAATTCGCTAGGCGAATCGTGGCTCGCGAGGCGAGCCTGAGAGCTCCTAAACAGGTTCTCAGATTCGCTAGGCGAATCCTGGCTCGCGAGGCGAGCCCGAGAGCTCCTATATTTGGTTCTCTCATTCGCCTCGCGGATCCACTAGGCGAATTACGTCAGACCACGAATGGTCTCTCTGTCTCGCCTCGCGAATGGCTATTCACCAGGCGAATCATGACAGGCGTGGGAATCTTAAGAATTTCTCTAAGTTATCCCTATGCCTATCATCCCATCTCTCAAAGATCATTCCTATGGATTTCCAAGACTAATCCAATATTATCAATCTCACCTCTCATAACAACTCATTCATTATGGGGTGCCAAACATCCTAAAGCTATGTTCTTTTACTAATCCTATTTTCTTCATTGTAACGCACATCATCATCAAGTCATCATTATCAATGCACATCATACAATCTCATCAATGCATATCGTATGTATATTCATACTATTCATCGCATATCATGATATTTCAATCATATCATCAAGACAAACACCCATAATCATAATCATAGAACCATAAACATATATATTTATACAATATTCACATAGGCATATACATGGCATATACATAACTTACACATAATTACACTCATAGCATATTCATAGGCATTTACAATGCATATAGACAAACATATAGGGGTCATGGGTTAACCCCTTCATCTTAACCTATCCCAAAACCCACATACTCATGATCTATTTCTTCCCCCCATACCTGGTATGACGCTCACAATGAACAAAGGAAGAGAAAACGGTCCGGAAAGATTGCGTCTCACAAACACTCGATCTCAGGACACTTGATTTCACGATCACAGTCCCAAAAGGTTCAAGAGCAGCAACAAGGAAGAGGGATTATGATGGCAGTGATGCTCCTCAAGCGAATGCGATGAAGAACGATTAACAAAAGTGAAGTCTCCTTCAAGAATCCTTGGGAAGAGTTTAGGAATCCTTGTCTAGAGAGAATGAGGCAGTTTCTAAGAGCATTTCGACTTAGAAAATAGGTTTAGGTCGAGTCTTATGGTATAAATATGAGTTAGGGTCATTATGGGCTGATTAGAAGCCCAAAAACACGATTCTGCTGCGCGCAGATTCGCTACGCGAATACATTTTCGCTAGGCGAACCAGAGAGCTGCAAGAATCTGTCTGCCAGATTCGCTAGGCGAAGTTATTTCGCTACGCGAAACTATAGAAGCCGAATTTGGCCTTAACACCTGAAATAAGACTTGTAGATAATTCTCTAAGCTTTCCAACGCATCCAAGATCACCTCAATTGGATGTCTAGAACTCAAGATATGAACAAAATCGTAAAATAGGTTTCTTGGACTTGAATGCATTGACCATTCCTTAAGGCTAAACTACCCCAACTATGAACTTGGACATCAAGAACAATCATAAACAACATATATACAACATATACAAGCAAATATTAACACATATAAGCATAGTGGAAAAAAAAAAAACAGGGTGTTACAATTCCACCCCCTTATATAAATTTCGTCCTCGAAATTTCTACTCACCTTAAGTAAACATATGCGGATATGACTCCTTCATCTTGCTCTCCAACTCCCAAGTAACACTTTCTTCTGTAGCTCCACTCCAAACGACATTGACCAAGGGAATTTCCTTCCCTCTCAGCTGCTTGACCCTTCGATCTTCAACCCGAAGCGGTAACACCTCGAAAGTCAAGTTATCCTTTAGTGGAATGATATCGGGTACTATCACATGGCTTGGATCATGAACATACTTTCGAAGTTGAGACACATGAAACACATTATGAAGATTTGACAACAACGGGGGTAAAGCTATCTGGTAGGCGACTTCACCGACTCTTTTTAGAATTTGGTAAGGGCCAATGAATCTAGGAGTAAGTTTCCTCGCTTTCATTACTCTGCCAACCCCAGTTGTTGGAGTAACTCGGAAGAACACATGATCCCCCTCCTGGAATTCGAGAGTTTTTCTTCTCTTATCATGGTAACTCTTTTGCCTACTCTATGCCACTCTCATCTTTTCTTGTATCATCCTCACTTTCTCTGTAGTCTCTTGCACTATCTCAGGTCCTAACACAACATTCTCTCTAGGCTCATTCCAACACAAAGGCGTCCTACACCTCCTACCATACAAAGCCTCATAAGGTGCCATCCCAATACTGGAATGGAAGCTATTGTTGTAGGTAAACTCTATCAGGGGTAAAAACTTATCCCAACTACCAGACTGCTCTAGCACACACGCCCTCAACAAGTCCTCTAAGGATTGGATTGTTCTCTCAGACTGACCATCGGTCTGTGGATGATAAGCTGAACTCAATCTAAGCTTAGTTCCTAAGGCCTCATGCAAACCATTCCAAAATCTAGAGGTAAATCTAGGATCTCTGTCTGAAACTATGCTAGACGGTACACCATGCAATCTAACTATTTCTCTGATATACAACCCAGTCAACTTCTCTAATGGATATTCCATGTTCATAGGGATGAAATGGGCAGATTTGGTTAACCTGTCCACAACAACCCATATGGCATCACAACCAGCTGGAGTCCTAGGTAGTCCAGACACAAAATCCATAGAGATACTATCCCACTTCCACTCAGGAATACTCAAAGGTTGCAACTTACCCGAAGGTTTCTGGTGCTCTATCTTAGCCTTTTGACACACTAAGCAAGCATACACAAACTCAGCCACATCCTTTTTCATCCTAGGCCACCAAAACATCCGTTTCAGATCCTGATACATCTTCGTGGCTCCTGGGTGAACACTCAAACCACTCCTATGTCCTTCCTCAAGGATCAACTTCCTGAGCTCTGGAACATCAGGTATACAAACCCTATCTTGGAACCTCAAAATTCCATCAGTCCCTTCCTTAAAACTAAGGTTTCTACCCTGAGCAATCAACTCTCTTTGGTCTAAAAGGTATACATCTATCTTTTGCCCTTCTCTAATCTGATCCATCAAACTGCTAGTAATTTTCAACATTCCTAGTCTAATGCTCTTAGGGGTAACTTCCCAAGCTAAAGTCAAATCTCTAAACTCCTCTACCAAATCCATCTCTCTAACCATCAAGGCTGAAATATGTAAGGTTTTTCTACTCAAAGCATCAGCCACTACATTGGCCTTACCTGGGTGGTAACTCAACTCAAACTCATAATCTTTAAGAAATTCCATCCACCTAAGCTGTCTCATATTCAGCTCCTTTTGGTCAAATAGGTATTTCAAACTCTTATGATCATTAAAGACCTCAAATCTAGCTCCATATAGATAATGCCTCCAAATCTTCAATGTAAACACTACGGCTCCTAGCTCCAAGTCATGGGTAGGGTAATTCTTCTCATGGGTCTTAAGCTGCCTAGAAGCATAAGCTACTACCTGACCATTCTGCATCAACACACCACCTAGACCTTGCTTGGAAGCATCACAGTACACCACAAAAGGTTCACTAGGATTAGGCAACACTAATACAGGTGCAGAGGTCAACCTATTCTTCAACTCCTGAAAACTTTCCTCACACTTAGAGTCCCACACAAAGATCTGACCTTTCTTAGTAAGGCGGGTCATAGGCAAAGCTATCTTAGAGAATCCTTCTATAAACCTCCTATAGTACCCGGCTAAACCCAAGAAACTCCTAACCTCAGTCACTGACTTGGGTGCTTTCCATTGGAGCACGGTTTCTACCTTAGATGGGTCTACGGCTATTCCTCCTTTAGAGATGATGTGTCCTAAGAAACTCACCTCCTCTAACCAGAACTCACACTTAGACAACTTGACATACAACTGTTTTTCCTTAAGGGTCTTCAAGACTATCCTCAAGTGTTCCTCATGTTCCTCCCTAGTCTTAGAGTATACTAGGATATCATCTATGAAAACAACTACAAACCTATCCAAGTATGGATGAAAGATCTTGTTCATGTAGTCCATGAACACAGCAGGGGCATTAGTCACACCAAAAGGCATAACTAGGTACTCATAATGGCCATAGCGTGTTCTGAACGCAGTCTTCGGAATGTCCTCAGACTTGACCCGAATTTGATGGTAACCTGATCTCAAATCTATCTTAGAAAACACACAGGCTCCTATCAGCTGGTCCATAAGGTCATCTATCCTAGGAAGAGGGTACCTATTCTTAATGGTCACCTTGTTGAGTTGTTGATAATCGACACACAACCTCATGCTGCCATCTTTCTTCTTCACCAACAACACTGGCGCTCCCCACGGAGACACACTAGGCCTAACAAACTGCTTCTGGAGCAATTCCTCTAACTGTTTCTTCAACTCAGCTAGCTCTAGAGGGGACATCCTATAAGGTGCTATGGATATAGGTCCTGTACCTGGCACTAAGTCTATGCTAAATTCAACCTCTCTCTCAGGTGGCAAACTATAAATGTCCTCTGGAAAAACTTCTGGGAACTCTCTCACAACTGGCACATCCTTAACCTCAGCTTTTCTCTCTACTTCCAGGGAAGATAAGATCATATATACTTGGGCTTCTTCTCTAATAGAAGCCTTGACTTGGTTGGCAGTCAGAAAACTCGGATCCTTAGGATTGACAGCAGTTCCAAAAACAACAATTTTATCAAAGCAATTTAAAAGGACATGATTGGCGGATAACCAGTCCATACCAAGAATAACATCAAGTTGTTTAAGGGGTAAGCATATAAGATCAACTATGAAATTTCTATCATCAATGACAATGGAACAACCTTTACAAATATGTGAGGTAACAACAGGCTTATTGGTAGGGGTAGCAACAACTAGATCATATTCAAGTTGGGCAACAGGTAATCTAAGGTACTCAACGCAATCATGTGATATAAAAGAATGCGACGCACCAGAATCAAACAACACTATTAAAGGAGTTCCTTTGATGAGGCACTTACCTTGAATCAGGTCTTCGGATTCTGAGGCTTCAGCTCCACTGAGAGTGAAGACTCTCCCACTTGTCCTCAGTCGATTGGCTTGAGAACTCTTACTGGTACTCTGTGGCTCCATCTTTTCCCCACTACAATCCTTACTGATATGACCAGGCTTCCCACACTAGAAGCAGATGATGTCTGTCTCCTTGCAGTCTCGAGTAAAGTGCTCCTTACCACACTTGCCACACCTGATTGGCCTAGAAGAGGCAAATCCTCCGCCACTAGCTGGTCCCGACGTATAATGCGGTTTCTTGCCGGCGTGCTTGAACCCACGGCTAACTGGTGCCAACTTCTGCTTCCCTTTATCCTGCTGGGTCATCCTCTTACTCCCTTGAGGACCAGAATTCTTAAACTGGGCAACTCTGGACTTGTAGTCTTCCTCAAAGATTCTGCATTTGTTCACCAAGGTGGGGAAAACACGGATTTCCTGGTAGCTGATGGCTTGCTTAATCTCTGGACGCAAACCATTCTCAAACTTCACACACTTGGAGCGCTCATCATTACAATACTGGTAGAGTGGATAGTAACGTGACAGCTCCTCAAACTTAGCGGCATACTCCCCAATGGATATGCTTCCCTGAGTCAAAGCTAGAAACTCCATCTCCTTCTTGTCGCGTATATCAGCAGGAAAATACTTCCCCAAGAATCTCTCCTTGAAGGCATCCCAAGTAACAGCGGCGCCCTCAGCTTCCAAACGTTGGTGGCAATTCTCCCACCAATGTTCAGCTTCTTCTACTAACATGAAGGTAGCAAAGGTAACCTTCTGTGCATCGGTGCATGCCATGGCCCGAAAGATCTTTTCAAGTTCCCGGATCAATGTCTGAGCACCTTCAAGGTCATAAGCTCCCTTGAAGGATGGCGGATTATTCCTCTGGAACTTATCCAAACCCTGAAATTCAGCAGGTCCACCTCCGTTATGATTCTGATTCTCCCCTATGGCATTAGCTAATGCTTCCAGGGCATCAGCAATTGCACGATCGTTTCTACCTGCCATAACTTCCTGCATCATTCAAGCACACTGCTCAATATCGAAAGTCAAGTAAAATAAAACTAAACACTTAATACTCTATACCATCGTCACAGACAATCATATAAGAGTACACAGAAGAGGACACAACAGACACATACCCCGGCCTGTAGGACAGACCGGCTCTGATACCACTAAATGTGACACCCACTACCCCGCATATAATAAAACATGAATAAAATCATACATGTCTTTTAAAAAAAATATAACAATTAAAATAAAAACATATCCTCAAGGGTAATGTGCATCACATCATCTATAACGTAAAACATAGGAATCTGAAATAATCAAAATCCTTTAAAAATAAACTGCGAAAAAAATAAATAATAAATATAACCCAAGTCCCGATGTCACATATCAGAGCTGGTATACATATACCGATAATACATCGGAATAAAATCGAATAACATAAATCATAAATCCTAACTACTGAGAGAGATCTGCTCGGGATCACTCCTCGTCAGCATGCTCACCCTCCTCTGCATATACCACAGCATATGCACAAGAATAACAAAGAGAGGGGTAAGAAACACAATCATGAATATATGTAAACGGAATGGAATAGTAATTAAGATGGCATACAACATACATCAATCAACACAGATATAATCAATATATATCAAGGATGCATGTCAATGCGAATGCAACATCACTACTCCGTATGCATGTGGCCAACAACTCTAACTTTGGAAAGACGATTAGGAGTACATGTCCGATTATCAACGTGGATGATATGCCAGACCATGGGCCATCCCCGAACACTCTCACTAATCCTGATAACGTATAGTGGCTAGTCAGGGTACTCAAGCTTATTCTTTAGGTCACTCCGACAATAGGTAGCTAGCCCATGTCACCTGGAACTTCCATACCCAACGTACCCGCAAGGCCGGGATAACACCCATCGTGGCCTCCACTATCGCGATTCATCGTTTGCTTTCCACCCAACATATCAACGTCAACGTATGATGCATGCTATGCTCAACAACATGCAAACACATGTCCAACCATCCACCATCATAATCAATCACATTGATTATCAACAATGACCATCAACGATGATCATCAATCAATTAGGCGCTAACCATCGTTATTGCCTTTATCAACATTGCCAATATTATCATCATAATCAATCACATTGATTATCAACAATGACCATCAACGATGATCATCAAACAACTAGGCGTTAACCATCATTATTGCCTTTATCAACATTGCCAATATTATCATATCGTCATTATTAGTATTAACGTTCTTTTCTATATTATCAACCTTGAATCTCACAGTCTTTTTCTCATTACTCTATTCATTATTCCTTCACAACAGAATCTGGGTGAGAAACGAAAATTCGCTAAGCGAATCGTGGCTCGCGAGGCGAGCCCGAGAGCTCCTAAACAGGTTCTCAGATTCGCTAGGCGAATCCTGGCTCGCAAGGCGAGCCCGAGAGCTCCTATATTTGGTTCTCTCATTCGCCTCGCGGATTACAATCCGCTAGGCGAATTACGTCAGACCACGAATGGTCTCTCTGTCTCGCCTCGCGAATGGCTATTCGCCAGGCGAATCATGACAGGCGTGGGAATCTTAAGAATTTCTCTAAGTTATCCCTATGCCTATCATCCCATCTCTCAAGGATCATTCCTATGGATTTCCAAGACTAATCCAATATTATCAATCTCACCTCTCATAACAACTCATTCATTATGGGGTGCCAAACATCCTAAAGCTATGTTCTTTTACTAATCCTATTTTCTCCATTGTAACGCACATCATCATCAAGTCATCATTATCAATGCACATCATACAATCTCATCAATGCATATCGTATGTATATTCATACTATTCATCGCATATCATGATATTTCAATCATATCATCAAGACAAACACCCATAATCATAATCATAGAACCATAAACATATATATTTATACAATATTCACATAGGCATATACATGGCATATACATAACTTACACATAATTACACTCATAGCATATTCATAGGCATTTACAATGCATATAGACAAACATATAGGGGTCATGGGTTAACCCCTTCATCTTAACCTATCCCAAAACCCACATACTCATGATCTATTTCTTCCCCCATACCTAGTATGACGCTCGCAATGAACAAAGGAAGAGAAAACGGTCCGGAAAGATTGCGTCTCACGAACACTCGATCTCAGGACACTTGATTTCACGATCACAGTCCCAAAAGGTTCAAGAGCAGCAACAAGGAAGAGGGATTATGATGGCAGTGATGCTCCTCAAGCGAATGCGATGAAGAACGATTAACAAAAGTGAAGTCTCCTTCAAGAATCCTTGGGAAGAGTTTAGGAATCCTTGTCTAGAGAGAATGAGGCAGTTTCTAAGAGCATTTCAACTTAGAAAATAGGTTTAGATCGAGTCTTATGGTATAAATATGAGTTAGGGTCATTATGGGTCATTATGGGCTGATTAGAAGCCCAAAAACACGATTCTGCTGCGCGCAGATTCGCTACGCGAATAAATTTTCGCTAGGCGAACCAGAGAGCTGCAAGAATCTGTCTGCCAGATTCGCTAGGCGAAGTTATTTCGCTACGGGAAACTATAGAAGCCGAATTTGGCCTTAACACCTGAAATAAGACTTGTAGATAATTCTCTAAGCTTTCCAACGCATCCAAGATCACCTCAATTGGATGTCTAGAACTCAAGATATGAACAAAACCGTAAAACAGGTTTCTTGGACTTGAATGCATTGACCATTCCTTAAGGCTAAACTACCCCAACTATGAACTTGGACATCAAGAACAATCATAAACAACATATATACAACATATAAAAGCAAATATTAACACATATAAGCATAGTGGAAAAAAAAAAAAAAAAAACAGGGTGTTACAATTTTGATCCAAAGATCAAACAAAGTTTCAATCTCTAAGTGTTTTCACCAAAGTGAAACATGCCTTATACCTTATCATTAGTTCATCTAGTTAATCAAGTGATTTAAAAATGGATTAATGAAATGATTTCATGAAAGTTAACATAATTTCTTAAAGACATTACCATTGTTTTATAACAAAGTTCATGTTCCTTTTTCAAACAAAATAGAAACCTTTTATCCTTGAGTGAATTAAAATGAATCATAGTTAAGGAAGTTAATTGAGATTACATTTCCTTTCCATTAACTTAGAACATAGTTTTACACTAAGTTTATAAAGAAAAACTCTTTTCAAAAGTAGTTAAGGTACTTTGCTTTAACCAAGTACAATGTTGTTTCAAATCAAATAAGTTTTCAAATGAAGACGTTGTTTTGGTTTACAAAGGGAGTTTTTAACTCAAATAGTAAAGTTTTACGTATGAAAAACCTAAGTTAAGTAATTAACTTAGAGTTGAAGACAAGGGCTAATTAAGTATAGTATATGGTGGAACAAGACCATATACTATACCATTGATGACTTAGTACATCAATGACTTCACAAGACTTCTGTGAATCAACACTTATTTCCTTAATTGAAATCAAGGAGTAATACCTTAGAAAGGATTAAAGACTTATCTAAGAGGATTCTCAATCCTTCACTAGTGCACGAAGCACTTAAAATCGACTTTTAACGTCGGTTTCCATCTAGACGTTAAAAGTGTGATATTTAACGTTGGTTATGAACTGACGTTAAATATATTATTTTAACGTCGGTTAAAGAAAACGTTAAATATATTATTTTAACGTCGGTTAATGAAAAAAAAAAAAGACGTTAAAAGTTAACTTTTAACGTCTGTTAACTATAGACTGGACGTTCAAAGTATATATATTTGTAAAATTAAAAATCTTTTAACGTCTGTTTTATAAATAACCGACGTTAAAATTTAACTTTTAACGTCGATGTTTTAAATAACCGACGTTAAAAGTTATATTAACGTCGGTTATTTATAAAATCGACATTAAAAGTTAATTTTTTTTTTTTAATACTGGTCATATTTAGTTCCCAGCTCCCTGCAGAATTCTACAAACAACCAGAATTTCCAGAATACAGAATTTTGCATAATTACTCAATACTATTCCAGAATATATAGATTTTGCAATATTATTTATTCAACATCACTAGTGCAGACATTCAGAATTCTCTCTAAGCTAGTCAGTACAATTCAGAATTCTATACATGCTCAATTCATACAAATATAAACTAATCATCGTTCTCTACTAAGTATGCAGGATCTATATTTTTTACTCCTTTCTCTGCAGTATACTTAAAAAAGAAGGTTGCAAAACGTACTCTCAAGTCTTTGATTTCTTGTTTAATGACAGGAGACTGATCACTGAAAGCCTGCACAAGTTCAAATAAACTCAACATTAAATTAAGTTATCAACAAAAACAAAATACCTAAGATATGAACCTGAAAATTAGTTACCTGCGTCCATCCGTCAGTAATAGATGATGAGACAATGTTCAACATATGAAACATCACATAGTAAGCACACTCCTAACTTTGTATTTGTCTACGAGACTACAAATGAATATGAAATTGGATATCAAGTTAATATATAGATAGTAATGATGATGATAGTAATAATAGTAATAATAATTACTATTAATAAACTGCTTACCTTTATTATATACCAATCAGGATTTGATTTTGACTTGGAAGGCCTACTTTTCCCATTTGCACAAGAAATGCTACATGCCTTCATAGCTCTATGATAAACAAAAATATTCTTGTCAATTATATGTTTAATAAAATAAAAGCAAATGTTATAAATTAAATTACATTAAATAAAAGTTTACGTACGTATTGATTGAGGCTAACACCTCCTTTGCCGGATAAAAGTGACATGAGCAGAAGAAGATAACAATATGCTTGCTAGGAATAAGTAGGAGCATCTGCCAATGGCCATTCCTTACAAATGGTGCTATATATATTTGTTTCCGACTTCTTTCCATTAGGGTCTGCATGTATGCACTGACTTTAGCGTGATCAGTCATGACATTACCAAGAGTGACGGTGGGGTCTAAGAATCCGTAAACATGATCGCTGCCCCTCTCAAGTAATTGGCGATGCAGATACCTAAGATATGCAATAAGTTGATGTTAATTACATAATATATTGAAATAAATTATAAAATTGTAATACCTTATGCAATATATATAAGGTCACAAAATGTACTTACGTGCACCAAATACTTAGAATTATGTTGGCTATCCATTCACCATCAGTGCAAAACTGACCAATATCGTCACCAGCGATGCATAGATGTGGTTCTACCACAAAGCCATCGTGTTCCATCGTAATTTCAAAAATATCATTACCATGATCCAAACCAAATGCAAACAGACGAGCTAACGGAGACTAAAGATGAGTTACCGGCTTCGACTTTGGCTTCAATTGTGAATAAAGAAAACATAAGTAATTGAGAATACCGTAAACATAAGTAATTGAGATTGAGAATAAAGAAAATAAGTAACTAAGAATGATTATGAATACCAGGGACAACTCCAACTCCCGCTACGACAACTCCAACTCCCGCTTTTCCAACTCCAACTCCCGCTTCGACAACTCCACCTCCATATGTGAAGGTTGGGCAACTTCTTGGGATTGCCTTGATGAAAACGCCTTCAAAAGCGTTTGCGTGAAGGTGGGGTCCTTTAGAAGTGAAAACATAAGCTCTTGTCTAAACGATGGGTCAGAGATAACATCCTGTTTAACCTCTTCTTTATGCTCCTCCTTATTGATCGGCTGCTCGACCCATCCTACGTGACCCGCATGTTCCATGAAATTTCTTAATGCCCACCCTCCTTGGAACACCACGAACACGGCCAGGGTGATCTTCTTTCCCTAGAGCAATGACCAAGATATCTGATTGTCCCTGTGGGATGAAGGACCCTTGCGAGCTTTGTTCCTTCAGCTCCTCCTACAAAGACACAATTTTTAACAAATGTGTAAGACAATGTGTTACAATTACAAGTAGAAATGTAGTATGTTTAATTTGTTACTTACAATCTTTTCAGCAACAACGCGTGTGGCTTCAACTTTAAAATTTCCAGATTTCGTCTTTCGTCCTTCCACCCATGTGTCCTCGCGTGGGGGTGGAGACGGAGGATCAACAATTTCACATACTTCTTCTCCTGCTTCTACCCGCTCTTTCAACTTCTCCTCCCTCTTTCTCAACTTCTCATCCATCAAATTCTTCTCCACCAATCTATACCCACCTTCAGACATGGTCTGGGGGTGGACATTCTTCGCCTGACTCACCTTACCCATTTCCCTTTTAACCAAAAACTCAGGACTGGCTCGGCTCAAAACAAATCTATCCCACGTATCCTTATCAAGGAACGAGTAAACATCAAGAGGAGATTTATCGATCTTCTCTCCAAATATGTACTTATTACCCAGAAAAGACTTAAACCCCATCCAACGCTTAGCCGCAAGTTGAAGCCATTTTGTCTGATGTTCAGGAGTATTCGGCACGGTCCATGTGATCTACATTAATTATAGAACAAGAAGGAGGAATTAGTAATGCATGGATCATATATTATATGCTTAAATAATGTAAATACAAACAAAGAGATCATTGAAAAATACCATGATTGACTCCCAAATCTGATCCTTCATAGTCTGCGGTACGTGATCCTAATCATCAAACAAAATGATAGTATGAGTTTTAGCTTCCAAAGCCACAAAACTGGTGAATTTCTTAGCATAGGGTCCCATGGGCTTCAGGCGACTATCAAACTCGATCTCAAGCCTTTGGTTATTAATCCTGGATATGGACAAACTTTTCAAAGAGTTGGCTTTCCTACCCCTTTTTTGGGTAGGCAGACTACCTGACGCTGCTGAATCAGCCCTGTGATGCCTGTTTAGACAAAAAAAAAAAAAAAAAATTAAACTTAGCTTAACATGGATAAATAAAAATATAATTGGCCTACTTAATTAACATTATATGTATAAATAAAACTTACACTATCAGTCAGCGGAGCCATGACCGACTCATCCTGTGAATGAGGGATGTCTGCTGAATTAGTCATGTGTATGCCTGTTTAGACAAAAAAGTAATAAATTAGGTTAGTGTAACATGTATAAATAAATTAGGTTAATATAACATGTATAAATAAATTAGATTAGTATAACATGTATAACATGTGAAGCAACTTGAGGGGGAGTGAAGGAACCCGTCTATGACCACCCGTCTATAATCACCCGTCTATCACCACCCGTCTATAACCACCCTTCTATGACCACCCGTCTATGACACCCATCTATGACCACCCGTCTATGACCACCCGTCTATGACACATATAGTAACTAAAATTGCATAAGGGACATTCCTTTCTTGTAAACATAACAATATAACCCTAAAAAACAAAACTCACATCATGGATAAAGATTACTTACACTATAGTATCAGATTTTAGCTAGATCAATATCCCTTCATGATGATCATCACGAGTGGCATGTACATTGTTTACCTCATTTTCCTCAATGAAAGTAGGCATGTGTATTGGGAAAGAAGGAGTCTCAGGAATATCAAGAGTTGAATCTTGATTTACATCATTACGATGAATGCTTTTTCCTTGGAGAACCGCTGACCACCTTTTGTTAGAAGGATCATTGATATAAAACACTTGTTTTGCTTGGGAAGCCATGATGAAAGGCTCTTCCGTGTGACCTACCTTGCCAAGATCTACCAATGTAAATCCTAATTCATCGATTTGTACACCACTTTTACTGTCAACCCACTTACATTTAAAAATAGGCACTGTAAACTTAGTGTAATCAACCAACCAAATCTCTTCAATGACTCCAAAGTAAGAAATCGGTGCTATAATTGGATTTGTATCTTTTGAACTAGAAAAGTGCATAGCCTCAACCACTATCATAACCCCACTATTTTGCATGGTACTCTTGATATCTTGTTCCTTTGTATAAAAGGAACATATATTGACGTCGTATCCGCTCCAACATATGACATTAAAGCTAGGCCCATGTGCTAGCCATTTTAATGTATCAGAAGCAGTACTATCATCCTTCAAAATTTCTTCCTTAAACCATTTTAAGAAAATCTTGTTATGCATGTTCAACAACCACTTTTCACTCATTCGAGGGTTTCTTACCTTGACGTCTCTTTTGTGATCACATAAGTAAGATTGAACTTCATCAGTGTTATTCAATATATACAAATGTGCTTGAAGCACTTCCTCCCGACCCTTGCTCTTAACCATTACACCATGTGTACCCTTGCCTTCACATCTTGCCTCATCATGACGAGGCTTAGGAACCCCTATAGGATCAATTTTAGAAATGTAGTCTGAACAAAACTCAATAGCTTCTTCTGCAACATACCTTTGAACAATAGATGCTTCCGGACGGTGTGGATTCTTCACATACCCTTTCAAGATCTTCATGCATCGCTCAACTGGGTACATCCACCTAAATAAACAAGGCCATACAATCTAATCTCCCTCACCAGATGAATAATTAAGTGAACCTTGATGTCAAAAAATGAAGGAGGAAAATACATCTCCAATTGGCATAAGATAATCGCAGCCTCATCTTCCAACTGATCCAACTTCTGGGGGTCAATCACTTTGTTACATATAGCATTAAAGAATGAGCACAACCTAGTTATGACATGTCTAACACTTTTAGGAGCAATACCACGAATAGCCACTGGTAGTAGTTGTTGCATCAACACGTGGCAATCATGAGACTTTAAGCCAACTAATTTGAGATCATTTGAGACAAGCCTCTTGACATTTGAAGAGTAACCATGTGGCACTTTGACGCCCCGTAGACAATCACAAAAACTTGTTCTCTCTTTTTTTGACAAAGTATGACATGCTGGAGGCAAATATGTCCGCTTACCATCCTTTGACTGTGGAGCTAACTGCTCTCGTATACCCATCGCAACTAGATCTAGACGAGCATTCACACCATCCTTTGTCTTGACCTAAATGTTGAGAAGCGTTCCGATTACACTATCACACACATTTTTCTCAACATAGATCACATCAATACAGTGTCTAACATCAAGTTTGCACCAGTATGGAAGATCAAAGAAGATGGACCTTTTCCTCCATATGTTTTTATCAGTAGCCTTCTTTTGGGCCTTTCCAAAGATAACATTGATGTCCTTCACCCGTTGATAAACTTGCTCTCCAATTAAGGCCATCGGAGCAATTTCACTGTCCTGGCATCCGTTAAAAGCTTTCTTCAATCTACGATGTGGGTGATCACGTCTGAGAAATCTTTGATGCCCAAGGTAAACTGTCTTCCTTCCATGTTGCAATTGAGTGAAACATGTGCCTTCTTCACATATAGGGCATGCTTTATGCCCCTTAACACTGTAGCCGGACAAGTTTCCGTATGCTAGAAAGTCATTGATGGTGCAAAATAACATGGCACGCATCTTAAAAGTCTCTTTGTAATGGACGTCAAACATATCAACGCCTTCCACCCACAGCCTTTTCAAGTCATCAATCAAGGGGCTTAGATAAACATCTAAGTCATTTTCTGGCTGTTTTGGGCCCGAAATCATCATAGACAACATCATGTATTTGCGCTTCACGCACAACCAAGGAGGTAGGTTGTAAATTACCAGGAGAACGGGCCATGAACTATGAATACTACTTAAGGTACCATACGGATTCATTCCATCGGTTGCAAGTCCAAGCCTAAGGTTTCTTGGCTCACTTTCGAAATCCGAAAACAAACTATCAATTCTCTTCCATTGCAACAAATCAGCCGGATGGCGAAGCTGTCCATCACATTTTCTCTCATCTGCATGCCATCTAATGTTCTTTGCGTCATTTGCATTAGCGAACAATCGCTTGAACCTTGGAATTATTGGAAGATACCACAACACCTTCGCAGGAGGACCCTTGTTGTTCACATCACAACTGGAATCATCATCACCATCCTTCACTTTGTACTGTGATACCCTACACGTGGGGTAGTTGTGCAACTCTTCATAGTCACCCCTATACAATATGCAATCATTTGGGCGTGCATGTATCTTCTTATACTCCATACCCATCGGACACAGTACCTTCTTCGCCTCATAGTTACGGTCCGGCAATGTGTTGCCTTCGGGAAACATTTCTTTCAACAACTCAAGCAATTCAGTGAAGCTTTTATCGCTCCAACCATTTCTCGCCTTCACATTGACCAATTTTAACACCACTGACAATCATGTATACTTAGTGCACCCCGGATACAAAGGCTTATCCGAATCACTGCACAAAGTTTCATACACATGTGCTCGCTGAAAATACTCTTGTCCAATATCACGAATCATATCCTCTAGTCGATCATCCTCCATATCTATGTCAACTTCCTCACTTTGGGACACACTAGGCTTGTTATTTAACAACACATCACCATGCCATATCCATCTTGTATAATTCATGCAAATCCCATTACAAATAAGATGGGTACGTAGATCCTTCACTTCACATTTCCTTAAATTCAAACATTTGACACAAGGACAACAAAACTTTCCATCACTATCAGGAAGATTTCTTTGAGAAAATTCTATAAACTCTTCCACTCCTTTCAAAGACTCATCACTTGTGCGTTTACTAACCATCCAACTACGATCCATAACTAGAGAGGTTCTATAGATATACACACAAATATCCAATATAAGGACAATAGGGGAGATTGCAAAAGTACTAGTATTTGAAAAGCTAAAAACCATATATATACCCTATAACCTAACATACCCGATATGTGCATTAAATTTCAAATACCTTATACCCTCTAATACCTTCATCATCATATACCCTATACATACCCTCTAATACTTTCAGCATCATATACCCTTTAATACTTTCAGCATCTTAACCTGACAGCTATACAACTTGCTCTACTATAAGAGAGCATGCCAATGAGCCAGAAAAATAATCCAAACAAAGTATCATAAGCAGCAACAGAGACCCAAGCAGTGGAAAAATCTAATGAGAGGAACAGCAAGATAAAGAAAATTATAATAAGAGTTGAAAACCTAATGAGGGTTACCTGTTGCAGGAGGAGCAGCAGCTTGAAGAAGAGAAAGGAGAAAAGAATGGAGAATACAAAGGAGAAGAGTAGCAGCAGTAGCAGTGGGAAACCTAATGCGAAGAGAAGCTCAATGAGAAATGTAGAAGAGAAAGGGAGAATAGAAAGGAAGAAGAGAAAGGGAGAAGAAGCATACCTAGGGCGCGACGGTGGTGCTGCGACGGTGGTGGTTCGACGGAGAAGAGACAGAATCAGACAAGAGGTTTTCAAAAGGAGAAGAGAAACTGTAGTGAGTGCGCCTAGAACTGATACCTAGGGCGCGACATAACGTTTACAAAATTTGAGTAAAACTATTAACGTCGGTTAAAAAATAAACAGACGTTAAAATTAATTTTTGAACGTCGGTTATTTAAATAACTGACGTTAATAGTCTTACTCAAATCTGATTAAAACTTTTAACGTCTGCGTTTTAAAAAATCGACGTTAAAACCTTAATTTTAACGTCTGTTTTTTTGACAACCGATGTTAATTAAGTTTTAACGTCTGTTATAAACTAAACCGACGTTAATTATGATTTAAATGAGTTAATTATTTACAATTCTGCTACCATGTATTTGTTAACGTCTAGTTTTTTTTAACCGACGTTAAATCTGGTCGTAAAATTCATATTTTCTACTAGCGCTTATTCATAATGCTTAGGACTTGAGACATAATTCATAAGACATAAACACAAATATGAAACGTTTTGGGTTTTGAAACAGTAGTTCGATGACGGATCGGTGATTCGGATCCCCATCAGTCGTTTAATTGTTTCAGTCTTGTGATGACTCGATCTCGGAGGGATCACGAGATTTATCCTGTGGATAAAAGTTTTGTTTTTCAAAGACGCGTATAGTTCCTAGGAAGAGAGCCTTAGTGGAACTTGAGGTTTACCCTGGGGGTAGACATTGATTTATCGCATCTGCTTTGTGTAAGCATTGGCATTTCACTTGCATAGTCGTAAGGCCTTGAGCCTAGGAGTTGAGCTTACACCTTGATGCGGGTGTGAATCTTACGGTGACATTTTAAGTAGTCTTGGAGGTATTAGGGTTGGAAGGGCTGACATGTGACCAGTTGGTAGCTCTTATGTGTCGTGGCGAATCCGAGCAATACACTGATATCCTCGACTAGATGCCGTACTTTTCATGTTTGGCGCAGAGCATTTCCGTAAAGCCAGATACGTGCACGTTACGAATGTTGTAGCATCTTGCTCATGGCTGGCAGTACACGAAACATGTCCTCCCATTCACTCTCTCCGATGTTTTGTTAGCTCCATGGAGTAGGGGTCAAAGTAGCACCCAGTGGCATTGGCATTGAGTCATGGACATTGCACTGCATTGCATGGCTTTTGATGTTTACATTTACTGTTATACATCGTTGTTCTTTTTAAGAATGCCTTATAATATGTTGTTAACTGTTTAACAATATGTTATGCTGTTAATTGTTTAACATGATTTATGTTGAGAATTCTAGTAAGCATGTTGGGTACGCTGTTACCTGGTGAGTCATCCCGTTTTTACTACTGCTGTTTTGTTGTGTTGATGAATGGGAATCTCACCCATATCTGTATATTTTCTGCTGGTACTTGCTGTTGCTGCTTGAACAGATGGACGCGATGACGGTTCGGTTCAGCAGTTCCTTTGAGTCCGGAGGTGGACTCCTTTTTGCTGTTTTATTTTGTCTGGGCCAAACTATGTCGGTATCTGTAGTACCTTTTGGAAGCAACGACTCCTATTACTTCTTTTATTCTTATGTCAGTTATACATTAGACCTATGTCTATATACAGTATTATTTCTGTTTTCTGTTTCTGTATTTATAATACAGTATGTTCGAGAAATGCATGGTGAACCTAAGTTCATTTATTAGTATTATTTACCTTTACTAATCCCATTACATCTTTGTGAAAATAAAAATAAAAAATAAAAATAAAATCGTATTTTCAGCATTAATATTTATTTTCAGCCTTATAAACGTTCGGGAATGTGACACTCGGGAAAGGATGTTGCAGTTTTGATTGTTTGGACAACATAAGTATGTTTATCTGTCCAAGGAGGAGGTTCTTTCTTAAGCCTATCATGTAAAGGCTTAATAAGATTACTTAAGTTTGGAATAAAATCAGCTACATAATTGAGACATCCTAAGAATCTCTGTAACTGGGTTTTATCAATAATTTGGTTAGGAAATTTATCCGCGAACTCAATAGCTCTATGAATAGGAGTTATGATTCCTTGATAAATATTATGACCAAGAAACCTGACTTTTGTTTGGAAAAGACACATTTTTGGTTTAGACACAACTAAGCCATTTTTCCTAATGATCCCTACGAAGATCCTAAGATATTTGAAATGCTGGTCAATAGATTGTGAGAAGACTAACACATCATCAATATAGACAATGGTAAAGTTTGAGTAAGGATTGAAGATGTCGTTCATAATTTTTTGGAATTCTGAAGGAGCATTTTTGAGACCAAAGGGCATTACGTTCCATTCGTATTGCCCAAAAGGGACGGTGAAGGCAGTCTTGTAGCGATCACTATCTTGAATCTCAATTTGCCAATATCCAGATTTCATGTCAAATTTGGAAAGGATTTTGGCATTGTTTAAGCGATTAAGCAAATCTTTTTTGTTAGGAATTGGATATCTAATCCACTTAAGCGATTGCTTAAGGGGTTTGTAACTGATAACTAAGTGTGGGGTTCCTCGCTCAATTTCTGCTTGTTTATTAACATAGAAAGCATAACAAGACCATGGGGACTTGCATTTGCGGATTAATCCTTTTTGCAGGAGATCATCAATTTCCTTTTGACAATATTGGAGTAATTCATGATTCATTTGGATTGGGCGAGCTTTTGTAGGGATTTGCCTATCAGTGAAACCTTGTTCATAAGGCAAATCAACTACATGTTTCTTTCTATTCCAAAATGCATTAGGCAAATCAGAACAGATGGTTTTGTGGATATCATCTAGAAGATCTTGGATCCTCTTTTTGATATTTGGTTGCTCAAGTCTCAACTCAATATTCTTAAAAGAAATTTCCTCCTTTAAGCCATTGATTTGGTTTTGTTTATGGTGAAGGAAATTTAAATTCCTTACCAAAGGTTTACGAATGAAGGAGAAAGTTATGGTTTTACCCAGATATTGGGTAGAGATTCCTTCATTGGTAATGGTCAACGGGAAGAGTGGTCTTATGAACGAAGTTCCAAGGATCACTTCATTTTTGAGATCTTTAACAAGTAGAAATGGAGTTTCCACCTTAAGACCATGATTTTCGATGATAGCTTTTGATAATTTAAAGTTTATCCGAAGCCTTGAGCCATTTGCTGCACTTAATCTTTATATATATATATATATATATATATATATATATATATATATATATATGTGTGTGTGTGTGTGTGTGTGTGTGTGTGTGTGTTTGCTTTTGGTTTCAGTATTTGATGGTTGTTTAAATTCTTCCGCTTTTTGTATAAGCATGCTATGCTAATAACGATAAAAGGATGTGAGTTCGGGTTACCTAATAGGATTACCCTACGTAGTGTGGTTGTCGTAAGAACAACTGAATAAGTTCTTCTCAAATGGGGATCAATGCACTGAGTTTGTGAGTAGTTTTCAGAATAGGGAAATCCAGAAGCCACGTTTTCTGGATATTGAATATCATCGGAGAGAAAAATTCAAGTTTCTAGGACATCTGGATAGCGCTGGTCTCACTGACTTTCTCACCTTCTTAGAGGACATTTACCCAGAACTTGTCAGAGTTTTTACTGCAACCTCCGTTTAATTGATGGTGTACTCATCTATGAGGTGTGCCATAACCTATTCGCTTTAATGCCGAGACTTTTGGGAGATTTAGGGGGGTGCCCTCTAGTGGCACCAAGGTTACTGCTGAGGGTCCTGCTGCACCCTTAGCAAATGAGTTTGCTAGGTTGGATGCCACTAGGGCTATTTTGAGGGACCCGAGTAGTAGGGAAATAACTACTTAGCAAATGAAAGTGGAGAGTAGATTACCCCAGTATGTTATTGCAAGATTATTGTTTACTAGGCGACATAACTTCTCTCAACTGTTAAAACTGGATGTTGTTCTGATATGGCTGCTGCAAAATAAGAAAATTGTGGACTGGGCTAGCTTGGTTATGCAACACATGTCTGATAATAGGAATGGTGGGTCTTTTCCCTATGGCTATTTGATTACTCGCATCTTGAGGCACATTAGAGTTAACCTCATTAGAGAGGTTAAGATAGATATCCAAAAATTTCATGGGATGCTTAATCAGGGTACCATCAATCAAATTGCAGTTGAGTTTTATGGAAAAGAATAGGTATACAAGCCTAAGATCAGAAAACGAGTTGATTACTTTGCTTCTGATGAGCCATCCACATATCTCAGACCATCTCACATTGCTGGAGCATCTTCATCTCAAGGTCCTCCTCCTACTACTTCCTCCGACATGATGGGGTTACTGCAGAGAATCATCACGGAGGTTTGTGCTAACACCACCGCTATAGGACAGCTATCTCTTAGGGTGGAAAGCATGGAGAAGAGCATGCATGAGGCAGAGATTATATTTACCAGCCCCATTCGAGCACCGCCCCAGCCTACTCATGCATCTGATGGTGGTGATGATGATGAGGATGATGAGTTGGATGAGCACTAGACCCTCTCTTTTTTCTATTTCTTTTATAACTATTTCCTTTTGGATGACTGTACCAATTTTGATATTTCCTTTTACTATCTGGAACTCTTAGTTACTTATTTTGCTTAAAAACTTGAATATATGCCTTGCGTTTAGAGTTCTCCTGCTTTTTGATAAATGCCAAAAGGGGGGAGATTTATATGATTGCATGATTCAGGGGAAGTGGAATTTCAAATTTTCATAAAGTGAGGGGAGTAAAGCATATTATCTGCGCATTAAATCTGATATTTTAATATTAAATGCTCTAACCCGTTTCTTGAGAAAATCCCTCCTTGAGATGTTTGTCATCATCGAAAGGGGGAGAATGTTAATATATGCCTTGACATGAATATATAAGTTTTGAAGAATGACAAAAGGAAAATCCTAAAAGGACTAGATTGCAAAAAGCGGAAAAAAGTTTCACAAATGATCAAGTCTTTCAAGAAGGGGTTAAGGGAATTTTCGTTATTCGTATTGATTGTTTTAAATCATGTTTTAAATGGTTATAAGGCTTTCAATCTAAAATCAATCACAGACACACATGAATAAGTCTCTAAAAACTTAATAGGCTTTAAGTATCTCGAAATGAGTAAATCAATTAATAGCCGTTAGGTTTTAAAAATCAGTATTAACAATCGATTAGAGATTTCTTATAATCGATTATTAATAATCTAAAGAACCGGTTTACAAAATAGAGACCTCATAATCGATTATTGTCCTTTACGCTTTAGTGTCATTCAAACAGAGAAGTCCTAATTGATTAGTATAATCGATTATGCTCTTGTGAGGATAAATGAGCTTTAAACAGAGAACTCCTAATTGATTAGTAAAATCGATTATCATGCGACTGCCTCTCTAGCGTGTTTTACTTGAAACATAAATAATAGATTATGGCTTTGATATAATCGATTATGACGCGACAACCCTTGCTTTCTAAATGGGCTTTTAGCTTAATTCTTATGGGCTTAACCGTTTTTCTATAAATAGGAAGGCTTAGGCAGTTTTACATGCACTACTCTCTAATCCTTATTGTGCTAAAACTCTACTAAAATTCTTTTCTATCACTCTCACTAATTCTCACTTGGTTATATTATTTTGAGAGCTTTATACTCCATTCTAGGGATACTACTTGTGCTTCAATTTGTATTCCTCTATCTGCACTATTTGAGTTCTACATTTCTTCTCTATTGTTATTCATTTATTGGGTTTGAATCCCATATATTCAAAGAGAGTTAATATCTCTTGAATTTGAGGCTCTTGCACAAAGGGAAGAGATATTCCATTATTTGTGTGAAGGGTGCTCTTGGTTGTAAAGGTTTCTAGCTGAACCTAATTTAAAAGCTAGTTATTGAGGGAAAACCCTTGGTGGCTGACCTTGGGGACTGGACATAGGCTACTGGAGTATTTGGAAGCCAAACCAGGATAAAACTGTGTGTCCTTTCTTTCCCTATCTGTTTATTATCTCAATTTATTTTATGTCATTTACCTTCAACAATTTATTTTATTTCAATTTATCTTATCGCAATTTAATTTCAAGTTATTTATCTTTCAAGCACCTTATTGTTTAGAAGATTTTTAAAAACACACATTACACACAATTCACCCCCTATTGTGTTTGGAGTCACTTGTCAACACCCCTAGCACCGGCATCCACGGTGCCTCCGGGATGAACTGGTGGGATCTCGAGTCCATCTATGCCCTCTAGTGGCTCGCGTCCTCACATGAACAAACAACAGAAACAACATACATAGAAGAGATAGGGAGATTAGACTACAACATCAAAACAAAGGGATAACGACAATCACAGTATCGCAACACATAGAAGGTATCATAGATATCAACTAGTACATGCATAGCAGATAACTCATACAGACAACCATCTCCCAAGTTACTGTGCACAAGCAAACATCTCCAACAAATCTTTGACACAGATCAATCCTCTACTTGGGATACTATTCCCAGCATGTCGGCCGAATCTCTCAACAGAAGGTTCCACACAGGAACAGGCGTTAGTTTGTCCAGGAAATTGAACCGTTCATTGTGACCAATAAGAGTGCTTTCCCCCTTCCACACAGGAATCGAGTATCTCGGTCACCTCAGAACGTTAGCTTGTAACTTGGAACAGCTTAGGGATTAGTCGGGATAACCAAGATTGATCAGGCATCACGACACGATAGGAGCAACCCCATCCATCTCTGTAGATCAATCACGAGTCCGGTTAAATCCCCAGGGCCACACAGACCGCCCCTTCCGCTTTCCATACCCGCACTCAGGTACAACTAACCTCGCATGACATTGGTGTTGGAATAATGGACACACACAAGAGGAGTGAATTAAGTATTTAAAAAATTTCTTTTCTTACAAAAACAATCCTTTTTGTATGGTGTTAAGATAAGGATACCAAATCTTTCTTGAGAAGATTTATTATACCAAAACAAAAGAAATGGATGAAGAAGAAAAGAGTTAAAGAACAATACTTCTATTAATAAACTTGTGTAAATCAACAAAACAATTATAATAGCAATTCAATCAATATACCAATAAATGTATAAAGTAAAGAGTTGAGAATAGAGAAGATTCACGTTGGGATTTTATACTGGTTCAATCACAACCTAAGTGATTTACATCTAGTGCCCAAGCCAATGCTTAAGTATTTCCACGAGATTCAATAGTTTGTACAATCCTCTTAGAGATGTCTCACTCTAATACAAACTACACAAGCCTTCATAGGATGCCCTACCAACAAAGCCTAAATACATCAAGAGATACCTCACTCTTGAAAAACCTCTTTGGGATACCTCACCCAAAATGTAAAACAGAGAATAAAATCAGTAGAACAGAAAAACTCCTAACGCTTTCAATTTTCAATTGAAGCAATCTAAAAGAAATGTAATTGTAAAGCTTAGGATAGTAAATTGGCAGAGTAACAGTGGATCCTCAAAAGTTTATTTTCATGTTCAAAAGATCCCAATTTATAATGAAAATGGTTTAGAGAATGAAGCCCTTGAATTTAAAATTCTGGTATTGAAAATCTTGAAGTAATTGATTACTTTCAAGAAGGTAGTCGATTACTCTTCTCAAGAAACTTCATTTTTCTTTAACAGACACAAAATAGTCGATTACTTTATCAAGATAGTTGATTACTTTGTTCTAACAGACAACCAAGATTCAAGAACATCACAAATAGTCGATTACTTTATCAAGGTAGTCGATTACTCTTTGATAAAACAAAGTTCTTCTCTCTGGAACTCTAAAGTAGTCGATTACTTTACTGAAGTAGTAAATTACTTTACTTAAAAATATATTTTCCATTTATGAAAATTCCAGAACTTTGTCTTATCATCTTAGAATCTTGTTGTAGGAATTCTAAACCTTTTTCACTTATTAAACAATCACATATTAAGCTTTAATTACATACATAGTTACATTTACACAAATAACCAACTATCAACTACAATTTGTGTCTTCAAGTTCCTTCAATTCATTTGGTAGGTCTATATCAAAATCCATATAGAGTTGTATAAGAAACTTCAATCTCCCCCTTTTTTATGACGACAAATGCTTTTAACTTTTAAGCTTTATGAACTTATGTTGTTGATAGTATTTGTGTAATATTGCTCCCCCTTAAAACTTGCAAATTTCTTGAAATTAAAAAACAACTACCTTTCTCCCCTTTTGTCATGATCAAAAATAAAATATTGACGTAGAAGCGTAAAAATCAATAAAAGATAGAGAAAAGGCGTAATAACAAGCAAATAAGGGAGCATAATAAACCTCTTAAGACATAAATTTGAACCATTAAAATGTCTTTCCTTTTCTATTTAATCGCAGTTAAGTGAGACTCTTTTGGATTAGCTTGGTATCGTGCACACATACAAACACTAAACATGATATCAAGCCTACTAGCAATTAAGGATAGTAAAGATCCGATCATACCTCGATATCGTGTTAGCTTAACAGGCTTACCTCCTTCATCCTTGTCTAAGTAACATGATGTCCCCATGGGTGTGGCAATATCTTTGGCGTTCTCCATATCAAATCTCTTAAGCAGTTCTTTACAATATTTGGATTGGTTAATGAAGATACCATTTTGGGTTTGCTTTATTTGAAGTCCGAGAAAGAATTTTAGTTAATCCATCATGGACATCTCGAACTCACTTTGCATCATTTGGGAAAATTCTCTACACAATGTGTCATTAGTACCACCAAATATAATGTCATCGACATAAACTTGAACAATTAAAATGTCTTTATTTTTCCTTTTAAAGAAGAGATTGGTGTCTACTTTACACCTTGTGAAATCTTTATCAAGTAAAAACTTACTAAGGTGCTCATACCAAGACCTTGGAGCTTGTTTGAGTCCATAGAGAGCTCTTTTTAATTTGAAAACATAATCGCGTTGTTTAAAGTTTTCAAAACCAGGGGGTTGTGATACATACACCTATACATTAATTAGGCCATTTGGAAGGGCACTTTTACGTCCTTTTGGTGGTAGAGTTGGAAATCCATATAACATGCAAAAGCGTGTAAAAGGCGAATTGCTTTTAACCTAGCAACTGCAGCATATGTCTCATCATAGTCTATTCCTTCTTCTTGAATGTATCCATTAGCCACTAGCCTAACTTTGTTTCTTACTATTATTCCATTTTCATCTAATTTGTTCCTAAAAACCTATTTACTGTCAATTATTTGCTTATGTTTGGGTCTAGGGACTAGTTCTCAAACCTCATACCTTTTTTGTGATATCTCCAATCACATTATCAATAGGATGATCTTTGACAAGTCTCCATTCTTTGGAAAGTGCTTGATCTTTATCTTCTTGGTTTAGCTCTTGAGATTGCACTTCATTTATGGCATCTTGATGTCCTTCAATAGGATTGTGGGGAATATCTACAAAATCATCAATACAACCTTTCCCATCCTTTTGAGAGTTAGATTCAACAAATGAAACATGAATTGATTCTTCAGTAGTCAAAGTCTTTTTATTGAAGACTCTAAAAGCTTTACTTGATTTTGCATAGCCAAGGAAAATATCTTCATCCACTTTAGCGTCAAACATTCCTAGGTTATCTTTTCCATTATTTAAAACAAAGCATTTACATCCAAAAACATGCAATCGTGAAATGTTGGGCTTTCTTCTTTTATATATTTTTTTTATGAATGTTTTTTTTCCATTATATTGTTCATAAGGAATCTTTTTAATGATGGATCTTATCAAAACCCTATTTGTCACATAACAAGCGGTATTTACCGCATCCGCCCAAAAATATATAGGTAAGTTTGTCTCATTAAGTATGGTCCTAGCCAATTCTTCTAGGGATCTATTTTTCCTCTCAACAACACCATTTTGTTGCGGTCTCCTAGGTGCTGAAAAATTATGCTCAATGCCATGTTCATCACAAAATTCATTAAAAGCATGGTTTTCAAACCACCTCCATGATCACTTCTTATGCATGCTATTTTTAAATCTTTTTCATTTTGAATAAACTTTGCTGACTTCCTAAAAGCATTAAATGCATCATTTTTATGACGAAGAAATTATGTCCCAGTAAATATTGAAAAATCACCAACAAAGACTGATGTAGAATAATTTCCTGCTAAGCTCATTGTTCTAGAAGGGCCAAATAAGTCCATATGCAATAATTGTAAGGGCCTACTGGTTGAAACAATACTTTTGGATTTAAAGCTAGTTTTGTTTGTGTTTGCCCTTGTGGCATGCATCACATAGGCCTTCCTTTTCAAATTTTAGCTTAGGGAGTCCTGTGACAAAATCTTCGGCAATTAGTTTGTTTAGATGATCCATGCGTATATGTGCAATTCTTCTGTGCCATAGTCAAGCCTCATTATCCCTACCCAACAAGCATTGAATATTTGATTTTGAGACATCACCCGAATCAATATATATATATATATATATATTATCTAGTCTTTTGCCCACAAATTTTACTTGTTTATCACTTATAGACTCAATCATACAACAATTATCATCAAATACAACTTTGTAACCTTTATCACATTGTTTACTAATGCTTAGCAAATTATGTTTTAAGCCATTAACTAACAACACATTTTTATGCAAGTTGAATACTTACCTATTTTTCCTTCTCCAAGTATTTTTCCTTTGTTGTTATCTCCATATGTGACATGTCCACTTTTTTTGAAGACAATTGTATTGTAACATCCTCATTTTCATCACCTTAATTAAAGTGTGGATGCATGCATGTTTATTTGATAAATACTATCATAGCTTGGAAGTGTGCTTAGAGGATATGTTAAGAATATGGATGAATTAGATAGGAGAATAATAAGGAATAAGTGACACAGCGCAGAACGCTCAAGCGTGGAGTAGAAGGACACTCAAGAGTGCTAACGCTCTAGCGTTGGGCAAGGTGGACACTCAAGCATGACCACTCTGACCAGTTAACTGGCTGTGATGGGACATAAAGTGACACGTGTCAGTTACGCGTCGCAGCTGGCACGCGAAGGGAAGTGCCTTAGCGGTGAGGAAATTTCAATGCTCCAGCGTTGACGAAGCCAGCGCTCAAGTGTTGGAATGGTAAAGCGTGGTCAGCAGAGTTTTACCTCTATAAATAGCCTTCATTTTCACCATGGGAAAGTTTTCCCATTTTACTAAAACAGAGAGCTCGAGACTGAGAGAGAGACCAGAGGAAGTTGGAGCTTCAATTCCGAGTTGTAATCCGTTCGTTGACCCGATTTCAGTTCCGTTGGTGTTTTCGTGATCAGCGCGACTTCTATTACAATTCTATCGGTTTGCTTCTGTGATTTGTCAAGGGTAAGCTAAGGTTTCATATCTACCTACATTATGGCTATATAATGTTCTTTTATGGTTTAAGCTTCTATTAGCGGTTTTAGCTTCATATCAGGGCTAATGTTAAAGTCTGCATGTTGTTTCCACGATTAAGGCAAGTTTGGAAGCTACGTGTGTGATCCCGCTGGTGAAGGAATCCGTGGCTGTGAAGTCAAGGAGAGGAGCAAGAAGTGCTCATTGTGCTCGTGATTGTTGTTACATTCGCTAACAGGTGGGGAGAAAAAGTTACACACGTCAGGGAGGCAAGAGTAGTCTGTATAGCTTTGTTGTATTTTTGTGTGTGTAGGGGAAACCTAAACCCTACATGAGGTTGAGCTCTGATAAAGTACCTAAACCCTAGGTTTAGTCTACTTCGGGCTATCACCGCTATATTCGATACCCTAGGTTAGCAGATTATGATGCATGATAATATGTGTTATATGTTGATATATGCGTACCTGCTACATTGTGATATTTGTAATGTATGCATGATGTGTTGATGATAATAGCATGTTGGTATGTTGTTATGCTTACTACCTTATTGAGCATGTCAATAAATGATGAATTGTGCATTGTATCTGGAAATGCGTGTATACATGAGACTTGAAGGTTTAGTATGATTAGGGCTTTGAACCCGTTGTGGATGTTGAGCTGATAGTTAAGATTTGAGGTCTTAGTTGGAGCTTGGAGCTCATAAGGTTATGATGGGAGCTTAGATCTCATAGGGTTACAAATGAAGCTTGGAGCTCATAACAGTTACTTTTGGAGCTTGGAGCTCGTGTTGCTAAGAACAAGTGTGCGTGTGTTGCGATATCAGCTCAAGAGAGATGGATGACATGCACAGCATATGCATATGATGCCAAGTGGCGAGCCGTATGTCGGGAGACAAACCAGGTTGGTGCACCGAGTGCAGGTACGGAAAACGGAAGGGAAGGTCTATGTGACCTCGGGGATATACTGGACACAAGTGTACCCACATGAGACCGGTATGGTAGCTCCTATCGTGACGTTGCGGTCCTGGGCACATCCTACTATCCCAATTAGACCCTAAGTCTTTCGAATTGCTGGTGGATCTTCCGAGGAGGCCCAGTTAACCCTCTCTATCTGGATCAGTTGAGCGGCGATGCACTCTGATGGGTCACGACGAGCGGAATAGATTACCGAAACAAACCAATTTGTTGTCCGATGAGCGGACGTGATGTTGCCCTAAGGAGGGTGTTTAGTACCGGCCGACATGCATATAAAGAGTATGTGTACATCTAGCTAGAAAACGACCGTGAGTCTAGACATCGAGAGATGGTTGTGTTTGCTATATATTCTGTATTGCATCATCCCTGTTATAGATGTGCTATATATCTTATCTCCTTGTTCTTCTTTGTATGTATATGTTCGATTTAGGAGCAGACGACGAGTTAGCAGAGGGCGACTATGGACCCGAGAATGCATCCCTTCCTCCAGACCACGTTAGGGATCCCAGTGCTGGGCGAGCTTGAGATCATCTATCATGACGACTAGAGGTGGCAACTGGACCCCTCTACATTTTTTACCGTGTATACCGGACCAATGAGCATCTTGTTTCAGAGTGGTACACCACTACAGGCCGACATTATGGGACCATACAGAGTGATCCAGTTTCTTCCGTTCCCCATATGTGGCACCCACCCAGGCAGCATGAGCGGGACTTTATGTGGGCTTCCCCAGCATCATCTCATGTGACCAGCCGCAGAGGGTTCATGCTCAAAGGACGACGTAAGAGGACAAAACGATATTTATGGGCTGCCAAGCGTAGGCGGATGGTTTTGTCTAGTTCTTCCTTAAACTATGTGCCCTTGCAGGTTTATAGGCGCACGTCTGGGGAAGGACAGGGTAGCTCTTGACTCTCACATCATTGAGGGCGTGACGTCACCAGTGCGTTGGTCCTTGGGTGTGAGGTGAGACCATTTTGATGTATTTTGAGGGGGACGGGGAGAGCATGGGAGTATGAGGGCTAAAGTCCCTTTTGTTGTATTTATTTTACTTTCAGCTTCTTCTCTACCTTCGTCTGTATATGTACTTAGCCATACTGATGGGGCCACCATGTATATATCTATACTGGGTGTGTATGCTTTCGTTTCTCCTGTTTTGTTTACTCTGATGTTATACGCGTTTGCGTTTGGATGCATGTTATCGTTTGTTTTAATAAGCACATAATCGTTAAGTCATAGTTAATACTACAGTGGAGCATTTAGGTTAATGAGATTTCCTCGAGTGGAACTTGGGGACGTCACATGTATAAACTTGGAGATGTTTCCAGACATATGCTTTGAACACCAACTATCCAAATACCATTCTTTGCATTGGGTCTTCAAGCATACCTACAAAACAATCAATCACTTTTTAGGTACCCAATTTGGTTTAGGTCCTTGGGGGTTAGTTTTAGGTACCAATTCCTTGGGAACCCAAATCAAATTATAATATTCAACACCTCTTTTTCTACTAAAACAAGTAGGTGTGATATGTCCATGTTTCATACAAAAGTTACATTTAACATGGGATCTAACTTGTTTACTAGATTTAACAAAGTGTATCTTAGGTGACTTTCTTTTATCATATGGATTATAGTCTAAACCGATTTTCACATATGGCATTTGTTGTTTACCAAGACGAGCATTTAGGTTTTTATTTCCATTAGTGAATCTAACAAGAGAATTCTTAAGATCACTATTTTCTTTTTCAATTTTCTTAAAATTTTCACATGTGGAAGAGCTAGCCTTAGAGGAACATGCATATATCATTGACATTGTTTCAATCTCTAGTTTTAGATCATCAATTTCTTTATTCATTTTTTATTTTTCATTTTAAAAAAGGAGAAATTATGGATTTTTGTCTAGTGATCGTTCTAGCTAATCCTAGAGATTCTTGATGCAATTCTTCAAAGGCTTGATGCAATTCATCATAATTGTAAGACAATGAAAATTCATCATCACTTACCTCTTTGTGTTCATAATGACTTGCCATCAAGCATAAGTTGGCTTCTTCACTTTCACAACTTTCATCACTTGAAGAATTTGGATCATTGTCTTCCTATGCTATGTAGGCTCTTCTACCTTTCTTTTCCTTCTTGGTCTTTTTTTCACTTGTTTCATTATCTTTGGACGTTTGGGCATTCAAAATTTATATGGCCTGGTTTACCACATTCATAACATAGAGGTGTTGAGAAAGAGCTTTCCTTCTGTAATGACTTCATATTGTTGTTAAACTTCTTCCAATTTCCTTTGTTTTTGAGAAATTTCCTAAACCTTCTTACCAACATGTTCATTTTCTCATCTTGAAGGTCTTCATGATTGGAGCTTTCAACTTCTTCATCACTTTCACGCTTAGAGGAAGATGCAACAAGAGCTATACCTTTGTTTTTCTTGTCCACTTCTTCACTCCCATTTAATCTTGTGAGCTCCAACTCATGCTCTTTTAGTTTTCCAAACAAGGTGGCCAAAGTCATGCTTGATAGATCTTTTCACTCCGCTATAGCTGTCACCTTTGGTTGCTAAGATCTATTCAAACATCTCAACACCTTGTTAATAAGATCCTCATTGGTAAAGGTTTTACACAAAGCAAATAATTGATTGACAACAAGTTGAAATCATTTTTTCATTTCATTTATAGATTCACTTTGTTTCATTCTAAATAACTCATATTGATGAGTTACGGTATTTACCCTAGCTCTTTTTACTTCACTAGTTCCCTCATGGGAAACTTGTAAAGTATCCCAAATCTCTTTTGCACTTTGGCAATTAGAGATTCTAAAGAACTCATCAACCGTTAAGGCGGATGTGAGTATGTTCTTTGCCTCAAGGTCTAGTTGAACCTTTCTTTTCTCATCATCATCGGTCCATAAGCTTCTTGGCTTATCTTTCTCTTCATTCCCAACATCATGTTTATGAATGAAAGGACCTTGTATAACGGTATCCCATAGATCTAAGTCTATGCCTTCAATAAAGATTTTCATCCTAGCTTTCCAATAGGGATAGCCTTCACCATCAAAAATAGGAGGAGTAGTTGTTGAGATATGTTTATGACCTTTACCGAGTTTTGTGTCATTTTCACAAGAAATCTTGAAAGCTATTAAGTTTTTAACAAGACCCTAGCTCTGGATACCAATTGTTGTAATAATGGACACACTCAAGAGAGCGATGAATTGAGTATTTAAAAAATTTCCTACAAAAAGACTCCTTTTTGTATGGTGTTAAGATAATGACACCAAATCTTTCTTGAAAAGATTTATTATTCTAAAACAAAAGAAATAGATGAAGAAGAAAAAAGTTAAAGAACAATACTTCTATCAATAAACTCGTGTAAATCAACAAAACAATTATAATAGCAATTCAATCAATATACCAATAATTACATAAAGTGAAGAGTTTAGAATAGAGACAATTCACGCTAGGATTTTATACTGGTTCAATCACAACCTGAGTGATTTACATTCAGTCCCCAAGCCAATGCTTAAGTATTTCCATTAGATTCAATAGTTTGTACAATCCTCTTAGAGATGCCTCACCTACAAAGCTTCAATACCTCAAGAGATACCTCACTCTTGAAAATCCTCTTTGGTGTACCTCAAGCTTCTGCATGTTTAAGTTGTGATTTCTGAGTTTTGTTGAATTTTGCTTGTCGCACGAGCCCAAGCACGACCATGCTATTCCAAGACAGGCTGTGCTGCTCATATTTCTGGATTTATGATGAAGCACAAGCACAGCCGTGCTATTCCAAGAACAGGTCGTGCCGTTCATACATTCTGGAATTTTGAATTTTGCACTCAGCATGGCTGTGCTCCCTATTAACACGATCATGCCACTCATATTTCTGTAAAATAATTTTCAGCACGGTCGTGCTCCCTGTCACCAAGGTCGTGCTCAACTCAGAATGACTATATAAATGATTTTTACCTGGGAATTCAGTCTATATGTCTTATGCCCATGTTGATTATGATATTCTTCACGTTGTTATGATTATTCTTGACACTAATGCTTCATTTTTGGCTTATACAGGACTATGGCAACAAAATGCAGCCGAACAAAGCATGGTGGTCCATCCCGACCTATAGGGAACACGCTGTTGTCATTCCCTGATGCTGACCACCAGACTAGATTAACCAAACTGGGTGCTTTTGAGATTATGGCTCAGAAGTATCTAGACATGGATATCCTGGCCACCTACGAACTCGCTCCCCAGGCCAACCACCTACTATAGAACATCGGGTGGGAGCGAGTAGCTGTTGTTCGATGCCTAGCCTACCGGGAGCCCACTCTAGAGTTCCTCTCGACCTGCCGCTATTATGATTCTGATATTGAGGGTGAGGAGCCCAAACTGTCATTCCTGCTGAATGGCCGCATCTGGCGGATGTCACTAGCGAACTTCAATGTCCCCCTTGGGTTTGAGATAGCGGAGTCAGCCCGCTGAGAGAGATACCAGACCGCCCTACTGGAGATGCTAGTAGTGTTCTCAAATGGGGCCTTTTGGGCCATGATCACCGAGGGAAGAGCCGAGCCGTATAACCCTCGCTTGGCAAATCATCTGCATTCTCTGATATCCCCCTCTACGTGTTACACCGATGGCTGGCACTTTCTATCACCAGCCACTACTCTACTGCTAGTGGGGTCTCCCGGTTGGATCTATTTATTTTATGGTGCATGGTTCAGACTTAGCCGCTAAATGGCGGCTACATCTTGATGCAGATGTGCCTGCACTTGGGGGATTGGCAGAGGCAGAGTCAGAGGGGGCTTCATCTTAGTAGGCTCCTTCCTAACTCAGCTGGCTCGTAACATGGAGCAGCTGTACCCAAGAGCCCGACAGATGAGCTCGATGTCCGCGATTGATGAGAGGATACTGTTGTCGATGACTATACTAACCCGTGGGTCCTATGGAGAGCTCAGACTAGCTGGAATCGAGGCCGCTCAGGACTTAGACTCAAAGCTTGACCCGAAGGAGCAGCATCAAGACTAGGCCCCACACGCAAAGATTCCTAGGGATGGCCCGCCTACCCCGCTGGTTCATGAGGATGACTACCAGAGGCTTGCCGCTCTCTTTGATCAGCTTAAGATGGGAGTTTCGGCTCTCCTGGATTCTCAGGAGCAGAGCTTCCAGCAGTTTTTCGCGGATGTCTTCTATTCGTTATGTTGTTCCTATGACCGTTTGAAGACGTTTTAAGGCCCTTGATTCTGGGGGGATGAAATGCTTGAAACAAGAGATTTTGAGATGGGCATAAAAGAAAATAGATATCTAGGCTATCGGGAATGGGCGATTTCAACCCATCAATCCAACGTTGAGGCAATGGACTGGCTTTGGCATGACTCCAGCCTTGTTCGAATCAGGTCAACACTTGGTTTGGTGACTCGTTTTGGATAAGACAACTCGCAGGAATGGCTTAGGACCAGCAGAGGGCTCTGATGCTGCAGATGATGCAGCGGCATTTTGATCATCCTCCTCCACCACAGTGATCCCCCATTATGATACTTTAAGCGTCTATGCTATTGTATCAAGGGGTTATTTTGTAAAAATTTCTCTTCTCATTCTCTCTCCACTTGTATTTCATGATTAAATGTGTTGCATTGAGGACACTGCATATGTAAAGTGTGGGAAGGAAAAATATAACATTTTTTTGATGATATTGTTACAACTAATTAACAGGCTTAACTCTTTTTATGATAAAATTAAGGAAACCCCGTACAAAAAAAAATTGATAAATTGCTTTGATAGTCTCTTAAGTATTTTTGAAAAAGTTTGTCTTTTGAAAATTAAAATTATCAGAAAATTCCTTGATTGAAAATTTTTCATTAGACTTAGCTTCTAAATGTGAGACTTGGGCTTTTATGGGGGTTAAACTGCGATGCTAAAATTTACTTGATATTGACCCCTTTCTTTGATGAGTGTGATTTCTCAAGTGAATATGTTCTAGAACTTGTCCTCAGACCATCTTGAGACGAATTTGACTTATATGCATGTGGAACTCTGGTTGGGGCACTCTTAGGTATTTCTTTGGCCCGCATTATTTGATTAAACACTTCCTCTAGTTTCCCAATTTGAGCCTTATGAAAATATTCTCTTCTATCCCTATTCCAAAAGTTAAAAAAAATTGTTTTTGATGATCTCTTAGAAGTTTATTGGAGCATTAGTGGGAATGTGTTACAGTGAATCCTTTTCTGAAAACAAAAGTGTTAGAAATAAGCTGGCAATAAAGAAGAATGGCTTCTCTCTCTATTCAAAAAGAAAAGAAAATAAAAATATGGTTAGAGAAGAAGCAAGAAAAAGAAAAAGAAAAGAAAAGGAAAAAGCTTATAGCCAGGGAAGGGAAAGAAAGGAAAGGTTGAAGAAAAAAGTAGTAGATTCTTGAAAAAATTTGAAAAAATGCCAATGCACTTTATGCTCTTTTATGCTTCAAGAGGTTATTACTTTGTTTTATTGGTTTAGCCCTTTGAATATCCCTTTTCTTTCTCTATCATACCTGACATCAATGCCTTGGATCCGTTACAACCCATGAAAGACCCCTTTGTTCTTCTGCATGCATGTGAATCATATTGTGGAGATTTGGTTAATGGACAAGCATATGGTAATGTATTTGAGAATCTTGAGTGCTTTAATATTTTGCCCAATACACTGTGAGATTGTGAGTGGAGTGACCTTTTCTTTTGGAAAATTTTATTTCAAGGAATTTAAAGTTTAATTGGGTAATCTCGACTTTCTTTTGAAAATTATACTTGTTTGACTATCCTCGTAATTTTGAAAACTCTATTTGTTTTGGGTTCCGCTGATTCGAGTCTGAAAACTATTTTTGAAAATTCTTCTAAGCTAGATAATTGCTTGAGGACAAGCAATACTCAAGTGTGAGAAGTTTGATAAACCTCAATTCTGTGTACTTTATAGGGGTATATGGGTTGGATTTTGATGCATTTCATGAAGATTATTGTTATATTTCACCCTCTTACTTAAGTTTTGACAGAATTGACGTTTAGAGGTAGATTGATGAACTTATGACAAAAGATGAAGGTTTTTGAGCTAAAATGAAGAGAATACTGAAGTTCTGAGCTTGAGCACGGTCGTGCCAGACATGAGCATGCCCGTACTAGTCCTCCAGCTCAACCATCCAAAAAAGCCTTACAAGAATGACTTAAAGCTGACCTCTCAAGATGAAGCACGGTCGTGCCAAATACCAGTACGCCTGTGCCAAAGTGTAGCAAGGCTTGACTCAGAGAAGCAAGGCCTGACTAAAGCAAGCATGGCCTTACAACTGAAGAGCACAGCCGTGCATAAGGTTGAGCACGCCCGTGCTGATGCCCGTGCACTAGAACATTGTTTTACGAAGTTGGTACGCACGTACAGAATTGAGCACGGCCGTGCTGGCTAAAGAGAACGCCCGTTCTGGCTATGCAGAAGTCCTCCTTTTTGGCCATGCCAAAAAGGGAAGGAGAATCGTAGCGTAAGAGACGCATAGTAAATACGAATAAAATATTTAAAATAACCAATAACGAACAAGACACATAAAACACTCATACTTGTTAAAACAAATGTCTTGTTTCAGCATAACATTGGTTTCATTTATTTTAAATCATACTCATAATATTTGATTCTATGTCTCTTATTGGTTTTTACTGAAAGTTCATTAAAATCATAAAATGTTTGTCATCATCAAAAAGGGGGAGATTGTTGAGTCTCCAAGCGTCTGATATAGCTATTAACCTTAAGTTTTGATGAACTCAAACATTTATAGAATGATTAAAATAAACCTTGTGAAATCTTCTAATGAATTTGTTTAAGTGTACAGTCGTCGGATTAATAAGACAAGACTCAAGTTCAAGATCAAGCATCTACTTACTTGACTACAAATCTTTTGCCAAAGCATCTGAGCTATGACACTTATTCAATATTTGCATATCAACCCTCTAAGTCAGATAAAGACAAAGTCCAAGCCAAAGCATCTTTTACAAAGATAGACGATCTTCTCTTTACAAAGTTTGAGCGTTATGTCAAATGTTTGCCAGTCAAGTCATTTAAACTCACGTTTCAATCGCTTCTTCACTCTCTTCTTTAAGAGCTTATATGAACATATTAAATATGTTGGGAACATATTTAATAAGGCTACATAAAGACTTCAAGTTATACGAGGATCTTCTCTCCAAAAGTTAAATGGAATAAAGCAACATCTTCTTTGCATCGTACCTGACAACAATACCTTTAGTATGGAACAAAGTCACTTTACAACTGGCTATTCTGATTGATTGCACTAAAGAAGTAATTTGCGTTGCAAAACATCTTATTGTACTCTGAACACCTTGCTACTACACTAAAAGAGTGTACTTCAGTACAAGAATACCCTCAACATCTTCAAAACATTTAATGCTACATCAAAATGACTCTATTGTATTAATGGTTTCTCTGAAGACTTGAAATAAAGCAAGTGTTGAAGATAGAATGTCTCACAATGAATTTATTGTTGTGAAGACCATAAATAGAAGACTCTGAAGTTTTGAATATCAACTATCAATCAAAAACTCTGAATTTAAGCTGAATAACTCTTAAGATAGCCCCTCCTCGGAGGTCCCATTTAGTAACCCGAACTCATATTCTTAACGTTACAGCGTAGCGTGATTATATAAAAACGTGGAATAATTGAAACAACCAACATACAGATACCACAACCATACATACGTATATATATAAAAGTACTAGCTCCATCAGTAGAGCCTACAACAACTGATACCAACCATCAAAGTACGCAACTATCAATATATACAACTGAAAGCATGGTAAACAAAAGAAAGGTGCATCGGACTTCCTCTCCTGGCCCCAAAGTACATTTGGCTCAAACCCATACTAGCCATAACAAAACTAAGACTGCTATCCAACCACGACTCTAATGAGGGTAACAGGAACTCCCTACAGAAGCACGCTACCTCCGGCGATAAGTCTATAGTGCCTCGTACTCGATCTCGCTCTTTGACATCACGATCATGCGTCGACGATACTTTCTCATCCTCCTCTCAGCGCGATGACATCGGCCTCGAGCCACAAAACCAGTCCTAGAAGATGCGTGAGATCTCCAACTAACGTCTAAATCATGATGGTAGTCCCACAGCCGGTTCCACAGCTTCTCCAAAGGTAACCTCTGGGCAATACAAAAGTCTCCTACTAGGTTGCTCCTGGATGATCCCCATACTCTGAAGTATACGGTGGTCGATCCCGTATACACTACTCGTCGCTGGGAGTAGTCAATCTCCCAGAAGCGGTCATCCTCCTCATAGAGCAGCTTAAAGACTCCCAATACTGGGATCTGGCGCTCTCCCGCCAGCATTGGGCTCAGAAGGTGTGCCATCAATCTCCTCCGACAAGTCCTCGACATGATCTTCTCGTGCGATCGTGATTGAATAAAATACAACATAAGGAAAAATACGGGAGATAAGAAACAGCAATACATCATAGATAGGGAAACAACTATAAAATAAGATATATAGATAGCAACACAAACAACACAAGCGTTAAGCATCCATATCCCAAATTATTCTCTCTTAGCTACTATCTCTCACACTCATGCATCTAACAACCATATGGACGCGGCCACAACGCGACATCCTCGGCAGATCAAGATGTCCCATCCATCACTATGCCACCCCCATAATGAAGGGTTCGGCCAACAGCTCTCCTGGCTCAACTCAACTCACGGCTACGACATATCCCCCCACCCGCAGGTCAGGTCAGGATATTCGCCCGTCAACAAATCAACTTACGACAATGACCATCTCCCCATAGGCAAGATTGATCGCCCATTGCCAACATAGTGATGAACAACAACGATGCAGCATGAACCTCGCCGACTCATCTCGGGATCAACTGCTTAGTGTCTCAATCGCAACTTATACGCAACTACAACAAACGTTCCCCAACGTCATCGGGTACCAACTTTATATCTCAATATAATTATGTCAACAGGATCTCTAGGTTGAGCACTACAACACATATATTCTCAAATTCCTCACCACATATTCATCTCCCAAATTATCAAGAATTGCTGCCTATCTCTACTCATGCTACAGTAATCCCAACAATCATATAATAAGCATCCATAATCATATTAGACAATCATGTTCATAATATCGATTCATAGGCACATATTCAAGTAACCCTAAAGCATGTTACTAATCACAACATTCATATCAACACATATATTAGGATAGGCATATCAACGCAATAAGCATGCAACCTCAAATCATCATAAAATCAACCTATTGGTGATAAACCTACAATGCCTAAAACTACATTGGTACCACCAACTAGTAGTCCCCAATGTGAGTTAGGTGTTGTTGGTTACTCGACCACTAGTAGAGTTTAGGTCACCCTACGCATATCAATATATATTATTTTATTCTTGCTTCCCCGACGAATTGTGGTTCTTTCTCCCACCTGATAGTGAATGTAGCAATGATCACGAACTCACAAACTCTTTGAGCTCTCCAACAGCTCCTCACAACCGCGGCCTAGCTTCTCCAAATGGATCACAAACACAACTTCGAAACTTTCCCTAATCACGGAAACAAGTAGACTATAGAATTAACCCTAACATGAAGCTAAAATCATGAATAGAAGCTAGAAATAATAAAAGAACATTGTATAACCACAATGTAGGTAGATACGGAATCTCGGCTTACCCTCGACGGATCAAAGAAGTAAACTGGTAGAATTGAGGTATAAGTCGAGCTGATCATGAAAACACCAACAGAATTGAAATCAGATCAACGAACGGATCACAAACTGAGATCAAGAACCTCAAGAACTGGTCTCTAAACTCTCTACCTCGTGCTCTCTGTTCTGGTGCCAGTGGGAAAGCTCTCCCATGGTGAAAATGACAACTATTTATAGAGGTAAAACTCTGCTGCTTAAGCGTTCAGAATCTCTATGCTTTAGCGTTCCAACGCTTGAGCGCTGGCTCTTTCCCACGCTTGAGCGTTGACCTTTCCTCACCTCTAAGGCACCGCCCCTCACGTGCTAGCTGCGACGCGTAACTGACACATGTCACTTTACATCCCATCACTGCCAGTCGCCTGATCATGACGTCCACGCTAGAGCGTCACAACGCTTGGGTGTCCTCCTGATCCATGCTTGAGCGTCCAGCTCTGGATCACATATTCCTCACATTTCTCTTAACTAATTCAATCCTAGCTCTCCACATACCTTCTAGGCATATATTAAATATAAAACACTTATCAACAAAGTACATATACATCCATTCAGTAATTAAGGTTATGGAAACAAGGATGTTACAACTCTCATTCATTGCTAGAGATTTAACTCTTCATTCTTTCATTTACTTCTCAATTATTTGTAAATCCTGAGAGAAGTTATTGGGAATTCATACCCTTCATATTGATATACACACTCTTTGAGTGTAATCTGGTTGACTTGCTCTTACAAATCGAAGCTGCTGCTTCAAAACAATTTATTTTATTTGTAAAGCCTAAAGAGGCTAACTGAAGAATACTTATTGAGCCGGGAGAGGCTAGGTATACAAATAATACTCTTGTTGTTGATCCTGGAGATGCTAGGTGTGCAAAGAATACTTGTGTTTGTAACTTGATCGGTTATAGTAGAAATCTTGATTTAGCCAAGGATTCGACGTAACCCAAAGTTTAAGGTGAATCAGTATAAAATCGTTGAGTGTGAATCTCTCTCCTTCAACTCTTGAATATTGTTTTAAGTTTTCTAACTTTATCTAACTAGCTAGAGGTTAAATCTGTTTGCCTAAAACAAAGTGTTTTGTTTTTTTATCCTTGTGTTTTTATCAAATGTTGAAAAATTATCTTCAAACGCATCCAAGCATCTTATCTCTATTTTTTATCGTCTTATCCTTAAGCTTTTCGAAAAGGATTTCTGCTCATCAAAAAGATTTAGGTTGTTATCTCCACAAAAAATATTCACTCAGTAGATGTTGATTAACGGTCAGCCGAATGAATAGGGTGAGGCAATAGTCGAGTAAGAAGAGCCGAATGAATAAAATAAGGGCAATCGAGTATAAATTATTCTAGGCAGCCGAAATAATATTATTCATGGTAGCCGAATTAGTGATAAAATTGGTCGCCGTTTTAATATTGAGTTATTAGGATGATTGATGAATTGCTTAAATACTCTGACTGGATTATATGAAGAAATTTGCATGGTTAATAATTGAGCTAAGTTGATTAGTCGAAGATCAAGTGAGGCCCATGGATTTAGGAATGCTAACTGTTGGCATCTACCAAAGCGGGATTTGGGTAAAAAGAAGAAAAGACCGTTTGAAAGCCAAACGCTGGAAGGCTTGTCGTTTCGAGGATCTGCGTTAAATTGAAGGATCAACCAACTAGGATAACCGTGAAGATATGCCTGAAATATAGGAAATGTTGTTAGTCATGGTTAGCCGTTGGTTTTGTAACTATTTACGTGTCTTTTGTCAGCCATGATGTATCTTAGTTGCTAAAAAATAGGAGTTAGTGGTCAATGGAAGAAGCTTTAATATAGAATTCTAAGTATAAATATGAGTTGTACATTTCAAATTAAATACAATCAATCAAATACAACTTGCAAAATTTCATATTCTTTATCTTGAGTTCATAGTCTTTTTGCGTTTAGTTCTTTTCTCATTTTCACTTTCACACTAAACGCTCTTTGGAGTAGTTTAGGAACCCACTAAGTTAGGGAGCAGAATCCTTTTCTTAACGTTCAAAGATCAAAAAGGGGAATCATTGTTGAAGGATTAGCCGAATATACGGCTAGCACCAATCCATCCTACAACAAAATTGGCACGCCCGGTGGGACCAGCGAAGGTGAACAAATTGAGAGGTTCATTTCTCCTGGTCACGATTATTTTTAGCGTATGCACTTGCGCTCAGGAAGAGATCTAGGAAACATGGAGTCATCAAACCCAAGGAATAGGATCATCCACGGGCTATGGAGTTATGCAAGCACAGCAAACTGGTAATCATGCCGGGAAGCAGCCATAGAATGTGCTTCCACCTGCCTCAAACAACATGCCAGTCCTTCTGTCTATACTAGAACAGCCACCCTTTGGTGAAACGGGTTCGGCTCCTCCGAGAGTAGTTTTGTGCAGAACGGCTGAAGAATACTTAGGGGAGCAGCCATGGGGCATGTGCCCACCTCTCTCATGTATACACAGCCGATCAAGGATATCAACACAGGGTTCCTGGTGGTTACATGATTAAGCAGCAATGGGTTATGCACCCACCTCAGCCGGGTGGCTAGGCCAGGAACTTCTGCACACCTGATCTTGGGTATCAGAATCAATACTAGGGGGCACCTATGCCTATCAGGCAGCCAGCCATTGCACCTGGGGGGACCTATCCTCAGGGGCTGGCAGCCGATGGCAGGCCTTTTGGACCTCAGCTGATTCATCCCAACATGATCGCTGAGACTATCAGGAGGTATTTTGATGTGCAGCTGAAGCCGTTAGACAGGCCAGTCTACAGAAAACCATATCCAGAATGGATTGATAAGATGATGCCCTTGCCTAGGGGTTTCAAGACTCCTGACTTTGCTACTTTTTCTGGGGATCATGGCAAGTCAACCATGGAGCATATTGGTAGATTCATAGCTCAGTGTGGGGAGGCTAACCAAAATGAATTCTACAAATTGCAACTCTTCCCATTGTCCTTGACGGGGACGGCATTCACATGGTATTTAGCGTTACTCCCTAATTCTGTTCATAATTGGACAGACATGGAAAGGTGCTTCCATGATAGGTTCTATAGACCATAGCCTGAGGTGACAATGGCTAATGTTATGAGTCTCAAGCAACAAGTGGATGAACTTGTTGCAGATTTCATTGAGAGATTCAGAAAATTGGGAAGTTGGTGTAGTGTGCAATTCCATGAGGCAGAATATGCGAGTATAGCGGTTGGGAACATGTATCCCCAATTACGAGAGAAACTGGTGGCACAAGATTGCGATGATTTGAGCCAATTGGCTTCTAAAGCCACCAGAATCGAGCAATACATCATCGAGAGAGAACAAAAGAGGGCTAACCGAGGAAGGGGACCACGTATGGTTTCCATCATTGAAATTGAAGACTCAGATGAGGCAGCTGAATGCTTAGCCGATCCCACGGCTGACATTATGGCGGCTGAAATTTTGAGGGGTAAACCATACTCATGCCCTGCGTTGAGATCTCCTACGGGAAAGGAAACAGCTGTCTTAGAGAACAAAGTGGAATATGCCTTCGACATTTCCAAGGCAGACCAAATATTTGACTATCTGTTGAAAGATCAGCAGATTCGGCTGGCCGAAGGACACAGAATCCCTTCTACCGAGGAACTAAAAAACAAGAAATACTGTTAATGGCACAATTCCTATAGTCATGCTACTGTGAACTACGTGGTATTCAGAAAGGCCATCCAAAAGGCATTTAAGGATGGCAGATTCAAATTGGCTGACAAGGCAGTAGCTGAAATGGGAGTTGATGTTGACCCGTTCCTAGCCATTACCATCGGTATGGTCTCCTTTTCTAGACCATTGGGGTCTTCACGCAAAAGTTGGAAATAGCCAATCCGGCAACAATGGAGAAGAAAAGGAGAGGTTTCGGAAGGGCAAAAAAAAGGATGAAACTGCCACGATTCAGGGACAAAGCCTGATAAGGAACAAACCAAATGTCTTTGCAAGGCTGGGAACTCCTAGGATCATGGCGGTGCAGAGGTCAGAAGCATCCAAATCAAGTCATGTTAATTCAAGAACTAGTTTTTTTTACAGGCTAGAGCAACAGCCGAGAAGGTATGGTCCCAAGGATTCCCTAGACCCCAAACATTCAACCGCTTGAATGGATTGGTAACCGAATTATCAAAACCTAACAAGGAAAGATTGGAGCCTTTGAGGGGTCAGTTTGAACGACAAGCCCTTCAACCGAGGAGGCCTACTTATCAGACAAGACCCTATGATAAGATTGTTCAAAATATCCTATTCAAAGGCCTACTGGAGAAGAAAAGGGGAGGATGCCAAGGATAGATGAAAGTCCTGTCCCGGCACAAAAAAGGCGTGTTGCAGAATTTAGTGAAAAGGAGGGTATGACTTCTCTAAGGATCATCGTGCGCAATGATGAAGGCATAAAGCCACAGAGAACGGTCAAGCCCACGGCTAATGTTCAAGAGGAACATTGGTTCTTGAATAAGTATGCGAGGAATTTGAAGCCAATTGATCCTGTGGGGATCCAGTTAACACGAACCCAGAAAAGGAGAAAACAGAGAATGGCCCAAGTACAAAAAATGAAGCAAACGTTACAGATGTTAGCTGAGGCCAAAAAGGTGACTAGAGGTGAGGTTTCTTCTCCTAAGGTAGCCGAGTCCTTAGATGCTGTATTCGGTTTCCCTAAGGAAGAAAGGAAGTAGGAACAAAAAGACCTTCAGCAGAACGGATTAGATGCCCAACCAGGAAAGAAGAAAGTAGATAGTTTGATGAATGAGGAATATGATGTTCTTGTGGGAGAAGATTTAAATCCTATCATTGAATTAGATGATCACTTCAGTGAGGAAAATGGCAAAGCTGGAGACGTATTAGATGGGGCAGAAACTGATATGTTATCCTTTCTGGAGGAGTCTATGCTGCAGACCCTCATGGGAGAAGAAGAGTTCGACTCAGCTGAAGTTGATGTGGTGGGGATCCTTCCTAGTGAATTCTGGGCAGACGGTCGCCAGCCGAATGAACTAGAAAGGGATGTATGTGCTGAAGAAGTAGAATGGGCAATCCTAGCCGATGAAATTGCTTCAAAGCCCAATGGAGTAGTGTTTGAAAAGCCCACGGAAGAAATGACTAAGCATTTAAAGCCTTTGTAAGGCTCAGTTGAATGGCAAGACAGTTGGCCGCGTGTTTATAGATGGAGGGGCAGTCTTGAATGTTATGCCAGTTAGAACTATGAAAAAACTGGTCAAGACAAAAGAAGACTTATGCCCTACCAACATGAAGATGACTAATTTTACTGGGGAGGCTACGGCTACTTTGGGGGTGTTGGTTGCCGATGTTACGGTAGGATCTAAGACAATCTCTTTTGCTTTCTTTGTAGTAGATGCCAAGACTACCTATGCGATTTTCCTAGGTAGAGATTGGATACACTCTAGCCGATGTGTGCCTTCCACCTTACATCAGATGCTTATCATGTGGAACGGAGATAAAATAGAGACAGTATTGGCTGATAAGCATCCTTTTACGGCTGACGTACGAGTGGCTGAGGCCATGTATTATTCTCCCCACATGGAACCCATCCAAGTGGCTGAAGATTACGAAGAAGGTGCCTGGGAATCATGCAATTTTACATCACAAGGGTTTACTATCACATTGTAGGCCGAATCATAGCCTTTTGAAAAAGTTTTTAATGATGAATAAGGCCCACGTTATAAGGGATTTGATCCAATGGCTGACCTTGTTTACAACGGAAAGCAAAGTTATTGAGGCAGGGTCAGTCGAGGAGGGAATCTCACAAGAAGGAGACAACCAGACCAGGGGGCAGGGCCCTAATAAGGAAGAGTTGCAAAGGCCTGTTGACAAAAAGGTATTTGTTTTCGAGGCACAAGACCCCTTAGTGGAGGTGAATCTAGGTTCGGCTGACAGGCCAGAAGTAACTAAGGTTAATGGTTTGTTAGCCGAGCCAGACAAAATCAAATTGATTAAGCTCATCAAGCAATATAAAGAATGTTTTGCCTAAGATTACCACGAGATGCCTGGTTTGTCTAGAAATTTGGTGGAACATCGATTGCCGATTAAAGAAGGGTTTAAGCCATATAAGCAACCTCCCAGAAGGTTTAATCCTGAGTTGCTACCAAAGATTAAGGCAGAAATGGAGAGATTGTTGAAAGCTGGTTTTATTGGCACCGTGAGGTATGTGGAATGGCCTTTCAATATCGTGCCTGTGTTTAAGAAGAATGGAAAGTTAAGAATTTGTACTGATTATAGAGACTTAAACTTGGCAACACCCAAGGATGAGTATGTTATGCCTATAACCGACATGTTAGTCGATGTTGTGGCTAGCAATGGTATCTTAACTGTCATGGATGGACATTAGGGATATAACCAGATATATATAGCTGAGGAAGATAACCAGGCGCTATTGGGATCTTTGAATGGGTAGTGATGCCATTTGGATTGAAAAATGTAGGCGCCACCTACCAGAGAGCAATGAATGCTATTTTCCATGAGTTGATTCGGAAAAGTATGGAAGTATATATTGATGATGTTGTGGTCAAATCTAAGGATTTTGATCAGCATTTGATTGATTTGGAAATGGCTTTGCAGCGGATGAGGTTTCATAATTTGAAGATGAATCCAGAGAAATGTTCCTTTGGGGTCTCGGCTGGAAATTTCTTGGGTTTTCTGGTACATCAACATGGCATTGAAATAGACAGAAATAAAGCCAAAGCAGTATTGGAAGCCAAGCCTCCAAGAAACAAAAAGGAATTGCAAAGTTTGATAGGGAAGATCAATTTTTTAAGAAGATTCATTGCGAATTCGGCTGGAAAGATGAAGTTTTTCTCTCCTTTACTCAAACTCAAAGAGGCAGAAGAATTCATATGGGGAGAAGAACAGCAGCAAGCTTTTGAACAGATCAAACAAGCTTTAGCCAATCCTCCAGTGTTGGTACCTCCAATTGCAGGGAAGCCGTTGAGGTTGTACATCTCTATGGCTCAAGAGTCAATCGGCTGCTTGCTAGCACAGGAAGCCGAGGATGGTGCAGAGAAAGCTGTTTATCATCTTAGCCGTTTGTTAAACGATGCTAAGTCTAGATATTCTCCTATAGAAAAATTATGTTTGTCTTTATTTTATGCTTGTACCAAACTTAAATATTATTTAATGCCACGAGAAGTTTTGGTCTTATGCAAGATTGACATAATTAAATATTTACTTAATAGGCCTATCTTACAAGGGAGGTTAATGAAGTGGGCCATTAAATTAAGTGCATTTGCACTAATATATATACCCTTAAGGGCAGTTAAGGGGCAAGCTGTAGCCGATTTCATGGCTCAGCATCCTTCAATCGAGGTGAAGGATCCCCTGTCAGAAGTTAATAGTTGCATTAATTTACAACCATGGATCCTGAGATTCAATGGATCCAAACTCAGAAAGGAATAGGGGCTGGAGTTGCTATAACTAGCCCAGCAGGGTAGGATTGGAGGTTCATATGTCAGCTGCAATCAAAATATTCCAATAATCAAGCCGAGTATGAGGCATTGATAATGGGATTGAGAATCCTGATCTCTATGAAGGCTCAATATGTCTGTGTTATGGGTGATTCGCAACTTATTGTGAAATAACTAACGGGGGAGTTCAAGTGCAACAGCCCTGCACTCTTAGGATGTTGTGAAACGGCTAGCTCTTTGTTAGAAGAGTTTGCTGATATCACAATCATGCACATCCCACCCGGGGGAAAATGATAAAGCTAATGATTTGGCCCAACACGCTTCTGGATATAGGGAATTAAAATTGGAAGAAGGCCAATTGAATGATTGTTTTCCAGGAGTCATGAATGTCAAGAATCAATCAGCCGATGATTGGAGGAAGGAATTGTTAGATTATTTGAAGAGTCCATCGGCTAAAGTTGATTCTAAGGTTAAACAAAGGGCCTTGAAGTATGTCATTATGGACAATGACTTGTATAAAAGAGGAATAGAAGGTGTTCTTCTTAGATGTATAGATCGAAATAAGTCATTAAAAGTAATGAAGGAAGTCCAAAAGGGGATGGGCAATGGATCTAATAGGGAAAATATATCCTTCATCTTCTAAACGGCATGCGTTTATCATTGTAGCCACTGATTATTTCACCAAATGGGTGGAGGCAAAGCCAATGGTGAATGTTACACAACAAGATGTGATTAATTTCATCAAGCAACATATCATCCACAGATATGGTATCCCTAAATCGATTACAACGGACCAGGGTACCATGTTTACAAGGGATAAAATAGTGGCCTTTGCTCAGGAGTATGGAATTAAATTAATCCACTCTTCTCCATACTATGCTCAAGCGAATGGAAAGGCTGAGGCTACTAATAAGATATTGATTGCCATGTAAAAAGACTCTTAAGGACAAGCCCAGAAGACGGCATGAAGCTTTGTCTGAAGTTTTGTGGGCTTCTAGGAAGTAAAAGTCCACTACAACCGGTTTCACACCTTATCGGCTGATCTTTTGTCATGATGTTGTTTTGCCATTGGAATTGAAAGTCAAATCCTTTAGAGTGGCTAAACAACACGGGTTGATTTTTGAAGATTATTACCAAGCAATGATGATGGAGTTGGAATCAGTTGATGAGGATAGATTAATGGCCTTAGAAAATATTCGACTGAACAAGCAAAAGGTTGCTAAAGCTTACAATAAGAAAATAAAAAGTAAGTGTTTCGCCGAAGGAGACTTAGTTTGGAAAACCGTTTTGCCGATCGGGATGAAAGATCCTAAATATGGGAAATGGTCACCAAATTGGGAAGGTCCGTTCATTATTAGTCAAGCCATTCCTAGGGGTGCTTATCGACTAGTCAATATGCAAGGAGAAGAGTTTAATCGAAGTATAAACGGGAAATACCTGAAGTCATATTATCTTTCTGTTTGGGAAACAAGGGATCCAAAATAAAAAGACTAAGGCCTTTTATACAAATTGTTCTTTAAAAAGGAAATATAAGAAAAATACAACATTGAAATCCTAATAGTTGCGTGAAGGTCTTGCTGCCGAACTCGAGAGCTTGGATTTGAATTTGATTGCTTCAGCTATGCTCGGTCTAGCCATTTGTGTTTCAGCCGAAGGAAATTCCATAGTTGTTGGAGCTTGATCACCCTTATCCTCTTCAACAGATGATTTGGCTGTTATGACAGCCGGGGGGAAAGGAGGTATGTGCTTGGGGGCATGAACTTCTTCTGTCTTTTCCTCAGTCCGACGTGGAAGAGAAGTAGGATCAGATGATGGGATTTCTTGCTCAGAAGGCCTAGAAGGACTGATCACTACAACCTCAGTTACAGTTGTTTCGGCTGGTTTAGGCATTGCCTCTTCCTCAACAATATCAACTAGGGTGGATCCCTCAATCTACTCATGGGCAGCCATGGATGATTTGGCTTCATCTATGATAAATTTCAAGTTTTCCCAATCTTCTTGAGCTTTAGCCATACCACGCTCAGCTGTAGCCATATCTTCTTTCAAAACTTCCTTTTGTTGAGCCAGTGGAATAAGTTCTGTATCCAAAGACTTGGATTGATGATAGATTTTGATTGTGGTCTTTGTGCTGGCTGCAAGTTTTTACTCTATTTGCTCCAGTTTGGGCTTAGGTTCAGCTATCTCCTTGTCTATTCTTTCCCTTTCGGCTATCAAGTGCTTCAGCCGAGCAGAAACCTATTGATTTTCAGCTAAGTCCACTTGTCTTTCTGCTTCGATTGATCGGAAAGAGGTTTGGAAATTGATCTTCTGCTCTTCGAGATGGGCTAGCTGATTGAGGTTGTTCAAACTCCTCTCATGATGACTGCGGTGAGCCATATAGTTGAAAGAAATGTCACCTACTTGAGCAGCTATGCAATTGAGAGCCTCCTTTTGTGGATTAGAAATGCCCTCTGGTATAAATGGCAAATGAAAGAGCCACTCTTAGCTCTGTAACGGCTGCCTCATCCACAGGAATATCTTTATGAAGTTGTTCTTCAATGCGGGAGATGCGGTCTTTTATGGGAGAACTGGGAATCGGAACTAGACCCAAAGGAATGGCCATTTGAAAGTAACCAGAGAGTTCTTCTTCAAGAATAGACTCCTCAATCGTTTCAGTTGAAGGAGTTAGCATGGGTTGAACTTCTGCTTCGTTGATCGGCTGCTATGTTAATGGTGCAATATAGGTCGGAATGGCAGCCGTTTCAAGAACACTTGTCGATTGAGGAATGGCAGTTGTATCTGTTGTACCAGTCGTTATGGGGGCGCTTGGTGAGACCTCAGAAATTACAGCCGACCGATAAAACAAAAGTTAGCCGTTTAAACTAGTATAAAATAGGAAATGGAAGTAAGGGAGGTTAAACGAGTATACCTGAACGGCTGAACTTGAAAGGCACAATTTCTTCTTTCTGATAAGCGAAGGAGGAGTCTCGGTTGGGGAAGCCTCAGCATAAGCTTCTTATGAAGATCTGGTCTGAACAAGTCTGGTTGTTTTTGCTTTCTGAGATCAAAGAACAAAAAGAAGTTTCGATAGAAACAGAAGAGTGATTCGGCAAAGGTGTTGAAAGGAGAGGATGGTTCTTTACCTTAGCCGATTTCTTAGCCAAAGAAGGTTTGGTTGATGGCCTGGAGCTTTCTTGAGGCTGAATTACTAGCCTTGTTGGTCTAGCTCTCTTCCTAGCAGTCGTGAGAGGAGTAGGGTCTGGCATTTCATCCACATCAATAACTTGTTTCCCTAAAGATGGAGGAAGAGCCGAGTTACTCGGAAGATTCTTGGAAATGAATAGAAAAGAATTTAACATGAAATTATTTGGCTTACCTCTGGACTTGGAAGGAGGTTTGGTAGTCGGGGTTTTCTTGCTAAAAGAAAATGTTGTTTCTGACATCGGTGGAGGAGATGTTTTTGGTTGCCCATCATCTATCACTCTGGCCATATATTTGGACAAATCATCAGAAAGGAGTTTCTGAGGAACCGATGGCCACCAATTGATATATGATGATGTTTCTCTTGACTGCCGATCAAAGGAGATATATATGAATGCTAACATAAGGTCTATGTTAGCCGAGGTAATATCGGCTACTTGTTTGGCTGATACAGTTGGTGCTATAGGGAGAGGCTTGTGACTCATATGTGCCAGGGATACTTTGAACAAGACCAAACTGTCGAGCAAAGCATTGAGGGTTGTAAGGTTCAACGGAAGATTTGTTGTTCCTGGAAGTTGGTTTTACCCCCATAGAGAAGGTCTCTTGCCGTCAAAATGCTGCTCCATTCTGACACAACTTCTTGTCTCAGGGAAACATTAAAAATATTGTCTGGGATGGTGAACATCCCTTTGGGGTCAATCCTTGTTGGGAAGATTTTATTAAGTTCTGATGAAGACTTAGTCATAGTGAGAAGCACGTTGGCTATGTCAAAGGCTGATTTAGGGGCAGGAGGCATCAGTTGTAAATGTTGACCCAAGATAGCAGGACGAGTAGGAAGAACTGCTGGGTTAAAAGTGAGGTCAATAAATTCGGGAAAATAGTGGAGAATCCACAATTGAAGGAACCACGGCGGACCAGGATTGTTGTCTGGATTGCCTTTCTTCATCAGCCATTCACGAAGAACAAATTAATCCTCGATATAATAAGGAAAGGAATAAAGGGCCCAAGGCTAGTCGATTCCCAGAAATAATATAAGATACAAAGGCAGAATATTCCTGTACTGTTTGGCAGGAGTTAGTATAGATGGAATACTTACATAGCCAATAGAGCAAAAAAGCATTATGTTTTTTATCTAAGACTTTTCCGGTCGATTGGGCATTAGCCGAAAGAAAGGTAGAGTAGGTTGCTTCCCTGTGAGAAAACTTGATTCCTAAGTCAGGAATAGTAGAGAGATGGAGGGAAGGAAGTTCATCTCCTTGCATTGGTAGGCCGGTAATAGAAGCTACATCCAGCAAGGTCGGGCTAGCCATACCAAAGGGGAATATGAATTCGTTGATTGATATTGCCCAGAAACCCATAAAGCCAAAGATTAGCTCGGAGTTAAGAGGGATGTCATACTGAAAAAGCATTATGATGCTGTAAATTCCCCAAGATTTCCATTCTTTCTCTCTGCTGTTCGATACTCTTTCAAGCCAGTTAGAGTAAGATTGAGTCAGACGGGGCCATGTGCGAAAATCTAAAGGGCATCTATGGATGGTGAACCAGTCGCATGCGATAAGAGAGCGAAAGTACTAGGAACAAGAACGTGTTCCAGAAAAAGTTTCCCCTCATTAATATCATAAGTACAAGGTTTGAGGGTATACGAATTCTGGCGACCACGAAGGAAAGTGGTGGTGTTCTCAATAGGAGGGCTTTCGGATTCTTGAGACGATTCTTGGAGTGAGGAGGTTTTGGATGAAGATTCTTGAATTTCCTCATCACCGCCATAAGAGTAATGGCTACGGTTGGAGTTAGAATCAGACATTGTGGGTAATGATTGTCTTGATTAAACGAGAGGAAGAAGATATTGAGGAGAAAGAAGATTGATTGCAAGAGTTAACAGTAATCGGCTGAAGTGGGTACGCGGTTGATTTTATAGCGGGAGTAGTTATGAGGGAAAAGAGTCGTTACCTAGTGATATGACTGTTGCGAAGTTGTAGAGACGATAAGTATTTTGTGGAGCTCGAGAAAATGGTTACATCCTTCATTCTGTCTAACGGCTAGAATAAAGGATGCAAGGGGGCAAATGTTATCTCCACAAAAAATATTCACTCAGTAAATGTTGATTAATTGTCAGACGAATGAATAGGGTGAGACAATAGTCGCGTAAGAACAGCCGAATGAATAAAATAAGGGCAGCCGAGTATATATGATTCTAGGCATCCGAAATAATATTATTAATGGTAGCCGAATTAGTGATAAAATTGGTAGCCGTTTTAATATTGAGTTATTACGATGATTGATGAATTGCTTAAATACTCTGACTGAATGATATGAAGAAATTTGCATGGTTAATAATTGAGCTAAGTTGATTAGTCGAAGATCAAGTGAGGCCCATGGATTTAGGAATGCTAACTGGTGGTATCTACAAAAGTGGGATTTGGGTAAAAAGAAGAAAAGACTGTTTGAAATCCAAGCGCTGGAAGGCTTGCCGTTTCGAGGATCTGTGTTAAATTGAAGGATCTACCAACTAGGATGGCCGTGAAGATATGCCTGAAATATAGGAAATGTTGTTAGTCGTGGTTAGCCGTTGGTTTTGTAACTATTTACGAGTCTTTTGTCAGCCATGGTATATCTTAGTTGCTGAAAAATAGGAGTTAGTGGTCAATGGAAGAAGCTTTAGTATAGAATTCTGAGTATAAATATGAGTTGTACATTTCAAATTAGACACAATCAATCGAATACAACTTGCAAAATTTCATATTCTTTATCTTGAGTTCATAGTCTTTTTGCGTTTAGTTCTTTTCTCATTTTCACTTTCACACTAAACGCTCTTTGGAATAGTTTAGGAACCCACTAAGTTAGGGAACAGAATCCCTTTCCTAACGTTCAAAGATCAAAAAGGGGAATCATTGTTGAAGGATTAGCCGAGTATACGACTAGCACCAATCCATCCTACAACATAGGTAAACACGTATTATTCAACCCCCCTTCTTGTGTTTACTTTGGTTATTTCATAATTGAACAAGTTGATAGTTTCCTACTTTTCTTGTCGTTATCATTTTTTATATGAATTGTAAATTCTTTTTGTCTTTGGTATAATAACATAGAAAAAATGGGGGTGAGGGAATTTGAGGTTTTCTTTACTATAAGTGGTTGGAAGTTAAAAAACTCCAGTATGTTGGCATTCACATGAAATTAACAGAAGAATAAATGTGGCAGCTATATTTGATTTATGTGCTTCATGCACGCCTGTGTTTAGTATAGTTGTCCGATTCCGCTATTCGTTTACACAAGCATGAGTTTATTACATTTGATTTATGTGCTTCATACATGTGTGTTTAGCAATGTTGGTAGTTTGCTCATAACATATACTTAATCTCCTTTTTATATACACAAATTTATTTTATATATTGAACCAACCTATTATAGTGTAGGTTCCTCAAAATTGTCTCAATCATGATACATTTTAATGATTGAATATTTTTTGTTTAATTCTCAGCAGCGGCTAAAGGTATAAACTTTTAGTGGACAACCCGTTTGGCTCATACAAGCAATTCTTTTATGCTTGCTAGACTGTTTCAAGGTATAATAATAAAATTTTTAATGCTTTCAAAAAGTTGAGTGAATAAGCACTACCACATACCATATATGAATGAACTTATTGCATAATCATGCAATTTAATCCCCTAAACATTTTCCATTTGGATTTACTCAATTTTGGTTTTCCTAATAGCTTCTCACAATATTTACCTTTGTTTTTTAATGTTAATTTTTCATATTTAAATGTTTGAATGGTAGCCGCAATATAAAATTTTAAAAGTTTTATGATATGAATGTTTTCACATTTAGAAGTCCCAAACGAAAATAATCATGCGACGTTTTTTCATTTCAAATAATATACAAATATTTATCCGTTGCTCTTTTAATTTGTTATTTTCAACATTTAAAAATACAAAATAATGTAAAATAATCATACATAATACATCTATGTATCGTACAATCTTTAATGCTATCATTGTTTTTAAATTTAGAAAACAAAAAAAACATGCAATATTTTTTTATTTTAAATACTACACAAATATTTATTTATTGCTTCGTTTGAATTGTTATTTTTAACCTTTAAAAATAGATAATATTATAAAATAATCACACATAATAGCTTACGTCTGTACACTGTCCTGGTACAAAATCTAGTTAGCAGTTTCTTTACATAATTCTTACTCTATTCTTTTTTTATGATAATAAAACAAAATCAACACATTTCTCAAAATATATTCTCTCTCTTCCTTGGAATAAATGATGTACTCCATCTCATTTTTATCACTCTGTTAAAGTTGGGATGTAGGTTCCCTAAATTCACAAATATATATATGTTGTGGTGACTACAGTTGCTTTTCCTACACCCTTAGATTCATCTGAAGCTTTCTATTGTGCCACGTCATCTCATAAAAAGCTATCTTCCTTATTTCACAGAACAAGCACATCGTCCACGACGTCACCGCCACACCCAATTCTGTTCTCCCCGTCCTTCCTCCGTGGACTGATCACTGGGCAAGGTGTGTCAAAAGATTAGCAAGCAAAGCCTTTGTACAAAAATAACAGTCCAAACCAAGAAAAAAATAACCTCCACCTTGCCCCTACGAATGAAAACAAAGTAAGACAGATGAGGCAATAGAACCCCTTAGTAAACAAGAAAAGTCGTCCCTACCGAAAAAACCCATTTATAAGCTTTTGCCATTTGAAATATGCACATGCTTGCTTGGAGTTCATAACAGTACCAATTGGCCCTTGCTCCATCAAATCAGATGCTACTAAGCATGCTGAATATTGTTGAGCAAGTCTCGAACTGATGGGGTATCCTAACATAGAACAAATTGCATCTAGGATTCACTTTAGGCGGCAGGCTCGTGCATTGATTGTTGCAGAACAAGTTGCTCGTCCTCTGGTGACGAGACTGATAGAGGAAGGAGGCTGAGAACGGAGAAATAAGGAAGAGAGTTGGAGCAATCTTGTTTATTTTAATATGAGATGACGTGGCACAATTAATAAAAAGCTTTAGATGAATCCAAGGGTGTAGGAAGAGCAACTACAGTGACTGCACCATATTTGTGAATTTAGAGAATCCGAATTCCTTAATGTTGTTACACAAGAATTAGAAGTTATTAAAAATTCTCGATCGATTACAAACAAATTATTTCGATTATCTTTATTTAAATTTTGAAAATATTATTATTACTTTGCTAACTTTCTCTCTTTTCTACTACTGTAAAGTTAGGGGAAAAAATTAATAACTTGTTGCTTTTCTAAATTGCAAAAATATAAAATAACGGATAGATGAAGTAGACAAAGGATTGAAAAGGAAGTAGGTGTAACAAAAGACTGAAAAAATAGTGTGCAGTAATCATTTTTCATGATTTCAATTGAACTTTCCGATGTGGCCAAGGAGTTAGAGATCAGAGAAAGTGTGTGAGCTGCAACTCCAATCACCATATGAAAGCTAGCATTCTGCTAAAGATCGGTTTGGTTTCATATATGAAGAAAGTGTACGTAGTTCATCCCAAAGCTAAACTTGATAATAATATTGAAAGAGAATTCTTATAATGAGCGTGATTTATTTGACAAGAGTTCAAGAAGATTGGTTGGCTGGTTTTAACCATTCAATGCATATTAAAGCCATGTGACAGCCAAAGTCAGAGAAAGAAACAGAAAGAATGGGCCCAAGAATCTGGAATATAGGTCATACCGAATGTATGAATAGTATACGCTAGCTACAAACTGGACAACAAGACTACAAGGTAGAGGATATGAGGCATGACCAAAGATAAAAAAAAAAAGTAGGGAGAAGAGGGTGCGGGGGAATCTGCAGAAATATACTGAATAATGCCTTTAGCAATCGTACGTCCATTTATGCAACTTGGAGCAATTCTGACCTCTACACTTTGTCTATAAATACCATCGTATTCCTACCTTTGACCTCAAGCCAAAGTGTTTTCTAGTCATTCATAAGAATTATACAGATCGGTATAAAGAATTATGGATTACAGGATTGAATGCTCAGAAACTCACAGGTTTTCTTTCTCATACTAATGCACAAGCACACACATGGATACACATACCAGCAGTGCATGTGCATCTTAACTGTAAACACTGAGTGGAATGAAAGTTTCTTTTTTGACAATGCATGGATATATATACAAGGTTTTATATCAGTAACATAGCTTTTATCACAATAGGAATAAGTGTGCAGCATGCTTCAGACAGTTCAACAAACTGGAGCACCTTGTGGAGCACATGAAGATATCATACCATTCGGTTCATGAACCAACCTGTGGAATTTGCAGGAAACACTGCAGGTCATTTGAGTCTCTAAGGGAACATCTTATAGGTACTCTCTTCATGAATTGTTAAGCAAATTAACTGCACGAACTTTACTTTCTTCTATGAAGGAACTAATTATTGATTGTAAATATGTGATGAGACTAATTAATCTGCTTTTCCAGGTCCATTACCAAAACAGGAATGCAGAGATATTTTTGCCTACCGAGGGTGCAAGTTCTGCTTGAGAGTCCTTGATAACCCTAACTCTCGCAGGATCCACCAAGCAAAATGTCAACTCTCCGGATCAGTAAATACTATATCGACTTCAAAACTATTCCTTCCATTCTTTTGTATTTGATATTTTACAAAACTTGCTTTTTTATTTTTATTTGTCTGTTGAGAAAATCAAAAGGGGGTAATTAGTAATTTTTTTACTTTATCTTTAATAAAGAATAATTCAATCAAATGCTAGTATTTTTATTTATAACAAAAGTTTTTTCATAATTTTTTTAAATTCGTGCACAACAACTTTGAATAAGAAACGGGGGGAGTAAAAAAATCTATAAATCCTTTTTAAACGTTGAATTGGATACTAATATATTTTCCGTACAATATTTTGTTCTAGGGAATAATTGGTCGCTTTTCAAACATGGGCATTCGTGACAATTTGACAATTGGTGGAGGAGCAAGAGCACCCCAAGTAGTTGCACTTGCATGTAAAATGGTTGGCGGTGGCAGTGATGGCTCACTGGATCTCTGTGCAAGAGTTTGCATAATCGATGAGCATGAGAACATCATTTTCCAATCTTATGTGAAGCCACCAATTCCAGTCACAAACTATAGGTTGGCTAAACTTCCATTAGGACTTAAAACAGCTTCATATATCTGGTGTGCTAAACTGGGTTTCTGATCCATTGAGTCATTGACAGATATGAGACAACCGGCATTAGATCAGAATACTTGAGGGATGCAATGCCAATGAGGCAGGTTCAGAGGAGGATTCAAGATTTCCTTTGCAACGGAGAATCTATGTGGACAATTCGAGCAAGAGGCGGAAAAGCCAGAATTCTTGTTGGTCATGGTTTAGATCGTGACCTAGAATGTTTGCAAATAGAATATCGAGCAGAAAAAATAAGGTAAATTCAATTGAACATTTATGCAGGAAAATTGGAATAAGCTCTGATCCGATATATTAATAAGTGGGACTAATTGTACAATAAAAGCTAGCTCAGGTTCTCCAAGTCATTATAAATGTTTCATTACTTATAAACTCAACCCGTCAACCGACATCAACATTTAAAAATAATCAATAACAAAGATGGATAGCATAGATTAAACAGAAGTTTTCAACACTGTATTAAAATATTGACTAACTATGAATTCATATTGATCAAATATTTATGTCATCAGAGACACCGCAAAATACCCTCCACTGATGAAAACCAGCAAGCTGAGCAACTCACTCAAGTACTTAACACAAGCATATCTTGGGCAAGTATCTTTAACAATTTCTTTTTCTTTTAAAAATAAATTAAGATGTTAGTTGCCAATTCGTCAAACATAATTTTGGGGGGGGAAATGAGACTTCTGTTTTCGCATAAAATATGCAGGTATGAAATTCAAAATGGGATACAGGATCCTTACGATGACTGTGTTGCAACAATGAGGCTTTACATGAGAATGAGATCCCAAGTACATAAAATAGAGGATTATCCTTTGGCATCTGACCCTCAGAACAGGAATAATTTTGCTTCATGGAGGCAAAGTGAGCTTGAAAGAATGTCTCCTGAACAAATGCTGGAAATCTCAAGGTCTGACTACTACTGCTGGTGCTTGGATAACATATAATCCCTGAATGGATCGTGGAATTAATAAGTACTACCAATTTAGCAAATGCATTAATTTAGAAGTAAAAATGAAGTACACAAATCAAGAGTCTTTTCTACAAAGTCAATAAATATGTACTAGTAGCTTGCAATGCTTCTATAGCGAGCAACCCAATAGCTTGGGTTTATTTATGTTATGCATGAAATGAGTATTAATAAGATATATAAGTAATAAATTTATTATGGGTTCATTCTATTAATTTACTCATTATACTTATGTTTGTTTAGCTGTTGAACATCTCAACCAGTAATAATACTCAATAGCACTTTCCAACAACGTACGATGGATGGATGGCCATGTCCAAACTCCACAAATTTTGTGCCTTATTAATAACGTCAAGAATGGATGTGTTATCTCTGTGTTAAAGTAAAGGGTCATATATTCACCAAAAAAAAAAAGTAAAGGGCCATATTAAGCAAACAAATAATAAAAAAAACAAATTTTCATTAAAAAATTAAATATATATTTCTTCAAATATTAATACATCAATTCCAAATGAAAATTTCTTAAATTTTTAATTAGTGCCAAGTTAGCATTCTTCCAAAGTAAATAATTCAAACAGCACTTAACTGCTACTTACAACTTTTAAGGAACAATTTATATACCATTTCTAAAATAAAATGGTAAATCTACCCAGCATGTATCGGACTATCGACTGTTATTAAGGAATTCAATGCTTTTAAGTATGGATAATATAAGTGGGAAAATAAAGGTTATGGAACAATATAAAATTATAATTTGCATGATGGACAGGCATACAATCTCTACAATCTACATAGAATACAGTGCAATTTTAGTACACATTTAAAGTACAGAAGTTGTTTATATATACTAGACCCATCAATAATATATAATTAAATAAATTTTTGCATGGCATTACTCGCTATGCCATAATTTACCTTTAATAATGCACATTTAATAGCAATTTCAGCAAAAAAAACACTTTAAAAAATTGCGCAAAGGTGTTTAATAAATCTTCTCCAAAGAAACTTTATTAAAAGATATACTTTTATTAGTGTTTTCCTAATCAAACACTATCTTTATCTCATGCCTTTTCTCAAAAAAATTCACTCCAACTTTAATATTGCTCTTCCTCAATCAAACGCTATTAGAGGTGTCACTATAATAGTGCATGCTTGAGGAAACACTATCTTTCTCCAGTATTAAAACAAAAAGATTTAGGTGACAAACTCTCTGAACTTTAGTTGACACAGTTAATGAACGTACAATAAACCTCTTCTCAGAAAACCCAATATTCAACTTTCAACGAATAGAAAAATTTTCACAATCAATTCTACCTTAATATCTATCGAACCAATGCATAGATCTATTGAACCAAACTTTCCTATAAATAATCCCCCTATGTTTTCTTATCCCACAGTACAAATGTTATAAACTCACCTTCTTCTCTGTATCCTTCATTTTTGGAGCTATCTTATGACTTATGAGTCACAATATAATCCAGAAGAGGCCGACAGTCCCATATCTTCCTATCTTGTGTCATCATTAATGTCCAAAAGAGGTAGTCATGAAAGAAGATAGGAAGATATGGGAATGCTGACGTCTCTCCAATATAATCGGGCTATAAAATCTCCACATGAAGCCGCCTAATAAATTAAAAGTCAAGACTCAAACACTGTTGTACGAGCCTCTATTTTCAAGTACTCCAGCAGTATGGAGACAGTTTCTGATGGGTAGTCCAGAAGAGGGCAGTCCCTCCTAAATGTCATGACAGAAAATAGGAAGATAGGTCGATCGGATGAAGGCATCCAAGAAATGAGAAGGGAAGGCTCAAACAATGATTGACTATGGAGGTAGTTGTTTGCCGACCCTTCTCATAAATGAAAGGTAATTGTATTTCTACTTCTCAAATCCCAGAAATAGGATTACCTACGTTTAAGTACAAAAGCTCTCCCAGTACTGCTCTAATCCTATGAAGATAGAGATATACAAGATGAAAAATATAAGCCTCTATTTTCAAATCATCCAAAAGTTGCCCCAACTTGCTAGAGAAAGAATCGACCCAAGAAATGAAAAGGGAAGGCTTTCGCACGGCTATCAGAGTGCTCTCAAACACTTGATTCTTTCTCCAACGCTTCCTGCTTATAGCTATAGAAAGAATCCAAACAACAACAATGCATTCAATTTTTTATTATCATTGTAACCTCAAATACCTTGTATATATGAATTTGAAACATGAGAAATAAAATAGAGATTACATTCTTTGAATTGTCTTTTATCTAACGTTATAAATAGGTTTCTAGATTTCTAAACTTATTCAACGTACTAAAATTGAAGATAGGAAGATATGGGAATGCTGACATCTCTCCAATATAATCGGGCTATAAAATCTCCACATGAAGCCGCCCAATAAATGAAAAGGCAAGACTCAAACACTGTTGTACGAGCCTCTATTTTCAAGTACTCCAGCAGTATAGAGCTAGTTTCTAATGGGTAGTCCAGAAGAGGACAGTCCCTCCTAAATGTCATGACAGAAGGTAGGAAGATATGTCGGACAAAGGCGTCCAAGAAATGAGAAGGGAAGGCTCAAACAATTATTTACCATGGAGGTAGTTTTTGTCGACCCTTCTCATAAATGAAAGGCAATCGTATTTCTACTTCTCCAACCCCAGAAATAGGATTACCTACGTTTAAGTACAAAAGCTCTCCAAGTACTGCTCTTATCCTATGAAGATAGAGATATACACGATGAAAAATATAGGCATCTATTTTCAAATCCTCTAGAAGTTGCCCTGTAACATCCCGATTTTCTTATTCTTTTAATTAATCAGTATTTAGGTAATTGTATTTTATTGGAAGGTCTAGAAAATGAAATAAATTATTCCGAGACCATAGTTACACTCTACGCTATCGTAGGAGGCTATGGTTAAATTTTGGTCAAAAACTCAAACGGAGCCCGGTCTGCGTTTTACACTGACAGTATTATTTTACTGCTTAGATGACCTAATTTTGACTCGTGAACAAAACAATTAGGCTTTAAATAAAATTGCGAACGTTATCGGCGATTTTGAAAATTTTTAAAATAAATAAGTTTTCACAACTTTCTTGGGGCGAAATACTAAATCGTGAAAGTAAAGGGGCTAAAAACGGATGAACATGAAGTCACATCGCCTGGGAAGGCGTGCCTGTGACTCATCACTGTCATCATTACGTTTATTTTCTGAAAATATCTAGATATTTATGAGATCTTTTGTTGAAATGACAATTTTGTCCCTAAGAGAAATTACTCTTTTGCCATAAAATACCTACAAATTGAGCCATGGGCCAAAAATCCCACCAAGGAGGGGCGGTTACTCCTCCTATAAATACCCCTCCCCCTCCTTTATTTTCTTCACATCTTTCTTCACATCTCTCCTTCATCACTTTCTTCAAAGTGCAAGCTTCCTTCTTCACTTTTCTTCAAGCTTCAAGAGGAGCGAGGCTGCGGCTGTGAAGCTGTGCAGAGGAGCAAGAAGTGCTCGTGAGTTCGTGATCGTTGCTACGTTTGCTATCAGGTGGGGGAAAGAACCACAATATCGTCGGGGAGGCAAGCTTTAAATAATATATATTGATATGCGTAGGGCGACCCAAACCCTACTAGAGGTCGTTTGACCGTTAGGTTGATTTTACTGCATATTGAGGTTGTCTGTGCTATGATTGGATATTTGGTATATTATATGTGATATGTGTATAATGTCTATGATATGCTATAATTGATTAAATGTTATTTATTTGTAAGTTGATTTTACTGTTGAATATATATTCTGGCTATTGTTGATGTACTGTTGTGACTGTTAATATCTGATTAGAGCTAGGCAGTAATTTCTGATAAGTTGGGAGATGAATGTGTAGTGAGGAAATCGAGGATATTTATTTGTGTCGTAGTGCTCAACCTAGCGATACAGTTGATCTGTTAATATTGTGATATGAGTTGATACCCGGTTAAGTCGGATGAAAGTTGGTTGTGGTTGTTTATGAGTCGTGCACTACAAGAAAAATGTTGTTTAGCTACCGAATTTTCCGGTAGCTAATATCCAAAATTCGATAGCTAAACAATTTAGCTACTGAATTAGCGACCGACGTGAGTTGGTAACTAAAGTGCTGGTAGCTAAATATAAATATTGTGGTCATTGAAATGGTCACGTATACCATATCTGTTACCAGTTTAGCGACCGAATTGGCGACGAATAAAGTTCGGTCGCTAAATATATATTTTTGGTTTAGTATATATTTTGGTTTAGCTACCGAATCCTATTCGGTAGCTAACTTTTAAATTTGCAAATTTTATTTAGCTACCGAATAGGATTCGGTAGCTAAATTTTAAATTTGCAAATTATATTTAGCTACCGAATCCGATTCGGTAGCTAAATATCATTTTTTTTTTTTGTAATAATACCAAACTTTTACCAAAATTACCATCCTGCTTAATCATACAAAACAGATATAAATTACATAAAATTATACTCAACTCAAACATCAATATAAATCCACTATATATATAAACATCTAATCCAATATCCAAATAGAAGCAACACATGTAGTACGATAGTGGTAGTAACTAAATGTAACAAATATAATATCAATGTGCTGGGGGGTGGGGGGATCCAGCCATTATCGTCCTCGCCATCGTCCTCATCATCGGCATCTGGATCAGCATGCGAATCATCTTGTGGAACGGCACTAGAGGACCCGGGCCTGTATCCTAAGTGCTGGAACAATGCGTGCATCTCTCTCTCTGTGTCTGATCCATCGTCCTCTCCAAGTGATTTATCCTGTTGTCCTTCGCTGCCAGCTCAGCATTGAGATTGGCGATAACCTCTCGTACGTCGGGGGTAAGGCCAGGATCGGATTGAGTATGTGACGTCGATGAGGTCAAATACTCATCCCCCATCCGACCCAACCCATACACAACACCCTTCTTGTTTTTACCACCCACCACCTCCAAGAAAATGGCGTTGTCAGATGCAGCAGAGTGCTCTTGTCCCTGACTGGTGGCATCACCCCATCTTTCATAAAACTTTTCCTGCATAATAAATCACATTAGGATTTTTAAATATTAAAAATAATAAAACATATAATCACACAATACCAGACATAATTAATGAGTCAACGAAACTGTACTGTAGGCACCATAACTGATGCTGATTTTACCCTTTGTTTTCCACATATCCAACAATCAAAAGTATTAGACAAAGCATAAAACCAGGGCCTTACAATGTTTATTTTGATGTGTACATCTTTTAGTTTTGGATTTTCATTTTTGTACTCATTTTTTGGGAGACATGATGTCTAGGTATTTTGCATTGTTTAGAGCATTCACTTGTTCTGTACAATTCAATGACAATGAGTAATTTGCCTCATGGTAGCATTATTATTGCTGCGGGATGGTATCTTTGGAACACTTGTGCAGCAGGATTTTATGCCTATCTGTTGCAAAAAAAAAATGTGCAAATTCACTCTGCCAATACATGTGCCATATCAGTTGTGCAAATTCATTTTGCATCAGTTTAACAATTTTGCATATCAGTTGTGCAAATTCTTTGTGCCAGTACAACAATTGTGCAATTATGCCAACCAACATGACTAGAACTCAAAACTTAGCATGACTAAAATGTTTCCCAGTGTTATAACTCAAAACCAGAACTGCCTATATACCAAACGCAAATTCTCGGCCACAACAGTTACTTCTTTACCTACCCTGGAAATGCTGTTTGAGAATATATATGTATTCTGCCTAGCTACCAATTTAATTCAATGCATTTTGTTCTACAAGCATTGGTGGTTTCAGAACTAGAAATGTATATGCAAGCAAACCAAGAGAGAGGTGGGGAATTCCATGATCCATAATCAAATATGTATATACATATTAGCTATATATAAAAGAAGCAATTAAATCTCCTTCATGTGCACTGCAGCTCTGGCATTTTTCTATGGTATAAATGGCTGAGAACTTTTTAAAGTTTGCCTTTCACATAGAATGAGTTGGTTACAAGGAAGGAGCATATTTTTACTGTAGAACTGCCATGCAGTCTTTTCAAAGTAACTTACCTGATAAATTGAGATATGAAAGGTACTGGAAATTCTTCCCAAGACCAGCAAGAAGTTTCAGTGGCTCTTTCTGTGGTAGTCTAATATTTTCTTTCTTCATAGAAAAACTTAGCTTAAGGACTTTTATCCGCAGAATCGGAATTGCATACATATCAAAACTGCCATATAACTTTTCTTGTCAATTCTCTCTATCCAAAACAAGTATAAGACACTGTATCTGAATCCTAACATTTTTCAACTCTCACAAGGGTGCAGAAAAGTGTATATATACGAAAACACCTGGAAACTCAAGAAGACTATTCAAATGGCATTCTTAAAGAGCAAGAAGCCAAATCCAACCTCAACTGAAACACTTAAGGTTTTTGTCATCCTCTGAATCGTCCCTCTCTTTAAGTAATTATTAGTATAACATAAAAAAGGAAAAAGAAGTCATGGATGGGTTGGTTGGCTTAACCATACATAGATGGGAGCATTTACCTCCTTTTAATAAGTTTGGTTTTGCATTTCACCCATAATAAGCGTTAATAGAAACTCCAGCTCATTCAAACCAAAGTAAAATTACCAACCATCAACCTTGTTTAGCATTAATAGAAAAAAAGAAACCCATTAAACCAAATAAAATAAAATAAAATAAAAGGTTCATACTTAAGAGAGAGTAGCAGTCAAATATCAAAAACATCCTGAGAATATACAAACATCAACATACAAATTTTACACTTTAATGAGTGATTTTAGAATCAATTGTCTTCTAAATCAAGTTCTATCCAAGACAAAAGTTCAACTAAGATAACAAAAAGACAATAAAATCTGGATCCTAAACACTTGCAAGTTGCAACATTAAAAACAAAATACAATGAGATTGAGACCCCAAACCACCTACACTACCACCCATATCATAATTAATTTCCACAAACCCATGTGGATAAAATTCTCATTTTGCTCATTCTACAAACCTCACTATGCATCATCACCACCCAAATCAACAAGTGTCACTTTGAGGACAAAATGTTAGCTTTACCACTCAAATCACAAGTAATATAACAGATATATCCTCTATTTCAGAAGGAAACTTGAATAAAAAACCATTCACGTAAGTTGTTAAGTAAGTAATTATTTATTTAATTGACAATAATTATGTTGTAACAATAACTTACAGCAATCTTCTTGGACTTCCCGACCCAAACCCCATCCTTCGTCTTCTTGGTCTCCTCCAAGACCTCAAATGCTGTGGGGAGTCTCTTCTTCGCTTTTGTCTGCATATATAAAGTAGCTATTAAATTTGTAATTAATAATAAAGAGCACAATATATATGAATATATAAATAAACATAAATTTAAATTAACTTACCAATCTTTTATGATGGCCGGGAATAGACACAGAGCCACCTGTGTACAAAGGAGCTCCAGATTCCACGGCCCTATTTTGCTTGCCGACCACGCTCCTATGGGCGAACTCCTCATCGGTGGCCTAGTAATCCCTCAAGCGCTGGAGCACATCGGGGCGGATCCAATCGCCCTTATCTTTGTTCTCTCTGATCTTGGTCATAGCATTCTTGACTATTGAAGACCCTCTGGTCTCAAATGCTTGGCGGATCTCTCGTTCATGTTCAGGCAACCACTTGAAATGTGCCTGGAAGACAAGAAAATATCAAACCAAGTAAAGAAAATGAACATATAGAAATTGAAATAAATTAAACTAAGTAAATGTAGAAATTGAAATAAATCAAAATAAATAAATGATGAAACTTAAATATAATCAAACTAATTATAAAGTCTAGGAGTTTAAATGAAACTTACACCGAAATCGTTAGTGAACTAGTTTTTCCGAACGGCATCCGGGATTTTCTTCCATGTGGGCCAGGGCTCGTTATATTGGCCCCTAACACACCTAGAAATCTGTTTACTAGGCCCCTCTGGAGGATCAAAACTTTTGACACATAATATATAATACACAACTAAGCATTAGTAATAATTAACCAAAATTATAAACCATAAAATCAACCATAATTAATAAATAACTTACTCATTGGTTCCAAATGGGCGAAGCCAGATCCTCCGATCCGTGGGATCTCTCGTCCCTGGCTGCTCAGCTGACACCGTCTCGTTATTCTGCACGGACGATGCTGGTGTGACCGGTGTGGCGGGGGTGGCTGGTGTGGTCGGTGTGGGTGCTGCGACAGAGTCACCTGTGCTCACTCTGAGCTGGTCGGATGTTGAGGGTGGATGGGTGGAACCCTGTCTCCCACCACGACGACCACGACTATAACGTCCGCCACGACGACCACGACCAGCGTCGTCTGCCATCTGTTTGGAAGAAAAAATAAAACCAAGTAGTACAATGTAATCCACATATATCTATGTATATATATCCATAAGTGACAAACATTTGTTGGAACCTAACCTTTGGTTTTCTACACCAAAACATTAGAGTCATCTTCTCACTCATGTTTATTGTTTCTTGTTCAATTCACAATATAATCAATCTAGTGGATATACAACAAATAACAAAACATAACAAAAGCAGTTGATATGTGTTTATATATAAATTACCTATGTAGAATCTCTATCACTAAATTCACCCTCACTCTCCTCACCATCGGATGTTATGTATGTATCTTCGCTAGATTCGTCCATGTCATATTGATCCAGTAATACAGTGTCAATTATCTCATCCCCAGGCCGAGCATCCGCAAGAATATCATTGTAATCGTCCGGATCAATATGCAACACTACTTGGATTTCGTCAATTTCATGAACATCTTGGTATGGAGCCTCTGTCTCCGGTTGACTAACTACATTATCCGTGATTGCACTGCGTGGCTTTATCTTGATAACACCCAACCAGTCTTGATGTCCCTCGGGATACGGTGTGTAATAAACTTGCTCAGCTTGTTGTGCAAATATGAACGGGTCATATACTTGATATCTTCGTGACTGCTTAACTTCAACAGTTCCATACCTATTGTCTACTTTTGTGCCCCTGTTGGGAGTAGTATCAAACCATTCGCACCTGAATAGGACTAAGTTTTTACTAGGATAACCATAATACTCTAATTCAATAATATCAGTCAATATCCCAAAAAAGTCATCCTCTAATTGTCCGTTGGTCCCTCGTACACAAACACCGGAATTAGAAGTTTTCATGCCTTGACCCCATCCCTTTGTGTGAAACTTGTAGCCATTTATAATATAAGTTTCGTATGTTTCAACCCTTCTTTTTGGGCCCCATGCCAAAGCTTTCAAGATCGGATCTTCGATTTGGTTTTCAATATCTAGAACCTACATAATGAATATGAAATTAAGTTGGAGTATATAAAGCATGTTACGAGGACATACTACATAATGAATTACAAAGTAACTTACGTAATTTTTGAACCAATTAGGAAAATGGTTGGCAATCTCCTGTTGAATTTGGGAGTCCGAAATGTCGGCATCTAGCTCTTTTAGCTCATTGGCATATTTACTAAGAAGAACCAAGAAGAAATTAATGAATCGGAAATAATAGTAGGAACAACAAGAAATTATATGAATACAGACCTACCCTAAATATGGCTCCACCTCGTCACAATTTTGAAGCACATACAACTCAGCAACTTTCTCATCACGTACGTCCAACCAAGCTGTTTTTGATGCACCACACGCACGGCCCGGATAATTAAAAATTGATATCTGAGGACTAGATGAACAACCTTCACCTGCGTCAACATTACGTGGTATTCTAGTCCTCCTGGTCTCTATGTCAGACGGATAGTAAAAAGAAGCAAAAGTAGATGCCTCCTCCACTAAATATGCTTCACAAATAGATCCTTCTATTCTAGCCTTGTTTTTCACTTTTTCTTTCAACGAACGCAAGAACCTGGAATATTGGTTGGTTGTTTGAAGATATTGTGATTAATGAATATATATATATATATGTATAAAAGACTAACACGTTTTATGATTAAAAGGGATGTATACCTCTCAAAGGGATACATCCAACGATATTGAACTGGACCACCAACTCTTGCTTCATATGGTAAGTGGATGGGAAGATGTTCCATTGCATCAAAGAAGCTCGGAGGAAATATTTGTTCCAACTTACATAACAAGACAGGGATCTCACGTTCCATAACCAGCAATTGTTCAACATTTAATGTTGTGGAAGTCAACACTCTGAAAAATAAACTGAGCTCAACAAGCGGCTTCCAAATATCATTCGGTAAAGAGGCAAATGCAATGGGAAGCAACCGTTGCATGAATACGTGACAGTCATGACTTTTCATACCATGCAACTTTCCTTCCTTAGAGTTGACACATCTTGATAAGTTGGATGCATATCCATCTGGCAACTTGAGTTCTTTAACCCATTCACATATAGCTACCCTTTGGGGTTTACTCAATACATATTTTGCCTTTGGTTTTCGAAACTTGCCACCTCCAATGTCCATCAACTCAAGCTCCTGTCGTTTACATATTTCTGCTATATCTAAGCGAGCCTTATATGTATCCTTCGTCTTACCCTTGATATCCATCACCGTGTCAAACACATTCATAAACACATTTCGCTCAGTGTGCATGACATCAATGTTATGAGGGAGGAGGTGCGTTTTCCAATACGGTAAACTCCAAAATATACTTTTTTTTTGTCCAATTATGTTCAGTGCCATACCCAGGTATCGGTTCTCCTCCAGACTCATGAATAAACGGGAGTGACTCAATCATCTTCCAAATCTCTTCTCCAGTAAAACGTGTGGGAGGGCGAGCAGTCTCAACACGCCCTTTCTTAAATGCAGTTCTATTCTTTCTGTAAGGATGGTTTTGTGGAAGGAATTGGCGGTGACAATCAAAATAAGAAGTCTTGCGACTGTGGTTAAGAGTGTAAGCCTTTGATTGCCCCATACAACAAGGGCAACCAAGCCTCCCCGCGGTCATCCAACCCGACAACATCCCATACGCCGGAAAGTCATTGATCGTCCACATCAAAGCTGCCTTCATCATGAAATTCTGCCTCAATGATACATCATATGTTGCGGTACCATGACTCCACAAACTGGTCAACTCTTCTATCAAAGGCTGCATGTACACATCAATCTTACTTTTCGGATTCGAAGGACCCGGAATTAGAACTGTCAGGAACATAACCTCCCTCTTCATGCACATCCCAGGCGGAAGATTATATGGAGTCATAATAACCGACCAACACGAGTAAGCTTTACCGTACTGGCCGAAAGGATTGAATCCATCCGTACATAACCCCAATCTGACGTTTCGAGCCTCTTGAGAAAACTCAGGGTACATCCTATCAAAATGCTTCCATGCTTCTCCATCTGACGGATGACACAATACACTTTGATCTCTTTTTTTGTTATCATGCCATCGCATGTGAGGTGCGGTAGCCATTGAAGAGTACATTCTTTGGAGTCTAGGAGTAATCGGGAAGCACCACATTCTTTTTAAGGGGGTTCTTTTTTCAATTCCCTTTCGATTGGTTTTGATCTTATACCGATCAGTGCCACAAAATCTACAAACAGTAACCGTCTCAACCGCATATTCGTTACGATATAACATGCATCCATTCGGGCAACATTCAATTTTCTCAACACCCAAACCCAAATTTGCCACCGACTTCTTAGCTTGATAAAAATTTTGAGGCATTCGATTTTCACTTGGCATAACCTCGCCCATAAACTGAACCATACGATCGAAACAACCCTCCGACATATTATAGTCAGACTTGAGGCTAAGAGCAACCAAAGAAGCCGACAATTCCGAGTAATCCTGACAACCATCCCACAACGGGGCTTGCGCAGCCGCCAGCATGTCATAAAATCTTTGTGCATCAGGATTTGGATCCTCCTCTATGTGTACCACATTCTGTTGAATGACCCGACCAACTTCAGGGCCAGCATGATCCATAACCATCTGCTCGAAAGGATTAAATTGTTCCCTCTGTTCACCAGGACCGTAATATGCATCGTCCACCATAACCGGGGATATCTGTGGCACGGATTCACCATGGCTGGTCCAATAGTAGTAATTCGGCATGAAACCCTTGTTGTAGAGATGTACCATCACATCATCCCCATAATGGTATCGTCGACACTGACATTTCTTACAAGGACACCTCATTTTTGGATTCACTTGATTTAGATAGCTCTCTTCATTGCTAGCAAACTGAACGAACTCAAGCACCCCCTCTACAAACTCGGGGGTCAAATGTCCACAATCTTTCCTTCTATCCATCCACCTCCGATGCTCAGGTGCTTCCATCGCTGCTAACTAGAACAAGAATTCTTAGTCCAAGTTCTCCACCTTATTAAAATACACGTGCTCATAATATGGAATCTCAAACGGAAAACTAAGACTTTAATAAAATAATTTCAAACTTTAATCCTTAGTACTTGAAATTAAATTTCATATGTTCAACTTAACAAGGAGCAAGGAGACCATGACAATGAAACATTACATATCATGGTAGTTAGCAAATATAATAGTAACATTCACTTTAAACAATCGAGATTTCAAGATCTCAAAGCTAAATCACAGGAAGGTGTGAGAGTGTTGCTCCTTGTGTGGGATGATCCTACTTCTAGAAGCTTGCTTGGATATAAAACAGTAATGAACTTGGAATTATGTTTCTAAATTCTCTTTATACACAGCAGCAGCAGCAGAAGCAAAAAACATTGAGTCAGTCTTCCTAAAAATAAACAAAAATATATATTTCTTTTCAAAAGGTCTAGAATGATCAGTAGCTGGCTGGTAACTCAGTATTGCTCATGTAGGCAAGAAATTGTATTAAATTTTGCATGACATGTAGTGTGAGACCAAGCAATCAAAAAACTTAAGAAAAAAAATTACAAACAATTCAATTAGTCAAAAGTTTGCAAGTACTCATGTATGGCGACATTTATGGAAAATTTCAAGCTTAAGATTAATACTCCACATTCAACTGAAGAACTAGAATATATAGCTTCATTTATCTAACTAGTAAGAAAAATCATGCAGTTAAACTTACCAATAGTGTACAAGTTAATCCAGCAGCAAAGCAAATGGCAAAACCGTATGATCTCTGGTCATAGACAGATAGATTATTAGTTAAACTCTGAAAGATAATTTACAGTATAGAAACTTGTTGGATGAATTAAACAAAAGTTTCAAAATGACAGAAGAAGTTTGTGTAAGGAAGAAAACTTGAGGAGGTTGATGCACAACTTAGTAAAATCCATATGAATTAATAGGACATACATGAATTTCAATCAATAATAGATGATGTATTAAAAAAAATATATTAAAAAATGTGATGCTGACAATTCTCTTGACAAAATACACTTTCTTATGGATGGGTAGGTAGAATGAAGGGTGGTGCCCGTGCCAGCAACCGCATGGTTGGCTGAGGGACTTCAAAATAGTCAAAGGCAACGAAATGGACTGAATGCATGTCAACATTTGAAGATATTAAAAATTGGACGTCCGTCGTTATCGAATCGTGGATTAGTCCCATAGCCGATCCAAAAGCCCTAATTATGGTGGGTTCTAAACAAAAAAAAACTGGTTTATAAATGAGTTAAATTTGAGATAAAATTGGTTCTTAAGAAAACTAACTCAAAGCTGACTTTTTCTAATCCATTATTTACTCTCTCGTCCTTCTTACTATCCTTTCTCATATTTTATTTCTATCTCAGTATATCAAATTTAACCTTGGTTACACACCCAAAAAAACTTTTTATTTTAATACGGGTTTAAGATAAATTTTAATCAAGCTAAGAATAAATTAAAATAAATTACAAAATAATCTAAATTTATATGACCAGTTTATCTTAAACAACTTATCCAGATATATTTTCCATATAGTGTGATAATATTCTTTTGAATTTTCGACCTTCTCTCAACAGCCCCAAAAAGAGCTAAAGTTGTTTCTTGGAAGTCACTCTAGAAGGCTATTTCTATACTGAAACATATTGTACAGGGCACGCCTCTTACATAAACTGCTTTCTATTCAAGCCATCCCTTCATACTTCCTTTCATAATCTCTCACAATTATTTCAGCTTCTGTGCTTTCTTCTTTGCTTCTTTCTGTGAGACTTCACATACTTTCCCTGCTTACACTCATCTTACAACAAGTGTCACCATGGCAGGGATGGCCAAGAACAACAAGGTTGGGAATAATGAATTGGGTTGTGGTTTCATGGGTAGAATTCTCCAACTCAAAAGCTATAAGCTGAGAAAATCATCTGTTCATTCACTACCCATGAATGCTAGCATTAGCAACAATGCACCACAGAGAGATCATGTCAAATATGAACTCAAGAAGAGGTCTCCAAATGAAGAATCAAAGGTTCCACGAAGAAGCTCTTCTGACACTGCTACACTCACCGAGCCACACAAACATAGCACAACTACAGACCTGAAACCTGCCAGAAAGAGCACCTCCACTCATCAAGCACCTTCTCCATACCGAAACAACCAAAATCAGAAACATTCAGATGCCGCAAGAACCTCATCATCATCATCGTCATCATCAACCCACACAAAAGTTCAACAAAACCATGTCAAGAATGATGAAAGAAAGCCACAGAGAGAGCCCAATGGAAACTCTCTGGAACTTGCTAGGATAAGCACTAGTCACCAGAGAGACAATGAGAGCAACAAGTCCCATGCCAAACACTTTGGTGCCTTGAAACTCACTGGGAATTTGCTTGTAAACAACACCCCAAGAAGAAAGAGTGTGGAATTTGTTCCTAAGAGTAATAAAGAGTTGAACTCTATGTCCATTTCTTACAGTAACGCTACCAAAGGCGCGATGGGGAATATCATGAGAAAGAACAGTGATGAGCTTGCACAGTTTAGAAGTCCAAGAAACAATAGAGTGGACCCTGAGGTGTTGAAGTCCATGGGAAATGAAGCATACAAGCAGGGAAGATTTGAAGAGGCTTTGGCTTTGTATGACCGAGCCATTGCTCTTGATTCAAATAAGGCAACATATCATTGCAACAAGAGTGCAGCTTTGATTGGCTTAACAAGGTTTCAAGAAGCAATTTTTAATATTCGATAACGACGGCACTGTAAATTAATGGAAAATATTTGAAGAGATTCATATTGGTCTTTAATTAGAAAGAGCAGGGAGTTTGGTGTAATGTTCAAATGGACGTGTTTCATATTTTCATTTAAACTTGACAATATTGAATAATAAAAATATCATGTGTATACTGCAAAACTATTAGATGTACCACAAGTGCGCTCTCTATGTTAACAAACAGTACTACTAGTATATACCCAATTAACTTGTGTATTCAAATCACAAGGTTTCTTTCTTTCTCTCTAATTCTTTACAAGTTAAGAAGCTATCAGAAAAAAAGGTTATAGCAAGTAACAGAATTAGCAAGCTTAAGCACACCAGCAAAAGATTAAAAATTATAAACCATGTACTGAATCTGAAGGTCAAAATGAAAGGGGGGAAATTTTTGCAACGTTGAAACCAAAGTCTAGTATTGAGTAGCTGAGATTATATCTACGAGTAATTTTGGTTAAACTAGCTATATCTATACTACTTAATAAGCTATCAGAACAAAAGGGAATGAAGAGTTCTACTCCCTCCCTTTCAACCTCAACCGGTTCTTCCCTCCGTCCTAACAAAATTCTATGATAGAAAAAGAGATGTTAGAGGAAAAGCATCATTTCTGAAACCCTAGGGCACCAAAACGCCCTCTTCAATCTCTGCTCACCATTGTTAAGAGTTCTTGGATGTGGACGGTGGAGCTTAGAAGCAAGGCTGGAGTGTGACTTATAGAGGGAATGAGAAACTGTGCGTGGACGGTGGAGCTTAGAAGCAACGGTGTTTGTGGCACATTCACATAATGAATGAAAAAGGGAGAGGGAGGGATGAGCATACCTGTGCGTGGACGGAACCGAGGCGAGGGGCAGCGATGGAGAGAGAGAGAGTCAACCGGTGATGGAGAAAGAGAGAGAGAGTCGATGTGAGAGCGAGAGGCAGAGTGCGAGAGAAAGAAGAAAATGGGGGGAAGGTGAACATTTAGGGATTTAGTTTAGCGACCGATTTTTCGGTCGCTAAATCCGTCTCTAACTATCAAATATTTAGCTACCGATACATTTTCGGTCGCTAATGTAAAAAAATGACCGTTGAAATAGGACTCGGTCTCAGATTCGGTAGCTAAAAAGTCAACAAATCTGACCTTAAAAATCTCAGCTTTGGCGACCGTATTAGCGACCGAATATTTGTGACCCCAACTTTCGGTAGCTAATCCCGTCGCTAAATGTCAATATTTATTAGTGTTTAGAAAACTAAAATATGGTAGCTAATACAGTCGCCATTAGCTACGGAAACGTTTCCGTAGCTAATTTCGGTCGCTAAAAACACATTTTCTAGTAGTGGTGGTTGAGACACTAAGTGTTGATCCTGAGATGAGTCAGTGAGATTCATGTTGCATAGTTGTTGTTCATCACTGTGTTGGCATACGGGCGATTCCGATCTTACCTGCGGGGAGATGATCGTACCGATTAGTTTGGCATAGGGGCGATTCCGATCTTGCCTGCGAGGAGATGATCGTACCTATTAGTCGAATTGTAGACGGACGGGCGAATGTCCTGACCTGGCCTGCGGGCGGGGGGATATGTCGTTGCCGTAAGTCGAGTTGTTAACGGACGGGCGAATGTTCCGACCTGGCCTGCGGGCGGGGGAATATGTCGTTGCCGTAAGTTATGTTGTGGGCGAGCGATTGTTCCGACCTAGCCTGCGGGCGGGGGAATATCGTAGCCGCGAGTTGAGCCTGAGGGCTTTTGACCGAACCCTGCATTACGGGGGGTGGCACAGAGATGAACGAGATATCTTGATCTGTTGGAGATGTCGCGTCGTGATCGCGTCCATATAGTTGTTAGTTGCATGAGTGTAAGAGACAGTAGTTAAGAGAGAATTATCTGGGAGTTGTTTGGCTATTACCGTTGTGCTATGAGTGTTGCTATCCATATAGATTATTTTATATAGCCGTTTTCCCATATATGATGAATTGTTGTTTCTTATCCCCTATATTTTCTATATCGTATTTCATTATTCTCGACTGTACGAGAAGATCCAGTTGAGGATTTGCCGGAGGAAATTGATGGCACACCCGTAGAACCAAATGCTGACGGGAGAGCCCTGGTTCCCGGTGCTGGAGGACTTTAGATATTGGGGGATAGTAGTCGTAGTTGTTATAGCCAGTATATGGATTGAGTGACAAGTATTTTTGGGGCCAGGAGAGGAAGTCGTCTGTACTTTTATTTCCGCCACTATGCTTTCAATTTTTATTTGTTGCGTACTCAGAAGTCTTTTATAATTGGTATCAGTTATTGTAGGCTCTACTGATAGAGTCCATACTTTTATATGTATGACATATATAGTTGTGGTATCAGTGTTGGTTGTTTTATTATTTTCGCATTTTTATATTCCCACGCTGCGCTACAACGTTAAGAATTTGAGTTCGGGTTACCAATGGGACCTCCGAGGAAGGGGTTGTCTCATTTTGTGGTATTAGAGCAGTTTGATTCTTAATCAAGGACTGCTTGGGTTAAGTTGTAATTTTTGGCCGTGTCTAGTTAAACCCGCATTGGGTATTGACTATGCTTAGAAGTTGGGTAGAATGTCCGATACGCGAGTTATCATAAGAGGTAACTGTTCGAACATTTGTGAGGCATATGATGCATGCATATGATAACATGGTCTGGTATGTCTTACAAATGTGAGCTGATAATTTCTTTCTCAGGAAATTAAATGGCTCGAGGACGACCTAGAGGACGTGGCGAAAGGGTCACTACGAGTGCCGCTGAACTCGGGAATGGTTACGAAGGAAATTCCCATGTTGGTGATGGGATAGAGTCAACTGAAACCCTAAGGACAGTTAGGGAGTTGGCAACGGCAATGCTGCATCAGACGCAGCAGAATGCTCATCTATTACAGGTAAACATGCAACAGCAACAGAGACAGAATCAGCGGGGTGGAATGGAGGCGGAAGACGCTGGACTGAATACTTTTCTGAAAGGGAAGCCGCCACAATTCAATGGCGACTTCAACCCAGAAGGAGCTGAACGCTGGATACAAGAGCTAGAGAAAATATTTGCGGCGATGCACTGCCGTGAGGATAGAAAGGTGACCTATGCATCCTTCATGCTAATAGGAGGAGCAGAACTGTGGTGGAAAGGCAAGCAGAGGATGCTTGGAGCAGAAGACAGAGATATCAACTGGGGACTATTTCGGGAATGCTTTCTGGAAAAGTATTTTCCCTGGATGATGAGGAGAGAGAAAGAAAAAGAATTTATGGGTCTAAAACAAGGGACCACGTCTGTTGGGGAGTACGTTGCAAGGTTCGAGGCGCTACTCAAATTTTCTGAATTTTACCAGAGGTTCCCCGATGAAGAGTGGGTTTACAGGCGTTTTGGGGACGGCCTGAAATATGAATTGCAACGAGTGATTGCACCACTGAACATCACCCGACTGCCTGAGATGCTAGAGAGATGTTCAGTCATTGAGAACATCGACAAGAAGCGAGAGCTGCAGAAAAGCAGAACTGGAGGAGCTACCCGGAGATTCGACCAGAAAGGTCGAGGAGGAAAGGGAAGATTTCAGATAGGACGGAAGCCTTATGACCGTCAAACAATAAGACCAGCTGAAGGACAACTCCAACCAAGTGGATGCCTTAGGTGTGTAGGATCACATACAATTCAGGATTGTCCGATAAGAAAGACTCGCCAATGTTTTCGGTGTGGCCAAATAGGTCACATAGCGCCAGAATGTACACAAGGAGCGAGGTACAACACAGGCGGGCAGGGCCCAGTGACCAGGACCCAAGGAACCGGACAGCAAGCAGTGAGACCACAAGCCACCGGAAGGGTGTTTACCATACGAGGAGCTGAATCCTCTCAATCCCCTGATCTGATACAAGGTATGTGCCTAGTGTCAGGTAAACTCTTATCCGTATTGTTTCACTCAGGAGCTACTCATTCTTTCATATCCCAAGAGTGTGTGGATCATTTGAAGTTGCCTATCTCTTTACTCCCCCATGACTTAACTGTTTCTACTCCTACCAGTAATTCCTTGAAAACCATAACTGTCTGTTTAAATTATCTTATTGTCATTGAGAATCGAGCTTTTTCTGTTGATCTCATTTGCTTACTTATGCATCAACTTGATATAACTTTAGGCATGGATTGGCTTTCGGCTAACCATGTAGTGTTAGACTGTTCTAAAAAGACCTTATCTTTTCCTGAGCAATCTAGATTAATGCTTGCCAAGGATAGTAAGCTAGGTAGTAAATCTCAGAAACACGTGTTGCTACTCTCTGTGGAGGCTAAGGAATCTCCTACATTGGATTCGTTGCCTGTAGTGCGGGAGTTTCCGGAAATTTTCCCTGATGATGTTCCGGGTTTACCACCCGAAAGAGAGGAAGAGTTCGCTATAGATCTCGTATCGGGAACTGGACCGATTTCGATAGCACCTTATCGAATGGCTCCAACGGAGTTAGCAGAGCTGAAAAAATAGTTGACGACATGTTGGATAAGGAGTTTGTAAGACTGAGTGGTTCACCTTGGGGAGCGCTGGTGCTGTTCGTCAAGAAGAAAGACGGGAGTTCAAGGCTGTGTGTCGATTATCTACAGTTGAACAAGGCGACAATCAAGAATAAGTATATGTTGCCTAGGATTGACGATTTGATGGACTAGTTGAAAGGAGCAATAATATTTTCGAAGATTGACTTAAGATCTGGCTATCACCAGATTCGAGTCAAGAGGGATGATATACCAAAGATCGCTCTTAGAAGCCGGTATGGACACTACGAGTATCTGGTTATGCCCTTTGGTGTAACTAATGCTCCAACAGTGTTCATGGATTACATGAACCGGATTTTTCGACCGTTCTTAAATAAGTTTGTTGTTGTGTTTATCGATGACATTCTTAGTTATTCCCTCAATCGGGAAGAACATCAGGAACATCTTAGGATCGTATTTCAAGTGTTAAAGGACTGACAACTGTATGCAAAGTTGTCCAAGTGTGAATTCTGGTTAGAAGAAGTACAATTCTTAGGTCATGTGATTAATCAGGATGGGATAGCAGTAGATTCAGCAAAGGTTGAAGCTGTAGTGCAATAGGAAAGCCCTAAGTCGGTAAGTGAAATACGAAGTTTTTTGGGCTTAGCTAGATATTACCGAAGGTTCATCGAAGGATTCTCAAAGATCGCGTTGCCGATGACTCAACTAACAAGGTAGGGAATATCCTTTGTATGGACGGAGGAGTGTGAGAAAAGTTTTCAAGAGCTGAAGAGGAGGTTGACTATGTCACCAGTACTGACGTTACCAGATTCTTTCGGACAGTTTGACGTATATGGTGATGCGTCATACCAAGGATTGAGTTATGTCTTAATGCAAGATTGGAGAGTGGTAGCATATGCTTCGCGGCAGCTAAGAATTCATGAAAGGAATTATCCGACTCATGATTTGGAGCTAGCAGCTATAGCGTTTACTTTAAAGATTTGGCGACACTACCTGTATGGAGCCAAGTTCACGGTGTATAGTGACCATAAGAGTTTGAGGTATTTGTTTGATCAGAAGGAGTTGAATATGAGGCAAAGGAGGTGGATGGAATTCATAAAGGATTATGAATTCGATCTACAATACCATCTAGGAAAGGCGAATGTAGTAGCGGATGCGTTAAGTAGGAAATCTTTACACGTATCTGCTATGATGGTGAAAGAGCTAGAACTGATTTTTCAGTTTGGAGATTTTAATCTAGGTATGGAATTATCTAGGGATAAGATACACCTAGGAATGGTTACAGTGACGAGCGACTTTTTGAAGACAATAAAGGAGAAGCAGGAGGTTGATCGGTATCTTCAGAAAGTAAAGGAACAAGTAACGGAATGCAGAACTTCTGAGTTTAGGATGAATCGAGATGGAATCTTGAGGTATGGTGATAGGATTTGTGTGCCAATGGATATAGAGTTAAGAAGGATGATCTTAGAGGAAGCGCACAAGAGTAGGTTGAGTTTTCATCCAGGAGCTACCAAGATGTACCAGGACTTAAAGAAAATGTTTTGGTGGCCCGGAATGAAGAAGGAGGTAGCTGAGTATGTGTTGGCTTGCTTGGTATGTCAGAAGGTGAAGATAGAACACCAAAAGTTAGCGGGACTACTACAATCTTTAGATATCCCAGAATGGAAATGGGATGGTATATCTATGGATTTCGTGGTTGGTTTGCCAAGGACTAACAAGAGGCATGATGCCATTTGGGTAATCGTTGATAGGTTGACGAAGTGTGCTCACTTCTTACCTATTGGTGAAAGTTATACATTGGAAAATTTAACCCAAATCTACATCCAGGAGATAGTAAGGTTGAACGGAGTGCCTTCTAGTATTGTTTCCGATAGAGATCCTAGATTTACATCTAGATTCTGGAAGCAATTACATGAGGATTTGGGAACTAAGTTAAAGTTGAGTTCTGCTTATCATCCTCAAACGGATGGTCAGTCTGAACGAACAATTCAGTCATTGGAAGATCTCTTAAGAGCTTGTGTTTTGGAACACATAGGAAGTTGGGAAGAGTTCTTACCATTGATCGAGTTCACCTATAACAATAGTTTTCATTCGAGCATAGGAACTGCACCTTACGAAGCACTGTACGGCAGAAAGTGTAGAACACCACTGTGTTGGTATGAAACGGGAGAAAATCAAGTGTTAGGACCGGAGGTAGTACAACAGATGACGGAACAAATCAAGAAGATAAGGGAAAAGATGAAAATCGCATAGGATAGACAGAAAAGTTACAGCGATAAAAGGAGAAGACCTTTAGAATTCCAAGAAGGGGGCCATGTTTTTCTGAGAGTGACTCCAAGAACTGGAATCGGCAGAGCAATAAAATCTAGAAAGCTTACTCCTAGGTTCATAGGACCATTTCAAATTCTTCGTTGAATTTGTAAAGCCCTTCGTTACATTAGTAACCCAAATTAATAATTTAAATAAAACCAAAAAAATAAAAAATTTCTTAAATAAATACTTAATATAATATTAATAAAAAATAATTGTTTACATTAATTCAAAACTAAAATAACATAATCAGTTTCAAAACCTCAAAACATGGCGTCTATAACATCTCGCATAAGAAAATAACTAAAAGATAATAAAGGTCCTCCTGGCATATGCCGTACAATACTAACCAAGCTCTAAAACTAAAGAGATAATCTTCAAAACGTCTGGCTGCTCAACAGGGACGTCCTCAGGCTCTGAAAACAATACTACTAATGAGATATAAAATCCCAGTGAACAGAAATACATTTTTAAAAGGTTTTCACAAAAGCATTGTTATCAGCCAGTGCGGTGACGGAAAAAACTGTCCATGGTACCCGCTAATTTCAAAATAGTGTATAATAAAATAATATAATAATAATAATAATAATAATAATAATAATATATTAATATAATAATAATAATAATAATAATAATAATAATAATATAAATTATTATTGGCAGCAAATAGTCATCACTAACACATCATGAATCAAGTATGACAAGATCTCATATATCAAATAATCTCAAATATCCTTATACGTCATATGACTTTCAAATTGCATATAACAATGGCGTCCCATTGCCTACCTTCCTCATGAAGGTATTTCGATGTCACCTTCTCTTCAGTGACATTACTCATTTCGATACCAACCATTGTACACTGGTGGTATTACTCATTTCGACATCCCAACGTGTGGCGATGTTACTTTCGATACCCCATCATGGCGGTATTTCATATTTCGACACCCCAATTCATTGGCAGTGTTACTTTCGATACCCCTATCATAGGCGGTATTGCAGCAGACAACATTCAACATATTAACAGTTACTGTATCATGCCAATATCACAAATATCATCAAATAGTGCATATATAGCATGTCAATTCAACCAGATCACGTATGTATCATATATACCATGTCACCAATCACAATAATAAACATTTAATTGACAACAGAAATATCTTAGAAGGAAAACCCCCAAATTTCTAAAATCAGGATTTAACCAAATCATGATTATTTTCCAAAAAAACGTATTTTTAAAGCATAACCCAAATCCCAAGACAAATTGCACCATGGAAAGGGTGAGAAAGAGTATTTCTACTCACCTCTTAAATACCTCCAAGAATCTCCAAGCGTACCCTATGGCGAATCCTAGATGTCGCCTTCCTCGGTCTTGAATCCCCTTCTCCTTCTCCTTCTTCTTCATCTTCTTCTTCTTCCTGTTGTTGTTATTGTTCTCCTTCCAAACTCATTGCTTGTTGCAACCCCATCTCCCAAGCATGAAGATGCTCCACAGCCATTACTAAGATGTTTTAGGGTGCAAAAAAGGTTCCTAGTCGCACTATGGTGTTATAAGAAGGTATATATATAGTGTTGCACTGATTCCCTATTTTTAAACCTATTTTTAACGCATCTTGACATAGAGACTGATTTTTGAATTAAGTTTTAGATAGAGTCTTTGAATAAGTTTTAGATAGAGTGTAGTTAGAGTTTGTTATTAAATAAGTTTTAGATAAAGTCTAGACAGAGTTCTGTTATTGTTGCAGATTTTAATTATCTTTTATCCTTTCTAATTAATTCGAAGGCCCAAAACATACAGTCTAAGCCTCCCAAAAATTATCTAATTTCTCTAACGTTATTATCTCCAATTATTTTTATTTTTAGGATGTTACATTTTCTCCCCTCCTTTAAGAATTTCGTCCCCGAAATTAACTCCACTCTCACGTACGAAGCAAATAAAGAGTCTGGGCATTGGCGAACCAAGTCTTCTTCTAATTCTCAAGTAGCCTCTTCTAGAGTTCAATCCTTCCCAACCACCTTCACCAAAGGGATTGTCTTGTTCTGCAGAGTCTTCGTGCTCTTATCGATGATCTGACTAGGACTGGCTTAAATATTAAGTTATCCCTCAATTGTATTGACTCAGGAGCTATTACATGAGACATAACTGACACAATTTTCGAAGTTGAGAAATAAGAAATACATCATGATGGTATGACAACCATGTTGGAAGAGCCAATTGGTAAGCAAATGGCCCGACTCTCTTGAGGATATGGAAAGGACCCATAAAAATAAGGAATTAGTTTTCTGACTGACATTGACCCCCACATCCCAATCTTAGGAATGACTATCAAGAATACATGTTCCCCTTCCTAAAATTCTAAAGGCTACTTTTCCTTGTCGGCATAACAATCTTTACCTATTTTGGATTAAATCCTAACTGTGGTCTATTGGATTAAATCTGATCCTAACAAAATCATCTCACCTACCTTGCTCTATCATAAGAGAACCTACATCCTTGATACTCTCTAAGCATACATCAAACCACTAGGCTGAAGCATCGATTAATAATTGCACAATTCATGACTCTTGACTATAAGATATATATAAAAAGAAGTAATAATAACGCGTATAATAAAATCACGCACTTAAGCATTTATTTTTCTCCATCCCCCTAGAATCATATTACCTTCACTTGAATTTCATCATTATAAGCATTCTCAAAATAGATTAATAACAAACAATTCACAAAGAAATTGAAGTAAAGTTTTATACCATCCATACGTAGATCTTATAGTCCTTTATATATATTCCATACCAAATTTATTTTATTATTTATTTACAGTACAAGAAATTTTTATAAATAAATAAACAAATAAATAAAACAAGAAAGAAAAGAGAAACAGTAGAGACATCCACATACTAAGTCTTATCTAGTCCAAGTTGATAATTTCATAAGAAAAGAAAGAGTTTTACTTTCTGTTAAGAGATGATCTTACTAGAAACAAAATTGGGTAACAAAAGGAGAATACGATTTTATTAACTTGCAATTAAACTATACAGTTATTGAGCATTTACGACTTTCAAAACAATTTTCATCAATAAATACCATAGTAGAACTAAGAAATCAATTTCATTTTGATTTTTGAGTAAGCCAATACAAATAAGAAATAACATTCTTTTTCTTTTCGGTCTTTAATAAGAAATATAAGTTTATTAAGATTTCACATGCCAGTAATCTATATGGGAAACAAATCCAAAGAGTATATTAATTGTGATTAATATTTGGTCATTTGAGAAACAATATGAAATTTCAAGAAAAATAATTCTCAAAAAAATATACAAAAATACAACATAATAAAAATGAGCATATAAGTGCAAATTCTTTAATATAACATTCATTCTTATTACCATGCATTACTAATTTTCTTGAGGTCTTTTTATATCTTGGTTATTCGTGGATGTAAGGTGAACTTTCCCTTATGTATTTTTTCTACCACTTCCCCTCTAAGACTCCTTAGGAACAACGATCCTATTCTTAAACGACAATAGACCATCATCACATAACTCTCTTGATCCTAAAGAGATTGCAATTCCTAGTCTAAAACTGTTCTCGGTTAATCTACTTTTTTATGGTCATTACAAATTCCAACCTATTCAATTTCAAGTTTAAAGCATTTAAGGTTACATTGAAATTCATGTCCATAAACTCTTCTAAGATATTCATCTCCAGCACTAAGATGCAAGGATTTTCTATTTAGAGCCTCTTCCACTACATTGACTTTTCCTAAACTGTACTTCAACTCAAATTCATGGTCCTGAAGGAATTTCATACACTTTCCTTGCCTTATTTTTAATTCTATATTTTTTTTCTAACAATTATTTAAGGCTCTTATGATTATTAAAAACTTCAATTTTATTCTATAGAAGATATTTTCCTTTCCTAGTCAACTCGATCAGAAGTAAGGCTAGCCTAGAGAACCCATTTATAACTTCATATAATACGCTTTTAATTCCAAGAACTTCTTATCCCTGTCACTTCTTAGGTTGCTCTCATCCTATCACTGCATCTACTTTACTTGAATCAAACGCCACTCTACTCGAATGATCTAAGGTTATTTATTCTAGGAAAAAGATATCTATCCTTAATAGTTATTTTATTTGATCATCCAATGTCCACACATAGGTTTATATTCCCATAATTTTTTTTCCACTAGAAGTACTTAAAAGAAACTTATTACAAATCAAACACATTCCTCAATTATAATTAAAGAGAGATTAGACATATACTATAATTAAATAATAAAGAATTAGTATAAAAATAAATAAGTCAATGCATGCCTCAGGGAACATGAGCAAATTATGATTCCAAATAAATAAAATAAAATAACGCAAATCAAGAAGGTGAAAGGATGCATCAAGGTAAGAAAGTTTTAATTCATAATCAATTTGGTTTGACTAAAAAAAACAATGATGCACAAAGATATTTCCATTTATGAATTGAAAACTCATTGAAACAAAAGAAAGTTAAAAACGTGAATTCAAAATAAGCAGACTCGTTTTGACAATTTTACTATCAAGGAAGAATATCACAAACGATAAATGAAAATTAAAACTATTTATTTATTTATTTTTAAAATACAAAGAATATACATCTATCAAGAAAATTCATGAAACGACATAAAAATATATTTGAAGAATATAATGTTAAGAATTAACAACCTTAAATTTCCAACTCTCTCTTTTTTCTTTTTCTTTTTTTAATAAACAAATTCAAGTATAAAAACTCATTTTTTAGCAATTCCTCTAATTGGTTTTTTAGGCTCATTTAACTCTAAGGGTGTCATTCTAAGACGCTACTGACACCGGTCCACTTCCAGGTACTAAATCTATGTTAAACTCAACTCCCATATTTGATGTAAGGTAGAGGCCTCTCAACTCCCATATTTGATGTAAGGTAGAGACCTCTTTATGAAACACATCTAGAAACTAACAGACAACAAGTAGTGCCGCTACATCACTCTCAGTCTCTATCTTAACGGAAAACAACTATATGGATTATTGAACTTTCTCAACTAAGAACTTATTACATGGAAACGAATACGATATGGTTTAACATAAAAGATTCATCAAACATAGGTTATGAAGTGCATAAATATTTCTATTTGGACAATATTATTAGACAATAACGAAACCATACTAAGAGTGACATCCAACACAACATTTGAAAACATATCAAATTATAAGATAAATTTTGGTGTATCGAAGAACTTTTTAAATAGGTAAAAGATGTAACCAAATTATCTTTGACCGGGATAGAAACAAACAAGTGGAAAGATAATTTAGAAATAGACAACTCTGGATTTTTGACACAACTAAGAGTTATGGAAAAATGGAATGCTCCTGAATCAAACAATATGATAACCTCTTGCTATAAGCACAGTTTGTCTTCGGCTCCTCTAACTGCTGCAGCATCTAAGCTGTCCCGAAAAAATGACGGTTCGTCCTTCGAAAAAGCGGTAATCCCACATATTGAGGTTCTTGGGGTGTTACCTCCCCATATCCCCTCGTATGACGGAGAGTCTCTGTCTGCTCTTGCAAATCTATGGTCACACGGTCCATAGCTGTTACAAGTGCATCATTCGTCCCTCGCCTGTTAGTCATTATAAATATGCTCACTATCAATGAAACATTGAGTTGGCCAGGCTCAATATCCAAAGCATAGTATGCAGCATCTACAACTCTAACAAGCATCCTATGCGCCCAAGTTTTGATTTTTGAAAAACCCAATAACCACAGTCCAATTTAGGATTGAACTACTCTGATACCAAAAATGTAACGTCATTCATTACATTAGTAACCCAAATTAATAATTTAAATAAAACCAAGAAAATAAAAAATTTCTGAAATAAATACTGAATAAATACTTAATATAATATTAATCCAAAATAATTGTTTATATTAATTCAAAACTAAAATAACATAATCAGTTTCAAAACCTCAAAACATGGCGTCTATAACATCTCGCATAAGAAAATAACTAAAAGATAATAAAGGTCCTCCTGACATATGCCTTACAATACTAACCAAGCTCTAAAACTAAAGAGATAATCTTCAAAACGTCTGGCTGCTCAACAGGGACGTCCTCAGGCTCTGAAAATAATACTACTAATGAGATATAAAATCCCAGTGAACAGAAATACATGTTTAAAAGGCTTTCACAAAAGCATTGTTCTCAGCCAGTGCGGTGACCGGAAAAACTGTCCATGGTACCCGCTAATTTCAAAATAGTGTATAATAATAATAATAATAATAACAATAATAATAATAATAATAATAATAATAATAATAATATAAATTATTATTGGCAGCAAATAGTCATCACTAACACATCATGAATCAAGTATGGCAAGATCTCATATATCAAATAATCTCAAATATCCTTATACGTCATATGACTTTCAAACTGCACATAACAATGGCGTCCCATTGCCTACCTTACTCATGAAGGTATTTCGATGTCACCTTCTCTTCAGTGACATTACTCATTTCGATACCAACCATTGTACACTGGTGGTATTACTCATTTCAACATCCCAACGTGTGGCGATGTTACTTTCGATACCCCATCATGGCGGTATTTCATATTTCGACACCCCAATTCATTGGCAGTGTTACTTTCGATACCCCTATCATGGGCGGTATTGCAGCAGACAACATTCAACATATTAACAGTTACTGTATCATGCCAATATCACAAATATCATCAAATAGTGCATATATAGCATGTCAATTCAACCAGATCACGTATGTATCATATATACCATGTCACCAATCACAATAATAAACATTTAATTGACAACAGAAATACCTTAGAAGAAAAACCCCCAAATTTCTAAAATCAGGATTTAACCAAATCAGGATTATTTTCCAAAAAAACGTATTTTTAAAGCATAACCCAAATCCCAAGACAAATTGCACCATGGAAAGGGTGAGAAAGAGTATTTCTACTCACCTCTTAAATACCTCCAAGAATCTCCAAGCGTACCCTATGGCGAATCCTAGATGTTGCCTTCCTCGGTCTTGAATCCCCTTCTCCTTCTCCTTCTTCTTCGTCTTCTTCTTCTTCCGTTGTTGTTGTTATTGTTCTCCTTCCAAACTCATTGCTTGTTGCAACCCCATCTCCCAAGCATGAAGATGCTCCACAGCCATTACTAAGATGTTTTAGGGTGCAAAAAAGGTTCCTAGTCGCACTATGGTGTTATAAGAAGGTATATATATAGTGTTGCACTGATTCCCTATTTTTAAACCTATTTTTAACGCATCCTGACATAGAGATTGATTTTTGAATTAAGTTTTAGATAGAGTCTTTGAATAAGTTTTAGATAGAGTGTAGTTAGAGTTTGTTATTAAATAAGTTTTAGATAAAGTCTAGACAGAGTTCTGTTATTGTTGCAGATTTTAATTATCTTTTATCCTTTCTAATTAATTCAAAGGCCCAAAACATGCAGTCTAAGCCTCCCAAAAATTATCTAATTTCTCTAACGTTATTATCTCCAATTATTTTTATTTTTAGGATGTTACAGAATTGGTCCTGTAGCCTATCGTATCGCTTTACCTCCAAACCTATCCAATCTCCATAATGTCTTTCATGTTTCTCAGTTGAGAAAGTACTATCCTGATCCATCACACGTCTTAGAACCAGAGTCAATACAATTGAGAGATGACCTTGAGTATGAGGCTCTACCTGTAAGGATCGCGGATAGAAGGATAAAGGAACTCCGAGATAAACATATTCCGTTAGTCAAGATCATATGGGATGAAGCTACCGGAGATGCTACCTTGGAACGTGAAGAGGACATGCAACGGCAATATCCAAGCCTATTTTAAAAAGGTACGTCGAATTTCGGGACGAAATTCTTTTTAAAGGGGGTAGTAATGTAACATCCCGATTTTCTTATTCTTTTAATTAATCAGTATTTAGGTAATTGTATTTTATTGGAGGGTCTAGAAAATGAAATAAATTATTCCGAGACCATAGTTACGCTCTACGCTATCGTAGGAGGCTATGCTTAAATTTTGGTCAAAAACTCAAACGGAGCCCGGTCTGCGTTTTACAGTGACAGTATTATTTTACTGCTCAGATGACCTAATTTTGACTCGTGAACTAAATGATTAGACTTTAAATAAATTTGCGAACGTTATCGGCGATTTTGAAAATTTTTAAAATAAATAAGTTTTCACGACTTGCTTAGGGCGAAATACTAAATCGTGAAAGTAACGGGGCTAAAAACGGATGAACATGAAGTCACATCGCCTGGGAAGGCGTGCCTGTGACTCATCACTGTCATCATTACGTTTATGAAAATATCTAGATATTTTCTGAAAATATCTAGATATTTATGAGATCTTTTGTTGAAATGACAATTTTGTCCCTAAGAGAAATTACTCTTTTGCCATAAAATATCTACAAATTGGGCCATGGGCCAAAAATCCCACCAAGGAAGGGCGGTTACTCCTCCTATAAATACCCCTCCCCCTCCTTTGTTTTCTTCACATCTTTCTTCACATCTCTCCTTCATCACTTTCTTCAAAGTGCAAGCTTCCTTCTTCACTTTTCTTCAAGCTTCAAGAGGAGCGAGGCTGCGACTGTGAGGCTGTGCAGAGGAGCAAGAAGTGCTCGTGAGTTCGTGATCGTTGCTACGTTTGCTATCAGGTGGGGGAAAGAACCACAATATCGTCAGAGAGGCAAGCTTTAAATAATATATATTGATATGCGTAGGGCGACCCAAACCCTACTAGAGGTCGTTTGACCGTTAGGTTGATTTTACTGCATATTGAGGTTGTCTGTGCTATGATTGGATATTTGATATATTATATGTGATATGTGTATGATGTCTATGATATGCTATATTTGATTAAATGTTATTTATTTGTAAGTTGATTTTACTGTTGAATATATATTCTGGCTATTGTTGATGTACTGTTGTGACTGCTAATATCTGATTAGAGCTAGGCAGTGATTTCTGATAAGTTGGGAGATAAATGTGTAGTGGGAAATCGAGGATATTTATTTGTGTCGTAGTGCTCAACCTAGCGATACAGTTGATCTGTTAATATTGTGATATGAGTTGATACCCGGTTAAGTCGGATGAAAGTTGGTTGTGGTTGTTTATGAGTCGGGGTTGAGACACTAAGTGTTGATCCTGAGATGAGTCAGTGAGATTCATGTTGCATAGTTGTTGTTCATCACTGTGTTGGCATACGGGCGATTCCGATCTTACCTGCGGCGAGATGATCGTACCGATTAGTTTGGCATAGGGGCGATTCCGATCTTACCTGCGGGGAGATGATCGTACCGATTAGTTTGGCATAGGGGCGATTCCGATCTTGCCTGCGGGGAGATGATCGTACCTATTAGTCGAATTGTAGACGGACGGGCGAATGTCCTGACCTGGCCTGCGGGCGGGGGGATATGTCGTAGCCGTAAGTCGAGTTGTTAACGGACGGGCGAATGTTCCGACCTGGCCTGCGGGCGGGGGAATATGTCGTTGCCGTGAGTTATGTTGTGGGCAGGCGATTGTTCCGACCTAGCCTGCGGGCGGGGGAATATCGTAGCCGCGAGTTGAGCCTGAGGGCTTTTGACCGAACCCTGCATTACGGGGGGTGGCACAGAGATGAACGAGATATCTTGATCTGTTGGAGATGTCGCATCGTGATCGCGTCCATATAGTTGTTAGTTGCATGAGTGTAAGAGACAGTAGTTAAGAGAGAATTATCTGGGAGTTGTTTGGCTATTACCGTTGTGCTATGAGTGTTGCTATCCATATAGATTATTTTATATAGCCGTTTTCCCATATATGATGAATTGCTGTTTCTTATCCCCTATATTTTCTATGTCGTATTTTATTATTCTCGACTGTACGAGAAGATCTAGTTGAGGATTTGCCGGAGGAAATTGATGGCACACCCGTAGAACCAGATGCTGGCGGGAGAGCCCTGGATCCCGGTGCTGGAGGACTTTAGATATTGGGAGATAGTAGTCGTAGTTGTTATGGCCAGTATATGGATTGAGTGACATGTATTTTTCGGGCCAGGAGAGGAAGTCGTCTGTACTTTTATTTCCGCCACTATGCTTTTAGTTTTTATATGTTGCGTACTCTGAAGTCTTTTATAATTGGTATCAGTTATTGTAGGCTCTACTGATGGAGTCCATACTTTTATATGTATGACATATATAGTTGTGGTATCAGTGTTGGTTGTTTTATTATTTCCGCATTTTTATATTATCAATGGGACCTCCGAAGAAGGGGTTGTCTCATGCCCCTACTTGCTGCAGAAAGAATCGACCCAAGAAATGAAAAGGGAAGGCTTTCGCATGACTATCAGAGTGCTCAAACACTTGATTCTTTCTCCAACGCCTCAAGCTTATAGTTGCAGAAAGAATCCAAACAACAACAATGCATTCAATTTTTTATTATCATTGTAACCTCAAATACCATGTATATATGAATTTGAAACATGAGAAATAAAATAGAGATTACATTCTTTGAATTGTCTTTTATTTAATGTTGCAAATAGGTTTCTAGATTTCTAAACTTAATCAACGTACTAAAATTGATAATTCACTTGGGAAAATAATAACTTTGACCATTGTTTATGAAAAATGTGTTGAGTTTCCAAGCATCCGATATAGCTTATTTACCCTAAGTTCTGATGGACTCCAAACATTTATAAAATGATTAAAATGAACCTTTTGCCACCTTGGATTTTTATTTTTATTTTTTAATGCTCACATGGAAGGCGTTAGTCCACTTGGCGCCACCTAGACTAGCGCCTTCCACATGGACGTGCCACGTGACGCTCAGGCGCCACTTGGACCAACGTATTTCACATCAGCATCATGTGACACGTCCTCCAATGCATCAGAAGCTTCCATCTTAACAAAAATAATAATAAAGTGCCGAAGTGAGAATTGAACCCAAGACCTTCTACCTAAACCAACAACTTATACCATCTGGGCTATTCTGCTTCCATGTTATTCATGTTGTACAATATCATTTACGTCAATTAGCACTACATAATAATAAATTGTACATCGTGAATAACATGGAACAAGATAGTCCTGATGGTATAAGATGCTGGTGTGAGTAGAAGGTCATGGATTGAAATCTCACATTAGACACTTTATTATCTTTATTAAGAGGGAAATTTCAGGTGCAATAAAGGACGCGCCATGTGGCATTAACGTGGAAAGCTTTGGTTTAGGTGATGCCAACTAAGGCACCACGTGGACCAGCACCTTCCACGTCAGCATTAAAAAAAAAATTTGAAGTGTTAAAAAATATGTTAGTTTTGTAAATAGTTTTAAAAGAATGTTAATTTGATAATTAGTTTCTAAAAGATGGACAGCTTGAATAAAAACCCTAAATGAAGTGTTGTTCTTCTTTAGACTCATCAATGAAAATCTTCTAGCTATGCCACTGGTCACTGCTAAACCTAGTCACCAACTAAAATAATTATCAAAGCATAAATGAATTTTTCCTCAATGCCATTATATAAAGCTAATATATAAATTAAAAACGAAATAGGGGCTCTGGTGTTTGGTCTTTTGGTGGGACCAGTGAAGTCGTTCGAGCACAACAGGGGTTGGTGTTTGGGTTGCTTCACAGGATGGTTTGAGTTAGGGGAGATGGGCGACTGATGGCTTGTTGGTTGTCTGAACCGATAAATTGGTCCAATGATTTGGGTTGCTGATGATGCCAATAAGCAATGGAGGTCACTGTTGAGACCTGGTGGTGGATTTTTCTCGGCCAACGAGGGCGACAGCAGTAATTCGTGTGAGGGGAATGACGGTGGTGACTGGCCATTCTAGTCTGGGGTGTTTGTTGGCTATGGGGTTTGATTTGGTGGCTAGTGATGGGGTTGGCTGTGACAATGAAGGAGGAGGGACGAGGGAGAAGAGAGAAAGGAACAGTTTTTTTTATTAACCATATAATTATAAGATGAATTTATTTATTAAATGCGTTGTCTATATGTCTCTACCATTCATTATTTTTAAAGGTTAATATGTGTTCATTTTATCCTCTAAAGTGCAGCGCCAAATCCCATATGAAAATAGAGATAGACACAAATACCATAAAGAAAGTCCCACAAATTTTGAGAGAGCCCCATCATTTGATGCCTTTGTATTTATCTTTCCCTTCATGTAATCTTGTCATGTAAAGAAGATTGACCTTAGGAGGATCCATTCCAGGATGAAGCAAACTCCATTAATTCGTTAGCCAAAACCACAAACCATATTACGTTAAAGCCACATATAACGGGCTTACAACCACAAACTATCAATAAAAATACAAAGAACACTGTCCCATTAGCAAGTTCTTGCAGCAGTTTAATATAATGGACAGACTATGGTACTTTTATCAGACCAATGCAACCACGCTTGTGAGAGATTTATTCAACTCTTTACTCTCTCTCGAATAGAAAACTAAGTAGCATAGATTACAATCGAACTGAAATGCTCATGTTCATGGTATGGGATGGATGACTACTTTTCCTGTGGCTCTGTTTGTTTCCAGATAGGAAAATGCTTCAACAGTCTGAGAAAATGGAAAGGGGCTCTTGGGATCGAGTACTGGCCTCACTTTGCTACTCTCCAAGTAGGGTCTTAGTTTATCTAAGATAGCCCCATCAGAAGTAAGTATGAAAAAGATAGCATTTGGAAAGCCATGTGGTACTATTGTCACAACTTTGCCTCCTTCTTTCACAGCCTTGAATGCCCTGTCAGTCTGCCCTGTTTTAGGTTTTAAGAGAACAGGTGTCAATGTTCTATCTATAAAATACGTGACCAACCTCATAAACTTCTCAAAGCAGAATATAGGTTAAAAATCTGACCAACTGCATCATATACAACATCAAACTTTTCAGGCAGGTCTTCAAAGTTCTCCTTTGTATAATCAATAGGCAAGTCAGCTCCCAACTTCCTCAACAATTCCAGTTTCCCAGTGCTAGAAGTAGCTGCTACCTTCGATGCGCCATAAACATGCTTGGCAAGCTACCTCATACAGGAATTATATAGTACAATTACTACGCATGAACTATATCAATATGGGAGTTTTGAGAGTGCAAGAAGAAAGTGAATGTATTCTGTATTCGATCTGTATAGATTTCAAGTTATTGAATCTACATTAAGAGAATTGTTAGATGAAATTCGGAAACACAAATTATACAAAAATAAAGATAACAATATAAGATAAGCAGGCATGAGATGCTATGATTTCTTATTGAATTCCATCTATGTTGCTGATATAATTTAACTCCTTTAATCACTAGAGACAGCAAATTTATCTTGACCAAAAAGGGGGGAAGAACGTTTACTGACAATGTCATGTTATTAACATGATCAAGCAGAAGAACGGAACAGACAGAAAGCTAAGTTGTAACTTAAAGGGCATCTAAATGCATGCTAGTTATCATACTCATACCTGAATAACATGGGTTCCAACTCCACCAGCACCTCCCAGAACAAGGATAGATTTCCCGGCAGAAAACCCAGCTCGCTCAAGACCTTCATAAGCAGTCTCAATTGTTAAAGGAAGGCTAGCAGCCTCAACAAAGCTCAGATTCTGTGGCTTGTGAGACAATAATTTCTCTTCTGCAGCAGTATACTCTGCCAAAGAGCCAAGGACCTTTGGATGGTCCAAAGCATTCTCATTGATATCACCATAAACTTCATCCCCAACCTTAAATTTCTTCACTTGACTTCCCACTTTAACCACCACACCAGCAACATCATAGCCCGGAGCAGTCTTCACAACGACCCCCACAAATAAAATAAAATAAAATTAAAATAAAAAGATATGAATAAAGAGAACAATTTTAGGGTGTGACTAGGGACGGTTTAGAGGGGCAACTTCTTTTTTTTTTTTTTATAAAATTAGTTACATATTTTTTTTTTATAAAAAATACCTTACCAAAAATATTTCCTATATGCCTATATATATTTATATATTTAGCCCATCCTCTTATGTCTTCTGGATCTATTCCTGGGTGTGACAAACCATTAAAAAAACAAACTTTCCAAATTTCCATGAAAGAAGAATTTCATTTTCTAGTTTCACTCTAAAACCTAGGTTTTTTACCTCTGACTTAGGGTGACAGTCAAGGTAAAAACTACCAAAGTTATGAATGTTATAAATTAAATCTTACGGACAATTAACCATGCAAGAACCAGTCAAAATATTATAACATTGATTTTAAAAACTCTGGCAAATGAAGCTAAACAATTGGGAACCCTCAAAACATAAAAAAGTGAAGAATGAAAGTCTTACAGGTAAAGGGGAGTCCGTTTCCTTGAAACCCCCACCCAATCTCTTATAATCAATGGGATTAAGGGATGCAGCTGCGACCTTGATTAGCACCTGGTCTTCCTTCAACTCAGGTAAAGGGACAGCGGGATCAAACTTGAGAACATCAGCAGTGTTGCCATACTCAGAGTAGGTCCAAGCTTTGATGTGAGTGGGTATCGCAGCCATGCTTGTGATTGTGGAAATGATGCGGTGTTGAAGAGTGACGGAAAATGGGAAAGTGTAAATAAAACAAGGAATCAGATGGTCAGTGGACAGTGGGAGCGTCGCACGTTTAACAAAAGGAGAATGACACTGGTAAAAGCAAAAAAATTTATGATTGAAAAGTTGAACATTCAAAATTTAAAAAAATATTATATTTAATTTTTCAATAAATACTTATTTTTATTGGGATCTTTAATTAAGTATTAATTATATTTTTAAATATTAATTATATTAATTAATTTCTATCTAAAATTTTTTTTTTTTTTTGACTTCTTTAGCCAGACGAGAGGGTACTTATTAACATTTTGGATGTTTAAATTATCTAAACAGGTCTAATGTTCTTACATGACAAAAAAAATTGACGGATAAAGGCACAAGCACTCTGTATCTGGACGTCCGTCTGGTTTAGGGGCAAGGGAATCTTACAAATGAGAGATTTCCACGCTTTCTATTAGGTTTTAAAAAAATATTTCTTGATATTATACATTTTGCACAATTTAGCTTAAAGTTTAAACGAAGACAGTTGGAATGTTTTTTCTCACATGGACTGCTAATTTATATCAAAGTTAAAATGCACTTGTAGTCCTTCAAATTTCACTTTGACAAAATTCGTCCTTTCATTTTTTTTGACGAATTTAGTTCTTCTAATTTTATAATTAATCTTGCAAATTTCGTCTGCATGTCAAATTGCCGTCAAAAAATTAACAGAATATGCTTATGCAACAAACATTTTATCACGTGGCTTCACATGACATGGCCAGTTGGAACAAAAAATATAAAATAATAAAAATAATTAAATAATATTTAAAATATTTTAATATTTAATATATCAGTAAAAGATTGTCATGTGCACATCATATGACCTCATTTTCCTCCTTGCACTACAAAAAAAAAAAGATCAAATGGTGACCGAACTTTTGCGACCGATACGGTCTATCACTAATGGCGACTGAAATGACGACCGATAACATGACTTTCATATTTTATATAAGTTATGTCTTGTGCATTGCCCCCCCTTTTTTTTTTCTTAGGAATTTTCAAGAAAAACACTAGAAGACCATCCTTATTTTCTCATGTGGGCGTGTATCTGTTTCGCAAAATGAACAAGAAATATGGTGGTATATTGCCTTCAATTTTGAGGTCATTAGAGTTGGCTGTTGATGTTGAAAATGCCCTTGATTCCTTTGTTGAGAATCTGGGTCCAAAAGAAATGACTATTATCCTCAGAGAGTAAAACTTGGGAACATATTGTTCAGGTTTTTGAGTGGTTCAAGTCACACAAAGGGGGGCTGGCCCTTTAGACCTATGACGCATTGAATGAGAAGAAGAGGTTGGAACCGCGACGGTGATGGCGGCAACAGCGCGACGACAACATGAGTTGTCTAGGCTGGGTGTGGCGACGTGGCTTCGGCGGTGGAGCTCATAGGCATTGGGTCGCACGACACTATGGCTGTAACGGCCTGGACTGCATTCAGGATTGCCGACTGTCCCCACAAACTAACATGGGTCTTTTTAGCGTGCTTTGTCTTCGCTCACACGCTTTCTGGGAAACTTCCTAGAAGGTCACCCATCTCATAAGCGCTCCAAGTCAAGCACACATAACTATGGAATTCTGATATTTTGGGCTCCCGAAAAGAAGATGCATCTTGTTGATATAGGTAGTAACAATCAATTCTTATAATCTTTTCTTAAACTGTGCAGTCTCATATTTGTACAGCCTTAGGATCCCTCTCATTCCGATGTGAATTCGGTTCATTCATTTGTCCTTTTGCCTTGAAGCCTGATAGGAGCCACTCCTTGTCCCTGCCTCATGCACTGGTGATCACTTCCCGCCCTCCTCAGCCTCAGGAGTCACATGTCCACCAGCTTACGCTTGGTTAGTCCCCGAACCACATATCGTACTGGGAGAGGTTGTAACGCCCCGATTTTCACGTTTTCTAATTCTCCAGTATTTTAACGTTTGTATTTTATTGGAGGGTTTAGAGAGTGAAATAAAATATTCTGAGAAGATAGGAATGCTCTACACAACCATAGGAAGCCATGGTTAAGTTTCGGGCGAAAGCTCAAACGGAGTCCGGTCTGTGTTTTTCATGGATAGTAGCTTTTTTCTACTATCGAGACCTAATTTGGACTCATGAACGAGACAGTAAGTCTCAGGATTTTATTCTCTACATCTTTGATAAAATCCGTCCTAACGACTAAAGTCGGGAATAATATATTATATCCGGGTGTATGTTCGAACCAGATGACGTTTGGAGCTGTGAAGGGATTTAACGAGACCCGCTAACGGATAATGTTGGTGTCCCATCATGAAGACTTTTGTGGTCAAGGTAATGATGACGTTCTAAAATATATGGATGTGAAATGTCCAAAATGCCCTTGGTCTTTTAAGGAAAAGACCAAATTACCCTTTGGTTGATTTTCAAGTTTGCCATGAAGGCAAAATGGCTATAAAACCCTCATCCCACTTGGCCATGCAGCCACAGCTTCTTTCCCTCATCTCTCTCACTTGTTCTTCATGTTCTTCATGAGTTCTTGAGTTCATCAAAAGTTCTTCACAAAAACCCTAGTTTGATCTTCAAAAGTTGAAGCTTTTGAGTGAAAACTTGTTTCTTCTTCACTAATCTTTGATCCTAGGAGGTATGATCCTCATCTTAACTCTCTGAATCTCTCTATTTCATCTCTTGAATCAATTGATTCATAAAGATCCAATTTTAGATCTAGAACTTTGAAAATCCATAGAAAAGTGTAGAAAAATATTTTTAATACCAAATCACTTTCTATGAACTAGTCTCATCATTCTCTTTCACCATTCAAGAGCATGAAACCAAATAAGTTTTCTAGCCTTTTCTTTCAAAAGTGGCCGAAATCTTAGATGTGAAAAAGGTTGAGTTTTTTATTCAAGTTTTAAGTAATAAGACTTGTTCTAGTGTTAGGAGTACTTAAGGATCATCCATCCAAAAGATTAGAAAGTTTGGACATCTCTAGCTAATTTTCTTAGGGTAGGGCCGAACCCTCTTTGAGGAGGAATAGATGAGATTTGTCTTGTTTGATGTTTGATTGTTTGGTTGTTTGTAGTTGGTGACGATCATCAGGAGGTTCACAAACCGATCAATCAACTTTGATCCAGATATCTGCTCATCAACAGGTATGGGGGGTGAATCTCATCACACCAAAATGGTGGTGGTGAAGATGGTTGTTTACTTTATGTGTGGGTGAAACCCTTTGGTTTGGGTTCACCATTTAATTTGATTCTCTTGGAGAACAAAGTGTAATAATTGTAGTTTATGCTTTGTATGCCTTATCATGAGTTTTGATGATGTTGATTAGATGAGAAAACATTTTCATGTATGTTGAAAAACCTACTTTGATCACTAGATCATGTAACACCCCGATCTTTTTAATTAATCAGTAATTAAGTAATTGTATTTTATTGGAGGGACTAGAAACTTTAATAAATTATTCTGAGACCATAGTCACACTCTACGCCATCGTAGGAGACTACGGTTAAGTTTTGGGCCAAAACTCAAACGGAGCCCGATCTATGTTTTTTTCGGATGATAGTGTTTTTTTACTATCATGACCTCATTTTTACTAACGGTCAGAACCATTAGTCTTAAAATTCAATCCTCTACCTTTTTGCTAAAATGTGTCCTGACGTCCAAAAATATAAATAATAATTTATATTCGGACCGAAAATCGATCGAGTAGACGATTCGAGTTGTCTTAGGGTTTTTCGAGAACCTTGAGCCAATGATTTTCATACCAGGGCTATGTTAAATTATTTGGGGACTCCTATCAATGTCGTGAGGATTTTTCAAAATGTCGGGATATGAATTGACCAAATTGCCCTTGGTTAGTTTTTACTAATTACCTTTTACTATTACTTAACTCTTTAGTTTTCTACATAAATATCACAATTTTCTCACACCCTCACCCCAAATTTTCGATCAGACCAGCCCTCCCCCCTCCAAACCTCTTCTTCTTCTTCCTTTCTCTTCTTTCCCTTCTTTTCTTCTTTTCTTTCTCACCATTTTTCTTCATTTTTGGAGCTTTAAACCTTGAGATTTCTTGAAGCAATCTTCACCAAACTTGGAGTAGATCATCATAGGAGGTAGAATCTCATCTCTATCTCTCTCATTCTCTCATTTTTATTCTCTAATTTCCATGATCTTAAATGTTAGGGTTTTTACCCCTAAATATTCAAAAATCCATGAAAAATTGTAGAAAACTCATTTTGATACCAAACCAATTTCTATGGCCTAGGTTCATGACACACTTACATGATCCAAGAGATTAGAGCCAAGAAATCTCTCTAGGGTAATTAATCATAGAGAGGCCGAAACCCCCCTTTAGTGTAGGGTAAGGTTTTTGGTTGGTTTATGATGTTTTGACTTGATATCTAGGTCATCACATTTAGTTAGGGGTGCTATCCAAGAAATGAGGATTTTTGGAGCTCCCTAGCTATTTTTCATATTTTTCATTCAATAGGGCCGAACCATAGGGGTAGTGCAGCAGGAGAAATCTTTGCTTTTTGAACTAATGCCTTCATTGATTATGTTTAGGGATACCTAAGGATCATTGATCCGAAAGTTAGGAATTGTTCGACATCCCTAGCCTAATTAATTAAAATAGGGGCAGTAGCTAATCCTAAGGAATTAGGGAGTTTTTGATTTAACTGTATTGATTTCTGATTGTGTTTTGTTGTGTAGAATCGGACAGGATTCGAACATCCGACAGCGCACCCGACTGACAGCTGCGAAGTCGTAGCAGGAGCTGCTCGAGGAAATCAATAAGGTGGGGAGAAAGAACTAATATCGTCGGGAAGGCAAGCTAAGTGTGTGTATATATATATATATATATATATATGTATATATATGTATGTATGTATGTATGTATGTATGTGTGTGTGTGTGTGTGTGTGTGTGTGTGTGTGTGTGTGTGTGTGTTGGGGAACCCTACTAGAGGTTGAGCTCTGGATAAAGTGTCTAGACCCTAGGTGTAGGTACTTTTGGGATATCACCGCTAAGTTGATATTATGAATGATGAGACTGATTGAGGTTGATTGTGTTGAATTATTTAATTGATTACCTGTTGATTTTGTTTTGGGTAAACTGTCTATTTGATGAGTTATTGCCTGAATTTATGATGATAACTGTACTGGAACGATCTTCTATTGCGATGTTTATTGTGATTGGTTGGTTGAGTGTTGATGAGAGTATGGTGAGCGTTGATGTTGTTCGGGTTGATATCGTTGTGGTCCCGACCGGGGAGCTGTGGCTGGTAGACGCAAGGCGTCGTGATGCTGATGATGATGTGATGTCGATGTGATGTTGATGTTGATGATTGATGTTGATGTGATGCAGTGTGTCGTGGTCGTGGACGAGTGTTTAGGCGTGAGTTTCCGATATCAACCTGCGATGGATGTTTGTTGTATATTCATATCATTTCATACCACAGCATTTGGTACCAAAGGGGGATGTCCAATTGGGGACGTTACTTAAAATCCCGAGGCGGGATATGATGTGATGTAATCCCGACGGGGATGTCCAATTGGGGACGTGATGTATCGACCGACATGCATATAGGGAAGACAACATTTACATAGAGACTAGTATCCCTCCTATAGGCTTATTTGAGAAAATGATGTTTGAGATGATTGTGATGTGTGACTTAAGAGATGGGTGATGTTGTGTTGTAGATGTTATCTGTGTTGTGTGATGTATATACATATATGCTATACTAATGCCCCTCTCCCATATTGATGAATTATGTTTCTTATCTTCCTTTATTTGTCTATATGTGTTACTTTATTTAATGGGAAGATCCCGAAGAGGAATCAGCTGCTGAGGAACTGGACGGCATTCCGTACGAGCCCGACGCCGGAGGACGGGCTACGGACCCTAGCCTTGAGAGGTTGGGCGGTGATCGTGATTAGCCGGAGAGCTGTCTCTCGGCCTATCTTTCATACTTTTATTTTGGGTTGTAACAATATACTTTGTATGTACTACTTTAATAATGTAGCCCTACTGGCAGGGCAATGATATATGTGATATTTTTCTTTATATTTTAAGCTGTGTACTCTGAAGCGTGGCGTACCGAGTGTATTGTTTTGCTTCTGCGCTAAATTTTCCCCTTTGCTTCATATTAATAAGGCGTGCTAATGTTTATTATGCGATTATGATTAGTTAATATCTTAGGTCCTACTGATGGGACGGCGGGTCGTCTCATTTATTGGTATCAGAGCAGTTCGATTCTAATATCAGACTGTGTGGTTTAGGAAGTACACTAGCATTGACAGTTATATCCACATTGGGTACCAACTGTGTTAGAAAAAGGGTAGTGTGTCCGATGCGCAAGATTATCGAGTGTGATAACTTCATTGTTTATAAGGCATATATATGTCTGTTGATTGCGTGGTTTCTGTTTGGCTCGCGAGGCGAGAATAGGTTTTGCGTCGCGAGATAGAAAGATTGAACCATACTGATCAGGCTAGCCTTCCTGCATAGCGAGGTGAGTAGATGTTCGCGTCGCGAGACAGAGGGGCTGTTCTTCACGTATCAGTCTGGCCTTCTGGCTCGCGTAGCGAGGCAGAGGAGCTGTTCCCTACTGATCAGGCTAGATTTCTGGAGCGCGTCGCGAGTAGAGGTTCGCGTTGCGAGGCCGAGGGGCTGTTCTTTGCTGATCAGTCTGACCTTCTGGATCGCAGGCGATCATCGTTTTCGCGTTGCGAATCCGAAGGGCTTTCTGGCTCGCATGACGAGCATAATGTCGCGGGGCGAGAGCCTTCTTGTCTTGCCTTTTCTCTTGTTTTCTTCATTTTCTTTCCTAACTAACAAACTAGATATGACTTATGAACTTAAACAACGCTTCCTTTACCAGGAAAGAATGGCCAGAGGACGTGGTAGAGGAAGGGGAGCACTAGTTGGAATTGGGAGCCCCAACAGTAGTGGAGATACCTCGGGAGTTGGAGGTAGCAGAGATCAGAACGAAGCGATGAGGGCCATGAGGGATTTGGCAGTTGCAATGCTGCAACAAACATAGCAGAATGCTCAGTTCATGCAGCGACAGGAAGAGAGGGTACAACAACAGAATTCGGTCGGAGGAGGTTAAGTTGTAAACACTGGACTGAATTCTTTCATGAAGGGGAATCCTCCCCAATTCCATGGAGAGTACAATCTGGAAGCTACTGAGTTATGCCTACAAGAAATCGAGAAAGTCTTTGTGGCTATCCAGTGCAGAGAGGATAGGAAGGTTACTTACGATGCTTTCATGCTAGTCGGAGCAGTTGAAGCATGGTGGAAAAACAAACAGAGACTGCTAGAGGCTGGAGGAAGACTAATGACCTGGGAGGTATTTCGTGAGAGCTTCTTGGAGAAATATTTTCCAAGGAGTGTTCGTCAAGAGAAAGAAAAAGAATTCCTAATCCTGAAGCAGCACCAGAAGTCGGTTGGAGAATATGCCATGAGGTTTGAGGCGCTGCTGACATTCTCCCAATTTTACCAAGTGTACCCAGATGAAGACTGGGTGTGCCGAAGGTTCGAAGACAGACTAAGGTCCGAGTTGAAAAGAGCCATGTTGCCGTTGAGTATCCGATCATTTCCCGAGCTAGTGGAAAAATGTACCATACTGGAAGGACATGATCAAGAGAGAATTACACAAACTCTAGTAACAAGCGGTGGACCAGCCAGGAGCTTCGGTCAGAAAGGCCGAGGAGGAAAGTTCCAACCGATGCCGAAGCCTTACAGTCGCCCGAATCAGCAACCAGTAAACTATGGAAGAGGAAATGCCAGTCAAGGTCAACCAGGATTCTCCAAGTGCTTTCGATGTGGCGGACCGCATCAAGTGAAAGATTGTGCTCAGGCACCAAATGTCACTTGCTTCCGTTGTGGCACATGGGGCCACTATGCCAACAAGTGTCGAACGGGGGACGTTGGTAAGGGCCAAGTTCAGTAGCAAGCCAGGAGGGCTCATGGTGTTAGGACTGGACAAAAAGTGGTGGGCCAGCAAAATAGGCCGCAGACAACGGGAAGAGTGTTCGCTGTGAGAGGGTCTGAAGCCTCTCAATGTCCCGATCTGATACAGGGTAAGTGCCTAGTTGCGGGGGGACTCTTATCTGTTTTATTTGATTCGGGGGCTACACATTCCTTTATTTCTTTGGTGTGTATAGATCACTTGAATTTTCCTGTTTCAACCCTACCATATGATTTGATTGTTTCTACACCTATGGGTGATTCCCTGACAACTCTATTTGTCTGTTTAAAATGCCCGGTTATGTTAGAGAACCGATCTTTTCTTGTGGACCTAATCTGTCTGCCTATGCAGCAGATTGATATTATCTTAGGCATGAACTGGCTTTCGGCCAACCATGTAGTACTAGACTGTTCAAATAAAACCCTCTGCTTTTCCAAGCAATCTGGATCATTGCCTGCCAGTGATGGTGTATCGGGAGGTGTACAATTAGGAGAGTGCATGGTGCTGTTTTCTTTGGAAGCTGAGGAGACTCCAAGTCTTGATGCTTTGCCAGTGGTGCGTGAGTTTCCAGATATCTTCCCGGATGATGTGCCAGGATTGCTACCCAAGAGGGAGGTGGAGTTCGCAATCGACCTTACACCCGAAGCCGGACCGATTTCAATAGCACCCTATCGAATGTCCTTAACAGAGTTGGCAGAGCTGAAGAAGCAATTGGACGGCATGCTGCAGAAGCAGTTTATCAGACCGAGTGTTTCACCATGGGGAGCACCTGTGCTGTTCGTCAAGAAGAAGGACGGCAGTTCAAGGTTGTGTGTGGACTACAGACAACTCAACAAGGTGATGATCAAGAATAAATACCCATTGCCAAGGATTGACGATCTTATGGACCAATTAAGGGGAGCAACGATATTTTCTAAGATTGATTTGAGATCTGATTATCATCAAATAAGGGTGAAAGAAGATGATATACCAAAGACGGCTTTCAGGAGTCGGTACGGACACTACGAGTATCTTGTTATACCTTTTGGTGTGACTAATGCTCCTGCAGTGTTCATGGACTACATGAATAGAATCTTCAGACCGTACCTCGATAAGTTTGTCGTTGTTTTTATTGATGACATCCTTATCTACTCCTTAGACAAGGAAGAACATCAAGAGCATTTGAGGATTATACTTCAAGTTCTTAAGGACAGACAACTCTATGCCAAGTTGTCGAAGTGCGAGTTCTGGCTGGAGAAGGAACAATTCCTTGGACATGTGATCGCCAAGTATGGTATCGCAGTAGATCCTGCAAAAGTAGAAGTTGTGGTTAAATGGGCAAGTCCTAAGACAGTAACCGAGATCAGAAGCTTTCTCGGACTAGCAGGATACTACAAGAGGTTCATCGAGGGATTCTCGAAGATTGCGTTACCTTTGACGCAATTAACGAGGAAAGGAAAAGCGTACGAATGGACAGGAGAGTGTGAGGCTAGTTTCCAAGAGCTGAAAGGGAGGCTAACTACATCTCCGGTACTAGTCTTGCCAAATCCATCAATGTCGTTCGATGTGTACTGTGACGTATCGTATCAAGGTTTGGGTTGTGTGCTTATGCAAGAAAGGAAAGTGGTAGCCTATGCTTCCGGACAGCTAAAAGTGCATGAACAGAATTGCCCAACCCACGACTTAGAGTTGGCCGCAATAGTGTTTTCATTGAAGATATGGAGACACTATCTTTATGGCGCTAAATTTAGCGTGTTTAGCGACCATAAAAGTTTAAAGTATTTGTTCGACCAAAAGGAGTTGAACATGCGGCAGAGGAGATGGATGGAATTCATAAAGGATTGTGAATTTGATCTACAGTACCACCCAGGAAAGGCCAACGTGGTGGGAGATGCATTGAGTCGGAAATCTTTGCATATGTCCGCTATGATGGTGAAAGAACTGGAGCTGCTGGAACAGTTTAGGAATCTAAACCTGGACGTGGATTTATCCAGAGATAAGATAAGTTTAGGAATGATCACTATCACTGGTGATTTTCTGAACTTGATCTGGAAAAAGCAAGGAGAAGATCAGTACCTACAGGAAAAGAACCAGATGATAGAAGAAGGAAGGACTTCAGAGTTCAAGAAGGGTACTGATGGAATCCTGAAGTTTGGAGACAGGATATGTGTGCCTAAGGATAGTGAAGTTAGGAACATGATCTTGGAAGAAGCACACAAGAGCAAACTGAGTTTTCATCCCGGATCTACAAAGATGTATCAGGACCTAAAGGGAATGTTTTGGTGGCCTGGGATGAAGAAGGAAGTAGCAGAATATGTCCAATCCTGGCTGGTGTGTCAAAAGGCAAAGATTGAACACCAGAAACCAGCAGGGTTATTACAATCACTGGACGTCCCAGAATGGAAATGGGATAGCATTGCAATGGATTTTGTTTCCGGACTACCAACAACGCAAAAGAGATGCGATGCAGTTTGGGTAATCGTTGACAGGCTTACGAAATGTGCTCATTTCTTGTCGATCAACCAAAGGTATTCTTTGGAAAGATTAACCCAGATTTACATCAAAGAAGTGGTGAGATTACATGGAGTACCTTCGAGTATAATTTCGGACAGGGATCCGAGATTTACTTCCAGGTTTTGGCAAAGTCTAAATGGTGCATTGGAAACTAAGCTCAGAATGAGTTCAGCTTATCATCCGTAGACGGATGGTCAGTCTGAGAGGACGACCCAATCGTTGGAAGATCTCTTAAGAGCGTGTGTTTTGGAAAATACAGGAAGTTGAGACGAATTCCTTCCATTGATTGAGTTCACATACAATAATCGTTTCCACTCGAGTATCGGCATGGCGCCATACGAGGCACTGTATGGACGAAAGTGCAGAACACCACTCTGTTGGTATGAGACCCGGGAGAATCAGTTGATAGGCCCAGAGATGGTACAGCGAACGACGGAGCAAGTTAAGAAAATTCGAGAAAAGATGAAAATCGCACGGGATCGACAAAAGAGCTACAGTGACAAGAGGAGGAGACCTTTGGAGTTTCAAGAAGGCGATCATGTTTTTATGAGAGTCACTCCAAGAACTGGAATGGGCAGGGCAATCAAATCCAGAAAGCTTACACCTAGATTCATTGGACCATTTCAAATTCTTCACCGAATTGGTCCAGTTGCCTACCAAATTGCCTTACCTCCCAGCCTATCCAATATTCACAATGTATTCCATGTATCCCAACTCAGAAAATACCATCCTGATCCATCACATGTGATAGAGCTCGAATCAATCCAGGTAAGGGAGAACTTAGAATACGAAGCATTGCCTGTACGGATTGAAGACACGGGGGTGAAAGGACTCCGCGGAAAGCAGATTCCCTTAGTCAAGGTCATATGGGATGCTACAACAGGAGATGCCACCTGGGAACGTGAAGAGGATATGCAGCAGCGGTATCCACATCTATTCTAAGGTATGTCGAATTTTGAGGACGAAATTCTTTTTAAGAGGGTAGTAATGTAACACCCCGATCTTTTTAATTAATCAGTAATTAAGTAATTGTATTTTATTGGAGGGTCCAGAAACTTTAATAAATTATTCCGAGGCCATAGTCACACTCTACTCCATCGTAGGAGACTATGATTAAGTTTTGGGCCGAAAACTCAAACGGAACCCGATCTATATTTTTTTTCCGGATGATAGTGTTTTTTTACTATCATGACCTCATTTTGACTAACGGTCAGAACCATTAGTCTTAAACTTCAATCCTCTACTTTTTTGCTAAAATGTGTCCTGACGTCCAAAAATATAAAAAATATTTTATATTCGGATCGAAAATCGATCGGGTAGACGATTCGAGTTGTCTTAGGGTTTTTCGAGAACCTTGAGCCAATGATTTTCATACCAGGGCTATGTTAAATTATTTGGGGACTCCTATCAGTGTCGTGAGGATTTTTCAAAATGTCGGGATATGAATTGACCAAAGTGCCCTTGGTTAGTTTTTACTAATTACCTTTTACTATTACTTAACTCTTAAGTTTTCTACATAAATATCACAATTTCCTCACACCCTCACCCCAAATTTTCAATCAGACTAGCCCTCCCCCCCTCCAAACCTCTTTTTATTCCTTTTCTCTTCTTTCCCTTCTTTTCTTCTCTTTTCTTTCTCACCATTTTTCTTCATTTTTGGAGCTTTAAACCTTGAGATTTCTTGAAGCAATCTTCACCAAACTTGGAGTAGATCATCATAGGAGGTAGAATCTCATCTCTATCTCTCATTTTTATTCTCTAATTTCCATGATCTTAAATGTTAGGGTTTTTACCCCTAAATCTTCAAAAATCCATGAAAAATTGTAGAAAACTCATTTTGATACCAAACCAATTTCTATGGCCTAGGTTCATGACACACTTGCATGATCCAAGAGATTAGAGCCAAGAAATATCTCTAGGGTATTTAATCATAGAGGGGTCGAAACCCATTTTAGTGTAGGGTAAGGTTGAGGAAATCACTAAGGTGGGGAGAAAGAACTAATATCGTCGGGAAGGCAAGCTTAGTGTGTGTGTATATATATATATATATATATATATATATATATATATATATATATATATATATATATATTTAATATATATATATAATATATATATATATATATATATATATATATATATATATATATATATATATCTGTGTGTGTGTGTGTATGTGTGTAGGGGAACCCGAGAACCCTACCAGAGGTTGAGCCCTGGATAAAGTGCCTAGACCCTAGGTGTAGGTACTTTTGGGCTATCACCGCTAAGTTGATATTATGAATGATGAGACTGATTGAGGTTGATTGTGTTGAATTATTTAATTGATTACCTGTTGATTTTGTTTTGGGTAAACTGTCTGTTTGATAAGTTATTGCCTGAATTTATGATGATAACTGTACTGGAAAGATCTTCTGTTGTGATGTTTATTGTGATTGGTTGGTTGAGTGTTGATGAGAGTATGGTGAGCATTGATGTTGTTCGGGTTGATATCGTTGTGGTCCCAACCGGGGAGCTGTGGCTTGTAGACGTAAGGCGTCGTGATGCTGATGATGATGTGATGTCGATGTGATTTGATGTTGATGTGATGCGGTGTGTCGTGGTCGTGGACGAGTGTTTAGGCGTGAGGTTCCGATATCAACCTGCAATGGATGTTTGTTGTATTTTCATATCATTTTATACCACAGCATTTGGTCCCAAAGGGGGATATCCAATTGGGGACGTTACTTAAATTCCCGAGGCGGGATATCATGTGATGTGATGTGATGTAATCCCGATGGGGATGTCCAATTGGGGACGTGATGTATCGGCCGACATGCATATAGGGAAGACAACATATACATAGGGACTAGTATCCCTCCTATAGGCTTATTTGAGAAAATGATGTTTGAGATGATTGTGATGTGTGACTTAAGAGATGGGTGATGTTGTGTTGTAGATGTTATCTGTGTTGTGTGATGTATATACATATATGCTGTACTGATGCCCCTCTCCCATATTGATGAATTATGTTTCTTATCTCCCTTTATTTGTCTATAAGTGGTACTTTATTTAATGGGAAGATCCCGAAGAGGAACCAGCTGCTGAGGAACTGGACGGCATTCCATACGAGCCCGACGCCGGAGGACGGGCTACGGACCCTGGCCTCGAGAGGTTGGGCAGTTATCGTGACTAGCCGGAGAGCTGTCTCTCGGCCTATCTTTCGTATTCTTATTTTGGGTTGTAACAATATACTCTGTATGTACTACTTTACTACTATAGCCCTACTGGCAGGGCAATGATGTATGTGATATTTTTCTTTATATTTTAAGCTGTGTACTCCGAAGCGTGGCGTGCCGAGTGTATTGTTTTGCTTCCGCGCTAAATTTTTGCTTCGCGTCGTATTAATAAGGCGCGCTAACGTTTATTATGTGATTAAGATTAGTTAATATCTTAGGTCCTACTGATGGGACGGCGGGTCGTCTCAGATCAAGTATGGATTTTTATGCTTGATTAGGATGCAATGATGTGTGATTATTGTTTGTCATAATTATCTGAGCTTTTTGAGCTATAACTTGTCTTGATGGTGAAGCAAAATCTTCACATTTGTCCTAATAGGCTTTCGGCCATGTCCTTAAGAAAAGGAAGAACATGTGTAGTTCTTGAACAAATTAAAGTTTTGAAGTAAGAAAAGTGTTTTAATAACTCATGTTTCAAAGAAGAAAACAATAAGTGATTTTGATCCAAAGATCAAACAAAGTTTCAATCTCTAAGTGTTTTTACCAAAGTGAAAAATGTCTGTTACCTTATCATTAGTTCGTCTAGTTAATCAAGTAATTTAAAAGTGAAACAAATAAGTGTTTCCATGAAAAGTTGAACTATAGGGCTTTTCCTTTATGTTAGAACAAGGTCCATGTTTTGCTTAAGGCAAATTTCGCTAAGCGAAACAGAGAAAATTCCAAGCTAGGCATCACTGCCTCCATTTCACTAAGCGAATTAAGGCTCACTAAGCGAACTTTGTTTCGCTAAGCGCTTAGGAGGAATTTCACTTGAGGCATCACTCCTCCATCTCGCTAAGCGAATCAAGCCTCGCTAAGCGAAAACAGTGGAATTTCGCTAAGCGAATTTTGTTTCGCTAAGCGCTGGAGACTAATTTCAAAAGAAATATCACTGCCTCAATTTCGCTAAGCGAATGGAACCCCGCTAAGCGAAATCCACGTTTCAGAAAATGCTAGAACTAGAATGAGTTTTAAAATTGAAAAGTTGTTGGGTTGACAAAAGGAGTTTTCTAACTCAATCGTAAAGTTTTACGCGTGAAAAACCTAAATGAAGTAATTAACTTAGAGTTGAAGACAAGGGATAATTAAGTATGGTATGTGGTGGAACAAGACCATGTACTATACTATTGATAACTTAGTACATCAATAATTTCATAATGCTTAGGACTTGAGACATAATTCATAAGACGTAAACACAAACATGAAACGTTTTGGTTTTGAAATAGTAGTTCGATGACGGACTGGTGATTCGGATCCAGGTTAATCGTTCAATTGTTTCCGTCTTGTGATAACCGGAATGAGAGAGATCCTGAGACTATGCAGGTATGAGACTGTACAGTGGAAGGAATCCAGAGGCTATGCAGGTATGGGACTGTATAGTTGAGGGAAGGCATATAAGAATTGATGGGTACTACCTATACCAACAATATTTATCTTCTTTTCGGGAGCTTAGAACATAAGAACTCCATAGTTAAGCGTGCTTGACTTAGAGTAATTATGGGATGAGTGACCTTCTGGGAAGTTTCCTAGAAAGCGTGAAAGTGAGGACAAAACACACTGAAAAGACTCGTCTTGGTTTGTGGGGACAGTCGGTGATTCTGAAAGCAGTCTGGATTATTCCAAAGGAATCACGAGATATTTATCCGATGAATAAATGTTTTATCTGATGGATAAATGTCTTATAAAACAAAGATGCGTGTAGTTCCTAAAAAATAGAACCTTAGTAAGCCTTGAGGTTTATCCAAAGGATAGACATTGCCTTACCGCATCTGCTTTGTGTAAGCATTGACATTTCATGTGCATAGTTGTAAGGCCTTGAGCCTACGATTTGAGCTTACACCTTGATGCGGGTGCGAATCCTACGATGACGATCTTCAATGGTCTTTTTGGAAGTATCAGGGTTGGAATGGCTGACATGTGACCAGTTGGTGATTCTTCTGTGTCGTGGCAAATCCGTACAATACACTGATATCCTCTACTAGATGCCGTATTTTTCATGTTTGGTCGAGAGTGTTACCGCAAAGCCACACGTGCATGTTACGAATGTTGTAGCATCTTGCTCATGGATGGTAGAAACCGGAACATGTCCTCCCATTCACTCTCTCCGACACTTTTGTTAGCTCCATGGAGTAGGGGTCAGAGTTTTACCCTTATGGCATATGACATTGAGTCATGTACATTGCACTGCATTGTCTGGCTGTTAATGATGTCATTTACTATTATACATCGATGTTCTGTTTTAAGAATGCCTTATGTTATGCTGTTAACTGTTTAACATGATTTATATTGAGAATTCTAGTAAACATGTTGGGTACACTGTTACCTGGTGAGTCGTCCCGTTTTTACTACTGCTGTTTTGTTATGTTGATGAATGGGAATCTTACCCATATCCGTATATTTTCTGCTGGTACTTGCTGTTGCTGCTTGAACAGATGGACGCGACGACGGTTCGGTTCAGCAGTTCCTTTGAGTTCGGAGGTGGACTCCTTTTGCTGTTTTATTTTGTCTTGGCCAGACTGTGTCGGTATCTGTAGTACTTCTTAAGGAGCTGTGACTCCTAGTACTTATTATTTCTGATGTCAGTTATGCATTTAACCTATGTCTGGATACAGTATTATTTCTGTTTTCTATTTCTGTATTTATAATACAGTATGTTCCTAAGTTCATTTATCAGTTTCTTTACCTTTACTAATCCCATTGCATCTTTATGAAAATAAAAAAAAAAAAGAAAATCGTATTTTTCGCATTAATAAATATTTTCGGCCTTATAAACGTTCGGGAATGTGACACTCGGGAAAGGGTGTTGCAGAGGTCCGCTCTGATACCATTTGTAATGGCTCGGACTGCATTCTAGATTGCCTACTATCCTCACAAACTAACACGGGTCATTTCAGCGTGCTTTGTCCTCACTCACATGATTCTGGGAAACTTCCGAGAATGTCACCCATCCCATAAGCGCTCCAAGTCAAGCACGCTTAACTATGGATTTATTATGTTTTGGGCTCCCGAAAAGAAGATGCATCTTGTTGATATAGGTAGTACCAATCAACTATTATATGTATTCCTTCAATTGTACTGTCTCATACCTGCATAGCCTTAGGATCCTTCTCATTCCGATGTGAATTCAGTTCATTCGTGTGTCCCTTTGCCTTGAAGCCTACCACGAGCCGCTCCTTGTCCGCGTCTCATGCACCGACGATTATTCCCCGCCCTCGTCAGCCTCAGGCGTCGTATGCCCACTAGCTTAAGCTTGGTTAGTTCCTAAACCACATCTACTAGGAGAGTCCGCTCTGATACCATTCGTAACAGCTCAGATTGCATTCAGGATTATCGTCTATCCCCACAAACTAACACGAGTCTTTTCAGCGTGCTTTGTCCTCACTCACAAGCTTTCTGGGAAACTTCCGAGAAGGTCAGCCATCCCACAAGCGCTCCAAATCAAGTACGCTTAACTATGGAGTTCTTATGTTTTGGGTTCCCAAAAATAAGATGCATCTTGTTGATATAGGTAGTACCAATCAACTCTTATAAGCCTTCCTTCAATTGTATTATCCCATATCTGCACAGCCTTAGGATCCTTCTCATTCCAATGTGAATTCGGTTCATTCATGTGTCCCTTTGCCTTGAAGCCTGCCACGAGCCTCTCCTTGTCCGTGCCTCATGCATCGGCATCACTCCCTGCCCTCGTCAGTCTCAGGCGTCACAATGGCGGCTTGTGGTGATCACGTGGCGTCAACAATAGAACGGAGCGAGATCTGATGCGCAATGGAGCTAGGCACATTTTTTGTACTTGGGTGTTGTTTTTTGTGTTGGCAATAATGGTGGCAGATGGTTAATGATGATAGTAGAGTGTTTGTTTGGATAGGTGGGTAGTCTTTTGGATGGTAGAAGAAGAAGCGGGAAGGTTTTCTGGATTTGATTGTTACAGGTTATAGGTTTAATTTTTGTTCTTGAGTATGGTTGGGAAGTAATGGTTCGGGGCGCAAGAACCTTGGGGGTTTGTTGGATCAATGTTGATATATGTGTTTTGGTTTGTTGTCTTTGGTGAGTGTTGTGATAGAGCCGCAGATAGAGCCGACGCAGAAGTTTATAACGGAGAAGGTGGAGGATTTGGAGGCGAAGGTGCTGGAGAACGACAGGATTTGCGAGGAGAATGGGAGGATGAAAAAGGATGTGGAGAGGATGAAGAGGGAGTTGTAGGTGGTGGAGAATGCCTCAAAAATTAATTTTATTATTAAATAAATATTTTATTATTTAGTGTCACGTGGATTTGACATGTGCATGCCACGCTGGACCCCTTTTGACAGATAGGCTTTTTCCGTTTGGTTTTAGATGGAAAGATGATGGTGGGATGATTATTGCAATGTTAAAATCATGGATGGACTAAATTTGCCAAAAAAAAAAAAATAGAGGGACAATTTTTGCCAAAATGAAACTTGAGGGATGAAAAACATTTTAGTTGTATTAACCTATTTTCTTGTTTAATGTGCGAGGCATTAATTAAGCAATTTTGAGGGCTTAATTATGTTCCTTATGTGTTGAGGAAGACACAGTTCAAATTTGAGACAATTTGGCCTTGAAACGAGCTCAGAAAGTGCAAAATTGTGAAAGAACAGGTCAAATCAGCATCCAATGCTTTGATTTTGAGTGACCCAATGCTCAAATGTTGACCGTTGACATCAGAGCGTGGAAATGTTGCATCGTCAGAACGTAAAAGGGGGTACGTGTGGAAGTACACGTGCCAGCGCGCATGAGACTTGTGGCAGAGAGGTGGCGACCAGTGCGCCATGCTCAAGCATGGGAATAGCCCACGCTAGAGCGTGCCCACGCTCAAGCATGGGGGACTGGAACGTTTTAGCGTGGCCATTCTGGCAGCACCACTTAATCTTTCTCTTCTCTTCTCCCTTTGTACGAAGTTCATTTGAATCTTGCAAACAAGAGAGTTAGAAAAAGAGACTCCAGAGTTCCTAGAGAGAGAAAGTGATGCCGAGGAAGATCGAGGTATCGGATCATGATTCCGAATACAACACTATGATCAGGGCTTCGAGTACTATGAGTTTCATCGATTGGTTCCTCGATTCCTCGAAGGTAAGCTCGAATCTCTAACACACCGACCTTTACGTTTTTTGTGTTCTTCGTGTTCTTCGAGCTTTTCCCTTAAATCTTTCTTGAATTTTGGAAATGCCCTAGGGTTAACAATATTTTTTACACGTTGTTCCTGTGATTAGGGCAAAGTTCGAGGACGTGGTGGTGCACGTGTTGACGAGGAGGTTGCAGTTGCGAACTTGAGGTAGAGAGAGAGGCTGCGTGGAGGTGGTGATGGTGTTGAGATAGTGGTTGTGTTTGTAACATCCCAAAAATCCTATATTTGTCTTTTTAACTATTTGTGTGAATAACTTGACTAAAAACACAATTTGATTAATCATAATCATAATAATAGTTAATAATTAGAAATTCATAATTGAATTTCAATTATGAGCTTAATAATCATAAAATGTTGTTTTGAACCTGTTGTAGGATGGATTGGTGCTAGCCGTATACTCGGTTAATCCTTCAACAATGATTCCCCTTTTGATCTTTTAAACGTTAGGAAAGGGATTCTGTTTCCTAACTTAGTGAGTTCCTAAAATACTCCAAAGAGCGTTTAATGTGAAAGTGAAAGTGAGAAAAGAACTAAGTGCAAAAAACTATGAACTCAAGACGAATAATGTGAAAATTTGCAAGTTGTATTCGATTGATTGTCTAACCATGCTCGCTCGGCTGACCATTAATTAACATCTACCGAGTGAACATTTTTTGTGGAGATAACACTTGCCCCCTTGCATCCTTTATTCTAGCTGTTAGATAGAATGAAGGATGTAACCGTTTTCTTGAGCTCCACAAAACACTCCTTGCCCCTACAACTTCACAACAGTCATATCACTAGGCAATGGCTCTTTTTCTACTCCCGCTATAAAATCAACCGCGCGCTCACTTCAGCCGACTACTGTTACTCTTGCAATCAATCTTCTTTCTCCTCAACATCTTCTTCCTTCCATCAACCAGAAAATCACCACCATAATGTCTGATTCTAACTCCGATCGCAGCCATTACTCTTATGGCGGTGATGAAGAAATTCAAGAATCTTCATCCAAAACCTCCTCACTCCAAGAATCATCTCAAGAATCTGAAAGCCCTCCTATTGAAAACACCACCACTTTCCTTCGTGTTCGCCAGAATTCGTATACCCTCAAACCCTGTACCTCTGATATTAATGAGGGGAAAATTTTTCTGGAACACGTTCATGCTCCCAGCACTTTCGCTCGCCCTATCGCATGCGACTGGTTCACCATCCATAGACGCCCTTTAGATTTCTGCACATGGCCCTGTTTGACTCAATCTTACTCTAACTGCCTTGAAAGAGTATCGAACAACAGAGGGAAAGAGTGGAAATCTTCGGGAATTTACAACATCATAATGCTCTCCCAGTACGACATCCCCCTTAATTCCGAGCTATTCTTTGGCTTTATGGGTTTCTGGGCAACATCAATCAACGGGTTCATATTCCCCTTTGGTATGGCTAGCCCAACCTTACTGGATGTAGCTGCCATTACTGGCCTACCAATGCAAGGGGAAGAGCTTCCTTCCTTTCATCTCTCTACTGTTCCTGACTTGGGAATCAAATTTTCTCACAGGGAAGCAACCTACTCCACTTTCCTTTTGGCTAACGCCCAATCGACTGGAGCAGTCTCGGATAGAGAGCATAATGGTTTTTTGCTCTATTGGTTGTGTAAGTATTTCATATGTACTAACTCCTGCCATCTTGGGTCAACATTTACAACTGATGCCTCCTGCCCATAAATCAGCCTTTGACATAGCCAATATACTTCTTACTATGACCAAATCTTCATCAGAACTTAATAAAAATCTTCCTAACAAGGATTGGCCTCAAATGGGTATTCACCATCCTAGACAATATTATTAATGATTCCCTGAGACAAGAAGTTGTGTCAGAATGGAGCAGTATCTTGATGGCAAGAGACCTTCTCTGTGGGGTAAAACCAACTTCCAGGAACAACAAATCTTCCGCTGAACCCTACAACCCTAATGTTTTGCCCAACAGTTTGGTCTTCTTCAAAGTGTTCCTGGCACATATGAGTAAAAGCCTCTCCTTACAGTAGGCCAACTCTATCAGCCAAACATGTAGCCGATATTACCTCAGCTAACATACAGCTCATGCTTGCCTTCACATATATCTCTTTTGATCGGCAGCCAGGAGAAACGTCATCCTATATTAACTGGTGGCCATCCGTTCCTCAGAAACTCCTCTCTGATGATTTGTCAAAATACATGGCTAAACTAACAGATGATGGGCAACCAGAACCACCTTCTTCATCAATGCCAGAAGCAGCACCTTCCCCCAGCAAGAAAACCCCGACTACCAAACCTCCTCCCAAGTCCAGAGGTAAGCCAAATATTTTCATGTTTAATTCTTTTCTATTTATTTCCAAGAATCTTTCGACTAACTCGGCTCTTCCTCCACCTAAGTTATTGATGTGGATGAAATGCTAGACCCTACTCCTCTCACGGCTGCTAGGAAGAGAGCTAGACCAACAAGGCTAGTGATTCAACCTCAAGAAAGCTCCAAGCCATCAACTAAACCTTCTTCGGCTAAGAAATTGGCTAAGGTTAAGAACCATCCTCTCCTTTCAATACCTTTGCCGAATCACTCTTTTGTTTCTCTCAAATTTTTTTTTTCTATCCTTTGATCTCAGAAAGCAAAAACAACCATACTTGTTCAGACCAGATCTTCACAAGAAGCTCATGCTGAGACTTCCCCAACCGAGACTCCTCCTTCGCTTATCAGAAAAAAGAAATTGCGCCTTTCAAGTTCAGCCGGTCAGGTATACTCACTTAAACTCCCTTACTTCTATTTCTTATTTTGTACTTAGTTTAAACGGCTAACCTTTGTTTTACCAGTCGGCTGTACTTCCTGAGGTCCCGCCAAGTGCCCCCGTAACGACTGGTACACCAGATACAACTGGCATTCCTCAATCGACCAATGTTCCTGAAACGGCTGCCATTCCGACCCATCCTGCACCATCAACACAGTAGCCGATCAGCGAAGCAGAAGTTCAACCCATGCTAACCCCTTCAACTGAAACGATTGAGGAGTCTATTCCTGAAGAAGAACTTTCTAGTTACTTTCAAATGGCCATTCCTTTGGGTCCAGTTCTGATTCCTAGTTCTCCCATAGAAGAATGCATTTCCCGCATTGAAGAACAACTTCATAAAGATATTCCTGTGGATGAAGCAGCCGTTAGGGAGCTAAGAGTGGCTCTTTCATTGGCCATTTATACCAGAGGCATTTCTAATCTACAAAAGGAGGCTCTCAATCGCATAGCCGCTAAAGTAGGTGACATCTCTTTCAACTATGTGGCTCACTGAAGTCATCATCAGAGGAGTTTGAACAACCTTAATCGGCTAGCCCATCTTGAAGAGTAGAAGATCAACTTCCAAACCTCTTTCCAGTCACTCGAAACAGAAAGGCAAGTGGACTTAGCTGAAAATCAACAGCTTTCTGCTCGGCTGTTCCACCTGATAGCCGAAAGGGAAAGAATAGACAAGGAGATAGCTGTGACTAAGCCCAAAGTGGAGCAAATAGAGAAGATACTCGCAGCCAGTGCAAAGACCAGAATCCAAATCTATCATCAATCCAAGTCTTTGGATACAGAACTTATCCCTCTGGCTCGGCAAAAGGAAGTTTTGAAAGAAGATATGGCCACAGCTGAGCGTGGCATGGCTACAGCTCAAGAAGACTAGAAAAGCCTGAAATTTCTCAATTTCTCATAGCTGAAGCCAAATCACCCGTGGTTGCCCCTAAGTCCATTGAAGGATCTACTCTGATTGATATTGTTGAGGAAAAGGCAATGCCTAAATCCGCTGAAACAGCCGTGACTGAGGTTGTTGTGATCATTCCTCCTAGAGGAAGAACTCCCATCATCTGATCCTGCTTCTCTTCCATCCCAAATTAAGGAAAGGACAAAAGAAGTCCATGCCCCCCGAGCATATACCTCCTTTGCCTCCGGCTGTCATAACAACCAAATCATCTGTTGAAGAGGATAAGGGTGACCAAGCTCAAACAACTACGGAATTTCCTTCGGCTGAAACATAAATGGCTGGACCAACCTCAGCTGAAGCAATCAAATTTAAATCCAAGCTCTCGAGTTCGGCAGCAAGACCTTCACGCAACTATTAGAATTTAAATGTTGTATTTTTCTTATATTTCCCTTTTAAAGAACAATTTGTATAAAAGGCCTTAGTCTTTTTATTTTGAATCCCTTGTTTCCCAAACAGAAGGATAATATGACTTCAAGTATTTCCCGTTTATACTTCGATTAAACTCTTCTCCTTGCATATTGACTAGTCGATAAGCACCCCTAGGAATAGCTTGACTAATAATGGACGGACCTTCCCAATTTGGTGACCTTTTCCCATATTTAGGATCCTTAATCCCAATCGGAAAAACGGTTTTCCAAACTAAGTCTCCTTCGGCGAAACGCTTACTTTTTACTTTCTTATTGTAAGCTTTAGCAACCTTTTGCTTGTTCAGCCGAATATTTTCTAAGGCCTTTAATCTATCCTCATCAACTGATTCCAACTCCATCATCATTGCTTGGCAATAATCATCAAAAATCAGCCCATGTTGTTTAGCCACTCTAAAGGATTTGACCTTCAATTCCAATGGCAAAACAGCATCATGACCAAAGGTCAGTCGATAAGGTGTGAAACTGGTTGCAGTGGACTTTGAGTTCCTATAAGCCCACAAAACTTCAGACAAAGCTTCATGCCATCTTCTGGGCTTGTCCTCAAGAGTCTTTTTAATCATGGCAATCAATATCTTATTAGTAGCCTTGGCCTGTCCATTCCCCTGAGCATAGTATGGAGAAGAGTGGATTAATTTAATTCCATACTCCTAAGCAAAGGCCACCATTTTATCCCCTGTAAACATGGTACCCTGGTCCGTTGTAATCGATTAAGGGATACCATATCTGTGGATGATATGTTGCTTGATGAAATTAATCACATCTTGTTGTGTAACATTAACCATCGGCTGTGCCTCCACCCATTTGGTGAAATAATTAGTGGCTACAATGATAAAGGCATGCCATTTAGAAGATGAAGGGTATATTTTTCCGATTAGATCCATTGCCTATCCCCTGAAAGGCCAAAGTTTGACAATGGCATGGATTTCCTCGGCTGGGACTCTTTGAACAGGACCATGCTTTTGACAGGCTTCACAACCTTTAGCATAGGCATGACAATTAGTCGTAATAGTAGGCCAATAATACCCCATTCGATGCAAAGTCCATCTCATAACTGCTCCAGCTCTATGAGCCCCACAAATCCCTTCATAGACTTCCTTCATTGCTTTCAATGACTTATTTTGATCTATACATCTGAGAATAACACCTTCTATTCCTCTTTTATACAAGTCATTGTCCATAATGACATACTTCAAGGCCCTTTGTTTAACCTTAGAATCAACTTTAGCCGATGGATTCTTCAAATAGTCTAACAATTCCTTCCTCCAATCATCGGCTGATTGATTCTCAACATTCATGACTTCTGGAAAACAATCATTAAATTGGCCTTCTTCTAATTTTAATTCCCTATATCCAGAAGCGTGTTGGGCCAAATCATTAGCTTCATCATTTTCCCCGCATGGGATGTGCATGATTGTGACATCAGCAAACTCTTCTAACAAAGAGCTAGCTGTTTCACAACATCCTAAGAGTGCAGGGCTGTTGCACTTGAACTCCCCCGTTAGTTGTTTCACAATAAGTTGCGAATCACCCATAACATAAACATATTGAGCCTTCATAGAGATCAGGATTCTCAATCCCATTATCAATGCCTCATACTCGGCTTGATTATTGGAATATTTTGATTGTAGCTGACACATGAATCTCCAATCCTGCCCTGCCGGGCTAGTTATAGCGACTCTAGCCCCTACTCCTTTTTGAGTTTTAGACCCATTGAATCTCAGGATCCATGGTTACAAATTAATGCAACTATTAACTTCTGACAGGGGGTCCTTCACCTCGACTGAAGGATGTTGAGCCACGAAATCGGCTACAGCCTGCCCCTTAACTGCCCTTAAGGGTACATATATTAGTGCAAATGCACTTAATTTAATGGCCTACTTCATTAATCTCCCTTGTAAGACAGGCCTATTAAGCAAATATTTAATTATGTCAATCTTGCATAAAACCAAAACTTCTCATGGCATTAAATAATATTCAAGTTTGGTACAAGCATAAAATAAAGACAAACATAATTTTTCTATAGGAGAATATCTACACTCAGCATCGTTTAACAAACGGCTAAGATAATAAACAGCTTTATCTGCACCATCCTCGGCTTCTTGCGCTAGTAAGTAGCCGATTGACTCTTGAGCCGTAGAGATGTACAACCTCAATGGCTTCCCGACAATTGGAGGTACCAACACTGGAGGATTGGCTAAATCTTATTTGATCTGTTCAAAAGATTGCTGCTGCTCTTCTCCCCATATGAATTCTTCTGCCTCTTTGAGTTTGAGTAAAGGAGAGAAAAACTTCATCTTTCCAGCCGAATTCGCAATGAATCTTCTCAAAAAAGGATCTTCCCTATCAAAATTTGCAATTCCTTTTTGTTTCTTGGAGGCCTGGCTTCCAATACTTCTTTGGCTTTATTTCTGTCTATTTCAATGCCATATTGATGTACTAGAAAACCCAAGAAATTTCCAGCCGAGACAAAGGAACATTTCTCTGGTTCATCTTCAAATTATGAAACCTTATCCTCTGCAAAGCCATTTCCAAATCAATCAAATGTTGATCAAAATCCTTAGATTTGACCACAACATCATCAATATATACTTCCATACTTTTACCAATCAATTCATGGAAAATAGCATTCATTGCTCTCTGGTACGTGGCCCCTGCATTTTTCAACCTAAACGGCATCACTACCCATTCAAAGGTCCCAATAGCTCCTGGGTATCTAAAAGCTGTCTTATGAACATCTTCCTCAGTTGTATATATCTGGTTATACCCCAAATGTCCATCCATGACAGTTAAGATACCATTGCTAGCCACAGCATCGACTAACATGTTGGCTATAGGCATAACATACTCATCCTTGGGTGTTTTACCAAGTTTAAGTTTCTGTAATCAGTGCAAATTCTTAACTTTCCATTCTTCTTAAACACAGGCACAATATTGGAAAGCCATTCCACATACCTCACGGTGCGAATAAAACCAGCTTTCAACAATCTCTCCATTTCTACCTTAATCTTTGGTAGCAACTCAAGATTAAACCTTCTGGGAGGTTGCTTATATGGCTTAAACCCTTCTTTAATTGGCAATCGATATTCCACCAAATTTCTAGACAAACCAGGCATCTCGTGGTAATCCCAGGCAAAACAGTCTTTATATTGCTTAATGAGCTTGATCAATTTGATTTTGTCTGGCTCGGCTAACAAACCACTAACCTTAGTTACTTCTGGCCTGTCAGCTAAACCTAGATTCACCTCCACCAAGGGGTCTTGTGCCTCGAAAATAGATACCTTTTTGTCAATAGGCTTTTGCAACTCTTCCTTATCAGGGCCCTGTCCCCTGGTCTGGTTATCTCCTTCTTGTGAGATTTCCTTCTCGACTGACCCTGCCTCAATAACTTTACTTTCCGTTGTAAACAAGGCCAGCCGTTGGATCAAATTCCTTATAACGTGGGCCTTATCAATTATCAAGAACTTTTTCAAAAGGCCGTGATTCGGCCTGCAATGTGATAGTAAACCCTTGTGATGTCAGATTGCATGATTCCCAGGTACCTTCAGCCATTTGGATGGGTTCCATGTGGCGAGAATAATACATGGCCTCAGCCATTCATACGTCAGCTGTAAAAGGATGCTTATCAGCTAATACTGTCTCTATTTTATCTCCATTCCACATGATAAGCATCTGAAGTAAGGTGGAAGGCGCACATCGGCTAGAGTGTATCCAATCTCTACCCAGGAGAATCGCATAGGTAGTCTTAGCATCTTCTACAAAGAAAGCAGAAGAGGTGGTCTTAGATCTTACTGTAACATCGGCAACCAATACTCCCAAAGCAGCCGTAGCCTCCCTAGTAAAATTAGTCATCTTCATGTTGGTTGGACATAAGTCTTCTTTTGTCTTGCCCAGTTTCTTCATAGTGCTTTGGCATAACGTTCAAGGCTACCCCTCCATCTACAAACACGCGGCCAACTGTCTTGCCATTCAACTGAGCCTTAATATATAAAGGCTTTAAATGTTTAGCCATTTCTTCAGTGAGCTTTTCAAATACTACTTCCTGGGGCTTTAAAGCAATTTCATCGGTTAGGATTGCCCATTCTACTTCTTCAGCACATACATCCCCTTCTAGTACGTACGGCTGGCGACCATCCGCCCATAATTCACTAGGAAGGATCCCCACCACGTCAGCTTCAGCCGAGTCAAACTCTTCTTCTCCCATGAGGGTTTGCAGCATAGACTCCTCCAAGAAGGATAACATATCAGTTTCTGCCCCATCTAATATGTCTCCAGCTTTGCCATTTTCCTCACGGAACTGATCATCTAATTCAATGATAGGATCTAAATTCTTCTCCCACAAAAACATCAGATTCCTCACTCATCAAACTATCTACTTTCTTCTCTCCTGGTTGGGCATCTAATCTGTTCTGTTGACGGTCTTTTTGTTCCTCTTTCCTTTCTTCCTTAGGGAACCCAAATGCAGCATCTAAGGCCTCGGCTACCTTAGGAGAAGAAACCTCACCTTTGCTCACCTTCTTGGCCTCAGCTAGCATCTGTAACGTTTGCTTCATTTTATGTACCTGGGCCATTCTTTGTTTTTTCCTTTTCTGGGTTCGTGTTAACTGAATCCCCACAGGATCAATTGACTTCAAATTCTTCACATACTTATTCAAGAACCAATGTCCCTCTTGAATATTACCCGCGGGCTTGACCATTCTCTGCGGCTTCATGTCTTCATTATTGCGCACGATGATCCTTAGAGAAGTCATACCCTCCTTTTCACTGAATTCTGCAACATGCCTTTTTTCCGCCGGGACAGGACTTTCATCTATCCTTGGCATTCTCCCCTTTCTTTCTCTAGTTGGCCTTTGAATAGGATTATTTTGAAAAATCTTATCATGGGATCTTGTCTGATAATTAGGCCTCCTCAATTGAAGAGCTTGTCGTTCAAACTGACCCCTCAAAGCCTCCACTCTTTCCTGGTTAGGTTCCGATAATTCGGTCACCAATCCATTCAAGCGGCTGAATGTTTGGGGTCTAGGGAATCCCTGGGGACCATACCTTCTCGTCTGCTGCTCTAGCCTGTGAAAAACACTAGTTCTTGGATTGACATGACTTGATTTGGATGCTTCTGACCTCTGCACCGCCATGATCCTAGGAGTTCCCAGCCTTACAAAAACATCTGGTTTGTTCCTTATCTGGCTTTGTCCCTGAATCGTGGCTATTTCATCCCTTTTTTGCCCTTCCGAAACCTCTCCTTTTCTTCTCCATTGCTGCCGGATTGGCTGTTTCCACCTTTTGCATGGAGACCCCGATGGTCCAGAAAAGGAGACCATACCGATGGTAATGGCTGGGAACGGGTCAACATCAACTCCCATTTCAGCCACTGCCTTGTCAGCCAATTTGAATCTACCATCCTTAACAGCCTTTTGGATGGCCTTCCTGAATACCACGCAGTTCACAGTAGCATGACTATAGGAATTGTGCCATTTAAAGTATTTCTTGTTTTTTAGTTCCTCGGTAGAGGGGATCTTATGTCCTTCGGCCAGCCGAATCTGCTGATCTTTCAGCAAATAGTCAAATATTTGATCTGCCTTGGAAATTTCGAAGGCATATTCCACTTTGTTCTCTGAGACAGCTGTCTCCTTTCCCTTAGGAGATCTTAACGCAGGGCATGAGTATGGTTTACCCCTCAAGATTTCAACTGTCGTAATGTCAGCCGTGGGATCAGTTGGGCATTCGGCTGCCTCATCTGAGTCTTCTGTTTCAATGATAGAAACCATATGTGGCCCCCTTTCGCGGTTAGCCCTCTTTTGTTCTCTCTCGATGATGTATTGCTTAATTCTTATAGCCTTGGAGGCCAACTGGCTCAAATCACCGCAATCTTGCACCACCAATTTCTCTCGCAATTGGGGATGCATATTCCCAATAGCCATGCTTGCATACTCTGCCTCAGGGAATTGCACGCTACACCTACTTCCCAATTTCCTGATTCTCTCAATGAAGTCTGCAACAGGTTCATCCACTTGTTGTTTGAGATTCATAACATCAGCCACTGTTACGTTAAGTTGCGGCCTATAGAACCTATCATGGAAGAACCTTTCCATGTCTGTCCAATTTTGAACAGAATTAGGAGGCAATGCTGAATACCACGTGAATGTTGTTCCCGTCAAGGACAAAGGGATCAATTGCAATTTGTAGAATTCATTTTGGTTAGCCTCCCCACACTAAGCCTTGAATCTACCAATATGCTCCACGGTCGACTTGCTATCATCCCTAGAAAAAGTAGCAAAGTCAAGAGTCTTGAAACCCCTAGGCAAGGGCATCATCTTATCAACCCATTCTGGATATGGCTTCCTGTAAACTGACCTATCCAACGTCTTCAGCTACACACCAAAATACCTCCTGATAGTCTCAGCGATAATGTTGGGATCAATCAGCTGAGGTCCAAGAGGCTTGCCATCGGCTGCCAGCCCCTGAGGATAGGTCCCCCCAGATGTAATGGTTGGCTGCCCGATAGGTATAGATGCCCCCTGGTGTTGATTCTGATACCCAAGATCTGGAGTGCAGAAGTTCCCTGCCTGGCCACTCGGCTGAGGCGGGTGCATAACCCATTGCTACTCAGTCATGTAACCACCAGGAACCCTGTGTTGATATCCCGGAGCGGCTGTGTAATTACCCGAGAGAGGTGGGCACATGCCCCATAGCTGCTCTCCTGAGTATTCTTCAGCCGTTTTGCACAAAACTCCTCTTGGAGGAGCCGCACCCGTTTGACCAAAGGGTGGCTATTCTGGTACAGACAGAAGGAATGGCATGTTATTTGAGGTAGGTGGAAGCATATTCCATGGTTGCTGCCCCGTATAATTACCAGATTGCTGTGCCTGCATAACTCCATAGCCCGTGGTTGATCCCGTTCCTTGGGTTTGATGACTGACCTGCATATTGGCACCATGTGCCAAAGCGCTTGGTTCCAATTGCGGCATGCCTATATACCCCGTTGTTCCTGCTAGCCTTCTAGCCATAGAAACCTGCCCAAACTGTAGGTTAGAATGAGATTCACCACATGTTCCAGGAAAACTTATAGGATATTGGTTAGAAAAGACAACATTAGAATAAATAGGAGTAGGCAATGGTACCTGCTGCACGTTGTTCGGCTGGACCACGGATAGGGGCCTTGCCTGAACTGGTGGCATACCAATACCAAGGTGACTTCCTACTGGGAAAGTCGTACACTGCTGACTCGGCTGTCCTAGTTGCCCTAGGTTAGCCGAAGCTGCAGAGTTTTCAACAGAACCTTGTCTAGGTTATGCTTATTGGGCCTGCTGTACCTCATTATGTACCATTGGCTTCACTATATCAGCCAATTTCCTAGACATCTGATATATCAGCTCGTTCAGTCCCATGTCTATCTGTTGTTTTATAAAGGAAGTTGTCATCCCAATAGGTTGTGGTTACCCTTATTCTTTAGATGAACTTCCCACCGTGCCAGTGCTTGGCGTAGCAGCATTAGAGACAGGGGTAGTTAGGGATGTCTATGGAGAAGATAGCATTCCCAAAGGTACAGAACCGTCCCCTGCCTTCTTTGATGCATTTTTCTTAGTTGGCTGTGACTCCATATTTCCTAGATCTCCTCCTGAGCGCAAGTGCATACACCAAAAATAATCGTAACCAGAAGAAATGAACCTCCCAATTTGTTCACCTTCGCTGGTCCCACTGGGCGTGCCAATTTTGTTGAAGGATGGATTGGTGCTAGCCGTATACTCGGCTAATCCTTCAATAGTGATTCCCCTTTTTGATCTTTTAAACGTTAGGAAAGGGATTTTGTTTCCTAACTTAGTGGGTTCCTAAACTACTCCAAAGAGCGTTTAGTGTGAAAGTGAAAGTGAGAAAGGAACTAAATGCAAAAAACTATGATGTGAAAATTTGCAAGTTGTATTCGATTGATTGTCTTACCATGCTCGCTCGGCTAACCATTAATTAACATCTACCGAGTGACATTTTTTGTGGAGATAACAAAACCCAATGTGCTATTTTGAGTCGAAACCGATAAAAATAGTATTATTTTAATCGTGATCGCTTTACCTTGGGATGCGTGCCAGGGGCTAGGAAAGTTGTTTTGGCCTAGAGCCGAGAGTAGTTCATGACTGCATTTCATGCTTCATGAGACGTCATCACCTTTATGTCAACCATCCATCACCTTTTTCATTCCTTTAACCAATGGATTAAATTCTTGTGACTCTTGGTTAACAACCTATCATCCTTACCTTTTATGAAAAAGCATCTTAACCATTTTTGGTTAATCTTGGCTACTTTTAATGTGAGATCAACAAGTAGCATCTCTTTAATTCTAAGCCCTTGGATTTTCTTACACCAAATTAATATCATTTTGATTAAATTCCTAGCCTATTACTTCTTGACAATAAACACTTAAACACATCATCATTTCTCATTTACAAGATCAAAGTCCAAACTTTCATGAACCTTGAGTTTTCTCTCTTCTCTCTCTTACTCTCCATTTTTTGCCAAATCTAGAGCAACACCATCCAAAATTCTTCTTCAATTTCTAAGACCATAATTCTTCTAGTCTTGATCTCCTTTACATCTTTGATGAAGAAAGTTTTTCATTTGGAGGAACTTTGTTCTTGACCTTCAAGAACACCATCTTAATCTTCAAAGTATTCTTTCTTGGGTAAGCTTTGATCTTCATTTTCTCTTCATTTCCTTACTTTAAATCATGCGTGACCTTCTTCTAGTTCATGATCTTTGCAAAACAAGTTTCAAAACCTTGTTCTTTTCCCTCTATAGTTTCGGCCTCTCCTTGTTCTTGGAGCTTAAATTTTTGCTCATCCTAAAGATCTTCATTAAGGTAATTGGGGAGTGGACCACATCACACCACATTGGTGGTTGTGAAAATGGTTTATGGGTTTGGTTTGGGAAAACCATAAACCAAGGGTTTTATACTTTGTGTATTTGGTTCTCTATGAGAACACTGTTGTACTATTTATTTGTGGCTTGATTTGTGTTCATTGATGTGTTTGAATGGTTGAAAATAACTTTTATGTGTGGGAAAACCCTAACCTAGGGTTCTCCATTTTTTTGTTGAAAAGAGTTTATGAAAATGTGATATTTCGATTTTTCTCTCAACCTAGACCTCGTACGTCAAAACTTGTTCTTGATCCTAAAACTAGACATCTTGGGCTTCATTTGGGTAACAAATTTTGTTTAGTTTCATGGATATTTGACCCTTGAAAATCTGTTTCAATCTAAAAATAAATTTTTGTCTTGGATTCTGACTACAGTGACTGATTTCGTGAAACTGTACTAACTCGGTTACTATTTGTGAAAATGAATTTTATAACATAAAATTAGACATCCTAAGCTTTCATATGAGTCCTCTTTTGCTCAAATTCGGGTTCTTTTGGTCAATCAAAATATGTGTCACAAGTTGGTGTTTGAAATGCTGAAAATTATGTATAAGGGTTTTGGCGTTGATTTTTGGAATTGTATGTTATGATGTTAGTGTGACTATTTGTGTTTGAGTGTTAGTGTTGAAAATCATTTTGGCATGGTAAAAAACTATTCTTAGGTTCAAGATCTAAGGATAGGATTTTGAATGATGAGCTTGTTCATGCTTTTAATACTTGATGAAATGACTATACGTTGAGATGATTTTCATGATGCTAGAATGTTGTTGGATGACGTATATTTTGTTGAAAACTGCCATGTATGGTTCAGCCTTGTTGAGTTAAAAAGGGAAGCCAAAGCTTCTATGTTCAAGTAATGGGTTAATGGACTCAAATGGTTCCAAGAAGACAAAAGAAATTAAAAAGACCTACCTTACTTACATGGAGGCATTCGGCCATACCATAGTAATTAGGGCTAGGAACCTAAAATGTTAATGTTAAGAAGTTTAATGTGTTCATACTAAGGTATAAATGAAATAGAAATTAAAAAGGTGTTCTAAGAAATCAAGTTTGGTTCTAAAGAACCAAGTGTAGGAAAATGAGTATCTTTGGAGTTATATGAAAAGTATTTTAAGGATAGGGAAGTTGATGGTGATCAACCATCTATTCTAACATGTTGTTTTAAGGAAAAGATTTCCAAGAACAAAGAACTTTCTAGATGGTCCATGTTGTTTCTGAAAGATTTTGGTTCGTAAACCTATTTTAAAGAGAAATAAGAATGCTTGTAAGTGTTTTCCTTAAAACAATGAGTCTTTTACACTACTATTATCAAATTGGAAGCTTACAAAATAAATGAATTATAGTTTTCATTTGAAAATGAAAAGGTGATTTAAAGTAACATACAATTTCCTTTTTATGATAAGTAAAAGACATAGGAATCATTTCAAAAAGGAGTTTTACACTAAATTTATAAGAGACAAGATACTACGTATCTTGGAGTTTTGGATATCTTATGAACATATGTATAGAGTTTTCAAATTATGTTTGATAAATAGGGTTTCATGAACTAGTTTACCACCAAGGAAAATATTTTGAAGATTTTACTATAATAGCGTAAATACATATCATCTTCTAAAGGAAATTTAATGAGTTCATAAAGGACTCACAAAGATTAAATAAAAGATATGTACCTATACCTCGTGGTCATGGAAAATCATATCCCACACCCTTGATGATTTAGGTCATCTAAGGATCCATAATGTTTAACCACAAAGATTTGCTTATGCAAAATAAGTAATGTTTCCTTTGATAGATAAGTGGGAAGATTTGGTGAAGGGATCCTTGTGGATTCTGTTTTCCATAATACGTTTAGGATGGAATAATATGTCATATAAGTCATATAACCTGAATATCATTTTTCAAACGACGAAGTCGTACGTGGACACAAGGAATGGAACCAAGAACAGGCGACTGATTGCAAGTTGTGTGAAAGTGGGTCCAGTATGGGTGCCTTGCAGTTTATCAAGAGGATAAACATTGTGTTATAGTAATTATGTTATTACTATCATGGTTATTATCTAGACATGCATACGCATCTGTGCATGAGTTGGGCGTTATACCTGGGAGTTGAGCTTACACCTTTGTGAGGGTGCGATTGTCGGAGGTAGCGATCTTGAGGATCTTGAGGACGTTGGGGTTGGGAAGAACATAGGTGGCCAGAGAGTAGCTCCTCTGTGTCGTGGGTACCCATCGCAAAATGCTAACGTCCTGACTTGACACCGAGCAAATCATGATTTGGGTAAAGAACGTCTAGCATGAGCCATTATAGCAATTGCAATCTTTTGATGTGGCACAGTGGGGCTGAGATAACGCAGACAATGTTCTCCCAATCACTCACTCCAGTTATGTTTAGCTTTATGGAGTAGGGGTCAGAGTCTTACCCTTGTGGCATATGGCATAGAGTCTTGTACATCGCATTGCATGACTGTTGATGGATACACTTATATGTTATACATTATTATCCTGTGTTGATGATGTCTTATGTTCTTGATTGAATAATATGAGATATTGAGATGTATGATATGCATGATTAGTATGCCGTTATCTTGCGTGTCGTACCGTTTTTACTTTTGCCATGTGTTGTGTTGATGAATGGGAATCTCACCTCATTATGTTGTATTGCATCGTTGTGTGCTTCTATGGTGGTCTCCCTGAAAGTGAAACAGGGAAACACAAGAAGGGGGGTTGAATTATGTTTCTTAACCAAATTTTTTAAAGCCTTTTATGAAAAGCGTTTTAGACAAGCAAGATGAAAGAACAAAACAAAAAGACAACAAACCGTTTAAGAGACTTTGTTTTCAATCCCCAAGTTAGTAAATAAATAAACTTAACAATATAGGGATAGAGAGATTCACACAGAGATATATCCTGGTTCACTCTTTCAAGCCAAAGAGCTACGTCCAGTCCCTTGCTTCAGAAGGTTTTTCCACTAAATCACTTAGCACTTTTCACAAGTTGTTTCCTAGTCACTCCACGAATACAACTCCAAGTATTTTACACCTCTCCAGGCGACAAGTATTCTTTTACAGACAAGCCTCTTCAGGCTCAACAAATCCTAAGACTTGGGTAGGGTTTTGAGCTTTTTACACACTCACTAAGAGTGAGAGTATTACACGATACAACTCTTAAAATCTGGTTGTAACTTTACAATGAAAGAATATGAAAGTTTATGGATCTTTTTCTAGAGAGTGATTGCTTGAAGCCTTTTTGTTGCAAATGAATTCTCTCTTGTGTGTATGTATATCTTGTTTGTTTCTTCAAATGAGGGTCTTTAAATAGCCTTGTCTGACTTTCGGATTTCAAACGGTAGGAAACTTTTCCATTTAGACACAGTGAAATATCTGTTAGACAAATGTCCATTTGCTAGTTGTTCTTTGTTCATATTTGTCCTTCATTTGTGTGAGCAGGGAGGCAAGGTTGCTTTTGGTACAATAGCAGTGATAGCAGCTTAAATCAAAGCAGTCTCTGTATACAACGTTGTACCTTGTTTTGTCTTATATGGAAGGATATTTATCTTTTCAAAACCAATCAGGACTTTTGAAAAAGAGCCATGTCATCTGCAAAACAAAGTTAGTGGACGCACAAGTATATAGAAAGTTGGACGCACAAAATACTACATTATCTACTGTAAATTACCATTGGACGTAGACATTGCTTTGAGCTTTTCGTCCAGTATGAGCTAGATGTATCTTTGGACGTTGAGAAACAATGTTCTTTTGAGAGTACGTCTGAAGTCAGAAGCATATAAAAAGGTCTTTTGACCTTATGGATTAGTATTATCTGGACTTTTACTATATTCATAAACATATAGTAATTTTGTTAATCATTAAAACTTTTAGGGGTCATCAACCATTATTGTTTTGGTTCTAACACTCCCGAGAAGGTCGTGATACCGAGACTCCACCCGGCGCTTCAGATTCATCTCTCTGTTGAGCTTCCTAGTGGTTTCAGCATTTGGACATCTAGTCATGATGGGCTTCTAGCAACGTACATGTGGAGAGCCACACTCATCATTTGCATCCGTCGCAGAGGAAGGATCTTAACCGCTTCACTGCTTGTCTTCTGTCGTTTGTCGTCAAGGCTGTGGTCGTAAGTGGAATGCTAGGTGGGCTTTTTCACCGGAGTGTTCAATGCCTTTTCCCTCTGTTAGGGATAGGCCGCTTGTTAGCAAAGTTGCTTCTAGGTCAACTTTTGCGATGTCTTCCATAGGAACGTCAGTAGTAGTCCCTTCTAGGATTCCTGGTAGGACTCGTTTGATGGGTCCTGATTGCAAGGCAAGAAGTTAGGAGATTAGGAGGGAGGTGATCTATCTACACCTACCTATTCCTTTCGCTTGTCTTTCCATAAAAGAGCAGTCAGTGGAAGCATTCAGCGGTTGATCCGAGGTATATCTTCCCATGTAGTCTGTTGTCGGCTAGTGTAGGGTGTCAGAGTGTCTGTACCTTTCTTTTATCTTTTGTGGATCTGTGTCTCAATTCCTTTATGTTGAGTCTGCATCTTTTGTTTATTTTGTAGTCGGGTTCGGTTTTTTTATGTAAACATTTATGAACTTATATTAGGAAATGTTCCTATTTATCTTACACGCAAAAATGGTTACAAGCTTTTACAGTTATGTCTTGTGAAAATGAAAAATTCAGCCCCTATCTTTCTTAAATGATTTTAATTAACCCTTTTTTCGACCTTAGAGTTTTATAAAATGTTCGTAAATGTGATGCCCCCAAAAAGGGTGTTACTGTGTTCGTGGTCGCGCTCGCGCAATTTGTCAAGTGGGGAGAAAGAAACCGTTATTGTCGGGAAGGCAAGCGTAGTTTAGAATGTATACATCTGTAGGCGAACCTTAAACCTACTAGAGGTTGAGCCTTGGACAAAGTACCTAAACATTAGTGGTAGGTATATTTGGGTTATCATAGCTAAGGCAATACCCTAGGTTAGATGATGTTGATGCTGAAGTTGTTTTGATACGCATGCTAAGTTGCTAATTTGACTACTTGCTTACCTGCTTATGTGATTAATTGATGTATTGGCATGCTTGTTGTTGGATTTTTGTTATTACTTTTGAATTGGTGGATCATTGATGACTGTGGTGAGGTTAATGAGTTGTTCGGGTTGATACCGTCGTGGTTCCAATCGTTAAGTTGTGGTTCGTGGACGTAAGGCATCATGATGATGTTCCTGTGGATGCAATGCATCGTAGCTGTGGTTGAGTTCTTAGGCATGAGGTTCCGGTATCAACTCGTAATGGATGGTTGTTGCATATCATAGCATGATGTTCAATCTTGTCCCAATGGGGGATATCCAAATGGGGACGTGGCGTGTACCACCTGCCCCAAAGAGGGATGTCCAATTGGGGACGATATGAAATGTGATGAGATGTGCTCCACCTGTCCCAATGGGGGATATCCAAATGGGAACGTGATGTGTACCACTTGTCCCAAAGAGGGATGTCCAATTGGGGATGTATTATGATGTGATGAGATGTATTTGTCCCGACAGGGATATCCAATTGGGGACGTGATGAAATCGGCCGACATGTATATAGGGATTAGAATCCCTCGTAGAGGTTTAATATGAGAGAACAACTTTTGAGATGGATGTGTTATATGACTCGTGAGATGGTTGTTTGAGTGTTGTTTGTCTTATATGTGTTGCATGCTACATGTGTACATGCTATACTACTGTCCCTCTCCTATGTTTGATGATGTACGTTTTCTTATCTCCCTATATCTCTCTCTGTATGTTTATTGCTCTTAACCGAGTAGACAACGAGCAACTGGAGGGTGATGGACTAGAGACTTCACCCTTTTGTGACGATGGCACCGAGGACGCAGGTGTTAGGGGCATCAAGATCGTCTACCATGATGATTGGTGATGGTAGGTTGACCCTGCCACATTCCTGACTGTATATACTGGCCCTGTCAGTATACGGTTCAGGAATTGTGCTTCACTCCTGGGAGACATCATAGGACCATATCGAGTTGTACAACACCTACCCTTCACAGAGATGTGGTATCCGTCGAGGCCACGAGTGCATGAGAAGATGTGGGCGGAGACATAGTCTTCGCATGCCACCACCAGATGAGGTTTCGTGTTACGCGGTCAGAGGTGGAGGTCAAAGCAGTACCTGAGAACGTATCAGCGACGGAGGATCGTCGTATCTAGTTCCTCACCGGAGTTTGTTCCCTTGCGGGTTTATAGGCGCAAATAAGATGAGGGACAAGGTAGTTCAGGGCATCAGCGTCGCTAATGACGTGATCTTGCCAGAGTGTCTATGCTAGGGGTCTGATGTGAGGTCTTTTTGATGTATTTTGATTGGGGATGGGTGAGTGCTGTCAGTCTGAGAGTTTTCCTTTGGTTTTTGGTGTAATTTGTTTTATGGTTATCTTTTGATGTACTTCGTATGTATATAGTACCGTAACCCTACTGATGGGACAACGCATGCATGTTTATATATCTTTTATCCTTTCTTAGCTGTGTTACTCTGATCTATGTACGTGTGCTTTAGGTTTGTTTCCATTTTTATCCTTTTTCGCTTCGCTTTGTTTCTTTAATAAAGCGCTATAACATTTATAATACGGTTAAGGTTAGTTAATACTTTGGTTCTTTAAGGGGACAACAGGTCGTCTCATTTGGTGGTATCAGTGCAGTTCGATTCTAAATCAGACTGTGAGGTCTAGGAAGTGTATTGGCAATAATAGTTGACACCCAAGGTATCAGCTATCTAAGAGATGGGGTAGAGTGTCCGATAGCAGGTTATCAAAAGTGATAAATGTTTTATTCGTAAGACATATAATATGTTTATCTGTTGAGTAATATTGTATGTCTTATGAATCGAAGCTAGTAATTCCTTTTGCAAGAAGTAAATGGCTAGAGGCAACGGTAGAGGATGTGGTCGAGGAAGAGGTACACCGGTTGAAACCGGGGAGTTTAACCATAAAGGTGATACCTGGGGAACCGGAAGTTGCGGAGATCAAAATGAAGCAATGACGGCCATAAGGGATTTGGCCGCAGCTATGCTACAACAGACGCATAAGAACGCTCAATTTATGCAGTGATAAGGGAGAGGGAAGCTAGACAGCAAGAACTACATCCGGTGAGGGAAAACGAGATGGTGGACACATGAAGGGAAATCCTCCACAATTCCATGGAGAATACAATCTAGAGGTTGCTGAACTATGGTTGCAAAAGATTGAGAAAGTCTTCATTTCTATACATTGCCAAGAAGACAGAAAGGTCACCTATGCGGCTTTTATGTTGGTTGGAGCAGCAAAGGCACAATGGAGGAACAAACAAAGCTTGTTGGACATTGAGGGAAGGATGCTGACTTGAGATGTGTTCTGAGAGAGCTTCTTGGAGAAATATTTTCCAAGGAGTGTCCGATAAGAGAAAGAAAAAGAGTTCCTGAACTTGAAACAAGGACAGATGTCGTGGGAGAGTACGCCATGAGGTTCGAGGCGTTGCTAAAGTTCTGTCAATTCTATCAGGTGCACCCAAATGAAGATTGGATATGTAAAAGGTTCGAGAACAGGTTGACACTCGAACTGAATAGAGCAATGCTACCGTTGAGCATTCGATCATTCCCAGAGCTGATAGAGAAACGTACAGTACTTGAAGGGAATGATCAAGCTGGAGTTGTACAACGACAAACACGAAGTGGTGGACCGGTTAGAAGTTGTGGTCAGAGGGGTCGAGAAGGAAGGTTCCAACCGCGGGCGAAGCCTTACAATTGTCCAAATCAACAAACAACAATTTCTGGAAGGGGAAGCACCAACCAAGGATAATCAGGGTTTACAACATGTTTCCGATTCTAAGGACCGCATTTGATCAAGGATTGTCCTCAAGCACCAACGTCAACTACTTCCGATGCGGCAAGGTAGGCCACTATTCCAGCAATCGCAGGCAAGGTGATAGGAGGAATCAATCCTCAAAATAAAGTGGAAGAACTCAGAGTACTAGGACGGGACAACAAGTGGTGAGCTAGCAGAGTAGACCACAGACAACAGGGAGAGTGTTTGCTGTGAGAGGATCTGAAGCCTCTCGATGTCCCGACGTGATACAAGGTAAGTGCCTAGTAGTTGGGAGACTCTAATGTGTTTTATTTGATTCAGGGGTTACACATTCCTTATTTCATTAACGTGTATATTTGAGTTTACTTGTTTCATCTTTACCATACGATTTGACTGTTTCTACACCCATGGGTGATTCCCTTACCACCCTATTTGTTTGCTTACAATGTCCTATGGTTATAGAGAACCGATCTTTTCTTATGGACCTAGTCTGTCTGCCTATGCAGTAGATTGATGTTATCCTAGGCATGGACTGTCTTTCGGCCAACCATGTAGTAATAGACTATTCAAATAAGACCCTTTGCTTCTCAGAGCAATTTGGATCATTGCCTGCCAATGATGGTATGTCGGGAGTTGTACAATCAGGATAATGCATGGTGTTGTTTTCTTTGGAGGTTAGGGAGAGTCATAATATAGATGCTTTGTCAGTGGTGTGCGAGTTCCCCAATGTTTTCTCGGATGATGTGCTAGGGTTGCCACCCAAGAGGGAGATAGAGTTCACAATCGATCTTGTACCGGGAACCAAACCAATTTCGATAATGCCCTATCAAATGTCCCCAACAGAGCTGATAGAGTTGAAGAAACAACTAGACGACATAGTCAAGAAACAGTTTATAAGACCCAGTGTTTCACCGTGGGGAGCGCCAGTGTTGTTTGTTAAGAAGAATGACGGTAGTTCAAGCTTGTGTGTGGACTATCGGCAGCTCAAAAAGGTGACGATCAAGAATAAGTACCCGTTGCCAAGAATTGATGACCTTATGAATCAGTTGAGAGGAGCAATGTTCTCAAAGATCGATTTAAGATCCAATTATCATCGGATAAGGGTAAAGAAAGATGATATACCGAAGACTGCTTTTAGGAGTTGGTACGGGCACTACGAGTATCTAGCTATGCCTTTCGGTGTGACTAATGCTCCAGTCATGTTCATGGACTATATGAACAAGATCTTCAGGCTGTACCTTGATAAATTTATTGTCATTTACATCGATGACATCCTTATCTACTCCTCGAACAAGGAAGAACATCAAGAGCATCTGAAGGTTGTACTTCAAGTGCTTAAGGACAGGCAGCTCTATGCCAAGCTGTTTAAGTGTGAGTTCTGGTCTGAAAAGGTACAATTCCTTGGACATGTGATCAACAAGGATGGCATAGCAGTAGATCCTGCGAAAGTGGATGTTGTGGTTAAGTGGGAGAGCCCTAAGACGGTAAGTGAGATCAGGAGTTTTCTTGGGCTAGCCGGATACTATAGGAGATTCATCAAGGATTCTCGAAAATTGCGTTACCTCTGATGCAGTTGACGAGAAAATGACAAACGTTGGAATGGATAGAAGAGTGCGAGGTTAGTTTCCAAGAGCAAAAGAAGAGGGTAACAACATTTTCTGGTACTAGTCTTGCCAAATCCATTGACAACGTTTGATGTGTACTGTGACGCATCGTATCAAGGCTTGGGTTGCATACTCATGCAAGAAGGGAAAGTAGTGGCGTATGCTTTCAGACAGCTAAAAGTGCATGAATGGAATTAACCATCCCATGATCTAGAGTTGGATGCGATAGTGTTTGCATTGAAGATATGGAGACACTATCTCTGTAGTGCTAAATTCAACGTGTTTAGTGACTATAAAAGCTTAAGGTATTTGTTCGACCAAAAGGAGTTGAACATAAGGCAGAGAAGATGGATGGAATTCATAAAGGATTATGAATTCGACCTATAGTACCATCCAGGAAAGGCCAGCGTGGTAGCGGATGCATTAAGTCAGAAATCTTTGCATATGTCCGCTATGATGGTGAAAGAGCTAGAATTGCTGGAACAGTTCCGAAATCTGAACTTGGACGTGGAGTGGTCTAAGGACAAGATGATTTTAGGAATGGTCACTATCACCATTGATTTTCTGAACTTAATTTGGAAGAAGCACGGAAAGGATCGATATCTACAAGAGATTAACCAGATGGTGGAAGAAGGTAGAACCTCAGAGTTTAAGAGAGGTATTGATGGGATCCTAAGGTTTGGGAAGAGCATCTATGTGCCAAAGGATGACGAAGTCAGGAGGATGATCTTGGAAGAGGCAAATATGAGCAAGCTGAGTTTTCATCCAGGGGCTACAAAGATGTACCAAAACCTGAAGGGAATGTTTTGGTGGCCAGGGATGAAGAAGGAGGTAGCAGAGTATGTCTAATCCTGTTTTGTGTGTCAAAAGGCAAAGATTGAATACCAGAAGCCAGGAAGGTTATTGTAATCATTGGACGTCCCGAAATGGAAGTGGGATAGTATTGCAATGGACTTTGTTTCCGGACTACCAAGGACACAAAAGAGGTGTGATGCAATCTGGGTGATCGTAGACAAGCTTACGAAATATGCTCATTCCTTGTCTATCAACCAGAGCTACTCTCTGGAAAGGTTAACCTAGATTTACATTAAGGAGGTTGTAAGGTTGCACGGAGTACCTTTAAGTATAATTTCGGACCGGGATCCGAGATTTACTTCTAGGTTTTGGAAAATTTTAAACAGTGCTTTGGGAACCAAACTCAAGATGAGTTCAACCTATTATCCACAAATGGATGGTCAGTCTGAAAGAACGATTCAATCTTTGGAGGATCTGTTAAGAGCATGTGTTTTGGAAAACAAAGGAAGTTGAGATGATTTCCTTCCACTGATTGAATTCATGTATAACAATAATTTACATTCGAGTAGTGTCATGGCGCCATACGAGGCACTGTATGGAAGAAAGTGCAGGACACCATTCTATTGGTATGAGACCAGAAAGAATAAGTTGTTAGGTCCAGAGGTGGTGCAACGAACAACGGAGCAAGTTCAGAAGATTCGAGAAAAGATGAAAGTCATGCGGAATCGGCAGAAAAGCTACAACGACAAGAGGAGGAGACTCTTAGAGTTCCAAGAAAGCGACCATATGTTTATGAGAGTCACTCCAAGAACTGGAATTGGTAGGGAAATTAAAACCAGAAAGTTTGCCCCTAGATTCATTAGACTATTTCAAATTCTTCATCGAATTGGTCTCGTTGCCTACCAAATTGCTTTACCTCCCAATCTATCCAATATCCATGATGTAGTCCATGTATCCCAACTCAAAAAATACTATCCCGATACATCACATGTGATAGAGCCTGGATCAATACAGAAAGAGAGAACTTAGAGTATGAAGCACTACCTGTACGGATCGAGGACCAGAGGGTGAAAGAGCTCCGCGGAAAGCAGATTCCCTTAGTCAAGGTCATATGGGATGGTACAACTGGATATGCTACCTAGGAAAGAGAGGAGGACATGTGATAACAGTACCCTAACTTAATTTGAGGTATGTCGAATTTCGAGGACGAAACTCTTTTTAAGGGGGCAGTAGTGTAATGCCCTGTTTTCTTGTTTAATGTGTGGGATATTAATTAAGCATTTTAAGGGCTTAATTATATTTCTTATGTGTTGAGGAAGCTATGGTTCAAATTTGAGACAATTTGGCCTTGGAATGAGCTTAGAAAGTCCAAAATTGCGAAAGAACGGGTCAAATCAACGTCCAACGCTTTGATGTTGAGTGACCCAATGCTCAAACGTTGACCGTTGACGTCAAAGAGTGGAAAATTTTCACATCGGAGCATGGAAGGGGGTACTCATGGAGGTACACGTGTCAGCGCACATGAGATATGTGGCAGAGATGTGGCGATCGGAGAGCCACGCTCAAGCGTGGGGGACTGGCACGCTTTAGCGTGGTCAGTCTGGCAGCACTACTTGACCTTTCTCTTCTCTTTTCACTTCTAACGAAATTCATTTGAATCCTGCAAACAAGAGAGTTAGAAAGAGAGACTCCAGAGTTCCTAGAAAGAGAAAGTGATCCCGGGGAAGACCAAGGAATCGGATCGTGATTCCGACAACAACAATACGATCAGGGTTCAAGTACTATGAGTTTCACCGATTGGTTTCTCGATTCCTCGAAGGTAAGCTTAAATCTGTAACACGTCGACTTTTACGTTCTTCGTGTTCTTCTTGTTTTTTGAGCTTTTCCCTTGAATCTTTCTTGGTATTGGATTTACCCTAGGGTTAACAATGTTGTTTACACGTTGTTACCGTGATTAGGGGAAAGTTCGAGGATGTGGTGGTGCTCGTGTTGATGAGGAGGTTACAGCTGCGCGCTTGAGGTAGAGAGAGGCTGCGTGGAGGTGGTGTTGAGATTGAGGTTGTGTTCGTGGTCGCTCTCGCGCAATTTGTCAGGTGGGGAGAAAGAAACCGTTATCGTCGGGAAGGCAAGCGTAGTGTAGAATGTATACATGTGTAGGGGTTTCTTAAACAATACTAGAGGTTGAGCCCTGGACAAAGTACCTAAACCCTAGGTGTAGGTATCTTTGGGGCTATCACCGCTAAGGTAATACCCTAGGTTAGATGATGTCGATGCTGAGGTTGTTTTGATGCGCATGCTAAGTTGCTTATTTGACTGCTTCCTTACTTGCTTATGTGATTAATTGACGTATTGGCATGCTTGTCGTTGGATTGTTTTTATTACTGTTGAATTGGTGGATCATTGATGACTGTGGTGAGGTTAATGAGTTGTTAGGATTGATACTATCGTGGTTCTGATCCTCGAGTTGTGGCTCGTGGACGCAGGGCCTCGTGATGATGTTCCTGTGGATGCAATGCATCATGGCTGTGGTCGAGTGCTTAGGCTTGAGGTTCTGGTATCAACTCGTGATGGATGGTTGTTGCATATCATAGCTATCTTATCCCAAATGGGGACGTGATGTGTACCACCTGTCCCAAAGCAGGATATCCAATCTGGGACAATATGAAATGTGATGAGATGTGTTTCGCCTGTCCCAATTAGGGATATCCAAATGGGGACGTGATGAAATTGGCCGACATGCATATAGGGATTAGTATCCTTCGTAGAGGTTTGATCCGAGAGAATAGCTTTTGAGATGGATGTGTTGTATGACTTGAGAGATGGTTGTTTGAGTGTTTTTTTTTGTCTTATATGTGTTGCATGCTACATGTGTACATGCTATACTACTGCTCCTCTCTCATGTTTGATGATGTAAGTTTTCTTATCTCCATATATCTTTCTCTGTATGTTCATCGTTCTTCACCGAGCAGATGACTAGCAGTTGGAGGGTGATGGATTGGAGACTGCACCCTTTTGTGACGATCGGACGCAAGTGCTAGGGGGACATCGAGATCATCTACCATGACATTCGAGGATGGCAGGTTGACCCTGCCACGTTCCTAACTGTATATACTAGCCCTCCTAGTATACGATTCAGGAATTGTGCTTCACCCCCGGGAGACATCGTAGGACTGTATCGAGTTGTACAACACCTACCCTTCACAGAGATGTGGTATCCACCGAGGCCACGAGTGCAAGAGCAGATGTGGGCAGAGCCAGAGTCTTCTCATGTCACAAGAAGACGAGGTTTCGTGTTACGCTGTCAGAGGTAGAGGTCAGAGCAATACCTCACGACGTATCGGTGACAGAGATCGTCGTATCTAGTTCCTCATTGGAGTATGTGCCCTTGCGGGTTTATAGGCACACATACGGTGAGGGACTTGGTAGTTCAGGGCATCAGTGTCACTAATGACGTGATCTCGTCAATGCATCTATGCTAGGTGTGTGATGTGAGGTCTTTTTGATGTATTTTGTTTTATGGTTATCTTTTGATGTACTCCGTATGTGTGTGTGTATATATATTTATATATATATATATATATATATATATTATATATATATATATATATATATATATATATATATATATATATATCCTTTCTTTGATGTGTTACTTTGATCTGTGTATGCGTGCTTTAGGTTTGTTTCTGTTTTTCCGCTTCGCTTCGTTTCTTTAATAAAGCGCTAATGTTTATAATACGGTTAAGGTTAGTTAATACTTAGGTTCTTTAGTGGGACAATGAGTTGTCTCATTAGCCTTGTTTCAATATAGTCTGCAATGATAGTTTTTTTTATAAGCAAAGAATATATTGATGAGAGTACAAGAGATACTATAACCGATATACAAGATCTAAAACATAAAAACATACCCTATGGACCAACTTAAAGACTAAAACAGCTATGAACACAAACTCCACCTAAAAAAGTGGAGATTGTCTTGTAAAACTAGAAGCTATTCTTAAATAAAAGTCTTTGAAAGAAGGTATTTTATTAACAAAAACATAGAGTGAAAACTCTATCAATGGTTCTCGAGAGGGTTTGAAAAGAAAGTCATTCCCTTTCTTTCCGAAACTATGAGTTCAAGCTTTTCCTTTCAAAAGCGGTTCTTCTTAAATTTTCTCATAGAGATAATCTTTCGTAAAAGCTTAATTAATAATTTAAGAGATTGAAAACATTTCATTTGCTTTTCCAAAAGCAGTAACCGAGCCTTACTCTTCCTTTGAGACGAGTTCGGTTTCTAGAAAACCTAATTCTTTCAAATCATTTCGAGTACAATTGAATTCACACGTTCTTAGTTACATTTTAAAAATATTTTCAAGTGCTAAAAGGCATCATGGCCAAACCATGATAGGGCCAATCCTAAGTCAATTGTTTGTAAATCGCTTTGGTTCGAAACTTTGCAATTTTGCGAAAAACCGTAAATTAACGTAACTTTTAAACGAACTATTTTTATCCCTCACATGCTCTCATGCCGTGACATATAAGGAGGATTAGGTGCCATTTCTCCTCACCAAATCACATCACAGTCAACAATTCACAAGAATCGCAATAATAGGAAAATGAGCAATTAAGCGCTTAAAGGGCAACCGATTAAAATTTCATACTTTGACATAGGTCAAAGAAATGGGATTTAGCATTTTAGAAAACATTTTCCAGCAAGCATAACATATGATAAACACATATCAAAATACACTAAAGCTATTACATCAAAAATCCACGACGGGGTCTACAAAACCATCGAAAACCCATAAACACAGGTCACGAAGACTCAAACTTTAAGCCTATTCTCACCCGCCATAAGGTGTGATGAGGTTCACTCTCCCTTACCTTACAGAAGTGTCCCACGAAAATGGTGTGGTGATCCTCCAAAATGTTGCTCCTTGAAGTGGAGCGCGAAGGGTGCAAACGAATGGAAGAACCTAAACGGAAAGGGACGATTCTTTAAGAACAAGGCAAATTCGAAAATGACAATGGACACCATGAAGGTACCTATGTAACAAAAATGAATAGGACAAAGAGAAAAGAAATTTGTTTACCTAAGTTTCTTGAATGGAGAAGAAAGACGAGTGTTTCCCTCCTTGAAAGCGAACCCGGACGGAGAAAACTTCACGAATATTTTGAGGAAAGAAAAAGGATCACTAATATGTGATTGTTCTTGAGAAATGAAGAAGAAAAGTGATGTTAATGGTGGTGTATGGCTGCTGCGTCAGAGAAGGAAAGAAGAGAGAGAAGAGAGGTTTTGCTTTTAGGTTTTTAGAGAGAATATGAGAGTTGATGAGTGAATAAGTGAAAATGAGAAAATGAATAACTTTGGCCCTATTTCCCTTGCCTTGGCCATGTGAGAGATTTTTAATTTTCATTGATTAGGAGTTACGAGAAAATAATGAGACTTAAGTGTCTTGTCTTGGAATATTCCCTTTAGAAGAATTTTGAAAATGAAAGATACCTTCCTCCTTTGATGTGTTGGTTGAATATGAGGTTAGAGTAGGGATGGAAATTCATTTTCTGAATTTAAAATAAAAGAAAGAAACGAGAAAAGTATTAAGGAATTGATGAGCATTAAGAAAGGAGTAAAGGAAATGGATTCATGCTTAAATGGATTTGAGTTTGAATTTCAAAATTTTCCCCCTCTTCTTTTCCTTGCTTGGTCGTGGCCCTCATGTAGTGTAGGGAAGAAAAAATGTTTTTCCAATTAAATCAAATAAAAGTAGAAAAAGGAATTGAGGAATTAAAGAGAAATTAAAAGAGTTGAATGACATTAAGGGAATGGATTCTTGCCATATTGGGAGAGGTTTTGAATTTCAATTTGTTCCCTCTCCTCCTTGCATGCTTGGCCGCACCTCTTTGTCATGAATGGTAGAGATTTTATTGCTTCATAGCTTTGATGAGAGGGGTAAATCAAATAGCTTTGATGAGAGATTGGAAGAAAGAAGGAAGGTGTGGAGTGTAAAAACCTTCCATAACGAGCGTAGATTCGTTGAGCATAGACAAATCTTCTCTTCACATATTAACTATAATTTTTATTTTTCTTGCATCCATTTTATATTTTCGAAATTCATTAATTGAATAAAAGGATGATGGCTCTCTTGCTCATGCAATATGGGCCTTGGGTCGCACTAAGCCCAAAACAACAAAAACACTTAAACATACAAAACAAACAACATAAAATAATTCGAATGAATTAAATAAAGTAATTAAATTAATTATGAAAATTTGGAATATTACATCAAACACTGTACTGAGTTCCACCCGCAATGACTCATAAACGCTTCCACAACATTATGATCCAGAATCTCACTTTGGTTCACCCACTCTTTCACCACCAGCCCCTTCTCCTTTATCCTTTCCACAAGATCAAGCCCCAACACCCATCTAACCCTTCTTCTTCTTCCCTCTCAACTTTCTTGTCCTTCACCACCCACAAAAACCTGCATCCACTTGTCACCAAACCATCTTCTATCTTTCATTTGGTCCCTTCCCATTGTTGTACTACTTCCAAAGCTAACATACTCCACAAACCCCTTAGGCTTATCATCAAGCCACTTCAATGGTGCTCCCTGTAACACCCCCCTCGGGTGCTACGTACTCGAATTCAAAATGCGGAAAAACATCAAGAAATAGAAACGCTGGTTGCTTTCGGAAAATAATATAATTAAATAGCTACGTTCAAAAACATGATTTAAAAAATTTTCTGCATACATTAAGTAATCAAACTGAAGACACACATCAAACCTTATAACACATACATCGATGTTCACTGTTCATAAAAACATAACATAAAATCAGGTCTAATATATAACATATTACAGACTTGAAACCTAAGTTCAACATTATGCAGTAAATAAACATAAGACTGCTCCAAAAGGATAGACTCCTAAGCTGGTCGGGCTAAAAGTAGCCATTGGGTACAACCCCAAAGTCGGGTTCTTCAAAAAGTTCCGTCATCTGAGTCCTCATGTGTCCGCGGGGACCTACGATCAACATCTGTACATGTGTTCCAAAAACACAACAGGGTGTCCAACATGTACTGGCAAAGGTGAGATACTCATATAAAAGTTTATCACGATAGCCGCACAGGCGACAAACAGCAGTATAAACATCCTCAGATAAATACAGTTATAGAAACATTTATTTATGGAACACAATATAACATCTCAAACACTATCATGAGTTATAACAATGCATGAGACTTCAATATCATCTTTCTAAGTCATGCACTCCGAAGATTCTAACTTCCCATCATCGAGCGATAGGCCGCAGTAACACCCGTAACACAATTGTTCTCATGAGTCGGCCTCTCAATTTAGGTCCGAACTCCAATTTTTCCAGGGTACCACGTCATAACCATATATTGAATACTCCAGTCTCTGATTCAGTCCATTCGTGTTTGGCAGCCGATTTACCATGGCACGGGGTTACTACGCCATCGGCCACTTGTGGAGTCTCGAACACAGAATATCTCTATAGGCCTAGTGGTCTTAACTAGATGAATTCTCAACTACGTAAGTTGTAGCTCGGTTTCAAATGGCACGTCTACCGGTTCATGCATGTACCCAGAAATTTTCCGTTTTCTTTTTCGTTCATCCTTTCATTTGTCGAGACATAAAGCCCACGACTCATTTTAAAGGACACTAAGCCTGTTCAAACCAAAAACACAGGACATGAAGTCCGAGTGCTCAATCCACAAAACACTAGTCCGACGTCTCGGTCACTAGGTTTGGGTTCATCTCAAAAGATCCATCATTTTTCCTTTTGGTTTCATCTTCTCAAAACAACTTTGGAAAACAAAACACACTTTTATTTTCTTGAAATAAAACATTTCTTAATCAAAGATAACATTTTCCGAAAAAACACTTTTTCGTAAACAAAACCGTTTTTCTAAGGTTCCACGTCTTTTTAAAACGTTTTCTGAAACAAAACACGTTTTGTACGACTTTCCACGAAATCACTTTTCTTTTTCAAAAGGATACAACTTTCTCAAAAAGGAAACTTAACTTTTCTTGAAAAAGAATCACGTTTTCCCAAAAAACCTTTTTGATTTCAAAACTCGATTTTCAAAACTTTGATTTTGGTTTTCGAATATTTTAATTATTTTATCGAGACATAGTCAGTCTTATGCTCGTCCATATATATATATATATGTATATCAAACAGTTCAACAATAGCATATACTTTATCAAGGCATCCATGCCACGGTTCATATCAAGTAACCAATCATGCACAACACTTAGCATCCAATCAATCCAGGATATAAGTATACATATACATCAAGTCTTAATTCAACCATAACACACCAATCAATCATATGCCGTGAGGCTACCAAACTCAAAATGAAATACCTCCCTTTACCTCACTAAGTTGGTTAATCCAAACTCGAATGGTTCTCGGCTCCGGCTCCGTTTTCGTTCGTGTCGCCTAAAACAATTAAACACAATACAATTCAAACAACAATCAACATCAATATACAACATCAAAACATAAATTTTCCCTCCCCTAAAAGGTCTAAGATTCGACCACTTTTCGTAAAAAAGGTTAGGGATCACATTTGCTTCCAAACTTTTGGATGGTTGGTTCGTAAGCTTGATTAACACCAACACAAGTCCTATAACTCAAAAATATGAAACATGACTCATGTTCTACACATATGAAGGTCTCGGCCATTTTGGGAAAATTAGGCTAGGAATTGATTTGGTTTTCCATCACTTGGATTCAAGGACAATAGGAAAGTTAATAATGAAATCAAGAGTTAGAAATCAAAAATTTAATCAAAAACACTATTCATCATCTCTTCTAGGTTTCGGCCACTTTGGGGGAAATTTGCTAGGATGAGAGTTTGATCATGAGCTCTTGGGTTTAGGTAGAGGATGATGAAGTGAGCTCAAAGAAATTGGTTTCCCATTAAAAAGATTTTTCTACAATTTCCTATGAATTTTGAAAGTTTTGGATCATAAACTTGATTTTCATGAAAACAAGATTTGATCTTGAGATTGAAAGAGATTCAAGAAGTGATCTTACCTAAGAATGGATGAAGATTGATCAAAGATTCAAGGTTTTCTTTAGGGGTGTTCATCAACCGATCCAACCCAATTCAAACCGCAAAAACCGAACCGAAAAACCGAAAACCGAATAAACCGAAAACCGAAAAACCGAAAACCGAAAAAACCGCTTTTTTTTCATTGGATTGGATCGGATTTCGGATCCCCTAGTGAAAACCAATCCAATCCAATCCAAACCGACCTACTATATACATATACTATTATTTTTTAAATTATAGGACTACTCATACTTAAGCATTGTTTTTTATACTTTTATGAACGAACACTCTCATTCTCTTTAATATTTTTGTTGGAATTCTCAAATACTAGATGTATTGGAATGTGTATTTATTCATGTACCTAGGAATCAATAGTTATTCATTTACTAGAAGATTTTATGCATATACTTAGGAACTAGAACTACATTAATTCTAGTATATATAGGTTTAATGTTGGTTTTCGACTTAATATAACTATGTAACGATGTATCGGTAAAAACCGAATTATCCAATCCAATCCAAACCGCATTTGATTGGATTGGATCGGATCGGATTTTTTTAAGTAAGCAAACCGATCCAATCCAAACCGCAAGTTGTTTTCATCTTTGGATCGGATGGTTTTTTGACTCAAAACCGATCCAATCCAATCCGCGAACACCCCTAGTTTTCTTCAAAGATTTCAAAGTTTTTATCAAGGAACAATGGTGGCTTTGCTCAAGGAGGAAGAAGAAGTTTTGATCTCTAGTGGGGCTGTGCTTGTGCGTGAATGAGAGGCTGGAATGGGGCTGTTCAGCCTTAAAACAAAACACTCAAAGGTAAAATGGTCATTTCTTTTAAGGGTAAAATGGAAAAAAGTGAAAAAGGTTAGCGGTATTTTGGTCATTTTGCGCCCCGATCGTTCCGAACATTATGACGACTCTAGCATGCTCTCCCAAGTGAATTGACATGATGTGGCATCAAGGTTATCCGTTGGCGGATTTCGTTGAATCCCCTTACGGCTCCAAACGTCTCCCGGTTCACGTATACGGTCGAATATAATATATTATTTTTATTTTTGGACGTCAAGACGGATTTATTTGAAAATGTATGAAACGTGATTCTAAGACTAACTGTCTCGTTCACAGGTCAAAATTAGGTCTTGATAGTAATAAAACACTACTGTTAATGAAAAACGCAGACTGGACTCCGTCTAAGTTTTCGACCCAAGAATTGACCATACCTTCATACGATATCGTTGAGTTTAACTATGGTCTCAGAATATTTTATTTTGCTCTCCAGAGCTTTCAATAAAATACAAGTTCATAAATACTATTTAATTAGGAAAAACTTGAAATCGGGGTGTGACACTCCCCTTTGGTCTTCATTTTCAAACTCATAAGGCACAAAAGGACCAATCGCATAAATTGGGGGAGATTCTTTTACGATTTTGCCACCATTAAAAGCCTCCAGAGTGTTTCTAGTTCTTTTAATTTGAATGTGTTGATCAAAACCCCATGTAGTTTTATGAGCTTAAGACTGTCTTCCATGAATATATTACCAAGCAATGTGGTGGGAAAAACAAGCAATGGAGAGATTGATGAACTGGGTATGGCTAAAACCCGTGGAATCTAAACATCATCAACTGTAGGTGAGGATGCAACAACAATGGGGAAGTAGGAGTAGAAAGAGAACATGGTAGTTGAAGAAGTGAACAAGATGTAATGAGGGACACCAAGTGTGTCAACAACTAAAAAAGATGGTGAAATAAAGGTCATGTCATAGACAAAAGCAGAGAAGGGTGATGAAATTGAAGCAAGCATAGAAGATAGAAGGTGGGAAGGGCTACAAATGGATTCAAATCTGAGGAAAAAAGGGCTTAGTGGAGTTGGCAGTGGTGGCAGCATTAGAAGAAGAAGGGAGAAGGAGAAAGTGAACTTGGTTGACTTGAGAGAATGAAGAGTAAAACTTAGAGATGAGGTTTATTCAGCTTTTGAGACAGAGGGTGAATAATGATGAGGGTGACTAGGCAATGGTGGTGAACAAGTAAGGCAGCTAGCTAGCCTAAAAAATTATGTGAAAAGTTTATGAGAGGACTAAATGTCATAAAAAAAAATGGAGGGACGAAAATCACACAAGTAAAAAAGATGAGGGACTAAAAGTGCAATTATGCCTTTATTACTTTAATAGTTTATAGGCCTACTGAGCATGTGTAATGCCCTTCGTTATATTAGTAACCCAAAATTATTAATTTAAATAAAAGAAGGAAAAATAAAATTTTCTTGAATAAATACTGAATAAACACTTAATATAATAATAATCCAAAATAATTGTTTACATTAATTCAAAACCGGAATAACATAATCAATTTCAAAATCTCAAAACAGGGCGTCTATAATATCTCGCATAAGAAAATAACTAAAAGATAATAAAGGTCCACCTGGCATATGCCATACAAATACTAACCAAGCTCTAAAACTAAAGAGATAGACTTCAAAACATCTAGCTGCTCAACAGGGTTGTCCTCAGGCTCTGAAAACAATGCTACTAATGAGATATAAAATCCCAGTGAATAGAAATACATTTTTAAAAAGTTTTCACAAAAGCATTGTTCTCAGCCGGTGCGGTAACCGGAAAAACTAACCATGGTACCCGCTATTTTTAAAATAATAAATAATATTTATATATACTAATATTAACAATAATTATTCAACAACATATCACAAGTAAGTATGACAAAATCTCATATATCAAATAATCTTAACATCCTCATATGTCATATGACTTTCAAACTGCACATAACAATGGCGTCCCATTGCCTACCTTACTCATGAAGGTATTTCGATGTCACCTTCTCTTCAGTGACATTACTCATTTCGATACCAACCATTGTAAACTGGTGGTATAACTCATTTTCCGACATCTCATTTCCTGGCGATGTAACTATTTTCAATATCCCTTTCTTAGGCGGTATAACTCATATTCCGACATCCCAATTAATTGGCGATGTAACTATTTTCAATACCCCTTTCTTAGGTGGTATAACTCATATTTCCGACATCCCAATTAATTGACAATGTAACTATTTTCAATACCTCTTTCTTAGGCGGTATAACTCATATTCAAACATCCCAATTAATTGGTGATGTAACTAATTTTCGATACCCCTATCATAGGCGGTATTGCAGCAAACAACATTCATCACATTTAACAGTTATTGAATCATACCAATATCACCAATATCATCATATAATCCAAATATAGCATGTTAATCAACCAAATCATGTAATAATCATTTGATCAAACATAAGATTATTTTCCAAAAAACATATTTTTGAAAGCATCACCCAATCCCAAATCAATTTGCACCATGGAAAGGGTGAGAAAGAGTATTTCTACTCACATCTTGAAGACCTTCAAGAATCTCCAAGCATACCCCGTGGCGAATCCTCGATGTCGCCTTCCTCAACCATGAATCTCCTTCTTGTTGTTATGGGTGTTGTTGTTGTTGTTCTCCTCCTCCTAAACTCATTGTTTGTTGCTACCCCATCTCCCAAGTATGAGGATGCTCCATAGCCGTTACTAAGGTTTTTAGGATGCAAAAAGGGTTTCTAGCCGCACTAGAATGTTATAAGATGATATATATAGTGTTGCACTGATTCCCTATTTTTAAACCTATTTTTAACGCATCCTGACATAAAGCACGGACGTGCTCGCGATTGGCACGACCATGCCAATCAAGGTCAAAGTTTGCATAAATTCCGATACGGACATGCTATTAGTTAGCACGGCGCGGCTTAGACCGTGCTCTATCAACACGGGCATGCCAAACAATTAGCACGGTCGTGCTCGTCCGAGTAAGGGCATACTCAAACGAGTCAGGACGTGCATATGAGCACGGGCGTGCTGATATTGAGCACGGGCGTGCTGATGCATCAGGATGTGAATTTCTCTTAGAATATCACTCTTAACCACTTTTAATTATATTTAATCACTTTTATTTACTTCAAGGGCTTAAAACATATATTCTAAACCTCCCAAAAACTCTATAATAATTCTCATATTATAATCTCTATTTATTTTATTTTTTAGGATGTTACAGTATGCCACGTGCAAAATCATTAGCCACATAAGCAAGTTCTGTTAGATTATTGACGACAACTTGACAGAGAGACGGATTTGCACAATTTCGAAAATGAGGATTAAATGTCATAAAAAATGTTGAGACGAAAGTTACACAAGTGAAAAAATTGACAGAGTAAACATAAACAAAACTATCCTTGAAATTCACAACCATAAACTATCATTAAATAAAACAGTTTGACCATATCGAAACTCGATTTGTAGGGAAAAGTGGAGGATTTTTGAACCATTGTTATGTTGAATTTTTCAGTTCGTCAAAATAGGGGTAAAACTTGGAGAACTATACCACGAGATGGTTCTTACTTTATAACATTGAATGTATATCAAATTGACTATAATATTAAAAATATAGTTAAAGTAAGAAATAATGATAGTCACATAACTGAAATACTAGATATCCATTGTTAAATAACAAGACCATATATCGTGTGTACATCAAGAATAGGCTAAATTATATTTTTGGTCTTCTTTCATATTTTTTTGTTTTCGATTTGGTCCTTTATTTAATTTTCGTTCCGATTTGCTACTCTAAGTTTCAACGTTATACCAAGTTAGTCCTTTCCGTCAAATTTGCACTGACGATGTTAGCTAGCTTTTCATCGTTAGTCACTAGAGGCACCTTCTGATTGCCAGAATCTAGAAAATAACCATCGGAATCTAGGTTCTTCTCTCTCTTCTTTCTCTATCTTCCCCTCTCTTCCCTTCTCTCTGCCTGATGGATCCAATTTCCCCCAAAAAAACAAGACAAGCGAAAGAAGTGAAAGACATCGGGAGATCAGAACAACAATAGATAGCATTACTTTGGTTCTTTCCCATTGATTTTTCTAAACCTGCGATGATGGTAGCTCAAAGACAATGGCAACAAAATAATGAGAATGAAGTAGAAATTGCTGACTAAATCAACTTTGAAGTTGATGGAGCAAGCAAAAAATGTTCTACATTGTGTGATAGTGATGATCCCTAGGATTTAGGGTTGGAAAATCTCAATGAATCCAGATCCATCAAGGAGAGAGAAGGGAAGAGAGGAAAAAAGAGAGAGGGAAGAGAGGGAAAGAGAGAGAGATGAACTCAGATTCTGATGGTTTTTTTTTTCTTTCCAGATTTCGGCAATCGAAGGGTGTCTCTAACAATTAACAGTGAAAATCTAACACCATTAGTGTAAATCTGACGGAAAGGACCCACTTGATATAACATTGAAACTTAGAGACCCAAATCAGAACGAAAATTAAATAAAGGATCAAACCGAAAACAAAAAATAAAATAAAGAACCAAAAATATAATTTAACCTTAATAACGTATGAGGTTTTATACAAAATTCCTTTTACAGTAAAACTCAGTTTTAAATAAGATGAGAGATAAATGGTATCTCTAATCTTGATAAAAATATCATCTTAAAATTAATGTGAGAAACTGTCACCAAACTCACCCCAAGTCCTAACCCATTTCTTGAGAAGAAAGCAAGCTACATTTCATTAAATACTAAAAAGACATGCTAGTGCAAACAGGTTGTAAATAATGCATTTGTATCCGTATAATATAAAATTGACCCAAACATACACTGAATTTTTCCCTTTCTGTACAAAGTGAATCTTCTTTCTGAAATCTTAGGGCACTTGCCAATCCAGAAAGGATAAAACTTCATCTTCACCCCTCATAAGAGTTTGCACACTTATAGTATATTTGTATAAACTATCTGAACCTACAAAGGATAGAACCTGAGACAAGAGAGGCTAAGGCAAAGGCCACAAAAGCAATGAAGGACAAAGCTACGGATGCATTTGCCATGTTCGGGAACTTGTCCTCACCCCAATTGGACTCCCAATCATAGGCTCTAGTGGCAGCCGATGATGATGCTGACATTAGAAGGTATGTCAAGATCTGCAATTGAAAACAAGCACTCCAGCAACTGGTTTAGTATTTAAGCATGAAACTAAAGAACAGGCGCTTTCAAATAATGAAATATAGGGGCACCAACAGCAGTACGGTATGTTTATAAGCAAGTGCTAGTAAGTTCAATTAGAGTGTGTATGGAGTAGATGAGGATCATATAGTCTAGTCTTCACATCCTTTTATGTTAAAGCAGTACTTTCATGGATGTATAGTGTTGCCCTTTTACAGTCAAGTGTTATTTGTTTGGACTGATCTTTGAATCAGTGAGTTAACAAAATTTCTGTACCTTTGTCGAAAAAACTTCTATGACACGAATTCCTTTTAAACATGCAACAGTTTATATCGTGCTAAAGGAATTATGACATAGTGGTTGTCTGGTAGCCTATGAAGCCTCATGATAGGAATCAATTTCATATATAGATGGAAATGAGTACAACGAACACCGTTGTACTGTTATATTGAACGTCAAAGTGAGTAAAGTGCAGAAATTAGTGTGATTTCAGCTAGTTCAGAAAGGAAAAAATGTAAAGTATCTTGAGCAATTCGAGGTGCTCAGGGCCTCCTTAAGGAATAATTTCCAAATACTTGCCTACCTCCCCACACAAAGGTCCCTGCAATATATCCCCAGATCCTCTTTCTCTCTCCAGGCAGTTAGCACATGCTGCCAGGTCACAAACTCGCGCTCTATGGCGCTTGGTCACGCAAGGGGTGATTCCCTCCCCTATTCCTAATGTTCTTTCTCACAAATACCCTTCCCCATCTATTACAATTCTTATCATTCCCTCCCCCTTCAAAACTATCCTTGTCCTCAAGGATAAAATCTGGAAACTCTCTCTGTATTTTTTCAGCCATCTCCTAGGAGTTCTTAAACTCTGGCAGTCCCTTCCACTTGATTAACACTTCAAGTTCACCTTTCTCAGTCTGCCTCCGCTCCTTGACCACATCTGGAATCACCTCTAGGAGCCATTCTTCATTCAAACATGCAGGCAAAGGTTGAAATTGACTGGTTGGAGCCACTGTTTTCTTCAATAAGGATGCATGAAAGACAGGATGCACTTTGCTATCAGGTGGTAGCTTCAGCTTGTAAGCTACAGGCCCTATCCTTTGCTCTATCTCATAGGGTCCATAATATCGAGGACTCAGTTTCTGGTTGAACCGCTTGGCAAGACTTTTCATCTTATATGGTTGTATTTTGAGATACACCCTATCTCCAACCTGGTATTCCATTGCCCTCCTGTGCTTATTAACTTGAGCCCTCATCACATCTTGAGCCCTCACTAGCTGGTCATGCAACTCCCTCAGCATGTCATTTCTTTCAGCAGTCAACCTATTCACCTCTTCGACTGCAGAATGATGAACATCATCCTTAATTAACACTGGTGGCTCCCTACCATAAAGAGCATGGAAGGGTGTAGTCTTCAAAGAGGCATGATAGTTGGTGTTATACCAATATTTTGCCCAACTCAACCACTTAGGCCACATCTTAGGTTTCTGTCCAGTGATGCATCTCAAATAGGTCTCCAAGCACCTATTCACGACTTCGGTCTGTCCATCAGTTTGGGGATGGTATGCACTACTATACTTCAATTTTGTACCAGCCATTTTGAAGAGTTTTGCCCAAAATGCACTCAAGAAGACCTTATCTCTATCTGACACTACGGAGCTAGGGAAACCATGCAATTTCACCACTTCTTTGGTGAATACCTCAGCCACATCCTTGGCAGTGTAAGGATGAGAAATGGCTATGAAATGAGCATATTTGGTGAGTCTATCCACCATCACCAAGATAGTATCGACTCCCATAGCTTTTCGAAGCCCTCCAATGAAATCCATGGAGATATCACTCCAAATCTGGGTAGGGACAGGTAATGGCTGCAGCAACCCACCCGGATTCAAAGTTTGGTGCTTATTTCTCTGGCAAACCTCACAAGCTTGGACATAACTCTGTATTGTCTTCCTCATGCCTTCCCAATACACTAACCCAGAGATTCTCTTTTATGTCCTAAAGAACCCTGAATGGCCTCCCATTGCTGAGTCATGTAGTTCATTCAGCACCCATTGAACTCGAGGTGAATTCTTTGGTATAACCACTCTGTTGTCCTTGTACAGCCTGCCTTTCTTGAGTTGATACCCTATATGGCTAGCAGTGTCACTCAATAAGTCCTGCACAATAGTCTTCAACTTAGGATCTTGCTGCACTTCTTCTTCTAAACCCTCCCAGACCTCACATTGTACAGTAGTGATAACTGAAAATTGCATTTTCCTTGACAGTGCATCGGCTACTCCATTCTCTTTCCCAGGTTTGTACCTGATCTCAAAGTCATACCCCATCAACTTGGAGAGCCATTTCTGTTGTCCTTCACCCATGATCCTCTGTTCTGTCAAAAATCTGAGGCTTTTCTGATCAGTGTGCACCTTAAAGTGTCTCCCCAGCAAGTAAGGCCTCCATTTCTGTATAGCCATCACCACTGCCATCAACTCTCTCTCATACACAGACTTGTTCTGAGCCCTATAGGAGAGAGTTTGGCTCATATAAGCAATGGGCCTCCCCTCTTGCGTCAAGACAACCCCTAACCCCTTACCAGAACCATCTGTTTCTACTACATATTCCTTGTCAAAGTCAGGGACTGCTAAGACAGGAATTGTGGTCATAGCACGCTCAAGAGTTTCAAAGGCTGACTTCGCTTCATCACTCCACTTGAAGCTGTCTTTCTTCAACAATTGGGTTAAAGGCCAAGCAATCTTTCCATAGTCTTTCACAAATTTCCTATAGTAACCTGTAAGACCTAGGAAACCCCTTAATCCTTTGAGTTCCTTAGGAGCTGGCCATTTCAACATGCCCTCAATCTTCTTTGGGTCAGCTGCTACCCCTAAACCCGAGATCAGATGGCCCAAATATTCAATTTGTGTTTGCCCAAAAGAACACTTTTTTTTTTTATTAGCAAACAGTTGATTCTCCTTCAAGGTATTCAACACTTTCCTCAAGTGCTCAGCATGTAATTCTGGGCTGCAACTGTAGATCAAGATATCATCAAAGAAAACCAATGCAAATTTCCTGAGATAACGTCTTAAAACCTCATTCATGAGAGCCTGGAAGGTAGATTGAGCATTGGTGAGCCCAAATGGCATCACTAGGTACTCATAATGGCCTTCATGAGTCCTAAAAGCAGTCTTGGCTATATCCTCCTCTTTCATTCTAATCTGGTGGTAACCAGATTTCAAGTCCAGCTTTGAAAATATCCTAGCTCCACCCAATTCATCTAGGAGTTCATCAATAACAGGTATGGGGAATTTATTGGGCACAGTCACCTTATTCAGAGCCCTATAATCTGTACAAAATCTCCTTCAAAAAAAAGTTCTGTTGGAATCTCACTCCTTGCACGAAGAACTCCATGCCTTTACATAACCCCTTATTCCTCACCCTCTCTCCCGTACCAATCTCAATCAAGTATACAGGAGTGTCCTCCATAGCTATCTCGAATTCCTTCACTAACCCAGGGGATATGAAGTTACTGGTAGCCCCTGAATCAATGAGAATTAACACCTTCCTGCCATGAATCTCCCCCCACACCTTGAAAGACTTATTGGAAGTAAGTCCCTCTTTACTTTGCAAAGACAATTGCAAAGTCTTCACCTCTTCCCCCACTCCAGCTTCTATACTCAACTCTTCCTCCTCATCCCCCTCTTCCATTTCATGTGCTTGAACCTACACACATGGTCACGGTTCCACTTATCACCAAACTTGAAACATAGTCCCTTCTTGTGTCTCTCCTCAAGTTCAGCGGGGCTCAATCTCCTCCCCCTAAACCCTTCAGCTGTTTTCACTTCTTTCTTCTCCTCAAAGCTAGTTCCACCCTTTCCTCCTTCCTTCTTATCATGAGGGTTGCTCCAAGTGCTGCGAAATTTGGAGCTAGATCCTTTCCAATCAATCTTGTCCTTCCCTTGGCCACCTTTTTTACTGAGCGCTATGTTCTTTTCCTCCAATAACAAAGCACGATCCATCAGCTCTGCTAAATCTTCATACTCATACAGCTTCAACTCCGCCTGTATCTCCTCCTTGAGTCCATTTAGGAAAATGCTCTCAAGCATCACACGCTCCTCTCTGTGCAAGAGTGCCATGTGAAGCTCAAATTTCTCCCTATACTCCATCACCGTTCCCTCCTGCCTCAAACTCAGCAAAGGCCCTAGTGGATTGTTGATCAAACCAAGACAGAACCTTCTCTTCACTGCGAACTTAAACTCCTCCCACATACGAGATGGCGCCTGTTCCTCCCACCATTGGAACCAATTGAGAGCTCGACCCTCCAACACAATCACTACTGCATCCAATTTCTCTCGTTCACGAACCCCATTGATGCGGGAATACCTCTCAACCCGAATTATCCATCCATGCGGGTCGTCACCCGAAAAAACGGGTATCTCTAGCTTACGTCGTCCCCCACGATAATTCGGCGTGTAGCTTCCGCTTAGCACTGATCGCGACCGCAAATGACGTGGTGGAGACGTTGCGTTGTCATCAATCTCGTCGCCGTCGCGACGGTGTCTGCTCGGGGCTCTGCATCTTCGTGGTCGTGTTGTCAACTCAGTCAGTCTCTGCAACACTTCCGCCACGGAAGTCTCCATGCCACCGAACCTCTGTTCTAAAGCTCCAATGCGATTTTCCATGTTACTTCTCGTCGTGACCACGCACAGCACCAGGATGAAGAAGCTTTGATACCAAATTGATAGGAATCAATTTGATATATAGACGGAAATGAGTACAACGAACACCGTTGTACTGTTATATTGAATGTCAAAGTGAGTAAAGTGCAGAAATCAGTGTGATTTCAGCTAGTTCAGAAAGGAAAAAATGTAAAGTATCTTGAGCAATTCGAGGTGCTCAGGGCCTCCTTAAGGAATAATTTCCAAATACTTGCCTACCTCCCCACACAAAGGTCCCTACAATATATCCCCAGATCCTCTTTCTCTCTCCAGGCAGTTAGCACACGCTGCCAGGTCACAAACTCGCGCTCTATGGCGCTTGGTCACGCAAGGGGTGATTCCCTCCCCTATTCCTAATGTTCTTTCTCACAAATACCCTTCCCCATCTATTACAATTCTTATCACCTCAGTTCAACTATCCGCATTATCTACAAGAATAAATAAAAGGCTTGAATTATATTTTTTTTTTTTTTATGATTCTTTAATAAATTTATGGTGTATTACAGATGATTGGTGAGTCCTTTGGTGGCAACCTAGTTGAGATCATTGATTCTTAGTGTGATGCCTTTGCACTCCATTTTATAAAATAAAAAAGGCTTGAATCTATTTTTGTTGCTATGAAAGGCTGGCAACGTAAGCTATTGGTCCAATTCCCCCTTTCTCTTATCAGCCTCTTATTATATGTTACCATACAATACAGAAGGGAAAATCCAACGCATGTAAAATTTATTTTATTTTTAGCTGAAAAATATTGCAAATTGGGAAAATATGAGGTCTATTTTAATTGCTGGAAGAAAAAAAAATTGGTTTAGGAAAATATGGGGAAAGTTGTCGCACTAAAAAGAATGGGTGATTGCCACTTAGTCATCCAATCCAGTTCTTAGTCAATAATTTTTTAGGTTAGACATACAATCCATAAGTTCAGGTAACAATTGAACACAAGTTTGATTGCTATTACTAATTACGATTACCATTTTCTGTACCAATGTAATTAACAACCTACGGACATATAATAATATGGTGAAGATATAATAGGAATAATAACACAAGTTTTTCACAATTATTACTAATCCAAACCCAATTATTAAAGTTTATAGTGACTTTATAGATTCACCATCTTAAATTAATTATGCATTCAAATATTTTACACTTTTAGGCATATAATTCTCTTTCATTATATTTATAATTATATTAGAAAAATGAGACATTATCAAAATCAACAAGTGTGATTAATGTTCCTTTCGTAAATTAAATAGCTATTGAGTAAAATTTATTACCTATTAAAGCAATTACTAAACAAATAAACGATTTAATGGAAAATAACAACTATTTACTAACAGTTTAATCGTTGCAATTAAAAGTAAACCAAAAAAACGGTAAACCTTATTATCGAAAAAAAAAAAAAGGTAAACCAAAAAAAAAATAGTGGAGCACGAGTCTGAATGAGTGAATGACTGTACCAAAAATACTTGTCTGAAAACCTGTGGTAAACATTGGTGTTAGAAAAAGAGCCTTACAACTTAGACGTTAAAACCAGCTCTAAGAAAGCAAAAGGCAAAATCAAAACAGGGAAAAGGGAGAGCAAAAAGGCATACAAAAGTTGTTTCAAAGTGCAGTCGCAGACACAAAACTTTTGCTGAAGGATTTGACAAACACAGCATGGCTCAACTATATATGTTTGTCTATAACGCCTAAACTTTTCCCTGTGATCCCCTTTTATTATTATCCATCATGATTTACCAGCACCAATCAATACTACAAATTTCTGAGTTGTTAGAACCAAAAGCCAAGTGGGGCTTCTTTTTTTCACCCAAAAAAAGTGGGGCTTCTTTCGGTTGAATACTAATTAATAAACTAAATATCCCTGAAAAAGCTCTAAATGTCAGAGAGGACAAGACTGGCTTTACCTGATCCAGTGCAAAATTGAAGTAACCCTTTAACCGGTGATCCACCATGTGCTTTCTGGTGATCAAGTACTTCACTAGATCACATATCTGGAACCCAGAATGGACAAACCCAATCACATTCACTGACAAGCTATACCTGCAAAATCACACACCACAAAAAACCAACCAATTCACACATTTTAACAACAAAAACCATCACAGAAGAGCCCCCGCAAACAATTGAAAGTGCAAAAAAATGAACCGATTTTTTTATTTTTAAAAAGGAACAGAAAGCCAAGCAATCTAAATTTACATTTCATACAACAACAAATCTTCCCGGGATCGGCTACCGGATCAAACAACGTCATTATGTTCCATAAAAAATTATGTCTTTAGAAGAATCATTTAAAACTTGAAATTTACATTTCATAAACTAAAAAAAAAAAAAAATTGGTCAAAAACTTGCCTGAATTCCTTGTACAAATAGAAGGAGTCCAGAGCCCAACCCTGTTCTTTATCAGCAGCCAACACTGATAAAGATACTAAGCAGAACACAAAAGCAGTGATTCTAAGACCCAACAAAACCTTGCTCCACATGGCAACTTTTTGGGACCTTAACAAAACCGTTACATCTGGTCTCAATCGCCGATTACCGCTTCCGCCGCTACCGGTGGCTTGCTCGACATCTTTGACGCCAACGAAACCCTCTTGGGCGCCGGGATCTACCTTGGTGACCACCTTTGGCTCCACCTGGAACCGGTGAGCCACCACAACCGGCGGAGCCGGTGCCGGGGAGAACCTCTCGTCTCTAATTGAACGGACCCTGTCGCTTACGGGGAAGTGATCGTCGGAAATCGATGACTCCAGTGATGAATCGGCCGGCGGCGGGGAGAAGCCGCCGTGACCGGCGGAGGAGTGGCTGTCGGGATTCGGCGAGTCTGGCAGAGAATGGAGCGGCGGAGAAGGGGACTTGCGGGTTCGTAGTGAAGGAAGAGGAGAAAGGGATGGAGAGTGGAGAGTGATGGATGGTGATGGTTCTGAAACTGGGTGTTGATTGATCTTTTGGTTCTTGTTATCTTGTTCTGAGTCTTCTTCTTCTTTGTCCTTTGAATCGTTCTTCATTATGTGTGCTTTTTTTGCCTTTTCTCCTGACTCCTCTTTTTTCATGTCTAGAGCTAAGCTTTCATTCTCACTCATGGGGCTTAGAAACCAGGTGCATTCAACTGATCGAGTTTCTTCAAGATTGTAAATTATGGGGTGAAGGTAAGAGCATCTGCGATGCTAAATAGCTGAGGAATTTTTTTTTTTGGTTCTTAAATGACTTTATTTTGATTATGAATTAAATATTAATTCATATATATTTTAAACTAAAAAATAAAAACCCAAAAATAAAAAAAATAGGAAATATTGTAAATTTATTTTATTTATCATAAAAAGTTAAAATAATGAAAAATACATAACATTACATAAATATAATAAATTAATTTCCGTTATATTTATGTCCGAGACGTTCCCAAATATGCTCCACCAAGTCCGCTTAAAGTTGCCGATGAACTTATCTTTCTCGTAGATGTGCTCTCCTTTGCAAGTATGTTGCAAAATCGGCATGATGTCCGTTAGATACTTTAGCTCTTGAGATGTCATTGTCTACATGATCATAATCAAGATTACCACTATATGTGTGTTGTTCGTCTTCAACAATCATATATGTAATATGATGCATGCATATATTGTCTGCTTGATTGTATCCATGTGCCAAGCACGCGCTGGACCACGTACAATCGCGAATCGAGATTGGAGCACCCCGAATGCTCGCTCCACATCCTTTCTTGCCGATTCTTGTCGTTGGGCAAATAATTGTCTCTTTTCTCCTTGTGGCATTGGGATGGTCTTAACAAACGTATATTGCATTATGGGAGCTTGTACTTCCAAAACATTATTAAACACATTTGACTGGGTTAAGACATTAATGTCATTGTTTGAACCCGCAATGCCAAAAAATGCAAGCCAAATCCATAAGTCTTGTGATGCCACGGCTTCAAGCATGATCGTGGGTTTGCCATGATCACCTCGAGAAAATTGACCTTTCCATGCAACCGGACAATTTTTCCATTCCTAGTGCATACAATCAATGGAACCTAACATACCTGAAAAACCACGTGCCTCCCTCATTTGTAGTAGGCGTTCAATGTCATTGTTGTTAGGCCTCCTCAGGTACTCAGCCCCAAAAACCTCGTTCACACCACTTATGAATCTCTCTAAGCATTCCACTGCAGTGCTTTCGCCGATTCTAACATAGTCATCAACACTGTCAGCAGGTGATCCATATGCCAGTATACGAATAGCGGCAGTGCACTTCTACAATGGTGAAAGCCCCCGCCTACCAATTGCATCAACCCTCATTTGGAAATACTCATCATGGGACCCAAGGTCTTCTATAACACGAAGAAACACATGCCTTCGCATTCGGAACCTTCGTCAAAATTGAGACTCTATGTATATAGGATTTTCAGAGAAGTAGTCTCTGAACAATCGATTATGTGTTTCTCTTTGAAAACATAGGTTGTGAAATCATGTTTTCTTACTTCAAAATCTTGTTAGATCAAGAACAACGCATGTTCTTATATTTTCTCTTACTAAGGCCACAAGCCTACTCCAATGAAAAATGGAGACCTTGCTTCACCAACAAAGCAAATGTGGCTCAAAAGCTTACACAATTATGATAAACAACAATTACACATTTTTACCTCATAATCAAACATAAAAGTCCATCACACATCGTGGCCTCATAATCAAGCATAAAAGTCCATACTTGATCTAATGATCAAAGTAGCTTTTTCAACATACATGAAAATGATTTTCATTCAATCATCTCATCATCAACATATGCTAAAGCACACTACAACATACCAAAGCATAAACTCATCAAGACAATCTTGTTCTCCAAGAGAACTTAACAAAACTTAAGAAATAAAAGTGAACCCAAACTAAAAGGTTTCACCCACACATAAACTTAAACAACCATCTTCACCACCACCATCTTGGTGTGATGGGGTTCATCCCCCCATACCTGTTGAAGAGCAGATATTCAGATCAAAGTCGGTTGATCGGTTTGTGAATCTCCTGGCAATTGTCAACAACTACAACAACACAACAATCCAACATTAAACAACAATCAAAGCCAATCTCAATAATTCCAACAAAGAGGATTTCGGCCACCCTAGGTTAAAAAGGTTAGGAATTGGTTTTGGTTTTCCATTTCATGGATTCAAAGGCATAGGAAAGCTAAGGATGCAATCAAGTGTTAGATATCAAAAATTGATGAAAACACTATTCATCATCATCAAATAGGGTTCGGCCAAAAAGGGGATTTTGGGCTATGACGAGAGTTGAATCATAAGTTTTTGGGTTTAAGTAGAGATTGATGAAGTGAGTTCAAAGAACTTGGTCTTACCTCAAAAAAGAATTTTTCTATAATTTCCTATGGATTTTCAAAGTTTTGGATCTAAGGATTTCTTTTCATGAAAATGAAGATTGATCTTGAAATAAAGAAAGATTCAAGAAGCTAAGAGATCATAGAAGTGATCTTACTTTGAAATGAAGGAAGATTGCTTAGGAATCAAGTGATTCCAACAAGCAATCAAGGAGCTTAGCAACTATGGAGCTCTAGAGGGGAGGGGACTGTGCGTGAAAGTGAGAGAGTGAGGGGCTGAGTTCAGCTCTTAAGAGCTCACTTAAAGGTCAAAAGGTCATTTGCCAAAAGGGTAAAATGGCAAAAGTGTAAAAGACTAAGGTTAGGGGCATTTTGGTCATTTTGCATCCAGATATTTCCGAACGTCATGATGACTCTGGCATACTCTCCCAAGTGTCCTGGGATGATGTGATATCAAGATTATCCGTTGGCGAGTCCCGGTAAATCCATATGTGGCTTCGTTCGTCACCCGATTGAGGATTCCGCCCGAACGAAGGTCAGGAAGTGATTTCTGAAATTTTTACGAAATTTAACCAAAACGTAGATAATCGAATTCTAAGACTTAATGTCTCGTTCACGGGTCCATCTGAGGTCTCCTGATCAGTAAAGTCATACTGTCAGTGTAAAAACGCAGACCGGACTCCGTTTGAGTTTTCGACTCAAAACTTAATCATAACTTCCTACGATATTGTCGAGCATGACTATCGTCTCAGGATACTTTATTTCCATTCCTAAGACCTCGGATAAAATAAAGACATTAAAATACTGAAGAATTAGAAAATGTGAAAATCGGGGCATTACATTCCTACCCCTCTTAAAAGAATTTCGTCCTTGAAATTATACGTATCTCTTAAAACAAATTCGGATACTGTTGTTGCATGTCCTCCTCTCTTTCCCAGGTAGCATCATCTGTAGTCTCGTTCCAGATAACTTTGACCAAAGCTATCTTTTTCCCTCGCAGTTTCTTTATCCTTCTGTCCTCGATCTTAATCGGTAATGTCTCATAGGTTAGGTTATCCTTTAGCTGTACTGAATCAGACTCTATGACATGATTGGGATCAGGAATATACTTTCGCAATTGCGAAACATGAAAAACGTTATGGAGGTTGGATAGAAAAGGCGGTAAAGCTATTTGGTAAGCTATTGGACCTATTCGACGAAGAATTTGATAAGGTCCAATGAATTTTGGAGTGAGTTTTCTGAACTTCAGGACCCCGTCCAGCCCAGTCATCGGAATGACTCTCAAAAAGACATGATCCCCTTCCTCGAACTCAAGTGGCCTACGTCTTTTATCCACATAATGAAGCACTTTCTCCATCTTGGTACCAACACAAAGGTGTTCTGCAATGTCCTCCGTATAAAGCTTCGTAGGGTGCCATCCCTATACTCGAATGATAACTGTTGTTGTAGGTGAACTCTATCAACGGTAGGAAATTCTCCCAACTTCCGGCATGTTTCAACACACACGCCCTCAACAGATCCTCTAAAGAATGAATCATTCTTTCTGATTGTCCATCAGTTTGAGGATGGTAAGCCGAACTTAGTCGTAACTTCATTCCTAAAGCTTCATGCAAACTCTGCCAAAAACGCGAAGTAAAACGCGGGTCTCTATCCGATATGATGCTTGAAGGTACTCCATGCAGTCTCACAATCTCACTGATATGAATCTGAGTAAGCTTTTCCATGCAATACTTGAGATTAATCGGTAGAAAATGAGTTGATTTCGTAAGCCTATCAATTATAACCCAAATGGAATCGTGTCCTTTAGGTCCTTGGCAAACATGTCATGAAATCCATTGCTATGCCGTCCCATTTCCACTCTGGGATATCCAATGGAAGTAACATTCCAGCTGGCCTCTGATGATCAACCTTTGCTTTCTGACACACTAAGCAAGATGCCAAATAATCAGCTACATCTCTTTTCATGCCTTGCCACCAAAACAATCGCTTCAGGTCTTGCTACATCTTGGTTGACCCTGAATGCATAATCAACTTGCTTCTATGAGCTTCATCCAAAATTAACCTTCTTATCTCTAGGTCGTTTGGCACACAAACCCGTTCTCCTCGTCTTAGGATTCCATCTGTTCCTTCTTTGTATTCAGACGTCATCCCTTTCTTTAGATTCCTCCGCTCTTTCTCCAGATACTGGTTGTATACTTGTTTCTCCCAAATCTGATCCATCAGATCACAAGATACCGTAACCATACCTAGACATAGTCTTCCTGGCATACTAACCACGGACAGATGTATATCTCTGAACTGCTCCAACAGCTCGTGTTCCTTAACCATCATGGCAGACACATGTAACACTTTTCTACTCAGCGCATCCGCTACCACATTAGCTTTTCCCGGATGATACTGCAACTGGAAGTCATAGTCCTTCAAAAATTCCAGCCACCGTCTTTGCCTCATGTTGAGCTCTTTTTGATCGAACAGATACTTCAAGCTCTTATGACCACTGAAAACATTGAACGTCGAACCATACAAGTAGTGCCTCCAAATCTTCAATGCAAAGACTACCGCTGCTAACTCCAGATCATGAGTTGGGTAGTTCTTCTCGTGCACTTTCAACTATCTCGAGGCATACGCTACCACCTTCCGATTCTGCATCAGGACACAACCTAATCCTTGGTATGAAGCGTCACAGTACACTTCAAAAGGTTCGCTTGGATCTGGCAATATCAACACTGGCGATGTAGTTAGCCTCTTTTTCAGCTCCTGAAAACTCTGCTCACAGGCTTCAGTCCATTCAAACACTTTATCCTTCCTCGTCAATTGGGTAAGAGGTCCTACAATCTTAGAAAATCCCTTAATGAACCTTCGATAATACCAGCCAAACCCACAAACTGCTTATCTCAGTCACTGTGGTTGGTCTTTCCCACTCAAGAACTGCTTCAACTTTCGACGGATCTACAGCAATTCCTTCCTTTGAAATTACATGACCCAAAAACTGCACTTCGTCGAGCCAAAACTCACACTTGGTCAACTTTGCATACAGCTGTTTCTCCTTCAGAACTTGAAGAATCACACTAAGATGTTCAGCGTGCTCTTCCTAGTCTCTCGAATAGATGAATACAATGACAAATTGATCTAGGAATGGACGAAAGATCCTATTCATATAATCCATGAATATAGTTGGAGCATTCGTCACACCAAACGACATTACAAGATATTCGTAATGCCCATAGCGTGTCCAAAACGCTGTCTTCGATACATCTTCTGCCTACACACGAATCTGGTGATAACCCGATCGCAAATCAATCTTGGAGAAAACTGCCGCTCCCCTCAATTGATCCATCAAGTCATCTATCCTCGGAAGTGGATACTTGTTCTTAATAGTAACTTTATTCAACTGGCGATAATCCATGCATAGTCGAGATGTTCCATCTTTCTTTTTCACCAATAGCACAGGTGCTCCCCACGGCGACACACTGGGTCTAACAAACTGCTTCCTCAATAAGTCTACCAACTGTTCCTTCAAGGTCTCCAACTTAGCAGGTGCCATACGATACGGTGCCATAGCCACTAGTCCTGTTCCTGGCACAAGATCGATCGCAAATTCAATGTCCCGAACTGGCGGCAAACCTGGTACGTCTTCAGGAAAGACGTCCGGAAACTCGTTCACGACAGGTACGCGCTCTAAGACTAGCTCGCTCTTGACCTCCAAAGAAGATAGTAACATGTATCCTTGAGCTCCTTCTCTCAACGAAGCGTTTACTTGGTTGGCAGTCAAAAATCCAGAATTCTCACAACTAGGGAAAACTAGGGTTTTATTTACACAGTCTAACAGGATATGATTAGAAGATAACCAATCCATTCCTAAGATTACATCCATTTGCGAAAGAGGCAAATAGATCAAATCAATCAAAAATGTTCTATCTTTAACAGAAATAGAACAGTTCAAACAAAATTTAGCAGTTATTACAGGCTTTGCAGTAGGCGTAGAAATTACCAAATCAAAAGGTAAAGAAGACACAGGTAATCCCAACAGATTTACACAGTCATAGGCAATAAAGGAATGCATTGCGCCTGAATCAAACAGTACAGTTAAGGTTTTACCCCCCATGAAACACTGACCTTGGATTAAGTCTTCATTTTGAGAAGCTTCAGCACCACCCATCGTATAGACTCTGCCGTTTGCCTTAGGCCTCGCAGCTTGGACATTGTTGACAGAATGTTCCACTTTTGGTTGCATGCATTCACGTGAGATATGTCCTGGCTTCCCACACTTGAAGTAGATAATCCCTTTGATCGAACAGTCTCTGGTGATGTGGTTGCTCTTCCCACACTTCATGCACTTGGTTGGGGCGTTTCCAGACTGACTGAAACTCCCACTGCTTCCTCCAATAGAACGTTGTTGTCGATCTTGTTGCTTTGCATACGGCTTCCATCGAGATTTGTTGTCTCGACCACCGCTTCCTCTCTGGAACTTGCTCTGTCCAGAACTTTGTACCCGCTTGTCCTTGGGCTCCAAGCTCTCGATCAGACGACACTTCTTCATTAGTCTTGGAAAAACAGAAATTTCCAATGGAACTACAGCTCTCTTCAAGTCGATCCTCTGACCTCCTTCAAATTTTCTGCACTTCCACTCCTCTCTTGGGTCGTGCAGAAAGTAATTTGAAAACTTTGCCAGACTTTCAAATTTGGCCCCGTATTCAGCTACGGTCATTCCCCCTTGTCTCAGCTGGAGGAACTCCATCTCTTTCTCACGCCTTGTGCTTGCAGGAAAATACTTCTCCAGGAATTTTCCCTTAAAAGCATTCCAGTCAACAGCTTGTTGATCGTGAATCAGCATCTGACGGGCTCCTTCCCACTAGTATTCAACATCCTCCACCAGCATATAGGTTGCATAGACAACCTTGTCATTCTCTGTGCATCTCATCGCTCCAAAGATCTTTTCCAGCGTCTGGATCCAGCGTTCAGCTAACTCAAGATTGAATTCGCCCTTGAACTGAGGTGGATTCCGACGAAGAAATTCGTCCAGTCCTCTTCCTCCGACAGCTCTCTCGTCACGTTGAACCATAGCAGCAGCCATTTCTCGTATGGCGTTCACAGCAGCAGTCAGGTTTTGAGCAGCCATTGCAAGCTTCAAAACCAAAATTGTGAAACTTAAGAGAATAAAGCAAACAACATTATCCTCCTTGCAGAGATACAACAGAGAAACACATAGAGAACACAACACAAACAAGACAGACCATAACCTACAAACCCCAAAAAGACTCGGCCAGCTCTGATACCAAATAATGCAACACCCTTTCCCGAGTGTCACATTCCCGAACGTTTATAAGGCCGAAAATATTTATTAATGCGGAAAATACGGTTTTTTTTTGTTTTTTTCTTTTTCACAAGATGTAATGGGATTTAGTAAAGGTAAATAATACTAATAAATGAACTTAGGTTCACTATGCATTTCTAGAACATATTGTATAATAAACACAGGATAGAAAACAGAAACCGAAATATCAACATTACTGTATACAGACATAAGTCTAATGTATAACTGACATAAAAAGATACAATAAGTACTAGGAGTCATAACTCCCAAAAGGTACTACAAAAACTGACGTAGTCTGGTCGACAACAAAACTAAACCAGAAAAAGAGTCTGCCTCCGGGCTCAAGGAAACTATTGGACTGAACCATCGTCGCGTCCATCTGTTCAACCAGCAACAGCAAGTACCAGCAGAAAACATACAGATATGGGTGAGATTCTCGTTCATCAACACAACAAAACAGCAGTAGTAAAAATGGGACGAATCACCAGGTAACAGCGTACCCAACATGCTTACAAGAATTCTCAATATAAATCATGTTAAATAGTTAACAGCATAATATAAGGCATTCTTAAACAATACAGCGATGTATAACAGTAAATATAAACATCAACAGCTATGCAATGCAGTGCAATGTTCTTGACTCAATGCCAATGCCATTGGGTACTACTCTGACCCCTACTCTATGGAGCTAACAAAACGTTCGGAGAGAGTGAATGGGAGGACATGTTCCGGTTTCTGCCAACCATGAGCAAGATGCTACAACATTCGTAACGTGCATGTATCTGGCTTTACGGAAACACTCTCGACCAAACATGAAAAGTACGACATCTAGTAAAGGATATTAGTGTTTTGCACGGATTCGTCACGACACAGAAGAGCTACCAACTGGTCACATGTAAGCCCTTCCAACCCTGATACCTCCAAAAAGACCATTGAAGATCGTCACCGTAAGATTCGCACCCGCATCAAGGTGTAAGCTTAACTCCTAGGCTCAAGGCCTTACAACTATGCAAATGAAATGCCAATGCTTACACAAAGCAGATGCGAAAAAGCAATGTTTACCGCCAGGGTAAATCTCGAGTTCCACTAAGGTTCTTTTCCTTAGGAACTATACGCATCTTTGAAAAACAAAACCTTTATCCACAGGATAAATCTCGTGATCCCTCCGGGATCGAGTCATCACAAGACTGAAACAATTGAACGACTGATCGGGATCTGAATCACCGGTCCATCATTGAACTACTATTTCAAAACCCAAAACGTTTCATGTTTGTGCTTATGTTTTATGAAGTCATTGATGCACTAAGTCATCAATGGTATAGCATGTGGTCTAGTTTCACCACATATTATAACTAATTATCCCTTGTCTTTAACTCTAAGTCAATTACTTAACTTAGGTTTTTAATGCGTAAAACTTTACCTTTTGAGTTGAAATAAACAAAACCATTTCTCACGGGGCGAAGATATGTTTCGCGACGCGAGGCTGAGAGGTTTTCTTTACTGTTTAGACAGTCTTTCTGCTTCACGAGGCAAGGATTGTATCGCGATGCGAGGCCGAGAAGTTATCTTTACTTCTTAGGTAGTCTTTCTGCTTAGCGAGGCGAGGATTTTATCGCGACACGAGGCAGAGAAGCTGCATCTTTGCTGCTCGGGCTTGCCCACTGTCTCGCGAGGCGAGGCAAGGTTAGCCTGGTGAATGCCTTGTTTTCCCTCTGTCTCGCGTGGCGAGACAAGGTTCGCTGGGCGAGTGCCCTGTTTTCACTTTTCCCTAACTCCTTCATTAATTCTCCTTTTGAAACACTTAGTTTGATTAAAAGACCTATGGCTAAAGAAAAGACATTTTCCCACTATGGTGACACACTTTAAAGGTTAAAACTTCATTTGATCTTTGGATCAAAATCACTTTTTTGTTTCTCTTTGAAAACATAGGTTGTGAAATCATGTTTTCTTACTTCAAAAACTTGCTAGATCAAGAACAACGCATGTTCTTATATTTCCACTTACTAAGGCCACAAGCCTACTCCAATGAAAAATGGAGACTTTGCTTCACCAACAAAGGAAATGTGGCTCAGAAGCTCACACAGTTATGATAAACAACAATTACACATTTTTACCTCATAATCAGACATAAAAGTCCATCACACATCATGGCCTCATAATCAAGCATAAAAGTCCATACTTGATCTAATGATCAAAGTAGGTTTTTCAACATACATGAAAATGACTTTCATTCAATCATCTCATCATCAACATATGCTAAAGCACACTACAACATACCAAAGCATAAACTCATCAAGACAATCTTGTTCTCCAAGAGAACTTAACGAAACTTAAGAAATAAAAGTGAACCCAAACTAAAAGGTTTCACCCACACATAAACTTAAACAACCATCTTCACCAACACCATCTTGATGTGATGAGGTTCATCCCCCCATACCTGTTGAAGAGCAGATATCCGGATCAAAGTTGGTTGATCGGTTTGTGAGCCTCCTGGCAATCATCAACAACTACAACAACACAACAATCCAACATAAAACAACAATCAAAGCCAATCTCAACAATTCTAACAAAGAGGATTTCGGCCATCCTAGGTTAAAAAGGTTAGGAATTGGTTTTGGTTTTCCATTTCATGGATTCAAAGGTATAGGAAAGCTAAGGATGCAATCAAGTGTTAGAAATCAAAAATTGATGAAAACACTATTCATCATCATCAAATAGGGTTCGGCCAAAATGGGGATTTTGGGCTATGATGAGAGTTGAATCATAAGCTTTTGGGTTTAGATAGAGATTGATGAAGTGAGTTCAAAGAACTTGGTCTTACCTCAAAAGAATTTTTCTACAATTTCCTATGGATTTTCAAAGTTTTGGATCTAAGAATTTCTTTTAATGAAAATGAAGATTGATCTTGAAATAAAGAAAGATTCAAGAAGCTAAGAGATCATAGAAGTGATCTTACCTTGAAATGAAGGAAGATTGCTCAAGGAATCAAGTGATTCCAACAAGAAATCAAGGAGCTTCAAGACCAACAATGGTGTTTCTTCAAGAGCAACTATGGAGCTCTAAAGGGGAAGGCGCTGTGCGTGAAAGTGAGAGAGTGAGGGGCTGATTTCAGCTCTTAAGAGCTCACTTAATGGTAAAAAGGTCATTTGCCAAAAGGGTAAAATGGTAAAAGTGTAAAAGACTAAGGTTAGGGACATTTTGGTCATTTTGCGTCTAGATATTGCCGAACGTCATGACGACTATGGCATACTCTCCCAAGTGTCCTGGGATGATGTGATATCAAGATTATCCGTTGGCGAGTCCCGATAAATCCATATGTGGCTTCGTTCGTCTCCCGATTGAGGATTCCGCCCGAACGAAGGTTAGGAAGTGATTTTTCTGAAATTTTTACAAAATTTAACCAAAACGTAGATAATCGAATTCCAAGACTTACTGTCTTGTTCATGGGTCCATCTGAGGTCTCCTGATTAGTAAAGTCATACTATCAGTGTAAAAACATAGACCAGACTCCGTTTGAGTTTTCGACTGAAAACTTAATCGTAACTTCCTACGATATCGTCGAGCATTACTATGGTCTCGGAATATTTTATTTCCATTTCTAAAACGTCGAATAAAATAAAGACATTAAAATACTGAAGAATTAGAAAACGTGAAAATTGGGGCGGTACATTTTTCCGCTCAAGAGGTTTTTATAAATTGGTTTTAAAAATTATTCCTCTTGAAACCCCAACAAAGCCCACCTTCCTTCGTGAGCTTTGCCACCACTGCATGACCCTTGCCAAATCGTTGTGCAACCACTGCAAATGGAGAACCCCAGCAGCACCGTTGTCTTCTTCGTCACTCGCGGTCACCATCGTGCCTGCAGTCGAGGCCCTCTGTGAGCCACTCTTAATTGCACCAAACTACCACGGCCTCACGCGCCACTCTTGTCCAACCGCTGACAACGAGGAAAAGCCACCGCCTCTTCTTGGTCAGGGCATCTGGTGCTCCAACCACCGTGGGTGGTGGCAACTAAATTGATAGTCACGAAGGGGTGGGATGGAATGGGTTGAGGGCTAGATTCCGATGGGATGGGATGAAGGGGGTAAGTAAGGATCAAGTTTCCTGTATTACCAAGTAAAAGAAATAATTTTTTTTTAGCATCAAATATGGACTGCATAATTAATTTAATAATATATCTAAGGCAAAACTATTTGATTGGTCCCTTAAGTTTATTTCTCGTTTAGCTTAATTACATTTTTGGTCCCTCAGATATGATGATGGTGCAATTTTAGTCCCCTAGGTTTTAATTGCGCCAATTGGGTCCCCCAAGTATTACGATTGTGCAATTTTGGTCCTCCAAGTATTACAATAGTGTAATTTTTTAACGCCAGTAGCCTGCGTGGTCCATGCGGGACTGACTTAGTACTTAGTGAAGTCAACTTGGTAGTTTAAGGGCCATTCTTATAAGACATCATTAGCATCTCACACACTTTAATGGTCAAATGCACATCACTAAGTGCCACATAGGAATGACACATAAACTGCCAAGTTAGCTTCATTAACTGCCAAATCAGTCACACATGTGCTTCATAGGCTAATGACGTTAAAAGTTGCACAATCGTGATACTTAGGAGACCAAAATTGCACAATCGTGATACTTGAGGAACCCAATTGGCACAATTGAAACTTGTGGGACCAAAATTGCACAATCGTGATACTTGGAGGACCCCATTGGCGCAATTAGAACGTGAGGGATTAAAATTGCACCATCGTGATACCTAGGGGACCAAAAGTGCAATTAAGCCTTCTTTTATCGATATGATCTCTTAAGTTTGTTTTGTGTCAAATATGTCCCATAAGTGAGCTTCGAGTGATAAAGTGTGACTTCTTTTACCATTCCTATAGAATCTCTCATATCTTGACCTATGTGGCGCACCCGAACCTAGCTGGCACGTTGATATGGAAATTAAAATAATAAATTAATAATTTTTTTGAAAATTAATTAATAAATAAAGAGAAATTATTTCTTTTTCTTTTTTAATCTTCTCTTCTTCTTCTTTTTCTTCAAGAATTATTCTGCTTCTATGGTGGTGGTAGTCACTGGGCAGCAGCAACATAATGGTTACTGGCCACTGGATGTGTTTTCAATCGACAGACACTTTATGGTTACAACCCACCTTCTTTGCCAAACTTATCAAGATCTTCATCATGTTGTTGCTTCCCCCTCAAAGAAGTCTTCCAAAGGTGTATCAATGCTTTATAGAGATGCAAAGAGGGAAGAACTTGATGCTGCCATTTTTAATCTCAGAGAGATTGACACTAAAAAAGTAGAAGTCTAGAAAGGCCACCGATTATGGCATTCCAAGAACCAAACTTGGGGTCAAGATTTTCATCAAACACCTTACGGCCACTTCAAATTTATCAGCTTTACAATATAAGTTTATAAACCCACTTTCACAATACTCATTTGATTGAAGTCCAAGCTTTACACCAATTGAATGGACATTTTTTCAATTGAATGGACCTGTTTTCCATTGAAAATTAGATTCTTTCAATCTGAGTTGACTTGGGTGTTGTGATTATCATCTTTGTTATGGGTGTTGGATTCAAATGTTGTAAAACTCAGTCAAATGTTGGATTCAGTGCGAACAGAGAAGATTAAACAAGAAAAAGAAATATTGTGTATTTATTTATTAATTATTATTTATTTAAAATTAGTAATTTATTATTTTAATTGCCATATCAGCGTGCCAGCTAGGCTCGGGTCCGCCACATGGGTCAGGAGATGAGAGATTCTGCAGGAATGGTAAAAAAGCCACACTTTGTCACTTGAACCTACCTTATGAGACCTATTTGACACGAAATAAACTTAAGAGACCACATCTAAAAATGAACTAAACTTAAGGGACCAATCAAATAGTTTTGCCTATTAATTAATTGGCTTCCTCAAAGACTTTGTCACACCATCGATAGGAGCTTGAGGGATTTTCTTTGAAAAGGGGGTTCTGAGAAAGGAATTAATCTTGTTAATTGGCAGAAGATTGTAAGATTGAAGCCAGAGGGTAGTCTGGGATAAATAGAGGCAAGACTGGTTAACATTTCCTTGTTTGAAAAATTGGTTTGGTATATTGAGAATAATCCTCAAAAGTTGTGGGTTAAGATCCTGTCTCAAAAATATCTTCATGGTTAGGGTATCTTAAATAGTGATACTGTTATAGGCTCTAGTACATGGCAAGCAATTATAAAGGCAAAATGTAACACCCCATTTTCTTGAATATGGTTAGGATCTAAGTTAAGTATGTCTGAAGGTTGGATAATGTTCCTTATGGCTTGAGGAAGCTATGGTCCAAATTTGAGGGAATTTGGCCTTGGAACGAGCTCAGAAAGTGGAAAATCATGAAAGAACGGGTCAAATCAGAGCCCAACGTTTAGACGTGGAGAAGCCCGATGCTCAAACGTTGACCGTTGACTTCAGAGCGTGGGTAGTTGCACGTCAAACCGTGGAAGGGGGTACGCGTGAAGGTGCACGTGTCAGCGCGCGTCAGACGCGTGGCGATCAGCGCGCAACGCTCAAGCGTGAAGAAAGCCCATGCTCATGCGTTGCCACGCTCAAATGTGGAGGTTCTGCACGCTCAAGCATGGACAGTAGGACAGCAAGCTCTTAAGTTTTTCTTTTCTTTCTTTCTTGCACGAAAAACATATATCTTTTGCTGTCCAAAGTGCTAGAAAGAGAGACTTAAGAGTTCTAGAGAGAGGAAGTGAAGGTAGAGGAAGATCGAGGCATCGGATCGTGATTCCAACTACACTGTTGTGGTCAGGGCTTCAATATCTACAAGTTCCACCGATCATTTTCTCGATTCCTCGAAGGTAAGCTCGAATCCCTAACAAGTCGACCTTTACGTTTTTCGTGTTCTTCGTGCTTTTCCTTGAATCTTTCTTGGTTTTGAGTTGCGCTATGGTTAACAATAATGCCTGCATGTTGTTCCCATGATTAGGGCAAAGTTCGAGGATGTGGTGGTGCTCATGGTTGAAGGAGGAACCGCCACTGAGAGTTGGTGAATGTGGCAGCTGCGAGTTAGTGGTGGTTGTGGTGAGACCGTGGGGAACATTGTTGTGTTCGTAGCACTTGGTAAAAGAGCATACTGGGATGAATCACCGGGTGAGGAGGACGAAGCATCAAGTATTGGGGAAAAGTAGGCATAGAGTATAACTATTAACATGTGTAGGGCTCGTCAAACCCTACTAGTGGATGACTAACCGACAACACCTAACTTACATTGGTGACTACCGTGGAGTGGTACCAATCTAAGGTGTAGGCATTATAGGTTTATTGCTGTGAGGAAAATCTATGATATATGCTGATCAGAGATGTAGGTCTATGTGTTGTAACTGCTACCATGCTCATGTGATAATGTCATATATGATAACTTGCTAGACAAGATGCTTATTGTGATAACATGATTAATTGGTATTTTGATATGCGTGCTATGAGAACATGTTGTTATGTTATGTTCTGTTGATGTGATTGTGCTTGCCCTGATCTTGGTTGAATTTGGAGACGATTGGTGTGTTGTTAGGTTGATATAATGATTGATGGTATCCGACTCGTAGAATAAGTAAGTTGATCTAAGTTGAAGGTGGCTCTTATAGTTGGAGAGTGACATCCTCTCATTTCGAGGATGTGGACCTTTGAGATGTTGGTTAATCTGTTGTTAGGACGTTGTTAAGGTGATGGATGCATAATCATAGCATTTGCATTGTTGTGGTGAAAAGCCATGTGTACAACTGCAACAACAGTTTGAGTGGTTGTCACATGAGGTTAGTGTTCGAGGTGGACACTCCGGGGTGACCAAGACGAGTGAATTCACAGTGGGAGGGATGCAGGTGCTTTCTCGTAGTTGGAGAACTTTTCGGGTCTTCTCATAATTGGAGGGGCTCAGGGAGGCAGTGCTCCTCACAGTTGGAGGAACCATTGTTGCACTGTCTTGGGAACTCAAAAGGTGATTACCTGAACGTCTGACTAGAAGTCCTCACAGTTGGAAGCAACATTCTTACCATGGCGAATGGCCACTCTCACGGTTGGAGACTGGTTTGTCATTCCTCGCAGTTTGAAATTGATCGTTGCATTCCCATTGTTAAGAGTGCATGTTGTAGAATTGGCCAATCATGTAGACTCAGTTGTGCATGTAGAATAGGCGATGTTCCTTAGTTTTGATAATCTGGAGGTTTACTGTTGTGGTGATCTCGAGAGATGGTTGTGCTTGTTGGTTGTGCATGTTGACGTGTTATATTCTATGTGTTTTCCCTATGCATGATAGTTGTAGTGTATCTTACCTCTCGTACATGTTTTTCATACTTTCTTTATATGTGTTGTTTGGGCCGTGATCCGAAGGTAGAGGTGCTAGTTGGCTGACGGGAGTGCTGCAACAGGTGTATGCTGAATCAAGGTGGGATCCTTCTTCCGCAGCGAGGTTGACGTTGGTGCTTCTCGAGTAGAGAGAGACCTCAAAAGTATTGCTGAGTCTCTTGTAAGTTTGTACCACGGCCAATGGGGCGTTTGTTTGTATATATTGTTTTTGTGCCATGGATTCCAGGTGAAGCTTTGATGTGAAATTTTAATTTGTAATATTGGCCTATCTGTTTAAGTTTTACAATGAAACATTTTTTTGGTTGCATTTTAAGATATCAGATTGAGTAAGGTTAAGTTTTGGAAGCCTCACACAAAAGGTTTCTTGAAGGATGGTTTCTGTCTGAGATTGGGCCAGGCAGATGTTTCATTCTTGTTTGACAATTGCTCTATCAAAACAACACTAGCATCTTTTAATTACAAAATATCTAAATCATACCATATATGGTATAAACCATTTTTGAAGTTTTACCAAAGTGGCAAGATGTCACCTTTATGTCACTTTTAATCAAATAACATTTTTTCTTCCTTTTGACCAATGGATTAATTTCCTATTAACCACTAAACCATTTCATCCTTACCCAAAATGGTTCTAAACCAATTTTCATATTTTACCAATTGTGGTAATATGACAACCTTATATCAAAATTATTATTCTACTTGCACAAAATGCGTGTAGTTTTATAGTGTAATGTTACACTTGAATTCTTTTAATTTTCTTCTTGTGTAATCAAGATACGACTAACTATCATCTTTTAATTTCAAAATATCTTCATCTTACCATTTATGGTTTAAAACAAAATATGACACATTATCATTAGTAGTAAAGTGTCAAACTTACATCAACTTCCCTTAATCAGCCAACATTACACTCCACCATTTCTTTTCCCCATTTCTTGTCTTCTTTCCCTCTTTTCCCACAAAAACCGTGCCCCCTCACCCCATAAACCATCATCTTTTGTTTTACTCATTAAAACCATTTCATTATACAAAAATTCATTTCTCTCTCTAAGTTTCAAAACTCAAAACCTTCTCCTTCTCTCTAGAACTTCAAATTCGGCCATGGCTTGATCTCCATGAGCCAATCTCCTTCTCATCAAATAAACCACATATTTGAGTTCACCACCTCAAACACTACAACTTTGGTGAAGAAAGTTTCTCCATTGGAGCAACTTTTCTTTTGGGTTTCAAACCTACACTTCACCTTTTCAACTTGTTCTTCAAGGGTAAGTTCTTTTACTCACCTTCATCTTCCTTTTTCTCTTTTTGAGCTTTTGAAAATAATCACTTTTCCTTTTAAGTGATTTTTGAAATACTCATCTAAAAGCCTAAGGGTTTGTTTAAGAGTTGGGAGGAGAAGAGAGGGGAGGGGAAGACATTTGAGAGTTTTGAAAGGATGTGAAAAACTTTTAAAAGCCCTACAAAATCCTCCAAAACCATCCCTTAGTTCATTTTTTTAATTCCCCCATTTTGGGGGATTTTGGTGCTTTTGTTGAAAAACAAACCCCTATGCATGGTGGAGGATTACCCTCCCTTCCCAAACCCTTTCCCCATCACTTTCACCTCAAACCCCTTCCTTCCCTTCCCGTCCAAACTCTGAAACAGACCCTAAGTGTTTCTTTGTTAGGATTCTTTTATTTTAACAATTACACAACTTCAACTTCAAGTAGCATTTAGTGGATCTACAAGAAGTATGGGGGAGTGAACCATATCACACCTTATCTGTAGTTGTTTATGGATTTTGTTGGTAGAAAACCCTATGTATGAAAAGGGTTCTCTATTTTGATGATTGATGATTTGGTTTGTAATATTTTCATTTTCGGATGTCTAAGTATGTGTTACTATTCTATGTTTTCTCCTTTCATAGATCTTCGATTGTGAAAATTCTTTTTGATCTTGAAAATAGACTTCTGGGGCTTCATTTTGGACATAAACTTCATGTGGTTTCATGGAGTTTTGGTCCCTGAAAATCGGTTTCAAAACTAGACCTGGAAGCTGTTTTTAAATTCTGATCTTTGGGTGGTATTTGAATTTGTATTGTTGTGTTTCCTTTGATAGATGAAATGTGGATATCCTAAGCTTTAAAATGAGTATTTGTTTTCTCAAATTGGAATTCGTTTGGTCTATCAAATACTTGACGCAAGTTGGTACTTGTATTGCTGAAAATTTGTGTATGCTAGTTTTAGCTTTGTTTTCTTAAGTGAATGTATTATTATGGTATATTTGGATGCATTGATGATCATGCTTCATTTCGAATTAGCTTAGTGAATCAAAATCTTCACTTTAACTATAGATGCGAATTTGGTCTTGAGAGTGAAAGTAAGGGAGGAAATGTTCTTTTGAAAGCTTATGCGTTTGAAGTAATTAATTCAAGAAAAAATTTGAACTAAAAATCTAACCTAAGTGAGTAGTAGGTTCGGTTTTACATAGCTTACTCACTTAGGAAATGTTTTTATTTTCAATCAAGGTAATTGTTAAGTTAAAATGGTATTTGGAAATCAAGTAGTATAAGTTTTCATAAAACAAAACTCATCCCAAAGGATGTACTCTCACTTCGGGTTTCGTAAGTGTAATTGGGTATGAAAAACTTTTCTATACTTTGTTCAATAATTAATTGACTTCAATTGAGTCACCAATTAATTAGATTCAAATGAGTTTGATCAGTGTAGAACCTAAAATTAACTGTAGTCCCTAAATGTTATTTAGTGGCTTTACAAGTTTCAATTGGATTTTAAAACCAAATGAATGAAAGGTGACACCATGGTTTAGGCGTTAGATGATTCCACTTAAAAGGGGGACTTATTATTAGTTCACATGTGGCATCTAATTGGTTGACAATTGTTGTCCCATAAGAGTTCTATCATTTGGAGTTTTAAGAGTCATGAAAAAAGAGTGAAACCTTTAGAACTCTTCTTTTACTTTAAGGAAAAATTTCAATTTCAAACTTTCAGTGGCACGATTGCTTTCTGAACCTCATACTTTAAACCATCTTCAAAGCGGCGACACATCCATTCCTCATCAGGGTACCTCCGATAGAATTCTGAGAATTTGAACAGCGCTTCGAACCTTGCTGTATATTCTCCCACTGACATATTGCCTTGTTTCAGGTCCATGAACTCTTTCTCTTTCCCCCTTCTGACCATCTTGGGAAAGTACTTCTCCAGGAAGCACTCCTTGAATAACTACCATGTAACCGCTCTTCCCTCTATTGCAAACAATCTCTGCTTTCCTTTCCACCACATCTCTACCCCTCCAACCAGCATAAAAGAGGCATAGGAGACTCTCTGAGCGTCGTCACAGTGTGTTGCTGCTAAGATCTTTTCTAACTCTTGTACCCACAACTCTACTCCTTCGAGATCATAGTCCCCGTTAAACTGAGGAGGTTTCCTTCTCATGAAAGCATCTAACCTAGCGTCCTCATTCCTGACATCCCTCTGTTGCTGTTGTTGCTGTTGGTTTTTACGAGTTAGATGAACGAATTGGCCATTCTACTGAGTTTGTTGTAACATTGCAGCAACCATGTCCCTCATAGTCCTGAGGGTCTTCAAGGATTCGGCTCCGTTTCCAGGATGTGAAGCAACAGTCTCTTGACCTCCATTTGGACCGGTCCTACCTCAGCCTCTACCTCTACCTCTACCTCGAGCCATTGGTTCCTGATTCACGTAACTGTTAGCTCAGAGTTCAAACATGATAAGCAACATAAATACATATATCTACTTATCATTCATATAAAACATCGCAACAATCGATCACACTCCTTCTACCCTTCTAGACACAGTCGTACTCTCTTGCAGAGATGACAAACTTAGCCAGTTCAACTTCCTAACACTCGCAGTTTTAGTCCCTGACTTCCACAGTCCTGATAGGACCAAACTGCTCTGATACCACCAAAATAAGACGACCCCACTTACGTAGGATAGTCCCATTGAATCCCACTTATAGTATTAACTATAACTTAACGATGTAATTACGCGCTTATTTAAACACAACGGGTACAAACATCCAAAACATAAACACGCACATGCATCAGAGTCAGGCACAGAAGGAAAGATAAAACATATGTACATGCAATATTAAAAGATACAGGTGGTTGCGCATCAGTAGGGCTACTATACTATATACATGAAAATGTACAACCAAGAACTGAAAGGAAAAACATATACATTAGGACCTCCAAAAAGAAACTCTCAAAACACTTTCACCAGCACTCCCCAGCTCGCTCTCAAAAGTACATAAAGCCTCTCCACACAGTCATAGAGACGCACTGGCTGACTCTCACCATCAGTGGTGAGGATGTCCCGAGCTACCCTGCCCCTCTCCGTGGGTGCGCCTATAAACCTGCATAGGCTCGTACTCGGATGTGGAACTCAACACTACAACCTGGCGCCTCTGACACGCCCTAAGGTATTCCTTCGTGCACCTGCGCTTGCATCGACGGACAAATGCTCGCCTACTAGATACTGCTGAAGACTGTGGCGTCGCCCACAAGTAGTCTTGCTTTCTCTTCCTTAGTAGATGCCACATCCGAGGGAAGGGAGGAAACTGGTACACGCGGTAGGGTCTTATGATGTCCACGTATGGTGGTGTACCGCTCTGAAAGATCAAACTGACTGGTCCTTTATATGCTACCAAAAAGGTCGAGGGGTCCACCTACCACCCCTCTCGTCGTGATAGACAATCTCAATGTCCCCCAGCACCGGCATCCGCTGTGCCCCCGTGTTAAACGGGTGAAGTCTCGGGTCCATCCCGGAACTCTGCTGGCTCGTCATCTGCTCCTGAGTCGGATACATACATATAAAGAGAGAAGATAGGGAGCGAAGATATACAACACATCAAATATAGGGATGATGCAATGCAGAGTATATAGCAAACACAACCATCTCTCAATGTCTCGACACCACGGTCGTTCCCTAACTAGATGTGACACATACTCTTTCTATGCATGCCGATCGGTATTGAACACCCTACCAAAGGCAACATCTCGTCCGCTTATCGGACCACAAGTTGGTTTGTTCCGGTAATCCTTTCTGCTCGCTATGACCTATAAGAGTGCATCGCCGCTCAGCTGTCCCAAATAGAGAGGGTTATCTGGGCCTCCTCAGAATATCCACCGGCAACTGGAAAGACTCAGGGTCCATTCGGGATAGTAGGACGTGCCCAATAAGGATGGCAAAGTGGGCCAACCCGCCCTGCCCCGCCCGCCATTAACCCACCCAAAACGGGGCGCGGCGGGCCAACCCGTTTTAGTCATATGGGTTGAACCCCCCAACCCACCCTATCTAATGGTGGGTTGGCGAGTTGACCGGCCAAACACATAAAAACGTAAATTGGGTTGGCGGGTTGACCCGCTATAAAATTAAAAAAAATAATCATATAACATTTCTTTTTGAGTAAATACTCAATTTGGTTCCTGAAATTGTAACGTCGTATCAGCTTAGTCCCCTACATTATCAATATTCCAAAATGATCCCTGGAATTGCAGAAAGTTAATCAGATTCATCCTTCTGTTGATATTTGCATGGACAATAACGACATTAAGTTGATAATGTCAGGGATGCATTTGAAACTAAGTGAATAATGTCAGGGATGTATTTGCTACATTTTTCAATTTCAAGGATCATTTTGGAATATTGATAATTTGGGGAACTAAGTTGATATGACTTTACAATTTCATGGACCAAATTGGGTATTTACTCATTTCTTTTTTTTGGGTAATCTTCGTAGCCTTTCTTAAATTATTATTAAAAAACTGTAATAATCTTATCTTATGTCATACAACCCACTTTGCCACCCCTAGTGCCTAGGACCGCCACGACACGATAGGCACTACCATACCGGTCTCATGTGGGTACACCTGTGTCCAATCTATGCCCGAGGTCACACAGACCTTCCCTTCCGTTTTTCGCACCCACACTCGGTGCACCAACCTCGTATGCCTCACGGCACTCGACTCGCCACTTGGCATCATATGCATATGCTATGCATGTCATCCATCTCTCTTGAGCTGATATAGCAACACATGCAACTTGCTCTTAGCAACACGAGCTCCAAGCTCCAACTGTAACCATATGAGCTCCAAGCTCCACTGCAACCATACAAGCTCCAAGCTCCACTTGTAACCATCTGAGCTCCAAGCTCCCATCATAAACTTACGAGCTCCAAGCTCAAACTATAACCTCGAATCTCAACTATTAGCTCAAACGTCCACCACGGGGTCAAAGCCCTAATCATACTAAACTTCCAAGTCTTATACATAAACACATTTTCAGATAAAATGCAACAGTTCATCATTCTCAGCATGCTAAATAAAGCAGTAAACATCTTATATATCATCATGCCATCATATCATGCATATATCTCACATACCATAGTTAGTAGATACTCAGATATTCACAGAGCAACAATACATACGTCATGTCAATCACCACAAGTCTACTAACCTAGGGTATCAACACAACTGTGCTAGCCCGAAGTAGGCTAAACTGAGGGTTTAGGTACTTCGTTAGGGCTCAACCTCACGTAGGCTTTAGGGTTCCCCTACACAACACAAAACATACAACAGAGCTATATAAATTACTCTTGCCTCCCCGACGTGTGTAACCCTTTCTTACCACCTGAACAGTCGTCGCGTGAACACCAACGTGATCATGCCTTCCCCAACCTTAAGCTCGCAGCTCCTCTCCGATGGCAACTCCAAGACAGCCGCAACCTCAACCTCGTCAACGTGCAAAATCGCGACCACGAACTTTCCCCTACTCACGAGCACAACACGCATGCAATAGTGTTAGCCCTAGGGCAAGCTCAAATATCAAAGAAGAAGGTAAAGACTCGAAGAACGCCAAGAATGCATGTTAGGGATTCGAGTTTACCTCGGGCGAATCGAGAAACTAATCCGCCAAAGTCCTAGAAAACTTCGTCACGATCACAACGGTGCAATCGAAATCGCATTTCGGTGGCTCGATCACCTCTAACATTGAGCTTTCTCTCACTAGAAATCCAGAGCTTCTCTCTCTAGTTGCAGGGAACACTTGGAATTTTCTTGCAAAATTGAGAAGAGAAAGAAACTCTCCCAACATGATCAGCTGTCCACGCTTAAGCATGGAACATCTGAACGCTTGAGTGTTCCCACGCTTTAGCGTGGGCTCTCTCCACGCTTAACTGTGGAACCTCGTCCACTCCGCCTTCTCCCTAGCCTGACACTTGTCTCACACGCGTCCAAAGTCAGAACAGTTGGCGCAACGCACTCAGCACGCTTGAGCGTGCCAACTTCCCACGTCCAAGCGTTGCCACGCTTGAGCGTAGAGTCCTCCAATGCTTGAGCGTGCTGCTCAACTGGGAAAGGACTTCCAGCCTTTTGACTCCCGTAGTTTCTCGTGTTACACCTTAAGCACTTCCAACCTTGTTCAAGCCTGTTCCTAAACTTCCAACTAGGTGTCAAACTAGCACATAAGTATTCACACAACCATACAAACACCCAATCAAGTTTATCCACCTTAACTTGGGTTTCAGAAAACAGGGATGTTACATACTCCATGCAACCTCACTATTTCTTTGTTGTAGATCTGCGTCAGCTTCTCCAATGTGTAACTTTCACCGATAGGCAAGAAATGGGCACATTTCGTTAGCCTCTCAATGATTACCCATATTGCGTCATGCTTATTCTATGTCCTTGGTAACCCTGTCACAAAATCCATTGCAATCCCATCCCACTTCCACTCAGGGATATTCAGTGACTATAGTAATCCTCCAGGCTTCTGATGTTCAATCTTTGCCTTCTGACATGTCAAACATGACAGCATATATTCTACAGGTTCTTTCTTCATCCTCGGTCACCAGAACATCTTCTTCAGATCTTGGTACATCTTGGTCGCCCTCGGATGAAAACTTAACTTACTTTTATGTGCTTCCTCTAAGATCATCCATCGATTTCCCTATCGTCTGGTATACAGATCCTATCTCAGAACTTGATGATTCCATCTGTATCCACCTTAAACTCTGAATTCTGGTGACTGAGAACTAAATCCTTCGTCTGCTGAAGATACAACTCTGTCTCCTGCTTCTCCTCAATTGTCTTGAGAAAATCACTGGAGATAGTGAGTCTTCCCAGACACTTCCTATCCTCAAGACATTATCCCCCCCAAATTCAAGTCTCGAAACTGCTCGACCAACTCTAGCTCCTAGATCATTGTGACGCTTCCAAAACTTAACCTTCCTAACTGATACCAAAAATATACAGATAAAGTTTAATTGAAACTTAAGCAGATAAAAAATTATCACAGTCCAAGATTACACATCAGAGTTCCGCCTGGAAGCCATGGCGTAGAAACAACGACAATAAAAACAGATGCCCCACTGATCATGGTACAAACTCACAAGAGACTCAACGATACCTCTGAGGTTTCTCTTTCTACTCGAGAAGCGTTGACGTCAAACTTTTTGCTCACGATGGAGTCCACCTCGACTCAGCTTCACCCACTACAGCACTTCCGACAACCAACCAGCACCTCCGCCTTCGGATCACTGCCCGAACAACAACAAACATGTAACACATAAGGAAGCATGATAGGAGGTATGAAATGCTACAATATCATGCAAAGGGAGATCACGTAGCATAAAATACATCAACATGCACCACATCAAGCACAACCAGCAAGCACATCCATCTTTCAAGTTTACCACAACAGTCAACCTCCAGGTTATCACAACTAAGGATCACCACTTACTCTACATGCACAATTGAGTCTATATAATTGGCCAATTCTACAACGCGCACTCTTACCATGGGAATACAACAGTCAACCTCCAACTGTGAGGAATGACAATCCAATCTCCTATTGTGAGGGTGGATGTTCACCAGGTAAGAATGACTCCTCTAACTGTGAGGACATCGAGTCAGACGTTTAGGTAACCGCCTCCTGAATTTCCAAGACAGTGCAACAATGGTTCTCCCAATTGCGAGGAGCACTACCTCCCTGGGCCCCTCCAAGACATGAGAAGTTCTCCAACTGCGAGAAAGTACCTGCATCCCTCTAACTGTGAGTTCAGCCATCTTGGTCGCCCCGGAGTGTTCACCTCGAACACCGACCTCGTGTGACAACCACTCAAACTGTTGTTGCAGTTGTACACACGGATTTCACCACAACAATGCAAATGCTATGATTATGCACCCATCATCTCGACAACGTCTTAACAACAACTTAACCAACGTCTCAAGGTCCACATGCTCCAACTGCGAGGATGTCACTTTCCAACTTTGAGAGCCACCTTTAACTAGGATCATCTGACTTGTAACATCAGCTATGAATCCAATAACACCAACCACTCTATCCTTCTAACATCACACCAACCGTCTCCACAGTCAATCAAGATCATATCAATCACAATCACATGTCATAGTATAGCAGTATATCATCATCGCAGGCATACCAAATAGCAATTAAGCATGTTATCACAACAAGCATCTCATCTAACATGTTATCGTGTAAGCCATCATTTAATCATGTTATCAATTACCACAAATAAGCACACATCCTCAATCAACATATATCATAGATCGATCTTAACGGCGACAAACCCATAATGCCTAAAACTGCATTGGTACCACATACCAGTAGTCCTCAATGTGAGTTAGGTATTGGCGGTTACTCAACCACTAGTAGGGTTTGAGGAGCCCTACACATGTTAACAATTATACACTACACCTACGATTCCCATATATTTGAGGTTTCTTCCTCCTCACCTGATAATTCGTTCCCATGCACTCTTGTATCCACAGACAGCCTTGACCCTCAATCTCACCAACATAGCGAACACAGCCACGACCATAACGAGCTCACCACGCATCTCCCCAACACAAATAGCGAATGTCCTCATAGCTGCAACCCCACACGAGTCCTGGTGCGACTCCTCGAACGATTGCTTGGGCAAAAACACCCGTAGAACCCTCAAAGAAGCTCGAAACCAAGGTCGCACCCTAGGCAAGTCCGAAGCTACGAACACGAACGTGTAGTCGGAATAGGATTTCGATGAACGAATGGACCGAAAATGATCAAGAACTCACAAGAAGCTCTCTGGAACTCTTTCTCAGCAAGGAAGATAAAACATAGAAGCTTTCTCGTGTTTTTGTGAAATGATTCCAAAAATACAACACTTAAGGTTACTGATCAACATGCTTTAGCATGCAGAACTCTCCACAATTGAGCATTCCCACACTCTAGTGTGGGATCTCTCACGCTTGAGTATGGAACCTCGTCCACTTCGCCTTCTCCAGCGCTTGCCACTTGTCCCACACGCGTCAAAACTTAGAATAGTTGGCAACGTACTCGGAACGCTTGAGTGTGCAAGCTCCCAACGTCCGAGCGTTGCCATGCTTGAGCGTGGAGTCCTCCCATGCTTGAGCGTTTTGCTCAACTGGGAAGGGACTTCTAGCCTTCTGACATCCCCCGCTTCTCGCGTTATGCCTTAAGCATTTCCAACTTGATTCAAGTCTAGTTCTAAACATTCAACTAGACTTATAACCAACACACAACCCATCACACACCTTAGGCAAAGACCCGATTAAGATTATCCATCTTAATTAAGGTTACCGAAAATAGGGATGTTACCATCATCATAGCAAATACATGCAACAATTTCCTGCTCAGGGCATCTGCTACCACATTAGCCTTTCCTGGATGGTAATGCAGCTCGTATTCATAGTCCTTGATGAATTCCGTCCATCTCCTCTGCCTCATGTTTAGCTCCTTTTGGTTGAACAAGTATCTCAGGTTCTTATTGTCACTGTAAACACTAAACTTGGCCCCGTAGAGATAGTGACTCCATATCTTCGGAGCGAATACTATCGCCGCTAACTCCAAGTAGTGAGTCGGATAGTTCCTTTCATGAATTATCAATTGTCTTGAAGCGTAAGCTATAACTCTCCCTTCTTGCATGAGCACACATCCCAGACCTTGATATAATGCGTCACAATACACCTCGAATTGCCCTTGAAGGTCAGACAATACCAACATCGGTGACATAGTCAATCTCTTCTTCAACTCCTGGAAACTGGCTTCACATTCCGTTGTCCACTCGAATGTCTTGCCATTCCTCATCAATTGGGTCATAGGTATCGCAATCTTCAAGATGCCTTCTATGAACCTTCTGTAGTATCCACCCAATCCAAGAAAACTTCTTACTTCACTGACCATCTTCTGACTTTACCATTGGACCACTGCCTCTACCTTTGCCGGATCCACTGCTATACCTTCTCTATTGATCATATGCCCTAGAAACTGTACCTCCTCTAGCCAGATTTCACACTTGGATAGCTTTCCGTACAATTGTCTGTCCTTTAACACTTGGATATGTTCGTCATGTTCAATTCGGAGATGTTCGTCATGTTCTTCTCGGTTTGATGAGTAGATGAGGATATCGTCAATGAATACCACCACGAATTTATCCATGAACTGCCAGAAAATTCTATTCATGTAGTCCATAAACACTGCTGGAGCATTGGTTACGCCGAAAGGCATAACTAGGTACTTGTAATGTCCATACCAAGTCCTAAACGTCGTCTTTGGTATATCCTCCTTCTTGACTCTGATATGATGGTAGCCAAATCTCAAGTCAATCTTTGAAAATATGGTTGCTCTCTTCAATTGATCCATCAGGTCATCTATCCTTGGCAAAGGATACTTGTTCTTGATGGTCACCTTGTTCAGCTGTTGGTAATCAACATACAATCTTGAACTTCCATCCTTCGTCTTAACAAACAGAACGGGTGCTCCTCATGGCGAAACGCTCGGCCTGATGAATTCTTTTCCCATCATATCATCTAGTTGTTTTTTCAATTCCGCTAACTCGGCTGGGGACATTCTATATGGTACTATGGAGATTGGTCCTGTCCTAGGTACTAGGTCTATGGAAAGCTCAATTTCCCTCTCAAGTGGCAACCCTAGAACATCATCTGGGAATACCTCTGAAAACTCTCTCAGCACAAGAAAAGAACTTGTTTCAGGGGCCTCTTTCACTTCCATGGAGAATAGCATCATGTATTCCTGAGATCCATTACCTCCTTGAAGATTCGCATTATTGGCAAGAATCAAACTAGGTTGCTCGGGGAATACTAAGGTCTTTCTAGCACAGTCTAACAGTAAAGGTTGTTTTCTCTTGGTCTTCGGGTGCTACAACAATTTGATTGTAACCAGAGTATCCATCCAAAAAGCATAGAACTCCTTCCTAGAAAGCCTATCTAGCATCTGATCAATAAAAGGTAAGGGAAAATGGTCTTTTCTGGTGGCTTTATTGAACTTCCTATAATCTATACAAATCCTCCACCCTGTGACTGTTGTAGTGGGGATTAGCTCATTTTTCTCATTAGCCACAACTATTACTCCCCCTTTCTTTGGCACACACTGAACTTGGCTTACCCAAACACTGTCAGAAATAGGGTATATAATCCCAGCATCCAGTCACTTGATCACCTCTTTCTTCAACATTTCCTTCATGATAGGATTCAGTCTCCTTTGGCACTCTATACTATTCTTGGCTTCAGGCTCTAGCAATATTTGATGCATACATACAGTAGGACTGATGCCTTTAATGTCTGCCATTTGCCAACCAATTGCTCTCTTGTGCCTCTTCAAGGTCTCTACCAAACTGTTCTCTTGATCAATAGTGAGGAAAGATCACTAATGGAAAATACACTTTTAACATCAGGGATTTAACATCTGTTAATGATAAACAGATGTTAAAAATGGACGTGGTGGCAAACTTGTAAATAAATTGTGCATGGAACACACTTTTGACATCGGTTCCCTAACAACCGATGTAAAAAGTGGAGATGCGGTGGTAGACCTGTAAATAACTGGTGGAGGGAAGAAACTTTTAACATCGGCTGTAAAGCAACCGATGTTAAAAGTCAATTTTTAACATCGGTTGCTTTACAATCGATGTTAACAGTTACTTTTAACATCCGTTGCTTTACAACCTATGTTAAAAGTTTCTCCCCTCCCCCAGCTATTTATAGGATTGCCACCGCGTCCTAACTTTTTAACATCGGTTGTGAAGAAACCGATGTTAAAATCACTTTTAACATCGGTTGCTTTACAACCGATGTTAAAAGTTTCTCCCCTCCACCATCTATTTATAGGATTGCCACCGCGTCCTAACTTTTTAACATCCGTTGTAAAGAAACCGATGTTAAAAGTCACTTTTAAAATTGGTTGCTTTACAACCGATGTTAAAATTTTCTCCCCTCCACCATCTATGTATAGGATTGCCACCGCGTCCTAACTTTTTAACATCGGTTGCTTTACAACAGATGTTAAAAGTGACTTTTAACATCGATTTTTTGGACAACCGATGTTAAAAGTCACTAAAATGTATAACGATAACATTCTCAATCCCTCTCAATCCCACGCCCTAACATTACAACGTTAACAGTGTTCTCAGTCTTGCGACCTAGCTTCTTCTCTTCACTGAACTCCTTCTCCTCCGTTCGTGAGCCACCATAGAACCATCACCACCACCACTTCCTCTGGCGCAAAGGTAACTCTTTTCCCTGTTTTTATTTGCTAAAGCCCTACATCCCCATTTGCTAAATACTTTTTTGCTAATATTTGCTAATACTCAGAACGACCGCAACTGAATCACCCCAAATCCCTCTCTTCTGCAACTGAACCACCCCAACTCCCCTTTATTCTACTTGGCAAGTCCTCTCCTTCATTTCCCTTCTACTTGTTAATCCTTTTCTGTTAGTTAGTGTTTAGCATTGCCTCTGTTTTAATGATTTTTTTAAGCAAAAACCAGTATAAGTCTTGTTAAAACCTTTTGATGCAAAACCCTCCTTAGGGATAAAAACATCAAGAAGGAAAAAGAGTGCTTATACTGTCTTTTTATTAATAAATAGAGAAAAAAAAACACAAGAACATCTGGGGGGACATAAAACCTTAACCCAAGAAAAGGAAAGAAAAAACAACCTAAAGCTCGGAAAAAACAAACCAAATTAAACAACCCAAAAGGATCATTTAAATCTATAAAAAAGTAAGCCAATCCTATTTCTAATAAAATCAGCAGCAATGAAACTGGGAGTCGAACTCCACCAAGAAAACCAATGATGTTCAGACCATAAGCAGCAAGACTATCCGCACAAGAATTTACTTCCCTATAGATATGAGACAAAACAAATTGCATTTGCTTCATCAACTCTAAACAATTGTTCCAACGATTTCTTAACTTCCAAGGAACGATCTCTGAATTCTAGAAAGCAATCACAACAAGCTTTGAATCACATACTAACCATAAGCGATACCAGCCTTTGGAAAAAGCCACTTCAATAGCATACATGGCACCATAAAGTTCAGCCTCATAAGCATTCTTCACCCCGAGATTTGTAGAAAAACATCAAATAATCTCAGCTTTACCTCCTCTAAAAATTCCACCACAAGAAGACGGACCTGGACAGCTAGAAGCAGCACCATCAGTGTTGCATTTAACCTAATTAGGAAGAGGAGGTTGCTAACAAACAGGAACAATATACTGAGCAGGAGGATGAGCAGAAACAAAAACCTTGCTTAACAAATTCATATCAGAAGCTACTGCTCTCCTATTAACCGAGCTACCATTGCCAGAAAGAGAAGCAATTGAAAAAATCACACTCTTGGCTGCTTGCAAACTGATTCTAGTGTCTTCAAATTTCAACTTGTTTCTACAATACCAAATAGTCAAAAAACAGCAATGACACCAGCAACAACAACATCTTGAGCCTGTATACTCCATCCTTTATTACAGACAGCTAGAACAGAATCAAAATTTGAGCAATCTATAGAGCAGTTGATCAAATTTCCAAACCAAACCAGATAGCAGAAGCAAAAGGACAGCCGAGAAATAAGTGGTGTGTGGATTCTGCAGAATTACCACAAAGAGAACAAAAAGATATGACACAACAGCCTCTACACCATAACTTGTCATCAGTTGGCATTTTCCCATGTCAAATTCTCCAAAGAATAAAGAAATTGGATGGAGGAATACAATTGCTCCAAATGAGCTTAAACTAGTTCAAAGAAGGGCCAATAGGTTTTACAAACTTATATGCTTGCTTGAAGCTTAAGTCACCAGAAGAAGACCTATTCCAGACCAAAAAATCTGGCACAAGAATCTTAGGTAAAGTAATCTTTTTTATTTCACTCTCCATATCAGGAAACTGAGTTAAGTAGTCAGTAGGAATCGACCATTTCCCATCTACTATGAAATCACTGACTTTAGCTTGTAGAGAGGCATGCAATTGATGTGGAAGATTCCAAATCTGTATTAAAGGTCTGGACAACCATTGATCCGTCCAGAAATTGACTGATTCTCCATTACCAATTTGCCAAGTCACATTCAGCATAATGAGATTCAAATTAGCCTTAATCCCTGGCCAAACAGAAGAAGAGACATGATAGGAAACTGGTGAGTCATTTTTAAAAACTCTAGCTTTTAAAAGATCAGTCCAACAGTAAGAGGAAGATAACATCTGCCAACATAATCTCAGCATGTCAGCTTTGTTGATAGACTTTATTGATCTAATACCAAGACCACCTTCCATTAAAGGCTTGCAAACTTTCTTCAAAGCAACTGTAACAACCCTCCTTTTATTTATGTCCCTTGACCACACAAAGTTTCTGATCCAACCATCCACTTCCTTTAATAAAGAAGCAGGCCGATTGTATATCTGGAAGCTGTATAATAGCATACCAACAATGACTGAATTTACTAATTGAACTCTTCCCATAATAGATAAAAGATGGCCTTTCCAACTAGATAACTTTAGCTTAATCCTGTCAGCTATATGTCTAAGATGAATCCTCTTAGGCTTACCTTTAAACAAAGGAACACCTAAGTAAATAAAGGGAATAGAGCCCAAGCTAAAACCTGTAAGACTAGCAACTTCATTGATTTTTCTTTGGGGTAGGGAACAACAAAAGAATTTGGATTTATCTCTGCTAATAACCCGACCAGAAGCCTGCTCATACTGTTGAAATAACTTCATTAAGTTACTAAGACTCTTCTTCGAAGCTCTACAAAAAATCAATATGTCATCAGCAAAAAGAACATGACTTGGCATTTTGAATCCTCTAGGCCCTGCCATAAGTTGTAAGTCACCATCATTCACCAACTTGGATATACCTCTGCTTAGCACCTCTTCAGCAAGGCAAAACAAAAGTGGAGATACGGGGTCTCCTTGTCAAACCCCTCTTGCAACCAAAGAAGCCAACATTCTTGCCATTAATAGAAAGAGACAGTTTGGCAGACTGAAAAATAAGGTTGATCCAGTCACAAAATTTTGCTTCAAAACCAAAAGCTTTAAGAACTTGAATCAAAAACCCCCAATCAATAGTGTCAAAGGCCTTCTTTGTGTCAATTTTCATTGCCATCTGCCCACCAAAAGCTTTCTTGTCCAGCAAGTTAACTGATTCTGATGCAATACAAATGCAATCAGAAATTTGTCTGCCTCGAACAAACCCTCTTTGATTCTCAGAAATAAGCTTTGGAGCTATGATGGCCAACCTATCAGCTAAAACTTTGGTGATGATCTTGAACATAAAATTGGCAAGAGCAATTGGCCTATACTGCTCAATCCTATCAGCCCTTTTGGTTTTTGGAATTAAAACAACAACATTTAAACTCAAGTTAGGGAAAAGCCAACTTTGCTTAAAAAACTGAGCTACTGCATTGTAGACATCTATGGCAATAATGTCCCAATATTTGTGAAAGAAAAAGCCTCCAAAACCATCTGGCCCGGGAGCACTGTTACCATTGAGAGAGAAAACAGCAGACTTAACTTCTTACATGGAAGGAAAATGAGTGAGCATAGTATTGTCTTGGCTTGAAACCAGAGAAGGAATAACCTGTTGGACAATATTAGAGACTTGGCAATGATTCTCTGAGGCAAAAAGGTCCTTATAGAATCCTATGATATGCTGCTCGATATCTGATCTTGAAGACAGAACTTGATCACCATTCTTCAAGACAGAAATTTGCTTTATAAACTGTCTAATTTTTGTAACTTTGTGGAAGAATTCAGTGTTTCTATCACCATGAGTAAACCAATTAAGCCTTGAAGAAAGTGCTTTCTGAAGATCCAACTGAGCTATTTTTTTTCTCTTTCAAACAAATTAGCAGAATGGCCAGAAGAACTGATGTCCAGCTGAATTTCTTCAACTCTATTCAAGGCAGATTGAACCATAATATGCATATTTCCAAAGCTCTCTTTATTCCATATTTTAAGCTTCATCTTCAAAGACTTCAATTTCTAAATGAGAATAAACATTGGACAACCTGAAAACTCTTCTTTCCAAGCATTTGCTACAATATCTTTACACTCTGGATGATCTGCCCACATCTTCATGAATCTGAAAGATGAGGAATAATTTCTAATTTCTTTTTGTAAATTAACAGCAAAGGATTATGATCTGACTTACTCCTAGGAAGAGTGCAACAATCCACACTATTCCAAGAATCAATCTAAGTTTCATTACACATAGTTCTATTCAGTATATCTACCATTTGACCAAGTGAATTGAGATCCTCTAGTATCAATGTGAATAAATTGACCTTGATCAGACCAATTTCGAAACTCATCATAGGAAGTTCTATTAGGAAAGCCATTCCCTCTATATTCATGAGCACCAAGAACTGAATTGAAGTTTCCTATAAAACACCAGGGGCCAGGATTACTAGTTTCCAAAGTAGATAGATCATTCCAAAGGGATCTTCTAATAATATAATTAGTTGAAGCATAAACTGATGAAATAAATATTTTCTGCTGATCCAGAGTAACTGAGAAAGATACATGCTGCATCGAATTGGCAATAACATCTGGATTCAGATCATCCTTGTAGAAGCACCAGATATTGGGGACTAAATCACCTCCATCATTCATAGAAAACAACTTCAAATGCTAGCTATTAACAAAACATTTAGGAAGCTTGGAGATGAAAATCCAAGGTTCAGAAATAAACAAAAAGTCTAGCTTATGAAATAGACAAAGCTTTTTAAGAACTAATCTAGAGTCTAAATTGCCAATACCTCTAATGTTCTAGTATAAGATCTTCATTACTGATCATTTGATAGATTTCATCCTTTTGACCAGGTTGGATAACCATCAGGCTTTTGAATCAGATTTTTCTTGTTTTGCTTTTTGATTTTTTTTTCTTCTTAGACTTTGATAAAACCTTTGTAAAATCTGCCTCATCTACTGGAATTTGAGGCATGGACAAATATTTATTCCCTTTAGGATCTTCAGATGTGACTAGCAAATCATCTTCAAACTATTCCTCATTATCTTCACAACTATCATCGGGATGATCATTCCAGAATTTACCTCTTGTGGTAATGTGCAAGTCTCTAGCAACAACAGGATTGTCTATTGGATGAGGAGTTTGAAATAGTTTCTCATTAATAACCTCCTCAGCTGAAGCAAAATGTTGGAAACCACTGCTAACAGAAACAAAACAAGAATTTGAGTTAGAGACAAAAGATTTCAGGCTTGAAGAGGCTCGTCTGCATTCTCCACTATTTGTTCAATCAATATGGAACATTCATGGGAAGGAAAGGACCATTATTAACCTCCTTATCAGAAGTATCATAAATTTGGATTTGCAAATCCATATCATCATTATCCTTTTCATTTAAAACGGGATCTTTAATAGGAGACTTTCCTTAATAACATCATTTAATTTGCTAGGCTCACCATTAACAAACAATCTTGGCAAAGAGGAATCAATCACACTCTTCCCTTTATCCAAAATAACAGCAGGATTATCTGTTTCTCTAGGGATTGTTTAGGAACATATTGTGTAGCAGTTTTCTTCGGAGGCAAGGAAACTGAATTTGGCTTTCTGTGATCCTGTTCCTTATTATTATCTCGATAATTTGAATACTTCTTGCAATCTTGAGATAAATGGCCAATAGTCACACAAGATTTAGAAAAAAGGAGGGATGAATTCATATTGAACATCCACCAGGAACGCATAATTATCCCTTTCAACCAATATCTTCTCCTGAATCAGCTTGGTTAAATCAATCTCTACCAAAATCCGAGCATAGTGACCGAAGGTTCTATTACTTCTAACGTCATCAAGAGCCAAGGGAATTCCTCTCCCTCTGGCAATCGCAAAAAGAGAATTCCTCCTCCAATATTCTTGAGGGGGACAATGAACATGAATCCAGCACTGGCAAGTTGTTTGTTTCTCAAGTGTTGGACAGAAGTCCGGTGTCCATGAAAAAACCTTCAAAGAACCAGGATTGATGGGCCATGATCCCACAGCTAGAACACTCCTTAAGTCCTCAACAGAGGAAAAGGCAAATTCATAAAACCCCTTACCAATTGGAGTCACTTTCCAATTACCAATAGACTTCCATAATTTTTGTAGTTTTGATCGCAGATCAGCAACTTTGATAGGAGTATCTCCTTTAGTTAAAACCAAACGGCCATGCAGATTATTTTTACATGCCTTCATGTCAGCCACATATTCGTCTTGAGGAATTTTCACTGCCACAACATCACCCTTCATGCAGGGAATTGGCAGCTAGCTCAAAGAAATGTCGCATGCATTATTCAATGCCTGCGCAAACGTTTTCTTGATATGCGAAGAATTGGGGATATGGGAAGAAGTAGTGGGAGTCAAGGGTGGAGGGATAGGAGGGAAAAAAGCAGAAGGTGGAGGAATATTAAGATCAGGAAACAGAATTTCCCATGGACAGTCCGAGAAAGAAGTCATGGTGTAACCACCATGCAAACCCTAGCAGAGAGAAAACTAGGATTCGATTCGCCTAGTTTTGAATTCTCCCTAAACCACACCTTCTTCAATTGTCAAGAGATGCCTAGTAGGTATAGAATCCAAGAGATGAAAACTTTTGGAGCTCCCTCTATGTTTTACTGATTTGAATATTTTATGAAAGAATGAAATGAGGTGATGAATGTATCTTTCTGACCAACAAAATAAAAAATATTTAATAAGGTGCTTACTCTCCCTTAAAGAAACTAGTAAAATTATTAGGTTCTGTTTGACAAAAATAACTGATAAGCTAGCTGCAAACTTATAGCTGGAGTTCGTAGGGTAGACTGTTCATAGGAATTAGTTGTACAGCTATGCATTTTGAGTTTTTTTTTTTAAACTTAAACACTCTTGAGCTTACAAATTGAGCAAAGACTTTTAGGTTTTGCTTGTAAAATCTCAATAGTCGAGGGGTTTGGGTTCTTTAAAATGTTAGGTCATCTAGATTGGTTTGATCAATAGTCGAGGGGTTTAGATTCTGTTATAGGACTTTGGGTTTAGGCCTACAATTTCAAATACTGCTATACCAGAGTCTCCCTTCTTGTGCTCATATTGTATTCAAATCATTCACTTGCTTTAACTGCTCATGCTATGGATGTGAGAGCATCAACTTGTCCCTGTGGGCTTTTGAGGAGCGGGAGAAATTGTTGGAATTCTATGAAAGAGTCTCGGGAGCCAGGATACATGCTAGTTTGCCGCTGAATTTTTTCTTAGGAAGTGAAGTTCGCGCTAGGCGAATGCTGACCAATAAACCTGAAAGAAGGCGGAAGAAGCCATTCATTTTAAAGAATGATGAGTCGAATTTAGCACTGGTTGACCGAAAGAAATGGCTAAGGAAGCGAATATATCTACAGAACGTGGATATGGATTGTAGTTGGTTGGTTACATATTTAACATTAATTTATTTCAATATCTTAGGTATCTTCATCGCTTATGTACTGAAAGAGGCAACCAATATGTGTATGGATTCTGAGACCCAAGCGTAATTCAGGGAAATTACTTCACTAATGGGGATGCGATGAAGACAAACATCCTAAAGCTACTTGGTCAAACAAAGAAAGATATTTATCTAGCACCAATACTTAGGAGTGGCCATTGGCAGTTGCTGATACTTCATCCTAGCCAGCATCGCATCGTCTTCTTATGCTCGTTGCACTATAGTCCGGCATTTGAATTGAATGACGCGATTGACATGTAAGCTTTAATTTAATTTGTAATACAAATTGCTTTTGCTTTATTACATGAACGTAATTGACATTATTATTTTTTTTAATCATAGAGCTATGGTTGCAAGTAGCATGGCTTGTGCAGATGGCAAAAGTAGGCCATCCAAGTCAAAAGGAAAGCCTGAATGGATTATCCCACGCGTAAGTAGTTTATTAGTTCTTAAAAAAAATTATAACAGTAATTATTATTATATAAGTGTATTTCATATTCAATTTCATATTGCCTTGTAGTCTCGTAGACAAGCTGGCGGCTAGGAGTGTGGATATTACGTGATGAAACATGTGTTGAACATGGTCTCCGCCACTATTATTGACGGATGGCATCAGGTAATAAATATAAAATTTTGCACAAGTTAAATTATATTTTGTTTTTGTTGATGAGTTAATGTTGAGTTTATTTGAACTTGTACAGGCTTTTGAGGATCAAACCCCACTCACTAAAGAGAAGATGAAAGACCTGATGGGATCATTTTGCAAACTTCTTTTATGAGTATACTATGGAGCATAATATAGATTGTATATGATTTCTGCACTTGTACTGTTGCGTTTATAATTTAGATTCTGCATATAACACTGTATGTATTGTGCATGTAATTAGTTTAGTTACTCGGGACTTGTGACATCCATTCTGGACTTGTGTAACTGTACTGTAATTCTGGAGTAATGTATGAGTTTATGTTTGAATCCATTTCTGGACTTGTGTTGTGTATTGAATTGTGGATGATATGTACTGATTGATATGCAAGGGAGGGAAAAGAATTATGTAACTCACTAGTTAAAAAAAAATTACTCTTAACATCAGTTGTAACCATAACCGATGTTAAAAAGTCACTTTTAACATCGGTTGTAGCCATAACTGATGTTAAAAGTTTGATGACTAGAGCACCTCTCAAACTTGCGGCGTTACTTTTAACATCGGGTGTGCCAATAACCGATGTTAAAAGTATATTAACCGATGTTAAAAGTAAACTTTTAACATCGGTTGTCAACCGATGGTAAAAGTCACACTTTTAACATCCCTTGAATTAACATCGCCTCCTTAACCGATGTTAAAAGTCTTTTTTAACAAATGTTAAAAGTGCTTTCTGCACTAGTGGATGAAATAATCACAGGCAAGGTTTACATGTCTCCCAAATAAACATATTTCAAATGAGCTAGGAGCTGTTTTAGCTCCAGAACAGGTGGCTTCACAACTGTGGGTACATTGTCTTTGAAAGTCTCATCAGTGACTTCCAATGACTCAAATTTTCTGGCCCACATAGGTTGCTTTGCAGTGCCTTCCTTTATTTCAGTAATTTCTTCCAACAAAGGATCATCAGGGCCCAATTCAAGCTCATCTTTATTCAAATCTATTCTTCCTATCAGGAACTGTCATTGCAACAAATTATCAAATGACTGCACAAATGAATATTCTTCCACTCCCTCATTAGGATACTTCAGGGTATTGAGCACATTAAAAGTCACATGTTGCTCATTAACCCTCATGGTCAAGTCTCCCTTCTATACATCTAGGAGAGTTCTTCCTGTAGCAAGGAAAGGCCTACCCAGAATTATAGAAACTTCCCTATTTGCTTCACTGTTTGGAATAATAAAATCCACAGGAAATACAAATTTATCCACTTTTAACAACACATCGTCAATCTTTCCTTCTGGATATGTAATAGATCTGTCTCCTAGCTGAAGTGTCACAGTGGTAGGCCTAACATCCACAGTGCCCAATTGTTTGAAAATGGACATAGGCATTAAGTTGATGCTAGCACCTAGATCACATAATGCTCTGCCACAGTAGTTATCTCCAATGGAACAAGGGATGGTGAAACTACCAAGGTCTTTCAACTTGGGAGGTACTTTGGCTTGGAGCATAAGGCTACATTCCTTTGTCATGGCAACTGATTCAAACTCCCCAAGCCTTCTCTCCTTTGTCATGAACTTTGTACAATTAGGCATCTGCTGCAAAGTTTCAACCAAAGGTATATTGATGTGCAACTGCTTCAGAATTTCCATGAACTTGCTGAACTGCTTGTCTTATTGGACCTTCCTTAACCCTTGAGGAAAAGGAGGAAGAGGCCTTTCAGTCATAAATTTGGGCAAGGGCTCAGCTTCTGGAACAGTCTTAAGCTTCTTAGCAGTTTTCTCAGCTATCTTCTCAACAGTTTCATCCGTTGCTGGAACAGTCTCAATCTTTTCAGTTCTCACCTTGCTCTTTTTCTCTACAATAGTTGGCAACTCAGTTCCACTTCTCAAGTGTATTGCCTTGCACCGCTTCTTACCATAGGGGCTTAATGATGAAGGAGTTTCAGTAGAAGAAGGCAATGTGCCACTAGGTCTACTGTTCAGTGCATTGGCCAGCTGGCCAACCTAATTTTCAAGGTTCCTCATAGACACTCATTGACTCTGGAACTGTGCCTTAGTTTCTGACATGAATGCCTCTAGGACAGCTTCCAAGGATATTTCTTGATTTGCAGGCGGGGCTTGCTGTTGTTGCCTTGGTTGTTGATTATCAATCCAGGTGGAGCATTTGTGGATCTGGTAGGAAAGTTTGTGTTCCCTGCTGGAGCATTAGCGTTGGTACTCCATGAAAAATTGAGGTGTTGCCTCCACCCTGGATTGTAGGTATTAGAATAGGGATTGTTTCCCTTATTGTTGTTGTTGTTCATATAGTTAACAGATGCAGGATTGCTGAAACAGTCCTCAAACAGATGTTCTCCTCCACAATACACACAAGAAACAGCTTCAGCTTGGTGCACTTGTTGTTCATTTACAACTGGATCAGTCACAGTTGCTTGGGCTTCCTGGTTACTCATATTTGTAGGGGCTAGGTTTTTCACCATGTTAGTCAAGGAATCCAACTGAGCAGTAACTGCTGTAACTTCATTCACTTCATGAATTCCTGTAGCAGTTATGCTTTTTCCAGAGGTAAACCTAGCAGTAGGCCACTGATAACTGTTAGCAGCAATGCTTTCAATCAGCTCATATGCTTTATTATAGAACTAGTTTAGAAAAGTGCCTCCTGCAGAGGCATCAAGCATTATTGTAGCAGTTGGCAGCTGTGACACCCCAACTCAGTGTCACATTTTGTATCCCAAAATATTCTTTTTCGGTTAATTAAAAACTTTTTTGAAATTACTCAATAGAGTAGTTGCGGAAATCTGATACCAATGTAAAAATTTAACAAGCAAATGAAAACAAATTGAAACTCATCATTTATAAAAGTAATTCAACTTAGCCATAAGGCATACATCTTTTCGATTTCTTAATACACAACATAATCAGTCACAATTGGAAGACCTGACTTAAACATCAAAAATCCTACGAGCTGGTCTGATAAATAAACACTCTAAGAATAAGAGAGCATACTATCTAACATACATTGTACAAATGAGACTGAGTCTCGTCGTCAACAGTCTGCACGTCTTCGTCGTCGTCTTCAAGAAAACTCAAGCTACAGGGTCCCGAAGTGACCCAGGGGACCGTTGAGAAACATCTGTACACATTTCCAAAAACACAACAGGGTGTCCAACATGTACAGGCAAGGGTGAGATACTCGTTCACAAGTTTATCTTAATAGCCACACAAGTAAAACAGGTACAAACGATACATCAATATACAAGACATTCATGCTATAGAATATCAACATTCAACGTAATATCATAACAAGATAATCTCACTTTGGGGGATCACACCCATTCACCATGATAAGTTAAAAGAATGCATGAGACTTCAATCAACTTTTTAATTCATGTTCTCCAGAGATTCCTAACTTCCTTTCATCGAGCGATAGGCCGCGAATACTCCCATAACACAATTGTCCGCATGAGTCGGCCTCTCAATTTAGTTTCGAACTCCAATTGTTCAAGGATATCACGTCACAACCATATCATGAATAGTCCAGTCTCTGATTGAGATCATCCGTGTTTGGCAGTCGATTACCACAACACGGGGTCGTGATGCCTTCGGCCTCTTATGGAGTCTCGAATACAGGATGCCCCTATAGACCATATAGTCTTAACTTGCTCATATTCTCAACCACTTGGGTTGCAGCTCATTTCAAATGGCACGTCGGCCAACTCATATATGCAACTCATGGTTTTCTGTTTTCTTTTTCGTTCGTTCTTTCTTTCTTGTCAAGGCACATAGCTCATGACTCATTTTAAAGGACATTTAGCCCGTTCATTCAAAATACAGGGCATGTAGTCCAAGTTCTTAATTCACGAAGTACTAGGCCGATGTCGTGGACACTAGACTCGCATATAGGACACTAAGTCCATTCATTTTCAAAACACAGGACAAGCAGTACGGGTGCTCAAGCTACAAAGTACTAGGCCGACGTTGTGGACACTAGACTCGCATATAGGACACAATGTCCGTTCATTTCAAAACACAGGACCAGTAGTCCGGGTGCTCAATTCAAAGAAATCTAGCCCGACGTCTCAGTCACTAGGTTCATGTGCTTCACAACGTGAAGGGGTAATCACCAGTTTTATCAAAATTCCGTTTTCGTTGATCAAGACTTTAAAACAAAACTCAAAATCTCTTTGGTATAAACAAAGAATCATTTTCGCTCTAAAACTTATTTCTACAAAATCCTTTCTTTGCAAAGCTATTTCTAAAAGCTTAAATCCTCAAAATTTGTTTTCAACACGATTTTGACTTGAAAGGTCTTTTCTAAAGGTTCCATCATTTGCAACATTTTTCTATAGATTTTCATTGAAGAAAAGTTTTTGAAAGAGACTTTTCCTTTTTGAAAGGTCAAATTCTTTGAGAAGGTTCTTCCTTTGACAAACTAAATACTTTTCAAGGCTTTCTTTCTTTGTACAAAATGTTTTAGAAAATAATGATAAAGCAACTTTTCACTATTTTTCTCACCAACTCTCAACTTCCTAAGTCTTATTTGCAATTACTTTTGAGTTCTTAACTTAGTGGCTTTTTAGTAAAATTGGTCATTAACCATTTAACTTAAAAGCTTTTCATTTCTCAAAACAAAACTTTTCTCAATCTTTGATTAAGAATTTTAAGTAGCTTAATCTTTCATTATCAGCTATAGCCGATGCTATGCTCTCAACCAATCCAGTCAAAGAAATCACAATTCAATATATACATCTTTATTCATCAAATCTCAAAATCAACATCATACATAGATCTCATCCACGGCAATAATGCCACAGTTCATGTTCAAACATCCAATCACATACTCACCAATTAAATCAAGTACACACACCACAAGAGAATCATCAATCATTTCAAATAATATTATCACAATCATACAACAATCACTCTTATGAGGCTATCAAACTCATTGGAGTTAATCTCCCCTTACCTCTTGAAGACAACTTTCTACATGCATGTTGATCGCCTCGATCTGCTAGTCCTCCGATCAATCACCCAAACAATCAATAACTACTACCTTCATGCAACCAATTCAAAACATCAACATTACTAACATAAATTTCCCTATCTCTTAGAAGCTAGGTTCGGCCATGGAGCTCCAAAATTAGCTAGAGATGTCTAAAATTTCCTATCTCTTGGGTGAATGATCCTTAGGTATATCTAACACCAAAACAAGTCTCTTTACACAAAACTTGAATAAAAAACTCAAGATTCCTCACCCTATAGGTTTCGGCCAAAGTTTAGAAAAATAGGGAGGAAATTTATTTTGTGTTCAAGCTTCTAGATTCTCAATCTTCCCATCATGGAGGGTTAATAGAAATTGGTTTCATGATCATAGGATTTTTCTATAATTTTCTAGAGATTTTTGAAGTTTGAGGTTAGAACTTTGAACGTACATGATCATAGCTTGAAAAACAAGATTTAGATGAAGAATATGAATTCAAAGGATCAAAGGAAGTAATCTTACCTTCTTGAGTGATGAAAAATGAGCAAGAATCAACACTTGCTTCACCAAAAATGGTTAAGGTTTTCAACTTGAAATGAAATGAAACTTAAGAGAAAAAAATGGTGTTATAAAGAAATGGGTGGATGCTTCATCAACATGGCTTTATGCGTGGGGGAGAAGGAGGGGACAAGGGTGTCCAAGATGCTTTTTTCTTTTTCTTTTAAGCTGGATCTAAAATGTATTGGTAAGGATATCTCCCCTGCCTATTTGTTTGGAGAGCTGACAGTTGCTTGTCTAGCTCAGCCCCTACTGAGCTTTCTGGTAGGCATCAGTAAATTATATTATTATAAATTCCAACTTTCTCATGTAAATCACTTAAGGGCAAAATAGTCTTTTCACCTAGGGACAAAAATTTAATTAAGAAAAAGGTTAAGGGCAAAATGGTCATTTCACCTCTAACTTCATAAATATATAGATATTTTTCTAGAAGTAATGATGAGGGTGAGGGCAAGAATGGGTTTTCATAAACTCCTAGGGGCAAAACGGTTTTTTTCCTTTAGGGACAAAGATGTCATTTAGGGAAAAGATCAAGGGCATTTTGGTTTTTTCGCAGTGTGAACGCGTTCAAATATTTTAGAACGTCATCATTACAGTGGCACGCCTTCCTCGGTTATGTGACCTGATATGACTTCACGTTTATCCGTTAGCGGGTCCCGATAAATCCGTATTCAGCTCCGTTCATTACTCGATTTAAGATTTCGCCGGTATAACTTGTATTATTTCACTTTTTAGTGCGAAAAATCGATTTTATCAAAATAGTTGGAAATTCGATTATGAACCTAACTGTTTCGTTCACGAGTCAAAATTTGGTCTTCTGTCAGTGAAAACGCAGACAGGGCTCCGTCTGAATTTTTGACCTAAAATTTAACCGTAGATTCCTGCGATACCGTAAAGTATGAATATGACTTCGGTTTATCCAAAATCATTTTCTAAATCTCGGATAAAATATAAAAGATATATATCTTTACCGTAATTGGTGAACAGTAAAAATCGGGGTGTTACATTACTACCCATCTTAAAAAAATTTCGTCCTCAAAATTTCGTGACTCAAACCTAAATAGGATCTCTTAATCTCCAGGTTCCACATTGTACTCCCTATACATGCTCATCCCTTAGGCAACAATTGTGACCTAATAACAGACTCCATACTCATTCTTCATTCGAATTACCGCTAAAATCATATCGCTTATCCTCAATCCATACTCCTTCTCCTTAATACCTTACCTTAGGCCCTATTTGCGAGTTAGGAGGGAAAGGAAATGGAGGGGATCAAAGAGGAAGGAAGGGGGAGGGAGGGAAGGAGAAGGAGAGCATTATCCTTCTCCTTGTTTGGGAGTGCATATTGTATGAAGGGAAGGAAATGGAGGGCATAAGACATACTTTTACAATTTTATCCTTACTTAAAAAAATTAACATAATTAATATTCTATAAATAATATTGATGCCCCAAAATAAAAGGGGTAAATTTTAAAAATGTATGAGGGTAAATTACTAATTTCAATTAGTTTTCCTCCAAAATACTCCAAATTGGGGGAACTTAAAAAAGTGGAGATAGGAGGAGTTTGGAGGGTTTATTAAGATCCCCAAAACCTTTCCCTTTCCCTTCCTTTCCCTCCAAAAATCAACTCACAAACAAAGCCTTAGTTTCTCACATTTGAGAGATATAATTAAAACTTAACCACTTTCTTTTTTATACTTATCCATTTAGGAAATCTTTTTCCTACATCTTTAACTCTGCTGGTTACACCAAGATTTTAAACTACGATACACATTCCTTTTACAACACATCCATTAGTTCCAATCCAAGATATCCAATCTTAGTCTTAGTTCCTTTTGAACATAGCCCACCTCTCTAATCTACATCATGCATCTCAACCTTAAAGAATGAGACCACACCTCTTAATGCAACTACAACCAAAAAGAATTCGCATCGGGTAGAATCATCCAAAATCATAAATCTTGAACTTTTCTAACAACTTAGTTTTACTCAAGAGCTCCTCCTTTCTATTTATATTCAACTTAGCTAAAACTACCGAGGACACTTTTCTATAAATCTCCAAACTCATACAATCGATTTTAACTATAGACATTGATTATTACCCTAGGCCTCCCAACTACTATTTTGCCTCGATCAATATTTGATCTATAATAATTGTCTCGCTTACTGAGAATGATCTTAAAGGTTCACATCTTATCAATCATAACTATACCTCAATCAAAACTCCTATCACTTTTTATTTATCTTGATAAAAGAATGATCGTAGTAGATACTACACTTACTCCTAACCAACCTTCTAAAGATCATTCGTTCTCCTTGCTTGTCCACTCGAGTTGAAGGTGATCAATTGAACTCAACCTCTACTCGGTCCTTAAAGATTAAGGAAATAAATCTTCAACAAAGGAAATTTTTCTTGGTTTTACTCTCATAAGAAAGTATATAGAAGAATTTTACCTCTCTGAAAAGAATACAGGAATATCTAGTACGTAAAAAGATTCTTCAGTTGGTTCGTCAATGTAAAAATGCATAACTAATACATGTTTACAACCATGACTCTAATAAAGTTCTTTCTTTCACAAGAATCTTCCAACGGATCAGGGAATCAAAAGATAAACAGTCCGACCAAAAATCAGACTGGATCATCTTTACCAAAAGTAAAAGTGATTAGACTAAGTTTCGTCAAGAAACTTCTAGTATCAAGAATTTGTCTGTGTTACAACTCAAGAAATAGTCATAACAAATCTTTCGATGAAATGACATGAAAATGTCCTGGCCAAAGGAGACTATTAAACAATCCACTCAAATGTCTAATACACTGAGGATTATGTAGGAGTGTGAGTACAAATACTCGTCTGGAATCGCATGTCCTAAGGACTTCACTACTATTAAGTCAAAACTCGCGCTTATGTAACTTCATGACAGCTCTTCTCGCGTAGGGTCCGTAACACTTGATGCAGAGTTTCCTCATGCTCCTCGTGAGTCTTAGAGTAACGAGAATATCGCCGATGATGACGAATTTGTCAAGAAACGAATGAAAATTCCATTTCATGTAGTCTAACTTGTCTAGCTTTGTAGATAATATTCTACACAAAGCGATGGAGATCTAATTGAATCTTGAAACTTGATCCATTGAAAACTCAATACCCTTCGCAAACACAAACTTGGAAAACACTCAGGAAATTCTCCTGAAAAATCTTCCATGACAAGCACCTTATTCAAATGTCTGACACAATCCCAAAGGATAAACGACGTGTCAACATGAATACAAGTACCATCCACTAAACGTGAGTTCTTATAAGGTCTCTACCCGATTAGAACCCAACAAAACACGCATATTCGTGTGTTGTAACACCCCGCTTTTCGAGTTTTCCTAATTATTCAGTAATTATGAACTTATATTTTATTTGAGGACTTAGAAATGGCAATAAAATATTCTGACCAGATAGGAATGTCCTACACAACCATAGGAAGCCATGGTTAAGTTTCGGGCGAAAGCTCAAACGGAGCCCGGTCTGTGTTTTTCACGGATAGTAGTCTTTTTCTACTATCAAGACCTAATTTCGACTCGTGAACGAAACAATTAGGTTTTATATTTTATTTCCAACAATATTGGTTATTTTGAAAATATTCAAAATAAATAAGTCGTCCTACGACTTTCTTGGGCGAAAACCTAAATCGGGTGAAGAACGGAGCTGAATACGAGATTTCAGTGAACTGCTACGAATAAGGTTGAAGTCACATGGCGTGCTATGACTCATCAGTGACTCATCAGTGTAATGATTACGTTTAGAAAATATCTGGACGTGAAATGACTAAACTGCCCTTGACCCTTTTCATAATTACCATTTGCTCTTGAATGAAAAGACCGTTTTGCCCCTGAGAATTTATGGAATATCCATTCTGACCCTGTGACTCACCATGTCATCATTACCTTTCTAGAAATATCTAGATATTTATAGGGGAAATGACATTTACGCCCTAGTCTTTGAAGGAATTACCAAATTACCCTTTTGGTTATTTATAAGTTTGCCATGACATCAATATATATATTTCTCTCTTTCTCTCTCTTGGGCATTTCGGCCATCACTCTTTCTCTCTCTTCTCTCTCTTGTTCTTCATGTTCTTCATCAGTTCTTGAGTGTTCATCAAAAGTTCTTAACAAAAACCCTAGTTTGATCTTCAAAAGTTGAAGTTTTTGAGTGAAAACTTGTATCTTCTTCACTAATCTTTGATCCTAGGAGGTATGATCCTCATCTTAACTCTCTCAATCTCTCTATTTCATCTCTTGAATCACTTGATTCATGAAGATCCAAGTTTAGATCTAGAACTTTGAAAATCCATAGAAAATTGTAGAAAAATCCTATGATCATGAAACCAATTTCTATAAAACCATCATGATGTGTACTTTTGAGTGTCTAGAAGCATGAACCCAAAAGAAATTTTCTCCCTATTCTTCCATGGGAGGGCCAAATCCTATTAATGGTGCAAGGATGGGTTTTGTTGCAATTTTTGGCTATATAACACTTGTTCTAGCTTACTTGATGTCTTTGAACCCTAAACCCAAGAGCAAAACATCAGCCAAAGCTCCTAACCTATTTCTCCTCTTTATGGACGAAACATACAGGGTGTAGAACCATGAGTTTTGTCTCAAATTTTTGGGTCATAGGACTTGATTTAGTGTTAATCATGCTTAAGGACCAACCATCCAAAAGTTTGGAACCAAATGAGCTCCCTAGTCTTTTTATCCTTTCATGGCCGAACCCTATACCTTCTTGGGGAAGAAAAATTATGTTTTGATGTTATAGATTGATGATGCTTTATTGTTTGAATTGAATTGTGTTTGATTGTTTTAGGCGACGCGAACGGAACCGGAGCCGGAGCCGTGAACCGATCAAGTTTGCATTGAACTTCCTTCGTGAGGTAAAGGGAGGTATTTCTTTTTGAGTTTGGTAGCCTCATGGCATAGGATTGATTTATGTGTTATGATTGAATTAAGACTTGATGTATATGTATACTTATGTCCTGGATTGATTGGATGTTAAGTGTTGTGCATAGTTGGTTATTTGATATAACTGTGGCATGGATGCCTTGGATGTTATCTAATTGTGATATTGAACTGTTGATATATATATCTATACATATATTTATATCCTAGATGAGCATAGGACTGGCTATGTCTTGATAATTGTTAAAAGACTCGGAATCGAAATCAAAGTTTTGAAAACCGTGTTTTGGAAATCAAAAAGTGGTTTTTGGAAAACGTGTTGCTTTTCAAGAAAAGTTAAGTTCTCTTTTGAAAAGTATGTTCTTTTGAAAAGTAAAAAGTTGTTTTGTGAAAAGTCGCGCAAATGTGTTTTATTCTGTAAAGTGTTTAAAAAAAAGTGCGTGAAATTTTAGAAAAACGGTTTTGTTTTCAAGAAAGGTGTTTTTCCCGGAAAATGTTCTCTTTAATCAAGAAATGTTTTATTTCATGAAAATAAGAGCGTATTTTGTGTTCCAAAGTTTTTTTGAGAAAGTTTGACCGAAAAGGAAATTGATGAACCTTTGAGATGAACCCAAACCTAGTGGCCGAGACGTCGGGGCTAGTGTTTTGTGGATTGAGCACTCGGACTTCGTGTCCTGTGTTTTTGATTTGAGTGGGCTTAATGCCTTTTTGAAATGAGTCGTAGACTTTATGTCTCGATATTTGAAAGAATAAATGTGGATTGAGCACTCGGACTTAGTGTCCTGTGTTTTTGATTTGAATGGGCTTAATGCCTTTTTGAAACGAGTCGTGGACTTTATGTCTCGACATTTGAAAGAATGAACGCAAAGAAAATAGAAAACTTTCTGTGTACATGCATGAACCGGCAGACGTGCCATTTGAAACCGAGCTACAACTCTAGTAGTTGAGAATGGAACCGGTTAAGACCACTAGGTCTATAGGGGCATTCTCTGTGTTGAGACTCCACAAGTGGCCGGTGGCCTCGCGACCCCGTGCCGTGGTGAGTCGACTACCCAGCACGAATGAACTCAATCAGGGATTGGACTATTCAGGATATGGTTATGACATGGTACCCTGGAACAATTGGAGTTCGGACCTAAATAGAGAGACCGGCTCATGAGGACAATTGTGTTACAGGTGTTACTACGGCCTATCGTTCGATGTTGGGAAGTTAGAATCTCCGGAGTACATGAATTAGAAAGATGATATTGAAGTCTCATGCATTATTATAAATCATGTTTATGTTTGGGATATTATATTGTGCTGTATAGATAACTGTTCATAGGACTGTATTTATGCTGTTTGTCGCCTGTGCGGCCATCGTGATAAACTTATTATATGAGTATCTCACCTTTGCCTGTACATGTTGGACACGTGATTGTGTTTTTGGAACACATGTACAGATGTTGATCATAGGTCCCCGCGGAGACGTGAGGACTCGGATGATAGAGCGTTCTGATGAAGTTGACGTTGGGTTGTATCCCAATGGCTACTTTCAGCCGACCAGCTTAGGAGTCTTTTATTTTGAGGAGTCTTATATTATATTACTGCAAGCTTTTGAACTTATGTTTTCAAGTTTGTAATGACTTATATATTAAGCCAGGATTTATATTATGATTATGTTTTATGAACAGTGAATACCGATGTGCTGTAAGGAGCTTATTCCTTCATCTTGAGTTTGTATTGCCTGTGCATGCAGAAGATTTTTAGAACCGCGTTTTCGAACGTAGCTACTTAATTAAAGTATTTTCCGAAAGCAACCAGCTTTTTATTTTCTTAATTTATTTCCGCATTAGAGTCCGAGTATGTAGCACCCGCGAGGGGGTGTTACATGTGTCAACACACATTGTTTCGACAAGGAAACAATTCAACAGGGTCCTACTCTTTCTAGCCTTAGAAACTTATCATCAACCTTTTGTTTATCCATCAACTTATAGAGAAAAGTCATTCCCTCTTTTACTCACATGTTCATCCATCATTCTCTACTACTAATCCTTCACTCAAGGTTGACTTCCATTCCTGCTTCTAAGCATTTATTTAGTGATCAAGCACTTAAGCTAACTTCCATTATTATGTCAAACACTTAAACTAATTCTCATTCCGTTACTACATGTCTCAATCTCATCAACCAACTCTAATGCACTTTAAATCTCCATGAGCTCACTTAAGAATTCTAATATCTAAGTGCAAATCCAAACATATCTGTCCTAATGGAGCCAAATGTCTTATCCATCAAGTCCACAAACAGCGGAGGCTCTAATCATTTCTTAAAATCACCATCAGAAGAAACTTCACGCGATACCACACTTCCATTGTTATACCAGATTCCATTCCAGTGTCTCAACTCCATTAGCGAACATATCGTTATCCTGTCATTCCTTTGGTCGCTTACTAGCTACCTATACATCTACTTTAACAACCCTTTGGTATTCTTCTACCTGTCTAAGGCGCACTCGTTCTTCGGCAAACTTTCCCAACAATCGAACTTCCTTCACATATAAGGGAGTCTCTACTTGATAACTAAGAGTCTAACATCTTTGACTCATAAAGTAAAGGTCATATTTAGGCCTATTTGCTAGAACAACTCTAAATAACTCGGATAACTCTTCTATTAAGAGTCATGTCGCATCTCAATCATCGGATCCAACCAATCCAATTGGTTGTATTTTTATAAGGAACAAGTCATCACAGATTATTCTTACTTCTACTGACCTCTATCAAAACAAAACACAGAGTAAACACAACAAAAACACCATCAATCCATAACTTAGATCCCAAAAGACATCTACCAGCTCTTATACAACTGTTATAACACCCCAATCCGATGCCATATTTTGTATCCCAAAATATTCTTTTTCAGTTAATTAAAAACTTTTTCGAAATAACTCAATAGAGTAGTTGCGAAAATCTGATACCAATGTAAAACTTTAACAAGAGATGAAAACAAATTGAAACTCATCATTTATAACAGTAATTCAACTTCACCATAAGGCGTACATCTTTTGGATCTCTTAATACACAACATAATCAGTCGCAGTCGAAAGACCTGACTTAAACATCAAAAATCCTAAGAGCTGGTCTGATAAATAAAAACTCTAAGAACAAGAGAGCATACAACCTAGCATACATCATACAAATGAGACTGGGTCTTGTTGTCAACAGTCCACATGTCTTCGTCATCATCTTCAAGAAAACTTAAGCTACAGGGTCCCGAAGTGACCCAGGGGACCGTTGAGAAACATTTGTACACGTTTCCAAAAACACAACAGGGTGTCCAACATGTACAGGCAAGGGTGAGATACTCGTTCACAAATTTATCATAATTGCCACACAAGTAAAACAAGGACAAACGATACATCGATATACAAAACATTCATGCTATAGAATATCAATAGTCAACGTAATATAATAACAAGATAATCTCACTCTATGGGATCACATCCATTCATCAAGATAAGTTAAAAGAATGCATGAGACTTCAATCAACTTTCTAATTCATGTTCTCCAGAGATTCCTAACTTCCCTTCATCGAGCGATAGGCCGCGAATACTCCCATAACACAATTATCCCCATGAGTCGGCCTCTCAATTTAGGTCCGAACTCCAATTGTTCAAGGGTATCACGTCACAACCATATCATGAATAGTCCAGTCTCTGATTGAGTTCATCCGTGTTGAGCAACCGATTACCACGGCACGGGGTCACCATGCCTCCATCCTCTTGTGGAGTCTCGAACATAGTGTAACACCCCGATTTTCACTGCCTTTATAAATCAGTAAGTTGTATAATTAAGTTTGTATTTTATTCAATGTTTTAGAAAGTAAAATAAAATAAACCGAGACCATATTCATACTCAACGCTATTGTAGGAAGCTACGATTAAATTTTGGGCTAAAAACTCAGACGGAGCCCTGTCTGCGTTTTTTCACTGACAATAGTATTTTACTACTCAAAAGACCTAATTTTGACTTGCGAACGAGACAGTTAGGCTTAGAATTAAATTCCCTACAATTTTGCTAAAATTGGTTCTTGACCTTTAAAAGTGAAAATAATATAAACTATTCGAGCGAAGACTCGAACCCGAAGACAAACGGAGCTGTAGATGGATTTACCGGGACCCGCTAACGGATAAACTCAGTGTCACATGGAGTCACATCACATGGGAAAGCGTGCCTGTAATAGCCCGGACTGATTTTAAGATTGCCGATTGTCCTCAGAAACCAACACGGGTCTTTTCAGCGTACTTTGTCCTCACTCACACACTTTATGGAAAACTTCCTAGAAGGTCACTTATTCCACAAGTGCTCCAAGTCAAGCACGCTTAACTATGGATTTCTTATGTTCTGGGCTCCCGAAAAGAAGATGCATCTTGTTGATACAGGTAGTACCAATCAATTCTTATAAGCCTTCTTTTAACTGTACAGTCCCATACCTGCACAGCCTCAGGATGCCTCTCATTCCGATGTGAATCCGGTTCATTTATGTGTCCCTTTGCCTAGAAGCCTGCCAGGAGCCGCTCCTTGTCCGTGCCTCACGCACCGACGATCACTCCCCGCTCTCGTCAGCCTCAGGCGTCACATGCCCACCATCTTCCGCCTGGTTCGTCCCTGAACCACATCGTACTGGGAGAGGTTCACTCTGATACCATTTGTAACGGCTCGGACTGCTTTTAAGATTGTCGATTATCCCCACAAACCAAAACGGGTCTTTTTAGCGTGTTTTGTCCTCACTCACACATTTTATGGAAAACTTCCCCGAAGGTCACCCATCCCACAAGTGCTCCAAGTCAAGCATGCTTAAGTATGGAGTTCTTATGTTCTGGGCTGCCGAAAAGAAGATGCATCTTGTTGATATTGGTAGTACCAATCAATTCTTATAAGCCTTCCTTCAACTGTACAGTCCATACCTACATAGCCTCAGGATCCCTCTCATTACGATGTGAATCTGGTTCATTCATGTGTCCCTTTGCCTAGAAGCCTGTTAGGAATCGCTCCTTATCCCTGCCTCAAGTACTGGCGATCACTCCCTGCCCTTGTCAGCCTCAGGCGTCACAGTGCCAGTGTCATGATTGTGTTTAGAAAATATCTGGACGCGAAATGACTGAAATACCCTTGGACTTTTAAGGAAATTACCATTTGGTCCTCATGGAAAAGACCACAATACCCTTAATGAAAAATTTAGGGACATCTTTGCCCACTTTTTCCTCCCATTCGACCAGCCCCTTTATCTCATTCTCTCCACCTTTGTTCTATATTTTCTTCACTTTCTCCATCATTACTCTCCATTTCCTTAAGCATTCTTCAAGAAATTTGTGAAAGGAAGTCGTCAACCTTGATCATATTCATCATCTAGGAGGTATGAAATTCATCCTTGACCTCTCAATCTTCATTTTCCTCCATTGAATCTTGTAGTTCCTCCATGATCAAGTTTATGATGCTTAAACGTCATAAATTCAAAGAAAATTGTAGAAAAATCCTTTTAATGTCGAACCAATTTCTATGAGCTAGTTACATCATCCTCTCCCATAATCCAAGAGCTTGTAACCAAAAGAGCTCTCTAGCTCATATGGGTACAGGAGGCCGAACCTTACCCTTTTAGATCATTAAATTTTTGTTCAAAATTTTGTATAGGAAGCATTGATTTTGTTCTATCACACTTAGTGAGTAATGAATCCAAGAGATAGGAATTTTTGGAGCTCCCTAGCTAATTTTCATAGCTTTTGGCAGAACCAACCATTTGGGGGAAACACAAAATTTTGATTCAAGTTTCAAAATGGAGGCTTGATTTGGTGTTAAGGTTACCTAGGGATCCTTCCTCCAAGAGATAGGAATTTTTAGACATCCTTAGTTATTTTTGGGACCCTGTGGCCGAACCTAGATTCAAAGGGATTAGGGAAATTATGTTGTTAAATGTTGATGATTGGATTGGTTGTGTGTTTATAGTTGTTATCGGGTATTCGAACGAGAAATCGGGAGAATTCGTGGACCGATCGGATGACTTTTCCTTCGGAGGATAACTTCCAGAGATAAGGGGAGATTAACTCCAATAAGTTTAATAGACTCTTCGGATTTTTGTTGGATGATTGTAACCATGATGTGAAGTTGATGATTTTCCTGGTTAGTGCATTATGTGGCATATATGCTTGATTGGTCTAGTGATTATGTGATTGGTGCTTTGAAGATATACTATATGTTGTGTTTGAACTTGATTTACTTGATGAAGTATATGCCTGGATGTTTGAAAATGAATTGCAGCATTGATGCCTTGGATGAGACATACTTGTGCTGTTGAATTGAGATTTGATATATATATATATATATATATATATATATATATATATATATCCTAGATTGGTTAAGAGCATAGCATTGGCTATAGCTCCATAATGAAGATTAAGCTACTTAAAAGTCTTAATCAATGATTTGGAAGTATTTTGGTTTGAGATATGAAAAACTTTTAAGTCAAATGGCATAATGGTCAATTTTACTAAAAAACCACCAAGTTAAGAACCCAAGAGGAATTTCAAGCAAGACTTAAGAAATTGAGAATTAGTGATGAAAATAGTGAAAAGTTGCTTATCATTATTTTCTAAACATGTTGTACAAAGAAAGAAAACCTTGAAAAGTATTTAGTTTGTCAAAGAAAGAACCTTCTGAAAGTATTTGACTTTCCAAAACGAAAAAGTCTCTTCATGAATGTTTGCTCTGATAACAATCTTTAGAAAAATGTTTAAAACGATGGAACCTTTAGAAAAGGCATTTAAAGCCAAAATCCTTTGAAAATGAATCTTTAGGACTTGAGCCTTTAAGAATGGTTTTGTAAAGAGAAGATTTCGTGGAAAATAAGATTTAGACGAAAATGAGTTTTGGTTCACACCCAAGAGATTCTGAGTTTTGTTTTTAAGATTTGAACTATGAAAATGAAAATTTGATGAAACTAGTGATTACCCCTTCACGCATGTGAAGCACACAAACCAAGTGACCGAGACGTCGGGCTAGAGTTCTGTAACATGAACAGACTTTGTGTCCTATATGCGAGTCTAGTGTCCGCGGCATCAGCCTAGTAGTTCGTGAATTAAGAACTTGGACTATGTGTCCTGAATTTTGAACGAATGGGCTATATGTCCTTTAAAACGAGTTATGAGGTATATGCCTCGACATGAAAGAATGAACGATAAAGAAAACAGAACTTTCTGTGACATACATGAAACAAAAGACTTCCATTTGAAAACGAGCTACAACTCAAGTAGTTGAGAATATGAGCCATTTAAGACCACTAGGTATATAGGGGCATCTATGTTCGAGACTACACAAGTGGCCGGAGGCGTTGCAACCTCATGCCGTGGTAATCAGTTACCAAACACGGATGAACTCGATCAGAGACTGGACTACTCATGATATGGTTGTGACGTGATACCCCTGAACAATTGGAGTTCAGACCTAAATTGAGAGGCCGACTCATGAGAACAATTGTGTTACGGGAGTAATTACGGCCTATCGCTCGATAAAGGGAAGTTAGGAATCTCTGGAGAACATGAATTAGAAAGTTGATATTGAAGTCTCTTGCATTATTATAACTCATGATGATATTTGAGAATATTATGTCATATGAATGTCTGCTAATACAACTGTATTTATATGCGGATGTATGTTTTGACTGTCACTTGTGTGGCTATCACGATATTGTGAACAAGTATCTCATCCTTTCCTGTAAATGTTAGACACCCAGTTGTGTTTTTGGATACGTGTACAGATACTTTCCAACGGACCTCTCGGTCACTTTGGGACCCTGTAGTTGAATTCCTTGGTGTCGATGACGAAGATGAGTGGACTGTTGACGATGAGGTCCAGTCTCATTGGTACGATACATGCTAGGTAGTATGCTTTATTGTTCTTAGAGTTTTATTAAACCAGCTCTTAGGATTTTTTTTTTTGACGTTTAAGTCAGGTCTTTTGACCGTGACTCATTATGATATGTATTAAGAAATTGAAGTGATTTATGCCTTATGGCGGAGTTCAATGAGTTTTATAGATGATGAGTTTGAATTTTTTTTCCAGCTATTATTAAAGTTTTCAACTGGTATCAGATTTTCGCAACTAGTCTAATGTGTTTTTCGAAAAAGTTATAACTAACTGAAAAAGAAAATTTGGGGTACGAACTATGACATCGAGAGGGGGTGCTACACACAGGATGCCCCTATAGACCTAGTGGTCTTAACTGGCTAATATTCTCAACCACTTGGGTTGTAGCTCGTTTCAAATGGCACGTCGGGCAGCTAGTATTTGGAACTTATGGTTTTCTGTTTTGTTTTTGGTTCGCTCTTTCTTTCTTGTCAAGGCACACAGCTCATGACTCATTTTAAAGGACTTTTAACCCGCCCATTCATTCAAAATATAGGACATGTAGTCCAATTTCTCAACTCACGAAGTACTAGGTTGACGTCGCGGACACTAGACTTGGATATAGGACACTCAGTCCGTTCATTTTCAAAACACAGGACACGCAGTCCGGGTGCTCAATCCACGAAGTATTAAGCCGACGTCGCGGACACTAGACTCACATATAGGACACAAAGTCCGTTCATTTCAAAACATTGGACCAGTAGTCCGGGTGCTCAATTCACAAAACTCTAGCCCGACGTCTCAGTCACTAGGTTCATGTGCTTCACAACGTGAAGGGGTAATCACCAGTTTTATCAAAATTTCGTTTTCGTTGATCAAGACTTGAAAACAAAACTCAAAATCTCTTTGGTATAAACAAAGAATCATTTTCGCTCTAAAACTTATTTCCACAAAATCCTTTCTTTGCAAAGCTATTTCTAAAAGCTTAAATCCTCAAAATTCATTTTCAACACGATTTTGACTTGAAAGGTGTTTTCTAAAGGTTCCATCATTTGCAACATTTTTCTAAAGATTTTCATTGGAAAAAAATTTTTGAAAGCGACTTTTCCTTTTTGAAAGCTCAAATTCTTTGAGAAGGTTCTTCCTTTGACAAACTAAATACTTTTCAAGGCTTTCTTTCTTTGTACAACATGTTTTAGAAAATAATGATAAAGCAACTTTTCACTATTTTTCTCACCAACTCTCAACTTCCTAAATCTTATTCACAATTCCTTTTGAGTTTTTAACTAAGTGGCTTTTTAGTAAAATTGGTCATTACACCATTTAACTTAAAAGCTTTTCATTTCTCAAACCTAAACTTTTCTCAATCTTTGATTAAGACTTTTAAGTAGCTCAATCATTCATTATCAAGCTATAGACAATGCTATGCTCTCAACCAAGGCAATATATACATCTTTATTCATCAAATCTCAAAATCAACATTATACATATATCTCATCCAAGGCAATAACACCATAGTTCATGTTCAAACATCCAATCACATACTCACCAATTAAATCAAGTATATACACCACAAGAGAATCATCTATCATTTCAAATAACATCATCACAATCATACAACAATCACTCTTATGAGGCTATCAAACTCATTGGAGTTAATCTCCCCTTACCTCTTGAAGACAACTTTCTAAATGCACATTGTTTGCCTCGATCCGCTAGTCCTCCGATCAATCACCCGAACAATCAACAACTACTACCTTCACACAACCAATTCAAAACATCAACATTACTAACATTAATTTCCCTATCTCTTAGAAGCTAGGCTCGGCCATGGTGCTCCAAAATTAGCTAGAGATGTCTAAAATTTCCTATCTCTTGGATGAATGATCTTTAGGTATACCTAACACCAAAACAAGTCTCTTTACTCAAAACTTGAATAAAAAACTCAAGATTCCTCACCTTATAGGTTTCGGCCAAAGCTTAGAAAAATAGGAAGGGAATTTACTTTGTGTTCAAGCTTCTAGATACTCAATCTACACATCATGGAGGGTTCATAGAAATTGGTTTCATGATCATAGGATTTTTCTACAATTTTCTAGAGATTTTTGAAGTTTGACGTTAGAACTTTGAACATACATGATCATAGCTTGAAAAACAATATTTAGGTGAAGAATATGAATTCAAAGGATCAAAGGAAGTAATCTTACCTTCTTGAGTGATGAAAATGAGCAAGAATCAACACTTGCTTCACCAAAAATGGTTAATGTTTTCAACTTGAAATGAAATGAAACTTAAGAGAAAAAAATGGTGTTATGAAGAAATGGGTGGATGCTTCATCAACATGGCTTTATGCGTGGGGGAGAAGGAGGGGACAAGGATGTGGAAGATTTGTTCACTTAAGGGCAAAATAGTCTTCTCACCTAGGGAGATAAATGTAATTAAGAAAAGGGTTAAGGCCAAAATGGTCGTTTGAGTCTAACTTGATAAATATCTAGATATTTTTCTAGAAGTAATGACGAGGGTGAGGGCAAGAATGGGTTTTCATAAACTCCTTGGGGCAAAACTGTAACACCCTGATTTTTCAAACTTTCTAATATTAATAAACAGGATTTTTGTATTTGTATTTTATTGGAGGGTCTAGAGAGTGAATTAAAATAATCTGAGACCATAGTCACGCTTTACGCTATCGTAGGGAGTTACGGTTAAATTTTGGGTCGAAAACCCAGACGGAGCCCGGTCTACGGTTTGCACTGACAGTAGTGTTTTACTACTATAAAGACCTAATTTTGACTTGTGAACGCGACAGTTAGCCTTAGAACTTAATTCCCTAAAATTTTGCAAAAATTGGTTCTTGATGTTAAAAAGTGAAAATAATAAACTATTCGGGAAAAACTCGAACCGAGAGACAAACGGAGTTGTAGATGGATTTAATGGTACCCGCTAACGGATAATCTTGAAGTCACATCAGGTCAAATCGCCTAGGAATGCGTGCTAGTATCATGATGGTTTTCAGAAAATATGTGGACGCTAAATAACCAAAACGCCCTTGAATTTCCATGAAATCACCATAAAACCTATGGTGAAATGACATAATCACCCTTAAGTTAAAATTTTAAACCTCCTTAGCTCTTCTCCTCTCTTCCTCACGCCTCACTCTCATCAACATCAGTCTTCATTTTTCCTTCTCCTTCACACTTTTCTTCCTCCATTTTCTCTCAATTTCTCTTAAGATTCTTCAAAGAAGTTGTGAAGCAAAGTTGATCCTTTGTTCATCCTTGTCATCTAGGAGGTATAGAATCCATTCTTGAGCTCTCAATCTCCCTCTTTCTCCATTGATTTTCATGGTTTATGTTAGAGTTAGAACTTGAAGCTTAAACTTCAAAAATCCACGAAAAATTGTAGAAAAATCCTTTTAATGCAAAACCAATTTCTTTGAGCTAGATTCATTGTCTTCTATCATAATCCAAGAGATTGAAACCAAAAGAGCTCTCTAGCTCAAATGGGTAAAAAGGGCCGAACCTACCACCATTGGGTAAATAGGGTTTTGGTTGAAATTTTGGTACTTTAAGCCTTGATCTAGCCTTACCGTACCTTGTAAGTAATGAATCCAAGAGATAGAAATTTTTGGGTAACCCAAGCTATTTTTCCTAGCCTATGACCGACCCTAGGAGGAGGAGAATAGGAGAAAATTTTGTGATTTAATGTTGATGCATTGATTGATTGTATGCGTGTAGTTATTGTTGGGTAATCAGACAAGAGATCAGACGACTTTCGGATCAATCGGAAGATTTATTGCTATTTGGGAACTCCAAGAGGTGAGGGGATAAACCTGAGGAATGCCAATTCCGGCAGCTGTATGCTGTGTTGTGTGTTTGGATTGTAATTATTTAATGTGTTTGGTTGATGTGGAGTGATTTAGTTTTTACTTGGTCATATTTGTTTATGCCTGAGAATACCTGCTTATGCCTGATTTTATTGTATGGCGTTTGATTATGGAGAATGGATGCATATTATGCCAGTTGCAATGATTATTGTGTTAAAGGACCTAACATCGGTTAGGATCCAAAATCGTGAAATGTTAGAAGCTTCAAAAAGCTTGGAATGAAAGCCAAGAAAAAGAAAGGTTAAAGTTTCAAAGGTTTTTGAACAAAAAGGGAAGTGACACCTTTTGTGAAGGAATAGAGTAAATATGCTTTATTAAAGGATGATGAGACATAAAGTGGAAACAACTTTAGAAAAATAACTTTAGGGTAATAAAGTAAGGCTTTGAAACAAAAAGTGCGTTTCGGAGACATTGACCGTTTTTGAAGCAATAAAGTAAACTAGTTCAAGAAAAAGTGCGTTTGGAAATGTTGTTTCGAAATAAATTGTTTTATCCAAGAAAAAAGGTTTTCAGAAACTGTATTTCAAATTTTTGTGGTTTATCGAAATATTTCAAAGGAGAAAAGTGGTTTTTGACCAAGTTTTGTTTTTATGGAAAAACCGGTCCCGAAGGCTTTGTGTATAAGCTTCGGAGTTTTGGGTTTCAAAAAGAGAAAAAATGGTTTTTAAGGTGAACCTAGAAACCGAGACGTCGAGGTTCCAGGGTTCTGCAGAATATGTGGATCAAGGATCTGTGTTAGTATGTTGGTCCTGTAAGCTCATGGACAATCTTTGTGGTCCTATGGGCTTGTGGACGTTTTTGTATGCTTTAGAAACCAAAATACGAAACTGGTGCATCGGTCAGGGATTTTTGGGTTTGAGCTGTTTTGGGGCTAAGTGTCCTGTCTTTGAGAAAATGTGGTAAAGACCTAAAAAAGTCTAAAACATTATGGTGGTTCATAGCATTGATGCTTCAATAACGAAATAGTGATATGGCACAGAGAAATTGACGAAAACAAATGTTTTCTCATGCATATGTTTTTGGCAGACATGCCGTTGAAATGAGGGGACCTTGATGGCAAGGAAACCCGGGGATGACTTATGTCATTGTGTAACATTGTGCCTTAATGGACAATGATGTCATACGTGTTATGAGAACGTATTGTGCCTTGAGTTGGTCAATATAGTGTGGCAAGACTACATTGTAAGTACCTCTAATTTGCGCGCCCATGTGAGATCTCATGGGATTCATGTACTTATGTTTAGCAAGTTGGTGCTAGTCATTGTTGCCTGAGGGCCAATGAATTTTTTGAGCATGATCAGCTCGTTGAAAGGTGATGGGATTTCCGAAAATTAAGAATCAAACGTTAGATGATATATATATGGAAGTGTCATGCATATGTTTTGAAAATAACGATGACTGTTGGGCACGAGGCCCGTGTGTTTTACTTTTAGAATTTTGATATTCTGTGATGCGTTTATCATATTGATGATTATGTGAGATATGCCTATAAGAATCTGTTGTTTGTGTTTTGAGTAATGTAACATCCCAATTTCTCTGTGACTCTGATCGAGCTGGTTAATCTCGATTGGAGCTTTGGATGGTTGTGTGGTTTGTTGTTTTTTAGTTTTAGACCTAGTTTAAAGCTCAGGAATAGGCTTGAACAAGGTTGGAGGGCCTAAGACGTTAAACGAGTAACTGTGGAAGCTAGAAGTTCTTCTCTCGCTAAGTTGACGCTCAAGCGTGGGAGAATTCAACGCTCAAGAGTTACGACGCTTAAGCGTGGGAGCAAACGGACGCTCCAGCGTGCGAAGTACGCTGTGCAACTATTCTGCATTTGGACGTGTGCAAGACACGTGTCAGTCCAAGGAGCAGGCGGAGTGGACAAGGTCCCACGCTCAAGCGTGGAGAGTACCCAATGCTAGAGCGTGGCAATGCTAAAGCGTGCATATTTTCCACGCTCAAGCATGCACAGCAGATCAAGTTAGTGGAGTTTTCTCTTCTTCCTCATTTTGCACGAAAATCACAAAGTGTTCTGCAAGCTAGAGAGAGGAGCTCTGAGATTTCTAGAGAGAGAGAAAGCTCAGTTTCGAGACGATCGAAGTATCGGAACGCGATTCCGACTACATCGTTGTGATCGCGATGAAGTTATCTCCGACTCCAGCGGATTAGTTTTTCGATTCGCCATAGGTAAATTCGGATCCCTAACACGTGTTCTTCGTGTTCTTGGCGTTCTTCGAGTCTTTGCCCTTTTTCTTTCATTTTTGAGCTTGCCCTGGGGCTAACACTATGGTGCATGTTTTGTGCTCGTGATTAGGGCAAAGTTCATGCTCGCGGTGGTGCTAGATTTGGAGCTGTTCTTGGGCTGTTCCTGGCGTTGCCATTGGAGCTGGGCTGCGAGCTTGAGAGAGAGGAAGCAAGCCGGTGGATTTGCGTGCCGACAGTTCAGGTGGGGAGAAAGAGTATTGCTGCCGTTGGGAAGGCAAGAGTAATGTAGTTGTGATTTCTGCTATGTGTAGGGAAGCCCTAACCCTACTAGTGGTTTAGCCCTAATAAAATATCTAAACCCTAGGTTTAGCTTACTTTGGGCTATCGCCGTTAAGTTTGGAAACCCTAGGTTAGAGAACTGTTAATCGAGGATGTTTGCTGACGTATGACTACATGATATTGGCTGTTGTTGTTGCTATCTGTTTGCCTATATGCTACTTGGTATACGTGATATACTGCTAGATGCTTTTATGCTGCTATTGATATTACTACTGCTATGATGTTATTGTTGTTCCTATGCTGTATGCTGTAATATTAAGAGTTGTGCTGGAATACCGTAGAATAAGTTTGGCTGTGTTCCATGTTGTTCTCCAGTTGATATCGGGGATAGTGCCGTTGCTGCTATACTGACTTCTTGAGGCTGTGTGCCATGTTGTTTGAGCCGTGGCTCATGGACGTGTGGCGTCGAGGCTGTGGCCGTGTGGATGCAGTGGCATCGTGACGTTTTGATTTGGTTGACAGCTTAGGCGTGAGATCCGGTATCAAGCCCGTTGTGGATATTTGCTGCATATCATTTTCAGCTGCCAAGCGGCGAGGCCGTATGATAGGTAGTATGGGCTGCCAGCATCATACAAGGTTAGTTGTACCTGAGTGCGGGTACGGAAAGTAAATGGGGCGGTCAAGTGAGTGGCCTTGGGGATGTTGCCGGTCTCGGGAATAGTTTACAGTGACGGATGAGGTAGCTCCTATCCTGTCGTGACGCTCGATCCAGTCCGGTTTGCCCCACTAATCCCAGAGCTTTCCAGTGTTCCAGGCTAATGCTCCGAGGCAACCGAGATACCTCGATTCCGGTGTGGAAAGGGTATGCACTCTTATTGGTCACGGTGAGCGGTTTGGTTTCTTGGACAAACTAAGTCCGTTCCGACACAGAACTTATTCCGGTGTGGACTTGTTCGGGTGTGGAACCGTTTCAGTTGGGAACCCACAGAAATGCGTTTTTCGGCCGATATGCTGCATGAGATTAGTATCCCGGTCTAGAGGTTTGATCTGAGTGTGAGATTCATGGGATGGATGCTTGTTGAGTATACTGTCTTAGGAGATGCGTGTTGGAATGCAATAGATGCTATATTTGCTATATCTGCTATACTTGTTTACTGCATTACTATTGTTTTCCGACCTTATAAGGCGCTATATTTCTTATCTCCCTTCTGTTTTCCTTGTTGTCCGGTATGGATTCACTTGAAGACGACGAGCCAGCTGAGGCGTATCATGGACCCGAGACTTCACCCATTCATCACGGGGGCACCGCGGATGCCGGTGCTGGGACACATTGAGATCATATACCATGATGAGAAGGGATGGTGGGTAGACCCTCTACCTTTTTGGTGGTCTATACAGGGCTAGTCAGCCTGATGTTTTGGAACGGTACACCGCCATATATAAATATTATCGTTCCCTATCGTATCTACCAGTTCCTTCCCTTTCCGAGGATGTTGCAACCTCCGAGGTAGAGGGAGCAGGACTACACTTGGACAAAACCAAAGTCATCGGTCGTGACCAGCAGGAGAGGTTACATCTACCAAGGCCAGCACAGGAGGACCTACCGCAGGCGGAGGATAGTAGTGTCCAGTTCTTCGTCGGAGTAAGAGTCAATTGTACGGTACCGGCGTACTCATGGCGAGGGTCAGGGTAGCTCAGGGCATCCTCACTACTGATGGTGAGAGCCTGCCAGTGCGTCCTAGGGAGTGAGCTGGGCGCTTTTTCATGTATTTTGAAAGGGTACGGGGGTTACTGGTGAGCTTTGAGTGCTTTTATTTTGACTCTTGATGTATTTTTGGTTTTCTACCCGACAGTATATATATTTATGTACAGTGCCCTATTGATGGGGCTAACTCATGCATGTATTGTATATATATATATATATTATATATATTGCGCTTTACTCTGATTGTTTTCTCTATGCTTGCCGTTTTATTTGCTTTCTTCCGCATCGCTACTTGTTTGCCACGCTATAGCTTTATATACGGCTAGGCATAGTTAATAATAATAATAATAGAAGGTTGGGACTAATGGGATTATTCTCCTAAGAGAGGAGGGCCATCTCAGAGTATATAGTTGTCGTTTTTGGATTCATATATTGGTTTCTCATCCTTGCTGTATTTTTCTGGACTGTGCTTTCTTCTTTTTGGCATATACTATATCGTATTTACAGAGGGACCCAGTACCAGAGACGTTAGCCTACTCGGGGGTACGTTCACTAGTATTTGATCAGCGGGAGGACCCAACTGCATGGGTCATTCACCCTAGTGCAAGTAGTGCAGCGTACACTGGACCTATCTTCACTCTGAGAGGTACAGTTGAGGTGGGGCCCCAGGAGAGGACCCACACGATGGAGACCATATAGATTCCTTTACCGCCCATCTGGATGATTTTGCAGTCATTGGTGGATCAGGGGCTGATCCATCATCACATCCTAGCTGCAGCAGCAATCACCCTTGACTCCTCTCCCATTGTTCGTTTTGGTAGTGGAGGGACATGGAGAGGACCTAGATGAGGACCTTGAGGAGGACACTCAGGAAACCCCTGAGTATCATTCTTTGGAGGCACCTGAGTGGGTTCCACTAGGCCCTGACCAGCTTAGAGTGTTAGAATTTTTTTTTGTGGTAGCGATTTTTGAGTAGTCTGTTATCGGTTACTGATGGCCATGAGTTTTAGTAATATGGTTTCCAGACTATCGCTACTTGGTTTTTAGAGTTCCTAGTATTTTATTTCACTGCTAGTTTCTTTTGCAAGGGGCCATGTTGTCCACCTTTCTTATGTATATAACTAATTGTTGATGGATATATATATATATATACGAGTTATGCTGATATACTCTGGAGGTATTGTTATTTACTACTGTAATAAGAAAAAAAATTATCACGATTTTCATGATATAGTAAGATATAAATAAAGAAAATCTATTTTTCGAAAGTAAACCTGCAATCTTTATTTCGCTTTACTTCGCATTTGGGTAGCAAATGTGACACCGGGTCGAGGGTGTCACATTAGTGGTATCAGAGCTGGTCGAGTCTTTCGGGAATCTTTAGGAGTAGGTCTGTTGTGTTGATGTTGTGTGATCTCTGATTAAGGCTTGATTGAATTACTTTTTAGATGTAATGTTTGCTGATAAGTGTTTATATGTTTTGGTTTCTGGTTTCAGTTTGACTGATTTAAAACTTGTAGGTCAGATATGGAACCAAGAATCAAGACTAGAGTTGGACGTGGCCGTGGACGTGGTCACGGACGAAGAGCTGGTGTGTATACTGAGGACAATGACGGTGCCAATGGAATGGAATTTTATGCCCAGGCAATGGCAAATATGGCTACGACGATTGCTACTCAGATAGCAACCATGAATGCTCACAATGCTCAAGAGCAAGTCCGTGCTAAACAGGTCGCTAAGGGCCGGAGTCTAACTACCTTTAGACGTCAGAACCCGCCACAATTTTCATGGCGACATGGATCCGGAGAAGACTGATTTGTGGATCCAAGAGATCAAGAAGATATTTGAACTGATCCACAACCCAGAAGAAGTGAAAGTACCTTACGCCACTTTCCTACTGCTGGGAGATGCAAAATATTGGTGGAAAGGAACTTGGCAGCTGCTGGAGGCAAATCACCAGGAAATCACTTGGGATCAGTTCAAGCACCGATTCTTGGGGAAGTACTTTTCCCAGAGTGTGAGAGCGGAGAAAGAGCAAGAATTCTTACGACTGCAACAGTGGGAGATGACAGTTGGGGAATATGCGGCCAAGTTTGAATCATTGGCCAAGTATTTTCGATTCTTCCAGAGCAACCTAGAGGAGGATTGGAAATGTGAAGCTTTTGAGAGAGGACTGAGGTACGAGATAAAAGAATTAGTACTGCCATAAGGAATTCGAAATTTTCAGGCGCTGGTTGAGAAGAGCAGACAAGTTGAACTGATAAAGCGTGGAAGAGACAACAGAGGAAGCATTGGAGGACCTTCCTATTCAAGGGCCAGCATCATGACCAGAGGGGAAAGCAGAGTCAGAAGAAATCGTATTCCCGACCCCCAGGGAATCAGCAGAAACAACAACAATATTGTCCTGTTGCTCACGCATAAGGTAGTGGAGGCCAAGGGAATCAAAGTCAAGGCCAAGAAAGGAAGTGTTTCAAATGTGGAGATCCGTCACACCTAGCCAACAACTGCTCGGTGCAGAATGATGGGTGTTTCCGTTGTGGAAAAACGGGGCATATTGCCAAGTACTGCAAAGTCCAGAATCCTATCCCAGCTGCTAACAACAATGGTGGAGCCAAAAGGCCGACGACAAAGGGGAGAGTTTTCACCATGAGTGATGCTGGGGCTTCAAACTCCGATTATCTCATACAGGGTGTTTTCGATATAAACGGTAACCTCTTATCAGTACTTTTTGATTCAGGTGCAACCCATTCATTCATTTCCATGGATTGTGTGAAATGTTTGAAATTATCTGTTTCTTCCTTGTCATTTGACTTGATTGTTTCCACCCCCACTGTGAACCTGTTACTGTCAATTTTGTATGCTTGAACTGTCCTATTATTATTATTATTATTATTATTATTATTATTATTATTATTATTATTATTATTATTATTATTATTATTATTATTCAGGATAGACATTTTCTAGTTAATCTGATATACCTGCCTTTCATACAGTTAGATGTAATTTTAGGCATGGATTGGTTATCTTCTGACCATATCCTCATAGATTGTGCTCACAAAACCTTAGTCTTACCTACGGATAAGATTTCTGGATTTTTATCTGCTAATCAAGTAAGGGCTTCTTTTAAAGAGGGAGCATAAGGACACATATTATTGTTTTCCTTGGATGTAGAGAGTAAGTTAGATCTTCAGTTTATACCTGTCGTCAATGAGTTTCCGGAGGTGTTTCCTGAGGAGGTACCGGGGCTACTGCCTGTTCGAGACATTGAGTTCGCGATTGATCTGGTACTGGGCATTGGACCAATATCAATGACACCATATCATATGTCGCCATCAGAATTAGAGGATTGGAAGAAGCAATTGGTGGGACTATTGGAGAAGGAATTCATTAGACCTAGTGTATCGCCATAGGGAGCTCCAATTTTACTAGTAAAGAAGAAAGATGGAACTTCTCGCTTGTGTGTGGATTTCCGTCAGTTAAACAAAGTAACGATTAAGAACAAGTATCTGCTACTAAGGATTGATGACTTGATGGACCAATTACGTGGAGCGGCTGTTTTCGCAATGATAGATCTACGATCTGGTTATCATCAGATTCGTGTGAAGGCGGAGGATATCCCGAAAACAGCGTTTCGAACACGCTATGGGCATTATGAATATCTTGTGATGCCGTTCGGAGTGACGAATGCTCCAGCAATATTCATGGACTACATGAATAGGATATTTCATCCTTATCTAGATAAGTTTGTCGTTGTCTTTATAGACGATATTCTAATCTATTCTCCCGAGGAAGAGAAACATGCTGAACATCTCAATATGGTTCTTCAAATCTTAAATGAGAAACAGTTATATGCGAAACCCGAAAAGTGTCAATTTTGGTTAGCCCAAGTTCAGTTTTTAGGACATGTCATCTCGAATTAGGGGATCGCAGTGGATCCGTCGAAAGTTGAAGCTGTTTGGCTATGGGAGCTACCGAAGACGGTAAGAGAGATCCGTAGTTTTGTGGGTTTAGCTAGATACTATAGGAGATTCAGTGAGGGATTCTCCAAGAAAGTAGGACCTCTTACCCAACTAAGTCGGAAGGACCAAGCGTTTACCTGGACCGAAGCATGCGAGGAAAGTTTTTAAGAATTAAAGAGGAGGTTGACTACTTCACCTGCGTTAGTATTGCCTTATCCTAAAGAGCCTTTTGAGGTACACTGTGGTGCTTCACATCAAGGGTTGGGTTTTGTATTAATGAAAAATCGGAAATTAGTAGCTTATGCTTCCAAGCAGTTGAAGATTCATGAGAGGAATTCTCCTACGCATGACTTGGAGTTAGCAGCAGTAGTCTTTGTGTTCAAGATCTGGAGACATTATTTGTATGGGGAAACCTTTAATGTTTTCAGTGATCACAAAAGTTTGAAATACCTGTTTGATCAAAAAGAACTCAACATGCAGCAGAGACGCTGGTTGGAATTTTTAAAGGACTACGACTTCCAATTACAATATCACCCTGGAAAAGCAAATGTGGTAGCAGATTGATAACTCTTTTTATGAAGAGTTATTTGTACCTTTTTCACTTGTGTTCTTGTGGTCTTTGAGTATTTTGAGTTTATGTTTTTTAATGTTTTAGTGTGATTTTGTGTTTCATAAGAGTCTTTTGTAAGTTTTAGTGTTCTGGTGTCTTTTGGAGCTGTTTTTAGTATTTGAGTGTGAGTTTTCTGTGCAGGGCAATTTTTGGAGATATATGCACTAAACTGGAAATGTTGCTCTGGGATATGCTGTAGCAATTGTAGCTGAAGCTGACTGTGCATAAGTACAAAGGCTCAAAACATTCTCTTACACATTAAGTTGTCCTTCGCTGATAAGGACAGTGTCCTACACGTGGGACTGATGTTTGGTGCATTAAAGTTAGGGAACTGGGCCAAGGATACTTGTCCTAATCAGTCTTTAGCCCAAAAAGGATAAGAGGGGAAAGGGCCTTGGGAGAGGCTGGCAGAAGAACCCTAAAAGGGGGACAGCAGGAGAGAGGCCAGAAATCTTCTTCTTCCCTACTAGAGCAAGGACAGCAGCTGCGCCCCTTTCTCCCTCTCTTTTCCATTGTAATCGCTTCTTCTTCCATTTCTTATTTTTCTCTTTGTTTTTGTAAGCTCAATATGAGCTAAACCTCTTGCAGCTATGGGATGTTGAACTTGTAATGGATTTCTAGTGAATGTTATGTTATGCCTTGCTGTTGCATTTTCTATAAATTTGATTTGGTTGTGTTTTAATTGAGCTTGATAACCTTAGTTAGAACTTGAGCTCACGACTGCTTGGAAAAGCTAACTATAGCAGAACTGTTTTATAGATAGGATTAAAATCATTAATTGGAAAATTATGATGAAGAGTGATTTAGGAATGAACATTCTAACTCTTAGGCTAGCAGGAACGAGATTAAGAGAGGCGTGAATGTAACCAATATGGACCTAGGAATAGGAGACATCTACTGAATTTCATCTCAGAACTGTTGGAAAACAAATTTTCATTTCCTGGAGCCAAATTGTTGTAGCATTTCAAATGAATAACTGAACTAGACTGAAGCTACAAGGGATACTTCCCTGTAGCTGTTTTAACTATTCTGTTAACAAATCCGTTTTTATTGCTCTAGCATTTATTTCCCAAAATTGTCCTGGATACACACACACAAATTATTTGTTACTTTTTATTAATCTTGATTAATAGAACCATTATTTCAAACTTGTACTCTATCCACCATATAATCCTCGTGGGAACGATCTCTCTTACACTTTATTACTTGTTAAACGATTGTGTATACTTGCACAAGCACATCAACTATTTTTATAGCAACAAGTTTTTGGCGTCGTTGCCGGGGATTGTAATGGTGTTTAATGGACAAGTTTTAAATCGATAGTTCTATTAGTTGAGATAACTGATCTGTGGAGTGTTTTGCTATAGCAACAGGTACTTTACTCTGTATGCATAGGCATAGCGCTCCTGAGTTCCAACTAGACCCAGAAATCGAAAGAACATTCAGAAGATTGAACAGGTAGAACCAGTGCTTAGTCGAGTTGGGGAGATTGATTCCTGATACCCCTGACTACTCCTCCGCTGCCACTAGTTCTAATAACTCTGAAATGGGTGATGAACCTAATAGCATGGCTTTAGCCATAATAGAACCAGTTCTATCAGAGGTTATGCCCTGTTTGATCCGGCAACAATGAACATAGGCATAGTGGTGCCCGAAATAACAGCTGGGCATTTTGAGTTCAAGCCTGTCATGTTCCAGATGCAGCAAGCAATTGGGCAGTATAGTGGTGCTGCAACCGAGGACCCTCATTTGCATCTGAAGCGGTTCCTGACTGTGGCTAATAATTTCAGAAATCCAGGAGTCACTGATGATTCCTTCAGATTAAGAGTGTTCCCATTTGATAGGCCCGCAAGTGCACGGTTTTATCGCGTAGTAAAATATCGTTCCCACAAGGACTTAGAATTGAGTACCAATTTCTCTCACTAAGATGATTAGCTAAAGGAATTTAGAAAGATATTGTTTGTTGCTGGAAATTATAAAATAGTTTTAAAGCAGAAAAAGAAGTCTATTGGGATTGTTATCCTTCCCAATGAAAATTTTATCACTAAGACAATTTCTTTACACTTTCCTTAATTTATGAGCATTGAATTTCTTAAAGGCCAAATAATCTAATGTAAATATTGTCTCCTTTCAAAGTACAATAATATGTTTTAAGCCATCAAATCAACCTATTTTCATGGTAAAAAGAATAGCAAAACTCATTTAGAACAAATATTAATCAAGGCCTCAAAGAATCCAAATCTATTTTCAGGATTTGTTTCCTTTGTCCAATCTTGTGGTTCTAATATCAAATTTCACTTTTCAGTACATGATTTGATATAAAAGATTCTTACAACCATATTACTTATGATTGCAAACGAGATGAAAAGCAAGATTGAATTAAGATAAACAATACTCATGATAATTTGGAAAGGAAATTGATCTTAACAATAATCCATCATTGGAATATCAACAATCCCAAGATGAAAGAACTACTCACACATGGTTGGAATGTAAACAAAACATAAATTAAACAATAAGAACATAAAGATGTAAAAGATGAAGATTAGAAAGCAATAGAAACTGAAATTCATTCAAAACTTAGAGCCATAGAAAAGTTGTTGAACATACATGAAGAAAAACTACAAAAGAACATAAGTTTTGCTCAAGAAAAATGGAGAAGAAGGAGACCAATTTCGTGGTCTGAAAGCCTCCATTTATAGCCTAGTTCTACCCCAATCAAGTGCCATTACATTCTCTTTAAGACCCACTAAGAAAGAGTAACAGATTCAACCATTATGAGGAGCTGTTACAGAATTCTGCCATAAACCTGGCCATAATGCGCAACACGGGGGGCCGTAATCCATTCTGTTTACATCACAATCATCAACTCTTCAACTCCTTTTCCTACAAGTAAAAATATAAACCAAAAGGTAATAAAAATAAAACATAAATAAAAATAAACCAATAATAAAACCTATTTAAAACAAGTTAAAAACTAGATAAATTCTAACTTATCAAACTCCCCCATGCTTAGATCTTTGCTTGTCCTCAAGCAAATCACAACAAATGGCCAGACTTGGAAATTCCTTGTTTCAACCACACCAATTCAAAGTTCTTTGATGATATCCAATAACACAATTTTCACAATTTCAACATACTACTGATTGAAACCGGGTGCATAGCATTAGCAGATGGTTCAAGGCATCAGAATATTGAGCGAGACCTAAATGATTACTCTTGGTCTTGTCATTTTTAGGCTTAGATTCCCAGCACTTTCGCTTGGGTCCTCCACTCATATGCAAACAAAGCAATTGCCACACGTGGTCTCAAAGGAGTGCCTTTGTTTCCCAGTAGCCAATCAGTCTCAAAAGGGTACAAAGAGTATTTCCCTAGTAACCTATGACCTCAAAGGGGTGTTGAGCTATTATCTTTTTCAGCAAGCATTGTTTCCTTTTAAACTAAGCCCGGTTTTTTTTTTCTAACTTTTTATCATCTTTTTTTTCCAGCTCAACACAGACATTTCTCCAGTAACCAATATGCAGTGAGTGTCACCAAGGGAATCAAAAATTAAATTTAGTTAGATATTTTCAAGGTTCTTCCCAAGTATCCTAATGCCAAAACCCATCTAGGTTGTGTGTGTATGGCCCCAACAAGTAGTAAAGCTTCAACGTTCACAATTGTGCTCATTGGATACCAATCAATTAACCAAGTAGTGCCAGAAAAAACAACGATGTCCAAGGAGGCCAATTCAAGAAAATTTTCCCAACAAAGACTGCACATGGGAAGAAAGATGAAAGCTAGAAGACTGACATAGACATATGCAAGAAGAAAAATAAAAAAATAAAATAAAATAAAGAAACAAAATAGAACAAAAGAGAGAAAAGCAATACTCCCCTATCTTGAGGTCACCATCAGTGGTGCCTCTTCTTTTCTTTCACTGTCAAGCTATGGAAGTGGAGGAAAATGGCCTTGAGAAATATGCCAACTATACATAGCTGACATCATGGTATTCATACTGTCCAAAACGTGCCCTTGCCTTTGCTGCTCTTCCTCCATGGTTGCCATCCTAGCACTCAAGTCAGGAGTCTCATGATGATGAGATGAAGATGGACTGTTAGGCTCTGAAGGAGGAGGAAGTTGCAAAGATGGCTCCTCCGGTTCATCAATGACTCCTGCAAACTTCCAATTGCCTCTATGCCTCACTGTGGTTCTGACGGGATTTGGCAATGCCATTGTAGAACCATCCGGGAGTAGCAAATGGTAAACATCATTCAGCTTGGTAATCATTTTTATTGCTAGACAAGCTTCCAAATCAATTCTGGTATTTCCCTGCAATTCAGCTAGCTCACTGATTTGATTAGCATAATTAAGAGCAATTGCTATGGGGGTGATTAATCCACCAATGACAATGCCCCCCTTGCTAGCCTTAGCAACACACTCAAATTGCCTTGCCAAATAAGCACCAGTATCAATATCAAAATTTTCTATCATTGCCCACAAAAAATAGAGCTCAGTTTGCCTAGTCACTCCTTCACTTTCCCCCCTACCAAACAACGTATTTGCCATTAACCTTTGGACATATTTGAAACAGGGGTTATAAATGTTGGAATCCTTGGCTAGAGCAGCCTGATAAGTCACTTTACTAGAGATTGCATTCCAAAAATAATCATCACTGAAATCTTTTGACAACCTCCTAGCACCCCCCTCAGGCAAATGGTATATAGCATTAAATTCAGACAGGGTCAAAACATGTTCATTATTAAACAGCCTAAATGCTATCCTACCCTTCTCACACTCTCTCCTTGTACTGACTTGGGTTTCAATAGAACTCAAAAATTCCAAAGTTAACTTCATATAAGTGGGAGATTTCAAAGACATAAAATAATTCCATCCCACCCTATCAAACATCCATCTAACATCATCAAGCAATCCTAGGGTTTGTAATGCACTATCATCAACATACCTAGTGGCAAAAATCTTCCTCTTAACAAGCATATTGTACCTATCCCTCTGCTCACTATCTCGAAATTCAATACCATAGGGATTAGGAACAGGATTACCTCTGGTTCTTCTAGGATTTTGGGTAGACCCACCTCTGGAAGTTGAACCCTTGCTTGTTCTTGCCCTCTTTGTAACCATGGATAAAGAGAATGAAAAACTCCTCGAGAGAACTTCGCAGCTGCGTGAACAGAGAAGAGATGCAGAAAATTTTGGGTGAAATTGAAAGAAAAAAAAAAGAAGGAATTAGAATGGGTTTAGTGAAAATGGTGAAAGAAGGGAAGGATTTGGGAGATTAAGAGAGATTAGGGGGCGGGGAAAAAGAAGAAATGGGGGAGGAAGAAGGAAGAGGCGGGTGGGAGAAGAAGAAGAAAGGAAAAATTTTAGGGTTGTGGGTGATAAAACACGCAGAGGCCGAATTACGGCCGTAACAAGAATTACGCCCTGGCCGTAATCCCCTCTGTCTCTCCCATTTTTTTTTCTTCTTTAAAAACGCTGCCCGAATTACGGTTGTAATGTACATTACGCCCGGGCCGTAATTACAGGTCTGCTCAATTTTTTCATATTTTCTTTCTCTAGGAGTATTACGGCCGTAACACTCGTTACAGGGGGGCCGTAATTCATGCTGTGAGATTTCTAGGCCACACGGTTTGGCCAAATTATGGCCATAATGAAGAACACTGCCAGGCCATATTTTCCACAGATTTTCCTTTTTAACTACCAGACTCCAAATTCTTCCACCCCCAACACCTATCTACAAAGAAAATTAAAAGAAACAAAAGAAATAAACTAGAAACTTGGGTTGCCTCCCAAGAAGCGCTTGTTTATGGTCGTTAGCTCGACCCCTTTTTTTGTTTTTTGTTTTTCAATGTGGTGCTTGAAGGGCGAAGCTCATTCCCTTCTCTATTGGATCTCCAGCTGCATAATGCTTCAACCTCTATCCATTTACTTTAAAAGCACCTGTGGCTCCACTCCAAACTTCCACAGCTCCAAACGGAAAGACTTTACAAACTTAGAATGGCCCGGACCACCTAGACCGAAGTTTGCCTGGAAAGAGCTTGAGTCTAGAATTGAAAAGCAACACAAGGTCACCTTCCTTGAACTCTCTTCTAATGATATGCTTATCATGCCATCTCTTGGTTCTCTCCTTATAGATTCTTGCATTCTCATAAGCATCCAATCTCAATTCTTCAAGCTCACTAAGTTGGAGCTTTCTTCTTTCACCAGCAGCCTTCAAATCAAAGTTTAGAGTCTTGATTGCCCAATAGGCTTTATGCTCAAGCTCCACCGGAAGATGACAGGACTTCCCATAGATCAATTTAAAAGGAGTCATTCCGATGGGAGTCTTGTAGGCTGTACGGTATGCCCAAAGCGCATCATCTAGCTTCAATGCCCAATCTTTTCTTGACGTTGAAACCGTCTTTTCTAGAATAACTTTGATTTCTCGGTTGGACACCTCCACTTGACTGCTTGTTTGAGGGTGATATGGTAAGGCAATCTTGTGTGTCACCCCAAACTTCTTCAACAAAGCTTCAAACTGCTTGGCAATGAAATGAGATCCTCCGTCACTAATCATAACTCTTGGCACTCCAAACCGAGGGAAGATGGTTCTTTTGAAAATCTTGATCACTATCCTGGCATCATTTGTTGGGCCAGCTACAGCTTCAACCCATTTAGACACATAATCGACGGCCACAAGGATATATTTGTTACCAAGAGATGATGGGAAAGGTCCCATGAAATCTACTCCCCATACATCAAAAATTTCCACCTCAAGTATGCTGTTCAGAGGCATCTCATTCCTTCTTGAAATATTGCCAGTGCGTTGGCATCGATCACACTGAAGCACAAATTGCTGCACATCCTTGAAGAGAGAAGGCCAATAAAAGCCTGCTTGAAGTATTTTTGCAGCAGTCTTGGATGAGCCAGCATGCCCTCCATATGCAGAAGAATGACAATGGAATATGATACTTTCAACCTCATTTTCTGGGATACGCCGCCTGAAAATGCCATCTGCACTTCTTCTAAAGAGTAAGGGCTCATCCCAATAATAATACTTGAGATCAGAAAAGAACTTTTTCTTTTGTTGGTAGTTCAATTCTGGGGGTAGGATGCCACATGCAAGGTAATTCACATAGTCTGCATACCATGGTACCTCCTCCTTTGAAATTGCAAACAGCTGGTCATCTGGAAAAGAATCATCAAAGGGCAGCTCTTCTCCACTCTTCTCATTAGCTTCTTGCCTCAACCTTGAAAGGTGATCAACCACAACATTCTCAGTCCCCTTTTTGTCCCGTATTTCAATGTCAAACTCTTGAAGCAAGAGTATCCACCGAATCAATCTTGGTTTAGCATCTTTCTTGCTCAAGAGGTACTTGATGGCTGCATGATCTGAATAGACAATTATTTTTGATCCCAACAAGTATGGCCTGAATTTGTCAATGGCAAACACAACTGCCAACAACTCTTTTTCTGTTGTGGCGTAATTAATTTGAGCCTCATCCAAGGTTCTGCTTGCATAGTAGATTGGATGAATCTTTTTGTCTTTTCTTTGCCCCAACACTGCACCAACAGCAAAATCGCTTGCATCACACATGACTTCAAATGGAAGACTCCAATCAGGTGGTTGCATGATTGGGGCTGAAATCAAAGCTTCTTTTAACCTGCAAAATGCCTCATGACAAAGATCATCAAATGCAAAAGGTACATCTTTAAGAAGCAAATTAGTCAAAGGCTTTGAGATCCTAGAAAAATCTTTTATAAAACGACGGTAAAAACTGGCATGTCCCAAGAAACTCTGCACTCCTTTAACAGAAGTAGGAGGAGGCATTTTTTCTATAATCTCAATTTTAGCCTTATCTACCTCAATACCACGTTCAGACACCAAATGCCCAAGGACTATCCCTTCTCTCACCATGAAGTGGCATTTCTCCCAATTAAGGACAAGATTGACCTGTTCACATCTTTTAAGCACTTTGACAAGATTATTCAAACAATCATCAAAAGTTGAACCATATACAGAGAAATCATCCATGAATACTTCCATAATATTTTCAGTGAAATCAGAGAATATAGACATCATACAACGTTGAAAGGTAGCAGGAGCATTGCACAAGCCAAAAGGCATTCTCCTATAGGGTAAAAGAAGCCTTAACCAATATTTGGGGAAAGGGTATAGGTGGCTTATATGGTGTTGGAGCAACATAGGGTGTTTCTTTTTCATCATTCCCTTTCATTTCATCCTCCTTGGGTAATGGCTGTTCCTCTTCTTCCCTCTCACTCTCATTTTTTTTTCTTTTCTCCTTCCTTAGGTTCCTCTAGTTGTTTCCCACTTCTCAAAATGACAGCACTCTCATTTGCCTTAGGATTAGGTTTTGGTTGTCCTGGAAATGTACCGGGTGGCCTAGAGGAAGAGCCAACATGTTGGGCTATTTGGGTGATTTGGGTCTCTAGCATCTTATTATGGGTGGTCAAAGAATCTACCTTAGATGCTAACTGCTTAATGGCCTCACCCACCACTTGGTTTTGTGTTTTATACTCCTCATTTTGCTTACTTTGAGTCAAAACAAAATTTTCCAGCAAATTTTCCAAATGGGATTTTTGAGGAGGATTAAAACCTCTTTGTCCTTGAAAACCAGGGGGCTTAGAAGTAGCTTGGGGAACGGGATTTAGTGGAGGATTTTTATAGGAAAAATTGGGATGATTCCTCCACCCTTGATTGTAAGTACTAGAAAATGGATCCCCTTTTTGATTAAAATTGTTAACAAAGTTAGCTTGCTCATTATTAGACCCCCCACTAGATGAATTCCCAAGTTGACATTCAACGACAGTATGACCAACAACACCACAAATTTCACAAGTTGCAACATTAGGAGTAACAGCATTCATACTCATTTTATCAAATTTTTGAAACAAAGCATCAACTTTAGCAGCTAAATGGTCTATAGCATCAACATCATACCTGCCGCCTTTCTTTTGAGGAGCACGATCGCTTGACCATTGGTAGTGATTCTGTGCCATATCCTCAATGAGAGAATAAGCTTCTGTGGTGTTTTTATTCATCAAAGCACCTCCTGCTGCTGCATCCACTGTCATCCTGGTGTTGTAATTGAGCCCATTGTAGAAGGTATGCACTATTAACCATTTTTCCAGCCCATGATGAGGACAAAGCCTCAACAATTCCTTGAAACGTTCCCATGCCTCATAGAGAGACTCTCCATCCTTTTGAGCAAAAGTTGTTATTTGATTTCTGAGTTGTGCAGTTTTACTCGGAGGAAAGTACTTGGAAAGGAACACTTGAGATAATTGATCCCATGTAGTTATGGAACCGTTTGGAAGTGAGTGTAGCCAAGCTCTTGCTTTATCCCTCACGGAAAAAAGGGAAAAGCCTCAATTTTATGGCATCCGCAGTGACACCATTCATCTTTAGAGTGTCACAAAACTCCAAGAACATAGACAAATGGACATTTGGATCATCCGTTGGAGCACCTCCAAATTGATTTTGCTGCACCATGGAAAGTAGAGAGGGCTTCAACTCGAAGTTGTTTGCTTCCACTGTCGGGCGAGTGATGCTAGATTGCAACCCCGTGGTATTAGGGGAAGCAAACTCCTTCAAAGACCTTGTATCTTCAGCCATGCTGGACTCTCCTGTTTCAGTCCTCGCCTTGCGTTGTTCTCTTCTTCTCCTATGGAAGAACCTTTCTATCTCAGGCACTGGTTCAACAAGATCACCAACACTTCGGACTCTTCGCATTCACTGAAAAATCAGCAGAAAACAAAGAAGCTGATAACAGAAACAAAAAACACAGAAAAATAAAATTTAGTCTAACCGTTATAGAAAGAAAAATCAATATCAATGACTTAAGTCCCCGGCAACGGCGTCAAAAACTTGATAGGCCCGCAAGTGCACGGTTTTATCGCGTAGTAAAATATCGTTCCCACAAAGACTTAGAATTGAGTACCAATTTCTCTCACTAAGATGATTAGCTAAAGGAATTTAGAAAGATATTGTTTGTTGCTAGAAATTATAAAATAGTTTTAAAGCAGAAAAAGAAGTCTCTTGGGATTGTTATACTTCCCAATGAAAATGTTATCACTAAGACAATTTCTTTACACTTTCCTTAATTTATGAGCATTGAATTTCTTAAAGGCCAAATAATCTAATGTAAATATTGTCTCCTTTCAAAGTACAATAATATGTTTTAAGCCATCAAATCAACCTATTTTCATGGTAAAAAGAATAGCAAAACTCATTTAGAACAAATATTAATCAAGGCCTCAAAGAATCCAAATCTATTTCCATGATTTGTTTTCCTTTGTCCAATCTTGTGGTTCTAATATCAAATTTCACTTTTCAGTACATGTTTTGATATAAAAGATTCTTACAACCATATTACTTATGATTGCAGACAAGATGAAAAGCAAGATTGAATTAAGATAAACAATACTCATGATAATTTGGAAAGGAAATTGATCTTAACAATAATCCATCATTGGGATATCAATAATCCCAAGATGAAAGAACTACTCACACATGGTTGGAATGTAAACAAAACATAAATTAAACAATAAGAACATAAAGATGTAAAAGATGAAGGTTAGAAAGGAATAGAAACTGAAATTCATTCAAAACTTAGAGCCATAGAAAAGTTGTTGAACATACATGAAGAAAAACTACAAAAGAACATAAGTTTTGCTCAAGAAAAATGGAGAAGAAGGAGACCAATTTCGTGGTCTGAAAGCCTTCATTTATAGCCTAGTTCTACTCCAATCAAGTGCCATTACATTCCCTTTAAGACCCACTAAGAAAGAGTAACAGATTCAACCATTATAAGGAGCTGTTACAGAATTCTGCCATAAACATGGCCATAATGCGAAACACTGGGGGGCCGTAATCCATTCTGTTTACATCGCAATCATCAACTCTTCAACTCCTTTTCCTACAAGTTAAAATATAAACCAAAAGGTAATAAAAATAAAACATAAATAAAAATAAACCACTAATAAAACCTATTTAAAACAAGTTAAAAACTAGATAAATTCTAACTTATCACCATTTTCTTTGGCTGGCAAGCCTAAGAACTGGCTAAATTCTATGGAACCCAACTCTGTTAATACATGGAATAGGATGGCTGAGAAGTTTTTGACCAAATTCTTTCCTCCTATGAAGAATGCGAAGCTGAGAAATGATATAACCTCCTTTAAGCAACTTGATGATGAGCCTTTATATGAAGCTTGGGAGAGATTTAAGGAGCTTTTAAAGAGATGCCCCCATCACAGCATTCCAATATGCATTCAGATGGAGCACTTTTACAATGGAGTGTTGCCATCTGCAAGAATGATGCTTGATGCCTCTGTAGGAGGCACTCTTCTTAACAAGTCCTATAATGAAGCATATGAATTGATTGAAAGTATTGCTGCTAACAGTTATCAGTGGCCTACTGCTAGGCTTACCTCTGGAAAAAGCACAACTGCTGCAGGAATGCATGAAGTGAGTGGAGTTACAACACTTACTGCTCAGTTGGCTTCCTTAGCTAACATGGTGAAAAACCTAGCGATTACAACAAGAGTAACCATACAACTCAAGCAGCTATAACTGAACCAGTGGTAAATGAACAACAGGTGCACCAAGCTGAACCTGTTTCTTGTGTGTATTGTGGAGGAGAACATTTGTTTGAAGACTGTTTCAGTAATCCTGCTTCTGCTAATTATGTGAACTACAATAGCAACAGGGGAGATAAACCCTATTTCAATACCTACAATCCATGGAATAGGTAACCTCAAAATTTTTCGTGGAATAACAATGTTAATGTTCCGCCAGAGGACTCAAACTTTTCTGCCAGATCCACAACTGCTCCCTCTGGATTCATAAATCAGCAACCAAGGCAACAACAGCAAGCACAACCGGCAAATCAAGAAATGTCCTTGGAAGCTGTCTTAAAGGCATTCATGTCAAAAACTAAGGTACAGTTCCAGAATCAAGTAGTATCCATGAGGAACCTTGAGAATCAGGTAGGCCAGCTGGCCAATGCACTGAACAGCAGACCCAGTGGCGCTCTGCCATCTTCTACTGAAACTCCTTCATCTTCAAGCCCTCATGGTAAGGAGCACTGCAAAGCAATACACTTGAGAAGTGGAACTGAGTTACCAGCCATGGTAGAGAAAAAGAGCAAAGTGTAAACTGAAGAAATTGCGACTATTCCAGCAACTGGTGAAAATGTTGAGAAGACAGCTGAGAGAACTACGAAGAAGCCTGAGGCTATTCCAGAAGCTGAGCCCTTGGCTAAATTTAGTCCAGAAAGACCACCTCCACCTTTTCCTCAAAAGTTGAGGAAAGTACAACATGACAAGCAGTTTAGCAAGTTCATGGAGATTCTAAAGCAGTTGCACATCAATATACCTTTGGTTGAAGCTTTGCAGCAGATGCCTAATTATATGAAGTTCATGAAAGATGTGTTAACAAAGAGGAGAAGGCTTGGGGATTTTGAAACAGTTGCCATGACAAAGGAATGCAGCCTGATGCTCCAAGCCAAAGTACCTCCCAAGTTTAAAGGCCCGGGAAGTTTCACCATTCCCTGTTCTATTGGAGATACCTACTGTGGCAGAGCACTATGTGATTTAGGTGCTAGCATCAACTTAATGCCTATGTCGATTTTTAAACAATTGGGCATTGGGGATGCTAGGCCTACCACTATGACACTTCAACTAGCAGAAAGGTCTATTGCATATCCAGAAGGAAAGATCGATGATGTGTTGATAAAAGTAGATAAGTTTGTGTTCCCAGTGGACTTTATTATTTTAGACTGTGAAGCAGATAGGGAAGTTCCTATTATTCTGGGTAGGCCCTTCCTTGCTACAGGAAGAACTCTCATTGATGTACAGAAGGGAGAGTTGACCATGAGGGTTAATGAGCAACATGTGACTTTCAATGTGTTCAATGCCTTAAGGTACCTTGACGAAGGAGTGGAAGAATGTTCGTTTCTGCAGTCATTCGATGATCTGTTGCAAAGACAGTTCCCGAAAGGAAGAACAGAATTGAGTGATGATGAGTATAAATCTGGTACTGATGATCGCTTGTTGGAAGAACTTTCTGAAATAAAGGATTGCACTACGAGTCATTGGAAGTCACTGATAAGACTTTCAAGGACAACATACCTTTAGTTGTGAAGCCACCTATTCTGGAGCTAAAACAGCTCCCAGCTCATTTGAAATATGTTTATTTGGTAGCTATGGAAACCTTGCCTGTGATTATTTCATCTTTCCTAACTACTAATCAAGAGAACAGTTTGATAGAAACCTTAAGACGACACAAGAAAGCAATCGGTTGGCAAATGGTAGATATCAAAGGCATTAGTCCTACTGTGTGGATGCATCGAATATTGCTAGAGCTTGAAGCCAAGAATAGTGTAGAGAGCCAGAGGAAACTGAATCCTATCATGAAGGATGTGGTAAAGAAGGAGGTCATCAAATGGATGGATGCTGGGATTATATATCCCATTTCTGACAGTGTGTGGGCAAGTCTAATCTAGTGTGTACCAAAGAAAGGGGGAATAACAGTTGTGGCTAACAAGAAAAATGAACTAATCCCCACCAGAATAGTCACAGGGTGGAGGATTTGTATGGATTATAGAAAATTGAATAAATCCACCAGAAAAGATCACTTTCCCTTGCCCTTTATTGATCAAATGTTGGATAGACTTTCTGGGAAGGAGTGCTACTGCTTTTTGGATGGATACTCTGGTTACAATCAAATTGCTGTAGCACTCGAAGATCAAGAAAAGACTACCTTTACTTGTCCCTCTGGCACTTTTGCCTTTCGAAGGATGCCATTTGGCCTCTGTAATGCCCCATCAACGTTCCAACGATGCATGATGGCGATATTCTCGGATGTTATTGAGAAATCTATGGAAATTTTTATCGATGACTTCTCAATGTTTGGAGAGTCATTCCAGGAATGCATTGAAAATCTGGAACAGGTCTTGGATCGTTGTGAGGAAACTAATTTGGTGTTAAACTGGGGAAAATGTCACTATATGGTTCAACAAGGAATTGTGTTGGGCCACAAGGTGTCTAAGAAGGGTATGGAGGTAGACAAAGCCAAAATTGAGGTCATTGAAAAGCTGCCACCACCTATCTCAGTTAAAGGAGTGAGAAGCTTCTTAGGATATGCTGGTTTCTATAGAAGATTCATTAAGGATTTCCCCAAAATCTCCAAGCCTCTATGCCAATTGCTAGAGCATGATAGAATCTTTGATTTTACACCAACCTATTTGGAAGCATTTGAAACTCTGAAGAAGGCCCTAATTACTGCACCAGTCATAACTGCTCCTGATTGGTCTATGCCATTTGAGTTGATGTGTGATGCTAGTGACTTCGCAGTGGGAGTAGTCCTGGGCCAGAAGAAGGATAAGGTATTTCACTTTATATATTATGCCAGCAAAACATTGGTCGAAGCTCAATTGAACTATATCACTACAGAGAAAGAGTTGTTGGCTGTTGTGATTGCCTTTGACAAGTTCAGACCCTACCTTGTTGGCACAAAGGTGATTGTCTATACTGATCATGCTTCCATCAAATACTTAATTTCCAAGAAAGATGCAAAGCCAAGACTGATTAGGTGGGTGCTTTTGTTGCAAGAGTTCGATTTGGAATTTAGGGATAAGAAGGGAGTTGAGAATCAGGTGGCAGACCATTTGTCAAGATTGTCTGAGGGGAATGAGGCCACAAAGAATTCTGAGATCAAAGAACTGTTCCCTGATGAGCAGTTGCTGTTCATGGAAGATGCTAAAACACCATGGTATCCTGGCTTAGTGAACTATCTGGCCAGTGGAATTGTCCCTGCAGATTTCGGTCCACAACAAAGAAAAAGGTTCTTCCATCAGGCAAAGCAATTCTACTAGGACGAGCCATACTTGTACAAGCATTGTGCTAACAATTTGCTTAGAAGGTGTATGGCAGAAACAGAAGTCCCGGCTATTCTCTTACATTGTCATTCATCCCCATGTGGGGGACATTTTGGAGGAATGAGGACGGGTGCTAAAGTCCTCCAGGCCGGGTACTTTTGGCCAACATTATTTAAAGATGCTTACTGCTTTGCCAAGGGCTGCAACAGATGCCAAAGGGTAGGAAATATTTCAGATAGAAACGAGATGCCCCTCAATCCCATTTTGGAAGTGGAGTTGTTTAATGTTTGGGACATAGACTTCATGGGTCCCTTCCCCTCTTCATTTGGAAATTTATATATTCTGGTGGCTGTAGACTACATGTCAAAATGGGTGGAGGTTGTAGCTCTCCCCACAAATGATGCTAGATCTGTTGTGAAGTTTGTTCAAAAGCAGATTTTTACAAGATTTGGCACACCAAGAGCATTTATCAGTGATGAAGGTATACACTTCTGCAACAAGCTCTTTGATGGAGTCCTCACAAAATATGGGGTGAGACATAAAGTGGCTACAACATACCATTCGCACACAAATGGGCAGGCTGAGCTGTCCAATAGGGAAATAAAAAGAATTTTGGAAAAAGTGGTGAATCCAACTAGAAAAGATTGGTCCCTGCACTTGGAAGATGCTCTTTGGGCATATAGGACGGCCTACAAGACCCCCTTAGGAATGTCACCCTATTGGTTGGTCTATGGAAAGGCATGCCATTTGCCCATTGAGCTGCAGCATAAAGCCTTTTGGGCAGTAAAAAAACTCAATCTTGAGCTAGCCCAGGCTGGGGCAACTCGAATGCTGCAGCTCAATGAGCTTGAAGAACATAGCATGTTTTCGTATGAGGGGGCAGAACTCTACAAGGCCAAGACAAAAGCTTGGCATGATCGAAAGATCCAGAAGAGAGACTTTGCACCAGGAGAGCAAGTACTGCTCTTTAATTCCAGACTGAAGCTGTTTCCAAGAAAACTCAAATCTAGATGGTCAGGACCCTTCACAATAGTTCATGCCCACTCTCATGGAGCCATGGAACTGCTTTACACAGCCTCTGGTAGGACCTTCAAGGTAAACGGGAAAAGGGTCAAGCATTACTGGGGTGAGCCATTTGCTAAGGCATAGGCCACCACAGTAATGGCTGATCCTTGAATGTTCAGCATGCTCTGAGTCAGGCTGAGGACTTATAAACCAAGCGCTACTGGGAGGCAGCCCAACGTTTTATTTTCTTCATTTTTTTAGCTGCTATTTCTGTTTGTGCTTTTTAGTTTTCTATGGCACTAACTCAATAAATAGAAAACAAAAAAAAAAGTTGGAATTGTGGCTGAAGGTGGTAAAACTGTCTTGGTGGTGCTGTGGTTGTGCTTTGGGCTGAAACAAGTTTTTGGCCCATGTAACTGATTCGGGATTGTGTTGGTTTTCTTTTTGAGGAAAGAGGTCATGTCAGGGTAAAAGCCAGATAAAACAATCCAAAAGGTTGGAGGATAACCCTTAGACCACTTATTCTCCCTTGGTACCCGCGCCTCTTCCTAGCCACACACTCCCAACCACCAGCGTCAATCACCATCACTCTCCCATCAAATCTCTCCATAAAGCCCATGCCTTTCCCTCCCTTCCCACACGCAAACCCACCGCTCCCATCACTCGAACCCTAACTTTTTCAGTTTTCCCCCAAATCTCTTCCTTTCCCCACCTTCATATTTTCCCCTCATCTTCGCTCAGCCATGCCTCGTGTAAAGCATACAGCTGTGAAGAAGAGCAAACCCACCTCAAGTGATGAGTCTGAGGGGTATGAAGTGTTTGTTGATGCTGAAGCTGCAGCTCGATACATTAATGTTACTGAACTCAGGGAACCTCATGCGGAGAAAGTTTTCACCATCTCCACCAAGGCTTCTTATGGTCTCCCTGCTGAAATTGTTGTAGTGATTGACCAGCCAAGTGGAAACGTTTTGCTGGCCACCCAACTGGGTTCTGCACTTCTCTTATTCGCGAGTTCTATGCGAACATTGGAGGTGCTGAACAAACCCACTCCATGGTGAGGGGGTGCAAGGTCAGCTTCTCTGCCAAGACCATCAACTTAAAGCTGAACCTGGCTGAAGAGGACGATGAGTACCAGCCTTTACTGAAGAAGGCCACTGTAAAGCAACTAACAGATATGAAGGAATCTGTGACTGTCCTAGGGACGAAATGGCTCCCAACTTCTAGCAATCAGCTGAAAATCGCAAGGTCTGCGTTGCAACCCTTCGCCAAGGTTTGGTATCACTTCCTTAGACACAAGCTCTCCCCCACTGCGCACACGGAAACTGTTAAGAAGGAACGTTTGGTGCTCCTTTACTGCATCATGGAGGGAAAGAAAATAAATGTGGGGAGGTTGATACAGCAGGAGATCTCCACTTGTGCCACGAGCACAAAAAGTCAATTGGTCTTCCCCTGCTTTATCACTGACCTATGCAAGCGATGTGGCATCAAGCTTCGAAAATGGGAAGTGGAGGAGAGGAACGCAGGAAGCATTGATATTGGGTTAATCAATCGATTTCTATCCAACTCGGCTAAAGCAACCCAGGCCAAAGACCAAGAGTAGATTATGGAACCAGGGGAGCCCTCAAAGCAGCAGGACCGCTCTGCAGGGCTAGAACAAAAGGTGAAGTCGCTGACTCAAATGCTGCAGCAACACATGTTGCAGTAGCACTTATATTGGCAATTTGCCCTGGATCAGTTTAAATGGCAGCAACAGGTGCTGGAGCTTAACAAATGGAAGAAGGTGCACCCTATTCCACAGTTTCCAATGCATATTCTACCTGATTCGTGTCACACCCCTGAGCAGCATAATAGTCCAAGTGCCACAGTAGTCCCGGATGGCTCGAACTCCTCTGACTGGATGCCACCAGCACCTTCACAACAACAACAACCCACCACCACCACCACTGAAGATATCAGAAGCAACAAGAGAAAGAGAACTGCAAGCCCCCTGCCAGACTTGGGGGCTGAGACTGAAGCAGAGCCTAAAGAAACTGAACTCGAAGCAACAACAACTACCCCTACCCCCTCTCACGCTCTAAGAAGAAAGTTCCAGACACCCCTCTTCGGGATGTGATCACCAAAATAGCCATTGATTACCCTGCCTCTGATGAGGATGCGGAGGACAATGTACCTCTTGCCACAAGAAAGAATAGGCTGCCTACACAAAGTGCCACCAAGGGAAAGGGTCACCAGCCGGCTATAGCAAAGAGTGAGGGGGCAGGGGGAAGTGAAGAGGGCACAGCAGCCTCAGCCACTGATGAAGAAGACCAAGAAGACTTGGTCTTTGTGAAAGAAGTGGGGACTTCAACCCCTACAAGCAAGAAGACCACTACTGCAAGAGGGAGCAGGAAGAGCTCCCGCATCATGGAGCTGAGCACTTGAGCACATCACAGCAGGTTGTTGCAACCTGTTACAGCAACCCTATCAGGAGTTTCCTTGTTTCCCTTTTCGGTTATTTCTTCTGGTTTATGGTTTAAGTTGTTGTTGCTGTTTTGTTTTGTTCAAATCGTAGCAAGTAGTTGCGAGTAGGGGTCAGCGGACCTTGACCCCACCTGTCTTTTTGTCAGCTTAATTTCCTGTATGTTTTACTCCATCATGTGCACAACCATCCCCATCCTGGGGTTTTGCTTAATGTAGCTTGTCTGTTTAATATTTCACAAGTGCATCTCTATGGCAATTTTGACTTGATTGTTGTCTTTCTAGCTTGTATGCTTGGATTTAATTATTTGACGCTCGAGGCACATGCTGTAGCATTCTGATCTACCTTGTGAGCTTTTGGGCCCAAACAGTTCCTTCCTTCTTTCTGTGTGAATACCAGTCTTATGCATAATTCTCTGATTTTGACTTGCTGCTTTCACACTTGCACACGTTTCTGCTACACACGCTTTTGCTAGAGGCACCTTTTGTTTTCATAAGCCATGTATTGCCTAAATAGCCTACCCTTGGATACTACCTTTGTGTAAACCTCTTTGAGCTTGCAAGCCCTTTGTTTCTAATGAAGCCACATTACAAGCCATATCCTGCAAAACCAGTGTCCTAACTAGTTGGAGTGGCTGGTGTGCTTCCTATGTTTACATGCTGTAAAATAAGTTTGGGGGTGCTCGAGGGCTAGCATAATTTTAAGTTTGGGGGTGCTATGCAGGCAAAATATTAGAAATTGAATTGTTGCTTGTAAAAAGCAACCAAAAAAAAAAAAAGAGAGGGAGTAAAACAAAATGAAAATGATCAAAAAGTTCTCCCTAACTAGTGTGAGCTGGGCCATGAAAGAAATAGTAGAAGGCAGCAAAAAGAGAAAGCATACCTAAGCTCCATCTAGTGTAGCCACCTTCTCAGAACTGTTCCTACCTGAACCCAAGCCTCATTGCAACCAAATAAAGTCCTCTAGTAGTGCGCAGTTTTGATTGTGAGTGGTGCGTTTAGAAGCTTGTCAACGTCGTGTTTGAGTGTGCATTTGAATGATGATTGAGAGTACCTATCTTAGCTTGAGAAGAGAGGAAGAACACATTGTTCTGAGAGTGTAGTGCTGCAGCATGGTGCTGAGAGTTAAAAATGAGGATAGCCATGAATGCTTGCTTGATTGAACTCCATGATTGTTGATGCATTGTCAAGTATGCCTTGTGAAGAAATTGGTTTACAAAGAAAAAAGTTTTCTTTTTGAGCTAATTTGAGCACATATGTCGAGGTTTAGAAAAATTTGTGTCTTTTCTTTTTAGTTTCTTTTGGTTCCATTACTTGAGGACAAGCAATGATTCAAGTTTGGGGGTATGATAACTCTTTTTATGAAAAGTTATTTGTACCTTTTTCACTTGTGTTCTTGTGGTCTTTGAGTATTTTGAGTTTATGTTTTTAATGTTTTAGTGCGATTTTGTGTGAAGTGTGTTTCATAAGAGTCTTTTGTAAGTTTTAGTGTTTTGGTGTCTTTTGGAGCTGTTTTTAGTCTTTGAGTGTGAGTTTTCTGTGCAGGGCAATTTTTGGAGATCTATGTGCTAAACTGGAAACGTTGCTCTAGGATATGCTATAGCAATTGTAGCTGAAGCTGACTGCACAAGGACAAAGGCTCAAAACATTCTCTTACACATTGAGTTGTCCTTCACTAATAAGGACAGTGTCCTACACGTTGGACTGATGTTTGGTGCATTAAAGTCAGGGAAATGGGCCAAGGACACTTGTCCTAATCAATCTTTAGCCCAAAAAGGATGAGAGAGGAAAGGGCCTTGGGAGAGGCTGGCAGAAGAACCCTAAAAAGGGGACAGTAGGAGAGAGACCAGACATCTTCTTCTTCCCTACAGGAGCAAGGACAGCAGCTGCGCCCCTTTCTCCCTCTCTCCTCCATTGTAATGGCTTCTTCTTCCATTTCTTATTTTTCTCTTTGTTTTTTGAAGCTCAATATGAGATAAACCTCTTGTGGCTATGGGATGTTGAACTTGTAATGGATTTCTAGTGAATGTTATGTTATGCCTTGCTATTGCATTTTCTATAAATCTGATTTGGTTGTGTTTTAATTGAGCTTGATCACCTTAGTTAGAACTTGAGCTCACGACTGCTTGGACAAGCTAAGTATAGCAAAACTGTTTTATAGATAAGAGTAAAATCATTAATTGGAAAATTATGATGAAGAGTGATTTAGGAATGAACATTCTAACTCTTAGGCTAGCTGGAACGAGCTTAAGAGAGGCGTGAATGTAACTAATATGGACCTAGGAATAGGAGACGTCTAGTGAATTTCATCTCAGAACTGTTGGAAAACAAACTTTCATTTCCTGGAGCCAAATTGCCGTAGCATTACAAACGCATAACTAAACCAGACTGAAGTTACAAGGGATACTTCCCCGTAGCTGTTTTACCTATTCTGTTAACAAATCCGTTTTTATTGCTCTAGCATTTATTTCCAAAAATTGTCCTGGATACACACACACAAATTATTTGTTACTTTTTGTTAATCTTGATTAATAGAACCATTATTTCAAACTTGTACTCGATTGACCATATAATCCTCGTGGGAACGATCTCTCTTACACTTTATTACTTGTTGAACGATTGTGTATACTTGTACAAGCACATCAACAATTTTTACAGCAACACAGATGCCCTGAGTACAAAATCAATGCATGCATTTGCAATGATGGTCAAGGACCAAGAGATGATAGAACAGTTCCAAGACTTGCAATTGACAATCAAGTTGTCGCCGGGAAAACTTTGTTTAGGTATGATTATTGTTTCCAATAGATTAATGGAACAAATATGAGAGAAACAAGAAAGTGATCAGTACCTACATGGAGAAAGAGAGTAAGTGCGACAAGGAGCAGTATCAGAATTCCAAGAGGGAACAGATGGAATCTTACAGTTCGGTGAAAGGATTTGTATACCAGATGATTCCGAGCTTAGAAAGCTAATTCTGGAGGAAGCTCACAAGAGTAAACTAAGTTTACATCCAGGAGCCATGAAGATGTATCAAGACCTGAAACAGTTGTATTGATGGTATGGGATGAAGAGAGACGTAATGGAATATGTCGCTACATGTTTAGTTTGTCAAAAGGCTAAGATTGAACATCAAAGATTAACAGGAATGCTGCATTCTTTGGACATCTCGGAATGAAAATGGGATGGTATTGCGATGGATTTTGTGACCAGTTTACTGAGGACCTGGAAGGGACATGATGCCATATGGGTAATAATTGATCGACTGACCAATTCGGCTCACTTTTTGCCCATCAACATAAAGTATTCCATGGAGAGATTGACTCAGTTATACGTCGGGGAAATTGTCAGATTACATGGCGTACCTTCGAGTATTATTTCGGATCGTGATCCAAGGTTTACGTCAAGGTTCTGGCAAAGTTTACACAAGTCACTAGGAACGAAACTCAGATTGAGTTCGGCATATCATCGACAAATGGAAGGACAATCAGAGAGGACAATCCAGTCTCTTGAAGACTTGTTGAGAGCTTGCGTGTTAGAACATCTTGGTACTTGGGATGAATTTTTACCATTGATAGAATTCACCTACAACAACAGTTTCCACTCGAGCATGTGAATGGACCCTATGAAGCCTTATATGGCTGATGGTGTAGAACACCTTTATGTTGGTACCAGGACGGTGGATGCCTGCTGTTGTGACCAGATATCATGCAACAGACAACCAAAAAAGTGAAGATGATTCAGGAAAAAATGCAGACGACTCAGAGGCGACAGAAAAGTTATGCGGACAAGAGGAGACGACCTCTTGATTTTGAGGAAGGCGATCATGTATTTTTGAGAGTCACATCTACGACTGGGGTTGGTCAGGTAATTAAATCCAGAAAACTCACCCCTAAATTCATTGGACCTTACCAAATCCTTCGTCGTGTAGGTCTAATAGCTGATCAAATTGCCTTACCCCCTTTTCTTTCAAATCTTCACAATGTCTTTCACGTTTCACAATTCAGGAAGTATATTCCTGATCCATCTCATGTAATCGAACCTGATCAAGTACCTTTAAAAGAGAACCTGTCTTATGAGATGTCACCTATACAAATCGAGGATAAGATGATCGGACAGCTCATGGGAAAACAAATCTCCTAAGTCAAGGTTATTTGAAATGATACAATTGGAGAAGCAACTTGGGAAGTGGAAGACAAGATGAGAATGCAATATCATTATCTTTTTCAAGGTACGTAATTTCGAGGACGAAATTTTTCTTAGTGGGGTAGTAATGTACCACCCCGATTTTTCAAACTTTCTAATATTAATAAATAGTATTTATGTGTTTGTATTTTATTAGAGGGTCTAGAGAGTGAATTAAAATAATCTGAGACCATAGTCACGCTCTACGCTATTGTAAGGAGTTACGATTAAATTTTGGGTCGAAAACTCAGACGGAGTCCGGTCTACGATTTTCACTTACGTAGTGTTTTACTACTATAAAGACCTAATTTTGACTCGTGAACGAGACAGTTAGTCTTAGAATTTAATTCCATACAATTTTGATAAAATTGGTTCTTGATGTTAAAAAGTGAAAATACTATAAACTATTCGGGCGAAAACTCGAACCGAGAGACAAACGGAGCTGTAGATGGATTTAACGGGACCCGTTAACGGATAATCTTGAAGTCACATCAAGTCAAGTCACCTAGGAATGTGTGCCAGTGTCATGATGGTTTTCAGAAAATATTTGGACGCTAAATGACCAAAATGCCCTTGGGTTTCCATGAAATCACCATAAAACCTATGGTGAAATGACATAATTACCCTTAAGTGAAAATTTTAAACCTCCTTTGCTCTTATTTTCTCTTCCTTATGCCTCACTCTTCATTTTTCCTTCTCCTTCACACTTTTCTTCCTTCTTTTTTCTCTCCATTTCTCTTAAGATTCTTTAAAGAAGTTGTGAAGCAAAGTTGATCCTTTGTTCATCCTTGTCATCTAGGAGGTATAGACTCCATTCTTGAGCTCTCAATCTCCCTCTTTCTCCATTTATTTTCATGGTTTATGTTAGAGTTAGAATTTGAAGCTTAAACTTCAAAAATCCATGAAAAATTGTAAAAAAATCCTTTTAATGCTAAACCGATTTCTTTGAACTAGATTCATTGTCTTCTATCATAATCCAAAAGATTGAAAACAAAAGAGATTTCTAGCTCAAATGGGTAAAAAGGGCCGTACCTACCACCTTTGGGTGAGTAGGGTTTTGGTTGAAATTTGGGTACTTTAAACCTTGATCTAGCCTTACCACACATAGTAAGTAATGAATCCAAGAGATAGGAATTTTGGGGTAACCCTAGCTATTTTTCCTAGGATATGGCCAAACCTAGGAGGAGAAGAATAGGAGAAAATTTTGGCATTTAATGTTGATGCATTGATTGATTGTATATATGTAGTTATCATCGGGTAATCAGACGAGAGATCGGATGACTTTCGGATCAATCGGGAGATTTATCGCTATTTAGGAACTCCGAGAGGTAAGGGGATAAAACTGAGGAATTCCCATTCCTACAGCTGTATGCTGTGTTGTGTATTTGGATTATAATTATTTATTTGTGTTTTGTTGATGTGGAGTGATTTAGTTTTTACCTGCTTGTATTTGTTTATGCCTGAGAATACCTGCTTATGCCTGATTTTATTGTATGGCGTTTGATTACGGTGAATGGATGCATATTGTGCTAGGTGCGGTGATTATTGTGTTAAAGGAACTAACATCGGTTAGGATCCAAAATCATTAAATGTTAAAAGCTTCAAAAAGCTTGGAATGAAAACTAAGACAAAGAAAGGTTAAAGTTTCATGGTTTTTGAACAAAAAGGGAAGTGACACATTTTGTGAAGGAATAAAGTAAATATGCTTTATTAAAGGATGATGAGACATAAAGGGGAAACAACTTTAGAAAAATAACTTTAGGGTAATAAAAGTAAGGCTTTGAAACAAAAAGTGCGTTTCGGAGACATCGACCATTTTTGAAGCGATATAATAAACTAGTTCAAGAAAATGTGTGTTTGGAAATGTTGTTTCGAAATAAATTGTTTTATCCAAGAAAAAAGGTTTTCACAAACTGTATTACAAAGTATTGGGGTTTACTGAAATATGTCAAAGGAGAAAAAGTGGTTTTTGACCAAGTTTTGTTTTTATGGAAAAACCGGCCCCGAAAGCTTTGTGTATAAGCTTCGGAGTTTTGGGTTTCAAAAAGAGAAAAAGTGGTTTTTGAGGTGAACCTAGAAACCGGGACGTCGAGGTTCTAGGGTTCTGCAAAACACGTGGATCAAGGATCCATGTTAGTGTTTTGGTCCTGTAAGCTCGTGGGCAATCTTTGTGGTCCTATGGGCTTGTGGACGTTTTTGTATGCTTTAGAATCCAAAATCCAAGACTGGTGCATCGGTTAACGATTTTTGGGTTTGAGCTGTTTTAGGGTTGAGTGTCCTGTTTTTGAGAAAATGTGGTAAAGACCTAAAAAAATCTAAAACATTATGGTGAGAGGTATGCATGGGGAGTGGTAACTGCACGGGAAACTGCTCCACCTTTTCCTCTTCCAAATTTTCAAATTTTTCACCCAAATTTCAAACTGATGTGACTTGCCCTGAAAACCAGCGCATGGCCCAAATCAATTACTTGGGTCTCTGTGACACCCACTACCCCGCATATAATAAAATATAAATAAAATCATACATGTCTTTAAAAAAAAATAACAATTAAAACAAAAACATATTCTCAAGGGTAATGTGCATCACATCATCTATAACGTAAAACATAGGAATCTGAAATGATCAAAATCCTTTAAAAACGAACTGCGGAAAACATAAATAATAAACGTAACCCAAATCCCGATGTCACATATCAGAGCTAGTATACATATACCGATAATACATCGGAATAAAACCCAATAACATGAATCATAAATCCTAACTACTGAGAGAGATCTCCTCGGGATCACTCCTCGTCAGCATGCTCACCCTCCTCTGCATATACCACAACATATGCACAAGAATAACAAAGAGAGGGGTAAGAAACACAATCATGAATATATGTAAATGGAATGGAATAGTAATTAAGATGGCATACAACATACATCAATCAACACAGATATAATCAATATATATCAAGGATGCATGTCAATGCGAATGCAACATCACTACTCCGTATGCATGTGGCCAACAACTCTAACTCTGGAAAGACGATTAGGAGTACATGTCCAGTTATCAACGTGGATGATATGCCAGACCATGGGCCATCCCCGAACACTCTCACTAATCCTGATAACGTATAGTGGCTAGTCAGGGTACTCAAGCTTATTCTTTAGGTCACTCCGACAATAGGTAGCTAGCCCATGTCACCTGGAACTTCCATACCCAACGTACCCGCAAGGCCGGGATAACACCCATCGTGGCCTCCACTATCGCGATTCATCGTTTGCTTTCCACCCAACATAACGTCAACGTATGATGCATGCTATGCTCAACAACATGCAAACACATGTCCAACCATCCACCATCATAATCAATCACATTGATTATCAACAATGACCATCAACGATGATCATCAATCAACTAGGCGCTAACCATCGTTATTGCCTTTATCAGCATTGCCAATATTATCATCATAATCAATCACATTGATTATCAACAATGGCCATCAACGATGATCATCAAACAACTAGGCGCTAACCATCGTTATTGCCTCTATCAACATTGCCAATATTATCATATCGTCATTATTAGAATTAACGTTCTTTTCTATATTATCAACTTTGAATTGTGATCTCATAGTCTTTTTCTCATTACTCTATTCATTATTCCTTCACAACAGAATCTGGGTGAGAGACCCAGATTCGCTAGGCGAATCGTGGCTCGCGAGGCGAGCCCGAGAGCTTCCTACACAGGTTCTCAGATTCGCTAGGCGATTCCTGGCTCACGAGGCGAGCCCGAGAGCTCCTAAACAGGTTCTCAGATTCGCTAGGCGAATCCTGGCTCGTGAGGCGAGCCCGAGAGCCCTAATACTTGGTTCTTTCATTCGCCTCGCGGATTACAATCCGCTAGGCGAATCACGTCAGACCACGAATGGTCTCTCTGTCTCGCCTCGCGAATGGTTATTCGCCAGGCGAGACATGACAGATGTGGGAATCTTAAGAATTTCTCTAAGTTATCCCTTTACCTATCGTCCCATCTCTCAAGAATCATCCCTATGGGTTTCCAAGACTAATCCAATATCATCAATCTCACCTCTCATAACAACTCATTCATTATGGGGTGCCAAACGTCCCTAAGCTATGTTCTTTCACTAATCCTATTTTCTTTATTGTAACGCACATCATCATCAAGTCATCATTATCATTGCACATCATACAATCTCATCAATGCATATCGTATCTATATTCATACTATTCATCGCACATCATAATATTTGAATCATATCATCAAGACAAGCACCCATAATCATAATCATAGAACCATAAACATGTATATTTATACAATATTCACATAGGCATATACATGGCATATACATAACATACACATAATTACACTCATAGCATATACATAGGCATTTACAATGCATATAGACAAACATATAGGGGTCATGGGTTAACCCCTTCATCTTAACCTATCCCAAAACCCACATACTCATGATCTATTTCTTCCCCCCATACCTGGTATGACGATCACAATGCACAAAGGGAGGAAAAAGAGTCCGGAAAAGGTTGCGTCTACACGAATGCTCAATCTTACGACGCTTGACTTCACGATCACAGCCCCAAAAGGTTCAAGAGCAGCGACTGGGAAGAGGGCTTGTGATGGCAGTGATGCTCTTCAAGTGAAAGAGATGAAGAACGATGAACAATGGTGCAATCTCCTTCAGGGATCCTTGGAAAGGGTTTAGAAATCCTTGTTTGGAGAGGAAGAGGCAGTTTCTGGGAGTTTTTCGACTTAGAAGGTAGGTTTAGGTCGAGTCTTAGGGTATAAATATGAGTTAGGGTCATTATGGGCTGATTAGAAGCCCAAAAACACAATTCTGGTGCGCGCAGATTCGCGAGGCGAGTGGCCTTTCGCGAGGCGAACCCGAGAGCTGTAAAAATCTGGCTGTCAGGTTCGCGAGGCGAATGTATCCTCGCGACGCGAAACTTTAGAAGCTGAATTTGGCCTGAACACCTAAAATAAGACTTGTAGATAATTCTCTAAGCTTTCCAACGCATCCAAGATCACCTCAATCGGATGTCTAGAACTCAAGATATGAACAAAACCGTAAAACATGTTTCTTGGACTTGAATGCATTGATCATTCCTTAAGGCTAAACTACCCCCAACTATGAACTTGGACATCAAGAACAATCATAAACAACATATACAAGCAAATATTAACACATATAAGCATAGTGTAAAAAAAACAGGGTGTTACAGTCTCCATCTTGTTTTAGCCCAATGAGCAACCACACCACCACCTGGGACAGTTATACCACTTGCATCCACAACTTCCATTCCTCTTTGTTTCTTTTTATTGAGTTAGTGCAAAATAAAAATAAAAACAAAAATGACAAAATAAACTAAGAAAATTTTTTGCTGGGCTGCCTCCCAGTAGCACTTGGTTTACATGTGCTCAGCCTAACTTAGAGCCTGTGGAACATCAAGGATCAGCCATGACTGTGGTGGCCTGTGCTCTAGCAAATAGCTCACCCTAGTAATGCTTGACCCTTTGCCCATTTACCTTAAATGTTCTACTAGAAGCTGCATCAAGCAATTCAATGGCTCCATGAGAGTGGACATGAACAATGGTGAAAGGTCCAGACCATCTAGATTTCAGCTTCCCTGGGAATAGTTTCAGCCTGGAATTGAAGAGCAAAACTTGCTCTCCTTTTGCAATGTCTGTCTTCTGAATTTTTCTATCATGCCAGGCCTTTGTTTTGGCCTTGTAAACTTCTGCTCCCTCATATGAAAACAGTCTGTGTTCCTCAAGCTCATTTAGCTGCAGCATGCGAGTTGCTCCAGCCTGTGCTAGATCAAGATTGAGCTTTTTAACTGCCTAGAAGGCTTTATGTTGTAGCTCAATGGGTAAATGGCATGCCTTTCCATAGACCAGCCTATAGGGTGACATACTTAAAGGGGTCTTGTAGGCAGTCCTATATGCCCAAGGAGCATCTTCCAAATGAAGGGACCAGTCTTTTCTGCTTGGGTTCACCACTTTTTCCAAAATTCTTTTATTTCCCTATTGGACGGCTCAGCCTGCCCATTAGTCTGTGGATGGTATGTTGTAGCAACTTTATGCCTCACCCCATATTTTGTTAGGACACCATCAAATAGCTTGTTACAAAAGTGAGTACCTTCATCACTGATGAATGTCCTAGGGGTGCCAAATCTTGTAAGAATCTGCTTTTGAACAAACTTCACAACAGTTGTAGCATCATTGGTGGGAAAAGCTACAGCCTCCACCCATTTTGACACATAGCCATAGCCATCAAAATGTACAAATTACCAAAAGAAAGGGGGAAGGGACCCATGAAGTCTATGCCCCATACATCAAACAACTCAACTTCCAAGATGGAATTGAAGGGCATCTCATTTCTATCAGAAATATTTCCCACCCTTTGGCATCTGTTGCAGCCCTTAGCAAAGCTGTAAGCATCTTTGAATAATGTAGGCCCAAAATACCCGATCTGGAGGACTTTAGCAGCTGTCCTCATTCCTCCAAAATGTAGCCCCACATGGGGATGAGTGACAATGCAAGAGAATATCTGGAACTTCCTTTTCAGCCACGCACCTTCTAAGCAAATTGTCAGCACAGTTCTTGTACAAGTATGGCTCATCCCAGCAGAACTACTTTCCCTAATGGAAGAACTTTTTTCTTTGCGGTGAACTTAAATCTGCAGGGACAACACCACTGGTCAGATTATTCACTAAATCAGGTGTCTCAACATCTTCCAGAGAAAGCAACTGCTCATCAGGGAGTAGTTCTTTGATCTCAGAATTCTTTGTGGCGTCATTCCCCTCAGACAGTCTTGAGAAGTGGTCTTCCACCTGATTCTCAACTCCCTTCTTGTCCCTGATTTCCAAGTCGAACTCTTGTAGCAAAAGCACCCATCTAATCATTCTTGGCTTTGCATCCATCTTGGCAACCAAGTACTTGATGGCAGCATGATCAGTATAGACAATGACCTTTGTGCCAACAAGGTAGGGTCTGAACTTGCCAAAGGCAAACACAATAGCCTATAGCTCTTTCTTTGTAGTGGTATAGTTCAATTGAGATTCAATCAATGTCTTGCTGGCATAATAAATAGAGTGGAATACCTTATCATTCCTCTGGCCCAGAACTGCTCCCACTACGAAGTCACTTGCATCACACATCAACTCAAATGGCCTAGACCAATCTGGGGCTATTATGACTGGTGCAGTGATTAGAGCCTTCTTCAGAATCTCATAAGCTTCCAAACTATCTGGTGTGAAATCAAAGATCCGGTCATGCTCTAGCAACTGGCACAGAGGTTTGGCGATTTTGGAGAAGTCCTTGATAAATCTTCTATAGAACCCGGCATGTCCTAAGAAACTTCTCACTCCTTTAACTGTGGTAGGTGGTGGCAGCTTTTCAATGACCTCTATCTTGGCTTTGTTTACCTCCATACCCTTCTTAGAAACCTTGTGACCCAACACAATTCCTTCCTGAACCATGAAGTGACACTTTTCCCATTTTAACACCAAGTTTGTTTCATCACAACAATCCAAGACCTGTTCCAAATTTCCAAGGCATCCCTGGATTGACTCTCCAAATACTGAGAAGTCATCCATAAAGAGTTCCATGGATTTTTCAATAATATCAGAGAAGATGGCCATCATGCATATTTGGAACGTTGCTGGAGCATTACAGAGGCCAAATGACATCCTTCTAAAGGCAAAGGTGCCATAGGGACAAGTAAAGGTTGTTTTCTCTTGGTCTTCAGGTGATACAAAAATTTGACTGTAACCAGAGTATCCTTGCAAAAAGCAATAGAACTCCTTCCCAAAAGCCTATCAAGCATTTGCTCAATAAAAGGTAAGGGACATTGGTCTTTTCTGGTGGCTATATTCAACTTCCTACAATCCATACAAATCCTCCACCCGGTGACTGTTCTGGTGGGGATTAGCTCATTTTTATCATTAGCCACAACTGTTACTCCCCCTTTCTTTGGCACACACTGAACTGGGCTTACCTAAACACTGTCAGAAATAGGGTATATAATCCCAACATCACCTCTTTCTTCACCACTTCCTTCATGATAGGATTCAGTCTCCTCTGGCACTCTATATTGTTCTTGGCTTCAGGCTCGAGCAATATTCGATGCATACACACAGTAGGACTGTTACCTTTATTGTCTGCCACTTGCCAACCAATTGCTCTCTTGTGCCTCTTCAAGGTCTCTACCAAACTGTTCTCTTGATCAGTAGTGAGGAAAGATGAAATAATCACAGGCAAGGTTTCCATGTCTCCCAAATAAAGATATTTCAAATGAGTTGGGAGCTGTTTTAGCTCTAGAACAGGTGGCTTCACAACTGGGGGTACATGTCTTTGAAAGTCTCATCAGTGACTTCCAATGACTCAAATTTTCTAGCCCACATAGGTTGCTTTGTAGTGCCTTCCTTTATTTCAGTAATTTCTTCCAACAAAGGATCATCAGGGGCCAATTCAAGCTCATCTTTACTCAAATCTGTTCTTCCTGTCAAGAACTATCCTTGTAACAAATTATCAAATGACTGCACAAATGAACATTCTTCCACTCCCTCATCAGGATACTTCATGGCATTGAACACATTAAAAGTCACAGGTTGCTCATTAACCCATATGGCCAACTCTCCCTCCTATACATCTATGAGAGTTCTTCCTGTAGCAAGAAAAGGCCTACCCAGAATAATAGGAACTTCCCAATTTGCTTTACAGTCCAGAATAATAAAATCCACAGGAAATACAAACTTATCCACTTTTATCAACACATCATCAATCTTTTCTTCTGGATATGCAATAGATCTATCTGCTAGCTGAAGTATCATAGTGGTAGGCCTAGCATCCATAATGCCCAATTGTTTTAGACATAGGCATTAAGTTGATGCTAGCACCTAGATCATATAATGCTCTTCCACAGTAGGTATTGCAACACCCATTCCCGAGTGCCATATTCCCGAACGATTATAAGGCCGAAAATAATATTAATACAAAAAATATGGGTTTTGTTTTTTTCTTTCTTTTCACAATGATATAATGAGATTTACCAAATGAATAATAATAATAATAATAATATATTTAGGTTCACCATGCATTTCTAGAAGTCATACAGAATTAAAGTACAAAAATGGAAATAGTATTGTATATAGACATAGGTCCAAGCCTAACTGATAATAAGTATATAATTAAGTACTAGGAGTCACAGCTCCTCAAAAGGGTACAACTGACAATTTGACACAGCCTGGCCAAGATAAAACAACATAAGGAGTCCTCCTCCGGACTCAAGGTAGACGCTGAACTGAGTCGTCGCTGTGCCCATCTTCTTAAGCAGAAACAACAATAAAACAAAGAAGATATACAGATATGGGTGAGATTCCCAATCATCAACACAACAAAATAGCAGAAGTAAAAATGGGACGACACACCAAGTAATAACATACCCAACATGCATACCATAATTCTCAATATATCATGTTAATCAATTAGTAGCATAAGACATCTTCGAAAACATACAGTGATGTACAACAAGTAAATGTAATCATCAAGGGTAAAACTCTGACCCCTACTCCATGGAGCTAACAAAATGTCGGAGAGAGTGAATGGGAGGACATGTTCCGTGTATGCCAGTCATGGGAAAGATGCTACAACATTCGTAATATGCACGTATCTGGCTTTACGGAAACACTCTCGACCAAATATGAAAACTATGACATCTAGTAGAGGATATCAGTATATTGCTCGGAGTCACCACGACACAGAAGAATCACCAACTAGTCTCATGTCAGTCTTTCCAACCCTGATACCTCCAAAGACCATTAAGATCGTCACCGTAAGATTCGCAACAGCATCTAGGAGTAAGCTCAACCCCTAGGCTCAAGGCGTTCAACTCATGCAACGAAATGCCAATGCTTACACAAAGCAGATGTGATAAAGCAATGTCTATCCACCGGACAAACCTCAAGCTTCACTAAGATTCTCTTCCTTAGGAACTACACGCGTCTTTGTATTATAAAACTTTTATCCACCGGATAAATATCATGATCCCTCCGGGATCGAGTCATCAAAAGACTGAAATAATTAGACGATTGTCTTAGATCCGAATCACCGGTCCGTCATCGAACTACTATTTCAAAACCCAAAAACGTCTCATATTTGTGTTTCGGTCTTATGAATTACATCTCAAATCCGAAGTGTTATGAAGAAGGATTGATAATCCCTTAGATAAATCTTTGATCCTTTCTAAGATATTAATTTCCAGAGTTTCAAGTAATGAAAAGAGTATTGATTCACTTAAGTCTTATGAAGTCATTGATGAACTAAGTCATCAATGGTATAGTGCATGGTCTTGTTCCAACATATACTATACTTAATTATCTCTTTTCTTTTACTCTAAGTTAATTACTTAACTTAGGTTTTTATGTGTAAAACTTTAAGATTTAGAGTTGAAAACTCTCGATCTAAGACTTTGTAAACCAAAACCTTTCTAATTGAAAACTCATTTGATTTTTAAAAGAACTTTATTACTTGCTTGAAGTAAAATACCTTAACTAATATGAAAAGGGTTTTTCTTTACTAACTCAATGTAGAACCGTGATCTAAGTTACTTTAAAAGAAATGGAATTTTATTTTGGTTTTCCAATTATGATTCAAATTCAAACTTGAGGACAAGGTCCTCTTTATACTTGGAAGATTGAATGCTATGAACAATTATTTTTAAAACACTTAGTTCATTGGATAAACTATGACTAAAGTAAAAATACGTTTTCACCTTAGAAAAAACACTTTAAGGCCGAAATCCTATTTGATCTTTGGATCAAAATCACTTCTTGTTTGTTTTTGAAATACAAGTTATGAAAACACTTTCTAACTTTCAAAAACATTGAAGTTCAAGAACAAACTCATGTTCTTCTTTTTCTCATAGTCATGGCCGAATACCATACATCCAAGGATGTGAAGATTTTGCTTCACTAACTTGTCAAGTAATAGCTTAAAATGCTCACAATATTATGATGAATAATAATCATGCATCATTCGACCATAATCAAGCATAAAATTCCTCACTCGATCTAGAGATCAAAGTATGGTTTTCAACATACATGAAAACATTTTTCCATCCAAGCATACATCATCATAAACATCTACTAAGCATGAAAACACTATTACAACCATGTTCTCAAAGAGAACTTCACAAATAAAGTACTGAACCCAAGCAAAATGGTTTCACCCTATAACACCCCGATTTTCCACGCTTTCTAAGACCGGTAAACTAAATAAATACATTTATATTTTATCTAAGTTTTAGAAAATGATTTTGGATAACCGAAGTCATATTCATAATCTATGCTATCATAGGAAGCTACGGTTAAATTTTGGGTTGAAAACTCAGACGGAGCCCGGTCTGCGATTTCACTGACAATAAGATTTTACTGCTCAAAAGACCTAATTTTGACTCATGAACGAAACAGTTAGGTTTAGAATCAAATTTCTAACCCTATTGATAAAATTGGTTTTTCGCACTAAAAAGCGAAATAATATAAGTTATTCTGGCGAAATCTTGAATCGGGTGACGAACGAAGCCGAATTCGGATTTATCGGGACCCGCTAACGGATAAACAAGACGTCACATCAGGTCACATCACCTAGGAAGGCGTACTAGTGTCATGATGACGATTGAAAATATCTGGACGCGAAAAGACCAAAATGTCCCTAACCTTTTTCATAATTACCATTTAACCTTGTATGAAAAGACCATTTTGCTCCTTAAGTGAAATTTTTTGGACAACCTTGCCCCTGCCTTTATACCCCACGCATAAGGCAAGCTTTATGAAACCTTCACCCATTTCTTCTTCTTCACTTCATCTTCTTCCATTCTTTCTCTCATTTTCAAGCTTGGTTCTTAACCATTTTTGGTGAAACAAGTGTTGAAACTTGCTCATTCTTCATCATTCAAGTGGTAAGATTACTCCTTTGATCCTTAAACCTAAAGAATACTCTCTTGTTCTTGTTTGAAAACCTTGATTTCCATGAGTTCCAACTTCAATGTTCAAATTTCAAAAATCCCTAGAAAATTGTAGAAAAATCCTATGATCACTAAACCAATTTCTATGAGCTAGTTTCATTATCCTATCTCATTATCCAAGAGCATGTAACCAAAAGAGTTCCCTAACCCATATGGGTATAGAGAAGGCCGAAACCTATATTTTGAAAAAGCTTGAGTTTTTGATTCAATTTTTGAGTAATTAGACTTGTTCTAGTGTTAGGTATACCTAAGGATCATTCATCCAAGAGATAGGAAATTTTCGACATCTCTAGCTAATTTTGGAGCACCGTGGCCGAACCTAGCTTCTAAGAGATAGGAAATTTATGTTAGTAATGTTGATGTTTTGAATTGGTTGTGTGAACGTCGTAGTTGTTGATTGTTCGGGTGATTGATCGGACGAATCGCGGATCAATCAGACGACTTTTATTTCGGAGGAATTTTTCAAGAGTTAAGGGAAGATTAACTCCAATGAGTTTGATAGCCTCATAAGGTTGTTTGTTGTATGATTGCAATGATATTATTGAAGGGATGCTGATGATTCTCTGGTGATGTAAATGTTTGAATTATTTGGTGAATATGTGAATATTGAAACATGAATTGTGGCGTTATTGTCTTGGATGAGATATATGTATGATGCTGATTTTGAGATTTGATGAATATAGATGTATATATTGAATTGTGATTTTTGACTAGATTGGTTGAGAGAATAGCATCGGCTATAGCTTGATATTGAAGAGCAAGCTACTTAAAAGTCTTAATCAAAGATTTGGAAATGTTTTGGTTGAGAGATGAAAAGCTTTTAAGTTAAATGGCATGATGACCAATTTTATTAAAAAGCCACTAAGTTAAGAACTCAAGAGGAATTTCGAATAAGACTTAGGAAGTTGAGAGTTGGTGAGGAAAATAGTGAAAAATTGCTTTATCATTATTTTCTAAACATGTTGTACAAAAAGAAAAGCCTTGAAAAATAGTTTAGTTTTGTCACAGGAAGAATCTTCTAAAAGTATTTGACCTTTCAAAAAGCAAAAGTCTTTTCCAAAAAAAGAAAGTTCGCTCCAATGAAAATCTTTAGAAAAATGTTTCAAATGATGGAACCTTTAGAAAAAGCTTTTTAAGCCAAAATCCTTTTGAAATGAGTTTTGAGGATTTAAGCTTTTAGAAATAACTTTGCAAAGGAAAGATTTGTGGAAATAAGTTTTAGAGCGAAAAAGAGTTTTGGTTTACACCAATGAGATTTTGAGTTTTGTTTTTAAGATTTGATCAACGAAAATGAAATTTTATAAAACTGGTGATTACCTCTTCACGAATGTGAAACACATGAATCTAGTGACCAAGACGTCGGGCTAGAATTCTGTGGATTGAGCACTCGGACTACATGTCCTGTGTTTTGAAAAGAACGGACTTAGTTTCCTACATGCGAATTTAGTGTCCGTGACGTCGGCCTATACTTCGTGAATTGAGAATTTGGACTGCGTGTCCTGTATTTTGAATGAACGGGCTAAAATTCCTTTAAAACGAGTCATGAGCTGTGTGCCTTGACAAAAAGAAAAAGTGAACGAAAAAGAAAACAGAAAACCATGAGTTGCATACATGAGTTGGCCGACGTGCCTTTGGAAACGAGCTACAATCCAAGTGGTTAAGAATATGAGCCAGTTAAGACCGCGAGGTCTATAGGGGCATCTTGTGTTCGAGACTCCACAAGAGGCCGGAGGCATCGCGACCCTGTGCCGTGGTAATCGGTTGCCCAACACGGATGAACCCAATCAGAGACTGGGCTATTCAGTATATGGTTGTGACATGATACCCTTGAACAATTGGAGTTAGGACTAAATTGAGAGGCCGACTCATGAGGACAATTGTGTTATGGGAGTATTCATGGTCTATCGCTCGATGAAGTTAGGAATCTCCGGAGAACATGAATTAGAAAGTTGATTGAAGTCTCATGCATTCTTTTAACTTGTCTTGATGAATGGGTGTGATCCCACGGAGTGATATTATGTCGAATGTTGATATTCTATAGCATGACTGTGTCGTCTATCAATGTATTGATTGTACCATGTTTTACTTGTGTGGCTATTATGATAAGCTTGTGAACGAGTATCTCACCCTTGCCTGTAGATGTTGGACACCCTGTTGTGTTTTTGGAAACGTGTATAAATGTTTCTCAACGGTCCTCTGGGTCACTTCGAGACCCTATAGCTTGAGTTTTCTTGAAGACGATGACAAAGTTGTGCGGACCGTTGAGGATGAGACCCAGTCTCATTGATACAATGTATGCTAGGTAGTATACTATTTTGTTCTTAGAGTTCTTTTATCAGACCAGCTCTTGGATTTTTGATGTTTAAGTCAGGTCTTTCGACTGTGACTGATTATGTTGTGTATTAAGAGATTGAAAAGATGTATGCCTTATGGTGAAATGGAATTACTATAATAGATGATGAGTTTCATTTTGGTTGTTAAAGTTTTCTTTGGTATCAGATTTCCGCAACTACTCTATTAAGTTATTTTCGAAAAAGTTTTTAATTAAGCAAAAAAGAATATTTGGGATACGAAATGTGACACCGGGTTGGGGTATTAAACACCCCAAACTAAGCATAAGCAACCATTTTCATCTTCCACCAATTTTTGTGTGATGAAAGTCACTCCCCATACCTTTAGTGAAGAGGTGTTAGTGAAAGGAAACTCCAAGCTCCTTAAAGAAAGGATGGCCGAATCCTATAGGAGAAAAATGTGAGATCTTTAACTTGTTTTCATGAAAATGAAGAACTAGAAGATGATTAATCAATGTAATAAGCAAGGAAATGAAGAGAAAAAGGATTTAGAAGCTCACCAACTCAAGAACAACTTCAAGCTTTTGGACGGTGTTCTTGGTGCTCAAGAACACACTTCACCAAAACAAGAACTTTCCTTCACCAAAGTTGATCCTTGGATCAAGACAAGATGAAGTATGGTTTTATAATTGCAAAAGGAAGTTTGGCTGATGTTTTTGGATGTAGGGCCGAATAGAGAAAGAAGAGAGAGAAGTTAGAGGATTTTGAAGTTTTAGAGAGAAAAGTGTGTTGGATCTTTTAGAAGAAGTAAAATGAAGTTGGTTAGTGTTTTTCTGAGTGAAGTGGTCGAATGGCCTAAGTGTTTATCACCCAAAAATCAAGCTAAAGTGTGCGAGAAAATGAAGGGCTAAGATCTAATGGAAGTGCATGGGTGTTGCTTCCATAAAAGTTATAGAGATTAGCCAAGTGTAGGTAGTTTAGCTTTTTCCATGAAAGAAAGTTGACAAAGTGAAAGTTGTCATAAATTGACAAAAAAGATGATTGTCCGCACTTTACTTTACGGTAGAGCGTTACGGTTAAATTTTAGGTTGAAAATTCAAACAAAAACCGGTTTGTGTTTTCCATTGAAAGTAAAATTTTACTGATCAGAAAACCTAAATTTGACTCGTGAACGAAACAGTTAGGTTTTATATCTAATTGTCGACAACTTTGGTTACTTTGAAATATTTCATGAAAAGTGAAATAAGATATTTTATTCGGGTGAAATATTAAATCGAGAAATCGACAGAGTCGAAAACGGACGCATAGAGACAAAACCGGACGTCGGACGAGAGACGCAGGTCACCCGATGCGATGAGTCAGTGGGTGAGTCACCATCATGGCTCACCACTAGTAATGATGACTTCTCTAAAGTATCTTGATATTTTATGGCAAAAGACCATTTTGCCCTTAGCCTTTTAGTGAAATACCATTTGTGTCCCTAGGTGATTTTACTCTTTTGTCCTTAAGAACTAATGAAATTTCTCTGTTGCTCTCTGACTCACCATAGTCATGATTGATTTTAGAAATATCTAAGATATTTTATGATGGAAAAGACCATTTTCCCCTAGGAACTAATGGAATTCCATCCTTGTCCTATGACTCATTATTTTTTATGATGGCTTCCTAGAAAATATCTAAGATTCCTTACGAAGTGACCATAATACCCTTGGACTTCTTTATGAGTTCCATTCACGTCCAACTAATGTTTTGACAACTATATGTTATCAGTGAGTGTCCTGACTCAAAATAACATACCAAGCTCAAAACAATATTTTATGGTCATTAACCTCATAATTGAAATTCAATATGAATTTTCAATTATTAACTATTCTTATGATTATCATTAATCAGGTCGTGTTCTCAGTCAAATTATTTATACAAACAGTTAAAATATAGCTATAGGAGTTTTGGGATGTTACAACACTACCCTCCAACAAGAAATTTTGTCCTCTAAATTTACCTTAGAAGAGATGCGGAAACTGTTCCTTCATCCTATCTTCCAACTCCCAGGAGGCATCACCTAAAGTCTCGTTCCACATAACCTTAACCAAGGATATCTCCTTCCCTCGCAGTTGCTTTACTCTTCTGTCTTCAATCTTGACAAGCAGTGTTTCATAGGTCAGGTTATCCTTTTAAGTATACTGTATCAACTTGACGACACAGAAAAGACCATCAAGGCAAATCCTTGTAAATTTCAAAATTCGAAATCTATTACGAAGATTCGAAAGTGAAGGAGAATAATGATCATGGGTATGGGACAAATTTCGATACCGAATCGATAGAAATATGTAACTCCCAAATCTTATCTATCAGATCACATGACACTGTAACCATGCCCACACAAAGTCTCCCGAGCATACTAACCACTGTCAGATGCTTATCTCTGAACTGTTTCAACAATTCCTGTTCCTTAACCATCATGGCAGACACATGTAACACCTTTATACTCAGAGCGTCCGCTACCATTTTAGCTTTCCTCGGATGATATTGTAATGGGAAGTCATAGTTCTTCAGAAAGATCAGCCACCAATTCTGTCTCATGTTGAGCTCTTTCTGATTGAATAGGCACTTCAAACTCTTATAATCATTGAAGACATTGAACGTCGAACCATAAAAGTAGTACCTCCAAATGTTTAAAGCAAAGACCACCGCTGCTAACTCCAAATCATGAGTAGGGTAGTCTCATGCACTTTCAACTGTCTCGAGGAATGAGCTACCATTTCCTGATTCTGCATCAGAACACAGCCTAACCCCTGATATGAAGTGTCACAGTACACTTCAAAAGGTTCACTTGGATCTGGTAACACCAACACTGGTGAAGTAGTCAGCCTCTTCTTCAACTCTTGGAAACTCTGTTCACAAGCTTCAGTCCACTAAAAAGCTTTATCCTTCCTGGTCAACTGGGTAAGGGGTCCTATAATCTTAGAAAATCCCTCGATGAACCTCCGTTAATACCCAGCCAAACCCACAAAACTGCGTATCTTAGTCACTATGGTTGGTTTCTCCCACTCAAGAAGTGCTTCGACTTTTGATGGATCTACCGCAATTCCTTCCTTTGAAATCACGTGACCCTAAAACTACACTTCGTCGAGCCAAAACTCACACTTAGACAGCTTCGCGTACAACTGTTTCTCCTTCAGAACCTGAAGAACCACACTAAGATGTTCAGCGTGTTCTTCCTGGTCTCACGAATAGATGAGTATGTCATCTATGAAGACAACGACAAACTTATCTAGGTAGGGACAAAAAATGCTATTCATATAATCCATGAATATGACTGGAGCATTCGTCACCACAAAAGGCATTATAAGGTACTCATAGTGCTCATAGCGTGTCCGAAACGCTGTCTTTGGTACATCCTCCACCTTCAGACGAATCTGGTGATAACCCAATCGCAGATCAATCTTGGAGAAAACTGCCGCTCCCCTCAACTGATCCATCAAGTCGTCTATCCTCGGGAGAGGATACTTGTTCTTAATGGTAACCTTTGTGAACCATATTGTCAAATAGGTTTTGATGTTGACAAATAGAGTATAAATGAGAGAATACATTTTGATGTTGACAAATAGTGTATTAAGGGGATAACACATTTTGATGTTGTCAAATAATATATCATTGTACAAAGCTAAATGGATTATATACATGTGTTATATGATTAATATGATTTATTAGAAAATACACATGTAACAAATACTTGATATATGTATTTGATTAAATGGCATAGAAATTAAATTTGATATTATTATTAAATGCCTAAGGAACATTAAATATTGAGAAGTAATGTGATGATCAATTGAGCATTAATGAGAAATATATTATTGATTTTATTTGATCACATTTAAATAAAGACATAAGAAATATTAATTGGAATATTATCTTAAAAATATGTCTTTATATGATAATGACTTTATGCATGGAATTAAATGTGAAATATACTATATCTTGAACTAACATATTCCATGAGAAATATTATTAGAAAAGTTCAGGTGAAAGCAATAAAGCCAAATGGAGTAAAGAGCAAAATATTCAAGATCAATCACTGGGGGAGGTTACATCCCTAGTCTGTAAGGAGTGCTCGGAGGTTGCCAGCACCTGTTAAGCTTGGTTGAGACTCTATCACTGGAGGAGGTTACATCCCTGGTCTGTGAGCAGTGCTCGGAAGGTTGCCAGCACCTGTTAAGCTTGGTTGAGGCTCTGTCACCGGGGGAGGTTATATCCTTGGTCTGTGAGGAATGCTCGGAAGGTTACAAGCACCTGTTAAGCTTGGGGTTATTTGAGGCTTTTTCACCGGCGGGGTGATATCCCTGGTCTGCGAGAAGTGCTCTGTTATTATGAAGGTTACAAGCACTTGTTAAGCTTGGTTTTGTAAAACGGTTGCAAGCACCAGTTAAGCTTGCTTTTATAGTGGAACAAAATCCCACAGGTGGCGTGGGGACTGGATTAGGCCACTGGCGATGCATGGCTGAACTAGGATAAAATACTTGTGTCTTGCTTTTCTATCTTTATCTTTTTACATTGTATTTAAACAAATTGTTTTTCTGCTGCAAATTTTGTTTAAATTTATCAAAGGGTTTTTGATTGTGTGAAAAGTTTTCATTTTTATTTCATAACCTAATTCACCCCCCTCTTGGGTATTGGTTGCCACGGCCAACAACCTTGTTCAATTGGCGATGATCCACACATAAGCGAGAAGTTCCATCTTTCTTCTTCACTAACAGCACAGGAGCCTCCCACGGCGACACACTGGGTCTAACAAAATTGCTTCCCCAACAAATCCTCCAATTGTTCCTTCAAGGTTTACAACTCTGCAGGTGCCATACGATACGGTGCCATAGACACAGGTCCTGTTCCAGGTACAAGATGAATCGAAAACTCGATGTCCCGAATTGGTGGTAAACCAGGTACATCTTCAGGAAAGACTTTCGGAAACTTGTTCACGACAGGCACGTGTTCTAAGACTAGCTCGCTCTTGACTGTAAAAGAAGATAGCAACATGTATCTTTGAGCTCCTTCTCTCAAAGAAGCGTTTACTTGGTTGGCACTCAAAAATCCAGAATTCTTAGAATTAGGAAAGATTAAGGTTTTGTTTGCACAGTCTCACATGATATGGTTAGAAGATAACCAATCTATCCCTAAGATTCCATCCATTTGCGAAAGAGGCAAACAAATCAAATTAATCAAAAACGCTCTATCTTCTATAGAAATAGAACAGTTCAAACAAACTTTCGCAGTTATAACAGGCTTTGCAGTAGGTGTAGAAATCACTAAATTGATGAAAGCCTTTGGTTTTGACATTAAGTTTTGCAACTAGATTCATATCATTCTTCAGTCTTTTAAATTGTCTATTATTGTAAATGGCAATGTAGTTGGTTATTTTGGTTGTAAAAGAGGGGTTAGGCAAGGAGATCCCCTTCAGGGTCTAATTAGTATTCAGGAGTGCTATGCCAACGCATAAAGAGTAAGAGTACCTGTTGCTATAGCAAAACACTCAACAGATCAGTTGTCTCAACTAATAGAACTATCAATCTAAAACTTGTTAATTAAACACCATTACATTCCCCGACAACGGTGCCAAAAACGTGTTGGTTAAAAATGGGTGATGTTCAAGTATACATAATCGTTTAACAAATAATAAAGTGTAAGTGAGATCGTTCCCACGAGGATTATATGGTGAATCAAGTATCAAGTTTGAATTAATGGTTCTATTAATTAAGTTTAACAAAGAGTAACAAATAGTTGGTGTGTGTGTGTCTAGAGCATTTATGGGAAATAAATGCTATAGCAACAAAAACGGATTTGTTAACAGAATGGGTAAAACAACTATGGGGAAGTATCCCTTGCAACTTCAATCATGTTAAGTTATGTATTTGCAATGCTACGGCAATTGGCTCCAGGAAATGAAAGTTTGTTTTCCAACAGTTTTGAGATGAACTTCACTAAACGTCTCCTATTCATAGGTCCATATTAGTTACATTCATGCCTCACTTAAGCTTGTTCCAGCTAGCCTATAAGTCAGAATGTTCATTCCTAAATCATTCTTCATCATAATTTTGCAATTAATGATTTTACTCTTATCTATAAAGCAATTCTGCTACACTTAGCTTTTCCAAGCAGCCGTGAGCTCAAGTTCTAACTAAGTTGATCAAGCTTAATTAAAACATAATCAAATCGGATTTATAGAAAATGCAATAGCATAGTCTAACATAACATTTACTAGAAATCCATTACAAGTTCAACATCCCATAGCTACAAGAGGTTTAGCTCATATTGAGCTTACAAAAACAAAGAGAAAAACAAGAAATGGAAGAAGAAGCCATTACAATGGAGGAGAGAGAGAGAGAAAGGCCCCAGCTGTTGTCCTTGCTCCAATAGGGAAGATGATGTCTGTCTATGTCCTTGCTCCCTTTCCTCTCTCATCCTTTTTGGGCAAAAGTAAGTTAGTTCAAGTGTCCTTGGAGCAATTACCTAGGTCTAATGCACTAAATACCAGCCCCATGTGTAGGTCACTGCCCTTATCAGCGAAAGACACCTCTTATGTAAGAGAATGTTCTGAACTTTTTTCCTTTTCCCAAATCAACTTCAGCTACGATTGCGACAACAAATCCCAGAGCAAAGTCTCCAGTTCAGCGCTTGATTCTCCAAAAAATGTCCTGCACAGAAAAACTCTCAGTTAATCACCAAAAACAGTTCTAAAAAACACCAAAACATGAAAACTCATAAAAGACTCTTATAAAACACAATTTACACAAAATCACAACAAGACTAAAAACATAAACTCAAAATACTCAAAAGACCACAAAAACACAAGTGAAAAAGGTACAAATAACTCTTCATAAAAAGAGTTATCAATTGACATACTTTTTCACAATGAAAATTACAGAGCCACATGGGGGATAAGGAGTCAAAACATTCTCAGAACATGGATGGGGTACTGATAAGATAGAAAAGTATTAATCTGAGGGTTATTGGTCAATAGGGTGGGGTATTAGTTATCTGGTTACTGCAGTACATGAGTGATGACTGTCAGGAGGAAGGGGCCTATGTTGTTGGGTTGTTGGTCAACAGGGTGGGTCTGCAAGGTTAATTTTTTTTTTATCCAGGTCATGAAGGATGGCAAGTAAATTGGTGCATAGAACTGGAGGCTGAGCAACATGATAGCTGCATGACAAAGATACTCACCATAGGTTTCCTCTATGCTCTATACACATTTTGGATGTTTAATCTGCATTAGTAGGACTCTTGGTTCAAGGTTGAGACAAATGTTGGAAGATGCTCCTTCGCACGGGTTGAGATGGTTTTTGAATGTGATACCAAACATGTTTCCTATCAAGCTTCTATATAATATTGGGCACAACATGTTTGGAGCCTTAAGTCAAAGTTCACGGATGTAGGGAGTTAAAGTGGTGCATAAGGCTAGCTGCAGAGCTACAAGTTAGTTGTATTTTTTTTTCACCAATGGTACCACTATCATCTCTTCACTTTTGGACGCTTAGCCTGGGTTGGATGGAATTTTGCCTTAAGGCTGAGATAAATATTGTGAGATGATCCTAAGTCCAGGTTGCAGGTGCTCTTGCGTGTGGTACCTAAAAAGGATCCTTTCAAGCTATCAAGTAAAAGGATACAATTCCTTTGGAGCCTTAAGTAAAGGGCTATAGGATTTTGGGAGGTCTATTATTAGGTGTTTTCTATTTTTGGTGGATTTGGGGATAGACTTATGTAATAACTATACTGGTTTAGTTTGATGAAGTATGCTACTTACATAGGGCCTTGCCCTTTTTGGTTTTCTTGTATATGGGTCAGATCACCCCTTATGCTCTTTATTTATATATTTTGGTTTATAAAAAAAACTACGTTTGATTTCTATTGTCTAAAAGGTGAAAAATTTGAAATGCTTATGTCTTCATTGTCCTCTTGATTTGGATTGATTTAAATTGATTTAAGTTGATTTGATTTCATCATTCCTACTTTTGTTACCTATGTTTTTGCGTGAGACAGTTAAAATTTCTAGTTTCTTCATTATCTCTTGATTTGACTATCTTCATTCTTTTAATGAATTGATCATTTTGATGAAGATCGTTTGGATTCTCGATTATTGTTGAGAACTAAGACTTTTAATAACTTTTTTCGTTTGCTTCTCCTTCAAAAGAATACAATTCTGAAAATGGATTGATTACTTTCCAATCATATCCTATTGGCCTTCGCAAGCAAGAATATTGAAGTTTCTTGGAACTAAAAAATTACTAAGTACTTGTTTCCTCGCCAGTCAAATAAGAGCTACTTTGAGTAAGGGAGCTCACACATTTTATTTTTATCTTTTGAAAAGACCAGAGTGGATTTGATTTGAATTCTACTATTGTGTTCTGAACACACTTAAGGGCAAGTGCACCTTATCACAAAAGTAATATAGGACGGAAGTCCATATATCGTACCCAAGGGATTAATGAGTAATACATGCGTGAGTACCGGAATAGAGAAATCCTTATGCTATTAATTTAGACTAATCGAAAGAATAAGAAAATTAAGATGTAAGCAATAGTGAAAAGATGAATGAAAGAGAAATAAAGGTTTTGAATAAAAAACGTGAAGCCTAGAGTTGTGGTTTCACTTTTACTTTCGATACTCCTCAAATCCTAGTTCTATTCAATTTTGCAGTTGCTTTCTGAATATCAATCCCTCTACTAAAACTATTAATTGTTTTTCAAGAAATTAATATTATTTTTCCCAGATGAACCCAATGTTTGTCAGGCAAAGAGTTTAAATGATTAGAAAGCATAAAGAGCAAAGAGGTTGAATGATTGAAAGGAATAAATCATGTTTTGTCATGCAATAATTTAAACCCCGCTGATCACTTTGAGTTCTTGTTGAAGTCTTCGAGGTATCTCCAACTTCATCCTAATGAGGACTGGAAGTGCATAAAGTTTGAATAAGGTTTTGAGAATGAGATTCAAAGAGCAATGCTACCTTAAGGGCCATAATGTTTTCAGTTTTGATGGACGAGTGAATCTTTACCGAAGATTTGACGACGACTCACGAAGAAAGACAACGTCATCTTGGATCGCCTATGTTCACAAGGGGAAACAACAACACCAGGTTCCAACAAGAAAGGTATGCAAGATCGCCGAGGAACTAGTCGCAGCAACAACAATCTTACGAAAGGAGTAGTAAGGGAACTCGCCACTTCGTAGTACCTCAGCTATGATGCATGCTGTAACACCCCGATTTTTCAAGCTTTCTAAAGTCAATAAACTGTGGATATGAGTTTGTATTTTTTCGGAGGGTCTAGAGATTGAATTAAAATAAACTGAGACCATTGTCACGCTCTACACTATCGTAGGGAGTTATAGTCAAATTTTGGGTTTAAAACTCAGACGGAGCCCGGTCTGCGTTTTTCACTAACAGTAGTATTTTACTACTCAGAAGACCTAATTTTGACTCATGAACGAGACAGTTAGGCTTAGAATCGAATTTCCTATCTTTTTGCTAAAATTGGTTTTTCGCCCTAAAAAACGAAATAATATAAGTTATTCATGCGAAATCTCCAACCGGGTGACGAACGGAGCAGGATAGGGATTTAGCGAGACTCACTAACGGATAATCTTGAAGTCATATCAAGTCACATCACCTAGGAAGGCGTGCCATCATCACGATGACGTTTGAAAATATCTGGATGCGAAAAGACCAAAATGCCCTTGACTTTCTCCATAATTACCATTTGCCTATGAGGAAAAGACTAAGTTGCCCTTAAGTGAGAAATTTTGGACATCCTTGTCCCTCCTCATCAAGTCACATGCCCCACCTCCATGAACACTTCACCATTTTCTTCTTCATAACTTCATCTTCTTTCTTTCTTTCTCTCCATTTCTTTAAGAAATTTCAAGAACTTTTGTGAAGAAAAGTTGAGAAGCTCATCTATCTTCATCATATAGGAGATATGGACTTCATTCTTGATCTCTCAATCTTCATCTTTCTCCATTGAAAACATGTGTTTCAAGCTTTATTCAAGTTGAAGCTTAAATTTCATAAAATCATGAAATATTGTAGAAAAATCCTTTTAATGTCAAACCAATTTCTATGAGCTAGTAGCATCATTCTCTTTCATTATCCAAGAGCATGTAACCAAAAGATCTCCCTAGCCCATATGGGTATGGTATGGCTGAAACCTATATAGTGAAAAAGCTTGAGTTTTTGATTCAATTTTTGAGTAATGAGACTTGTTTTAGTGTTAGGTACCTAAGGATCATTCATCCAAGAGATAGGAATTTTTAGACATCTCTAGCTAATTTTTAGAGCAATGGCCGAACCAAGAACAAGGGATTTAGAGAAAATTTATGTTGTTTGATGTTGATGTTTGGATTGATTGTGTGTATGTAGTTGTTGTTGGGTATTCGGACGAGTAACCGAGAGATTCGCGGATCGATCGGGCGAATTTTCACTTCGGAGGAATTCTTCAAGAGGTAAGGGGATAAAACTCAGGAATTCAATTTCCGACAGCTGCATGCTGCATTTGTGTATATGATTTGTAATTATTTTGGTGGAGTGATTTATTTATTGCTAAAATATGCTTGCCTAAGCTTAAATGTGCTTAAGTATGTTGATTTGTGTTTAATTGTGCTCAAGTATGGTGATTATGATATGTATGCTTGGCATGATGTATTGAGTTGAAATAATGATTGGTGTCGTGCTAAAGACCTAATCACTGGTGGAAAATAGACTTTTCATGTCAGGCTTTTAACATCTGTTAAAGAAAAACAGATGTTAACAATAGACGCGGTGGCAAACTTGTAAATAAATCGCGTATGGAGCAGACTTTTAACATCGGTTATAAGGAACCGAATGTTAAAATGTACTTTAAACATCCGTCAGTTAAAACTGATGTTAAAAAACTTCCCTCCAGTCCATATAACTTTTAACATCGGTTCTTTTTTAACGGATGTTAAAAGTATTTTTTCCGTTTTTTATATAACGATGTTAAAATGAAATTTTAACATATTTTTTTTAACAACATGTTAAAAGTTATTAAATTTATATGATTTATCTTAACTAACTAAACTTTCTCAAACCTTCCCTGTCCCCTTAGATTGTTACTGTTCTCACTCGCGACCTACTTTTCTCTTCTCTTCACTGACCTCCTTCTCCTCCGTTCGTGAGCCACCGTAGAACCACCACCACAACTTCCTCTTTGCAAAGGTACGTAACTCTCTCTTCCCTATTTTTATTTGCTCAAACCCTCATTTGCTAAATACCATTTTTGCTAATATTTGCTCAGAACCATTTACAACTGAACCATCGCAACTGAACCACCCCAACTCCCTCTCTTCTACAACTGACCACCGCATTTGAACCGCCCCAACTCCCTTTCTGCTTGGTAATCCTTCTCTGTTAGTTACTGTTTAGCATTGTCTCTGTTTTAATGATTTGAATATTTCATGAAATAATGAAATGCATTTTGAGTTTTTTTTATACTTAAACACTTTGATGTTACATAATATTGAGCATAGACTTTTAGGCTTTGCTTATAATCTCAATAGTCAAGGGGTTTGGGTTTAGTTAAAAAGTTAGGTCATCTGGATTGGTTTGATCAATAGTCGAGGGGTTTAGTTTCTATTATAGGACTTAAAGTTTAGGCCTATAATTTCAAATACTGCTCTTTGAGAGTCTCCCCTCTTGTGCTCATATTGTATAAATATGTGTAAATCTACAGAACATGGATATGGACCGTAGTTGGATGGTTAGTAAACGCACAAGTAATGAGTATCGGGAGGGAGTGGAAGAGTTTCTAGAATTTGCTCAAAGAAATCTTCCTGATAGTAATGGAAGATTTAATTGTCCTTGCGTTAGATGTTTGAATATGAGGAAATGTGAAGTTAAGCAAATACGTGATCATCTTATTTGTGAAGGGATTTGCAAGAGTTATACATGATGGATATGGCATGGTGAAGACTTGTTAAACATGCCAAGTGTGTCCCAAAGTGAAGAAGTTGATGTAGATATGGAGGACGATCGACTAGAGGACATGATCCGTGATATTGGACAAGAGTCATTTCAGCGAGCACGTGTGTATGATACTTTGTGCAGTGATGCGGATACGCCTTTGTATCCGGGGTGCACTACTTATACAAGGTTGTCGGCGGTCTTAAAATTGTTCAGTGTGAAGGCGAGAAATGGGTGGAGTGATAAAAGCTTCACTGAATTGCTTGAGTTGTTGAACAACATGCTTCCAGAAGGCAACACACTGCTAGATCGTAACTATGAGGCAAAGAAGATACTCTGTCCGATGGGTATGGAGTATAAGAAGATACATGCATGTCCTAATGATTGCATACTATACAGGGGTGTGTATGAAGGGATGCATGACTACCCCAAGTGTGGGGTATCGCGGTACAAAGTAAAGGATGGTGATTCTAGTTGTGATGTGATCACAAAGGGTCCTCCTGCAAAGGTGTTGTGGTATCTTCCAATAATTCTAAGGTTCAAGCGATTGTTCGCTAATGTAAATGACGCAAAGAACATTAGATGGCATGCAGATGAGAGGAAACTTGATGGAATGCTTCGCCATCCGGCTGATTCTGTGCAATGGGAGAGAATTGATAGTTTGTTTCCGAATTTCGGAAATGAGCCAAGAAACCTTAGGCTTGGACTTGCTACGGATGGAATGAATCCGTATGGTACCTTAAGTAGTATCCATAGTTCATGGCCTGTTCTCCTCGTAATTTACAATCTACCTCCTTGGTTGTGCATGAAGCGCAAATACATGATGTTATCTATGATGATTTCGGGCCCAAAACAGCCAGGAAATGACTTAGATGTTTATCTAAGTCCCTTGATTGAAGACTTGAGAAAGCTGTGGGTGGAAGGCGTTGATGTGTTTGATGGCCATTACAAAGAGACTTTCAAGATGCGTGCCATGTTATTTTGCACCATCAATGACTTTCCAGCATACGGGAACTTGTCCGGGTATAGTGTTAAGGGGCATAAAGCATGCCCAATATGTGAAGAAGGCACATGTTTCACACAATTGCAACATGGAAGGAAGACAGTTTACCTTGGGCATCGGAGATTTCTCAGACGTGATCACCCATATCGTAGACTGAAAAAAGCTTTCAACGGATTCCAAGAGAATGGAATTGCTACGACGGCCTTTAATGGAGAGAAAGTTTATCAAAGGGTGAAGGACATTAATGTTATGTTCGGAAAGGCTCAAAAGAAGACTATTGAGAAAAACATATGGAAGAAGAGGTCGATCTTCTTTGATCTTCCATACTGGTGCAAACTTGATGTCAGACATTGTATTGATGTCATGCATGTGGAGAAAAATGTATGTGATAGTCTAATTAGAACGCTTCTCAACATTCAGGGTAAGACAAAGGACGGTGTGAATGCTCGTCTAGATCTGGTTGCGATGGGTATACGAGAGCAGTTAGCTCCACAACCAAAGGATGGTAAGCGGACATATTTGCCTCCAGCATGTCATTCCTTGTCAAAAAAAGAGAGAACAAGTTTTTGTGAGTGTCTACGGGGCGTCAAAGTGCCACAGGGTTACTCTTCAAATGTCAAGAGACTTGTCTCAAATGATCTAAAATTGGTTGGCTTAAAGTCTCATAATTGCCACGTCTTGATGCAACAACTACTACCAGTGGTTATTCGTGGTATTGCTCCTAAAAATGTTAGACATGTCATAACTAGGTTGTGCTCATTCTTCAATGCTATATGTAGCAAAGTCATTGACCCCCAGAAGTTGGATGAGTTGGAAGATGAGGCTGCTATAATCTTATGCCAATTGGAGATGTATTTTCCTCCTTCATTTTTCGACATCATGGTTCACTTAATTGTTCATCTAGTGAGGGAGATTAAATTATGTGGCCCCGTTTATTTAAGGTGGATGTACCCAGTTGAGCGATACATGAAGATCTTGAAAGGGTATGTGAAGAATCCACACCGTCCTGAAGCATCTATTGTTCAAAGATACGTTGCAGAAGAAGCTATTGAGTTTTGTCAAGACTACCTTTCAGAAGTGGAGGCTATAGGGATTCCTAAGCCTCGTCATGAGGGAAGATGTGCCGGTAAGGGTACACGAGGTATAAAGGTTAATAGCAAGGCTCGGGAGGAAGTGTTTCAAGCCCATTTGCACATTTTGAATAACACTGATGAGGTTGCACCTTACTTATGTGCTCACAAACAAGAGGTCAAGGAAGAAAACCCTAGAAGGAACGAAAAATGGTTGTTGAACCATCATAACAAGACTTTCGTAGCCTGGTTTAAAGAAAAAATTACAAATGATCATACTGCTTCCGATACATTACAATGGCTAGCACAGGGGCCACGTCTTGAAGTCATATGTTGGAGTGGATATGATATCAATATGTTTTCCTTCTATACAAAGTCCCAAGATGACAAGAGTACCATGCAAAACAGTGGGGTTATGATCATATCTGAGTCGATGCACTTCTCTAGTTCAAAAGATACAAATCCCATTATGGCATCGAAATCTTACTTTGGAGTCATTGAAGAGATTTGGGAGGTCGATTACACTAAATTTCAAGTGCCTGTTTTTAAGTGTATGTGGGCTGACAGTAACAGTGGTGTACAAACTAAAGAATTAGGATTTACATTGGTAGACCTTGACAAAGTAGGTCACACGGAAGAGCCTTTCATCTTGGATTCACAAGCAAAACAAGTGTTTTATATCAATGATCCTTGTAACAAAAGGTGGTCAGTTGTTCTCCAAGGAAAAAGCATGCATAATGGTATCCACGAAAATCAAGATTCAACTCTTGATATTCCAGAAACTCCTTCTTTCTCAACACAGATGCCTATTTTCGTCGAGGAAAATGTAGTGGACGATGTACTTGCCACTCGTGATGATCATCATGAAGGGATATTGATCTAAACTTGACCATAGTGTAAGTTATGTTTAAATTAAAGTATTCTTTTTTTATTTATCCATGTTAAAGTAGACTTATTTTTATTTATCCATATTAAAGTAAGCTTTTTTATCCATGTTATAGTAGACTTTTCTTTATTTATCCATTCTTATATACTGACCTAATTTATTACTTTTTGTCTAAATAGGCACACATGACTGATCCAGCAGGCATTCCTCCTTCTCCTTCGCATAGCGGGTCAAGTGGTGCACGCCCCAAAAAAGGGGTAGAGCAGCCACAAAGTTACGATCGTTGGCCCTGAGTCGTTGCGGTGATCAGAGGCTTCCGGTTGAGTTTGATACATATGGGGGGCCATAGGGCCGAATGCTGACAAATTCACCGGTTTTGTGGCCCTGGAAGCTCGAAACAGGGTTAGCATTCTTATTGAGGAATGGGCTCAGGTACCGAGTATGGTGAAGGATCAAATTTGGTCTTCAATCTTGGTATTTTACTTTTATCCTCTCTATTTGTATCTAAATTGTATTTACTTATATTATTATCATACTCTAATATATTTCCTCCATTTTGTTTTGTACTATAGTTGACCTTTGATGTCCCGAATACTCCTGAATGTAAGAAGAAATGGCTTTCTTTTGCCGCGAAGCGGTGGACGGGGTTCAAGACCTATTTGGGAAAGAGATATATTTTTGAGAAGAAAGACGACAAATCTCCACTTGACACATACTCTTTCATTGATAAGGAGACGTGGGATAGGTTTGTTGTGAGCCGACAAGACCCTGCCTTTCTGGTTAGTTTCCCGTTATATTTTTTTTAATAGGCCTATCTAATTTATTTATTTATTTAATTGAATTGAGTGCGTGTTATTTGTAACAGGAGAAAAGGAAAAAGGCCAAGGAAATCCAGAAAAACAATGTACACCCACACCATATGTCTCGTGGTGGCTATCGTATGGTTCGGCAAAAAATTATGAATGAGAAGATGAAAAAGAAGCAAGAAGAGGCCAAAAAGAAGCAAGAAGAAGGTGGAGCTGATGAAGAAGCCGAAGCCGATGGAGAAATAGTTGTTAATCCTCCATCTCCACCCGAACGCCATGAAACATGGATGGAAGCCCGAAAGACAAAATCGGGAGATTTTAAAGCCAAGCCCACACACATTGTCGCTGAAAAGATTATAAGTAATTAATAGATTACTTCTACTTGTAATTAATACAGTTAAGTAAACACTATCTTACACATATTTTGTGAATTTCCCCCTTGTAGACATCGCTGGTGGAACAAAGCTCGCAAGGATCATTCGTTCAACATGGACGTAGGGATATCCTGAGCACTGCCCTAGGTAAAGATGACCACCCTGGCTTTGTAAAGGGTGTTGGAGGGCTAGTGGGCATTCGGCAATATCACGGATGACGAGTCCATGTTGGAAGCCGAATCAGCAGCCACGAGTGGGAAAGCATTAAGAAGGAGCTTAAAAGAGAGATGTTTCCGGAGCTTATGGAATCATTCATAAAGGAGATGTCATCTAGCGGGGTTACAATTTCCCAACCAAGCCCAATGAGTCAACCTTCTCAGCATGTGAGCACCGTTGGGAGCTGTGAGGATGCACATAAGCCAGTTGAGATGCCTTTATCCCAGGTATGCATATTAATTTCATATTAATCATTTAATTACTTATGTCTTATTTATTTACAAATGACATTACTTAACTAATGCCTTATCTTTGTTGCTTAGAACATTGATAAAAAGCTAAGATCGAATGTAGCTCATTTGGCCGCATTTGCTGCGGATGCGCCGGATAAAGAGTATGCTATTCCCTTGGAACACGAAGGCGCTTGCGACTTGCCAGCCTTTTTTTTCTCTGGGAAGGATATAGGTGACATATGTCTGCCGGGTAATTGGCTAGCCAATACCGTTCTGAGTATGTGGGGCACGTAAGTACACTGTTGACATGCATCTTAGGTATTTTAATTCTATAATTTATTTCAATGTCTTAGGTATTTAACATTATTTTATTTTAATATCTTAGGTATCTTCATCGCTTATGTATGGAAAGAGGCAACCAGAATACGTATGGATTCTTAGACCCAAGCGTAATTCAGGGAAATTACTGCACTAATGGGGATGCGATGAAGACATACATCCTGAAGCTACTTGGTCAAACAAAGAAAAATATTTATCTAGCACCAATACTTAGGAGTGGTCATTGGCAGTTGCTCATACTTCATCCTAGCCAGCATCGTGTCGTCTTCTTATGCTCGTTGCACTATAGTCCGACATCTGAATTGAAGGACGCGATTGACATGTAAGCTTTAATTTAATTTGTAATTCAAATTGCTTTTGCTTTATTACATGAACATAATTGACATTATTATTTTTAATCATAGAGCTATGGTTGCAAGTAGCATGGCTTGTGCAGATGGCAAAAGTAGGCCATCCAAGTCAAAAAGAAAGCCTGAATGGATTATCCCACTCGTAAGTAGTTTATTATTTCTTACAAAAAAATTACAACAGTAATTATTATTATATTAGTACTGTACTTGATATTCAATTTCATATTGTCTTGTAGTCTCGTAGACAAGCTGGCGGCTGGGAGTGTGGATACTACGTGATGACACATATGTTGAACGTGGTCTCCGCCACTATTATTGACGGATGGCAACAGGTAATAAATATAAAGTTTTGCACAAGTTAAATTATATTTTGTTTTGGTTGAAGATTTAATGTTGAGTTTATTTAAACTTGTGCAGGCTTTTGACGATCAAACTCCACTTGATAAAGAAGAGATGAAAGACCTGAGGGAACGTTTTGCTAATTTCTTTTATGAGTATACTAGGCAGCATAATATAGATTGTATATGATTTTTGCACTTGTATGTATTGCAGCATGTGACACAGTTTGGACTTTAGGTTATTGCACTTATGACACTGTATATATGTAATGTCATTATAGTATAGTTTAATTATTCTGGACTTGTGTAACTAGTACTGTAATATATATTGTAATTCCGGAACAGCTAGCAATCTAGCTATATGAGTTAATTACATGTTTGAATCTGTTTCTAGCATTATGTTATGTACTGAATTGTGGATGATATACTGATGGATATGCAGGGTGGGAAAGAACTATAAATGAAACAACCATATAAAAAAAAAATACTTTTAACATCGGTTGTTCTAATAACCGATGTTAAAAGTAAACTTTTAACATCGTGTGTTCCTAAAACCGATGTTATAAGTACTTTTAACATCGGTTTCAGATACAATGGATGTGAAAAGTGTACTGAACAGAGCACAACTCTGATTGAGACCACACTTTTAACATCGGTTGTTATATAACCGATGTTTAAAGTTTACTTTTAACATCCAGTTTTTTATTAACCGATGTTAAATTTAAACTTTTAACATCGGTTTAACATCCCTTTAATTAACGTCGCCACTATAACCGATGTTAAAAGTGTTTTTTAACCGATGTAAAAAGTGCTTTCTGTACTAGTGAATATTGGTTAGTGTCCAAATTAAAGAAGGTAAAAGCTTCAAAAAGCTTGAGACATACTAATAAGCGGATAAAAAGTTACAAGTTTTGAAAAGAAATCGAAGACAACGTATCTAGACGTTTTATTTTAGGAATGATAAAGTACAATATGTTTTATCAATGAAAAGAAATGACATAAGAAAAGAAATTTAAAAGCAACGTTTAGCCTAAGCAAAAAGAGTATTTAAAAGGGGAAAGTTTCTTTAGAAACCATCAGTAGAATTCAAGACGACAAAACGAGATATTTCAAACAAAAGTATTGTCAAGAACTTAGTTTTGGGAAACAAGTTTGCCTAACCAAAGAGAAAGAATTCTTTACGGCTACATTCAAAGTTTTAGTAATTACCAAGGTATTTCAAAAGAAAGGGGTCTTTGACCTAGTTTTTCATGAGTTATGTTTTCAAAGTGTTGATGTTTTACTAAAGTTTGGTTTCAAAAAGAAAAAGAGGTGTTGATAAAGAGTATGTTTTTGGGAAAGCCGATCCCGAAGGCTTTGTGTGTAAGCTTCGGAGATTTGGGGTTTTGTCTTAGTATTTCAAGGGAAAAGTTTTTGCAGGCAAACCTAGAAACCGAGACGTTGGGGTTCTAGCGTTCTGTAGAACACGTGGATCAAGGATCCGTGTTAGTAAGGAGGTCCTGTAAGCTTGTGAACAATTGTGTGGTTCTCTAGGCTTGTGGACCTTTTTGTGTGCTCTAGAATCCAAAAATCTGAACTGGTGCTTCAGTTGATGGTTTTTTTTTTTTTGGGTTCGGGCTGTTTCGGACTGTGTGTCCCTTTTTGGTTAATTGGACTGTGTGTCCCCTCTGGAGAAATGTGATAAAGACTTGAGAGTCAAAAAGATGTGGTGATTGATAGCTTTGAGCTTCAACCAGGAAATAACTATACAACACAGAAAAACATATGAAAACAAAAGGTTTTCTCATGCATTTGTTTTTGGCAGACGTGCCATGGGATGGGGGACCTTGATGATAGGGAACCCTGTGATGACTTTAACTCATTGTGCATCATTGTACCTTGATGGGCAATGAGAAATCCATATAATGTGAAGCATTGTACCCTATATGGTCAGTGTGATACGGTAATAAAATCCATATAATGTGAAGCATTTGTACAGTGTGATATTGTAACGAAATCCATATAATGTGAAATGCTATGCCTTTTGTTGGATGGCTTGATATGGTGATGAAATCCATATTGGGTGAAGCATTGTACCCTGTGTTAGGCAATGTGATATGGTTATGAAATCCATGGTAATGAAGTCCATATAATGTGAACTATTGTGCCCTATGTTGGACAACGTGATATGGTGAACATTGTGGGCCTTAATTGGCAATCGAGTTTTGATCAACACATTCGTTTTGGTGATGGGATTTACGGAAATTAAGAATCAAATGTTAGATATTATATATGGAAGTGTCATGCATACGTTTTAGAAATGACGGTGACTGTTGGGTATGAGATCCTTGCTTTACTTTCACTATTATGATATTTTTTATTATGCACATGATGCTTCTGAACCATATTTGGAATATGTGTACATATATGAATCTGCTGTTTGTGCATGATGTGTGTAATTGTCGTATTTTGAGTTCATATTATTGGTTTCTCACCCTTGCCTGTACATGTTGGACACCCTGTTGTGTGTTTGGATACATGTACAGATGTTTATCAACAATCCTCTAAGTCACTCCGGGACCCTAACGCTTGAGCTTCTTGATGTTGACAACGAAGAGGTATAGATGGTTGAGGACGAGACCCAGTCTGATTGGTATGATGTATGCAAGATACTAGTCTTGTCGGACCAGCTTAGGGTTTCTTTTGAGGTAGTGTCTTTTAGGTAGATTGTTAGCGGCGATTGATGGCCAGGTTTTTGGAGATGTAGTTTCCAGACTATCGCTACCTAGTTTTTGTTTTAGACTCGAAATGTTTTGACTTCTGTTAGTGTATTTTGGAAACGGACGAGTGGTCCAAGGTCCCATTAAGTATGTAGTTGGATGATGTCACCCATTTATATATGTGTGTGGTTGTTGATGATCATCTTGAGTACCTGCAATTTAATGTTGTATGCGAAGAAAAAAAGTTATCACGATTTTCAGAATGGAATAAGATCTAAGTTAAGAAAAACTGTTTCCGAAAGTAAACCAGCAAATTCCTTTTTCATACTTTATGTTGTTTTGAGGTTACAAAAGTAACACCAAAATGAGGGTGTTTCAAGTGGTATCAGAGCTGGTCGAGTCTTTCGGGAACCTTTGGGGAATAGATATGTTGTGTTGATGTTGTGTGATCTCTGGTTAAGGTTTGATTGAATTACTTCTTAGATGTAATGTATGTTGATAAGTGAGCCTATGTTTTGGTTTCTGGTTTCAATTTGACTGATTTCAATCTTGCAGTTCAGATATGGAACCAGGAATTGAAATTAGAGCTGGACATGGACGTGGACGTGGACGTGGACATGGCCGCGGAAGAGGAGTTGGTGTTCATGCTGAGGACAATGACGGTGCCAATGGAATGGAATTTACTGAATAAGCAATGGCAAACGTGGCCGCTGCTATTGTTGTACAAACTGCTACAATGACTACTCACAATGCACAAGACAGGCTCGTGCGGAACAAGCCGCTGAAGGTCGACACCTGACTGCATTTAGACACCAGAATCTACCACAGTCCTGAGAAGGCTAACTTGTGGATCTAAGAGATTGAAAAGATCTTCGAGCTGATTCACAGCCCTGAAGGAGTGAAAGTACCATATACAACTTTTCTACTGCTAGGAGATGCGGAGTACTGGTGGAAAGGAACCAGATAGCTGCTAGAAGCAAATCAGCAAGAAATCACTTGGAATATGTTTAAAAGCCGATTCCTGGAGAAGTATTTCCCACTAAGTGCCAGAGCTGAGAAAGAGCGAGAATTTTTGCCGTTGCAACAAAGGGAGATGTCAGTCGGAGAATATGCGGCCAAGTTTGAATCGCTGGCCAAGTATTTCAGATTCTTCCAGAACAACCCTGACGAAGACTGGAAGTGTGAGTGTTTCGAGAGATGCCTAAGGTATGAAATGCGGGAGTCCGTGTTGCCGTAGGGGATTCGAAATTTCCAGGTATTAATAGAGAAGAGCAAACAAGTAGAGCTAATGAAACATGGAAGGACCGACAGAGGGAACGTTGGAGGACCTTCTCACTTTAAGAATCAGTGCCAAAACCAGAGAGGAGAACAGAGTCAAAGGAAGCCTTATTCCCGACCCCCAGGGGATAATCGAAACCAACAATAGCATCATCCTGTTGCTTACGCATCAGGCAGTGGAGGCCAGAGGAATCATGATCAGGGCCGAGAGAGGAAATGTTTCAAGTGTGGAGATCCATCACACATGGCCAATGACTGCTCTGTGCGGAGTCCTAGATGTTTTACCTATGGGCAAATGGGGCACATAGCGAGATACTGCACGGCACAAGGATTTGTTCCAGCTGCCAATAATGATACCGGAAACAGAAGGCCGATGACGACGGGAAGAGTTTACACCATGAGTGGTGCTGAGGATTCGAATTTCGACAATCTCATATAAGATAGTTGCGACACAGACGGAAATCTCTTAACCATACTTTTTGATTTGGGTACAACTTATTCTTTTGTTGCGATGGATTGTGTGCAATGTTTAGAATTACCTATTTTTTCTTTGCCGTATGAGTTTTTGTATTCATATTCCTGTATGATCCTCAGTGTATTAGACATTTGAGGGATTGGGTTAATAGTATCCATTAGTCTGGATATTTTCGCAGTATTTCATTGAAGGGTTTGTTATGACTATTTCTTGAGTTATGACACGAACAAATTCTTGATACTGGAAGTTTCTTGATGAAACTTAGTCTGACAACTTTTACTTTTGGTAAATGTGATCCAGTCTGATTTCGATCAGACTATTCTCCTTTTGATTCCTTAATTCGTTGGGAGATTCTTGTGAAAAAGGGACTTTATTAGAGTCATGGTTGTAAACATGTATTAGTTATGCACTTATACACTCACGAACCTACTGAAGAATCTTTTTGCATACTGGATATTCCTATATTCTTTTCGGGATGGTCAAGTTTCTTCTACATACTTTCTTGTAAGAATTAAGAAGTCCTGTCTAGTTTTGAGTCAAGTAATTTCGAGGACGAAATGGATTTTTAGTGCAGTAGTAATGTAACCCCCCGATTTTTCAAGCTTTCTAAAGTCAATAAACTGCGGATTAGTTTGTATTTTTTCGAAGGGTCTAGAGAGTGAATTAAAATAAACTGAGATCATAGTCACGCTCTATGCTATCGTAGGGAGTTACGGTTAAATTTTGGGTCGAAAATTCAAATGTAGCCCGGTCTGCATTTTTTACTGACAGTAGTATTTTACTACTCAGAAGACCTAATTTTGACTCGTGAACGAGACAGTTAAACTTAGAATCGAATTTCCTACCTTTTTGAAAGAGGTGTTGATAAAGAGTTCTATTTTAGGGAAAACCGATCCCGAAGGCTTTGTGTGTAAGCTTCGGAGATTTGGGGTTTTGTCTTAGTATTTCAAGGGAAAAGTTTTTGAAGGCGGGCCTAGAAACCGAGACGTTGGGGTTCTAGCGTTCTGCAGAACACGTGGATCAAGGATCCGTGTTAGTAAGGAGGTCCTGTAAGCTTGTGGACAATTGTGTGGTCCTGTAGGATTGTGGACATTTTTGTGTGCTCTAGAATGCAAAAATCTGAACTGGTGCTTCGGTTGATGGTTTTTTTTTGGGTTCGAGCTGTTACACACTGTGTGTCCTTTTTTGGTTAATTGGACTGTGTGTCCCCTCTTGAGAAATGTGATAAAGACTTGAGAGTCAAAAAGATATGGTGGTTGATAGCTTTGAGCTTTTATCATGCATTTGTTTTTGGCAGACGTGCCATGGGATGGGGGACCTTGATGATAGGGAACCCTGTGATGACTTTAAGTCATTGTGTGTCATTGCACCTTGATGGGCAATGAGAAATCCATATAATGTGAAGCATTGTACCCTATATGGTCAGTGTGATATGCTAATCAAATCCATATAATGTGAAGCATTTGTACAGTATGACATGGTAATGAAGTCCATATAATGTGAAACGCTATGCCCTGTGTTGGATGGCATGATATGGTGATGAAATCCATTTAGTGTGAAGCATTATACCCTATGTTGGTCAATGAGATATGGTGATGAAATCCATGGTAATGAAGTCCGTATAATGTGACGCGTTGCGCCCTATGTTGGACAGCATGATATAGTGAACATTGTGGGCCTTAATTGGCAATCAAGCTTGATTAACTCATTCGTTTGGTGATGGGATTTCCGGAAACTAAGAATCAAATGTTAGATGTTATATATGGAAGTGTCATAGATACGTTTTAGAAATGACGATGAACTATTGGGTATGAGACCTTTGCATTACTTTCACTATTATAATATTTTGTATTATGCCCATGATGCTTCTGAACCATATTTGGTATATGTGTACATATTTGAATCTGCTATTTGTGCATGATGTGTGTAGTTGTCGTATTTTGAGTTCATATATTGGTTTCTCACCCTTGCCTGTATATGTTGGACACCCTGTTGTGTTTTTGGATACATGTACAGATGTTTATCAACAGTCCTCTGAGTCACTTCGGGACCTTATAGCTTGAGCTTCTCGATGTTGGCGACGAAGAGGTATGGATGGTTGAAGATGAGACCCAGTCTCATTGGTACGATGTATGCTAAGTACTAGTCTTGTCGGATCAGCTTAGGGTTTCTTTTGAGGTAGTGTCTTTTGGGTAGTCTGTTAGCAGCTACTGATGGCCAGGGTTTTGGAGATGTAGTTTCCAGACTATAGTTTTTTGTTAGACTCATAATGTTTTGACTTCTGTTAGTTTATTTTGTAAACAAACAGGTGGTCCAAGGTCCCATTAAGTATGTAGTTGGATGATGTCACCCATTTATATATGTGTGTGGTTGTTGATGATCATCTTGAGTAGATGTAGTTTAATGTTGTATGAGAAGAAAAAATTTTATCACGATTTTCAGAATGGAATAAGATCTAAGTAAAGAAAAATTGTTTCTAAAAGTAAACCAGTAAATTTCTTTCTCATACTTTATTTTGTTTTGAGGTTACGAAAGTAACACCAGAAGGAGGGGTGTTACAGATGGAGTGTGGTAAAAGCTATACAAAAAGAGGTTGCAGCTAAAAGGAAGTCATTTGCTTCTGATGTGGAAAACTTGGTTACGTCATACGTGTTTGCTAGCAACAACCTTTCAGAGGGAGTAGTATGTCTAGTCAGCCAGTGACTTCTACACCGTGACTCCAGAAATGTGGAAAAGACCATGAATCAACGTGTTGCATCATCAAAGGCGTCATCTGTTTCAAGTGTGGAAAACCGAGGCATGTTTCTTGAGCCTGTGATCAACACAAGGTGTAGTCGATAGCCAACAAGGTACAAGCCGCCATGCAATCAACAAGGAGTAGAGTCAACACGACGAGTGAAGCTGAAGCATTGTGATTTGGTGATCTTGTTCTGGGGATAGTACCATAGCAGATGAACCTCTAACTATACTGTTTGATTCAGACTTGTTTCATTTCTATTGTCTATGACAAGTTTAAAATTTGTTGGAATGCTTATATCTTCATTATTCTCTTGATTTGGATTGATTTGAATTGATCTGAATTGATTTATGTTGATTTAATTCCATCATTTCTACTTCGATTGCCTATGTTTTTGTGTCAAACAGTGGAAATTTCTAGTTTCTTCATTGTCTTCCAATTTGACTATTTTCATCCTTTTGATGAACGGATCATTCTGATCAAGATTGCTTGGATTCTCGGTTATTGTTGAAAATTGAGACTGTTAATAACTTGATTCGTCTGCTTTTTCCCCAAAAGAATACAATTCTAAGAATGGATTGATTATTTCTAATCATATCCTTTTGGCTTTCATAGGCAAAAATTTAAAAGTTTCTTGAAATTGAGAATCTCTGACTGCCTACTTCTTTGCCAATCAAATAAGAGTTACCTTGAGTACTGGTGCTCACAAATTTTATTGTTATCTTTTAAAATGACCTAGAGTGGATTTTGTTTGAATTCCACACTCTTGGAAACACTTTCTTATCCTGATTTGTTTTTTCGAGAGGTGTATCAGGACCACCATTGGAACGGAAGTAATAGTTTTCTATTGATTCGGTATCGGGATTTGTCCAATAACTATAATCTTTGTTCCCTTTCATTTGCGAATCTTCGTATTGGATTTCGAGTTTCAAAATTTACAAGGATTTGCCTTGATCTTTTTCCATGTCGTCAAGTTGATACAGTATATTTAAAAGGAGACCTTAACCTATGAGGTACTCTGTGTCAAGATAGAAGATAGAAGAGTAAAAAAGCTACGAGAGAAAGATATATCCTTGGTCAAAGTTATCTGGAACGAAAATTCAGGTGATGTCACTTGGAAGTTGGAGGATAGGATGAGGGAACAGTTTTCGCCTCTCTTCTAAGGTAAATTTCGAAGACGAAATTTATTTTTGGAGGGTAGTGTTGTAACATCCCAAAAATCTTATGTCTGTCTTTTAACTGTTTGTATGAATAACTTGACTTAGAACACAATTGGATTAATCATAATCATAATAATAATTGATAATTGGAAATTCATATTTGAATTTCAATTATGAGCTTAATAATCATAAATATTGTTTTGAACCCTATGTGCTGTTTTGAGTCGGAATCGATAAAAATATTATTATTTTAATCGGGACTGCTTTACCTTGGGATGCATGCCAAGGCCAGGAAGTTGTTCAGGCCTAGATCCGGGAGTAGGTTATGACTGTTTTTTACGTTTCACGAGATGTTGTCACCTTTTTGTTAAAGTCATGACAATTTGTCACCTTTATGCAATTATACATCACATTTTTGTCAAATGACTTTCCTTTCCCTTTAATAGATGGGTATATGCCTTGATCCATTGGATAAAGGAGTTTCTACTTTCTACAAAATTGAGTAAAACACTTTTTCTATTTTTGGTTAATCTTGCTACTTTCAATGAGAACTCGACACACACTTGTACTTGCTTGATCATGGCCATCCATTCTCTTACACCTCTTTACCTATTATTACTAACCATTTTGATTTAAAATTCTTGCCCATTTTGGAATAGGCCTCACAGCCAACAAGTGTTAGAAACAGTTAACACTTTCATTTTTACCATTTCATACAATCAAAATTATTAGTTCAAGAACACAACTCAAACTCTCTCTTCTCTCTCTGCTCACCTTCCATTCGGCCAACACCATGCCAACACCACCCTAATTTCTCTTTCAATTTCTGAGACCATAGTTGTTCTAGTCTTGATCTCTAGATCATCTTTGGTGAAGGAAGTTTTTCATTTGGAGGAACTTTGTTCTTGAACATCAAGAATATCAACCTTGTTCATCAAGTGCTCTTCACTAAGTAAGTCTCTAATCTTACTTTCCTCTTCATATCTTTTCTTAGAATCATGAAGCAACTTCTTTTAGTTCATGATTTTGCAAAACAAGGTTTAAAACCTTGTTCTTTTTAGCTTAGTAGGGTCGGCCATCTCTAAGTCTTGGAGCTTTGAGTTTTTCTCATCCTAAACGATCTACAAGAGGTATGGGGGAGTAAACCATATCACACCTTATGTGTGGTTGTTTATGGATTTTGTTGTTAGAAAACCCTATGTGTAAAAAGGGTTCTCTATTTTGATGTTTGGTGATTTGCTTTGTAATATTTTCATTTTCAGATTTCTGAGTATGTGTTACAAGTTTTTGTTTTTCTCTTTGCATAGATCTCTGATTGTCAAAATTCTTTTTGATCTTGAAAATAGACTTCGGGAGCTTCATTTTGGACATTAACTTCATATGGTTGCATGGCGGTTTGGTCCCTGAATATCGATTTCAAAACGTGATCCAGAATTTGTTTCAGATCTGATATTATGTGAGTAATTTCTGTTTTTCTCTCAACTTAGACCTTGTATTTCAAAACTTGTTTTTGATCCTGAAACTAGGCATCTTAGGCTTAATTTTAATAACAAATTTGTTTGGTTTCGTTGAGATTTGACCCTTGGATATCTGTTTCAGTCTAAGCATATATTTTCTGTATTGGATTCTGATTATAGTGACTTATTTCATGAAACTGTATCAATTTGTTTACTTTTTGTGAAAAATAATTTCATAGAAAAAAATTAGACATCCTAAGCTTTCATATGAGTCCCCATTTTCTCAAATCCGAATTCGTTTGATCTATCCAATGCTTGACACAAGTTTGTGCTTGTATTGATGAAAATTGTCTATTCTGGTTTTTGGCTTTGTTTTTGAAGTAAATGTATTATTATTGTACTTTTGGATGCATTGAGGATCATGCTTGATTTCGGATTAGTTTAGTGAATCAAAATCTTCTCTTAAACGATAGATGTGGATTAGGTTTTGAGAGTGAAAGTAAGGGAGGAAATGTTCTTTTGAAAGCTCATGCGTAATAAGTGATTAATCTAAGAAAAAATTGAACTAAAACTACCTAAGTGAATGCATAGGTTTGGTTTTACTTGGGATATTCACTAATAAAATGTTTTGATTTTCAATCAAGGTAATTGTTCAGTTAAACTAGTGTTTGGATGTGCACACCAATTCGGGTTCTAAGTTCCTTTTTGGATAAGAAAAATATTTTCTATACCTAGTTCACTAATTAATTGACTTCAATTGAGTCACAGATTAATTAGATTCAAATGATTTTGATAAGTTTAGAACTTAGAGTGAATTATGGTTCTAAATGTAATTTAGTGGCTTTACAAGTTCCAAAAATGGATTTCAAACCCAAATGAATGAAAGGTGGCACCGTGTTTTAGGCTTTGAATGACTTCACTTAAATGAAGGACTCCTTGTTAAGTTTCCACGCGACATTCATTGGTTGATAGTTGTTAGCCCATAAGAGTTCTATCATTTGGAGTTTTAAGAGTCATGAAAAAGGAGTTAAACCTTTAGAACTCTTCTTTTGATTTAAGTAAAGAATTCATTTTCAAACTCCTAGTACTAAGGTACCTAGGGAGATGTATTTACAAAAGTAAGGATTTGAATATTTGGTTTTCAAGTAAAAGGATTTTACACGCAAAACAAATGTTTATCTCAAAAATCTAAATCAAATGTTAGGACTTAGAGTTAAATGATAAGGAATGTTTAAGTGTGGAATATAGTGGAACAAGACTATATTTACATACCCTAGATGATTAAGTTCATCCGAAGATCCATAAAACTTAATAACCAAGAGTATTCTAAGAATTGCTTGCTCGGCAAGTAATTACGTTTCGGGAAGGATCCAAAGATTACTAATGATTGGTGGTATATAGACCAATCTTCATAATGTATCTAATCGATTGAGAACGTAGAGGGTCTAATGAGGGGTGATTCCCAACAGTTTGGTACAATCTACTGTGTCTCCAATTTAGAACTTTGATAGTCCAATGAAGGGTGAATCCCAATAGTTTGGTACTATCTACCTTGCCTCTAGAATGGCATTTGATTTCTAAAGGAAATCCCGAAATTTATTCGGTGGATAAATATGAATGCATACGACTTGTTAGGCTTAGTCATATTGCATGACATTGTCAATAAGGTCATTGAGCCTAGGAAGTTGAGCTTACATCTTGTGCGGGTGAGGATTGCTCAGTGACGATCCTAAATGGTCTTGGCGATGTTAGGGTTGGAAAGTCCACTTATGGACAGTTGGTGATTCTTCGTGGTTGTGGCATTCCATGCACTACACTAATTCTTCGTGGTCGTGGCGTTCCATGCACTATACTAACATCTACGACTAGATGCTAGCCAGTCCACGGTTTGTAGAAGTGTTTTCACAAGCAGCTTAAGTTCACATGTGACTACGAATATTGTACGAACCTATATGCCCAAGGCTGGCATAGTGAAACATTTACTGCCTACCACTCTTCCGAACGTCCTATTAGCTCCGGAGTAGGGGTCTACGTCTTACCAGTTGCAGGTTGATAGCCCTGTAGCAATATAAGTTGCATGTTAGGATTGCACTCGATGTCATACTAGCTGCATGTTGGATTGCATCGTGACATCATACCGCATGGCTTTGATTTGAATGGTTGATTGATATATACTGTTTGTTGTGGTATGTAATGTATCGTTGATAACATGTGTATATGCGTATGTGGGTATATGTATGTATCTCGGTTTTGTGTTCTACCTATGAAAGGTATGACTGTTATTTAATTTTGTGCTTGATAACATGCTATCTGTCGAGTCATACTTGAGATTCTTGCCATTCTTAGCTACCGTAAGTTGTGTTGATAACGGGAATCTCACCTCATTACTTTATTTGCATCATGGGGTGCTTTTCCGTTCGTCTCCGTAAAGACTGTCATGTTCAGACTTCATTCGATGTTGTGGATGGGCTTTCATGTGGACCTTCACGACGGTGCAGTTATCGAGATATCCAGCTACAAAGATTGGTTAGCAACATACATTGGAAGTGTCATGACCGCCACCTACAGGGATCATGGAGGGAGGATCTGTACCTGCCTCACGATGAGTTTTCACTTGGCTCATCGTCTACGTTGTGGTTTGAGTGGAACGATAGGTGGACCTTTCCACTTGTGCATCCAATGTCTCTTTTTTGGCAGATGTCTCTTGTGAGTCGTATAGATGTTTGGGAAGCATTCTTCTGAGCGGTGTTCTTCCCAGTGGCCAGCTTAGAGTGTTTTACTCTTGTCAAGTCTGTCTTTTACATGGAGCTGCGTCTCCCAGTATCTTCTGTTTAGGAGTTGCGTCTCGAATCCTTTATGTTTAGTCTGTATCTTTCTGTTCTCTTTCTGTAGTCGGGTTGGGCTTTTTATGTAAAACTTTTATGAACTTATGACCTTATATTTTTGAAACGTTTCTATTTACCTTATACGCATAAACGGTTATAAAGTTTTACAATTATGTCTTGTGAAAAGGAAAAATTTAACCCCTTTTCTTAAATGATTTTAGTGAACCCGTTTTTTGGCCTTAGTTTTATGAAATGTCCTAAAATGTGATGCCTCCGGAAAGGGTGTTACAGGTCTCATTTAGTAATCCGAACTCATATCCTTAACGTTTTTGCTTAGGGTGATATAAATGCGGAATAATTAAAAAACAAACAACATGCTGATACCATAACCATACGTACGTGTGTATATATATATAAGCTCCATCATTAGAGCCTACTATAACATAGATTATTGTAATCAGAGTACGCAACTAGCAACATATACAGACTGAAAGCATGGTAACAAAAGATATAAAACAAAAGTACATAATACTTCCTCTCCTCGCCCCCAAAGTACATAGGCTCACAAAAGGAAAAGAAGAGACTCATTGGCCATACCTATTATGACTACCACCTGACACTGACTCTAATGGGGATAACGGGAACTCCCCACGAATGCTCCCTGCCTTCGGGGATAAGTCTACAACGCCTCGTACTCCGTCTCGCTCTCCGACATCACAATCCTGCGTCGATGGTATTCTCTCATCCTCCGTTGCTGGTGACGACGTCAGGCTCGAGCTATGAAACTTCTACTCGAAGATGGGTGAGATCTCCAACCAGCATCTGAGTCATTATGGTAGTCGCACGGCCTGTACCACAGCCTCTCTAAGGGTAGCCTCTGTGCAATACGGAAGTCTCCCACAAGATAGCTCCTAGACGATCCCCATGCTCTGAAGTACACGGTAGTCAGTCCCCTATATACGACTCGTCATTTAGAGTAATCAATCTCCCAGAAGCGGTCATCTTCCTCGTACAACAGCTCAAAATCCCCCAGCACCGGGATTCGTGGCTCTCCCGCCAGCATCAGGTTTAGGAGGTGTGCCATTGATCTCCTCCGGGAAATCTTCCACATAATCTTCTCGTACGATCGAGAAAGCAACGAAACACGACATAGAGAAATACGAGAGATAAGAAACAACAATACATCATAAATAGGGAAACAACTATAAAATAAGATATATAGATAGCAATACAAACATCACAACAGTATCAAGCAATCATCTCCCACGTTATTCTCTTTTAACCATTGTCTCCCACTTATGCATCTAACAACTATATGGACGCGGCTACGATGCGACATCCCCGACAGATCAAGATGTCCCATCCATCAATGTGCCACCCCCGTAATGCAGGGTTCGGCCAAATAGCCCTCTCGGCTCAACTCAATGACTCACGGTTATGACATAGATATTCGCCCTTCAACAACTCAACTTGTGGTCACGATCATCTCTCTGCAGGCAACATCAATCGCCTATACGCCAACACAACGATGAATAACAACAGTGCAGCATGAACCTCACCGACTCATCTCGGGATCAACTGCTTAGTGTCTCAACCGCAACTTCTACACAACTATGACCAACATTTCCCAACGTCATCGACTACCAACTTTATCTCTCATCATATTGATGGAATTTTTAGGTTGACCACTACAACATATATATATATATATATATATATATATATATATATATATATATATATATATATATATATATATATATAATTGCTCGCCACATACTCATCTCCTAAATTATTAGGAATTACTGCCTATCTATACTCATGCAACAATGATCATGATAATAATCATATAATAATCATGTTCGTAATACCGACTTATAGGCACATAATCAAGTAACTCTAAGCATGTTACTACGCACAATATTCACATCAACACATATATCATGTTATGCATATCAACACCAAAAGCATGTAACCTCGAATCATCATAAATCAACCTATCGACGATAAACCTACAATGCCTAAAACTACATTGGTACCACCAACTATTAGTCGCCAATGTGAGTTAGGTGTTGTCAGTTACTCGACCACCAACATCCCTCCTAACGCCCGGGGTATCTAACGGGGTCCCCTCGTCCCCGGCGGTGATATTTATATACCGGAACCTCCCGCTCCCCGGTCGGCCTACCCAGAGAATCATAAGCATATCTTGGCAATCCATTCCGCTTAGTACTTTTAATAGGTTATCAACCTTAGTTAATAATCATAGCATCAACAAATTCCATAACCACCTCATCATAATATCCAATATTATCATAATCATAAGCATAATATCATAATCATACATGCCCCATATATAAACCTCATTGTCCATACCTTTACAAAATTTCAAGTAGAGGGAAGTAATATTCGAAAGGCAACAACACTAAAACACTTATCATAGAATAGTCATAAATCTATCCATAAATGACTAATGATAATGTTTCAGCGAAGAGGTAATCAACTCATTTCACCATAGTCGTACTTATATGCGAATCAATTTTCAATAAGACATATGATATGTCTATCCAAGCATCTAAATAAAATAAGAGAATAATATGACAACAGGTAACAACTTTATAAATCTCTACCATCTTAAATAAATATTCTCGATACCATCATAATATAGAATTTACCAATAAAATCATCAACTCAATCCAATACACAATACTTTCGATATGCAATCTCATGTACAATTCAATACCTTAATCTCATAACAAACACTACACATAGCAACTTATCATCATTGTGTATATATACATCAAAGTATGCAAAAACGTTTTTGAATACTTCAAATTGCCCAATAGACATGTTTTAAAAATTAAAAGGGTGTAACCATCATAAACTATGATAAGCCATCATTTTTTTAAATACAATATCTTGACCTTTGATCATCATTTCTATCATAACTTTCAAATTACTTATAATTTTAATCTAAAACTTGTTGCATATGAAAATATACTCAAATAGCTTTCCAACAAGATGTCATTTACCCAAAACGGATAAGAAATGAAAAAGTGATGCACAGTTAAATTTGGATTGTTCTGCCCCTAGCGCCCAGCTCTACATACGGGCGCCCAGCGCTTTCTGGAAATCGCAGGAACGCAGCAAACGCTGCTGTTACGCAAGTTTTTACCCCAAAAACCCTTTTTCATCCTTCCAAACTCAAATCCAACCACCAAAATGCACAAAATATCAACAAAGACAAGATTCATGCAAAGATTTGTAGAAACATTAGCTCAAATCATTTTCTATACATGTTATACACTTATTAAACCCTAACATCCAAATCATCACAACAAAACACAAGATTCCCTCACCACTTGTAGATCTTAAGCTTGATGCTTCAATCCACACGAAAATGGAGGGAAAGAGATAGAGAGAGCCTTCTTCCTCTTCCTTCCTCTCCCCTTCTCCTTTCTTCTTTTTCACTTTTCTTTCCTTTCTCCTCCCTTTTCTAGTTCATGACTTTCTGCTGAGGAGAATGTTCTGAAACCCTCACTTAAAAGGCCAACAAAAAAAGAAAGTGAAAAAGGGAGTTCATGCCTTACTTAAGTGCACTCTTAAAACTTAAAATAAAATGTTCCTTACTTCAAGGTTCTTTAGGGAATGCTAACTAATTATTTTAGCTCATTAATTAATAATTTTAATTGTGTTACCAAGGATGTGTCAATTTCTACATTACTCTATCTTTTCCTTAAAATCCTTTTATATTTCCTTTTAGGAAAAAAAAAATTTATCAGGTGACAACTTTTTAAACTTACCTAACATAACATCATTTAAATCTTATAATTAAATTATTAAATTTACCGGTGTTACATTCTACCCCCTTTAAAAGGAATTCGTCCTCGAATTCCAGGAACGCATGCTGGAAAACACAAGTTCAATAAATACTCAATTTATACACACCTTTTAAACTGAATACCATTCTAAGGTAGTCAAAATCAGATAAATCAAAGCTCATACAACCTTGGTTTAACCATGCTTAACATGCAACTTAAATCATCTAGTCTCGTGATACAAGAAAAGGTACTAACTGCAATTCATGTAATTAGTTTGCCATCACATATCATTTAATCTATTTACCGACATAATCTTTGTACAAACACATATAAATGACCACTCCATGTCCCTTTACATACAAAATCAATAAGCATAATGAAAATGATCATTTCCCACAAGCAATCATAGACTTTTTTATTTAGACTTAAACAAGGTTCATTGTCTTCAAAAGATTCATCTAGTCCATCCTATTTAACCTTTTGTGATATCATGCATATTATTTTATCAAGACTTACACCATCGCGATCTATGACACAACTATATTACAAGGTATCATACAAGGTAAAACATTTATATACTTATTTAATGTTACTTAAGCATCATAATAACTTTCACACCTCAGACAATAAATTTTCATAAAAAGACGTAACTATGCTAAGTCATCTCAAACCAAAGAATTTATGGAGCACATTATTCCCAATCTTAAAATAGGACACATGTATTCTCTACACCATGCCAATATCACTTCATGCAATTCGAGTACAAGTCATCATTGGTTACATACTCCTCTAAACACAATTACAACCATTGCATACATGCAATCAAACATTAACTATTATTACCATTTAACTCTTAATTTAAGTTTTAAACAACAGAAACTACTTATACTATCACATGATTTCAAAGTTTAATTATAATTAACATAACTTCTTATTTATGTTGCACACTTGCCTAAGCGAGGAAACATAGGAATTTAAAAGATATATTCATTATACATATACTTATCAATGCCATCTCATACCGCCGCCTTGCTACCACGTGGAGTCAATAACTCACAATCTCAACATAGATCAAAATTGAAATTAAGCCGTAATAACCTTTGTATTAGACCCCGCCTGGGTTGGAGCTCCAAACACAAATGTTATCAACACCTAATTTCCTATTTCAAGACTTTGTAACCTAGGCTCTGATACCAACTTTGTCATGACCCAAATTTAGCAGTCATGACCAGCCGTTAGGAAAAGCCTCTCGTTCCCCCTTCGCAGACTATCAATCCCACATAATTAGTTTCATCCAAAGTACATCAAATTATATTCATTAAAATGTCAAATAATGAATATAATAAATCAGATAAGCTACAACCACTTAAAAATTACAAAGTCCTGACTTAACCAAAAAAAACAATGAACATAAGGTGAACAACTTCAAAAATGATCCACATGACATCCAAGGCTCCCGCGCAGCTCCGCAAATTCCTGAAATCTAAAAATTTTAGGAGAGGGGTGAGTCCACAGACTCAATGAGGTTAAATCCCCCAAGCACATGCAATCATGCAAGATAAGAATAACCGAGTAGCACACAATCATGCAAACACTTCATCATATTCATACATAACAAATTCAAATACAATATCACAACATTAATATATAATAACATATTCCCAGCTGACACTTTGCCTGACTCGCGAAGTACTTGTGGAATGTCTTGCACTTTAATCAATTCTCATATCTCAAGTTTCTCAATCGGGATCAATACATAGATAAATATACGAATGTCACTCGTTATAATATCATCGATTCTTTGGGTTTCCTAGGAGGTGTTTTAACTGAGTACCCCCTGCCACAGCGGTTTTGATTTCCTACCCCGGAGATACCGCACCCTCCGACAAGCACCAACATCCCTCCTAACGCCCGGGGTATCTAACGGGGTCCCCTAGTCCCCGGCGGTGATATTTATATACCGGAACCACCCACTCCCCGGTCCGCCTACCCAGAGAATCATAACCATATCTTGGCAATCCATTCCACTTAGTACTTTTAATAGGTTATCAACCTTAGACAATAATCATAGCAGCCTATAAACACTTTTAGCATAACATACATTAGATCCACTTCACCGATCTTCACATCACATAGACATGTACATAAGCAGATAAGTAGATAATGTAATATTCATGTATAAGAGTATTCTCATAATCCAAGCCATCAGGACCAAATAGTCATCCAATACCTACACCCACGTCAATTTATCATTTTCAAGCTCACAATAGCAGAATTCAAACGAGCTTTATAAAAGACTATTGAATATCACACAACTCCATACAATATAAGTATATAAATGTATACACATAAGACAACCCATTACATAGCTCACCATTTAGCAACACATATAAAATATTTCCAAGCATTTAAAATCAAACTAAGAGAATAAACGGGTAACAACTTTTTAAATCATTAATCATCATAAAACACCTCAAAAATATACTACACTACCATTGTCATATATGTTCCTTCACAGCAATAACCGCAATTACATAAATAATAATAGAGTCTCATCATCACTTAAGTATACTTTATCAATCTTAACATATCAAATTAATAAACATACTTTAACTCAACTTGCATATTCATCACTTTAACATAAATCAAACTCAACAAATTCCATAACCACCTCATCATAATATCCAATATTATCATAATCATAAGCATAATATCATAATCATACATGCCCCATATATAAACCTCATTGTCCATACCTTTACAAAATTTCAAGCAGAGGGAAGTAATATTCGAAAGGCAACAACACTAAAACACTTATCATAGAATAGTCATAAATCTATCCATAAATGACTAATGATAATGTTTCAGCGAAGAGGTAATCAACTCATTTCACCATAGTCGTACTTATATGCGAATCAATTTTCAATAAGACATATGATATGTCTTTCCAAGCATCTAAATAAAATAAAAGAATAATATGACAATAGGTAACAACTTCATAAATCTCTACCATTTTAAATAAATATTCTCAATACCATCATATTGTAGAATTTACCAATAAAATCATCAACTCAATCCAGTACACAATACTTTCGATATGCAATCTCATGTACAATTCAATACCTTAATCTCATAACAAACACTACACATAGCAACTTATCATCATTATGTATATATACATCAAAGCATGCAAAAACGTTTTTGAATACTTCAAATTTCCCAATAGACATGTTTTAAAAATTAAAAGGGTGTAACCATCATAAACTATGATAAACCATCATTTTTTTAATTATAATATCTTGAACTTTGATCATCATTTATATCTTAACTTTCAAATTACTTATAATTTTAATTTGAAACTTGCTGCATACGAAAATAGACTCAAATAGCTTTCCAACAAGATGTCTTTTATCCAAAACGGATAAGAAATGAAAATGTATGCATAGTTAAAGTTGGACTGTTCTGCCCCTAGCGCCCAGCGCTACATAGGGGCACCCCACGTTAGAGAGGAAGCTGCAGGGACTTCCCTTGGGTGCTTAGGCACCCGACGCTACTAATCTGGCGCCTGGAGCTTTCTAGAAATCACACGAACGCAGCAAACGCTGTTGTTACGCGATTTTTTACCCCAAAAACCCTTTTTCATCCTTTCAAACTCAAATCCAACCACCAAAATGCACAAAATATCAACAACGACAAGATTCATGCAAAGATTTGTTGAAACATTAGCTCAAATCATTTTCTATACATATTATACACTAATTAAACCCTAACATTCAAATCATCACAACAAAACACAAAAATCCCTCACCACTTGTAGATCTTAAGCTTGATCTTCAATCCACATGAAAATGGAGGGAAATAGATAGAGAGAGCCTTCTTCCTCTTCCTCCCTCTCCCCTTCTCCTTTCTTCTTTTTCTCTTTTCATTCCTTTCTCCTCCTTTTTCTAGTTCATTACTTTCTGCTGAGGAGAGGGTTCTGAAACCCTCACTAAAAAGGCCAACAAAAAAAGAAAGTGAAAAAGGGAGTTCATGCCTTACTTAAGTGCACTCTTAAAACTTAAAATAAAATGTTCCTTACTTCAAGGTTCTTTAGGGAATGCTAACTAATTATTTTAGCTCATTAATTAATAATTTTAATTGTGTTACCGAGGATGTGTCAATTTATACATTACTCTATCTCTTCCTTAAAATCCTTATATATTTCCTTTTAGGAAAAAAGAAATTTATCAAGTGACAACTTTTTAAACTTACCTAACATAACATCATTTAAATCTTATAATTAAATTATTAAATTTACCGGGTGTTACACTTGGGGATGTAGTCGGTCTCGGGAATTGTTTACAATGACGGATGAGGTAGCTCCTATCCTGTCATGAAGCCCGATCCAGTCCGGTTTGCCGGACTAATCCCTGAGCTCTCCACCTTCCAGGCTAACGTTTCGAGGTGACCAAGACACCGCAGTTCTGGTTTGGAAGGGGGATGCACTCTTATTGGTCACAGAGAGTGGTTCGATTTCTTGGACAAACTAACTCCATTCCAACACAGAACCTGTTCCGGTGTGGATTTGTTCGAGTGTTAAACCGTTCCGGTGTGGAACCAGTTTTGTGAGCTTTCGGCTGACATGCTGCATGGGATTAGTATCCCAGTCTAGAGGATTGATATGAGAGTGAGACTCATGGAGATGAATGCTTGTTGCATGTGTTGTCTTGAGAGACATGTGGTTGTGTGCAGTATTTCCTATATCTGTTATACCTGTTACGTATATATGCTATTTTTTACGGCACTACTATTGTTATTTCTGAATTTGCCATGCACGGTATTTCTTATCTCACTGCTGTTTCTTGTTTGTTGGTTTCAGTTCTTAGTTCGCATGAATGTGAGGAGCCAGCTGATGGACTCGAGGTTACACCCTTTTATCACGTTAGTACCGAGGATGCCGGAACTCGGGCTGATCGAGATTGTCTACCATGACTAGAGGGGGTGGCATGTGGATCCCTCTACCTACTTGACGGTCTACACAGGACCGATCAGCATACTTTTTAGAGGAGAGGCATCACACGTGGAGGACATGATAGGACCGTTTAGAGTTGTACAGTTTCTTCCTTTTTTGAGGATCTGGCACCCACCGAGGCAGAGAGCAGGATTATCTCTAGGCAGCGCCACAGTCATTAGTGGTATCCAATAGGCGAGGCTTCGTCTATAGAGGTTAGAGGAGGCGTACCAAGAATACCTGAGGACATATAGGAGACGTGGTATTGTGGTGTCGCGTTCCTGCTTCAAGTACGAGCCTATGCGGGTTTATAGGCATGCTCACGGAAAGGGACAGGGTAGCTCAGGGCATCCTCATCACTGATGGTGAGTGCCTGCCAGTGCGTCTCTAGGGTTGAGTGGCGAGATTTTGATGTACTTTTGAGTGTGGGTTGGGGAGTCCTGGCGAGCTCTGAGGGTTCTTTCTTCTTTTGGCTTTTTGATGTATTTTTCAGTTTTGTAAAGACTGCATGTATATGTATAATAGTTCCCTACTGATGGGGCTACGTTATGCCTGTTTGTATATGTATAGTGGTTTTTATTCCCTGCTTTACTCTGATGGTTTTCTATGCTTTGCCGTATTCGTTGCCTGTTTATCATGTGTTTTCTGCTATGCTGTTTGAATACCACGCTATCGCTTTAGTACGATTCGGCATATTTCATAATATAAGCTTGGGACTAATAGGATATCCTTCTAAGAAAGGAGGGTTGTATTATGTTGGTGGTATCAGAGCAATTTGGTTCTGTAATAGGCTGTGGACGTCTGGAACCATAACTGCAGGTCTAGCAAGTGTACTGGCTTTAACGGTTGATGCTTAGGTGGTGTCAACTGAGTCTAGTTCGTGGTAGAGTGTCCGATGGGCTAGTTATCGCAGTGTGATAACTGTTTTTATTCATAAGCCATATAATATGTTTAACTGTTAAGTACTGTTATATGTCTTATGAACCTGAACTAATAGCTCCTTTTTACAGGAAGCTAGATGGCTCGTGGGCGAGGAAGAGATGGTAGGCTGGCTGCGACCGAAGGCAACGATAACAACAACAGTGACCACTCGGGAACAGGAAGTGGTGGTGATACCTCTGTAGCGATGCGGGCCATGCGGGATTTGGATACCGCGATGATGTAGCAAACCCAGCAGACTGCCCAGTATATGCAGAGGCAGGAAGAGAGAGAAGCAAGACAGGATCAGTTACACGTTGTGAGAGCAGATGGGGCCGTGGACACAGGTCTCAACACTTTCATAAAAGGGAATCCTCCTCAGTTCCACGGAGAGTACAACCCTGAAGTTGCAAAGATGTGGTTGCAAGAGCTCGAGAAGGTATTCATGGCCATACACTGCAAAGAGGATAGGAAAGTGACGTATGTTGCGTTCAAGCTGGTAGGCGAGCAGAAGCTTGGTGGAGTAATAAGTTCAGACCGTTAGAAACAAAGGGCAGATTAGTTACTTGGGATTTGTTTCGGGAGTGCTTTCTGGAGAAGTACTTCCCGAGGAGCGTCACGCAAGAAAAATAGAAAGAGTTCCTTTGTCTGAAACAGGAACAACTATAAGTCGGTGAGTATGCAGCGAGGTTCGAAGCATTACTCAAGTTCTCACAGTTCTATCAGGTCCATCCAAACGAAGAATAGGTCTGTAGAAGATTTGAAGACGGGTTAAGGCCTGAATTGAAGCGAGTGATGCTACCCTTTGGCATCAGATCTTTTCCAGAGCTAGTGGAGAAGTGCACTGTGCTGGAAGGTCATGACCGAACAGGGACAGTCCAGCCACAAGTTAGGAGTGGAGGACCAGTGCGAAGCAGCGGCCTAAAGGACAAAGGTGGCAGGTTCCAACAGAGGGCGAGGTCGTACGATCAGCCAGCTCAGCTTAATGTTAATCAAGGAGGAAGTAGCTACTGCCAGGGACAATAAGAGGTCAAGACTTGTTTTTCGATGCGGGGAACCACATCTAGCTAAGAACTACCCAAGGACCCAGCACATCGGGTGTTTCAATTGCAACCAAATAGGTCACTATGCATCAGACTGCAAGCCCGGAGTCAGCAGAAAGGCTCAATTTCAACAGCCTAGTGGGAGACTCAGAGTGGTGGAGCGAGATCAGCTATAGCAAGTCAGCAGAGGAGACCACAGGCGATTGGAAAAGTGTTTTCCGTGAGGGGTTCTAAGCCTCTCGAAGCTCTGACCTGATACAAGGTAAATGCTTAGTTTCTGATAAAATTTTATCGATTTTATTTGATTCGGGGGCTACTCATTCTTTTATATCAATAGAGTGCATGGATCCTTTAGGGTTACCTCTTTCTGCATTACCCTATGACTTAACCATTTCGACGCCTATTGGCGAATCTCTGACTACCCTATCTGTATGTCTTAAATGTTCTATCACGATAGAGAATCGTCATTTTCTTGTTGATCTTATCTGTTTGCCTATGCAACAGATAGATGTAATCCTAGGCATGGACTGGCTTTCGGCCAACCTTGTGATGTTAGACTATTCGAACAAAACCCCCAGTTTTTCCGAGCGATCTGGATTGATGCTTGCCAACAAGAGTATTTTGATGGATGGACGATCAGACGATTGCGTGGTGCTGTTCTCTTTGGAAGCAAAGGAAACTCCTAGTGTCAGAGCTTTACTTATTGTGTGAGAGTTTCAGGAAGTTCTCCCCAATGATGTTCCCGGACTGCCACTGGAGAGAGAGGTGGAGTTTGCTATAGATCATCGATAGCACCATATCGGATGTCTCAAGTAGAGCTGGCGGAGCTGAAGAAACAGTTGGATGAGATGCTAGGCAAGGAGTTCATTAGACTTAGTGTAACTCCGTAGGGAGCGCCGGTGCTGTTTGAGAATAAGAAAGACAGAAGCTCGAGGCTGTGTGTAGACTATCGTCTGCTGAACAAAGTAACGATAAAGAACATGTATCCGTTACCACGGATAGATGATTTGATGGATCAGTTGAAAGGAGCAGCTGTGTTTTCTAAGATCGATCTGCGATCTGGATACTATCAGATCGGGGTTAAGAAGGAGTATGTGCCTAAGACTACTTTTCGGAGACGGTATGGTCACTATGAGTACTTAGTTATGCCTTTTGGTGTGACTAAATCTCCGGCTGTGTTCATGGACTACATGAACAGGATCTTTCGACCGTTCCTTGACAAGTTTGTTGCTGTTTTAATCAACGACATTCTTGTATACTCTTCAAGTAGAGAGGAACACCAAGAGGATCTAAGGGCGGTGTTTCAAGTGCTAAAGGACCAGCAGTTGTATGTTAAACTGTTAAAGTGCGAGTTCTGGTTAGAGGAAGTTCAGTTTCTAAGCCATGTGATCTGTAAGGTTGGAATCGCAGTGGATCCTGTGAAAGTCGAGGCTATAGTGAGTTGGGAAAGCCCTAAGTCTGTAAGCGCGATGAGAAGCTTTCTTGGTTTAGCGAGCTACTATCTGCGGTTCATTGAGGGATTCTCTAAGATTGCGTGTTCATTGAGGGATTCTCCAAGAAAGAAAAGTGGTAGAGTATGCCTCCAAGCAATTAAGAGTACATGAGCGGAACTACCAAACGCATGATCTGGAATTGGCTGCGATAGTGTTTGCATTGAAGATATGGAGTTACTATCTTTATGATGCTAAATTCAGTGTATTTAGCGACCATAAGAGTCTGAAGTATCTGTTTGACTAGAGAGAGTTGAACATGAGGCAGCGAAGGTGGATGGAATTCATAAAGGACTATAAATTTGACTTGAAATACCATCCAGGTAAGGCGAATTTAGTAGCGGATGCGCTCAGTAGGAAATCCTTACATGTGTCTGCGATCATGATAAAGGAGCTAGAGCTGTTAGAGACGTTTAGAGATTTAAATCTGGAAGCGAAAATCGTTGAGGATAAGTTGAATCTTTGGATGGTTAGAGTAACTAGCAATTTCCTGCATCTTGTATGGAAGAAACAAGCTGAGGATAAGTACCTCGAGAGCGTGAACCGGTTAATAGAGGAAGGTAAGACTTCAGAATTCAAACGAGGTACTGATGGTCTGCTTAGGTATGGCGATCGGGTTTGTGTGCTAGCGGATAGAAAAATTAAGAAAATGATCTTGGAGGAAGCACACAAGAGTAAGCTGAGTTTTCATCCGGGGGCTACCAAGGTGTATTAGGACCTAAAGCGGCTATTCTGGTGGCCGGGGATGAAGAATGATGTGGCGGCGTATGTCCTAACTTGCTTGGTGTGTTAGAAAGCGAAAGGTTGAACACCAGAAGCCAACAAGGTTGTTGCAATCGCTAGATGTCCAGGAATGAAAGCGGGATAGCATTGTCATGGACTTTGTTTCTGGGTTGCCGAGAACTCAGAAAAGGTGTGATGTAGTCTGGGTAATCATTGACAAGTTGACGAAGTGTACTCACTTCTTACCTATCAACCAGAGTTACTCTCTGGAGCGATTAACTCGGATTTACATCAATGATGTTGTGAGGCTGCATGGTGTAACACCCCGATTTCTCACTGCTTTTGATGTCAATAAGTTAGATAATTGAGTTTATATTTTATTCGAGGTTTTAGAAAATGAAATAAAATAAACCAAGACCATATTCATACTCTACGCTATCATAGAAAGCTACGGTTAAATTTTGGGTTGAAAACTTATACGGAGCCCGGTCTGCATTTTTTCACGGACAGTACGATTTTACTGCTCAGGAGACCTAATTTTGACTCGTGAACGAAATAGTTAGGTTTCGAATTGAATTTCCAACATTTTTGATAAAATTGGTTTTTCGCACCAAAAAGTGAAATAATATAAGTTATTCGGGCAAAACCTTGAATCGGGTGAAGAATGGAGCTAAATACGGATTTACTAGGACCCGCTAATGGATAAACTTGAAGTCACATCAGGTCACATAACCCAGGAAAGTGTGCTAGTGTCATGATGACGTTTGAAAATATTTGGACGTAAAAAGACCAAAATGCCCCGGACCTTTCTCAAAAGTACCATTTAACCTTGTATGAAAAGACCAAATTGCCCTTAAGTAAAAAAAATTTGGACACCCTTGTCCGTCCCTTCATGTCTCATGCATAAGACTAGGCTCCATGAAGCCTTCACCATTTCTTTCCTTCACTTCATCTTCTTCCTTTCCTTCTCTCATTTTCAAGCTTGGTTCTTAACCATTTTTGGTGAAACAAGTGTTGAATCTTGCTCATTCTTCATCATTCAAGAGGTAAGATTACTCCTTCGATCCATAAACCTCATGAATCTTCTCTTGTTCTTGTTTGAAAACCTTGATTTCCAAGAGTTCCAACTTCAATGTTCAAATTTCAAAAGTCCCTAGAAAATTGTAGAAAAATCCTATGATTATGAAACCAATTTCTATGAGCTAGTTTCATCATCCTCTTTCATTATCCAAGAACATGTAATCAAAAGTTTTTCCTAGCCCATATGGGTATGAAATGGCCGAACCCCACATGATGAGAAATCATCAGTTTTTGCTTCAAATTTTTGTGTAATGAGACTTGATCTAGTGTTGTGTATACTTGAGGATCATCCATTCAAAAGTTTGAAACCAAATGAGATTCGAAGCCATTTCAAGTTATGATGGCGGAACCCTAACTTTTGGGGGACTAAGTGTTGTGCTTCAATTTTTAGAAATTGATCATGGATTTCGTCCTTTCATTACCCTTAGGTGTTGATTCCAAGAGATTGAAACAAAATGAAATCCCTAGCCTATTTTGCAACAATATGGCCAAGACCAAGACTAAATAGAGGGAGGAGATTTATGTTGTTATTGTTGAAACTTTGAATTGATTGTTGTGAAGGATTGAATTGTGATTGATTGTTCTAGGAGGTGCGAAGGAAACCGGAGTCGGAATAGGAAAACCCTTCGAGGACTAACTTGGAATCTTCAAGAGGTAAAGGGATATTTCTCACATCCAGTTTGCTAGTCTCATAAGCTTGTTGTCAGATGTGATGGTTGTTGTTTTTGGTTGGAATTACAGGATGAATCCTACTTTGCGAATGTACTATATGTTGTGCATATACTTGATTTAATTGGTAAGTATGTGATTGGATGTTTGAAAATGAATTGTGGCATTGATGCCTTAGTGTATATATATATATATATATCCTGGATTGTGATATGACTATACTGGTTGAGAGCATAGCATCGACCATAGCTTGATAAAGAAGATTAAAACACTTAAAAGCCTTAATCAAAATTTTAGAATGTATTCTGAAATCAAAGAAAAATCTTGAGAATTAGTTTTGCCTTATCAAGGAAAGAAACTTCTTTTAAAATGTTAGACCCCTTTTCAAAAGAAAAAGTCTGTTTAAGGAAAATCCATTCAAACGCTTGCATTTTAAAAAAATGTTCTAGACAACAAAACCTTTAGAAAATAGATTTATAAAGAAAAGAGTTTTCTTGAAAATAGCTTCTTTTGAGAAAAAATTTTAGTTTATGCCAATGAGGTTGAGTTTTGTTTACAAAATTTTATATGCGAAAATAAGACCCGAAAAGGAAAATGGTGATTACCCTATGTGGAATCTGCAAACCTAGTGACCGAGACATCGGGCTAGTGTTTTGTGAGTTGAGCACTCGGACTATGTGTCCTGTGTTTTGGATGAACGAGCTAAATGTCCTTTAAAACGAGTATTGTGAAATGAGTGTTTTGATTTCACGTAGGAACTATTTTAAGAATATGATGGTTTCATGTTGATCAACCATTTATTTTCCTAAGTTGTTTTTGAAGAAAAGATTTTCAAGATGGTTTACAAGGATTTTTGGTTAGTAAGTCTTCTTTGAGAAGATAGGATTCTTACAAAGCTTTTCTTTAAAAACAAGAGTTGTATACTACTATTACCTTTTCAACTTTCCATTACTATATAAGTTATAGTTCATTTGAAAACAAAATGGTGATTTCAACTAAGAAGTATATTCCTTTACACTAAGTAATAGAACTAGGAAAACCAATTCAAAAGAGTTTTACACCAAATGAGACACCTATGGACACTTGAATAGAGTTTTTCAAACTATACTTAATAAAGGAGATTTCATCAACTACTTTGCTATAAGGATAGTAATTTTAAGCTTTTTAGTATAAACGCGTGTTATCTCCTAAGAAGTATCCAATGAGCTCCATAATGGACTCACAAAGATTTTAGTAAAAGACATACTAATATCTAGTGGTTATGACAAAATCATGGTCCACACCCTTGATGATTTAGGTCATCCAAGAAATCCATAAAGTGTAATCACTAAGAGTTACTTATAAAGAGTAAGTAATGTCCCTTTGTTAGACAAGTGAGAATATTGATGAAGGGGATCCTTGTGGATCCTACCCTCCATAATACATCTAGGTTATGGACTAATATATAATACGATATGAACATCGTGTTACGAACGATGAGGTGGTACGTGATTGCAAGGAATGGAACCAAGGATGGGCGACTGATGGCAAGTCGTGTGAAAGTGGGTCCCGTAGGGGTGCCCTGTGGTTTATCAAGAGATAAACGAGGTACTATAGTGATGAAGTAGTACATGCTGTGTTGTGGCATTTTCTTGACATGCATACGCATTTGTACATGAGTTGGGCGTTGTGCCCGAGAGTTGAGCTTACACCTTTGTGCTGGTACGATTGTTGGAGATGACGATCTTGGAGATCTTGAGGACGTTGGGGTTGGGGAGACCACATGTGGCCAGAGAGTAGCTCCTCTATGTCTTGGGTGACCTGTTGAAAAACACTGACGTCCTGATTGGACATCGGACAAATCATGATTTGGGTAAAGAACGTCTGGCGTGAGCCATTATATTATTTCAATCTTTGGATGTGGCACAGTGGGCTGAGATAACGCAAGCAATGTTCTCCCAATCATTCACTCTTATTATGTTTAGCTCCATGGAGTAGGGGTCTGAGTCATGTTGCATTGATGTCATTGCATACTTGAGTTGACATTTAACCCATATTGTTGTTGATTGATATATTGACTGTGATGCCATGTAATTAATTGTTATGCTGTGAAAGCCCATGCGCTATATGCCGATTGGGTGCGTGTGTGCGTGACGTTTATCATTGCTATTCTGGTTGTGTGATATGCGGAATCTCACCTCATTACTTTTGCTGTCACGCTGCTTGCGTGGTTTTCATCTTGCTATGATGAGTAGATATGGCGAACGATCCACCTTCCCGTTTGACCTTGGACTTGACACTTCACGATGGAGCGGACGCTTGGACGATCCATCCTGACGGACATCGCACCTACATTGGAGCAGTGAGTCTCACGAGCAGGAGGGAGTTACCTTTCTCCATGACGAGCCTGTCTGAGAGGGTTTGCACTTTACGGATTAGTGGTGAAGGTAGCTCAGGGGTCACCCAGCCACCACCACCACTTGCTGATCATCTGCGACTGCCTAGTGCCCAGCTTGCAGTTTATCGGGTGGAGCCCAGGGACGTGTACGTCGACCCTGCTTCCATGCCACCTCCACCTACTGCAATGTCTACTTCCGCCGTACCAGTATCTACTGCCGGCCCTTCTATCCCTGTTGTCCCACCCCCAGGGCCTACCCACGAGCCTTCCGAGCTACATCCTTAGATTCCTTACTAGCGGGCGAATTGGAGGATGACTGGTCGCAAGAGCACGCCGACTCTTACCAGGGTATCCTTTTCTACTCCCCTCGTTATCCCCTCGTCTAACGATGAGGAGATTGAGGAGGAAGAGGAAGTACCCGAATATGTGTCGGAGGACGTTCCTGAGGTAGCCCCCACCAACGCGAGTCAGGATGCGTGGTGGATAAGGACTGATGAGGAGATGCTCCGTTATGACGAACAGATTATGAGTAGATATGACATGCAGGCCTTAGAAGATGAGGACGAGGAGGAGGAGGAGGAGGAGGACAAGGAGGAGGAGGAGGATCCAGAGGAGTACTACTCTGATGAGTAGTATAGTGTCAGTTTTTGGCCAATCTTTAGTGTTTTTCCCAGTGTCTGTACTTTTATGATGTACAGCCTTCCCCTTTATGTTGTGGAGCTGCATCTCCAAGTAGTGTAGGTTGAGTTATCTTTATGTTGGTTAATTTCTCTTATAGTCAGATGTTGAAAACTGTGAGTTTTATATATATGTATTATGGAAGTTTTTATTTGCTTCAATGTAGGTTATGTTTATGTCTATTTATTCTTATGAGTACAAGCACACTTATCTGTTTTCGAAAATTAAGTATAAAGAAAAAAAGGTAAGCTCTTTATATTTTAATATATTTTTGCATTTCTTTCGTCTTGTATTAAATAATCGTGAGCTCTAAAGTGGGGTCCTACATAAAGAGCAAGAGTTTCTGAGGCTGCAACAAAGGGACATGACTGTTGGAGAATATGCGGCGAAGTTTGAATCACTCGCCAAATATTTTCACTTTTTCCATGCTCAACCTGATGAAGACTGGAAATACGAGAGGTTTGAAGGAGGCCTACGTTTCGAAATCAAGGAGTCTGTTTTACTACTCGAGATTCGCAACTTCCAAGCCTCGGTGGATAAGTGTAGAAAAGTCGAAAAGATGAGAAGAGGAAGGGACAACATGAGTAGTGCGGGAGGACCGTCTAGGTCCATGAACCAGAACCAGTACCAAAACCAGAAGGGGAAACAGTCCAAAAAAAGGCATATTCCTGACCTCAAAGGAGTAATCGGACTCAATAATCCTATCGCCCTGTTGCTTCTGCCTATGGTGGTGGAAGTGGGAACGACCAGAATCAAGGACAAGCCTAGAGATGTTTCAAGTGTGGGAAACAAGGCCATACGATTGAGAACTGCATGCTGAAAGGAGTTCTATGTTTCTAGTGTAGGAAGATAGGACATTTCGCAAGGGAATGGACTGCACCAAAGTCCGAGTCGGTCGTCAACAATCTACGAGCTGCTAAACCGACGGCAAGGGGAAGAGTTTACACCATGAGTGGTACTGATGCTTCAAAGTCGGATGATGTCATACATGGTAGTTGCGACATAGCTCGTAATCTCCTAACTGTACTATTTAATTTGGGTGCTACACATTCGTTTATCTCTTTGGATTGTATGAGACTTTTGAACTTGCTTGTTTCTTCGCTGTCATTTGATTTGATTGATTCTATCCCAACTGCTAAACCTATTACTGTAAATTCAGTATGTTTGAGCTGTCCTATTGTTATCCATGATAGGAAATTTCTTGTTGATTTGATATGTTTGCCTTTGATACAATTGGATGTGATCCTAGGCATGGATTTATCTTCCAACCATATCCTTTTAGACTGTGCACATAAAACCTTAGTTTTTCCTGACCCTGAGATTTCTGGATTTTTAACTGCCAACCAAGAGCTTCTTTGAAAGAAGGAGCTCAGGGATACATGCTTTTATCTTGTTTAGAAGTTTAGAGGGATGTTGTTCTGAGCGATGTGCCGGTTGTGAAAGATTTTCCGGAAGTATTTCCTGAGGATGTTCCAAGTTTATCACCTATAAGAGATATTGAGTTTTCGATTGACTTAGTTCCAGGATCCGGTCCGATTTCTATCGCTCCGTATAGGATGTCACCTATGGAGTTAGCCGACCTGAAAGCTCAGCTAGAGGATCTATTGTCTAAGCAGTTTGTGAGGCCGAGTGTCTTCCCATGGGGAGCACCAGTGTTGTTGGTGAGGAAAAGGATAGAGGTTCCAGACTCTACGTGGATTACCGTCAACTCAACAAGGTAGCGATCAAGAACAAGTATCCGCTACCACGCATAGATGATCTGATGGATCAACTCCGAGGAGTCGCTGTCTTTTCAAAGATTGACCTGCGATATGGTTATCACCAGATTAGAGTGAAGGCTAAGGATATACCTAAGACTGCATTTAGGACTCGTTATGGTCACTATGAGTACCTTGTGATGCCTTTTGAAGTGACGAATGCACCTGCTATCTTCATGGACTATATGAACCGGATTTTCCACCCGTTTCTAGATCAGTTCGTTGTCGTATTCATCGATGATATTCTCATCTACTTGAAGAGTCTTGAGGAGCATAAGGAACACCTACGACAAGTTTTACAGATCTTTCACGAGGAGAAGTTGTATGCAAAGCTATCTAAGTGCGAGTTTTGGCTGGATGAAGTCAAGTTCTTAGGACACGTGATTTCGGAGGAAGGAATTGTTGTTGACCCTACGAAAGTGAAAGCAGTGCTTTTATGGGAAAGACCCAATACTATGATAGAAATCCACAGTTTCGTTGGTTTGGCTGGTTATTACAGAAGACTCATCGAAGGATTCTCAAAGAACGTTGCACCATTGACTCAACTTACGAGGAAGGACCAACCTTTTACTTGGACTAAGAAATGTGAGGAATGTTTCCAGGAGATGAAGGAACGTTTGACAACCTTACCCTTGTTAGTGTTACCCAAACCGGACGACCTATATGAAGTATACTGTGATGCTTCGCATCAGGGTTTAGGATGTGTACTTATGCAACATCGAAAGGTTGTAGGCTATGCCTCGCGCCAGTTGAAAACTCATGAAAGGAATTACCCAAGCATGACCTAGAGTTAGCTGCTGTGGTTTTTGCACTGAGGATATGGAGGCACTACTTGTACGGATCTAAGTTTGATGTCTTTAGTGATCACAAGAGTTTAAAGTACCTGTTCGATCAAAAAGAGGTTAACATGAAGCAGAGACGATGGATGGAGTTTCTCAAGGACTACGATTTCACTTTGCTATACCACCCTGGAAAAGCAAATGTCATCGTAAACGCTCTGACTCGGAAGACCCTGCATATCTCTACAATGATGGATAAAGATTTAGAGTTTATTGAGCAGTTTCGTGATCTCAATCTAGTTAAGGAAATGAACAACGAGAAGATTAGTTTGGAAATGATCAAGGTATCTAGTGGATTGGTGGAAACGATCCGATAACAACAAGCAACTGATGTGTACCTTAAAGAGAAAAAGGAGTTACTTGGACAAGAGAAGGCTATAGAGTTCAGCTTGGGAACAGATGACATCTTGAGATACAATGGACGGGTTTGTGTACCTAGCAACCCAAAGATAAGGAAAGTGATTCTGGAGGAAGCACATAAGAGCAAGTTAAGTATTCACCCTGGATCAACCAAAATGCATCAAGGTCTGAAACAGAGGTTTTGGTGGCCAGAAATGAAGAAACAAGTGGCCGAGTACGTAGCATCATGTCTGACTTTTCAGAAGGCGAAAGTAGAACATGAACGACCTAGGGGAATGCTTCAATCCTTGGATGTACCCGAATGGAAATGGGAGTGCATCTCAATGGATTTTGTGGTAGGTTTACCAAGGACTTCTAAGAGTTTTGATTCGATTTGGGTGATTGTTGATAGACTAACAAAGTTGGCACACTTCTTACCTATTAAGATCAACTACACAGTGGAGAAGTTAATCGAGCTGTATATTAGGGAAGTGATCAGACTACATGGAGTACCGTCGAGTATCGTTTCTGATAGAGATCCAAAGTTTACTTCACGTTTTTGGCAAAGTCTACATCAAGCGTTAGGAACAAACTTGAGATTGAGTTCAGCATACCACCCTCAAACGGATGGACAGACAGAGAGAATGATACAATCTTTGGAAGATTTGTTGAGGGCTTGTGTCCTAGACCATAGTGGAAGCTGGGATGATCTTTTACCTCTTATCGAGTTCATATACAACAACAGTTTTCATTCTAGTATAGGGATGGCACCCTATGAGGCTCTGTATGGACGAAAGTGCCAGACACCGTTATGTTGGTACCAGGATGGAAAGAGTATGATCTTAGGCCATGATCTTGTGCAGCAGACTACGGAGAAGGTTAAACAAATCCATGAAAAAATGAAGACGGCACAGAGCAGACAGAAGAGTAACTCCGACAGACGGAGGCGACCCCTCGAATTTCAAGAAGGCGAACACGTGTTCTTGAGAGTCACGCCCATGACTGGGGTAGGTAAAGCTATAAAGTCCAGAAAACCCACTCTCAAATTCATCGGACCTTACCAAAATCTTCGTCGTATTGGTCCAGTAGCTTACCAGATTGCCTTACCACCTTTTCTCTTCAATATTCAAAATGTTTTCTTTGTCTCACAACTTAGGAAGTATATTCCCGATTCTTCCCATTTAATCGAACCCGACGTAGTACATTTACTAGAAAACTTGTCTTATGAGACATCAACTGGACAAATCGATGATAAGAGGGTCAAGCAACTCAGGGAAAACAAATCTCCTTAGTCAAGGTTGTCTGGAACGAAGCGACTAGAGACACAACGTGGGAACTGGAGGAAAAGATGAGATTGCAATATCCTGATCTTTTTCCAAGTATGTAATTTCGAGGACGAAATTTTTTTTAGAGGGGTAGCAATGTAACACCGCGATTTCTCATTGCTTTTGATGTCAATAAGTTAGATGATTGAGTTTATATTTTATTTGAGGTTTTAGAAATTGAAGTAAAATAAACCAAGACCATATTCATAGTCTACGCTATCGTAAAAAGCTAAGGTTAAATTTTGGTTTGAAAACTCAGACGGAGCCCGGTCTGCGTTTTTTCACGGACAGTACGATTTTACTGCTCAGGAGACCTAATTTTGACTCATGAATGAAACAGTTAGGTTCAGAATTAAATTTCTAACATTTTTGATAAAATTGGTATTTTCGCACTAAAAAGTGAAATAATATAAGTTATTCGGGAAAACCTTGAATCGGGTGAATAACGGGGCTGAATATGGATTTATCAGGACCCGCTAACGGATAAACTTGAAGTCACATAAGGTCAAATCACCTAGAAAAGCGTGCCAGTGTCGTGATGACGTTTGAAAATATTTGGACGTGAAAAGACCAAAATGCCCCTGACCTTTCTCAAAATTACCATTTAACCTTGTATGAAAAGACCAAATTGCCCTTAAGTGAAAAAAATTTGGACATCCTTGTCCCTCCCTTTGTGTCTCATGCATAAGACTAGGCTCCATGAAGCCTTCACTTGATCTTCTTCCTTTCTTTCTCTCATTTTCAAGCTTGGTTCTTAACCACTTTTGGTGAAACAAGTGTTGAATCTTGCTCATTCTTCATCATTCAAGAGGTAAGATTACTCCTTTGATCCTTAAACCTCATGAATCTTCTATTGTTTTTGTTTGAAAACCTTGATTTCCATGAGTTCCAACTTCAATGTTCAAATTTCAAAAATCCCTAGAAAATTGTAGAAAAATCCTATGATCATGAAACCAATTTCTATGAGCTAGTTTCATCATCCTCTTTTAATGTCCAAGAGCATGTAATTAAAAGCTTTTCCTAGCCCATATGGGTATGAAATTTCCGAGCCCCACATGATGAGAAATCATGAGTTTTTGTTTCAAATTTTTGTGTAATGAGACTTGATCTAGTGTTGTGTATACTTGAGGATCATCCATGCAAAAGTTTGAAACCAAATGAGATCCCTAGCCATTTCAAGTTATGATGGCCGAACCCTAACTTTTGGGGGACTAAGTATTTTGCTTCAATTTTTAGAAAGTGATCATGGATTTCATCCTTTCATTACCCTTAGGTTCCAAGAGATTGAAACCAAATGAAATCCCTAGCCTATTTTGCAATAATATGGTTGAGACCTAGACTAAATAGAGGGAGGAGCTGTATGTTGTTAATGTTGAAACTTTGAATTGATTGGTGAAGGATTGAATTATGATTGATTGTTCTAGGAGGAGCGAAAGAAACCGGAGTCAAAACTGGAAAACCCTTCGAGGACTAACTTGGAATCTTCAAGAGGTAAAGGGAGCTTTCTCACAATAAGTTTAGTAGTCTCATAAGCTTGTTGTTAGATGTGGTGGTTGTTCTTTTTGATTGGAATTATAGGATGAATCCTACTTTGTTAATGCACTATACTATATGTTGTGCATATACTTGATTTAATTGGTAAGTATGTGATTGGATGTTTTAAAATGAATTGTGGCATTGATGCCTTGGATGGGATATACTCATGATATTGATTCAAGATTTGATGTTTATATATATATATATCCTGGATGATATGACTGTACTGGTTGAGAGCATAGCATCGGTTTTAGTTTGATACAGAAGATTAAAACGCTTAAAAGCCTTAATCAATACTTTAGAATGTATTCTGAAATCAAAGAAAAATCTTGAGAATTATTTTGCCTTATCAAGGAAAGAAACTTCTTTTAAAATATTAGATCCCTTTTCTAAAGAGAAAGTCTGTTTAAGGAATAACCATTCAAATGCTTGCATTTTAGAAAAATGTTCCAGACAATGAAACCTTTAGAAAATAGATTTATAAAGAAAAGAGTTTTCTTGAAAATAGCTTCTTTTGGGAAAATGTTTTAGTTTATGCCAATGAGGTTTTGAGTTTTGTTTCCAACATTTTATATGCGAAAATAAGACCCAAAAAGGAAAATGGTGATTACCCTTTGTGGAATCTGCAAATCTAGTGACCGAGATGTCGGGCTAGTTTTTTATGAGTTGAGCACTCGGACTATGTGTCCTGTGTTTTGAATGAACGGGCTAAATATCCTTTAAAACGAGTCATGAGCTATATGCCTTGACAGAAAAAATGAACGAAAAAGAAAACCGAAAACCTTCTGTGTACATACATGAATCGGTAGACGTGCCACAAAATCGAGAAACAATCCATCGTGGTTGAGAATATGAGCCAGTTAAGACTACTAGGTCTATAGAGGCATCCTGTGTTCGAGACTCCATAAGAGGCAGGAGGCATCGCGACCCCGTGCCATGGTAATCGGTTGCCCAACACGGATGAACTCAATCAGAGACTGTACTATTCATGATATGGTTGAGACGTGATACCCTTGAATAATTGGAGTTCGGATCTAAATTGAGAGGCCGACTCTTGAGGACAATTGTGTTATGGGAGTATTTATGGCCTATCACTCGACGAAGGGAAGTTAAGAATCTCCGGAGAACATGAATTAGAAAGATGATATTGAAGTCTCATGCATTATGTTATAACTAATGATGATGTTTGAGATATTATTTTATAGCCTATGATGGTATTTGAGATATTATAATTATATGAATATCTGTTAATGCAACTGTATTTATATTTGGACATATGTTTTGTTGTGCGGCTATCGTGATAAACTTGTGGAATGAGTATCTCACCTTGGCCTGTACATGTTGGACACCCTGTGGTGTTTTTGGATACATGTACAGATGCTACCCAGAGGTCCCTGCGGACCCTTGAGGACTCTGATGACGGAGTCCCATGAAGATGAAGAGAGGGAGGATCCCTCCGAATTCCTCCGGGAATTGGAGCTGACTTTGGAGTTTCTCCCCAATGGCTACTTTTAGCCCGACCATCATTAGAGTCTTACTTTTTGAAGCAGTCATATCTTATCTACTGTTTTATGTTGACTTATTATTTTGAAGTCTGTAATCTGTGAAAATAGACTAGAACTTCTATTACTAGTTAAACTCTGTTTCTAGAAAACCTATATGCTCCGATATTAATACTTTATGTTTATTTTGTCATGGATGTTTTAATACTGGTGTATCTTATGAGATTTACTTCATCTTTCCTGTATTTAATGATTATAACGTGAAGAAGTGTTTTTCTAAAACCCACGTTTTCGAACATATTTAATTACTTAAAGTATTTTTGGAAAGCAACCAGCGTTTTTAATTGTTTATGTTTTCTGCATCGAGTTTGAGACGTAGCACCGAGGGGGTGTTATACATGGGGTACCTTCAAGCATCGTTTCGGATCGTGATCCAAGGTTTACCTCAAGGTTTTGGAGAAGCTTACATAGTGCAATGGGAACTAGGCTAAGTATGAGTTCTGCTTATCATCCTCAAACGGATGGTCAGTTTGAATGAACATATGAGTCACTGGAGGATCTCTTACGAGCATACGCGTTGGAAAACACGGGAAGTTGGCTCGAGTTCCTTCTATTGATCGAGTTTACTTATAACAATAGTTTCCATTCAAGTTTTGGCATGGCACCGTACAAGGCACTGTATGGATGAAAGTGCAGGACTCTGTTGTGTTGGTTTGAGACTAGAGAAAGTCAGCTATTAGGTCCAGAGCTAGTACAACAAATGACGGAACAAGTCCGTAAGATACGGGAGAAGATGAAGACCGCACGGGATAGGCAGAAAAGCTATGGCAACAAGAGGAGGAGGCCTTGGAATTCCTAGAGGGCGACCATGTTTTCATGAGAGTTACCCTAAGAGTAGGAGTGGGCAGGGCAATCAAATCCAGAAAGCTAACAGCTAAATTCATAAGACCCTTTCAAATTTTTCGTCGAATTGGCCCTGTAGCCTATCAAATAGCTTTACCACCAAATTTGTCAAATCTCCACGATGTCCTTCACATCTCTCAACTCAGAAAGTACCACCCTGATCTATCACACGTGCGAAAGCCTGAATCAATCCAACTGAAAGAGAACCTTGAGTATGAGGCTTCACCTGTTCAGATCGTTGACAGAAGGGTCAAGGAACTGCGCGGCAAGCACATTTCATTTTTCAGAGTGGATTGGAACCCGGTAATGGGAGATTCAACGTGGGAGCGTGAAGCTGAGATGTGCCAGAGTCATCCTTATCTGTTCTCAGGTATGCGACAAAAATTTCGAGGACAAAATTTTCTGTAAGGGGGTGGTAATGTAACATCCCGATTTTTTGTGACTCTAATCGAGTTGGTTAATCTCAATTAGGGATTTGGATGCTTGAATGAATTGTTTTGTGTTAGTTTAAGAACTTTTTGGAAGCTTAGGAATAGGCTTGAACAAGGTTGAAAGTGCCTAAGGTGTTAAACGAGTAACTGGGAAGTCAGGAGTTTGTAAGACTCTTCCCAGCTGAGCAGCACGCTCAAGCGTGGGAAGGGAGCACGCTCTGACGTGCTAATGCTCAAGCGTTGGCATGTGGCACGCTCAAGCGTGCTGAGTGCATTTGCCTGTTGGTGTGCTTTTTGATGCGTGTGCTACACGTGTCAGGCCAGGGTGATGGCAGAGTGGACAAGGCTCTATGCTCAAGCGTGAGAGAGCCCCACGCTTAAGTGTGGAGATGTCCCACACTTAAACGTGGGCAACTGATCATGTTGAAGGAGTTTCCTTCTCTTCATCACTTGTGGATGAAATTCCGTGGATTCTACAAGTTAGATAGAGAAGCTCTGAGACTTTTAGAGAGAGAAAGCTTGTTTCGAGGCGATCAAAGTACCGGAACGTGATTCTGACTACACGGTTGTGATCGCGATAAAGTTATCTATGACTTTGATGGATTGGTTTCTCGATCCGCCAAAGGTAAACTCGAATCCCTAACACGTGGTCTTTGTGGTTCTTCGAGTTTCTACCTTTTCTCTTGATCTTTGGGCTTGGCCTAGGGCTAACACTATTGCATATGTGTTGTACTTGTGATTAGGGCAAAGTTCGTGTTCATGGTTGTGCGGATTGGAGTTGGAACCCATGGCTGTTCTTATTGGATTGTTAGTGGCTGACCTTGAAGGTGGTGCCTGATTGTGGTGGTGATCCGGTGTTCGTGTTGGTTCTTCACACCAAGTTTTCCGGTAGGGAGAAAGAGCATTGCTGTTGTCGGGAAGGCAAGAGTAGCGTAGATGTGTTTTCTGCTATGTGCAGGGAAGCCCTAACCCTACTATTGGTTGAGCCTCGATAAAGTACCTAAATCCTAGATTTAGCATACTTTGGGCTATCGCTGTTAAGTTTGGAAACCCTAGGTTAGAGAACCGTTGATTGAGGATGATCTACTTCGTGTGACTACTGTGATGATTGATTTCTGTTGTTGCTATCTGTAAACATGCCTATATGCTACTTGGCATATGATATGCTTGATGCTTGGTTGTTGTTGTTATTACTGTGGCTGTTATGCTATTTGTGGTAATTTGTGTTGTGATGGCAAAATGTCGGTTAGAATTAAGTTTGGCTGTGTGCCGTGTTGGTTATTGGGTTGATACCATGGATGGTGCCGTTGCTGTTATGCTGATTGTTTGAGGCTGTGGCCATGTTGTTTGAGCTATGGCTTGTGGATGCATGGCGTCGATGCTATGGCCATGTGGATGTGGTGGCATCATGCTAATTTGATTGAGTGTTTAGGCGTGAGATCCGGTATCAAACTCGTTGAAGATGTTTGTTACATATCATCATCTGCCAAGTGGCGAGGCCGTATGACAGGTAGTATGGGTTGCCAGCGTCATACGAGGTTAGTTGTACCTGAGTGCGGGTACGAAAAGTAGAAGGAGTGGTCAAGTGAGTGACCTTGGCGATGTTGCCAGTCTCGGGAATAGTTTACAGTGACGGATGAGGTAGCTCCTATCATGTTGTGACACCCGATCCACTCCGGTTTGCCCAACTAATCCATGAGCTTTCCACATTCCAGGCTAACGTTTCGAGGCTACCAAGGCACCCCGGTCCCGGTTTAGAAAGGGGATGCACTCTTATTGGTCACGGAGAGTGATTTAATTTCTTGGACAAACTAACTCCATTCCGACACAGAACCTGTTCTGGTGTGAACTTGTTCGGGTGTGAAACCATTCCGGTGTGGAACCAGTTTTGTGAGCTTTCGGCCGACATCCTGCATGGGATTAATATCCCAGTCTTGAGGAATTTTCTGAGAGTGAGACTCATGGAGATGGATGTTTGTTGCATGTGTTGTCTTGAGAGACGTATAGTTGTGTGTAGTATTTGCTAAATCTGTCATACCTGTTACGTGTATATGCTATGTTTTACTGCACTACTATTTTTATTTCCGACTTTGCCATGCACGGTATTTCTTATCTCCGTGTTGTTTCTTGTTTGTCTATTTCAATTCTTGTTTCGCATGAAGACGAGGAGCCAACTGATGGACCCGAGGGTACTCCCTTTTATCATGTCAGTACCCAGGATGCTGGTACTAGGGCTGATCGAGATCGTCTACCATGATGAGAGGGGGTGGCGTGTGGATCCCTCTACCCACTTGATGGTCTACATAGGACCGGTCAGCATACTTTTCAGAGGAGGTGCATCGAACGTGGAGGACATGATAGTACCGTTCAGAGTTGTACAGTTTCTTCCTTTTCAGAGGATCTGGCACCCAACGAGGCAGAGAGAGCAGAATTATCTCTGAGCAACGCCACAGTCATCAGTGATATCCAGTAGGCGAGGCTTCATCTACAGAGGTCAGAGGAGGCGTCTTGAGCAGTACTTGAGGACGTATAGGAGACGTTGTATTGTGATGTCGAGTTCCTCCTCCAAGTACGAGCATACACGAGTTTATAGCCGTGCTCACGGAGAGGGACAGGATAGCTCAGGGCATCCTCATCACTGATGGTGAGTGCCATCCAGTACGTCTCTAGGGCTAAGTGGTGAGGTTCTGATGTACTTGTGAGTGTGGGTTGGGGAGTGTTGGTGAGCTCTGAGTGTTCTTTCTTCTTTTGGCTTTTTGATGTATTTTCTGTTTACCCTTTTCAGTTTTGTACAAGCCGCATGTATATGTATGTACAATACCCTACTGATGGGGCTACGTTATGCCTGTTTATATATGTATAGCGGTTTTTATTCGCTGCTTTACTCTGATGGTTTTCTATACTTTTCCGTATTCGTTGTCTGTTTATCGTTTGTTTTCCGCTACGCTGTTTGAATACCACGTTATCGCTTTAATACGGTTAGGCTAGTTGATAATATAGGCTTGGGACTAATGGGATTATCCTTCTAAGAAAGGAGGGTCGTCTCACAAATCACTTGATTTGACCCTATTCACATTTATGTTATAGATGGGCATATCGAGATCAAGGACACAAAGTCCATATCTCTAATGAATACTAACATAGAAGACATCAATTGAATAAATGGAGCAACGATTGTCGATTTATTGCAACTTAAAATTCTTTCTTGTCTATACAAGATAAAGAAATGATGTTTCTATTATCAATGGGGATAAAATAACACTACAAAAAAATAGGTCAAATAGCGACCGAAGATATTTGTCGCTAAGTGCGACTGATTTCGCGACCAGTAACATGACTTTTACGGTTCACATAAGGTATACATTTGGTGACTGAACTTGCAACCGAACTACACCGTCGCAAGTAAATCAGTCGCCAACTCGGTTGCTGAAGTAAATATTTTTAGAGCCAAAACTGTTGACCTATCGGTCGCTAAGACGTGCTAAATGAATTTGTAAAAGAGACATATTTGCGACCGAATAGTGACCGAAAATTATCAGTGGAGATGTTAGTGACCGATATTTATTTCGGTCGCTAAGATGCGCTAAATGCAATTCTACTGGATTGTGTTTGGCGACCAATTATCGACCGAATTTAATCGGTCACTATATTTAAATCCCTAAATCGCGTGAAATTCCTTTTCCTTTGTCACTTCTGCATCTCCTCCGTTCCTCTCTGCCTCTCCTCTGTTCCTCCGTCCCTCTCTGCCTCTCCTCCGTCCCTCTCTACCACCGTACCATAATCCGACCACCGTCCTTCTCTTCCTTTCCTCCGACAAGTTCCTCTCTTCTATCCTCTTTCTCTTCCTTTCTTCTCATCTCTTGTCTTCTCAGTTGTAGAAACGCACTACGGCCACCGTCCCTTCCTCCTGTAAGTTCCGCTCTTCTCTTCCTTCTCTCCTCTTCCTCTATTTTCTTCCTTTCTTTCCTTCTCATCTCTTCTCTTCTCAGTTACAAAAACATTCACGGGACTCCACGCACTATAGGTCTGAGGTGGATTCCGAGCAACAATTGTGGTACAACACTGACCTCATGTTTAATTTCTTTCTAGGGTTTAGAAGTTATGACTTTATTTTGAAAATTATTTTGAGGACTGAATTGGGTTGAGATTCATATATAGGGTTAGGGTATTGCTTTGGAGAAAAGGTAATGAAGAGCTGAACTTTTTTACTCCCTACCAAGCTGACTCAAGCTTGAGTAAAATCTGTATAGTAAGGCTTAGGGAAATTTCCAAGAGGCGTGTATTAATTTATGGATTCATTTTCATCAATCATATTTCTTATAAATCAGAAAGGTAGAAAAATATTAAGACCCGTCAAGAATCCAAGTTAGTGATTTAAAGAAAGGAAAGTAAGAATAAATAGAATCCAAAATATAAGTAAGTAATAGTGAGTGAGGTAGATTGGATGTAGTTACCAACACATAGGTTTTAGCTATCTCAAAAGGGTAGAGGGTGGGTGGTTTATCTAACAATATCACTTCTTTTGAATACTTGTTACCGGCTTCTGTTACCTCTAGTTCCACATAAGGTAAAAATGACACCAACTATTGTATTGTTAGTTTTTTTCTTTTATTTTTATTTGTACCTTCTTCATAAATAGAATCCATATAGTTAATTAATTAGATTATGACCAAAATACCACAACTGTTTTTTTTTCTTGTTCATGAATTCAGTTTAGTCTCCCGCACTTCATATTTATGCCATCGGCACTTCCTCATTTGCATTGAATAGGTCTGAATAGAGCTAAAGTTTCATTTTATTGTTTTGGATGAATAACTTCTATTGTGATAATGAAGAAAAGAAACAAGAAGTGGATAACTTCTATTGTAGCTTTTCATAGTTACAAATTGCATTCAATTGCTATTTTTTGCTAATTGTTATGGCTACAAATTAATTGTTTCATGAAGCAAATAGTATTTACAACATGGAAAAATCTCTTGATTGTTTGATGCTTATAGTTTGAGGATGATTGAACTTAATCAAATTTGACTGTGATATTTCTCTTTTCTTCCAGCACTCCTCGAGCTTGTAATGTTTTATGTGAAGTTTTGTGTTGTTTCTTAGTGGAAAGCGGAGCTCAATAGGATGTGATCATGTCCGAAAGGCAGGATGCTGTTTGTGTGCTAATAATTTAGAAATTATGCATGTGATTAGCAATTATGTGTTGTTTGTTAGTGGATAGCTGAGCTCAATAGGATGTGATCCTTTCCGAAAGGTAGGATGCTGGTTGTGTGATGATAATTTAGAAATTATGCATGTGTGTGCAAATTATGTGTTATTTGTTAGTGGAGAGCTGAGCTCAATAGGATGTGATCCTTTCTGAAAGGCAGGATGCTGGTTGTGTGCTGGAAAATTTAGAAATTATGCATGTGTGTTCAAATTATGTGTTGTTTGTTAGTGGTGAGCTGAGCTCAATAGGATGTGATCCTTTCTGAAAGATAGGATGCTGGTTATGTGCTGATAATTTAGAAATTATGCATGTTTCTGCAAATTATGTGTTGTTTGTTAGTGGAGAGCTGAGCTCAAAAGGATGTGTGATTCAAATTTTTTGCTTGAAAATTTTATTCAAGTTTTTACGATACCCCTAATATATAAGATAATGATTATACTTTCTTAGAGTTAATTATTTACAAAAGCCTTAGTTTCCCATTTGAGTTCCAATATTAATGAGTATGCTTACCTTCTTAAGGTACGAATGCTCATTGTATTAAATCTTGAATTGTCCAAGTGGGATAGTTTGGGGTAAAACCTTTTTCACACTCGTATAATAGTCTTTTCCACGTTTAAATGCCTTATATACTTGATGAAATTCTGGTTTGATGCATCTCTTTTTGTTCTCCCGGTACATACTTGATCGTGATAGATCTGAGCCTGTTCAAGTGGTGTACTTGGAGACCGAAGGGAAATGCTGCCGAAATTTCATTAAGTATAAGGCATTTGAATAAGGGAATAACTAGTATTAACCGAGTGTGGTAACAGTTTTTTCTCGAATGGGATAGGTTCATACCTTGTCATAAGGAAGGAGATTGATGGAGATCTTGGAATAACCCATAATACATGCCGTTGTAGGTTGCTCTATCTATATGGCAGCAACGGAGATTCTAGAGAATCGGATGTGGATGTATCGTAGGTTGGATCGTAATAAATGTCTTATGGAAGAGTTCAGAGTTGGAGTGGGTGAGTTTATATTGTTATTAGTCAGGACATATTTATAAGGCGGGGCGATGATAAGTTTAGGTGTCCTTGCTCCAGATGCAAGTGTAAAGCTTTCAAATACCTAGATGAAGTGGTGGTCGATCTTTACGAGAAAGGGTTCATGGCTGATTACTATTGGTGGAGCAACCATGGTGAGTCCGTGCCAGATTTTACACCTGCGGTTTTCGAAGGTTCATACTATGGAAGTGATGAGCAGAGGGAAGAATTGAATCCTTACGAGAAGATGATCATGGATCATGCTGGACCCTCAGTTGGTCATGCAATAGAACAAGATGAGGGAATGGGCTCCCAATACACAGAGGAGGATTCGAATGTCGAAACTCAGAGATTCTTTAACATCATGGGTGCTGTAAAAGCTCCATTGTGGGAAGGATGTCGGAAGCACTTAGAATTGTCGGCTTCTTTGGCAGCTTTGAGCATCAAATCTGATTATAATATGCCAGAAGGTTGTTTTAATTGAATCGCCCAACTTATGGGCGAGATGATGCCAGAGGACAATCGGTTTCCTATCAATTTTTATCAGGCTAAAAAGTTTGTGGAGAATTTGCGCCTTGGTTGTATGAAAATTGATTGTTGCTTGAATGGATATATGTTGTACTACAAGGATAATTTGGCAAATAGCATAACACAATGCAACTTTTGTGGAGCGGATTGGTACAAGACAACCACTAGAAGGGGCGTTGAGAAGAAAACTTTTGTTAAAAAAATGTGGTACTTTCCGCTCGTCCCAAGACTTAAAAGATTGTACTCTTTAATGGCCACTGCATCTCATATGAGGTGGCACAGTGAGAATTAGAGGGAGCAAGATGTCTTGTGTCATCCATCGGATGGAGAATCTTGGAAGGATTTTGATAGGGTGCATCTAACGTTTTCAAAGGACCCTCGGAACGTCTGATTAGGGTTATGTCCGGATGGATTTAATTCTTTTTATCAATATGGAAAACCTTATTCTTGTTGGCTGGTTATCCTAACTCCATAAAATCTTCCCCCTGGGATGTGCATGAAGAGGGAGTTTATGTTCCTAACAGTCTAATACCGGGTCCGTCTAATCCAAAAGGGAAGATTGATGTGTACTTACAACAGCTCATAGATGAGTTGACAACATTGTGGAATGATGGTGTGTTAACTTATGATGTATCATTGAGGCAAAATTTCATGATGTAGCTTTGATGTGGACAATCAATGACTTCCCAGCCTATGGGATGATGTCAGGTTGGATGACAGTAGGAAAGCTAGGTTGCCCAATATGTATGGAGCGATCGAAGGCATTCACACTTAAAAATAGTCGAAAGACCTCATATTTTGATTATCACCGCCAATTCATTCCACTAGATCATCCTTATAGGAAGAATAAAAAAGCATTCAAGAAACGTATCGTGGAGACTACTCCCCCTCCACCGCGTTTGTCTGGTCCCAATGTATGGCAGAGAGTACAGTCCTTACCGCTCATTCATGAATCGCAAGGAGAACATATTCCTAATTATGATGTTAAGCATAATTGGACCAAACAAAGTATATTTTGGAGGTTGCCATATTGGAGAACGTACCTTCTCCGTCACAACATCGATGTCATGCATATTGAGAGGAATGTGTTTATGAATGTGTTTGACACTGTCATGGACATCAAGGGGAGGACAAAGGATACAAATAAAGCCCGATTGGATTTAGCTGAAATATGTAATCGGAAGGAGCTTGAGTTGAAAGACCGTGGTGGTGGCAGACTTACGAAACTGAAGGGAAGTTATACACTAAGAAAACCCCAAAGAGTAGATGCCCATAAGTGGTTTAAAGAACTCAAGTTGCCTGATGGGTATGCTTCCAATTTGGGTAGATGTGTCGATATTAGGGAGGCAAAGTTACATGGAATGAAGAGCCATGATTGTCACGTATTCATGCAACGGTTGCTTCCAATTGTGTTCGACTCATTGCCGAAACCAATTTGGAACCCACTTGTTGAGCTTAGCCATTTTTTTAGGGAGCTGACTTCGACAACACTATATGTGGAACAATTAAGGGTTATGGAAGAGAATATACATGTATTGTTATGTAAGTTGGAACAAATCTTTCCCCCAAGCTTCTTCAATTCAATGGAACATCTTCCAATTCACCTGCCTTACAAAGCAAGAGTTGGCGGTCCTATCCAATATCGCTAGATGTATCCCTTTGAGAGGTATACAACCTCAAATATTTTTATTACAATTGTAAGTCCATGTCGTCCTCTTTTTATATGTTTTAATTGTATGTATACCTTTTAATTAGGTTTTTTCACTCCTTGAAACACAAAGTCAACAACAAGGCCCGAGTAGAAGGTTCCATTTGTGAATCCTACTTAGTGGAGGAGACATCTACCTTTGCCTCTTATTACTATCCAGATGAAATTGACACGAGAAGGACTAGAATGCCACGTAATGTTGATTCAGGTGAAGGTTGTTCGTCTAGTCCTCCTATATCAATATTCAATTATCCAGGCAAATCCAAAGGATATTTCTTGGACCAACGTGACATTAATGCTGCTCATTTGTACATTCTTCAAAATTGTGAAGAGGTGTCGCCATATTTAGAGTAAGTGTTTACACTGTGTTTTATTAATTATGTTGTCATTTAGTTTAATTAATCGCCTAGTTTTGAACCTCCATGTGTAGTATGTATGCCAATTTTCTAAGGGAGATCTGACATGACCTTTTGGAAGCTCAGATTGATCAGGAAATTACTTCTCACTTTCCTGTGTGGTTCAAACAATGTGTAAGTTTGAGTGTCTTGAGTTATTACACAACTTTTTCTTCTATTAATATGATTTATACGCTCAATTGTTAAAATTTGTAGGTTCTAGATCCAATAAGTAATGCTCAAAATCTCTTGTTGACCAATTTGGCATGGGGGCCTAAAAGATTGGTTACATCATGGAATCGTTACATTGTAAATGGATATAAATTTCACACAAAACAATGGAGTGAAGGAATGTAGTCATGTAATTATGGTGTTTGTGTACGAGGCACTGACTGTCAATTAGAGGACAATTTTTATGGGATTCTAACTGACATTATTGAAATTGAGTATATCGGTTTCCCCATGATGAAGTTAGTTCTCTTCAAGTGTGATTGGTTTGATAGTACTCTTAACGTAGGGACAAAAATAGATAAAAAAAAATATGGCATTGTTGAAGTTAAGCAATCTCGTAGATATAATAAAGCGTACGACCCATTCATATTCGTACAACAAGCAGAGCAGGTTTATTACACGCCATATCCCGAGGGACATCAAGGCTGGATAGGTGTCATCAAGATAAAGGCTCGTAGTACAATTACTGATAACATAATCAATCAACATGAGAAAGATGCTCCTTACCAAGGTGATGAGTTTGTAGGGCCCCACGTATCACTAGATATTACGCCAGATATCATTGATAATTCTCTCATGGACGTTGCTGACGGTGGGGGAGAAGTTGATAGAGAGTTAATGAACCAGTCTGACTTGGAAGAATCTAGCGAAAACACATTTCAATCAAGTCAGAGTGAGAGTGAGAGTGATTTCAGTGATACAAATACAATTTAGGTAACTTATGTATTATTCATTTGTTATGTTTATTCATTTTTGTTATAGTTAATCAATTAGTTAGTATTATGATGTTACATATCTTTTTTCAAACAGATGGCAGATTCGTCCAGAGGTAGAGGCCAGCATGGTGGCGGAGTCCCTGTCAAAGGTCGTGGTAGAGGTCGTGGCAGAGTTTGTTCTAAGACAGATTTTCCCACCATCGACCAGCCGACTTCTGACAGAGTCACTTCTAGCAGTACATCTGCAGTTGGGCCCACGGGTGATGGATCGGCACCAGCTACACCAGCCTCGGATGTCAGGACGTCGATTAGACTGTCATCATCAGTGGCGCCACATCAGAGCCAGGATTCGACTGAACGAAGGACGCTTCTCATCCCTAGGGGCAAGAATGAGTAAGTTGATTTAATTTTATTATATATAAATGTGATAAATTTAATTTAAGGTCATATTTAAAACATTGTTTAAGTAATTTTCCTACAGCTTTATACCTGCGAAGGGCCCTTCCGATACCATTTCCAAGATCCTCAATCAAAAATTTGCTGCTGCATGGCCTAATTGGAAGGCCATCCCTCAGGACATTAGGGACATGTTCTTTCGAGAGTTTAAGGTAATAATTTATTAAAATATTTAATTACATTTACTTTAGGTTTAATGCTTTATTCTTAAGCTTGACTAATAAGTGTTTCTTGCAGAAATCGTATAGGTGGGCTCCACATATTGAGAACACTATCGGGACCGATTTTGAGCATAAAGGTTCTTTAGCTATGAAAAACACAATGAATAAGCTCAGAACCAGTCATAATAAGGGTAACTGGATGGATTCGGTGATCAGGGAGGGCCTGGAACAACATTGGGCCACTCCGAAGTTCAAGGAGAAGAGTGCCACCGCCCGACGTAATCGAGCTATTGATGGAAGGGCATCTGCCTACACCGGCGGCTCTAAATCGGCCGCCGCCCACTTCGACGAGTTGGTAAGTTTAAATGATATTTTAGCGCAATACTTAGTTTCTATTTATTGCACATATTATGAATTTAAAAAATATCTAAATATATGCAGGTTGCGAAGTTACAGCGACCCCCGACTGCTATGGAGATGGTGGAAAAGACCAAAAAGTTAAAGTCGGGGGAATGGGTCAATGATAAGGCTCATAACTATGCAGTATGTAAAAAACAAACTTAATTAAAACTTGTGATTTATTATTACTTGTCAATATTATAATTGTAACTAATGATCTTCTACTATACTCGCAGGACACATATAATCATAGGCGGGATGAGGTCATATCACGTGCCTCACAAGATGAGGTTTTATCAAGTGAGGGCCCCCGATCTCCGATCTCCATCGACGACAATGCCATATATTTGGAGGTCATCGGAGGTAGGAACAAGAAGGGGCACATGTATGGCCTCGGCCACTTGGGCGACGAATTTATTGCCTCATCATCTGGCACGCCTACTTCGTCTTGGGTAGGTACCGTCCCTTCAGAGCAGTTCATGCAGATGCAGGACACCATTACACAGCTTAACGCCGCGCTCAAGGAGAAGACTGAGAGGGAACGATTGATGGCGGAGCACATTGCTCACCTGATGCAAACGACAGTGGAGCAGGGTCAGCATCTACGGATGGTGATGGAGCGTATGATGATCCAGCCTCCTGTTGTGCCACCCCCTCATCCAGTTGTGCCTTCTCCTTCTCCAGAGGACGCTACCGCCGATGATGACGAGGACGACTTTCCGCCTCCACCTCCATTTTGATTTTTGATACATTTTAGTTTGCTACATTTTTATTTTGTTTAAATTATGGACGAGTTTTGTTTACATTAGGTTTGACTTTATAGATGACTTCTCACCCCCTTCTCTATATGAAAGTTTTGTTTAATACACTAATAGCATTACTTAATATATTTAATATTTTAAATGTTTTTTTAATTCTAATCAATAACAATAATTTGAAAAGAATTCAATTGATTCTTATGTATTATCATGATAATGAATTAAAAAGAATTTATTAAAAAAAAATTTAAAAATAGTAAAAAAAAAAAAAAAAGAAAGAAAAATTCCAGCGACCGAATTACCCACCGATAAATTGGTCGCCACCTTTTAAAAAAATCCAGTCCCAATTTAGCAACCAAAATATCGGTCGTTGATAATATAAATAGTCGTAGATTAGCGACCAAATATTAAGTCGCTAATTTTGGTTATCTGATATAATGCGACCAAAACCATAGCGACCGAAATATTAAGACTTGCGACTGATAATTCGATCGCTGAGGCCTTAGCGACCATGCCTTTTGCCACGACTACTATTCAGTCGCGAATTCAATCGCTAATTAAATTAGCGACTGAATTTTGATGTATAGCGACCGAATACTACGGTCGCGATTTTGACATTTTTTTGTAGTGATTACAATTATTTATTTCCATTAATGCCCATAAGGCAAATTCAAACTCTTATAGTTAATGCAGCAACTTTTGCTCCATTTTCACTCACAAAGTAGACCTTTACTTAATGGTAAATTCAAACTCCTATAGTCAATGTAGCAACTTTTGCTTCATTTTTACTCATAGAGTAAACCTTTACCTTTTAGTCTACATCCTAACTCCTATGATCCTTCACATTAACGTGAGATCCATATACGGTATCCAATACCCATAATGTTGAAGTAGACACATTGACTTTTATAACAAATATGCCTGAAGAGGAAGTTATACTTCCTTTCTTGTCTTTATACCTTTTCTGGTACCTCTTATGCTTTGCTAACTCTTGTTAGAGTCTCATGAGGTGCATGTCATATCACACGTCTCTATGATTGCAAGCATGAGATATCGCACACCAATGACATTGATTTGATGATTCTATTAAGCATCCATTTTGACCTTTATGGTAGTAGCAACAAATTGCTTAAGAATTAGGTACTTGAGAACATACAATTCATTTTCTCGTACTTGAGGACAATCCTCAAAATTTGTATCAATCCAGAAAATTAATTTTAGATAACTCATCCTTCTCAATGATGTATCGCAACAAAAATAATAGTTTTGTTTATAGCCATGGTTATTTAATACAGAAAACACATAGAATATAAGTATCATGATTAAAACATATTTAATATGTCTTTTATTAAATACGCTCCCACTATTTTACTCAAATCAACGAGCCTCATCGTTGACTCGGAAAATCCCGTTGAAAGATTTTTCTAGTGGGGCCAAGATCCATAATTCAGCTCGTTCTGAGTCAGTTGTGGCTGATCGCCCAAACTCAGCTATTTAGGTAGGAAACTCCTTTCCAATTACATCCAATGTAATTCTTGGACCAGTTGGGTGAATAACTCCTTATTATAATCCATCATATGGATTAATGCCCAACCCCATGCCTCTAAGCCATTTCAATCCTATTGAATACGCTTAGTTAAGTTCAAACCAATAGTTGGCAGTAAGTTATTTCACCTTTTGCGTCTCACCAGAATATATTAAAGTGCTCAGCTGTGGCATGACTCACACTCAAATGATTCTGGCCTTGACAACTGCCATGCATTAGGAGGCACTTAATAACTTAATTAATTGAGGGAATTTAATTATTAAATGATCTCACCGGCTTGTTTATCATATAAACGTCTCTCATATCACATATGGCATACATGCTTACATACATTCAAAACATATTAAGCATACAATGACATACATGCCATCATACAATTTAAATCAAATTTTAAATTATATATCTCATACATTTCATGCATCACATACATAAACATACAAGGCATATAAAGGTATTATGATAATGGCCTCCTAATGTGCTATAATTAAATCTAATTATTACAATCTTTGACCCTCGAGCCAATTTCCAAAGTTCCTCCTACTAGCGTCATGATCTAGTGTTGCCTCCATGTCACCCCGATCAATTTACAAAATTTAAAATAAAATAAATAAATTAAATGTCACGACACATGGGACATATTTATAAAATAAATCACGACATGCAGGCTGTATTTACAAAATAAAATTAAACACCAAAACTAAGGCCATAACCATATACCGCATATTTAATAAACAATTTATAAATATGCAAAAAGAGGACAAAATCACATTCTGTCCATCAGCACGGTCGTGCGCCATTTAATAAACAATTTATAAATATGCAAAAAAGGGACAAAATCACATTCTATCCATCAGCACGGTAGTGCCAAACGGAGCATGGTCGTGCTTTAAGTTTGTTGATGCTATTTGAAAGTGGCACTATTGTGCTTCGCGTTCACTAACATAGATTCAAACGTGCACGGCCGTGCATGGTCGTACTCCTCGCCACAGTGGGATTCCAGAAGTAAATCCTTGTTTATGTCAGGAGCACAACCAAGAACACAAAACATGTTCAAAGATATTTATATCACATACAAATCATACAAACATGCTTTTAAAAGCAATAAACACGTTTTCATACAGTGGCAAACAATCCTAGGATACATAGCAAATTACGACCAACTCTCTAATACCACTGTTGGGGTTTCAAGATGGATTAATTTTAAAAACAATTTTCAAAAAACATCTTGAGCGAAAAACCCTTTTACTAAAGGACCACGTACTGCACATGAATCAAAAGGATATTGTGTTTACCTCTTGAAGCGTAGCTTTACCACGAACATTGTGAGCGTGCCAACGACACTAGATAGCCAAATTCCTTGCTACTGTGCGATGCTCATAATTCTTGCTCCAAACCTCGTATCGAAAAACTGATTGTGAAGATGAAGAACCACATGTCTCGAATCTGCTGTCGAAATTTCAGCCCGATCAAACGGTTAACGAATCTCGGATCGCGACATTACGATAACTGTCCAGCCACAACCACCATAAGGAAAGACTTCTCTATCACCAGTATTGCAAAGCAACAATACCTCTACTCATTCCACGCGAGCAAAACCAACGTCAGAGATAGCATAGTGCTAGCTATTAGGATTGGGAGAGGCACGACACACAGAGAGAGAAAAAGAGGCGCTACTTTCTACAGTGCACAGTGGCTGTTATAAGCGCTCTGTGTTGTATATCACTTAAGTGACGTGCGCAGCTTACTAATAACTGTCACCCACTTAACCTAACTCTCTTGGGCTACTGTACGCTACAAGCCCAATGTTTAATTATTAATTAAATCATATTTAATTAATCAATTAAATTAATTCTTTGAATATTTGCTCTATGTGTATGACCTTATATGTTCTCAATTAATTGGTAATAATATTAATTATTATTAATCATATTAATAATTAATTGATATTATAAACAATGAGCAGCATCTAGCCATATATCATTTCTACCCAATGAATTAGATTATTAGTGATACAATTAAAACAATATTGTAACCATATATATAGTGAAGTCGGCGTCCTTTCGTCTCAATGTCTTAACTGGACACAAGGCATAAATGTGTCATCCTTATTAAGTGCAATGATTTATTTCTTGATCTGGCAATTGATGTACAATCATGTGGGCCCAATATCTCATATTGTCCCACCTTAGCATGGCCTTGCATTTCTACGCCGCATACCATCAAGAGGCTTACAGACATTACCCCTGTTAAGTAAGAGGGACGAATCCTATCTACATCACTAACATTCCTCAACATGTTTCATTGCAGGCCCAACAAGTATCTTTATAGTGGTCCTATTACAGACAAAGGTTAATATTATCAAAGCCTACAACTACATATTCAAGTCGAAGGAGTACTTCACTATGGTCACCATGAGAATCGTTTATGACACTAACATAACTATTATGCAGCGTTCTTATAACGGCTCACTCCAGTATAAATATTCCACTAATATTCATACCTATATGAAGACTTGATATCTTATATCTATAACCTATGAGATGTGGTCATCAGTACACTCACATAACAGTCTCAATGTATTGTCCTTATTAATAACAATACTTGACTCTGGATATTTAAGAATAGTGTTCTATAATTTAATGGCATCTCACAGTCAAGTCATACTTGACGTTCCATTAAATGAACTACCTCTAAGGACTTTATTATGCTATAAATATGATCATAAAAAACAACATAATAAATAAATGCCTTATACATATATCAAATATATGTTCAAAGTCATGATACAAATGATTATCGATTCAAAATAGATTGGCCACTAGGGCTTACCCTAGCATCCACTGGGAAGCACCTAAGTCAATGACCGAGATTTGGAGTTTCTTGCGTTTAGCAGGGTACTATAGGAGGTTAATAGAGGGGTTCTCTAATATAGCTTTGCCTTTGATCTGCCTTACTAAGAAAGGTCAGATCTTTGTGTGGGACTCTAAGTGTAAGGAAAGTTTCCGGACGTTGACGGATAGGTTGACATTTGCACCTGTGTTAGATTTACCTAACCGTAGTGACCTTTTGTAGTGTATTGTGATGCTTCAAAGCAAGGTTTAGGTGGTGTGTTGATGAAGAATGGTTAGGTAGTAGCTTACGTGTCTAGGCAGTTGAAGATCCATAAGAAGAACTACCCTACCCATGACTTGGAGCTAGGAGCTGTTGTGTTTGCCTTGAATATTTGGAGGCATTATCTTTATGGAGCTAGATTTGAGGTTTTTAGTAATCATATGATTTTGAAATATCGATTTGATTAGAAGGAGCTGAATATGAGGCAACGTAGGTGGATGGAGTTTCTTAAGGTTTAGGACTTTGAGTTAAGTTACCACCTAGGAAAATTTAATGTAGTGGTTGATGCTTTGAGTACAAAAACTTTACATGTTTCAGCCTTGATGGTTAGAGAGATGAACTTAATCGAGGAGTTTAGAGACTTGAGCTTAGCTTGGGAAGTTACCCCTAGGAGTATTAGTCTTGGAACATTGAAGATCACTAATAGTTTGATGGATCAGATTATAGAAGGTCGAAATATAGATGTATACCTTTTAGACCAGAGGGAGCTGCTTGCTCAGGGTAGAAACCTTAGTTTTAAGGAAGGAGCTGATGGGGTTTTGAGGTTCTAGGATAGAGTTTGTATACCTGAGGTTTCGGAGCTTAGGAAGTTGATCCTTAAGGAAGGCCATTGGAGTGGTTTGAGTGTTCGCCTGGGAGCCACGAAGATGTACCAAGATCTAAAGCATATGTTTTGGTGGCCCAGGATGAAGAAAGATGTGGCTGAGTTTGTCTATGCTTGCTTAGTGTGTCAGAAGGCTAAGATAGAACACCAAAAACCTTTAAGTAAGATGCAACCCTTGACTATCCCGGAGTGGAAGTGGGATAACATCTCTATGGATTGCTTGTCTGGACTCCCTAGGACTCCAGCTGGTTATGATGTCGTATGGGTCGTTGTGGACTGATTGACTAAATCTGCACATTTAATCCCTATGAACATAGAATATCCACCATAGAAATTGACATGGTTGTATATCAGAGAGATAGTTAGATTGCATGGTGTACCCTCTAGCATAGTGTCAGATAGAGATCCTAGATTTACCTCTAGGTTTTGGAATAGTTTGCATGAAGCTTTAGGGACCAAGCCTAGACTGAGTTCAGCTTATCACCCGCAGACCGACGGTTAGTCTAAGAGAACCATCCAATCCTTAGAGGATCTGTTGTGAGCTTGTGTGTTAGTGCAGTCGGGTAGTTGGGATAAGTTCTTACCCCTTATAGATTTTACCTATAACAATAGATTTCATTCCAGTATTGGGATGGCACCCTATGAAGCTTTGTATGGGAGGAGACGTAGGACACTCTTGTGTTGGAATGAGCATGGTGAGAATGTTGTGTTAGGACCTGAGATAGTGCAAGAGACTATAGAAAAAGTGAGGATGATACAGGATAAGATGAGTGTAACACCCTGATTTTTCAAGCTTTCTAATATCAATAAACTATTTATGAGTTTGTATTTTATTGAAGGGCCTAGAGAGTGAATAAAAATAAACTGAGACCATAGTCACTCTCTACGCTATCGTAGGGAGTTACGGTTAAATTTTGGGCTGAAAACTGCGTTTTCACTAACAGTAGTGTTTTACTACTCATAAGACTTAATTTGGACTCGTGAACAAGACAGTTAGTCTTAGAATCGAATTCTCTACAATTTTGCTAAAATTGGTTTCGCGCACTAAAAATCAGAATAATAATAAACTATTTGGGCGAATTCTCAAACCGGGTTACGAACGGAGCTGGATACGGATTTATCGGGACCCGCTAACGGATAATCTTGAAGTCACGTCAGGTCAAGTCACCTAGGAATGCGTGCCAGTGTCATGATAGTTTTCAGAAAATATTTGGATGCAAAATAACCAAAATAACCTTGAACTTTTATGGAAATTACCTTTGGGTCCTTGTGAGAAATGACCATGTTACCCTTACTAAAAATATCGTGGACATCCTAGTCCCACTTCAAACCCCACTCGCCCCCTTCATATTCATTTCATCACTTGTTCTTCATTTCTTTAACTTTCTCCTTCACTTTCTCTCAATTTCTCTTAAGGAATCTTCAAGATTTTTGGGAAACAAAGTTGATGACGTGCTCATCCTTATCACCAAGGAGGTATGAACTTCATTCTTGACCTCTCAATCTTTCTTTTTCGCCATAGACTCTTTTAGTTCCTCATGAATCAAGTTTATGACCTTAAACTTCAAAAGTTCATGAAAAATTATAGAAAAATCTTTTTACTGTCAAACCAATTTGTATGAGCTATTTGCATTACCCTCTTTCATAATCCAAGAGCTTAGAGCTAAGAAATTTCTCTAGCTCATATGCGTAAGATGGCCGAACCTCACTAAGTTGGGTGAGTAAGGTTTTGTTTAAAGTTTTGGTGTAATAAGCATTGATTTAGTCCTATCACACTTAGTGAGCATTGAACCCAAGAGATAGGAATTTTTGGGTAACCCTAGCTTTTTTTTTTAGCCTTTGGCCGAACCTAGGGTAAGAGAATGGGAGATTTTGTGTTGATTAAAGTTGATATCTTGATTGATTGTATGTGTGTAGCTGTCATTGGGTAATCAGACGAGAAATCGGATGACTTTTGGATTGATCGATCGACTTTTCACGGAGTGGAAAACTTCAAGAGGTAAGGGGACAAACCTGAGGAATTCCATTTCCGATAGCTATATGTTGTGTTTGTGTATATGGATTGTAATATTTTCAATGTGCTTTGTTGATGTGGAGTTTTTCTAATTTTTACTTGCTCATATTTGATTATGTTTGAATATGCCTGATTTATTGTATGGTAGATAAATGTTTATTATGCCCGTCACGGTAAATATTGTGCTAAAGGACCTAACAGCGGTTAGGGTCCAAAATCACGTAACGTTAAAAGCTTCAAAAAACTTGGAACGTAAAATAAGAAATTGAAAGGTTAAAGTTTCAAAAGATTTTGAAAACAAAGGAATTAATGTCTTTTGAGAATAAAGAAGATAAAATCTACTTTATTGGGAAATGAGTTGACATAAAGGGAAAAAGAGAAAAACAACTTTAGTTTAAGAAAAGTATGGCTTTGAAACAAAAAGTGCATTCAAGAAATTTTCGTTTTGAAATAAATTGTTTTATCCAAGAAAAAGGGTTTTTCATGATTTCGTATTTCAAAATGTTGTGGCTTACCGAAATACTTCAAAAGAGAAAAGTGGTTTTCGACCAAGTGTTGTTTTCATGGAAAACTGATCCTGAAGGCTTTGTATAAGCTTCGGAGGTATGGGTTTTGGTCTTTGATTTTCAAAAAGAAATGGTTGTTTTGGATGTGAACCTAGAAACCGAGACATCGGGGTTCTAGGGTTCTGCAGAAAATGTGGATCAAGGATTCGTGTTAATGAATTGGTCCTGCAAGCTTGTGGACAATCCTTGTGGTCCTGTAGGCTTGTGAATGTCTTTATATGCTTTAGAATCCAAAGTCCGAGACTGGTGCATTGGTTAGGGATTTTTGGGTTCGAGCTGTTTTGGACTGAGTGTCCTATTTTTGAGAAAATGTGGTAAAGACCTAAAAAATCTAAAACATTATGGTGGTTGATAGCTTTGAGCTTCAACAAGGAAATAATGATACGACAAAGATAAACTGACGAAAACAAAGGTTTTCTCATGCATATGTTTTTGGCAGACATGCCGTTGAAAATGAGGGGACCTTGATGGCATGGAAACCTGGGGATGACTTATGTCATTGTGTAACATTGTGCCATGATGGACAATGGTGTCATACGTGTTCTGGGAACGTATTGTGCCTTGAGTTAGACAATATAGTATGATCTGATTACATTTGTTAAGTACCTCTGATTGCGTCCCCATGTGAGAATAGCGTAGTGTCATGGGATTCATGTAATTGTTTAGCAAGTTGGTGCTAGTCATTGTTGCCTGAGGGCCAATGAATTACGAGCCTGATTAGCTCTTTGAAAAGTGATGGGATTTCCGGAAATTAAGAATTGAACGTTAGATGACATATATGGAAGTGCCATGCCTACGTTTTGAAAATAACGATCACTATTGGGAACGAGGCCCTTGTGTTTTACATTTAGTATTATGATATTCTGTGATACGTTTATCATGTTGATGATTATATGAGACATGCCTATATGAATTTGTTGTTTGTGGTTTGGGCATATAGTTGTTGTTTTTGGATTCATATATTGGTTTTTCACCCTTGCTGCATTTTTCTAGACTGTGCTATTTTTTTTCCGGATATATATCTATCTATGTATGTATGGGATCAGAGAGCGAAAGGCTAGCTCACTCGGGAGTTCGCTTCCTCACGTTTGAGCACTGCGAGGAACCGGGTGCGTGGGTCATCCACTCGGGCGCCAATAGCGCGGCATATACGGGGACCAATCTACACCCGTCGAGGGAACACTAAGGTGGGACCTCAAGAAAGAGTCTACACGGTGGAGACCGTCCAGATTCCACTGCCACCGGTATTGATGATATTGCAGCATCTGGTGGATCAGGGGTCTCTGCAGCACGAGATCCCAGCAGTTTAGCCCCTACAGCAGCATCCGCCACTAACACCTCCCCTTCCCTTTTTTTTTTTTTTTGAACCAGTGGTACATGAGGAGGATCGGAGGAGGACCCTAAGGAGAATCCTTAGTATCATCCTCTGGAGAATGAGGATGCCCCGACTGCAGGAGCCGGAGAGACGGGGATGGTCGATGGGGAGGTAGATTCCCCCAATCTCTCTTCTGATGGAAACGTTGGACCCTCCTTTGGGGACTGTCCAACGGTTTCCACTAGACATAGGCCAGCGTAAGGTGTCAGTCTCTTTTTGAGGTAGCAATTTTTGGGTAATCTGTTATCGGCTACTGATGGCCATGAATTTTAAAGATATGGTTTCCAAACGGTCGCTACCTAGTTTTGTTTTTAGGACTGATAGTTTTTTTATTCTGCTATTAATTTCTTTTTAAAGGGACATGTTTTCCACAGTTCATATGTGAGATATAACTATAGAAGATTTGTTTTCAGAAAGTAAACCAGCAAATTTTTATTTAGTGTTTTATGTTGTTTTTAGGTAACAATGTTGTGACGCCAGGTTTAGGGTGTCACATTAGTGGTATCAGAGCTGGTCGAGTCTTTCGGGAATCTTTGGGAATAGGTCTGTTGTAGTGATGTTGTGTGATCTCTAATTAAGGCTTGATTGGATTACTTCTTAGAAGTAATGTGTGTTGATAAATGCTTATATGTTTTGGTTTTTCATTGCAGTTTGAATGATTTCAATCTTATAGGTCAGATATGGAACTAGGAATAGAATCTAGCGCTGGATGTGGACGTGGACATGGTCGCGGGAAAGAAGCGGATGTCCATGCTGAGGACATTGACAGTGCCAATGGAAAGGACTTCGCTGCACAGGCTCAGCGACAATTGCTATTCAGATAGCAACCATGAATGCTCACAATGGCCAAGAGCAAGTCCGTGTTGAACAAGCAGCTGAGGGCCGGAGTCTAACTACCTTTAGACATCAGAACCCGTCACAGTTTCATGGCGACGTGGATCCTGAGAAGACTGATTTGTGGATCCAATAGATCGAAAAGATATTCGAGCTAATCCATAGCGCGGAAGAAGTGAAAGTACCTTATGCCACTTTCTTATTGCTGGGAGATGTAGAATATTGGTGGAGAGGAACCCGACAGCTGCTGGAGGCAAATCAATAAGAAATCACTTAGGATCTGTTTTAGCACCGATTCTTGGGGAAGTACTTTCCGCAGAGTGCGAGAGCTGAGAAAGAGCAAGAGTTCTTACTGCTGCAATAGAGGGAGATGACAGTCGGGGAATATGCGGCCAAGTTTGAATCATTGGCCAAGTATTTCGGATTCTTCCAGAGCAACCCTGATGAAGATTGGAAGTGTGAAACTTTCGAGAGAGGACTGAGGTATGAGATTAAAGAGTCAGTACTGCCACAAGGAATTCGGAATTTCCAAACGTTAGTTGAGAAAAGCAGCAAGTGGAACTGATGAAGCGTGGAAGGGACAACAGAGGAAGCGTTGGAGGACCTTCCCGATTCAAGGGCCAATACCATGATCGGAGGGGAAAACAGAGTCAGAAGAAACCCTATTCCCAACCCCCAGGCAATCAGCAAAAACAACAACAATATCTTCCTGTTGCTCACGCATCACGTAGTGGAGGCCAAGGAAATCAAAATCAGGGCCAAAAGAGCAGGTGTTTCAAGTGTGGAGAACCGTCACATCTAGCCAACAACTGCTCTGTGTGGAATGATGGATGTTTCCGAAGTGGACAAACGGAGCATATTGCCAAGTACTGCAAAGCACAGAAACCTGTCCTAGCAGCTAACAACAATGGTGGGGCCAAAAGGCCGATGGCAAAGGGGAGAGTTTGCACCATGAAAGGTGCTGAGGCTTCAAACTCTGATGATCTCATATAGGGTGATTGCGATATAGACAGTAATCTCTTATCCGTACTTTTTGATTCGGGTGCAACCCATTTGTTCATTTCTATGGATTGTGTGAAACGTTTGAAATTATCTATTTCTTCCTTGTCATTTGACTTGATTGTTTCCACCCCAACTATTGAACCAGTTATTGTAAATTCTATATGCTTGAGCTGTCCTATTGTTATTCAGAATAGGCATTTTAATACAAGTAGATGTAATTTTAGGCATGGATTGGTAATCTTCCAACCATATCATATTAGATTGCGCACATAAAACCCAAATTTTTCCTAGTGCCGAGATTTCTGGATTTTTAGCTGCCAACCACATTAGAACTTCTTCGAAAGAAGGAGATCAGGAATACGTGCTTCTATCCAACTTAGAAGTTGAAGGAAAGATCGAGTTGAGTAAGATGCCTGTTGCGAGGGACTTTCCTGAAGTGTTTCCAGACGATGTTTCGGGTTTGCCGCCTGTACGAGACATAGAATTCTCCATTGATTTGATTCCGGGAACTGGTCCGATATCGATCGCTCCATATCGAATGTCACCTGCAGAGCTCGCTGAGCTGAAAGCTAAAGTCGATGACCTTTTTTTGAAGCAGTTAATTAGACCCAGTGTTTCCCCGTGGGGAGGCTAGTTCTCTTAGTGAAAAAGAAAGACGGAGGCTCAAGAATTTGCGTGGATTTTCGGCAACTTAATAAAGGAACAAGTATCCTTTACTACGTATCGACGATCTGATGGATCAACTGCGAGGAGCTGCGGTTTCTCGAAAATCGATTTGAGGACGGGATATCATCATATTAGAGTAAAGATTGAAGATATACCTAAGACTGCATTTACAACTCGTTACGGACATTACGAATATCTCATGATGCCTTTTGGAGTAAAGAATGCACCTGCTATCTTTATGGACTACATGAATCGGATTTTTCGTCCATTTCTTGATAATTTCATTGTGGTGTTCATCGATGACATTCTCATTTACTCTAAGAGTTGTGAGGAACACGAAGAACATTTGTGACAAGTTCTGCAAGTCTTATGCGAGAAGACGCTATATGCGAAACTCTCCAAGTGTGAGTTTTGGCTTGAGGAAGTCGGATTTCTAGGACATGTCATAACGAAGGAAAGGATTGCTATTGACCCTGCTAAAGTGGAAGCTGTACTTTCTTGGTAACGACTAAAAACAGTAACGAAAATAAGGTGTTTCATTGGATTGGCTGGATATTATCGATGGTTTATCGAAGGATTTTCCAAAGTCGTAGGATCATTAACTCAACTCAAGAAGAAAGACCAACCTTTTACGTGGACCGCCAAGTGTGAAATAGTTTCCAGAATATAAAGGAACTTTTGACGACTTCGCCAGTGTTAATACATCCGAAACCAAGTGAACCTTACGAAGTGTATTGTGATACTTCGCATCAAGGTTTAGGTTGCGTATTAATGCAGCACCGCAAAGTAGTGGCATATGCATCAAGGCAATTAAAGACTCATGAGAGGAACTATCCCACACACGATCTGGAGCTAGCTGCAGTGGTTTTTGCACTAAAGATATGGAGACGTCATTTATATGGTGCTAAGTTTGACGTCTTTAGTGATCACAAAAGTCTGAAGTATCTGTTCGACTAGAAGGAGCTCAATATGAGGCAAAGGCGATCGATGAAATTTTTAAAGGATTACGACTTCACGTTACAGTACCATCCTGGAAAGGCTAACGTAGTAGCAGATGCCTTGAGCCAAAAGCCATTCATATTTCAACTATGATGGTGAGAGAATTACCGCGATCTCAACTTAGAAATGGAAATAAGTTCGAACAAGCTAAGTTTGGGAATGATCAAGATTTCCAGTGGACTAATGGAAGAGATCCGTGAACGACAAGTTACAGATGAGCATCTTCAAGAGAATAAGGAGTTGATGGAACAAGGAAAAGCTAATGAGTTTAGCACGGGTCTGTGTACCCAATAATCCGGAGATGAGAAAGATGACTCTAGAGGAATCCCACAAGATTAATTTGAGTATTCACCCTGGTTCTACAAAGATGTATCGGGACTTGAAACAAAGATTTTGGTGGCTAGGCATGAAGAGGCAAGTAGCGGAATACGTTGCATCATGTCTTACTTGTCAGAAAGCTAAAGTAGAACATCAAAGACCTGGAGGAATGCTACAATCAATGGACGTACCGGAATGGAAGTGGGAAAGTATATCAATGGATTTCGTGGTAAGTATACCGCGAACTACAAGAGGTTTTGATTCGATTTGGGTAATCGTTGATAGGTTAACAATATCGGCACATTTCTTAGTTGTCAAGATTAACTACATAATAGCGAAAGTAACTGAGGTATATATTAGAGAATTGATTAGACTTCATGGAGTACCCTCAAGTATTGTTTCAGATCGAGATCCTAAGTTTATTTCACGTTTTTGGGAAAGCTTACATCAAGCTCTAGGAACCAAGTTATGATTAAGTTCGGCATATCATCCGCAAACAGATGGACAAACCAAGTTATGATTAAGTTCGACATATCAATCTTTAGAAGATTTGCTAAGGGCATGTGTCTTAGACAATCGAGGAAGTTGGGATGAAATGTTACCGTTGATCGAATTCACCTACAACAACAGTTATCACTTGAGCATAGGGATGGCACCTTATGAGGTATTATACGGGAGAAGATGTCAGACGCCTCTTTGTTGGTATCAAGATGGAGAAAGCATGATTCTAGGCCCAGAAATTGTACAGCAAACGACGGAGAAGGTCAGGCAAATTCACGAAAAGATGAAGACGTCCCAAAGTAGGCAGAAGAGTTACTCTGATCGATGGAACGATCTCTCGAATTTCAAGAAGGCGAACATGTGTTTCTAAGAGTCACTCCCACGACTGAGGTAGGAAGAGTTATTAAGTCCAGAAAACTCACTCCTAAATTCATTGGACCTTACCAAATTCTTCGCCGTATTGATCCAATGGCTTATCAAATTGCTTTACCCCCTTTTCTTTCAAATCTTCACAATGTCTTTCACGTTTCACAATTGAGGAGATATATTCCTGATCTGTAACACCCCCCTCGGGTGCTACGTACTCGAACTCAAAAAAATGAAGAAAACATAATCAACTAAAAACGTTGGTTGCTTTCGAAAAATAATATAATTAAATAGCTACGTTCAAAAATGTGGTTCTTAAAAATTTTCTGCATGCATCGGTGATTCAAACTCAAGACAAAAGAATAAACTCCATAACACACATTAATAATTAACATGCGTACTAATATAATCATAACATAGGTTCAGGTCTAATATAAACTATTATAGACTCAAGACATAAGTTCAATGTACGTGCAACAATTAATATAAGACTGCTACAAAATAAGGAACTCCTAAGCTAGTCGGCTGAAAGTAACCATTGGGGTGTAACCCCGAGTCGGTTTCTTCAAAAGGCTCCATCGTCTGAGTCCTCACGTGTCCGCGGGGACCTACGATCGACATCTGTACATGTGTTCCAAAAACAGAACAGGGTGTCCAACATGTACAGGCAAAGGTGAGATACTCATATAAAAGTTTATCACGATAGCCGCACAGGTGACAAACAGCAGTATAAACATCCTCAGATAAATACAGTTATAGAGACAGTTATTTATATAACACAATATAACATCTCAAACACTATCATGAGTTATAACAATGCATGAGACTTCAATATCTTTCTAATTCATGTACTCCGGAGATTCTAACTTCCTATCATCGAGCGATAGGCCGCAGTAACACCCGTAACACAATTGTTCTCATGAGTCGGCCTCTCAATTTAGGTCTGAACTCCAATTGTTCGAAGTTACCATGTCATAACCATATCCTAAATACTCCAGTCTCTGATTGAGTCCAATCGTGTTTGGCAACCGATTTACCGCGGCACAAGATTGCTACGCCACCGGCCACTTGTGGAGTCTCGAACACCGAATGTCCCTATAGACCTAGTGGTCTTAACTAGCTGAATTCTCAACTACGTAAGTTGTAGCTTGGTTTCAAATGGCATGTCTGTCGGTTCATGCATGTACATAGAAATTTTTCGTTTTCTTTTTCGTTCATTCTTTCATTTGTCGAGACATAAAGCCCACAACTCGTTTTAAAGGACATTAAGCCCGTTCAAACCAAAAACACAGGACACAAAGTCCGAGTGCTCAATCCACAAAACACTAGTCCGACGTCACGGTCACTAGATTTGGGTTCATCTCAAAAGATCCATCATTTTTCCTTTTAGTTCCATTTTCTTAAAACAACTTTGGAAAACAAAGCACACTTTTATTTTCTTGAAACAAAACATTTCTTGGTCAAAGAGAACATTTTCCGGAAAAGAAACACTTTTTCGTAAACAAAACCATTTTTCTAAGGTTCCACGTCTTTTTAAAACGTTTTTTTGAAAAAAAACACACGTTTTTCACGACTTTCCATGAAACCACTTTTCTTTTTCAAAAGGACACAACTTTCTCAAAAAGGAAACTTAAATTTTTCTTGAAAAAGCAACACGTTTTACCAAAAACACCTTTTTGATTTCAAAACTCGGTTTTCAAAACTTCGATTTCGGTTTTCGGGTATTTTAATTATTTTATCGAGACATAGCCAGTCCTATGCTCATTCAGGATATAAATATACATATATATAGGTATGAAACAGTTCAACAATAACATATACTTCAATCAAGGTATCCATGCCACAGTTTATATCAAATAACCAATTATGCACAACATTTAGCATCCAATCAATCCAGGATATAAGTATACATATACATCAAGTCTTAATTCAACCATAGCACATGAATCAATCATATGCAGTGAGGCTACCAAACTCAAAATGAAATACCTCCCTTTACCTCACTAAGTTGGTTAATCCAAACTCGAACGATTCTCGGCTCCGGCTCCGGTTTTGTTCGCGTCGCCTAAAACAATTAAACACAATACAATTCAAACAACAATCAACATCAATATACAACATAAAAACATAAATTTTACCTCCCCTAAAAGGTCTAAGGTTCGGCCACTTTTGGTAAAAAGGGTTAGGGATCACATTTGGTTCCAAACTTTTGGATGGTTGGTTCATAAGCTTGGTTAACACCAACACAAGTCCTATGACTCAAAAATATGAAACATGACTCATGTTCTACACACATGAAGGTCTTGGCCATTTTGGGAAAATTAGGCTAGGAATTGATTTGGTTTTCCATCACTTGGATTCAATGACAATAGGAAAGTTAAGGATGTAATCAAGAGTTAGAAATCAAAAATTTGATCAAAAACACTATTCATCATCTCTTCTAGGTTTCGGACACTTTGGAGAAGATTAGATAGGATGATAATTTGATCATGAGCTTTTGGGTTTAGGTAGAGGATGATGAAGTGAGCTCAAAGAAATTGGTTTCCCATTAAAAGGATTTTTTTACAATTTCCTATGAATTTTGAAAGTTTTGGATCAAATGGTAAAAGTGGAAAAAGGTTAAGTAAGGGGTATTTTGGTCATTTCCCAAGTGATTTGACATGATATGGTATCAAGATTATCCATTGTTGGGTCCCGGTAAATCCATATGCGGCTCCGTTCGTCACCCGATTGAGGATTTCGCTCGAACAAAGGTCAGGAAATGATTTTTTTGTTTTTTTTTTTTTTTTTTTTGAAATTTAACCAAAATGTAGAGATTACATTCTAAGACTTACTATCTCGTTCACGGGTCCATCTGAGGTCTCCTGAGCAGTAAAATCATACTGTCAGTGTAAAAGCTCAAAATGTAATCGTAGCTTCGTACGATAACGTTGAGCATGATCTCGGTTTATTTTATTTCATTTTCAAGTCCTTGAATAAAACATAAACTTAATTATATAACTTGTTGATTTTAAAAGACAGTGAAAATCGGGGTATTACATGATCCATCTCATGTAATTGAACCCGATCAAGTACCTTTGAAAGAGAACCTGTCTTATAAGACTTCACTTATACGAATCGAGGATAAGATGATTGTAACACCCCGATTTTCACTACCTTTAAATATCAATAAGTTAATAATTGAGTTTATATTTTATTTGAGGTTTTAGAAAATGAAATAAAATAAACTGAGACCATATTCATGCTCAACGCTATCATAGGAAGCTACGACTAAATTTTGGGCCAAAAACTCAGACAGAGCCCGGTATGCGTTTTTTCACTGACAGTAAGATTTTACTGCTCCGGAGACCTAATTTTGACTCGTGAACGAGACAATTAGTTTTAGAATTGAATTTCCTACATTTTCGTTAAATTTGAAAAAAAATCATTTCTTACGCTTTATTCAAGCGAAATCATAAATCGGGTGACGAACTGAGCCAAATAAGGATTCACCGAGACCCGCTAATGGATAAAATTGATACCATCAACTCACATCACATGGGAAAGCATGCCAGTATCATGATGACGTTTGAAAATATCTGGATGTGAAAAGACCAAAATACCGCTAACCTTTTTCATAATTACCATTTAACCTTGTGTGAAAAGACCAAATTGCCCTTAAGTGAAAAATTTGTGGACATCCTTGTCCCCCTTCATACCCCACGAAATAGGCTATCTCCATGAAGCCTTCACCATTTAATTTCACTTCTACTTCACTTCAACTTCTTCCTTGGTTTTTCTTCCATTTTCCTTAAGAGAAAGCTTGAGTTTTGTGAAGAAAAAGTGTGATTCTTGTCCATTCTTCACCATTCAAGAGGTAAGATCACTTCTTTGATCCTTAAACCTGATGAATCTCTTCCTATTTCATGATTGAAAAGCTTGATTCCATGAGTTTCAACTTCATGAGCCAAACTTCAAAAATTTCTAGAAAATTGTAGAAAAATCCTTTTAATGTGAAACCAATTTCTTTAATCTAGTTTCATCACCTTCTACCATGATCCAAGAGTATGAGACCAAACACTAAGCCTAGCCTATTTTATTGGAAGTGGCCGAACCCTAGAAAATTGGGCAAAAAATGAGTTTCTTCAATTTTTGTTCTACGACACTTGATTCCATCCTTTCCTTTCCTATGATCATTGACTCCAAGTGATTGAAAAACTAAATCAATTCCTAACCATTTTTCTTCTTGATGACCGAGACCTAGAGTGTGATGAACCATGGGTTGTGTTTCAAATTTTTGAGTAATAGGACTTGATCTAGTGCTAAGTATGCTTAATAATCCTTCATCCAAACGATTGGAACCAAATGAAACCCCTAGCCTATTTTTCAAGTTATGGTCGAACCTTAGAGCTATTAGGGGGAAGAAATTTATGTTATTAATGTAGTTTTTTTTGTATTGATTGTTGTTCAGAATTGAATTGTGATTGATTGTTCTAGGCGACGCGGAGTAAAATGGAACCGGAACAGAAAACTGTTCGGGTGCTAACTTAGGACCCTAAAGAGGTAAAGGGAGGTATTTCATAATAAGTGTGGTAGCCTCATGATGATTGGTTTTTAGATGTGTTGTTCATGTTTTGATTGGTGCTTTGATGAGTATTATGTGTCATGTATGTACTTGATTTACTTGATGAAGTATATACTTGGCTATTTGAATATGAATTGTGGCATTGATGCCATGGATGAGATATATTGGTGATGTTGATATATATATATATATATATATATATATATATATATATATATATATATATATATATATCCTGGATTAGTTGAGAGCATAGCATTGGCTATCGCTCAACAAAGAAGATTAAAATGTTTAAAAACCGAATCGAAGTTTGAAAATGTATTTTGAAATCAAAGAAAGCTCTTGAGAAATGTTTTGCTCTATCAAGGAATAAAAATTCTTTTTGAAAATGTTAGATCCTTTTGAAAGGAAAAAAGTCGTTCAAGGAAAGTTCACTTAAAATGAAATTTCTTTTAGAAAACGCTTTTAAAAGGGACGGAATCTTTAGAAAAAGAGTTTTCCTGGAAAATGTTTTCTCGGAGGAAAATGTCTTAGTTCATGACAACAAAGTTGAGTTTTGTTTTTCCAAAACTGTTTTGTGAAAGTAAGACACGGGAGAAAAGCAATGATTTCCTTTTTCACCTTAAGAAATTTGCAAGCCTAGTGATCGAGACGTCGGTTTAGGGTTTTGGGAGTCGAGCACTCGGACTTCGTGTCCTGTGTTCTGAATGAACTAGCTAAATGTCCTTTAAAACGAGTCGTGAGCTATATGCTTCGACGAGAAAGAATGAACAAAAAGAAAACAGAAACTTTCTGTGTACATACATGAAATGGCAGACGTGCCATTTGAACCGAGCTACAAATCCAAGTGGTTGAGAGTATGAGCCAGTTAAGACCACTAGGTCTATAGGGGCATACTGTGTTCGAGACTCCACAAGTGACCAGTGGAGTTGCAACCCCATGCCGTGGTAATCGGTTACCAAACACAGATGAACTCGATCAGAGACTGGACTATTCATGATATGGTTATGGCGTAATACCCCTGAACAATTGGAGTTTGGACCTAAATTGAGAGGCCGACTCTTGAGGACAATTATGTTACGGGAGTATTTGCGGCCTATCGTTCGATGAAGGGAAGTTAGGAATCTCTGGAGAACACGAATTTGTAAGAGGATATTGAGTATCTCACCTTTGCTTGTACTTGGACACTGTGTTGTGTTTTTGGATACTTGTACAGATGACGATCAAAGGTCCCCGCGGACACGTGAGGACTCGGATGACGCAGTCTTTTGAAGATAAAGAAAAGGAGGATCCTTCTGAATTCCTCTGGGAATCGGAGCTGACTTTGGTGTTTGTATCCCAATGGCTATTTTTACCCCGACCAGCATAGGAGTTTTATTTTTGAAGCAATCATATATTACCTGTTGTATGTATTTTGACTTACAAGTTCTTCAGTCTGTAATATGATATACTTGACATGAACTTATTTTATGAGTTTAAATTATGTTTCTAAGAAACCTATATGCTTCGGCATAATACGTCATGATTATGCTGTTAGGGATGTCAAATATTGAGGTATGCTATGTGGTTTATTCCTTTATCTTGAGTTTGGATTACTTTGTGCATGAAGAAAATTTTTAGACCCACATTTTCGATCATATTTAATTACTTAAAGTATTTTCCGAAAGCAACCAATGTTTTATTTTGTTTATGTTTTCCTCACTCGAGTTAAGACGTAGCACCGAGGGGGTGTTACATTAGTGGTATCAGAGCTGGTCGAGTCTTTCGGGAATCCTTGGGAGTAGGTCTGTTATGTTTGTGTTGTGTGATCTCTGTTTGAACTTTGGTTGAATTGTTTTTTTATTGAAGCAATGTGTGTTGACACACTAGTACTTGGCACACAAATATCCGACACACGAGTATATGTTTCCTTATTAGGATACGATTAGTTTGACTTGCCGAAAAGATATGAATCTTAGAGGCGACCATGGTGGAGGTCATGGCAACACCAACAATGGTGATGGTCGCGGTACTGTTGACACCAATGCCGATGATAACATCAATCGGGCTATCCAGGCCATGGCTGATATAGCGGCAGCTGTTGCTTAACAAATGGCTACTATGGCTCAACAAAACCAATAGAATCAATAGAGGGTTGATATTGCTGCCGATGCCAGAGGTTTAGTCGACTTTTGGTGTCATGATCCTCGATAGCTATCCTGATCCAGAAAAGGTTGACTTATGGCTGCAAGAAGTGGAAAAGATATTCATTGTTCTGCGCTGCCCCGAGGAAGTGAAGGTTACTTATGCTACCTTCTTGTTTCTAGGTGATGCAGAATATTGGTGGGGAGGAACTAGACAACTGCTGGAAGCCAACAACCAGGAGGTCACTTGGGGAGTATTTCACACTAAGTTCCTGGACAAGTACTTTCCCTAGAGTGCTAGGACAGAGAAAGAGAAGGAATTCCTGAGGTTGCAGCAGAGGGACATCACTATTGAGGAATATGCGTCAAAGTTTGAATCACTCGCCAAATATTTCTGCTTTTTCCAAGCCTAACCTGATGAAGACTGGAAATGCAAGAGGTTTAAAGGAGGTTTGCACTTCGAGATCAAGGAGGCTGTGTTACCGCTGGAGATCCATAACTTTCAAGCCCTAATGGAGAAGTGCAGAAAAGTTGATAAGATGAGAAAAGGAAGAGAGAACAAGTGCACTATGGGAGGACCATCTAGGTCCAGAAACCCGAACCAATACCAAAATCAGAAAGGGAAGCAGTCCCAGAAGAAGCTGTATTCCCAACACCAAGGGAATAGTCAGAAACAACAATCTTATCACCCTGTCGCTTATCACCCTGTCGCTTCTGCCTATGGTGGTGGGAGTGGAAACGATCAGAACCAAGGCCAAGTACAGAGATGTTTCAAGTGTGGGAAAGAAGGACATACAACTGAGAATTGTGTGCTGAAGGGAGTTCTATGTTTCCAATGTGGGAAGATAGGACATTTTGCGAGGGATTGTCCTACACCAAAATCTGAGCCGACTATCAACAATGTACGAGCTGCTAAACCGACGACAAGGGGGAGAGTTTACACCATGATTGGTGCTAATGCTTCGATATCAGATGATCTCATACAAGGTAGTTGCGACATAGCTGGTAATCTCCTAACTGTACTATTTGATTCGGGTGCTACACATTCATTTATCTCTTTGGATTGTGTGAGATTGTTGAACTTGCCTGTTTCTTCGCTATCGTTTGATTTAATTGTTTCTACTCCAACTGCTAAACCCGTCACTGTAAATTCAGTATGTTTGAGCTATCCTATTGTTATCCATGATAGGAAATTTCTTGTTAATTTGATATTTTTGCCTTTGATAGAATTGCATGTGATCCTAGGCATGAATTGGTTATCTTCCGACCATATCCTTTTAGATTATGCACATAAAATCTTAGTTTTTCCTGACCCAGAGATTTCTAGATTTTTAACTGCCAACCAAGTAAGAGCTTCTTTGAAAGAAGTAGCTCAGGGATACATGCTTCTATCCTGTTTAGAATTGTCTTGAGAGATGTGTCGGTTGTGAAAGATTTTCCAGAAGTTTTTCTCGAGGACGTTCCAGGTTTGCCATCTGTGAGAGACATCGAGTTTTTGATTGACTTAGTTCCGGGATCCTGTCCGATCTCTATCGCTCCGTATAGGATGTCACCTACGGAGTTAGCCGAGCTGAAAGCTCAATTAGAGGATCTGTTGTCTAAATAGATTGTGAGGCCGAGTGTGTCCCCATGGGGAGCACCAGTGTTGTTAGTACGGAAGAAAGACGGAGGTTCAAGACTATGTGTGGATTACCGTCAACTAAACAAGGTGACAATCAAGAACAAGTACCCACTACCACACATAGACGATCTGATGGATCAACTCCGAGGAGCCGCTATCTTTTCAAAGATCGACGTGGGATTTGGTTATGACCAGATTAGAGTGAAGGCTGAGGATATACCTACGATCGCATTCAGGACTCGTTATGGTCACTATGAGTACCTCGTGATGCCTTTTGGAGTGACGAATGCGCCCTCTATCTTCATGGACTACATGAACCAGATTTTCCGTCCGTTTCTGGATAAGTTCGTTGTCATGTTCATCGATGATATTCTCATCTACTCGAAGAGTCCCAAGGAGCATGAGGAACACCTGACACAAGTTTTACAGATTCTTCACGAGAAGTTGTATGCAAAGCTATCTAAGTGCGAGTTTTAGATGGATGAAGTCAAGTTTTTGGGGCACGTGATTACGAAGGAAGGAATTGCCATTGACCCTACGAAAGTAGAAGCAATACTTTTATGGGAAAGACCCAAGACCATGACAGAAATCCGCAATTTCGTTGGATTGGCTGGTTATTATCGAAGATTCATAGAAGGATTTTCAACGATTGTTGCGCCGTTGACTCAACTTATGAGGAAGGACCAACCTTTTGCTTGGATGGAGAAATGCGAGGAAAGTTTCCAAGAGATGACGGAACGTTTGACAACCTCACCCATGTTAGTGTTACCCAAACCGGACGACCCATATGAAGTGTACTGTGATGCTTCACATCAGGGTTTAGGATGTGTACTTATGCAACATTGGAAGGTTTATGCTTCGCGCCAGTTGAAAACTCATGAGAAGAATTACACGACGCACGACCTAGAGTTAGCTGCTGTGGTTTTTGCACTAAAGATTTGGAGACACTACTTGTATGGATCCAAGTTTGATGTCTTTAGTGACCACAAAAGTTTGAAATACCTGTTGGACCAACAGGAGCTTAACATGAGATAGAGACGTTGGATGGAGTTTCTCAAGGACTACGATTTCACTTTGCTATAACACCCTGGAAAACCAAATATCGTTGCTGACGTTCTGAGTCGGAAGACCCTGCATATCTCTGCAATGATGGTTAAAGAGTTAAAGCTAATTGAGTTGTTTCGTGATCTCAATCTAGTTATGGAACTGAACCACGAGAATATTAGCTTGGGAATGATCAGGGTATCTAATGGACTGATGGAAACGATTCGCGAACAACAAGCGACTGATGAGTAGCTTCAAGAGAAAAAGGAGTACTTGGACAAGAGAAGGCTGTAGAGTTCAGCTTGGGAACAGATGACATCTTGAGATTCAATGGACGGGTTTGTGTACCAAGCAACCCAGAGATAAGGAAGATGACTTTGGAGGAAGCACATTAGGGTAAGTTAAGTATTCACCCTGGATCGACCAAAATGTATCAAAATCTAAAACAGAGGTTTTGGTGGCCAGGAATGAAGAAGCAAGTGGCCGAGTACATAGCATCTGTTTGACTTGCCAGAAAGCAAAAGTAGAACATCAACGACCTAGTGGAATGCTTCAATCCTTGGATATTTTCGAATGGAAATGGGAGAGCACCTCAATGGATTTTGTGGTAGGTTTACCAAGGACTTCGAAGAGTTTCGATTCAATTTGGGTGATCGTTGATAGGCTAATGAAGTCGGCGCACTTCTTACCTATTGAGACCAACTACACAGTGGAGAAGTTAACCGACCTGTATATTAAGGAAGTGATCAGACTGCATGGAGTACCGTCAAGTATCGTTTCAGATTGAGACCCAAAGTTTACTTCACATTTTTGGTAAAGTCTACATCAAGCGCTAGGAACAAAGTTGAGGTTGAGTTCAACATACCACCCTCAAACGGATGGACAGATAGAGAGAACAATACAATCTTTGGAAGATCTGCTGAGAGCTTGTGTCCTAGACCATAGTGGAAGTTGGGATGATCTTTTGCCTCTTATCGAGTTTACATACAACAATAGTTTTCATTCTAATATAGGGATAGCACCCTATGAGGCTCTATATGGACGAAAGTGCCAGACACCGTTGTGTTGGTACCAGGATAGAGAGTACAATTTTAGGCCCCACCCCTGTGCAGTAGACTACGGAAAAGGTTAAGAAAATCCGTGAAAAAATGAAGACTGCACAGAGCAGACAAAAGAGCTACTCCAACAAATGGAGGTGACCCCTCGAATTTCAAGAAGGTGAACACGTGTTCCTGAGAGTCACACCCATGACTGGGGTATGTAGAGCTATAAAGTCTAGAAAACTCACTCCCAAATTCATGGGACCTTACCAAATTCTTCGTCGTATTGGTCCCGTAGCTTACCATATTGCCTTACCACCTTTTCGCTCCAATATTCATAATGTTTCCATGTCTCACAACTCAAGAAGTATATTCCTGGTTCTTCCCATATAATCGAACCTGATATAGTACAATTACGAGAAAACTTGTCTTATGAGACATCGCCTGAACGAATCGTTGATAAGAGGATCAAGCAACACAGGGGAAAACAAATCTCCCTAGTCAAGGTTTTGTGGAACGAAGCGACTGGAGACGCAATGTTGGAACTCAAGGACAAGATGAGATTACAATATCCTGATCTTTTTCCAGCTACGTAATTTCGAGGACGAAAATTTTTTTTTAGAGGGCTAGTAATGTAACACCTCGATTTTCACTGCCTTTAAATATCAATATGTGAATAATTGAGTTTATATTTTCTTCGAGGTTTTAGAAAATGAAATAAAACAAACCGAGACCAAATTCATACTCAACACTATCGTAGGAAGCTACGACTAAATTTTGGGCCAAAAACTCAGACGGAGCCCGGTCTGCGTTTTTTCACTGACTGTAAGATTTTACTGCTCAAAAGACGTAATTTTGACTCGTGAACGAGATAGTTAGGTCTAGAATCAAATTTCCAACATTTTTGTTAAATTTGAAAAAAAATTAGTTCCTACACTTTATTCAGGCGAAATCTTAAATCGAGTGACGAACGGAGCCGAATAAGGATTTATCAGGACCCGCTAACTGATAAACTTGATGTCACATCAAGTCACATCACATGGGAAAGCGTTCCAGTATCATGATGACCTTTGAAAATATCTGGACGTGAAAAGACCACAATACCCCTAACCTTTTTCATAATTATCATTTAATCTTGTGTGAAAAGACCAAAGTGCCCTTAAGTGAAAAATTTGTGGACATCCTTGTCCCCCTTCATACCCCACTAAATAGGCTATCTCCATGAAGCGTTCACCATTTCATTTCACTTCCACTTCACTTCAACTTCTTCCTTGCTTTTTCTTCCATTTTCCTTAAGAGAAAGGTTGAGTTTTGTGAAGAAAAAGTGTGACTCTTGTCCATTCTTCACCATTCAAGAGGTAAGATAATTTCTTTGATTCTTAAACCTCATGAATCTCTTCCTATTTCATGATTGAAAAGCTTGATTCCATGAGTTTCAACTTCATGAGCCAAACTTCAAAAATTTCTAGAAAATTGCAGAAAAATCATTTTAATGTGAAACCAATTTCTTTAAGCTAGTTTCAACACCTTCTACCACTATCCAAGAGTATGAGATCAAACATTAAGCCTAGCCTATTTTATTGGAAGTGGCCGAACCCTAGAAAGTTGGGGAAAAAGTGAGTATCTTCCATTTTTGTTCTATGACACTTGATTCCATCCTTTCCTTTCCTATGATCATTGAATCCAAGTGATTGGAAAACCAAATCAATTCCTAACCATTTTTCTTCTTGATGATCGAGACCAAGAGTGTGACGAACCATGGGTTGTGTTTCAAATTTTTGAGTAATAGGACTTGATCTAGTGCTAAGTATGCTTAATAATCCTTCATCCAAAAGATTGAAACCAAATGAAACCCCTAGCCTATTTTTCAAGTTATGGCCGAACCTTAGACCTATTAGGGGGAAGAATTTTATGTTATTAATGTTGTTTTATTTGTATTGATTGTTATTGAGAATTGAATTGTGATTGATTGTTTTAGGCAACGCGGAGGAAAACGGAATCGGAACCGGAAACTGTTCGGGAGCTAACTTAGGACCCTAAAGAGGTAAAGGGAGGTATTTCATAATAATTTTGGTAGCCTCATGATGATTGGTTGTTAGATGTGTTGTTGGTGTTTTGATTGGTGCTTTGATGAGTATTATGTGTCGTGTATGTACTTGATTTAATTGATGAAGTATATACTTGGATATTTGAATATGAATTTTGGCATTGATGCCTTGGATGATATATATATATATATATATATATATATATATATATATATATATATATATATATATATTGGTTGAGAGCATAGCATTGGCTATCGCTCAATAAAGAAGATTAAAATGTTTAAAAACCGAAATCGAAGTTTGAAAACGTATTTTGAAATCAAAGAAAGATCTTGAGAAATGTTTTTCCCTATAATAGAATAAAACTTCCTTTTGAAAATGTTAGATCCTTTTGAAAGAAAAAAGTCGTTCAAGGAAAGTTCACTCAAAATGAAATTTCTTTTAGAAAACGTTTTGAAATAGGACGGAATCTTTAGAAAAACAGATTTGCAAAGAAAAAAGAGTTTTCCTGGAAAATGTTTTCTCGGAGGAAAATGTCGTAGTTCATGACAACGAAGTTGAGTTTTGTTTTTCCAAAACTGTTTTGTGAAAGTAAGACTTGGGAGAAAAGCAGTGATTTCCTTTTTCACCTTAAGAAGTATGCAAACCTAGTGACCGAGATGTCGGGATAGTGTTTTGTGAGTTGAGAACTCGGACTTCATATCCAGTGTTTTGAATGAACGGGCTAAATGCCGTTTAAAATGATTCGTGAGCTATATGCTTCGACGCGAAAGAATGAACGAAAAGGAAAACCAAAACTTTCTGTGTACATACATGAAACGGCAGACGTGCCATTTGAACTGAGCCACAATCCAAGTGGTTCAAAATATGAGCCAATTAAGGCCACTAGGTCTATAGAGGCATCCTATGTTCGAGACTCCACAAGTGACCAGAGGCGTTGCAACCCCGTGCCGTGGTAATCGGTTACCAAACACGGATTAATTCGATTAGAGACTGGACTATTTATGATATGTTTATGACGTAATACCCCTGAACAATTGGAGTTCGGACCTAAATTCAGAGGCCGACTCATGAGGACAATTGTGTTACGGGACTATTTGTTGGGAATCTCCGGAGAACATGAATTAGAAAGAGGATATTGAAGTCTCGTCCATTATTATAACTCATGATAATGTCTGAGATATTATGTTGTATGAATATCTGTTAATGTAACTGTATTTATATGTGGATGTATATGTTGTTTGTCGCTTGTACGCTATCGTGATAAACTTGTAAAATGAGAATCTCACCTTTGCCTATACATGTTGGACACTCTGTTGTGTTTTTGGATACATGTACATATGACGATCAAAGGTCCCCGCGGACATGTGAGGACTGGGATGACGGAGTCTTTTGAAGATAAAGAAAAGGAGGATCCCTCCGAATTCCCTTGGGAATCGAAGCTGACTTTGGGGTTCTTATCCGAATGGTTATTTTTAGCCCGACCAGCATAGGAGTTTTATTTTTGAAGCAGTCATATATTACACGTTGTATGTATGTTGACTTACAAGTTCTTAAGTCTGTAATATGATATACTTGACTTGAACTTATTTTATGAGTTTAAATTATGTTTCTAAGAAACCTATATGCTTCGGCATAAATACGTCATGATTATGTTGTTAGGGATGTCAAATATTGTGGTATGCTATGTGGTGTCTTGAGTTTGGATTACTTTGTGCATGAAGAAAATTTTTAAACCCACATTTTCAAACATAGTTAATTACTTAAAGTATTTTCCGAAAGCAACCAGCGTTTTATTTTGTTTATGGTTTTCGCAATCGAGTTCGAGTATGTAGCGCGAGGGGGCGTTACAATGATCAGACAGCTTAGGGGAAAATAAATCTCCTTAGTCAAGTTTATTTGGGATAATACAACTGGAGAAGCAACTTGGGAAGCTGAATACAAGATTAGGGAGCAATATCCCTATCTTTTTGAAGGTATGTGATTTGAGGACGAATTTTTCTTTTAGTGGGGTAGTAATGTAACACCCCAATTTTTCAAGATTTCTAATATCAATAAACTGTATTTATGAGTTTGTATTTTATAGGAGGGTCTAGAGAGTGAATTAAAATTAACTAAGAACATAGTCATGTTCTACGCTATCGTAGAGAGTTACGGTTAAATTTTGGGTCGAAAACTCAGACGGAGCCCGATTTGCGTTTTCACTGATAGTAGTGTTTTACTACTCAGAAGACCTAATTTGGTCTCGTGAACGAGATAGTTAGTCTTAGAATCGAATTCTCTACAATTTTGCTACAATTGGTTTCGCGCACTAAAAATCAGAATAATAATAAAGTATTCGGGTGAATTCTCAAACCGGGTGACAAACGGAGCTGGATACGGATTTATCAGGACCCGCTAGCGGATAATCTTAAAGTCTCGTCAGGTCAAATCACCTAGGAATGCGTGCCAGTGTCATGATGGTTTTCAAAAAATATCTGAACGTGAAATGACCAAAATACTCTTGAACTAACTACGCCAGATTATGCCTTTGGAAGCGCACCTTCAATAGCGTTTTCTAGTGAAACGCTGTGTTTAATTAGGGGGAGCGCTGTTAGAAGTATGAGAATAGACAAAGCTTTCTTTAGGAAGTGCTGTTAAAAGGTTGAGAAGGGAATAGAAAGCGCTTCAGGAAGCGCTGTCGCTGTCTAAGGTATGAGAATAGACAATGCTTACTCAAGGAAGCGTTGTCTATGGTCACACTAAGGCAGCGCTTCCTTGAGGAAGCGCTGTCTATTCTCCTTTTCCCTTTCATTATATTTTCATAACGTATACTTTCCTCCTCGCGTGCTCACACAAAACACTCACTGTTCATTCCCTCCTCCTCGACTTAAGTTCAGAATAACTCATACTCCCCCCAAACACCACTCTCACTCATCATTGCCACCACAATTGCTCTCATCCTCCCCCAAACACCATTCTCATACCCTAACCTCCGCGAGAACCACCTCTCATCAAGTGCATTGTCCGTGCGGCTTTCTCTTCACCCAACGTGAGAACCACCATGGGAACCACCTGCTCTCTGCCCCTCATTCCCTGCAACCCCCTCTTCCCTGCAAACCCTCCTCTTCCCTACAACCCCTTTCATTCCCTGTATACTGTAAAGTTTGAGATTTATGCAATTCCATGTGGGCTAGCTGTAAGTTTCTTTTTCATCATATACTTGTTCATGCATGGATTGTTCAACACAGCCTTGTGGAAAATAGTTTGATTTCTTCTTTGTATTTTAATGTTGACTAGCACGAGGTTCTTACTATTTCAGCATTTGAATGTTCTAAGACCTTAATGATATTGCTATTTCAGCATTTGAATTTTGAAAATAGTAATATTCCGTAAGTATGGAGATTATAAATTATAGCCATATAGATTATCTTATTAGGCTGTTGAATTTTACATTTTCAGCTTATATTTTAATTAAAGAGGAAATAGATGATGAGAATGAGGACAACACCCATGCTCTGATTTAGTTTTGTTAGCAAATGACATTGGTTCTTCATTCCCTCTGTGACACCCACTACCCCGCATATAATAAAACATCAGTAAAATCATACATGCCTCTAATAAAGAATAATATAACAATTAAATTAAAAACAGTTTCTCAAGGGCAATGTGCATCACATCATCTATAACTTAAACGTAGAAATTTGAAATAATCAAAATCCTTTAAAACAAACTGCGGAAAACATAAATAATAAACATAACCCAAATCCCGATGCCACATATCAGAATTGGTATACATATACCAATAATACATCGGAATAAAACTAAACAACTGAACGCAAATCCTAACTACTATTACTAAGAGAGATCTCCACGGGATCACTCCTCGTTGGCATGCTCACCCTCCTCTACACATGCAACATCATATGCACAAGGACAACAAAAGATAGGAGTGAGAAATACGATCATAAATATATGTATACGGAATGGAATAGTAATTAAGATGACATACAACATACATCAATCAACATATGTATAATCAATATATATCAGAGATGCATGTCAATGCGAATGCACATCAATACTCCGTATGCATGTAGCCAACAACTCTAACTCTGGAAAGACGATTAGGAGTACACGTCCGGTTATCAACGTGGATGATATGCTAGACTATGGGCCATCCCCGAACACTCTCACTAATCCTGATAACATATAGTGGCTAGTCAGGGTACTCAAGCTTATTCATTAGGTCACTCCGACAATAGGTAGCTAGCCCATGTCACCTGGAACTTCCATACCCAATGTACCCGCAAGGCCGGGTTAACACCCATTGTGGCCTCTACTATCGCGATTCATCATTTGCTTTCCACCCAAAATATCAACTTCAACGTATCAATATGCAAACACATGTCCAACCATCCATCATCAACACCATTACATGGCTATCAACTATGACCAACAAGCATCAAAGATGATTTATCAACATCAAACTTGACCAATAAGCATGAAGAATGACTTAACCAACAACATCGGTAACAGTACGTCGTTACCAATAACATCATCGTCTTATTAATTGTTCTCTTTGTTAAGTCTTAACTTAACATTATCATTATTAAGTATTATATTTAATCTTATTATCTAAACCTCAATTCATATTTTATTAAGATTATAACTTAATCTTAATATTTAAACTCAAGTCATATATTTATTAAGATTGTAACTTAATCTTAATATCTAAACCACAATTCATATCTTATTAAGATTATAACTTAATCTTAGTATTTAAACCTCAAGTCATATAGTTATTAAGATTATAACTTAACCTTAATATCTAAACCACATTTCATATCTTATTAAGATTATAACTTAATCTTAATTTTTAAACCTCAAGTCATATATTTACTAAGATTATAACTTAATCTTAATATCTAAACCACAATTCATATCTTATTAAGATTATAACTTAATCTTAATATCTAAACCACAATTCATATCTTATTAAGATTATAACAAGCCTACATAACACTATCCATCAAGCATAAGGGGCCAAAACTGCTCCTGGGCACGTGAGAATCGATTTCCAATCTCTGGAGTCGATTTCTCAAGTCTTCAAATTGATTTCCAATCTCTGGAAATCGATTTCAACATGTTCAAATCGATTTCCCCAATCGATTATGAACAAGGAAAATCGATTCTAGAAATCGATTTCTACAAGGCCAAATCGATTTCCACACCTTGGAAGTCGATTCTTGGAGGATTCAAATCAATTTCCATGTGCTAGAAATCGATTTCTGGGTGTCAGATCATACAGCAACGGGTTTGCTCTGCTATCGGACCAGTCTACGTTCTCTAATTCACATATCATTCGAGCCTAAGCTATTTATCACCAATTTGATTAGTCCAACACTCATAAATCATTACCTAAGGGTTCTCAAACTAATCCTTGGTCATCAATCTCACATTGCCTATTTATTTTCTCCCTATAACTATGTTTTGATAGCATAAGTTTAACAAAACACCATATCATGGCATAAACAACATGCTCATCATCATCAATTCATCAACAATCATAGAAATCATGAACTCATAGTTATAAACATGTTATAACATCAACTTATTCATCAATCAATACTCATATAGCCAGAAAACAACATAACAACATTCATAGGCATACGAAGGCATACATAGGGGTCATGGGTTAACCCCTTCATCTTAACCTATCCCAAAACCCACATATTCATGACCAATTTTCTCCCCCCATACCTGGTATGACGATTCACAACCTAAGGGAAAGAGAACAGAACCAAGTTTTGCTATGGTTCCTTCTTACGGGTTCAACACTTGATCACGATCGCAACACTGGAAAGCAGAGTCGATCTTTAAGTTAAGGAACGAAAGGGAAAACAAATCTAGGATTAGAAACTCACCTTGGTTTCTAACTTAGGAGATTAACTCTAGCAGCAGGGATAGACTAGCCAAACAACGGCGTGTTCTTGATGAAGAACACTAAAACAGGATCCATCCTTTGGGTTTTCTAGAGCAAGAGGTCAATTAGAGCTCTTAGGGATGATAAGAGGCAACTAGTGAGTATAATAGGGTGTAGAGACTAGGTTTAGGTCATACGCTATGTATATATAACTGTTAGGGACGTTTTAGGACGAATGGGCCGTACACAGCATAGCCCGATCACACAAACGCGTACACAAGCTCTTACAGGCATGGGAATCGATTCCACAGCCAAGGAAATCGATTTTCCATTGGACAAATCGATTTTCTTACCAAATAAATTGATTTTTCCCTTTAAGCAATCGATTTCCACTTTCTGGAAATCGATTTCTTCATCTGGAAATCGATTTCCCAAATCGATTTCCCCCTCATAAAACGTGTTTTTGGCCTCGACATCTGAATAAGAATTGTAGATAATTATCTAAGCGTTCTAACGCACCCAAGATCACCTCAATCGGACATCTAGAACTCAAGATATGGCCAAAACCGTGGAACAAGTTACTTGGACTCGAATGGATCGATTATTCTAAAGGTTGAACTATTTCAACTATGAACTTATGCACCAAAAACAAGCAAAAACAATATATGCAAACATCTATAAGCCAGTATTAACACATATAAGCATAGAGGTGAAAAGCAGGGTGTTACACCCTCAAACTTAGTTAGAAATCTCGTGTACAGAATATAGGTGACATTGGTGAAAATATGCTTAATATGATTTTATTATGTCATACATACACACACACACACATACATATAGAAATAGAAATAGAGGTAAGGGACCTTGGGACCAATAAACTCAACAGTAGTTAACACAGAAACTTGGATCCTTGAGTGCTGGCCTTGATTTATAAATATAGGACTTTGATACACAAAGAAACATTGATCTATTTTTTTATACATTGCTTCTTAGTTGATAGGTTAGTGATCAATTATGAGTTCTGATATGTATGTGTGTGCTTGTGTTTGCTTGATTTCAGTTTTAGTTTCATTGTTGGTGTTTCCTCGATTGGAGCAAACTTGTTGGTGTGCTCGGTTGCCTCCTTTCTCAAGTAGCTTACTTGACTAGCTCTTGGACTTCCTTTAAAATGTGGTATTTGATTTCGAAAGAAATAAAGAAACTAATAATTTTGGATTCTCTTAGGCACCGCTATCTAATCATTTTTCTGTTGTAGTGACTTTTATAGAAATTAACTTTGGGTCCTTGTGGGAAATGACCATGCTTCCCTTAATGAAAAATAAAGTGGACATCCTAGTCCCACTTCAAATCCCACTCGCCCCCTTCATATTCACTTCATCACTTGTTCTTCATTTCTTCAACTTTCTCCTTCACTTTCACTCAATTTCTCTTAAGGAATCTTCAAGATTTTTGGCAACCAAAGGTGATCACTTGCTCTTCCTTATCACCAAGGAGGTATGAACTTCATTCTTGACCTCTCAATCTTCCTTTTACTCCATAGAATCTTGTAGTTCCTCCATGAAGCAAGTTTATGACCTTAAATTTCAAAAATTCATGAAAAATTGTAGAAAAATCCTTTTAATGTCAAACCAATTTCTATGAGCTAGTTACATTACCCTCTTTCATAATGTAAGAGCTTAGAATCAATAAATTTCTCTAGCTCATATGGGTAAGATGGCTGAACCTCACTAAGTTGGGTGAGTAAGGTTTTATTTAAAGCTTTTGGTGTAATAAGCATTGATTTAGTTCTATCACACTTTGTGAGCATCGAATCCAAGAGATAGGAATTTTTGGGTATCTCTAGCTTTTTTTCTCTAGCCTTTGGCCGAACCTAGGTGGAGGAGAATCGAAGATTGTGTTGATTAAAGTTGATATCTTGATTGATTGTATGTGTGTAGCTGTCGTTGGGTAATCGGGCGACTTTCGGATTGATTGGGTGACTTTTCACGGAGTGGAAAACTTCAAGAGGTAAGGGGACAAACCTGAGAAATTCCATTTCCGACAGTTGTATGCTGTGTTTGTGTATAAGGATTGTAATATTTTCAATTTGCTTGGTTGATGTGGAGTGTTTTAATTTTTACATGCTCATATTTGATTATGTTTGAATATGCCTGATTTATTGTATGGTGGATAAATGTTTATTATGCCTGTCACGGTAAATATTGTGCTAAGGGACCTAACAGCGGTTAGGATCCAAAATCATGTAAAGTTAAAAGCTTCAAAAGCTTGGAACGTAAAATAAGAAAATGAAAGGTTAAAGTTTCAAAAGATTTTGAAAACAAAAGGAATTAATGTCTTTTGAGAATAAAGAAAATAAAATCTACTTTATTGGGAAATGAGTTGACATAAAGGGAAAAAGTAGAAAAACAACTTTAGTTTAAGAAAAGTACGGCTTTAAAACAAAATGTGCTTTCAAGAAATTTTTGTTTCGAAATAAATTGTTTTATCCAAGAAAAAGGGTTTTTCATGATTCCGTATTTCAAAATGTTGTGGTTTACCGAAATACTTCAAAAGAGAAAAAGTGGTTTTTGACCAAGTGTTGTTTTTATGGAAAACCGATCTCGAAGGCTTTGTGTAAGTGTCGGAGGTATGGGTTTTGGTTTTTGATTTTCAAAAAGAAATGGTTGTTTTGGACATGAACTTAGAAACCGAGACGTCAGGGTTCTGCAGAACACGTGGATCAAGGATCCATTTTAGTGAATTGGTCCTGTAAGCTTATGGACAATCCTTGTGGTCCTGTAGGCTTGTGGACATTTTTGTATGTTTTAGAATCCAAAGTCCGAGACTGGTGCATCGGTTAGTGATTTTTGGGTTCGAGCTGTTTTGGACTGAGTGTACTATTTTTGAGAAAATGTGGTAAAGACCTAAAAGAATCTAAAACATTATGGTGGTTGATAGCTTTGAGATTCAACAAGTAAATAATGATACGACAAAGATAAACTGACGAAAACAAAGGTTTTCTCATGCATATGTTTTTGGCAGACGTGCCATTGAAAATGAGGGGACCTTGATTGCAAGGAAACCTGGGGATGACTTATGTCATTGTGTAACATTGTGCCTTGATGGACAATGGTGTTATACGTGTTCTGGGAAAGTATTGTGCCTTGAGTTGGACAATATAGTATGATCTGATTACATTTGTTATGTACCTCTGATTGCGCCCCCATGTGAGAATCGCGTAGTGTCATGGGATTCATATACTTGTTTAGCATGTTGGTGCTAGTCATTGTTGCCTGAGGGCCAATGAATTACGAGCTTGATCAGCTCTTTGAATGGTGATGGGATTTTCAGAAATTAAGAATTGAACATTAGATGATATATATAGAAGTGCCATGCATACATTTTGAAAATAACAATGACTGTTGGGCACGAGGCCCTTGTGTTTTGCCTTTAGTATTATGATATTCAATGATGTGTTTATCATGTCGATGATTATATGAGACATGCCTATATGAATATGTTGTTTGTCGTTTGGTCATATAGTTGTCGTTTTTGGATTCATATATTGGTTTCTCACCCTTGCTGCATTTTTCTGGACTATGCTATTTTCTTGTCGGATATATATCTATGTACAGATGGGATCAGAGAGCGAAGGGATAGCTCACTCGGGAGTCCGCTCCCTCACGTTTGAGCACCACGAGGAATCAGGTGTGTGGGTCATCCACCCGGGCGCCAGTAGCGCGGCCTATACTGGACCAATCTGCACCCTTCGAGGGATCACTGAGGTGGGACCTCAGAGAGAGTCTACACGATGGAGACCATCCAAATTCCACTGCCACCGATCTGGATGATACTGCAGCATCTGGTGGATCGGGGGTCTCTACAGCATGAGACAGCAGCTAGCAGCAGCCGCCACTGACACCTCCCCGTCCCTGTGTTTTAGTACCAATGGTACACGAGGAGGATCCGGAGGAGGACCCTCAGGAGACTCCTGAGTATCAACATCTGGAGAATGAGGATGCCCCGACTGCAGGAGCCGGAGAGGCGGGGATGGTCGATGGGGAGGTAGATTCCCCCGATCTCTTTTCTGATGGAAACGTTGGACCCTTCTTTGGGGGATTGTCCAACGGTTTCCACTAGACATAGACCAGCGTAGGGTGTTAGTCTCTTTTTGAGGCAGCATGTTTTGGGTAGTTTGTTATAGGTTACTAATGGCCATGAGTTTTAGAGATATGGTTTCCAGACGATCGCTACCTAGTTTTGTTTTTAGGACTGATAGTTTTTTTATTTTGCTATTAGTTTCTTTTTAAAGGGACATGTTGTCCATAGTTCATATGTATATAACTAAATGATGATGCATATTATATACGAGTTACACTGATATACTCTGGAGTTGTTGTTATTTATAGTTGTAATAAGGAACAAAAAATTTTATCACGATTTTCAGGACATATTGAGATATAACTAGAGAAGATCTACTTTTCGAAAGGAAACCAGCAAATTTTTATTTAGTGTTATATATTGTTTTTGGGTAACAATGTTACGCCAGGTCTAAGGTGTCACAATGAGAGTGGCACATAGTAGACAAAAGAGTTACCATGATAAGAGAAGAAAAGCTCTAGAATTCCAGGAAGGTGATCATGTGTTCTTGCGAGTTACTCCAACGACTGGGATTGGTAGAGTAATGATAGCCCGAAAACTTACTCCTAGATTTATCGGCCCTTACCAGACACTAAAAAGAGTCGGTGAAGTTGCCTACCAAATAGCCTTACCACCTTTCTTGTCAAACCTTCACAATGTGTTCCATATGTCTCAACTTCGAAAATATATTCATGACCCTAGCCATGTCATCACACCCAATACGATTCCGTTAAAGGAGAACTTCACTTTTGAGGTACTGCGCTTCAGGTTGAGGATCGAAGGACTAAGCAGCTGAGAGGGAAGGAAATTCCCTTGGTCAAAGTTGTTTGGAGTAGAGCTACAGAAGAAAGTGCTAAGTGGGATTGGATAGCAAGATGATGGAGTCTTATCCGCAGTTGTTTGATCAAGGTGAGTAGAAATTTTGAGAACAAAATTTTTATAAGGGGGAATTGTAATACCCTGCTTTTCACCTTTATGTGTGTATGTGTTGTTATATGCTATATATGATTGATATGCTTGTGTTAGATGCTTAGGTATGTGTTTTGGGGTAGTTAGCCTTAAAAAGGAGCCATATTAGTGTTTTTGATAGGCGAGCATGCTCGTGCTCCTATCCAGCACGCCCGTGCTTGTTGGCCAGCATGCCCGTGCTCGAGGTCAGCATGCCTGTGCTTTGCACGCGCACCAGAACGCGTTTTGGGCTCTTTGGTCAGCCCGTTGCACCCTAATCCTTTTTATACCTCTTTTGATCGACCTAAAACACAAAAACATCATTCCTAACATTAGAAACAGCCATCATTGCCCTTTCTCTTGGGTTCCCATTGAATCCCTTGAGTGCTCTTCAACCTCCAATCCTTGTTTTGAGTGTTTTTCGTCAAGAACACATCCCTTTGGTGTTTTTGCTTGCGATTGGAGATAAGCCATTTGCTTAGTGCTAATATAAGGTAAGGTAACCAGCCTTGTTTCATTCTTTCCTTTCAATTCTCTAAGTTGAATGTAGAACCGTTCTTTCTATCAAACCAGACTTCATCTATCAAGTGCCTGCACTGTAAACGATAACGTAGCAGATTAGTTCCCCTAATATCTAATCGAGGTATGTTTGTAACCCTTGTGTTAATTCCCTTTAGAGTCTTCACTTTTGGGAATTAATTATCCTTTCTCTTGACATCTCTACCAAAGTTCACTGGACCTGTTGAACCCGTTCGAAGGAGTCATTACATGTATGAATCTTGATGTATGAATCCTAATTATTGTTATTACATGTATGATGATAATTGTTTAGATGTGGTTATGTGATATTGGCATGTGTTATATAAATTGGTTGATGATGATGTTGGTTGGTATGGCATGATTATATGAGTTGATATGTTGAAACTACTATTGTTTAACTATGTTAATAAAAGACATAGGAATGTTAGTGTTGAACCTAAAATTAGGATTGGTTAATTGATGTTCATAAAGCATGAAGATATCGATGAGGAGTGAGATTGATGCCCAATGGATTAGCCAAAGAACCTTAGGATTGATTTTTGAGTGTTTAGAACATAAAAACTCTAAGTTCCAGAACTAAGAACGCTACAATGGCGTTGAGCACGCCCGTGCTCAAGGTGAGCACGCCCGTGCTCAGTACTTAGTAAAACGTGCACAACCGTGCTGTAATATGGTACGATCGTGCTAGTGCGGTAGCGAACGAGCACGCTCATGCTCAAGGGCAACATACCAGTGCTTCGCAAACGGCGTTTGAGTACACCCGTGCTCACAGTAAGCACGCCTGTGCTCAGACCGTGCACGACCATGCAACAGAACAGATTTGAGAATACTTCTCAGATTTTAATAAAAAGAGATTAATTAACCTTTTGGTATAAAAATACGTTGCCTAGGATTATAAAACGTGACCGTGAGCATTATTAATAAACTAGGATGATGATAATGTAAGATTTAATAATGAACACTCATAATGATGATAAAACGTTGATGTTGGTTAAGACATGATGATTTATCACACGTTGATGTTAGTTGTGATCACTTTGATGCTTATTGGTCAAAGTTGATAGCCATTTTGATTGTGAGCTTGAATTGTATGCATTCATGACGTGGAGTTGTTAGTTGGGAGAAGTTATGATGACTAGGGAGTTCATCTGAGAGTGTGATGAACGGGTCGTCCGCGGTGATTCATCCAAGAGTTAGGTGGATCGGCTATCCAAGGGGTTAATTGTTATGCAAAGTGATATATGCAAGTGTATACAATCGTAACAAGTAATAAAGAGTAAGTAGATAGTTCCCTCGAGGATTAAAACAATTTAGAGTACAAATTTCAGAGTTACTATTTTTCTTAACAAAGATCTAGAAGAACACGTAACCAATTAACAAAAATTTAAGGTGAAAAACAGTTGTAATTGTGAGAAGATTAGGTTTCAGTAATTAAAGCACTGATAAAAACAAGGTGTTAAGAAATGATGGATAAAACAGCTAGAGGTATCAATCCTTTGTAACTTCAAGAACAAGGTAACTTATGCTACGCATTGCTACAATAGGTTTTTAACCAAGGAAATGATTCTAGTTTTACTAAGGTTTTGACAAAATCACAGAAAAAGAAATTGAGGAAGAAGAATAAACAAGCCTATAGTGCTGAGAATTATAGAGTAACCCGACTAAGGGTAGGCCCTATCCAATTTGCCTAATGAAGCTCTTTGATTGGAATGTATAGTGAATACCTAGTTTATTCGATTTGATTTTATTTTGACAGGTGGATGCTGAGAAAGCCTATGAAGTGCAACACCCTTTCCCGAGTGTCACATTCCTGAACGATTATAAGGCCGAAAATAATATTAATGCGGAAAATACGATTTTTTTTTTTTCTTTTCGCAATGATATAATGAGATTAGTAAAGGTAAGTAATAATAAATGAAATTAGATTCACCATGCATTTCTAGAAGTCACACAGAATTAGAATACGGAAATAGAAACAATACTATATACAGACATAGGTCCAAGCCTAACTGATAAAGAGTATATAATAAGTACTAGGAGTCACAGCTCCCCAAAAGGTAAAACTGACACTTGGACACAGCCTGGCTAAAACAAAACAGCAAAAGGAGTCCCCCTCTGAACTCAAAGTATATGCTGAACTGAACCGTCGTCACGTCCATCTTCTTAAGCAGAAACAACAATACCAGCAGAGACAATATTCAAATATGGGTGAGATTCCCACTCATCAACACAGCAAAATAGCAGAAATAAAAACGGATCGACACACTAAGTAATTACATACTTATCATGCATACCAGAAATCTCAAGATATCATGTCAACCAATTAGCAGCATAATATAAGGCATCCTCGAAAACAGAATAGTGGTGTACAACATGTAAATGTAATCATCAACAGCCATGCAATGCAATGCAATATACATGACTCAATGCCATATGCCACAAGGGTAAAACTCTGACCCCTACTCCATGGAGCTAACAAGTGTCATAGAGAATGCATGGGAGGACATGTTCCGGTTAATGCCAGCCATGAGCAAGATGCTACAACAAATGTAACGTGCACATATCTGGCTTTACGAACACACTCTCGACCAACCATGAAAAGTATAGCAGCTAGTCAAAGATGTCACAGCAGTGCACGGAATACCACGACACAGAAGAATCACCAACTGGTCACTTGTGGAATCTCCAACCCTGACATCTCTCAAGACCATTTAAGAACGTCACCGTAAGATTCGCACCAGAATCTAGGTGTAAGCTCAACTCCTAGGCTTAAGGCCTTACAATTCATGCAATGAAATACCAATGCTTACACAAAGCAGATGCGATTAAGAAATGTCTATCCATCGGATAAACCTCAAGGTTCACTAAGGTTCTCTTCCTTAGGAACTATACCCTTCTTTGTATTATAAAACTTTTATCCACCCGATCAATCTCGTGATCCCTCTGGGATTGAGTTATCACAAGACTGAAACAACTGAACGACTTTCTTGGATCCGAATCACTGGTCCGTCATCGAACTACTGTTTCAAAATCCAAAACGTGTCATGTTTGTGTTCGTGTCTTATGATTTACATGTCAAGTCCTAAGTATTATGAAGAAGGATTGAGAATTCTCTTAGATAAGTATTTGATCCTTTCTAAGATATTAATTCCTTGAGTTTCAAGTAATGAAATAAGTATTGATTCACTTAAGTCATATGAAGTCATTGATGAACTAAATCATCAATGGTATAGTGCATGGTCTTATTCCACCATATTCTATATTGAATTATCTCTTTTCTTTTGCTCTAAGTTAATTACTTATCTTAGGTTTTCATGCGTAAAACCTTACGATTTAGAGTTGAAAACTCTCTTTGTAAACCAAAACCTTTCTAATTGAAAACTCATTGACTTGAAAGAACTTTGTTACTTGATTAAGGTAAAGTACCTTAACTAATTTGAAAAGGTTTTTCCTTACTAACTTAGTGCAAAACCATGATCTAAGTTACTGTAAAAGAAATGGAATTTTATTTAATTTTCAAACTATGGCCCATTTAACTCAAACTTAAGGACAAGGTCCTCTTTATACTTGAAGATTGAATGTTAACTTAGTTCTAATATGAAAGTGATATCTTATTAAAATCTAAGGTAACTTTCATATTACTTTTACTTCCATGAAATCACTTTCATCATTTTCCTTTTAAAACACTTAGTTAATTGTATAAACTATGGCTAAAGTAAAAAGACGTTTTCACCTTAGTAAAACACTTGAATGTCAAAACCCTATTTGATCTTTGGATCAAAATCACTTCTTGTTTTGTTTTGAAATATAAGTTACTAAAACACTTTCTTACTTTCAAAAACTTTGAATGTTCAAGAAGAACTCATGTTCTTCCTTTTCTTTTGGTCATGGGCGAATGCCCTCACAAATGGAATGTGAAGATTTTGCTTCACTAACTTGTCAAGTCATAGCTCAAAATGCTCACAATATTATGATGAACAACAATCATGCATCATTGAATCATAATCAAGCATAAAAATCCTTACTTGATCTAGAGATCAAAGTATGGTTTTCAACATACATGAAAATATTTTTCCATCCAACCACACATCATTATAAGCACATACTAAACATAGGACCATTATTACAATCATGTTCTCCAAGAGAACTTCATAGATAAAGTAGTGAACCCAAACAAAAAGGTTTCACCCAAACAAACATAAACAACCATTTTCACTTCCACCAATTTTGGTGTTATGAGGTTCACTCCCCATACCTTTTGGTGAATTAATCCTCCGAATGAAAGTCGTGTGACCGGTTCGTGAATCTCCCGATTATTCGCCTGAATAGTCAACACCAACTACAATCACACAATCATTCAAACATTAACATCTAACAACACAAATTCTTCCTATTTCCATCAACATAGGATTTGGCCATAGGGTTTTAAATTTAGCTAGAGATGTCTAAAATTTCTTATCTCTTGGATGAATGATCCTTAGGTATGCCTAGCACTAAAACAAGTCTCATTACTCAAAACTTGAATAAAAAACTCAAGCTTTCCCAACATATGTGATTCGGCCATATATACCCATATGAGATAGAGAAATATTTTGGTTACAAGCTCATGGATTATGAAAGAGGATGATGAAACTAACTCATAGAAATTGGTTTGACATTAAAAGGATTTTTCTACATTTTTCTATGAATCTTTGAAGTTTGAAGTTCAACTTGACCAAAATCTTGAAAGGCATAGTTTCAATGGAAGAAAAGCTATATCTCTTACAGGATGAAGGTGAGCCAGATAATCAACTTTGCTTCTCAAAGTTCTTGAAGTTTCTTAAGGAAAATGCAAAGAAAAAAAATGAGAAAGTGTGATGAAGATGATGTTATGAAGAGAAAGTGGTTAGAAGGCCTTCATGAAGTGGAATTTCGTGTCGGGTGAAGGTGAGGGTAGAAAGGTCCACAAATTTTCACTTAAGGGGAAAAATGGTCTTTTCACACAAGGTTAAATGGTAATTATGGAAAATGTTAGGGGATTTTGGTCTTTTCACGTCCAAATATTTTCTAACGTCATCATGACACTGGCATGCTTTCCTGGGTGATATGACCTGATGTGACTTCATGATTATTCGTTAGCGGGTCCCGGTAAATCCATATACAGCTCCGTTTGTCTCTTGGTTCGAGATTTCGCCCGAATAAAGCGTAGGAACCTATTTTTTTACAAATTTAACAAAAATGTTGGAAATACAATTCGAAGACAAACTGTCTCGTTCATGGGTAAAAATTAGGTCTTTTGAAGAGTAAAATACTACTGTCAGTGAAAAACACAGGCCGGGCTCTGTCTGAGTTTTTGACCAAAAATTTAACCTTAACTTCCTACGATAGCGTAGAGCGTGACTATGGTCTTAGTTTATTTTATTTCACTCTCCATACCCTCCAATGAAATACAAACACATAAATACTGTTTATTAATATTTGAAAGCTTGAAAAATCGGAGCGTTACATGAAGCCGATCATATGCCATTGTTGTGGTATCTATTTTCAATTGAAGAGAATGAATTTATTTAAAAAAAATCTGATTTAAATTGTTATATATTAGCCTTATATAAAATTCTTTACTTTTTCATTGTTCATACAGATATTGATGCTATTCAGCTTTATTATTGTTGGTTTGCCTTTCTTGTGAATTATCATGAATTACTTTATTGTCATTAGTAAGTCTTGTTGCTTCTGTTTTGGTATGTTGTTTTAGAGCTACAACTAGATAATAAAGTTGACAAATATTCGTCGCTGAATTGGAGCCCAGAACAAGTGTTTGGGACCAATTTAGCGGCTGATTTTTTTAATTTTTTTTTTTTTTGAATTAGCTAGGAAATAACTACAAAATCTCTATGAAATTTTAGCTATAGATTGCCTACAAAATCGCTATGACAATATCATAGCTATTTAGCTGGAAAAAGCAATTTTGAACAACATAGTACTAGGGATTAGCTACCAAATAGCTAGAACTTTTTTAAGATTAACTATGAATTAGCTAGGAAAAATTTTCCTAGCTAATTTGTCACTCAATTTACGCTACGACCAATTCTGTAGCTATTTATAGCTAATCTGTAGCTAAATTTGTTTGCTAGAGATTAGCTATGAATTAGCTACCAAATTTGTCGTAGCTAATCGCAAAATTTCTTGTAGTGGGAGAAGCTGAGAACTTTTCCATTATAAATCTCTCTAACACTTTATTTATACCCGACACCCATTTTTTATTTTAGAAATTACATCGATTTACTTTTAAGTTTATGTTATAAGGGGTATAAATGTAATGTTAACATAAACCTCAAAGGGCTAACTGTAATGACAACATAAACCTTAAAGAGGTAACCGTAATGACAACATAAACCTAAAGGGAAGTCAGTGAAATTTCTAAAACTAGAGGGATGTTGAGTGTAATTAAATCAAACCTCAATAGAGGCTAATATAATTTACCTATTTATATATGCTTTCTGAGATAGAAGCAAAATCTTGTGGTTTATCATGGGATATTTCTATCCCCAACTATTGATTTTTAAGGAATTAACTTACCAATAAAAAATGTTATTCGCGGATCTAACACTACAAGAAAACCCGCTTATACCGAAGGCCTTTTACCGAAGGGCTTGAAGCCGTCAGTAACTTCCTCATTTTCGACAGGCCAGGCCGTCGGTATCAAGCTAATAAATGTCTGACTACCTTATCGACGGCCTAGGCCGTCGGTAACTTTACCAAGAGAAGGGTCATCGATACGCCCTTCGCTATTTTGACGCAAATAGGCGCCTAAATATTCCAGCTGCGTTTCTGACGGCGAAGGCCGTCATGGTACTTCTAAGGTACCGACGGCCCAGGCATGCTAAAGAGATGAAGTTTCTCCAGCAGCGTCAAGGGAACATGACGGTCTGCGAGTAAGCTGCCAATTTCGAGAGCCTAGCAAAGTTTTCGAAATACTTTCAGGACAATCCCAATGACACATGGAAGTATAGAAAGTTTGAAGAGAGTATGAGGCACGAGCTCAAGGAAGCAGCCATGCCGTTCGAGATCACTACCTTTCCCCAACTCATGGACAAGTGCCGGCTAATTAAAGATCTGAAAGGAAGTCGGAGCAAAACACAAGGAAACTTTGGACTGTCAAGGTTCAAGAAGGGTGGTAACAGCGGTTTTCACCATAAGAAGCCTTACTCGAAGTCGTCTAGGAGCCAACAATACCAGCGATTTCAAGGGAAGGATAGCGGAAGTCGTGCGGTTTCAGGAGTAGCTGCTATAAAATGCTTCAAGTGTGGAGGGGATCACTATGCAAGGGAGTGCCCAACAAAAGGACCTACCTACTACAACTGTGGAAAGCTTGGACATATGGCAACAGAGTGTAGACAACCCAAAGCAGAACCTGTCTGGTCCAAGCAGCAAGGCCCAAGGCAAAAGGGCGTGTCTTCTTTGTGAGCGGTGTTGAACCTTCTTAGAACGAGGGACTAATCCAAGGGGAAGCTGTAATTGGAGGTAAAAATTTAACGTATTGTTCGATTCAGGCGCAACACATTCTTTTATTGGATATAGTTGTGTTCAATTATTCGGATTACCTGTTTCTTCTTTACCTTTTGACCTCGTTATTTCCACACCTACTGCAAAACTTGTTACGGTTGAGGCCTGTTTAAACTGCCATATTCTTGTTGAGGGTAGAAGGTTTGTAGTCAACCTGATCTGTTTGTAATTATCCCAAATAGATGTTATCTTAGGGATGGATTGGTTGCCCTCTAACCACGTCCTTTTGGATTATGCCAATCGAACCCTAATTTTCCCAAAAAGTGAGGTTTCTGGTTTTATCTCTGCCAATCAAGCAAGAGCTTCTTTGAGAGAAGGAATCCAACACCCTTTCCCGAGTGTCACATTCCCAAACGTTTATAAGACCGAAAATATTTATTAATGCGGAAAATATGGTTTTCTTTTTTTTTTTTTCTTTTCACAAAGATGAAATGGGATTAGTAAAGGTAAATAATACTAATAAATGAACTTAGGTTCACCATGCATTTCTAGAACATACTGTATTATAAATACAGAAATAGAAAACAGAAATAATACTGTATACAGACATAGTTTTAATACATAACTGACATCAGAAATAATAAGTACTAGGTTTCATAGCTCCCTAAGAAGTACTACAGATACCGACACAGTCTGGCCAAGACAAAATAAAACAGCAAAAGGAGTCCACCTCCGAACTCAAAGGAAATGCGGAACCGAACCGTCGTCGCGTCCATTTATTCAAGCAGCAATAGCAAGTACTAGGAAGAAATATACAGATATGGGTGAGATTCCTATTCATCAACACAACAAGGCAGCAGTAGTAAAAATGGGATGACTCACTAGGTAATAGCGTACCCAACATGCTTACTAGAATTCTCAATATAAAACATGTTAAACAGTTAACAGCATAATATCATGTTAAACAATTAACAGCATAATATAAAGCATTCTTAAAACAGAACAACGATGTATAACAGTAAATGAAATCATCAACAGCCAGACAATGCAATGCAATGTACATGACTCAATGCCATATGCCACAAGGGTAAAAACTCTGACCCCTACTCCATGGAGCAAAAAAAAGTGTCGGAGAGAGTGAATGGGAGGACATGTTCCGATTTTTGCCAGCCATGAGCAAGATGCTACAACATTTGTAACGTGCACGTATCTGGCTTTACGGCAACACTCTCGACCAAACATGAAAAGTATGGCATCTAGTAGAGGATATCAGTGTATTGCACGGATTCGCCATGATAGAAGAATCACCAACTAGTCACATGTTTGCCATTCCAACCCTGATACCTCAAAAAAGACCATTGAAGATCGTCGCCGTAAGATTCGGACCCGCATCAAGGTGTAAGCTCAACTCCTAGGCTCAAGGCCTTACAATTATGAACATGAAATGCCAATGCTTACACAAAGCAGATGCGATAAAGCAATGTCTATCCATTGGATAAACCTCAAGGTTCACTAAGGTTCTATTTCTTAGGAACTACACATGTCTTTGTTTTATAAAACATTTATCCATCGGATAAAACTTTTATCCATCGAATAAATATCTCGGGATTCCTTTGGAATGATCCAGACTGCTTTCAGAATCGTCGACTGTCCCCACAAACCAACACGAGTCTTTTCAGCGTGTTTTGTCCTCACTTACATGCTTTCTAGGAAACTTCCCAGAAGGTCACCCATCCCATAATTACTCTACGTCAAGCACGCTTAACTGTAAAGTTCTTACGTTCTAAGCTCCCGAAAAGAAGATAAATCTTGTTGGTATAGGTAGTATCAATCGATTCTTATATGCCTTCCCTCCGCTATATATACAGTCCCATACCTGCATAGCCTCAGGATTCCTTCCACTGTACAGTCTCATAACTGCACAATCTTAGGACCTCTCTCTCATTCCGGTTATCACAAGACTGAAACAATTGAACGATTGACCTGGATTCGAATCACCGGTCCGTCATCGAACTACTGTTTCAAAACCCGAAACGTTTTATGTTTGTGTTTACGTCTTATGAATTATGTCTCAAGTCCTAAGCATTATGAATAAGGATTAAGAATCCTCTTTGATAAGTCTTTGAGCCTTTCTAAGATATTAATCCCTTGTCTTTCAATTAAGGAAACAAGTGTTGATTCACTTAAGTCTTATGAAGTCATTGATGTACTAAGTCATCAATGGTATAGTATATGGCCTTGTTCCACCACATACCATACTTAATTATCCCTTGTCTTCAACTCTAAGTTAATTACTTAACTTTGGTTTTTACGCGTAAAACTTTATAGTTTGAGCTGAAAAACACTCTTTATAAACAAAACCATTTCTCGCGGGGCGAAGATAGGTTTCGCGACGCGAGGCTGAGAGGCCATTTCTACTTTTTAGACAGTCTTTCTGCTTCGCGAGGCGAGAATGTTATCGCGATGCGAGGCAGAGAAGCTATATCTTTTACTGCTTAGACAGTCCTTCTGGTTTGCTAGGCGAGAAGGGTGTTGCGACGTGAGACCGAGAAGTCATATATTCGTTGCTCGGGCTGGCCCACTGTCTCGCATGGCGAGACAAGGTTAGCCAGGCGAGTACCCTGTTTTAATTTTTCCTTAACTCCTTCATTAATTCTCTTATTGAAACACTTAGTTTGATTTAAAGACCTATGGCTAAAGAAAAGAAATTTTTCACTATGGTGACACACTTTAAAGGTTAAAACTTCATTTGATTTTTGGATCAAAATCACTTTTTTTTTGTTTGAAAACATAGGTTATGAAATCACTTTTCTTACTTCAAAAGTTGGCTATATCAAGAACAATACATGTTCTTATATTTCCTCTTACTAAGGCCACAAGCCTACTCCAATGAAAAATGGAGACTTTGCTTCACCAACTAAGCAAATATAGTTCAAAAGGCTCACACCAATTACGACAAACAACAATTACACATTACTACATCATAATCAAATATAAAAGTCCATCACACATCATGGCATCATAATCAAGCATTCCATACTTGATCTAGTGATCAAAGTAGGTTTTTCAACATAAATGAAAATGATTTTCATTCAATCACATCATCATCAATATATGCTAGAGCACACTACAACACACTAAAGCATAAACTCATCAAGGCAACTTTGTTCTTCAAGAGAACTTAACAAAACTTATCAATTAAAAGTGAACCCAAACTAAAGAGTTTCACCCACACATAAAGTTAAACAACCATCTTCACTACCACCATCTTGGTGTGATGAGGTTCACCCCCCATACCTGTTGATCAGCAGATTTCCGAATCAAAGTCGGTTGATCGGTTTGTGAACCTCCTGATACTCGTCACCAACTACAAACAACACAACAATCAAACATTAAACGACAATCAAAACAAAACTCAACAATTTCTAACCATATAGGGATCGGCCAATCTAAAGTAAAAAGGTTAGAAATGATTTGGTTTTCCATTCCTTGGATTCAAAGACAATAGGAAAGCTAAGGATGGAATCAAGTGTCAGAAATCAAAAATTGATGAAAAACACTATTCATCATCACTATGTAGGGTTCGGCCGAATTGGGGATTTAGGGCTATGATGAGAATTGAATCATAGGCTCTTGCGTTTAGGTAGAGATTGATGAAGTGAGTTCAAAGAAATTGCTTTCACATTAAAAGGATTTTTCTACAAATTCCTATGGATTTTCAATGTTTTGGATCTAAGAATCCATTTTCATGAAAATAGATTTTGATCTTGAAATAGATAGAGATTCAAGAAGCTAGGAGATCATAGAAGTGATCTTACCTAAGAATGAAGGAAGATTGATCAAGGAATCTAGGATTTCTAACAAGTATTCAAGCTTATCCGTTGTCGGGTCTCGTTGAATCCCTTTACTACTCCAAACGCCTCCTAGTTCGATTATACGACCGAATATAATATATTATTATTTTTTGGACGTCGGGATGGATCTTAACAAAGATGTAGAGAATAAAATCCCGAGACTTACTGTCTCATTCACGTGTCCAAATTAGGTCTCGATAGTATAAAAAGGCTAATATCCTTGAAAAACGCAGATCCGGCTCCGTTTGAGCTTTTGCCCGAAACTTAACCATGGCTTCCTATGGTTGTGTAGAGCATTCTTATCTTCTCAGAATATTTTATTTCACTCTCTAGACCCTCCAATAAAATACAAACGTTAAAATACTGAAGAATTAGAAAACGTAAAATCGGGGCGTTACATTCCTACCCCTCTTAAAAGAATTTCGTCCTCGAAATTCGTGACTTAAAACTAAACCAACTCGGTCACTGAAGATTAAGGAAATAAATTTTCGACAAAGGAAATTTTTCCTGGTCTTGGCCTCATAAGAAAGTATACAGAAGAATTTTACCAATCTGGAATGAATGAAGGAATATCTAGTATGTAAAAAGATTCTTCAGTAGGTTCGTGAGTGTAAAAATGCATAGCTAATACATGTTTACATCCATGACAATAATAAAGTCCCTTCTTTCATAAGAACCTTCCAGTAAATTTGGGAATCAAAAGATAAATAGTCTGGAAAAAAATCGGACTGGATCACCTTTACCAAAAGTAAAAGTGATGAGACTAAGTTTCATCAAGAAACTTCTAGTATCAAGAAGTCGTTTATGTTATAACTTAAGACATAGTCATAATAAATCTCTGAGTGAAACAATATGAAAATGTCCAGACCAATGGGCACCATTTTACCAATTCACTCAATTGTCTAATACATTGAGGAATAGGTAGGAGTGTGAACACAAGCGTTCCCTTGAGATCAGGCAGCACTAACACAGGTGAAGTAGTCAACCTTCTTTTTAATCCTTCAAAACTTTCCTCGCAGGCTTCAGTCCCTTCAAACGTTTTATCCTTCCTCGGCAATTGGGTAAGAGGTCCTATAATCTTAGAAAATCCTTCGATGAACCTCTGATAATACCCAGTCTAACCCACAAAATTACATATCTCAATCACTATGGTTGATCTTTCCCACTCAAGAACTACTTCAAATTTTGACAGATCTACCGCAATTCCTTCCTTTGAAATTACGTGACCCAAAAACTGCACTTTGTCGAGCCAAAACTCACACTTGGCCAGCTTCGTATATAGCTGTTGTTTCTCCTTCAGAACCTGAAGAGCTACACTAAGATGTTCAGCATGCTCTTCCTGGTCTCACGAATAGATGAGTATGTCGTCTATGAAGACAATAACAAACTTATCCAGGTATGGATGAAAGATCTTATTCATGTAATCCATGAATATAGCGGAGTATTTGCCACCCCGAACGGCATTACAAGATATTCATAGTGCCCGTAGCATGTTCGAACGCTGTTCTTGGTACATCCTCTGCCTTCATATGAATCTGGTGATAACCCGATCGCAAATCAATCTTGGAGAAAACTGTCGCTCCCCTCAACTGATCCATCAAGTCATCTATCCTCGAAAGAAGATACTTGTTCTTAATGGTGACATCGTTCAACTGACGATAATCCACACATAAGCAAGATGTTCGATCTTTCTTTTTCCACCAATAGCACAGGTGCTCCCTATGGCGACACATCTGGTTTAACTAACTGTTTTCCGAATAAGTCCACCAACTGCTCCTTCAAGGTTTCCAACTCAGCAGGTGCCATATGATACGGTGCCACAGACACTAGTCCTATTCCTGGCACAAGATTGATCACAAACTCGATATCCTGAACTGGCGGTAAACCTGGTATGTCTTCAGGAAAGACTTCCGGAAACTCGTTAGTAACATGTATTCCTTGAGCTCCTTCTCTCAAAGAAGCATTTACTTGGTTAACAGTCCAAAAATCCAGAATTCTCAAAACTAGGGAAAGATTAAGGTTTTGTTTGCACCGTCTAACAAGATATGGTTACAAGATAACCAATCCATTCCTAAGATTACATGCATTTGCGAAAGAGCTAAACAAATCAAATCAATCAAAAATGTTCTATCTTTTACAAAAATAGAACAGTTCAAACAAACTTTCGCAGTTATAACAGGCTTTACAGTAAGTACAGAAATTACCAAATAAAAGGTAAAGAAGATACAGATAATCTCAAAAAGGTTCACACAGTCATATGCGATAAAGGAGTACGTTGCGCCTGAATCAAACAGCACAATTAAGGTTTTACCTTCCGTGACGCACTGACCGTGGATCAAATCTTCATTTTGAGAAGTCTCAGCACCATCCCCAGTATAAACTCTACTCATTGCCTTAGGCTTCCTGGCTTACACATCGCTGACAGAATGTACGGCTTTTGATTGCACGCAGTCGCCTGAAGTATGCCCTGGTTTTCCACACCTGAAGCATATTATTCCTTTGATCGAGCATTCTCTGGTGACATGATTGTTCTTGCCACACTTCATGCACCTCTTTGGGGCGTTACCAGACTGACTAATACCCCCACTGCTTCCTCCTACAAAAAGCTGTTGTTGACCCCGCTATTTTGAATATGGTTTCCATTGAGACCTATTATCACAACCATTGGTGCCTTTGTGGAACCTAGTCGGTCCAGAGTGATGTTGCCTTCCTTCACGAGTCTTCATCAGATCTCCGATTAGGAAGCATTCATCTATCAACACCGAGAATTCTTTGACCTCGAGAGGTAGCACCACTCCTCGAATTTCGTCCCTTAAACCCTCTTCGAACTTTATGCACTTCCACGCCTCATCAGGATGAAGATGGAAATACCTCGAAGACTTCAACAGGGACTCAAAACGATCAGCATATTCTTTGACAGACATTTCTTCTTGACGTAACTCCATGTCTTCCAACTCATCTGGCACCCATCGAAAAATACTAGTTCCGAAGAACTCTGCGAGCGACAACTAACAAGAAAACAAAAGCATCACTATCTTGCCCAATATCATTCCTCTTCAGAAACAATAATGCAGAGAATAACAAACAATTGTTGTCTTCCTTACAGAAACACAACACAAGGAACAAACAACACAAAAGGATAGACCGAAGTCATCATCCTCTCCAACATTATTCTCTCTCAGAAACAATATCGCAGAAAAACAATCAGAGAAAACACAACACAAACAAGACAGACCATAACCTAAAACCCCAAAAAAGACTCGGCCAGCTCTGATACCAAATAATGCAACACCCTTTTTCGAGTGTTACATTCCCGAACGTTTATTAGGCCGAAAATATTTATTAATGCGGAAAATACGATTTTAATTTTTTTTTTTCTTTTCACAAAGATGAAATGGGATTAGTAAAGGTAAATAAAAATAATAAATGAACTTAGGTGAACCATGCATTTCTAGAACATACTGTATTATAAATACAGAAATAGAAAACAGAAATAATACTGTATACAGACATAGGTTTAATATATAACTGACATCAGAAATAATAAGTACTAGGAGTCACAGCTCCCTAAGAAGTACTACATATACCGACACAGTCTGGCCCAGACAAAATAAAACAGAAAAAGGAGTCCACCTCCGAGCTTAAAGGAACTGCTGAACCGAACCATCGTCGCGTCCATCTGTTCAAGCAGCAACAACAAGTACCAGCAAGAAATATACAGATGTAGGTGAGATTCCCGTTCATCAACACAACAAAATAGCAGTAGTAAAAACGGGACGACTCACTAAATAACAGCGTACCCAACATGCTTACTAAATTCTCAATATAAAACATGTTAAATAGTTAACAGCATAATATCATGTTAAATAGTTAACAGCATAATATAAGGCATTCTTAAAACAGAACAGCGACGTATAACAGTAAATGAAATCATCAACAGCCAGACAATGCAATGCAATGTACATGACTCAATGCCATATACCACAAGCGTAAAAACTCTGACCTTTACTCCATGGAGCTAACAAAAGTGTCGGAGAGAGTGAATGGGAGGACATGTTCCGGTTTCTGCCAGCCATGAGCAAGATGCTACAACATTCGTAACGTGCACGTATCTGGCTTTACGGTAACACTCTCGACCAAACATGAAAAGTACGACATCTAGTAGATGATATCAGTGTATTGCACGGATTCGCCACGACACAGAAGAATCACCAACTGGTCACATGTCAGCCATTCCAACCCTAATACCACCAAAAAAATAGGTAAAAGGTAAAAAAAAAGGTAATTAATAAAAACTAACCAAGGACAATTTGATCAATTCACGTCCCGACATTTTGAAAGTCCTCACGACACTAATAGGAGTCCCCAAATAATTTAACATAGCTTTGGTATGAATATTATCGGCTCAAGGTTCTCGAAAAACCCTAAGGCAGTTCGAATTGTCTACCCGGTCGATTTTCGGCCCGAATATAAATTATTAGTTATATTCTTGGACGTCATGACACTTTTTAGAAAAAAGGTAGAGGATTGAATTTTAAGACTAATGGTTCTGACCGTTAGTCATAACAAGGTCTTAATAGTAGAAAAACACTATCATCCGAGAAACATAGATCAGGCTCCTTTGGAGTTTTCGGCCCAAAACATAACCATAGCCTCCTACGATGGCGTAGAGGGTGACTATGGCCTCGTAATAATTTATTTAATTTTCTAGACCCTCCAATAAAATACAATTACTTAAATACTGATTAATTAAAAAGATTAAGAAAATCGGGGTGTTATATTACTACCCCCTTAAAAAGAATTTCGTCCCGAATCCCGAAATTCGACGTACCTTTTTAAAATAGGCTTGTATATTGTTGTTGCATGTCCTCCTCCCGTTCCCAGGAAGCATCTCCGATAACTTCTTCCCATATGATCTTGACCAATGGAATATGTTTACCTCGGAGTTCCTTTATCCTTTTATCCGCAATCCTTACAGGTAGAGCCTCATACTCAAGGTTATCTCTCAATTGTATTGACTCTGGTTCTAAGACGTGTGATGGATCAAGGTAGTACTTTCTCAACTGAGAGACATGAAAGACGTCATGGAGATTGGATAGGTTTGGGGGTAAAGCGATGTGATAGGCTACAGGACCAATTTGGCGAAGAATTTGAAATGGCCCAATGAACCTAGGAGTAAGCTTTCTAGATTTTATTGCTCTGCCGATTCCAGTTCTCGGAGTCACTCTTAGAAAAACATGGTCTCCTTCCTCGAATTCTAACGGTCTTCTCCTCTTATCGCTATAACTCTTCTGCCTGTCCTGTGCGATTTTCATCTTTTCCCATATCCTTTTGATTTGTTCTGTCATCTGTTGTACTAACTACCTCTGGTCCTAACACTTGACTTTCTCTGGTCTCATACCAACACAATGGTGTTCTACACTTCCTGCCATACAATGCTTCGTAAGGTGCCATTCCTATGCTCGAATGAAAACTATTGTTATAGGTGAACTCGGTCAATGGTAAGAACTCCTCCCAACTTCCCGTGTGTTCCAAAACACAAGCTCTTAAGAGATCTTCCAACGATTGAATCGTTCGTTCCGATTGACCATCTGTCTGAGGATGATAAGCAGAACTCAACCTTAACTTAGTTCCCAAAGCCTCATGTAACTGCTTTCAGAATCTAGATATCAATCTAGGATCTCTGTCGGAAACAATACTAGAAGGCACTCCGTGCAACCTTACTACTTCCTTGATGTAGATTTGGGTTAACTTTTCCAACGTATAACTTTCGCCAAGTGAGCACATTTCGTCAACCTATCAACGATTACCCAAATGGCATCATGCCTCTTGTTAGTTCTTAGTAGACCAACCACGAAATCCATAGATATTCTATCCCATTTCCATTCTGGGATATCTAAAGATTATAACAGTCCTACTGGCTTTTTGTGTTCTATCTTCGCATTCTGACACACCAAGCAGGCCAACACATACTCAGCTACCTCCTTCTTCATTCCGGGCCACCAAAACATTTTCTTTAAGTCCTGGTACATCTTGGTAGCTCCTGGGTGAAAACTCAACCTACTCTTGTGCGCTTCCTCTAAGATCATTCTTCTTAGCTCTACATCCATTGGCACACAAATTCTATCTCCATACCTCAAGACTCCATCTGGGTTCATCCTAAACTCAGAAGTTCTGCCTTCCGTTACTTGTTCCTTTACTTTCTGAAGATACTGATCAACCTCCTGCTTCTCCTTGATCGTCTTCAAAAATTCGCTCGTTACTGTGACCATTCCTAGGTGTATCCTATCCCTAGATAATTCCATACCAAGATCCAAATCTCTAAACTGTTCAACCAGTTCTAGCTCTTTCACCATCATAGCAGATATGTGTAAGGATTTTCTACTTAACGCATTCGCTACCACATTCTCCTTTCCTGGATGGTATTGTAGATCGAATTCATAATCCTTTATGAATTCCATCCACTTCCTTTGCCTCATATTTAATTCCTTCTGATGAAATAGATACCTTAAGCTCTTATGGTCACTGTACACTATAAACTTAGCTCCATATAAATAGTGTCGCCATATCTTTAAAGCAAACACTATAGCTGCTAGCTCCAAATCATGAGTTGGATAATTCCTCTCATGAACTCTCAACTTCCATGAAGCATATGCTATGACTCTCCTTTCCTACATTAGAACATAGCCCAATCCTTGGTCTGATGCACATAGTATACGTCAAACTATCCTGAAGAATCCAGTAACGTCAATACTGGTGACGTAGTCAACCTCCTTTTCAGCTCCTGAAAACTCTTCTCACATTTATCCGTCCATTCAAAGGATATTCCTGTCCTAGTTAATTGCGTCATCGGCAACGTGATCTTCGAAAATCCTTCGATGAACCTTCAGTAATAACCAGCTAAGCCCAGAAAGCTCCGTATTTCACTTACCGACTTAGGGCTTTCCCATTGTACTACAGCTTCAACCTTTGTTGGATCTACTGCTATTCCATCACAATTAATCACTTGACCTAAGAATTGTACTTCTTCTAACCAGAATTCAGACTTGGACAACTTTGCATAAAGTTGTCAGTCCTTTAACACTTGATGCACAATCCTAAGATGTTCCTGATGTTCTTCCCGATTAAGAGAATAAATAAGAATGTCGTCGATAAACACAACAACAAACTTATCTAAGAACGGTCGGAAAATCCGATTCATGTAATCCATGAACACTGCTGGAGCATTTGTCACACCAAAGGGCATAACCAGATACTCGTAGTGTCCATACCAACTCCTAAACGCCGTCTTCGGTATATCCTTCCTCTTGACTCGAATCTGGTGATAACCAGATCTTAAGTCAATCTTTGAAAATACTACCGCTCCTTTCAATTGGTCCATTAAATCGTCAATCCTAGGCAACACATACTTATTCTTAATTGTTGCCTTGTTCAGCTGTCGATAATCCACGCACAGCCTTGAACTTCCGTCCTCCCCAACATGAAGCACTTGGTCTTGTAAACGCCTTATCCAACATGTCGTCCAACTGCTTTTTCAGCTCCACTAACTCCGCTGGAGCCATTCGATAAGGTGCTATCGAAATCGGTCCAGTTCCCGGTACCAGATCTATAGAAAACTCTATTTCTCTCTTCGGTGGTAAACCCAGAACGTCATCAGGGAAAATTTCCAAAAACTCCTACACCATAGGCAATGAATCCAACGTAGGAGATTCCTTAGCTTCCACAGAGAGTAGCAAAACGTGTTTCTGAGATTTACTACCTAGCTTACTATCTTGGCAGGCATTAATCTAGATTGCTCAGGGAAAGATAAAGTCTTTTTAGAACAGTCTAACACTATGTGGTTAGCCGAAAGCCAATCCATGCCTAAAATTAAATCAAGTTGATGCATAGGTAAGCAAATGAGATCAACAGAAAAAGTTCGATTTTCAATGACAATAAGGCAATTTAGATAGACGGTTGTGGTTTTCCAAGAATTATTGTTAGGAGTAGAAACAGTTAAGTCATGGGGAAGTAGAGAAATAGACAAATTTAAATGATCCACACACTCTTGGGATAAAAAGGAATGAGTAGCTCCCGAGTCAAACAATACAGATAAGAGTTTACCTGACACTAGGCATATACCATGTATGATTCAGCTTCTTGTATGGTAAATACCCTTCCGGTGGCTTGTGGTCTCGTTGCTTATTGTCCGGTTCCTTGGGTTCTGGTCACTGGGTCCTGCCCGCCTGTGTTGTACCTCGCTCCTTGCGTACATTCTGGCGCTATGTGACCCACTTGGCCACATCGGAAACACTGGCGAGTCTCCTTTATCGGACAATCCCGAATTGTATGTGTTCCTCCACACCTGAAGTAGCCACTTGGTTGGAGTTGTCCTTCAGTCTGTCTTGCGGCCTAATGGTCATAAGGCCTCCGTCCTGTTTGTAATCTTCTCTTCCCGCCTCGACCTCTCTGGTCAAACCTCCGAGTAGGTCCTCCAGTTCTGCCTTGTTGCATCTCTAGCTTTTTGTCGATGTTCTCAATGACAGAACATCTCTCCAGCATCTCAGGCAGTCGGGTGATGTTCAGTGGTGCGATCACCCTTTGCAGTTCATATTTCAGGCCGTCCTCAAAGCGCCTGCAAACCCATTCTTCATCAAGGAATCTCTGGTAAAATTCAGAAAATTTGAGTAGCACCTCAAATCTTGCAGAGTACTCCCCAACAGACATGGTCCCTTGCTTCAGACCCATGAACTTTTTTTCTTTTTCTCTTCTGATCATCCTGGGGGAAATACTTCTCTAAAAAGCATTCCCGAAACAGTTCCCAGTTGATGAGTCTGTCTTCAGCTTCAAGCATCCTCTGCTTGCCTTTCCACCACAGTTCTGCACCTCCTATCAGCATGAAGGATGCATATGTTACCCTCCTATCCTCACGGCAGTGCATCACCGCAAAGATTTTCTCTAGATTTTGTATCTAGAGTTCAGCTCCTTCCAGGTTGAAGTCTCCATTGAACTACGGCGGCTTCCCTTTCAAGAAAGTATTCAGTCTGTTGTCTTCTCTCACGACTTCACCTTGCTGATTCTGTCTCTGTTGTTGCTGTATGGTCAACCGTATTAGTTGAGCGTTCTGCTACGTCTGATGCAGTATTGCCGTTGCCAGTTCCCTAACGGTTCTTAGGGATTCAGTTGATTCTATCCCATCCACAGTGTGGGAAATTGCTTCATAACCAATTCCGAGTTCAGCAGCACTCACTGTGGCCCTTCCAGCACGTCCTCTAGGTCGTCCGCGAGCCATTCAATTCCTATGGAAGAAATTATCAGCTCACATTTGTAAGACATACAAGACCATATTATTATATGCATGTATCATATGCCATACAAATGCTCGAACAGTTACCTCATACAGTAATCCGCATACCGGACACTCTACCCAACTTCTAAGCATAGTCAATACCCAATGCAGGTTTAACTAGACACAACCAGAAATTACAACCTAACCCAAGCAGTTTTTACTAATTACCTTTTTTTTTTACCTTTTACCTTTTTTTTTTATGTCTTGAATTAACTAAATAAATACACTATTCTTCACATTTTTCTTCCCCATTCTTCGAGCAGCCCCTGACAGCCAACATCGCCTTCTTCCTTCTCTTCTTTCTCTCTTTTTCTCCTCACCATTTTCTCCATTTTGGAGCTTGAAACTTGGAGATTTTGTGAAGCAATCTTCACCAAATTTGAAAGAGATCACCATAGGAGGTAGCTAGCTCTCTCTATCTCTCTCAATCTCTCTTTATTCTCCTCAAATTTCCATGATTAGAAATGTTAGGGTTTTTACCCCTAAATCTTTAAAATTCAATGAAAAATTGTAGAAAAATCATTTTAATACCAAACCGATTTCTATGACCTAGGTTCATGACATACTTGCATGATTCAAGAGATTAGAGCCAAGAAATCTCTCTAGCTATTTTTTTAATGGAGAGGCCGAAACCCCCTTTAGTGTAGGGTAGGGTTTTTGGTTGGTTTTGATGTTTTGAGTTGATATCTAGGGTTATCACACTTAGTTAGGGTGTTATCCAATAAATGAGAATTTTTGGAGCTTCCTAGCTATTTTTCATTCAACAGGGCCGAACCCTAGGCATAGTGCAATAGGAGAAATCTTTATTTTTTTGAGTAAATGCCTTTATTGATTATGTTTAGGGATACCTAAGGATCGTTGATCCAAGAGTTGGGAATTTTTAGACATCCCTAGCCTAATTAATTAAATAGGGACAGTAGCTAATCCTAAATATTAGGTAGTTTATGATTTAACTGTTTTAATTTCTGTTTGTGTTTTACTGTATAGAACCTGGCAGGGCTCAAACGTTCGATCGCGCACTCGATTGACTGTTACGGAGCCGCATTCAGAATCTCTCGGGAAAGTCACTAAGGTGGGGGAAAGAACCACAATATCGTCGGGGAGGCAAGCTTTAAATAATATATATTGATATGCATAGGGCGACCCAAACCCTACTAGAGGTTGTTTGACCGTTAGGTCGATTTTACTATATATTGAAGATGTTTGTGCTGTAATTGGATATTTGGTATATTATAAGTGATATGTGCATTATACTTATTTATATGATTATGATTGATTAAATGTTATTTATCTGTAAGCTGATTTTACTGTTAAATCTGTTTTGGTTGTTATTCATATCTTGTTGTGACTGCTGATGTCTGAGTGGAACTAAGCAGTGATTTCTGATAAATTGGGAGAATATTGTGTGGCGAGAAAGTCGAGGTTATATATATGTGTCATAGTGCTCAACCTAGAGATACAATTGATCTGTTGTTGTCGTGATGTGAGTTGATACCCGGTTAAGCCGGATTAAAGTTGGTCATTGTTGCTTATAAGTCGTGGTTGAGGCACTAAGTGTTGATCCTGAGATGAGTTAGTGAGATCCATGTTGCATAGTTGTTGTTCATCACTGTGTTGGCATATGGGCGATTCCGATCTTACCTGCGGGGAGATGGTTGTACCGATTAGTTTGGCATATGGGCGATTTCGATCTTACCTGCGAGGAGATGGTCGTACCCGTTAGTCAAATTGTAGACGGACGGGCGAGTGCTCTAACCTAGCCTGCGAGCGGGGGAACATGTTGTTACCATAAGTTGCATTGTTGACGGACGAATATTCCAACCTGGCCTGCGGGCGGGGGAATATGTCGTACCCATGAGACGAGTTGGGCCTGCGGGCTTTAGACCAAACCCTACTTTATGGGGGAGGCATAGTGATGATTGGGACACCTTGATCTTTTGGGAATGTCACATCGTGATCGCGTCCATATAGTCGTTAGTTGCATGAGTGTGAGAGACAGTAGTTAAAGGAAAAATTATTCGGAAGTTGTTTGGTTGTGCTTTTGAGTGTACTATCCATATAGATTATTTATATCGTTGTTTTTCTCATTTATGACATATTACTGTTTCTTATCCCTTTTATTTCTATTTCGTATTTTATGTTTATTCTCGACTGCACGAGAAGACCCTGATGAGGAGTTTCCAGCGGAGATTGACGATATACTGTTGAGCCTGATGCCGACGGGAGAGCCTCGGATCCCAATGCTGGGGGACCTTGAGCGCCAAGAGAAGACGTCTGATGTATCTTCATTTCCACTACTATGTTTTTAGTTTTTATTTACTGCATACTCTGAAGTCTTTTATATTTGGTATCAGTGTTGTAGGCTCTACTGATGGAGCTAGTACTATTATGTCTGTATCTATTATTACGGTATCGGTATGTATTTAATGTTTTAATTGTTGTATTTAATGTTTTAATAATTTCACAATTTTATACTGCTACGCTACGCTATAACGCTAATAATTATAAGTGGGGTCACCAATGGGACCTCCTAGGAAGGGGTTGTCTCATTTCAAGTCCCGACATTTTGAAAGTCCTCACGACACTGATAGGAGTCCCAAAATTATTAAACATAGCCCTGGTATGAAAATTATTGGCTCAAGGTTCTCGAAAAACCCTAAGACAGTTCGAATCGTCTACCCGATCGATTTTCGGCCCAAATATAAATATTATTTATATTCTTGTACGTCAGGACACATTTTAGCAAAAAGGTAGAGGATTGAATTTTAAGACTAATGGTTCTGACCGTTAGTCAAAATGAGGTCTTGATAGTAGAAAAACACTATCATCCGAAAAACATAGATCGGGCTCCGTTTGAGTTTTCGGCCCAAAACTTAACCATAGCATCCTACGATGGCGTAGAGCGTGACTATAGCCTCGGAATAATTTTTTTTAATTTTCTAGACCCTCCAATAAAATACAATTAATTAAATATTGATTAATTAAAAAGATTAAGAAAATTGGGGTGTTACATCATTGATGTACTAAGTCATGAATGGTATAGTATATGGCCTAGTTCAACCACATACCATACTTAATTATCCCTTGTCTTCAACTCTAAGTTAATTACTTAACTTAGATTTTTACGCATAAAACTTTACAGTTTGAGTTGAAAAACACTCTTTATAAACAAAATCATTTCTCGCGGGGCGAAGATAGGTTTCGCGACCCGAGGCTGAGAGGCCATTTCTACTTTTTAGACAGTCTTTCTGCTTTACGAGGTGAGAAGGGTATCGCGACGCGAGACCGAGAAGTCATATCTTTGCTGCTTGGGCTAGCCGACTGTCTCGCATGGCGAGACAATGTTAACCAGGCGAATGCCCTGTCTTCCCTCTATCTCACGTGGTGAGACAGGGTTAGCCAAGCGAGTGCCCTGTTTTCATTTTTCCTTAACTCCTTCATTAATTCCCTTTTTGAAACACTTAGTTTCATTTAAAGACCTATGGCTAAAGAAAAGACATTTTTCACTTTGGTGACACACTTTAAAGGTTAAAACTTCATTTGATCTTTGGATCAAAATCACTTTTTGTTTTTCTTTGAAAACATAGGTTATGAAATCACTTTTCTTACTTCAAAACTTGGCTATATCAAGAACAACACATGTTCTTATATTTCCTCTTACTAAGGCCACAAGCCTACTCCAATGAAAAATGGAGACTTCGCTTCACCAACTAAGCAAATATAGTTCAAGATGCTCACACCAATTACGACAAACCACAATTACACATTACCACATCATAATCAAATATAAAAGTCCATCACACATCATGGCATCATAATCAAGCATAAAAGTCCATACTTGATCTAGTGATCAAAGTAGGTTTTTCAACATACATGAAAATGATTTTCATTCAATCACCTCCTCATCAACATATGCTAGAGCACACTACAACACACTAAAGCATAAACTCATCAAGACAACTTTGTTCTTCAAGAGAACTTAACAAAACTTAACAATTAAAAGTGAGCCCAAAATAAAGGGTTTTGCCCACACATAAAGTTAAACAACCATCTTCACTACCACCATCTTGGTGTGATCAGGTTCACCCCCCATATCTGTTGATGAGCAGATTTCCGGATCAAAGTCAGTTGATCGGTTTGTGAACCTCCTGATACTCGTCACCAACTACAAACGACACAACAATCAAACATTAAACGACAATCAAAACAAAACTCAACAATTTCTAACCATATAGGGTTCGGCCACTCTAAATTAAAAGGGTTAGAAATGATTTGGTTTTCCATTCCTTGGATTCAAAGATAATAGGAAAGCTAAGGATGGAATCAAGTGTTAGAAATCAAAAATTGAAGAAAAACACTATTCATCATCACTATGCAGGGTTCAGCCAAATTGGGGATTTAGGGCTATGATGAGAATTGAATCATAAGCTCTTGGGTTTAGGTAGAGAATGATGAAGTGAGTTCAAAGAAATTGGTTTCACATTAAAAGGATTTTTCTACAAATTCCTATGGATTTTCAAAGTTTTGGATCTAAGAATCTTTTTTCATGAAAATGGACTTTGATCTTGAAATAGAGAGAGTTTCAAGAAGCTAGGATATCATAGAAGTGATCTTACCTAAGAGTGAATGAAGATTGATCAAGGAATCAAGGATTTCTAACAAGTATTCAAGCTTATCTGTTGTCGGGTCTCGTTGAATCCCTTTACTACTCCAAACGCCTCCTGGTTTGATTATACGACCGAATATAATATATTATTATTATTTTTCAGACGTCAGGAAGGATCTTAACAAAGATGTAGAGAATAAAATCCTGAGACTTAATGTCTCGTTCACGAGTCCAAATTAGGTCTCGATAGTAGAAAAAGGCTATTATCCGTGAAAAACGCAGACCCGGCTCCGTTTGAGCTTTCGCCCGAAACTTAACCATGGCTTCCTATGGTTGTGTAGAGCATTCCTATCTACTCAGAATATTTTATTTCACTCTCTAGATCCTCCAATAAAATACAAACGTTAGAAGATATACCTGGACTTCCACCGGTCAGCTACATCGAGTTCGCGATAGACCTAGTGATGGAATCTGGACCAATATCTATGGCACCATATCGGATGGGGCCAGCAGAGTTGGAAGAACTGAAGAAACAATTGGAAGAGTTGTTGTCCAAGCAGTATGTTAGACCCAGTGTATCACCATGGGGAGCACCAGTTTTGCTTGTGAAGAAGAAGGATGGGACGTCTCGTCTTTGTATGGACTTTCGTCGGTTGAATAAGATTACAATCAAGAACAAGTACCCACTTCTGAGGATTGATGACCTAATGGACCAGCTGAGGGGAATGGCTGTGTTTTCTAAGATCAATCGAAGGTCGGGTTATCACCAGATCCGAGTCAAGACGGAGGATGTTCCAAAGACGGCATTCAGAACACGTTATGGACACTATGAGTATTTGGTAATACCATTCAGAGTGATGAATGCACCTACGATATTCATGGATTACATAAATAGAACCTTTCGCCCTTATTTGGATAGGTTTGTTGTGGTATTTATCGACGACATTCTTATCTACTCTAGGGATAAAGAGGAGCATGCGGAATATTTGTGAGTGGTACCACGAATACTCAAAGAGAAACAACTGTATGCCAATTTTTCGAAGTGTGAGTTCTAGCTAGAAGAAGTTCATTTTTTGGGCATGTTATCTCAAAAGAGGGAATCGTCGTGGATCCGACGAAAGTGGAAGCAATTTGATAGTGGGAACAACCAAAGACGGCAACAAAAATCCGTAGTTTCGTTGATTTAGCAGGTTACTATCGAAGGTTTATTGAAGGATTTGCTAAGATTCTAGCACCGTTGACCAAGTTAACACGGAAGGATCAAGCATTTGCATGGATTGATGCTTGTGAGGCTAGTTTTCAAGAGTTGAAGAAGCGTTTAACCAGTTCACCAGTGTTTGTACTTCTAGACCCCAACGAACCTTCTAAAGTATTTTGTGATGCTTCCTACCAAGGGTTGGGGTGTGTCGTGATGCAGAACCGGATAGTGGTAGCTTACGCTTCAAGGCAGTTGAAGAACCATGAGAAGAACTACCCGACTCATGATTTCGAGTTAGCTGCAGTGGTTTTCGCTCTGAAGGTTTGGCGCTATATCTTGTATGGGGCAAAGTTCAGTGTTTTCAGTGATCACAAGAGTCTGAAGTACTTGTTTGACCAGGAGGGGCTCAACATGAGGCAACGAAGATGGTTGGAGATTTTAAAAGATTATGACTTCGAGTTGCAATACCATCCCGGGAAAGCAAACGTTGTGGCGGATGCCTTAAGCAGGAAGGTACTTCATGCGTCTACCATGATGGTCAGAGAGAGAGAGCTCATCGAGCAGTTTAGAGATTTGAAGTTGGCTATAGAAGCATCTCCAAGAAAACTCAGTGTGGGCATGATCACTATGGAGAATGACTTTTTGAATCAGATCAGAGAGAAATAGAGTGAAGATCAGTACCTAACGGGAGAAAGGGAAGCCGGGAGGCAAGAGATGACCTTAGAGTTTGTGGAAGGACCGGATGGGATCCTAAGATTCAAGGACAGAATCTGTGTACCCAGTGATGCGGATCTAAGGAGGCTGATCCTTAAAGAGGCCCATATGTGTAGGTTGACTATGCATATGGGATCTACCAAGATGTATCAGGACCTAAAGCGGATGTATTGGTGGCACGGGATAAAAAGAGATGTCGCCGGTTTCGTCTCGTCATGCTTAGTAAGCCAAAATGCCAAAGTGGAACATCAATGGCCCACAGGAATGTTGCAACTGTTATCCCAGAATGGAAATGGGATGGCATATCCATGGACTTCGTGACTAGTCTACCAAGGACACTGAAGGGTTATGATGCTATATGGGTGATTGTGGATTGACTCATAAAGTCAGCATACTTTCTGCCTATAAACATCAATTATTCTTTGGAGAAGTTAACCCAACTATAAATCAGGGAGATTGTAAGACTTCATGGTGTACAATATAGTATTGTTTCGGATAGGGATCCGAGATTCACATCTCGTTTTTGGCAAAGCTTACAAGAGGCTCTAGGGACAAAGCTGCGTTTGAGTCCGGCATACCATCCGCAGATAGATGGTCAATCTGAGAGGACGATTCAGTCTTTGGAAGATTTGCTAAGCACTTGTGTGCTTGAACATTCAGGAAGCTGGGAAAGGTTTTTGCCTCTAATAGAGTTCACCTACAACAATAGTTTTCACTCAAGCAAAGGGATGGCACCCTATGAGGCTCTGTATGGGAGGCGCTACAAGACACCGTTGTGCTGGTACCAAGATACAGAGCATCTTACTTTGGGACCCGAACTCATACGTCAGACCATGGAGAAAGTAAAGTTGATTCAGGGTAAGGTGAGGGTGACTCAGAGTAGACAAATGGGGTACGCAGAGAAGAGGCGTCGATCGCTCGAGTTTCAAGAGGGGGACCATGTATTTTTGAGAGTCACGCGCATGATTAGGATTGGTAGAGTGATTAAATCCAGGAAATTCACACCAAAATTTTTTGGACCCTACCAAATTCTTCGTAGAGTTGGCCCAGTGGCATATCAAATAGCTTTACCCCTTTTTCCTTCAAATCTTCATAATGTGTTTCATGTCTCACAATTGTGAAATTACATTCCTGATCCCACACATGTAATAGAGCCTAATACGATACAATTAAAGGATAATCTGACCTTTGAAACTCTTCCTGTCAGGGTTGGGGACTGAAGAGTAAAGCAACTGTAACATCCCAAAATTCCTATAGCTATATTTTAACTATATGTATGAATAACTTGATTGAGAACACACGACCTGATTAATAATAATCGAAAGAGTAGTTAATAATTGAAAGTTCATATTGAATCTCAATTATGAGCTTAATGACCATAAAATATTGTTTTGAGCTTGCTATGTTATTTTGAGTCGGGACACTCACTGATAACTTATAGTTGTCAAAACACTAGTTGGATGTGAATGGAACTCATAAAGAAGTCCAAGGGTATTTTGGTCACTTCGTAAGGAATCTTAGATATTTTCTAGGAAGCCATCATGACAAATAATGAGTCATAGGGCAAGGATGGAATTCCATTAGTTCCTAGGGGCAAAATGGTCTTTTCCATCATAAAATATCTTAGATATTTCTAAAGCAATCATGACTATGGTGAGTCATGAGGTCAAGGGAGGAATTTCATTAGTTCTTAGGGACAAAAGAGTATAATCACCTAGGGACACAAATGGTATTTCACTAAAAGGCTAAGGGCAAAATGGTCTTTTTGCCATAAAATATCTAGATATTTTTAGAGATGTAATCATGACATGTAGAAGTAATTATGACTAGTAGTGAGTCATGGTGGTGACTCACCCACTGACTCATCACACTCAGGTGACCCGCATCTCTCATCCGGTGTCCGGTTTTGTCTCTGGATGTCCATTTTCGACTCCGTCGATTTACCGATTTAATATTTCGTCCGAATAAAATATCTTATTTCACTTTTCGTGAAATATTTCAAAGTAACCAAATTAGTCAGGAATTCGATATAAAACCTAACTGTTTCGTTCACGAGTCGAAATTAGGTTTTCTGATCGGTAAAATTTTACTGTTCATGAAAAACACAGACCGGTTGTTGTCTGAATTTTCAACCTAAAAATTTACCGTAACTCTCTACAGTAAAGTAGAGTGTGGACAATCATCCTTTTTGTCAATTCATGACAACTTTCACTATGTCAACTTTCTTTCATGGAAAAAGCTAAACTACCTACACTTGGCTAATCTCTACAACTTTTATGGAAGCAACACTTATCCAAATCCATTAGATCTTGGCCCTTCATTTCCTATCACATTTTAGCTTGATTTTTGGTGATAAACACCTAGGCCATTTGGCCTTTCCATGTCATAAACACTTATCCAACTTCATTTCACTTCTTCTAAAGATCAAAGTTTCATTTCTTAAGTTTTTCCAAAAATCCTCTCTTCTCTCTCTACTCTTCCTATTCGGTTCTTCATCATAGAACATCAACCCAACTTCCTTTTTCAATTCTAAAACCATACTTCTTCTTGTCTTGATCCAAGGATCAACTTTGGTGAAGGAAATTTCTTGTTTTGGTGAAGTGTGTTCTTGAGCACCAAGAACACCATCCAAAACCATGAAGTTGTTCTTGAGTTGGTGAGCTTCTATATCCTTTTTCTCTTCATTTCCTTGCTTATTAACTTGAGCAATCATCTTCTAGTTCTTCATTTTCATGAAAACAAGTTAAAGATCTCACCTTTTTCTCCTATAGGATTCAGACATCCTTTTCTTTAAGGAGCTTGGAGTTTCCTTTCACTAACACCTCTTCACTAAAGGTATGGGTAGTGAACCTCATCACACCAAGATTGGTGGAAGATGAAAATGGTTGTTTATGCTTTGTTTGGGTCAAACCTTTTTGCTTGGGTTCACTACTTTATTGGTAAAGTTCTCTTTGAGAACATGATTGTAATAATGTTTCCATACTTAGTATATGTTTATGATGATTTGTGCTTGGATGGAAAAACATTTACATGTATGTTGAAAACCATACTTTGATCACTAGATCAAGTAAGGATTTTTATGCTTGTTTATGGTTGAATGATGCATGACTATTGTTCATCATAATTGTGTGATCATTTTGAGCTATTACTTGATAAGTTAGTGAAGCAAAATCTTCATATCCGATGTGTGGGAGTATTCGGCCATGACTATGAGAAAAAGAAGAACATGAGTTTGTTCTTGAACTTCAATGTTTTTGAAAGCTAATAAGTTTTTTAGTAACTTGTATTTCAAAAACAAACAAGAAGTGATTTTGATCCAAAGATCAAATAGGATTTCGGCCTTCAAGTGTTTTTAACTAAGGTGAAAATGTATTTTTACTTTAGTCATAATTATCCAATTAACTAAGTGTTTTAAAAATAAAATGATGAAAGTGATTTCATGAAAGTAAAATTAATATGAAGTTACCATAGGTTTTAATGGGATGTCACCTTCATTTTAAAACTAAGTTAACATTCGACTTTCAAAATATAAAGAGGACTTTGTCCTAAAGTTTCATTTTAAATGATTCATAGTTCGAAAACTAAATGAAATTCCATTTTCTTTTACACTGACTTAGATCATGGTTTTACACTGAGTTAGTAAGGAAAAACCCTTTTCAAATTGATTAATGTACTTTACTTCAAGCAAGTAACAAAGTTCTTTTAAATCAAATGAGTTTTCAAATTGGAAAGGTTTTGGTTTGCAAAGTCTCAAATCGAGAGTTTTCAACTCTAAATCGTAAAGTTTTACTCATGAAAACCTAAGTTAAGTAATTAACTTAGAGTAAATGAAAAGATATAATTAAGTATAGTATATGGTGGAACAAGATCATGCACTATACCATTGATAGCTTAGTTCATCAATGACTTCATAAGACTTAAGTGAATCAAGACTCATTGCCCAAGTTGAAACTCAAGGAATTAATATCTTAGAAAGGATCAAAGACTTATCTAAGAGGATTCTCAATCCTTCTTCATAATACTTAGGACTTGAGATGTAATTCATAAGACACAAACACAAATATGAAACGTTTTGGGTTTTGAAACAACAGTTCCATAACGGACCGGTGATTCAGATCCAAGACAATCGTTCAATTGTTTCAGTCTTGTGATGACTCGATCCCGGAGGAATCAGGAGATTTATCCGTTGGATAAATGTTTTATAAAACAAAGACGCGTATAGTTCCTAAGGAAGAGAACCTTAGTGAACATTGAAGTTTATCTAGTGGATAAATGTTTTATAATGCAAAGACACGTATAGTTCCTAAGGAAGAGAACCTTAGTGAACCTTGCGGTTTATCCGATGGATAGGCATTGATTTATAGCATCCGCTTTATGTAAGCATTGGCATTTCATTGCATGAGTTTCTAAGGCCTTGAGCCTAGGAGTTGAGCTTACACCTAGATGCTGGTGCAAATCTTACGGTGATGATCTTCAATGGTCTTGAGGATGTCAGGGTTGGAGATTCCATAAGTGACCAGTTGGTGATTCTTTTGTGTTGTGGTATTCCGTGCACTGCTGTGTTGTGTTTTCTCTAATTGTTTTCTATGTTATTGTTTTCGAGAGGAAACAATGTTGGAAAGGATGATGATTTCGGTCTATCCTTTTGTGTTGTTTGTTCTTTGTGTTGTGTTTCTGTAAGAAAGACAACAATTGTTTGTTATTCTCTCCATTATTGTTCCTAAAAAGGAATGATATTGGACAGAATAGTGATGCTTTTGCTTTCTTGTAAGTTGTCACTCGCAGAATCCTCCAGAACAAGTATCTTCTGACGGATGCAAGACGAGTTGAAAGAAATGGAGTTTCTACAGCTACGTCAAGGAGAAATGTCTGTCGAAGAATATGCTGATCATTTTGAGTCCCTGTTGAAGTCTTCGAGGTATTTCCATCTTCATCCTGATGAGGAGTGGAAGTGCACAAAGTTCGAAGAAGGTTTAAGGAACGAGATTGAGAAGCGGTGCTACCTCTCAAGATCAAAGAGTTTTCAGTTTTGATAGACGAGTGCTTCCTAATGGAAGATCTGATGAAGACTCGCGAAGGAAGGCAACGTCATTCTGGACCGACTAGGTTCCACAAAGGCAACAATGGTCGTGACAACAAATCTCAATGGAAATCATATTCAAAGCAGCGAGGTCAACAACAACGTTCTGTAGGAGGAAGCAGTGAGGGTTTTAGTCAATTTGGAAACGGCCCAAACAAGTGTATGAAGTGTGGCAAGAATAATTATGCCACCAGAGAATGCTCAATCAAGGGGATAATATGCTTCAGGTGTGGGAGATTGGGGCATACTTCACGCGACAGTGTGCAATCAAAAGCTGGACATTCTACCAACAATGTGCAAGTAGCAAGGCCTAAGGCAAAGGGTAGAGTTTATACTGTGAAAGGTGTTGAGGCTTCTCAGAATGAAGACTTGATCCACAGTCAATGCGTCATGGAAAATAAAACCTTAACTGTACTATTTGATTCAGGTGCAACTCATTCCTTTATTGCTTATGATTGTGTGAAACTTTTGGGATTGTCTGTGTCTTTATTACCTTTTGATTTAGTGATTTTTACACCTACTGCAAAGCCTGTTATAACTGCAAAAATTTGTTTGAACTGTTCTATTTCTGTAGAAGATAGAACGTTTTTGATATATTTGATCTGTTTGCCTCTTTCGCAAATGGATGTAATCTTAAGGAAGGATTGGTTATCTTCTAACCATATCCTGTTAGACTCTGCAAACAAAACCTTAATCTTTCCTCGTTCTAAGAATTCTAGATTTTGACTGCCAACCAAGTAAACGCTTCTTTGAGAGAAAGAGCTCAAGGATACATGTTGCTATCTTCTTTGGAGGTCAAGAGCGAGCTAGTCTTAGAACACGTGCCTGTCGCGAATGATTTTCCGGAAGTCTTTCCTGAAGATGTACCTGGTTTACCACCAGTTCGAAACATCGAGTTTTCGATTGATCTTGTGCCAGGAATAGGACTCGTGTCTATGGCACCGTATCATATTGCACCTGTAGAGTTGGAAACCTTGAAGGAACAATTGGAGGATTTATTGGGAAAACAATTTGTTAGACCTAGTGTGTCGCCATGGGGAGCTCCTGTGCTGTTAGTGAAGAAGAAGGATGGAAAGTCTCGCTTATGTGTGGATTATCGCCAGCTGAACAAGGTTACCATTAAGAACAAGTATCCTCTCCCAAGGATAGACGACTTGATGGATCAGTTGAGGACAGCGGCAGTTTTCTCCAAGATTGATCTGCGATCGGGTTATCACCAAATTCGTGTGAAGGCAGAAGATGTACCAAAGATAGTGTTTCGAACACGCTATGGGCACTACGAGTACCTTGTGATGCCTTTTGGGGTGACGATTGCTCCAGCTTTATTCATGGATTATATGAATAGGATTTTTCGTCCCTACCTAGATAAGTTTGTCGTTATCCTCATAGACGATAAACTCATCTATTCGCGAGACCATGAAGAACACGTTGAACATCTTAGTGTGGTTCTTCAGGTTCTGAAGGAGAAACAATTGTGCATGAAGCTGTCTAAGTGTGAGTTTTGGCTCGACGAAGTGCAGTTTTTGGGTCACGTGATTTCAAAGGAAGGAATTGCGGTAGATCCATCAAAAGTCGAAGCAATTCTTAAGTGGGAGAAATCAACCACAACGGCAAGGCACTACATGTATGGTTCTATGTTCAATGTCTTCAGTGATCACAATAGTTTGAAGTACCTGTTCAATCAGAAAGAGCTCAACATGAGACAGAGACGGTGGCTGGAATTTCTGAAGAACAATGACTTCCAGTTACAATATCATCCGGGGAAAGCTAATGTGGTAGCGAACGCTCTGAGTAGAAAGGTCTTACATGTGTCTGCCATGATGGTTAAGGAACGTGAGTTGTTGGAACAGTTCAGAGATATGCATTCGACAGTAGTTAGTATGCTAGGGAGACTTTGTGTGGGCATAGTTACAGTGTTATGTTATCTGATGGATCACATTCGGGAGTAACATATTTTTATCGATTCGGAATCGGAATTTGTCCCATACCCATGGTCATTATTCTCCTTCACTTTCGAATCTTCGTAATAGATTTCGAATTCTGACTTTCCATGCTGATGCGTTCATTATGGCATATAGTTTGTTGTTAGTTTTGCATTGCATGGTAGTCATTTTAGTGGTTTTTACCCATAGTTCTCATGCATTTTTGATTAGTATAGATAATGCACTTGATTTGAGTCGATTGTGCAGAAAGGAAGATTTTTGGCCTAGGAAAGCAGAGCTAATACACGTAGACGAACGTTACAACCAACTCGGTGGCCAAAGCACTAAAAGATGGCAAGTTTTAGGAGCAACACGGCCTGACCGTGCCCTAGGCCATGGCCGTGCCTTGGTGGACATGAAGGAATTTAAATTGCACAAACAGTGAATTCCACGGCCTGGCTGTGTTAAAAACCACGCCCGTGTCGGGCTGTGCTGATTTTTATCTTTGTACTTTAAGAGCAGCACAGCCAGGCCGTGCCTGGATCCACGGCCGTGCTGCGGTTCGCTTCTGACTTGGAATTTCGTGTTTTTGACTTAATTTGGAGAGTTTGTCAACCCTATTTGGTCTAAAACTATAAATAGGCTTAGAAAACATTGGCCTAGGGTTGGATTTTTGGGAATGGAATGAAGAACAAGTGATCAAAGTCTATTTTGAGGAATCAATGGAGGCTTTAGCGATTTTTTCATCTCAATTGCTTGGTTCCATCTCTTCCATGAGGAACTAATTCCTTTGTGGATCCTTTTATGTAATTGAATTCAGAACTTTCAATGCAAGTTTGATGTATGTCATTTGATCAATTATCTCTTTTCTCAATGCAATTCTGTGCTTGATCACCATGGGATTGAACTAGGGTTTCAGCATCAATTAGGAAGTTGAGGTTGAAACGTGCTTTGGGATAATTTGACATATCTATAGGGTTATAGGAATATAATTATAGTTGGTATGAGTTTGCATGAATCCATATCCTTTATGCTTGATTTGATTAATAGGAACCTAAGGGATTAGGGCTCATTGGTTGAATTAAAGGGATTAAGAGGAAAGGAATTTTCGTTAATCTAATTTAGAGGATTTAAACTTCAAATACGTTATCATTGCTTGCATTGGAATAGAATTCAAGAAGTAAAGGGTGAGACAAAGGGATTCGAGCCCTAGTCACCTTATTCTCCTTAATATCCAAATTACATATTTTGTTAGTCATTTTCTTATTGTTGAACACGAGTTACACACTTCAAACACTAATAGTCTTCGTCAATAGTTCAATTAGTACATCGTTGGTATAGTTACGAATTGGTCACAATCCCTGTGGATACGAACTTTTATTACTTAACGACGAAATCGTGCACTTGCGATTTTGTCCAACAAGTTTTTGGCGCCGTTGCCGGGGATTGTTGAATTAATTTTTAACAAGGCAAACGAGTACCTTTTTGAACTATTAATTTTATTTATCTTGTTTTGCTAAAAAAAAATTATATATATTAACTGTTGCTTTGCTACTAATCTTTTCCTTTAGTTTTGTGCATGCGAGGTAAACACATAGGTGAACTGTTGTTTGATCCAGAAATTGAAAAGACAGCAAAGGCACTAAGGAAGAAGACAAAGGAAGCTAAGCAACGACAAAAACAATCATTTGCATCTACTTCCCAAGTCCCAACTCAAGAAGTGATGGGAGACCAACCACGCACTTTGGGTGATTTTGGGAGACGGAACAACCATGCCAGGGCTGTAAATGCCTACCACAGGCTGAGGCAAATGCAAATTTTGAAATCAAGGCGGCTTTGTTAAACACTCTCAAGCAAAGCCAATTCGCGGGGAATGAGATAGATGACCCAAATCAACACCTGGTGAGCTTCTATGAAATCTGTGATACTTTTGGGTTAGCTGGAGTGACTGAGGGAAGCAAGAAATTCAGGCTTTTCCCTTGGACCCTGCGTGAGAGAGCAAGAGATTGGCTAGACACCTTGCCTACTGGAAGCATTGCAACTTGGGAGGATTTGGAGGAGAAATTCATGACTAAATTTTTTTCCTCCCTCAAAATTCATCAAAAGAAGAGGTGAGATCCATGGCTTCCAACAGAACCAAAGTGAGAACTTGTATGAGGCATGGGAGAGGTTCAAGCTCCTTCTAAAGAGGTGTCCAGGCCATGGATATGATGATTTCAACCAGATGCAAATGTTCTGTAATGGTTTGAGGCCGAACACCAGGATGATGTTGGATGCCTCAACTGGAGGTACAATCAACAATAAGACAGCTACAGAAGCAAGAACCTTAGTGGAGCAAATGGCTTCCAATGAGCAGTTGTGTCAGAATGATAGAGGGACACTGGGTAAAAGAGGAGTCCTAGAATTGGAAACACAAGATGCGCTCTTGGCTCAAAATAAATTAGTCTCTCAACAATTGGAGGCTATTACAAAAGAGTTGAAAGCACTGAAAGTGGGAACCTCTTCCCCTGCTCAGGTGAACCAAGTAAATCAAGGCTTGAGATGTGACTTTTGCCAAGGGCCTCATGAGAATGGAGGATGTGATACTTTGGGAGAATCCAAGGAGCAAGCTAATTACATGGGCAACTTCCAAAGACAAGGAGGGAATCCATATTCTAACACCTATAATCCAGGGTGGAAGAATCATCCCAACTTCTCTTGGAAGCCACAGGATAATTCATCATCGAGCAATCCTCCACAACCTCCCAAGCAAGAGAAGCCAAATCAACTGGAGGAAGCTCTTACCCAATTCATGAAGATGACTCAGTCAAATTTCCAGAACCATGAGTCACATTTCAAAAATCAAGAGGCTTCTATCAAGAATCTTGAAAATCAGATCGGGCAACTCTCAAAACAACTTGCAGAATAATCTAAAGGTAAGTTTTCTGCTAGCACAGTAGATAACCCAAAAACTGAAAATTGTAGTGTTGTTACTTTGAGAAGTGGAAAACCTTTGTCTGAAATAGAGAAAAAGAAAAAGAGTGAAAAGTGTGAAAAAGAAAAAGTAATAGAAAAAGAAAGAGTGGAAACATAAGAGGAGGTAGAAAAAGAAAAGGGAGAAGTTGAAAATGAGAGAAAAGAAAATATTGAGAAAGGAGAGAAAAAAGAGGGTGAGGAAGACAATGTTGCTACTGACAATGTGCAGGTACAAGAGAAGCCCAAAATTATTCAGCCACATTTGAAGCTTCCTTATCCTCATCTGAGCAAGAAGAACCAGAAGGATGAACAGTTTGCTAAGTTCATGGATATCTTCAAGCGTCTCCAAATCAACATTCCTTTTGCAGAAGCTCTTGAGCAAATGCCCACTTATGCTAAATTTATGAAGGAGTTGTTGACCAAAAAGAGAAGGTTTAAGGAGGATGAGACGGTAGCCTTGACTGAGGAGTGTAGTGACATCATCCAGAGGAAGCTTCCTCCAAAGATGAAGGATCCCGGAAGCTTTACAATTCCTTGCACTATTGGGAATTTGCACATTGGAAAAGCTCTCTGTGATTTGGGAGCTAGCATTAATTTGATGCCCCTCTCTATGTTGAAACGGTTGGGAGGAGGCGAAGTCAAGCCTACCAAGATGTCTTTGCAACTGGCAGATAGATCTGTGAAATACCCCTATGGCATACTGGAGGATGTGTTGGTTAGAGTTGACAAGTTCTTGTTCCCAGTGGATTTTGTTATCCTTGATATGGAAGAGGACAAGGAGGTCCCTCTTCTTCTTGGCAGACCTTTCCTAGCTACAGGGAGAGCCTTGATTGATGTGCAACAAGGTAAATTGATTCTGAGGTTCCAAGATGAGAAGGTGATTTTTAATGTCTTTGAAGCTATGAGGCATCCGGATGATATTGAGAGATGCTCTAGAGTTGAGTGATTGACGATTCTGTTTTGGAAATAATAAAGCAAGACCAAGCTTCACACCCACTAGAGAACGTGTTATTGAATTCTATTGAGAAGGTGGATGAGGAGAAGGAAGAAGAAATTGAAAGATGTCTTGCACAACTTGAAGCTCTACAAGTTGAAGAAGCTATTATGAAAATGAAAGAGGAGTTGCAAGGTGGAGAGTTAGAAAAGAAAGTTATCCCGGAATTAAAGCAATTACCCCCACACTTGAAGTATGTTTATCTTGGGGATGATGCTTTTAATCCGGTGATCATTAGTGGCTCCTTGTCGAAGCTAGAGGAGGAGAAGCTAGTGAGAGTACTTAAAGCACATAAAGAGGCAATTGGATGGACAATCTCAAATTTAAAGGGAATCAGTCCAGCCTTTTGCATGCATAAGATCAAGTTGGATCAAGAGTTTAAGCCAGTTGTTCAACCACAGGAAGGCTGAATCCGGTCATGAAAGAAGTGGTGAGGAAGGAAGTATTTAAGCTTTTAGAGGCTGGGATGATCTATCCTATTTCTGACAGTGCATGGGTTAGTCCAGTATATGTGGTTCCAAAGAAAAGGGGGATGACAGTTGTGAAAAATGAAAAAAATGAGTTGATCCCTACTCGAACTGTCACAGGGTGGCGAATGTGCATTGACTATAGGAAACTGAACCAAGCTACTCGCAAGGATCATTTCCCTCTCCCGTTTATGGAACAAAATGCTTGAAAGGTTGGCTGGACAAGCCTACTATTGTTTTCTGGATGGGTACTCCGGTTACAATCAGATCTCTGTCAATCCAGAAGATCAAGAGAAGACAGCATTTACCTGCCCATTTGGAGTCTTTGCATATAGACGGATGCCCTTTGGTCTTTGCAATGCGCCCGCAACTTTTCAAAGGTGCATGCTTTCTATTTTTGCTGATATGATTGAAAAATCTATTAAGGTATTTATGGATGACTTTTCTGTTTTTGGAATCTCTTATGATGATTGTCTGGGTAATTTGGAAAATGTTCTGAAGAGGTGTAAGGAGACCAATTTGGTATTGAATTGGGAAAAATGTCATTTCATGGTAAAAGAAGGCATTGTTCTGGGACATAAAATCTCATCTAAGGGGATAGAAGTGGATAAGGCAAAAATTGATGTGATAGAGAAGTTGCCTCCTCCGTTGAATGTGAAAGGAATGAGGAGTTTCCTTGGGCATGCTGGATTTTATAGACGGTTCATCAAGGATTTCTCCAAGGTTGCCAAGCCACTTTGCAATCTCCTCATTAAGGATGTTGCTTTCAAATTTGACCCAGATTGCTTGAAGGCTTTTGAGTTATTGAAAGAGAAACTGATTTCAGCTCCTGCGATAGTTGCACCAGATTGGGAGTCACCTTTTGAGTTAATGTGTGATGCTAGTGCCTATGTAGTGGGGGCTGTTTTGGGCCAAAGAAAAGAGAAGTTCTTTCATGCCATCTATTATGCTAGCAAGGTGTTGAATGAGAACCAAGTCAACTATGCTACCACAGAGAAGGAGTTGCTTGCCATAGTTTTTGCTCTAGAAAAATTCCGTTCCTATTTGATTGGTTCCAAGGTTGTGGTGTTCACTGATCATGCAGCAATAAAATATCTTATGACTAAGGTTGAATCCAAGCCAAGACTCATTCGGGGGATTTTGTTGTTGCAAGAATTCGACCTTGAGATAAAAGACAAAAAGGGGAGTGAAAATGTGGTGGCTGACCATTTGTCTAGGCTGGAGAATTCTGAAGTTACAGTTAGAGAGTTAGATATTGTACAGGAGTTCCCAGATGAGAAATTGTTAGTTGTGACTGAGAGGCCTTGGTTTGCAGATATGGCCAATTTTAAAGCTGCTGGTGTTATACCTGAAGAGTTAACTTGGCAACAAAAGAAGAGGTTTTTCAAGGATGCTAACTACTTCATTTGGGATGATCCCTATCTCTTCAGACAAGGCCCAGATGGAATTCTGAGAAGGTGTGTTGCGCATGATGAGGCACTGAAAATTTTATGGCATTGTCACAATTCACCATACGGAGGTCATTTTAATGGTGAACGTACAGCTGCAAAAGTGCTTCAATCTGGGTTCTATTGGCCTTCAATTTTCAAGGATGCTTATGCTCATATAAAGAGTTGTGACAAGTGCCAGAGGACAGGAAGCATTTCCAAGATGAATGAAATGCCCTTAAACTCCATTTTGGAGGTTGAGCTTTTTGACTGTTGGGGCATTGATTTCATGGGACCATTTCCCTCCTCATTCTCTAACCAGTATATTTTGTTAGCTGTGGACTATGTCTCAAAGTGGGTAGAGGCAATGGCAACTCAGTTAAGTGATTCTCAGACTGTGGTGAAATTCATAAAGAAGAACATCTTTTCTCGGTTTGGGGTCCCTAAAGTTTTAATCAGTGATGGTGGTTTGCATTTTTGCAACTCCAAATTGGAGGCTGTGCTGAAAAAGTATGATGTGAAGCACAAGGTTGCCACTCCCTACCACCCTCAGAGTAATGGGCAAGCTGAAGTGTCAAACAGGGAGATTAAGAAGATACTTGAGAAGACAGTGAGTGCCTCAAGGAAAGACTGGGCCCATAAGCTGGATGATGCTTTGTGGGCATATAGGACCGCTTAAAAATCCCTAATGGGGATGTCTCCCTACCAGCTGGTTTATGGCAAAGCTTGTCATTTGCCAGTTGAGCTTGAGCATAAGGCATTTTGGGCCTTGAAGTTCCTAAATTTTGATGCAACTTTGGCTGGAGAGAAAAGAATTCAGCAGCTGCATGAGTTGGATGAGATGCGCTTGCATGCTTTTGAGAATGCCTCAATCTATAAACAGAAGGTTAAAGCTTATCATGATAAGCACATTGCAGAAAGAACTTTCTCTCCTGGGCAGCAAGTGTTATTGTTCAACTCTCGTTTGAAGTTATTCCTAGGAAAACTCAAGTCCAAGTGGTCAGGACCTTTTGTAGTTAAAGAAGTGATGCCACATGGAGCAGTAGAGGTAGAGGAGCCTTCATCTCAACGATCGTTCAAGGTGAATGGTCAAAGATTGAAGCATTATTTTGGAGGAGAGCTTGACAGGGCAAAGGTTGCTCTAGTTTTGCAAAAGCCTTGAGCATGCCATCATGCGTCAAGCTAGTGACGTTAAAGAAGCGCTTCTTGGGAGGCAACCCAAGGTGTAGAAGAGTTTTTTTTTTAAAAAAAAAAAACAACAAAAAGGGGGAGACAGTGTGAGGACACGGCCGTGCCTTCAGAAAAAAACAAAAAACAAAAAGGGGGAGACAGTGTATTCCACGGGCAAGCCGTGCCCCAGGGCATGCCCGTGCTCGTGCTTCAGTTAACAACTAGGCATTCCCAATGAGGCACAGCTGGGCCGTGCTATAGGACACAGCCGTGTCTCGACCTTTCTTCCTTCTTTTAAACCCTTAGCCGTCCCTTTCCTCTTCATACCCTAATTTTTTTTTTCTCTCCAGCTCAGCCGCACGAGCCACCCACCACCATCCCAGCTCTGCCACAGCCCCTCTTTCCCTCTCCATTCGCGTCTTCCATCTTCCCCCCTCCTTCTTCCACATTCGCATCCTCCATCTCCACCATTTCCCACTCGTCTCCACCCACATCCCAGCTCAGCCGCCCACCCCACCTCCTCTTCACCCTCCTGCCATCTCATCCACGCCCCCTCCTTCTTCCTCTTAATCTTGTCCTCCCCTCATATAGGCCACCAGCCAGGCCCCTTTTATTTTTTTTTTATTTTTATTTTATTTTTTCTCACTTTACCAGTGTGTTTGTACTTGTTGTGTGGTCTGATTACAGGGCCAAATGGCGTCAAAGAGGTAGAGGGGTGACGCCTCAAGCACCAAGGAACCCACATTGGTCAGGGGAAAAGGCAAGGGGAAGAAAAAAGTCACAGAAAATCCTCATGGCATTCAGTTTCGGGACGATGTCCACGAGGCAAGGTATCATTCTCTGGCTGCCAGAAATATTGTCCCGACCCGTTATATGGATGAACATGCTTTAGACACTCTAGGGTTGTTAGATGGCGTCCATTACTTATTTGCAAATGTTGGTTGGACAAAGTTTGTGGGACTCAAATATTTTACCCATGCCAAAATTACTCTGGAGTTCCTATCTTCTGTCAATGCCAATGTTTTGTATGTGGAGGGTTGGCCACCGGATCACCATGACAATTTGATAACCTTTAGGTTATTCAATAATGAGCATACATTGTCATTGAGCCAATTCAATGATATATATGGCTTTCCTTATGGCGGGCAACGGAGGGTCCCAAATGAATTTTCTGCAAGATCTATGTGGAACCAACTCACAGCAAATGACACCTATGACTCTTCCTCATCAAAATCATCCAAGCTGCGTAACCCTTGTTTTCGCTATGTTCACCGAGTCATGTCGAACACTTTGTTTGGCCGAGGAGATAGTGACGGCGTTGTCCGTCAGTCGGAACTGTTGTTTTTATGGAATATGCTGTTGCACCCCGAAGTTCAGCTAGATGCGGGCTCTCATCTCATTTCTCACATGGTTAAAGTAGGGAAAGCTTCAGCTGGTAAAATTGTTATTGGAGGTTTAATCACCCCTATTGCTGTGGCTCTTGGGTATCAAACCTCTGGCCTCCCAATTGTTCGTGGGAGCACTCGCTTGGATATGGAGGCCTGCTTGGCAATGAGAATGATAGTCAAGGAAGGCCAATGTTACTGTTTGGTGCTCCCTGATACAGAGGAAACCCATCCTTTACCTGACCCGGAACACACCACTGTCAGAAACTCGAGGAATTGGAATTTTCCCGGAGGCCCGCAACCTGAACCCCTTCAAGAGGAGGTACCTGAGGCGCCCCCTGCCCGTTCTTCCCAGCACTTTCCCCATCCGCCACCTCCCGGCTCTTATGCTGCCTTTCACGAAGAAATGGCTGCTCAACGGGCCCAGCTGACTGGTCTGGACAACACTGTCCACAACATCCAGGACATGGTCTCTGCAATGTATAACTGGCACCTCCAGCAGTATCCTTGCCAGTTTCCTCCTCCTCCCCCCCCCCCCCCCACGGTGAGTACCTCCTTTGCATCATCCCTATCTCCGTTTAGTTGTTTATATTGGGGACAATGTCAATTCCTAAGCTTGGGGTAGGGCGTTTTAATTTTTTGCATTTAGTTTTGCATGTTAGTCTTGCATTTCATTTTAGTGTTGCATTTTTGTGATAATTGTTGTTTGTTTGCATCATTTTATCCCCCAAATTGTTACGCTATCCTCTTGTGTTTTGGCATGTGTGCTATAATCGTTTTGAAATTTGAGATTGCAACGAATCGGAACCCAATTATTTTCTTTTGTGATGGGCTTGAAGGTTGCGTTCTTAATAAGTATAGGGATACTCATTTGATAAGTTGTTGATTAGCATGTGGCGCTATGACTTGATGTTTTTCACTGAATTTAACTTCTAAATGTGAGACTTGAGCTTGTATTGGGGTTGTGCTTCATCATGTTTTTATGCCTTTTCTCCTTGTATGAGTGTGTCCATCCTGATTGTGCTCTCTAGAACTTGACTTGAAACCGTTTCAAAACTTGAAATTTTTTGTCAACTCACTTGAATATGATTAAGGCAATTTAGGCATGTTTCAAGCCTCTGATTGTTGAATGAAAACTTCCTCTAGTTGCCCCTTTTGAGCCTGAAATGAAATTAATTTTCTTGGTACCCTTGTGCTTGCTAAATGTTACAGTACCTTTTAAAGCAGGTCTAAGGGAGCAATTAGTTGTGAATCTTGTGTGTATTAGGCGGTGCTTGAAATTTGGACCTCTTCTGCTAGTTAAACTCTTTCCCAGTAATTACTGCAAAAAAATATCAAATAGGGAGAAAACAAAAAAAAAAAAAATATACAATAAAGTGAAATAACAGAAGAGGAGCAAAATAAAAAAAAGTGGTGTTGAAAGCAAAAGGGAAAAATGAATTGCTCCGCTTATGCTGCTTAAAAAGGGCTGTTTTACTTGTTCATTATTCTAGCCCTTGAATTTTCCTTTTTCTTGTTTTATCCCACCTTGCATATATAACCCCTTGGCCACGTTACAACCTTGTGAAGACCTTTTGATTCTTGTGTGTTTTCCTTAATTATTTGCTGAGATTTGGTTAATAGTCAAGCCTATGGTAGAGCACTTTCATGGATGGATTTGAGCGATTTGTCATAACCTTCAAACACTTTGAGAGTGGTAAGGAGAATGCCCCTATCAGTGAGAGACATGATTTCAGAGAGCCTGATTCTCTAATTGGACTTGATTTTGGTTATCCCTATTGTCTTATTTAGCCTTTAGCCTATTGCTTGAAGTTGTCTTTATCTCGGGGTCCGCCGTATAAGTGCATTTCTTGTTTCTATGCTTTTCTGTGGCCACTGAAATTGCTTGAGGACAAGCAAGATTCTAAGCTTGGGGTAATTTGATGCGTTCATTATGGCATGTAGTTTGTTGTTAGTTTTGCATTGCATGGTAGTCATTTTAGTGGTTTTTACCCATAGTTCTCATGCATTTTTTATTAGTATAGATAATGCACTTGATTTGAGTCGATTGTGCAGAAAGGAAGGTTTTTGGCCTAGGAAAGCAGAGCTAATACACATAGACGGACGTTACAACCAACTCGGTGGCCAAAGCACTAAAAGATGGCAAGTTTTAGGAGCAACACGGCCTGACCGTGCCCTAGGCCACGGCCGTGCCTTGGTGGACATGAAGGAATTTAAATTGCACAAACAGTGAATTCCACGGCCAGGCCGTGTTAAAAACCACGCCCGTGTCGGGCTGCGCTGATTTTTATCTTTGTACTTTAAGAGCAGCACGGCCAGGCCGTGCCTGGATCCACGGCCGTGCTGCGGTTCGCTTCTAACTTGGAATTTCGCGTTTTTGACTTAATTTGGAGAGTTTGTCAACCCTATTTGGTATAAAACTATAAATAGGCTTAGAAAACATTGGCCTAGGGTTGGATTTTGGGGAATGGAATGAAGAACAAGTGATCAAAGTCTATTTTGAGGAATCAATGGAGGCTTTAGCGATTTTTTCATCTCAATTGCTTGGTTCCATCTCTTCCATGAGGAACTAATTCCTTTGTACTAGGGTAAGATGAACTTTGTGGATCCTTTTATGTAATTGAATTCAGAACTTTCAATGCAAGTTTGATGTATGTCATTTGATCAATTATCTCTTTTCTCAATGCAATTCTATGCTTGATCACCATGGGGTTGAACTAGGGTTTCAGCATCAATTGGGAAGTTGAGGTTGAAACGTGCTTTGGGATAATTTGACATATCTATAGGGTTATAGGAATATAATTCTAGTTGGTATGAGTTTGTATGAATCCATATCCTTTATGCTTGATTTGATTAATAGGAACCTAAGGGATTAGGGCTCATTAGTTGAATTAAAGGGATTAAGAGGAAAGGAATTTTCGTTAATCTAATTTAGAGGATTTAAACTTCAAATACGTTATCATTGCTTGCATTGGAATAGAATTCAAGAAGTAAAGGGTGAGACAAAGGGATTCGAGCCCTAGTCACCTTATTCTCCTTAATATCCAAATTACATATTTTGTTAGTCATTTTCTTATTGTTGAACACGAGTTACACACTTCAAACACTAATAGTCTTCGTCAATAGTTCAATTAGTACATCGTTGGTATAGTTACGAATTGGTCACAATCCCTGTGGATACGAACTTTTATTACATAACGACGAAATCGTGCACTTGCGATTTTGTCCAACACATGCCCCCACCATCTATTGCACCATCTACATCTGCCTTACCCACACTTTCTGTCAGTCCGTCTGTTCCTGTGGTCCCATCCCCGAGGCCTGCCTTTGTGCCTTCCGGGGTGCACCCTCAGGTTCCTCGCCGGCGGGCGAATATGAGAGTGAGTGACTGCTTGTAAGAGCACGCCAGCCCCTACCAGAGTAGCCTTTTCTATCCCCCTTGTCCGCCTCTCATTGGATGATGAGGAGATGGATGAGGAGGAGGAGGTTGCTGAGTATGTGCCGGAGGATGTGCCTGAGGTTGCCCCCGCCAACATGAGTCAAGATGCTTGGTGATTGAGGACTAACGAGGAGCTTCTACGGTACGCGGAGTAGATCATGAGTGGGTACGACATGCAGTCTTTGGAGACTGCCGAGGACGAGGAGGAGGAGGACCCGAAGTAGTACTACTCCAACAAGTAGTATTGTGTTTTGTTACGGCCAGTCTCTAGTGTCCCCCCGTGTTTGTATGGTTTATGATGTATCCCTTCCCCCTTTCTTTTGTGGAGCTACGTCTCCTGTAGTTAGGGTTATTTCTTGTACCTTTCTATTGTATCTTTTCAATTGTACTGATTAGATCAGAACTATAGTTATATATATATATGAAAAGTTGTTGCTCTTTCTATCACTGCATGTGAGTAAAATATATATATATATATATATATATATATATATATATATATATATATATATATATATATATATATATATATATATATATATATATATATATACGTCACTAGTGGAAAATATGGATTTTACGATCAGGTTTAACGTCGGTTGAATAAAAGTAGACGCTAAAAAAGACGTGGTGGCAGAATGGTAAATAATTAGTTCATTTAAATCAACTTTAACGTCTGTTGTTTGCATAACGGACGTTAAAATTTTGAGTAAAACTTTTAACGTCTGTTGTTCAAATAACATACGTTAAAAGTCATCTTTAACGTCAATTATTAGAACAACAAACGTTAAAAGTAAATACTCAAATTTTTTTAACGTTAAGTCGCGCCCTTGGTATCACTTCTGCGCGCACTCACTACACTTCTCCTTCACAACTCTAAACTCTTTCTTCTCTGAGTCTGTCTCTTCTCCGTCGCGCCCTTGGTATGCTTTTTCTCCCTTTATCTTCTCCCTTTCTCATTAAGCTTCTCCTTTCATTAGGTTTCCCACTGCACCGTCGCACCACCACTTGTCGGGCTCCTCCATTCTTTTCCTCAAGCCGCTGCTCCTCCAATAGGTAACATTTTAATGATACTCCATTATCTTTTTCTTTGACCTAGCTTTATGTTTTCCCACTGCTTGGGTCTCTGTTGCTACTTGTCATACTTTGTCTAGATTATTTTTTTTTGGTTCTTTGGCTTAGGCTCTGTTATAGTAGAGCATGTTGTATAGCTGTCAAGTTAAGAGAAAACCCATGTCAGGTCACTGTATGGTAACTGTAATATAAGTGAAGAGCAGGTTGAACTATAAATGCTAGTTTTATTTTTCATGTGAAATACAATAGGTATACTGTAACTTTTAGATATTGGATTAGTAAACAAAACTATTCTCTTTTGAACTGTTAATGCATGATGAGGTGGTATCTGAAAGTATAGGGTATATGATGCTGAAAGTATTAGAGGGTATAGGGTATTTGAAATGGAATGCACATATAGTTTCTCAATTTTGTGCACTATTTGGCTATGTTAGGTTATAAGGTATATCTGGTTGTTAGGTTTTCAAATTATAATGCTTTTCCAATCTCCCATATTATGCTTATATTGGATATATGTGTGTATATATCTACAGAACTTCTCTAGTTATGAATTGTAGTTGGATGGTTAGTAAATGCACAAGTGATGAGTATCAGAAGGGAGTGGAAGAGTTTATAGAATTTGCTCAAAGAAATCTTCCTGATAGTGATGGAAAGTTTTATTGTCCTTGTGTTAAATGTTTGAATTTAAGGAAATGTGCAGTGAAGGATATACGTACTCATCTTATTTGTAATGGGAATTGCAAGCATTATACAAGATGGATATAGCATGGTGCTGTCTTGTAAAATAGCAAGCCAAGTGTGTCCCAAAGTGAAGAAATTGACGTAGATATGGAGGACGATCGACTAGAGGACATGATTCGTGATATTGGACAAGAGTCTTTTCAACGAGCACATGTGTATGAAACTTTGTGCAGTGATTCGGATAAGCCTTTGTATCCGGGGTGCACTAAGTATACATGGTTGTGAGCAGTGTTAAATTTGGTCACTATGAATGCGAGAAATGGTTGGAGCGATAAAAGCTTCACTGAATTGCTTGAGTTGTTGAAAGAAATGCTTCCCGAAAGCAACACATTGCCGGACAGTAACTATGAGGCGAAGAAGGTACTATGTCTGATGGGTATGGAGTATAAGAAGATACACGCATACCCTAATGATTTCATATTGTACAGGAGTGATTATGAAGATATGCACAACTACCCCAAGTGTAGGGTATCACGGTACAAAGTGAAGGATGGTGATGATGATTCTTCTTGTGATGTGAAAAAAAAAGGTCCTCCTGCGAAGGTGTGGTGGTATCTTCCAATAATTCCAAGGTTCAAGTGATTGTTCGCTAATGTAAATGACGCAAAGAACATTAGATGGCATGCAGATGAGAGGAAACGTGATGGATAGCTTCGCCATCCGGCTGATTCGTTACAATGGAAGAGAATTGATAGTTTGTTTCTAGATTTCGGAAGTGAGCCGAGAAACCTTAGGCTTGGACTTGCAACGGATGGAATGAATCCATATGGTACCTTAAGTAGTATTCATAGTTCATGGCTTGATCTCCTGGTAATTTGCAACCTACCTCCTTGTTGTGCAAGAAGCCAAATACATGATGTTATCAATGATGATTTCGGGCCTAAAACAGCCAGGAAATGACTTAGATGTTTATCTAAGTCCCTTGATTGAAAGACTTGAAAAAGTTGTGGGTGGAAGGTGTTGATATGTTTGACGTCCATTAGAAAGAGACTTTTAAGATGCATGTCATGTTATTTTGCACCATCAACGACTTTCAGCATATGTGAACTTGTCCAGGTACAGTGTTAAAGAGCATAAAGCATGCCCTGTATGTGAAGAAGGCACATGCTTCACTTAATTGCAACATGGAAGGAATATAATTTACCTTGGGAGTCGAAGATTTCTCCGACGTGATCACCCATATCGTAGATTGAAAAAAGCTTTTAACGGATGCTGGGAGAGTCAAATTGCTCCGATGGCCTTAACTGGAGAGCAAGTTTATCAATGGGTGAAGGACATCAATGTTATCTTCTGAAAGGCCGAAAAGAATGCTACTGAGAAAAACATATGGAAGAAGAGGTCGATCTTATTTGATCTACCATACTGGTGCAAACATGATGTTAGACACTGTATTGATGTGATGCATGTGGAAAAAAATGTGTGTGATAGTGTAATCTGAACACTTCTCAACATTCAGGGCAAGACAAAGGATGGTGTGAATGCTCGTCTAGATCTGGTTGCGATGGGTATACGAGAGCAGTTAGTTCCATAGCCAAAAGATGGTAAGCGGACATATTTGCCTCCAGCATGTCATACTTTGTCAAAAAAAGAGAGAACAAGTTTCTGTGATTGTCTACGGACCGTCAAAGTGCCATATGGTTACTCTTCAAATGTCAAGAGGCTTGTCTCAAATGATCTCAAATTAGTTTGCTTAAAGTCTCATGATTGCCACGTGTTGATGCAACAACTACTACCAGTGGCTATTCGTGATATTGCTCCTAAAAATGTTAGACATGTCATAACTAGGTTGTGCTTATTCTTCAATGCTATATTTAGCAAAGTCATTGATCCCAAGAAGTTGGATGAGTTGGAAAAAGAGGCTGCTATTATCTTGTGCCATTTGGAGATATATTTTCCTCCTTCATTTTTCGACATCGTGGTTCACTTAATTGTTCATCTAGTGAGGGAGATTAGATTGTGTGGCCCTATTTATTTAAGGTGGATGTACTTAGTTGAGCGATACATGAAGATCTTGAAAAGGTATGTGAAGAATCCACACCGTCCAGAAGCATCTATGGTTCAAAGGTATGTTGCAGAAGAAGCTATTGAGTTTTGTTCAAACTATATTTCTAAAACGGATCCTATAGGGGTTCCTAAGCCTCGTCATGATGAGGCAAGATGTGAAGGCAAGGGTACACATGGTGTAATGGTTAAGAGCAAGGGTCAAGAGGAAGTGCTTCAAGCATATTTGTATATATTGAATAACATTGATGAAGTTCAACCTTAATTATGTGATCACAAAAGAGACGTGAAGGAAAGAAACCCTCAAATGAGCGAAAAGTGATTGTTGAACATGCATAACAAGACTTTCTTAAAATGGTTCAAAGAAGAAATTTTGAAAGATGATAGTACTGCTTCTGATACATTAAAATGGCTAGCACATGGGTCTAGCTTTAATGTCATATGTTGGAGCGGATACGACATCAATATGTTTTCCTTTTATACAAAGGAACAAGATAACAAGAGTACCATGCAATACAGTGGGGTTATGATCATGGTTGAGGCCATGCACTTCTGTAGTTCAAAACATACAAACCCCGTTATGGCACCAATTCCTACTTTGGAGTCATTGAAGAGATTCGGTTGGTCGATTATACTAAGTTTACGGTGCCTGATTTTAAATGCAAATGGGTTAATAGTAAAAGTGGTGTACAAACCAATGAATTAGGACTTACATTGGTAGACCTTGGCAAGGTAGGTAATACGGAAGAGTCTTTCATCATGGCTTCCAAAGCAAAACAAGTGTTTTATATCAATAATCCTTCTAAGAAAAGGTGGTCAGTGGTTTTCCAAGGAAAAAGCATGCATAATGGTAGTGATGAAAATCAAGATTCAACTCTTGATATTCCTGAGACTCCCTCTTTCTCAACACACATGCCTACTTTCATTGAGGAAAATGAGGTGGATAATGTACATGCCACTCGTGATGGTCATCATGAAGGTATATTGATCTAGCTAAACTAAAGCTAACCATAGTGTAAGTTATGTTTATCCATAGTGTGAGTTTTCTTTTTTTAGTGTTATATTTTTATTTATCCATGCATGTTAAGGTAGATTTATTTTTATTTATACATGTTATACTAACCTAATTTATTATTTTTTTGTCTAAATAGACATATACATGGCTAATTTAGCAGACGTCCCTCATTCACAGGACGGATCGTTCACGGCTACGCTCACTGATAGTGTAAGTTTTATTTATACATATAATGTTAATTAAGTAGGGTTAAACTATCCATGTTAAACTAAGTAATGTAAGTAAACTAAGTAGTGTAAGTTAATTAAGTAGTGTAAGTAAACTATCCATGTTTATACACATAATGTTAATTAAGTAGTGTAAGTTTTATTTATACTTATAATGTTATTTATACATATCCATTTAAACTAGGGTTATTTGTTATTTTTTGTCTAAATAGGCATCACACAGGGCTGATTCAGCAACATCGGGAAGTCGGCCTGCCAAAAAAGGGGTAGAAAAGCCATAACTTTGAAAAGTTTGTCCAGAACTAGAAATAATAACCAGAGGCTTGAGATCCAGTTTGATAGTTGTCTGGAGCCCACGGAACCCCTTGCTAAGAAATTCACCAGTTTTGCCGCATTGGAAGCTAAAAACCATGCTAGCATTCTGTTTGATGATTAGGATCACGTACCGCAGAACGTGAAGCATCAGATTTGGGAGTCAATCACAGTATTTTCGAATGATCTCTTTGTTTGTATTTACATTATTTAAGCATATTATGATCCAGTACTAATTCCTCCTTGTTTTTCTAAAATTAATGTAGATGACATGGACCGTGCCGAATACTCCTGAACATCAGACGAAATGGCTTCAACTTGCGGCTAAGCGTTGGACGGGGTTTAAGTCTTTTCTGGGTAAGAAGTATATATTTGGAGAGAAGATCGATGAATCTGCTCTTGATGTTTACTCATTCCTTGATAATGATACATGGGATAGATTTGTTGATAGCCGAGCCAGACCTGAGTTTCTAGTTAAAAAGGAAAAGGGTAAGGCGAATCAGGCGAAGAATGTCCACCCCCACACCATGTCTCAAGGTGGGTATAGATTGGTGGAGAATAAGTTGATGGAAAATAAGTGTAACATCCAAGAATTAAATAAAGGTATAAGTGACTTTAAACTTAGCAAATAAAATTAATAAAGTGTTAGGGAGACTTAGAATGGTTGACTTCGAATCTTAAGGGTGGTGTATTGACCAAAAGAATAAAAGAAAGCAGCTTTAAGTGAAAATCTGTCACCGTAGCATCGGCACACCCGTACCCATGTTTGGCACATCCTTGATGAAAGAGCACGATCTGAGCCGCGCCATGCTAACAGTTAGCACAGCCATGTCGAAAAATGGACAAATTTGACGCTGTTTGGCACGCCCGTGCTAATATTCGGCACGACCGTGCTGAAAGAGCACGGTCTGAGCCGCACCCTACTAACTAATAGCATGCTGGTGTCGGAAACCACGTGAATTTTGACGCTGATTGGCACGGTCATGCCAATCGAGAGCACATCTGTGTTCTATGTCAGGATGTGTTAAAAATAGAATTTTAAAAGAGGGAAACGTCGGTAACCCTATTTAAAACAATCCTAATACTCCTAGTGCTGCTACAAACCCTAATAGCACACTTTTGCTATCTTGGTGGAATCAAGGTCTTGGTGGATTTTCTTGGCATGTTCATGGGAAACGCTTGGAGATTCTTGGAGGTCTTCAAGAGGGGAGTAAAAATAACCTTTTCTTACCCTTACAATGGTGCAAACGAATTTGGGAAAAGGGGATTGCTTTTTATCTAATGATTTATAGTGAGATTTCAATGGAAAATACATGTTTTGGTCAAATCTTAATTTTCTAAATTAGGGGGTTTTTTCCTTAAAAGAATTCTTAACATGATATATGTGTTTATTATTGAGAATGATTTTGTGGTATGTATGTCTTATACATGATTTGGTTGATTGACAAGCTATATTTGGATTATATGATCATGTATGTGGTACTGGCATGATTAAATAACTATTATATATGATGGATGATGTTTGTAGAATGAGTTACACCGCCTATGAATGGGGTATCAAAAAATAGTTAAATCGACAATTAATTGGGATGTCAAAATACGAGTTATACCGCCTATGAAAGGGATATCGAAATAGTTAGATCACCATTTAATTGGGATGTTGGAATATGAGTTATACTGCCTATGAAAGGGGTATCAAAAAAAGTTACATCGCCAAGTAATTGGGATGTTGGAATATGAGTTGTGTCGCCTAAGAAAGGGATATCGAAATAGTTACCTTGCCAGGAAATGGGATGTCGGAAAATGAGTTATACTACCTATTAAAGGGGTATCGAAAATGAGTTATATAACCAAAGAATGGGAAGTCGAAACACCTTTTATGAAGAGAGGTGGGCAATGGGACACCATTGTTGTGTGTTATGATTAGTAGAATAAGTGCATGAATTAAATGTTAAATGATGTTATTTGCATTGTGTGGTGTGTTAGTCAGAATATTTTATATTATTGATATTATAGAAAATTATAGGCTTAATTACACTTTTGGTCCCTCAGGTATCACGACTGTGCAATTTTAGTCGCCCAGGTTCTAATTGCACCAACTGGATCCCCCGATTATCACGATTGTGCAATTTTGGTCCCTCAGGTTTCAATTGCGCTAATTGGGTCCCTCATGTATCACAATTGTGCAATTTTGGTGTCCCAAGTATTACGATTATGCAATTTTTGACGTCAATAGTCTACGAAGCACATGTGGGACTGATTTGACACTTAGTGAGACCAACTTAACAGATTACATGTCATTCCTATCACACACTTAGTTATGTGCATTTGACCATTAAAGTGTGTGAGATGACAATGATGCCACATAAAAATGTCCTATAAACTGCCAAGATGACCTCACCAAGTGCCAAATCAGTCCCATGTGGGCCACGTAGGCTACTAATGTTAAAAATTACATTATCGTGATATTTAAGGGACAAAAATTACACAATCGTGATAACTAGAGAACCCAATTGGCATAATTGAAACCTGAGGGACCAAAATTGGACAATCGTAATACTTTGGGACCTAATGGGAGCAATTAGAACCTAAGGGACTAAAATTATACAATCATAATACCTGGGGGGGAAAAAGTGCAATTAAGCCAAAATTATATTATTTTCGAAAGGAGCAGGTGTCATGGTTGTTTTTCCGGTTACTGCACCGGCTGAGAATAACACTGTTCGTGAAAATAATTTATAACTGTTTTTATTCACTGGTATTCTTATCTCATTAGTAGTGTTATTTTCAAAACACGAGGACGTTATTCTTGAGACCAAGGAGGCTTGAAGACTAGAGATTCTTAATAGTATTCTTATAGCTTTGATTAGTATTACGATTTACCGGAGCAATTTATGGCTAGACCTTAGTTATTTTATTTTTATAAGTTTTTTTGTTTTTAGTTGGGGCCTTGTTTTTTATGAGTTTTGGATGGATTATGATATTTCAATTTGAAGGATTTTATGATGTAAAGACCAATTTATTATTGTTATTATTATTATTATTATTATTATTATTATTATTATTACATTAAGTATTATATTATGAAAATATTTTATTTCACCAGGTTTTATTTAAAATTTTTTATGCGGGTTACTAATGTAACGAAGGGCGTTACAATAAGTTGAGAAAGAGGCAGGAGAAGTTGAAAGAGCAGGTAGAAGCAACAGAAGAAGCATGTGAAATTGTTGATCCTTTGTCTCCACCGCCACGCGAGGAAACATGGGTGGAAGGCCGAAAGAATAAGTCTAGAAATTTTAAAGTTGAAGCCACACGAGTTATTGCCGAAAAGATTGTAAGTAACAAATTAAACTAACTTCCTTTCTACTTGTAATTGTAACACATTGTCTTACACATTTTTTTTTTAAATTTCGTCTTGGAGGTGGAGCTGAAGGAACAAAGCTCGTAAGGATCCTTCGTTAATCCACAGGGACATTCGAATATCTTAGTCATTGCCCTAGCCAAAGACGACCACCTTGGATGTGTCCGTGGTGTTCCAGGGACATTGGGCATTAAGAAATTCCGTGGATCACACGGGTCACGTAGACGGGTCAAGCAGGTAATCAATAAGGAGGAGCTTATAGAAAAGGTTAAACAGGACGTTATTGCCGACCCAGCTTTTAGACAAGAGCTTATGAGTTCGCTTCTAAAGCACCCAACCTTCACACAAACGCTTTTGAAGCAGTTTTCATCCATGCAATCCCAAGAAGTTGCCCAACCTTCACATGTGGAGATGGAGTTGTCGAAGTGGGAGTTGGGGTTGGAAAAGCGGGAGTTGGAGTTGTCCCAGGTATTAATAATCATTCTCAATTACTTATGTTCTTATGTTTTCTCTGTTCTCAATTACTCATGTTTTCTTTATTTATAATTGAAGCCGAAGCCGATAACGCATCATCAGTCTGCGTTAGCTCGTTTATTTGCCTTAAGTTGGTGTGGATCATCTTAATGATGTTTCTGAAATTCCGTTGGAACACGATGGCTATGTGGGAGAACTTCATCTTAGCATGGCTGGTGAGGATATTAGCCAATTTTGCAATGATGGTGAATGGATAGCCAACACGATTCTAAGTATATGGTGCACGTAAGTACATTTTGTCACCTTATATTGCATCTTAAATTAGGTAATTTCAATATATTACGTAATTAACATTAACATATTGCATATCTTAGGTATCTACATCGCCAATTACTTGAGAGGAGCAGTGATCCTGTTTACGGTTTCTTAGACCCCACCCTCACTCTTGGTAATTTCATGACTGATCACAGTAGAGTCAGTGCATACATGTAGACCCCAATAGAAAGAAATCGGAAACAAATATATATAGCACCATTCGTAAGGAATGGCCATTGGCAGTTGCTCCTTGATATGATCCAAGTTTGAATCACCGAAATTGAGGATCTATCCAAGAGCTTGATCATAGAAATTATGCAAAATGATGAGAAGAATTGGGGGAAGAAGAAGATGTACTTGGACCCCCGAATGCATATGAAGGATATAAACTAGGAATTGAAAATAAACAACTAAAAGATGAACAAAATAAGTTAAGAGCACTAATTAAATAAAAGAGGGAAGAACTGAAATGAAAGGTGCAGAAATTAAATGACATAAATATAAATTAAGAAGAACATAAGCAAAATAGAAAATGGAAGAGGAAGAAGATGAAGGGGAAGGCGCCACAATCTTCCATAGAATTGGAAGATTGATAAACCAAGGAGGATTCGCCATAAAGAGATAGAATTCTTTGATAAGAATCAAGCAAGTTCTAATCCAAGAACTTGAAGAGGAGGAGCCAATGCTCAACTCACAAAAATACCCAAATAGGATAAATTCTAATTTCATTCAAAGTTGGGAAATGAGGTAATACAAGTCTTATTTATAGAATTTTTATTCTAAGAAGGTGATGGCTAACCCTAATCTTCACCTAATTAATGCCTACTTTAGCATAAGGAGCCTATCTTGCACAAAACACAAGCCCAATACATAGAAAGCCCAAAATACAAGAAAAATCTCGCCCAGAATTTCGTCCTAAACATGTATCCCAGTTTTCACCATGGTAGAAGCCGAATCTGGTAAAAAATCTTGAAATACGATTTGTAGATAATTATCTTAGCTTTCCAATGCATGAAAGAACTCATCCATCGGATATGTGGATAACAAGATAGACAGGTCACCACCAACGAAAATAAAGTTTTCAACAAATTTCAATTTGGTTCTTCTTGTTCCATAATTGGCTTGGTTCTTCTCTTCAAGTTGAACATCTTTGGTTTACATCATTCCCTCCCTCTTCAAGAGAATTCGACCTCGAATTTATAGCTCCAAAACCTACACACAAAAAAAAAAGGGCATGTATTAGTTTTATTGAAAGTTGCATTAAGAAAAAGTCTATTTCTATGTAGACTTAATATTCTTCATACGCCTACAAAACCAACCTTCAGGGTCAAAAACAAGCCTAAAGAATCCATCATATGTAATATCCACATTAGAATCAATTTCATGATTCATATAAAACTTTTCAATTTGACCAAGGCTAATAAGGGGTAAAACAACACACTCAAATCTCAAAGATTTATCATAATTATTTAAAACAAGTTCATGCAAATTCGGCAAATCATGAATTGAAGCATGTTCTTGCAAATTCAACAAATCATAAAATCTAAGAGTAGTGTAAGTCAAGGATTTCTCCTCCCTGTTGTTGCTTTTTTTCGCAAATTGGTCCAACACCCCATCAAGTTTCTTTGCAAATTGAAACTTCATGTCCAACTTGTCTTCTTCATGAAGGCTAACCATTCCTTGAGGGAATTTTCCTTCATTCACTTTTTTCTCTTTATGACCTAGGGAAGAAATGTAAGACAAAAGAACAAAAATAGAAGAATCCCAACAATTGAAGCCATAAACCAACTTAGAAGAAGGTACTAGTGTAGTAGAACTCCATGACTTCCCAAGTGTTTTTGAGGACTCATTCTCGGCTTTAGGGTTTAGCCATTCTCTAGTTGTCTTCAATTCTTCCTTTTCCTCTTGCAATCCTTTAGAACCATGATAGGTCTTGAAAGTTTTCAACTTCGAATTCAAGATCATGGAAGGTCCACCAAGCTCCTTCAAGTCGTGGGGGACTTGTGTCTTTGGAATCTCTAATTCAACTTTGATTGATGCCTTGCATTCCTCCTTTGGAATTTCATCTTCAAATTTCTGCAAAAGAGAGTCAACACAACTTGACAAAAGGTTAGTATTAGCATTAAAACAAGTATCATTGTATAAGAAATTGAAAGTAGGTTGTTTTGACAAATTTGCTTCCTCCACCTCACTTTCTTTTGCCTCTCCTTCTTTTGTTTTACTTTATTTTGCATTTCCCTTACTCTCTTTTCTATTGTCAATTTTGATCTCACTTTCTTGTTTTTCTTTTTCTCCCTCTTTCTTTTGAATTTTCTCTTCAAAATTGGAAATATTTCTTTTCATTCTCACCTTTCTTTCATACTCCTTACCCTCCTTTTCATAGCTTCTATGTCTTCTTTCTTTTTCAATCCTCTTATCCTCCCTGTCATGAACTTTATATCTTCTCTCCTTGTCTCTACGCCTCTCTTCTTTATGACTTATTCTATCTTTTTCCCTCAACTTCTTTTCATACCTCTCATGCATCATTTGGGTCCAATTACAAACCTTATACTTCTCAAGTGATTTCGCAACACATCTACGCTCATAGTCCAAATTTTTGGAACAAAATGTCATCTTGTTGCAAAGCAAACAAGTTAGAAGAAAAAGAAACAGTGTTAAGGACCTCCCCACACACCTAAGTGTTTAACTCTTGGATTTGCACTCGTGTTTCACTCAAAACAAGGCTTTTATGTAATGTTCACTCTTGCCTTTTACCACTCAAAGTCCTCTTTCAATATCCTTGGAAAAGAACTATATTAATTCAAGAATGTAAACAAGTACCAAAACTTTGTGAAAAATCCAAACTAGCAATCAATCAAGAAGTTCAAGAAAAAAAAAACTACTAAGACAAAACTCAGAAATTTTTAAAGACAAACAAGAAAAGCTAAAGAAGAAAAGAAAGCACACTCTAATGGAGAAGTAAGAAGACAAAGAGTCTAGAACTGATGTTTAGGAATACTATGTCCAAAACATCAAGTAATACCAATTTTAAGGCTAGAAACACTTAGAAAAGGGGTTTTGTGGCCTAATTTGAATTCTGTCAATTTTTTTACTTTTTGTAATTGCAAATTGGTCCTTTTGTATTTTTCTGAATCCGGATTTTTTTTTACTTTTTGGGATCCTTACTTTTACAAAAATAACTTGGCCACAAAATTTTTCTGAAAATTACAGAAAAGAACGCCCCAAACAGATTTTAAGTGAATCACAAAGATCAAATAACCTTTTGAAGCATAAACATGATGAACAAGGGGTTGTTCTTGGGAAGTGCGCCCAGAAATTACATTATCCCAAATTGATGTCTAGTTCACGCTTTAAGCAGAATAATTGATTGGTATACTTGATTTCACTTGCAAAGACCTTTCAATCAAGGTGTAGATTAACACTCCAACATCAATTCTTGAAATTCATAAAGATCGAAGTGGCTCAAACTCCAAGAACAAGATTAAGAATTCAAAAAAATTCAAAAATCTAAAACATGGAATATGAGGAAAGGAAGCAACTTGAGCTATGAAACATCTTTTGGATGCTATGAATTACAAACCCCAATGGTCTAACAACTCATTACAACACCACAAATGATCAAAATTGATGATCAAAATATGGGGTTGAGCGTGGGTTTTAAGGTTAAAAAAATCACTCAAAAATTGCAAAAATTTCAACACAATCCAACTAGCAAAACCCAAACTAAAAAAGAAATTAAGCTCAAGGAAGCTAGCTCTAGATACCACATGATACGATCCAAGTTAGAATCATCAAATTTGAAGGATCTATCCAAGAGCCTGTTCTTAGTTCTTATGTTAAAAAGATGAAAAGAATTGGGGAAGAAGTGTAGGAAATATAGAGAATATACAGTACAAAACAGAACGAATAGAGGATATTGAATATTTGTTGTGCCGTGGAAACCACTGCCCTGAAAGCGAAATTCGGCTAGACCTCGGTGCAATCCAAATCGTCGACCGCTCCCCAAGGTTAACACAACGAGCCTATGAACACGTGCACTCGTGGCCTTAGGCTATGGAAACCACAGAACAATTGCCCAGATAATAGATATGTGAAAAAACCAGAAAGAGAGATGAGTAGAATAGTCTAACAGAAGAGAAAAGTTTTCTGCTATCTCTCACGAAGCTGTGAGCATCCTATATAAAAAGGAATATCAGTATAAAACGGCTCCTTTATTATTTCTATAATAGCTCCATCATTTCCTCCAAATTAATCTCACAATTGATAGCATTTGACCCGTTCAAATTGTGCTAATAAAGTGGAGGTTACAAATATCTGATTGATATAGCAAATTAAGAGCATTAAAAATAGTAATTGAGAAAGAGATAAGAATCTGACTATTTAAAACCAATTAAAGAAAATGAAGAATAAAGGATAATTATTTTTTTTAAACTCTTTACCAGTGTGGAACGACAAAAGGCAGCAGTAACATATGCTTCTGTTTACCATTGTCCAACAATTCCCCACCAATGGTAAAACAGGAAGAAAACAAAAAGAAAAATCTGGGCAAAAGAAGGATTAACACTTAAGTACCAATATCATGATGATTGAATTGATACGTAGTGAAGTGAGGCAACAATTGTGTCTAGGCAGTGAATTACTCTTAAACTACCAAGACTTCAATTTAGACCCCCACAACACATGTATTACCTTAATATCTGTGATTTCCGCGATAATCAAAAAAGGCGCTTTTATTGGCCATGCGCACACCTTGGGTGCTTATGAGTGCTCTAGAAAGACAGTTCAAGTCTTTCATAGAAGGCGGCCCACCTTCACACTCACGCAGGTGAATCCATCAAGTGCGTCTCAGAAGCACCACCACAAAGGCTATGGATTCATTAAGAGCACAATAATGCTCAACCTCAAATATAACAAGCGGTGAGTCCATCAAGTCCGTCTCATAAGGACCACCCAACAATTAAGGCTATGAACTCATTAAGAGCTAAAAGCTCAACCTTTCCACGATGCACTACCAGTCATAGAGATGTGAAGTGTAATGCAATAGAGTATTCATATGGCTTCGTTTGACCACGGATGGTATCCACCATACTTTCCTCAACACAAAGGCTTAAGCCCCATCTCCCTCGATGATTCAAGGACTAATTTCCTTGTTAGACCTTTAGTGAGAGGATCTGCCAAGTTCTTCTCAGATCTCACAAACTCCAAGGAGATCACACCGTTTTTTAACAATTCTCTGATTGAACTGTGTCTAATTCGTATATGTCTCCTCTTTCCATTATACACACTGTTCATGGCAATTCCAATAGCTGCTTGAGAATCACAATGAAGAGAAACCGGTATAGACCGTTTTCCCCATAATGGCACATCTGTCAACAAGTTCCTTAACCATTCTGCTTCTTGACCTGCTAAATCAAGAGCAATGAATTCTGATTCCATAGTAGAACGTGCTATACAAGTCTGCTTTGCTGACTTCCAAGATATAGCACCTCGGCCCAAAGTAAAGACATACCCACTAGTGGAACTGACCTCATCATTATCTGTAACCCAGTTTGCGTCACAAAATCCTTCTAACACAGCAGGAAATTTACAAAAATGCAAACACCAATCCATAGTTCCCTTAAGATACCTGAGTAAACGACGAAGTGCAGTCCAATGTTCACTACCTGGGTTGTGAGTGTATCTGCTTAGCCTACTCACAGCATATGCTATGTCAGGTCTAGTACAGTTCATGAGAAACATAACACTACCTATGATTTTAGCATATTCAGCTTGTGAAACACTTGAACCTTTGTTTTTCTTTAGATGTATGCTAGGATCATAGGGAGTTTTCACAGGCAATTCATCATAACAGTTAAATTTTTTCAGTATCTTTTCAACATAATGTGACTGACACAAGGAAAAGCCATTATCATTTTTTCTCATTTTAACGCCAAGAATCACATCAGCTTCTCCTAGATCTTTCATATCAAAATGAGAGGATAGAAACAATTTGGTCTTATTCACCACAGTCACATTAGTCCCAAATATTAGCATGTCATCAACATATAGACATATTATCACACATTCTTGTCCAATCAATTTAGAGTAAACACAAGTATCAGATGAATTCACAACATAACCATCACTTACTAAAGTTTGGTCAAATTTTTCATACCATTGTTTAGGAGCTTGTTTAAGGCCATATAATGATTTTCTCAATTTACACACTTTGTTCTCTTGACCCTGAATCACATACCCCAAGGGTTGTTCCACATAGATTTCTTCTCTTAAGTCACCATTAAGAAAAGCTGTTTTTACATCCATTTGATGCACTACAAGTCCATGTATAGCAGCTAAGGCAACTAGAGAACGAATTGTGGCAATCTTAGTAACAGGAGAATATGTATCAAAAAAGTCAATGTCTTTCTTTTGTGTGTAACCCACAACTACCAGTCTGGCCTTAAACTTATCAATGGTTCCATCGGTTCTTAATTTCTTTCTAAAGGCCCATTTACATCTAATTGGTTTATTTCCCTTAGGCAAGTCAACCAGATTCCAAGTATGATTAGACATGATAGAATCTAATTCACTATTAATTGCCTCTTTCCAAAAATTAGCATCAATAGAAGTTACTGCCTCATTATAGGTTTTAGGATCTTCCTCAATCAGGAAAGCAGGTACAAAGACATCATTTATTTTATCAATATCGTTGTTTTCAACCAAGAATGCAGTAACAAAATCTGGTCCAAAACTAGTTTCTATTCTTTGCCTTTTACTTCTTCTAGGTTCATTAACTTGTTCATTTATAATAGAGGGAGAAGCAGGAAAAGATAAAGGCACTGAAGTAGTATTAGAAGAACCAATCACATCATTTACACATTTCTTTAAGGGAAATTCTTGCTCAAAAAATTCAGCATTTCTAGATTCACAAATAGAATTGTCACTTAAACACATGAACCTGTATGCAGCACTATTTTGAGCATATCCAATAAATACACAATCAAAAGTTTTGGTTCCTACGTTAGTCCTCTTGCAATCTGGTAGGCCCACCTTAGCTAGACACCCCCACACATTCAAAAAATTCAAATTAGGTTCAAAACTCTTCCATAATTCATAAGGAGTCTTATCTAGCCGTTTGTGAGGAACTCTATTTAGTAAATAACAAGCAGACAAAACAGCTTCTCCCCACATTTGGTTAGACATACCAGAACTTAGTAGCATAGCATTCATCATTTCTTTCAGTGTTCTATTTTTTCTTTCCGCTACCCCATTTTGTTGAGGAGTATATGGGGCACTAGTCTCATGGATAATCCCATTTTTTTCACAAAATTCCTTAAGAAAAATCGTTCCATATTCACCACCCCTATCGGACCTAAGCCTCTTTATTTTACGGTCCAATTGGTTTTCAACTACTGCCTTATATTTTAAAAACATCTTTTCGGCCTCATCTTTTGATCTTAGAAGGTAGATTTTGGTATATCTAGAAAAGTCATCTATAAATGTCACATAATACCTTTTACCTCCTCTACTAACAGTGTTTTTAAAATCAGCTAAATCAGTGTGAATCAAATCAAGTAATTCAGAAGTTCTATTTGTGACAGATTTAAAAGGCTTCTTTGCATATTTTGCTTCCACACATACAGGACACTTAGAAAAATTATTTGTATCCGGTACATTAATCAAGTGCATATTTTTAAGTTTCTTAATGGAAGCCATATTCACATGTTCTAGCCTACCATGCCACAAATCAACAGATTCAACAATATAAGCACAACCAGCAAAAGAGTTAGCATTAGATGCAACAGACATGGTGTTCAGTACAAATAATCCATCAGCTAGATATCCCTTCCCCACAAAGTCCCCATTCTTAGTTATAACTATTTTATCAGCTTCAATAACCATTTTCAGTCCAGCTCTATTAAGTAAGCTACCAGAAACTAGGTTCCTACGTAGGGAGGGAACATACAAAACATCACTCAAAGATAAAGTCTTTCCAGAAGTAAGTTTAAGGAGAATCTTTCCTTTACCAAGCACTCCAGCTGTAGCAGAATTTCTCACGAAGACACACTCTCCTTCAGCAGCATCCTCAAACTGGTGAAAAAGCTCTCTGTTGGCACACAAGTGTTTAGAGGCCCCGGTATCCAGAATCCAGTCCACCTTGTTACTGACCAAGTTTGCCTCCACTACCACTGCAGCTATCACTTCTTCTTTTTCTACTAGATGTGCTTGCGGTGCAAGTGGTGCAGCAGGCTTCTGGTTTTGATTTTGTTGCCCCTGTCTCATGTAGCATTGATATGCTTTGTGGCCTGTTTTGCCACAAACATAGCAGTTAATTTTATTTTTCTGAATTTTGTTATCACCTTTCTTGATACCAGTATGTTTTTTCTGTTGTCCATTTTTCTGGAAATTTTTTCCTTTCCCTTTGTACCTGTTTTGATCAGCAAACTCAACAACATTAGCATTAACTAAATTTACAGAAAGTAAAACATGCTTATCTTTAAGTCTGTTGGCCTCTTTAGTCTTCATATGATTGATCAATTCTTGAAGTGACAAATCTCTCTTCTTGTGTTTCAATTGGTTGCGGTAGTCACTCCAGGATGGTGGGAATTTCTCCAGTAGCACATTAGCTTGTAATATCTCACACATCTTCATTCCCTCATTTAGTATGTCACCAACCAGATTCTCATATTCATGAACCTGCTCCATGATTGGTTTGTCATCCAGCATCTGAAAACGCAACCAATTCCCCACCACATACTTCTTCGTTCCAGCATCATCATCACCATAACGTTTCAACAGGGTGTCCCATATAACCTTCGCAGACTTCTGATTAATGAACAAATCAAACAAATTATTTGCCATATGAGTCAGTAAATGACCCCTAACTGTTTTGTTGTCCTTTTCATATTTCTTCTTAGCTTCTTCATCAACTTTCTTGGTTCCTGTAGAGAGTGGTGTGACAATAGGTGTAGCGGGAATAGAGGTATCAGGAGAATCAGTATCAGTAGGAGGATCTTCAGATAGCACATAATCAACCTCTAAGGCTTCAAACAGAATCAACAATTTTTGTGACCACCTCCTATAATTTGTGCCATCTAGAGGTTCCAATTTTGACATATCCGGAATGATTCTTGATAAATTCAAAGACATTTCTGTTCAGTACTGTAATAGATTTCGCTTTCAGATTGTAGGAAATATAGAGAGATATACAGTACAAAACAGAACGAATAGAGGGTATTGAATATTTGTTGTGCCGTGGAAACCACTGCCCTAAAAGCGAAATTCGGCTAGACCTCGGTGCAATCCAAATCGCCGACCGCTCCCCAAGGTTAACACAACGAGCCTATGAACACGTGCACTCGTGGCCTTAGGCTATGGAAACCACAGAAAAATTGCCCAAATAATAGATATGTGAAAAAACCAGAAAGAGAGATGAGTAGAATAGTCTAATAGAAGAGAAAAGTTTTCTGATATCTCTCACGAAGCTGTGAGCATCCTATATAAAAAGAAATATCAGTATAAAACGGCTCCTTTATTATTTCTATAACAGCTCCATCATTTCCTCCAAATTAATCTCACAATTGATAGCATTTGACCCGTTCAAATTGTGCTAATAAAGTGGAGGTTACAAATATCTGACTGATATAGCAAATTAAGAGTATTAAAAATAGTAATTGAGAAAGAGATAAGAATCTGACTATTTAAAACCAATTAAAGAAAATGAAGAATAAAGGATAATTATTTTTTTAAACTCTTTACCAGTGTGGAACGACAAAAGGCAGCAGTAACATATGCTTCTGTTTACCATTGTCCAACAAGAAGAAGGTGCGGTTGTCACATGAATATGATTAACAAAAGTAAACAACTAAAGAATGGAAATAACTAAACAAGAAACTTAACCAAACAAAGAATTAAAGTGCAACGACTAAAAACAGACTGTAAATGGCGCAAATGTAAAGAAGAACTTAAATAAATTAAGAAAATGAAAGAGGAAGAAGATGAAGGGGAAGGCGCCACAATCATCCATAGAATTGGAAGATTGATAAGCCAAGGAGGATTCGCCATAAAGAGATAGAATTCTTTGATAAGAATCAAGCGAGTTCTAATCCAAGAACTTGAAGAGGAGGAGCCAATGCTCAACTCACAAAAATACCTACATAGGATAAATTCTAATTTCATTCAAAGTTGGGAAATGAAGTAATACAAGTCTTATTTATAGAATTTTTATTCTAAGAAGGTGACGGCTAACCCTAATCTTCACCTAAGTAATGCCTACTTTAGCATAAGGAGCCTATCTTGCAAAGAAAAATCTCGCCCAGAATTTCGTCCTAAACTTGTATCCCAGTTTTCACCATGGTAGAAGCCGAATCTGGTCAGAAAGCTTGAAATACCATTTGTAGATAATTATCTTAGCTTTCCAACGCATCCATGTGTATAACAAGATAGACAGGTCACCACCAACAAAAATAAAGTTTTCAACAAATTTCAATTTGGTTCTTCTTGTTCCATAATTGGCTTGGTTCTTCTCTTCAAGTTGAACATCCTTGGTTTGCATCACTCCTGCTTATTCCTAGCAGGCATACTATCGTCTTCTTCTGCTCGTCACTATGATCCGGCGATGGAGGTGGTGGCCTCAATCAATACGTACGTAAACTTTTATTTAATTTAATTTGTAACATTTACTTTTATTTTATGAACATATAATTGACATAAATATTTTGTTTATCATAGAGCTATGAAGGCATGTAGCATTTCTTGTGCGAATGGAAAAAGTAGGTCATCCAAGTCAAAATCAAATCCTGATTGATATATCCTAAAGGTAAGTAGTTTCTTAAATAGTAATTATTATTATTATTATTATTATTATTATTATTATTATTATTATTATTATTATTATATATACATTTACTTGAGATTCAATTTCATATTCATTTGTAGTCTCGTAGACAATTACACAGTTGGGAGTGTGCATTCTATGTCATGTTTCATATGTTGAACATTGTCTCTGCGTCTATTATTGACGGATGGACAAATGTGAATAATTTAACAAGTTAATTAATTATATTTTGTTTTGTTGATAACTTAATTTAATGTTGAATTTATTTGAACTTGTGCAACCTTTCAGTGATCATCAGTCTCCTCTCACTAAACAAGAATTCAGAGACTTGAGGGTGTGCTTTGCCACCTTCTTTTTTAAGTATGTATGAATTGTATATAGAATTCTGAATTGTATTGGACTAGCTTGCTGTAGAATTTTCGATGTATAGAAAATTCTGAATTGTACTTGACTTGTTGAGTAAATAATTAAAATTCACTAGTGGAAAATAGACTTTTCACGTCAGGCTTTTAACATCTGTTAAAGAAAAACAGATGTTAACAATAGACGCGGTGGCAAACTTGTAAATAAATCGCGTATGGAGCAGACTTTTAACATCGGTTATAAGGAACCGGATGTTAAAATGTACTTTTAACATCCGTTTCTGGTAAAACCGATGTTAAAAGTTTCTTCCCTCCATTCCATATAACTTTTTAACATCGGTTCTTTTTTAACGGATGTTAAAAGTAAATTTTTAACATCGGTTTTTTATATAACCGATGTTAAAGAATATTTTAACATCGGTTTTTTCTAACAACCGATGTTAAAAGTTATTAAAATTTATAACGTTAAGTTTCTCAAACCTTCTCTGTCTCGCGCCCTACATTTCAACGTTACAGTGTTCTCACTCCTGCGACCTACTTTTCTCTTCTCTTCACTGATCTCCTTCTCCTCCGTTCGTGAGCCACCGTAGAACCATCACCATAACTTCCTCTTCGCAAAGGTACGTAACTCTCTCTTCCCTATTTTTATTTGCTCAAACCCTCATTTGCTAAATACCATTTTTGCTAATATTTGCTCAGAACCATTTACAACTGAACCATCGCAACTGAACCACCCCAACTCCCTCTCTTCTACAACTGACCACCGCATTTGAACCGCCCCAACTCCCATTCTGCTTGGTAATCCTTCTCTGTTAGTTACTGTTTAGCATTGTCTCTGTTTTAATGATTTGAATATTTCATGAAATAATGAAATGCATTTTGAGTTTTTTATATACTTAAACACTTTGAAGTTACATAATATTGAGCATAGACTTTTAGGCTTTGCTTATAATCTCAATAGTCAAGGGGCTTGGGTTTAGTTAAAAAGTTAGGTCATCTGGATCGGTTTGATCAATAGTCGAGGGGTTTAGTTTCTATTATAGGACTTAAAGTTTAGGCCTATAATTTCAAATACTGCTCTTTGAGAGTCTCCCCTCTTGTGCTCATATTGTATAAATATGTGTAAATCTCCAGAACATGGATATGGACCGTAGTTGGATGGTTAGTAAACGCACAAGTGATGAGTATCGGGAGGGAGTGGAAGTGTTTCTAGAATTTGCTCAAAGAAATCTTCCTGATAGTAATGGAAGATTTAATTGTCCTTGTGTTAGATGTTTGAATATGAGGAAATGTGAAGTTAAGCAAATACGTGATCATCTTATTTGTGAAGGGATTTGCAAGAGTTATACAAGATGGATATGGCATGGTGAAGACTTGTTAAACATGCCAAGTGTGTCCCAAAGTGAAGAAGTTGATGTAGATATGGAGGACGATCGACTAGAGGACATGATCCGTGATATTGGACAAGAGTCATTTCAGCGAGCACGTGTGTATGATACTTTGTGCAGTGATGCGGATACGCCTTTGTATACGGGGTGCACTACTTATACAAGGTTGTCGGCGGTCTTAAAATTGTTCAGTGTGAAGGCGAGAAATGGGTGGAGTGATAAAAGCTTCATCGAATTGCTTGAGTTGTTGAACAACATGCTTCCAGAAGGCAACACACTCCAGATCGTAACTATGAGGCAAAGAAGATACTCTGTCCGATGGGTATGGAGTATAAGAAGATACATGCATGTCCTAATGATTGCATGCTATACAGGGGTGTGTATGAAGGGATGCACGACTGCCCCAAGTGTGGGGTATCGCGGTACAAAGTGAAGGATGGTGATTCTAGTTGTGATGTGATCACAAAGGGTCCTCCTGCAAAGGTGTTGTGGTATCTTCCAATAATTCCAAGGTTCAAGCGATTGTTCGCTAATGTAAATGACGCAAAGAACATTAGATGGCATGCAGATGAGAGGAAACGTGATGGCATGCTTCGCCATCCGGCTGATTCTGTGCAATGGGAGAGAATTGATAGTTTGTTTCCGAATTTCGAAAATGAGCCAAGAAACCTTAGGCTTGGACTTGCTACGGATGGAATGAATCCGTATGGTACCTTAAGTAGTATCCATAGTTCATGGCCTGTTCTCCTCGTAATTTACAATCTACCTCCTTGGTTGTGCATGAAGCGCAAATACATGATGTTATCTATGATGATTTCGGGCCCAAAACAGCCAGGAAATGACTTAGATGTTTATCTAAGTCCCTTGATTGAAGACTTGAGAAAGCTATGGATGGAAGGCGTTGATGTGTTTGATGGCCATTACAAAAAGACTTTCAAGATGCGTGCCATGTTATTTTGCACCATCAATAACTTTCCAGCATACGGGAACTTGTCCGGGTATAGTGTTAAGGGGCATAAAGCATGCCCAATATGTGAAGAAGGCACATGTTTCACACAATTGCAACATGGAAGGAAGACAGTTTACCTTGGGCATCGGAGATTTCTCAGACGTGATCACCCATATCGTAGACTGAAAAAAGCTTTCAATGTATTCCAAGAGAATGGAATTGCTCTGACGGCCTTTAATGGAGAGAAAGTTTATCAAAGGGTGAAGGATATTAATGTTATGTTCGAAAAGGCTCAAAAGAAGGCTATTGAGAAAAACATATGGAAGAAGAGGTCGATCTTCTTTGATCTTCCATACTGGTGCAAACTTGATGTCAGACATTGTATTGATGTCATGCATGCGGAGAAAAATGTATGTGATAGTCTAATTGGAACGCTTCTCAACATTCAGGGTAAGACAAAGGATGGTGTGAATGCTCGTCTAGATCTGGTTGCGATGGGTATACGAGAGCAGTTAGCTCCACAACCAAAGGATGGTAAGCGGACATATTTGCCTCCAGCATGTCATACCTTGTCAAAAAAAGAGAGAACAAGTTTTTGTGAGTGTCCACAGGGCGTCAAAGTGCCACAGGGTTACTCTTTAAATGTCAAGAGACTTGTCTCAAATGATCTAAAATTGGTTGGCTTAAAGTCTCATGATTGCCACGTCTTGATGCAACAACTACTACCAGTGGCTATTCGTGGTATTGCTCCTAAAAATGTTAGACATGTCATAACTAGGTTGTGCTCATTCTTCAATGCTATATGTAGCAAAGTCATTGACCCCTATAAGTTGGATGAGTTGGAAGATGAGGCTGCTATAATCTTATGCCAATTGGAGATGTATTTTCCTCCTTCATTTTTCGACATCATGGTTCACTTAATTGTTCATCTAGTGAGGGAGATTAAATTATATGGCCCCGTTTATTTAAGATGGATGTACCCAGTTGAGCGATACATGAAGATCTTGAAAGGGTATGTGAAGAATCCACACCGTCCTGAAGCATCTATTGTTCAAAGGTACGTTGCAGAAGAAGCTATTGAATTTTGTCAAGACTACCTTTCAGAAGTGGAGGCTATAGGGATTCCTAAGCCTCGTCATGAGGGAAGATGTGCCGGTAAGGGTACACGAGGTATAAAGGTTAATAGCAAGGCTCGGGAGGAAGTGTTTCAAGCCCATTTGCACATTTTGAATAACACTGATGAGGTTGCACCTTACTTATGTGCTCACAAACAAGAGGTCAAGGAAGAAAACCCTAGAAGGAACGAAAAATGGTTGTTGAACCATCATAACAAGACTTTCGTAGCCTGGTTTAAAAAAAAAATTACAAATGATCATACTGCTTCCGATACATTACAACGGCTAGCACAGGGGCCACGTCTTGAAGTCATATGTTGGAGTGGATATGATATCAATATGTTTTCTTTCTATACAAAGTCCCAAGATGACAAGAGTACCATGCAAAACAGTGGGGTTATGATCGTATCTGAGTCGATGCACTTCTCTAGTTCAAAAGATACAAATCCCATTATGGCATCGAAATCTTACTTTGGAGTCATTGAAGAGATTTGGGAGGTCGATTACACTAAATTTCAAGTGCCTGTTTTTAAGTGTATGTGGGCTGACAGTAACAGTGGTGTACAAACTGAAGAATTAGGATTTACATTGGTAGACCTTGACAAAGTAGGTCACACGGAAGAGCCTTTCATCATGGCTTCACAAGCAAAACAAGTATTTTATATCAATGATCCTTCTAACAAAAGGTGGTCAGTTGTTCTCCAAGGAAAAAGCATGCATAATGGTATCCATGAAAATCAAGATTCAACTCTTGATATTCCAGAAACTCCTTCTTTCTCAACACAGATGCCTATTTTCGTCGAGGAAAATATAGTGGACGATGTACTTGCCACTCGTGATGATCATCATTAAGGGATATTGATCTAAACTTGACCATAGTGTAAGTTATGTTTAAATTAAAGTATTCTTTTTTTATTTATCCATGTTAAAGTAGACTTATTTTTATTTATCCATGTTAAGTTAGACTTATTTTTATTTATCCATGTTAAAGTAGGCTTTTTTATCCATGTTATAGTAGACTTTTCTTTATTTATCCATTCTTATATACTGACCTAATTTATTACTTTTTGTCTAAATAGGCATACATGACTGATCCAGCAGGCATTCCTCCTTCTCCTTCGCATAGCGGGTCAGGTGGTGCACGCCCAAAAAAAAGGGTAGAGCAGCCACAAAGTTACGATCGTTGGCCCTGAGTCGTTGCAATGATCAGAGGCTTCCGGTTGAGTTTGATACATATGGGGGGGCCATAGGGCCGAATGCTGACAAATTCACCGGTTTTGTGGTCCTGGAAGCTCGAAACAGGGTTAGCATTCTGATTGAGGAATGGGCTCAGGTACCGAGTATGATGAAGGATCAAATTTGGTCTTCAATCTTGGTATTTTACTTTTATCCTCTCTATTTGTATCTAAATTGTATTTACTTATATTATTATCATACTCTAATATATTTCCTCCATTTTGTTTTATACTATAGTTGACCTTTGATGTCCCGAATACTCCTGAATGTAAGAAGAAATGGCTTTCTTTTGCCGCAAAGCGGTGGACGGGGTTCAAGACCTATTTGGGAAAGAGATATATTTTTGAGAAGAAAGACGGCAAATCTCCACTTGACACATACTCTTTCATTGATAAGGAGACGTGGGATAGGTTTGTTGTGAGCCGACAAGACCCTGCCTTTCTGGTTAGTTTCCCGTTATATTTTTTATAATAGGCCTATCTAATTTATTTATTTAATTGAATTGAGTACGTGTTATTTGTAACAGGAGAAAAAGAAAAAGGCCAAGGAAATCCAGAAAAACAATGTACACCCACACCATATGTCTCGTGGTGGCTATCGTATGGTTCGGCAGAAAATTATGAATGAGAAGATGAAAAGGAAGCAAGAAGCGGTCAAAAAGAAGCAAGAAGAAGGTGGAGCTGATGAAGAAGCCGAAGCCGATGGAGAAATAGTTGTTAATCCTCCATCTCCACCCGAACGCCATGAAACATGGATGGAAGCCCGAAAGACAAAATCGGGAGCTTTTAAAGCCGAGCCCACACGCATTGTCGCTGAAAAGATTGTAAGTAATTAATAGATTACTTCTACTTGTAATTAATACAGTTAAGTAAACACTATCTTACACATATTTTGTGAATTTCCCCTTGTAGACATCGCTGGTGGAACAAAGCTCGCAAGGATCATTCGTTCAACATGGACGTAGGGATATCCTGAGCACTGCCCTAGGTAAAGATGACCACCCTGGCTTTGTAAAGGGTGTTGGAGGGCTAGTGGGCATTCGGCAATATCACGGACGACGAGTCCATGTTGGAAGCTGAATCAGCAGCCACGAGCGGGAAAGCATTAAGGAGGGGCTTAAAAGAGAGATGTTTCCGGAGCTTATGGAATCATTCATAAAGGAGATGTCATCTAGGGGGGTTACAATTTCCCAACCAAGCCCAATGAGTCAACCTTCACAGCATGTGAGCACCGTTGGGAGCTGTGAGGATGCACGTAAGCCAGTTGAGATGCCTTTATCCCAGGTATGCATATTAATTTCATATTAATCATTTAATTACTTATGTCTTATTTATTTACAAATGACATTACTTAACTAATGCCTTATCTTTGTTGCTTAGAACATTGATAAAAAGCTAAGATCGAATGTAGCTCATTTGGCCGCATTTGCTGCGGATGCGCCGGATAAAGAGTATGCTATTCCCTTGGAACACGAAGGTGCTTGCGACTTGCCAGCCTTTTTTTTCTCTGGGAAGGATATAGGTGACATATGTCTGCCGGGTAATTGGCTAGCCAATACCGTTCTGAGTATGTGGTGCACGTAAGTACACTGTTGACATGCATCTTAGGTATTTTAATTCTATAATTTATTTCAATGTCTTAGGTATTTAACATTATTTTATTCTAATATCTTAGGTATCTTCATCGCTTATGTATGGAAAGAGGCAACCAGAATACGTATGGATTCTTAGACCCAAGCGTAATTCAGGGAAATTACTGCACTAATGGGAATGCGATGAAGACATACATCCTGAAGCTACTTGGTCAAACAAAGAAAGATATTTATCTAGCACCAATACTTAGGAGTGGTCATTGGCAGTTGCTCATACTTCATCCTAGCCAGCATCGTGTCGTCTTCTTATGCTCGTTGCACTATAGTCCGACATCTGAATTGAAGGACGCAATTGACATGTAAGCTTTAATTTAATTTGTAATTCAAATTGCTTTTGCTTTATTACATGAACATAATTGACATTATTATTTTTAATCATAGAGCTATGGTTGCAAGTAGCATGGCTTGTGCAGATGGCAAAAGTAGGCCATCCAAGTCAAAAAGAAAGCCTGAATGGATTATCTCACTCGTAAGTAGTTTATTATTTCTTACAAAAAAATTACAACAGTAATTATTATTATATTAGTACTGTACTTGATATTCAATTTCATATTGTCTTGTAGTCTCGTAGACAAGCTGGCGGCTGGGAGTGTGGATACTACGTGATGAAACATATGTTGAACGTGGTCTCCGCCACTATTATTGACGGATGGCAACAGGTAATAAATATAAAGTTTTGCACAAGTTAAATTATATTTTGTTTTGGTTGAAGATTTAATGTTGAGTTTATTTAAACTTGTGCAGGCTTTTGACGATCAAACTCCACTTGATAAAGAAGAGATGAAAGACCTGAGGGAACGTTTTGCTAATTTCTTTTATGAGTATACTAGGCATCATAATGTAGATTGTATATGATTTTTGCACTTGTATGTATTGCATGTGACACATTTTGGACTTTAGGTTATTGCACTTATAACACTGTATATATGTAATGTCATTATAATATAGTTTAATTATTCTGGACTTGTGTAACTAGTACTGTAATATATATTGTAATTCCGGAACAGCAATCTAGCTATATGAGTTAATTACATGTTTGAATCTGTTTCTGGCATTATGTTGTGTACTGAATTGTGGATGATATACTGATGGATATGCAGGGTGGGAAAGAACTATAAATGAAACAACTATATATAAAAAAAAAAATTACTTTTAACATCGGTTTACAACCGATGTTAAAACTTTTAACATCCCTTTAATTAACGGCGCCACTATAACCGATGTTAAAAGTGTTTTTTAACCGATGTAAAAAGTGCTTTCTGTACTAGTGATTCTGTATTCTGGACTTGTTAGAATTCTGGATGTATGAGTGTGTGTGGGTTAATTTGTAGAATTTTGCAGGGAAAGGGATATATAATGAATAACAATATATATATATATATACATACTTTTAACATCGGTTGTTTAGCCAGCTAACGTTAAAAGTAACCTTTAACGTCAGTTGTTCTCAACAACGGATGTTAAAAGTAATTTTTAACGTCTATTGTCTAAACAACAGACGTTAGTAGTATAAATTTTAGCATTGGTTGTTTTCCACAATAGACGTTAAAATTAATATTTTAACGTTTGTTACATAGACAACCGACGTTAAAAGAAAACTTTAATGTCTGTTGGGAATAAACGTTAAAAGTCACACTTTTAACGTCGGCTGTATTAACATCTGATCTTAAACAAACGTTAAAATTCACTTTTAACAGACGTTAAAAGTGCTACCTACACTAGTGCATATACAAATGTTTCAGGCCTTGCAAAGAAAAAGAAACCAATATATTCTTGTATGTTTTTTATATTTCCTCGTTTTATTTTCTTTTCGTCTTGTGTTAAATAAATGTGACCATAATAAATCCCTATATATATATATATATATATATATATAATATAGCATCTTTGGAAATGACCATTTGTACACATAATATTTTTGTTTTCATATTCCTTATATATTCTTTATCTAAAGCACATGAACCTAATTATTAATATTAATTTATTTCCTTCTATCTCATTTATGAATATGTGACCTAAACAAAATTTATGTGCAAAGGGAAATCATTTCCCATTTTATTGTAACTATTTTAACAAATTCAGCACATACGTCGCATAATATTTGATTTTTAAAAAAATAATATGTATCACATCACATTTCATGCTTTCGACCTGGTTCTCCTTGTCCTCGCATGCCTCGCGAATGAGTGTCTCTATTGTGGACCAGCAGAGTGAATCATCCTCTTGGACAGCCATTTTGGGGATTATCGCCAGCTCCTTTCTCCCTTGCGTCTCTTCCTTTCTCTCTTTCACAAACTCTCTCACTTAACCATTGCACGTCTCCATCCTTAACCCCACCTTTATCTCCTCCTCCACCATTGCACTGCCATCATGGCCGGCCCCGCCAAAATTGGAAAACCAGCGACATGGCCCTTTGAAACTTAAGGGGATCGTTGCATGCACCGATAAAGTAACACATACGCGTGATCTTGTAATCTTGTTGAACTCATTACATGTCTGTTTGTGTATCCTAAAAGCAATTGCACTGAACCGAACCTGTGTAAGAACTTTTCAATCATAAATTGACCTGCTAGGGACATACAGGTCTACTCCGCTATAGGCATTTTCAGCGGATATTAAAAAAAAAAAAAAAGATTTAATTGCATTTTTGGTTTATGTAATTTCACCGATATGTAATTTTGATCCCTATAGTTTTAATGGCTTAAATCTAGTTCATGTATTTTCATAAATGTGTGATTTTGGTCCTTATAATTTCAATAGAACAAATCAAATTCCTGTACTTTCATAATTGCATGAATTTGATCCCTGTAATTTAAATTACTCAAATCAAGTTCCTATACTTTTAAAATTATCTAAAAATTTATTAGATAATTTTTTTATATATTTAAAATATTATTAGATATAATATATTATTATAATATTTATATAACTAATAATATAAAAAATTTCATTTTATAATTGTTTTAGCAATGAGAGAAAAACAAATACTCAGATAATTATATAAATAATAATTGTCTACAAATTGAATATATATATATATATATATATATATATATATATATATTATATTTATTTTATCTCAAAAAAATATATTATATTTATTTAAAATTAATATTTAAAATTTATTTATTGCTTATTTTTTATTTTTTATTTGAAGATAATTAATTGTTCGAGTAGTTGTTTTCCTCTCTTTGTTAAAATAAGTATACGATGAAGGTTTATATATTTTTAGTTACATATTATAATAATATATTACTTTTATTAATATTTTTAATATAATAAAAAAATAAATTTTTATCTAATAAATTTTTATACAATTTTGAAAGTACAGGGAGATGATTTGAGCAATTTAAACTACAAGGATCAAAATCACGCAATTATGAAAATATAGGGACTTAATTTGAGTTATTGAAATTATAAAAATCAAAATCACACATTGATGAAACTAGCGGGATCAAAAATACAATTAAGCCTAAACAAAACTAAAGTATTTTAGCTGTTCTCAATTGCAGGGATTTCTTTTTTCTGCTCCTATTGTGATCATGGTTATCACGTATATAGTTTCAAAATAACAACATTCTGGATTTTCAATGAATGATCCTACAGGAGGGATATTGTGGTTTATATACACTCAATCTCTCGGGGATTTTAACTTTACTAATAATTTTATACATGAGGGATTTGTTTACACCAATATAAGTTATTTTTCGCTTATATTCAATCTAAACCATTTATTTTATTTTCATCTAAAGTTAAATCACAATCACCGTTAGATAAAAATAAAATCAACAGTTGAGTTTGAGTGTATGTAAAAAATGATTTATACTGATGTAAACGGATCCATTTTGTTTTATATATATATATATATATATATATAGCCTTAAACAAAACTATTTAAAATAAAGACATCTTTATTTATTTAAAAAAAAAGTTCATATTAGATTAACTTTAATGCCAAATCAAGATTTACGTACTGAGGAATATTTATCTCAGTTAAAGATGGAGGGTATTTTTTCATGGCTAAAAAACGGGTTCAGGATCTACCACTTGAAAAACCACCGGATGGAGGACTATTGGATAATATCCCATAGGTATGTTTGGATTGGTGGAAGGGGATGAAATGGAACGAAACCAAACATAATGAAATGGAGCGGAACGGAACCGAATGGAATAAAAATACTATTCCACTGTTTGGATAGTTTATGATGTAATAAAACAAAATACTCGTTCCATTGTTTGGAAAGTGGATAGAACAGAATGAGTTATAATTTTTTTTTTTTTGAATATTACCCTTACTTTAAAAACATTAAAATTTTATTTATTTCAAAAATATTCATACTGCTCATTCAGTTATAAAAAAAGATATGCAAACCGCGGGGAAATTGTGGGAATAACCCAAATAAAAAATTATTCTCTCAAATACTCCTTTTCCCCCCATTATATATACAAATACCCTTTTTTTTCCCTCTCACTTTTCCCTCCCTCTATTCCCGACTTCCCACCTTCTTTTTTTTTTTTTTTGGTGTTTAGAAGTCGGATTTGGGAAACCTGACTTTTCAATGGGGTTTTCAATTTTTTTTTAAAATGGTAATTAGGAAGTCGGGTTTTTTTTTTTCGAATTTTTTAAAAAATTAATGATTTTCTTGGTTTTTTATTAATTTTTTTGGATTTTTATTTAAATTTAATGGGTTTTAGGGTTTAAAAATATGTGATTAATTTTTTAATTAACTAATAGTGTTGTGTTAATTATATGATATCATTGCTTAGGGTTAGGGTTCAATGGATAATATTATGCAATCCTATACGATTAATATAATCAATAATATTATTAAAATACATTAATTAAAATTAAGTATGAAAAAAGCTAAAAAAATTTATGATATCATTATTTATAAAAAAAAAGGGCGATAATGACAAGTACACAAAATTAATCTCCTAAATGGTGTCCAGTCCCACATCGTGGAGGTCGTCGGTTACGGTGTGGACGGCGTCGATCTAGCTGTTCCTCATCAGCTGCAGCGGGTTGCTCGGGTTGCTGCAGAGCCTCGCTCAGATTAAGATTCGCCGGAGGCATTGAATAACTAGCGGTCGCCTGGTTTGGGAATGATGGAACGCCGAACGGGTACATACTTTGCATATATGTCGCAGCCGGCTATGGCGTTCCGAAGTCTGCGCCAAATATATTGCTAAAAAATTCTCCTTCGCTGGATGCGAAAGAGTGTCGACCTTGGTCAAAGTGTGGGGGCGCCTCTTGTTGTGTAGGGGTATAAGCAAATGAATGTCTAGGCGGTAGGGGCTCCTCTTGTTGTATAGGGGTGTAAGCAAATGAATGCCAAGGCGGTTGGGGTCATCATTTTCCATGGCAACTGGGGGGCTGGGTTGGCGACGTGCATTACGCCGGGCACGCTCTTGGGTGGTCATACTGGGTCCAACATTCGGATGGTGTTGAACATCACCTCGTGGGTCTTGCAATTGTTGTGGAACAAACATTTATGGTCTTGAGTTTTGTCTAAACCACGTAATATATTGCTTCGTGTGAGACACATAACCAGGTATCAGGTTCCCCTGAATGACGCGATCTCAGCGTTCCTTCCAAAACTGGATCCAGTATGCATGTTTTTCCTTCCAGTTTTCAACGTGATTGCCTCGCATGTCTGAGTAGTGGAGTTCATCCATATTTTCAGGTGCACCCGGTATTTCCTGCCAAAGGCCAAATTGAAGCTTCACCCTGTCCGTTTGATGCCATTCTACAGTCTGGAAGCATATCAAAGCGGTACAGGATGTCCACAATCTGGATTCCCGGTATGCTTCCTATGGAAGGCAGTGTTGAAGTTCTCTGTATGGCAACCACTTAAACTGGTTACTTTCCATGTCATCGATCCTCGATCTGTACCCCTTAATGTCGCCCCGTGGAGTTCCAGTGTACAGCAATCTCCTGCCACTCCATCTAGTAAAATATATTGTAAGGTCGGTATAATAAGAATATATGTAAGGGTTTTTTAGCTACTATGAAGATTCTGTACATACCGTTGTGCTAATGGAAATGATGGTTCGCAGTTGCACCATGGTGCAAGGAATGGCATGCGGTACCATATCCAAGATAGCAGCAACAATACGCATCCACCCATACAGGAATAAGCCAGTGTAGATGCATGACACATTTCCCTATACAGATTAGCCAAACAAGCTGAACCCCAGCTGTAGCGCCAAGCACGTTGGAGATCTTCCAACAGTGGAAGATACATCAGGTGACCTCTGTTACCAGATTTGTCAGGCATCAAGACCCCCCCGATCAAGCGTAAAATGTACGCTCTACAATAGCCTTGTAGTTGTTCTTCTGTTGTATCAACAGGCGGAGTGGCAAACGTCTCTTGCGTCCACTTGAGTTTTATGTCTTGTCCTTTCATCTGATTAGATGGAAGAACCTCACCCAATATTCGGTGGCATTCCTCTTGCCAGCCAAGGTAGCTAGGTCTAGTAACGGGCAGTCCATTGACACGCAACCCTAGCTGAAGAGCAACATCTTCCAATGTTATTGTGCATGCTCCAATGGGAAGATGAAATGTTGTGTTTCTGGCCTCCACCTTTCTACCATTGTAAGCACCAATGATTTGTCAATCTTAACATGTCCCACTGTTGCAACGGTAGAAAACCCAGCTTGCTCCAAGTATGGTACAATTAACGGACATGGAGCCTCCGTGGTATGTAGGTGACAATCAATCATATCCTGTAACCAAAATCAAAGTTATAAGTATAAAATGATTAAGGTTGTGTTAATGATCCTATCATCTACAATCACTTACCATTTCACCTACTTGTGATGACCTGTGAACGTGTTGGAGTCTTAGCAGAGCCATTGAAGCGTGTGTGTTGTTGAGGATGAGAGGGATAACTTGTGGTATGAAGTCCTTCAGAGGTGAAGTGCTGAAGTTATGGTGAGTAGTGCTGAGTGGTGAAGTTCTATTTATAGACATAAATAGATGAGCGACTGAGATTGCACCGATGGAATCAACGACCGAGATCAAAATACTGTGTGTGGGTCAGAGAGGCATTATTATTTTTGTCCGTTGTGACAAGTATTGCACCGATGGAATCAACGGCCGAGATCGAAACACTGTGCATGGGTCAGAGAGGCATTATTATTTTTGTCCGTTGTGATAGGTAAAAGGAGCGGCTGAGATTGCACCGACGAAATCAACGGCCGAGATCGAAACACTGTGCGTGGGTCAGAGGTCAGAGAGGCATTATTAGTTTTGTCCGTTGTGACAGGTAAAAGGAGCGGCTGAGATTACACCGACGGAATCAACGGCCGAGATCGAAACACTGTGCATGGGTCAGAGGTCAGAGAGGAACACAGTGCGTGGGTCAGAGGTCAGAGAGGCATTATTATTTTTTTCCATTGTGACAGGTAAAAGGAGTCGCTGAGATTGCACCGACAGAATCAAAGGTTGAGATCAAAACACTGTGCGTGGGTCAAAGATCAGAGAGGCATTATTATTTTTTTCCGTTGCTACTGTAACGCGCCCCGATTTTCACGCTTTCTAATTCTTTAGTATTTTAATGTCTTTATTTTATTCGAGGTCTTAAAAATAGAAATAAAATATTCCGAGACCATATTCATGCTCGACGATATTGTAGGAAGCTACGATTAAGTTTTGAGTCGAAAACTCAAACGGAGTCCGATCTGCGTTTTTACACTGACAGTATGATTTTACTGCTCAGAAGACCTCAGATGGACCCGTGAACGAGACAGTAAGTCTTAGAATTCGATTATCTACGTTTTGGTTAAATTTCGTAAAAATTTCAGAAAAATCACTTCCTGACCTTCGTTCGGGTGGAATCCTCAATCGGGTGACGAACGGAGCCACATATGGATTTACCGGGACTCGCCAACAAATAATCTTGATATCACATCATCCCAGGACACTTGGGAGAGTATGCCAGAGTCGTCATGACGTTCGGAAATATCTGGACGCAAAATGACCAAAATGCCCCTAACCTTAGTCTTTTACACTTTTACCATTATACCCTTTTGGGAAATGACCTTTTTGCCCTTAAGTGAACTTTTAAGAGGCTGAACTCAGCCCCTCACTTCATCATTTTCGCACAGCCCCTCATCCTTAGAAGCTCCATAGTTGTTCTTGAGAGAAAACTCCATTTTCACCTAGAAAAGCTTGAGTTTTTGTTGGAATCACTTGATTCCTTGAGCAATCTTTCTTTATTTCAAGGTAAGATCACTTCTATGATCTCTTAGCTTCTTGAATCTTTCTTTATTTCAAGATCAATCTTCATTTTCATGAAAATAATTTCTTAGATCCAAAACTTTGAAAATCCATAGGAAATTGTAGAAAAATCCTTTGGAGGTAAGACCAAGTTCTTTGAACTCACATCATCAATCTCTACCTAAACCCAAGAGCTTATGATTCAACTCTCATCATAGCTCAAAAATCATTTTTGGCCGAACCCTTTTGGATGATGATGAATAGTGTTTTCATCAATTTTTGATTTTTAACACTTGATTTCATCCCTAGCTTTCCTAATGCCTTTGAATCCATGAAATGGAAAACCAAAACCAATTCCTAACCTTTTTAACCTAGGGTGGCCGAAATCCTCTTTGTTAAGATAGTTGAGATTGGTTTTGATTGTTGTTTAATGTTGGTTGTTGTGTTGTTGTAGTGGTTGACGATTGCCAGGAGGTTCACAAACCGATCAACTGACTTTGATCTGGGAATCTGCTCATCAACAGGTATGGGGAGAAGAACCTCATCACACCAAGATGGTGGTAGTGAGAATGGTTGTTTAATTTTATGTGTGGGTGAAACCCTTTAGTTTGGGTTCACTTTTATATGTTAAGTTTTGTTAAGTTCTCTTGGAGAACAAGATTGTCATGATGAGTTTATGCATGAGTATGTTTTAGTGTGCTTTAGCATATGTTGATGAAGATATGATTGAGTGAAAATCATTTCCATGTATGTTGAAAAACCTACTTTGATCACTAGATCAAGTATGGACTTTTATTGTTTGATTATGAGACCATGATGTGTGATGGATATGTTTGATTATGATGTAGTAATGTGTATTGTGGTTTACCATAATTGTGTGAGCTTTTGAGCTAAATTTACCTTGTTGGTGAAGTAAAGTCTCCATTTTTCATTGGAGTAGGCTTGTGGCCTTAGTAAGAGGAAAATATAAGAACATATGTTGTTCTTGTTTTGGCAAAGTTTTGATGCAACAAAACATGATTTCATAACCTAGGATTTCAAAGAGAAACAAAAGTGATTTTTGATCCAAAGATCAAATGAAGTTTTAACCTTTAAAGTGTGTCATCAAAGTGGGAAAATGTCTTTTCTTTAGCCATAGGTCTTTTAATCAAACTAAGTTTTTCAAAAGAAGAAATAATGAAGGAGTTAGGGAAAAGGAAAAACAGGGCACTCGCCCAGCGAACCCCGTCTCGCCTCGCGAGACAGAGGGAAGATAAGGCATTCGCCAGGCGAACATTGCCTCGCCTCGTGAGACAGTGGACTAGCCCGAGCAACAAAGATGAAATTTCTCGGCCTCACGTCGCGAAGTCGTCTCGCCTCGCGAACCGCCTAAGCACCAAAGATGCAACTTCTCGGCCTCGCGTAGCGAAGCAGTTCTTGCCCCGCGAACCGCCTAGATAGTGAAGATGCAGCTTCTCTACCTCGCGTCGCGATATGAGCCTCGCCTCGCGGAGCAGAAAGACTGTCTGAATAGAAAAGATCACTTCTCTGCCTTGCGTCGTGATACAATCCTCGTCTCGCGAAGTAGAAGGACTTTCCAAGCAGTAAAGATAACTTCTCAGCCTCGCGTCGCGACATAGACCTTCGCCTCGCGAGAAATAGTTTGTTTATAAAGAGTGTTTTTCAACTCAAACTGTAAAGTTTTACGTTTTAAAAACCTAAGTTAAGTAATTGACTTAGAGTTGAAAACAAGGGATAATTAAGTATGGTATGTAGTGGAACAAGACCACATGCTATACCATTGATGACTTAATACATCAATGACTTCATAAGCCATAAACACAAACATGAAACGTTTTGGGTTTTGAAACAGTAGTTCGATGACGGACCGGTGATTCGGACCCCGATCAGTCGTTCAATTGTTTCAGTCTTGTGATGACTCGATCCCGGAGGGATCACGAGATTTATCCGGTGGATAAAGGTTTTGTTTTCAAAAAGACACGTATAGTTCCTAAGGAAGAGAACCTTAGTAGACTTCGAGGTTTATCCGGGGGATAGACATTGCTTGATCGCATCTGCTTTGTGTAAGCATTGGCATTTCATTTGCATAGTCGTAAGGCCTTGAGCCTAGGAGTTGAGCTTACACCTTGATGCGGGTGTGAATATTACGGTGACGATCTTCAATGGTCTTTTTGGAGGTATCAGGGTTGGAAGGGCTGACATGTGACCAGTTGGTAGCTCTTCTGTGTCGTGGCGAATCCGTGCAATACACTGATATCCTCTACTAGATGTCGTACCTTTCATGTTTGGTCGAGAGTGTTTCCGTAAAAGCCAGATACGTGCACGTTACGAATGTTGTAGCATCTTGCCCAAGGCTGGCGAGCACGGAACATGTCCTCTCATTCACTCTCTCCAAATGTTTTGTTAGCTCCATGGAGTAGGGGTCAGAGTAGTACCCAGTGACATTGACATTGAGTCATATACATTGCATTGCATTGCATGGTTATTGATGTTTACATTTTCTGTTATACATCGTTGTATTGTTTAAGAATACCTTATTTTATGCTGTTAACTGCTTAACATGATATTATGCTGTCAACTGCTTAATATGTTTGACATTGAGAATTCTTGTAAGCATGTTGGGTACGCTGTTACCCGGTGAGTCGTCCCGTTTTTACTATTGCTGTTTTGCTGTGTTGATGAACGGGAATCTCACCCATATCTGTATGTTTTCTGTTGGTACTTGCTGTTGCTGTTTGAACAGATGGACGTGATGATGGTTCAGTCCAGTAGTTCCTCTGAGCCGAAGGAGGACTCTTTTTGTGGTTTAGTTTTGTTGTCGGCCAGACTATGTTAGTTTTTGTAGTACCTTTTGGGAGCTACGACTCCTAGTACTTATTGTATCAGTTATACATTAGACTTATGTCTGTATATAGTATTATTCCTTTTTCTGTATATGTCCCTGTATTTATTATGCATATTGTTCTAGAAATGTATGGCGAACCTAAGTTCGTTAGTAGTATTATTTACCTTTGCTAAATCCCATTGCATCTTGTGAAAAGAAAAAAAAACGAAAACCGTATTTTCCGTATTAAGAAATATTTTCAGCCTTATAAACGTTCGGTAATGTGACACTCGGGAAAGGGTGTTGCATTGTTTGGTATTAGAGCTGGGCGAGTCTTTTTTGGGGTTTGTAGGTTATGGTCTGTCTTGTTTGTGTTGTGTTCTCTGTGTGATTCTCTGTTGTTTGCTTTAGTTGTGGTTCTTGAGTTTGACAGTTTTGGTTTTGAAGGTAGCACTACACCAAAATAGGGAAAAAATTGACGCAACATTCACCAGCGTTTTCCCGTAAAACGCTAGAAAATATGAGGCGGAGAAGTATTACTAGCGCTTTCTTTGGTAAGTGCTAGCAAATTATTGGGATTTACCAGCGCTTTTTTAACTAAGCGCAAGCAAATCTCTGACATTGAGTATTGCCAGCGCTTTTCCAAATAAACGCTGGTAAAGGACAATACATTTGCCAGCGCTTCCTTAGGAAAGCGCTGGTAATAGTATTACCAGCGCTTTCCTAAGGAAGCGCTGGCAAATGTTTGTCCTTTACCAGCGTTTATTTGGAAAAGCGCTGGCAATACTCAATTTCTATATAAGTATAATTTTTTGATTTATATTACTGATCAGTGTGCTATCTTCACTTCGCGCGCGCGCTTTCAGTAATAGTAATCTTCACATGCACAGTACTCTCACCGCGAACTCAAACCTCCTCATCTTCTTCACAGTCGCGAACTGAACCCTCTCATCTCCTCCACAACCGCGAACTCAACCCCTCTCCTCCACCATAGCGACCCTCAATCCGCTCCCCACAACCGCGCGTCCACAACCCTCTCCTCCACGGTGAGAACGAAGGTTGCCACGTGAGCTGAACTACACCTCGTGCTTTCCCCACAAATTATCCAAGCTTTTCAGATTTTTTATTTATTTTGTTTTTTAATTTTCAGTCTTCCAGCTAGCGTGGTTTACAGAGAACAACAAAGTAACAAAACAACCACAAAATTGATGCAGCTTTAGATCAATCTCTCTCTTCGCTCAGCACTCACGACCTAAGCACTCACGCTCAGCACCTCCGCGAAACCTCACGGTTCTCTCCTCAAACCCTCTTCTCAACAGATGTATTCCCATCATTGAAGCATACATTTTGGGTGCATATTCATTATTATTCTGTGGGGTCAGTCATGCATTTTGGAACATATCCATCTCTTCAATATTAATGTGATGTTTGTTTTTGTTTGACTGTATTTTTTTCTGAAATATAAGTTGGCTCTCTTATATTCAATTTTGCACCATTATGGTCATTATCTTGAGTAATTAATATTAATTATTAAAGTAACATGTCAAGGGGACATTCAAAAACTATTAACTTGATGATCTAACCAAAATGGCTAATTATACATTAAAGTGCATATTAGATAATGTTGATCTTACAATTTTCAATAAATTAACTTGTATGACAAAGTAGTAGATGAAAAGTTTGGTGCTCAATTTGGAATATTACTGTGCTCTTTTGGTATAGATCAGCTGCTTGATTTTTGAGATTTAGACTCCACACGATAAGATTGCATCACTTGTACCAAGGCTATCTAGTCAAGGGTAAGGTTGTTACCAAGTTAATAGTTTGGGACAAAATTGCAACTAATGTTTCCATTTATTATCTGGTCAAGGACAAGATTAGTAATAACTCCTAAGCATTTGAAAAATGGTTCATTTATCATATGATATATACCATAAGGGTACAGCTGGATTCTGTTTATAAGCTATCTCCTTTAGTCTCATTCGATCTTTATGCAAGATGCATATCACATATGAACTTAACGAGTGTAAGGCCCAACCATGGTTCTTTTTTGGATTGAGCATCTCGATATATGGCCATTTTTATTTGCCAGAATTTTTTGATTGTCTATTTGTGTTAGGTTATGAGCTACTTGTTGAAGCTATTCATACTTGTATAAGTTTCAAGCTTGTCGTCTCTTCTTCCCATATTCAAGGTGATGCAAGATTTGAAGTTGGCATAGAGCAGTTTAGCTACTATTAATGCATAGAGTCAAGGTCTTACACTTCAGAAACTTTGGCTGTGTACCAGTGTTAGGGCCCAGCCCAATTAGGAATTCTTGTAAAAGTTAGTTAGTTAGTAGTTGAAGGGGTGAGTAGTTAGCTGTATAAATAAGAAGACAATGGCAGAGGGGAGGAGTTAGTGAATTTGTATTGAGTGACCCTAAGCTTATATGTTCATTTTTATCCAACTTGTGTTTACTCTACATGTTGCACTGCATCTTCTACTACTCTTTTAATTTGCCAAAAGATGGAGTAGGTCCCTTTGGATTTTGCTACTGACCAAAAGGGTTTTACATAAACTTTAGAGTCTAAGTTAGATTAGTTCCCTAATCAAGGTAGAATTTTAGGTTAATTAGAACTTAGTTTTTGAATTCTACTTACTTGGACTTTCCAAATTAATATGTTTTCCCCAAATCTCTAATTGGGATGGAATGTTGTATATGAGTTAGGTCTCTGTTTGAATCCTTAATGAAACTTGACTTCTCATTGTCTTAGCCTTGTAGGCAGGTTAGGCTACTAATTAACTACGGCTCTAAGAGCACAAGAATTCTAAATGGATTTTAACTTTCACTCAAGAGTTTTCAAGCAAATTCTAAATCTTTTTCTAAGCTTGGAACCTAGGTGGACTTATAAGTGGATCAACTTCTCATCAAAGAAAAAAATGTGTCACAATTGTGTAGATAAGCTTTGTTGCATATGTATTGTACATTTGTGGTTCTGCTTTACTGAGAAAATGTCTGTGTGATGATAAGATAGAAAATTTATAGTTATCTTCAATTTTATTGCAACAAGTGGCCTTCTACTTAATTTGGCAAGTAATCCACAAGTGGCCTTCAAATATACATTCTAGTCTAGGAATTGATTAATTGTTTGGGGCCTTGACCCTGTGAGTATCCTAAGACCTGGTAGTCATGAACTTACTGAAAGTAGGATACTTTTTCATTGTAATGGCGGAGCTGCTGCTAGCCTTTTGATTGTAATGGCAGAGCTGCTGCTATTGCCATGCTAATTGGTCATGATACTCCCATTATAAATGAAATATACATTTTAGTCTAGGAATTGAGTAGGTGTTTGAATTGGAGAGTTAGTTTCGGTAAAACTCTTAATTGTTGCATTTTTTTGTCAATTGTTTTTAAAAAAACTTTCATGATCTAATTTTTTGGTTTACTGTGATTTATTTGATTTGGATGAATTTTAACTGTGAAAAAGTTTCTGTTTGGTTGCAGAGAAAATTTAATGGAAACCCAAATATTCTTGAGTTTAATGATTATTATTATAGTCAAACTGATTTAATAATAATGTGACATGTGATATAATGAAAATTAAACTCATTTATTTTCTGTTTCTCATTTATATATTCTAACATGTGATAATTGAAGCAGCACATTACCAAGCGGGAATCACTTAGAAGAAATTCGTTCATGGAGTGATAGGGACATCCCATTTCTCACATATCGAAATAGGTTAGTTTTCTTCTCTTTCATGCTGTCCGTGGTTCTGCTTTTGGTCTCACCTTCTTTGTCTAATTTTACCTTTACTTTATCTTTGTCACTTGATAATCTGCAGTTTTGGTCATGTCTTGATTTTCTTATTGTCTACCACCGATTTCTTACTCCTACCAGGTATTTATCTTTTTTTAATCTCTTATAAGCAGTATAATCATTAGACATATTTATTTTTATCGGTGTACACATGCATTAACCTTAGTTTCCTGTTCAATAATGATTTGTATATTGTTTTTGACACAATATACAAGTTGTTCTTGAATTGTCCAAAGTGGACAGTCTAAGAATGTAAAATCGCATTCAATCCATATTATTGTATGTCTTAATCATTAGCTTCTTGATCTAAGAATGTCATTGGTTTGTATTTTCTCATTGTTCTCTGTGTACATACCTAATTTGGGTCGTAATACCACCTGAATTAAGTTGTGTGCTTGGAGAACTAAGGGGAAATGCTGCCGAAATTTTCTTAGAACAAGAAGTAATTAAGACATATATACAATAATATAATGCGAAGTTTACAATCTTGGATAGGATAGGACCCCACCCTTTAGTATGAAGTAGACATGCATCATGCATGCATGTAGTACTATTGAATGTAGATGTCAACCTCTTTAAACTCAAAATAATTGCTGTAGATCGGGAAAATATGGATCGAAAGTGGATGTCTGCCAATCGTTTTGTCGAAGGAATATAAGGACGGAGTGCAAGATTTTATTAGGTTTGCAGTTGGACACGCAGAAAACCCTAGTAGAATCATATGTCCATGTTTAGGTTGTTGTTATACAAGACGAGTTAGTGTACCTGACTTGGAAGGACATTTAATATGCAATGGAATTGATCAAAGTTATACTTGTTGGACAAAGCATAGTGAGACCAGAGGTGAATCTAGTGATATGGGGAATAGTGGGAAATATGCGTCAAATGATGCCAATACAAATACATATAAGGGCGATCGTTTTGAAGAGATGGCAAACGTGGTTGAAGAAGATCTTCGTGATTGTCCTCAAATGTTTGAGAAGTTGATAAGTGATGCAGAGAAACCGTTGTATGAGGGTTGTACTAAATTCACAAGATTGTCGGCAATGTTAAAGTTGTTTAACTTGAAATCGGGCAATGGATGGACTGATAAGAGCTTTAATGACTTACTCACACTATTGAAATCTATGTTGCCGGAGGATAATGTGCTTCCTAGTCGGACATATGAGGCTAAACAAATGTTGCGCTCTATTGGCATGAGCTATGAGAGGATACATGCTTGTCCTAACGATTGCATTTTATTTCGGAATGAACATGCATCGTTAAATACATGTCCTAAATGTAATGCCTCACGATATAAGAAGAAAGAATCAGCTCCAGAGAAGGTTTTGTGGTATTTCCCAATAATACCTAGATTTAGGCGCATGTATAGTAGTTCAGAAGATTCAAAGCACTTTACATGGCATGAGGATGAAAGGATTAAAGATGGCAAGCTACGGCACTCGGCAGATTCTCCTCAATGGAAAAGAATTGACCATGATTATCCCGATTTCGGGCAAGATCCAAGAAACCTCCGACTTGCATTGTCTACTGATGGATTTAACCCGCATGGTATTCAGAGTAGCTCTCACAGTACATGGCCTGTGATTTTGGTGATTTATAACCTACCTCCATGGCTATGCATGAAGCGCAAATATATGATGCTGTCTCTGTTAATTTCTGGGCCCAAACAACCAGGAAATGATATCGACATATACTTGGCTCCTTTAATTGAAGACTTGAAGCAAATGTGGGAGACAGGTGTAGAGGTGTACGATGGGTATAAAGAAGAAAGTTTCACCTTGAGGTCTATGATCTTCGGCACAACTAATGATTTTCCAGCATACGGTAATCTGTCAGGATACAGTACCAAAGGTCAATGTGCATGCCCTATATGTGAAGATAATACAGATTGGATGCGGTTGGAACATGGTAAGAAGAATGTCTTCCTTGGACATCGTAGATTTTTGCATTCAAGTCATCATTATCGGTTATGGAGAAAGGCATTCAATGGGAATATAGAAGAACGTAGAGCTCCTTTGCCGTTGACGGGTGTGCAACTGTTTGAAAAGGTAAAAAATTTGAGTATCGAATTTGGGAAGCCTTTTGCCGGAGAGCTTGTGACACGAGGGTGGAAGAAAAAGTCGATTTTCTTTGAGCTGCCGTATTGGAAGTCATTATATGTAAGACATTTCATTGATGTGATGCATGTTGAAAAAAATATCTTTGATAGTGTCATTGGTACCTTACTCAATGTGCCAGGGAAGACTAAAGATGGCATCAATGCAAGGTTGGACTTGGTTAGTATGGGATTGAGACGAGAATTGGGACCGGTGAAGAAAGGGAAACGTACATATCTACCACCAGCAGCTCATACTCTATCTAGAAAAGAGAAAATTTCTTTTTGTAAGTTTCTTCATGGAGTGAAGATTCCAGAAGGGTACTCTTCAAACATTGCTAGCCTCGTGTCGATGAAAGATCTCAAGTTGAAGGGTCTAAAGTCCCACGATTGCCATGTTCTTATGGAGAGTTTGCTACCCATCGATATACGGTCCATTTTGCCCAACAAAGTGCGGGAGACCTTAACTAAACTTTGCTTCTTCTTCAAGGCAATTTGCAGCAGAGTGATTGACCCTGAAAAGTTGCCAGCATTGCAAAGAGAAATAGTTGTGACTTTGTGTGAGCTTGAGATGTATTTCCCACCTTCATTCTTTGACATAATGGTTCATCTAACCGTTCATCTGGTTAGAGAGACACAATTGTGTGGGCCAGCTTATATGAGATGGATGTACCCGTTTGAGCGTTACATGAAAATATTAAAAGGGTATGTGAAAAACCGATCACGACCAGAGGGTTGTATTGTTGAACGGTATATAGTTGAAGAAGCTGTTGAATTCTGTACCGAATACTTATCCAATGTCAAACATTCCACAGGGATGCCAAAGTCTCATCACACAGGAAGAACCATAGGGCAAGGGATTTCTGGAATTGAAATATTGACTATACCAAGAACAGAATGGGAGCAAGCACACTTGTATGTTCTACACAACGCCGATGAAGTTGAGTCATATGTTGTAAAACACAAGGACATACTTAAGAATTTGTACCCAAATAAGAATCAAAATTGGTTACAAAGAGAACATATTCGGTGTTTTATAACGTGGCTAAAAGATCACATTTCTGTTGAGTATGCTCTAAATCCTACCTCAGTTTCAGAAAGATTGAGATGGTTAGCGAAAGGTCCAAGTCTACATGTTTTATCTTACACCAGTTATTTGATGAACGGGTACACATTCTATACAAAAGAACAAGATGATCGAAGTACAGTGCAAAATAGTGGGGTGACTCTTATAGCTCAATCTATGCATATCTCAAGTGCCAAAGACAGAAACCCCATATATGCGAATATGTCATACTTCGGGGTCATCGAAGGTATATGGGAGTTGGATTACACAATGTTTCGGGTGCCTGTGTTCCGGTGTAAGTGGGTTGACAATAATAACGGTGTACAGATGGATGAGTTGGGGTTCATGCGCGTTGATTTCAATAAGGTGGGGTATAAAGATGAGCCTTTTATTTTAGCATCACAAGCTCAACAAGTGTTCTATGTCACCGATCCAGCTGATACAAATTGGTCCATTGTTCTATTGTCTAACAAAATGGTTGTTAATGATATTGATGATCATCAAACACATGAAGATGCCAATATGGAGGACGATCCTTTCTTTGGGACATCACATTCACTTGAGGGTAATCCAACTAGAGAGGAAGATATGTATATTAGAAATGATCATGATGAGGGAATTTGGGTCAATCCATTATTTCGTACCAATAAGGGACACACAAGTCTCAATCCAACGAGAAAAAGGAAAAGATTGTCTTAAATATGTAAGTATAGCTAGTGATTGTGTTTTTTTAAGTTCCAGGCTAATTAAATTTATATTCATCGATTTTTGCATATATGATTATGAAATAATGTTTTTACTTGTGTCTAATTTTTTTTTTTTTGCAGGTAAATGGCATCTCCATCTCATGATAGTCCTGCGGAGGCGAAGAAAAATGTGAGGCGTCGCGGACCGACAGTTAAGAAAAATGTCATTCGACAAAGGAGTAAAGGAGTGAGACCTTTGGTAAGATATATATATATATATATATATATATATATATATATATATATATATATATATATATATATAAAATATAATTAACTCTTTCATTTTATTGTTTGTTATATAAATTTATACACTTACTCAATTTTTTCAGGTTCAATGGAATGTTAAAGGCCAGCCCGTTGGTAAAGTCAGCAGAGACATGAAGAGTTACATTGGGACCTTAGTGCGGCAGTCGGTCCCAATTACCTGCAATGATTGGAGGGATTCTTCTTTGCACCGTGTCAAAGAAGACATCTGGCATAATATAGAGGTAAATTAATTAACATTGATTAGTTATAGTGTTTCTTAATTATGTAAACATACTTATACTATGACATTAATTTTGCAGACGACCTTTGATGTTGATAAATGTCGGCAAAAAATGATAATTCAGATGGCCGGATATATGCACCGATCATTCCGGTCTGAATTGACGACGAAGTACCTGAGAGATGAGGAAGGGAATGTCAAACCTGAGCCTCCAGCTCAATATGCAGAGTACATTTCACTGGATGCTTGGAGAGCTTTTGTAGCAAGACGCACAACAGATGAAGAATTTTTGGTATGTACAATAAATATCCTTATGACTTGTATATATGACATTAATTAACCATGCAAGCATTGATATATATATATATATATATATAATATATATATATATATATATATATATATATATATATATATATATTTCTATGTCTATGTAGAGGCTTAGCAATGAAAATCGGCAGAGAGCGTCAAATCCTGAATACCCTTATAGAGGTGGAAGTCAGGGGTATTCCGGCATTGAGGAAAAGTTGGTATGTACAATATCCTTATAATTGGGTTATAATTTGCTAATGTTTACTAATATTTGATTGTTCAAATGTATAGTTGTTGGCGGCAGGGGACGATGTTACAAACAAAATGGTTCAACGCCATATTTTGTGGATGGAAAGTCGTCGAGATGAGAACGGAGAAATTGTTGATCCCACCACTAGGCAAGTGGTTGAACAAATTGTAAGTATGAAAGCATTAGTTAACAAGCGTTTTCATTTTTAACTTTCTTATGATAATATTTAACATTTTCATTTGTGTCTCAGGATAGCATATCACAGTCTGTATCACAAGGGGATATAACAGATTGTGATGGTCGTCAAGACATCCTTGCCCGAGCCTTATCAAGGAAAGAGTACCCTGGTCGCCTAAGGGGTACGGGATTTGGTGTCACTTCGAGCCTTCTTTTCGGACCACAAACGCGTGCTACTAATGATAGAATGGAAGAGATGATGCGTGAGATACGCTGTCTACGGAAAGAAGTAGATGAATTGAGAAGCACCATGCAAGACAGGCATCCAGTGGAGGCGCATGAGCCTGATTTCCCTACCCCTACCCCATATAGCGCCAGAGATGGTTGCACTATGCTGTCACCCGAGGTAATTAATAATTCATACGTTGTTTTTACTTAAACGTATTTAATCCATTTACAATTTAAATATTAATATTTTGTTTATCATTTATTCAGGACACCTCTGCATGCAACCTATATGTGTCAAGCCCAACTCGTCGAATGGTTGGTAAGGGGATAATGTTTAACGAAACAGTTCAAACACTATTGCACAACCGACCATTACCTCCCGGTCATGTGAAAGTTAGAGTTGACCATGCGGTTGAAGGGAATGCATCATTGCCTGTACCATTTGAGGAGGCAGATGTGTTGACTGTGGAAGATGCAATAGGCACCTATGTGGCATGGCCAATCAGCCTCGTAGTTGTAAGTAACATGATATAAGTTAATAAACATGCATGATTTATTATCATAAAATCATTCACTAACTAATTAATGTATTTGCAATGCAAAATATCCAGGTACCCTCAAAATCCAAAGCCAAGGACAATGGTAAGGGCAAAGTGTCGGAGCACACAACTGACAAATCCCGACCTTCCCTTCCTATAGTTAGCAAGGGGCAAACAAAAGGGTCAACAACATCCCTAGTGAAGAACGGGAGCAAATCTCAGCCCCAGAGCAATTCTCAGGTCTCCCGTTCTCCTACGGCTCATGGTGCAGATTATATGGCTTATCTTGAAGCCTATATGTTAGGGAATATGAATGCACCAGATGTTACAGTGCTATTGGAGCCAGAACTGCTGGGTTATGAGACCACTTTGTTTCTCGGCCTTCATTTCGAAATCAAGGAAGTTCTTCGTCATGAGATACTATCTCAGACTGTTATTACAGTATATCTCAGGTATTACATCAAACTTATATTTTCTATCTCAAGTACGGTTATAGTTTATCCATTAATTTGTTTACATGTTTTAATTTAAGGTACTTGTATCATGAGATATTGATCCCAGAAGAACGGACTCGGAGGTTCGTGTTTTTGTGCCCACATAAAACAGCTTTGCACAAGTCAATAACTGGGCAAAAACAATATATAGCCGATCGCTTAGCATTAGCTGAACCTGGTATTGAGTCATTGTTTTTGTCACCTTGCAACGTAGGGTGAGTCATTTTAATTAACTTCTATAAATTTTGTGAAATGTGATTATCTAGGCTTAGGATTTGCCAACTCTGTTCATTTTTGTAGGGGACATTGGGTATTATTAGCAATCAATCCCCATGAAGACATTGTGTACTATTTTGACCCGTTGCATGTCCCTTATACCTATCGCAAACCAATGATGGATCAATACAATAAGTAAGTATACATATTTATTTTTTTCTTAATATATATGATGATTCAAATTATATACTTTGATGAATTGTTTGATTTTGCACTTAGGGGTTTGCAAATTCATCATGCCCAGAGCAGAGGAGGCAAGTCCCGATTTTCTTCATCATCCAAGACTAACTGGATATTTATAGATGTACGTATTTACAAATTAAAAGTTCTATCTTATATATGCAGTTATTTAAATTAAAAACTGAAAACAATTAATTTATTATTTGAGCTTTTATAGTGCCCCCGTCAACCCAACGACATCGACTGTGGCTACTATGTAATGAAGTTTTTGAAGGATATCGTCGTTGAGAACCAAACTCAAATCCCATCATTGGTATGTACTTTTCGTTCTAGTTTATCTTGAAAGAGTATTTCAAAGTCAGTTAGTGGTTAGTAGTTATGAACTGTTGATGACAGTTATAATAGTAAATATTAGCTCTTTGAGCTAGTTAGATGATTTATTTAGACCTTTTGTTAAAGGTCTGGCTACATCTATAAATCTGTGAAGTGTAAGTGCTCAGTAATGGCTAGTTGCTTGAAAAGGGATTCACGATGCACATGCAGCATGAACACATGGAGATTCTTGATGCTCACAATAGAAGAATTCTGAAGCCTCCTCTTGCTCAGAACAGAACCTTTCAAGTTCAAATCCATGCTGCTGATGCTACAATGGTACAATTCTAAAATACAATTTTGCAACTGAACTTAATTCATAATGCATAAAAGGATGACAAGGAGTTTGAACACCCTAGTCCTTCGTATATCATTTGTCTACATGCATTTGAATACCAACACAACTAAGAATGTATTCACTAGCCCTAACATGATGAATTTCATCAACTCATCTGCTTTTGAAGAAAAAAAAAAACACAAATATCAACTCTATGAACTCCTTACTGTCCTAGCAGAACAGCAGGCGAAGATTTGTGCATATCTCGGGGTAGGGACCTCCTGTAGGTATAAGGTCAGTGTCATTTGAAAGATAAGATCTAAGGCCACATTTGGTGAAAATTTCAAGAATTATGGATCATTGTATGATTCTCAATAGTTCTTTGAAAACGGTTCTATTTCTGCAGAATCTTGCAGAAATAAGATTCTGAACAGTGTACAGTTATAATTGCATAACTCTATGTATAATAATTGAAATTGCATGCCGTCAGAGAAATTAGAAACCTAAGACAAATACCTTCACTCCATGGAAATTTCTGAATTTTTAGTCTTATGGATAGATACAGTTTAAACTTCAAAGTTGACTCATGTGCTGCAGAATCCATTCCCGACAGCCTGAATTTCAAGATGCATATCTCGGGCTACCGAAATCCTTTTAACCTAATTCCGGTGGCTATTTAAAGCTAAGACGCAAACATTAATGATGGAGAAAATTCATATTTTTTGGTCAATAAATGAATTCCCAGTAGGCCATTATGCAGAAAAGTTTTTTCTGCTGTGCTAGTTCTGGACAGCCTAGGTTGCAATGCGCATAACTCGGGTTGTAGGAACCCAAATGGCGTGATTCCGGTGACATTCAAAATCTAACAAGCAATAATATTTATATCTAAAATTTTATAATTTTATAGCATATATATTGGTACCGTTGTTTAGCCAAAGTTTCACTACGGTTTAAGAAAAAAATCAAGTTTCTTTGCTCAACAAAGTAAATCTCAGATTTTGAAGTGTGCCCTTGGATGTGCTTTTCTTGACTAAAGAGTATAGACCAGTGGCCATCGCAAAGATTCATATATAAAATAACCCTACAAAACCAAACAAAAGCTGCTCAACACAAATGTGCTAAAGTGTACATATTGTTGTCAATGTAAAATGATTTGTGTTCTGCAAACAAATTGCTCATGATCTTTCTTTCCTTGTGACCTAGTAACAAATCTGCAGGAAATCCAGTGATAACAAATCTGCAATCAGTTTGGCAAGAAATCCAATGGCTCATTGGAGGAGTAAACATATTGAGACCAAATTTCACTTCTTGCGTGAGTGAATAAAGGGAAACTGCAATTGTGCTTTTGCAGGTGATTTGAATTTCATAAAGTAGATATCATGACCAAGCCTATGAAAATTGAGAGATTCAAAGAGCTAAGGAGTTTTTTGAAAGTTGTATCAATAAGAGAATTGATTCAAACTTGATGTGCAACAAATGATAGATGCATGGAGTCTAGGTGCCAACCTAGTTGGAATGTTAGACTCCATAGTGATGCTAAATTAGCATATCTTGTGTGTTGAGTGAACTTCGAATTAGGTGGTTGTGTTGACAGAGTATTTCAAAGTCAGTTAGTGGTTAGTAGTTATGAACTGTTGATGATTATAACAGTAAAAGTGGTTAGCTCTGAGTTAGATGAGTTAGTTAGACTTATTAGTTAGAGGTCTAGCAGATCTATAAATGTGTGCATGAAAGTACTGTAAGTGCAGTGTGTGTGTGGCTTCTTCCCTTTTCCCCACAGTTTATATATTTAATTACTCTCACATTTGACCATATTGAAAATGTACAAACTTGATTTAATTTTCGTTTCGCAGTACTATCCAGAACGTAAATGTCCGGTATACTCTGATGATCAACTTACCGCACTCAAGCAAGAGTGGTGCCGTTATATTGTTGATTTTATCGAATGAAGGTATATGTAAGTGTGATCTATTGTAGTCATTTCGAGTACTTTATATACCATTTTGAACTTAACAATGTTTATTTGGATATTATTGAAGGGGAGCAAGGATTTTGTTGAAGGGAAAGCAAAGGATTCATTGATCAAGGGCTTCTTCAATCAAGCTAGTACTAGCTAGGATTATTTTTTGGTTTTTGCTCTTGTATATATAACATATTGTTGGTTTTCCTAACTGTATGAATATGTACATGAATATACTGTGCTAAGATTGATCGAGGGCTTCTTCTTTCTTCAATCAATTAAGCTACTGTGATAGTACAAGATTTTTTTGCTCTTGTTATATATATATATATATATATATATATATATATATATATATATATATATATAAACATATTAATTGTTGAGGTTTTGCTATTATATATATATATATATATATATATATATATATATATATTATAACCTGTTTGGTTTTGAATATTGCTGGTTTTGCTTGTGTTGAGCAAATTGGAATGGAAAACAGGGGAATAGTTAGTAATTATATATATATATATATAAAAAAAAAAAAAGGTATTGCCAGCGCTTCCTTGAAGGAGCGCTGGTAAAGGTTAAACAATTGGAAGCGCTGGTAAAGGTTAACCTTTACCAGCGCTCCTTCAAGGAAGCGCTGGCAATTGTTTAACCTTTACCAGCGCTCCTTCAAGGAAGCGCTGGCAATTTTGAACCTTTACCAGCGCTTCGATAAGCGCTGGCGAAATGTTTCCCCTTTCGCTAGCGGATAAATAGTCAGCGCCCGGAAGCGCTGCTGAAGGCCTAAAATAAACGCTGGTAAATCCCTTTTCTGTAGTAGTGTAGCAATGGCTGCTCAAAACCTGACTGCTTCTGTGAACGCCATACGGGAAATGGCTGCTGCTATGGTTCAACGTGACGAAAGAGCTGCCGGAGGTAGAGGACTGGACGAATTTCTTCGTTGGAATCCACCTCAATTCAAAGGTGAATTCAATCCTGAATTAGCTGAACGCTGGATTCAAACGCTAGAGAAAATCTTTGGAGCGATGAGATGTACTGAGAATGACAAGGTTGTCTATGCAACCTATATGCTGGTGGAGGATGCTGAATACTGGTAGGAAGGAGCCCGTCAGATACTGATTCACGATCAACAAGCTGTGGATTGGAATGCTTTTAAGGGAAAATTCCTGGAGAAGTATTTTCCTGCGAGCGCAAGACACGAGAAAGAGATGCAGTTCCTCCAGATGAGACAAGGGGGAATGACCGTAGCTGAATACGGAGCCAAGTTTGAAAGTCTAGCAAAGTTCTCAAATTACTTTCTGGACAACCCAAGAGAGGAGTGGAAGTGCAGAAAATTCGAAGGAGGTCTAAGGATCGACTTGAAGAGAGCTGTAGTTCCATTGGAAATTTCTGTTTTTCCGAGGCTAATGGAAAAGTGTCGTCTGATCGAGAGTTTGGAGCCCAAGGACAAGCGGGTACTGAGTTCTGGACCGAGCAAGTTTCAGAGAGGAAGCGGTGGTCGAGACAACAAATCTCGATGGAAGCCCTATGCAAAGCAACAAGAACGACAACAACGTTCTATTGGAGGAAGCAGTGGGAGTTTCAGTCAGTCTGGAAACGCCCCAACCAAGTGCATGAAGTGTGGAAAGAGCAATCACATCACCAGAGATTGTTCGATCAAAGGGATTATCTGCTTCAAGTGTGGGAAGCCGGGACATATCTCACGTGAATGCATGCAACCAAAATTGGAACATTCTGTCAACAATGTCCAAGCTGCAAGGCCTAAGATGAAGGGCAGAGTCTACACTATGGGAGGTGCTGAAGCTTCTCAAAATGAAGACTTTATCCAAGGTCAGTGTCTCATGGGAGGTAAAACCTTAACTGTACTGTTTGATTCAGGCGCAACGCATTCCTTTATTGCCTATGACTGTGTGAATCTGTTGGGATTACCTGTGTCTTCTTTACCTTTTGATTTGGTAATTTCTACGCCTACTGCAAAGCCTGTTATAACTGCGAAAGTTTGTTTGAACTGTTCTATTTCTGTTAAAGGTAGAACATTTTTGATTGATTTGATCTGTTTGCCTCTTTCGCAAATGGATGTAATCTTAGGAATGGATTGGTTATCTTCTAATCATATCATGTTAGACTGTGCAAATAAAACCTTAGTTTTTCCTAGTCGTGAGAATTCTGGATTTTTGACTGCCAACCAAGTAAATGCTTCTTTGAGAGAAGGAGCTCAAGGATACATGTTACTATCTTCTTTGGAGGTCAAGAGCGAGCTAGTCTTAGAGCGCATACCTGTTGTGAATGAGTTTCCGGAAGTCTTTCCTGAAGACGTACCAGGTTTGCCGCCAGTTCGGGACATCGAGTTTGCGATCGATCTTGTGCCAGGAACAGGACCAGTGTCTATGGCACCGTATCGTATGGCACCTGCTGAGTTGGAAACTTTGAAGGAATAGTTGGTAGACTTATTGGGGAAGCAGTTTGTTAGACCCAGTGTGTCGCCGTGGGGAGCACCTGTGCTGTTGGTGAAAAAGAAAGATGGAACATCTCGTTTATGTGTGGATTATCGCCAGTTGAATAAGGTTACTATTAAGAACAAGTATCCACTTCCGAGGATAGATGACTTGATGGATCAGTTGAGGGGAGCGGCAGTTTTCTCCAAGATTGATTTACGATCGGGTTATCACCAGATTCGTGTGAAGGCAGAAGATATACCGAAGACAGCGTTTCGAACATGCTATGGGCACTATGAGTATCTTGTGATGCCGTTTGGTGTGACGAATGCTCCAGCTATATTCATGGATTATATGAATAGGATCTTTCATCCATACCTAGATCAGTTTGTCGTTGTCTTCATAGATGACATACTTATCTATTCGCAAGACCAGGAAGAATATGCTGAACATCTTAGTGTGGTTCTTCAAGTTCTGAAAGAGAAACAGTTGTATGCAAAACTGTCCAAGTGTGAGTTTTGGCTTGACGAAGTGCAGTTTTTGGGTCATGTAATTTCAAAGCAAGGAATTGCTGTAGATCCGTCGAAAGTCGAAGCAGTTCTTGAGTGGGGAAGACCAACCACAGTGACTGAGATACGCAGTTTTGTGGGTTTGGCTGGGTATTATCGGAGGTTGATTGAGGGATTCTCTAAGATTGTAGGACCTCTTACCCAATTGACGAGGAAGGACAAAGCGTTTGAATGGACTGAAGCCTGTGAGCAGAGTTTTCAGGAGTTGAAGAAGAGGCTGACTACATCACCAGTGTTGATATTGCCAGATCCAAGCGAACCTTTTGAAGTGTACTGTGATGCTTCATACCAAGGATTAGGTTGTGTTCTGATGCAGAATCGGAAGGTGGTAGCGTATGCCTCGAGACAGTTGAAAGTGCACGAGAAGAACTACCCAACTCATGATCTGGAGTTACCAGCGGTAGTCTTTGCGTTGAAGATTTGGAGGCACTACTTGTATGGTTCGACGTTCAATGTTTTCAGTGATCATAAGAGCTTGAAGTATCTGTTCGATCAGAAGGAGCTCAATATGAGGCAAAGACGGTGGCTGGAATTTTTGAAGGACTATGATTTCCAGTTACAGTATCATCCGGGAAAAGCTAATGTGGTAGCGGATGCCCTGAGTAGAAAAGTGTTACATGTGTCTGCCATGATGGTTAAGGAACACGAGCTGTTGGAACAGTTCAGAGATATGCATCTGTCTGTGATTAGTATGCCAGGAAGACTATGTGTAGGTATGGTTACGATATCTTGTGATCTGATGGACCAGATTCGGGAGAAACAAGTATATGACCAGTATCTAGAGAAAGAGCGGAGGAATCTAAAGAAAGGGATGACGTCGGAATACAAGGAAGGAGCGGATGGAATCCTAAGACGAGGAGAACGGGTTTGTGTGCCAAACAACCCAGAGATAAGAAGGTTAATTCTGGACGAAGCTCATAGAAGCAAGTTGAGTATGCATCCAGGGTCAACCAAGATGTACCAAGACCTGAAGCGGTTGTTTTGGTGGCAAGGCATGAAAAGAGATGTAGCCGATTATGTGGCATCTTGCTTAGTGTGTCAGAAAGCAAAGGTTGAACATCAGAGGCCAGCTGGAATGTTACTTCCGTTGGATATCCCAGAGTGGAAATGGGACGGCATAGCAATGGATTTCGTGACGTGTTTGCCAAGGACACCTAAAGGATACGATTCCATTTGGGTTATAATTGATAGGCTTACGAAATCAGCTCATTTTCTACCGATTAATCTCAAGTATTCTATGGAAAAGCTTACTCAGATTTATATCAGTGAGATTGTGAGACTGCATGGAGTACCTTCAAGTATCATATCGGATAGAGACCCGCGATTTACTTCGCGTTTTTGGCAAAGTTTACATGAAGCTTTAGGGACAAAGTTACGATTAAGTTCGGCTTACCATCCTCAAACTGATGGACAATCGGAAAGGACGATTCAGTTGTTAGAAGATCTGTTGAGGGCGTGTGTGTTGGAACATGCCGGAAGTTGGGAGAATTTCCTACCGTTGATAGAGTTTACCTACAACAACAGTTATCATTCGAGTATAGGGATGGCACCCTACGAAGCTTTATACGGACAACGTTGCAGAACACCTTTGGGTTGGTACCAAGATGGAGAAAGTGCTTCATTAGGACCTGAACTAGTGCAACAAACAACCGAGAAGGTGAAACTGATTCAAGAAAAGATGAGGACGACTCAGAGCCGACAGAAGAGTTATGCAGATAAAAGACGTAGGCCACTTGAGTTCGAGGAAGGGGATCATGTGTTTTTGAGAGTCACTCCGATGACTGGGGTGGGCAGGGTCTTGAAGTCCAGAAAACTCACTCCAAAATTCATTGGACCTTACCAAATTCTTCGTCGGATAGGTCCAGTAGCTTACCAAATAGCTTTACCGCCTTTTCTATCCAACCTTCATAATGTTTTTCATGTTTCGCAATTGCGAAAGTATATTCCTGATCCCAGTCACGTCATAGAGTCTGATTCAGTACAGCTAAAGGATAACCTAACCTATGAGACATTGCCGGTTAAGATCGAGGACAGGAGGATAAAGAAACTGCGAGGGAAGGAGATAGCGTTGGTCAAAGATATCTGGAACGAGACTACAGGTGATGCTACCTGGGAAAGAGAAGAGGACATGCAACAACAGTATCCGAGTTTGTTTTAAGAGGTACGTATAATTTCGAGGAAAAATTCTTTTAAGAGGGGTAGGAATGTAACGCCCCGATTTTCACGCTTTCTAATTCTTTAGTATTTAGGGGGTGTTTGTTTCGGAGATTGGAATTACATTCCCAGGAATATAGGATTCGAAATATGTATTCCTATGTTTGGTATAGAAAAAAATAAAAAGACTCCTGGGAATAAATTATTCCCCGTAACCCATTTTACCCATATTGACAGTGTTTTTATTCCCATGAAGAAAAGGGTGGAAAATTTGTTCCAAGGTAGTGAGCATCAGTTTTATTCATGAAAACCCGTTTCTACCCCGCACTACTCGTGAAGGCGCCAACCACGTAACATTCGCGCTCTAAATCTACCTATCTGTAACAGAGCAAACTCAAGACATCGGAGTCCATCCTTCTACCAAGCTAAATCGTCGGTCACCATCCAGGTAAGACATTCTGATCCAAACCCCTTTTATTTTACGCTCTTCTTCATATCAAAGTCAACACATGCTTTCTTCAATTTTCCTCTCCTCAGCACCTCCCTCCACTCTGCAATCTGACTTTGTTTGGAAACCAAAGTGGTTTTATTTTCCTTTCTTACGTCTTCCTTGTGGTAGCGGTGGGTAGCGGTGGTCGGTGGAGATAGATTTCTCTTTCTTAAGATTGCCATCTAACTTTGTTTGGAAACCAAAGTGGTTTTATTTCCATGTCCTGAATCTCTCGTCTCTTTTCCATGTCACTGTGAATATATGAGAATTCAATATATTCATTGGATATAGATTTGGGTTTAGGGTGGTTACTGTGTTTGCAATGTCTTTTTTTTTTTTCCTAACACGGTATTTCTTTTAATTCTCTGCACATTAGTTATTTTTCATGTCTTTTTTTGTGTGTGATGAATGATTGGCTATATTTGCATTTTTGGGTTTTGCTATATTTGTATTTTATTTGTTAAAATATATCTGAGAGTGTTATTGATATGTGCAGCAAATAAATAATTTATTTTTTATCATGGCACATTTGATGGAAGCACGTGAAAGGAAGAAAAGGATCATAACAATATTGATCATATATTTGGAGATGTTGAATTTCTGTACTTTGATGACAATGATGTTATGCTATCTTGCTCTAAGTAAGCGCTTGAAAAAGCGAAAAAGGTCATGGGATTGTTATGAAAGAAGTTTAGTTAGAGAAGTGCATTTTCGTAGAATTATCTACCTGAGTGATATGGCATGTATTGAGAATACAAGGATGGATAGGGCTGCGTTCCATAAACTATGTGACATGTTGAAAGTTATAGGTGAATTACTTCCTACTCGACATATGTGTGTTGAGGAGTTAGTGGCCATGTTTTTACACATATTGGCACATCATGTTAAGAATAGAATGATTAGAAGACAATTTGTTAGGTCCGGTGAAACAATTAGTAGGCATTTCACAAATGTGTTATTGGCGGTTTTGAAGTGTCACAAAGAATTGTTAAAACAGCCCATGCCAATTCTGGAGAGCAACACTGATGAAAGATGGAAATACTTCAAGGTATATAAGTAAAGCCCATTATCTCTAATTTTTATTAACATCTAACTTAAACTTCAATTTCGAAGTAGTAACATTTATAGTTATGGCAATATATAGAATTGTTTAGGAGCTCTTGATGGCACTTATATCAAGGTCAATGTGCCCGAAGCTGAAAAAAGTAGATACAGAACAAGGAAGGGTGAGATAGCTACAAACACGCTAGGTGTATGTTCTCCAGATTTGCAATTTATATATGTTTTACCTGGGTGGGAGGGTTCAGCTGCTGACTCTAGAGTCCTTAGAGATGCTATTTCTCGACCAAATGGATTAAGGGTTCCTCAAGGTATAATATCATTCATTCATGTAAAAACAAAACATGTCTGGCATATGTTATAAGATATTAACTTTAATTTTGTTGATGATAGGGTATTATTATTTATGTGATGCTGGATACATGAATGGAGAAGGTTTTCTTACTCCTTATAGAGGTCAAAGGTATCACCTTAGTGAGTGGAGGAATGGCTTACAACCGGCTACACCTAAAGAATTTTTCAACATGAAACATTCTTCAGCTAGGAATGTGATAGAAAGATGCTTTGGACTTTTGAAAGGACGTTGGGCTATATTGAGAGAGAAGTCATTCTATCCTGTGAAAACTCAAGGAAGAATAATAACAGCTTGTTGTCTTCTACATAATCATATTCGGAAAGAAATGGCACTCGATCCTTTGGAAAGGAATTTAGGAGATGTTGAGTTGTCTAACGAATTCATGTGTGGTGACATGATAACTGTGGTGGAGCCAAGTAATGCATGGAGTCAATGGAGAGATAATTTAGCATTAGAAATGTTTAATAGATGGAGAGGTGGAAATCATTGATAGATTTCGTATTTGTTATTTGTCATTTCTAATTTTTATGTAATTTTTATTTTAACTGTATTATTGACTATGACTTAAAAGTTTCATTAAATAAATGTATTGGTGTTTATATTGCTGGTGTTATATATCTGCTTGCAAGTTTTTTTGTTTTGTTTTGGGGTTGTTCATGGTGTTGATAACTTTGTTTATGTATTCTTTGTTGAGTATGTCTTGTACTCAACTTTTCAATAAATTATTTTCGCTTTTCAAAAACAAAATAATGTATATGTAATATAATGATTTTTATTTATATGATGTTTTTAATTTTAATGTGCATACTTGTTGAGTTGTTGGATAGATGGAAGAGTCCTCTGAAAATCAAAATGCGAAAGGCACAAAGCGGCAATGGACCGCAGAAGAAGATGTGATATTAGTGCAAGGTTTATTACAATTAGTGGACGATGGCTGGAAGGCTGATGCAGGCACATTTAAATCAGGGTATACCAAAGTATTAGAGAAATATCTTCACACAAAAATTCCAAACTGCACGTTAAAAGCTAACCCTCACATTGAATCAAGAGTGAAACGTCTAAAATCACAATATTCAGCAATCAAAGACATGATGGGTCCGAGTGCAAGTGGTTTCGGATGGGATGATACTAGGAAGATGATTATAGTAGAGAAGGAAGTTTATAACCAATGGTGCAAGGTGACATACTATTTCACACTTTAACAATGTATAGTATATTTTTATTTATGCTTTTTTGCTTTAAATTTATTTAGGCATTTTTTTCTTCAATGCAGTCCCACCCTACTGCAGTTGGCTTGTACGGAAAACCATTCCCCCACTATGATAGCTTGGATGTTGCATTTGGAAAAGATAGAGCAACTGGTGATAATTCAGAAAGTCCAGCAGATCATGCTTTAAACATGATGAGGGAATTTTTTCAATCAACACAAGGGAATGAGTCAGGATTCAATTTGAACGGAGACGAAGAGAACGTTGAGTCACAAATACCAGAAACACCCACCTATAATACTACGCAAGCACCAAATCCGATAAATCAACCACAATGTGATGCTACCGCATACAGGACTAGAAAGCGTGGAGGTAAAAGGGTAAAGTATAATGATGATGTTTCTGATGGCTTATTAAATTCTGTAAACAAGTTAGGTGAGTTTTATGCTGGAACTATAGGGAATATCCAACAACTCACATCTTGTTTTTTGCATGAGAAACACACCGCTGAAAGGAGGAATCAAATTTTTCCCTTATTAAAAGAAATAGAAGGACTATCTGCAGCAGATATTGTGAAGGCTGCTATGTTAATCACCAAAGACAACAACCTTTGTGATTGCTTTTTTGCTGCGGATACCCCTGAATTGAGGAAGGAATTTGTGTACATTGTTTTAAATAACAATGATGCTCCATAGGATTTAGATTGTCCAATACTTTGAATGTAAATAGAAAACTCATGTAGGAATTGTCTTTGTTGGTTTTATTATTTAGCTTTATTTGTATATATTGAAGAAGGACAAATCTTTATTTAGAATATGGTTGTAATTTGATATTAACTATGTTTATTATTTATTCTGGATTGCATATGTTATTATTTGTCATGAATTTGAGGCATCATGTCCTACTGCTAATGTACTGTTCTGATATGAAAACATGTTAATGAGTTTAAATGGGGAGTAAAATTGAGCCTTATGGTTGGTGCTGTCTCTGCCCAATAGTTCCATCTTGCTCCCTGATTGCCTGCATACTTAACACTTTTCTACTACAAGATCAGCCTTATGGACTTTGCTGTTGCTGTTTGTGGCAGCCTGCGAATTTAATTAGACTATACATGTGCAGGTGACATTGTTGGTTATGCTAAAAAACCCATACTTTAGGCATTGTTCACTTGTACTTGTAGTGTTTTCATTGCATGAAAACTTGAGAACAAAAAGAAGGAAAGAAAATGAACTTGTTAGCTATTAAGTTGATCGTATTATTGTTTTGTCAACTATTGTCAATGCTTTATGCTTTATGCTGGTGTACACTGCATATATATGGTAGGGGTATATTCAGAATTTTAACATTCATTCCCAGGAATATATATGGCAAGCCAAACATATTGTAGTTATTCCTAGGAATTTTAAAAAAAGATTTCTTGGAATTTAAATTATTAACCAAACACTTTTCTTGAACTTTCTTGGGAATAAGATTCCCACCTTTATATTCCTAGGAAAGTTAATCCCAGGTAACAATTTTGTATCCATGAAGCAAACACCCCCTTAATGTCTTTATTTTATTCGAGGTCTTAGGAATAGAAATAAAATATTCCGAGACCATAGTCATGCTCGACGATATCGTAGGAAGCTACGATTAAGTTTTGAGTCGAAAACTCAAACGGAGTCCGATCTGCGTTTTTACACTGACAGTATGATTTTACTGCTCAGAAGACCTCAGATGGACCCGTGAACGAGACAGTAAGTCTTAGAATTCGATTATCTACGTTTTAGTTAAATTTCGTAAAAATTTCAGAAAAATCACTTCCTGACCTTCGTTCGGGTGGAATCCTCAATCGGGTGATGAACGGAGCCACATATGGATTTACCGGGACTCGCCAACAAATAATCTTGATATCACATCATCCCAGGACACTTGGGAGAGTATGCCAGAGTCGTCATGACGTTCGGAAATATCTGGACGCAAAATGACCAAAATGCCCCTAACCTTAGTCTTTTACACTTTTACCATTATACCCTTTTGGCAAATGACCTTTTTACCCTTAAGTGAACTTTTAAGAGGCTGAACTCAGCCCCTCACTTCATCATTTTCGCACAGCCCCTCATCCTTAGAAGCTCCATAGTTGTTCTTGAGAGAAAACTCCATTTTCACCTAGAAAAGCTTGAGTTTTTGTTGGAATCACTTGATTCCTTGAGCAATCTTTCTTCATTTCAAGGTAAGATCACTTCTATGATCTCTTAGCTTCTTGAATCTTTCTTTATTTCAAGATCAATCTTCATTTTCATGAAAATAATTTCTTAGATCCAAAACTTTGAAAATCCATAGGAAATTGTAGAAAAATCCTTTGGAGGTAAGACCAAGTTCTTTGAAATCACATCATCAATCTCTACCTAAACCCAAGAGCTTATGATTCAACTCTCATCATAGCTCAAAAAGCATTTTTGGCCGAACCCTTTTGGATGATGATGAATAGTGTTTTCATCAATTTTTGATTTTTAACACTTGATTTCATCCCTAGCTTTCCTAATGCCTTTGAATCCATGAAATGGAAAACTAAAACCAATTCCTAACCTTTTTAACCTAGGGTGGCCGAAATCCTCTTTGTTAGGATAGTTGAGATTGGTTTTGATTGTTGTTTAATGTTGGTTGTTGTGTTGTTGTAGTGGTTGACGATTGCCAGGAGGTTCACAAACCGATCAACTGACTTTGATCCGGGAATCTGCTCATCAACAGGTATGGGGAGAAGAACCTCATCACACCAAGATGGTGGTAGTGAGAATGGTTGTTTAATTTTATGTGTGGGTGAAACCCTTTAGTTTGGGTTCACTTTTATATGTTAAGTTTTGTTAAGTTCTCTTGGAGAACAAGATTGTCATGATGAGTTTATGCTTGAGTATGTTGTAGTGTGCTTTAGCATATGTTGATGAAGATATGATTGAGTGAAAATCATTTCCATGTATGTTGAAAAACCTACTTTGATCACTAGATCAAGTATGGACTTTTATTGTTTGATTATGAGACCATGATGTGTGATGGATATGTTTGACTATGATGTAGTAATGTGTATTGTGGTTTACCATAATTGTGTGAGCTTTTGAGCTACATTTACCTTGTTGGTGAAGTAAAGTCTCCATTTTTCATTGGAGTAGGCTTGTGGCCTTAGTAAGAGGAAAATATAAGAACATATGTTGTTCTTGTTTTGGCAAAGTTTTGATGCAACAAAACATGATTTCATAACCTAGGATTTCAAAGAGAAACAAAAGTGATTTTTGATCCAAAGATCAAATGAAGTTTTAACCTTTAAAGTGTGTCATCAAAGTGGGAAAATGTCTTTTCTTTAGCCATAGGTCTTTTAATCAAACTAAGTTTTTCAAAAGAAGAAATAATGAAGGAGTTAGGGAAAAGGAAAAACAGGGCCCTCGCCCAGCGAACCCCGTCTCGCCTCGCGAGACAGAGGGAAGATAAGGCATTCGCCAGGCGAACATTGCCTCGCCTCGCGAGATAGTGGACTAGCCCGAGCAACAAAGATGAAATTTCTCGGCCTCGCGTCGTGAAGTCGTCTCGCCTCGCGAACCGCCTAAGCACCAAAGATGCAACTTCTCGGCCTCGCGTAGCGAAGCAGTTCTCGCCCCGCGAACCGCCTAGATAGTGAAGATGCAGCTTCTCTGCCTTGCGTCGCGATATAAGCCTCGCCTCGCGGAGCAGAAAGACTGTCTGAATAGAAAAGATCACTTCTCTGCCTCGCGTCGCGATACAATCCTCGCCTCGCGAAGCAGAAGGACTTTCCAAGCAGTAAAGATAACTTCTCAGCCTCGCGTCGCGACATAGACCTTCGCCTCGCGAGAAATAGTTTGTTTATAAAGAGTGTTTTTCAACTCAAACTGTAAAGTTTTACGTTTTAAAAACCTAAGTTAAGTAATTGACTTAGAGTTGAAAACAAGGGATAATTAAGTATGGTATGTAGTGGAACAAGACCACATGCTATACCATTGATGACTTAATACATCAATGACTTCATAAGCCATAAACACAAACATGAAACGTTTTGGGTTTTGAAACAGTAGTTCGATGATGGACCGGTGATTCGGACCCCGATCAGTCGTTCAATTGTTTCAGTCTTGTGATGACTCGATCCCGGAGGGATCACGAGATTTATCCGGTGGATAAAGGTTTTGTTTTCAAAAAGACGCGTATAGTTCCTAAGGAAGAGAACCTTAGTAGACTTCGAGGTTTATCCGGGGGATAGACATTGCTTGATCGCATCTGCTTTGTGTAAGCATTGGCATTTCATTTGCATAGTCGTAAGGCCTTGACCCTAGGAGTTGAGCTTACACCTTGATGTGGGTGCGAATCTTACGGTGACGATCTTCAATGGTCTTTTTGGAGGTATCAGGGTTGGAAGGGCTGACATGTGACCAGTTGGTAGCTCTTCTGTGTCGTGGCGAATTCGTGCAATACACTGATATTCTCTACTAGATGCCGTACCTTTCATGTTTGGTCGAGAGTGTTTCCGTAAAAGCCAGATACGTGCACGTTACGAATGTTGTAGCATCTTGCCCAAGGCTGGCGCGCACGGAACATGTCCTCCCATTCACTCTCTTCGAATGTTTTATTAGCTCCATGGAGTAGGGGTCAGAGTAGTACCCAGTGACATTGACATTGAGTCATATACATTGCATTACATTGCATGATTATTGATGTTTACATTTTCTGTTATACATCGTTGTATTGTTTAAGAATACCGTATTTTATGCTGTTAACTGCTTAACATGATATTATGCTGTCAACTGCTTAATATGTTTGACATTGAGAATTCTTGTAAGCATGTTGGGTACGCTGTTACCCGGTGAGTCGTCCCGTTTTTACTATTGCTGTTTTGCTGTGTTGATGAACGGGAATCGCACCCATATCTGTATGTTTTCTGTTGGTACTTGCTGTTGCTGTTTGAACAGATGGACGTGACGATGGTTCAGTCCAGTAGTTCCTTTGAGCCGGAGGAGGACTCTTTTTGTGGTTTAGTTTTGTTGTCGGCCAGACTATGTTAGTTTTTGTAGTACCTTTTGGGAGCTACGACTCCTAGTACTTATTGTATCAGTTATACATTAGACTTATGTCTGTATATAGTATTATTCCTTTTTCTGTATATGTCCCTGTATTTATTATGCATATTGTTCTAGAAATGTATGGCGAACCTAAGTTCGTTATTAGTATTATTTACCTTTGCTAAATCCCATTGCATCTTGTGAAAAGAAAAAAAAAAGAAAACCGTATTTTCCGCATTAAGAAATATTTTCGGCCTTATAAACGTTCGGTAATGTGACACTCGGGAAAGGGTGTTGCAGCTACAGATAAAAGGATCTGCTGAGATTGCACCTACGGAATCAACGACCGAGATCGAAACACTGTGCATGGGTTAGATGTCAGAGAGGCATTATTATTTTTGTTCGTTGTGCTTTAGGTTTAAGTTATGGTTAAGAAAATCAATCACAATTTGGGAGTAATTGAAACAGGACATTATTATTACTACGTTCACAGACAATAACACATGGTACAATGTGAAAAAAACACATGGTACAAAAAAGAAATACCTCCGAAACACAAATGGTACATAAAGGAAACAAATGAAACACACATGGAACACAGAAAGAAAATCATGACTATGTCAAGTTGGCGCAACCCTCATCATTAGATGATTGTGGTTCCACCAAGCATGCCATTATCTTGTTCACGGTTCTAGTTCCACCGAACATAGCGTATAACTCAATCGGGCCGCGGGCTTGGTATTGCCTAAACACGGTGAACATCCTTCGTATGTCATCGTCCCGTGTAAGTGTCATCATCCCCCCACGTTCCTGTTCATCTAGTGAGTTATAGGGGTTATGGTAATAGACCTCTGAAACCCTACGCCTATCTCTGAATTTTGAATGAATTTGTTCTTTAAGAAAATCAAACGTAATGTCTTCTGAGAGACGGAGAGCCTGTGGGTATTCACACTGGAACTTGGTGCGGCTACCGTCTGTCGTAATTTTCCCATCAAAATAGACAAAAGCAAGAGTGTAACCCAACATTGGGACATATACAGAGGGATGAGTGGGGTTAGTGTATTCCATTTTTTTGAGGATGAGACGGTTTAAAAAATGAACTGTTTATTTTTCAGTAAGAGAAGGTTATGATGCTGACGAGAAGGTTATGAGGGTGAAGGTCTAATTTATAGAAGTATTGGATGTAATCTTGTCCATCGATTTCGTCGGTGCAATCTCGTCCACCCTTTTACCTGCCGCAAAGGACAAAGCTCATTATGACGCCCTAACGCGCGCATAGTGACATTTACTCCCCCGATGCAATCTCGTCTGCTCCTTTACCTGATGCAAAGGACAAAGCTAATTATGATGCCCTGACGCGCGCATAGTGACGTTTACTCCCCCGATGCAATCTTGTCCGTCGATTCGTTGGTGCAATCTTGTCCGCTCCTTTACCTGGCGCAAAGGACAAAGCTAATTATGATGCCCTGACGTGCGCATTGTGACATTTACTCCCCCGATGCAATCTCGTCCGCTCCTTTACCTGTCACAAAGGACAAAGTTGATTATGATGCCCTGATGCGCGCACAGTGACCTTTACTCCCTCGATGCAATCTCATCCGCTCCTTTACCTGGCGCAAAGGACAAAGCTAATTGTGACGCCCTGACGCGCGCACAGTGATGTTTACTCCACCAATGCAATCTCATCCATCGATTTTGTCGGTACAATCTCGTCCGCTCCTTTATTGATGTCTATAAATAGAACTTCACTCAGCCTCACTCAACACTACTCACACTCCACTCAGCCTCACTCTACTCACTTCCTAAGTCATGAGTTCCTCATTTGCCTTTCTTTCTGTCTATTACAATGGACAAATTGTGATGGACTGCCCAGAAGGTGTGAGGTTTCAATGCGACCATCCAAAGTCGATGAAGGTGAAGACCAACATCAAACTTGGTCAATTGAAACAGTTTATATAGAGGAAGATACAAATCGGCAACAACAAGAGGGTAGTCGAAATTGTTTATCGATACCCTACATCCATTGCTCAAGGATATGTCCGATACCAGCCGCTAAATCTTGAAGGAGATGATGATGTACAGTTGATGTTCGACATGTTCGACAACTACAGAAGCCTCGACGTTTCTATCATTGAGCTATACGCAAAGGTGGGGGATGTGTCAGATCTTGTCCCCCAAGCCATTGATCTTAATGCCCCAACACACCCCTTCCACACATCATTTCCTCAAACAGAAGACTACCACGTATATTTTCCTTCATCCGCTAACTACCACCCATCTTTTCCTACTTCCTCAGCCTGCCACTCTTCATTTCCTCAAATCCAAGAACACAACCCTTCATTTCCTCAGACCCAAGACTACACCCCATCATGTCCTCAGACCCAAGACTATAACTCATCATTTCATCAGACCCAAGACTAGAACCTATCATTTCCTCAGACCCAAGACTACAACCCGTCCTCGTCTCATGTTATCCCCGTCACTGTTGTTGCCGGTTTCCACCGTGAAAAAGTTGGTGACTTTAGTGAAAATGAAGACAACGATCTTGCCTGACTGGCGACGATAATGATGACGATGTGGACAACAACGATGTGGACGACGATGAACCTGCCGTTGTGCCCTTATCAATCGAACCTGCTTATGACCCACCGTTACACATGCATACCTTGAAATTTGACCAAATGAATGAGCCTAGTGAATTCAGTCACACATTGACCCGCCAGAATTTACAGTCATTCGATACGACGGGAAACCTGGTAGTAGGGATGAAGTTCCCTACCAAACAAGCTTGCATGGCCGCGATTAATCACATCCATATCAACCACTCTCTGTATTTCTCGGTAGTGCAATCTGATCAGGCGAGATTCGTCACCAAATGTCGGATTGATGGATGCATGTGGAGCTATAGAGCAGTGTTGGGGAAGAAGAGCCAGATTTGGGAGATCCGAAAACTGGGGGCGGATCACACATGTGCATCAGCAACTCTTTCACAAGATCATCGTAAGCTTGACAATAACCTAACTTGTGAAAGTATCAGGGGTATGGTTCAAAGATATCCATCAGTAACCGTGCCAGTGTTGATTGCACACATACGAGCAACATACTCGTATACCACCACATACAGGAAGGCATGGTTAGCCAAGCAAAAGGCTATTGAACTGATCTACGGGAATTGGGAAGAGTCATACAATCAACTACCAAGATGGATCCTCACAATGCAACAGTTTGTTCCAGGAACGATCATAGAGCTAGAGACACTGCCGGCCTACAACGGAGTGCAATTAATTCATAGTAAGCGAATATTCCATCAAGTGTTTTGGACTTTCAAACCGTGCATTATTGGCTTTGCGTTTTGCAAGCCCGTTGTGTCAATCAATGACACTTGGTTGTATGGAAAATAGAATAGGACCCTTTTGATGGCAATTGCTCAAGATTGGAACAGCCACATATTTACTATAGCCTTCACCATAGTCGAGGGTGAGACGGCGGACGCCTGGTATTTCTTTCTCCGAAACTTGAGAGGGCACATCACACCCCAACTGACATTTGCTTGACTTCGGATAGGCACGAATCAATAAAAAGTGCTTATCGATGAGTAAACAGTGAATGGTCGCATGTGCATTGCATTCGACACATAGCTGTTGCTATAAAAATGGTTGATATGCTTGTGCAAGTATACACAATCGGTTAACAAATAATAAAGTGTAAGTGAGATCCTTCCCACGAGGATTATATGGTGAATCAAGTACAAGTTTGAATTAATGGCTCTATTAATCAAGATTAACAGAGAGTAACAAATAATTTGTGTGTGCGTAACCAGGACAGTTTTGGTAAAAATAAATGCTAGAGCAATAAAAATGGATTTCTTAACAGAATGGGTAAAACAGCTATGGAGAAGTATCTCTTATAACTTCAGTCTAGTTCAGTTATGCGTTTGCAATGCTACGGCAATTTGGCTCCAGGAAATGAAAGTTTGTTCTCCAACAGTTCTGAGATGAACTTCACTAAACGTCTCCTATTCCTAGGTCCATATTAGTTACATTCACGCCTCACTGAAGCTCGTTCCAGTAAGCCTAAAAGTTAGAATGTTCATTCCTAAATCACTCTTCATCATAATTTCCCAATTAATGATTTTACTCTTATCTATAAAACAGTTCTGCTACACTTAGCTTTTCCAAGCAGCCGTGAGCTCATGTTCTAACTAAGGTGATCAAGCTCAATTAAAACACAACCAAATCAGATTTATAGAAAATGCAATAGCAAGGCATAACATAACATTCACTAGAAATCCATTACAAGTTCAACATCCCATAGCTATAAGAGGTTTAGCTCATATTGAGCTTACAAAAACAAAGAGAAAAATAAGAAATGGAAGAAGAAGCCATTACAATGGAGGAAAGAGAGAGAAAGGGGCGCAGCTGCTGTCCTTTCTCTAGTAGGGAAGAAGAAGATCTCCGGTCCCTCTCCTGTTGTCCCCTCTTTAGGGTTTTTCTGCCAGCATATCTCAAGGCCCTTTCCTCTCTCATCCTTTTTGGGCTAAAGACTGATTAGGACAAGTGTCCTTGGCCCAGTTGCCTGACTTTAATGCACCAAATATTAGTCCCACGTATAGGACGCTGTCCTTATCAGCGAAGGACAAGTCAATGTGTAAGAGAATGTTTTGAGCCTTTATCTTTGTGCACAGTCAGCTTCAGCTACAATTGCTACAACATAACCTAGAGCAACGTTTCCAATTTAGCACATAGATCTCCACAAATTGCCCTACACAGAAAACTCATACTCAAATACTAAAAACAGTTCCAAATGACACCAAAACACTAAAACTTACAAAAGACTCTTATGAAACACACTTCACACAAAACACACTAAAACACTAAAAACATAAACTCAAAATACTCAAAGACCACAAAATCACAAGTGAAAAAGGTACAAATAACTCTTCATAAAAAGAGTTATCACACCCCCAAACTTGAATCATTGCTTGTCCTCAAGTAATGGAAACAAATGAAACTAAAAAGAAAAGACCCAAAGTTTTCTAAACCTCCACACATGTGCTCAAATTAGCTCAAACACAAAACTTTCTTCTTTTCAAACCAATTTCTTCACAAGGCATATTTGACAATGCATCAACAATTATGAAGTACAATCAAGCAAGCATTCATGGCTGTCCTCATTATCAACTCTCAGCAACATGCTACAGCACCACACTCTCAGAACAGTATGTTCTTCCTCCCTTCTCAAGCTAAGATAGGTGCTCTCAATCATCATTCAAATGCACATTCAAACATGACCTTGACAAGCTTCTAAACACACCACTCACAATAAAAACTGCACACTGCTAGAGGACTTTATTTGGATGCAAAGAGGCTTGGGTTCAGGTAGGAATAGTTCTGGGAAGGTGGCTACACTAGATGGAGCTTAGGTATGCTTCCTCTTTTTGCTGCTTCACAACTATTTCTTTCATGGTCGAGCTCACACTAATTAGGGAGGACTTTTTGATCATTTTCATTTTGTTTGATTCCTTTCCTTTTTTTTTTTTTTTTTTTTTTACACTTCTTTGAATTCTGTTTCCTCTTTTTTACCCTTAGAGCATTTGTTGTAAAATTTCAGCCTTTTTCCTTTCAACTGCTCTTTTTTTTTTTTAAGAAACATTTTTGTCACATAACAGCTGCATAGCATCCTCAAACTTAAAAATGTGCAAGCCCTCGAGCAACCCCAAACTTATGTTATAGCATGTGAACACAGGAAGCACACCAGCCACACCAACTAGTTAGGACATTGGTTTTTCAGGATATGGCTTGTAATGTGGGTTCATTAAAAACAAGGGCTTGCAGGCTCAAAGGGGTTCACACAAAGGTAATATCCAATGATAGGCTATGGAGGCAATACTAGGCTCAAGAGAAAAACAAAAGGTGCCTCTAGCAAAAGTGTGTGCAGCAGAGATGTGTGCAAGTGTGAAAGCAGCAAGTTAAAATCAGAGAATTATGCAAAAGAATGATATTCACACAGAAAGAAGGAGAAAACTATTTTGGCCCAAAAGCTCACAAGGTAGATCAGAATGCTACAGCATGTGCCTCGAGCGTCAAACAATTAAATCCAAGCACACAAGCTAGAAAGACAACAATCAAGTCAAAATTGCCTGAGAGATGCACTTGTGAAATATTAAAACGGACAAGCTGCATTAAGCAAAACCCCAGGATGGGGATGGTTGTGCACATGGTGGAATAAAACATACAGGATACTAAGCTGACAAAAAGAATAGGTGGGGTCAAGGTCTGCTGACCCCCACTCCTAACTACTTGCTACATATTGAACAGAACAACATAGCAACAACAACTTATACTATAAACCAGAAGAAATAACTAAAAAGGGAAACAAGGAAACTCCTGATAGGGTCGCTGCAACAGGTTGCAGCAACCTGCTCTTATATGCTCAAGCGCTCAGCTTCCTGATGCGGGAACTCTTCCTGCTCCGTTTTGCAGTAGTGGTCTTCTTGCTTGTAGGGGTTGAGGTCCCCACTTCTTTTACAAAGACCAAGTCTTCTTGGTCTTCTTTATCATTTGCTGAGGCTGCTGTGCCCTCTTCGCTACCCCCTGCTCCCTCACTTTCTGCTGTAGCTGGCTGGTTACCCTTTCCCTTGGTGGCACTTTGTTCAGGCAGCCTATTCTTTCTTATGGAAAGAGGCACATTGTCCTCCTCATCCTCATCAGAGGCAGGGTAATCAGCAGCTATTTTGGTGATCACATCCCGAAGAGGGGTGTCTGTTACTTTCTTCTTAGGAGCGTGACAGGGGGTAGGGATTGTTGTTGTTGCTTCAGGTTCAGTTTCTTCAAGATCTGCTTCAGTCGCAGCCCCCAAGTCCGGCAGGGGGCTTGCACTTCTCTTTCTCTTGTTGCTTCTGAGATCTTCAGTGGTGGTGGTTGGTTGTTGCTATTGTGAAGGTGCTGGTGGCATCCAGTCAGAGGAGTTCGAGCCATCCGGGATTGCTGTGGCACTTGGACTATTATGCTGCTCAGGGGTGTGACTCGGCTCAGGTAGAATATGCATTGGAAACTGTGGAATGGGGTGCACCTTCTTCCATTGGTTAAGCTCCAGCACCCGTTGCTGCCATTTGAACTGATCTAGGGAAAATTGCCAATATAATTGCTGCTGCAACATGTGTTGCTGCAGCGTTTGAGTTAGAGACTCCACCTTTTGCTCTAGCCCTGCAGAGCGGTCCTGCTGCTTTGAGGGCTCCCCTGGTTCCATAATCCGCTCTTGGTCTTTGGCCTGTGTTGCTTTGGCTGAGTTGGATATAAATCGATTGATTAACCCAATATCAATGCTTCCTGCATTTTTTCCTCCGCTTCCCCTTTTCGAAGCTGGATGCCACATCGTTTGCATAGGTCAGTGATAAAGCAGGGGAAGACCAATTGACCTTTTGTGCTCGTGGCATAAGTGGAGATCTCCTGCTGTATTAACCTCCCAACATTTATTTTGTTTCCCTCCATGATGTAGTAAAGGAGCACCAAACATTCCTTCTTAATAGTTTCCATGTGCGTAGTGGGGCAAAGCTTGTGTCTAAGGAAGTGATAACAAACCTTGGCAAAGATTTGCAAAGCAGACCTGGCAATTTTCAACTGATTGCCAGAAGTTGGGAGCCATTTCGTCCTTGGGACAGTCATAGCATCCTTCATGTCAGTTAGTTGCTTTACAGTAGCCTTCTTCAGTAAAGGCTGGTACTCATCGTCCTCTTCAGCCAGGTTCAGTTTTAAGTTGAGGTCTTGGCAGAGAAGCTAACCTTGCACCCCCTCACCATGGAGTGGGTTTGTTCAACGCCTCCTATGTTCGCATAGAACTCGCGAACAAGAGAAGTGCAGAACCCAGTTGGGTTGCCAGCAAAACGTTTCCACTTATGCTAGTCAATCACTACAACAATTTCAGCAGGGAGGCCATAAGATGCCTTGGTGGAGATGGTGAAACCTTTCTCCGCATGAGGTTCTCTGAGCGCAATAACAGTAATGTATCGAGCTACAACTTCAGCATCAACAAACACTTCATAACCCTCAGACTCATCACTTAAGGTGGGTTTGCTCTTCTTCACAGCGTTATGCTTTACACGAGGCATGGTTGAGCGAAGATGAGGGGAAGAGATGAAGGTGGGAAAAGAAGAGATTTGGGGGAAAACTGAAAAAGTTAGGGCTCGGGGAATGGAAGCGGTGGGTTTGCGTGTGTGAAGAAAGGGGAAGGAGTGGGCTTTATGGAGAGATTTGATGGGAGAGTGATGGTGATTGACGCTGGTGGTTGGGAGTGTGTGGATAGGAAGAGGCGCGGATACCAAGGGAGAATAAATGGTCTGAGGGTTCCCCTCCAACCTTTTGGATTTGTTTTATCTGGCTTTTGGCTTGACGTGACTTCTTCCCCCCAAAACCAAACATAATCTCGAATCAACTACATGGGCCCCCAACGTGTTTCAGCCCAATGCACAACCACAGCACCACCGAGACAGTTTTACCACCTTCAGCCACAACTCCAATTTCTTTGTTTTCTGCTTTATTGAGTTAGTGCCAAAGAAAACGAAAAATCAAAAACAAAAATAACATTTAAAATTAAGGAAAATAATTTGTTGGGCTACCTCCCAGTGGCGCTTGTTTTATAAGTCCTCAGCCTAACTCAGAGCATGTTGAACATTCAAGGATCAGCCATTACTATGGTGGCCTGTGCCTTAGCAAATGGCTCACCCCAGTAATGCTTGACCCTTTGCTCGTTTACCTTGAAGGTCCTACCAGAGGCTGAATCAAGTAGCTCCATGGCCCCATGAGAGTGGGCATGAACTATTGTGAAGGGTCCAAACTATCTAGATTTGAGTTTTCCTGGAAACAGCTTCAGTCTGGAGTTGAAGAGTAGTACTTGCTCTCCTGGTGCAAAGTCTCTCTTCTGGATTCTTCGATCATGCCAAGCTTTTGTTTTGGCCTTGTAGAGTTCTGCCCCCTCATATGAAAACATCATGTGCTCTTCAAGCTCATTGAGCTGCAGCATTCGAGCTACCCTAGCCTGGGCAAGCTCAAGATTGAGTTTTTTTTACTGCCCAGAAGGCTTTATGCTGCAGCTCAATGGGCAAATGGCATGCCTTTCCATAGACCAACCTATACGGTGACATTCCTAATGGGGTCTTGTAGGTAGTCCTATATGCCTAAAGAGCATCTTCCAAATGCAGAGACCAATCTTTTCTAGTTGGGTTCAGCACTTTTTCCAAAATTCTTTTTATTTCCCTATTGGATAGCTCAACCTGCCCATTGGTCTGCGGATGGTATGTTGTAACCACTTTATGCCTCACCCCATATTTTGTGAGGACTCCATCAAACAGGTTGTGGCAGAAGTGCGTACCTTCATCACTGATAAATGCCCTTGGTGTGCCAAATCTTGTAAAAATATGCTTTTGAACAAACTTCACAACAGATCTAGCATCATTTGTGGGGAGAGCTGTAGCCTCCACCCATTTTGACACGTAGTCAACAGCCACCAAAATATATAAATTGACAAAGGAAGGGGGGAAGGGACCCATGAAGTCTATGCCCCAAACATCAAACAACTCAACTTCCAAGATGGAATTGAGGGGCATCTCGTTTCTATCTAAAATATTGCCTACCCTTTGGCATCTGTTGCAGCCCTTGACAAAGCAGTAAGCATCTTTAAATAATGTAGGCCAAAAGTACCCGGCCTAGAGGACTTTAGCAGCCGTCCTCATTCCTCCAAAATGTCCCCCACAAGGGGATGAATGACAGTGTAAGAGAATATCCGGGACTTCTGTTTCTGCCACACACCTTCTAAGCAAATTGTCAGCACAGTGCTTGTACAAGTATAACTCGTCCCAGCAGAACTGCTTTGCCTGATGGAAGAACCTTTTTCATTGTTGTGGACTGAAATCTGCAGGGATAATTCCACTGGCTAGATAGTTTACTAGGTCAGCATACCATGGTGTTTCAGCATCTTTCATAGACAGTAATTGCTCATCAGGGAACAGTTCTTGATCTCAGAATTCTTTGTGGCCTCATTCCCTTCAGACAGTCTTGACAAATGGTCTGCCACCTGATTCTCAAATCCCTTCTTATCCCTGATGTCTAAGTCAAACTCTTGCAACAAAAGCACCCACCTAATCAGTCTTGGCTTTGCATCTTTCTTGGCAATCAAGTATTTGATGGCAGCGTGATCAGTATAGACAATCACCTTTGTGGCAACAAGGTAGGGTCTGAACTTGTTAAAGGCAAACACAACAGCCAACAACTCTTTCTCTGTGGTGGTATTGTTCAATTGAGCTTCAACCAATGTTTTGCTGGCATAATATATAGAGTGAAATACCTTATCTTTCCTCTAGCCCAGGACTGCTCCCACTGCGAAGTCATTAGCGTCACACATCAACTCAAATGGCATAGACCAACTGGGAGCAGTTATGACTGGTGCAGTAATTAGGGCCTTCTTCAGAATTTCAAATGCCTCCAAACAGGTTGGTGTGAAATCAAAGATTCTATCATGCTCTAGCAACTGGCACAGAGGCTTGGAGATTTTGGAGAAATCCTTTATAAATCTTCTACAGAATCCAGCATGTCCTAAGAAACTTCTCACTCCTTTACCTGAGGTAGGTGGTGGCAGCTTTTCAATGACCTCTATTTTGGCTTTGTCTACCTCCATACCCTTCTTAGACACCTTGTGACCCAACACAATTCCTTCCTGAACCATAAAGTGACACTTTTCCCAGTTTAACACCAAATTAGTTTCCTCACAACGATCCAAGACCTGTTCCAGATTTCCAAGGCATTCCTGGAATGACTCTCCAAACACTGAGAAGTCATCCATAAAAATTTCCATAGATTTCTCGATAACATCCGAGAATATGGCCATCATGCATCTTTGGAATGTTGATGGAGGCATTATAGAGGCCAAATGGCAACCTTCGAAAGGCAAAAGTGCCATAGGGAAAAGTAAAGGTAGTCTTTTCTTGATCTTCGGGTGCTCCAGCAATTTGATTGTAACCAGAATATCCATCCAAAAAGCAGTAGAACTCCTTCCCAGAAAGTCTATCCAGCATTTGATCAATAAAAGGCAAGGGAAAGTGATCTTTTCTGGTGGATTTATTCAATTTCCTATAATCCATACAAATCCTCCACCCTGTGACTGTTCTGGTGGGGATTAGTTCATTTTTCTTGTTAGCCACAATTGTTATTCCCCCTTTCTTTGGTACACACTGGATTAGGCTTACCCACACACTGTCAGAAATGGGGTATATAGTCCCAGCATCCAGCCACATGATAACCTCCTTCTTCACCACATCCTTCATGATAGGATTTAGTCTCCTATGGCTCTCTAAACTATTCTTGGCTTCAGGCTCTAGCAATATTCGATTCATACACAGTAGGACTGATGCCTTTGATATCTGCCATTTGCCAACCAATTGCTTTCTTATGCCTTCTCAAGGTTTCTATCAAACTGTTCTCTTGATCAGCAATTAGGAAAGATGAAATATTCACAGGCAAGGTTTCCATAGCTCCCAAATAAACATATTTCAAATGAGCTGGGAGCTGTTTTAGCTCCAGAATAGGTGGCTTCACAACTGAGGGTATGTTGTCCTTGAAAGTCTCATCAGTGATTTCCAATGACTCAAATTTTCTAGCCCACATAGGTTGCCTTGCAGTACAATCCTTTATTTCAGAAAGTTCTTCCAACAAGGGATCATCAGGACTAAATTCATACTCATCATCACTAAATTATGTTCTTCCTGTCAGGAACTGTCCTTGCAACAGATTATCAAATGACTGCACAAATGAACATTCTTCCACCCCGTCGTCAGGATATTTCAAGGCATTGAACACATTGAAAGTCACATGTTGCTCATTAACCCTCATGGTCAACTCTCCCTTCTGTACATCAATGAGAGTTCTTCCTATAGCCAAGAAGGGCCTACCCAGAATAATAGGAACTTCCTTATGTGCTTCACAGTCTAAAATAATAAAGTGCACTAGAAACACAAACTTATCTACTTTTATCAACACATTGTCGATCTTTCCTTCTGGATATGCAATAGACCTGTCTGCTAGTTGAAGTGTCACAGTGGTAGGCCTAGCATCCCCAATGCCTAATTGTTTAAAAATAGACATAGGCATTAAGTTGATGCTAGCACCTAAATCACATAGTGCTCTGCCACAGTAGGTATCTTCAATGGAACAGGGAATGGTGAAACTTCTCGGGTCTTTCAACTTGGGAGGTACTTTGGCTTGGAGCATTAGGCTACATTCCTTTGTCATGGCAACTGTTTCAAACTCCCCAAGCCTTCTCCTCTTCGTTAACACATCTTTTATGAACTTTGTATAATTAGGCATCTGCTGCAAAGCTTCAACCAAAGGGGGAGGTGGTCTTTCTGGAATAAATTTGGGCAAGGGCTCAGCTTCTGGAACAGCCTCAGGCTTCTTAGTAGTTCTCTCAGCTAACTTCTCAACAGTTTCAAAATTTGCTGGAATAGTCTTAGTCTCTTCAGTTCGCACTTTGCTCTTTTTCTCTACCATGGCTGGTAACTCAGTTCCACTTCTCAAATGTATTGTTTTGCAGTGCTCCTTACCATGAGGGCTTGAGGATGAAGGAGTTTTAGTAGAAGATGGCAGAGCGCCATTGGGTCTGCTGTTCAGCGCATTGGCCAACTAGCCTACCTGATTTTCAAGGTTCCTCATGGATACTCCCTGATTCTGGAATTGTGCCTTAGTTTCTGACATGAATGCCTTTAAGACAGCTTCCAAGGACATTTCTTGATTTGCCGGTTGTGCTTGCTGTTGTGGCCTTGGTTGCTGATTTGTGAATCCAGATGGAGCAGTTGTGGATCTGGCAGGAAAGTTTGAGTTCCCTGGTGGAACATTAGCATTGTTATTCCACGAAAAATTGGGAGGTTGCCTATTCCCTGGATTGTAGGTATTGAAATAAGGTTTATCTCCCCTGTTGCTGCTGTAGTTCACATAATTAGTAGATGCAGGATTGCTGAAACAGTCCATAAACAAATGTTCTCCCCCACAATACACACAAGAAACAGTTTCAGCTTGGTGCATGTGCTGTTCATTTACCACTGGTTCAGTCACAGCTGCTTGAGCTGTCTGGTTACTCTTGTTTGTAATCGCTAGGTTTTTCACCATGTTAGTTAAGGAAGCCAACTGAGCAATAAGTGCTGTAACTCCACTCACTTCATGCATTCTTGCAGTAGTTGTGCTTTTTCCAAAGGTAAGCCTAGCAGTAGGCCACTGATAACTGTTAGCAACAATAGTTTCAATCAATTCATATGCTTCATTATAGGACTTGTTCATAAGAGTGCCTCCTGCAGAGGCATCAAGCATCATTCTTGCAGATGGCAACACTCCATTATAAAAGTGCTCCATCTGAATGCATATTGGAATGCTATGATGGGGCATCTCTTCGAAAGCTCCTTATATCTCTCCCAAGCTTCATATAAAGGCTCATCATCAAGTTGCTTAAAGGAGGTTATATCATTTCTCAGCTTTGAATTCTTCATAGGAGGAAAGAATTTGGTCAAAAACTTCTCAGCCATCCTATTCCATGTATTAACAGAGTTGGGCTCCATAGAATTTAGCCAATTTTTAGCCTTGCCAGCCAAAGAAAATGGGAATAGTCTTAATCTGAAGGAATCCTCAGTGACTCCTAGATTTTAGAAAATTATTAGCCACATTCAGGAACTGCTTCAGATGCAAATGAGGGTCCTCGGTTGCAGCACCACTGTACTGCCCAATTGCTTGCAGCATCTGGAACATGACAGGCTTGAACTCAAAATGCCCAGCTGTTATTTCGGGCACCACTATGTCCGTGTTCATTGTTGCCAGATCAAACAAGGCATAACCTCCGATAGAACTATTCTATCATTGGCTAAAGCGATGCTATTAGGTTCATGACCCATTTTAGAATTGTTAGAACTAGTGGCAGCGGTGGAGTAATCAGGGGTATCAGGAATCAATCTCCCCAACTCAACTAAGCCCTGGTTTTGCCATTTCAACCTTCTGAATGTTCTTTCGATTTCTGGGTCTAGTTGGAAATCCGGGGCGCTATGCCTGCGCATATAGAGAAAAGTACCTGTTGCTATAGCAAAACACTCCAAAGATCAGTTGTCTCAACTAATAGAGCTGTCAATTTAAAACTTGTTCATTAAACACCATTACAATCCCCGGCAATGGCGCCAAAAACTTGTTGCTATATAAATGGTTGATATGCTTGTGCAAGTATACACAATCGGTTAACAAGTAATAAAGTGTAAGTGAGATCGTTCCCACGAGGATTATATGGTGAATCAAGTACAAGTTTGAATTAATGACTCTATTAATCAAGATTAACAGAGAGTAACAAATAATTTGTGTATGTGTAACCAAGACAGTTTTGGTAAAAATAAATGCTAGAGCAATAAAAACAGATTTGTTAACAGAATGGGTAAAACAGCTATGGAGAAGTATCCCTTATAACTTCAGTCTAGTTCAGTTATGCGTTTGCAATGCTACGGCAATTTGGCTCCAGGAAATGAAAGTTTGTTTTCCAATAGTTCTGAGATGAACTTCAATAAACGTCTCCTATTCCTAGGTCCATATTAGTTACATTCATGCCTCACTTAAGCTCGTTCCAGCTAACCTAAGAGTTAGAATGTTCATTCCTACATCACTCTTCATTATAATTTTCCTATTAATGATTTTACTCTTATCTATAAAACAGTTTTGCTACACTTAGCTTTTTCAAGCAGCCGTGGGCTCAAGTTCTAACTAAGGTGATCAAGCTCAATTAAAACACAACCAAATCGGATTTATAGAAAATGCAATAGCAAGGCATAACATAACATTCACTAGAAATCCATTACAAGTTCAACATCCCATAGCTACAAGAGGTTTAGCTCTTATTGAGCTTACAAAAACAAAGAGAAAAATAAGAAATGGAAGAAGAAGCCATTACAATGGAGGAAAGAGAGAGAAAGGGGCTCAACTGCTGTCCTTGCTCCAGTAGGGAAGAAGAAGATCTTCGGTCCCTCTCCTACTGTCCCCTCTTTAGGGTTTTTCTGCCAGCATATCTCAAGGCCCTTTCCTCTCTCATCCTTTTTGGGCTAAAGACTAATTAGGACAAGTGTCCTTGGCCCAGTTCCCTGACTTTAATGCACCAAATATCAGTCCCACATGTAGGACACTGTCCTTATCAGCGAAGGACAACTCAATGTGTAAGAGAATGTTTTGAGCCTTTGTCCTTGTGCACAGTCAGCTTCATCTACAATTGCTACAGCATAACCTAGAGCAACGTTTCCAGTTTAGCGCATAGATCTCCACAAATTGCCCTGCACAGAAAACTCATACTCGTATACTAAAAACAGTTCCAGAAGACACCAAAGCACTAAAACTTACAAAAGACTCTTATGAAACACACTTCACACAAAATCACACTAAAACACTAAAAGCATAAACTGAAAATACTCAAAGACCACAAAAACACTAGTGAAAAAGGTACAAATAACTTTCATAAAAAGAGTTATCAATAGCCCAAAATTTCATGAGGCAATTCAAGAATGCGGATATGCGAAAGCAAGTTGTTAATATGGGTTGGTAGTGCATTCATTTATATTATAATTAATTTTTGTTTCTTTTCTCTTCATGTCAATTTGGAACTTAGTTTATTCTGACTCTTCAGGATGCACCATGTCATATCCGACGTTCAATTATTACTACAATTGCTGTTAAAGGAGAAAACGCAGAGGCCGCGAGATGGCTAGACAGTATCCCGAAGGAAAGATGGACTCAAGCATGGGTTCAGAGGAAGCGTTTGGGACACATGACAACCAATGTTGCTGAGTCCATTAACGGCGTACTCAAGAGGATGCGAAATCTACCAATCATTGCGATAGTCCAAACAACCTATTATAGGTTGGTTAGCGACTTCTTCAAGAAGGGAGAGCAACTGCAGGCAATGATTAGATCCGACCGTGTTTATATCGAGATTCTCACTAAGGCCATTGACAAAGAACGAGCAGCATCCAACTTTCATGAAGTCATTACTTTTCATCGAGACAACCGCGTTTTCTCGGTCCAGGAAACAGTACAACCATTTGAAGGCCGACGTGCGGGGAGATTTAGGGTGAAACTACTTGAAAACTAGTGTGACTGTGGAAAATTCCAGGCATTACACCTCCGATGCTCACATGTCATTACTGCTTGTTCGTATGTTTTTCATGACTACATGACGTATGTGGCTGATAATTACAAATTGCAGTCCGCATTCAATGTTTACAACGAAGAATTCAACGTGGTACCCAACAAAGCTTATTGGCCACATTATGATAGAGTTGAGGTGTGCCACAATCCTACCATGCGAAGAGATCCACGTGGTCGTTCACAGTCTACTTGAATTCGTACTGAGATGGACCTTAGGGAAAGGGGTCACCCAAAATGTTGTGGACTTTGTCGACAACCAGGGCACACAAGGAAGAACTGCCCTCACCGTGCTGGAACTTCTACGCAACCAAAGCATAGAAATCAGGCACTATCAATTTCAGTGTACGAATTTTTGTAATAGTTTCTTGTTATAAATTTTAATTAATGTTTACTATCGCATTATTGATTACTGTTATCATATAATTAACAACCAACACAATTACATAATTAAAAAAAATTTAATCACACATTTTTAAACCCTAAAACCATTAAATTTTATTAAAATTTCATAAAATTAAATATTGAAATCATAAAATGATAATTGTTATCATATAGTTAACAAACAACACAATTAGTTAATTAAAAAATTAATCACACATTTTTAAACCCTAAAACCCATTAAATTTAAATAAAAATCCAAAAAAATTAATAAAAAACCAAAAAAATCATTATTTTTTTAAAAATTTCCAAAAAATAAAATCCTAAGGGAAGTTAGGTTTAGAGAACCCGACTTCCTAACTACCATTTAAAAAAAAAAAAATTGAAAACCCCATTGAGAAGTCGGGTTTCCCAAACCCGACTTCTAAACACCCAAAAAATAAAAAAATAAAAAGCAGAAGGTGGGAAGTCGGGAATAGAGGGAGGGGAAAGTGAGAGGGAAAAAAAAGGGTATTTGTGTATTTAATGGGGGAAAGGGGGTATTTGGGAGAATAATTTTTTTTTTTGTTGGGTTATTCCCAAAATTTCCCCTGCAAACCGCATGCATAAACACTCAACTGCCATTCGGAAACCTGAAAATCTTAAACAATATAATCAAACCCACTCATGTTAATCACAAGCATCATTGGAAACAAAATAGTTTGAATACACATAAATACCCAAACAATCATAATTATAAATGGTTTTTTCTCATATGGGGAGTAAAGTCATCTTGTAGAACAAGGAGAAGTTTCAACTTAAGCATTACGGCCAAATTTTTATGCTTTGTGTTCTTGATCGTTTTTACTCATCTTTCTGGAAGGAGGTAGGTTGCACTACAAAGGCAAAGCTTAAGGAAGTATAGATGAGGCAGCCTTGGAAAGAAAACAAAAGACTCAAAATGAAACAGTTTTCTGTAGTAGAGTTTTGCGGGTGCGTAAGAAACAAATGAAGGAAGAAAGTTGTGTAAACAAATGAGATATGAATTAGGGTGGGGATAAAAGAGTAATTTTATAATTTTAAAAAATATATTTTCTCATTCCATCCCATTCCCCCCAAATTGAAAGGGAAGAAAAGTGAAGGTAAATGATGGAATAGGATAGGATGGGTTCCATTTCTTTCCATTCCATTCCATCTCATTCCATCAATCCAAACATATTTGAGGTCATGCTCCTCCAGGCATGAGGGAAAAGGATGGATTTTTCACAGCAAAACTTAGTAAAAATTGAACTAGAGGATGGTGACAGACTGCGGCCAAAGTCTTCCTAGATGATAGGGTGTTCAAGGAACTATGCCAACCATTAGACACTACGTCAGATTCGCGATTTAATAACGTAACTAAAAGATACACCTTTTAATAGTGTTTGCCTGTCTAAAAGCTATCTTTAATCGCTCCATTTATTGGAAAAAATGCGTTCATATTTTAATAGGACGTTTTCGAAGAAGCGCTATTTCAATTTTTATATTTAATGGCATTTCCTTGAACATGCGCTATTGAAACGACACATATTATAGCATTTACTTGCGGAAACGCTAATGGGAGACACTTACTCTGAATTCGAGGTAAATTCAGATCTTCAGAATGTACAAGATGCCTATGATGAACTTCTTAAGGAATCCAACTGCATTCTTGACAAACTCAAAAACCTTAAGAAAAAGTATGTTAAGCTCTCAAAAGAGCATGAATAGAAAAATCTTGAGTGTGAAGAGTTGATCAAAGAAAACATCAAGCTTAAAATTGAAAAGCTCAAAGCTAAGATCACTAATGAAACTCTACATTTTGAAGTAGTGTTGAAACTTCAACAGAAAGTAGAAGAGCTCTGAGACGAGCCCACTTACGTAGGATAATCCTATTAGTCCCAAGCTTATATTATTAATTATACCTTAACAGAATTATAGCGTTAGCGCGTTATTCAAGAAGCATAGCGAAAGAAAACACAGTAAACATACAAACGCATATGAAAAGGTAAAACAACTATCAGAGTCATACGCAGATAAAGATAAACTACATACATATATCATGCATAAGCGTAGTCCCCATCAGTAGGGCATTGCGATACTTTACATATACATCCCGACTGTACATAAAAGAAAGAAAGATAAAAACATATACAAGCAAAAGGAAAAGAGCTCTCACAGCTCACCAGCACTACCCACATCTATCACTCAAAAATACATGAAAAGCGCTCAACTTACACCCTAGACGCACTGACAATACCCCACCATCAGTGGTGCAGATGCCCAGAACTACACTGACCCTCTCCATGAGTACGCCGATAAACCACCAGCGGCTCGTACTTAGAAGACAAGTTGGACACCACCACTAGGCGTCTTATGTAGGTCCTCAAGTACTGCTCGGTCCTTCTCCTCTGCCCTGGCAGCACGAACCCTCTGCGGCTAGATACGTGTTATAACACCTTGCTTTTCACTTCTATAACTATATGTGTTAATACTTAATTATAGATGTTTGCGTATGTTGTTTATGCCTGTTTTTGATGCATAAGGTCATAGTTGTAGTAGTTGAACCTTTAGAATAATCGATCCATCTGAGTCTAAATAACCTGTTGCACGGTTTTGGCTATATCTTGAGTTTTAGACATCTGATCGAGGTGATCTTGGATGTGTTGGAAAGCTTAGATAATTATCTACAAGTCTTATTCAGGTTTCGAGGACAAAAACACGTTTTCTGAAAGGGAAATCGATTTGGGAAATCGATTTCCAAGTGAAGAAATCAATTTCCAGAAAGTGGAAATCGATTGTTTAAAGGGAAAAATCGATTTCCTTGATAAGAAAATCGATTTGGCCAATGGAAAATCGATTTACATGGTTGTGGAATCGATTCCCATGCGTTTCAGAGCTTGTGTACGTGTTTTGGTTACCGGGCTATGCTGTGTACGGCCCATTCGTCCTAAAACATCCCTAACAGTTATATATACATAGCGTATGACCTAAACCTAGTATCCACACCCTATTGTACTCACTTTTTTCCTCTTCTCATCCCTAGGAGCTCACTGATCTCTTGCTCCAGAAAATCCAAAAGGACGAATCCTGCTTTGGTGTTCTTCGTCAAGAACACGCCGTTGTTTGGCTAGTCTATCCTTGCTGCTAGAGTTAATCTCCTAAGTTAGAAACCAAGTTGAGTTTCTAATCCTAGATTTGTTTTCCCTTTCAATCCTTAACTTAAAGATCGACTCTGCTTTCCAGTGTTGCGATCGTGATCAAGTGCTGAATCCATAAGAAGGAACCGTAGCAGAACTTGGCTCTGTTCTTTTTCCCTTAGATTGTAAATCGTCATACAAGGTATGGGGGGAGAAAATTGGTCATGAATATGTGGGTTTTGGGATATTTTAAGAGGAAGAGGTTAACCCATGACCCCTATGTATGCCTGCGTATGCCTATGAATGTTGTTATGTTGTTTTCTGGCTATATGAGTATTGATTGATGAATAATCTGATGTTATAACATGTTTATAACTATGAGTTCATGACTTATATGATTGTTGATGAATTGATGATGATGAGCATGTTGTTTATGCCATGATATGGTGTTTCGTTAACCTTATGCTATTAGAACATAGTTATAGGGAGAAAATAACTAGGCAATGTGAGATTGATGACCAAGGATTAGTTTGAGAACCTTTAGGTTATAATTTATGAGTGTTGGACTAATCAAATTGGTGATGAATAGCTTAGGCTCGAATGATATTTTAATTAGAGAACGTAGACTGGTCCGATAGCGGAGAAAACCTGCTGTTGTATGATTTGACACCCAGAAATCGATTTCCAGCACATGGAAATCGATATGAATCCTCCAAGAATCGATTTCCAAGGTTTGGAAATCGATTTGGCCTTGTAGAAATCGATTTCTAGAATCAATTTTCCTTGTTCAAAATCGATTGGAGAAATCGATTTGAACATGTTGAAATCGATTTCCAGAGATTGGAAATCGATTTGAAGGCTTGAGAAATCGATTCCAGAGATTGGAAATCGATTCTCACATGCCCAGGAGCACTTTTGACCCCTTATGCTTGATGGATAGTGTTTTGTAGGCTTGTTATAATCTTAACAAGATATGAATTGTGGTTTAGATATTAAGATTAAGTTATAAATAAATATATGACTTGAGGTTTAAATATTAGAATTAAGTTATAATCTTAATAAGATATGAATTGTGGTTTAGATATTAAGATTAAGTTGCAATCTTAATAAATATATGACTTGAGGTTTAAATATTAGGATTAAGTTATAATCTTAATAAGATATGAATTGAGGTTTAGATAATAAGATTAAGTGTAATACTTAACAAAGATAATGTTAAGTTAAGACTTAACAAAGAGAACAATTAATAAGACGATGATGTTATTGGTAACGACTTACTGTTACCGATGTTGTTGGTTAAATCATTCTTGATGTTTATTGGTAAAGTTTGATGTTGTTAAATCATCTTTGATGCTTGTTGGTCAAAGTTGATAGCCATGTAATGGTGTTGATGATGGATGGTTGGACATGTGTTTGCATATTGATGAACATTGCACGCATCATACGTTGAAGTTGATAAAGCAAACGATGAATCGCGATAGTGGAGGCCACGATGGGTGTTAACCCGGCCTTGCGGGTGCATTGGGTATGGAAGTTCCAGGTGGCATGGGCTAGCTACCTATTGTCGGAGTGACCTAATGAATAAGCTTGAGTACCATGACTATCCACTATACATTGTCAGGATTAGTGAGAGTGTTCGGGGATGGCCCATGGTCTGGCATATCATCCACGTTGATAACCGGACATGTACTCCTAATCGTCTTTCCAGAGTTAGAGTTGTTGGCCACATGCATACGGAGTAGTGATGTTGCATTCGCATTGACATGCATCTCTGATATATATATATATATATATATATATATATATATATATATATATATATATATATATATATATTGATTATACATGTGTTGATTGATGTATGTTGTATGTCATCTTAATTACTATTCCATTCCATTTACATATGTTTATGATCGTATTTCTCACCCCTATCTTTTGTTGTTCTTGTGCATATGATGTTGTATGTGCAGAGGAGGGTGAACATGCCGACGAGGAGTGATCCCATGGAGATCTCTCTTAGTAGTAGTAGTTAGGATTTACGTTCAGTTGTTTAGTTTTATTCCAATGTATTATCAGTATATGTATACCAACTCTGATATGTGACATCAGGATTTGGGTTATGTTTATTATTTATGTTTTCCACAGTTTGTTTTTAAAGGATTTTGATTATTTCAGATTCCTACATTTTACGTTACAGATGTTGTGATGCACATTGCCCTTGAGAAAATGTTTTTAATTTAATTGTTATTTTTTTTTAAAGACATGTATGATATTATTTATGCTTTATTATATGAGGGGTAGTGGTGTCACACGTGCGAAGTCGCTGGTGTTGCCCACATGTAGTCCCTCTCATGACGTCTCAGCAGATGCCATATCTGGGTTAAAGGTCGGAACTGAGTAACTCTGTAAGGCCCCAAAATGTGCTCGCGGTGTGAAGCCCTCCTCTGAACAGCAAGCTAATCAGCCCTGTGTAGACCGTCAAGAATGTCGAGGGATACACCCGCCATCCCCGCTCATCGTGATAGATGACCTCTATCATTCTCAGCACCGGCATCCTTGGTGCCGCTGTGATGAAGGGGTGCAGCCTCGGGTCCATCTCCAAACTCAGCAGGCTAGTCGTCATCACACGGATGAAGAACAGAAACAAGCAGACAGAGAAATAACAAGGAGATAAGAATACAATGTAACAAAGTCGGAGCGACAATAGTAACATAGCCACACGTAACATGTAACACATATAACAAGTAGCAGTATGATAGATATGGCAGTTATAGCAGATATCTCACATGACCAAACATCTTTCGATTCAACAAATGCAACAAGCAACCATCTCCATAGATCTTTCACTTAGATCAAACCTCTAGACAGGGATACTAATCTCATGCAGCATGTCGGCTGAATCTCACAACACAAAGTTCCACACCGGAAGATGAGTTAGCTTGTCCAAGAAATCAAACCGCTCACTGTGACCAATAAGAGTGCATCCCCCTCCCGAGCTTGGGACCGGGGTGTCTTGGTCGCCTTGGAACGTTATCCTGGAATGTGGAAATCTCAGGGATAAGTCGGGCAAACTGGACTAGATTGGGCATCACGACACGATAGGAGCAACCCCATTCATCACTATAGATTATTCCCGTGACCAGCAACATCCCTAAGGTCACTCACTTGACCGCCCCTTCCACTCTCTGTACCCGTACTCAGGTACAACTAACCTCGCATGACATTGGCAGCCCATACGTCCACACCACTTGGCAACTATGATATGCAGCAAACAACCTCAACGAGATGATACCGGATCCTCATGCCTAAACGCTCAACACCAATTCAACACAGGATGCCACACATCAACATGAGCCACAACTCCAGCTTAACCAGCACAACACATCTCAACAACGGAACTATCCACGATATCAACTCCCTCATACAGGACTCACAACCACTCACCGGCTTAACCTAGGCATACCACCATAGCATAACCACAGTAACAATAACAACAACATAGCAAGCATGGCATATCAACAAGCCAAGAAAGCATATAGGCACGTAGACAAATAGCAAATATCACAATCATCAACATAGCAGCATACAACGTATTTCAGCCTCGATCAACAGTTATCTAACCTAGGGTTTAAACTTAGCACTGATAGCCCAAAGTAAGCTAAACCTAGGGTTTAGGTACTTTATCGGAGCTCAAGCTCCAGTTGGTTTTAGGGTTCCCCTACACATAGCAAAAACAATAACTACGCTACTCTTGTCTTCCTGACGACAATAATACTTTTTCTCCCCACCTGAAAATTGGCACGAACTTCTACACGATCACCGACAACCTTCACACGCAGCCAAGATCCTCAAGAACAGCCACGAACCACCTCTAGCAGCTGCAGCCTCAAGCTCCAAACCTTGCACAATCACGAGCGCGAACTTTGCCCTAATCATGAGCACAACACGTATGCAATAGTGTTAGCCCTAGGGCAACCTCAAAGCTCAAGAGAAAAGGTAGAAACTTGCAAAAACACGAAGAACATGAAGAACGCGTGCTAGGGATTCGAGTTTACCTTAGGCGAATCGAGAAATCAATCGGACGAAATCATAGAGAACTTGGTCACGATCACAGCAGTGTTGTCAGAATCTTGATCCGACACCTCGATTGCCCTTGAATTAAGCTCTCTCACTCCAAGACACTGTTTCTCTCTCTAACCTCTACAGAAATGCTTTGGACATGGCAAATTTTCGAGCAAGAAATGAAGAAGAGAAAGAAAACTCCTAACTTCATCCTGTTGAGAACGCTTAAGCGTGCAGAAATGCCACGCTTAAGCGTGCCCACGTTTGAGCATGGGCTTCCTCCACACTTGGGTGTGGAACCTCATCTACTCCGCCTTCTCCCTGGCCTGACACGTGTCGTACACGCGTCAGAACTTACACCAGCTGGCAAACGCACTCAGCACGCTTGAGCGTGCACTCTTCTCAGTTTCTCGTGTTACACCTTAGGCACTTCCAACAGTATTTAAGCCTATTCCTAAGCTTCCAACTAGGCCTTAAACTAATACAAAACAATTCACTGCAGCAATCAAATCCTTAGTCGAGATTAAAAAACTCGATTGGAGTTACAGAAAATTGGGATGTTACATTACCACCCACCCCCTTAAAGAAAATATCTTCCCCGGAATTTTGTTCGCATACCTGTAAACAGAAACAGATATCTCTGGCGCATCTCAGCTTCACGCTCCCACGTTCAATCGCCTGTCACTGAGTCCCATTCCACTCTTGTGACACCCACTACCCCGCATATAATAAAACATAAATAAAATCATACATATCTTTAAAAATATAACAATTAAAATAAAAACATATCCTGAAGAGTAATGTGCATCACATCATCTATAACGTAAAACGTAGGAATCTGAAATAATCAAAATCCTTTAAAAACAAACTGCGGAAAACATAAATAATAAATGTAACCCAAATCCCGATGTCACATATCAGAGCTGGTATATATATACCCATAATACATCGGAATAAAATCGAATAACATAAATCATAAATCCTAACTACTGAGAGAGATCTCTTCAGGATCACTCCTCGTCAGCATGCTCACCTTCCTCTGCATATACCACAACATATGCACAAGAATAACAAAGAGAGAGGCATAAGAAACACAATCATGAATATATGTAAATGGAATGGAATAGTAATTAAGATGGCATACAACATACATCAATCAACACAGATATAATCAATATATATCAAAGATGCATGTCAATGCAAATGCAACATCACTACTTCGTATGCATGTGGCCAACAACTCTAACTCTGGAAAGACGATTAGGTGTACATGTCCGGTTATCAACGTGGATGATATGCCAGACCATGGGCCATCCCCGAACACTCTCACTAATCATGATAACGTATAGTGGCTAGTCAGGGTACTCAAGCTTATTCTTTAGGTCACTCCGACAATAGGTAGCTAGCCCATGTCACCTGGAACTTCCATGCCCAACGTACCCGCAAGGCCGGGATAACACTCATCGTGGCCTCCACTATCGCGATTCATCGTTTGCTTTCCACCAACATATCAAAGTCAACGTATGATGCATGCTATGCTCAACAACATGCAAACACATGTCCAACCATCCACCATCATAATCAATCACATTGATTATCAACAATGACCATCAACGATGATCATAATTCAACTAGGCGCTAACCATAGTTATTGCCTTTATCAACATTGCCAATATTATCATCATAATCAATCACATTGATTATCAACAATGACCATCAACGATGATCATCAAATTACTAGGCGCTAACCATCGTTATTGCCTTTATCAACATTGCCAATATTATCATATCGTCATTATTAATATTAATGTTCTCTTCTATACTATCAACCTTGAATTGTGATCTCACAGTCATTTTCCCATTACCCTATTCATTTCTTCTTCACAACAGAATCTGGGTGAGAAACCCAGATTCACTAGGCGAATCGTGGCTCGCGAGGCGAGCCCGAGAGCTCCTAAACAAGTTCTCAGATTCGCTAGTCGAATCCTGGCTTGCGAGACGAGCCCCAGAGCCCCAATATCTGGTTCTCTCATTCGCCTCGCGGATTACAATCCGCTAGGCGAATCACGTCAGACCATGAATGGTCTCTCTGTCTCGCCTCACGAATGGCTATTCGCCAGGCGAATCATGACAGATGTGTGAATCTTAAGAATTTCTCTAAGTTATCCTTTTTCCTATCATCCCATCTCTCAAGAATCATTCCTATGGGTTTCCAAAACTAATCCAATATTATCAATCTCACCTCTCATAACAACTCATTCATTATGGGGTGCCAAACGTCTTAAAACTATGTTCTTTCACTAATCCTATTTTCGTCATCATAACGCACATCATCATAAAGTCATCATTATCAATTCACATCATACAATCTCATCACTGCATAACGTATGTATGTACATACCATTCATCGTACCTCATAATATTTCAATCATATCATCAAGACAACGCCAACAATCATGGTCATAACACCATAAGCATATATATATATATATATATATATATATATATATATATATATATATATATATATATATATATATATATATATATATATATATATATATATATATATATATATATTCACAAAGGCACAATCTTAGCATATACATATATACATAACATACACATAGATACACTCATAGCATTTACATAGGCATTTACAATGCATATAGACAACCATATAGGGGTCATGGGTTAACCCCTTCATCTTAACCTATTCCAAAACCCACATACTCATTATCTATTTCTTCCCCCCATACCTGGTATGACGCTCACAATGAACAAAGGAAGAGAAAACGGTCCGAAAATATTTCATCTCACGAACACTTGATCTCACGACACTTGATTTCACGATCAGAATCCCAAAAGGTTCAAGAGCAGCAACAAGGAAGAGGGATTATGATGGCAGTGATGCTCCTCAAGCGAATGCAACGAAGAACGATTAACAAAAGCGAAGTCTCCTTCAAGAATCCTTGGGAAGAGTTTAGGAATCCTTGTCTAGAGAGAATAAGGCAGTTTCTAAGAGTATTTCGACTTAGAAAATAGGTTTAGGTCGAGTCTTATGGTATAAATATGAGTTAGGGTCATTATGGGCTGATTAGAAGCCCAAAAACATGCTTCTGCTGCGCGCAGATTCGCGAGGCGAGACTCTTTTCGCGACGCGAACCAGAGAGCTGTAATAATTTGGCTGTCACGTTCGCGAGACGAATTTACCTTCGCGACGCGAAACTTTAGAAGCCGAATTTGGCCTTAACACCTGAAATAAGACTTGTAGATAATCTTGTAAGCTTTCCAAAGCATCTAAGATCGCCTCAATCGGACTTATAGAACTCAAGCTATGGCCAAAACCGTGAAATAGTTTGTAAGGCGATAAAGTGATTAAACTATTTTTAAAGCCTAAACTATCCCAAACATGAATCTAAACCTCATGGGCGAGCATAACCACATATATTGGTCAAGAATAATACATAATAATATGTATTAATATAAGATGAAATTCGGGGTATTACAATTCCACCCCCTTATAAAAATTTAGTCCTCGAAATTTCTACTGACCTCAAGCAAACAAATATGGACATGGACCTTCTACTTTCCTAATCTAATATTCATAATTGTCACATCCCAAGTTTTAATCACATCCCTAAAATCCTCAATCAATTGGTCTCACTAACCATTATGGTGAACACAAGCAATGAACTTCTAGTTAGGTATCAGTCACTAAGTCGGTTTCCTCATTCGATTCAAAAATTATGATCTTACCCGACACCCACTTGCCTATTCTACGACACATCCCACTCCATTGGGTCGTACTAGTACTTCAAACTCCATTAGTGACACAAGAAATTCCCTATTGGGTTTCTTAACGACAATGTCCCTAAAGCTCCCAAGAATTCAAACTTAAGGATACATGTTGCTAACCTCCTAGATTGTATCACTAGACTCCAATCATAACATATTGTCAAGATCTACTAAGATGGGTAGAACTACGCAAGGTTGAGGTTAACTCTCCCTTTTAACTAAGAACCTTTCTCAAGAACTCATGATCCCGATTACCACCTTTTAGACTTCCTGCCTATTACGACTCTCCTTAAAACAAGGCGTCCCATAACTTACTTATTCAGATCGAAACCTTCACTAGATAACTTAGCATACAAAAGTTCTTCCTAAAGAGTTTGCAAAACTATCCTCAAGGGTTCCACACAATTTTTTTTTTTTTTAATCTGTAATGGCTCAAGACATCATCTATTCTAGACAAAGGTGTTTATTCTCTATTTCCATTATATAAGGCGAACGATAACTTACACGCAATCTAATGCTACTTACGAACTCTCTTCTAGTAGAAGCAAGGATGCCTTAAGAAACTACCGATGCACTAGACCGGATAAATTTCCTTTCAAGTAATTTCTATCACTATTTCTATGAATCATTGGCTTAGGCAGGACATTCTGCAAGATGCTATAAGGATCAACTTGATTCCTAATAAACTAAGAATACTTTCAGGGAATACTTACAGAATTAACCCACCAATAACACATCATCTATTTTAACATTTCTTCCTCTACTTTAGACATACTTTCTTTTACTTGGTAAAGAACTTAACATTGGTCACTGGTTAGGAATCTCCACGTTACATATTCTCTCTTATGACCTTACTAAAGAACTTTCCTAAAACACTTCCATCGACTCAACATGATACACAAATCATCAATCTTAATTCCTTTTTCTTACTAAATGGTTATCACAAATATCTACTCATCCATTCAAGATTTGCCTAATAATTATGATTCTTAGATCATCCATACTCTAATCTCTAATCCAACAATGGTTCAACCTACCATTTAAACTAGATCCCAACTTAACCATCACCACACATTAACTAGAAAAACTCTACGCATAAACCATTAAGCCACTCGTCTATTCATTCTTAACTTCGTCCTTTTTTAATAATCCAACTCATCTAAGCCTTATTCTACTCTATCTCGTATTAGGACAACAACTCATCCAGATCTATATATATAATAGCTCAACAATCTCACTTAAGCTTGTAACTCTCCTTCTTTTCTAAAAGATTCTTACAAGGCATTAACTAAGAAATCTAACATTCCTAATGTAGTAACTGAGGCTCTAGCAAACTTCACAAAATAACTAAGGGACAACTTACACCTTCTCCTAATCTGGTCCATTAAGCTATTGATAATCTTTAAAGTTCCAAATTTAATGCTCTTAGGGGTAACTTCCCAAGCCAAGCTCAAGTCTCTCAACTCCTTCAATCAAATCTCTTTCTCTAAACATTAAAGACGATATATCCAAGGTCTTCTACTTAAGACATCAGCCACTACGTTGGCTTTTCCAAGGTGGCAGCTCAAATCAAAATTATAATCCTTAAGAAACTACATCCACCTACATTGCCTCATATTTAACTCTTTTTGGTCAAATAAGTATTTCAAATTCTTATGATCACTAAAGACCTCAAATCTATCTTAGAAAAGATGCAAGCTCCCACTAGCTGGTCCATAAAGTCATCAATCCTAGGGAGTGAGTATCTATTCTTAAGGGTCACCTTGTCCAGTTGTCAATAATTGACACAAACTTCATGCTACCATCTTTCTTCTATTAACCGGTTAACTTCCACGAGGTACTTATGATTAGCTTGCTTCTTCCATAAAAGATTCAAAAAATCGCTAGTTACTTTAATCATCCTAAGATTCAACCTATCCTCGACTATTTCTGTATCAAGTTTCAAATCTCAAAATGCCTCTATCAACTCTAGATCCTTTACCATCATTGTAGATATGTGTAGGGATTTCCTACCGAGCGCTTCCGCCACTACATTCGCCTTACCTGGATGGTATTACAGGTTGAATTCATAGTCCTTTATGAATTCCATCCACCTACGCCGCCTCATGTTCAACTCTCTTTGGTCAAACAGATACTTCAAGCTCTTATGGTCGCTAAATACACTGAATTTAACATCATACAGATAGTGTCTCTATATCTTCAATGAAAACACTATCGCAGCCAATTCCATATCATGTGTTGGGTAGTTTCTCTCATGTGTTCTCAACTTCCTGGAGGCATATGCCACTACTTTCCCTTCTTGCATGAGCATGCAGCCCAAACCTTGATAAGATGCATCACAGTATACATCAAATCGTCCTAAAGGATTTGGTAAAACCAATACTGGCAATGTGTTCAACCTTATCTTCAACTCCTGAAAACTCTGCTCGTAGGCGTCTGACCACTCGAACGCCTTCCCCTTTCTCAACAACTGTGTCATAGGTAACATAATCTTAGAGAATCCCTCTATAAACCTCCGATCGTAGCCCGCTAAACCAAGAAAGCTTCTCACCTTGCTTACAGACTTAGGGCTTTCTTAACTCACTACAGCCTCTACCTTCGCAGGATCCACTACTATTTCATCCTTACTCATCACATGGCCTAAGAACTGCACTTCCCTTAACCAAAACTCGCACTTCAACAGCTTAGCATACAATTGTCGGTCCTTTAAGACTTGCAGCACCACACGAAGATGCTCTTGGTGTTCCTCTTTACTCAACTAGTAAATAAGAATGTCATCTATAAACACGGCAAAAAACTTCTCTAGGAACGGTAGGAAGATCCTGTTCATATAATCCATGAACACAGCTGCAGCATTAATCACACCGAAAGGCATAATTAGGTACTCGTAGTGACCATACCGACTCCATAAGCAGTCTTCGGCATACCCTCCTTCTTCACCCGGATTTAATGGTAACTAGATCGCAGTTCGATCTTGGAAAACACAACTGCTCCCTTCAACTGGTCCATCAAATCATCTATTCTCGACAACGGGTACTTGTTCTTTGTCATCACTTTTTTCAGCTGACGATAGTCCACACATAACCTTGAGCTCTCATCCTTCTTCTTCACAAACAGCACTCGCGCTCCCCACGAAGATGCACTAGGTCTGATGAACTCTTTGCCTAGCATCTCGTCCAACTGTTTCTTAAGCTTCGCCAGCTCAACTGGAGACATCCAATATTGCCCTATCGAAATAGGCCCAGTCCCCGATACAAGATCTATAGTAAACTCCACCTCCCTCTCCGGTGGCAGTCCAGGAACATCATCGGGAAACACTTCAGGAAACTCCCGCACAACAGGCAAAGCTCCCACACTTGGAGTTTCCTTAGCTTCCAAAGAGAAAAGCACCACACACTCCTTCGGTCGTCCACCCGTTGGAATACTCTCGTCTGCAGGCACCAAACCAGATCGCTTTGAGAAACGAAGGGTTTTCTATGAATGGTCTAAAACAACATGGTTGGCCGAAAGCTAGTCCATGCCTAGCATAATGTCTATCTGTTGCATAGGCAAACAGACAAGGTCCACAAAGAAAGTTTGATTTTCTATCACGGTAGGCATACAAATAGTGTAGTTAGGGATTCACCCATATGTGTAGAAACAGTAAGGTCATATGGTAGCGAAGAAACAGGAAACCCTAGATGATCCATGCACTCTATCAATATAAATGAATGCGTAGCCCCCAAATCAAATAAAACAGATAAAAAGTTTACCTGAAACTAAGCATTTACCTTGTTTCAGATCAGGCATCAAGAGATCTCAAATCCCTTGACGATAAACACCCTTCCTATGGTTTGTGGTCGGCTCTACTGACTGGACACTTGTGATCTTCCACCACTGTTCTAAGCTCTCCCACCTTCTTGTTGAAACTGAGCTCTTCTACTAACTCTGGGCTTACAATCTGATGCATAGTGACCCATCTGATTGCAGTTGAAGCATCTGATGTGCTGAGTCCTCGGACAACTCTTGATCAAATGCGGTCTTCCCCATCGAAAACAGGTTTAAATCACTTGTTGCCCCTGGCTTGCGCCACTCCCTCCTTGGGTGACATTGTATTGGGCTGGGCGATCATAAGGCCTCGCCCTTTGTTGAAATCTTCCGCTCTTTCCCCTCCGGTTGTTGCTTTTCGGTGGGTCCACCGCTTCTAGCTTGCGGTTAGACTGTCTCTGTCCTGTCATGATACTCTAAGACGGCGTACTTCTCCACCAACTCTGGGAATGAGCTAATGTTGAAAGGTAGCATCGTCCTCTTAAATTCGGGCCTCAATCCGTCCTCGAACCTTCTGTAGACCCACTTGGACTTGGTAGAATTGAGAAAACTTTACCAATGCCTCGAATCGCTTTGCGTACTCTCCAACCGACATTTGCTCTTGCTTCAAGCTTAGAAACTCCTTCTCTTTCTCCTATCTCACGCTTCTCGGGAAGTACTTTTCTAGAAACTTTCCCTTAATAGCTCCCAAGTGATGATCCTTCCCTTAGCTTCCAACAACCTCAGCTTGTTTTTCCACCAAGCCTCCGCTGCTCCCACCAGCATAAACACAACATAAGTCACCTTCTGGTCTTCTCTGCAGTGTATAACCATGAACACTTTTTTTATCTCCTACAGTTATGTCTTAGTTGCTTCGGGATTATATTCTCTGTGGAATTACAGAGGGTTTCCTTTCATGAAAGCATTGGGAGCAATGTGAACGGCCTCTTCTCCCCTAACAGGGTGCAACTGATTCTTCCTGGTTTCTCTTTCCTCTTGCTGCTGCATAAATTGAGCAATCTGCTGCGTCTGTTGCAACATTACAGTAGCCAAGACCCGCATGGCTCTCATCGCTTCATATGTATCTTCGCCAATTCATGTTCCAGAGTTGTCGACATTGTTGTTGTTATTATCTCCGGTCACAGCTGGCCTACTTCCTCCTTTACCTCGTCCGCGGGCCATTTAGCTTTCTATAAAAAGGAGCTATTATTTCTGATTCATAAGACATACAATAACACTTAATGGTTAAACATATTATATGCCTTATGAATAAAACAGTTATCACACCTCGATAACTTGTGCATCAGACACTCTACCCAAATCTAGACATAGTTGATACAGCTTGGGTATCAACCATCGATGTAACATCTCACGATATTACATCGAAATAGATAATTAAGTAAAATAATTATCCACTTATAGCATCAGAAACTAAAATAAATTAAAACTTCAAATTTATTATATAAAAACTCTTTAAGTTAATTAATAAAAAATAATTCTTTAATAACAATTTTAGTCTCAAAATATGGCCAGCTAAAAACATCCAGAATTAAAATAAAACATCACTAATGCTAAGTTCTTCAAGACTCCAGACTTTTTCAAGTTGTTGCGTTATCTCTGACATCACCTGTGAACTTTGAAAGACAACACCACTAATGAGATTTATAATCTCAGTAAGCAAACACAGTTCTAAAAGGTTTTCGAAAAGATGTTTCTTTCAGTCGGGCGGTTACCGGAAAAATGATCCATGGTACCCACTATTTTTTCAATATAGCAGTATTATAAAAATAATAATAATATAAATTATTATTGTTATAATAAGTGTTCATCAACATATATCAAATAATTCCAAATAATTCACATATGTCATATGACTATCAAACATCACTCAACAATGGTGTCCCATTGCCTACCTCTACTCAAGAGAGGTATTTCGATGTCACCTTCTCATTGGTGACATTATTCATATTTCGATACCAACCATGTGCACTGGCGGTATTGCTTATTTTTCGACATCCCAAGTTATGGTGATGTTGCTTTCAATACCCATTAAGGCAGTATTACATAATTTCGACATCCCAATTAATGGCGATGTTAATTTTGCTACGCCATTATGGTCGTATTATATAATTTTGACATCGCCAAGACATCCCAATTAATGGCGATGTTACATTCGATACCCCTTTCATAGGCAGTATTACTCACACATCATACGTCATGCATAATAGTCAATTAATCATGCCAAAGCAACATATATCATCATATATCTCCAATAGAGTATGTCAATCAATCAATACACATACCAATCATACATGTCATAACATAAATCATGTAATCAAATGCCCAATTTAATAAACTTTCCTTTTAATAAAAAACCCCCAAATTAATTTAGCGTTCTTGAACCCTAACATAGAAAACCTAATTTTTCCCAATTAATCTCCCAAAATAACATTATTAGTTTTAAGAACCCAAAACCCCTTTTCAAAATACCATGGAAGTGTGAGAAAGATGGTGTTTTACTTACCTCTTGAAGACCTCCAAAGATGTGACCCAAGAACTTTTAGGATTACTCCTTTGATCTCCTTATCTCAAGCCTAAGGTCTCTTCTTCTCCTCAAATCCTTGTACTTCTTCTCTTGTTAGTCGCTTTTGAGTTTCTAGGCGTAATAAGGGTTCAGAACTGCACCCTAAGGGTGTTAAGGTTCAATTTATAGAGCCCCAAAATCCCAAAACATGTAAAAACACGTCAAGGCCCACCTCCCAGCGTCCAGCTCGGTATTTTGCACATATCTTTAGTTATAGACATTGAAAAAATATGATATTTATATCCTTGGAAAGATTGAAGAAATCTCTACAACTTTAATGAAGGACTGAAAATGCGAAACAGACGTTTAAAGAGCCAAAACAGGGGTAGAAGTTAGAAAAATGGTGCTAGCGCTGGAACCTGAACAGCGTGTACGAATTTAGTCATAACTCGAGCTACAAGAATTCGATTGGGACGAACTTAGTGTCTATAGAAAGCTAAATAGGTGTTTATTATATAGAAAAATACAATTTATGTTTATTTCAGATAAGACGATGCCCGGATTTTGGGATCTTACATTTCTCCCCTCCTTCAACAATTTTCGTCCTCGAAATTTTGACATCTAATGCTCATACCAACAAGCAAGCTAACAACCAAGGGTTAAACGATATTACATACCTGAGTCAAGGTGCCCCGCTTTTGCGCATCTTGGCATTGCGACCATGCCTGTCTTATTGAAGCTCACATTTTCGGTTTGCAACTTTGATCAACCACATATGACAGAGAACCACCGTCTTTCAAAAGTCATAAATTCACTCACTAACAATGAACAATTGAGTTTTCCAAGCTTAATATCTCAAGGCATAGCATGCAGAATTCAAGACGACATACAAACAACAGTCCTATATGCCCAATTTTTATTTTAAAAGACCCATTACCACAGTCCAATTTAGGATTGAAATCCTCTGATACAAAAAATGTAACGTCTCGCGATATTACATTGAAATAGATAATTAAGTTAAATAATTATCCATTTATAGCATCAAAAACTAAAATAAATTAAAACTTAAAAATTATTACATAAAAAATCTTTAAGTTAATTAATAAAAAAACAATTCTTTGATAACAATTTTAGCCTCAAAACATGGGCAACTAAAAACATCCAGAATTAAGATAAAATATCACTAATGCTAAGGTCTTCAAGACTTCAAGACTTTCACAAGTCACTGCATCATCTCTAACATCACTTGTGAACTCTGAAAGACAACACCACTAATGAGATTTATAATTCCAGTAAGCAAACACAATTCTAAAAGGTTTTCGAAAAGATGTTTCTTTCAACCAGCGCGGTAATCGGAAAAATGGTCTATGGTACCCGCTATTTTTTCAATATAGTAGCATTATAAAAATAATAATACTATAAATTATTATTGCTAATAATAAGTCATCATCAACATATATCATAAATCAAGTATGTCAAATTTCATATATCAAATAATTCCAAATAATTCACATATGTCATATGACTATCAAACATCACTCAACAATGGCGTCTCATTACCTACCTCTACGCCTACCTCTACTCAAGAGAGGTATTTCAATGTCACCTTCTTATCAGTGATATTACTCATTTTTCGATCCCAACCATGTGCACTGGCGATATTACTCATTTTTCGACATCCCAATTTATGGCGATGTTGCTTTTGATACCCATTAAGGCAGTATTACATAATTCCGATATCCCAATTATTGGCGATGTTACTTATGATACCCCATTACGGCTGTATTACATAATTTCGACATCCCAATTAATGGCGATGTTACATTCGATACCCTTTCATAGGCGTTATTACTCATGTACACATCATACATCATGCATAACGATCAATTAATCATGCCAAAGCAACATATATCATCATATATCTCTAATAAAGCATGTCAATCAACCAATACACATACCAACCATACATGTCATAACATAGATCATGTAATCAAATGCACAATTTAATAAACTTTCCTTTTAATAGCAAACCCCCAAATCAATTTAGCGTTCTTGAACCCTAATATAGAAAATCCAATTTTTCCAAATTAATCTCCCAAAATAACATTATTAGTTTTAAGAGCCCAAAACCCCTCTTCAAAATACCATGGAAGTGTGAGAAAGATGATGTTTTACTTACCTCTTGAAGACCTCCAAAGATGCACCCCATGAACTTTTAGGATTACTCCTTTGATCTCCCTATCTCAAGCCTAAGGTCTCTTCTTCTCCCCAAATCCTTGTATTTGTTCTCTTGTTAGTCGATTCTGAGTTTCTAGGTGTAATAAAGGTTCAAAACCGCACCCTAAGGTTGTTAAGGTTCTATTTATAGAGCCCCAAAAGCCCGAAACATGTAAAAACGCGTCAAGGCCCACCTACCCAGCGTCTAGCTCGGTATTTTGAACATATCTTGAGTTATAGACATTGAAAAAAATATGATCTTTATATCGTTGGAAATATCAAATAAATATCTACAACTTTAATGAAGGACATAAATTATGAAAAAGGCGTTTAAAGTACCAAAACAGGGGTAGCAGTTAGAAAAACGATGCTAGCGCTGGAACCTGAACAGCGTGTACAAATTTCGTCATAACTCGAGTTACAAAAATCCGATTAGGATGAACTTGGTGTCTATAGAAAGCTACGAGACAGAGAAGCAATGCATATGAAGACATCGAATCCTAAAGAGGTGTTTATGATAGAGAAAAAATACAATTTATGATGTATTTCTGATAAGACGATGCCCAGATTTTGGGATCTTACAATCGAAGCTAGTACAATTCCTAGACTTGCAGTTATGGTTCCCGACTTCCACAGTCCATTATAGAACCAAACTGCTTTGATGCCACCAAAATGAGATGACCCCACTTACGTAGGATAATCCCATTAGTTCCAAGTATATATTATTAACTATACCTTAACCGTATTATAGCATTAATGCGTTATTCAAGAAGCATAGCGAAAGAAAACATGGTAAACATACAAATGCATACGGAAAGGTAAAACAACTATCACAGTCACATGCAGATAAAGATAAACTACATACATATATCAAGCAAAAGAGTATCCCCATCAGTAGGGCACTGTGATACTGTACATATACATCCCGACTATACATAAAAGAAAGAAAGATAAAAACATATACAAGCAAAAGGAAAAGAGCTCTCACAGCTCACCAACACTACCCACACCCATCACTAAAAATACATGAAAAATACTCAACTAGCACCCTTGACGCACTGGCAGTACCCCACCATTAGTGGTGTGGATACCTGGAACTACCCTGGCCCTCTCCATGAGTACGCCGGTAGACCACCAGTGGCTCGTAATCAGAAGACGAGCTGGACACCACCACCCGGCGTTTCCTATAGGTCCTCAGTTACTACTCAGTTCTTCTCCTCTACCTTCGCAGCACGAACCCTCTACGGCTAGATACGTGTGAAGTCGCTGGTGTTGCCCACATATAGTCCCTCTCATAGCGTCTTGACAGATGCCATATTTGGGTGAACGGTAAGAACTGAGTAACCCTATAAGGCCCTAAAATGTTCTCGCTGTGTGAAGCCCCTCCTCCGAACAGCAAGCTAATCGGCCCTATGTAGATCGTAAAGAACGTCGAGGGATCCACCCGCCATCCCCGCTCATCGTGATATATGATCTTTATCTCCTCCAACACCGGAATCCTCGGTGCCACTGTGATGAAGGGGTGCATCTTTGAATCCATCTACAAACTCAGCAGGCTCGCCATCTTCACACAGACGAAGAACAGAAACAAGCAGACAGAGAAATAACAGGGAGATAAGAATACAATGTAACAAAGTCGATGCGACAATAGTAACATAACCACAAGTAACAGGTAACACATATAACAAGTAGCATGTATGACAGATATAATTGTCATGGCAGATATCTCACACGGCCAAACATCTCTCGAGTCAACGCATGCAACAAGCAGCCATCTCCATAGATCTCTCACTCAGATCAAACCTCTAGACTGGGATACTAATCCCATGCAGCATCTCGGCTGAATCTCACAACACAAAGTTTCACACCGGATTAGGAGTTAGCTTATCCAAGAAACCGAATCGCTCGCCGTGACCAATAAGTGTGCATCCTCTTCCGAGCCCGGGAGTGGGGTGTCTTGGTCGCTCGCCTCAGAGTGTAAGCCTGGAACGTGGAAAGCTCATGGATTAGTTGGGCAAACAGGATTGGATCGGGAATCACGACACTATAGGAGCAACCCATCCCTCACCGTAGATTATTCCCGAGACCGGCAACAGCCCCAAGGTAACTCACTTGACCGCCCCTTTCGCTCTCCATACCCGCACTCAGGTACAATTAATCTCGTATGACATTGGCAGCCCATACTACCTGTCATACGGCCATGCCACTTGGCAACTATCATATGCAGCAAACAACCTCAATGAGATGATACCAAATCCTCACGCCTAAACGCTTAACAACAATTCAACACAGGATGCCACGCATCAACACGAGCCACAACTCCAGCTTAACCAGCACAACACATCTCAACAGCGGAACCATCCACGGTATCAACTCGCTCATATAGGGCTCACAGTGTAACGCCCTTCGTTACATTAGTAACCAAGTTCAAACCAATTAAATAAAACATAGTAAATAATTTTTTTCATAATATAATACTTATTGTAATAAGAATAATTCCAGAATAGTCTTTACATCATTAAATCCTCAAATATGAAATAGCATTAATAAACCAAAAACTCTTAAAACAAGGCGCCAACTAAAACCCAAACGTGCAAAATGAAATAATCTAAGGTCTAGCCACAGACGGCTCCAATACATCATAATACTAACCAAAGCTATAAATAATACTAAAAAATCTCAAGTCTTCAAGCCTCCTCGGTCTCAGAAATATCATCCTCATGCTTTGAAAATAGCATTGCTAATGAGATGGAAATCCCAGTGAATAAAAACAGTTATAAAATAATTTAATAAACAATGTTATTCTCAACCGGTGCAGTAACCGGAAAAAAAAAAACCATGGCACTTGCTACTTTCGAAGATAATATAATTTTTGTATAAAATCAATAATGTAAATATTCAGACCATCACCTCACATAATTCAAATATCAACCTGTAACATTTTACTCATGCACTTATTCTACCAATCATAAGCACACAACAATGGCGTCCTATTGCCCACCCTACTTATGAGGAGTATTTCGACTTCACCTGCTGTGGTGAAGTTACCAAATCAATACCCCTACTATGGTGGTATTTTTCGACATCCCTGTTGTGGTGATGTTTCTCATTTCAATAGCCCTACTATGGTGGTATTTTTCAACATCCCTGTTATGGTGATGTTTCTCATTTCATACCCCTACAATGGTGGTATTTCTCTATTACAATACCCCTACAATGGTGGTATTGTCAACATCCTTACAATGGTGATGTTTTTCACAAGGTCAATACCCCTACAATGGTGTTATTTCCTCATCCCTTAATATCCCTGCTGTGGTATTATTAAGCAAATGCCAAGCAAATCAATAAGGTCATTCTATGTATGGCAAACAATACATGGCATACCAATCTCATTTCATAACTCATATTATATATGTCAATAGGGACATGCCAATTCTATCATCAGGAAATTTACAACACCCTTTCCCGAGTGTCATATTCCCGAACGATTATAAGGCCGAAAATAATATTAATGCAGAAAATGCGATTTTCTTTTCTTTTTCTTTTCACAAAGATGTAATGAGATAAGTAAAGGTAAGTAATAATAACTGAACTTAGGTTCACCATGAATTTCTAGAAGTCATACTGAATTAAAATACAGAAACAGAAATAGTACTGTATACATACATACGTTCAATGCATAACTGACCACAGAAATATAATAAGTACTAGGAGTCACAGCTCCCAAAAAGTACAACAGACACTGGACACAGCCTGGCCAAAAACTAAACAGCAAAAGGAGTCCCCTTCCAGACTCAAAGTAAATGCTGAACTGAACCATCGACACGTCCATCTGCTTAGGCAGCAAAAACAATACCAGCAGAGAAAATATACAGATATGGATGAGATTCCCGATCATCAACATAACAAAACAGCAGAAGTAAAAACGGGACGACTCACCGGGTAGCAACTTACCCAACATGCTTATCATAAAGCTTAAATATAACTTATGTTGATCAACTAGCAGCATAATATAAGGCATTCTCAAAAACAGAACAGCGATGTACAACAAATAAATGAAATCATCAACAACCATGTAATGCAGTTCAATGTACATGACTCAATGCCATATGCCACAAGGGTAAAACTCTGACCCCTACTTCATGGAGCTAACAAAGTGTCGGAGAGAGTGAATAGGAGGACATGTTCCAGTTATTGCCAGCCATGAGCAAGATGCTACAACATTCGTAACGTGCACATATCTGGCTTTACGGAAACACTCTCGACCAAACATGAAAAGTATGGCATCTAGTAGAGGATATCAGTGTATTGCACGGATTCGCCATGACATAGAAGAATCACCAACTGGTCTCATGTCAGCCCTTCCAACCCTGATACCTCCAACGACCATTTAAGATCATCACCGTAAGATTCGCACCAGCATCTAGGTGTAAGCTCAACTCCTAGGCTCAAGGCCTTACAAACTCATGCAATGAAATGCCAATGCTTACACAAAGTGGATGCTATAAATCAATGCTTATCCACCGGATAAACCTCAAGGTTCACTAAGGTTCTCTTCCTTAGGAACTATATGCGTCTTTGCATTATAAAACATTTATCCACCCGATAAATATCTCATGATCCCTTTGGAACCATACGGACTGCTTTCAGAGTTGCTAATTGCCCCTACAAACCAACACGGGTCTTTTCAACGTGTTTTGTCCTCACTCACACGCTTTCTGGGAAACTTCCCAGAAGGTCACCCATCCCACAATTACTCCAAGTCAAGCACGCTTAATTATGGAGTTCTTATGTTCTAGGCTCCCGAAAAGAAGATGAATCATGTTGGTATAGGTAATACCAATCAATTCTCATAAGCCTTCCTTCAACAGTACAGTCCCATACCTACACAGTCTCAGGATTCCTTCAACTGTATAGTCCTCTACCTGCACAGGCTTAGGATTCCTCTCGTTCCGGTCATCACAAGACTGAAACAATTGAACGATTGACCTGGATCCGAATCACTGGTCTGTCATCGAACTACTGTTTCAAAACCCAAAATGTTTCATATTTGTGTTTATGTCTTATGAATTATGTCTCAAGTCCTAAGCATTATGAATAAGGATTAAGAATCCTCTTAGATAAGTCTTTGATCCTTTCTAAGATTTAACTCCTTGATTTTTCAATTAATGAAATAAGTGTTGGTTCACTTAAGTCTTATGAAGTCATTGATGAACTAAGTCATCAATGGTATAATACATGGTCTTGTTCCACCACATACCATACTTAATTACGTCTTGTCTTCAACTCTAAGTTAATTAATTCAACTTAGGTTTTCACACGTAAAACTTTACGATTTGAGTTGAAAAACTCTCTCTGTAAACCAAAACCATTCTAATTTGAAAACTCATTTGATTTGAAATAACCTTGTACTTGCTTAAAGCAAAGTACCATAACTAATTTGAAAAGGATTTTTCCATACTAAATTAGTGTAAAACCATGTTCTATGTTAGTGTAAAAGATATAATCTCATCTAATTTTCTAACTATGATTCATTTTAATCAACTTAAGGATAAAGGTCTTCATTATGTTTGAAAAAGGAACATTATCTTGGTTTTAAGATAAAGGTAATGTCTTATTAAAACTATGTTAAATTTCATGAAACTACTTCATTATTCCTTTTTTTAAAACACTTTAGTTAATTAGATGAACTATGGTTAAAGTAAAAGACATTTTTCACTTTGATGAAACACTTGAATGTTGAAACTTTATTTGATCTTTGGATCAAAATCGCTTATTATTTTCCTTTGAAACATAAGTTATTCAAACACTTTTCTTTCTTCAAAACTTTGATCGATCAAGAACAACACATGTTCTTCTATTTTTTCCTTATTAAGGCCGCAAGCCTCCTCCAATGAAAAGTGAAGATTTTGCTTCACCCAAAAGACAAGCCATAGCTCAAAATGCTCACAAAATTATGACAAACAACAATCATATATCATTGCATCATAATCAAGCATAAAAATCCTTACTTGATCTAGAGATCAAATAGGGTTTTTCAACATACAATGAAAATATTTTTCATCCAATCAACATCATCATAAATAACTACTAGACATAGAACCATTATTACAAATTTTGTTCTCCAAGAGAACTTCACAACTAAAGTGGTGAACCCAAACCAAAGGGTTTCACCCAAACAACATAAAACAAGCATTTTCACCTCCATCAATTTTGGTGTGGTGAGGTTCACTCCCCATACCTTTTGATGAATAGTCCTCCGGATCAAAGTCGGTCGATCAGTTCGCGAATCTCCCGATTGCTCGTCCGAATACTGGTCACCAACTACAAACAACACAATCAATCAAACATTTAACATCCAAAAACACAAATCTCCCCTATACTCACCAACTTGAGGTTTGGCCACTATATAGAAAAATAAGCTAGAGATGTCCTAAATTTCTTATCTCTTGGATGGATGATCCCTAGGTGCTCCTAACACTAAAACAAGTCTTATTGTTCAAAGCTTGAATCAAAAACTCAAACTTTTTCGCATACAAGGTTCGGCCACTTTAAGAAGAAAAGGCTAGAAAACTTATTTGATTTCATGCTCTTGGATAGTGAAAGAGAATGATGAAACTAGTTCATAGAAATTGATTTGGTATTAAAAGGATTTTTCTACACTTTTCTATGAATTTTCAAAGTTATGAATCAAAACTTTGATCTTCATGAATCAAGAGATTCAAGATATGAAATAGAGAGATTAAGAGAGTTAAGATGGAGTTCATACCTCCTAGATGCAAAGACTTAAGAGAAAGGAACTTGGTTTTCACAAAAAGCTTCAACTTTTCAAGTTCAAAAGTTGGTTTTTGGTGAAGAACACATGAAGAACTTGAAGAACAAGTGAGAGAAGAGAGGAAAGAGAGAGATAGAGAGAGTGGCCGAAATGGCCTAGAGTGAGAAGGTGAGGTCTTAGATATTTTTTGTCATTAAGGGTATTATGGTCTTTTCCTTAAAAGTCTAAGGACATTTTAGTCTTTTCACCCTTAAGTTTATGAAAATATCTAGATATATATTTTCAAGTTGTCATGATGAGGGTGAGGGCAAAAGGGTCTTTTCCCAAGTGTCCACAGGCAAAATGGTCTTTTCCTATAGGGACGAAAATGTCATTTTGGAAAAGATCAGGGGCATTTTGGTCTTTTCACGTCCAGATATTTTCAGACTATCATCATGAGGGTGTCACGAAAGTTAACTTGATGTGACATCAAGTTTATCCGTTAGTGGGTCCCGTCAAATCCCTTCACAGCTCCAAATGTCTCCTGATTCGAGTATACGCCCGAATATAATATATTATTTTTACTTTTGGATGTCAGGATGGATTTTAGCAAATATGTAGAGAATTAAATTCTAAGACTTATTGTCTCGTTCGCGAGTCAAAACTAGGTCTTGATAGTAGAAAAACACTATTATCCGTGAAAAACGTAGACCGGACTCCGTTTCAGTTTTCGTCCAAAACTTAACCATAGCTTCCTACCATAGCGTAGAGCATAACTATGGTCTCAAATTATTTTATTTTACTCTCTAGACCCTCCAATAAAATACAAACATTTAAATACTGAATAATTATAAAACTTGAAAATCGAGGCCTTACAAAATTCATACATTCACATAGAATAACAATCATTGATGGCATTCATATCATAAAAATCTCTATTTTAAACATTAATTTCGCTTTTGTACAAAACCCCCAATTTCAGAAAATAGGATTTGACCAAATATGCATTCTTTGATTGAAATTTCACCATAAATCATTAGATAAAACAAACCCCTTTTTCCCAAAATCGTTTGCACCATGGAAGGATGAGAAAATGTCGTTTTTACTCACCTCTTGAAGACCTCCAAGAATCTCCAAGCATCTCCCACGAACATGCCAAGAAAATCCTTCAAGATCTCCCACTTCTCTTCCCTCTTAGGCTCCTAGAGTGTTATTAAGGTTTGTAGCCACACTAAGAGTATTAAGATTGGTTTATATAAGGTTACTCACACTTCCCTCTTTTAAAATCTATTTTTCACATGTTCTGACATAGAGCATGGGCATGTTCGCAATCAGCACGTCGTGCTAATCAGCATCAAAACTCGCATGATTTCGACACGGTCGTTCTCCCCATGAGCACGGTCGTGCTCCCCCTTGAGTATAGGCATGCTAAACAATGTCAAATTGTCCATTTTCCAACACGGGCATGCTAACATTGAGCACAACACAGCTCAGACCGTGCTCTTCCAGCGCGGCCGTGCCCAACTTGAGCACGTGCGTGCTGAACCTAAGCACGGGCATGTCGAGCATGAGCACGGGCGTGCTCAAGCTACTATGACTGATTTTTCAACTTAAAAGTTTCCTTTTTATTCTTTTGGTAAACATCTACCCTTAAAACCTGAATTCATCAATTATAAGCCTCCCCAACACTCTATTAATTTTATATGCTAAAAGAAATGTCTTTTTTTACCTTTATTTAATTCTTGGGATGTTACACATAGCCACTCAATATCTTAACCTAGGCATACCGCCATAGCATAACCACAGATGTAACAACAATAACAGCAATAACAACAACATAGCAAGCATGGCATATCGGCACGAGATAGATAGCAAATATCACAATCATTAGCATAGCAGCATATAACGCATTACATCCTCGATCAACAGTTATCTAACCTAGGGTTTAAACTTAATGGGCGTGCTCATGCTACTGTGACTGATTTTTCAACTTAAACCTTTCCTTTTTATTCTTTTGGTCAACATACTACCCTTAAAGCCCGAATTCATCAATTCTAAGTCTCCCTAACACTCTATTAATTTTATTTGCTAAAAGAAATGTCTTTTATACCTTTATTTAATTCTTGGGATATTACATTTTCTCCCCTCCTTTAAGAATTTCATCCGTGAAATTAACTTCACACACAGGTATGAAACAATATAAAGGTAATATGTACCTTCAAGAATGAGGTTTGGGTATTAGCGCATTGAATCCTCTTCCAGTTCCCAAGTAGCCTCCTTCGGAGTCAACCCTTACCATACCACTTTCACCAATGGAATCGTCTTGTTCCTCAAGGTCTTAGTGCTCTTGTCGATAATCCGATCATGGCCAGGCTTAAAGATCAAATTATCCATCAATTCTATTGACTCAGGAGCTATTATAGGAGATACACCAGGTACATATTTTCTGAGTTGAGAAACATGGAAAACATCATGAAGGTTCAACAATAAAGGTGGAAGAGCCAATTGGTAAGCAACAGGCCCGACTCTTTTTAGAATTTGGAAGGGACCAATGAATCGAGGGTTTAGTTTTTTGGCTTTCATGGATCTTCCCTCCCCAGTCTTAGGAGTGACTCTCAAGAATACATATTCCTCTTTTTGGAATTCTAAAGGCTTTCTCCTCTTATCGGCATAGCTCTTCTGCCTACTCTGCATAGTGCGCATCCTCTCCCTAATCATCCTGATCCTATCTGTGGTTTCCTGAACCAAGTCAGGTCCTAACAAGGTCTTTTCACCTACCTCACATCAACACAAAGGGGATCTACACTTTCTTCCATAAAGAGCTTCATAGGGTGCCATGCCTATGCTAGTGTGATAACTATTGTTATACGCAAACTCTATGAGAGGTAAAAACTTATTCCAATTTCCACCTTCATCTAAAACACACGCTCGAAGCATGTCCTCAAGGGTCTGAATGGTTTTCTCCAACTGACCATCCGTCTGGGGGTGATAGGTTGTGACAAAACTCAACTTAGAACCAAAGGCTTGCTGGAAAGCTCTCCAAAATCTAGAGGTAAACCTCGAGTCTTTATTTGACACTATAGAGGTGGGTATACCATGAAGCTTAACTATCTCCCTAGTGTATAAGTTTGCCAACTTATCCAAGCTATAGGTTGCCTTAATTGGTAAGAAGTGAGCAAACTTGGTCAACCTATCCACGATTACCCATGTGGCATCTAAACCCAAACGAGTCCTAGGTAGCCCCATCACAAAATCCATAGATATCCTCTCCCATTTCCACTCAGGAATTTCTAAAGGTTGCAACAGATCTGAAGGTTTTTGGTGCTTTATGGCATATTAAACACTTAGATACAAAGCTGGCCACATCCTTTTTCATCCCTGACCACTAATACATCTTTTTAAGGTCCTGGTACAAATTAGTTATCCCTGGATGTATGGTGAATTTTCCCTTATATGCTTCTTCTAACACTCTTTCCCTGAGACTCCCCTCCTTAGGAACAATGATGTTACTTTTAAACATTACTATACCATCGGCAGACAACTCATAACTCTCTTGTCCTCACAAAGATTGCAATTCCTGGTCTAAAAGCTGTCCACGCTTCATCTCCTCCCTAAGGTCACTACGGATTTCCAACTTGTTCAACTTCAAACTTAAAGCATTCAGAGACACCACCAAATTCATATCTCTAAACTCCTCTATAAAATCCATCTTCTGAACCATCAAGCTAGACATATGTATGGATTTCCTACTAAGGGCATCGGCCACTATGTTAGCCTTCCCTAGGTGGTACTTCAGCTCAAAAATCATAATCCTTAAGGAACTCCATCCACCTTCTCTGCCTTATATTCAACTTATTTTGGTCAAACAGGTACTTAAGGCTCTTATGGTCGCTAAAAACCTCAAACTTAGTACCATACAAATAGTGCCTCCAAATCGTAAGGACGAAAACTACTGTTGCCAACTCAAGGTCATGTGTAGGATAATTCACCTCATGGGTCTTAAGCTACCTAGATGCACAATCCACTACCTTTCGTTCTTCATCAACACACATCCTAGACCATTCTTAGAACCGTCGCAATAAACGACGAAGCCCACCAAAGGGTTCGGAATGATCAAGACTGGTGACGACCCCAACCTCTTCTTAAGCTCTTGGAAATTCTCCTCACACTCACTGCCCCACTCAAAAGAGAGAAACCTAGTTAGTGTACTCAAAAGGTCAAATATAAGGCTGGTCTAGAGAAACCTTTTATAAACTTCCTATAGTACCCTGCTAGTCCTAGAAAACTCCTCACCTCAGTCACCAATTTAGGTTGTTCCCACTCTTACACCACGTCGACCTTAGAAGAGTCAACTGCTACCCCTTTCCTAGAGATGGTATGACCTAAAAACTTCACCTTGTTAAGCCAAAACTCACACTTCTCTGGTTTGCCATACAAGTGATCATCTCTCAAGATCTGCAACACTAACCTCAAGTGCCCCCTCGTGGTCTTATGGCGTCCTAGAATATATAAGAATATCATCTACGAACACCACCACAAAGTTGTCCAAAAACGGCCTAAAGATCCGATTCATGTAATCCATGAAAACAGTCGGGGCATTGGTCACACCAAACGGCATGACTACAGACACATAGTGTCCGTACCTTGTCCTAAAGGCTGTCTTAGGAATGTTCTCGCCTTTAACTCTAATCTGATGGTACCTAGATTTCAAGTCCATCTTAGAGAAAACTGCCGCTCCTCTCAACTGGTCCAACAAGTCATCTATTCTAGGCAAAGGGTATTTATTCTTGATGGTTACCTTTTTCAACTGCATATAGTCAACGAAAAACCTTATATCGCCATCTTTCTTTTTGTCCAGAAGCACTGGTGCTCCCCAAGGTAACACACTTGGCCTAATGAACCCCTTTTCTAATAGCTCTAATTGTTTCTTAAGCTCCCTCAACTCTAGGGGTGCCATTCGAGAGGGTCCTACAGAAATAGGTCCATTCCCTAGTACTAGATTTATATTAAGCTCAACCTCCCTAGTTGGCGGTAAGATAGAGACTACGGGTATTGTCGCAATTTCACTCTCAGCCTCTATCTTAGCAGAAAAGAGAAGTATGTATCCTTGAGCTCCTTCAACTAAGCAGTTATGGCAAGACACACCAGACCCAACAAAATTGGTTACACAAGGGTCAATAGTCATAGGTTGGGTAGCAATGGATATGGTTTTATCAGAACAATTTATAACAGCATGGTTAGAGGACAACCAATCCATACCAAGGATAATATCTAGGCCCGACATAGGCAAGCATATAAGATCAATAGAATAAGACACATCCTGACGGAGGTAACTAGTTTATCCTCCACAGGGGTAGAAACATGTAAATCAAATGGCAATTTAGAAACCGATAGGGACAAATTTTTCACATAATCTAAGGATATGAATGAATGTGTAGCTCCTGAATCAAACAATATATTGATTTTTCTTTTTTTAATTAAATCCATACCTTGTATCAGACCATCCGACTCCTTCACTTACTCCCCTTGGAGCGTAAAGACTCTTCCCTGGTTCTGTGGCTTGGGTTGGAATTGGCCTCCGCTAGCAAAGCGCCCCACCTTGCCGCACTTGCGACAGGCATTCTGAATTGGAGGGCATGTACAGTCTCCGTGATTCCATCCACATCTAAAGCATCTGGTGCCCTTGTTGTAACACCTTGTTTTCTTGTTTAGTGTGTGGGACATAGATTAAGCATGTTTAAGGGCTTAATTATATTCCTTGTGTGTTGAGGAAGACATGGTTCAAATTTGGAACAATTTGGCCGTGGAATGAGCTCAGAACTTGCAAAATCGTGAAAGAACAATTCTGATCAGCATCCAGCGCTTAGACGTGGAGAAATCCCATGCTTAATCGTTGACCGTTGATGCTTGAGCATGGGTAGTTGCATGTCAAAACGTCGAGAGTGGACGCGTGGGGGTACATGTGTCAGAGCGCACGCGACGCGTGGCAGAGACGTGGCAATCAGCACTCCACGCTCAAGCGTGGAGTTCTCCCACGTCAAAGCGTGCCCACGCTGAAGCGTGGAGTTTTCCCACGCTGAAGCGTGGACAGCCTGACAGCATCACTTAAGTTTTCTTCTCTCATTTCTCTTGGGATGAAACTTGTGTGTTTTTCAGGTCTTGAGAGCGTAGAGAGAGAGAGGAATCCTAGAGAGAGAAAGTTTAGATAGGAGGAGTTTGAGGTATCGGATCATGATTCCAACTACACCACAGTGATCAAGGCTTCGAGTACTTCAAGTTTCGCAGATTGATTTCTTGAATCCTCCAAGGTAAGCTCGAATATCTAACACGTTGACTTTACGTTCTTCGTGTTCTTCGAGCTTTTCCCCTTGAATCTCTTTTGTTTTGGTATTGCCCTTGGGTTAACGATGATTGTTTACACGTTGTTCCCGTAATTAGGGCAAAGTTGAGGTCGTGACGATGCTCATGGGAGCAAGGCAGCCGCAGTTGCTAGAGGTGGTGTTGGAGCTTGGCCGCGAGGTGGTGATTGTGTTAGTGGTGGTGCTGAGTTTGTGGTTGTGTTCGTGGTCACAGTTGTGCAATCTTTCAGGTAGAGAGAAAGAAATTATTATCATCGAGAAGGCATGCGTAGTATAGTATGTATTCATGTGTAGGGGAACCTTAAACCCTACTAGAGGTTGAGCCCTTGGAAAAGTACCTAAACCTTAGGTGTAGGTATCTTCGGGGCTATCACTGCTAAGTTAATACCCTAAGCTAGACGATGTTGTTGTTGAGGTTGATGTGATACGAATGCTACTTTGCCTATGTGATTATTTATTTATCTGCCTACATGATGATATGGGTAATAGCATGCTTATTACAATGATGATGTTACTGCTGTTGATTGGTCGATGTTGATGTTGATAAGAGTACAGTGAGGTTGATGTATTGTGTGGGTTGATACCATCGTGGTTATGACCATGGAGCTGTGGCTCGTGGATGCAAGGCGTCGTGATGATGTTGATGAAGATGTGATGTGTATGCAATGCATCGTGACTGTGGCCCAGTGCTTAGGCGTGAGGTTTCGGGATCAACCTGTGATGGATGTTTGTTGCATATCATAGCATATTTGATCCCAATGGGGGATGCCCAAATAGGGGTGAGATGTGTACTGTGACACCCGCTACCCCGCATACGATAAAACAAAATAAAGCATGCAAGTTAAATAAAACTGTAACATAAAAGGTAGCAAGTACCACATGATCCGAAAACGTTTTAAACATAAAACAACTGCGGAAAAACGTTACCATAAACAAAACCCGAAACCTGATGTCACATAATCAGAGCTGGTAACCACTACCGATATTACATCGGAAAACAACTAACATACTAAACAGAAACCAAACTATGCTATGAGCAAGCGATCTCCTTGGGATCACTCCTCAGCTGGCAGCTCTTCATCCTCTGCATAACCAAAGGTACATGCAAAACATAACAATAGATAGGGAGTAAGGAACTGTACGTATAAACATAAATGGTAATAGAGCAGTTAGCAAGATGATCATGCAGTATATAAACATCATTATACAACATACATGTTATAACACATTCCATCACATCACGTTATAAACATGCTATGCGATGCATAACTACTCCATTACTCCATATGCATTGTGGCCAATAACTCTAACTCTGGAAAGACGATTAGGAGTACATGTTCAGTTATCAACGTGGATGATATGCCAGACCATGGGCCATCCCCGAACACTCTCACCAATCCTGATAACGTATAGTGGCTAGTCAGGGTACTCAAGCTTATTCATTAGGTCACTCAGACAATAGGTAGCTAGTCCATGTCACCTGGAACTTCCATACCCAATGTACCCGCAAGGCCGGGTTAACACTCATCGTGGCCTCCACTATCGCGATTCATCGTTTGCTTTCCACCCAACATATCAACTTCAACGTATGATGTGTGCAATGTTCATCAATATGCAAACAAATGCCCAACCATCCATCATCAACACCATTACATGGCTATCAACTTTGACCAACAAGCATCGAAGATGATTTAACAACATCAAACTTGACCAATAAGCATCAAGAATGATTTAACCAACAACATCGGTAACAGTACGTCGTTACCAATAACATCATCGTCTTATTAATTGTTCTCTTTGTTAAGTCTTAACTTAACATTATCTTTGTTAAGTATTATACTTAATCTTATTATCTAAACCTCAATTCATATCTTATTAAAATTATAACTTAATCCTAATATTTAAACATCAAGTCATATATTTATTAAGATTGCAACTTAATCTTAATATCTAAACCACAATTCATATCTTATTAAGATTATAACTTAATCCTAATATTTAAACCTCAAGTCATATATTTATTTATAACTTAATCTTAATATCTAAACCACAATTTACATCTTATTAAGATTATAACTTAATCTTAATATTTAAACCTCAAGTCATATATTTATTAAGATTGTAACTTAATCTTAATATCTAAACCACAATTCATATCTTATTAAGATTATAACTTAATCTTAATATTTAAACCTCAAGTCACATATTTATTAAGATTATAACTTAATCTTAATATCTAAACCACAATTCATATCTTATTAAGATTATAACTTAATCTTAATATTTAAACCTCAAGTTATATATTTATTAAGATTATAAGTTAATCTTAATATCTAAACCACAATTCATATCTTATTAAGATTATAACTTAATCTTAATATTTAAACCTCAAGTCATATATTTATTAAGATTATAACTTAATATCTAAACCTCAATCCATATCTTCATGTTTATGAATATCAATTGGACTAATCCTAGTTTTAGGCTTAGTGCTAATATCCCTACGTCTTTTATTAACATAGATTTAACAGCAGTTCCAACACACCAACTCATACAATCATGGCATATCATCATCATCAGACACAACATCATAAACGTCATGCCAAGATCATACAAACCATTTAAACAATTAACAACATGTATAAACAACTATAACAACTTCATACGGCAATTAAGGCATATAACACACAAATAGGGTCATGGGGTAACCCTCATCTTACGCTACCCTAGAACCTATACGTTATACTAATCCCTTCTCCCCATACCTGGCGTGACGATTCCAACCTATGAGCCATCAAGAGTGAAGTCCATGCGTGACTCCTCCAAACGGGTTCAATAGGTTGAGCGAGCTCGATTAGATTCCTGGGAAACTAATCTGCTAGCACTCGTTCACAACACTGGCGCATGAACAACGAAGTCTCAAAGTAACGCTAAGCTAGCAGCTTAACCCCAAACGCAACAACAAACGCCACAGGGATATGTTCTTGATGAAGAACACTCAAACAAGTATTGAGGACGTTCAAGGATTCAATGGGAACCCACGAGAATGGTAAAAGAAGGCTGTTTCTAACTCTAGGAAAGACGGCTATGAGTTTTAGGTCGAGCAAAATAGATATAAAAAGGATTAGAGCGAAACGGGCTAACCAAAGAGCCCAAAACGCATGCTTACTGGTTTGGCCCTAACTTGAGTTATGAGTGTCCGATTTATGTGTTCTTGGTGACGTTGGAAAGCTAAGATAATTTTCTACAACATCATTTTTCACGTTCTATTCCTAATTCGGACTCTAACAGGGTCAAAAATATGATGTAAGCTCAGCATTAAAAAGATAGTTGTTTCTAGATAGGATTTTGTAGGAGATTAAGATAAGATAATCTTATCTATTCAATGATTGAATCTCTATGACATCTAATTGATCTTATACCAACACAACTACAATTATCATAAATATAAAATCTTATATTAATATAATCATGATCTAAATATTTATACAAATAGTCGTATATTAATATAATTCTATTGTGCATTAATACAAGTGATCTAGTGTTAATATAAACATATATATATATATATATATATATATATATATATATATATATATATATATATATATATATATATATATATGTATATATATAATTGATGAGATGTAAATAAATATACGATCACACATTAATTACACACATCATATTAGTCCATACAAAACTACATATAAGCACACGAGATCACATACTTACATACTAATATAATCAATTATATATTCATATAGATAAGATCATGTATTAATACATGCAGTATAATTAATAATTAATAATATAAATATAACTATGCACAATTATCTATTAATACAGTCAATCGTATATTAATATAAGCATAATTAATAAAAATCATTTACATATCAATAATAATAATAATAATAATAATAATAATAATAATAATAATAATAATAATAATAATAACATTTTAATATTAAAATGTAAACACACTTATAATCATACAAACATAAGCATGCATGTTATCACTTAAAATATACATACATAAATATACATTCATATATATACTTATAAAATGTAGTGACGATGTAAACAAGCATATTGTCAAATATTATACTAATAATAACGATAATACTAATAATACATATCATTAAAGCAACATATACACACTCATACAAAAAACGGGGTGTTACATGTACCACCGACCCCGAGGCAGGATGTCCAATTGGGGACATTATTGATCCTTACGGGGATGTCCGATTGGGGACGTGATGTATTGATCTCGACGGGGATGTTCAAATGGGAACATGATGAAATCAGCCGACATGCATATAGGGATTAGTATCCCTCGTAGAGATTTGATCTGAGAAAATGACTTTTGAGATGGATATGACATGTGACTCGAGAGATGGATGTTGGAATGTTGCATGTTTTCTGTTGTTGTGTGCTACATGTCTATATGCTATAATATTGCCCCTCTCCCATGTTTGATAGTATGCATGCTTCTTATCTCCCTGTCTTTTCTCGGTGTGTTTCTTTTATTTTGTGGGAAGACCCCGTGGAAGAACTAGACGTTGAGGAGTTGGATGGCACTCCTTAGGAGCTTGATGCCTGTGGACGAGCCACGAACCCCATCCTTGAGAGGCTTTGAGTTTTTGGACTAGAGGAGGATGCGAGTTCCTTATTAGAGTATGTTCTCCTGTGGGTCTATAGGCGCACATATGGTGGGGGATAGGGCAGTTTAGGACATTGTTGTCGTCGATGACGGAATGCGCCAGTGCGTCTGCATAGGAGTGTGATGTGAAGGCTTTTTGATGTATTTTGAGCGGGGGTGGTGAGTGCTGTGAGCACGAGGGTCTTTCTCTGTCTTTTGATGTACTTTGTTTTCTTTCAGTTTCATATGTGCTTATGCTTGTATGTATTACTATAGCCCTTCTAATGGGGCAACTGATGGCTGTATATATTTCTTATGTTTCTTAATTGCGTTACTCTAATGCATGCGTGCTTTAGTTTAGTTTCGTTTCTGCTTTTATCCTTTCCGCTTTGCTTTGTTTTGTTAATAAAGCATGCTAACATTTATAGTATGCTTAAAGTTAGTTAATATCTTAGGTCCTTTAATGGGACGGCAGGTCGTCTCATTTGGTGTTATCAGAGCATTGAGAATGTTCTGAGACTAATAGGATGACTTCATGTATGTGGGGTTGTCTCACTTGTCGCTATGAGTTCCCTGAGCATGCTTTCCTTTGCTGATCGATGGCACAGGTCGCAAATGTTTCTAAAACTTATTATCTCTACTCTGGAACTTCTTTCCATCAAATCCGGTCTTCTCCTTGGGCTTCTCCATCACAAGAGCCTGCATCTTCTACTCTGCTACCCGGCACTTATTCACTTAGGTTGGGTAGTCTCTGATCTCAAGTATACCGATGAAACTCTATAATTCTAGCTTCAATCCTTGCTCAAACTTTACGGCTTTCCAATCATTCTGGGGATTCTCTCTCAGGTACCCGAGAACCTTGCCAAGCTCTTAAACTTGGCTACATACTCAGCTACAGACATGTTCCCTGGCGGAGTTGGAAGAACTCTGCTTTCTTCTGGATGTGAACACTGTGGGTGAAGTACTTTTCCAAGAACACCTCTTTGAACATGTCCCAATTAATAGGAAATTCTTGAGCTATCAAGCCTCCCCTAGCACAACTCCACCAGTGTTCATTTTCTGACTCCAACATAGAGGTAGCAAAACCCACCTTCTATGCGCCACGAAAGGACGCTGGATCATTCTTCCGAAACTCTGATAAGCCTGCATACTGAGAATCCTGAGCTGCAACCATTCCAGTGTTGTTCCGAGCATTACCGTTATCCCTCTTTTGACAGAGTGTCTGCTCTTGCATGACCATCACCCTTTCGACCAAAGCTACCGCAAGTGCACCATTAGCGTTAGTCCCACGCCTGCCAGTAGCCATAAATCTACACACCACCAGTCAAACACTGGGTTGATCAGGTCCAATATCTCAAAGAATAGCATGCAACATATATAACTCTAACAAGCAGTCCTATGTGCCCATATTTGGATTTTTAGCAAAAAACGACCCAATACCATAGTCCAATTTAGGATTGAACTACTCTGATACCAAAAAATGTAATGTCTTTCGTTACATTAGTAACCAAGTTAAAACCATTTAAATAAAAATAGTGAAATAAATTTTTTTCATAATATAATAATTATTGTAGTAATAATAATTCCAAAATAGTCTTTACATCATTAAATCCTCAAATCTGAAATAGCATTAATAAACCAAAAACTTGTAAAACAAGACGCCAACTAAAACCCAAACGTGCAAAACGAAATAATCTAAGGTCTAGCACAAACGGCTCCAATACATCATAATACCAACCACGGCTATAAATAATACTCAGAAATCTCAAGTCTTCAAGCCTCCTCGGTCTCAGAAATATCGTCCTCGTGCTCTGAAAAAACAATACTAATAAGATGGGAATCCCAGTGAATAAAAACAGTTATAAAATAATTTCACAAACAATGTTATTCTCAGTCAGTGCAGTAACTAGAAAAACAACCATGGCACCTGCTACTTTCGAAAATAATATAAGTTTTTATAAAATCAATAATGTAAATATTCAGACCAACACATCACATAATTCAAATATTAACCTTTAACATTTAACTCATGCACTTATTCTACCAATCATAAGCACACAACAATGGCGTCCCATTGCCCATCCCTACTCATGAGGAGTGTTTCAACCTCACCTGCTGTGGTGAAGTCACTAAATCAATACCCCTATTGTGGTGGTATTTTTCGACATCCCTGTTGTGTTGATGTTTCTCATTTCAATACCCTTACTATGGTGGTATTTTTCGACATCCCTGCTATGGTGAATTTTCTCATTTCAATACCCCTACTATGGTGGTATTTTTCAACATCCCTGCTATGGTGATATTTCTCATTTCAATACACCTACAATGGTGGTATTTCTAAATTATAATACCCCTACAATGGTGGTATTGGCAACATCCCTACAATGGTGATGTTTTTCACAAGGTCAATACCCCTACAATGGTGGTATTTCCTCATCCCTTAATACTCCTACTATGGTAGTATTAATCACATGCCAAGCAAATCAACAAGATCATTCTATGTATGGCAAACAATACACGGCATACCAATCTCATTTCATAACTCATATTATATATGTCAAATAGGGACATGCCAATTCAATCATCAGGTAATTCATACATTCACATAGAATAACAATCATTCAGGGCATTCATAGCATAAAAATCTCTATTTTAAACATTAATTTCGTTTTTGTACAAAACCTCCAATTTCAGAAAATAGGATTTGACCTAATATGCATTCTTTCATTGAAATTTCATGAAAAATCATTAGATATAACAAACCACTTTTTCCCAAAATCGTTTGCACCATGGAAAGGTGAGAAAAGGTCATTTTACTCATCTCTTGAAAACCTCCAAGAATCTCCAAGCGTCTCCCATGAACATGCCAAGAAAATCCTCCAAGATCTCCTACTTCTCTTCCATCTTAGGCTCCTTCTTCACCCTCTCCAAGACCTTGATTCCACAAAGATAGCAAGAGAGAGTTTTTAGAGTGTTATTAGGGTTTGTAGCTGCACTAAGAGTATTAGGATTGTTTATATAAGGTTACTCACGCTTCCCTTTTTTAAAATCTATTTTTCACGCGTTCTGATATAGAGCACAGGTGTGCTCGCGATCAGCACGACCGTGCTAAGCAGCGTCCAAACTCGCATCATTATGACACGGTCGTGTTCCCCATGAGCACGGTCGTGCTTCCCTTGAGCATGGGCGTGCTAAACAGCATCAAAGTTTTCCGTTTGCCGACACTGGCGTGCAAACATTGAGCATGGCACTACTCAGACCGAGCTTTTCCAGCGTGGGCGTGCCCAACTTGGGCATGGACGTGCTAAACCCGAGCACGGACGTGCTGAACATGAGCACGGACGTGCTGAACAAGAGCACGGGCGTGCTCATGCTACTGTGACTGATTTTTCAACTTAAAGCTTTCCTTTTTATTCTTTTGGTCAACATACTACCCTTAAAGCCCGAATTCATCAATTCTAAGCCTCCCCAACACTATAAATTTTATATGCCAAAAGAAATGTCTTTTATACCTTTATTTAATTCTTGGGATGTTACACATAGCCACTCAATAGCTTAACCTAGGCATACTGCCATAGCATAACCACAGATGTAACAACAATAACAGCAATAACAATAACATAGCAAGCATGGCATATCATAGGCATGTAGACAGATAGCAAATATCACAATCATTAGCATAGCAGCACACAACGCATTTCATCCTCGATCAATAGTTATCTAACCTAGGGTTTAAACTTAGTGGGCGTGCTCATGCTACTGTGACTGATTTTTGAACTTAAAGCTTTCATTTTTATTCTTTTGGTCAACATACTACCCTTAAAGCCCGAATTCATTAATTCTAATCCTCCCCAACAACTTAACCTAGGCATATTGCCATAGCATAACCACAGATGTAACAAGAATAACAACAATAACAACAACATAGCAAGCATGGCATATCATAGACATGTAGACAGATAGCAAATATCACAATTATTAGCATAACAGCATACAACGCATTTCATCCTCGATCAATAGTTATCTAACCTAGGGCTTAAACTTAGCGGTGATAGCCCAAAGTAACCTAAACCTAGGGTTTATGTACTTTATCGGGGCTGAACCTCCAGTAGGTTTAAGGTTACCCTAAACATAACAAAAACAATAACTATGCTACTCTTGCCTTCCCGACGACAGTAGTACTCTTTCTCCCCACCTGGAAATTGGCGGGAACTTCCATGAGATCACCGGAAACTTTCACGCGTAGCCAAGAACCTCAAGAACAGCCAGGAACCACCTCTAGTAACCACGGTCCCAAGCTCCAAACCTTGCACAATCACGAGTGCGAACTTTTCCCTAATCATGAGCACAACACGTATACTATAGTGTTAGCCCTACGGCAACCTTAAAGCTCAAGAGGAAAGGTAGAAACTCGAAGAAACACAAAGAACGCGTGCTAGGAATTCGAGTTTACCTTAGGCGAATCGATAAATCAATCGAATGAAATCGTAGAGAACTTCATCACAATCACGACAAGAATGCTTGAGCGTGACCACGCTTGAGCATTCCCATGTTGGGAATTTGGGTATTTAAAAACAATAATGCAGTGGAAAAATTCCCAGCAAAAGATCCATGCGAATGCTGATGACTCATGATTGTAGTGTTTACCTCTTGTAACGAAGCTTTACCGCGATTACTGCGAAGGGAATAACAGTTCTTCTCACTAGATCACGAGCACTACAAACACTGCTCTGAAGAGGAGGATGAATGCTATCACCAGTATCGCAATGGAGCAGCACCTCTACATAGTCCACGCGAACAAATCACCGTCGGAGAAAACGTCGTGCGAGCTGACGGCAGGGGAATGGGGGGTGCCTACCAAGGAGTTGGTGTGGCGGCCACTAGGTTATGCGCAGTAAAATTCTCACGCTTAAGTGACATGCACAACGTTATAAGCTGTCACCCACTTAACCTAACCCCAATGGGCTTGTACGCTACAGGCCTAATCTATAATTAATATTATTAAATCATATTTAATAAATTAATGCATTCTCCAACTATTTGCTCTATGCGTGTGACCCTATAGGTTCTCAATAAATTGGCAATATTATTAAATTACATTTAATATTATAAACAATGAGCGGCATCTAGCAATACATCATTGTTACCCAATTTGTGAGAATATCGTTGATAAGATATATACCTTATGGTAACCAAAATAACTGTGTAGTAAATGTCCCTTCGTCCATATGTCTTAATTGAACACAAGGCATAAATGCGTCATCCTTGTTAAGTTCAATTATTCATTTCTCAATTCCCGAGTAGACGTGTAATCCCAAATGGGCCCAATATCTCATACTGGCCCACAGCAGCATGGCCATGCACTTTCACGTCTCATTCTATTGAGAGGCCTATGACATTACTCATGTTATGTAGGAGGGACGAATCCTATCTACATCACTCATATCCCTCAACATGATTCATTGTAGGCCCAATAACTATCTTTATGATCATCCTATTATGGATAACGTTTGGTACCATTAAAGCCTACAACTCCTCAAGTAGGAATTGTAGTGACTTAAAGTCGAAGGATTACTTCACTTTGGTTACCATGAGAAGCGCTTATGACACTTACATAACTATTATGCAGTGTTCTCATAGTGGTTCAATCCAGTATAAATATTACTCTAATATTTATACCTATATGAAGACTTGATATCTCATATCCATGACCCGTGAGATATGGTCATTAGTCTACCCACATAATAGTCTCGATGTATTATTGTCGTCCTAATTAACAATAATACTTGACTACGGATAATTTAAGAATAGTATGTTAATGTTCAATAGGGTCTCACGATCAAGTCATGCACTTGATGTTCTATTGAACTGAAATAACTATTCTAAGGACTTTACTTCGTTTAAACAATTAACAGTATAAACTGAAATGCCTCATATATAAATCTATGTAGATCAAAGTCATGATACAAATGTAAAACTCAAAGAAGACTAATGGCCTCTAGGGCTTACATCACCAATCTCCCACTAGCACTAGAGCCAATCAAGCATAAATCTAATATCCATCGACCTAGTATGACCATCATGATTCTGCTGAGCAAGAGGTTTCGTAAGCGGGTCACTGACATTGTCAAGTGTTCATACTCTGCATATCTTCACATCTCCTCTATCGATAATCTCTCAAATGAGATGGAAGCGTCTAAGTATATGTTTGGATTGCTGGTGAGATCTAAGTTCCTTGGCTTGTGATATGGTTCCATTGTTATCACAATAGAGATCAATTGGTTCCACAATGCTAGGAACAATACCAAGCTCAGTAATGAACTTCCTGATCCAAACAGCCTCCTTTGCTGCATTAGAGGCAGCAATATACTCAGCCTATGTGGTAGAATCAGCAACTGTCTCCTACTTTGAACTTTTCCAGCTCACATTGCCACCATTTAGGCAAAACACAAAACCAGACTGCGATCTAGAATCATCTTTATCGGTTTGGAAGCTAGCATCAGTGTAACCCTTTACAACGAGATCTTCCTCACCTCTATAGATCAAGAATGCATCCTTAGTTCTTCTCGAGTACTTGAGGATATTCTTGATAGTAGTCTAGTGACTCTCACCGGGATCAGACTGGTATATGCTTGTTATGAGACATTTGGTCGAGTACATAACATGGCATACATGATAGATCCGATTGCAGAAGCATATGGAATCTTACTCATGCGACCCCTCTCTTTATGATTGGAAGGGGATTGTGCCTTTGATAGGCATATACCATGTGATAGAGGCAAGAGTCCTTTCTTGGATTCATGCATGTTAAACCGTTTTAACACCTTGTCTATTTATGTACTCTGACTTAGGCCGAGTAGTCTCAATGATCTATCTCTACAGATTTTGATACCTAACACATAAGTAGCCTCGCCTAAGTCTTTCATAGAAAAGCAATTCCCTAACCATGTCTTTACATTTTGTAGGGTAGGGATGTCATTTCCAATAAGTAGTATGTCATCCACATACAGTACTAGAAAGACAACAATGCTCCCACTAACCTTCTTGTAGACATACGGTTCATCTTCATTTTTGATGAATCCAAACTATCTTACAGCATCATCAAAACAAAGATTCCAGCTTCTCGAAGCTTGCTTCAATCCATAAATGGATCGTTGCAATTTGCACACCTTTCCAGCATTCTCTAGAGTGTCAAAACCCTCAGGTTGTGTCATGTACACATCCTCGAGAAGATTTCCATTAAGGAAAGCAGTCTTGACATCCATTTGCCAGATTTCATAATCCTAATGTGCTGCAACAGCAAGCAAGATCCGAACGGATTTAAGCATTGCAACCGGTGAAAAGGTTTCATTATAGTCTATGCCATGAATTTGTTTGAAACCTTTAGCAACCAATCATGCTTTGTAGGTATGGTCATTACCATCCATGTCAGTTTTCTTTTGGCTTAATTGCACTTTTGGTCCCCGAGGTATCACGATTGTGCAATTTTAGTCCCCTATGTTCTAATTGCGTCAATTGGGTCCTCCAAGTATCACGATTGTACAATTTTGATACCCCGAGTTTCAATTGCACCAATTGGGTCCCCCGGTATCACGATTGTGCAATTTTGGTCCCCCAAGTATCACGATTGTGCAGCTTTTAATGTTAATAGCTTGTGAAGCACATGTGTGACTGATTTGGCACTAAATGAGGCCAGCTTGGCAGCTTACGTGTCATTCCAATGTGGCACTTAGTGATGTGCATTTGACGATTAAAATGTGAGAGATGTTAATGATGTCTTATAAGAATGGCCCGTAAACTGCCAAATTGACTTTGCTACATGCCAAATTAGTCTCACGTGGGCAACATAGGCTATTGGCGTTAAAAATTGCACTATTGTTATACTTAAGGGACCAAAATTGCATAATCGTGATACCTAGGGGACCCAATTGGCGCAATTAAAACCCGAGGGACTAAAATTTCACAATCATCATATCTGGGGGACCAAAAGTGCAATTAAGCCTTTGCTTTTTGAAAACCCACTTGCACCCTATGAGTTTTACCCCTTCTGGTGGTTCAACCAAGTTCCAAACTTGATTAGTGTACATGGAATTCATTTCAGATCTCATGGCCTCTAGCCATTTCTCAGATTCTGAGCCAGTGATGGCTTCCTGGTATGTCACAGGCTCATCTTGATCAATGAGTAAAACATCACCTTGTGTAGTCATGAGAAATCCATATCTCTCAAGTTGGTGACGTATCCTATTAGACCTACGTGAGTCTTGTGCTACTGGAGCAGATTTTTGTTCCACAACATCCTGCGGAGGTTGCTCCTATTCCATCATAGGTTCATTGCTATTTTGTGATTCTTGAACTTCTTCAAGTTCTATTTTCCTCCCACTGGTTCCTTTGGAGATAAACTCCTTTTCTAGGAATACACCAGTCTTAGCAACAAACACTTTGCCTTCAGAAGGATTATAGAAATAGTATCGCTTGGTTTCCTTGGGATACCCCACAAATAAGCACTTATCAGATTTGGGTTCAACTTTATTAGAAATTTGTCGCTTGACATAAACCTCGCAACCCCAAATCTTCATAAAAGACATACTGAGTCGTCTGGCAGTCCATATCTCATATGGTGTCTTTTCAACCATCTTAGATGGAACGTGGTTAAGTGTAAAAGCTGCTGTTAATAAAGCATGTCCCCAAAAGGAGTTTGGAAGGTCTGCAAGATTCGTCGTGGATCGAACCATAACTAATCAGGTTCGATTCCTCCTTTCAGATACACCATTCCATTATGGTGTTCCAGGAGGAGTGAGTTGAGATAATATCCCACACTCCTTCAAATGATCATCAAACTCCAGGCTTAAATATTCACCACCTCGATCTGATCAAAATGCTTTAATATTCTTGCCCAGTTGGTTTTGTACTTCATTCTTGAATTGCTTGAACTTTTCAAAGGATTCAGATTTATGTTTCATTGGATACACAAATCCATATCTACTGAAGTCATCAGTAAAAGTGATGAAGTATTGAAAACCATCTCTAGCCAATGTGTTTAGGGGTCCACATACATCACTATGTATAAGGCCCAAAAGATCACTTGCCCTTTCACTATTACTAGTGAATGGGGCTATAGTCATCTTTCCCAATAAACAAGACTCGCATATCTCGTATGATTCATAATCAAAAGAGTCCAATAGTCCATCTTTATGGAGTTTGGAAGTGCGCTTCTCATTTATGTGGCCTGGGCGACAATGCCAAAGGTAAGACGGGTTCAACTTGTTCAGTTTGACCCTTTTGGTATTAATGTTATGGACAGGCATATCAAGGTCAAGGACAAAGAGTCCATTACAAATTTGTGCACTAGCATAGAAAATTTCATTTAAATAAATAGAACAACATTTTTCCTTTATTGAAAAATGAAAACCACTCTTGTCCAAACAAGAAACAGAAATAATATTACTGCTAATGGCAGGCACAAAATAACAGTTGTCCAACTGAATAATAAGCCCAGCAGGCAAAGTTAGTACATAGGTTCCTACAGCTAAATCAGCAACTTTTGCTCCATTGCCAACTCGTAGGTCAAATTCGTCTTTTGCTAATGGTCTACTCCCTTTTAGATCCTGTATATTTTTACAAATATGAGATCTAGATCCAGTATCTAATACCCATGATGCAGAAGTAGATAAATTGACTTCTATAACATATATGCCTGAGGTGGAAGTCTCACTTCCCTTTTTCTTGCTCTCTTCTAGGTATTTGGGGCAGTTCCTCTCCCAATGTCCAGTTTTACCGCAATGGAAGCAAATGCCCTCCTTAGCAACTCCACCCGTAGGTTTTAAGCCAGAAGTGTTAGTTTTGGACTTATGGAAGCCCTTGCCTTTGTCCTTCTGCTTATCCATGGGTTTCTTAGGCTGCTTCTTGCCCTTTCCAGCATGGACCATCATAATGGCCTTCCCTTTTCCTTTATTAATATTTTGTTCAGCAGTTCTCAACATGTTCAACAACTCTGGCAACGGTTTGTCAAGATCATGCATATTGTAGTTCATGACAAACTGACTATAGCTCTCGAGCAATGATTGCAGAACTACGTCAGTGGTCAACTCTTGGCCCAATGGAAAACCCAACCTTTCAAGACCCTCAATGTACTCAATCAATTGAAGTACATTAGGACTCATAGGGCTTCCTTTTGCCAGTTTAGAATTGAAAAGGGTTCTGGAAATGTAACATCCTAAATATAAAATAAATAGAGATTATAATATGAGGATTATTATAGAGTTTTTGAAAGGTTTAGAATATATGTTTTAAGAACTTGAAGTAAATAAAAGTGATTAAAAATAATTAAAAGTGGTTAAGAGTGATTTTCTAAGGGAAATTCACTTCCTGGCGCATGAGCACGCCCGTGATCATGTGCGCGCCCTCGTTGAGTACACCCTTACTCGGACGAGCACGGCTGTGCTAATTGTTAGGATGCCCTTATCAAAAAATGGACAATATTTGACGCTGTTTGGTAGCCCGTGCTCATGCTCGGCACGCCCGTGCCAATAGAGCATGGTCTGAGCCGCGCCGTGCTAAATAATAGCACGCCCTTGTCAGAAATTATGCAGACTTTGACGCTAATTGGCACGACCGTGCCAATCGCGAGCACGCCCGTGCTCTATGTCAGGGTACGTTAAAAATAGGTTTAGAAATAAGGAACCGGTGCAATACTATATATATACCATCTTATAACACCCTAGTGTGTCTAGAAACCCTTTTTGCACCCTAAAACACCTTAGTAATGGTTGTGAAGCATCCTCATGCTTGAGAGATGGGGTGGCAACAAACAATGAGTTTGGAAGGAGAACAACAACAACAACAACAACAACAACAAGAGTTAGAAGAAGAAGAAGAAGAAGAAGAAGAAGAAGGAGAAGGAGATTCAAGGATGAGGAAGGCGAAATCTAGGATTCGCCATGGGGTACGCTTGGGGATTTTTGGAGTTCTTCAAGAGGTGAGTAGAAATACTCTTTCTCACCCTTTCCATAGTGCAAATTGTCTGCGGGTTGGGTTATGCTTTCAAAAATATGTTTTTTTTGGAAAATAATCTTGTGTTTGGTTAAATCCTGATTTTATAAATTTGGGGTTTTCCTTCTAAGGTGTTTCTGCTGTCAATTAAATGTTTATTATTGAGATTAGTGCTATGATATATATGATACATATGTTATTTGGTTGAATTGACATGCTATATATGCATTATTTGATGATATTAATGATATTGGCATGATTCAATACCTGTTAATATACTGAATGTTGTTTGCTGCAATACCGCCTATGATAGGGGGTATCGAAAGTAACAATACCAATGACTTGGGATGTCGAAATATGAAACACCCCCATGATGAGGTATCGAAGGTAACATCGCCACACATTGGGATGTCGAAATAAGTAATACCACCAGTGTACAATGGTTGGTATTGAAAAGAGTAATGTCACTAAAGAAAAGGTGACATCAAAATACCTTCATGAGTAAGGTAGGCAATAGGACGCCAATGTTATGTGCAGTTTAAAAGTCATATGACATATGAGGATGTTGAGATTATTTGATACATGAGATTTTGTCATACTTGCTTGTGATGTGTTGTTGAATAATTATTGTTAATATTAGTATATATAAATATTATTTATTATTTTGAAAATAGCGGGTACCATGGACAGTTTTTCCGGTTACCGCACTGGCTGAGAACAATGCTTTTGTGAAAACCTTTTAAAAATGTATTTATGTTCACTGAGATTTTATATCTCATTAGTAGTATTGTTTTCAGAGCCTGAGGAGGACCCTGTTGAGCAGCCATACGTTTGAAGACTTTATTACAGTAGTTAGCTTGGTTAGTATTGTATGGCATATGCCAGGAGGACCTTTTCATCATATTAGTTATTTTCTTATGCGAGATGTTATAGACGCCTGGTTTTGAGGGTTTGAAACTTATTATGTTATTTTGGATTAATATTATATTAAGTATTTATTCCGTATTGATTTAAGAAAAAAATTTATTTTCCTTGTTTTATTTAAATTATTGATTTGGGTTACTAATGTAACGAAGGGCTTACATTTTTGGTATTAGAGCAGTTCAATCCTTAATTGGACTGTGATTATTGGGTTTTTCAAAAATCAAAACTTGGGCGCATAGGATACTTGTTAGAGTTGTAGATGCTGCATACTATGCTTTGGGATATTGTGCCCGGCCAACTCAGTGTTTCATTGGTAGTGAGCAGATTTATGACGACTAATAGGCGAGGGACGAATGATGCGCTTGTAGCAACTATGGATTGTGTGACCATAGGTGAGCAAGAGCAGACAGAGACTCTCTATCATATGAGGGAATATGGGGTGGTAGCATCCCAAGAACCTCAATACATGGGGTTACCGTTTTTCGGAGGACGATCCACTATCTTTTCGGGACAACTCAGATCCTGTAGAAGCTAGAGAAGCCGAAGAGAAATTGTGCATATAACAAGAGGTTATCATATTGTTTGAGTCAGGAGCAACCCATTCTTCCATATCTCTTAGTTGTGTCAAAAATCTGGAGTTGCCTATCTCTAAATTACCTTTTGAATTGTGTGTTTCTACCCCTGCCAAAGATAAATTGGGTACATCTATTGTCTGTTTGAAATGTTCCTTGATACACCATAATTTATTTCATGATTTGATATGTTTACCTATGTCGGGTTGGATGTCATTCTTAGTATGGTTTCGCTATCGTCTATTGTCCAAATAGAAATATTTATGTACTTTACAACCAATGTTTGATGATTCTTTTATGTCAAACCATAGCGTATTCATTTCCTTGTAATAAGTTCTTAGTTGACGAAGCTCAATGATACATATTATTGTTTTCCGTTAAGATAGAGACTGAAAATGATGTAGCAGCACTACCTGTTGTCTGTTAGTTCTAGATGTGTTCCCTAAAGAGGTCTCCACCTTACATCAAATATGGGGGTTGAGTTTAACATAGATTTAGTGCCTAGAAGTGGACTAGTGTCAGTAGCGCCTTATGGAATGACACCTTTAGAGTTAAGTGAGCCTAAGAAACAATTAGAGGAGTAGTTAGAAAATGATTTTTACACATGAATTTGTAAAAAAAAAAACTTGGAATTTTAAGGTTGTTAATTCTTAACATTGTATTCTTAAAATATATTTTTATGTCGCTTGATTAATTTGTTTGGTAGATGAATATTTCTTGTATTTTAAAAATAAAATAAAATAAATAGTTTTACTTTTATTATCATTTTGTGTGCATGTTCTTCTTGATAGCAAAATTACCAAAGAAAGTCTCACTTGATTTGAATTCATGTTTTAACTTCCTTTTGCTTCAATGAGTCTTCATTCATAAATGAAAATATTCTTTTCTGTCAGTGTTTGTTTTTTTAAGTAAAACCATATTGATTTGGAATTAAAAACTTTCTTACCTTGATGTATCTTTTCACAATTTATTCGAAGTTGCTAATGTTTTTATTTAGAATCTAATTCATTATTATTTGATTATAGCATACATCAAATCCTACTTTATTTATTGTTAAGAAATATGTGTAATTTTGTGATAAGTTTTGAGTGCTTCTAAAAAAAAAAACCAGTGATGGGAGTATGAACCTTTGTGAGGACCTTAGATAATCGAACAAAGTAACCATTAAGGATAGGTATTTATGCCTAGGGTAGATGAGCTTAGATCAGTTGGGTGGAGTGGTGGTTGACTTTAGTAAAGTGGATGCAGAGATAGAATGAGAGAAGCCTAAGACAGTGACAGACGTAATAAATTTCTTAGGAGTGGAGAAGTAATAAATGAGATCTCTAGACTAGCCATACCTATCACCAAGTTGACTAGGAAAGAAAGATCCTTTGAGTGGGATGAAGAGTATGAAGAGAACTTTCTAGAACTTAAGAATGGATTGGTGTCATCTTCGATCTTGACCATTTCGAACCCTTCGGTTGGCTTTGTCGTTGATTGCGATGCTTCTAAGAATGGTCTAGAATGTGTGATGATACAGGAAGGGAAGGTAGGCTTGATGATGCAAGAGATGAATCTTATAGAGATGTTTAGAGATATTAAATCTGAATGTGACCTTGAATGCCTTAAGTTTGAAGTTGAATAGGTTGGGTATCTGTAGTGACCTTAGAGAAGAGATTAGGTGTGAACATCTTTTAGATCAGGAAATGCAATCCTTGTTGGGCCAAGAAAATTATATGTTGTCTGCGGATGGGCTATAGTGAGTTTAAGAATAGGATCGTTATTCCTAAGGAGGGGAGTCTTAAAGGGGAAGTGTTAGAAGAAACACATAAGGGAAAATTCACCTTACATCCAAGAATAACTAAGATGTAACAAGACCTTAAGAAAATTATTAATGGACGGTAATAAAAAAGAATGTTATATTAAAGAAGTTGTACTTATCATTTTTATTATTATGTTGTATTTTTGTATATTTTTTTAGAGAATTATTTTCCTTGAAATTTCAGATTGTTTCTCAAGTGACCAAATATTAATCACAATTAATATACTCTTTGGATTTGTTTCCCATATAGATTACTTACATGTCAAATCTTAACAAACTTACATTTCTTATCAAAGACCGAAAAGAAAAAGAATGTTATTTCCTATTTGTAATTGCTTACTCAAAAATCAAAATGAAATTGATTTCTTAGTTCTACTAAGGTATTTATTGATAAAGTTTGTTTTGAAAGTCGTATCAGCTCAATGACTAGACAGTTTAATTGCAAGTTAACTAAATCTTATTTTGTTTTTGTTACCAAATTTTGTTTTTAGTAAGATCATCTCATAATAAAAAAATGAAACTATTTCTTTTCTTGTGAAATTATCAACTTCAACTAGATAAGACTTAGTATGTGGATGTCTCTACTGTTTTTCCTTTCCTTCTTTGTTATATTTTAGTTGTTTATCTATTCATAAAAAATTCCTCTGTGCCATATGTTAGTTTGTTAATTCAGTTAGTTGAAGTTAGTTGGAATAGTGATAACCGAATTGTGTAAGTGTTAGTGAGTAGTTTTAGCCAACGTGGGACTAAGACTGCTTTGTATAAATACATGTGATGTGAATAAATAAAAGTGTGTGTGATGTGATTCAGTAATATTGTTTTTGCGATGATTCTCTCTATATACTTCATCTTCATTCTACCTACAATCTATCTTCTTTCTTTCTTGATTCTTACTGTGAGTATATTGTATTGTGTGAGTATGAGTGCTTCTTGGTTCCAACACTGTAAACAATATAATTGTTTTGGTGTAGAATATAAGGGACTATAAGATCTACGTATGAATGGTATAAAACTCTAATTTAATTTCTTTTGTGAATTGTTGGTTATGTATCTTTTCTAAGAATAATTATAATGATGGAATGCAAGTGAAGATATTATGATTTTAGTATGGTGGACAGAAACAAACGCTTAAGTGCATGATTTTAGTCTATAAATGTTATCATTGATTTTCTTTAGAAGTATGTTTATATTTAAGGTGCCATCAATTGTACACTTAATATGTGGTGAACTAGTTAATGACTACATGTATTTTGATGGTGTGATTAAGATATGTAGGTTCTCTTTATGTTAGTATATAGTAGGTGAGGAGATCTTGTTAGGACCGGATTTAATCCAAGAAACAACAGCTAGGATTTAGAGGGGAAAGATGCGCACTGCGCATAATAGGTAAAGAGTGCTGTGCCGACTAGAAAATAAAGTCTTTAGAATTTTAGGAAGGGTAATATGTATTCTTGAGAGTCACTCCTAAGTTTGGGATGGGAAGGTCAATGTCAATCAGAAAACCAATTCCTTGTTCTTGGGTCATTTTTAAATTCTAAAATGTGCAGTCGGGCCTATTATTTATCAATTGGCTTATTCAACGTCGTTGTCAATCTTCATGACGTCTTCCATATTTCTAAGCTCCAGAAGTACGTACCAGATTTTTCATATATGATGGCTCCTGAGTCAATACAATTTAGTGATAACTTAATCTTTAAGCCAGGCCTAGTCAGATCATCGATAAGAGCACTAAGACTTTGCGGAGCAAGACAATTCATTTGGTGAAGGTGGTTTGGGAAGGATTAACTCTTGAGGAAGCTGCTTGGGAACTTGAGGAGGATATCATGCACTGTATCCAGATCTTATCAGTCAAGATACTTTCAATGTTTTGCTCTGTGCATATGTAAAGTTTTGAGCGAGCATGTACGAGGTTAATTTCGGGGACGAAATTCTTAAAGGAGAGGAGAAATGTAACATCGTAAAAAATAAAATAAATAGAGATTATAATATGAGGATTATTATAGAGTTTTTGAGAGGTTTAGAATATATGTTTTAAGCCCTTGAAGTAAATAAAAGTGATTAAAAATAATTAAAGTGGTTAAGAGTGATTTTCTAAGGGAAATTCACTTCTTGGCGCATGAGCACGCCCGTGCTCAATATCAGCACGCCCGTACTCATGTGTGCGCCCTGACTCGTAGAGTACACCCTTACTCGGACGAGCACAGCCATGCTAATTGTTAGCACGCCCGTGTTGGAAAATGGACAATATTTGACGTTGTTTGGCACGCCTGTGCTCATGTTCGGCACGCCCATGTGGATAGAGCATGCACGGCCATGTCGGAAATTATGCATACTTTGATGCTAATTGGCATGAGCGTGCCAATCGCCAGCACGCCCGTGCTCTATGTCAGGATGCGTTAAAAATAGGTTTAAAAGTAGGGAACTAGTGCAACACTATATATATATACCATCTTATAACATCCTAGTGCGGTTAGAAACCCTTTTTGCACCCTAAAACACCTTAGTAACGGCTGTGAAGCATCCTCATGCTTGGGAGATGGGGTGGCAAAAAACAATGAGTTTGGAAGGACAACAAGAGGTAGAAGAAGAAGAAGAAGTAGTAGTAGAAGGAAGAGGAGGAGGAGGAGGAGGAGAAGGAGATTCAAGGTTGAGGAAGGCGAAATCTAGGATTCTCCATGGGGTATGCTTGGAGATTTTTGGAGGTCTTCAAGAGGTCAGTAGAAATACTCTTTCTCACCCTTTTCATGATGCAAATTGTCTGGGGTTTGGGTTATGCTTTCAAAAATATGTTTTTTTTGGAAAATAATCTTGTATTTGGTCAAATTCTGATATTCTAAATTTGGGGGTTTTCCTTCTAAGGTGTTTCTGCTGTCAATTAAATATTTATTATTGAGATTGGTGCTATGATATATATGATACATACATGATTTGGTTGAATTGACATACTATATATGCATTATTTGATGATATTAGTGATATTGGTATGATTCAATACCTGTTACTATACTGAATGTTGTCTGCTGCAATACCGCCTATGATAGGGGTATCGAAAGTAACATTGCCAATGAGTTGGGGTGTCGAAATATGAAATACCGCCATGATGGGGTATCAAAGGTAACATTGCCACATGTTGGGATGTTGAAATGAGTAATACCACCAGTGTACAATGGTTGGTATCGAAAAGAGTAATGTCACTGAAGAGAAGGTGAGATCGAAATACCTTCATGAGTAAGGTAGGCAATGGGACGCCATTGTTATGTGCAGTTTGAAAGTCATATGACATATAAGGATGTCGAGATTATTTGATACAAGAGATTTTGTCATACTTTCTTATGATGTGTTGTTTAATAATTATTGTTAATATTAGTATATATAAATATTATTTATTATTTTGAACATAGCGGGTACCATGGACAGTTTTTCCGGTTACCGCACCGGTTGAGAATAATGTTTTTGTGAAAACCTTTTAAAAATGTATTTTTGTTCACTGAGATTTTATATCTCAGTAGTAGTATTGTTTTCAGAGCTTGAGGACGACCTTGTTGAGCAGCCAGACGTTTGAAGTCTTTATTATAGTAGTTAGCTTGGTTAGTATTGTATGGCATATGCCAAGAGGACCTTTTCATCATATTAGTATTTTCTTATGCGAGATGTTATAGACGCCCGGTTTTGAGGCCTTGAAACTTATTATGTTATTTTTTTGGATTAATATTATATTAAGTATTTATTCCGTATTTATTTAAGAAAAAAATTTATTTTCCTTATTTTATTTAAATTATTGATTTGGGTTACTAATGTAACGAAGGGCGTTACGGGAAACCTCAAACCGCTCATGCCTTGCCTGCCCATGATAGAGAATTTTGAGTTGCACGATCATATCGATCGTACGCCTCCATGGTCTCATGTTGCTTCTGAAGCTCAGAGCTCAGGGTAGCAAGCATGAGGCAGCCGACGTCTAAGGCATCATCGTGATGCTTCTTATAAGCATCTTTCTCAGCCTTAGAAACATTCACAGCCGGTGGCTCCTCAGGAATTTGTTCTTCAAGAACATACAGCTCTTTTTCATGCCTGAGGACAATCCTCAGGTTTCTATTCTAATCCAGGAAATTCATTCTGGACAACTTGTCCTTCTCAAGGACAGATCGCAGTGATAGGTTATTTGACGTGTGGTTTGCAGACATGGTTATCTACAACAGAAATATACAAAATAAAAGTATCATGCATAAACATATTTAATAAGTTCTTTATTAAATATGCCTCCCACTATTTTACTCAAATCAATGACCGTCACCATTGACTCGAAAAATCTCGTTGGAAAATTTTCTAGTGGGACCAAGATCCATATTTCACTTTATTCTGAGTCAGTTTTGGCTGATCACCCAGAACTTGGCTATTTAGGTAGGAAACTCTTTCCAATTACATCTCATGTAATTCTTGGACCAGTTCGGTGAATAACTCTTATTCTAATCCATCTTATGGATTAGTGCCCTACTCCATGCCTCTAAGCCCTTTTCAATCCTATTGAAGTTGGCTTAGTTAAGTCAGACCCAATGGTTGACAATTGGATACTACGTTTGTCCCATCACATCTTACTAGTATAGACAAAGGTACTCTGCTTTGGCAGACCTACGCTCAATCGATATTAGTCTTTACGAGTGTCATGCATTGGAAGATACATTCAAACGTGACTTAATATTTCCTTTTGAGGGATTTATTTATAAATTTGATCTCAACATAAGTTAATCTGTTTAACCTACTATATACTAACATGCATCTCATACATATATAGAATATAACAAATGTGACATGGTTATGGCCCTAACGCATTGATTCTATCAAGCCAATGAGAGAATCTAATCTAAAACCCTAGTAGCGTACAAACTTCACCAAGCATGATCACCTACCAAGTTGTCCTCTTCTAAAGTAGTCTTCTTGTCTCCACCATAACATTGCAATTGATAGAAACCTCTTTTACATTCGAGGGGAATAAGGTGAGAAAAGAATGTACATATGGAAATGAAAAGAAAAACACGACACGCGGGCCGTATTTCAAAATAACCAAAGAAACAAGAAAAGTACTAAAGCCATAACCATTCACCATACATAACCAAATGCATAATAAAAATTTAATAATAAAATATTATAATATTTATTATTATTAATAATATTAATATTAAGTGATTTCAAAAAATCACTCAAAATAGCGCTTCTGATATCCTCATAATCGATTACTGCTATTTTAACTCCTCAGAAAATGGCTACTGTACTATCATAATCGATTACTGCTATTCTGACTTCTCACAAAATGACTACTATACTATCATAATCGATTACTGTACCACCACAATCGATTATTGTACTACCATAATCCATTGCATAATCGATTACATAATCCATTATGTAATCTGTTATACGAACGTTTATGCAAATTCTTTGCATAATTGATTATATAATCGATTACATAATCGATTATTATGGTTCTGACCAGAATTTGCCTTGCTTCCACGGCGATTAGGGCATCAACACTTGAACCCTCATAATCGATTATCGTTCCTGGACGTAAGGTGCGCATGACAGCAACACTTGCTGTAACGCCCCGATTTTCGTTTTATAATTATTCAGTATTTAAACGTATATATTTTATTAGAGGGTCTAGAGAGTGGAATAAAATATTCAGAGACCATAGGCATACTCTACGCTATCGTAGGAAGCTATGGTTAAGTTTTGGGAGAAAACTCAAACGGAGCCCGGTCTGCGTTTTTTCACTGACAGTATGGTTTTACTGCTCAGGAGACCTCAGATGGACCCGTGAACTAGTAAGTCTTAGAAATTAATTCTTTATGTTTTAGATAAATTTCGCAAAAATCACTTCCTGGCCTTCGTTCGAGCGAAATCCACAATCGGGTACGAACGGAGCCACATATGGACTTGCCGAGACCCGCCAACGGATAATATTGATGCCACATCATGTTATATCACTTGGGGGAGCATGCCTGAGCCCTCATGACGTTCGGAAATATTGGGATGCAAAATGATCAAAATACCCCAAACTTAACGTTTTTCACTTTTACCATTTTACCCTTGAAGCAAATGACCATTTTACCCTTAAGTGACTTAATTAAAAGGCTGGTCAGCCCCATTTCTCATGCAGAACAACCCCCAAAGATGAACTCCAAGCCTTCATCTTCTTCCATAAAGAGAAAAGGTGACACCCACTACCCCTCATATAATAAAGCATAAATAATATCATACATGTCTTTAAAAAAAATAACAATTAAAAATAAAAACGTATCCTCAAGGGTAATGTGCATCACATCATCTATAACGTAAAAGGTAGGAATCTGAAATAATCAAAATCCTTTAAAAACAAACTGCGGAAAACATAAATAATAAACATAACCCAAATCCCGATGTCATATATCAGAGTTGGTATACATATACCGATAATACATCGGAATAAAACTAAATAACTGAACGTAAATCCTAACTACTACTACTAAGAGAGATCTCCACGGGATCACTCCTTGTCGACATGCTCACCCTCCTCTGCACATGCAACATCATATGCACAAGAACAACAAAAGATAGGGGTGAGAAATACGATCACAAATATATGTAAACAGAATGGAATAGTAATTAAGATGACATACAACATACATCAATCAACACACACACACACACACACACACACACACACACACACACACACATATATATATATATATCAAAGATGCATGTCAATGCGAATGCACATCACTACTCCGTATGCATGTGCCCAACAACTCTAACTCTGGAAAGACGATTAGGAGTACATGTCCGGTTATCAACGTGGATGATATGCCAGACCATGGGCCATCCCCGAACACTCTCACTAATCCTGATAACGTATAGTGGCTAGTCAGGGTACTCAAGCTTATTCATTAGGTCACTCCGACAATAGGTAGCTAGCCCATGTCACCTGGAACTTCCATACCCAATGTACTCGCAAGGCAGGGTTAACACCCATCGTCGCCTCCACTATCGCGATTCATTGTTTGCTCTCCACCCAACATATCAACTTCAATGTATGATGCGTGCAATGTTCATCAATATGCAAACACATGTGCAAAAATCCATCATCAACACCATTACATGGCCATCAACTTTGACCAACAAGCATCAAAGATGATTTATCAACATCAAACTTGACCAATAAGCATCAAGAATGATTTAACCAAAAACATCCTTAACAGTACGTCGTTACTAATAACATCATCGTCTTATTAATTGTTATATTTGTTAAGTCTTAATTTAACATTATCATTATTAAGTATTATACTTAATCTTATTATCTAAACTTCAATTCATATTTTATTAAGATTATAACTTAGTCTTAATATTTAAACCGCAAGTCATATATTTATTAAGATTGTAACTTAATCTTAATATCTAACCACAATTCATATCTTATTAAGATTATAACTTAGTCTTAATTTTTAAACCTCAAGTCATATATTTATTAAGATTATAACTTAACCTTAATATCTAACCCATAATTCATATCTTATTAAGATTATAACAAGCCTACATAACACTATCCATCAAGCATAAAGGGTCAAAAATGCTCTTAGGCACTTGAGAATCGATTTCTAATCTCTAGAATCGATTTCTCAAGTCTTCAAATCGATTTCCAATCTCCGGAAATCGATTTCAACATGTTCAAATCGATTTCCCCAATCGATTTTGTACAAGGAAAATCGATTCTAGAAATCGAATTCTACAAGGCCAAATCGATTTCCACACCTTGGGAGTCGATTCTTAGAGGATTCAAATCGATTTCCATTTGTTAGAAATCGATTTCTGGGTGTCAGATCATGCAGCAACGGCTTTTCTCCGCTATCGGACCAGTCTACGTTCTCTAATTGACATATCATTCGAGCCTAAGCTATTTATCACCAATTTCATTAGTCCAACACTCATAAATCATAACCTAAGTGTTCTCAAACTAACCCTTGGTCATCAATCTCACATTGTCTATTTATTTTCTCCCTATAACTATGTTCTTATAGCTTAAGGTTAAAAAAACACCATATCATGGCATAGACAACATGCTCATCATCATCAATTCATCATCAATCATATAAATCATGAACTCATAGTTATAAACATGTGATAACATCAAATTATTCATCAATCAATACTCATATAGCCAAAAAACAACATAAAACATTCATAGGCATACGCAGGCATACATAGGGATTATGGGTTAACCACTTCATCTTAACCTATCCCAAAACTAACATATTCATGACCAATTTTCTCCCCCATACCTGGTATGACGATTCACAGCCTAAGGGAAAGAGAACAGAGCCAAGTTCTGCTACGGTTCCTTCTTACGGGTTCAGCACTTGATCTCGATCGCATCACTGGAAAGCAGAGTCGATCTTTAAGTTAAGGATTTAAAGGGAAAAAAAATCTAGGATTAGAAACTCACCTTGGTTTCTAACGTAGGAGATTAACTCTAGCAGCAAGGATAGACTAGCCAAACAACGGCATGTTCTTGACGAAGATCACCAAAACAGGATTCGTCCTTTTGGGTTTTCACAAGAGATCAGTGAGAGCTCCTAGGGATGAGAAGAGGCAACTAGTGAGTATAATAGGGTGTAGAAACTAGGTTTAGGTCATACGCTATATAAATATAACTGTTAGGGACGTTTTAGGACGAATGGGCCGTACACAGCATAGCCCAATAACATAAACGCATACACAAGCTCTGACACGCATGGGAATCGATTCTACACCCGTGGAAATCAATTTTCCATTGGCCAAATCGATTTTCTTATCAAAGAAATCGATTTTGTCCTTTAAACAATCGATTTCCACTTTCTGGAAATCGAGTTCTTCACCTAGAAATCGATTTCCCAAATCGATATCCCCTTCAGAAAACGTGTTTTTGACCTCGACACCTAAATAAAACTTGTAGTTAATTATCTAAGCTTTCCAACGCATCCAAGATCACCTCAATCGGATATCTAGAACTCTAGATATGGCCAAAACCGTGAAACAGGTTATTTAGACTCGGATGGATCGATTATCCTAAAAGCTGAACTATTTCAACTATGAACTTATGCACCAAAAACAAGCAACAACAACATATGCAAACATCTATAAGCCAATATTAACACATATATACATAGAGGTTAAAAGCAGGGTGTTACAATTCCACCCCCTTATAAAAATTTCGTTCTCGAAATTTCTACTGACCTCAAGCAAACAAATATGGACATGGACCTTCTATCTAATTGTCCTCAAGATTATGTCAATTCCGACTAGGCTTCTTAAGTTCTAGAGCACTCTAGGAATTAAAATCTAACTTGATTCCTCAAAACTTTGCCAATGCACCAATGGCCATCTACTTTCCTAATCTAATATTCATAATTGTCACATCCCTAAAATCCTCAATCAATTGGTCTCACTAACCATTATGTTGAACACAAGCAATGAACTTCTAGTTAGGTATCAGTCACTACATCAATTTTCTCATTTGATTCAAAAATTATGATCTTACATGACACCCCCTTGCCTATTCTTCGACACATCCCACTCCATTGGGTCGTACTAGTACTTTAAACTCCATCGGTGTCACAAGAAATTCCCTATTGGGTTTCTTAACGACAATGTCCCTAAAGCTTCCAAGAATTCAACTTAAGGGTACATGTTGCTAACCTCCTAGGTTGTATCACTAAACTCCAATCATAACATATGGTCAAGATCTACTAAGAGGGGTAGAACTACGCAAGGTTGAGGTTAACTCTCCCTTTTAACTAAGAACCTTTCTCAAGAACTCATGATCCCGATTACCACCCTATAGACTTCCTGCCTATTACGACTCTCCTTAAAACAAGGCATCTCGTAACTTACTTATTCAGATCGAAACCTTCACTAGATAACTTAGCATACAAAAGTTCTTCCTAAAGAGTTTGCAAAAATATCCTTAAGGGTTCCACACAAATTTTTTATTTTTTTTTTTATCTTTAATGTCTCAAGACATCATCTATTCTAGAGAAAGGTGTTTATTCTCTATTTCCATTATATAAGGCTAACGATAACTTACACGTGATCTAATGCTACTCACCAACTCTTTTCTAATAAAAGCAAGGATGCCTTAAGAAACTACCGATGCACTAGACCGGATAAATTGTCTTTCAAGTAATTCCTATCGCTATTTCTATGAATCATTGGCTTAGGGAGGACATTCTGCAAGACGCTATAAAGATCAACTTGATTCCTAATAAACTAAGAATACATTCAAGGAATACTTACGGAACTAACCCACCAATAACACATCATCTATTTTAACCTTTCTTCCTCTACTTTAGACATGATTTCTTTTCCTTGGTAAAGAACTTAACATTGGTCACTGGTTAGGAATCTCCACGTTACCTATTCACTCTTATGACCTTACTAAAGAATCTTCCTAAAGCACTTCCATCGACTCCACATGATACACAAATCATCAATCTTAATTCCTTTTTCTTACTAAATGGTTATCACAACTATCTACTCATCCATTCAAGGTTTGCCTAATAATTATGATTCTTAGATCATCCACACTCTTATCTCTAATCCAACAATGGTTCAACCTACCATGTAAACTAGATCCCAACTTAACCATCACCACGCATTCCAAATCACTATCAACTAGAAAAACTCTACGCATAAACCATTAAGCCACTCGTCTACTCATTCTTAACTTCGCCTTTTTTTTTTTTTAATAATCCAACTCATCTAAGCCTTATTCTAATCTATCTCGTATTAGGACAACAACTCATCCAAATCTATATATATAATAGCTCAACAATCTCACTTAAGCTTGTAACTCTCCTTCTTTTCTAAAATATTCTTACAAGGTATTAACTAAGAAATCTAACATTCCTAATGTAGTAACTTAGGCTCTAGCAGACTTCACAAAATAACTAAGGGACAACTTACACCTTCTCCTAATCTGGTCCATTAAGCTATTGATAATCTTTAAAGTTCCAAATCTAATGATCTTAGGGGTAACTTCCCAAGCCAAGCTCAAGTCTCTCAACTCCTTCAATCAAATCTCTTTCTCTAAATATTAAAGACGATATCTCCAAGGTCTTCTACTTAAGGCATCAGCCACTACGTTGGCTTTTCCAAGGTGGCAGCTCAAATCAAAATTACAGTCCTTAAGAAACTCCATCCACCTACGTTGCCTCATATTTAACTCTTTTTGGTCAAATAAGTATTTCAAATTCTTATGATCACTAAAGACCTCGAATATATCATAGAAAAGATGCAAGCTCCCACTAGCTGGTCCATAAAGTCATCAATCCTAGGGAGTGAGTATCTATTCTTAAGGGTCACCTTGTCCAGTTGTCAATAATTGACACAAAACTTCATGCTACCATCTTTCCTCTTGTAACACATCAATAAGAATGACACTCTAGGAAGGATAATATTGATCGGCACATAAAGTCATACATACTCTTAGGCAACAATAAAACAGGTTAAGGTTCACTATCAATGGTTCGGACAGTTCCCTGCCCCGACCCCATTGTCCTATCACTCAGCGATCTTAACCAATTCAAAATTGGTTAAATCCTACTAGAGAAATTTTTTAACAAAAGGCATAATAAAATAGTCACAAAAGTTCAAAACACTTCTGTAGAGTACACAGAAGAGACACAATAGACACATACCCCGGCCTGTAGGACAGACCGGCTCTGATACCACTAAATGTGACACCCACTACCCCTCATATAATAAACCATAAATAATATCATACATGTCTTTAAAGAAAATAACAATTAAAAATAAAAACGTATCCTCAAGGGTAATGTGCATCACATCATCTATAACGTAAAATGTAGGAATCTGAAATAATCAAAATCCTTTAAAAACAAAATGCGGAAAACATAAATAATAAACATAACCCAAATCCCGATGTCACATATCAGAGTTGGTATACATATATCGATAATACAACGGAATAAAACTAAACAACTAAACGTAAATCCTAACTAATACTACTAAGAGAGATCTCCAGGGGATCACTCCTCATTGACATGCTCACCCTCCTCTGCACATGCAACATCATATGCACAAGAACAACAAAAGATAGGGGTGAGAAATACGATCATAAATATATGTAAACGGAATGGAATAGTAATTAAGATGACATACAGCATACATCAATCAACACATGTATAATCAATATATATATATATATATATATATATATATATATATATATATATCAAAGATGCATGTCAATGCGAATGCACATCACTACTCCATATGCATGTGGCCAACAACTCTAACTCTGGAAAGACGATTAGGAGTACATGTCCGGTTATCAACGTGGATGATATGCCAGACCATGGGCCATCCCCGAACACTCTCACTTATCCTGATAACGTATAGTGGCTAGTCAAGGTACTCAAGCTTATTCATTAGGTCACTCTGATAATAGGTAGTTAGCCCATGTCACCTGGAACTTCCATACCCAATGTATCCGCAAGGCCGGGTTAACACCCATCGTGGCCTCCACTATCGCGATTCATCGTTTACTATCCACCCAACATATCAACTTCAACGTATGATGCGTGCAATGTTCATCAATATGCAAATGCATGTCTAACCATCCATCATGAACACCATTATATGGCTATCAACTTTGACTAACAAGCATCAAAGATGATTTATCAACATCAAACTTGACCAATAAGCATCAAGAATGATTTAACCAACAACATCGGTAACAGTGCGTCGTTACTAATAACATCATCGTCTTATTAATTGTTATCTTTGTTAAGTCTTAAATTAACATTATCATTATTAAGAATTATACTTAATCTTATTATCTAAACCTCAATTCATATTTTATTAAGATTATAACTTAGTCTTAATATTTAAACCCCAAGTCATATATTTATTAAGATTGTAACTTAATCTTAATATCTAACCACAATTCATATCTTATGAAGATTATAACTTAATCTTAATTTTGAAACCTCAAGTCATATATTTATTAAGATTATAACTTAAACTTAATATCTAAACCACAATTCCTATCTTATTAAGATTATAACAAGCCTACATAACACTATCCATCAAGCATAAGGGGTCAAAACTGCTCCTGGGCACGTGAGAATTGATTTCCAATCTCTGGAATCGATTTCTCAAGTCTTCAAATCGATTTCCAATCTCTGTACAAGGAAAATCGATTCTAGAAATCGATTTCTACAAGGCCAAATCGATTTTCACACCTTGGGAGTTGATTCTTGGAGGATTCAAATCGATTTCCATATGTCAGAAATCGATTTCTGGGTGTCAGATCATGCAGCAACGGCTTTTCTCCGCTATCGGACCAGTCTACGTTCTCTAATTGACATATCATTCAAGCCTAAGCTATTTATCACCAATTTGATTAGTCCAACACTCATAAATCATAACCTAAGTGTTCTCAAACTAACCATTGGTCATCAATCTCACATTGTCTATTTATTTTCTCCCTATAACTATGTTCTTATAGCATAAGGTTAACAAAACACCATATCATGGCATAAACAACATGCTCATCATCATCAATTCATCAACAATCACATAAATCATGAACTCATAGTTATAAACATGTTATAACATCAAATTATTCATCAATCAATACTCATATAGCCAGAAAACAACATAACAACATTCATAGGCATACGCAGGCATACATAGGGGTCATGGGTTAACCCCTTCAGCACTTGATCACGATCGCAACACTGGAAAGCAGAGTCGATCTTTAAGTTAAGGATTGAAAGGGAAAGCAAATCTAGGATTAGAAACCCACCTTGGTTTCTAACTTAGGAGATTAAATTTAGCAGCAGGGATAGACTAGCCAAACAACGGCGTGTTCTTGACGAAGATCACCAAAACAGGATTCGTCCTTTTGGGTTTTCTAGAGCAAGAGATCAGTGAGAGCTCCTAGGGATGAGAAGAGGAAACTAGTGAGTATAATAGGGTGTAGAAACTAGGTTTAGGTCATACGCTATGTATATATAACTGTTAGGGACGTTTTAGGACGAATGGGTCGTACACAGCATAGCCCGATAACACAAACGCGTACTCAAGCTCTGACACGCATGGGAATCGATTCTACACCCGTGGAAATCGATTTTCCATTGCCCAAATCGATTTTCTTATCAAAGAAATCGATTTTGTCCTTTAAATAATCGGTTTCCACTTCGTGGAAATCGATTTCTTCACCCAGAAATCGATTTCCCCTTCAGAAAACGTGTTTTTGACCTCGACACCTGAATAAAACTTGTATTTAATTATCTAATCTTTCCAACGCATCCAAGATCACCTCAATCGGATGTCTAGAACTCAAGATATGACCAAAACCGTGAAACAAGTTATTTAGACTCGAATGGATCGATTATCCTAAAGGCTGAACTATTTCAACTATGAACTTATGCACCAAAAACAAGCAAAAACAACATATGAAAACATCTATAAGCCAGTATTAACACATATAAACATAGAGGTGAAATGCAGGGTGTTATAGAAAACACCATTTTTGCTAGAGAAAAGGCTTGAATCCTTAAGAGAAAAGCTTGATTCCTTGATCAATCTTCATCATTCTTTAGGTAAGATCACTTCTATGATCTCTTAGCTTCTTGAATCTCTTCTTATTTCATGATTTAAGAACTTGTTTCTTGAGTTCCATCTTTAAGATCCAAACTTCAAAAATTCATACGAAATCGTAGAAAAATCCTTTTAATGGGAAACCAATTTCTTTGAGCTCATTTCATCATCCTTTACCTAAACCCAAGAGCTTATGATCCAACTCTCATCCTATCCTAATTACCCAAAAGTGACCGAACCCTTGTTGAAGATGATGAATAGTATTTTGTTCAATTTTTGATTTCTAACTCTTGATTCCATTCTTAACTCTCCTATTGTCTTTGAATCCAAGTGATGGAAAACCAAATCAATCCCTAGTCATGTTTTCCCTTTTATGGCCGAGACCCTCAATGTGAAGAACATTGAGTTTTGTTTCATATCTTTGAGTATTAGGACTTGATTTATTGTTAATCAAGCTTAAGAACCAACCTTCCAAAAAATTGGAACCAAATGTAATCCCTAGCTTATTTCACCATTTTTGGCCGAACCTAGCTTAGGGAAATTTGTGTATAAATTGTTGATGATTGGATTGGCTTTGCGGTTGTAGTTGTTGTCGGATAATCGGACGAGGAATCGGGAGGATTCGCGGACCGATCGGGCGACTTAGCTTCGGAGGATGACTCCTAAAGGGTAAGGGGATTAGCTCCAATAAGTTTGATAGCCTCATGAATTGTGTTCAATGTTTGTAACTATGATGTGAAGTTGATGATTTTCCTAGTTGATACATTATGTGACATTTGTGTTGATTAGTGCTTTGAAGATATATTATGTGTGATGTATATACTTGATTTATTGCATGAAGTATATGCTTGGATATTTGCATACGAATTATGGCATGGATGCCTTGAATTGATATTTGATGTGTGTGTGTGTGTGTGTGTGTGTGTGTGTGTGTGTGTGTATTTACATCCTGGACTGGTTAAGAGCATAGCACAAGCTATAGCTTGATTTTGAGAAATGAAAAGCTTCTAAGCTAAACGTTATAGTGGCCGATTTTACTAAAAAGTATTTAGTTTGTCAAGAAAATACCTTCTAAAAATATTTGATATTCGAAAAACAAAAATGCCTTTTACTTTAGCCATAGGTCATTTAATTAACTAAGTGCTTCAAGAAGAGAAATAATGAAGAGGTTAAGGAAAAAGGGAAAACAAGGCATTCGCCTGGCTAACCTCGTCTCGCCACGCGAGACAATGGGCTAGCCTAAGCAGTAACAATACAGCTTCTCGGTGCAACACCCTTTCCCGAGTGTCACATTCCCGAACGTTTATAAGGCCGAAAATATTTATTAATGCAAAAAATACGATTTTTTTTCTTTTTTTCTTTTCACAGCGGTGTAATGGGATTAATAAAGGTAAATAATACTAATAAATGAACTTAGGTTCACCAAGCATTTCTAGAACATACTGTATTATAAATACAGAACCAGAAAACAGAAACAAAAATAATACTGTATACAGACATAGGTCTAATGTATAACTGACATAAGAATAAAATAAGTACTAGGAGTCGTAGCTCCCAAAAGGTGCTACAAATATCGACACAGTCTAGCCCAGACAAAATAAAACAGCAAAAGGAGTCCACCTCCGGACTCAAAGGAACTTCTGAACCAAACCGTCGTCGCGTCCAACTGTTCAAACAGCAACAGCAAGTACCAGCATAAAATATACAGATATGGGTGAGATTCCCGTTCATCAACAAAACAAAACAGCAATAGTAAAAAAGGGACGACTCATCAAGTAACAACATACCCAATATGCTTACTAAAATTCTCAATATAAATCATGTTAAACATTTAACAGTTAACAGCATAATATAATGTTAAACAGTTAACAGCATATTATAAGGCATTATTAAAACAGAACAGCGATGTATAACAGTAAATGTAATCATCAACAGGCATGCAATACAGTGCAATGTACATGACTCAATGCCAATGCCACTGGGTACTACTCTAACCCCTACTCCATGGAGCTAACAAAACCTTGGAGTGTAACACCCCTCGTTACAATAGTAACCCAAGATAATAATTTAAGTAAAACAACATAACTAAAAAAAATTCTTAATAAATACTGAATAAGTTCATGATATAATATTAATCGAAAATAATTGTTTATATCAATCTAATAAACAAAATACTTAATAAGTTTTTAAACTACAAAACTGAGTGTCTATTACAACTCGCATAAATAAATAAATAAACGATAATAATAGTCCTCTTTGCATATGCCATGCCACACTAACCCAAGCTACTGCTAGAACAAATCTTCAAGCGTCTGGCTGCTCAACAAGGTCGTCCTCAGTCTCTGAAAATAACACTATTAATGAGATTTATAATCCCAATAAATAGAAATACGTTTACAAAATATTTTCACAAAAGCGTTGTTCTCAGCCGGCGCGGTAACCGAAAAAACTAACCATAGTACCCGCTATTTTCAAAATAATTAAATAAATATTATATACTCAAATAATGACCATAAACATTCAGCAGCACATCATAAACAAATAGATCATAACTTAATATACATATCAAATATTCTCAACATCATCATATGTCATATGACCATCAAACCGCACATAACAATGGCGTCCCATTGCCTACCTTACTCATAAAGGTATTTCGATGTCACCTTCTCTTCAGTGACATTACTCATTTCGATACCAACCATTGTATAGGAGTGACTCTCAAAAATACATGCTCACCTTCTTGGAATTCTAAAGGTTTTCTCCTCTTATCGGCATAGCTTTTCTACCTGTTCTGCGCAGTGCGCATCCTCTCCCTAATCAATTCAATCTTATCTGTGGTTTGCTGAACTAAATCAGGTCCTATCAAGGTCTTCTCACCTACCTCACACCAACACAAAGGGGATCTAAACTTTCTTCCATAAAGAGCTTCATAGGGCGCCATGCCTATGCTAGTGTGATAACTATTGTTATACACAAACTCTATGAGAGGTAAAAAGTTATCCCAACATCCACCATCATCTAAAACACACGCCCTAAGCATGTCCTCAAGGGTTTGAATGGTCCTCTCTGACTGTCCATCCGTCTGGGGGTGATAAGCTGTGCTAAAACTCAACTTGGAACCAAAGGCTTGCTGAAAAGCTCTCCAAAATCTAAAGGTAAACCTCGGGTATCTATCTGACACTATAGAGGTGGGTATACCGTGAAGCCTGACTATCTCCTTGATGTATAAGTCTACCAACTTATCTAAGCTATATGTTGCCTTAATTGGCAAGAAGTGAGCAGACTTGGTCAACCTATCCACTATTACCCATATAGCATCTAAACCCAAACGAGTCCTAGTAATCCCATCACAAAATCCATGGATATTCTCTCCCACTTCCACTCAGGAATTTCTAAAGGTTGCAATAAACCTGGAGGTTTTTGGTGTTCTATCTTAACCTTTTGGCATACTAAACACTTAGACACAAAAATAACCACATCCTTTTTCATTCCTGACCACCAATACATCTTTTTAAGGTCCTGGTACATCTTAGTTATCCCTGGATGTATGGTGAATTTTCCCTTATATGCTTCCTCCAACACTTTTTCTTTGAGACTCCCCTCCTTAGGAACAACGATCCTACACTTAAACTTTACTAAGCCATCAGCAGACAACTCATAACTCTCTTGTAATAATTCTTGATTTAAAAGTTGTTCACGCTTAATCTCTTCCCTAAGATCGCTATGAATTTCCAATCTATTCAACCTCAAACTCAAAGCACTCAAAGACACATCAAGATTCAAGTCTCTAAACTCCTCTAACAGATTCATCTCTTACACCATTAAACTAGACATGTGTATGGTCTTCCTACTAAGAGCATCGGCCACTACGTTAGCCTTCCTTGGGTGGTACTTCAACTCAAAATCATAGTCTTTAAAGAATTCCATCCACCTCCTCTGCCTCATATTCAATTCATTTTGGTCAAACAGGTACCTAAGGCTCTTATGGTCACTAAAAACCTCAAACTTAGCACCATATAAATAGTGCCTCCAAATTTTAAGAGCAAAAACTACTGCTGCCAACTCAAGGTCATGTGTAGGATAATTCACCTCATGGGTTCTAAGCTGCATAGATGCATAAGCTACAACCTTGCCTTCTTGCATCAAAACACATCCTAAACCAGTCTTAGACGCGTCGTAATAAACCACAAAACTCACTAAAGGGCCCGGTATGGTCAAGACAGGCGTTGTCACTAATCTCTTCTTAAGCTCTAGGAAGTTTTCCTCACATTCCTGGTCCCACACAAAAGATTTTCCTTTCCTAGTCAACTGGGTTAAAGGTAACGCTAGTCTAGAAAAACCTTCTCTAAACTTCCTATAGTAACCAGCTAATCCTAGGAAACTCCTTACTTCAGTTACCGTCTTAGTTGGTTCCCACTCTAGCACTACATCCACTTTAGAAGAATCGACTGCTTCACCACTCTTAGAAATGGTGTGTCCTAGAAACTTCACCTCATCTAACCAAAACTCACACTTCTCTGGCTTAGCGTACAAATGCTCATCCCTTAAGATTTGTAACACTACCCTCAGATGCTCCTTATGCTCCATAGGTGTTCTAGAGTATATCAAGATATCATCTATGAACACCACCACAAACTTATCTAAGAAGGGTCTAAAGATTCGATTCATGTAGTCCATGAAAACGGCTGGAGTGTCCGTCACTCCGAAGGGCATCACTACGTACTCATAGTGCCCATACCTTGTTCTAAAGGTTGTCTTAGAGATGTCCTCACTCCTCACTCTAATCTGATGGTACCCCGATCTTAAATATATTTTGGAAAACACTACCGCTCCCCTCAGCTGATCTAAGAGGTCATCTATCCTAGGTAAAGGGTACTTATTCTTTATGGTCACTTTGTTTAGCTGCCTATAGTCAACACACAACCTCATACTCCCATCTTTCTTCTTTACCAAAAGAACTGGCGCTCCCCAAGGTGACGTACTCGGCCTAATGAATCCCTTATCTAACAACTCCTCTATTTGTTTCTTAAGCTCACTCAACTCTAGAGGTGCCATTCTATAGGGTGCTACTGAAACAGGCCCACTACCAGGCATAAGATCTATGTTAAACTCGACCTCCCCACTCGATGGTAAACTAGAGACCTCTTTAGGGAACACATCAAAAAACTCGCACACTACAGGTAATGCCGCTATATCACTTTCAGCCTCTATCTTAGCAGAAAAGAGGAGTATGTATCCCTGCGCCCCCTCAACTAAGTTCTTGTGGCAAGATACAGCAGACAGAAAGCAATCCGACACAGAAGGGTCAACAAACATTGGTTGTGGAAGAAAAGAAATGGTTTGAGAAGAACAATTGCTAGCAGCATTATTATGTGATAACCAATCTATGCCAAGTATGACATCTAGACCTGACATAGGTAAGCATATCAAATCAATATCATAAGACAAATCTTGGTATATCAAAAAACATTTCAAACAGGCAAGAGAAGTTACCAATTTATCTTTGGCAGGAGTAGAAACACACAAATCAAAAGGTAGTTTAGAAGCAGGCAACTCTAAATTCTTAACACAACTAAGAGATATGAAAGAATGGGTTGCTCCTTAATCAAACAATATCATAACTTTTCTATCTTTAATAAAACCTATACCTTGGATCAAACCGTCAGACTCCTTCACTTCCTCTCCTTGGATGGTAAAAACTCTTCCTTGGCTCTGGAGTCTGGTCTGAGATTATCCTCCTCCCTTGCAGACTCTAGCAAAGTGTCCCATCTTTCCACATTTGTTGCAGGAGACTTGCGACACGGGGCATCCGCGATCCCCATGGTGCCAACCACATCTGAAACATCTATCTCCCTTATCTGCTTGAGCTCCTTGGACCTGCTTACCCTTTCAGATGGTAGGCACTGGTCGCAGGCTTTTCAGAAAATTAACCCCTTTGCTATGAAATTTCTTGCCTTCTACCGAACTCTTCTCTTTTGGCTTCTCCATCTCTAGAGCTTGCATCTTTTGCTCAGCTACCCTACACTTGTTTACCAAGGTGGGGTAGTCTCGAATCTCCAAGATCCCAATAAAGTGTTGCATCTCTGGCTTCAAACCTTGCTCAAATTTGATCGCCTTCCAGTCGTCCAAAGGATTGTCCCTCAAGTTTCGGGAGAACCTTGCCAAGCTTTCAAACTTAGCAACATATTCAGCAATAGACATGTCTCCCTGACGGAGCTGCAGGAACTCTGTTTCCTTCTGAATGCGAACACTATGCGGAAAGTACTTATCCAAGAAAACTTCCTTGAATCTGTTCCACGTGATTTGAGTGTCCAAGGCTAGCAAACAACCCCTAGCACAATTCCACCAGTGCTCCGCATCAGACTCCAGCATATAGGTGGCGAAATCCACTTTCTGCGGATCAGCGCACCTCATAACCCGAAAAATATTCTCTAATTTCAGCAACCACTCTTCTGCCTCAACCGAATCAGTAGTACCTCGGAAGGTTGGCGGATCATTCTTCCTAAACTCTGACATTCCCATGTATTGTGGATCCTGAGTAGCAACTGCTCCAACGTTATGCACGTTCCCATTGTTCCTCATCTGACGGAGTGTCTCCATCTGCTCTTGCATGACTCTGGTCATTTCTGCCAAAACTGCTGCAAGTGCATTATTAGCGTTAGCCCCACGCCTGTTAGTAGCCATAAATCTGCAGACCACCAATCAAACATTGGGTTGATCAGGTCCAAAATCTTAAAGAATAGCATGTAGCATATATAACTCTAGTAAGCAGTCCTATGTGCCTATATTTGATTTTTTTGAAAAACAACCCAATACCACAGTCCAATTTAGGATTGAACTGCTCTGATACCAAAAATGTAACGCCCCTCGTTACAATAGTAACCCAAGATAACAATTTAAATAAAACAAGGTAACTAAAAAAAATTCTTAATAAATATTGAATAAGTTCATGATGTAATATTAATCGAAAATAATTGTTTATATCAATCTAATAAACAAAATAGTTAATAAGTTTTTAAACCACAAAATTGGGCGTCTATTACAACTCGCATAAATAAATAAATAAACGATAATAATAGTCCTCCTTGCATATGCCATGCCACACTAACCCAAGCTACTACTAGAACAAGTCTTCAAGCGTCTGGCTGCTCAATAGGGTCGTCCTCAGTCTCTGAAAACAACACTACTAATAAGATTTATAATCCCAATGAATAGAAATACGTTTACAAAATATTTTTACAAAAGCGTTGTTCTCAGCCGGCACGATAACCGGAAAAACTAACCATGGTACCTGCTACTTTCAAAATAATGAAATAAATATTATATACTCAAATAATGACCATAAACATTCAGCAGCACATCATAAACAAATACATCATAACTTAATATATATATCAAATATTCTCAACATCATCATATGTCATATGACCATCAAACCGCACATAACAATGGCGTCCCATTGCCTACCTTACTCATAAAGGTATTTCGATGTCACCTTCTCTTCAGTGACATTACTCATTTCGATACCAACCATTGTACACAGGTGGTATTACTCATTTCGACATCCCAACATGTGGCGATGCTACTTTCGATACCCCATCATGGCGGTATTTCATATTTCGACACCCCAATTCATTGGCAGTGTTACTTTCGATACCCCTATCATAGGCGGTATTGCAGCAGACAGCATTCAACATATTAACAGTTATTGAATCATGTCAATATCACAAATATCATCAAATAATGCATATATAACATGTCAATTCAACCAAATCACATATGTATCATTTATATCATGTCACCAATCTCAGTAATATACATTTAATTGACAGCAGAAACATCTTAGAAGGAAAACCCCCAAATTTGTAAAATCAGGATTTGACCAAAAAAAAAAAACATGTTCATAAAGCATAACCCAAACCCCATACAAATTGCACCATGGAAAGGGTGAGAAAGAGTATTTCTACTCACCTCTTGAAGATCTCCAAAAGGCTCTAAATATTGCCTAAGATGAATGCTAGTGTTTCACCCCAAAAAAATCTTCTCTTCGTTAACACCCCTGCAATCGACATGTTTTTCTCTTCTCCAACACTGTCCGGCTGTGCTCACTGATGCAAGTTTTCTATCTTTCAAACAAAATTAAAACCTATCACACTTCCAATATAAGCGTGGGCCCTTTATCTTTTCTAAGAATTCAAGATTGAATTCGGATGGACAGTTACGTGAGTCTATCACTCTAGAATGACTAAATGACAAATTTGTACTTTGATAACTCACCATGTGGGCCCTGGTCAACACCTTTTAATTGTTTATTATGCCAAAAGAATTATTGGCCTCCTGTGCTATGGATTAATTGATTGTTTTTGGCTAAGCTAATATTCAATGTGAAAAGTAACGTGGACCATATGTTTTTGTTTTCAAATGCTTTTGTTCTTTCTTCTTTTTTTTTTTACACTAATTCTTATAACAGCTTAATCTTTTTAATTAAATAATAATATTAAAATTTAAGGATGTTACAAGGAGAGAGTGAATGAGGGGACATGTTCCGTGTACGCCAGCCTTGGGCAAGATGCTACAACATTCGTAACATGCACATATCTGGCTTTTACGGAAACACTCTGCACCAAACATGAAAAGTACGGCATCTAGTAGAGGATATCAGTGTATTGCTCGGATTAGCCACGACACAGAAGAGCTACCAACTGGTCACATGTCAGCCCTTCCAACCCTGATACCTCCAAAAAGACCATTGAAGATCGTCATCGTAGGATTCGCACCCACATCAAGGTATAAGCTCGACTCCTAGGCTCAAGGCCTTACAACTATGCAAATGAAATGCCAATGCTTACACAAAGCAGATGCGAAAAAGCAATGTCTATCCATCGGATAAACCTCAAGGTCCACTAAGGTTCTCTTCCTTAGGAACTATACGCGTATTCGAAAAACAAAACCTTTATCCACCGGATAAATCTCGTGATCCCTTCGGGATCGAGTCATCACAAGACTGAAACAATTGAACGACTGATCGGGATCTGAATCACCGGTCCGTCATCGAACTACTGTTTCAAAACCGAAAACGTTTCATGTTTGTGTTTATGTCTTATGAATTATGTCTCAAGTCCTAAGCATTACGAATATGGATTGAGAATCCTCTTAAATAAATCTTTAATCCATTCTAAGATATTACTCCTTGATTTCAATTAAGGAAATAAGTGTTGATTCACTTAAGTCTTATGAAGACGTTGATGAATTAGGTCATCAATGGTATAGTATATGGTCTTGTTCCACCAAATACCATACTTAATTATCCCTTGTCCTCAACTCTAAGTCACTTACTTAACATAGGTTTTTATGCGTAAAACTTTACAGTTTGAGTTGAAAAACTCTCTTTATAAACAAAACCATTTCTCGCGAGGTGAAGATAGGTTTCGCGACGCGAGGCTGAGAGGTTATTTTTACTTTTTAGACAGTATTTCTGCTTCGCGGGGCGAGAATAGTATCGCGACGCGAGGCAGAGAAGCTATATCTTTACTGCTTAGACAGCCCTTCTGGTTCGCGAGGCGAGAAGTGTATCGCGACGCGAGGCCGAGAAGTCATATCTTTGCTGCTCGGGCTAGCCCACTATCTCGCATGACGAGACAATGTTAGCAAGGCGAATGCCTTGTCTTCACGAGACAGGGTTAGCCAGGCGAGTGCCCTGTTTTCATTTTTCCCTAACTCCTTCATTAATTCTCTTTTTGAAACATTTAGTTTGATTAAAAGACCTATGGCTAAAGAAAAGACATTTTTCACTTTGGTAACACACTTTAAAGGTTAAAACTTCATTTGATCTTTGGATCAAAATCACTTTTTGTTTTTCTTTGAAAACATCGGTTATGAAATCATGTTTTTCTTACTTCAAAACCTTGCTAGATCAAGAACAACACATGTCCTTATGTTTCCTCTTGCTAAGGCCACAAGCCTACTCCAATGAAAAATGGAGACTTTGCTTCACCAACAAAGCAAATATAGCTGAAAATGCTTACACAATTATGACAAACCAGAATTACACATTACTACATCATAATCAAACATAAAAGTCCATCACACATCATGGCATCATAATCAAGCATAAAAGTCCATACTTGATCTAGTGATCAAAGTAGGTTTTTCAACATACATGGAAATGATTTTCATTCAATCACATCATCATCAACATATTCTAGAGCACACTACAATACACTAAAGCATAAACTCATCAAGACAACTTTGTTCTTTAAGACACTGAACAAAACTTAACAATTAAAAGTGAACCCAAACCAAAGGGTTTCACCCACACATAAACTTAAACAACCATTCTCACCGCCACTATTTTGGTGTGATGAGGTTCACCCCCATACCTATTGATGAGCAGATATCCGGATCAAAGTCGGTTGATCGGTTTATGAACCTCCTGGCACTCGTTACCAACTGCAAATAACACAACAATCAAACATTAAACAACAACCAGAACAAATCTCAACTATTTCTACTCAAAGAGGTTTCGGCCACTATGTGGAAAAAGGTTAGAAATTGATTTGTTTTTCCATTTCTGGGATTCAAAGACATTAGGAAAACTAAGGATGGAATCAAGTGTTAGAAATCAAAAATTGATGAAAAACACTATTCATCTTTACTATTTAGGGTTCAGCCAAATAGGGATTTAGGGCTATGATGAGAATTGAATCATAAGCTCTTGGGTTTAGGTAGTGAATGATAAAGTGAGATTGGTTTCCCATTAAAAGGATTTTTCTACAAATTCCTATGGATTTTCAAAGTTTTGGATCTAAGAATTTATTTTCATGAAAATGAAGTTTGATCTTGAAATAGAGAGAGATTCAAGAAGCTAGGAGATCATAGAAGTGATCTTACCTAAGAATGAAGGAAGATTGATCAAGGAATCAAGGTTTTCTAACAAGTATTCAAGCATTTTCAAGAAGAAAAATGGAGTTTTTCTCTAAGGTTGAAGATGGTGTTCTTCAGCTATTTTGGGGGGGCTGATGTGAGTCAGAATGAAGGCTGGATGGGCTGATTTCAGCCTTTTAAAAACTCATTTAAGGGCAAAATGGTCATTTGCTTCAAGGGTAAAATGGTAAAAGTGTAAAAGAATAAAGTTAGGGGCATTTTGGTCATTTTGCGTCCAGATATTTCCGAACGTCATTACGACTCTGGCATGCCCTCCCAAGTGATTTGGCATGATGTGATATCAAGATTATCCGTTGGCGAGTCCCGGTAAATCCATATGTGGCTCTGTTCGTTACCCGATTAAGGATTCCGCTCGAACGGATGTCAGGAAGTGATTTTTTTGAATTTTTTGTGAAATTTAACCAAAACGTAGAGAATCGAATTCTAAGACTTACTATCTCGTTCACGGGTCCACCTGAGGTCTCTTGAGCAGTAAAATCATACTGTTAGTGTAAAAACGCAAACCGAACTCCGTTTGAATTTTTGCATGAAACTTAACCATGGCTTCCTATGGTTGTGTAGAGCATTCCTATCTTCTCAGAATATTTTATTTCACTCTCTAAACTCTCCAATAAAATAAAAACGTTAAAATACTAAAGAATTAGAAAACGTGAAAATCGGGGCGTTACACTCGGCCTCATGACACGAGACCATCCTCGCTGCGCAAACCAGAAGAACCGTGTAAGAAGTAAAAATGGCCTCTCAGCCTCACATTGCGAAACTGATATTCGCCCCGCGAGAAAAGGTTTTGTTTACAAAGGGAGATTTTCAATTCAATCATAAAGTTTTATACGTGAAAAACCTATGTTAAGTAATTAGCTTAGAGTTGAAGACAAGAAGTAATTAAGTATGGTATGTGGTGGAACAGGATCATGTACTATACCATTGATGACTTGGTTCATCAATGATTTCATAAGACTTAATTGAATCGACACTTATTTCATTATTTGAAAATCAAGGAGTTAATATCTAAGAAAGGATCAAAGACTTATCTAAGAGGATTCTCAATCCTTCTTCACAACACTTAGGACTTGAGGTGTGATTCATAAGACATAAACACAAACATGAAACGTTTTGGGTTTTGAAACAGTGGTTCGATGACGGATCGGTGATTTGGATCTAGGTCAATCGTTCACTTGTTTCAGTCTTGTGGTGACCGGAACGAGAGATATTGAGACTGTGCTGGTATGGGACTGTACAGTGGAAGGAATCCTGTGGCTGTGCTGGTATGGGACTGTATAGCTGAGGGAAGACTTATAAGAATTAACTGGTACTACCTATACCGACAAGATTTATCCTCTTTTCGAGAGCCTTAAACATAAGAACTCCATAGTTAAGCGTGCTTGACTTGGGGTAATTGTGGGATGGGCGACCTTCTGGGAAGTTGCCTAGAAAGCGTGTTAATGAGGACAAAACACGTTGAAAAGACTTGTGTTGGTCTGTAGGGATAGTCGGTAATTCTAAAAGCAGTCCGGATCATTCCAAGGGAATCACGTGATATTTATCCGGTGGATAAATTTTTTTAATACAAAAACACGTATAGTTCCTAAGGAAGAAAACCTTATAGATCTCGAGGTTTATCCGGGGGATAGGCATTTATTTATCGCATCCACTTTGTGTAAGCATTGGCATTTCATTGTATGAGTTTATAAGGCCTTGAGCCTAGGAGTTGAGCTTACACCTAGATGCTGGTGCGAATCTTACGGTGACGATCTTCAATGGTCTTTTGGAGGTATCAAGGTTGGAAGGGCTGACATGAGACCAGTTGGTGATTCTTCTGTGTCATGGCGAATTCGTTCAACAAACTGATATCTTCTACTAGATGCCGTACTTTTCATGTTTGGTCGAGAGTGTTTCCATAAAGCCAGATACGTGCACGTTACGAATGTTTTAGCATCTTGCTCATGGCTGGAAATAACCAGAACATGTCCTCCTATTCACTCTCTCTGACGATTTGTTAGCTCCATGGAGTAGGGGTCAGAGTTTTACCCTTGTGGCATATGGCATTGAGACGTGTACATCGCATTGCATTGCATGGTTGTTGATGATTACATTTACTTATTGTACATCATTATTATGCTTTCAAAGATGTCTTATGCTATTAATTGATTAAAATGATATAATGCAATTTATGATATACTTGTGGACATACTGTTACCTGGTGTGATGTCCTGTGTTACTTATGTTATTGTGATTGTGCTGATACATTATTTATATGTTGTTTTACTTGTGCGGCTATTATGTTAAACTTGTGAAAGTGTATCGCGCCTGTACATGTTGGACACCCTGTTGTGTTTTTTGAACACATGTACAGATATTTTCTAGCGGTCCTCTGGGCCACTGCGGGATCCTGCATCTGAGTTACTTGGTGTCGACGACGAAGACGGTGGACTGTTGATGATGAGGCCCAATATCTTTTGGGCGGTGTATGCTAGGTAATACGCTTTATTATTCCTAGAGTTTTGATAGACCAGCTCTTAGGATTTTGATATTTAAAATCAGGTCCATTGACCGTGACTTAGTATGATGTGTATTAAGAAAGTGGCTTAATGTATGCCTTAAGGCGAAGTGAGTGAGTTTCATAAATAATGAGTTTGAATTTATTCCTTTGTTATTGTTAAAGCTTTGGATTGGTATCAGAATTTTCGCAATAAATCTAATAAGGAATTTCGAAAAGGTTTTAATTAACCGAATCACAAGAATTTTGAGTTACGATTTGTGACACCTCGAGGGGGTGTTACACTTGCTGTTGTCTCAAATCGAAACAAGGATTTTAGGAAAGAAAAAAAAAATGTTTTTCGCAAAACACTTTTACGATTTTCAAACATAACATGTTAAAGATCATATATTTTCAAAACAAAATAAACACACGAGAATCATGGTATCGCAAGCGGCTCTGATACCATTGTTGGGAATTTGCGTTTTTAAAATCTACAACGCAGCGAAAAAATTCCCACCAAAAGATCCATGCGAATGGTCATGACTCATGATTGTAGTGATTAACTCTTATAGCGAAGCTTTACCACTAACATTGCGAAGGGAAGAACAGTTCTTCTCACTTGATCACGAGCACTACGAACACTGCTTTGAAGAGTGAATGCTATCACCAGTACCGCAAAGGCGTAGCACCTCTACGTAGTCCACGCGAACAAATCACCGTCGGAGAAAACGTCGTGCTAGGTAACGGCAGGGGATGGGGGTGCGCCTATCAAGGAGATGGTGTGACGCCACTAGGTTATGCGCAGTGATCTCCTGACGCTTAAGTGATATGCACAGCCTTATAAGCTGCCACCCACTTACCATAACCCCAATGGGCTTGTACGTTACAGGCCCAATCTATAATTAATATTATTAAATCACATTTAATAAATTAATTCATTCTCCGACTATTTGCTCTATGCGTGTGACCCTATAGGTTCTCAATAAATTGGCAATAATATTAAATCACATTTAATATTATAAACAATGAATGACATCTAGCAATACATCATTGTTACCCAATTAGTGAGAATATCGGTGATACGATATATACCTTATAGTAACCAAAATAACCGTGTAGTAAATGTCCCTTTGTCCATATGTCTTAATTGAACACAAGACATAAATGTGTCATCCTTGTTAAGTTCAATTATTCATTTCTCAATTCCCGAGTAGACGTGTAATTACAAATAGACCCAATATCTAATACTGGCCTATTGTAGCATGGCCATGCACTTTCATGTCTCAATCTATTGAGAGGCCCATGACATTACTCCTGTTATGTAGGAGGGACGAATCCTGTCTACATCCCTCAACATGATTCATTGTAGGCCTTATAACTATCTTTATGATCATCCTGTTATGGATAATGTTTGGTAGCATTAAAGCCTACAACTCCTCATGTAGGAATCGTAGTAACTTCAAGTCGAAGGACTACTTCACTTTGGTTACCATGAGAAGCGCTCATGACACTTACACAACTATTATACAACGTTCTCATAGTGGGTCAATCCAGTATAAATAATACTTTAATATTTATATATATGTCAAGAGTTGATAGCTCATATCCATGACCCGTGAGATGTGATCATCAGTCTACCCATATAATAGTCTCGATGTATTATTGTCGTCCTAAGTAACAATAATACTTGACTACAGATACTTTAAGAATAGTATGTTAATGTTCAATAGGGTCTCACGATCAAGTCATGCACTTGATGTTCTATTGAACTGAAATAACTATTCTAAGGACTTTACTTCGTTTAAACAATTAACAGTATAAACTAAAATTCCTCATATATAAATATATGTAGATCAAAGTCATGAGACAAATATAAATCTGAAAGAAGACTAATGGCCTCTAAGGCTTACACCAACAAGGGGGTGGCGTGTTAACATCCCGATTTTTTGTGACTCTAGTCGAGTTGGTTAACCTCAATTAGGGCTTTGGATGATTGTGTGAATTTTTGGGTGCTAGTTTAAGACCTAGTTTGAAGCTTAGGAATAGGCTTGAACAAAGTTGGAGGTGCCTAAGGCGTTAAACGAGTAACTGTGGAACCAAGAAGTTTGGAAGGCTTTTCCCCGCTGAGCGGCACGCTCAAGCGTGGGAAGGGAGCACGCCCTAGCATGCCAACGCTCAAGCGTTGGTAACATTGCACGCTCAAGCGTTCTATGTGCGTTTGCCAGCTGGTGTGCTTTTTGACCCGCGTGTCAGGCCAGGGTCAAGGCGGAGCGAACAAGGTTCCACGCTCAAGCGTGGAAAGGACCTCACGCTCAAGCGTTCGCATGCTCAAGCGTGCTGAGAGTCCACGCTAAACCGTTCTCAGCGGGATGCCCAAAGTGAAGTCTTTCTCTTCTCTTTCACTTGGGCCATTTTCCTTTTCTTCCAGCACTAGAATTGCAGAGTGAGTAGAGAGAGGGCAGAGCTTTTTAAAGAGAGAGAGCTGGTTTCGAGGCGATCGAAGTACCGAATCGAGATTCCGACTGCACGATTGTGATCGCGGCGATGTCTTCTACGACTTTGACGGATTACTTTCTCGATTCGCCACAGGTAAACTCGAACCCCTAACACGCGTTCTTCGTGTTCTTGGCGTTCTTCGAGCCTTTACCTTTTTTCTTTGATCTTTGAGCTTGCTCTAGGACTAACAATATTGCTTATGTGTTGTGCTCGTGATTAGGGCTAAATTTGCGCTCGTAATTTCCCGCAAATTGGAGCTTGAAGCCACGGCTACCAAGAAGATTTGGGGATGTTCATGGTTAAGCTTGCAGCTCCGTGCGGAGGAGTTTGTCTCGGAGTTCGTGCGACGATTGTTCAGGTGGGGAGAAAGATTACTGCTGCCATCGAGAAGGCAAGAGTAGTGTAGGATGTTTTTCTGCTATGTGTAGGGAAGCTCTAACCCTACTAGCGTTTGAGCCCCGATAAAGTACCTAAACCCTAGGTTTAGCTTACTTTGGGCTATTGCCGTTAAGTTTGGAAACCCTAGGCTTGTAAACTGTTGATTGAGGATGTTTTGGCTTCGTATGACTACTATGATGATTATTGTTGTTGCTATCTGTCTACTTGCCAATATGCTTCTTGGTATATGTGATATGTTGCTATGTGCTATTGTTGATATTATTGTTGCTATTGTTATGCTGTATGACCTGAAAGTGAGCGTTGTGGTGGAATACCGTAGAATTAAGTTTGGTTGTGTGCCGTGTTGTTGTCGGGTTGATACCGTGGATGGTGCCATTGTTGTTATGCTGACTTTTCAAGGCTATCGCCGTGCTATTTGAGCAGTGGCTCGTGGACTCGTGACGTCGAGGTTGTGGCCGTGTGGATGCAGTGGCATCATGTTTCTAATTGAGAGTTTAGGCATGAGATCCAGTATCAAGCCTGTTGAGGATGTTTGTTGCATATCATCATCAGCTGCCAAATGGCGAGGCTGTATGACAGGTAGTATGGGCTGCCAGCATCATACGAGGTTAGTTGTACCTGAGTGCGGGTACGAAAAGTAGATAGGGCGGTCAAGTGAGTGACCTTGGGGATGTTGTTGGTCTCGGGAATAGTTTACAGTGACGGATGAGATAGCCCCTATCCCATCATGATGCCCGATTCAGTCCGGTTTGCCCGACTAATCCTAGAGCTTTCCATTGTTCCAGACTAATGTTCCGAGGCGACCGAGATACCCCAATTTCGGTGGGTGCACTCTTATTGGTCACGGCAAGCGGTTCGATTTCTTGGACAACCTAACTCCATTCCGGCATAGAACCTATTCCAGTGTGGAATTGTTCGGGTGTGGAACCGTTGCAGTGGGAAACAGCTATGTGAGTTTTCAGCCGACATGCTGCATAGGATTAGTATCCCTAGACAAGTTTGTCGTCATGTTCATCGATGACATTCTTATCTATTCGTCTAGTAAATAGGAACAACAAGAGCATCTTCGTGTGGTGCTGCAAGTGTTAAAGGATCGGCAGTTGTATGCTACGCTGTCGAAGTGCAATTTCTGGTTAGAGGAAGTGCAGATTCTAGGCCAAGTGATCATCAAGCATGGAATCTCAGTGGATCCTGCGAAGGTCAAGGCTATAGTGAGTTGGGAAAGCCCTAAGTCTGTAAGAAAGGTGAGAAGCTTTCTTGGTTTAGCAGGCTACTATCAGAGGTTTATAGAAGGATTCTCTAAGATTGCATTGCCTATGACGCAGTTGACGAGAAAGGGGAAGGCATTCGAGTGGTCAGAAGCCTGCGACCAGAGTTTTCAGGAGCTGAAGCGAAGGTTGACCACATCACCAGTGTTGGTTTTACCAGATCCTTTAGGAGGATCAGATGTATACTATGACTCATCTTATCAAGGTTTGGGATGTGTGCTCATACAAGAGGAAAAAGTGGTGGCGTATGCCTCCATGCATTTGAGAACACATGAGTGGAAACCCAACACATGAATTGGAATTGGATAAGATAGTGTTTGCATTGAAGATATGGAGACACTATCTGTATGGTGCTAAATTCAGCATATTTAGTGACCACAAGAGCTTCAAGTATCTGTTCGACTAGAAAGAGTTAAACATAAGGTAGCGAAAGTGGATGGAATTCATAAAGAACTATGAATTCGACCTGGAATACCATCCAGGTAAGGTGAATGTAGTAGCGGATGCACTCAGTAGGAATTCCCTACACGTATCTGCGATGATGGTAAAGGAGCTAAAACTGTTAGAGGCGTTTAGAGATTTGAATCTTGATACGGAAATGGTTGAAAATAAGTTGAATCTTGGGATGATTAAAGTGACTAGCGATTTCCTGGATCTTTTATAGAAGAAACAAGCTGAGGATAAGTACCTAGAGAGTGTAAACAGGTTAATAGAAGAAGGTAAGACTTCAAAATTCAAGCGAGGTACTGATGGTCTGCTTAGGTATGGTGACAGGGTTTGTGTGCCAGTGGATAGTGAAGTTAAGAACAAGATCTTGGAGGAAGCACACAAGAGCAAGTTGAGTTTTCATCCGGGGGCTACCAAGATGTACCACGACTTGAAGAAGCTATTCTGCTAGCCGGGGATGAAGAAAGAGGTGGCGGCGTATGTCCTAACTTGCTTGGTGTGTGAGAAACCGAAGATTGAACACCGGAAGCCAATAGGGTTGTTGCGATCGCTTGATGTCCCAGAGTGGAAGTGGGATGGTATTGCCATGGACTTTGTTTCGGGGTTGCTGAGAACTCAGAAAAGGTGTGATGCAATCTGATTAATCATTGACCGGTTAACGAAATGTGCTCATTTCTTGCCTATTAACCAAGGTTATTCCTTGGAAAGGTTAACTCAGATTTGCATCAAGGAGGTTGTGAGGCTAAATGGGGTATCTTCGAGTATAATTTCGGATTGTGATCCAAGGTTTACCTCAAGGTTTTGGAGAAGCATGAACAGTGCTATGGGAACCAAGTTGAGTATGAGTTCTGCTTATCATCCTCAAACAGATGGTCAATCTGAATCAGTCATTGGAGGACTTCTTAAGAGTGTACGTGTTGGAGAACATAGGGAGTTGGGACGAGTTCCTTCCATTGATCGAGTTTACTTACAACAACGGTTTCCATTCAAGTATGGGCATGGCGCCATAAGAGGCATTATATGGACGGAAGTGCAGGACTCCATTGTGTTGGTTTGAGACAGGAGAAAGCCAGCTATTAGTTCCAGAGTTGGTACAGCAAACAACAGAACAAGTCCGAGTGATACGAGAAAAGATGAAGGCTACAAGGGATAGGCAAAAAAGCTATGCCGACAAGAGGAGGAGACCCTTGGAGTTTCAAGAGGGAGACCACCTCTTCGTGAGAGTCACCCCAAGAGCTAAAGTAGGCAGGGCAATCAAATCCAGAAAGGTAACACCTAAGTATATCAGACCATTCAGATTCTTCTTCGAATCGGTCTCGTAGCCTATCAGATAGCCTTACCACCTAATCTTTCAAAGCTACATGATGTCTTTCACGTCTCTCAACTCAGAAAATACCACCCTGATCCATCGCACGTGTTGGAGCCCTAATTAATCCAACTTAAGTATGAGGCTTTACCAGTACGGTTAGTGGATAGAAGGATCAAGGAAATGCGCAGCAAGCATATTCCTCTAGTGAGAGTGAAGTGGGACTCGGTGACTGATGATTCAACATGGGAATGTGAAGCTGAGATGCGCCAGAGTTATCCTATTCTATTTACATGTATACGACGAAAATTTTGGGGACGAAATTTTCTTTAAGGGGAGTGGTAATGTAACATCCCAATTTTCTATAACTCTACTCGAGTTGGTTAATCTCAATTAGGGTTTGGATTTCTTGAGTGAATTGTTTTGTGTTAGTTTAAAGACCTAGTTGGAAGTTTAGAAATAGGCTTGAATACTATTGAAAGTACCTAAGGCATAACACGAGAAACTGGGGAAGTTAGAAGTTTGGGAGACTCTGCCCAGCTGAGCAGCACGCTCAAGTGTGGGAAGAGTGCAAACTCAAGTATGCCAACGCTTAGACGTTAGCATGTTGCATGCTCAAGCGTGCTGAGTGCGTTTGCCAGCTAATGTGAGTTCTGACGCGTGTGTGACACGTGTCAGGCCAGGGTAAAGGCGGGATGGACAAGGCTCCATGCTCAAGCGTGGAATAACCCCACGCTCAAGCGTGTTGGTTCCACGGTAAAGCATGGACAGCAAGATCACTTAAGTGAATTCCTTTCTCTTCTTCCTCATTTGCACGAAATTGGCTAAGTGTTCAGAGAGTTTTCCCTAAGTTCTAGTGAGAGAAACAGTGTTCTTAGAGTGAGGAAGCTTGGTTCTGAGGTGATCGAGGCGTTGAAACGTGATTCTGACTATACCGTTGCGATCGTGCCGAAGTTATCTACAAATTCGTCCAATTGATTTCTCGACTCTCCTAAGGTCTTATGTATAAGGAGTTTTATTTATAATAGGTCTTATGTATATGTATCATTTCCACAATTGATAAGGAGTTTTATTCAAAATAGGTCTTATGTATATTCTGTACTGAATGTCACGAGTAGTATTTACAGCTTCAGCCCAGAAGTGTTTGGGAACTAAATTATCACTAAGCATAGCCCTTATTATATCTTGAAGAGATCGGTTCTTTCTCTTAACAACACCATTCTGATGTGGTGTTCTAAGGGCAGAGAAATTGTGATGAATACCACTTTAATCACAAAACCTTTGGAATAGATCATTTTCAAATTTATCTCCATGATCACTTCTGATTGAGCTAATACATATGCCTTTTTCATTCTATACATGTTTGTAGAATATAACAAAGACTTAGAAAGACCCATCCTTTTGAGCAAGGAACTTAACCCATGTCCATCTTGTTTAGTCATCTACTATGACCAGCCCATATTTCTTACCACTGATAGAAGCAGTTCTTGTTGGACCAATCAAATCAAGATGTAGCAGCTTTAGTGGCCTTGAAGTACTAACAATGTTCTTGGACTCAAAAGAGTTCTTAACTTGTTTTCCCTTCTGGCACGCGTCACAGAGAGCATCCGATCTATACACAATCTTTGGTAGACCTCTTACGATGTTATGCTTGTTTAGTCTTGAGATTAATCTCAGACTTGCACGACCAAGTTTTTTGTGCCAGATCCATCGCTCATCTTCAACAAACACTAGGCATGATACACTCTGATTAGAGATTTCCCCCAAGTTAATCTTGAAAAGATTATTTTTCCTCTTGGTAGTAAATAAGATGGACCTATCAGGGTTCTTGACTACACACTCTCCTTTGTTGAAGGAAACATCAGACCTATTATCACATATTGACTTCTGTTAAGTAAGTTGTGTTTTAGTCCTTCAACTAATAAAACATTATTAATAGAAGGGAAGGGATGCTTACCAATCTTACCTATTCCGACTATCTTCCCTTTCTGGTTACCTCCAAAGGTAACACATCCACCAGTCTTATTGCGGAGGTCTTGGAACATAGACCTTTCTCCCGTCATGTGACATGAGCATCCACTGTCCAAGTACCAGGACTGGGGTTTCCTTTGTGTTGCTAAGCAAATCTGAAACAAGTATTATCATATTCTTAGGTACCTAGATAGACTTGGGTCCTTTCTTGTTAGTTTGAGGTCTTTGTCCATGCATAATGTTTTTCTTTCTATGTATACACTTAGATGTGTTGTGACCAGATTTACCACATATATTGCAATAGATATGAGATGCATGTGGTTTGGTTTCTTTGAATGTTTGTTAAACTTGGAAACCTTGTGATATGACTTTGGTTTTGTTACATTATGAAAGACTTCTTGTTTCTCATTGTCATAGCCTAGGCTAGACTTGTCATGAGGTGATCTATTGTACCTCATTATCAAATTTAGCTTCTCTGATCCTCCAACAACCTTAGATATGCTCTTAGTTAGGTCAGATACCTCTTTTTGAAGTCTTACAACTTCATAAGGTGCATTGGACTCAGAGGAAAGTTTATCAGTTAGATTGACATTCTCAGCTTTCAGCTTATTATTCTCTTCAATAAGCTCTTTGTTTTGATTATAGGTGTTCTCAAGCTCTTTGTTTATTATGGAAAACTTCTTTTTAAGCAATATGTATTGATGATGCAATAAAGAAGAATCATTAAGAAGCTCATCATAGGCTTCTTGCAAAGAGTAGAGGTTAGATACCTCATCTTCGTTCGACTCATTGTCCGAAGTATTGTTGGCCATTAGGCAGAGGTTGGACGCAGGAGGGTTCCTTGGTCTGCAAAAGACATCTAGGATAACCAATTTTTCCTTTGCAGTCTGAAACTGCAATACCATCTCCATTCTTGGTATGTCCAAGAAGGCACTCACGAGGCACCAAATGGCACGAGCATTCAAAGAATACATTCTGACATCGTCATCTGTCCAATCAACTTTAGGCTTGGACGCTGTTGTGCCATCCTTAAGGATTATAGTTGGACGATAATCACCATCAATGAACACGTCCCATAAATCATAGTCTTCTTGAGCTTGGATGTATGCTTGAAACAGAGACCTCCAATGAGGATAATCAATTCCATTGAAAATAGGTGGAGCATTCAATCTTCTTTCAGGAATCGCTTCCTGAGGTCTCTCTTTAGGAACAACAAGTTGTTCATCGTCCGCAGAGTCTTCATTTTGCACTGTGTAACATCCCAAAAACCCTATGTCTGTCTTTTAACTGTTTGTGTGAATAACTTGACTGAGAACACAATTCGATTAATCATAATCATAATAATAGTTGATGATTGGAAATTCATATTTGAATTTCAATTATGAGCTTAATAATCATAAGGTATTGTTTTGAACCCAATGTGCTGTTTTGAGCCGAAATCGGTAAAAATATTATTATTTTAATCGGGACCGCTTTACCTTGGGATGCGTGCCAGAATCGGGAAGTAATCTGACCCGGGGTCGGGAAGTTGTTCTGGCCCAGTGTCGGGAGTAGTTCATGACTGCATCTCACGCTTCACAAGATGTTGTCAACGATCCATCACCTTTTCATTCCTTTAACCAATGGATTAGATTCTTATGACTCCTGGTTAATAACCTAGCATCTTTTCGTTTTATGGAAAAAGCAACTTAACCACTTATGGTTAATCTCTACACTTTGAATGAGAGCTCAACACCTCTTGTCCTTGTTTGATTATGGCCATCCATTTTCTTACACTTAATCAACTTCTATGACATAACTTGTTGGATTGAAATTTGTTATATAAATTGAAAAGGCCTCCACGGCCAAGTGATAAGAACATCACTAAGTCACCTTGCTTCCTTTTCATTTACAATAAACAAGCATAAGCATACTTCTTCAAGATACCGAAAACATTTTCTGTCTTCTCTTTCTCCTTTCACCCATTCGGCCATCGCTATAACTCCATGTACAAAATCCTTTTTCTAAATTCTAAGACCACGGCTTTGTTAGTCTTGGTGTCTAGATCAACTTTGAGGAAGAAAGTTTTTGATTTGGAGCACCTTTGTTCTTGACCCTCAAGAAAACCAACCTTGTTCATCAAGTGTTTTCACTAAGTAAGTCTCTAATCTTACTTTTCTTATTTTCCTTTCGTTAAATCATGAAACAACGTCTTCTAGTTCATGATTTTTGAAAAACAAGTTTCAAAACCTTATTGTTTTATACTCCATAGGTTCAGCCATCTTGAGTTTCTTGGTGTTGGAGTTGTCTCATTCACAAAGGATCTTCATTAAGGTAATGGGGGAGTGAACCTCATCATACCACATTGGTGGTGGTGAAGATGGTTTATGGGTTTGGTTTGGGGAAAACCCTAAGCCAAGGGTTTCCTACTTTGTCTATTTAGTTCTCTATGAGAACAATGTTGTAATAATAATTTGTTGCTTGATTTGTGTTCATTGATGTGTTTGAATGGTTGAAAATAATTTTTATGTGAGGGAAAACCCTAACCTAGAGTTCCTTCATCTTTTGTTGAAAAGAGTTTGTGAAAATGTGATTTTCGGATCTGACCTTGCCTGAGTCATTTCGGTTTTTCTATCAACCTAGATCTTGGATTTCAAAACTTGTTTTTGATCCTAAAACTATACATCTTGGGCTTCAGTTTGAGCACAAATTTCATGTGATTTCATAAAGATTTGACCTTGAAAATGTGTTTCAATCTAAGCATAAAATTTTGTCTCGGATTCTGACTACTGTGACTTATTTCATGAAACTGTACTAACTCAGCTAATTTTTGTGAAAAATAATTTTATATCCAAAAACTAGACATCCTAAGCTTTCATATGAGTTCTCATTTGCTCAAATCCAAGTTCATTTGATCAATCAAATGTTTGTCACAAGTTGATGCTTGATATGCTGAAATTTTTTGTATACGGGTTTTGGTGTTGATATTTGGAATTGTATGTTATGATGTTGGTGTGACTATTTGTGTCGGAGTGTTAGTGTTGAAAATCATTTTGGCATGGTGAAAAACTATTCTTAGGTTCAAGACCTAGGGATAGGATTTTTGAATGATGAACTTGTTCATGCATTTGCTATTTGGTGGAATGACTATATGTTGAGATGTTTTTCATGATGCTAGTATGTTGTTGGATGGCTTGTATTTTGTTGGAAAACATCATGTGAGGTTCGGCCTTGTTAAGATAGAAAGGGGAAGCCAAAGCTTCTATGTTCAAGTAATGGTGTAATGGACTTAAATGATTCCAAGAAGGCAAAAGAAATTAAAAAGACCTACCTTACTTACATGGAGGCATTCGGCCATACCATAGTAATTAGGGCTTGGAACCTAAAATGTTGATGCTAAGAGGCGTAATGGGTTTATACTAAAGTATAAAGGGAATAGAAATTAAAAAGGTTTTCCAAAGAACCAAGTGTTGAAAATTAAGTATTTTGATCTCGTGCAAAAAGTATTTAAGGATATGAGGATTTGATGTTGATCAACCACTTATTTTATCATGTTATTTCAAGGAAAATATTTTCAAGAACGAAGAGTTTTCTAAATGATTCATATGGTTTCCCAAGGTTTTGTTTAGTAAACCTACTTTCAAGAGAAATGATAATCCTTGTAAGTATTTTCTTTAAAACAATGAGTCCTTACGCTGCTATGAGTAATTTTGGAATCTTACCAAATAAAAGAGTTATAGTTTTCATTTGAAAATGAAAAGGTGATTTAAAGAAAAATAAGTTTTTCCTTTTTACACTAAGTAAAGGAAATAAATATTATTCAAAAGGAAGTTTTACGTTAGTTTGGCAAAAGATGAGGTACTATATATCTTAGGGCTTTGAATACCTTACGAGTATATGTATAGAGTTTCAAAACTATGTTTGATAAAAGGGGATTTCATGAACCAGTTTACCACTAAGGAAAGTATTTTGAAGATCTTACTATAGTAGCATAATTATGTATTATCTTCAAAAAGGAAATTCAATGAGTTCCATAATGTACTCACAAAGATTTAGTAAAAGACATGCACTAACTTCCAGTGGTCATGACAAAATCATGTTCCACACCCTTGATGATTTAGGTCATCTAAGGAATCCATAACGTTTAAATCACTAAGAGTTACTTATAGCAAATAAATAATATTCCTTTGGTAGACAAGTGAGAAGATTGATGAAGGGAATCCTTGTGGACCCTGTTCTCCATAATATATCTACGTTATGAACTAATGTATCATAAGACATGAACATCATGTTACGAATGACGAAGTGGTACGCGATTGCAAGGAACAGAACCAAGAATGGGCGACTGATGGCAAGTCGTGTGAAAGTGGGTCCCGTAACGGTATCCTATGGTTTATCAAGGGATAAACGTGGTACTACAGTGATGAGATAGTACGTGGCTATATTATGACATTTCTTGACATGCATGTGCATTTATGCATGAGTTGGGCGGTATGCCTAGGAGTTGAGATTACACCTTAGTGTAGGTGTGATTGTTTGAGGTGTCGATCATGAGGATCTTGGGGACGTCTGGGGTTGGGGAAGACACATGTGGCCAGAGAGTAGCTCCTCTGTGTCGTGGATATCCATTGAAAAACACTGACATCTTGACTGAAACATCGGGCAAATCTTGATTTGGGTAAAGAACGTCTGGCATGAGCCGTTATAGCAATTACGATCTTGATGTGGCACTATGGGGCTGAGATAACGCAAACAATGTTCTCCCAATCACTCACTCTTGTTTTGTTTAGCTCCATGGAGTAGGGGTCAGAGTCTTACCCTTGTGGCATATGGCATTGAGTCATGTACATCGCATTGCATTGCATGACTGTTGATGGATACATTTACATGTTATACATTATTATCCTATGTTGATGATGTCTTATGCTGTCGATTGGATAATATAAGATATTGAGATGTATGATATGCATGACTAGTATTTTATTGTCTTGTGTGTCATACCGTTTTTACTTCTGCCATGTGTTGTGCTGATGAATGGGAATCTCACCTTATTACTTTGTATTGCATCGTTGTGTGCTTCTCTTGTTGTCTCCCGAGAAGGTCGTTTTACTGAGACTTCACCCGACGTTTTGGATGCACCTCTCTGTTGAGCCTCCCAGTGGTTTTGGCGTTTGGACATCTAGTCATGATGAGCTTCTAGCAAAGCACATGGGAAGAGCCACACTGACCATCCGCAAGGGCCGTAGAGGAAGAGTTCTTGACCGCTCCACAGCTTGTCTCATGTCGTCTGCTGTCAAGGTTGTACCCGTAAATGGGATACTAGATGGACTTTTCCACCGATGTGTTCAGTGCCTTCTCCCTCTGATAGGGGTAGGCTGCTTGTTAACAGAGTTGCTTCTAAGTCAACTTCTATTCTGTCTTCCATAGGGATGCCAGCAGTAGTCCCTGCTAGGGTTCTTGTTAGGTCTCGTTTGATGAGTCCTGGTTGGAGGGCGATGAGTGAAGAGACTAGGAGTGAGGTGATTTATCCACACCTCCCTAGTTCTTTCACTTGTCTCTCCGAAAAGGAGAAGTCAGACGAAGTATTTAGCAGTTGATCCGAGGGATGTCTTCCTATGTAGTATGTTGTTGGCCAGTGTAGGGTGTCAAAGAGTCTGTACCTTTCTTTTATCTTTGGTGGAGCTGCGATTCCAAGTATCTTATGTTTAGGAGTTGCGTCTGCCATCTTTTATGATGAGTCTGTATCTTTCTATTTTCTTTCTGTAGTCGGGTTCGGTTCTTATGTAAACCTTTATGAACTTATGAACTTATATTATGAAGTGTGGCTATTTACCTTACATGCATAAACGGTTACAAGCTTTTACAGTTATGTATTGCGAAAAGGAAAAATTCACCCCCAACTTTCTTAAATGTTTTAATTAACCCGTTTTTCGGCATTTGAGTATTTTAAAATGTTCATAAATGTGATGCCCCCAGAAAGGGTGTTACACATTGTAGACCAGAGACAGAGGTTTGCTTCTTCTTCTTCTTCTTCTTCTTCTTCCTTGGAAGAGTCAAGATCTTCCCAAGTGGCCATAAAGTTCTTCTTCTTCTTCTTGTTCATCTTCTTCTTGTCCTTTAACAAAGGATGGTCAGCTTTGAAGTGGCCTGGTTTATTGCACTCAAAGCAAACCATTTGGCTTTTGTCCTTGACTCACCATGGTCCTTGAGGTTTTTCTTCTAGAATGGCCTTCTTTTTAAGCCATTTTTCTTTCTCCACATGTTTTGAATCTTCCGGGAGATGAAGGACAGCTTGTCATCATCTGATGCGTCATTTTTTGTCTAATCAGCATCATCACTTGACTCATCAGCCTGTAAGGCCTTTGAGCTGTTGGACTTTTGAGCTTTCAAGGCATTCTTTCCCGGGTTGTCAAGACTAAGCTCTTGCTCATGTACTTGTAGCGTACCCACTAGATCATCCAAAGTCAAAGTTGAGAGATCTTTGGCCCGAGTGATTGCAGTAATGAGTGGCCTCCACTCCTTAGGCAAGCTCCTAAGGATTTTGGTAACATTCTCCTTGGTGGTATAGACTTTCCTAAGGGACTTCAAGTTGTTGATGATCGTTTGAAAATGACCCATCATGTCTAGGATGGACTCTCCTTCTGCCATGGTAAACATCTCAAACTGGCTAACCAACGTGATAATCTTTATATCTTTTACCTTGGTAGTCCCTTCATCAAGATTTGACAAGGTGTCCCATATCTGTTTGGCTGATTCACATGCGTGAATCTTCTAGAATTCGTATGGACTTAAGGCATACATCAAAGCATATCTTGCTTTGTGATTTTGTTCCATTTTTGCTCTTTCAACTTCGGTCCACTCCTCTTCATCTTTGTCAGAACCATCAGCATTAAGACAAACGTTTGGACCATTCGTAATTCTGGCTCAGAGGACAGAGTTTGTACTCAGTATGAAACCTTTAAATCTCTCCTTCCAGTAAAGGTAATGAGTTCCATTAAATAACGGAGGTTTGGTCATGGAAGTGCCTACTATAACTAGTTGACTACCACTTGGCATGCGTTGACCTGCCATATCTGCTTTAGGATCTTTCCCCTAACACGGCTAAGTTCTCAACCCGGAGGCTGAGCTTTGATGCTAATTGAAGAAACCTATTGAAAACACAAGAAGGGGGTTGAATTGTGTTTCTTAAGCTTTTTTAAAACTTTTTCGCAAGCAGATATATTTTCGTAAAGGTTTGGATGCAAATATGTTAACAGACGCAGAAAGTGTGAACAACAAAAGGTTGGACGCTCACTGTGATTGTTTACTTTTAACGATAAACGCTTTAAGAAAACAGTTTATCCCAAGAGTTAGTTATAATCAAACTAAAGACGGAGATAAGGGAAAGAAGAATAACACAGAAATATTATCCTGGTTCACTCTTAACCCAAGAGCTATGTCTGGTCCCCTTTACGTGAGAACTTTTTCCACTATAACAAATCCTTGTTACAAGTATTCAACACCTCTTCAATCAAGTATTCTACACCTCCTCGGGCAACACTAAGTATTCTTTTACAGACAAGCCTCTTCAGGCTCAAGTATTCTTTTTCAAACAAGCCTCTCCAGGCTCAACCAAGATTGATTTGAAAGAGTTTTAAGTTCAACTAACTCACTATGTGTGAGGATATGAAACTTAAGAACAGAACTCTGAAAGATCAACTCTACGGAGAGAGTGATATGAAAATGTAAACTCAGAGAAAGCTTGTAAGCTTTTGCAGTCTAATCCTTCTGGAGTTTTCCTTTTGTCATTCATCAAAATTCAAATATTCCTGTCAAGCCATATATTTACATATAGGGTTTACTCAAACATGTGCTATTAAAGGTGGCCCTTTTAACAGCGCTTCTATAAAGAAACAATGTTATATCATTAAAAGGTTATACATTTAACAGCGCATTTTTGGATAAACACTATTATATCGTTAAAAGATAATACATTAAAAGGAAATGCTTCTATAAAGTGGCCTTTTTAACCGTGCTTCTATGAAGAAACGTTGTTATCTCATTAAAAGGTGATACATTTAACAACTCATTTTTGAATAAACGTTATTATATCGTTAAACAATAATACACAAAAAAAAGTGATTTTATTTTGTATTTGTAAAACATTAAACAACCTTATATAACATAATTTTTTTAGTAAAGCATCAACTCTATTGGTTTGTTCTTCATTAAACTAATTAATGTTGCAGAAACCCCAAAATTCTTTTTATTGAAACAGAGTTAACATAGTTAAAACAATGTTACCAAATTAGATTCAAATTGAACACACAGTTACATAACATTTATCATTGACAACAGAGTTACAACATAGTAAATATACAGTGAATACAAAACACAATTTGGGAATTGAGATGGAAAACCAATATCTCAAAGAGAATCTTTTCACCTCTTCCACCCAAACAAATGAGTAGAGGTTGGAACCCAACCATTTCTCTTCCAGTTCATCGTCTAATACTCGTTTCCATTTTGGACTTCATTATGACTCATCAGAAAATTTTCTTATAGCCAACACTTTTGGTAGTAACATCTTTTCTGGCCATTATACACTTAAATAGAAAAGTGACTTATACACTTAATAAATAGATATCTTGGTGAACCTTATAACTTAATGTGTTAATGTAATGTATCTTGGAATTCTGCAGCGGTATTTCTCCATTCTTACACCTGAGTCGTTTGCTTTTTCTGGCACGTCTCATGAAATAGCAAGTTTAACGTGGACCACGATGAACCACCCTCTTGCACAGCCTTTTTGGCCATATCTGCCAGCTCCTTTACTTTCTTCCTTCCTTCTCTCCCTTTCTCTCCTCCCATCAGCTCCCTCACCGTCTTCCTCAGTCCTTCCCATTTCACAAACCCTCTCACCAAACCATTACAAGTCTCCACCCTTAACCCCACCTTTATCTCCTCCTCCACCATTCTTGCATTCAAATGTTGCTCTGCCATCATTGGCCACGCTAAAATAGGAACACCAGCGCAGATGCTCTCCAACACTGAGTTCCACCCACAATGGCTCAGAAACCCTTCCACGCTCTCATGCATCAGAATCTCCCTCTGGTCTACCCATTCTCTCACCACGATTCCTCTACTCTTCACTTTTTCTTCAAATCCATCTGGTAACCCCCACTTATCCTTTCTTATCACCCACAAGAAGTTCACCATCGATTCCTCCAACCCAGTAGCTATCTCTTCGAGTTGTTCATGTGAAATCTCTGCCTGTGAGCCAAAAGCCACATATAGAACCGAGCACTTCTCTTCTAGCTTCTGGTCTAGCCACCTAACCCATGTTGGTTTGATACCTGCGAGACGGTTCAAGAAAAGAAGAGGCCAAATACACAAAATATAAGGCATATATAAGTGAAAGACTAGTACAGGATCGGTCCCAAGTTTTTGGGTGATCTCGGCAAATCAAAAAAATGGTACCCTCATAATTTTTTAAATATAGTTCTCTTTTCATTTTTTGTTGCAAAATCATCATCAATATGTTTACAATAAAGATTTTTTAAAAGATCATTTTCAATACAAATCAAAACAAGACTATTTAATCTATCTTGTGACATAGTAGATCATAAATAAGATTTTAACAATTTTAATTTAGAAAAACTTCTTTCACTAGATGCAACAGTAACAAAGATAGTTAATATTATTCTATAAGTTGTGCATGCATTAAGGAAACAATTAAAGTCATCAAAAAACTTAATATCATAAAGCTTAATTTTGATTCAACTGTTAAAACGTTTTTAATGACTTTTAATTCTTCAAATAGAATTTTACCATCAAGATCATACGAATTATCAAGTGTGACTCTTGATTTGTTCAAAAGTTCAAATGCTACTCGCTAACAGTTAGCTATTAAATTTGGATGGTGCTCAATACCAAGAAAAAAATTGGATGGTTCATGGATTCAACTTCCCAAAATTGTGAATGTGATTAGTTAAATTTATTTCAGTTTATTTAATCATATTGTTTGTTTAATTTTTTACAATAATTTTTTTATATAATTTTAAATATATTTTTTCTAAATATATATACATGCTATTACTAAGTAAAAAATTTTTTTGGTGCCTCTCTAAAATTGGGGCCTGGGCGGTTGCCCCTCAAGACCACCCACAGGGCCACCACTGGACTAGTATGAAAAATATTAATTTTAACCAAATAATCAAATAAAAATATGGTCAAGATTAATTTTAATCAAATCTAATATCAATTATTTAAAATTGAATGAATGGAATTAAATTTTGTTTCACGGCGTTACTTTATTCGTAACTAACTTACTATATTTATACAGGTTTGCTAACATGTGTTTACTGTTTAAGGAATAAAAAAAAGTGAGATTTTTCTCAAAAAACTACAACTTTAATTCTTAATATATACATTAATTACATCATATTTCTACATAATCTTGTCATTTTAATTCCTGAAGGATTCATACAGAGGCCACTGATAATTATTTCCCCATTTATATGTATCAAATATTTTTATAAGATATTTGTTATGGAAAAATTGAGAGGTGCTAGCTGTTGAATACGGGGGGAAAGACTTACGAATGACCTCACCGTTGTTTTGTTACTTCTTTTAAAAATGAATTTAATTCGTATACACCGTCTTTGTTAAAAATATAAAAATATTTTATACAAACAATCAATCAGAAATTGTCACATAAGTTAAAGTATTTAACTCTTGTCCTAACTATCTCAAAAGTCACACCTATCATGATTTCTGATTGGTTGTCAGTGTAAAAAACTTTACACTGACAGTACATAACAATTAAATCCTTTAAAATAATAAAAAATAAAATGAAAAGAATAAAAACAATAGACAAAATAGATTGATTGGTGTTATATTTTGTTTTAATTGATCAATGTTAGTGTTAATGTTAATATTTTATTAGTGGTTGAGATTTGAACATTCAACTTCTTTATTAATCCACTCCTTAAGTCTCGTACCCAAACCACCAAGCCAACCTTATAACCCCTTTCCTATATATTTTTTTTTTTTTTTTCACTTCAGTCCTATTTATTTTGTTTTTTTTCATTTTTATCTTATATGTTATGTTTTATCTTTAATGTTAGTTCTACAACTGACGTCGTCAAGAAGAAATTGACCGAAAAAACTAATATGAAAAACGGAACAGAATATATAAAACTAAAAAAGAAAAAAATAAATTTTTTTTCATTTTGATACTATATGTTATATTTCTTTGTTTTTGACAAGGACTATATATTATATTTTTTCTTTCATGTTAATCCAATAAGTGACGTCATCAAAAAAAAAATTAAAGAAAAGGACTAATGTTAAAGACGATACAAACCTATGAGACCAAAATAAAAAAAATAACATACAGCATCAAAGTAAAAAAAAAAATATATATATATATATATATATATATATATATATATATATATATATATATATATATATATATATATATATATCAGACAACCTATTTTGTCAAAATAATATAACGGCAATACTTATTGGTACGAAAGCAACGACTCTTGTTTGACTTTTCAAATATTTATTATTGGAATCAAGTGGTTATTATTTGAGCATCCCATTCGTCAAATTGGCTTTCCTAACGTATAGCATTACTCATAATATACACACTAACAACCATTTGTCGTTTTTCGTACCCCTACAGCATTTTGGTAAAAAATTATATATATATATATATATATATATATATATTTAATTAAATTTAATTAAACAAATACTAGTATATCGATTAGAAGGAGCGAATCCACGCCTGCCACTTGGATCCATTCCTACATACCTGGTTCGCGATTAATCTTGGGCGGCTGTTCAGCCATACAAAATGGGCCGACACACCAACTCTTAGAAGACTCTGTGTTCATATAATCAAAGAAGACAGGCTCCAGCTCATAGAAACTATTGACCACCATACCATAGCTACTGATTGTGGCTGAAATCGCTTTCATATTGAACTCATATGCAAGACTCTTCGGGTCCTGGTTTCTGAATTCGGGCTCAAAGTCTTCCTTACAGAGTCTAATCCACGGGAACCGAGTTAACGTGACTAACTCGTCATCAGGTTGGGACCCACTTAATATCCCCGAAAGCGCCGCTTCCTTGGAAAGACTAACGCTGTAACAGCTCATGCCATAGAAAGCAAACCTAGGGACACCGAACCTGGTGGCTGATTGTAGGGTCCACCAAAGGAATCCATCTGTGACCATGAAGCTGACATATGGAAGAGTCTCGAGGGCTTGTTCGAAGTGGGGCTGCATGGCTGCGGTGGCGGTAGCAAACTTATAAAAGAGGGACATGGAAGGAAGCTTGTCGGTGCTCTCTATTCCAGCAGGGATGCCGGCGGCGATGTTGTGGGGGAATGGGAGCGTGACGATGGAGGCGGAGGTGCCGTGAAGGGACTCGGCCACGAATGGCAGGTTGGCAGGGGTGGTGAAGACAGTGACTGCCGTGTCCCGGCGGAGTAGGAAGCGGGCGAACTGGAGGAGGGGTATGGTGTGGCCTTTGGACATGAATGGAAAAAGAACAACGTGTTGTGATGAGCCATCCGAAGAGATTGAACCCATTTCTTTTTTGAATTGGTGGGGTTTTTGTGAGTCTGCTTAGACTGCTTTCGGATGTTATATGTGACTATGGACTTGCCGCTTTGAAGCAATTTATAGATGAATTAATTGTGTTCACAAAACATTTTCTGTGATCGTAAATGAATTAATATTAATATCATATAATAATTTTGAGATATAAACCAATTAAAACTTTTTTGACAACCACCAGGAACACGTACGTAGGACATTGAATGGTGTCTCACTTTTCATTCCGTTAGTTGATATGACAGTAGAAGAGGGTGGCTTCTACTATTGAACAAACATAAGACTTTTTTAGCTGTATTTTTACATATTTGCAAAAACAAGTCTTTAAAGTATAATATTTATAAATGAGTCCCAAAAAAAAAATCACAGCAGAAACCGAGAAACAACTCCCCCGTCTCATCTTTCCCTTTCACACTCTTGAGAAGATGTCCCTCGGAATTAGAGCGGCAGCGACACCGTCATTTTCGGGCCTCGCCGCAACCACTCCCCCGTCTCATTTTTCTCTTTCAGACTCTTCTACCAAGCCTGCATAGGGAAGCAATTTTCTTGCTCGTCCCGCTTCACCTCAGCTGCACTGCAGTTACGCACGGGTTGAATTTTCTTTGGGTCATTCTTCTCTATGTTCTTCTCGCCCCAGGTAAGTGTCCTTCTCCCTGTTCTTCTTTTTTCTTTTTTTATATTATTCTTATGTTATTGTCAGGCTTAATTTGAGGGATTTAAGAGGTGAGCTTGATTTGGGGATTCTAGGGCAAAGTTCGTTTTGGGGGCTTGGATTTCATTCTTGATGGGAGTTTAGTTTTAAATTGGGAAGTTCGGTTTAATGTGGAGTTGATAGCATGGGGTTGTGATTCATTTGAGGGGGCGACAATGGTGGTGCTGTGGGTGGGCAACAATGGTGGCGCGACGGTGCATCCATGCTTCTGGCGGTGGTGCATCGATGCCAAGTGCTCTGCCATAAGAACAACCACACTCACACAGAACTGTCAAGACAAAAACCAAAGCAATTTATGATGTTTAGGATTTGAGTTTGGGTTTGATGTTTCAGCCGCGGTGATGACGGAGATGGGCCTTCAACTGGAAATGGGAGTGGGGTGGGGGTGAAGTAGGAAGAGGAAGGAAGGTGGAGAAGAAGAGATCTGTTTTTTGCAAATACCAAAATTTCTGATCAACGGGTAACAAGTTATCACTTAATTAATTTTATGAGAATCTAATGGTCACGAACACATCATGAAGTGGAAGCACTGGTGCACCCCGTTTTTTGGGGTGCATAGCAGATGGCAACCTAGAAGATATGTTGTACTACAATTCTACAAAGTGTGCAATAACTCTATATCATGAATTTTGATTGGTCAATTGATTGCAGGTTTAATGAACTTTTTAGTCCCTATAAAATGAGAGCGTTTTGGTTTTAGTCCTTACACTCATTACGCCATATTCAACCTTTAATATTGTTTATTTTTTTCATTCAATAACGCTTTTGAGCACCATTTATCTTGGCGTTGTGAAAAGTGATAAATAATGATAGCGCTTTTGAAGCGCTACGATAGTACTTTCCCAACAAAACTTTATAGTAGTTCACACTAAGAAGCGCGTCCAAGAAGAGCCATTGTCATAGGGCCGAACTAAAGATAACGTTTATTGTAAGAAGTGTTGTCTTAGTTAACGTTACCCATAAAGATAATGCTTCTTCAATAAAGCGCTATCATATATAGTTTGACTTGCGATAGCATTTCCTTAAAGAATCGTTGTCTATTCCCCACCCTCGGTACACTATAAATGAACTGTAAAAGGGTCAATCAAAGATAACGCTTTACAAGCGATATTAAAAGGGCAATCAAGGATAGTGCTTTAGAAGTGCTATCGTAGATAAACCCATGATACCGCTTCTGTGCGAAAAAGTTGTTTTAAGTTGAAGATAAGATATCACTTCTTGTGGAAAACTTTATCTAATGTTTCATCCTAAGATAGCGCTTCTTTGATAAAGCACTAACTATTCATATATCTATTTTTCTTTAGTGGCAGATAATTAAGACAATGCTTTGTACTGAAAACACTGTCTAATGTGTGGTCCTAGGATAGCGCTTCTCAGAAGAAGCACTATATATTCCTGGATTTAGTTTAAAATATATATATATTGTCGTTATCGGAAAGAACAAAAGAAACATCTTGTTTTTTCTTCAACAATTTCTGATCTCTAGTGGACCTCTCAGTAAGATTCGGACCCAGATGAAGTTCTAACCATTCGTAAGAGAAAAAGAATGATTTGCTCTGACATTCCCCTAAATTCAATATTCAAAACATCATGCAACATATATCTCACATTTCACTATCAAACTAAAGGAATTCTTAAATACCCCTCATGTAATCAAACACCAATCAATACCCCTCATGCAATCAAACACATATCAACCGAATTGATCATATTATGATAATGCAATAAAAACAAAATTAGAGCACACAACGTGAGGCGATACAAAAGTGATATGATCATGCATATAACATAATATATATACAGAATTTAACAAATTATGTCCGAGAGTTGAATTTTTCTAAACCTTGCATGATTTTAGCTGCAAGCACTACTATCCTTAATTTTCAGTACTAACAACCATAATCTCCCAACTTGGTGGGTCTTGTGAGCATTATCCCATCATTAGGGATGCCATTTACCTGCAACAAAATGAGAACAAACAAGTAAAATGTTAGTGGACAACAAAAATGATATTCAAACAAAATAAATAAAAAGTGTTAAATATAGAGATGAACTAACTTAGATCCCGTCATCATGATCTTCTCTCATATACAAGAAGAAAGGTTCATCCTCAATATTAGTAACTGTTCATCGAACCTAATAAAAATGATAAAGTAAATATGTTTAGATAATAAATTAAAAACATAATCAAACAGTTAGAGTAGTAAGTATATTACTTCTATTTTCATTATTTTACTTCTTGTTGTCCTATTTGTCTCATGTTCACCTCAAAATTTTATGGCATTATCTCTGCAACTAGAATTGCTCATATCAACTCCCAAGATGATGTGTCTTCTATGCGCTTCCAAAGAAGATTATTGATGTTTTGATGTAACAGCTTTTATTAAAGTCTATAATTGTAACATAGGTTTTGATGTTGGTCTTGATGTATTAATCTCCTTGAAAAAGGATTAGATAGTTGGCTTTACAAAATAAGGTTTTGAAAAAGTTTAAAAAGTTGGCAAAGCCAAGTTAGTAATCAATTAAAGAGCTTAAATTAATTGCCATGATTCAACAAGTTTTTTTAAATGGAAAAGTAATTAATTACAAAGTTTATTATTGGTTTACTTAAAAGAATTTTCAAATGCCATCAAGAATGTTCAAATATCAACGTTTGTATTCAATTACTTATGGTTTTTGGAATTTTTGAATCAAGGTATTCAGATACTACAAGGTTGTATTCGAATACATTGATCTGTTGGAAGTTGTTACTGTCGGTTAAGCAGAGTATTCGAATACTTCTTGGCAGTATTCGAATACAACAATAGAGTATTCGAATACACACTGAAATAATTTTTAACCACCTTTCAAATTTTGGTTGCCCTAATTGTTTTCTATATAAAAGGTTCAGTTTATGATTTCAAAGCACGAAATTACACTTTCAAATATATTGTTATGATGAAGAAATTGTGAGCCAACAAGCCTACTTTCTACAAGTGAAGATCATACATCTCTTGCACAAGATTGTGCTAGGAATTTGTATTCTACTCTTTTGTTTTATGATTTTACTTTGGGTGAGGCATCCCAAAAGGTTTCAAGAGTGAGGAATCTCTTGAAGGAAGAATAAGTTTGGGTGAGGCATCCCAAAAGACTCAAGGGCGAGGCATCTCATAAGGAAGAAGGTTGGTGGGTGAGGTATCCCATGAAGGCTAGTTGTGGTGTGTATATAGAGTGAGGTATCTCTAAGTGTAACACCCCGATTTTCATTGCTTTCTAAGATCGGTAAATTATATAAATAAGTTTACATTTTATCCGAGATTTAGAAAATGATTTTGAATAATCCAAGATCATATCCATACTCTACATTTTTGTAGAGAGTTACAACTAATTTTTAGGTAAAAAATTCAAACGAAAACCGGTCTGTGTCTTCACTGATAGTGAAATTTTTGAAGGAACCTGTTTGTGCAACACCCTTTCCCGAGTGTCACATTCCCGAACGATTATAAGGCCGAAAATATTTCTTAATGCGGAAAATACGATTTTCTTTTTTTTTTCTTTTCACAAGATGCAATGGGATTTAGCAAAGGTAAATAATACTAATAACGAACTTAGGTTCGCCATACATTTCTAGAACAATATGCATAATAATTACAGGGACATAAACAAAAAATGAATAATACTATATACAGACATAAGTCTAATGTGTAACTGACATAAGATATACAATAAGTACAAGGAGTCGTAGCTCCCCAAAAGTACTACAAAAACGACATAGTCTGGCCGACAACAAAACTAGACCACAAAAAGAAGGTCCTCCTCTGGCTCAAAGGAACTACTGGACTGAACCATCATCACGTCCATCTGTTCAAACAGCAACAGCAAGTACCAACAGAAAACATACAGATATGGGTGAGATTCCCGTTCATCAACACAACAAAACAGCAATAGTAAAAACGGGACGACTCACCGGGTAACAGCGTACCCAACATGCTTACAGGAATTCTCAATGTCAAACATATTAAGCAGTTGACAGCATAATATCATGTTAAGCAGTTAACAGCATAAAATAAGGTATTCTTTAACAGTACAACGATGTATAACAGTAAATGTAAACATCAATAGCCGTGCAATGCAATGAAATGTATATGACTCAATGTCAATGTCACTGGGTACTACTCTGACCCCTACTCCATGGAGCTAACAAAACAATCGGAGAGAGTGAATGGGAGGACATGTTCCGTGCGCGCCAGCCTTGGGCAAGATGCTACAACATTCGTAACGTGCACGTTTCTGGCTTTTACGGAAACACTCTCGACCAAACATGAAAAGTACGGCATCTAGTAAAGGATATCAGTGTATTGCACGGATTCGCCACGACACAGAAGAGCTACCAACTGGTCACATGTCAGCCCTTCCAACCCTGATACCTCCAAAAAGACCATTGAAGATCGTCACCGTAAGATTCGCACCCGCATCAAGGTGTAAGCTCAACTCCTAGGCTCAAGGCCATACAACTATGCACATGAAATGCCAATGCTTACACAAAGCAGATGCGATCAAGCAATGTCTATCCCCCGGATAAACCTCGAAGTCTACTAAGGTTCTCTTCCTTAGGAACTATACGTGTCTTTTGAAAAACAAAACCTTTATCCACCGGATAAATCTCGTGATCCCTCCGGGATCGAGTCATCACAAGACTGAAACAATTGAACGACTGATCGGGACCCGAATCACCGGTCCGTCATCAAACTACTGTTTCAAAACCCAAAACGTTTGTAAAACAGAACAACTTCTCAATTGAAAACTCATTTGATTTGAAACAATTTTTAAAACACTTACTTACTCTATTTTTAGCATTTTCTGAACATGGAATTCGCTTAGCGAAATTACATTCGCTTAGCGAAATTGAAACAAGAATGCCTCTTTTGGAACTCCTCTGGTTCGCTCGGCGAGACACAAATCGCTTAGCGAAATGCATTGGATTCGCTTAGCGAATATGAATTCGCTTAGCGCAAGTTCAGACGGTTACACCTCTTTGGAAACACCTCTGGATCGCTCGGCGAGACAGAATTCGCGTAGTGAAACTTCACTTTATTCGCTTAGCGAGAATGATTTCGCTTAGCGAAAGTTCAGACGGTTACACCTCTATTAGAGACTTCTCTGGATTGCTCAGCGAGATGTAATTCGCGTAGCGAAATTTGCTGGGTTCGCTTAGCGAATATGAATTCGCTTAGCGAAAGTGAGGCAGTGATGCCCAACTAAGACTTTCCCTGTTTTTCGCGTAGCGAAAGTAAATTCGCTTAGCGAAAAGTTGCCTTAAAACAAGACATCAACCTTAGGGAACCATTTTGATTCTCTTCATGAAACCACTTCTTTTCTCATTTTGAGTCACTTGATTAGCTAGATGAACTAAGGATAAGGTATAAAACATGTTTCACTTTGGTGAAAGCACTTTGAGATTAAATTCCATTTAAAGTCACTTAGGGTTTTTCTTTGAAAAACACAAGTTATTGAAAACACTTTCTTTACATCAAAACTTGACTTGTCCAAGAACTATTCATATCCTTCCTTTCCTCAAGGTCATGGCCAATAGCCAACTAGGAATCAATGTGAAGTTTTACTCCATCAACCAAACAAAATATGGCCCACATTACTTACACAATCATGATAACCATAATACACATTACTACATCATAATCAAACATCCAAGTCCATCACACATTATGGTCTCATAATCAACAATAAAAGTCCATACTTGATCTAGTGATCAAAGTAGGTTTTTCAACATACATGGAAATGATTTTCATTCAATCATATCTTCATCAACATATACTAAAGCACACTACAACATACTCAAGCATAAACTCATCATGACAACCTTGTTCTCCAAGAGAACTTAACAAAACTTAACACATAAAAGTGAACCCAAACTAAAGGGTTTCACCCACACATAAACTTAAACAACCATTCTCACTACCACCATCTTGGTGTGATGAGGTTCTTCTCCCCATACCTCTTGATGAGCAGATTCCCGGATCAAAGTCGGTTGATCGGTTTCTGAACTTCCTGATAATCGTCAACAACTACACAACACAACAATTCAACATTAAACAACAATCAAAGCCAAACTCAACTATTACAACAAAGAGGGTTTCGGCCACCCTAGGTTAAAAGGTTAGAAATTGGTTTTGGTTTCCATTTCATGGATTCAAAAGCATTAGGAAAGCTAAGGATGAAATCAAGTGTTAAAAATCAAAACTTGATGAAAACACTATTCATCATCACCCAAAAGGGTTCGGCCAAAAATGCTTTTTGAGCTATGATGAGAGTTGAATCATAAGCTCTTGGGTTTAGGTAGAGATTGATGATGTGAGTTCAAAGAATTTGGTCTTACCTCAAAAGGATTTTTCTACAATTTCCTATGGATTTTCAAAGTTTTGGATCTAAGAAATTATTTTCATGAAAATGAAGATTGATCTTGAAATAAAGAAAGATTCAAGAAGCTAAGAGACCATAGAAGTGATCTTACCTTGAAATGAAGAAAGATTTCTCACGGAATCAAGTGAATCCAACAAAAACTCAAGCTTTTCTAGGTGAAAATGGAGTTTTCTCTCAAGAACAACTATGGAACTCTAAAGGAAGAGGGGCTGTGCGAAAATGATGAAGTGAGGGGCTGAGTTCAGCCTCTTAAAAGTTCACTTAAGGGTAAAAAGGTCATTTGCCAAAAGGGTATAATGGTAAAAGTGTAAAAGACTAAGGTTAGGGGCATTTTGGTCATTTTGCGTCCAGATATTTCCGAACGTCATGACGACTCTGGCATACTCTCCCAAGTGTCCTGTGATGATGTGATATCAAGATTATTTGTTGGCGAGTCCCGGTAAATCCATACGTGGCTCCGTTCGTCACCCGATTGAAGATTCCGCCCGAACGAAGGTCAGGAAGTTATTTTTCTGAAATTTTTACGAAATTTAACCAAAACGTAGATAATCGAATTCTAAGACTTACTGTCTCGTTCACGGGTCCATCTGAGGTCTTCTGAGTAGTAAAATCATACTGTCAGTGTAAAAACGCAGATCGGACTCCGCTTGAGTTTTCGACTCAAAACTTAATCGTAGCTTCCTACGATATCGTCGAGCATGACTACGGTCTCGGAATATTTTATTTCCATTCCTAAGACCTCAAATAAAATACAAACATTATAATACTGAAGAAATAGAAAACGTGAAAATCGGGGCGTTACATTCCTACCCCTCTTAAAAGAATTTCGTCCTCGAAATTATACGTACCTCTTAAAACAAACTCGGATACTGTTGTTGCATGTCCTCTTCTCTTTCCCAGGTAGCATCACCTGTAGTCTCGTTCCAGACAACTTTGACCAAAGCTATCTCCTTCCCTCGCAGTTTCTTTATCCTCCTGTCCTCGATCTTAACCGGCAATGTCTCATAGGTTAGGTTATCCTTCAGCTGTACTGAATCAGACTCTATGACGTGACTGGGATCAGGAATATACTTCCGCAATTGCGAAACATGAAAAACATTATGAAGGTTGGATAGAAAAGGCGGTAAAGCTATTTGGTAAGCTACTGGACCTATCCGACGAAGAATTTGATAAGGTCCAATGAATTTTGGAGTGAGTTTTCTGGACTTCAGGACCCTGCCCACCCCAGTCATCGGAGTGACTCTCAAAAACACATGATCCCCTTCCTCGAACTCAAGTGGCCTACGTCTTTTATCCGCATAACTCTTCTGTCGGCTCTGAGTCGTCCTCATCTTTTCTTGAATCAGTTTCACCTTCTCGGTTGTTTGTTGCACTAGTTCAGGTCCTAATGAAGCACTTTCTCCATCTTGGTACCAACACAAAGGTGTTCTGCAACGTCGTCCATATAAAGCTTCGTAGGGTGCCATCCCTATACTCGAATGATAACTGTTGTTGTAGGTAAACTCTATCAACGGTAAGAAATTCTCCCAACTTCCGGCATGTTCCAACACACACGCCCTCAACAGATCCTCTAAAGACTGAATCGTCCTTTCCGATTGTCCATCAGTTTGAGGATGGTAAGCCGAACTTAATCGTAACTTCGTTCCTAAAGCTTCATGTAAACTTTGCCAAAAACGCGAAGTAAAACGCGGATCTCTATCCGATATGATACTTGAAGGTACTCCATGTAGTCTCACAATCTCACTGATATAAATCTGAGTAAGTTTTTCCATAGAATACTTGAGATTAATCGGTAGAAAATGAGCTGATTTCGTAAGCCTATCAATTATAACCCAAATGGAATCGTATCCTTTAGGTGTCCTTGGCAAACACGTCACGAAATCCATTGCTATGCCATCCCATTTCCACTCTGGGATATCCAACGGAAGTAACATTCCAGCTGGCCTCTGATGTTCAACCTTTGCTTTCTGACACACTAAGCAAGATGCCACATAATCGGCTACATCTCTTTTCATCCCTTGCCACCAAAACAATCGCTTCAGGTCCTGGTACATCTTGGTTGACCCTGGATGCATACTCAACTTGCTTCTATGAGCTTCGTCCAGAATTAACCTTCTTATCTCTGGGTTATTTGGCACACAAACCCGTTCTCCTCGTCTTAGGATTCCATCTGCTCCTTCTTTGTATTCCGACGTCATCCCCTTCTTTAGATTCCTTCGCTCTTTCTCCAGATACTGGTCGTATACTTGTTTCTCCCGAATCTGATCCATCAGATCACAAGATACTGTAACCATACCTACACATAGTCTTCCTGGCATACTAACCACGGACAGATGCATATCCCTGAACTGTTCCAACAGCTCGTGTTCCTTAACCATCATGGCAGACACATGTAACACCCTTCTACTCAGGGCATCCGCTACCACATTAGCTTTTCCCGGATGATACTGCAACTGGAAATCATAGTCCTTCAAAAATTCCAGCCACCGTCTTTGTCTCATGTTCAGCTCCTTCTGATCGAACAGATACCTCAAACTCTTATGGTCGCTGAAGACATTGAACGTCGAACCATACAAGTAATGCCTCCAAATCTTCAATGCAAAGACTACCGCTGCTAACTCCAGATCATGAGTTGGGTAATTCTTCTCATGCACTTTCAACTGTCTCGAGGCATACGCTACTACCTTCCGATTCTGCATCAGAACACAGCCTAATCCTTGGTATGAAGCATCACAGTACACTTCAAAAGATTCGCTTGGATCTGGCAATATCAACACTGGTGACGTAGTTAGCCTCTTCTTCAACTCTTGAAAACTCTGCTCATAGGCTTCAGTCCATTCAAACGCTTTGTCCTTCCTTGTCAATTGGGTAAGAGGTCCTACAATCTTAGAGAATCCCTCAATGAACCTCCGATAATACCCAGCCAAACCCACAAAACTGCGTATCTCAGTCACTGTGGTTGGTCTTTCCCACTCAAGAACTGCTTCGACTTTCGACGGATCTACAGCAATTCCTTCCTTTGAAATTACATGACCCAAAAACTGCACTTCGTCGAGCCAAAACTCACACTTGGACAGTTTTGCATACAGTTGTTTCTCCTTCAGAACTTGAAGAACCACACTAAGATGTTCAGCATGCTCTTCCTGGTCTTGCGAATAGATAAGTATGTCATCTATGAAGACAACGACAAACTGATCTAGGTATGGACGAAAGATCCTATTCATATAATCCATGAATATAGCTGGAGCATTCGTCACACCAAACGGCATCACAAGATACTCATAGTGCCCATAGCGTGTTCGAAACGCTGTCTTCGATATATCTTCTGCCTTCACACGAATCTGGTGATAACCCGATCGCAAATCAATCTTGGAGAAAACTGCCGTTCCCCTCAACTGATCCATCAAGTCATCTATCCTCGGAAGTGGATACTTGTTCTTAATAGTAACTTTATTCAACTGGCGATAATCCACACATAACCGAGATGTTCCATCTTTCTTTTTCACCAACAACACAGGTGCTCCCCACGGCGACACACTGGGTCTAACAAATTGCTTCCCCAATAAGTCTACCAACTGTTCCTTCAAAGTTTCCAACTCAGCAGGTGCCATACGATACGGTGCCATAGACACTGGTCCTGTTCCTGGCACAAGATCGATTGCAAACTCGATGTCCCGAACTGGCGGCAAACCTGGTACGTCTTCAGGAAAGACTTCCGGAAACTCATTCACGACAGGTATGCGCTCTAAGACTAGCTCGCTCTTGACCTCCAAAGAAGATAGTAACATGTATCCCTGAGCTCCTTCCCTCAAAGAAGCGTTTACTTGGTTGGCAGTCAAAAATCCAGAATTCTCACAACTAGGGAAAACTAAGGTTTTATTTGCACAGTCTAGCAGGATATGATTAGAAGACAACCAATCCATTCCTAAGATTACATCCATTTGCGAGAGAGGCAAACAGATCAAATCAATCAAAAATATTCTATCTTTAACAGAAATAGAACAGTTCAAACAAACTTTTGCAGTTACAACAGGCTTTGCAGTAGGCGTAGAAATTACCAAATCAAAAGGTAAGGAAGACACAGGTAATCCCAACAGATTCACACAGTCATAGGCAATAAAGGAATGCGTTGCGCCTGAATCAAATAGTACAGTTAAGGTTTCACCTCCCATGACACACTGACCTTGGATCAAGTCTTCATTTTGAGAAGCTTCAGCACCACCCATAGTGTAGACTCTGCCCTTCATCTTAGGCCTTGCAGCTTGGACATTATTAACAGAATGTTCCAACTTCGGTTGCATGCATTCACGTGAGATGTGTCCCGGCTTCCCACACTTGAAGCAGATAATCCCTTTGATCGAACAATCTCTAGTGATGTGATTGCTCTTCCCACACTTCATGCACTTGGTTGGGGCGTTTCCAGACTGACTGAAACTCCCACTGCTCCCTCCAACAGAACGTTGTTGTCGATCTTGTTGCTTTGCATAGGGCTTCCATCGAGATTTGTTGTCTCGACCACCGTTTCCTCTCTGGAACTTGCTCGGTCCAGAACTCTGTACCCGCTTGTCCTTAGGCTCCAAACTCTCGATCAAACGACACTTTTCCATTAACCTCGGAAAAACAGAAATTTCCAATGGAACTACAGCTCTCTTCAAGTCGATCCTTAGACCTCCTTCGAATTTTCTGCACTTCCACTCCTCTCTTGGGTTGTCCAGAAAGTAATTTGAGAACTTTGCTAGACTTTCAAACTTAGCCCCGTATTCAGCTACGGTCATTCCCCCCTGTCTCAGCTGGAGGAACTCCATCTCTTTCTCGTGCCTTGCACTCGCAGGAAAATACTTCTCCAGGAATTTTCCCTTAAAAGCATTCCAGTCAACAGCTTGTTGGTCATGCACCAGCATCTGACGGGCTCCTTCCCACCAGTATTCAGCATCCTCCACCAGCATATAGGTTGCATAGACAACCTTGTCATTCTCAATACATCTCATCGCTCCAAAGATCTTCTCCAGCGTTTGGATCCAGCGTTCAGCCAACTCAGGATTGAATTCACCCTTGAATTGAGGTGGATTTCGACGAAGAAATTCGTCCAGTCCTCTACCTCCAGCAGCTCGTTCATCACGTTGAGCCATAGCAGCAGCCATGTCCCGTATGGCATTCACAGCAGCAGTCAGGTTTTGAGCAGCCATTGCTACCTTCAAAACCAGAACTGTCAAACTCAAGAACCACAACTAAAGCAAACAACAGAGAAACACACAGAGAACACAACACAAACAAGACAGACCATAACCTACAAACCCCAAAAAGACTCGGCCAGCTCTGATACCAAACAATGCAACACCCTTTCCCGAGTGTCACATTCCCGAACGATTATAAGGCCGAAAATATTTCTTAATGCGGAAAATACGATTTTCTTTTTTTTTCTTTTCACAAGATGCAATGGGATTTAGCAAAGGTAAATAATACTAATAACGAACTTAGGTTCGCCATACATTTCTAGAACAATATGCATAATAATTACAGGGACATAAACAGAAAATGAATAATACTATATACAGACATAAGTCTAATGTGTAACTGACATAAGAAATACAATAAGTACAAGGAGTCGTAGCTCCCCAAAAGTACTACAAAAACGACATAGTCTGGCCGACAACAAAACTAGACGACAAAAAGAAGGTCCTCCTTTGGCTCAAAGGAACTACTGGACTGAACCATCATCACGTCCATCTGTTCAAACAGCAACAGCAAGTACCAACAGAAAACATACAGATATGGGTGAGATTCCCGTTCATCAACACAACAAAACAGCAATAGTAAAAACGGGACGACTCACCGGGTAACAGCGTACCCAACATGCTTACAGGAATTCTCAATGTCAAACATATTAAGCAGTTGACAGCATAATATCATGTTAAGCAGTTAACAGCATAAAATAAGGTATTCTTTAACAGTACAACGATGTATAACAGTAAATGTAAACATCAATAGCCGTGCAATGCAATGCAATGTATATGACTCAATGTCAATGTCACTGGGTACTACTCTGACCCCTACTCCATGGAGCTAACAAAACATTCGGAGAGAGTGAATGGGAGGACATGTTCCGTGCGCGCCAGCCTTGGGCAAGATGCTACAACATTCGTAACGTGCACGTTTCTGGCTTTTACGGAAACACTCTCGACCAAACATGAAAAGTACGGCATCTAGTAGAGGATATCAGTGTATTGCACGGATTCGCCACGACACAGAAGAGCTATCAACTGGTCACATGTCAGCCCTTCCAACCCTGATACCTCCAAAAAGACCATTGAAGATCGTCACCGTAAGATTCGCACCCGCATCAAGGTGTAAGCTCAACTCCTAGGCTCAAGGCCTTACAACTATGCACATGAAATGCCAATGCTTACACAAAGCAGATGCGATCAAGCAATGTCTATCCCCCGGATAAACCTCGAAGTCTACTAAGGTTCTCTTCCTTAGGAACTATACGTGTCTTTTGAAAAACAAAACCTTTATCCACCGGATAAATCTCGTGATCCCTCCGGGATCGAGTCATCACAAGACTGAAACAATTGAACGACTGATCGGGACCCGAATCACCGGTCCATCATCAAACTACTGTTTCAAAACCCAAAACGTTTGTAAAACAGAACAACTTCTCAATTGAAAACTCATTTGATTTGAAACAATTTTTAAAACACTTACTTACTCTATTTTTAGCATTTTCTGAACATGGAATTCGCTTAGCGAAATTGAAACAAGAATGCCTCTTTTGGAACTCCTCTGGTTCGCTCGGCGAGACACAAATCGCGTAGCGAAATGCATTGGATTCGCTTAGCGAATATGAATTCGCTTAGCGCAAGTTCAGACGGTTACACCTCTTTGGAAACACCTCTGGATCGCTCGGCGAGACAGAATTCGCGTAGTGAAACTTCACTTTATTCGCTTAGCGAGAATGATTTCGCTTAGCGAAAGTTCAGACGGTTACACCTCTATTGGAGACTTCTCTGGATTGCTCAGCGAGATGTAATTCGCGTAGCGAAATTTGCTGGGTTCGCTTAGCGAATATGAATTCGCTTAGCGAAAGTAAGGCAGTGATGCCCAACTAAGACTTTCCCTGTTTTTCGCGTAGCGAAAGAAAATTCGCTTAGCGAAATGTTGCCTTAAAACAAGACATCAACCTTAGGGAACCATTTTGATTCTCTTCATGAAACCACTTCTTTTCTCATTTTGAGTCACTTGATTAGCTAGATGAACTAAGGATAAGGTATAAAACATGTTTCACTTTGGTGAAAGCACTTTGAGATTAAATTCCATTTAAAGTCACTTAGGGTTTTTCTTTGAAAAACACAAGTTATTGAAAACACTTTCTTTACATCAAAACTTGACTTGTCCAAGAACTATTCATATCCTTCCTTTCCTCAAGGTCATGGCCAATAGCCAACTAGGAATCAATGTGAAGTTTTACTCCATCAACCAAACAAAATATGGCCCACATTACTTACACAATCATGATAACCATAATACACATTACTACATCATAATCAAACATCCAAGTCCATCACACATTATGGTCTCATAATCAACAATAAAAGTCCATACTTGATCTAGTGATCAAAGTAGGTTTTTCAACATACATGGAAATGATTTTCATTCAATCATATCTTCATCAACATATACTAAAGCACACTACAACATACTCAAGCATAAACTCATCATGACAACCTTGTTCTCCAAGAGAACTTAACAAAACTTAACACATAAAAGTGAACCCAAACTAAAGGGTTTCACCCACACATAAACTTAAACAACCATTCTCACTACCACCATCTTGGTGTGATGAGGTTCTTCTCCCCATACCTCTTGATGAGCAGATTCCCGGATCAAAGTCGGTTGATCGGTTTCTGAATTTCCTGATAATCGTCAACAACTACACAACACAACAATTCAACATTAAACAACAATCAAAGCCAAACTCAACTATTACAACAAAGAGGGTTTCGGCCACCCTATGTTAAAAGGTTAGAAATTGGTTTTGGTTTCCATGTCATGGATTCAAAAGCATTAGGAAAGCTAAGGATGAAATCAAGTGTTAAAAATCAAAACTTGATGAAAACACTATTCATCATCACCCAAAAGGGTTCGGCCAAAAATGCTTTTTGAGCTATGATGAGAGTTGAATCATAAGCTCTTGGGTTTAGGTAGAGATTGATGATGTGGGTTCAAAGAATTTGGTCTTACCTCAAAAGGATTTTTCTACAATTTCCTATGGATTTTCAAAGTTTTGGATCTAAGAAATTATTTTCATGAAAATGAAGATTGATCTTGAAATAAAGAAAGATTCAAGAAGCTAAGAGACCATAGAAGTGATCTTACCTTGAAATGAAGAAAGATTTCTCAAGGAATCAAGTGAATCCAACAAAAACTCAAGCTTTTCTAGGTGAAAATGGAGTTTTCTCTCAAGAACAACTATGGAACTCTAAAGGAAGAGGGGCTGTGCGAAAATGATGAAGTGAGGGGCTGAGTTCAGCCTCTTAAAAGTTCACTTAAGGGTAAAAAGGTCATTTGCCAAAAGGGTATAATGGTAAAAGTGTAAAAGACTAAGGTTAGGGGCATTTTGGTCATTTTGCGTCCAGATATTTCCGAACGTCATGACGACTCTGGCATACTCTCCCAAGTGTCCTGTGATGATGTGATATCAAGATTATTTGTTGGCGAGTCCCGGTAAATCCATACGTGGCTCCGTTCGTCACCCGATTGAAGATTCCGCCCGAACGAAGGTCAGGAAGTTATTTTTCTGAAATTTTTACGAAATTTAACCAAAACGTAGATAATCGAATTCTAAGACTTACTGTCTCGTTCACGGGTCCATCTGAGGTCTTCTGAGCAGTAAAATCATACTGTCAGTGTAAAAACGCAGATCGGACTCCACTTGAGTTTTCGACTCAAAACTTAATCGTAGCTTCCTACGATATCGTCGAGCATGACTACGGTCTCGGAATATTTTATTTCCATTCCTAAGACCTCAAATAAAATACAAACATTATAATACTGAAGAAATAGAAAACGTGAAAATCGGGGCGTTACATTCCTACCCCTCTTAAAAGAATTTCGTCCTCGAAATTATACGTACCTCTTAAAACAAACTCGGATACTGTTGTTGCATGTCCTCTTCTCTTTCCCAGGTAGCATCACCTGTAGTCTCGTTCCAGACAACTTTGACCAAAGCTATCTCCTTCCCTCGCAGTTTCTTTATCCTCCTGTCCTCGATCTTAACCGGCAATGTCTCATAGGTTAGGTTATCCTTCAGCTGTACTGAATCAGACTCTATGACGTGACTGGGATCAGGAATATACTTCTGCAATTGCAAAACATGAAAAACATTATGAAGGTTGGATAGAAAAGGCGGTAAAGCTATTTGGTAAGCTACTGGACCTATCCGACGAAGAATTTGATAAGGTCCAATGAATTTTGGAGTGAGTTTTCTGGACTTCAGGACCCTGCCCACCCCAGTCATCGGAGTGACTCTCAAAAACACATGATCCCCTTCCTCGAACTCAAGTGGCCTACGTCTTTTATCCGCATAACTCTTCTGTCGGCTCTGAGTCGTCCTCATCTTTTCTTGAATCAGTTTCACCTTCTCGGTTGTTTGTTGCACTAGTTCAGGTCCTAATGAAGCACTTTCTCCATCTTGGTACCAACACAAAGGTGTTCTGCAACGTCGTCCATATAAAGCTTCGTAGGGTGCCATCCCTATACTCGAATGATAACTGTTGTTGTAGGTAAACTCTATCAACGGTAAGAAATTCTCCCAACTTCCGGCATGTTCCAACACACACGCCCTCAACAGATCCTCTAAAGACTGAATCGTCCTTTCCGATTGTCCATCATTTTGAGGATGGTAAGCCGAACTTAATCGTAACTTCGTTCCTAAAGCTTCATGTAAACTTTGCCAAAAACGCGAAGTAAAACACGGATCTCTATCCGATATGATACTTGAAGGTACTCCATGTAGTCTCACAATCTCACTGATATAAATCTGAGTAAGTTTTTCCATAGAATACTTGAGATTAATCGGTAGAAAATGAGCTGATTTCGTAAGCCTATCAATTATAACCCAAATGGAATCGTATCCTTTAGGTGTCCTTGGCAAACACGTCACGAAATCCATTGCTATGCCATCCCATTTCCACTCTGGGATATCCAACGGAAGTAACATTCCAGCTGGCCTCTGATGTTCAACCTTTGCTTTCTGACACACTAAGCAAGATGCCACATAATCGGCTACATCTCTTTTCATCCCTTGCCACCAAAACAATCGCTTCAGGTCCTGGTACATCTTGGTTGACCCTGGATGCATACTCAACTTGCTTCTATGAGCTTCGTCCAGAATTAACCTTCTTATCTCTGGGTTATTTGGCACACAAACCCGTTCTCCTCGTCTTAGGATTCCATCTGCTCCTTCTTTGTATTCCGACGTCATCCCCTTCTTTAGATTCCTTCGCTCTTTCTCCAGATACTGGTCGTATACTTGTTTCTCCCGAATCTGATCCATCAGATCACAAGATACTGTAACCATACCTACACATAGTCTTCCTGGCATACTAACCACGGACAGATGCATATCCCTGAACTGTTCCAACAGCTCGTGTTCCTTAACCATCATGGCAGACACATGTAACACCCTTCTACTCAGGGCATCCGCTACCACATTAGCTTTTCCCGGATGATACTGCAACTGGAAATCATAGTCCTTCAAAAATTCCAGCCACCGTCTTTGTCTCATGTTCAGCTCCTTCTGATCGAACAGATACCTCAAACTCTTATGGTCGCTGAAGACATTGAACGTCGAACCATACAAGTAATGCCTCCAAATCTTCAATGCAAAGACTACCGCTGCTAACTCCAGATCATGAGTTGGGTAATTCTTCTCGTGCACTTTCAACTGTCTCGAGGCATACGCTACTACCTTCCGATTCTGCATCAGAACACAGCCTAATCCTTGGTATGAAGCATCACAGTACACTTCAAAAGATTCGCTTGGATCTGGCAATATCAACACTAGTGACGTAGTTAGCCTCTTCTTCAACTCTTGAAAACTCTGCTCATAGGCTTCAGTCCATTCAAACGCTTTGTCCTTCCTTGTCAATTGGGTAAGAGGTCCTACAATCTTAGAGAATCCCTCAATGAACCTCCGATAATACCCAGCCAAACCCACAAAACTGCGTATCTCAGTCACTGTGGTTGGTCTTTCCCACTCAAGAACTGCTTCGACTTTCGACGGATCTACAGCAATTCCTTCCTTTGAAATTACATGACCCAAAAACTGCACTTCGTCGAGCCAAAACTCACACTTGGACAGTTTTGCATACAGTTGTTTCTCCTTCAGAACTTGAAGAACCACACTAAGATGTTCAGCATGCTCTTCCTGGTCTTGCGAATAGATAAGTATGTCATCTATGAAGACAACGACAAACTGATCTAGGTATGGACGAAAGATCCTATTCATATAATCCATGAATATAGCTGGAGCATTCGTCACACCAAACGGCATCACAAGATACTCATAGTGCCCATAGCGTGTTCGAAACGCTGTCTTCGATATATCTTCTGCCTTCACACAAATCTGGTGATAACCCGATCGCAAATCAATCTTGGAGAAAACTGCCGTTCCCCTCAACTGATCCATCAAGTCATCTATCCTCGGAAGTGGATACTTGTTCTTAATAGTAACTTTATTCAACTGGCGATAATCCACACATAACCGAGATGTTCCATCTTTCTTTTTCACCAACAACACAGGTGCTCCCCACGGCGACACACTGGGTCTAACAAATTGCTTCCCCAATAAGTCTACCAACTGTTCCTTCAAAGTTTCCAACTCAGCAGGTGCCATACGATACGGTGCCATAGACACTGGTCCTGTTCCTGGCACAAGATCGATTGCAAACTCGATGTCCCGAACTGGCGGCAAACCTGGTACGTCTTCAGGAAAGACTTCCGGAAACTCATTCACGACAGGTATGCGCTCTAAGACTAGCTCGCTCTTGACCTCCAAAGAAGATAGTAACATGTATCCCTGAGCTCCTTCCCTCAAAGAAGCGTTTACTTGGTTGGCAGTCAAAAATCCAGAATTCTCACAACTAGGGAAAACTAAGGTTTTATTTGCACAGTCTAGCAGGATATGATTAGAAGACAACCAATCCATTCCTAAGATTACATCCATTTGCGAGAGAGGCAAACAGATCAAATCAATCAAAAATATTCTATCTTTAACAGAAATAGAACAGTTCAAACAAACTTTTGCAGTTACAACAGGCTTTGCAGTAGGCGTAGAAATTACCAAATCAAAAGGTAAGGAAGACACAGGTAATCCCAACAGATTCACACAGTCATAGGCAATAAAGGAATGCGTTGCGCCTGAATCAAATAGTACAGTTAAGGTTTCACCTCCCATGACACACTGACCTTGGATCAAGTCTTCATTTTGAGAAGCTTCAGCACCACCCATAGTGTAGACTCTGCCCTTCATCTTAGACCTTGCAGCTTGGACATTATTAACAGAATGTTCCAACTTCGGTTGCATGCATTCACGTGAGATGTGTCCCGGCTTCCCACACTTGAAGCAGATAATCCCTTTGATCGAACAATCTCTAGTGATGTGATTGCTCTTCCCACACTTCATGCACTTGGTTGGGGCGTTTCCAGACTGACTGAAACTCCCACTGCTCCCTCCAACAGAACGTTGTTGTCGATCTTGTTGCTTTGCATAGGGCTTCCATCGAGATTTGTTGTCTCGACCACCGTTTCCTCTCTGGAACTTGCTCGGTCCAGAACTCTGTACCCGCTTGTCCTTAGGCTCCAAACTCTCGATCAAACGACACTTTTCCATTAACCTCGGAAAAACAGAAATTTCCAATGGAACTACAGCTCTCTTCAAGTCGATCCTTAGACCTCCTTCGAATTTTCTGCACTTCCACTCCTCTCTTGGGTTGTCCAGAAAGTAATTTGAGAACTTTGCTAGACTTTCAAACTTAGCCCCGTATTCAGCTACGGTCATTCCCCCCTGTCTCAGCTGGAGGAACTCCATCTCTTTCTCGTGCCTTGCACTCGCAGGAAAATACTTCTCCAGGAATTTTCCCTTAAAAGCATTCCAGTCAACAGCTTGTTGGTCATGCACCAGCATCTGACGGGCTCCTTCCCACCAGTATTCAGCATCCTCCACCAGCATATAGGTTGCATAGACAACCTTGTCATTCTCAATACATCTCATCGCTCCAAAGATCTTCTCCAGCGTTTGGATCCAGCGTTCAGCCAACTCAGGATTGAATTCACCCTTGAATTGAGGTGGATTCCGACGAAGAAATTCGTCCAGTCCTCTACCTCCAGCAGCTCGTTCATCACGTTGAGCCATAGCAGCAGCCATGTCCCGTATGGCATTCACAGCAGCAGTCAGGTTTTGAGCAGCCATTGCTACCTTCAAAACCAGAACTGTCAAACTCAAGAACCACAACTAAAGCAAACAACAGAGAAACACACAGAGAACACAACACAAACAAGACAGACCATAACCTACAAACCCCAAAAAGACTCGGCCAGCTCTGATACCAAACAATGCAACACCCTTTCCCGAGTGTCACATTCCCGAACGATTATAAGGCCGAAAATATTTCTTAATGCGGAAAATACGATTTTCTTTTTTTTTCTTTTCACAAGATGCAATGGGATTTAGCAAAGGTAAATAATACTAATAACGAACTTAGGTTCGCCATACATTTCTAGAACAATATGCATAATAATTACAGGGACATAAACAGAAAATGAATAATACTATATACAGACATAAGTCTAATGTGTAACTGACATAAGAAATACAATAAGTACAAGGAGTCGTAGCTCCCCAAAAGTACTACAAAAATGACATAGTCTGGCCGACAACAAAACTAGACGACAAAAAGAAGGTCCTCCTTTGGCTCAAAGGAACTACTGGACTGAACCATCATCACGTCCATCTGTTCAAACAGCAACAGCAAGTACCAACAGAAAACATACAGATATGGGTGAGATTCCCGTTCATCAACACAACAAAACAGCAATAGTAAAAACGGGACGACTCACCGGGTAACAGCGTACCCAACATGCTTACAGGAATTCTCAATGTCAAACATATTAAGCAGTTGACAGCATAATATCATGTTAAGCAGTTAACAGCATAAAATAAGGTATTCTTTAACAGTACAACGATGTATAACAGTAAATGTAAACATCAATAGCCGTGCAATGCAATGAAATGTATATGACTCAATGTCAATGTCACTGGGTACTACTCTGACCCCTACTCCATGGAGCTAACAAAACATTCGGAGAGAGTGAATGGGAGGACATGTTCCGTGCGCGCCAGCCTTGGGCAAGATGCTACAACATTCGTAACGTGCACGTTTCTGGCTTTTACGGAAACACTCTCGACCAAACATGAAAAGTACGGCATCTAGTAGAGGATATCAGTGTATTGCACGGATTCGCCACGACACAGAAGAGCTATCAACTGGTCACATGTCAGCCCTTCCAACCCTGATACCTCCAAAAAGACCATTGAAGATCGTCACCGTAAGATTCGCACCCGCATCAAGGTGTAAGCTCAACTCCTAGGCTCAAGGCCTTACAACTATGCACATGAAATGCCAATGCTTACACAAAGCAGATGCGATCAAGCAATGTCTATCCCCCGGATAAACCTCGAAGTCTACTAAGGTTCTCTTCCTTAGGAACTATACGTGTCTTTTGAAAAACAAAACCTTTATCCACCGGATAAATCTCGTGATCCCTCCGGGATCGAGTCATCACAAGACTGAAACAATTGAACGACTGATCGGGACCCGAATCACCGGTCCGTCATCAAACTACTGTTTCAAAACCCAAAACGTTTGTAAAACAGAACAACTTCTCAATTGAAAACTCATTTGATTTGAAACAATTTTTAAAACACTTACTTACTCTATTTTTAGCATTTTCTGAACATGGAATTCGCTTAGCGAAATTACATTCGCTTAGCGAAATTGAAACAAGAATGCCTCTTTTGGAACTCCTCTGGTTCGCTCGGCGAGACACAAATCGCGTAGCGAAATGCATTGGATTCGCTTAGCGAATATGAATTCGCTTAGCGCAAGTTCAGACGGTTACACCTCTTTGGAAACACCTCTGGATCGCTCGGCGAGACAGAATTCGCGTAGTGAAACTTCACTTTATTCGCTTAGCGAGAATGATTTCGCTTAGCGAAAGTTCAGACGGTTACACCTCTATTGGAGACTTCTCTGGATTGCTCAGCGAGATGTAATTCGCGTAGCGAAATTTGCTGGGTTCGCTTAGCGAATATGAATTCGCTTAGCGAAAGTGAGGCAGTGATGCCCAACTAAGACTTTCCCTGTTTTTCGCGTAGCGAGAGAAAATTCGCTTAGCGAAATGTTGCCTTAAAACAAGACATCAACCTTAGGGAACCATTTTGATTCTCTTCATGAAACCACTTCTTTTCTCATTTTGAGTCACTTGATTAGCTAGATGAACTAAGGATAAGGTATAAAACATGTTTCACTTTGGTGAAAGAACTTTGAGATTAAATTCCATTTAAAGTCACTTAGGGTTTTTCTTTGAAAAACACAAGTTATTGAAAACACTTTCTTTACATCAAAACTTGAGTTGTCCAAGAACTATTCATATCCTTCCTTTCCTCAAGGTCATGGCCAATAGCCAACTAGGAATCAATGTGAAGTTTTACTCCATCAACCAAACAAAATATGGCCCACATTACTTACACAATCATGATAACCATAATACACATTACTACATCATAATCAAACATCCAAGTCCATCACACATTATGGTCTCATAATCAACAATAAAAGTCCATACTTGATCTAGTGATCAAAGTAGGTTTTTCAACATACATGGAAATGATTTTCATTCAATCATATCTTCATCAACATATACTAAAGCACACTACAACATACTCAAGCATAAACTCATCATGACAACCTTGTTCTCCAAGAGAACTTAACAAAACTTAACACATAAAAGTGAACCCAAACTAAAGGGTTTCACCCACACATAAACTTAAACAACCATTCTCACTACCACCATCTTGGTGTGATGAGGTTCTTCTCCCCATACCTCTTGATGAGCAGATTCCCGGATCAAAGTCGGTTGATCGGTTTCTAAACTTCCTGATAATCGTCAACAACTACACAACACAACAATTCAACATTAAACAACAATCAAAGCCAAACTCAACTATTACAACAAAGAGGGTTTCGGCCACCCTAGGTTAAAAGGTTAGAAATTGGTTTTGGTTTCCATTTCATGGATTCAAAAGCATTAGGAAAGCTAAGGATGAAATCAAGTGTTAAAAATCAAAACTTGATGAAAACACTATTCATCATCATCCAAAAGGGTTCGGCCAAAAATGCTTTTTGAGCTATGATGAGAGTTGAATCATAAGCTCTTGGGTTTAGGTAGAGATTGATGATGTGAGTTCAAAGAATTTGGTCTTACCTCAAAAGGATTTTTCTACAATTTCCTATGGATTTTCAAAGTTTTGGATCTAAGAAATTATTTTCATGAAAATGAAGATTGATCTTGAAATAAAGAAAGATTCAAGAAGCTAAGAGACCATAGAAGTGATCTTACCTTGAAATGAAGAAAGATTTCTCAAGGAATCAAGTGAATCCAACAAAAACTCAAGCTTTTCTAGGTGAAAATGGAGTTTTCTATCAAGAACAACTATGGAACTCTAAAGGAAGAGGGGCTGTGCGAAAATGATGAAGTGAGGGGCTGAGTTCAGCCTCTTAAAAGTTCACTTAAGGGTAAAAAGGTCATTTGCCAAAAGGGTATAATGGTAAAAGTGTAAAAGACTAAGGTTAGGGGCATTTTGGTCATTTTGCGTCCAGATATTTCCGAACGTCATGACGACTCTGGCATACTCTCCCAAGTGTCCTGTGATGATGTGATATCAAGATTATTTGTTGGCGAGTCCCGGTAAATCCATACGTGGCTCCGTTCGTCACCCGATTGAAGATTCCGCCCGAACGAAGGTCACGAAGTTATTTTTCTGAAATTTTTACGAAATTTAACCAAAACGTAGATAATCGAATTCTAAGACTTACTGTCTCGTTCACGGGTCCATCTGAGGTCTTCTGAGCAGTAAAATCATACTGTCAGTGTAAAAACGCAGATCGGACTCCGCTTGAGTTTTCGACTCAAAACTTAATCGTAGCTTCCTACGATATCGTCGAGCATGACTACGGTCTCGGAATATTTTATTTCCATTCCTAAGACCTCAAATAAAATACAAACATTATAATACTGAAGAAATAGAAAACGTGAAAATCGGGGCGTTACAATTTGAAAAACAAGAAGGGGGGTTGAATTGTGTTTTAGAGAATTTTAAATTCTTTTCGTGAGCAGATAATGTTTTTCGCAAGATTGGACGCTAAGACGTTTTAAAGCAAAGAGAGCTCTTCCAAACACCAAGTTGGATGCTAACTTAGTTTGACTAAGATAAAAAGACAGCGTAATGAAAGGCAATTAAATCCCAGTTAGTTAATTAGATAATAAACTAAAATAAGAGTAAGGGAGAGAAAAGAACACAAAGATGTTATCCTGGTTCACTCTTCACCAAAGAGCTACGTCCAGTCCTCTCTACTTGAGAGCTTTATCCACTATAACAAAAACCATTTGTTACAAAGTATTCAACACCTCTTCAGGCAGTATTCTCAATCTCTTCAGGTTCTCTAAGTATTCTTTTACAGACAAGCCTCTTCTGGCTCAACCAAACTATGGTTTTGAAAAGAGTTTGTTCTACTAACTCACTAAATGTGAGAATTCGAAACTAAAGCTTAGACTCTTGAAAACAACTCTACACATAGTTAATATGAAAGTGAGGATCAGAGTAGCTTTTCTAGCTTTGCAAGCTTGAGATTTTCTATTTGATCTCTTGAGCTAATATTTTTGCTTGTATCTCTTGAAGGATTTTGAAATGCTAAGTGTTGCTTCACTTGTATTTTTGCTCAAGTTCAGTCTTGTTGTTCTTGTTGCACTTTCAAAAGATGGAGGTATATATAGCCTCTTGTCTTTGAGCAGACTTCACTCTTCAACGGATGGAAAAGGATCCGTTCTGATGAGCATTGAATGCATTTGATCCGTTGAGTCTGATGGCTTCTGAAGTTTCTGATCAGCAGGATAGACTGTCACGATGATAGCTAAAAGCGGTGCTGACATATCCTCTGAGTAGAACGAAAGTTGCCTTTTGTCTTTCCAAATGAAGGAGGTCAACTTCTTAAAGTGATAACGACATTCTGGCTTGTGCTTTACATTTGTACGAATATTACAAAGAATGTTTTGTCCCAGGGGTATAAACCTTTTACATGGAATAATAAATTCAAATGCCTTTACAGGATATTCGCGCTTGAAATATAAAAGCATTTATTGGACTAGCTATTACAACAGGTAACCGAAAGAGTCTTTGGGCTCAAGGTTCTATAAATTACCGTCCAGTCGTAAACCAAGACTAAACGTTGGACGAGATAAAGTCTTTGGACATGTTGGACGAGATAAAGTCTTTGGACTCAATTAAATGTTATCCTGCACACTTAATATAAAACATTAGTCCATAACTAATCTTTGTTCATTTAAAATTAGCTCTTTGTTAACATCAAAACTTTAAGGGATTATTTGGACCATAACCACTTTGGTTCCAACAATTTTACTGATCAGAAAACCTAATTTTGACTCGTGAACGAAATGGTTAGGTTTTATATCGAATTTCCAACGACTTTGGTTATTTTGAAATTTTTCACTAAAAAGTGAAATAATATATATTATTCGAGCGAAATATAAAATCGGATGAACAACGGAGCTCAATACGGGATTGTCGGGACCCGCTAATGGATAAATAACAAGTCATTTCAAGATAACTCATCTAGATGAGTCATGAAGGTGACTTACCCTTGTCATGATGACTTTAGAAGTTGTATGAGCTTTATGTCCTTAGCCTTTTGTTAAATGCTAATTTGGTCCCTAAGTGATTTTACTCTTTTCTCCCTAAATGAAAAAAAATTTGGCCTTCCTTGCCCCTTGAGACTCACGCCCAAACCCCCCTGAGACGACCTTCCTCTCTTAGAAGGATAATCTCATTAGTCCCAACCTCTTAATATTATTATTAACTATGCCTAGCAGTATATAAAGCGATAGTGTGGTAAATCAAGCAGCGTTGCAGAAACTAAACAACGTAAGCAAGAACGGCAAGCATAGCAATGGCGATCAGAGTATAAAGCGCAAAATATATATAACTATACAATGACATGCATGAGTTAGCCCCATCAGTAGGGCACTGTACATAAATATACATACTTTCGGGTATAAACCAAAATACATCAAAAGTCAAAAGAAAACACTCGAAGTTCACCAGCAACCCCCGTCCCCTCTCAAAATACATGAAAAAGCGCTCAGCTCACTCCCTAGGACGCACTGGCAGGCTCTCACCATCAATGGTGAGGATACCCCGAGCTACCCTGACCCTCGCCATGAGTACGCTGGTACCGCACAATCCGCTCATACTCAGACGAAGAACTGGACATTACGATCCTCCGCTTGCGGTAGGTCCTCAAGTAATGCTCGGTCCTCCTGCGTCGGCCTCGGTAGACGTAACCTCTCCTGCTGGTCACGACCGATGACTGGGGTGCTGCCCAAGTGTAGTCTTGCTCCCTCTGCCTCGGAGGTCGCCGCATCCTCAGAAAGGGAAGGAACTGGTAGATACGATAGGGACCTATGATATCTACGTACGGTGGTGTACAGCTCCTGAACATCAAGCTGACTGGTCCTGTGTAGACCATAAAAAAGGTAGAGGGGTCTACCCGCCATCCCCTCTCATCATGGTAGATAATCTCAATGTCTCCGCGATCCCCTCGTGATGAATGGGTGAAGTCTCGGGTCCATGATATGCCTCAGCTGGCTCGTCGTCTTCAAGCGAATTCATACCGGACAACAAGGAAAACAGAAGGGAGATAAGAAATACAGCACCTTCGAAGGTCGGAAAACAACAGTAATGCAGTAAACAAGTATAGCAGATAACAGATAGCAAATATAGCAAATATGGCATCTACTGCATTCCAACACGCATCTCCTAAGACAGCATATGCAACAAGCGTCAATCCCATGAGACTCCCACTCAGATCAAACCTCTTGACCGGGATACTAATCCCATGCAGCATGTTGACCGAAAAACGTACTTATGCAGGTTCCCAACTGGAACGGTTCCACACCCGAACAAGTCCACACCGGAACAGGTTCTGTGTCGGAACGGAGTTCGCTTGCCCAAGAAACCGAACCGCTCGCTGTGACCAATAAGAGTGCATCCCCCTTCTATACCGGAACCGGGGTATCTCGGTCGCCTCGGAACGTTAGCCTGGAACACTGGAAAGCTCTAGGATTAGTCGGGCAAACTGGACTGGATCGGGCGTCATGACAGGATAGGAGCTACCGAATCCGTTACTGTAAACTATTCCTGAGACCGGCAACATCCCCAAGGCCACTCACTTGACCGCCCCATCAACTTTCCGTACCTGCACTCAGGTACCGCTAACCTCGTATGACGTTGGCAGGCCATACTACCTGTCACACGGCCTCACCATTTGGCAGTTGAAAATGATATGCAGCAAGCATCCTCAACGGGCTTGATACCGGATCTCACGCCTAAGCTTTCAACCAAATCAAAACATCATGATGCCACTGCATCCACACGGCCACAGCCTCGACGCCATGCATCCACGAGCCACAACTCAAACAACACGGCACACAGCCTCAAGAAGTCAGTACAACAGCAACGGAACCATCCATGGTATCAACCCGACAATAACACGGCACACAGCCAAACTTATTCTACGGCATTCTACCACAACTCTTAATATTACAGCACACAGCATAGCAACCACAATAATATCACCATAGTGGCAGTAACATCAACAACAGCATATAAGCAGCTAGCAGCATATCACATATACCAAGTAGCATATAGGCAGATAGATAGCAACAACAGTCAATAGCATACAGTCATACATCAGTAAACATCCTCGATTAACAGTTCTCTAACCTAGGGTTTCCAAACTTAACGGCAATAGCCCAAAGTAAGCTAAACCTAGGGTCTAGATACTTTATCAGGGCTCAACCACTATTAGGGTTAGGGCTTCCCTACATATAATAGAAATCACAACTACATTACTCTTGCCTTCCCGACGGCAGCGATACTCTTTCTCCCCACCTGAACTGTCGGCACGCAAATCCACCCGATCACCGGCTCACTCCTCCTTCCTCTAGCTCGCAGCCCCTTTCAATGGCAGCTCCAAGAACAGCCCAAGAACAACTCCAAATCTAGCACCACCGCGAGCACGAATTTTTCCCTAATCATGAGCACAACACATGCACCATAGTGTTAGCCCCAAGGCAAGCTGAAAAATCAAAGAAAAAGGGTAAAGACTCGAAGAACACCAAGAACACGAAGAACATGTGTTAGGGATTCGAGTTTACCTCAGGCGAATTGTAAAATTAATCCGTCAGAATTGTAGATAACTCAGCCGTGATCACAACGATGTTGTCAGAATCGCGTTCCGGTACTTCGATCGCCTCAAAAGTAAGATTTCTCTTTGTAAAATCTCAGAGCTTCTCTCTCTAACTCGCAGGAACTGCCCCAAGATTTCATGCAAAAGTGAGGAAGAAGAGGAAACTCCACTAACTTGAGCTGCTATGCACGCTGTAGCGTGGACATCCATGCACGTTTTAGCATGACCACGCTTGAGCGTGAGGTCCTCTCCACGATTGAGCGTGGAACCTTGTCCCCTCCGCCTGCTCCCTGACTTGACACGTGTCTCACACGCGTCCAAACACAGAACAACTGCTCCGTGAACTCAGCACGCTGAAGCGTCCAACTCTTCCCACGTTTAAGCGTCTGAACGCTCGAGTATGGAGTCTTACCACGCTTGAGCGACAAGCTCAGCGAGGGAAGAACTTCCGGCCTTCTGACTTCCTCGGTTACTCGTTTAACGTCTTAGGCACCTCCAACCTTGTTCAAGCCTATTCCTAAGCTTCCAACTAGGTCTAAAACTAACACACAACCATTCACACAATCATCCAATGCTCCAATCGAGATTCTCCAACTCGATCAGAGTTCACAGAAAAATCGGGATGTTACATTACCACCCCTTTAGAAAATTTCGTCCCCGAAATTTTCGTCGTATACCTGTAAATAGATAGGGATGATTCTGGAGCATCTCAGCTTCACGTTCCGATGTTAAATCACCAGTTACTGGATTCCGTTCCACTCTAACTAACAGAATGTACTTACCGCGCAACTCCTTGATCCTTCTGTCCATGATCCGAACAGGTGAAGCTTCGTACTCCAGATTCTCTTTCAGTTGAATTGATTCGGGCTCTAACACGTGTCATGGATCGGGATGATATTTTTTGAGTTGAGAGACGTGAAAGACGTCATGAAGATTTGAAAGATTTGGTGGCAAAGCTATCTGATAGGCTACAGGGCCGATTCATCGAAGAATCTGAAACGGTCCTATGAATTTAGGTGTTAGCTTTCTGGATTGGATTGCCATGCCAACTCCAGCTCTTGGGGTAATTCTCATGAAAACATGGTTGCCCTCTTGGAATTCCAAAGGCCTCCTCCTCTTGTTAGTGTAGCTCTTCTGCTTGTCCCTTACAACCTTCATCTTTTCCCGTATTTTACGGACTTGTTCCGTTGTTTGCTGTATCAACTCTAAACCAACACAACAGAGTCCTGCACTTCCATCCATACAGTGCTTCGTACGGCGCCATTCCAACACTAGAATGGAAACTGTTGTTTAAAGTAAACTCGATAAATGGAAGAAACTCGTCCCAACTTCTCATGTTTTCCAACACGTACACCCTTAAGAGATCTTCCAATGATTGAATGGTTCGTTCGGACTGACCATCCGTTTGAGGATGATAAGCAGAACTCATACTTAACTTAGTTCTTATTGCACTGTGTAGGCTCCTCCAAAACCTTGAGGTAAACCTTGGATCACAATCCGAGATGATACTCGAAGGCACCCCATGTAGCTTTACAGGTTCCTTGAGGTAAACCTGAGTCAATCGCTCTAGAGAGTAACTCTGGTTGATTGGTAAGAAGTGAGCATACTTCGTCAATCGGTCGATGATTGCCCAGACTGCATCACTCTTTTTCTGAGTTCTCGGTAACCCAGAAACAAAGTCTTTAGCAATACTATCCCATTTCCATTCGGGGACATCCAACGATTGCAATAACCCTGCTGGCTTCTGGTGTTCAATCTTTGCTTTCTGACACACCAAGCATGTTAGGACATAAGCTGCTACATCTTTCTTCATCCCCAGCCACCAGAACAGCTTCTTCAGATCCTGATACATCTTGGCAGCTCCCGGATGGAAACTCACCTTGCTCTTGTGCGCTTCCTCCAAGATCACATTCTTAACTTCTCTATCCGCTGGCACACAAACCCGGTCACCATATCTAAGCATATCATCTGTACCTCTTTTGAATTCCGAAGTCTTACCTTCTTCTATCAACCGATTCACACTCTCGAGGTACTATCCTCAGCTTGCTGCTTCCACAACAGGTTCAGGAAATCGTTGGTTACTCTAACCATCCCCAAATTCAGCTTATCTTCGACGATTTTCGCTTCCAGATTCAGATCTCTAAATGCCTCTAAAAGCTCTAGCTCCTTTACCATCATCGCAGATACGTGTAGGGACTTCCTACTGAGCGCATCCGCTACAACATTCGCCTTACCTGGATGGTATTGCAGGTCGAATTTGTAGTCCTTTATGAATTCCATCCACCGTCTCTGCCTCATGTTAAAATCTTTCTGGTCGAACAGATACTACAAGACTACAGGCTCTTATGGTCGCTAAACACACTGAATTTAGCACCATAAAGATAGTGTCTCCATATCTTCAATGCAAACACTATCGCAGCCAATTCCAGATCATGCATTGGGTAGTTCCGCTCATGTACTCTTAACTTCTTGGAGGCATACGCCACCACTTTTCTATCTTGCATGAGCACATATCGCAAGCCTTGATAAGATGCATCACAGTATACATTGAATCGTCCTAAAGGATCTGGTAACACCAGCACAGGTGATGTGGTCAGTCTTCCTTTCAGCTCCTGGAAACTCTGCTCGCAAGCCGCTGATCACTCAAACGTTTTCCCTTTTCTTGTCAACTGCGTCATAGGTAACGTAATCTAAGAGAATCCTTCTATAAACCTCCGATAGTAGCCCACTAAATCAAGGAAACTTCTCACCTCGTTTACAAACTTAGGGATTTCCCAACTCACTACGGCCTCAACTTTCGCAGGATCTGCTGCGTTTCCATCCTTACATATCACATGGCCTAGAAACTGAACTTCCTCTAACCAGAACTCACACTTCGACAGTTTAGCATATAACTGCGAGTCCTTTTGCAATTTCAACACCGCCCTTAGATGCTCTACGTGTTCCTCTCTAATTGAAGAGTATACAAGGATGTCATCGATAAACACAACAACATACTTGTCAAGGAAAGGTCGGAAGATCCTGTTCATATAATCCACGAACACGGCTGGAGCATTAGTCACACCAAACGGCATAACCAAATACTTGTAGTGACCATACCGACTTTGAAAAGCAGTCTTTGGCACATCCTCCTTCATAACCCGAATTTGATGGTATCCAGATCGCAGGTCGATCTTAGAAAACACAGCTGCCCCTTTCAGCCGACCATCAAATCATCTATCCGTGGTAACCGATACTTGTTCTTGATCATCACTTTGTTCAGCTGATGATAGTCTAGGCACAGTCTTGAGCTCCCGTCTTTCTACTTCACAAGCAACACCGGAGCTCCCCACGGAGATGCCTAGGTCTGATAAACCCTTTGCCTAGCATCTCGTCCAACTGCTTCTTTAATTCCATCAGCTCCACTGGAGACATTCGATACGGGCTATCGGTATAGGTTCTGTACCAGGTCTATGCCAAACTCCACCTCTCTCTCTGGTGGTAATCCAGGAACATAATCAAGAAACACTTCCGGAAACTCTCGCACGATAGGCAAAACTTCAACACTAGGAGTCTCCTTCACTTCCAAAGAGAACAACACCATATAATCGTCTGATCGTTCACCCGTTGGAGTACTCTCGTTGGCAGGCATCAATCCAGATTGCTCGAAAAAACTGAGAGTTTTGTTTGAACAGTCTAACATTACATGGTTGGCCGAAAGCCAGCCCATGCCTAGGATTACATCTATTTGTTGCATAGGCAAACAGATAAGTTCAACAAGAAAATGATTGTTTTCTACCGTAACAGGACATTTGCGGCATACAGATAGGGTTGTTAAAAAATCACCAGTGGGTGTCGAAACAGTTATGTCATAGGGTAAGGTAGAAACAAGTAACCCTAAATGATCCATGCACTCTACTGATATGAAAGAATGCGTAGCCCCCAAATCAAACAAAACCGACAAAAGCTTACCAGAAATTAAGCACTTACCTTGGATTAGATCAGGACTTTGGGAGGCTTCAGAACCTCGCACGACAAACACCCTTCCGGTCGTCTGTGGCCTGCTCTGCTGACTTGCCACGACTGATCTCGCTCCACCACTCTGAGCTCTACCGCTTTGCTGTTGAAACTGAGCCCTTCTGCTCACTTCGGGCTTGCAGTCTGACGCATAGTGACCCATCTGATTGCAATTAAAACATCTAATATGTTGGTTCCTCGGACAATTCTTGACCAAATGCGGTCCTCCGCACTGAAAACAAGTTTTGATTCCTTGCTGTGTCTGACTGGAGCCGCTCACTCCATGGTTGACATTGAATCGAGCCGGGCGATCATACGGCCGTACCCTCATTTGGAACTTGCCGCTTCTGCCACTTTGACTGCTCCGAACAAGTCCACCACTTGTCTTTTGTTGGATGACAATCCTTGATCGGTTGTGTCCCTCAACCACTGTACATTTCTCCACCAACTCGGGAAAAGATCCAATACCCAAAAGCAGCATTGCTCGCTTCAACTAGGGTCTCAACCCATCCTCGAACCTCCTGCAGACCCATTCTTTGTAAAGCCCCGATTTTCACGTTTTCTATTTTAGTATTTTAATGTCTTTATTTTATTCGAGGTCTTAGGAATGGAAATAAAATATTCCGAGACCACAGTCATGCTCGACGATATCGTAGGAAGCTAAGATTAAGTTTTGAGTCCAAAACTCAAACGGAGTCCGGTCTGCGTTTTTACACTGACAGTATGATTTTACTGCTCAGAAAACCTCAGATGGACCCGTCAACGAGATAACAAGTCTTAGAATTTGATTCTCTACGTTTTGGTTAAATTTCATAAAAATTTCAGAAAAATCACTTCCTGACCTTCGTTCGAGCGGAATCCTCAATCGGGTGACGAATGGAGCCACATATGGATTTACCGGGACTCGCCAACAGATAATCTTGATATCACATCATCCCAGGACACTTGGGAGAGTATGCCAGAGTCGTCATGACGTTCGGAAATATCTGGACGCAAAATGACCAAAATGCCCCTAACCTTAGTCTTTTACACTTTTACCATTATACCCTTTTGGCAAATGACCTTTTTACCCTTAAGTGAGCTTTTAAGAGGTTGAACTCAGCCCCTCACTTCATCATTTTCGCACAGCCCCTCTTCCTTTAGAGTTCCATAGTTGTTCTTGAGAGAAAACCCCATTGTTGGTCTTGAAGCTCCTTGAGTTTTTGTTGGAATCACTTGATTCCTTGAGCAATCTTCCTTCATTTCAAGGTAAGATCACTTCTATGATCTCTTAGCTGCATTAATCTTTCTTTATTTCAAGATCAATCTTCATTTTTATGAAAAGAATTTCTTAGATCCAAAACTTTGAAAATCCATAGGAAATTATAGAAAAATCCTTTTGAGGTAAGACCAAGTTCTTTGAACTCACATCATCAATCTCTACCAAAACCTAAGAGCTTATGATTCAACTCTCATCATAGCTCAAAAAGCACTTTTGGCCGAACCTACTTGAAGATGATGAATAGTGTTTTCATCAATTTTTGATTTTTAACACTTGATTTCATCCTTAGCTTTCCTAATGCCTTTGAATCCGTGAGATGGAAAACCAAAACCAATTCCTAACCTTTTAACCTAGGGTGGCCGAAATCCTCTTTGTTATGATATTTGAGATTGGCTTTGATTGTTGTTTAATGTTGGATTGTTGTGTTGTTGTAGTAGTTGACGATTATCAGGAGGTTCACAAACCGATCAACCGACTTTGATCCGGGAATCTGCTCATCAACAGGTATGGGGAGAAGAACCTCATCACACCAAGATGGTGGTGGTGAAGATGGTTGTTTAAATTATGTGTGGGTGAAACCCTTTAGTTTGGGTTCACTTTTATGTGTTAAGTTTTGTTAAGTTCTCATGGAGAACAAGAATGTCATGATGAGTTTATGCTTTGGTATGTTGTAGTGTGCTTTAGCATATGTTGATGATGAGATGATTGAATGAAAAACCATTTTCATCTATGTTGGAAAACCTACTTTGATCACTAGATCAAGTATGGACTTTTATTGTTGATTATGAGACCATAATGTGTGATGGACTTGGATGTTTGATTATGATGTAGTAATGTGTATTATGGTTATCATGATTGTGTAAGTATTGTGAGCCATACTTTGATTGGTTGATGAAGTAAAAACTTCACATTGATTCCTAGTTGGCTATTAGCCATGACCTTGAGGAAAGGAAGGATATGAATAGTTCTTGGACAAGTCAAGTTTTGATGTAAAGAAAGTGTTTTCAATAACTTGTATTTTTCAAAGAAAAACCCTAAGTGACTTTAAATGGAATTAAATCTCAAAGTGCTTTCACCAAAGTGAAACATGTTTTACACCTTATCCTTAGTTCATCTAGCTAATCAAGTGACTCAAAGTGAGACAAGAAGTGGTTTCATGAAGAGAATCAAAATGGTTCCCTAAGGTGGATGTCTTGTTTTAAGGCAAATTTTCGCTAAGCGAATTTACTTTCGCTAAGCGAAAACAGGGAAAGTCTAAGTTGGGCATCACTGCCTCACTTTCGCTAAGCGAATTCATATTCGCTAAGCTAACCAAACGAGTTTCGCTACGCGAATTTCGTCTCGCTGAGCGATCCAGAGAAGTCTCCAAAGGAGGTATAACCGCCTCCATTTCGCTAAGCGAAATTATACTCACTAAGTGAATAAAGTGAAATTTCGCTACACGAATTCTGTTTCGCCGAGCGATCCAGAGGTGTTTCCAAAGAGGTGTAATCATCTGTACTTGCGCTAAGCGAATACATATTCGCTAAGCAAATACAATACATTTCGCTACGCGATTTATGTCTCGCCGAGCGATCCAGAGGAGTTCCAAAAGAGGCATTATTGTTTCAATTTCGCTAAGCGAATGTAATTTCGCTAAGCGAATTCCATGTTCAGAAAATGCTAAAAATAGAGTAAGTAAGTGTTTCAAAAATTGTTTCAAATCAAATGAGTTTTCAATTGAGAAGTTGTTCTGGTTTACAAACGTTTTGGGTTTTGAAACAGTAGTTCGATGACGGACCGGCGATTCGGATCCCGATCAGTCGTTCAATTGTTTTAGTGTTGTGATGACTCGATCCCGGAGGAATCACGAGATTTATCCGGTGGATAAAGGTTTTGTTTTCAAAAGACACGTATGGTTCCTAAGGAAGAGAACCTTAGTAGACTTCGAGGTTTATCCGGAGGATAGACATTGCTTGGTCGCATCTGCTTTGTGTAAGCATTGGCATTTCATTTGCATAGTCGTAAGGCCTTGAGCCTAGGAGTTGAGCTTACACCTTGATGCGGGTGCGAATCTTACGGTGACGATCTTCAATGGTCTTTTTGGAGGTATCAGGGTTGGAAGGGCTGACATGTGACCAGTTGGTGATTCTTCTGTGTCGTGGCGAATCCGTGCAATACACTGATATCCTCTACTAGATGCCATACTTTTCATGTTTGGTCGAGAGTGTTACCGTAAAGCCAGATACGTGCACGTTACGAATGTTGTAGCATCTTGCTCATGGCTGGCAGAAACCGGAACATGTCCTCCCATTCACTCTCTCCGAATGTTTTGTTAGCTCCATGGAGTAGGGGTCAGAGTAGTACCCAGTGACATTGACATTGAGTCATATACGTTGCATTGCATTGCATGGCTATTGATGTTTACATTTACTGTTATACATCATCATACTGTTTAAGAGTACCTTATATTATACTGTTAACTGCTTAACATGATATTATGCTGTCAACTGCTTAATATGTTTGACATTGAGAATTCTTGTAAGCATGTTGGGTACGCTGTTACCCGGTGAGTCGTCCCGTTTTTACTACTGCTGTTTTGTTGTGTTGATGAACGGGAATCTCACCCATATCTGTATGTTTTCTGTTGGTACTTGCTACTTGAACAGATGGACGTGACGATAGTTCAGCCCAGTAGTTTCCTTGAGCCCTGAGGCGGACCTTCTTTTTGTGGTCTAGTTTTGTTGTCGGCCAGACTATGTCGTTTTTGTAGTACTACCACGCTTGAGCGTCAAGCTCAGCGAGGGAAGAACTTCCAGCCTTGTTCCAGCCTATTCCTAAGCTTCCAACTTGGTCTAAAACTAACACACAACCATTCGCACAATCATCCAAAGCTCCAATCAAGATTCTCCACTTCGATCAGAGTTCACAGAAAAACCGGGATGTTACATTACCACCCCCTATAGAAAATTTCGTCCCCGAAATTTTCGTCGTATACCTGTAAAAAGATAGGGATGATTCTGGCGCATCTCAGCTTGACGTTCCCACGTTGAATCACGTTACTGGATTCCATTCCACTCTAACTAACGGAATGTACTTACCGCGCAGCTCCTTGATCCTTCTGTCCATGATCCGAGCAGGTGAAGCATTGTACTCCAGATTCTCTTTCAGTTGAATTGATTCGAGCTCTAATACGTGTGATGCATCGGGATGATATTTTCTGAGTTGTCATGAAGATTTGAAAGATTTGGTGGCAAAGCTATCTGATAGGCTACAGGGCCGATTCGTTGAAGAATCTGAAATGGTCCTATGAATTTAGGTGTTAGCTTTCTGGATCGGATTGCCCTGCCCACTCCAGCTCTTGGGGTAACTCTCATTGTAACTCCCCGATTTTCATGTTTTCTATTTCTTTAGTATTATAATGTTTGTATTTTATTCGAGGTCTTAGGAATGGAAATAAAATATTCCGAGACCATAGTCATGCTCGACGTTATCGTAGGAAGCTACAATTAAGTTTTGAGTCGAAAACTTAAACGGAGTCCGGTCTGCGTTTTTGCACTGACAGTATGATTTTACTGCTCAGAAGACCTCAGATGGACCCGTGAACGAGACAGTAAGTCTTAGAATTCGATTATCTACGTTTTGGTTAAATTTCGTAAAAATTTCAGAAAAATCACTTCCTGACCTTCGTTCGGACGGAATCCTCAATCGGGTGACGAACGGAGCCACATATGGATTTACCGGGACTCGCCAACAGATAATCTTGATATCACATCATCCCAGGACACTTGGGAGAGTATGCCAGAGTCGTCATGACGTTCGGAAATATCAGGACGCAAAATGACCAAAATGTCCCTAACCTTAGTCTTTTACACTTTTACCATTATACCCTTTCGGCAAATGACCTTTTTACCCTTAAGTGAGATTTTAAGAGGCTGAACTCAGCCCCTCACTTCATCATTTTCGCACAGCCCCTCACACCATAGAGTTCCATAGTTGTTCTTGAGAGAAAACTCCATTTTCACCTAGAAAAGCTTGAGTTTTTGTTGGAATCACTTGATTCCTTGAGCAATCTTTCTTCATTTCAAGTTGTTGACGATTATCAGGAGGTTCAGAAACCGATCAACCGACTTTGATCTGGGAATCGGCTCATCAAGAGGTATGGGGAGAAGAACCTCATCACACCAAGATGGTGGTGGTGAAGATGGTTGTTTAAGTTATGTGTGGGTGAAACCCTTTAGTGATTTTGATCCAAAGATCAAATGAAGTTTTCACCTTTAAAGTGTGTCACCAAAGTTGGGAAAGTGTCTTTTCTTTAGCCATAGGTCTTTTAATCAAACTAAGTGTTTCAAAAGAAGAAATAATGAAGGAGTTAGGGAAAATGAAAAACAGGGCACTCGCCCAGCGAACCCCGTCTCGCCTCGCGAGACAGAGGGAAGATAAGGCATTCGCCAGGCTAACATTGCCTCGCCTCGCGAGACAGTGGACTAGCCCAAGCAGCAAAGATGCAGCTCCTCGGCCTCGCGTCGCGAAGTCGTCTCGCCTCGCGAACCGCCTAAGCAGCAAAGATGCAACTTCTCGGGCTCGCGTAGCGAAGTAGTTCTTGCCTCGCGAACCGCCTAAGTAGTGAAGATGCAGCTTCTCTGCCTCGCGTCGCGATACAATCCTCGTCTCGCGGAGCAGAAAGACTGTCTAAGAAGTAAAGATGACTTCTCTGCCTCGCGTCGCGACACAATACTCGCCTCGCGAAACAGAAGGACTTTCCAAGCAGTAAAGAAAACTTCTCAGCCTAGCGTCGCGACATAGACCTTCGCCTCGCGAGAAATGGTTTGCTTATAAAGAGTGTTTTTCCAACTCAAACTGTAAAGTTTTACTCTTTAAAAACCTAAGTTAAGTAATTGACTTAGAGTTGAAGACAAAGGATAATTAAATGTAATATGTGGTGAAACAAGACCATATACTATACCATTGATGAGTTAGTACATCAATGACTTCATAAGACATAAATACAAACATGAAACGTTTTGGGTTTTGAAACAGTAGTTCGATGACGGACCGGTGATTCGGACCCCGATCAGTCGTTCAATTGTTCCAGTCTTGTGATGACTCGATCTCGGAGGAATCACGAGATTTATCCGGTGGATAAAGGTTTTGTTTTCAAAAGACACGTATAGTTCCTAAGGAAGAGAACCTTAGTAGACTTCGAGGTTTATCCGGGGGATAGACATTGCTTGATCGTATCTGCTTTGTGTAAGCATTGGCATTTCATTTGCATAGTCGTAAGGCCTTGAGCCTAGGAGTTGAGCTTACACCTTGATGCGGGTGCGAATCTTACGGTGACGATCTTCAATGGTCTTTTTGGAGGTATCAGGGTTGGAAGGGCTGAGATGTGACCAGTTGGTAGCTCTTCTGTGTCGTGGCGAATCTGTGCAATACACTGATATCCTCTACTAGATGCCGTACTTTTCATGTTTGGTCGAGAGTGTTACCGTAAAGCCAGATACGTGCACGTTACGAATGTTGTAGCATCTTGCTCATGGCTGGCAGAAACCGGAACATGTCCTCCCATTCACTCTCTCCGAATGTTTTGTTAGCTCCATGGAGTAGGGGTCAACGTAGTACCCAGTGATATTGACATTGAGTCATATACATTGCATTGCATTGCACGGCTATTGATGTTTACATTTACTGTTATACATCGTTGTACTGTTTAAGAGTATCTTATTTTATGCTACTAACTGCTTAACATGATATTATGCTGTCACTGCTTAATATATTTGACATTGAGAATTTTAGTAAGCATGTTGGGTACGCTGTTACCCGGTGAGTCGTCCCGTCTTTACTATTGCTGTTTTGTTGTGTTGATGAATGGGAATCTCACCCATATCTGTATGTTTTCTGTTGGTACTTGCTACTTGAACAGATGGACGTGACGATAGTTCAGCCCAGTAGTTTCCTTGAGCCCTGAGGCGGACCTTCTTTTTGTGGTCTAGTTTTGTTGTCGGCTAGACTATGTCGTTTTTGTAGTACTTTTGGGGAGCTACGACTCCTTGTACTTATTGTATTTCTTATGTCAGTTACACATTAGACTTATGTCTGTATATAGTATTATTCCTTTTTCTGTTTATGTCCCTGTATTTATTATGCATATTGTTCTAGAAATGTATGGCGAACCTAAGTTCGTTATTAGTATTATTTACCTTTACAAAATCCCATTGCATCTTGTGAAAAAAAAAAAAAACCGTATTTTCCGCATTAAATAATATTTTCGGCCTTATAACAGTTCGGGAATGTGACACTCGGGAAAGGGTGTTGCATTATTTGGTATCAGAGCGGACCTCTCCCAGTACGGTGTGGTTCGGGGACGAACCAAGCGGAAGCTGGTTGGCATGTAACACCCGGGGCTGACGAGGGCGGGGAGTGATCGCCGGTGCATGAGGCACGGACAAGGAGCGGCTCCTGGCAGGCTTCTAGGCGGAGGGATACATGAATAAACCGATTCACACCGGAATGAGAGGGATCCTGAGGCTGTGCAGGTATGGGACTGTACAGTTGAAGGAAGGCTTATAAGAATTGATTTGTACTACATATACTAACAAGATGCATCTTCTTTTCGGTAGCCCATCACTTAAGAACTCCAAAGTTAAGCGTGCTTGACTTGGAGTAATTTTGGGATGGGTGACCTCCTGGGAAGTTTTCCTAGGAAGCGTGTGAGTGAGGACAAAGCATGCTGAAGAGACCCGTGTTGGTTTGTGGGGACAGTCGGCAATCCTTAAAGCAGTTCGGGCCGTTACAAATGGTATCAGAGCAGACCTCTCCCAGTACGGTGTGGTTCGGGGACGAACCAAGCGGAAGCTGGTGGGCATGTAACACCCGGGGCCGACGAGGGCGGGGAGTGATCGCCTGTGCATGAGGCACGAACAAGGAGCGGCTCCTAGCAGGCTTCTAGGTGGAGGGATACATGAATGAACCGATTCACACCGGAATGAGAGGGATCCTGAGGCTGTGCAGGTATGGGACTGTACAGTTGAAGGAAGGCTTATAAGAATTGATTTGTACTACCTATACTAACAAGATGCATCTTCTTTTCGGTAGCCCATCACTTAAGAACTCCAAAGTTAAGCGTGCTTGACTTGGAGTAATTCTGGGATGGGTGACCTCCTGGGAAGTTTTCCTAGGAAGCGTGTGAGTGAGGACAAAGCACGCTGAAGAGACCCGTGTTGGTTTGTAGGGACAGTCGGCAATCCTTAAAGCAGTTCGGGCCGTTACAAATGGTATCAGAGCTGGCCGAGTCTTTTTGGGGTTTGTAGGTTATGGTCTGTCTTGTTTGTGTTGTGTTCTCTGTGTGATTCTCTGTTGTTTGCTTTAGTTTTGTTGTGGTTCTTGAGTTTGATAGTTCTGGTTTTGAAGGTAGCAATGGCTGCTCAAAACTTGACTGCTGCTGTGAACGCCATACGGGACATGGCTGCTGCTATGGTTCAACGTGACGAAAGAGCTGCCGGAGGTAGAGGACTGGACGGATTTCTTCGTCGGAATCCACCTCAATTCAAAGGTGAATTTAATCCTGAGTTGGCTGAACGCTAGATCCAAACGCTGGAAAAGATCTTTGGAGCGATGAGATGTACTGAGAATGACAAGGTTGTCTATGCAACCTATATGCTGGTGGAGGATGCTGAATACTGGTGGGAAGGAGCCCGTCAGATGTTGATTCACGATCAACAAGCTGTGGATTGGAATACTTTTAAAGGAAAATTCCTGGAGAAGTATTTTCCTACAAGTGCAAGGCACGAGAAAGAGATGGAGTTCCTCCAGCTGAGACAAGGGGGAATGACCGTAGTTGAATACGAGGCTAAGTTTGAAAGTCTAGCAAAGTTCTCAAATTACTTTCTGGACAACCCAAGAGAAGAGTGGAAGTGCCGGAAATTTGAAGGAGGTTTGAGGATCGACTTGAAAAGAGCTGTTGTTCCTCTAGAAATTTCTGTTTTTCCGAGGTTAATGGAAAAGTGTCATTTGATTGAGAGTTTGGAGCCCAAGGACAAGCGGGTACAGAGTTCTGGACCGAGCAAGTTTCAGAGGGGAAGCGGTGGTCGAGACAACAAATCTCGATGGAAGCCGTATGCAAAGCAACAAGATCGACAACAACGTTCTGTTGGAGGAAGCAGTGGGAGTTTCAGTCAGTCTGGAAATGCCCCAACCAAGTGCATGAAGTGTGGGAAGAGCAACCACATCACCAGAGATTGTTCGATCAAAGGGATTATCTGCTTCAAGTGTGGGAAGCCGGGACATATCTCACGTGAATGCATGCAACCAAAATTGGAACATTCTGTTAACAATGTCCAAGCTGCAAGGCCTAAGATGAAGGGCAGAGTCTACACTATGGGAGGTGCTGAAGCTTCTCAAAATGAAGACTTGATCCAAGGTCAATGTGTTATGGGAGGTAAAACCTTAACTGTACTGTTTGATTCAGGCGCAACGCATTCCTTTATTGCCTATGACTGTGTGAATCTGTTGGGATTACCTGTGTCTTCTTTACCTTTTGATTTGGTAATTTCTACGCCTACTGCAAAGCCTGTTATAACTGCTAAAGTTTGTTTGAACTGTTCTATGTCTGTTAAGGAAAGAATATTTTTGATTGATTTGATCTGTTTGCCTCTTTCGCAAATGGATGTAATCTTAGGAATGGATTGGTTGTCGTCTAATCATATTCTGTTAGACTGTGCAAATAAAACCTTAGTTTTCCCTAGTTGTGAGAATTCTGGATTTTTGACTGCCAACCAAGTAAATGCTTCTTTGAGAGAAGGAGCTCAAGGATACATGTTACTATCTTCTTTGGAGGTCAAGCGCGAGCTAGTCTTAGAGCGCATACCTGTCGTGCATGAGTTTCCGGAAGTCTTTCCTGAAGACGTACCAGGTTTGCCGCCAGTTCGGGACATCGAGTTTGCAATCAATCTTGTGCCAGGAACAGGACCAGTGTCTATGGCACCGTATCGTATGGCACCTGCTGAGTTGGAAACTTTGAAGGAACAGTTGGTAGACTTATTGGGGAAGCAGTTTGTTAGACCCAGTGTGTCGCCGTGGGGAGCACTTGTGCTGTTGGTGAAAAAGAAAGATGTAACATCTCGTTTATGTGTGGATTATCGCCAGTTGAATAAGGTTACTATTAAGAACAAGTATCCACTTCCGAGGATAGATGACTTGATGGATCAGTTGAGGGGAGCGGCAGTTTTCTCCAAGATTGATTTGCGATCGGGTTATCACCAGATTCGTGTGAAGGCAGAAGATATACCGAAGACAGCGTTTCGAACATGCTATGGGCACTATGAGTATCTTGTGATGCCGTTTGGTGTGACGAATGCTCCAGCTATATTCATGGATTATATGAATAGGATCTTTCGTCCATACCTAGATCAGTTTGTCGTTGTCTTCATAGATGACATACTTATCTATTCGCGAGACCAGGAAGAACATGCTGAACATCTTAGTGTGGTTCTTCAAGTTCTGAAAGAGAAACAGCTGTATGCAAAACTGTCCAAGTGTGAGTTTTGGCTCGACGAAGTCCAGTTTTTGGGTCATGTAATTTCAAAGGAAGGAATTGCTGTAGATCTGTCGAAAGTCGAAGCAGTTCTTGAGTGGGAAAGACCAACCACAGTGACTGAGATACACAGTTTTGTGGGTTTGGCTGGGTATTATCGGAGGTTCATTGAGGGATTTTCTAAGATTGTAGGACCTCTTACCCAATTGACGAGGAAGGACAAAGCGTTTGAATGGACTGAAGCCTGTGAGCAGAGTTTTCAGGAGTTAAAGAAGAGGCTGACTACATCGCCAGTGTTGATATTGCCAGATCCAAGCGAATCTTTTGAAGTGTACTGTGATGCTTCATACCAAGGTTTAGGCTGTGTTCTGATGCAGAATCGGAAGGTGGTAGCGCATGCCTCGAGACAGTTAAAAGTGCACGAGAAGAATTACCCAACTCATGATCTGGAGTTAGCAGCGGTAGTCTTTGCATTGAAGATTTGGAGGCATTACTTGTATGGTTCGACGTTCAATGTCTTCAGTGACCATAAGAGTTTGAAGTATCTGTTTGATCAGAAAGAGCTCAACATGAGGCAAAGACGGTGGCTGGAATTTTTGAAGGACTATGACTTCCAGTTGCAGTATCATCCGGAAAAAGCTAATGTGGTAGCGGATGCCCTGAGTAGAAAAGTGTTACATGTGTCTGCCATGATGGTTAAGGAACACGAGCTGTTGGAACAGTTCAGGGATATGCATCTGTCCGTGGTTAGTATGCCAGGAAGACTATGTGTGGGTATGGTTACGGTATCTTGTGATCTGATGGATCAGATTCGGGAGAAACAAGTATATGACCAGTACCTAGAAAAAGAGCGAAGGAATTTAAAGAAAGGGATGACGTCGGAATACAAAGAAGGAGCAGATGGAATCCTAAGACGAGGAGAACGAGTTTGTGTGCCAAACAACCCAGAGATAAGAAGGTTAATTCTGGACGAAGCTCATAGAAGCAAGTTAAGTATGCATCCAGGGTCAACCAAGATGTACCAAGACCTGAAGCGATTGTTTTGGTGGCAAGGGATGAAAAGAGATGTAGCTGATTATGTGGCATCTTGCTTGGTGTGTCAGAAAGCAAAGGTTGAACATCAGAGGCCAGCTGGAATGTTACTTCCGTTGGATATCCCAGAATGGAAATGGGACGGCATAGCAATGGATTTCGTGACATGTTTGCCAAGGACACCTAAAGGATACGATTCCATTTGGATTATAATTGATAGGCTTACGAAATCAGCTCATTTTCTACCGATTAATCTCAAGTATTCTATGGAAAAGTTTACTCAGATTTATATCAGTGAGATTGTGAGACTGCATGGAGTACCTTCAAGCATCATATCGGATAGAGACCCGCGTTTTACTTCGTGTTTTTGGCAAAGTTTGCATGAAGCTTTAGGAACAAAGTTACGATTAAGTTCGGCTTACCATCCTCAAACTGATGGACAAGCGGAAAGGACGATTCAGTCTTTAGAGGATCTGTTGAGGGCGTGTGTGTTGGAACATGTCGGTAGTTGGGAGAATTTTCTACCGTTGATAGAGTTTACCTACAACAACAGTTGTCATTCGAGTATAGGGATGGCACCCTACGAAGCTTTATACGGACGACGTTGCAGAACACCTTTGTGTTGATACCAAGATGGAGAAAGTGCTTCATTAGGACCTGAACTAGTGCAACAAACAACTGAGAAGGTAAAACTGATTCAAGAAAAGATGAGGACGACTCAGAGCCGACAGAAGACTTATGCGGATAAAAGACGTAGGCCACTTGAGTTCGAGGAAGGGGATCATGTGTTTTTGAGAGTCACTCCGATGACTGGGGTGGGCAGGGTCCTGAAGTCCAGAAAACTCACTCCAAAATTCATTGGACCTTATCAAATTCTTCGTCGGATAGGTCCAGTAGCTTACCAAATAGCTTTACCGCCTTTTCTATCCAACCTTCATAATGTTTTTCATGTTTCGCAATTGCGAAAGTATATTCCTGATCCCAGTCATGTCATAGAGTCTGATTCAGTACAGTTAAAGGATAACATAACCTATGAGACATTGCCGGTTAAGATCGAGGACAGGAGGATAAAGAAACTGCGAGGGAAGGAGATAGCTTTGGTCAAAGTTATCTGGAACGAGACTACAGGTGATGCTACCTGGGAAAGAGAGGAGGACATGCAACAACAGTATCCGAGTTTGTTTTAAGAGGTACGTATAATTTTGAGGACGAAATTCTTTTAAGAGGGGTAGGAATGTAACGCCCCGATTTTCACGTTTTCTATTTCTTTAGTATTATAATGTTTGTATTTTATTCCGAGACCATAGTCATGCTCGACGATATCGTAGGAAGCTACGATTAAGTTTTGAGTCGAAAACTCAAACGGAGTCCGGTCTGCGTTTTTGCACTGACAGTATGATTTTACTGCTCAGAAGACGTCAGATGGACCCGTGAACGAGATAGTAAGTCTTAGAATTCGATTATCTACGTTTTGGTTAAATTTCGTAAAAATTTCAGAAAAATCACTTCCTGACCTTCGTTCGGGCGGAATCCTCAATCGGGTGACGAACGGAGCCACATATGGATTTACCGGGACTCGCCAACAGATAATCTTGATATCACATCATCCCAGGACACTTGGGAGAGTATGCCAGAGTCGTCATGACGTTCGGAAATATCTGGACGCAAAATGACAAAATGCCCCTAACCTTAGTCTTTTACACTTTTACCATTATACCCTTTTGGCAAATGACCTTTTTACCCTTACGTGAGATTTTAAGAGGCTGAACTCAGCCCCTCACTTCATCATTTTTGCACAGCCCCTCACACCATAGAGTTCCATAGTTGTTCTTGAGAGAAAACTCCATTTTCACCTAGAAAAGCTTGAGTTTTTGTTGGAATCACTTGATTCCTTGAGCAATCTTTCTTCATTTCAAGTTGTTGACGATTATCAGGAGGTTCAGAAACCGATCAACCGACTTTGATCCGGGAATCGGCTCATCAAGAGGTATGGGGAGAAGAACCTCATCACACCAAGATGGTGGTGGTGAAGATGGTTGTTTAAGTTATGTGTGGGTGAAACCCTTTAGTGATTTTGATCCAAAGATCAAATGAAGTTTTCACCTTTAAAGTGTGTCACCAAAGTTGGGAAAGTGTCTTTTCTTTAGCCATAGGTCTTTTAATCAAACTAAGTGTTTCAAAAGAAGAAATAATGAAGGAGTTAGGGAAAATGAAAAACAGGGCACTCGCCCAGCGAACCCCGTCTCGCCTCGCGAGACAGAGGGAAGATAAGGCATTCGCCAGGCTAACATTGCCTCGCCTCGCGAGACAGTGGACTAGCCCGAGCAGCAAAGATGCAGCTCCTCGGCCTCGCGTCGCGAAGTCGTCTCGCCTCGCGAACCGCCTAAGCAGCAAAGATGCAACTTCTCGGCCTCGCGTAGCGAAGTAGTTCTCGCCTCGCGAACCGCCTAAGTAGTGAAGATGCAGCTTCTCTGCCTCGCGTCGCGATACAATCCTCGTCTCGCGGAGCAGAAAGACTGTCTAAGAAGTAAAGATGACTTCTCTGCCTCGCGTCGCGACACAATACTAGCCTCGCGAAGCAGAAGGACTTTCCAAGCAGTAAAGAAAACTTCTCAGCCTCGCGTCGCGACATAGACCTTCGCCTCGCGAGAAATGGTTTGCTTATAAAGAGTGTTTTTCCAACTCAAACTGTAAAGTTTTACTCTTTAAAAACCTAAGTTAAGTAATTGACTTAGAGTTGAAGATAAAGGATAATTAAGTGTAATATGTGGTGAAACAAGACCATATACCATATCATTGATGAGTTAGTACATCAATGACTTGATAAGACATAAATACAAACATGAAACGTTTTGGGTTTTGAAACAGTAGTTCGATGACGGACCGGTGATTCGGACCCCGATCAGTTGTTCAATTGTTCCAGTCTTGTGATGACTCGATCTCGGAGGAATCACGAGATTTATTTGGTGGATAAAGGTTTTGTTTTCAAAAGACATGTATAGTCCCTAAGGAAGAGAACCTTAGTAGACTTCGAGGTTTATCCGGGGGATAGACATTGCTTGATCGCATCTGCTTTGTGTAAGCATTGGCATTTCATTTGCATAGTCGTAAGGCCTTGAGCCTAGGAGTTGAGCTTACACCTTGATGCGGGTGCGAATCTTACAGTGAAGATCTTCAATGGTCTTTTTGGAGGTATCAGGGTTGGAAGGGCTGACATGTGACCAGTTGGTAGCTCTTCTGTGTCGTGGCGAATCCGTGCAATACACTGATATCCTCTACTAGATGCCGTACTTTTCATGTTTGGTCGAGAGTGTTACCGTAAAGCCAGATACGTGCACGTTACGAATGTTGTAGCATCTTGCTCATGGCTGGCAGAAACCGGAACATGTCCTCCCATTCACTCTCTCCGAATGTTTTGTTAGCTCCATGGAGTAGGGGTCAGAGTAGTACCCAGTGACATTGACATTGAGTCATATACATTGCATTGCATTGCACGGCTATTGATGTTTACATTTACTGTTATACATCATTGTACTGTTTAAGAGTATCTTATTTTATGCTGTTAACTGCTTAACATGATATTATGCTGTCACTGCTTAATATATTTGACATTGAGAATTTTAGTAAGCATGTTGGGTACGCTGTTACCCGGTGAGTCGTCCCGTCTTTACTATTGCTGTTTTATTGTGTTGATGAATGGGAATCTCACCCATATCTGTATGTTTTCTGTTGGTACTTGCTACTTGAACAGATGGACATGACGATGGTTCAGCCCAGTAGTTTCCTTGAGCCCTGAGGCGGACCTTTTTTTGTGGTCTAGTTTTGTTGTTGGCCAGACTATGTCGTTTTTGTAGTACTTTTGGGGAGCTACGACTCCTTGTACTTATTGTATTTCTTATGTCAGTTACACATTAGACTTATGTCTGTATATAGTATTATTCCTTTTTCTGTTTATGTCCCTGTATTTATTATGCATATTGTTCTAGAAATGTATGGCGAACCTAAGTTCGTTATTACTATTATTTACCTTTACAAAATCCCATTGCATCTTGTGAAAAAAAAGAAAAAGAAAAAAGAAAACCGTATTTTCCGCATTAAATAATATTTTCGGCCTTATAACAGTTCGGGAATGTGACATTCGGGAAAGGGTGTTGCACTCATGAAAACATGGTCGTCCTCTTGGAATCCCAAAGGCCTCATTCTCTTGTCAGCGTAGCTGTTCTGCCTGTCCCTTGCAACCTTCATCTTTTCCTGTATTTTACGGACTTGTTCCGTTGTTTCCTGTATCAACTTTGGACCTAATAGCTGACTCTTTCCCATCTCAAACCAGCACAACAGAGTCCTGCACTTCCGTCCATACAGTGCTTCATACGGCGCCATTCCAATACTAGAATGGAAATTGTTGTTGGAAGTAAACTCGATCAATGGAAGAAACTCGTCCCAACTTCCCGTATTTTCCAACACGTACGCTCTTAAGAGATCCTCCAATGATGGAATGGTTTATTCGGACTGAGCATCCGTCTGAGGATGATAAGCAGAACTCATACTTAACTTAGTTCCCACTGCACTGTGTAGGCTCCTCTAAAACCTTGAGGTAAACCTTGGATCACGATCCGAGATGATACTCGAAGGTACCCCATGCAGCCTTACAACTGCCTTGATGTAAACCTGAGTCAATCGCTCTAGAGAGTAACTCTGGTTGATTGGTAAGAAGTGAGCACACTTCGTCAATCGGTCGATGATTACCAGGACTGCATCACACTTTTTCTGAGTTCTCGGCAACCCAGAAACAAAGTCCATAGCAATACTATCGTATTTCCATTCTGGGACATCCAACAATTGCAACAACCCTACTGGCTTCTGGTGTTCAATCTTCGCTTTCTGACACACCAAGCAGGTTAGGACATAAGCTGCTACATCTTTCTTCATCTTCGGCCACAAGAACAGCTTCTTTAGATCCTGATACATCTTGGTAGCCCCCGGATGGAAACTCATCTTGCTCTTGTGCGCTTCATCCAAGATCATATTCTTAACTTCTCTATCCGCTGGCACACAAACCCGGTCACCATATCTAAGCAGACCATCTGTAGCTCTCCTGAATTTCGAAGTCTTACCTTCTTCTATCAACTGATTCACACTCTCGAGGTACTTATCCTCAGCTTGCTTCTTCCACAACAGGTTCAGGAAATCGCTGGTTACTCTAACCATCCCCAAATTCAGCTTATCTTCGACGATTTCCGCTTCCAGATTCAGATCTCTAAACGCCTCAAAAAGCTCTAGCTCTTTTGCCATCATCGCAGATACGTGTAGGGACTTCCTACTAAGCGCATCCGCTACAACATTCGCCTTACCTGAATGGTATTGCAAGTCGAATTCATAGTCCTTTATGAATTCCATCCACCTTCTCAGCCTCATTTTCAACTCTTTCTGGTCGAACAGTTACTTCAATCTCTTATGGTCGCTAAACACACTGAATTTAGCACCATAAAGATAGTGTCTTCATATCTTCAATGCAAACACTATCGCAGCCAATTCCATATCATGCGTTGGGTAGTTCTGCTCATGTACTCATAACTGAATGGAGGCATATGCCACCACTTTTCTGTCTTGCATGAACAAACATCGCAAGCCTTGATAAGATGCATCACAATATACATGGAATCGTCCTCAAGGATCTGGAAACACCAGCACATGTGACGTGGTTAGTTTTCCTTTCAGCTCCTGGAAACTTTGCTCGCAAGTCGCTGACCACTCAAACGTTTTCCTTTTTCTCGTCAACTGGGTCATGGGTAACGCAATCTTAGAGAATCCTTCTATAAACCTCCGATAGTGGCCCGCTAAACCAAGGAAATTTCTCACCTCGTTTATAGACTTAGGGCTTTCCCAACTAACCACGGCCTCAACTTTCGCAGGATCCACTGCGATTCTATCCTTATAGATCACATGGCCTAGAAACTGAACTTCCTCTTACCAGAACTCACAGTTCGACAGTTTAGCATACAACTGCCGGTCCTTTTGCAATTGCAACACCGCCCTTAGATGCTGTACGTGTTCCTCTCTACTCGAAGAGTATACAAGGATGTCGTCGATAAACACAACAACAAACTTGTCATTGAATGGTCGGAAGATCCTATTCATATAATCCATGAACACGGCTGGAGCATTAGTCACACCAAATGGCATAACCAAATACACGTAGTGACCATACCGACTCCGAAAAGCAGTCTTTGGCACATCCTCCTTCTTAACCCGAATTTGATGGTATCCTGATCACAGGTCGATCTTAGAAAACACAGCTGCCCCTTTCAGCTGATCCATCAAATCATCTGTCCGTGGTAACCGATACTTGTTCTTGATCATCGCTTTCTTCAGCTGACGATAGTCTACGCACAGTCTTGAGCTCCCGTCTTCCTTCTTCACAAACAACACCGGAGCTCCCCACGGAGATGCACTAGGTCTGATAAATCCCTTGCCTAGCATCTTGTCCAACTGCTTCTTTAACTCCATCAGCTCCACTGGAGACATCCGATACGGTGCTATCGATATATGTCCAGTTTCCGGTACCGGGTCTATGGTAAACTCCACCTCTCTCTCTGGTGGTAATCCAGGAAGATCAGCGGGAAACACTTTCGGAAACTCGCACGATAGGCAAAACTTCAACACTAGGAGTCTCATTCACTTCCAAAGAGAACAACACCATATACTCGTCTGATCGTTCACTCGTCGTAGTACTCTCATTGGCAGGTATCAATCCAGATTGCTCGGAAAACTGAGAGTTTTGTTTGAACAGTCTAACATTACATGGTTGGCCAAAAGCCAGTCCATGCCTAGGATTACATTTATTTGTTGCATAGGCAAACAGATAAGGTCAACAAGAAAATGACGGTTTTCTACCGTAACAGGACATTTGCGGCATACAGATAGGGTTGTTAAAGAATCACCAGTGGGTGTCGAAAGAGTTAAGTAATAGGGTAAGGTAGAAACAAGTAACCCTAAATGATCCATGCACTCTACTGATATGAAAGAATGCGTAGCCCCCGAATCAAACAAAACCGACAAAAGCTTACCAGAAACTAAGCACTTACCTTGGATTAGATTAGGAATTTGGGAGGCTTTAGAACCTCGCACGGCAAACACCCTTCTGGTTGTCTGTGGCCTGCTCTGCTGACTTGCCACGACTGATCTCGCTCCACCACTCTGAGCTCTACCGCTTTGCTGTTGAAACTGAGCCCTTCTGCTCACTTCGGGCTTGCAGTTTGACGCATAGTGACCCATCTGATTGTAATTAAAAAATCTGATGTGTTGGGTCCTCGGATAGCTCTTGACCAAATGCGGTCCTCTGCACCGAAAACAAGTTTTGATCCCTTACTGTGTCTGACTGGAGCCGCTCACTCCATGGTTGACATTGAATCGAGCCGGGTGATCATACGGCCGTACTCTCCTTTGGAACTTTCCGCTTCTGCCACTTTGACTGCTCTGAACAAGTCCACCACTTGTCTTTTGTTGGATGACAGTCTCTGCTCGGTCGTGTCCCTCAACCACTGTGCATTTCTCCACCAACTCGAGAAAAGATCCAATACCCAAAGGCAACATTGCTCGCTTCAACTCGGGTCTCAACCCATCCTCGAACCTCCTGCAGACCAATTCTTCATCCGGATGGATATGATAGAGCTGTGAGAATTTAAGTAGCGCTTCAAACCTCATTGCGTACTCACCCACGGATAGCTGTTCTTGTTTCAGACTCAGGAACTCCTTTTCTTTTCCCTACCGGATACTTCTCGGGAACTATTTCTCCAGAAAACACTTCTGGAACAGTTGCCATGTCAATACTCTTCCTCTGGTCTCTAATAACCTAGACTTGGTTCTCCACCAAGCTTCTGCTGCTCCTACCAACATGAAGGCAGCGTAGGTAACCTTCCTATCTTTTCTGCAGTGTGTGGCCATGAACACCTTCTCTATCTCTTGCAGCCACATTTTCACAGCCTCAAGATTATACTCTCCATGGAATTGGGGAGGATTTCCCTTCATAAAAGTATTAAGACCAGTGTCCACCATCTCATTCTCTCTTACAGTATGCAGCTGATCCTGCTTGACTTCCCTCTCTTCTTGCTTTTGCATATACTGGGCAGTCTGTTGAGTGTGCTACATCATGGCGGTAGCCAAGTCCCTCATGGCCCGCATTGCTTCAGAGGGGTCACCACCACTCCCTGTCCCTGAGTGGTCACCGTTATTGTTATCATCATTATGTCTAGTTGCCGACTTTCCACGCCTTCCTTGTGCCATTTAGCTTCCTACAAAAGGAGCCATCAGTTTCAATTCATAAGACATATAATAGCACTTAATAATTAAACATATCATATGCCTTATGAATGAAAATAGTTATCACACTTCGATAACTCGCGCATCGGACACTCTACCCAAAAACCCAACACAATTGATACAACTCGGTTATCAACCGTCAAAGCTAGTACATTTTACCTTCACAGTCCGATTTAGAATCGAACTGCTCTGATACCACCAAAATGAGATGACCCTCCTCTCTTAGAAGGATAATCCCATTAGTCCCAACCTCTTAATATTATTATTAACTATAACTAGCCGTATATAAAGCGATAGCGTGGAAAAACAAGCAGCGTTGGGGAAACTAAACAATGTAAGCAAGAACGGCAAGCATAGCAACGATGATCAGAGTATAAAGTGCAAAATATATATAAATGTACAATAACATGCATGAGTTAGCCCCATCAGTAGGGCACTGTACATAAATATACATACTGTCAAGTTTAAATCAAAATACATCAAAAGTCAAAAGAAAACACTCGAAGCTCACCAACAACCCCGTCCCCTCTCGAAATACATGAAAAAGCGCTCAGATCACTCCCTAGGGCGCACTGGCAGGCTCCCACCATCAGTGGTGAGGATGCCCCGAGCTACCCTGACCCTCGCCGTGAATACGCCGGTACCGCATAATCAGCTGATACTCAGACGAAGAACTGGACACTACTATCCTCCGCCTGCGGTAGGTCCTCAAGTAATGCTCGGTCCTCCTGCGCTGGCCTCGGTGGACGTAACCTCTCCTGCTGATCACGACCGATGACTGGGGTGCTGCCCAAGTCTAGTCTTGCTCCCTCTGCCTCGGAGGTCGCCATATCCTCGGAAAGGGAAGGAACTGGTAGATACGATAGGGACCTATGATATCTACGTACGGTGGTGTACCGTTCCGGAACATCAGGCTGACCGGTCCTGTGTAGACCATCAAAAAGGTAGAGGGGTCTACCCGCCATCCACTCTCATCATTGTAGATAATCTCAAAGTCTCCCAGCACCGGCATCCGCGGTGCCCCCGTGATGAATGGGTGAAGTCTCGGGTCCATGATATGACTTAGCTGGCTCGTCATCTTCAAGTGAATTCATACCGGACAATAAGGAAAACATAAGGGAGATAAAATATAGTGCCTTATAAAGTCGGAAAACAACAATAATACAGTAAATAAGTATAGAAAATATAGCAAATATGGCATCTACTGCATTCCAACACGCATCTCCCAAGATAACATATGCAGCAAGCATCCATCCCATGAGACTCCCACTCAGATCAAACCTCTAGACCGGGATACTAATCCCATGCAGCATGTCGGCCAAAAAATGCACTAATGCAGGTTCCCAACTGGAATGGTTCCACACCTAAACAAGTCCACACCGGAACAGGTTCTGTGTCGGAACGAAGTTAGCTTGCCCAAGAAGTCGAACCGCTCGCCGTGACCAATAAAAGTGCATCCCCTTCCATACCGGAACCGGGGTATCTCGGTTGCCTCGGAATGTTAGCCTGGAACACTGGAAAGCTCTGGGATTAGTCGGGCAAACCGGAATGGATCGGGCGTCATGACAGGATAGGAGCTATCTCATCCGTCACTGTAAACTATTCCCGATACCGGCAACATCCCCAAGGCCACTCATTTGACCGCCCCATCTACTTTCCGTACCCGTACTCAGGTACCGTTAACCTTATATGACTCTGGCAGGCCATACTACCTGTCACACAGCCTCGCCACTTGGCAGCTGAAAATGATATGTAGTAAGCATCCTCAACGGGCTTGATACCGGATCTCACGCCTAAGCTCTCAACTAAATCAAAACATCACGATGCCACTGCATCCACACGGCCACAGCCTCGACGCCACGCGTCCACAAGCCACAACTCAAATAACACGGCACACAGCCTCAAGAAGTCATTACAACAGCAACGGCACCATCCACGGTATCAACCCGAGAATAAAATGGCACACAGCCAAACTTATTCTATGGCATTCCGCCACAACTCTTAATATTACAACACACAACATAGCAACCACAATAATATCACCATAGTAGCAGTAACATCAACAACAACATATAAGCAGCTAGCAACATATTACATATACCAAGTAGCATATAGGCTGACCGGTAGCAACAACAGTCAACAGCATACAGTCATACATCAGCAAACATCCTCGATTAACAGTTCTCTAACCTAGGGTTTCCAAACTTAACGGTGATAGCCCAAAGTAAGCTAAACCTACGGTCTAGATACTTTATCAGGGCTCAACCACTAGTAGGGTTAGGGCTTCCCTACATATAACAGAAATCACAACTACATTACTATTGCCTTCCCGACGGCAGCAATACTCTTTCTCCCCACCTGAACTGTCGGCACGCAAATTGACGCGATCACCGGCTCACTCCTCCTTCCTCAAGCTCGCAGTCCCCTTGAATGGCAGCTCCAAGAATAGCTCCAAATCTAGCACCACCGCGAGCACGAACTTTGCCCTAATCACGAGCACAACACATGCACCATAGTGTTAGCCCCAGGGCAAGCTCAAAAATCAAAGAAAAAGGGTAAAGACTCGAATAACACCAAGAACATGTGTTAGGGATTCGAGTTTACCTCAGGCAAATCGAAAAACTAATCCGTCAGAATTGTAGATAACTCAGCCGCGATCACAGCGGTGCTGTCAGAATCGCGTTCCGGTACTTCGATCGCCTCAAAAGTAAGCTTTCTCTCTCGCAAATCTCAAATCTTCTCTCTCTAACTCACAGGAACTCCCCGAAGATTTCGTGCAAAAGTGAGGAAGAAGAGGAAACTCCACTAACTTGAGCTGCTGTGCACGCTTTAGCGTGGACATCCATGCACGTTTTAGCGTGACCACGCTTGAGCGTGAGGTCCTCTCCACGCTTGAGCGTGGAACCTTGTCCGCTCTGCCTGCTCCCTGACCTGACACGTGTCTCACACACATCCAAACGCAGAACCGCTGCTCAGCGCACTCAGCACGCTGAAGCGTCCAACTCTTCCCACGCTTAAGCGTCTGAACGCTCGAGCGTGGAGTCCTACCACGCTTGAGCGTCAAGCTTAGCGAGGGAAGAACTTCCAGCCTTCTGACTTCGTCAGTTACTCGTTTAATGTCTTAGGCACCTCCAACCTTGTTCAAGCCTATTCCTAAGCTTCCAACTAGGTCTAAAACTAACAGACAACCATTCACACAATCATCCAAAGCTCCAATCGAGATTCTCCAACTCGATCAGAGTTCACAGAAAAACCGGGATGTTACACCCCTCCCCCCATCATAGGCCATTTCATTCATTTTTCCCTAACTCCATCATCATCTCCAAAATTTCTCTCGTTTTCTCATAGTGACCACAAGCAAATTTGTGAAGAACTTGCTTGATTTCTTGCCTTTTTCCATCATCTAAGAGGTATAACTTACTCTCCTTGATCAATAAACTCTATGATCTTTATTCATTTTCTTGATTCAAGGCCATGATCATCATGTTTCATTCTAGGGTTTTATGGTCAAAAATTTCTAGAAAATCATAGAAAAATACTATGATCATGAAACCAATTTCTATGAACTCATCAAGATCTCTATGTTCATCATTCAAGAGTGTGAATCAAACTAAATTTTCTTACCTATTTTTTCTTCATAAGGCCGAAACCCTAACTTGTGAGGGTGGAGGAATTTTGTTTCAATTTTTAGAAAGTGACAATGGATTTCATCTTTCTATCACGTATATGTATTGAATCCAAGAGATTGAAGCAAAATAAAATCCCTAGCCTATTTTTCTATAGATAGCTGAACCTACACCATTTTGGATTAGCAAGTTTTTTCCCCAAAGATTAACTTGTACTATGTTGTTTGGTGAAGGATTTGTTTAGTTATTGTAGTTTGGTGATTTGTGGAGTAGAAAAAAGTGTTGAAAGAACAAAGAAAAGAACCTTACTTGACTTCAAGAGGTAAAGAGAGATTACTTACAATGAGTTTGATGGTCCCATAAGCTTGTTTGTTGGTTATGTTTATTGTTTTGTTTGGAATAATGATATGATTTTTCCTTTACTTGGTGAATATACTATGTGTCGAGTATATGCTTGATTTATTTGATGAATATGTGATTGGATGTTTGAAAATAAATTGTGGCATTGTTGCCTTGGATGAGATATATGTATGATGTTGGTTTAATATTTGATGCCTATATATGTATATCTTGGATTATGATTTTTGATTGGATTGGTTGAGAGCATAGAATCAACTATAGCTTGATAATGAAGATTAAAATGCGTAAAAGCCTTAATTAAAGTTTTAAAATGTGTTTTGCATTCAAAGAAAAATCTTGAGAATATTTTTGTCTTATCAAGGAAAGAACTTTTTAAAATGTTAGATCTTTTCAAAAGAAAAATTCTCTTTTTATAACGTTCAATCAAATGAAAATATTTAGAAAAATGTTTTCAAATGACGAAACCTTTAGAAAAGACTCTTCAAAAATCAAAATCCTTTAGAAAATGAATTCGAGGTTTTTGCTTCAGAAAATAGCTTTACAAAGAAAAGAGATTTCTTGAAAATAATTTCTTTTGAGAAAATGCTTTAGTTCATGCCAATGAGGTTTTGAGTTTTGTTTTCGAAGTTTTATATACGAAAATAAAACCCGGAAGAAAAATGGTGATTACCCGTTCACTTTGTGAAGTTTGCGAACCTAGTGTCCGAGACATCGGGCTAATATTTTGTGAGTTGAGCACTCGGACTATGTATCCTGTGTTTTTGAATGAACGAACTTAATGTCCTATATGCGAGTCTAGTGTCCGTGATGTCGGCCTAGTACTCGGACTGTGTGTCTTGTGTTTTGAAAGAACGAGCTATATGTCCTTTAAAATGAGTCATGAGCTGTGCGCCTTGACAAGAAAGAATGAACGAAAAAGAAAACAGAAAACCTATTGTATACATACATGAATCGGCAGACGTGCCATGAAATCGAGCAAAAATCCAATGTGGTTGAGAATATGAGCTAGTTAAGACCACTAGGTCTATAGGGGCATCTTGTGTTCGAACTCTACAAAAAGCCGAGGCATCGCGACCCCATGTCGTGGAAATCGGCTGCCAAACACGGATGAACTCGATCAGAGACTGGACTATTTCATGATATGGTTGAGACGTGATACCCTTGAACAATTGGAGTTCAGACATAAATTTGAGAGGCCGACTCATGAGAACAATTGTGTTATGGGAGTGCTACGGCCTATCACTCAATGAAGGGAAGTTAGGAATCTCCGGAGAACATGAACTACAAAGATGATATTGGAGTCTTATGCATTATTATAACTCATGATGGTGTTTGAGATATTATGTTATATGGATATCTGATAATACAACTGTATTTGTATATGGATGTATGTTTTGTGCAACACCCTGATTTTCGAGTTTTCCCAATTAATCAGTATTTGTGAACTTATATTTTATTCAAAGTTTTAGGAATGGAAATAAAATATTCTGAGACCATAGTCATGCTCAACGATATCGTAGGAAGCTACGATTAAGTTTTGAGTCGAAAACTCAAATGGAGTCTGGTCTGCGTTTTTACACTAACAGTATGATTTTACTGCCCAGGAGACCTCAGATGGAGCCATGAACGAGACAGTAAGTCTTAGAATTTGATTCTCTATGTTTTGGTTAAATTTCACAAAAATTTCAAAAAAATCTCTTCTTGACCTCCGTTCGAGCGAAATCCTCAATCGGGTGACAAACGGAGCCACGTATGGACTTACCAGGGCCCGACAACGGATAATCTTGATATCACATCATGCTAGATCACTTGGGAGAGCATGCCAGAGTCGTCATGATGATCGGGAATTTCGGAACGCGAAATTACCAAAATAACCCTAACCTTAGTCTTTTACACTTTTACCATTTTACCCTTTTGGCAAATGACCATTTTGCCTTTAAGTGAGGTTTTAAAGAGCTGACCTAAGCCCCTCACATCCTCCATTTCCACGCACAGCCCCCTCCCAAGCAAGAACTCCATAGTTGTTCTTGAAGAAAAATCCATTTCTTCTTGAAAACCTTGATTCACTTGTTAAAATCACTTGATTCCTCGATCAATCTTCCTCCATTCTAAGGTAAGATCACTTCTATGATCTCCTAGCTTCTTGAATCTCTCTCAATCTCAAGATCAAAACTCCATTTTCATGAAACTCATTCTTAGATCCAAAAGTTTGAAAATCCATAGGAAATTGTAGAAAAGTCCTTTTGATGTGAAACCAATTTCTTTGAACTAACCTCATCATCTTCTACCTAAACCCAAGAGCTCATGATCCAAGTCTCATCTTAGGTCTTAAACCCCAAAGTGGCCGAACCCTAGTAGTGGTGATGAATAGTGTTTTGCATCAAATTTTTGATTTCTAACTCTTGATTCCATCCTTAGCTTTCCTAGTGTTCTTGAATCCAAGTGATGGAAAACCAAATCAATTCCTAGCCTAGTTTACCCAAAGAGGTCAAGAGCTTCATGAGAAGAATCCATGAGTTTTGTTTCACATTTTTGAGTCAAAGGACTTGAAGTAGTGTTAAAAAAGCTTATGAACCAACGATCCAAAAGTTTGGAACCAAATGAGATCCCTAGCCTTTTTACCCTTTCATGGCCGAACCCTATGCCTTTTAGGGGAATAAAATTTATGTTTTGATGTTGTTTATTGATGTTGATTTGTTGTTTGAATTGAATTGTGTTTGATTGTCTGAGGCGATGCGAATGAGAACGGCGCCGGAGCCGAGAACCGATCGAGTTTGCATTGAACACTTTTTGTGAGGTAAAGGGAGGTAGTCATTTAAGTTTGGTGGCTTCATAGTGCATGTTTGATAGATGTATTATGATGACTTGATTATTGAATTGAAGATGAGTTTGAAAGATATATGGATTTGTTTTACTTAATGAAACATATTAGCACACTTGTTGATAATTTGTGGCATGGATGCCTTGATTGATATTATTGTGATATTGAACTGTTGATATATATATATGATGAAGATGAGCATAGGACTGGCTATGTCTCAATAATTATTAAAAGACTCGAGAAACCGAATCGAAGTTAAAAAGTGATTTTTGGAAAACGTGTTGCTTTTTCAAGAAAATTTGTCTTTATTTTTGAAAAGTATGTTCTTTTGAAAAGTAAAAAGTGGTTTTGTGAAAAGTCCCGCATATCGTATTTTGTTGTAGTAAAGTGTTTTGAAAAGGCGTGAAACCTTAGAAAACGGTTTTTGTTTTCAAGAAAGGTGTTTTTCCTGGAAAATGTTCCCTGGATCAAAAGGATGTTTTGTTTCAAGAAAGCCAAAGTGTGTTTTGTTTTCCAAAGTGTTTTTGAGAAAATGAAACCAAATGAAAAAATGATGAACCTTTGAGATGAACCCAAACCTAGTGGCCGAGACGTCGGGGCTAGTGTTTCGTGGATTGAGAACTCGGACCTCGTGTCCTGCGTTTTTGATTTGAGTGGGCTTGATGCCTTTTTGAAACGAGTGTCTCCACATTTGAAAGAATGAACGCAAAGAAAATAGAAAACTTTCTGTGTACATGCATGAACCGGCAAACATGCCATTTGGAACCGATGTACAACTTTCGTAGTTGAGAATTCAGCCAGTTAAGACCACTGTGTCTATAGGGGCATTCTGTGTTCGAGATCTCACAAGTGGCCGGTGGCGTAGCAACGCCGTGCCGTGGTAAATCGGCTGCCAAACACGAATGAACTCGAGCAGAGAATGGAGTATTCAGGATATGGTTTTGACGTGGTACCCTGGAACAATTGGAGTTCGGACCTAAATAGAGAGGCCGACTCATGAGGACAATTGTGTTACGGGTGTTACTACGGCCTATCGCTCGATGTTGGGAAGTTAGAATCTCCTGAGTACATGAATTAGAAAGATGATATTGAAGTCTCATGCATTATTATAACTCATGATGGTGTTTGAGATATTATATAGTTAACTGTTCTTATAACTGTATTTATCTGTGGATGTTTTTACTGCTGTTTGTCGCTTGTGCGGCTATCGTGATAAACTTTATATGAGTATCTGACCTTTGTCTGTACATGTTGGACACCTTGTTGTGTTTTTGGAACACATGTACAGATGTTGATCATAGGTCCCCGTGGAGAGGTGAGGACTCAGACGACGGAGCATTTTGATGAAGTTGACGTTGGGTTGTACCCCAATGGCTACTTTTAGTCGACCACCTTAGGAGTCTTTTATTTTGGAGCAATCTTATATTATATTACTGCATATATGCTGAACTTATTTCTAAGTCTGTAATATGTTATATATTAGACCAGGTTTTATGTTATGTTATGTTTATGTTTTTATGAATAGTGAATATCAACATGTGATATGAAGTTTATTTCTTCGTCTTGAGTCGTCTTGTCTATGCATGCAGAAAATTTTTAGAACTGCATTTTCGAACGTAGCTACTTAAATAAAGTATTTTCCGAAAGCAAAAAGTGTTTTATTTTCTTGATTTATTTCCGCATTTGAGTCCGAGTATGTAGAACCCGGGAGGGGGTGTTACATTTTGTTTATCGCTTGTACGGCTATCGCCATAAACTTGTGAAATGAGTATCTCACCTTTGCCATGTACATGTTGGTCTCCTTGTTGTGTTTTTAGATACGTGTACAGATGCTGCCCAGAGATGCCCTCGGTCACTTGGGGACTCTGATGACGGAGTCCTATGAAGATGAAGAGAAGGCGGTTCCCTCCAATATCCTCCAAAAATCGGAGCTGACTTTGGGGCTCTCCCCAATGGCTACTTTTAGCCGGACCAACAACAGAGTCTTGCCTTTTTCAAGCAGTTGTATCTTATCTGCTGTATTTATGTCGATTAGTATCTTTAAAGTCTGTATCTTGTGATAGTAGACCCAGATCTCTACTATTAATCTAAAATCTATTTCCAGAAAACTTGTATGCTCTGGCATTAATAACCCTATGTTTGTTTTCGTTATGGATGTTTAGTATTGGTGTATGTTATGTGGTTTAGTCCATCCTTCCTATACTTTAATTATTATATCGTGAAGAAAATTTTTAGACCCACATTTCGAACACAGTTATTTACTTAAAGTATTTTCCGAAAGCGACTAGCATTTTTATTTGTTTATGTTTTCCGCATTGAGTTTGAGATGTAGCACTGAGGGGGTGTTACATTAAGGTTGTACAAACTCTTGATATAGTGGAATACTCAAGGTTTGCTTGGGAACTGGATGTAGATCACAATTGCGGTGATCAAACCAACATTATGCAATTATTGGTATTTTGTTTCAGACATGTATTATTGATTCATACTATTGTGTAATTGGAAGTGCTATACTATATTTATCTTCTACATCTCTTCCTTTTGTTTGTTCTACGACAATCTTTTCAAGAAATGTTTGACATCTTAATCTTCACAATTGAAAAAGGAGTGTTTTTTTAAGAAAAGTTCAAAGACTCAATTCACCCTCCTCTCGACTATTTATTCCAACAATTGGTATATAGAGCTAGGTGTTGTTTAAAGCTTAATAGCTTTCAAGATTGCTTTTGAAAATGTCACAAAACTCAAGTAGAGGTCATAAAAATATTTCAACTATAACCCCTCCTATTTTCGATGGTGAAGGCTATCCTTATTGGAAAGTTAGGATGAAAATCTTTATTGAAGGAATAGCCTTAGATCTATTGCATGCCATTGAAAAAGGTCCTTTAATTTCTAAACAAGATGTTGGGAATGAAGAGAAAGATAAACCAATGAGTTTATGGATTAATGAAGAGAAAAGAAATGTTCAACTAAACCTTGAGGCAAAGAACATTCTCACAACTGCTTTAACTGTTGACGAGTTCTTTAGAATTTCAAATTGCACAAGTGCAAAAGAGATTTGGGACATTTTATAAGTTACCCATGAGGGAACTAGTGAGTTGAAAGAGCTAGGGTTAATACCCTAACACATCAATATGAGTTGTTTAGAGTGAAGCATGGAGAATCTATAAATGATATGCAAAAAAATTTTCAACTCATAGTTAATTAATTGTTTGCTTTTGATAAAACCTTTTCTAATGAAGATCTTATGAACAAGGTTTTGAGGTGTTTGAATAGGTCTTGGCAACCAAAGACAACAAACCATTACGGAGTTAAAGGATCTAACATGACCTTGGCCACCTTGTTTGTCTTTGCTATTGCATATGTTTATATCATTAAATAACTATAAAAAAAAACTTATTTTTATAACAATTTTAACTCAAAGTATTGGAATACCACTTTGTGTATTCGCATCCCTTGAGTTTTCTCTAGAACTGCTCTTTGTTTGAGAAGAGTATTCAAATACAATATGCAGTATTCGAATACACTAATATGGCTCACAATTTTTTGTCTCTGCAAGAGCATAGTATGCAAATTAGCACCATACAAGAATGTAGTCTCAATTTGACGATGAAAATGATGGAGACGAGATTTAGACCATCTTTAGTTTTATGAGTGTTTTCATTTCATATCCTGTTGGCTGACTGTACTTCTCTATTATTTTGCACTCTTTTGTGATTTTTGCTGGATTATTATAGTTGCGCTTGTGTATGGTGCAATTGAATATTTGTCTTCTGGTTGGATGACTGTAATGACCATGGTATTTTCAATTTTACAATGATGCATTTTTGTTTTCATACTTTGATGCTTATTATGATGAATTACCTTGATGTTATGATTACTTATGTTGGATTATTGACAATGCAAACTTATTGCTGCGTTTCTGGTTTTATATGTTGGATTAAATAATGTTTGCTTGTAATGACATATTATTTGTGAATATCATAACCCCTATTCTTTTTAAATTTTCTCCTACGCTTTTTGATTTTGCCAAAGGGGAAGAAAGGGTATTGGTTTTGAATTTTTCAGGAACTTCATATATTGAGGGGGAGTATAGTCACAAAGGCGTTGATCAAAACCTATTCATACTTCAAGAGCTTGCGTAGTTGTGTGCTATTGTTTTATTTTTATCTTCCATGATTGCATATGTTTAGGGGAATTCCCTCATTAAGTCAATGGACTCACCCCACGTTTAATATTTCAGCTGCAGGTATCTGCGATGCCACCGGAAGCCTTGGATGTTATGTGCACAGTTTCAAGGGTTTGTACCTATAGGTTTTAAGTTGTATATAGTGTGAGAAGGACTTTATAATTTATGTTATATTTTGGTTTGACTTTGATGATATTATTCAATCTTATGATATATTATTGAATGATATTTCTTTATACTTTGGATGAGACGAATTAGTATGCTTGAAAGGCTATGAAGGGAAAAGAGAGACTTTCCTTTTCGGCCAGTCATGGCTACGTAATTTTGTTCATGACAGTGTCCTATGTGCTTCCAAAGAAGATTATTGATGTCTTGATGTATTAATCTCCTTGAAAAAGAATTAGATAGTTGGCTTTACAAAATAAGTTTTTGAAAATGTTTAAAATGTTGACTAACTTAAGTTAGTAATCAATTAAAGGGCTTAAATGAAATGCCATGATTCAAAATGTGTTTTTAAGTGGAAGAGTAATTAATTACAAAGTTGATTATTGGTTTACTTAAAGGAATTTTAAAATTCCATAAAGAGCATTCAAATATCAAAGTTTGTATTCAGTTACTTAAAGTTTCTGGCAGTTTTGAATTAGGGTATTCGAATACCACAAGGTTGTATTCAAATACATTGATTTGTTGGAAGTTGTCACTGTCTATTACACAGAGTATTCGAATACATCTTGGCAGTATTCAAATACAACAACAAAGTATTCGAATACAATGAAATAATTTTCAACCAACTTTCAAATTTTGGTTACCCTAATTGATTTCTATATAAAAAGTTCAATTTATGATTTCAAAGCACGAAATTACACTTTCAGGTTTACTGTTATGCTGAAGAAATTGTGAGCCAACTAGTCTACTTTCTAAAAGTGAAGATCATACATCTCTTGCACAAGATTCTGCTAGGAAATTCTATTCTACTCTTTTGCGAGCCATCCCAAATGGCTTCAAGAATGAGGCATCTCTTGAAGGAAGAAGAATTTTGAGTGAGGCATCCCAAAAGGCTCACGGGTGAGGCATCTCTTGAGGAAGAAGGTTTGTGGGTGAGGTATCGCATAAAGGTTGTGGTTTGTATGTACAGTGAGGTATCTCTAAGGTTGTACAAACTCTTGATATAGTGGAAATATTCAAGCTTGGCTTGGGGACTTGATGTAGATCACAAGTGGGGTGATTGCACCAATATAAAAATTATTGTGTGATCTTTCTACTCCCATAACTCTTTACTTTACACAATTACTTGTATTTTGTTTCATAAATCTATTATTGATTCTCACTATTGTGTAATTTGAAGTATTATAATATATTTCTTTTCTTCTACATCTCTTCCTTTTGTTTTTGCTAAGTCAATCTTTTCAAGCAAGATTTCACATCTTAATCTTCATAATTGAAAAAGGAGTGTTTTTTCGAGAAAAGTCCAAAGACTCAATTCGCCCCCTCTTGAGTGTGCCCATTTATTCCAACACTTCATCCTTTATTGTTACCTTGCAAATGCTTCCCCAGACTAACAACATTGCCTAATCATAAACAAAATAATCACCATCTCTGCAGTCAACCCTAATTTCATGATTCATAGGCTTATCAAAGTCAATACCAATACTTTTAAACACATGAAGAACATAAAAAAAAAATATACAACAAAGTTTTCACCAATTTTATGTACCTTGTTGTTTCAATAAATAAATACATACAAAATCAAAAATTTATTTTATGTTACATAATGAAACCGTCAATCTAGCATAGGCTAAAGAAAATGAAGGAGAATAAAAGTTACAAACTTAAAAGTGCGAGCCTAGCTCCCTCATGTAATTAAAATTAATGCTGATATCAGTCGCCACCAGCACCTTTCCTACTAGTGAGATGCCCCAACGTCCCATTAAAAGAACCTAACTAGCTATGCCTTAATCGTGTATTATACGTTAAAGCGCTTACGAAAAACGAAGGAACTAAAACAATATATATATATATATATATATATATATATATATATATATATATATATATATATACACACACACACACATAACACATGCATCCATAGGTACATATAAGTTGGCCCCATCAGTAGGGCTCCATTGCCAAACATACATAAAACATAAGATCCAAAAGTACATATGAAAACCAACAAAACACAACTTCCTACGACTATCTCCTCTCACAACCCACCTCTCTCTCAAAATACAGCAAAAGATAAAAGGCTCACTAATGCACAGTCCTATATGAGATGCACTGGCTATGATGACCCCACATACATGAAGTCATCCCATTAGCCTCGCTTAATTTATTAGCCAATCTTAACGATATAATTATGCGCTTATTATAAACAAACGTAGCAAAGCGATAAAACATCCCCCATAGAAACATACATCAGAGTAAAACGCAACAGGGGAAAAGATAAAGCATATACATGCAATATATATATATATATATATATATATATATATATATATATATATATATATATATATAGTATGTACGTGATTGCCCCATCAGTAGGGCTATGGTATTGTATACATACACTATACATGAAGAAACTGAAAATAAAACATGTAAATCAAAAGGGACTCAAACACTCATGCTCGCAGGCTCTCCCCACCCTCTCTCAAAATACATCAAAACAATATCACCTCAATCCCTACAGTAGATGCAGTGGCAATGCCACGTCTTCAACGAAGTGAGAGTCAGAAGCTACCCTGTCCTTCCACATACGTGCACCTTTAAACCCGGAAGGGCATGTTGTAATACCCCGATTTTCACATTTTCTAATTCTTCAATATTTTAACGTCTTTATTTTATTCGAGGTCTTAGGAATGGAAATGATATATTCCGAGACCATAGTCATGCTCGAAGATATCGTAGGAAGGTACGATTAAGTTTTGAGTCAAAAAATCAAACGGAGTCCGGTCTGCGATTTTGCACAGACAATATGATTTTACTGCTCAGGAGACCTTAGATGGAACCACGAACGAGACAGTAAGTCTTAGAATTCGATTCTCTACGTTTTGGTTAAATTTCACAAAAATTTCAAAAAAATCACTTCTTGACCTCTGTTCGAGCGGAATCCTTAATCAGGTGACGAACGGAGCCACATATGGACTTACCGAGACTCGCCAATGGATAATCTTGATATCACATCATCCCAGGACACTTGAGAGAGTATGCCAGAGTCGTCATGATGATCGGGAAAATCTAGATGCGAAATTACCAAAATGCCCCTAACCTTAGTCTTTTGCACTTTTACCATTTTACTCTTTTGGCAAATGACCTTTTTGCCCTTAAGTGAGCTTTTATAAGGCTGAACTCAGCCCCTCACAGTTCCTCATTCACAAAATTACTGCCCAAAGAATAACACCATTGTTGTTCTTGAAGAAAACTCCATTTTCTTCTTGAAAAAGCTTGATTACTTGTTAGAATCACTTGATTCCTTGAGCAATCTTCCTTCATTTTTAGGTAAGATAACTTTTATGATCTCTTAGCTTCTTGAATCGCTCTTTATTTCAAGATCAAACTTCATTTTCATGAAAATCATTTCTTAGATCCAAAACTTTGAAAATCCATAGGAATTGGCAGAAAATCCTTTTGATGTAAAACCAATTTCTTTGAACTCACTTCATCATTCTCTACCTAAACCCAAGAGCTTATGATTCAATTCTCATCATAGCCCTAAATCCCCAATATGGCCGAACCCTACAAGGTGATGATGAATAGTGTTTTCATCAATTTTTGATTTCTATCACTTGATTTCATCCTTAGCTTACCTATTGCCTTTGAATCCATGAAATGGAAAACCAAAATCAATTCCTAGCTTTATTCTCTTTAGGTTGGCCGAAACCCTTAGGTAGGATTGTTGAGTTTTGTCTTGTTTGATGTTTGATGATTGATGATTGATTGTTTTGTTGTTTATAGTTGGGGACGATTATCAAGAGGTTCACAAACCGATCAACTGACTTTGATCCAGGAATCTGCCCATCAACAGGTATGGGGGCTGAACCTCATCACTCCAAAATGGTGTTGGTGAAGATGGTTGTTTCGTTTATGTGTGGGTGAAACCCTTTGGTTTGGGTTCACCATTTAATTTGGTTCTCTTGGAGAACAATGTGTAATAAGTGTAGTTTATGCTTTAGTGTGCTCTAGCATATGTGTGTTTATGATGACGTGATTGGATGAAAATCGTTTCATATATGTTGAAAAACCTACCTTGATCACTAGATCAAGTATGGACTTTTATGCTTGATTATGATGCAATAATATGTAATTGTTGTTTGTCATAATTAGATAAACATTGTGAGTTCTAGCTTGTCTTGAGGGTGAAGCAATCTTTACATTTGTTCCTAATAGGCTTGTGGCCTTAGTAAGAAGAAACATAAGAACATGTTTTGTTCTTGATCTATCGAAGTCTTGAAGTAAAAAGTTTTGAAGTAAGAAAAGCATGATTTCATAACCTATGTTTCAAAGAACAACAAAAAGTGATTTTGATCCAAAGATCAAATGAATTTTTAAAAGTGTGTCACCAAAGTGAAAAATGTCTTTTCTTTTGCCATAGGTCATTAATTCAACCAAGTGCTTCAAAAAAAGAAATAATGAGGAAGATATGGAAGAGAGAAAAACAGGGGATTCGCCTGGTGAAACCATTCTCGCCACGCGAGACAGAAGGCTAAACAGAGCAATAAGAATTACAGCTTTCTGCCTCGCGACGCGAGACAATTATCGCCTTGCGATGCAGAAGGTCGGTATGAAATACAGTTCTCGGCCTCGCGACGCGAGACAATCCTCGCCTCGCGATATAGAGGATCTGTATAAGAAGCAAATACAGCTCTCAGCCTCGCGACGCGAAACTTATGTTCGCCCCACGAGTAAGGAATTTCAAATGAGGTATAACCGCCCCAATTTCGCTAAGCGAATTATGTTTCGCCAAGCGGTACAAAGGAGTTTCAAAAGAGGTATCACTGCCTCAAGTTCGCTAAGCGAATGTACCCTCGCTAAGCGACTTTCACGTTTCAGAAAATGCTAGAAATATGTGATTGGTTCAAATGTTATTTCAAATCAAATGAGTTTTCAAATGTAAAAGTTGTTTGGTTTACAAAAGGATTTTTCTAACTCAATCGTAAAAGTTTTACCATCAAATGAGTTTTCAACTGTAAAAGTTGTTTGGTTTACAAAAGGAGTTTTCTAACTCAATCGTAAAAGTTTTACACTTAAAAACCAAAGTTAAGTAATTAACTTAGAGTTGAAGATAAAGAATAATTTAAGTATGGTATGTGGTGGAACAAGACCATGTGCTATACCATTGATGACTTAGTACATCAATGACTTCATAAGACTTAAGTGAATCAACACTTATTTTCTTAATTGAAAATCAAGGAGTAATATCTTAGAAAGGGTTAAAGACTTATCAAAGAGGATTCTCAATCCTTATTCATAATGCGTAGGACTTGAGACATAATTCATAAGACGTAAACATAAACAAGAAACGTTTTTGGGTTTTGAAACAGTAGTTCGATGACGGACCGGTGATTCGGATCCAGGTCAATCGTTCAATTTTTTCAGTCTTGTGATAACCGGAATGAGAGAAAGATCCTAAGATTGTACAGTTATGGGACTGTACAGTGGAAGGAATCCTGAGGCTATGCAAGTATGCGACTGTATAGCTAAGGGAAGGCATATAAGAATTGATTGGTACTACCCATAACAACAAGATTTATCTTCTTTTTGGGAGCTTAGAACATATGAACTTTATAGTTAAGCGTGCTTGACTTAGAGTAATTATGGGATGGGTGACCTCTGGGAAGTTTCCTAGAAAGCATGTGAGTGAGGACAAAACACGCTGAAAACACTTGTGTTGGTTTATGGGGATAGTCGGCGATTCTGAAAGCAGTCTGGATCATTCCAACGAAGTCACGAAATATTTATCCGATGGATAAATGTTTTATAAAATGAAGACGCGTATAGTTTCTAAGAAAGAGAACCTTAGTGAACCTTGAGGTTTATCCAATGGATAGACATTTCTTTATCGCATTTGCTTTGTGTGAGCATTGGCATTTCATGTGCACAGTTGTAAGGTCTTGAGCTAGGAGTTGAGCTTACACCTTGATGCGGGTGCGAATCTTACAGTGACAATCTTCAATGGTCTTTTTGGATGTATCAGGGTTGGAATGGCTGACATGTGACTCGTTGGCGATTCTTCTGTATCGTGGCGAATCCGTGCAATACACTGATATCATCTACTAGGTGCCGTATTTTTCATGTTTGGTCGAGAGTGTTACCGTAAAGCCAGATACGTGCATGTTACGAATGTTGTAGCATCTTGCTCGTGGCTGGCAGAAACCGGAACATGTCCTCCCATTCACCCTCTTCGACATTTTGTTAGCTCCATGAAGTAGGGCTCAAAGTTTTACCCTTGTGGCATATGGGATTGAGTCATGTACATTGCACTGCATTGCATGGCTGTTGATGATTTCGTTTATTTGTTGAATATCGTTGTTCTATTTTTAAGAATGCCTTGTGTGATGATGTTAACTGTTTAACATGATATGAAGCTGTTAACTGTTTAAGATGATTTATATTGAGAATTCTAGTAAGCATGTTGGGTACGCTGTTACCTGGTGAGTCGTCCCATTTTTACTACTACTGTTTTGTTGTGTTGATGAACGAAAATCTCACCCATATTTGTATGTTTTCTGCTGGTATGTGCTGATGCTGCTTGAACAGATGGACGCGACGATGGTTCGGTTCAGCAATTCCTTTGAGTCCGGAGGTGGATTCCTTTTGCTATTTTATTTTTCTTGGCCAAACTGTGTCAGTATTCTGTGGTACCTTTTAGGGAGCTGTGACTCCTAGTACTTATTTTATTTCTTATGTCAGCTATGCATTAGACCTATGTCCGTATACAGTATTATTTCCGTTTCTGTTTTCTGTTTTCCATTTCTGTATTTATCATACAGTATGTTCTAGTAATGCATGGTGAACCTAAGTTCATTTATTAGTATTATTTACCTATAATAATTCCATTACATCTTTATGAAAAGAAAAAAAGAAAAGAGAAAATCGTATTTTCGCATTAATAAATATTTTCAGCCTTATAAACGTTCGGGAATGTGACACTCGGGAACGGGTGTTGCATTATTTGGTATCAGAGCTGGCCGAGTCTTTTTGGGGTTTGTAGGTTGTGGTCTATCTTGTTTGTGTTGTGTTTTCTCTGATTGTTTTCTAGGCTATTGTTTCTGAGAGAAAACAATGTTGGAAAGGATGATGACTTCGATCTATCCTTTTGTATTCTTTGTTCTCTGTGTTATGTTTCTGTAAGGAAGACAACAATTGTTTGTGATTCTCTACATTATTGTTTCTGAAGAGGAATGATATTGGGTAGGAGGGTAATGCTTTTGCTTTCTTGTAAGTTGTCACTCGCAGAGTTCTTTAGAATGAGTATTTTTCCGACGAGTGTCAGACGAGTTGAAAGACATGGAGTTCCTACAGCTACGTCAAGGAGGAATGTCTGTCAAAGAATATGTTGATCGTTTTGAGTCCCTGCTGAAGTCTTCGAGGTATTTCCATCTTCATCCCGATGAGGAGTGGAAGTGCACAAAGTTTGAAGAAGGTTTAAGGCACGAGATTCGAGGAGCGGTGCTACCTCTTGAGGTCAAAGAGTTCTCGGTGTTGATAGATGAATGCTTCCTAATCGAAGATCTAATGAAGACTCGTGAAGGAAGACGTCACTCTGGACCGACTAGGTTCCATAAAGGCACCAATGGTCGTGATGATAGGACTCAACGGAAACCATATTCAAAACAACAAGGTCAACAACAGCGTTCGGTAGGAGGAAGCAGTGGAAGTATTAGTCAATCTGGAAGCGCCCCAAAGAAGTGCATGAAGTATGGCAAGAACAATCATGTCACCAGAGAATGCTCGATCAAGGGGATAATATGCTTCAGGTGTGGAAAACCAAGGCATACTTCACGCGACTGTGTGCAATCAGAAGCTGGACATTCTGTCAACGATGTGCAAGCAGCAAAGCCTAAGGCAATGAGTAGAGTTTATACCGGGGATGGTGCTGAGACTTCTCAGAATAAAGATTTGATTCAGGGTCAGTGCATCACGGAAGGTAAAACCTTAATTGTGCTGTTTGATTCAGGCGCAACGTATTCCTTTATCGTACATGACTGCGTGAACCATGTTGAGATTATCTGTATCTTCTTTACCTTTTATTTGGTAATTTATGCACTTACTGTAAAACTTGTTATAACTGCGAAAGTTTGTTTGAACTGTTCTATTTCTGTTAAAGATAGAACATTTTTGATTGATTTAATCTGTTTGCCTCTTTCGCAAATGGATGTAATCTTAGGAAGGATTGGTTATCTTGTAACCTTATCCTATTAGACGGTGCAAACAAAACCTTAGTTTTCCCTGATTCTGATAATTCTGGATTTGGACTGCCAACCAAGAAAACGCTTCTTTGAGAGAAGGAGCTCACGAATACATGTTACTAACGAATTTCCAGAAGTCTTTCCTGAAGACGTATTAGGTTTACCGCCAGTTCGGGACATCTTGGAAACCTTGAAGAAACAGTTGGTGGACTTATTAGGGAACACTTGTGCTATTGGTGAAAAAGAATGATCGAATATCTCGCTTATGCGTTGATTATCGCCAGTTGAATAAGGTTACTATTAAGAACAAGTATCTACTTTCGAGGATAGATGACTTGATGGATCAATTGAGGAGAGCGGAAGTTTTCTCCGAGATTGATTTGCGATCGGGTTATCACTAGATTCGTGTGAAGGAAGAGGATGTACCAAGAACAGCGTTTCAAACACGCTATGGGCACTACGAGTACCTTGTAATGCCATTTGGTATGATGAATACTCTAGCCATATTCATGGATTAAATGAATTGGATTTTCCATATCTATATAAGTTTGTCATTGTTTTCATAACCGATATACTCATCTATTCGTGAGACCAGGAAGAACATGCTAAACATCTTAGTGTGGTTCTTCAAGTTCAGAAAGAGAAACAGCTGTATGTAAAGCTATCCAAGTGTAAGTTTTGGCTCGATGAAGTATAGTTTTTGGGGTCACGTGATTTTAAAGGAAGGATAAAGCGTTTGAATGGACTAAAGCCTCTAAGGAAAGTTTGCAAGGATTAGATAGAGGGTTGACTACTTCACCTGTGTTAGTGCTGCCTGATCTCAAGGGAACATCTGTGTTCACCCTCCTACATATTCCTTAATGTATTAGACAATTGATTCCCCAGTTTATTAGACGATTGAGTGAATTGGTAATATGGTGTCCATTGTTTTGGACATTTTCGTATTATTTCACTGAAAGTTTTGTTATTACTATTTCTTGAGTTATAACATAAATGACTTCTTGATATGGTAGTTTCTTGATGAAATTTAGTCAAATCACTTCTACTTTTGGTAAAGGTGATCCAGTTTGATTTTGACTCGACTATTTATCTTTCGATTCCCAAATCTTTTGGAAGCTTCTTATGAAAGAAGGAACTTTATTAGAGTCATGGATGTAAAGTTGTATTAGTTATGCATTTTTACATTCACGAACCTACTGAAGAATCTTTTTACACACCGGATATTCCTGTATTCATTCCAGATTGGTAAAAATTCTTCTATATACTTTCTTCTGAGACCAAGACCAGGAAAAATTTCCTTTTGTTGAAAATTTCTTTCCTTAATCTTCAGAGACCGAGTAGGTTTAGTTTAAAGTCACGAATTTCGAGGACGAAATTCTTTTAAGAGGGGTAGGAATGCAACGCCCCGATTTTCACGTTTTCTAATTTTTCAGTATTTTAACGTCTTTATTTTATTCGAACTCTTAGGAATGTAAATGAAATATTCCGAGACCATAGTTATGCTCGATGATATCGTAGGAAGCTACAATTAAGTTTTGAGTCGAAAACTCAAACGGAGTCCGGTCTGCGTTTTTACACTGATAGTATGATTTTACTGCTCAGGAGACCTCAGATGGACTCGTGAACGAGACAGTAAGTCTGAGAATTCGATTCTCTAAGTTTTGGTTAAATTTCACAAAAATTTCAAAAAAATCACTTCCTGACCTCCGTTCGAGCGGAATCCTCAATCGGGTGACGAACGGAGCCACGTATGGACTTACCGAGACTCGCCAACGGATAATCTTGATATCATATCATCCAAGGAAACTTGGGAGAGTATGCCAAAGTCGTCATGACGATCGGGAAAATCTAGACGCGAAATTACAAAAATGCCCCTAACCTTAGTCTTTTGCACTTTTACCATTTTACACTTTTGGCAAATGACCTTTTTGCCCTTCAGTGAGCTTTTATAACACTGAACTCAGCCCCTCACAGCCCTTCATTCACGAAATTACTGTCCAAAGAAGAAGAATATTGTGTTCTTGAAGAAAACTCCATTTTCTTCTCGAAAAAGCTTGATTACTTGTTAGAATCACTTGATTCCTTGAGCAATCTTCCTTCATTTTTAGATAAGATCACTTCTATGATCTCTTAGCTTCACTACAACAGAAAAGGGATTAGATAACGTTTATTTTTTTCCTACAACAGCGCTGACAAGCGCTGTTCATGTAACTGCTGTGGTATGTTGGAAGGCAAAGGCAGCGATTCTGAAGCGCTGTCTAAAAGATAATTAGACAGCGCTTCCTGGAGGAAGCGCTGTCTTTGTTGTGACTAAGACAGCGCTTCCTCGAGAAAGCGTTGTCTATATACCATAGACAAACACAACGCTTCTTCAAGGAAGCGCTTTCTAAAAGATAATTAGACAGCGCTTCCTTGATGTAGCGTTGTGTTTTGTTTATTTTAGATAGCGCTTCCTTAAGGAAGCACTGTCTATACCCTTATTTTTTTTTTTTTAAAAAATTTTACATTCTTTTTTCAATTATCCCCCTGCACTCAGCAAAACCAATACATGCCAGATGTAATTTCTCATCAAAACCAGTACATATATACCAAAATAACCATTCAAGTATAATTTCTATACCTTACTAACACAGTATACAAAAGTAAGGTTAACTTAGTTGCATATACAAAAAGAAGTCTGCTCTTAAAATTTCTACTACACTAACAGTACTAACAGAGGTTCACTAACAACACTTATATACACTATGTACACTATAACAACACTTTACACTACATACTATAGCTTCACTACATACTATACACTTATACTAGTTAGCTGTAGTTGCACTTCATATCTATCCAAACTTGTTGCTGCCCCTGCACACAAGATACACACAACTTAAATTTACAACATATCAACAAATTACATATACACACACACACAATCACTTGCACAATGCACACAAACCTAATAGGAGAGGCACTACTCTAACTTATAACATCCTAGTATATGTGTACTCTACCTTTATTTTTGGATAAAATTCGTAACAACATAGCGACACCACTCTTCCCTGAGTTCAATAAGTTGGTCATCATAATATCTATCACATTTACACTCAGGAAAGTATTGTGAAATGAAAATTAAATCAATTAGAATTAAAGTACATTCAATTAATGATAAAATGTGTGTAATTTAATTATTAAACTAGAGCTAAAATTACATACCGTCGTTAGGATTTGTGTTTGGTTTTGAACGATGATATCCTTGATAAACTTCAGGACATAGTAGCCACAATCGTCGCTATTTGGTTGGCGGGGCTTCTGGCCACAAAATATGCCGTTCAATGCTTTCAGTTTCTGGGTCTTGTCCTGCCCCCCGCAACTGTACATTTGAACAAATGAATTGAAATCCATCAATGCTAAGAAATAAACCAAAAAATGCGTTAAATAAAATGACTTATTGTACATACCTTTTTTTCCTTAATGCCGGCATACCCTACATTCCCTTTATGGAAAGGGTAGGGAGGAGATGACGCTCTCTCCCGATTTTCACTTCTTATTTTCTACATAGACATAGAAGTAAGTATTAATGCACACTGACCTAAATAAGTAGCAATGCATAGTATAAACAAAAGTAAGTACATACCAAAAAATCCTCATCTTCAGTCCGTTTTATGACAAAGGCTCTCCAATCCTCCGGTCATATAATCTCAGCATATTTGGGTGGAGGCTCTTGTCTGACATTCCCACCATCATCTCTCAGCCACTTTGTCGTTAACTTACTTCTGAAGTTGCGGTGTAATTTTTCGGCTTCCTTAAGTATCATGTCTCGCCGGGTCTCATCAACATTAAAATTGGCCTGCAAAGACAATAAAAAAATGTCACAATATAAATATGTTTACATAATTAACTAATGCTAATTAATTTAATTGTATATCATGCTGGATGTCATCTTTCAGACCGTCCAAATCTCTTGACTTCCAATTGACACAGGTAATTGGGACCATCTGCCGCACTATGGCCCCAATGTAATTAACCAACTGCTTATTATTTATACCAATTGCCTGACCCTTTACATTCCACGTAACCTAAAAATATTTGATGAAATGTATAAATTAAAGATAACAAACTATAGAATCAAACCATTAACTGTTGTTGAGTTAGTAATATATTACCTCAAGTCTCACTCCTCTTCTCCTATGATGGAGGATATTCTTCTTAAAAGTCGGTTCACGATGCCTCATATTTTTCTTGGGCTCGGCCCAACTATCATGACTAGGAGATGCCATTTACCATTAACAAAATTAGACACACAAGTAAAAACGTCAATGAACAATCATACAAGTTTATTTGCAGAAATCAATGAATGAAAATTTAATTGATCAAGAATTTAAAAAAAAACATAATGACTACATACATGTTTAAGTCTATCTTTTTCTTTTCCTTGTTGGATTGAGATTTGCGTCTCTCTTTTTGGTACGAAATAATGGATTGACCCAAAGCCCCTCATCATGATCATTTCTAATAAACATATCATCCTCTCTACTTGGATTAGCCTTGAGTGATTGTGATGTCCTGGAGAAAGGATCATCCCCAATATCAACATCTTCATGTGTTTGATCATTAATCTCATTAAGAATCATTTTGTTAGACAATAGAACAATGGACCAATTTGTATTAGCTGGATCGGTGACATAAAACACTTGATGAGCTTGCAATGCTAAAATAAAAGGTTCATCTTTACAACCCACTTTATTGAAATCCACCCGCATGAACCCCAATTCATCCATTTGTACACCGTTATTATTGTCAACCCACTTACAATGGAACACAGGCACCCGAAACATAGTGTAATCCAAATCCCATATGCGTTCAATGACCACGAAGTATGACATGTTTGCGTAATAGGGTTTATGTCTTTGGCACTTGAGAAATGCATAGATTGAGCTACAAGAGTCACCCCACTATTTTGCATTGTACTCCGATCATCTTGTTCTTTTGTATAGAATGTGTATCCATTCATCAGATAACCAATGTAAGAGAAAACATCACTAGTGCAAAATATGGATCCTACAACAGGTTTCTAGATCGGTTGAAAAAAAATCAATTTAAAAAAAAAGAGGCGGTGGCAATTTTGAAAATAAGTGGAAAATTATTTACATCGGTTTACCAAGAACCCGATGTATAAAACATTTAAGATCGGTTACAAAGTTCAACCGATTACAAAAATTTAAATAAAAAACTATTTATTTATTCCCGCCAAGTATTTACATCGGTTATTACACAATCGATCTCATTATTAAACTTTCAAAATCGGTTATTTGACAACCGATCTCATTATTAAACTTTCAAAATCGGTTCTATTAACCAACCGATTTCAAATCTTTATTAAACCCTTTTCTTTTGCCACCGTGCTTTCATATTTCCCTCCTCACTGTTTGCCCTCTCCCTCGTTGCTGCTTCTTCTCTTTCATCGTTGCTGCCCTTCTCTTGCATAACGCAGCGCTCCGAATAGAAAACGCAACGCTTTCTCCCTCCCTTCCTCTCTGCCTTGCTCTCGTTCCGTCGTCGTGTATCCAACTCTCATTCTGAACAGACCCATAAGGTATGGTACCCTAAACTCTCATTTTTGCTCTCTGCTTTATGTCACCTGTGACTTGGTTTGAAGATGCTAACTTGGTTTCCAACGCAATGCTGAACCTTATTTTCCCTTTTCTGTCTCTACTTTTTGCTAAAAAATAACTGTAATACCCAATTTTTTAGGGATGGAGGGAGACACTATAAATCCCGTTATTTTGTCTCAGCTAAAACCCAATTTTTGTCTCTGCTAAACCCTTTTTTGCGCACATATGATACCCTCCCACCTGCAAGAGAATTGTTTCAAGCACATGGAGACAATTTGATTATATATAATTCTAACATTGAACAATAGCCTCTGGGAATTGATATTATTTGTATTGATAGTATGGTGATGATCTGTTATATAGCCTAGGAATTGCTTATCATATCAGATTGTTGCAGTGTCAAAAGTATGTTAACTCTGTTAGAATTTCATTTGGTAGTAGATAATTTTTTTCAAGCTATTCTTTTTGGTACATGACTTTGTTTGAGCTAAGTCTGAAATCAGAAAAGCTTGTAAAATATAACATGACAAGATTTTTTTAAACAGCATGAATCTTTTTTTTGTTAAAAAATACTACAGCTTAGTCTTTATTGTAGTTCTCCTGAAATCTAAGGCTTGATCGATAACCAGTTTAGTTTCCCTTACATTATAATCCTCTAATTTCTCTTCTCTCTGATCAATGTTTACTACACCTTCCTGGAGCTGCAGGGGTATGTTGTCCAAGTCCATGTTCGGGCTAATTGTGTTAACTTTTGTTTCCTGCCTGTGGTTTACTTAATATTATATCTATAATCTCGAGGTTCAACTAGGAGCTATAAACAGCCTTCTTAATCCATTTTCTTCTTTGGTGCATATTAGTTTGGCATATTAGTTTAACATGAATGATTTTTAAATGTTGGGTTAAAAAACCTCTCAGAGTTCTCTCAAACCCTCTCTTTGCTTTGTGTTTCTGATTTAGGGTGAAGGCAAGCCTCAACCCATCTCAAGCTCCCTCTCACTCATCACTCTCTATCTCCTCACTCTGAGCACAAGTAAGATATTTTATTCTAATGTTTTGTTTGTTGCATTAACTTAGGGATTGGACTGTTGGATTATCTTTTAGTGTTAATAAATTAGCAAAACCTTAGTTTCCTGTTTGAGATTCAATATTAATGAGCATATATGTACTTTATTAAGGTACTAATCATTGTATTGAATCTTGAATTGTCCAAGTTGGACAGTTTGGGGAAAAACTTATTCTTCATTTGGTTAATACTTATTCCTTAATTCTCATATGTTATACTTGAAGAAATTTCGGTCTGATGCATTTCCTTTTGTTCTTCGGGTGCACACTTTGTTACGGTGGATGTCACCACGTTCAAGTCGTGTACGTGGGAGACCGATGGGAAATGCTGCCGAAATTTCGTTAAGTATGGCCATGAAAGTTAAGGACTAACTGTTAACTGAGTGTTGAAGAAGTTTCTTCTCGAATGGGATAGGGCCATACCTTGTGATAAAAAGGAGTTGAAGATCTTGGACTAAGTGAAGTTGTTGTTGTAGTTATGGATCGTAATTGGATCGATGCTAGACGCACAAGTTATGAGTATGAGAATGGAGTGGAAGAGTTTTTAGAATTTGCTAAAAGAAATGTTCGCGATAGTAATGGAAGGTTTTATTGTCCTTGTGTTAATTGTTTGAATGAGAGACGACTGGAAGCTGAGAAAATACGAGAGCATCAACCAAGTGTGTCCCAAAGAGAGGAGGTTATGATATTGGACAAGAGTCATTTCAACGAGCAAATGTGTATGATACTTTGTGCAATGATGCAAATAAGCCTTTGTATCCTGAGTGCTCTAATTTCACACGGTTGTCAGCGGTGTTAAGATTGGTAGTTGTGAAGGCGAGAAATGGGTGGAGTGATAAAAGCTTCACCGAATTGCTTGAGCTGTTGAAAGACATGCTTCCAGAAGGTAACACATTGCCGAACCGTAACTATGAGGCAAAGAAGATATTATGTCCGATGGGTATGGAGTATAAGAAAATACATGCATGTCCTAATGATTGCATATTGTACAGGAATGACTTTGAAAAGATGCACGAGTGTCCAAGGTGTGGGGTATCACGCTACTAAGTGAACGATGGTGATTCAAGTTGTGATGTGATCACAAAGGGTCCTCCTGCGAAGGTGTTATGGTATCTTCCAATAATTCCAAGGTTCAAGCGATTGTTCGCTAATGTAAATGACGCAAAAAACATTAGGTGGCATGCAGACGAGAGAAAATGTGATGGACAGCTTCGCCATCCGGCCGATTCTTTGCAATGGAAGAGAATTGATAGTTTATTTCCGGATTTCGCCGATGAGAAAAGAAACCTTAGGCTTGGACTTGCTACCGATGGAATGAATCCGTATGGCACCTTAAGTAGTATTCATAGTTCATGGCCTATTCTTCTAGTAATTTATAACCTACCTCCTTGGTTGTGCATGAAGCGGAAATGCATTATGTTATCTATGATGATTTCGGGCCCAAAACAGCCAGGAAATGACTTAGATGTTTATCTAAGTGCCTTGATTGAAGACTTGAGAAAGCTGTGGGTGGAAGGCGTTGATGTGTTTGACGGGTATTGCAATGAGACTTTCAAGATGCGTGCCATGTTATTTTGCACCATCAATGACTTTCCAGCATACGGGAACTTTTCCGGATATAGTGTTAAGGGGCATAAAGCATGCCCTGTATGTGAAGAAGGCACATGCTACCATCAACTACAACATGGAAGGAAGACAGTTTACCTTGGCCATCGAAAATTTCTCACACCTGATCACCCGTATCGTAGATTGAGAAAAGCTTTTAATGGATGCCAGGAGAATGAAATTGTTCCGACGGCCTTAACCGGAGATCAAGTTTATCAACGGGTTAAGGACATGGATATTATCTTTGGAAAGACCCATAAGAAGGCTACTGAGAAAAACATATGGAAGAAGAGGTCGATCTTCTTTGATCTTCCATACTGGTGCAAACTTGATGTAAGACATTGTATTGATGTGATGCATGTGGAGAAAAATGTGTGTGATAGTGTAGTCGGGACGCTTCTTAACATTCAAGGCAAGACAAAGGATGGTGTGAATGCTCGTTTAGATCAAGTTGCGATGGGCATACGAGAGCAGCTAGCTCCATAATCAGTAGGGGTTAAGCGGACTTATTTGCCCCCAGCATGTCACACTTTATCGAAAAAAGAGAAAAAAAGTTTTTGTGAGTGTCTGCGGGGCATCAAAGTGCCACAAGGTTACTCTTCAAATGTTAAGAGGCTTGTCTCAATGAAAGATCTCAAATTAGTTGGTTTAAAGTCTCATGATTGCCATGTCTTGATGCAACAACTACTACCAGTGGCTATTCGTGACATCTTGCCTAAAAAAGTGAGACATGCCATAACAAGGTTGTGCTTATTCTTCAATGCTATATGTAGCAAAGTCATTGACCTTCAAAAGTTGGATGAGTTGGAAACTGAGGCTGCTATTATCTTGCGTCAATTGGAGATGTATTTTCCTCCTTCATTTTTTGACATCATGGTTCATTTAATTGTTCATCTAGTGAGGGAGACTAGATTGTGTGGCCCCGTTCATTTAAGGTGGATGTACCCAGTTGAGCGATACATGAAGATCCTAAAAGGGTATGTGAAGAATCCACACCGTCCTGAACAATCTATTGTTGAAAGGTATGTTGCAGAAGAAGCTATTGAGTTTTGTACAGACTACATGTCAGAAGAACCTATAGGGCTTCCTAAGTCTCGTCATGAGGGAAGATGTGATAGTAAGGGTACATGAGGTATTACTGTTAAGAGCATGGGTCGAGAGGAAGTGCTTCAAGCACATTTGTATATATTGAATAACATTGATGAGGTTCATCCTTACTTATGTGATCACAAAACCATTGTCAAGCAAAATTACCCTCAAATGAACGAAAAATGGTTGTTGAACAAGCATAATAAGACTTTCTTAAGCTGGTTTAAAGATCAAATTGCGGAGGATAATACTGCTTTTGATACATTAAAATGGTTAGCACACGGGCCGAACTTTGATGTCATATGTTGGAGTGGATACGATATCAATAAGTTTTCCTTCTATACAAAGTCCCGGGATGACAAGAGTACCGTGCAAAACAGTGGGGTTATGGTTGTAGCCGAGTCCATGCACTTCTCTAGTTCAAAAGATACAAACCCCGTTATGGCATCCATATCTTACTTTGGAGTCATTGAAGAGATTTGGGAGGTCGATTACACTAAATTTAGAGTACCTATTTTAAATGTAAGTGGGTTGACAGTAACAGTGGTGTACAAACCGATGAGTTAGGATTTACATTGGTAGACCTTGGCAAGGTAGGTCATACAGAAGAGCCTTTCATCATGGCTTTCCAAGCAAGACAAGTGTTTTATATCCATGATCCTTCTAACAAAAGGTGGTCAGTGGTTCTCCAAGGAAAAAACATGCATAATGGTAGTGAGGAAAATCAAGATTCAACTCCTGATATTTCCGATACTCCTTCTTTCTCAACACGGATGCCTACTTTCAATGAGGAAAATGAAGCGGACGATGTACATGCCATTCGTGATGATCATCATGAAGGGATACGGGAGAACTTTACTACTTGACCATGGTGTAAGTTATGTTTAAAGTTATATTTATTAGTTAAGTTATGTCTATCTTGATAATTATAAGTTAAGGTTTTTTTTTTATATTTAATTTGATATTTATATGTTTAGTTATAGTGTAAGTTATGTTTAAAGTGATATTTGTTATTTATCCATCTTTACTGACATAGTTTATTATTTTTTGTATAAACAGCTATACATGGCAGATCCCTCGGACATCCCTCCTACACGCAGCGGGTCAGATACCCCATTGACAAGTAAAAAAGGTAGATGCGCCACACGATTAAAAAAATTGGCTGTCAACCGTAGTGGTAATCAAAGGATGAGGGTTGAGTTTGATGGAGATTGCTTACCTATAGGGCCAATGGAAGATCAGTTTAAGAGTTTTGTGGCCATCCTTGCCAAAAGCAAGGCTAGTATACTTATTGAGGATTGGGACCATGTATCGACGAACGTGAAGGATCAGATATGGGATAGTATCATGGTATTTTACTTTTACCCTCTTTGGTTGTATCTATTTTATTTCACCATATTATTTTCATATACACTAATTCCTCCATTTTGTTGTGTAATATAGCTCACCTTTGAAGTGCCGGATATCGAGCGTATGAAAAAAAAATGGATTTCGTATGCGGGTGAGCATTGGAGAGCATTTAAAACACAACAAAGCGGGAAATACATACATGGCGTGCAGACAAATCTCCACTTGAGATGTACTCGTTCCTTGATCAAGAGACGTGGGATAGATTTGTTCAGATCCGATTGGACCCCGCCTTTCAGGTTAACTTGAGTTATATTGTTTAACTTGACCAACCAAATTGATTTTATTAATATACTGAATTCAGTTGATGTTATTTATAATAGGAGAAAAGGAAAAAGGCGCAGGAGAACCAGAGTAAGAATCTCTACCCCCATCGTTTGTCTCGTGGGGGATATAAAAAGCTGAGGAGGAAGATGATTGAAGAGAAGAAGAAACAACTTTTGGAAGAAGCATCCCAAGCTGATCCTACGACTGATCCACCTCCAGAAGTTGTTGATCCACCTCCACGCCCACGCCACCATACATGGAAGAGAGCCCGACAAGGACCATCGGGACAATATACATCCGAGGAGGCACGTTTTCTTGCTGAAAAGATTGTAAGTATATATTCAATTCTACTTGTAATTGTAAATGCTTATCCATCAACTTACACAAATTAATGTGACAATTGTATGTTGTAGGATTCCTTGGACAAACAAAGCACACAAGGAACCTTTGTGTCTACTGGACGCAAAGATGTCTTTGCTATTGCGATTGGGAAAGAGGACCACCCAGGCCGTGTCCTTGGTGTTGGATGGGGTGTCGGCATTAGCCAATACCACGGACCATCTTCACATCATCGGAAGAGGGATGATATTGAGTCCATCAAGGCGCAGCTTCGAGAAGAAATAAAACGAGATCTTCTCTCAGAGTTGGCATTTATGGATTTTTCCCAGCAAAACACAAGTGCCCAACCGTCTGTACCTGTGAGCACTAAGGGTTCATGTGATCATTCACATCAGCCTGATAAGGAGGACAATCAATGTGAGTTGTATGTTGATGATCATCATGATCGCCGGTTAGTGGCATTTGGGAAGGTACACAACTTGGGAAATACCTTACACCACCAGACATTAAAGGATGATCATGTGAGGGTGGTGGTTGAAGATGTTCGAGATGTTGATGCTCTAGTTTCTGTGCCCACCGAAGAGGTTATTACATTTGGCCAGGCCCCCGGTAATTTCATCCCTTGGTCGAGAAGACTTGTGAGGTTTTTTCTTTCAGCCAAGGTATTCATGTAATTGTTCAATTACTTATGTTTTTCTATATTTACAATTGAAATAACTTAATTGTGTTTACTTGTGTTTACTAATGCTTTACCTCTGTTGTTTAGGATGATGGAAAAGATCATCGACCCAAAAGGCCTGGGTCGGATTCGAGAAAACTTGACGCGTCTGGTTTATCGAAGGTATTCATATAACCATTCAATAAGTTAAGTTTTTTTTATTTACAATTGAAATAACCTAACCGTGTTTACTAATGTTCTATATTTGTTGTTTAGGGTATTGACAAGGATGTTGAACTTGATGCTCTGGAACGTCTAGCATTAGCGGCAGTGAAACTTGGGAGGGAGTCCGCTTTTATAAATTTGGAACACGATGGCAAGCCCGACACTTTCTATATCCCCCAGAGGGACATTATGGAGATATGCATTGATAGTGAAATGCTTTGCATGACAGTTGTCTCATTATGGTGCACGTAAATATATTTTATTTCAATTAATTAATTTGTAAGTTAACTAATTAAGTTTTTAACTATTATAATTAATATTTATTTCAATATCTTAGGTATCTGCATCGCCTGTGTATTGACAGGGGTAACCTCCATCTTTATGGATTCCTTGACCCTCAACTAATTCAGGGTGAGACACTTAGGTCAGATGAGATTACCGCGTACATGCGACGTGTGCTTGATGAAGGCAAAAAACAGTTCTACCTAGCACCTTACCTCCATCTGTAAGTACAAGTTTTACAAGTGATTTATAATTATCTGTGACTTGTCTCTAACTGTTTCCAAATGCAGTAAACATTGGCAATTATTGACCATCTGTCATGATATGAGTGTTGTGGTCTTCTTTTGTTCGTTGGGAAGGAAGCCAACGAAAGAAATCAAGCTTATTGTTGAAACGTAAGCTTTTAATTAATTTAATTTGTACTACATTTGCTTTATTGATTATTCTGAAATCTATAACATACTTTAAATTCATATTTCTTAATTATGATAGATCTATGAACGCAAGTCGTCTTTTGGATGGTGGTAGGCCCAAGCCTATTAGGTGGATTTACCCTAATGTGTGTAGTTTATTAGTACCCAAGATTCAATTGCAGTGTAAAATAGTTACTATTATGTTTTTACTCATTATATATTCAAATTGTGTATTCATTTGCAGTGTCATAGGCAACGTGGCGGCTGGGAGTGCGGATATAATGTCATGAAGTGGATGTTCAACATTGTCTCCGCGAGTATTACAGATCGATGGAAGGAGGTAATTAACTAATAACATTTATAAATAGTTATAGATTAATTATGTATAGTTATAGTTGATTAGTTATAATGTGCAGATTTTCGACAATCCGGAAGCATTCTCTGAAGAGGACATTAAGGACATCAAGGAGCGTTGGGCAAACTTCTTACTTGAGATGACTACTGAACATTAATTTATGGATGATATTTTATTTCTTTAATTGGTTTAATTTGTTATATATCTTTGTTGTTTCTTTGTTATGTATTTAATTAATTAGTTTGAATTTATTACATTATATAATTAGTTGAGTTCGTTGAATCAAAAGAAGCTGACTTTTGCATAATCAATAAAGTAGTTTGGCTTACTTAGTATAGTGATTTAGATTAAGTTATTGTTCGGATTCTATTTTGGCTGGGATTGTTCTGGTTGTATATATATGAAATAAGGTTAAGGATTGCCACTGGTTTAAAATAGAGTATATAAAAAAAATGGACTATCAACATCGGTTACAAAAGAGAACCGATGTTGAACTATCAATTTCAATCGGTTCTGAGTTATAACCGATGTGAAAAGTATAACTTTCAAAATTGGTTACAAGACAAAACCGATGTTGAATTATAAATTTCAATATCGGTTCTATATTATAACCGATATTAAAAGTTCTTTTTCAATAAATTATTAATCTGTTGAATGAGCACTTTCAAAATCGGTTTGGTTTATAACCGATGTGAAAATTTAAATTTCAACATCGGTTAAAAACCGATGTTAAAAGGTCTTACATTCTACATCATCTGTTTCTACATCGGTTCCATAACCGATTTAGAATGATATTTTTAACCGATTTAAAACGGGTTAATTGCACTAGTGTAGACAACCCTAGAGAGGAGTGGAAATGCAGGAAGTTCGAAGGGGATCTGAGGCCAGAGTTGAAAAGGGTTGTAGTTCCTTTGGAGATTTCCATGTTTCCTAAGCTAATGGAAATGTGTCGCCTGATCGAGAGCTTGGAGCCTAGCAAGGATAAGTGAGCGCAGAGTTCTGGACCAACTAGGTTCCACAGAGGGAACAGTGGTCGTGACAATAGATCTCGATGGAAACCATATTCAAAGCAGCAAGATCGACAACAACATTCTGTAGGAGGAAGCAGTGGGGGTTTCAGTCAGTCTGGAAATGCCCTAAACAAGTGTATGAAGTGTGGGAAGAATAATTTTGCCACAAGAGAATGCTCAATCAAGGGGATAATATGCTTCAGGTGTGGGAAACCAGGGCATATTTCACGCGACTGTTGCAACCAAAAGATGAACATTCTTTCAACAATGTGCAAGCAGTGAGGCCTAAGGCAAGGGGCAGAGTTTATACTGTGAGTAGCGCAGAGGCTTCTCAGAATGAAGACTTGATCCACGGTCAGTGCGTCATGGAAGGTAAAACCTTAACTGTATTGTTTGATTCAAGTGCAACACATTCCTTTATTGCATATGATTGTGTGAACTATGTCTTCTTTACCTTTTGATTTAGTGATTTCTACACCTACTGCAAAGCTTGTTATAACTGTGAAAGTTTGCTTGAATTGTTCTATTTCTATAGAAAATAGAACATTTTTGATTGATTTGATCTGTTTGCCTCTTTCACAAATGGATGTAATCTTAGGGAAGGATTGGTTATCCTCTAATCATATCATGTTAGACTGTGCAAACAAAACCTTAATCTTTCCTAGTTCTAAGAATTCTGGATTTTTGACCGCCAACCAAGTAAACGCTTCTTTGAGAGAAGGAGCTCATGGATACATGTTGCTATATTCTTTGGAGGTCAAGACCGAGCTAGTCTTAGAGCATGTGCCTATTGTGAACGAGTTTCTAGAAGTCTTTCCTGAAAATGTACCAAGTTTACCGCTAGTTCGAGACATCAAGTTTTCAATTGATCTTGTGCCAGGAACAGGACCTGTGTATGGCACCGTATCGTATGGCACTTGCAAAGTTGGAAAACTTGAAGGAAAAATTGGCGTATTTATTGGGGAAGCAATTTGTTAGACCCAGTGTGTCGCCGTGGGGAGCACCTATGCTGTTAGTGAAGAAGAAGGATGGAACTTCTTGCTTATATGTGGATTATCACCAGTTGAACAAGGTTACCATTAAGAACAACTATCCGCTTCCGATGATAGACTACTTGATGGATCAGTTAAGGGGAGCGGCAGTTTTCTTCAAGATCGATCTACGATCAGGCTATCCCCAGATTCGTGTGAGGGCAGAGGATGTACCAAAGACAGCGTTTCGAACACGCTATGAGCACTATGAGTACCTTGTGATGACTTTTGGGGTGACAAATGTTCCAGCCATATTCATGGATTATATGAATAGGATTTTTCTTCCCTACCTAGATAAGCTTGTCGTTGTCTTCATAGACGACATACTCATCTATTCGCGAGATCAGGAGGAACACGCTGAACATCTTAGTATGGTTATTCGGGTTCTGAAAGAGAAAATGTCAAAGACCTTGAAGAGCAAAATTTATTAAAGACATTTTCTGAAAGAATCTCAAGAAGATCAAGAATTCAAGACCAAGAGATATGAGCTTCAAAGAGAGTTATATATAAAGGTCATAGAATTAAAGTAAGGTATGAGAAGGTGATAGTGGCTTAAGTTTTCTAAAAGATCTTTTTCAAAATTGTTTTAAAATTGTTTTATCAAAAATGTTTTTGAAAAATTTCTTTGGTTTCCCTTTTGGTTGAAAAAGGTTTTATCTTTGAAAACGGTTTTTGGTAAACAATAATCGATTATGATCAGTCTGTGTTTCAACGTGAAAAATGTTTTTGACTAACAGCAAAGGTATAATCGATTAGGATAATCGATTATGATCATTTATGAAATTGGATGGTTTTTACAGAGAAACCTTAATCGATTAGGATAATCGATTATGTATGTTTTATAAAAAATCCCAGTTATGGCAGAAAAGCCATAATCGATTATGGACATATGATAATCGATTATGATGCGCTTAAATGAGAAAGCTTTATTTCTTTATCTGCTGCATTTAATGGCTCCAACGGCTAGTTTTTCAGATTGATTTATCAGAAATGGAATTTGTTTTTAATTAATAAAATATCTTTTATAACTCCTAATGGCTATATTTCAAAAGTCTACAAATACATTTTAAGGGCCTTTGAAAGAAAAAAAAGAGAGTGGCAAAGAGAGAACGCGCTATTATTTTGATTCAATCATTTTCTACTCTTTTCTCTTCATTTTGAAAATCACTCGAGCCATTGTTATACTTTAATTATCATAAGTTCTTGAGTGTATTTTGTTGTTCTTCAAGTTGTTTATTCACACTATTGTGAGTGCATTATATTGGTAGAGTCAAACGACTCAATCCATTTCTTTGAGTACCAACGTGCTCGGAAGGTTGCCAGCACCTGTTAAGCTTGGTTGAGACTCTATCACTGGGGGAGGTTATCTGTGAGGAGTGCTTGGAAGGTTGCCAGCACCTGTTAAGCTTGGTTGAGACTCTATCACTGGGGGAGGTTACATCCCTGGTCTGTGAGGAGTGCTCGGAAGGTTGCCAGCACCTGTTAAGCTTGGTTGAGGCTCTGTCACTGAGGGAGGTTATATCCCTAGTCTGTGAGGAGTGATCGGAAGGTTACAAGCACCTGTTAAGCTTAGGGTTATTTGAGGCTTTTTCACTGGGGGAGGTGATATCCCTGGTTTGTGAGAAGTGCTCTGTTATTGTGAAGGTTACAAGCACCTGTTAAGCTTGGTTTTGTAAAACGGTTGCAAGCACCAGTTAAGCTTGTTTTTATAGTGGAACAAAATCCCACATGTGGAGTGGGGACTGGATTAGGCCACTGGCGGTGCGTGGCTGAGCCAGGGTAAAATACTTGTGTCCTGCTATTCTTACCTTATCTCTTTATAATTGTTTATCAAATTATTTTCCGCTGCAAATTCTGTTTAAATTTATCAAAGGGTTTTTGATTGTGCAAAAAGTGTTCATTTTTATTTCATAACCCAATTCACCTCCCTCTTGGGTATTGGTTGCCACGGCCAACAAGTGGTATCAGAGCTTCGGCTCTGGTTAGTAGCTTAACAGCTCAGAATTAAGATCCTTGATAGCAACCTCTTCCAAAAAATGTTTTCATTATGAAATTTGGTTTTAATATTAACAAACCACCATTCTTTGATGGTGAGGATTTTGTCTTCTGTTGTGCAAAAATTGAATTTTACATGAAGTCAATTGATATGGACTTATGGGAAATTGGAGTCTATGGACCTAGTACAAAACCCAAAGAGCATAAGACTGAGTTTGAGAAAAACTGTTTTTGCTTGAATATTAAAGCCATGGAAATTCTCCAAAATTGCTTATGCGAAGACGCCTATGAGAGAATCAAAGAGTGTGACAGTGCCAAGGACATTCTAAATATTCTTGATAATTATTTCCTTGTCACTAATGATCTTGATATTGAAAGTAATTGCAGGAAAGGGCAAAACACATTGGAGGAAAGTCATCCTCAACATCATGCCAAGAAATGATGTCACACAAGCCAAGGGTCGTTAAGAGGAATGCTTCATGAGTCTGAAAGTGGAACCATAAATGGAAGCAACGAATTCCTTGATGGACAAATCAAATAAAAGTGGGTAAGAAAGAGTAGTCTTGAGAATTCTCAAAATGAGGTAACTCTAAATCTCTACTTCCATACATGCTTAAATGTGAAAACTTGATTAATGGAAGCATGCTGAAATACATGTTTATATGAAACTCTTGATTGACACAAAAATGACATAAGAGCTTTATACTAGAATCAATTGTATGTCATTTATATGCTTGTTATGCTTATAAGGTTAAATATTATGTCAAGCATATTATGTCTATCTTAGTGGGTAAATATCTCTGTAAAAGATGAGATTACTCAAAAGAAGCTATAGGACCTCATAGAAAAATTATCAAATCTCCCTTGCTGTGAAAATATGAAAATCCGATAGGATAATCGATTATATAATCGATTATAGTCCCTCGAGAAAACCAGGGAGAAAAACAGTAGCTTCATGATCGATTATGATAACCGATTATAGGATAATCCTAATAATTCCCCCACGAAACAGTAACCTCATAATCGAATAGAGAAATCGATTATGGAATTGAGCGATGCCATGGTAAGAGACCACAGGCAATATAATCGATTATTGCAGGATGCATAATCGATTATTGTTCGAAAAACAATAATAATGGGAAGAATATGCTTAAAATTATTGCTAAATCAAATCCTAATTAATTCCCTAATTAATATCTTATTAGGAGACAAAATCTAGCCTTATTCACTTTCTCCTAAAAGAAATAATTCAAAATATTTCAAATACAAAACAAATCTTTGTCAAATCATATTTTGAATAATTCCTTCAACATACATAAAGTTAAATGGTCCCAAATATTCTAAACATATCTTATAGGTTATTACATCACATTAATTCTATTTAAAATCTCTAAAAGATTGTGATTGATTAGCCTATATAATTAATGGGATTAATTTTAGAAGGAATAAATAAATAACAAAAGAGAAATATTTTATTGAGTCAAAAATTAAAATCCTCTTCTTATGAAAGTCATATTTAATTCTTCACAATTCCATAAACATTGAATATCTTATTTGAAGAATTAATATAAAGCTTTAAATAATTTCATGATCATACTATATTGGAAACTTATTTTCTAATCATGAATAAATAAACCGCATCTTTTCTATATTTGAAAAATTATTGTGATAGTGGCATTAGAATCCTTAATTGGTTTGAAAAGTCTATCAAGAGACTATTTCCAAATATGCTTTATATTTGAAAAGAAAATTTTTGGAAAATCTGTCTCATAAATTAAGGAACATTTCTAAAAAGCTTTAATTAGACCAAAATTCAAATTTGTTTAATTTATTGAGATCATTTAATTCACCACAAGTTCTCAAAATTGGAACACCCTTAAGATTGTGGAAAGATATATTCTTTTGCAAATCTCCCATAAATAATCTTCTTACCAAATCTAACCAAGATTTGAAAACTCAAATCAATGGTCAATTTTCTTATAAGATTATTTAAAAGTTATGAGGAACATATCTTAAATCGATTTTCTCTAAATTTGCATCTGTAAGGAAAGTGATTAAATACTCATTGAACATTCAATCAAAGCACAAACATCGATCAGAGAAAATTACATCATGGTATCCTGTCCTCTCTCCTCATGTCCAAAACGCAAGAAGCTTTTCTCAAAGAAGAAGATCTCTCCCATAGTAGAAAAACTCCTTGCTTCCAAAACTCAGGAAAAGCGAATCTATGCTCATTGTCTAGAAAGACCCATTGCTCTGCTATATCACCTTGATCATTCATCCTTCTTGGAGTCCTCCTACAAGCTGAATCATACTCTCTCCAAAGTTAATCTCCTATCCTTCTGCTCTCGCAAACATGAGGTATATCCTTCATTAGTAAAAGAGTTTTACGCAAATTTCAACTATCATAAAAACTCTAGAACCATTGTAACACCCCGATTTTCTTAATCTTTTAATTAATCAGTAATTAATTAATTGTATTTTATTTGAGAGTCTAGAAACTTTAATAAATTATTCCGAGGCCATAGTCACGCTCTACGCTATCGTAGGAAGCTATGGTTAAGTTTTGGGTCGAAAACTCAGACGGAGCCCGGTCTGCGTTTTTCCTTGACAGTAGTGCTTTACTACTATCGAGACCTAATTTGGACCCGTGAACGAGACAGTTAGTCTTAGAATCACATTTCCTACACTTTCAAAAAAGTTCGTCCTGACGTTCGAAAATAAAAATAATATTATTATATTCAGGCCGATAATCGTTCTAGGAGACGATTCAAGCTATCTTAGGGTTTTTCGAGAACCTTGAGCCAATGATTTTCATACTAGAGCTATGATAAATCATTTGGGGACTCCTACAAGTGTCGTGAGGATTTTCAAAATGTCGGGACGTGAAATGACCAAATTGCCCTTGGTTATTTTTACTAATTACCTTTTTACCCTTTTTACCTTTCTTAACTCTTAAGAAAACTCAAAGAAAATATCTTCACCCTCACTTTCTCTCTCCATAATTTCGAGCTCTCTCTCTCTCCTTATCACCTCCAACTTCTTCTTCTTCCTTCTTTCTTCTTCTTCTTCCTCCATTTCTCTTTTCTTCCTCCATTTTCACCTCCATTTTTCTCAAGCTTCCACAAGGATTTTCAAGCAAGTTTGTGAAGCAAAGTTGATCCTCTCATCATCCTCTATCACCTAGGAGGTATAGATTTCATCCTTGAGCTCTCAATCTTTATTTTCACCATTTATTTTCATGAATTTCAATTTCTAGATCTAAACTTCAAAAATCTCTAGAAAATTGTAGAAAACTCATTTTGAGACCAAACCAATTCCTATGAGCTAGCATCATTCCCTACTATCATAATCCAAGAGCTTGTGATGAAATAAAATCTGTAGCCTATTTATCTTTTAGGGTCCGAATGGGTGGGTTTTTGGGAAAAAAAATGGGTTTTGTTCTTTGTTCTTGATTCCTCATGTGTCATCCCTTAATCATGTAATCCAAGTGATTAGGAGGCCAAATCACACTCTCACCTATTTTTCATGGTGAGGGCCGAAACCCTACTTTGATGGTTTAAGGGGTTTTGGTTCAAATCTTTGATAATTGATCATTGATTATGCATTAGGTATGCTTAAGAGTCATTGATCCAAGAGTTGGTAGAATTTCAATATCCCTAGCCTACTTAATTAATTAAGGGCAGTAGCTAATCCTAGAGATTAGATAGATTATGGTTTCCTTATTTTAATTTCTGGTTGTGTTTTGTTGTATAGACTCGGACAGGATTCGAACATCCGACAGCGCACCCGACTGACAGCTGCGGAGTCGTAGCCGGAGCTGCTCGAGGAAATCACTAAGGTGGGGAGAAAGAACTCATATCGTCGGGAAGGCAAGCTAGTATAGAATATATATATCTGTGTAGGGAAACCCTAAAACCCTACTAGAGGTTGAGCCCTGGAAAAGTGCCTGGACCCTAGGTGTAGGTACTTTTGGGCTATCACCACTAAGTTGATGATATGACTATTGTAGTTTATTGGGGTTGATGTGTTGAATTGGTTATTTGATTATTGAGGTTGATGTGTTGAATTGGTTATTTGATTATTTGTTGGTTTTATTTGTTGAACTGCCTACATGATGAATTATTGTTTGACTTCATAATGATAGCTGTACTGGTAGAATTACTGTTGTGATGATAATGTGATTTGATTGATTGAGTGTTGATGAGAGTATGGTGAGCGTTGATGTTGTTCGGGTTGATATCGTTGTGGTCCCGACCGTGGAGCTGTGGCTCGTAGACGCAAGGCGTCGTGATGCTGATGCTGATGCGATGTTGATGATGATGTGATGTTGATGTTGATGATTGATGTTGACGTTGATGTGATGCGATGTGTCGTGGTCGTGGACGAGTGTTTAGGCGTGAGGTTCCGATATCAACCTGCGATGGATGTTTGTTGCATTTTCATAACATTTCATACCACAGCATTTGGTCCCAAAGGGGGATGTCCAATTGGGGACGTTACGTAAAATGCCGAGGCAGGATATGATATGATGTGATGTGATGTGATGAAATCCCGACGGGGATGTCCAATTGGGGACGTGATGTATCGGCCGACATGCATATAGGGAAGACAGCATATACATAGGGATTAGTATCCCTCCCATAGGCTTATTCGAGAGAACGATGTTTGAGATGATTGTGATTGGTGACTTAAGAGATGGATGAGGTTGTGCTATATATGTTATTTGTGTTGTGTGATGTATATATATATGCTGTACTGATGCCCCTCTCCCATATTGATGATATATGTTTCTTATCTCCCGCTATTTTTCTGTATGTGTTGCTCCTATTTTATGGGAAGACCCCGAGGAGGAACCGGTTGCTGAAGAGCTGGACGGCATTCCTTACGAGCCTGACGCTGGAGGACGTGTCGCGGACCCTAGCCTCGAGAGGTTGGGCAATGATCGTGATTAGTCGGAGAGCTATCTCTCGGCCTACTTTTCATACTTTTATTTTGATTTGTAAGAGTATACTTGTATGTATTACTGTATTACTGTAGCCCTACTGATGGGGCAATACTGTATGTGATATATTTCTTTATATTTTAAGCTGCGTACTCTGAAGTGTTGCGTGCCGTGTATTTGTTTGCTTCCGCGCTAGATTTTCCGCTTCGCTTCGTTTTAATAAGGCGCGCTAACGTTATTATGCGATTAAGATTAGTTAATATCTTAGGTTCTACTGATGGGACGGCGGGTCGTCTCATTTATTGGTATCAGAGCAGTTCGAATTCTAATATCGGACTGTGTGGTTTAGGAAGTATACCAGCATTGACGGTTATGTCCAGATTGGGTACCAACTGTGTTCTATTCTTGTCGGGAATCCGCGAGAGCTTCTTGGAGAAATATTTTCCGAGGAGTGTTCGTCAAGAAAAGGAAAAAGAATTCCTAAGCCTGAAGCAGGGCCAGAAGTCGGTTGGAGAATACGCAATGAGGTTCGAGGCGCTACTGAAATTCTCCCAATTTTACCAAGTGCACCCGGATGAAGACTGGGTGTGCCGAAGGTTCGAAGACGGACTAAGGTCCGAGTTGAAGAGAGCCATGCTGCCGTTGAGTATCCGATCATTTCCCGAGCTAGTGGAAAAATGTACCATACTGGAAGGACACGATCAAGAGCGAATTACACAAACTCCAGTAACAAGTGGTGGACCAACCAGGAGCTTTGGTCAGAAAGGTCGAGGAGGAAAGTTCCAACCGAGGGCGAAGCCTTACAGTCGCCCGAATCAGCAACCAGCAAACTATGGAAGAGGAAATGCCAGTCAAGGACAACCAGGATTCTCCAAGTGCTTTCGATGTGGCGGGCCGCATCAAGTGAAAGAGTGTGCTCAGGCACCGAATGTCACTTGCTTCCGTTGTGGCACGTGGGGCCACTATGCCAACGAATGTCGAACAGGGGACGCCGGTAAGGGCCGAGTTCAACAGCAAGCCGGGAGGGCTCAGAGTGTTGGGACTGGACAACAAATGGTGGGCCAGCAGAACAGGCCGCAGACAACGGGAAGAGTGTTCGCCGTGAGAGGGTCCGAAGCCTCTCAATGTCCCGATCTGATACAAGGTAAGTGCCTAGTTGCGGGGGGACTCTTATCTGTTTTATTTGATTCGGGGGCTACACATTCCTTTATTTCTTCGGCGTGTGTGGATCATTTGAATTTACCTATTTCATCCTTACCATATAACTTGACTGTTTCTACACCTACGGGTGATTCCCTGACAACTCTATTTGTCTGTTTAAAATGCCCGGTTATGTTAGAAAACCGATCTTTTCTTGTGGACCTAGTCTGTCTGCCTATGCAGCAGATCGATATTATCCTAGGCATGGATTGGCTTTCGGCCAACCATGTAGTACTGGACTGTTCAAATAAAACCCTCTGCTTTTCCAAGCAATCTGGATCATTGCCTGCCAGTGATGGTGTATCGGGAGGTGTACAATCAAGAGAGTGCATGGTGCTGTTTTCTTTGGAAGCCGAAGAGACTCCAAGTCTTGATGCTTTGCCAGTGGTGCGTGAGTTTCCGGATGTATTCCCGGATGATGTGCCAGGATTGCCACCCAAGAGAGAGGTGGAGTTTGCAATCGACCTTACACCCGGAGCCGAACCAATTTCGATAGCACCCTATCGAATGTCCTTAACAGAGTTGGCAGAGCTGAAGAAGCAATTGGACGACATGCTGCAAAAGCAGTTTATCAGACCGAGTGTTTCACCATGGGGAGCACCTGTGCTGTTCGTCAAGAAGAAGGACGGCAGTTCAAGGTTGTGTGTGGACTATAGACAACTCAACAAGGCGACAATCAAGAATAAGTACCCGTTGCCAAGGATTGACGATCTTATGGACCAATTAAGGGGAGCAACGGTATTTTCTAAGATTGATTTGAGATCCGGTTATCATCAAATAAGGGTGAAAGAAGATGATATACCAAAGACAGCTTTCAGGAGTCGGTACAGACACTACGAGTATCTAGTTATGCCTTTTGGTGTGACTAATGCTCCTGCAGTGTTCATGGACTACATGAATAGGATCTTCAGACTGTACCTCGATAAGTTTGTCGTTGTTTTTATCGATGACATCCTTATCTACTCCTTGGACAAGGAAGAACATCAAGGGCATTTGAGGATTGTACTTCAAGTTCTTAAGGACAGACAACTCTATGCCAAGTTGTCGAAGTGCGAGTTCTGGCTGGAGGAGGTACAATTCCTTGGACATGTGATCGACAAGGATGATATCGCAGTAGATCCTGCAAAAGTAGAAGCTGTGGTCAAATGGGAAAGTCCTAAGACGGTAACCGAGATCCGAAGTTTTCTCGGACTAGCAGGATACTACAGAAGGTTCATCGAGGGATTTTCGAAGGTTGCGTTACCTCTGACGCAATTAACAAGGAAAGGAAAAGCGTACGAATGGACAGAAGAGTGTGAGACTAGTTTCCAAGAGCTGAAAGGGAGGCTAACTACATCTCCGGTACTAGTCTTGCCAAACCCATCAATGTCGTTCGATGTGTACTGTGACGCATCGTACCAAGGTTTGGGTTGTGTGCTTATGCAGGAAAGGAAAGTGGTAGCCTATGCTTCCAGACAGCTAAAAGTGCATGAACGAAATTACCCAACCCACGACCTAGAGTTGGCCGCAATAGTGTTTTCATTGAAGATATGGAGACACTATCTTTATGGCGCTAAATTCAGCGTGTTTAGCGACCATAAAAGTTTAAAGTATTTGTTCGACCAAAAGGAGTTGAACATGCGGCAGAGGAGATGGATGGAATTCATAAAGGATTATGAATTCGATCTACAGTACCACCCAGGAAAGGCCAACGTGGTGGCAGATGCATTGAGTCGGAAATCTTTACATATGTCCGCTATGATGGTGAAGGAACTGGAACTGCTGGAACAGTTCAGGAATCTGAACCTGGAGGTGGAGTTATCCAGAGATAAGATAAGTTTAGGAATGGTCACTATCACTAGTGATTTTCTGAACTTGATCTGGAAAAAGAAAGGAGAAGATCAGTACCTACAGGAAAAGAACCAGATGGTAGAAGAAGGAAGGACTTCAGAGTTCAAGAAGGGTACTGATGGAATCCTGAAGTTTGGAGACAGGATATGTGTGCCGAAGGATAGTGAAGTTAGGAACATGATCTTGGAAGAAGCACATAAGAGCAAACTGAGTTTTCATCCCGGATCTACAAAGATGTATCAGGACCTAAAGGGAATGTTTTGGTGGCCTGGAATGAAGAAGGAATTAGCAGAATATGTCCAATCCTGTCTGGTGTGTCAAAAGGCAAAGATTGAACACCAGAAACCAGCAGGGTTATTACAATCACTGGACGTCCCAGAATGGAAATGGGATAGCATTGCAATGGATTTTGTTTCCGGACTACCAAGAACGCAGAAGAGATGCGATGCAGTTTGGGTAATCGTTGACAGGCTTACGAAATGTGCTCATTTCTTGCCGATCAACCAAAGGTATTCTTTGGAAAGATTAACCCAGATTTACATCAGAGAAGTGGTAAGATTACACGGGGTACCTTCGAGTATAATTTCGGACAGGGATCCGAGGTTTACTTCTAGGTTTTGGCAGAGTCTAAATGATGCATTGGGGACGAAGCTCAGGATGAGTTCAGCTTATCATCCACAAACGGATGGTCAGTCTGAAAGGACGATTCAATCGTTGGAAGATCTTTTAAGAGCATGTGTTTTGGAAAACACAGGAAGTTGGGACGAATTCCTTCCATTGATTGAATTCACATATAATAATAGTTTTCACTCGAGTATTGGCATGGCGCCATACGAGGCACTGTATGGACGGAAGTGTCGAACACCACTCTGTTGGTATGAAACCGGGGAAAATCAGTTGATAGGACCCGAGATGGTACAGCGAACGACGGAGCAAGTTAAGAAAATTCGGGAAAAGATGAAAGTCGCACGGGATCGGCAGAAGAGCTACAGTGATAAGAGGAGGAGACCTTTGGAGTTCCAGGAAGGCGACCATGTCTTTATGAGAGTCACTCCAAGAACTGGAATCGGCAGGGCAATCAAATTCAGAAAGCTTACACCTAGATTCATTGGACCATTTCAAATTCTTCGCCGAATTGGTCCAGTTGCCTACCAAATTGCCTTACCTCCCAACCTATCCAATATTCACAATGTATTCCATGTATCCCAACTCAGAAAATATCATCCCGATCCATCACACGTGATAGAGCCCGAATCAATCCAGGTAAGGGATAACTTAGAATACGAAGCATTGCCTGTACGGATTGAAGACACGAGGGTGAAGGAACTCCGCGGAAAGCAGATTCCCTTAGTCAAGGTCATATGGGATGCTACAACAGGAGATGCCACCTGGGAACGTGAAGAGGATATGCAGCAGCGGTATCCACATCTATTCTAGGTACGTCGAATTTCGAGGACGAAATTCTTTTTAAGGGGGGTAGTAATGTAACACCCCGATTTTCTTAATCTTTTAATTAATCAGTAATTAATTAATTGTATTTTATTTGAGGGTCTAGAAACTTTAATAAATTATTCCGAGGCCATAGTCACGCTCTACGCTATCGTAGGAAGCTATGGTTAAGTTTTGGGTCGAAAACTCAGACGGAGCCCGGTCTGCGTTTTTCCTTGACAGTAGTGCTTTACTACTATCGAGACCTAATTTGGACCCGTGAACGAGACAGTTAGTCTTAGAATCACATTTCCTACACTTTCGAAAAAGTTCGTCCTGACGTTCGAAAATAAAAATAATATTATTATATTCAGGCCGATAATCGTTCTAGGAGACGATTCGAGCTATCTTAGGGTTTTTCGAGAACCTTGAGCCAATGATTTTCATACTAGAGCTATGATAAATCATTTGGGGACTCCTACAAGTGTCGTGAGGATTTTCAAAATGTCGGGACGTGAAATGACCAAATTGCCCTTGGTTATTTTTACTAATTACCTTTTTACCCTTTTTACCTTTCTTAACTCTTAAGAAAACTCAAAGAAAATATCTTCACCCTCACTTTCTCTCTCCATAATTTCGAGCTCTCTCTCTCTCCTTATCACCTCCAACTTCTTCTTCTTCCTTCTTTCTTGTTCTTCTTCCTCCATTTCTCTTTTCTTCCTCCATTTTCACCTCCATTTTTCTCAAGCTTCCACAAGGATTTTCAAGCAAGTTTGTGAAGCAAAGTTGATCCTCTCATCATCCTCTATCACCTAGGAGGTATAGATTTCATCCTTGAGCTCTCAATCTTTATTTTCACCATTTATTTTCATGAATTTCAATTTCTAGATCTAAACTTCAAAAATCTCTAGAAAATTGTAGAAAAATCATTTTGAAACCAAACCAATTCCTATGAGCTAGCATCATTCCCTACTATCATAATCCAAGAGCTTGTGATGAAATAAAATCTGTAGCCTATTTATCTTTTAGGGTCCGAATGGGTGGGTTTTTGGGAAAAAAAATGGGTTTTGTTCTTTGTTCTTGATTCCTCATGTGTCATCCCTTAATCATGTAATCCAAGTGATTAGGAGGCCAAATCACACTCTCACCTATTTTTCATGGTGAGGGCCGAAACCCTACTTTGATGGTTTAAGGGGTTTTGGTTCAAATCTTTGATAATTGATCATTGATTATGCATTAGGTATGCTTAAGAGTCATTGATCCAAGAGTTGGTAGAATTTCAATATCCCTAGCCTACTTAATTAATTAAGGGCAGTAGCTAATCCTAGAGATTAGATAGATTATGGTTTCCTTATTTTAATTTCTGGTTGTGTTTTGTTGTATAGACTCGGACAGGATTCGAACATCCGACAGCGCACCCGACTGACAGCTGCGGAGTCGTAGCCGGAGCTGCTCGAGGAAATCACTAAGGTGGGGAGAAAGAACTCATATCGTCGGGAAGGCAAGCTAGTATAGAATATATATATCTATGTAGGGAAACCCTAAAACCCTACTAGAGGTTGAGCCCTGGAAAAGTGCCTGGACCCTAGGTGTAGGTACTTTTGGGCTATCACCACTAAGTTGATGATATGACTATTGTAGTTTATTGGGGTTGATGTGTTGAATTGGTTATTTGATTATTGAGGTTGATGTGTTGAATTGGTTATTTGATTATTTGTTGGTTTTATTTGTTGAACTGCCTACATGATGAATTATTGTTTGACTTCATAATGATAGCTGTACTGGTAGAATTACTGTTGTGATGATAATGTGATTTGATTGATTGAGTGTTGATGAGAGTATGGTGAGCGTTGATGTTGTTCGGGTTGATATCGTTGTGGTCCCGACCGTGGAGCTGTGGCTCGTAGACGCAAGGCGTCGTGATGCTGATGCTGATGCGATGTTGATGATGATGTGATGTTGATGTTGATGATTGATGTTGACGTTGATGTGATGCGATGTGTCGTGGTCGTGGACGAGTGTTTAGGCGTGAGGTTCCGATATCAACCTGCGATGGATGTTTGTTGCATTTTCATAACATTTCATACCACAGCATTTGGTCCCAAAGGGGGATGTCCAATTGGGGACGTTACGTAAAATCCCGAGGCGGGATATGATATGATGTGATGTGATGTGATGAAATCCCGACGGGGATGTCCAATTGGGGACGTGATGTATCGGCCGACATGCATATAGGGAAGACAGCATATACATAGGGATTAGTATCCCTCCCATAGGCTTATTCGAGAGAACGATGTTTGAGATGATTGTGATTGGTGACTTAAGAGATGGATGAGGTTGTGCTATATATGTTATTTGTGTTGTGTGATGTATATATATATGCTGTACTGATGCCCCTCTCCCATATTGATGATATATGTTTCTTATCTCCCGCTATTTTTCTGTATGTGTTGCTCCTATTTTATGGGAAGACCCCGAGGAGGAACCGGTTGCTGAAGAGCTGGACGGCATTCCTTACGAGCCTGACGCTGGAGGACGTGTCGCGGACCCTAGCCTCGAGAGGTTGGGCAATGATCGTGATTAGTCGGAGAGCTATCTCTCGGCCTACTTTTCATACTTTTATTTTGATTTGTAAGAGTATACTCGTATGTATTACTGTATTACTGTAGCCCTACTGATGGGGCAATACTGTATGTGATATATTTCTTTATATTTTAAGCTGCGTACTCTGAAGTGTTGCGTGCCGTGTATTTGTTTGCTTCCGCGCTAGATTTTCCGCTTCGCTTCGTTTTAATAAGGCGCGCTAACGTTATTATGCGATTAAGATTAGTTAATATCTTAGGTTCTACTGATGGGACGGCGGGTCGTCTCAACCATAACCTCAAAAGTCAAAGGAACAAAAATCAATATATCCTTTGAAACCTGGGTCTGCATTTCACATCTTCCGGACCAAGGCATTGACATCTCTCTTAAGAATCCTAAACTTATATAGAATAACTCATTCAAGAGAGAGAGAGCATTGACAAAAATTGTCAACCTCTATGATCCTTCCTCAAAATCAATTTCTTTCAAGAACCTTAAATCTGAAGAGAAATTGCTCCACTTCGTTCTTGCTCGTTGTCTTCTTCCAAGGGGACACAATATAACAAGAATTTCGGAAAAAGACATTATCCTTATGTGGGCAATAAAAAGGAAGGAAGAAATTAACTAGGCAGTTGTTGTCTTCAAACATATAATTTGCTGCGCATACTCCAAGACAGCCTCCGATCTCCTCTACCCCATGCAAATAACGAAGATATTCCGTCTTTTTGATGTATCATTAGGAGGAGAAGAAGGAATAGAGCCAAATCCCAATGAAAGCATAAATGAAGATTATCTTATATCTTTAGGGTTTGTTAAGGTTGACAATATCTGAGTACCAAAAGAAAAGATTTTGGACTAGGAGTTAAGGGCTTGTTAGTAGATAGGGATGAAGTGTTAAGTTTTGTTTTAATAAAAGTGTGCTTGCTTTCCTTGTTACACATTCATGCACCTTAAATTCTTTAGCACTTCATTAATTCAACAAGAATCATCAAGTGATATTAACTAATTTGATCATTCCAACAAGTGCTAAATCAATCTTTCAAATCGTATATTACAACAAGCGGTATAAATACCAATAACAAATAATCATTCAAGTGGTATATTAATTCAAGTGGTATCTACCCTATTTAAATGATATAATATTATCAGCAAGTGGTATCCAAATGGTATAATATTATCAATAATTCCAATAACATGTGGTATTGACCAAACAAGAATAATCATAAATATACCTCAAACAGAAAATCAATAATCAATTATGAGAATAATAATAATCGATTATGGCACGAAAAAGTACAGAAGATCTAATGTTTGCTTTGAATGCAATATCCTTCATGATCTTATATATATGTTTCTGTTTTTAACTCCTATGTGCACTAAGCCTACAACGTAGAAAGGTTCCCTAAATCCTTAAGGCAAATATTTAGGGGGAGAATCCTTTATCTTAAATGCACAGTTTTAGGGGGAGTTTGAAATTCTTTTTCTGTTGCCAAATAGAGGGAGAAAGAGCAGATATCATAAACAGCAAAGGAATTAATCATAATTGGGGAAATAGCAAATTACCACCTATGTAACACATAGGGGGAGTTATGTTAAAAAGGAAATATCATTATATATTTGCTAAGTATTTGTCACCATCAAAAAAGGGGAGAATGTGCACCATATTACCATATAGGTTTTGATGTTGACAAATAGAGTATTAATGAGAGAAAACATTTTGATGATATCAAATAATATATCATTGTATTAAGCTTAAATGTATTATATACATGTGTTTTATGATTAAAATGATTTATTAGTATATACACATGTGACAAATACTTGTTATATGTACTTGATTAAATGGCATAGAAATTAAATTTGATATTATTATTAAATGCCTAAGGAACATTGAATGTTGAGAAGTAATGTGATTATCAATTACGCATAAATGAGAAATATATTATTAATATTATTTGATCACATTTAAATAAAGACATAGGAATAATTAATTGGAATATTATCTTACAATATGTCTTTATATAATATATAGCTTTGGGCATAGAATTAATATATCTTGAACTAATATATTCCATGAGAAATATTTTTAGAAAAGTTCATGTGAATGTTATAAAGCCAAATGAAGCAAAGAGTCAAGATTCAAGATCAATCAAGATCACAAAGATTAAGAGAAGAAATGTCAAAGACCTTGAAGAGCAGAATTTATTAAAGACATTTTCTGAAAGAATCTCAAGAAGATCAAGAATTCTAGACCAAGAGATATCAGCTTCAAAGATAGTTATATAGAAAGGTCTTAGAATTAATGTAAGGTATGAGAAGGTGATAGTGGCTCAAGTTTTCTAAAAGATCTTTTTCAAAATTGTTTTATCAAAAATGTTTTTGAAAAATTTCTTTGGTTTCCCTTTTGGTTGAAAAAGGTTTTATCTTTGAAAAATGTTTTTGGGAAACAATAATCGATTAGGATAATCGATTGTGGTCAGTCTGTGTTTCAACGTGAAAAATGTTTTTGACTGACAACAAAGGTATAATCGATTAAGATAATCGATTATGACCATTTACGAAATTGGGTGGTTTTTACAGAGAAGCCTTAATCGATTTCGATTATATATGTTTTATAGAAAATCTCAGTCATGGCAGAAAAGTCATAATCGATTATGATGCACTTAAATGAGAAAATTCTATTCCTTTATATGCTGCATTTAATGGCTCCAACGGCTAGTTTTTCAAATTGATTTATTAGAAATGGAATTTGTTTTTAATTAATAAAATATCTTTTATAATTCCTAACGGCCATATTTCAAAAGTCTATAAATACATTTTGAGGGCCTTTGAAACAAAAAAGAGAGAGGTTAAGAGAGAACGAGCTATTATTTTGATTAAATCATTTTCTACCCTTTTCTCTTCATTTTGAAAATCAATCAAGCCATTGTTATACATTGATTATCATAAGTTCTTGAGTGTATTTTGTTGTTCTCCTCTTGTTTATCCGCATTATTGTGAGTGCATTATATTGGTAGAGTCAAACAACTCAATCCATTTCTTTGAGTACCAACGTGCTCTGAAGGTTGCCAGCACCTATTAAGCTTGGTTGAGACTTTATCACTGGGGGAGGTTACATCCCTGGTCTGTGAGGAGTGCTCGGAAGGTTGCCAGCACCTGTTAAGCTTGGTTGAGACTCTATCACTGGGGGAGGTTACATCCCTGGTCTGTGAAGTGCTCGGAAGGTTGCCAGCACCTGTTAAGCTTGGTTGAGGCTTTGTCACTGGGGGAGGTTATATCCCTAGTCTGTGAGGAGTGCTCGGAAGGTTACAAGCACCTGTTAAGCTTGGGGTTATTTGAGGCTTTTTCACTGGGGGAGATGATATCCCTGGTCTGTGAGAAGTGCTCTGTTATTGTGAAGGTTACAAGCACCTGTTAAGCTCGGTTTTGTAAAACGGTTGCAAGCACCAGTTAAGCTTGTTTTTATAGTGGAACAAAATCCCACAGGTGGAGTAGGGACTGGATTAGGCCACTGGCGGTGCGTGGCTGAACCAGGATAAAATACTTGTGTCCTGCTATTCTTACCTTATCTCTTTATAATTGTTTATCAAACTATTTTCTGCAAATTCTGTTTAAATTTATCAAAGGGTTTTTGATTGTGCAAAAAGTTTTCATTTTTATTTCATAATCCAATTCACCCCCCTCTTGGGTATTGGTTGCCACGGCCAACAAACAGCTGTACGCGAAGTTGTCTAAGTGTGAGTTTTGGCTCGACAAAGTGCATTTTTTGGGTCATGTGATTTCAAAGGTAGGAGAGTTCTTAAGTGGGAGGAATACACAGTTTTGTGGGCTTGGCTGGGTATTGTCGGAGGTTCATCGAAGGATTTTCTAAGATTGTAGGACCCCTTACCCAGTTGACTAGGAAGGATAAAGCTTTTGAGTGGACTGAAGCCTGTGAACAGAGTTTCCAGGAGTTGAAGAAGAGGCTGACTACTTCGCTAGTGTTGGTGTTACCAACACCAGTGCAATAAACATGTTTAACATCGGTTAAAAATATCATTCTAAATCGGTTATGGAACCGATGTAGAAACAGATGATGTAGAATGTAAGACCTTTTAACATCGGTTTTTAACCGATGTTGAAAGTTAACTTTCAACATCGGTTATAAACAAAACCGATTTTGAAAGTTCTCATTCAACAGATTAATAATTATTGAAAAAGATCTTTTAACATCGGTTATAATATAGAACCGATGTTGAAAGTTAAAAGTCAACATCGGTTTGGTAGTGTAACCGATGTTGAAAGTATATTGTCACATCGGTTGTAACTCAGAACCGATTGAAATTGATATTTCAACATCGGTTCTCTATTGTAACCGATGTTGATAGTCCATTTTTTTTTTTAATACTTTGTTTTAAACCAGTGACAATCCTTAACCCTGTTTCATATATGTACAACCAGAACAATCCCAGCCAAAATAGAATCCCAACAATAACAGAATCCAAATCACTATATATACTAAGTAATAAGCCAAACTATACTTTATTGATTATGCAAAAGTCAGCTTTTGATTCAACAAACTCAACTAATTATATAATGTAATAAATTCAAACTAATTAATTAAATTAATACATAACAAAGAAACAACAAAGAAATATAACAAATTAAACAAATTAAAGAAATAAAATGTCATCCATATATAAATTAATGTTCAGAAGTCATCTCAAGAAAGAAGTTTGCCCAACGCTCCTTGATGTCCTTAATGTCCTCTTCAGAAAATGCTTCCGGATTGTCGAAAATCTGCACATTAATTATAACTAATCAACTATAACTATACATAATTAATCTATAACTATTTACAAATGTTATTAGTTAATTACCTCCTTCCATCGATCTGTAATACTCGCGGAGACAATGTTGAACATCCACTTCATGACATAATATCCGCACTCCCAGCCGCCACGTTGCCTATGACACTACAAATGAATACACAATTTGAATATATAATGAGTAAAAACATAATAGTAACTATTTTACACTGCAATTGAATCTCGGGTACTAATGAATAAACTACTTACATTAGGGTAAATCCACCTAATAGGCCTAGGCCTACCACCATCCAAAACACGACTTGCGTTCATAGCTCTATCATAATTAAGAAAATATGAATTTAAAGTATGTTATATATTTCAGAGTAATTAATAAAGCAAATGTAGTACAAATTAAATTAATTAAAAGCTTACGTTTCAACAATAAGCTTGATTTCTTTTGTCGGCTTCCTTCCCAACGAACAAAAGAAGACCACAACACTCATACCACGACAAATGATCAATAATTGCCAATGTTTACTGCATTTGGAAACAGTTAGAGACAAGTCACAGATAATGATAAATCACTAGTAAAACTTGTACTTACAGATGGAGGTAAGGTGCTAGGTAGAACTGTTTTTTGCCTTCATCAAGCACACGTCGCATGTACGCAGTAATCTCATCTGACCTAAGTGTCTCACCCTGAATTAGTTGAGGGTCAAGGAATCCATAAAGATGGAGGTTACCCCTATCAATACACAGGCGATGCAGATACCTAAGATATTGAAATAAATATTAGTTATAATAGTTAAAAACTTAATTAGTTAACTTACAAATTAATTAGTTGAAATAACATAACTTACGTGCACCATAATGAGACAACTGTCATGCAAAGCATTTCACTATCAATGCATATCTCCATAATGTCCCTCTGGGGGATATAGAAAGTGTCGGGCTTGCCATCGTGTTCCAAATTTATAAAAGCGGACTCCTTCCCAAGTTTCACGGCAGCTAATGCGAGACGTTCCAGAGCATCAAGTTCAACATCCTTGTCAATACCCTAAACAGCAAATATAGAACATTAGTAAACACGGTTAGGTTATTTCAATTGTAAATAAAAAAAAAACTTAACTTATTGAATGATTATATGAATACCTTCGATGAACCAGACGCCACAAGTTTTCTCGGATCCGACCTAGGCCTTTGGAATCCATGCATTTTTTCTTCATACGCTCGGTATCCGGCACTTCAAAGGTGAGCTATATTTACAAAACAGAATGGAGAAATTAGTGTATATGAAAATAATATGGTGAAATAAAATATATACAACCAAAGAGGGTAAAAGTAAAATACCATGATACTATCCCATATCTGATCCTTCACGTTCGTCGGTACATGGTCCCAATCCTCAATAAGTATACTAGCCTTGCTTTTGGCAAGGACGGCCACAAAACTCTTAAACTGATCTTCCATTGGCCCTATAGGTAAGCAATCTCCATCAAACTCAACCCTCAACCTTTGATTACCACTACGGTTGATGGCCAATTTTTTTAATCGTGTGGCGCGTCTACCTTTTTTTCCTGTCAATGGGGTATCCGACCCGCTGCGTGTAGGAGGGATGCCCGAGGGATCTGCCATGTATGCCTGTTTATACAAAAAATAATAAACTATGTCAGTAAAGATGGATAAATAACAAATATCACTTTAAACATAACTTACACAATAACTTAACATATAAATATCAAATTAAATAACAAAAAAAACTTAACTTATATTTATCAAGATAAACATAACTTAACTAATAAATATAACTTTAAACATAACTTACACCATGGTCAAGTAGTAATGTTCTCCCATATCCCTTCATGATGATCATCACGAATGGCATGTACATCGTCCGCTTCATTTTCCTCATTGAAAGTAGGCATCCGTGTTGAGAAAGAAGGAGTATCGGAAATATCGAGAGTTGAATCTTGATTTTCCTCACTACCATTATGCATGTTTTTTCCTTGGAGAACCACCGACCACCTTTTGTTAGAAGGATCATGGATATAAAACACTTGTCTTGCTTGGAAAGCCATGATAAAAGGCTCTTCTGTATGACCTACCTTGTCAAGGTCTACCAATGTAAATCCTAACTCATCGGTTTGTACACCACTGTTACTGTCAACCCACTTACATTTAAAAACAGGTACTCTAAATTTAGTGTAATCGACCTCCCAAATCTCTTCAATGACTCCAAAGTAAGATATGGATGCCATAACGGGGTTTGTATCTTTTGAACTAGAGAAGTGCATAGACTCGGCTACAATCATAACCCCACTGTTTTGCATGGTACTCTTGTCATCCTGGGACTTTGTATAGAAGGAAAACTTATTGATATCGTATCCACTCCAACATATGACATCAAAGTTAGGCCCGTGTGCTAACCATTTTAATGTATCAGAAGCAGTATTATCCTCCGCAATTTGATCTTTAAACCAGTTTAAGAAAGTCTTATTATGCTTGTTCAACAACCATTTTTCGTTCATTCGAGGGTAATTTTGCTTGACAATGGTTTTGTGATCACATAAGTAAGGATTAACCTCATCGGTGTTATTCAATATATACAAATGTGCTTGAAGCACTTCCTCTCGACCCATGCTCTTAACAGTAATACCTCGTGTACCCTTACCATCACATCTTCCCTCATGACGAGACTTAGGAAGCCCTACAGGTTCCGCTTCTGACATGTAGTCTGTACAAAACTCAATAGCTTCTTCTGCAACATACCTTTCAACAATAGATGCTTCAGGACGGTGTGGATTCTTCACATACCCTTTTAGTATCTTCATGTATCGCTCAACTGGGTACATCCACCTTAAATGAACGGGGCCACACAATCTAATCTCCCTCACTAGATGAACAATTAAATGAACCATGATGTCAAAAAATGAAGGAGGAAAATACATCTCCAACTGACACAAGATAATAGCAGCCTCAGTTTCCAACTCATCCAGTTTTTGAAGGTCAATGACTTTGCTACATATAGCATTGAAGAATAAGCACAACCTTGTTATGGCATGTCTCACTTTTTTAGGCAAGATGTCACGAATAGCCACTGGTAGTAGTTGTTGCATCAAGACATGGCAATCATGAGACTTTAAACCAACTAATTTGAGATCTTTCATTGAGACAAGCCTCTTAACATTTGAAGAGTAACCCTGTGGCACTTTGACGCCCCGCAGACACTCACAAAAACTTTTTTTCTCTTTTTTTGATAAAGTATGACATGCTGGGGGCAAATAAGTCCGCTTAACCCCTACTGATTGTGGAGCTAACTGCTCTCGTATGCCCATCGCAACTTGATCTAAACGAGCATTGACACCATCCTTTGTCTTGCCTTGAATGTTAAGAAGCGTCCCGACTACACTATCACACACATTTTTCTCCACATGCATCACATCAATACAATGTCTTACATCAAGTTTGCACCAGTATGGAAGATCAAAGAAGATCGACCGCTTCTTCCATATGTTTTTCTCAGTAGCCTTCTTATGGGTCTTTCCAAAGATAATATCCATGTCCTTAACCCGTTGATAAACTTGATCTCCGGTTAAGGCCGTCGGAGCAATTTCATTCTCCTGGCATCCATTAAAAGCTTTTCTCAATCTACGATACGGGTGATCAGGTGTGAGAAATCTTCGATGCCCAAGGTAAACTGTCTTCCTTCCATGTTGTAGTTGATGGTAGCATGTGCCTTCTTCACATACAGGGCATGCTTTATGGCCCTTAACACTATATCCGGACAAGTTCCCGTATGCTGGAAAGTCATTGATGGTGCAAAATAACATGGCACGCATCTTGAAAGTCTCATTGCAATACCCGTCAAACAGATCAACGCCTTCCACCCACAGCTTTCTCAAGTCTTCAATCAAGGGACTTAGATAAACATCTAAGTCATTTCCTGGTTGTTTTGGGCCCGAAATCATCATAGATAACATAATGTATTTGCGCTTCATGCACAACCAAGGAGGTAGGTTATAAATTACCAGGAGAACAGGCCATGAACTATGAATACTACTTAAGGTGCCATACGGATTCATGCCATCGGTAGCAAGTCCAAGCCTAAGGTTTCTTTTCTCATTGGCGAAATCCGGAAATAAACTATCAATTCTCTTCCATTGCAAAGAATCAGCCGGATGGCGAAGCTGTCCATCACATTTTCTCTCATCTGCATGCCACCTAATGTTTTTTGCGTCATTTACATTAGCGAACAATCGCTTGAACCTTGGAATGCATGGAAGATACCATAACACCTTCGCAGGAGGACCTTTTGTGATCACATCACAATTTGAATCACCATCGTTCACTTTGTAGCGTGATACCCCACACCTTGGACACTCGTGCATCTTTTCAAAGTCATTCCTATACAATATGCAATCATTAGGACATGCATGTATTTTCTTATACTCCATACCCATCGGACACAATATCTTCTTCGCCTCATAGTTACGGTTCGGCAATGTGTTACCTTCTGGAAGCATCTCTTTCAACAACTCAAGCAATTCGGTGAAGCTTTTATCACTCCACCCATTTCTCGCCTTCACAACTACCAATCTTAACACCGCTGACAACCGTGTGAAATTAGAGCACCCAGGATACAAAGGCTTATCTGCATCACTGCACAAAGTATCATACACATTTGCTCGTTGAAATGACTCTTGTCCAATATCGCGGATCATGTCCTCTAGTCGATCGTCCATATCTACGTCATCAACCTCCTCTCTTTGGGACACACTTGGTTTGTCTAACAATTCACCATGCCATATCCATCTTGTATAACTCTTACATATCCCTTCACAAATAAGATGCTCTCGTATTTTCTCAGCTTCCAGTCGTCTCTCATTCAAACAATTAACACAAGGACAATAAAACCTTCCATTACTATCGGGAACATTTCTTTTAGCAAATTCTAAAAACTCTTCCACTCCATTCTCATACTCATGACTTGTGCGTCTAGCATCGATCCAATTACGATCCATAACTACAACAACACCAACTTCACTTAGTCCAAGATCTTCAACTCCTTTTTATCACAGGGTATGGCCCTATCCCATTCGAGAAGAAACTTCTTCAACACTCAGTTAACAATTAGTCCTTAACTTTCATGCCCATACTTAACGAAATTTCGGCAGCATTTCCCATTGGTCTCCGACGTACACGACTTGACCGCGGTGACATCCACCGCGACAAAGTGTGCACCCGGAGAACAAAAGGAAATGCAGCAGACAGAAATTTCTTCAAGTATAAGATATGAGAATTAAGGAATAAGTATTAACCAAATGAAGAATAAGTTTTTCCCCAAACTGTCCAACTTGGACAATTCAAGATTCAATACAATGAGTAGTACCTTAATAAAGTACACATATGCTCATTAATATTGAATCTCAAACGGGAAACTAAGGTTTTGCTAATTTATTAACACTAAAAGATAATCCAACAGTCCAATTAATCCCTAAGTTAAAGCAGCAAATAGTAAAACTAATACATTAATACTTTTTCTCTTCCTTTCTCCTTTTAATTTCATAAGAAAATCTAATCAGAAGGAGAAGTGTTTTTCTTCATTAGAATGTCACGTATGGATTTCCTGCCAAGTTACATGCGATATTGTAAAACTAATCAAGTTACATGCCATATGCATACTGTAAAACTAATCAAGTTACATAGCAAAACCAAAGTAACAGGTAGCAGACAACAACAAAAATGTAGAGAGAAAGAAAGAGAACTGTATGGAAGTTTCACTCAGTTTACTAAGCAGACCACTGCATGGAAACACTCATATAAATGTCATGAGCAAGACTGGAAACGACTCCATATGACATGAGCACACTAACAGAGTGAAGCATTGGGTTCAACAGAATAGAATGGGGAAGCAATTAATAATCAAAATAAGGATATTAGATACGTACCTTCAAATTTTCCTCAGGTTAGGGAATATCAAGAATGGATTCAGATCTTCTTCAGGTGGCTTTTCTGGAGTAGCAACAGGTGCTGCCTTGTCCTAAGTAGAATTGAAAATAAACTATAAGCCAAAAACGAAATGAAAAAATAAAGCCATTACGAATAAACTATAATATCATAAAACCTAAAGCCAAAAACGAAAAAATAAATGTAAACAAACTCACCTCAGAGGTGAAGCCGTGGGCAAAGTTTGGTACAAAGGTTCAGAGGAGAGGGTGAAGGATGAAGGAGAAGGAGCAAACGAGAGAGAGGTGATGAAGGATGAAGGATGAAGGAGCCGTGGGCAGTGTATCAGCGATGAAGGAGCAGCAACGAAATGTGAGGAGAAGGAGAAGGATGGTGCTAGGTTACGGTGGTGAAGGATGAAGGAGAAGGAGCAAACGAGAGAGAGGGCAAACAGTGAGGAGGGAAAGATATGAAAGATTAACGTTGGAGAAATGGGTTTAATGAAGATTTGAAATCGGTTAGTTAATAGAACCGATGTTGAAAGTTTAATAATGAGATCGGTTGTAAAATAACCGAGTTTGAAAGTTTACTAATGAGATCGGTTGTGTAATAACCGATGTATATACTTGGCGGGAATAAATAAATAGTTTTTTATTTAAATTGTATTCATCGGTTGAAATATTTAACCGATGTTAAATGTTTTATACATCGGTTTCTTTATGAACCGATGTAAATAATTTTGAACTTATTTTCAAAATTGCCACCGCCTCTTTTTTTAAATCGGTTCCTTTTCAACCGATCTAGAAACCTGTTGTAGAATCCATATTTTGCACTAGTGCAAATCCAAGTGAACCTTTCGAAGTGTATTGTGACGCTTTATACCAGGGATTAGACTGTGTTCTAGTGTAGAATCAGAAAGTGGTAGTGTATGCCTCGAGACAGTTGAAAATGCACGAGAAGAACTACCCTACTCATGATCTGGAGTTAGCAGCGGTGGTCTTTGCTTTGAAGATTTGGAGGCACTACTTGTATGGTTCAACATTCAATGTCTTCAGTGATCATAAGAGTTTTGAAGTACCTGTTTGATCAGAAAGAGCTCAACATGAGGAAAGACGGTGGCTGGAATTTATGAAGGACTATGACTTCCAGTTACAATATCATCTGAGGAAAGCTAATGTGGTACCAGATGCTCTAAGTAGAAAGGTATTACATGTGTCTGCCATGATGGTTAAGGAACATGAGTTGTTGGAACAATTCAGATATATGCATCTAACAGTGGTTAATATGCTAGGGAGACTTTGTGTGGGCATGGTTACAGTGTCATGTGATCTGATGGATCAGATTCGGGAGAAACAAGTGTATGATCAGTATCTAGAGAAAGAGCAAGGGAATCTGAAGAGAGGGATGACATCTGAGTACAAGGAAAGAGCAAATGGAATTCTAAGATGAGGAGAACGGGTTTGTGTGCCAACTAACCCAGAGATAAGGAGGTTAATTATGGACGAAGCTCATAGAAGCAAGTTGAGTATGCATCTAGGATCAACCAAGATTTACCAAGACCTGAAGCGGTTGTTTTGATGGCAAGGCATGAAAAGAGTTATGTTGACTATGTGGCGTCTTGCTTGGTGTGTCAAAAAGCACATGTTGAACATCAAAGGCCAGCGGGAACGTTACTTCCGTTGGATATCCCGGAGTGGAAATGGGATGGCATCGCGATGGATTTCATGACGTGTTTACCAAGGACACCTAAGGAGTGAGATTCCATTTGGGTAATAGTTGATAGGCTTACGAAGTCAGCTCACTTTCTACCTATCAATATCAAGTATTCCATGGAGAAACTGACTCAGATCTATGTCAGTGAGATTGTGAGACTACATGGGGTACCTTCAAGTATCATGTCAGATAGAGACCCACGTTTTACTTTGCGGTTTTGGCAGAGTTTAGATGAAGCCTTAGGAACGAAGTTATGGCTAAGTTCGGCTTATCATCCTCAAACAGACAGACAATCAGAAAGGTCGATTCAATCTTTAGAGAATCTGTTGAAGGCGTGTGTGTTGGAACATGCCGGAAGTTGGGAGAGTTTTCTACCATTGATAAAGTTCACCTACAATAATAGCTATCATTCAAGTATAGGGATGGCACCTTTTGAAGCTTTATACGGGCGATGATGCAGACCACCTTTATGTTGGTATCAAGTTGGAGAAAGTGCTTCTTTAGGACCTAAACTAGTGCAACAAACAACTGAGAAGGTGAAAATAATTCAAGAAAAGATGAGGACAACTCAGAGCCGACAGAAAAGCTATGCGTATAAAAGACGTAGGTCCCTTGAGTTTAAAGAAGGTGATCATGTGTTTTTGAGAGTCACTCCAATGACTGGTGTTGGCAGGGTCCTTAAGTCCAGAAAACTCACTCCAAAATTCATCGGACCTTATCAAATTCTTCGTCGAATAGGTCCAGTAGCTTACCAAATAGCTTTACCACCTTTTCTATCCAACCTTCATAGTGTTTTTCATGTTTCTCAATTGCGAAAATATATTTCGGATCCCAATCATGTCATAAAGCTTGATTCAGTACAGCTAAAGGATAACCTGACCTATGAAACACTGCCTGTCAAGATCGAGGACAGAAGAGTAAAGCAACTGCGAGGGGAAGGAGATATCCTTGGTTAAGGTTATCTGGAACGAGACTTCAGGTGATGCCACCTGGGAGTTAGAAGATAGGATGAGGGAATAGTTTCTGCATCTTTTCTAAGGTAAATTTTGAGGATGAAATTTCTTTTTGGAGGGTAGTGTTATAACATCCCAGACTTCCCATAGCTGTCTTTTAACTGTTTGAGTGAATAACTTGACTGAGAACACAACCTGATTAATAATAATTGTAAGAATAGTAAATAATTGGAAATTCGTATTTGAATTTCAATTATAAGCTTAATGATCATAAGATATTGTTTTGAGCTTGTTATGTTGTTTCGAGTCGGGATGCTCACTGATAACCTGTAGTTGTCAAAACACTAGTTGGCCATGAATGGAATTCATAAAGAACTCCAAGGGCATTTTGGTCATTTCACAAGGAACCTTAGATATTTTCTACGAAGCCATCATGACTATGGTGACTCACTAAGACAATGATGGAATTCCATTAATTCCTAGGGGCAAAATGATCATTTCCATCATAATATCTTAGATATTTTAGAAATGCAATCATGACAATGGTGAGTCATGAGGGCAAAAGTGTAATTTCATTAATTCTTAGGGACAAAAGAGTAAAATCACGTAGGGACAAAAATGATATTTCACAAAAAGGTTAAGGGCAAAATGGTCTTTTCCACCATAAATATCTAGATATTTTAGAGAAGTAATCATGACATGTGGTGAATCATGGTGGTGACTTACCCACTGATTCATCACATACAGGTGACCTATGTCTCTTGTCCAGTGTTCGGTTTTGTCACTGGACGTCCGTTTTCGACTCCGTTGATTTCACGATTTAATATTTCGCCCGCATAAATATATTAGGCTAAATTACTCTTTTGGTCCCTCATTTGTTTTAATTTATTCAATTTGGTCCCTCTATTTTAAAAATGTTCAAGTTGGTCCCTTGCTTGCCAAACATTAAGCATTTTGGTCCTTTCCATTAAGTTTCACTATTAAGTTGAATAAATTATAACAAATGAGGGACCAAGTTGAATAAATTAAAATAAATGAGGGACCAAGTTGAATAAAATATAGGGACCAAGTTGAATAAATTAAAACAAATGAGGGACCAAAAGAGTAATTTAGCCAAAACTTAACGGTGAAACTTAACGGAAAGGACCAAATTGCTTAACGTTTGGTAAGTAAGGGACCAACTTGAACATTTTTAAAATAGAAGGACCAACCTGAATAAATTAAAGCAAATAAGGGACCAAAAGAGTAATTTAGCCTATATATTATTTCACTTTTAGTGAAAAGTTTCAAAATAGCCAAAGTCGTCGAGAATTCAATATAAAACCTAACCATTTCGTTCACGAGCCAAAATTAGATTTTCTGATCAGTAAAATTTTACTATCAGTGAAAAACACAGACCGGTTTTCGTCTGAATTTTCAACCTAGAAATTTAACCGTAACTCTCTACAGTAAAGTAGAGTGTGGACAATCATATTTTTGTCAATTCATGACAACTTTCACTTCGTCAACTTTTCTTTCACGGAAAAAATTAAACTACCTACATTTGGTTAACCTCTACAACTTTTGTTATGGAAGCAACACCTATGCACTTCCATTAGATCTTGGCCCTTCATTTTCTATCACACTTTAGCTTGATTTTGGGTGATAAACACCTAGGCCTTTATCTTGATTTTGGGTGATAAACACCTAGGCCATTCGTCCATAACACTAAATAAACACCATCCAACTTCACTTTTACACTTCTAAAAGATCTAACACACCTTTTCTCTCAAAATCTTCAAAATCCTCTCTTCTCTCTCTTCGTTCTTCCATTTGGTTCTTAACCCTAAATCATCATCCCAACTTCTTTCTTCAATTCTAAAACCATATTTCATCTTGTCTGATCCAAGGATCAACTTTGGTGAAGAAAATTTCTTGTTTTGGTGAAGTGTGTTCTTGAGCACCAAGAACATCATTCAAAACCTTGAAGTTGTTCTTGAGTTGGGGAGCTTCTAAATCCTTTTTCCTTTCATTTCTTTACTTATTACCTTGAGTAATCATCTTCTAGTTCTTCATTTTCATGAAAACAAGTTAAAGATCTCACCTTTTTTATCCTATAGGATTCGGCCATCCTTTTCTTTAAGGAGCTTGGCGTTTCCTTTCACTAACACCTCTTCACTAAAGGTATGGGGAGTGAACCTCATCACACCAAAATTGGTGTAAGATGAAAATGGTTGTTTATGCTTGGTTTGGGTGAAACCCTTTTGCTTGGGTTCACTACTTTATTGGAGAAGTTCTCTTTGAGAACATGATTGTAATAATGTTTCCATGCTTAGTATATGTTTATGATGATGTATGCTTGGATGGAAAAATGTTTTCATGTATGTTGGAAACCATACTTTGATCTCTAGATCAAGTAAGGGTTTTTATGCTTGTTTATGGTTGAATGATGTATAATTATTGTTCATCATAATATTGGGATCATTTTGAGCTATTACTTGACAAGTTAGTGAAGTAAAATCTTCACATCCCACATAGTAGAGATTCAGCCTTAATGGTTACTAAAGGAAGAACATGAGTTTGTTCTTGAACTTCAATGTTTTTGAAAGTTAGAAAGTGTTTTAGTAACTTGTATTTCAAAAACAAACAAGAAGTGATTTTGATCCAAGAATCAACTAAGGGTTAGGCCCTCAAGCGTTTTTAACTGAGGTGAAAATGTGTTTTACTTTCAAAGTTTGTTCAATTAAATAAGTGTTTTAAGAATAAAATGATGAAAGTGATTTCACGAAAGTAAAATTAATATGAAGTTACCTTAGGTTAAGTAGAATGTCACATTCTTTTAAAAAAAACCAAGTTAACATTCAATCTTCAAAGTATAAAGAGGACTTTGTCCTAAAGTTTAGTTTTAAATGAATCATAGCTCGAAAACTAAATGAAATTCCATTTTCTTTTTAGCTAACTTAGATCACAGTATTACAATAGGTTAGTAAACAAAAACTCTTTTCAAATTAGTTAAGGTACTTTACTTCAAGCAAGTAATAAAGTTCTTTTAAATCAAATGAGTTTTCAATTAGAAAGGTTTTGGTTCGCAAAGTCTTAAATCGAGAGTTTTCAACTCAAATCGTAAAGTTTTACGCATGAAAACCTAAGTTAAGTAATTAATTTGGAGCAAAAGAAAAGAGATAATTAAGTATAATATATGGTGGAACAAGACCATGCACTATACCATTGATAATTTAGTTCATCAATGAATTCATAAGACTTAAGTGAATCAATACTCTTTTCATTACTTGAAACTCAAGGAATTAATATCTTAGAAAGGATCAAAGACTTATCTGAGAGGATTCTCAATCCTTCTTCATAACACTTAGGATTTGATATGTAATTCATAAGACACAAACACAAACATGAAACGTTTTGGGTTTTGAAATAGTAATTCGATGAAGAACTGGTGATTCGGATCCAAGAAAGTCGTTCAATTGTTTCAGTCTTGTGATGGCTCGATCCCACAGGGATCACGAGATTTATCCGGTGGATAAAATTTTTATAATACAAAGACACTATAGTTCCTAAGGAAGAGAACCTTAGTGAAACTTGATGTTTATCCGGTGGATAGACATTGCTTTATGACATCTACTTTGTGCAAGCATCAACATTTCATTGCATCAGTTTGTACGGCCTTGAGCCTAGGAGTTTAGCTTACACCTAGATACTGGTGCGAATCTTACGATGACGTTTTAAATAGTCTTGGAGGTATCAGGGTTGGAAAAGCTGACATGTGACTAGTTGGTAGCTCTTCTGTGTCGTGGTAACTCCGACCAATACACCGATATCCTCGACTAGATGTCGTACTTTTCATGTTTGATGTAGAGGGTTTCCGTAAAGCCAGATACGTGCACGTTACATTGTAGCATCTTGCCCATGGATGGCATACATGGAATATGTCCTTCCATTCACTCTCTCCGACGTTTTGTTAGCTCCATGGAGTATGGGTCAGAGTTTACCCTTGTTGTTGCGGTTTCAAGAGGGATAATTTTTAAAAAACAATTTATAAAAACCTCTTGAGAGGAAAAAGCCTTTTACTAAAGGACCACGTATCGCACATGAATCACAAGGATATTGTGTTTACCACTTGAAGCGTAGCTTTACCACGAACACTGTGAGCACATCAGCTGCACTGGTAAATCACAAACATTGCTACGGTGTGAATGGCAACTTGATCTACACAGCTACAGAGCAGCAGATTCGAGAAACACTGCAGCTATCACCACAAAGGGAGAGGTTCTTCTCTATCACTAGTATTGCAAAGTAGCAATACCTCTACTCATTCCACGCGAGCAAACCAACGTTAGAGATAGCGTAGTGCTAGCTGTCAGGATTGGGAGGGGCACGGCACACGAAGAGAGAAAAGAGGGCAGGCCTATTAAGGGTGTACAGCGGCCGTTATGAGTGTTCTATGTTGTATGTACCTTATGTGAGGTGCACAGATTACTAATAGCTGTCACTCACTTAACCTAACCCAGTTGGGCTACTGTACGCTACAGGCCCAATGTTTAATTATTAATTAAATCATATTTAATTAATCAATTAAATTAATTCCTTGAACATTTGCTCTATGTATGTGACCTATAGGTTCTCAATTAATTGGCAATAATATTAATTATTATTAATCATATTAATAATCAATTAATATTATAAACAATGAGCGGCATCTAGCAATACATCATTGCTACCCAATTAATTAGAATATTGGTGATACAATAAAATCATATTGCAACCATATACAATGTGCGGTCAATGTCCTTTCGTCTCAATGTCTTAATGCAACACAAGACATAAATGTGTCATCCTTGTTAAGTTGAACTATTTATTTCTTGATCTACTAATTGACGTACGATCATGTGGGCCCAATATCTCATATTGTCCACCTTAGCATGGTCATGCATTTCTACGTCGCATACCATCAAGAGGCCTATAGACATCACCCCTATTATGTGGGAGGGACGAATCCTATCTACATCACTCACATTCCTCAACATGTTTCATTGCAAGCCCAATAACTATCTTTATAGTTGTCCTGTTACAGACAACGTTTATTAGTATTAAAGCCTACAACTACATATGTTAGGAATCGTAGTGACTTCAAGTCGAAGGACTACTTCACTATGGTCCCCATGAGAATCACTTATGACACTTACATAACTATTATGCAGCGTTCTCATAGTGGGTCACTCTAGTATAAATATTCCACTAATATTTATACCTATGTGAAGACTTGATATCTTATATCTATGACCCGTGAAATGTGGTCATCAGTACACTCACATAATAGTCTCAATGTATTATTATTGTCCTTATTAATAATAATACTTGACTTTGGATATTTAAGAATAATGTTCTATAATTCAATGGCATCTTACGGTCAAGTCATACTTGACGTTTCATTAAATGAACTACCTATTCTAAGGACTTTATTATGCTATAAATATGATCATCAAGTACAACATAATAAATAAATGCCTCATATGTAAAATATAGAATAAAGTCATGATATAATAAATAAATATAAATTCAAAATATATAGTGGCCACTAGGGCTTACACCAACACTTGCGGCATATGGCATCGAGTCATGTACATCGCATTGCATTGCATGGTTGTTGGTAATTACATTTACTTGTTGTACATCACTATTTTTGTTTTCGAAGATGTCTTATGCTGCTAATTGATTAACATGATATATTGAGATTTATGGTATGCATGTTGGGTATGTTATTACTTAGTGCGTCGTCCGGTTTTTATTTATGCTATTTTGCTATGTTGATGACTGGGAGTCTCACCCATATCTGTATATCTTCTTTGCTTGTATTGCTGTTTCTGCTTGAGAAGATGAGGACGACGACGACTCAGCTCAACGTCTATCTTGAGTCCGGAGGAGGACTCCTTATGTTGTTCTGTCTTGGCCAGGCTGTGTCCAACTGTCAGTTGTACCCTTTTGAGGAGCTATGACTCCTAGTACTTAATTATATACTTATTATCAGTTAGGCTTGGACCTAGGTCTATATACAGTATTGTTTCTATTTCTATACTTTATTTTTGTATGACTTCTAGAAATGCATGGTGAACCTAAGTTCATTTATTATTACTTCCTTTACTAATCCCATTACATCATTGCGAAAATAAAAAAAAACCCGTATTTTCCGCATTAATATTATTTTCGGCCTTATTATCGTTCTGGAATGTGACACTCTGGAATAGGTGCTGCAGTAGTGCTAGCTATCAAGATTGGGAGAGGAGCGACACACAAAGAGAGAAAAGAGGGCGCAATTGTCAAGAGTGTACAGCGGCCGTTATGAGTGCTCTGTGTTTTGTGTCACTTAAGTGACATTGCACAACTTACTAATAGTTGTCACTCACTTAACTTAACCCAGTCCAGCTACTGTACGGTACGGGCCCAATGTTGAATTATTAATTAAATCATATTTAATTAATCAATTAAACCGATCCTTATTTAATTATTAATTCAATCATATTTAATTAATCAATTAAATTAATTCTCTCAACATTTGCTTTATGCGTGTGACCCTGTAGATTCTCAATTAATTCGCAATAATATTAATTATTATTAATCATATTAATAATCAATTAATATTATAAACAATGAGCTACAATACATCATTGCTATCCAAATAATTAGAATATTGATGATACAATAAAAATCATATTGTAACCATATATAATGTGAAGTCAACATCCTTTCGTCTAAATGTCTTAATTGAACACTGAGATGACCTGCTGTCCCATTAAAGAACCTAAGATATATAACTAAGCCTTAAACCATATTATAAACGTTAAAGCGCTTTATTAAGACGAAACGCAACGGAAAGATTAAAACGTGAAAACTAAATTATATTAAGGTTATGCCAAAGCACGCATATACCAGAGTAACGCAGTTTAAACGTAAAGTATAGATACATGCATCGATCGCCCCATCATTAGGGCTACAGTAATAATGTATGCATACAGAGTACATCAGTACAAACTATACATAAAATACGTCAAAAGACAGAGAGAAGACTCTCAGACTAATAGCGGTCGCCACCCAACATCTAGAATGCTAGGGTTCGTGGCTCGTCCACCGGCATCAGGCTCGTAAAAAGTGACATCCAACTCCTCAGCAACTGGTTCCTCCACAGGGTCTTCCCATAAAATAAAAAAACATACAGAGAAAATACAAGGAGATAAGAAACATGCATCATCAAATATGGGAGAGGGGCGGTAGTACAGCATATAGACATGCGGCACACAACACATAGAAAATACATAACACGCCAACAACCATCCCTTGGGTCATACAAAACAACCATCTCAAAAGTCACTCTCTCAGATCAAACCTTTACGAAGGATACTAATCCCTATATGTATGTCCTCATTCCAATATGCATGTCAGCCGATATCATCACATCCCCAGTTAGACATCCCTGTCGGGATTAATAACACCATGTCCCCAATTGGATATCCTTTTAAGGATAAAAATACCACGTCCCCAATTGGACATCCCGCCTCGGGATTAAAAACATCACATCCCCAATTGGACATCCCCCTTTGGGACCAAATATGCTATGGTATGAAATGCTATGATATGCAACAAACATCCAACACAGATTGATACCGAAACCTCACACTTAAGCACTCGACCACAGCCACCATGTACTGCATCCACATCGACATCGACATCAACACCAACATCACGACGCCTTGCGTCCACTAGCCACAACTCCATAGTCAGGACCACGACGATATCAATCCGAATAGCAGCGTAATCTCACCATACTCTCATCAATAATCAACCAGCAATCACAATAATATATCACAACAGTAACTATGCCAATACAGATATCATCACATTAACGGATAAACAGCTAATCGTGTAGACAGTTCAACATATCAAATCAACAAATGAGCACATACGCAGTTCAGCATGTCAACCTCAATCAATCACATCTTCTAAATTATCATCTTAGTGGTGATAGCCCAAAAGTACCTACACCTAGGGTCCAGGTACTTTGTCCAGGGCTCCACCGCTAGTAGGGTTTAAGGTTTCCCCTACACATATATATATTCTATACTATGCTTGCCTTCTCAACGATAAAGTTCTTTCTCCCCACCTGAAACTGCTAGGCACGCTCGCTTTCCCACAGAAGTTCTCGAAGACAGCTCTACAACCAACACTTTAGCACACTTTAGGGCGATTGAACACAGTCTGATCCCTCACAACAAATCACTCAAACAATTCAACCATCATTATTAAACAACATCATTTTTTTCTCATTCCCCTCTACCTAGGGTTCGGCCATCCTTTACTAAAATAGGCTAGGGAAGTGTTTTGATCACATGATTTTGGATTCAAAACCCTCTAAGTGTGATGGAACTAAATCAACACTTCTTAAACAAAATTTTGAACAAAACCCTATTCACCCAAAGAAATGGGGTTTCGTCCATGTCATACCCATATAGGTTAGAGAGCTCTTTTTGTTACAAGCACTTGGATTATGAAAGAGGATGATGATACTAGTTCATAGAAATTGGTTTGACATTAAAAGGATTTTTCTATAATTTCTTATGAATTTATGGAGATCAAAGTTCAACTTGAATAAAGCTTGAAAACATAGAATTTCACTGGAGAAAGATCAATATTGAGAGCTCAAAAATGAGGTCCATACCTCCTAGATGATGAAGATGGATGAATTGATCAACTTCGCTTCTCAAATGTTCTTGAAACTTTTTAAGAAAATGAAGAGAAAAAGTGAGGAAGAATTGAGTTTTAAGAGAAAATAAAATGGTTGGTGGGTTGATGAAGGGAGGGGGCGTGGGAGAAGCGAAGGAGGGATAAGTGTGAACACCCAATTTTGTCCGGATTAATTAATCTTTTAAGTAAGTGATTAGAAAAAGAAAGAAAAAATTAAGTAAGGCTTTGGCCCATAATCCCTTTATGTTTAGCCCACTTAGAAGCTCATTTTCTTGATTCAAATAAAAAAAAATATAATAAAAAAACGAAAATAATAATAAAAAAATAATAACCAAATTCAAAAGGGAGGGGCGGTCACACTTCTAGAAGTCTTCCCTCCTCCCTTTTTTTTTCTCTCTTTTTTGTTTTCTTTTACTTTATTTCCTTTTTCTCCTATGCAGTACCAGCAATGGCAATGGTACACTGCTCTCTGGCACCTCTGCATCCCCAAGGATAGGGAAAAAGGTTGATCTGCTTCCTCCTAAGGCACCCATCTCTTGCTTTGTACAATTTCCCTCTTACCATCTTAATTGCAAATTTTGGCATCATTCTCTCAGGATTTTGCTCATAAATTCAACAGTTCACAGAGAGCAAAGGGGACGTTTTTTGAATCTGGGTAGAAATTGAGAAAAAATTTGGGTGAGAAATATAGAGAAAAAGAAACATAGAAAAAGGGTCCGAAAAATTGGAAGAAGAAAACATCTCCTCTATTCCTGTTCCTGATACAGAACCTCCACCTTCCCATCCTCATCCTCATTATCACCATAGCAACAGAAACCCAATCCCCTCCCCAACCATTTTCATTTACCTTCACAGACCGACAAACACACATCTAACAAACAACACAACAGCAGCAAAAAAATCCAAGGAGAACTCCACCACCGCCACCACAATCCGCGAGCTCTGCCATCTCCACCAGGTCTCATCGCAGCCCCGAACAAGAGCCGCCCACTCTTCGCTAGTTCGGCCACCACCGCTCCAAGCATCGCCGCCGCGGATTCGAGCTTCCCGTCGCGACAACACCTCCTCAGCAGAACCTCGGGCCAACGCCACCGTCTCGCAGCTAGAGGCCACCATAGCAGTTCCTCCAGCCGCCATTCACCACGCAGCCCACTCAGATCCTCCACCGCGCCGCCGCCAGTGTGACCCTTTTGCCGCATGTCCCCTCCTCTGAGTCTCCCTCTCTCCCGCATGGGTAATAAGAAGGCAGAAGCCTTCCCCTCTGTCACTTTAATTCCTTGTTCTTTTCTTCTTTTATTACATCTTCTGATTGTTTGTTGTTTATTTTAGGCTTTGGGCTGTATTTGATTTTGGGTTGTGTTCGGTCTTGGGCTTATGAAGTTGCTGTGGTAGAGTCCTTTATTTTTATTTTTTTCATCTTTTAGGTTGAGATTTCCAGCAAAAATCTAAGAAAAAAATAACATAAACATAAACTTTTTTTCAGTTACTTGTTTTAAGTCAAAGCCCTTTCTAAAAATTAAAATAAAAAATATCTTTTTCTCAAAAAATTAAAATCAACCAACCAATCAAACTTTTTCTATTAAGAACTACGTGGCTTTGAGTTTCCCATCGCACCGGGGAATACGTAGGAGCACAATAATCATTCTGGAGTAAATACCCAATTTGGTCCCTGAAATTGGAGGGTCGTATCAATTTAGTCCCCACATTATCAATATTTCAAAATGATCCCTAGAATTGCAGAAAGTTAATCAGATTCATCCCTCCGTTGATATTTGCATAGACTATAATGACGTTAAGTTGGTAATATCAGGGATGCATTTGAAACTAAGTGAATAATATCAGGGATGCATTTGCTACATTTTAAAATTCCAAGGATCATTTTAGAATATTGATAATGTGAGGGACTAAGTTGATACGACCCTACAATTTCAGGGACCAAATTGGGTATTTACTCAATCATTCTGTCAAGCCAAAATTTTATTTTCTTCTTTTTGTGTTTATTTCCTTTTTGTTTAGTTTTAAAAATGGGGTAAAATAATACTTTCAAAGATTATTAAAATTTTTTCACGATTAACTGGAGGTACCGTTCCTATAACGGGCGATGTAGGGTGCTAGCACCTTCCCTACTCGTAATCGATTTCCAAATTCAAATCTCTCTCCTTTTTAAAAGACCAGTTTTGCCTTAATAATTGGGTTTTCCAGTGTTTTCCCAAATAAAAATATTGGTGGCGAATCCTCTATTTTTAACCCTTTTTTTCGCAGCGCCCAAACGGGACGGCCGCGACAGCCGGCGACTCCACTGGGGACCTTTTGAGAGTCAGGCCCATCATAGTTGATTGTGCAAATCTTTAATACCTTTTATTTATTTATTTTACCCCCCTTTTTTTTGTTATCTTGTAAATTGTTTTTTTTTCTCTCTAATAAATATTTTTGTATATATTCTTGCAATCTTAGGGTAGAAAACTATTGTGTTCTCGGTTGTTCTTTTTCCAGGTTTGGGGAGTTTTTGTTTGTGTAAGGTTTTGTACAGGTTTGTATGCTCCAGCAAACACATCACATTGCACGCACTTTTAGCTCTAAGCCGGAGCTTGCTCAAAAAACCAAGGATTAGGCGGTGTCTCGACATTGTCATTGAAGATGTCTTGTGCCTCCTTGATATTTGTCGATTCACCACTCAGATTTTACCCAATATCGTGGGATGGTCATATTGAGAGGCTTCATCCCTACTTATGGCCAGATTCACGGGTCGGATTCTTATCTTTTGGGATAAGGGCAATCTAGGACCATGACTTCTAGAAATCTAGACCCATCCAAAATTTCACTGATAGAGCAAACTTAGTGGCCAACCAGTTAGAGTCATGACCTTAGGGTGTCCAACCATAAGTCTTACCTAGTTTAGGACAAGGGGAGCATGTTTCTTCTTTACTCTTCTCCTTCATGTATTTACAATAAAGCAAATATAAAAAAAAAAAAAAAAAAATCCATTCATCTCATGCATTAAAAAAAATCATTCATCTCATACATGTATAAAAAAATTTCATCTCAAGCATTCATAAAAAGTAAAAAATAAAAAATAAAAAAGGGAAAAGTGGGAAACTCATCTCATGCATTGCCATATCGGTGTGAGAGAAAAAATCATTTCCTTCATGCATCTCATGCATTAATACCCTTTTGGATCAAGAAAAAATCATCTTTCATGCATCTCATATACTTATTTCTCTTTAATTAGAAAAACCTTTTGCATTTCATGCATTCATATTATTGGTAAAAGAATAAGGAAAACTCATTTATCTCATGCATTGATATTTATGGGGAGAAAAATAAAAAACTCATGCATCTCATACATTAATAATTTTTTGGGTCAAGAAAATATATATAAAAAAAAATCATTCTTTTTATTTTATGCATCTCATGCAATACTTTCACCAACCTTTTGATATAGAAAAAATAAAAGAATAAGTTTCGTTCATCTTATTTTTTTTCATGCATCTGTTTGATAAGAAAAGAGTAAAATATTCATTTTCATGCATCTCATGCACTAATAAATTTTTGTATCATTTCATTAACCTTTGGGATTAAAAAATAAAAACAGTCATCTGATGCATTCATAAAAGAAAAATCATTCACCTCAAGCATTTATGAAAAAGAAAAAATAAAAATAAGAAGCCCATTCATGCATTGACATTTTGGTAATAAAAAAGAAAGGAAACCCTTTTCTTTTGCATCTCTTTAGTTAAAGAACAAAATAAAATAAAGAATTCATTTCATGCATGTCATGCATTGTGCTTTCTGTGCTCCTTTCTCAGGGAAATGTGCTTTCACTGAAAACGAATCGAACCCTAAGATCAAGAGGAGAGACTAGAAACAAGACTCTTTCATGCAGTAGAAAGAAATGTGGGTCACAACCCTGTACCCAATCATGGAGGTTCATGCGTCAATGCCAAAAATGAGCTTCCAGAGGCAATTCATGAAGTTAGGTAGCCCATGTCAAAACTCCTATGGGGTGATTTTTGGAGAGCTATGCACATTTGGGTGGGCACAGGCTCAGATTGAGGGTGAAGGTGGTCATAATCATGAGTGTACCGAAGTCAGTCGTGAAAATATGATGTGCAATGTCATTATTCCCAGGATGATCAGCCATAGACTTCCGGCAAAACCAATATTGTTACCAGCATCTCGGGAATCAATGGAATGGTTCAAAGCGGTCATGTTTTACTCCAGATCAGTTGCGATAGGAGCAAACAGAAAATAAAGTGTCTATCCACCCTAAGGAGTAAGCATGGTATGACCTCAATGTCACCTGTAGATTTCGCATTAGGGTAATTGGTCACTTCATTGGGAATTGTGAAGGTTTCAAGACCACTGTGAGAAGAATGGTAGCCAATGGACTATTGAGAGCTCAAGAATATCTTGTTATCATAAGAGATTCACATTGCAACAGCTGAGAATGAGCAATACTCTGCGGTCCTCCTGTTTTGGGAATTTTCGAGCAAGCAAGGCCAGATTTTGTTTATCATTAATTTACCAAAAAGAGATGGTTACATTGTATTGACCCAAAGTCTATCAATCGTTTGATGCTTGAACTATGCTCACTCTCTTGAAGCATCAATGTCATGGATTTGTATGCACACATTCCTCATCTATTCCAACGCATTCATCCACATCATATTGTCACATAATGGTGTTTCTCCCATCATTTCTCTTCTCTTCTTTTCTTCTCCAAATACCTTCCTTGGTATAGTTCACAGGGCTCACAGTCTTGGAAATCCTTTGTGGGGCATTAATGAAGGCCACATGTGCAGGTGTCATTTGCCAAAAAAAATGATAAAAAAAAAAATAATAATCATTGAGTGTGCACCATCTTTTTGTATCTAAAATAAGTTTTGAACAAAAAATAAGCAATCATGATTTGAAATGAAGTTTGGCCATTTTTCTCTATCCTCTGCAAAGTATCATTATCCCTTATTACCCCTTTTGAGCTTGAAAAATTCTCTTCAAAAAAAACTTGGACAAGGATCACCCCTAAACAGAAGGGGATGCATGAGAGAAAAAGTGAAAAAGGGAAAAGAAAAAAGGAAAAGGAAAAGGAAAAGAAAAAGAAGAAGAATAAGGGTGGAAAGGACAATTGACAAAGCAAAAAAAAAAAAAAAAAAAGGAAAGAAAGAAAAAAGAAAAACAAGCGAAAGGCAAGTGTTCTCGGAAATGCAGAGGTCATTTGATCAAGTCCACCTTCATCAGAAAAGGGACATGGATCCTTAGTCCTATTTAACCCTAAAACACTTGTTTGAGCCTTATATCTTTCCTTTCATGACCCTTGGCCTTTGCCACATTACAAGCCTAGAAAAGTCCATTCTAATCAATAAATGATTGTTGTTTTTATCAACCTTAATTTTGAGACAAAAGGGTTATGCTCTACTGAGTTTTTAATTAATTGCTCCTAAAAAAAGAAAAAAATGAAAAAAGCCTGTTAGACCGAAAACCCGCAAGGGCGGTCTAAGCAAAAGTAAAGGAAAGATCGGCATGGCATGCACTGGGACAAGAATTTGCTAAGACATTCCCATTCTTGGGATTCATTCTCAGATGCCCTAACTGGGGCAACATCGTTCTCAAGTCCCCATTCTCAAAGGCCCTAAACTGGGGCAACTCCATTCTCAAGTTTCCCATATCGAGTGCCCTACACCAGGGAAATTTCATTCTCAGAAGCCTACATTGGGGCAATTTCACTCTTGGATGCCCTACACTGGGGCAGCTCCATTCTCATGTTCCATCATCAGGTGCCCGGCAGTGGGGGAGCTCTTTTCCTAAAGGTCCAACAGTGGGGCAAGTCAATTCTCAAAGATTCTACTCAGGAGAAATTCCATTCTCAAGTGGCATATATCGGGTCAATTTCATCCCCAAATTCCCCACACTAAGGCAGATTTTGGTAAACCATAGCAGTGACATCCAAGACCAAATCAATCTAAATTGGGGAAATACACCTTTGACCTTCAAGTCATGTCGTGTGAGTTTTGCCTTGTTTCTATCCTTTGTAAAAATCATTTGAGTTGTCAAACTTCCAACAAAATCAAGAAATTTTTTTTCCAATTCTATCCTTTGCTGTCATACTTTTGAGTCCATGCATGTTTATTATTTGATGCTTCAGGTGAGGTAAACATGAGTTCAACAATACAATTTAACCGTCTAATGGTAATTCTCTGATGAATAACTCTGTTCAGAAGAATTCTGAGTACAAGGAGGAAAGTGACATACTCAAAAGATAATTTAAGCAAGAGCGTTGATCCTCACAAAAAAATCTTCCATTTACCAAAAAAAAAAAAAGAAAGAAAGAAAAAAGAAAAACAAAAGAATAAAAAAGCAAAAAATGGCTCGTTAGGTTGAAAACCTGAAAAGGCAGTCTCAGCAAAAGTCAGAGCGACCCAATAGGTTGAAAATTCGAAAGGAGCGGCCTACGCGAAAGTTAGGTCAAACAAAGTTCAAGGAAGTCTCCTCAAGCAAACAAAACTGGAGCAGTTTAAGAGAGTGAGTCATGAAATGTTCCCCAGATTGGGGCAATTCATATCCTTGAAAGATGATTAAGGTGATATTCGAGATCATATGCATAAGAGACTAGCAAGAATTAACTCAAGAGTATCGCCTGGAGAAATGTGAACTCCACTCCATCGTCTTCTGTTGAGAATATCTCAATCGCGAATCTCACAGTGGATTCCTCTTAGGATTTCAAAAGATCACAGGACCATAATGGTCTCTTGACCAAGAGCACTCTCATCCATTGTGATAAGCACCATGAAAAAGCACACCTCTTGCAAGAAGCAAGACATGAGTAGAACAAGCAAGTGGCAAATCAGATCAACGAGCTTCGTTCTAGTTCATCCCCATATCTGGTTGTGGTAAAACCTTTAAGGGGTCAAGAACAAAAGAGTAGTTCGTAAAGGATAGGATTTTCTCCTCAGTGACAAAAAGCATATCTTGCATCATGCATTTCCATCAATCATAGAAAGCTTTTCTTGCATCATGCATAAAAAACACAATCAAGGTTTCCATCAATCATAGAAAAATCTTTTGCATCATGCATGAAAAAAAAACACACACACACACCCACGCAATCAAGATTTTCATCAAAAGCAGCTCTTGCATCACGCATTTTCATCAATCACAGAAAGCGTATCATGCATCATGCAATTAGGGTTTCATCAAAAACATCTCTTGCATCATTTCAAGCACTGGCAGAATAAAGATCTTGCATCATAAAAAGCATTTCTTGCACCATGCATTGCAAAAATAATAAAAGTAAACATAATCAATGTTTTCATCAATCATAGAAAAATCTATTGCATCATGCATGGAGAAAAAAAAAGTTATAATCAAGGTTTTCATCAAAAGCATCTTTTGCACCATGCATAAAAAAAAATTTAAATTAATCAAGGTCTTCATCAGAAACATCTCTTGCATCATACATTGTCTCATCATTTCATGATAGAATCAGGGTTGACATCTCACCTCTTGCATCATACAATGAAGAAAAAAAAAAACAAACAGGATTTTCATTAACCGCAGAAAAAATTCTCTTGCATCATGCATAAAAAATAATAAGGGTCTTCATCAAAAGCACATCTTGCACCATGCATAAAAATAATTTCATCTCTTGCATCATACATTGTCTCATCATCTCATCGACAAGATCGACATCTTTGCATTGCATTTGTTCAGCTTTAACGGGTACATGCCCATAAGCTGTGTTTTGCTAGCTTTAGTAGGCACAAGGCCTCGTAAGCTTTCCTTTGTGTTTGTTTGGCTTTAGCGGGCACAGGGCCTCATAAGTCGTGTCTTTGTCAGCTTCAGCAGGCATAGGCCTCATAAGCTATGTTTGGTGTTGGTTCGATTTTAGTGGGCACAGGGCCCCATAAGTCGCGTCGCTATCACCTTTAAACACTCTTCTCTTTATCTTTTTGTTCGAGCTTCTAACGGGCAATTCAACCCATAGGCTCTTCATCTTTTCGTTCGAGTTTCTAACGGGCAATCCACCCCATAGGCTCTTTGTCTTTCTGTTTGAGCTTCTAACGGGCAATCCACCCTGTAGGCTCTTTATGTTTTTGGTTGAGCTTCAAACGGGCAATTCACCCTGTAAGCTCTTTATCTTTCTGTTCGAGCTTCTAACGGGAAATCCCCCCGTAGGCTCTTTATCTTTTCATTCGAGCATCTAACGGGCAATCCACCCCGTAGGTTCTTTATCTCTTTTCGTTCGAGCTTCTAATAGGCAATCCATCCCTTAGGCTCTATCTTTTTGTTCGAGCTTCTAGCGGGCAATCCAGCCCGTAGGCTCTTTATGTTTTTTTTCAAGCTTCTAACGGCCAATCCACCCCATAGGCTCTTTGTCTTTTTGTTCGAGCTTCTAGCGGGCAATCCACCCCGTAGGCTCTTTATGTTTTTGTTCAAGCATCTAACGGGCAATGCCCCTGTAGGCCCTGTCTTTTCATTCGAGCTTCTCACGGGCAATCCACCCCGTACGCTCTTTTTTTCTTTTCGTTCGAGCTTCTGACGGGCGATCCTCCCCGTAAGCTCTGTATCTTTCTGCTTTTTTTCAGGTTTTAGCAAGCAATCCACCCCACAAATTTTAGTTTTAGTCTATTGGGCAATCCCCCCATAGGCTCCTTATCTTTTCATTTGAACTTCTGACGGGCAATCTACCCCATAGGTTCTTTATCTTGTGTTGGAGCTTCTGATAGGCAATCCCCTCATAGGCTCTTTATCTTTTCGTTCGAGCTTCTAACGAGCAATCCACCCTGTAGGTTCTTTATCTCTTTTCGTTCGAGCTTCTAACGGGCAATCCACCCCGTAGGCTCTTTGTCTTTTTGTTCGAGCTTGTAGCGGGAAATCCACCCCGTAGGCTCTTTATGTTTTTGTTCAAGCTTCTAACGGGCAATCCACCCTATAGGCTCTTTGTCTTTTTGTTCGAGCTTCTAGCGGGAAAACCACCCCGTAGGCTCTTTATGTTTTTGTTCAAGCTTCTAACGGGAAATCCCCTCGTAGGCTCCTTACCTTTTCATTCGAACTTCTGACGGGCAATCTACCCTGTAGGTTCTTTATCTTGTGTTGGAGCTTCTAATGGGCAATCCCCTCGTAGGCTCTTTATCTTTTTCGTTCGAGCTTCTAACGGGCAATCCACCCTGTAGGTTCTTTATCTCTTTTCGTTCGAGCTTCTAACGGGCAATCCATCCCGTAGGCTCTTTGTCTTTTTGTTCGAGCTTGTAGCGGGCAATCCACCCCGTAGGCTCTTTATGTTTTTGTTCAAGCTTCTAACGGGTAATCCACCCTGTAGGCTCTTTGTCTTTTTGTTCGAGCTTCTAGCGGGAAATCCAGCCCGTAGGCTCTTTATTTTTGTTCAAGCTTCTAACGGGCAATCCCCCCATAGGCCCTGTCTTTTCATTCGAGCTTCTAACGAGCAATCCACGCCGTACGCTCTTTTTCTCTTTTCGTTCGAGCTTCTGACGGGCGATCCTCCCCGTAAGCTCTGTATCTTTTTGCTTTTTTTCAGCTTTGAGCAAGCAATCCGCCACACAAGTTTTAGTTTTAGTCTAATGGGCAATCCCCCCATAGGCTCCTTATCTTTTCATTCGAACTTCTGACCGGCAATCTACCTCGTAGGTTCTTTATCTTTTGTTCGAGCTTCTAACGGGCAATCCCCCCATAGGCTCTTTATATTTTCGTTCGAGCTTCTAACGGGCAATCCACCCCGTAGGTTCTTTATCTCTTTTCGTTCGAGCTTCTAACGGGCAGTCCACCCCGTAGGCTCTTTGTCTTTTTGTTCAAGCTTCTAGCAGGCAATCCATCCCATAGGCTCTTTATGTTTTTATTCAAGCTTCTAACAGGTAATCCACCCCGTAGGTTCTTTGTCTTTTTGTTCGAGCTTCTAGCGGGCAATCCACCCTGTAGGCTCTTTATGTTTTTGTTTGAGCTTCCCACGGGCAATCCCCCCGTAGGCCATGTCTTTTCATTCGAGCTTCTCACGGGCAATCCACCCCGTACGCTCTTTTTCTCTTTTCGTTCGAGCTTCTGACGGTTGATCCTCCCCGTAAGCTCTGTATCTTTCTGCTTTTTCTAGGTTTTAGCAAGCAATCTACCCACAAATTTTAGTTTTAGTCTAATGGGCAATCCCCCTATAGGCTCCTTATATTTTCATTCGAACTTCTGACGGGCAATCTACCCCGTAGGTTCTTTATCTTTTGTTCTAGTTTCTAACGGGTAATCCACCTCGTAGGCTCTTTTTGTTTCCGTTCGAGCTTCTAATGGGCAATCCACCCCATAAGCTCTTTATTTTTGTTTGGGTTTCTAAAGGGCAATCCTCCCTGTAGGTTCTTTGTTGTTTTGTCTGAGCTTCTAACGGGAAGGCCACCCAGTAAGTTTTGGTCTTTTTGTTCGAGCTTCTAACGGGCATTCCACCCCGTAAGCTCTTTATCTTTTTCGGGTCCTTGCGAGCAATCAACCCCACAAGTTTTTGTTTGAGTCTCGACGGGCAATCTAACCGTTGGGAATCTTATTTTCCCGGACAAAATCGAAGTTCAAGTCTTTACTCGTTTCTTATAACAATAATAGGTTAACTACGGTTACACCTATTATCTAATAAGAACCAAGTAAAGAGGGGCAGCTGTGAACACCCAATTTTGTTCGGGTTATTTAATCTTTTAATTAAGTGATTAGAAAAAGAAAGAAAATTGAGTAACGCTTTGTCCCATAATCCCTTTATGTTTAGCCCACTTATAAGCCCATTTTCTTGATTCAAATAAAAAAAATAATAAAAATAATAATAATAAAAACATAATAACCGAATTCAAAGGGGAGGGACAGTCACACTTCTGGAAGTCTTCCCTCCTCCCTTTTTTTTTTTCTCTTTTTTGTTTTCTTTTACTTTATTTCCTTTTTCTCCTAAGCAGTACCAGCAATGGCAATGGTACACTGCTCTCTGGCACCTCTGCAACCCCAAGGACAGGGAACAAGGCTAATCTGCTTCCTCCTGAGGCACCCATCTCCTGCTTTGTACAATTTCCCTCTCAGCATCTTAATTGCAAATTTTGGCATCATTCTCCCAGGATTTTGCCTATAAATTCAACAGTTCACAGAGAGCAAAGGGGACATTTTTTGAATCTGGGCAGAAATTGAGAAAATATTTGGGTGAGAAATATAGAGAAAAAGAAACATAGAAAAAGGGTCCGAAAAATTGGAAGAAGAACACATCTCCTCTATTCCTGTTCCTGATACAGAACCTCCACCTTCCCATCCTCATCCTCATTATCACCATAGCAATAGAAACCCAATCCCCTCCCCAACCATTTTCATTTACCTTCACAGACCCACAAACACACATCTAATAAACAACATAACAGCAGCAAACAAATCCAAGGAGGAGAACTCCACCACCGCCACCACAGTCCGCGAGCTCCGCCATCTCCACCAGCTCTCATCGCAGCCCCGACCAAGAGCCGCCCACTCTCCGCCAGTTCGGCCACCACCGCTCCAAGCATCGCCGCCGCGGACCCGAGCTTCCCTCCGCGACAACACCTCCTCAGCAGAACCTCGGGCCAACGCCACCGTCTCGCAGCTAGAGGCCACTGTCGCAGTTCCTCTAGCCTTGTTCACCACGCAGCCCGCTCAGATCCTCCGTCACGCCGCCGCCGCTGTGACCCTCTTGCCGCAAGTCCCCTCCTCTGAGTCTCCCTCTCTCCCGCGTGGGTAATAAGAAGGCAGTAGCCTTCCCCTCTATCACGTTAATTCCTTGTTCTTTTCTTCTTTTATTACATCTTCTGATTGTTTGTTCTTTATTTTAGGCTTTGGGCTGTATTTGATTTTGGGTTGTGTTCTTGGGCTTATGAAGTTGCTGTGGTAGAGTCCTTTATTTTTCTTTTTTTCATCTTTTGGGTTGAGATTTCCTGCAAAAATCTAAAACATACACTTTTTTCAGTTACTTGTTTTAAGTCAAAGCCCCTTCTAAAAATTAAAATAAAAAATATCTTTTTCTCAAAAAATTAAAATCAACCAACCAATCAAACTTTTTCTATTAAGAACTACGTGGCTTTGAGTTTCTCATCGCACCAGGGAATACGTAGGAGCATAATAATCATTCTGTCAAGCCATAATTTTATTTTCTTCTTTTTATGTTTATTTCCTTTTTGTTTAGTTTTAAAAATTGGGTAAAATAATATTTTCAAAGATTATTAAATTTTTTGCACGATTAACTTGAGGTATCGTTCCTATAACGGGCAATGTAGGGTGCTAGCACATTCCCTACTCGTAATCAATTCCCGAACTCAAATCTCTCTCCTTTTTAAAAGACCAGTTTTGCCTTAATAATTGGGTTTTTCATTGTTTTCCCAAATAAAAATATTGGTGGCGACTCCTCTGTTTTTAACCCTTTTTTCGCGGCGCCGGACGGGACGATCGCGATAATAAGGAAGTCCAAAAAAATTTGACTTAAGGGCAAAATGGTCTTTTCGCACAAAGGTAAAATGGCAAATGTGAAAAAGATCAGGTGCATTTTGGCCTTTTCGCATCCAGATATTTTCAAACGTCATCATGAGACTGGCACGCCTTCCTAGGTGATGTGACCTGATGTGACTTCATAATTATCCATTAGCGGGTCCCGGTAAATCCCTATTTTGCTCCGTTCTTGTAACGCCCCCTCAGCACTACATACTCGAACTCGATTGCGGAAAACATAAACAAAATAAAACGTTGGTTGCTTTCGGAAAATACTTTAGTTAATTAACTACGTTCGAAAACGTGGGTCTAAAAATCATCTTCAAACAACAAGTAATCCAAACTCAAAACAAAAGAATAATCCATATAACACACATCAACGTTCAATATCCATAACAACATAGTCATGACGTAATTATGCCGAAGCATATAAGTTCCTTAGAAATATAGTTTAAACTCATAAAATAAGTTCATGTCTAGTATATCATACTACTGACTTAAAAACATATGTTCAACATACATGCAGCAGATAATATATGACTACTTCAAAAATAAAACTACTATGCTGGTCGGGCTAAAAGTAGCCATTAGGATATGAATCCCAAAGTCAGCTCCGATTCCCAGAGGAATTCGGAGGGATCCTCCTTTTCTTTATCTTCAAAAGACTCTGTCATCCGAGTCCTTACGGGTTCGCGGGGACCTCTGATTATCATCTGTACATGTATCCAAAAACACAACAGAGTGTCCAACATGTACAGGCAAAGATCAGATACTCATTTTACAAGTTTATCACGATAACCGCACAAGCGACAAACAATATATACATCCACATATAAATATAGTTATAATAATAGATATTCATATAACATAACATCTCAAACACTATCATGAGTTGTAATAATGCATGAGACTCCAATATCATCTTTCTAATTCATGTTCTCAGGAGATTCCTACTTCCCTGCATCGAGCGATAAACCGCAAATACTCCCGTAACACAATTGTTCTCATGAGACGGCCTCTCAATTTAGGTCCGAACTCCAATTGTTCAGGGGTATCACATCATAACCATATCATGAATAGTCCAATCTCTGATCGAGTTCATCCGTGTTTGGCAACCGATTACCACGGCACGGGATTGCAATGCCTCCGACCACTTGTGGAGTCTCGAACACAGGATGCCCCTATAGACCTAGTGGTTTTAACTGGCTCATATTATCAACTACTTGAGTTGTTGCTCTTTTTCAAATGGCATGTCTGCCGTTTCATGTATCTACACAGAAAGTTTCTATTTTCTTTTTCGTCAATTCTTTCTTGTAGAGGCATATAGCTCACGACTCGTTTTAAAGGACATAAAGCCTGTTCATTAAAAACACAGGACACGAAGTCCGAGTGCTCAATTCACAAAACACTAGCCCGACGTCTCGGTCACTAGGTTTGCATACTTCTCAAGGTGAAAAAAAAAAGAGAAAGAAATCACCGCTTTTCTTTCGGTCTTATTTTCACAAAACAGTTTTGGGAAAACAAAACTCAGTTTCATTGTCATAAATTAAAACATTTTCCAGGAAAATTCTTTTTCTTTGCAAATCTATTTTTCTAAGGATTCCGTCTCTTTTAAAAATGTTTTCTAAAAGAAATTTCATTTTGAGTAAACTTTACTTGAACGACTTTTTCTTTCAAAAGGATCTAATATTTTAAAAAGGAAGATACTTTCCTTGATAAAGCAAAACATTTCTCAAGATTTTTCTTTGATTTCAAAATCCGTTTTCAAAACTCCGATTTTGGTTTTTAAACATTTTAATCTTCTTTATCGAGAGATAGCCAATGCTATGCTCTCAACCAGTCCAAGATATATATATATATATATATATAATCTCAATTCAACAATAACACATCTAACAATCAATCACTATGCGACTTCCAAACTTATTATGAAATACCTCCCTTTACCTCTTTAGGGCTCTAAGCCAACACCCGAACTGTTTTCGGTTCCGGTTCCGTTTTCGTACGTGTCGCCTAAAACAATCAACCACAATTCAATTCTAAACAACAAACAATACAAAATAACAACATCAAAACATAAATTCCTTCCCCCAAAATTGGTCTAAGGTTCACCCATAATTTTGAAAAAAGGCTAGGGGTTTCATTTGGTTCCAATCTTTTGGATGGTTGGTTCTTAAGCATACTTATCACTAGATTAAGTCCTATTGCTCAAAAATTTGAAACAAAACTCATAGTTCTTCATGCTCGAAGTTTCGGCCATTAAAGGGAAAAAGGGTTAGAAATTGATGTGGTTTTCCAATCACTTGGATTCAAAGATCATAGGAAAGGAAAGGATGGAATCAAGTGTTATAGAACAAAGATTGAAGAAATCCACTTTTCCCCAATTTTTCTAGGGTTCGGCCACTCTGAGTAAAATAGGTTAGGATTAATGTTTGATCACATACTCTTGTATAGAGGTAGAAGGTGATGAAACTAGCTCAAAGAAATTGGTTTCACATTAAAAGGATTTTTCTACAATTTTCTAGGAATTTTTGAAATTTGGCTCGTGAAGTTGAAACCCATGGAATCAAGGATTTCAAACTTGAAATAGGAAGATATTCATGAGGTTTAAGAATCTAGGGAGTGTTCTTTTCTCTTGAATGATGAAGATTGAACAAGAATCACACTTTTTCCTCACAAAACTCCAGCTTTTCTTTTAAGGAAAAATGGAAGAATTCAAAGGAAGAAGATGAAGTGCAAAAATGAAAGGGTTGGAGCTCTCCCGTGGCTGACTTGTGCGTAGGAAATCGGGGACCAAAGTGTCCAAAAGTTGATCACTTAAGGGCATTTTAGTCTTTTCCTTCAAGGTTAAATGGTAATAATGAAAAATGTTAGGGGTATTTTGCTCTTTTCACGTCCAGATATTTTCAAATGTCATCATGACACTGGCACGCTTTCCCATGTGATGTGACTTGATGTGACTTCAAGATTATTCATTAGCGGGTCCCGATAAATCCTTATTCGGCTCCGTTCATCACCCGATTTGAGATTTTGTCCGAATAAAGCGTAAGAATTGATTTTTTTCAAATTTAACGAAAACGTACGAAATTCGATTCTAAAACTAATTGTCTCGTTCACGAATCAAAATTAGGTCTCCTGAGCAGTAAAATCTTATTGTCAGTGACAAAAAGCAGACGTGGCTCCGTTTGAGTTTTCAGCTCAAAATTTAATCGTAGTTTCGTACGATAGCGTTGAGCATGAATATGGTCTCGGTTTATTTTATTTCATTTTATAAAACCTTGAATAAAATATAAACTCAATTTTCACTTATTGATATTTAAAGGCAATGACAATCGGGGTGTTACAGTTCTTCACCCGATTGGAGATTTCGTCCGAATAACTTATATTATTTAGCTTTTTAGGATGCGAAACCAATTTTAGCAAAAAGGTAGGAATTTCAATTCTAAGACTAACTGTCTCGTTCACGAGTCAAAATTAGGTCTTCTGAGTAGTAGAATACTACTATCAGTGAAAAACGCAGACCGAGCTCCGTCTGAGTTTTCGACCCAAAATTTAACCGTAACTTCCTACGATAGCGTAAAGCGTGACTATGATAACAGTTTATTTTAATTCTTTATTTAAAGCTCAGATAAAAATATAAACTCAATTATACAATTTACTAATATTAGAAAGCATGAAAATAGGGGTGTTACAAACAAAAGGCAAAAATGTGTTATCTTTGTTAAGTCCAATTATTTATTTCTGAATCTAGTAATTGACGTACGATTATGTGGCCCAATATCTCATATTGTCCCACCTTAGCATGGTCATGCATTTATACGTCGCATACCATCAAGAGGCCTACAGACTTTACTCCTGTTATATAGGAGGGATGAATCATATCTACATCACTCACATTCCTCAACATGTTTCATTGCAGGCTCAATAACTATCTTTATAGTTGTCTTGTTACAGACAACATTTAATAGTGTCAAAGCCTACAACTACATATGTTAGGAATCTTAGTGACTTCAAGTCAAAGGACTACTTCACTATGGTCACCATGAGAATCGCTTATAACACTTACATAACTATTATGCAGCGCTCTCATAGCTGGTCACTCCGGTATAAATATTCCACTAATATTTATACCTATGTGAAGATTTGATATCTTATATCTATGATCCGTGAGATGTGATCATCAGTACACTCACATAATAGTCTCAATATATTATTATTTGTACTTATTAATAATAATACTTGACTATGGATATTTAAGAATAATGTTCTATAATTTAATGGCATCTCATGATCAAGTCATATTTGACATTCCATTAAATAAACTACCTATTCTAAGGACTTTATTATGCTATATATATGATCATAACAATAACATAATAAATAAATATCTTATACATATATCAAATATATGATCAACGTCATGATACAAATGATTATCTATTTAAAATAGATTGGCCACTAGGGCTTACAACAACACGACATTTCCTGCGCCGGCCACTATGACGATGTACATATTACTAATTCCGATGCCGATGGCGAGGCCGATCGTGAGGCTGATGGCAAAGCAAATGACAACTCGTCACCCCAACCCCAACATATTGATTTATTATTGTATTACATTTTTTTATTTGTTTCGGATTGATTAATGCATGAACTTCTTGGATTTTGTGAATTTAAATATATTTAATCATTTACACTCTACTATTTAAGTTTATCATAATTTTATTTATATATCATTTTATATTAATTGTGATTTTGAAAAAAAAAATCAATTTAAAAAAAAAACAGATATTTAGTTATCGAATATAATTCGGTCGCTAAATTGGTCTCAGTAAGTTTAGCGACCGATTTTTCAGTTGGTCGCTAACTTGGTATCGAGGAGTTTAGCAGCCGAATTTTCAATCCTTTGCTAATTGCGTCAGATATATTTCGTCGTTGGTATGGTCCCAAAAGATGTGTCGGGTAGGGGTGGTCACAGGTCTGGGTCAACCTAATGACTCGACCAACTCGACCCATCCCAATACAAAAAATCCGGGTTGGTTCGAGTCATTAGGTTGGTTTGGGTTTAAAATTGTCTAACCCGAGTAGGTCGGGTCAGGTATCAGGTTGGAAAAAATAAAATTGATAAAATCGAACCGAATAAGGTTGCGCAAATCAAGAAAGAAGAAAGACACAGATTTGGTTCAAGAAAGAAGAGAGAAGCAGCAAATCAAGAAGCTAAAAGATCGAGGTTCTAGATCAGATTCTAGTGATACAAGATCAGATCGAGGTTCAAGATTGAGGAAAAGGCAACACATACGACTACGTGTTCATATGCCATAACCATTGAGGTCTCTACCCATCGATCGTGCCTCCCCTGTGGTGGAAACAGAGGAAGACAAAGCAGACATACCTCCTGCCTTGTCATGTCGTCGTGACTCTTTCTTCACCATGCGCGGTCGATGCCGATCGGATCCCCCTTCTTCAACACACAACTACTGTCGCACATCGCACTCCACCCAGAAACACATTGTCAGTTGTTCAATGTGGCAACGGTGTGAGCGAAAGAAAGGGTAGTCTCATGGTGGAGTGGTGATGGGTGGCAACTAGGTTTTCCAATGAAGAGTGGTGATACAGTTCAAAGTGGTGGCAACTAGGTTTCTTGAGAAAAGAGTGGCTACTAGCCTCTCTGTGAGATATAAAAAAATCCCTCTCTTAAGACCCCACTGGCTAGGTTTTTTTATTTCATTTTTAAAATATAAATTTTTTTTTGAATTTTTTGAATTTAATGGTGAAGCCGACGACCCGACCCAACCCAAATGTCGTTGGGTTGGTTCTATTCAGGTTACACATTTTTTTTTGAGAAAAACGACACAACCCAACTCGATCAAAATTGATTAGGTTGGGTCCAAGTTCCCACCAAACCCGACTTGCTCCGTGCCCACCCCTAGTGTTTGGGACCAATTTTGCGACCGTTTTTTTTATGTTTATGATAGAATATTTTTGTTGCAATTAGCAACTGATTGAAAATTCGGTCGCTAAACCAGAATGTTCTAGCAACCACTTTTTGGCAGTCGCTAATTCGGCCACTAACTAGTTTAGCGACCAAACTTTGGCCCGTTTTTTGTAGTGATTTTGTTACACGATCCAAGTGGAAAAATATAAGAAATGTCTTATGCATATAGCAAGTGTATCTAGTTTAATAATTAAATAAAGGGCTAAATGGTCATTGGTATTATGACATGAGTCCAAATCCTCTCCATTTCTAGGGGAAATGGAGATCTCCATTTCTCTTCCTATACATATGACATGTGGCACTAATAGAATTCAAGGGCTGAGATTCATTTTATTTTAAAACAATTTAAATTTAAAAAAAAATAGAAAAACTTTCTCTCTCTTGGAGCATTAGAACTCATCTTCCTCAACCAAGAACCAACACATCGCCCTAACATTATCCACACCTGACTGCCACAGAGGATGGTTGTGGCGCGACAAAGTGATCTCGGAACAGGGGAGGCATGTTCTTGACCAGTTATATTTGTATGTCGGCTAGCGACAAAGTATGTGATGACTCACAACGTTGCAAAGCTGGTCCGTGTGGCGGTTTGCGGTGTGACGACGTGGCTGAACGAAGGTTTGATGCGGCTCTAGCTTGCGGATTACAAAGGCTGGTCGGCGAAGACGACGCATGCATGTTGTTCATGGTGGTCAGAGGAGATATGACGTTGTAATGGTGCAGCTTGGTGAATCCGGTGCTAGTTGCGGTGGCTTCCTTTTTCAGCACGGAAGGCACAGAACAATGTTCTAGTTTTGGCTTGCAACGGTGGCTGGTGCTGTAACACCCCGATTTTTCAAGCCTTCTAATATTAATAAACAGTATTTATGAGTTTGTATTTTATTGGAGGGTCTAGAGAGTGAAATAAAATAAATTGAGGCAATAGTCACGCTCTACGCTATTGTAGGGAGTTACAGTTAAATTTTGGATCGAAAACTCAGACGGAGCCCTGTCTGCGTTTTCACGGACAGTAGTGTTTTACTACTCAAAAGAACTAATTTTGACTCATGAACGAGACAGTTAGTCTTATAATCACATTTCCTACATTTTTGCTAAAATTGGTTTCGCGCCCTAAAAAGCGGAATAATAATAAACTATTCAGGCAAAATCTCAAACCGGGTGATGAACGAAGCTGGATAGGGTTTTATCGGGACCCGCTAACGGATAATCATGAAGTCACATATGGTCACATCACCTTGGGATGCATGCCAAGTGTCATGATGATTTTCAAAATATCTCAATGCGAAAAGACCAAAACGCCCCTGACCTTTTTAACAATTACAACTTCGTCCTTGTGTGAAATGACCATAATGCCCTTAAGTGAGATTTTTTGGACAATCCTACCCTCCCATTCACTCTCCTATTCGGATACTTCCCTTCATAATCCCTCCATCACCTTTCTTCTTCATTTCTCCATTTTTCTCCTTACTTTCTCCATTTTTCTTAAGCAATCCTTAGAGAAATTTGTGAACCAAAGTTGACAACCTTTCTCACCTTCATCGTCTAGGAGGTATGGACATCTTCCTTGGTCTCTTAATCTCCATATTCTTCATTGAATCTTGGAGCTTTCTTTATGATCAAGTTTATGATCCAAAACTTCAAAAATCTCTAGAAAATTGTAGAAAAATCCTTTTAATGTCAAACCAATTTTTATGATCTAGTTGCATTCTCATCTCCCTCAATCCAAGAGCTTGTAACCAAGAGAGCTCTCTAAACCATATGGGTATGAGAGGGCCGAACCTACTAAATTTTGGGGGAAATGGGTTTTTTGTTCAATTTTTGTGAAATGATTCTTGATTCCACCTTTTTCATTCTATGATCATGGAATCCAAGTGATTAGAAAATCAATTCAAACTCTAAACTATTTTTTCCATGATGGCCGAACCCTACCTTGATTGGTTGAATGGGTTTTGGTTCAAAATTTTGACAATTAATCTTAGATTATGTCTTAATCATGCTTAAGGATCATTAATCCAAGAGTTGGTAGAATTTCAACACCTCTAGCCTATTTAAATAAATAGGGGCAGAACCCTAGTCATAAGGATTAGGGAAGTTTTGATTGAACTGTATTGATTTCTGGTGGTGATCTGTTGTGAAGGATCAGACGACATTCGATTGTTCGAAAGCACATACGATTGACAGTTGCGGAGCAGCAGTCGCAGTTGCACGAGAACATTGTTCAGGTGGGGGAAAGAACCACAATATCGTCGGGAGGCAAGATTTAAAATAATATATATATTGATATGCGCAGGGCGACCTAAGCCTTACTAGAGGTCGTTTGACCGGTAGATTGATTTTTTATCATATATCGAGGATGTACGTTCTGTGATGGGATGTTTAATATAATATATGTGATATGTATGTTGTGTCTATTATATGTTTATGGTTACTTAATTATTTATCTGTGAGTTGATTTTATTATTGAACCTATTTCTGGTTGTTTTATGATGTGATGTTGTGACTGCTGATGTCTGAGTAGAGATAGGCAATAAATCCATTTGATCTGTTTGCATTGTGATTTAAAGTTGATACCCGGTATACCGGAGAAAGTTGGTCGTAGTTGTGTATGAGTTGTGGTTGAGACACTAAGTGTTGATCCGAGACGAGTCGGTGAGGTTCATGTTGTATAGTTGTTGTTCATCACTGTGTTGGCGTACAGGTGATCGATCTTGCCTGCCGGGAGATGATCGTACCCATTAGTTATGAACGGACGAATGTCCCGACCTGTCCTGCGGGCAAGGGGATATGTCGTTACCGTATGTTGCGTTGTTGACGGGCGAATATTCTGACATGGCCTACGGGCGGGGAAATATGTCGTATCCATGAGACGAGTTGAGCCTGTGGGTTGTTAGCCAAATCTTGCAATATGGGGGGTGGCACAGAGATGAACGAGACATCTTGATCTGTTGGGAATGTCGCGTCGTGATCGCGTCCATATAGTCGTTAGTTGCATGAGTGTAAGAGACAGTAGTTAAGAGAGAACGATTTGGGAGTTGATTGATTGACACTGTTGTGCTGTGGAGTGTTGCTATCTATATAAATTATTTTATAGCTGTTTTCCCATTTATGATGAGTTGCTGTTTCTTATCCCCTATATTTTCTCTATGTCGTATTTTATTTATTCTCAATCGCATGAGAAGATCCTGCTGAGGAGTTTCCAGAGGAGATCGATGGAATAGTGTTGAACCGCATACTGGTGGGAGAGCCCCTGATCCTAGCACTGGAGGACTGTAGAGTTTGGGGGTTTTCACTACCCTTGTCATAGTCGTATGGGAATTAGTAGTCTTAGTTGTTATGGCCAGTACATGGGTTTGAGCGAAATATATTTTTGGGGCCAGGAGAGGAAGTTGCGTGTATTTTATTTTGCTACCATGCTTTCATTTTATTTTCTAGTTGCGTACTTTGAGATTTTTTAATGCCGGTTATTGTAGGCTCTACTGATGGAGCCAGTCCTCTTATGTCAGTATAAATTATTATGGTGTCAGTCTATGAATTGTTTTAATATTTTCGCATTTTTATATTATCACGCTATGCTGCAACGTTAAGAATTTGAGTTCGGGTTACTAATGGGACCTCTGAGGAAGGGGTTGTCTTAGGTGTAGGCTGGTCTGGTTACGTTTCAGCCTTGTGGTGGTATGCATAGGTAAGATTTGATGGCTCGTGATGGAGATGAGAATTGGGTGATGGTGTTGTTTGGGGTTGTTAATGGTGAATGATGGAGATGGAGAAGAGGAAAATGGTGTGGATTAAGATTGATGATGGTGGAAAACTTGGAAAAGAGTGTGATATGAAAAATGAAAAGAAGAAGAAAGTGAAGAAGGAAAAGAAAAGGTGGAGGGTCTGCAAATGAAATTGGAAGAGATAGTCTAGAGGAAGAAGGAAGACAATTTTTGATGCTCCTGTTTTCCTTTTTTATAAATTTTTTAAATTGTTTTAAAACAAAATAAATCTCAGACCTTGAATCCACGTGTCAGATATATAGAAAGAAAAATGGAGATCACCATTTCCCTTGAAAATGGAGAGGATATCGACTCTATCACATTTGGGAAGAGTTTCTTAACCTCCCAACTCCTTGATGGGAAAAGTTAACTTTTTGAAAATACTAGAAAAATAAACCAATCCCTATCTCTGCCAAAGCAGTTTTACGTTTCATGGTTTTTAACTAATAATAGAGCATAAGAAAGAAAAAGAGATAGATAAGGGTTTATATTTTTACTGCACGTTCCACAAATTGAAGCATCAATTTTCATCATGGACAATGGTTAGTGCATCTTGACATAATGGTATGAACGTGAAAACTATGAACTCTTAAAATCCTTGTTCATGTTCTTGATCTATTGAATGTTGAACATAAATTTTTATGACATATATAAAAAATGAATTTAATTGGTATACATTGTTTGTATAAAGATTATTTGCATAGTCAACCAATCATAAATTATTACATCATTAAAATGTTTAACTCTCATCATAACTAACTTAAAAGTCATACATAGAATGATTTATGATTGAATAACAATATAAAAAACTCCACTGACAGTTTAACAAAATTAATCTCATAAAAAATTTACATGATACAAAAGTTACAAATAGCGGAGGGTGTGGTGGGATGAGATGGTGGTTCCATGGTGGTGATTGGTAGCTTCTTTTTTTTTTTTTTTTAATTATAATTATTTTTTTTAATTTCAGAAGCAAGATATTTGATAAAACTTAAGAGAGAGTTAGTTAATATTTGAGCTGGATTGTAGGTTTCTTCAGTTTTAATTAATTGTTATCTTTATTATACGTGTGTAAATGTGATGTGTTGAACTGTGTCTTACCAGTAATTTCTCATTCTTGTCTAGTCTAGCAACACGTGCATATTTAATGCAAGACGTGCAAGTGATTTCATTCAAGGCATGAAATTTAAGAATGTGGTCACCGTTACTAATCTATCAATCAATACCATTTACACCCAAGTCACAAACTTCCTATTGAATCAGTGTTAAAACTCATATTTCAGCCGTTGATTGGTTCTTGTGCTCACTAAACTTCCTCATGGTCTACAGAGAAATCAGGTTCATCTGGCTTGAACAATTGGGGCACAGGATCACTGCCTTGAATCTTATGGTTGCCTTTCTTTGTATTGGCAGCAAACTTTGAGGCCAAAACAGTTGCACCAAGATGTTGAACCTTTTTCACATTCCCTGATGATCCCCCGATCTCATCCTCATAAAATTCACTTTCATCCCTTTCTATGTAATAACCACCTTCTCTCTCAGGCATTTCCATGTAGTAGAGACTCTCTTTCATGGATAACTCCCTTGTTGCCCTCCTTTTCTGATATCTTCTCCATGCAGTTTGGATGAAGCAAGCACCCCATGTCCTCCATTGATGGGAATAATACCTAAACGCATGCTGAAGTTTCTTGCTGTGAAGCCTCTTGAACTGACTTGCCACAAATTTCAGATCCTCTGCCTGTAATGCAAAAGCTTCAACTTCAGAAAGAGCTTTGACAGTACGAGTAGAAGAAGGTAGGTTGAGGGTGGAGTTTGGCAATAAGGCCCATGTCAACAATTCCTCTCCACAAAAATCCCCAGGCCTGAGTGTGATGGAATTGAAGAATCCAGACCTTCCTCCGTTGGTTGTGGAGCTCTCCAATTGCCCTCTAATGATAAATAGCATTTCATCCACTGGATCACCCTCTCGAAAAATGTATGTGCCTTCGGTACTTAATGATGATGCAAGGCGTTCACAAATGGCATCAAGGAGCTGATCGTCCATTTGTGAGAAGAAGGGGACCTATAGAAATTAAGAAAATTGAAAATTTAATATTTCTAAAGTATAAGTATACATGTGAATCCATTGGCAGAAGTTTAGATACAAGAGTCCCGTTATTTATATAAGAAAATTGAATAATAACACTATTTTTATACTTTCATATATTTGTTTATTATTTTTCTCTCTTCTGACATCATTTCGTTTCGGATCAAGATCCTCTCTTGTTGTGAAAAAACGAGATTGAATCTTAATCTTACATCTGTATCAAATACGACTATTCTAAGATGAAGCAAATAAACTTTAATTTAAATATAAGGCTGAAATTCGTTGAACAAGACTCTTATTTTTTAACAAGAGGAAAGAATCTTGATCCATTTCCATATTAGAAAAACGTCCTGCATATGGTGTCATAAAGGTGTCCCTGAATTTGAGTTGAAGAAACATTTCTTTAGTTACATCTGCATATGAATGGAATTTTGTGCCTTTAATGGTGCATATTTGTGGCTAACAATACATGGTCTTTAATTTGTAGAGAAAGAACATACTGAATTTTCATAAGAAGTAAATATCATGTAATTTGCATTTTCAGCAGCTTTTACTTAAAATTATTGCATTGCCATGCAGCAGCCAGCAAAGTAGGATAGAGAAATTATAACAAAAATTTGCCAAGGTAGAGAGAGACATACACGCCGAACAAGAGAAAGACACAAGTGATGTTGAATTTCACGACGAAGATCCGTAGGTAATGAAAGCAGTATGGACTCCTCATTAACTCCTCTAGTTGCAAGCCATTTATATTGAACAAAGCGACGGACGCGTTCCTGCAAATCAGGTGGTAACTGGCGATGCCTCATCCACTCCTCAGTATCATTCTTCCGAATCCTCCATTCTTCAAGTCTAACTGACATCGATTGCAAATACGTCTTCGACACGGAGGGGAAAAAACTCATTAGCCAAAATCAGTATTTGAATTACTGCTATACACAACACACAAGAATACCAATACGAACTGATATTAACAATAGAAAGTAAGGTTTTAAATTGAGATTCGCAATCACAATTGCGTCCATAATATTTTGGTTTTGATAGTTTCCTCAACTACATCTTGATCCTAATTGTGGCAGCATCAACTGTATTTTTTCGCAATTATCCACAATTAGAGTAAATGCAACAGCAACTATAATATAAAACCATGACTAGAAAACCAAGGAGTCAAGCTCCAATTATAGTGATAGAAAACAGAAAATATAGGGACTGAAATAAAAATAGAATAAGAAAGAAGAAAATCAGAGAAGCGAAATACTACTATCTTTGCCCAAATGGATTAAGCCCCCAATTTCACTTCCACTTCTACTCGATCACTGCCTCTTGGGTAAATTCCCTTGCTGCCCCTCTCACATCTTCTATTAAACATATGTTTAATTGTGGATAAGGGAGTCTATCCAACAAATTTCAATCAAGTTTTCTCTTGTTAATCCGCCATAACACCCTTATAAAGTTATAAAATGAATCAGACAAATCTTAATTTTAATGGAGTGGTGTGGCATTGAGTCAATCTGGACTAAAGGATGCTTGTAGAATGGGTAGTCTTACCTGCATGTTTCCAATCAAAAGTGAAAAAAGAATTAATCCAGCAATGCATAAGATGATGCAAAATAGTGTCTCCAGAAGGTATGTGGTGGTGTCCAAATTCTGTCCATATGAGCTGCAAAAGGAAATTGTAGTGTGATTTTCTCAATGACTTTGTACTAACAAGGTGTAAGAGATATACAGACAAGATAATTGTAAACCAATTATAAGGTTGAATGAAAATTACAGTGATGATCAGGAAAACCAGAGTAAGAAATATCAGCATGACGATGAGGCTAGGAAGCCATCCTAATAGGAGAGAACGAATAATATCTCTTAAGTATTTCTTTTGATATGAAATTATGATATTTTATTTGTGATGGTGATTCCACGTACAAACTAGCTCAGATAAATCTATTGCATGATTTAAGACATGAAATTCAACAATTGTCACAAAATGATGTCTGTTTTCGAACAGACCTGAAGCGAAATTTTAGCACAAAGGTAGGCATAAGACAGATTAAACTAAAAGCATAACGCAATCAAGTTATCGTACCTTAAATTTCTTAAACCCCACCAAAGGCAATAGAAGTATCTTTCCTTAAAACTAGAAGTGACAACGTCATTGAGGAAGGCATCTGCAAACATTCCAAACTTATATTTGATGTTGATCTTGCTCTTTGCATCGCACTTGCTAATCACACGGGTGATATTTAGCCAGTATTGCCTTTCAGGGAGATTCACACTATTACAATCAAGAAAACTAGGCAAGCAAGACAGGGTATGTGATTTATTTTCTAGTTCGCATTGTGTTTTCCAGCAGTTAAATTGTCTCCCTATTGACGATAGATACCAAGTTGCTCCTGTAACCTGTTCCGACAATAAGCCAGGACAATGAAAGAAAGAAAAAAAAAAAAAAAAAAGGAGTAGAAATCCAATGAGTGATAAAAAGGAACAGCAAAAGGTGCAAATCTTACATGACTAGCTAGCATGTAGAGAACAAGATTGTACGCGGCTCCAATCCAAGGAGTCTTGGCGATAACACCAGTGGTTTTTTGAATACGCTGGTTCAATGGGAATATAAGAAACAGTCTAGGAACATACTGAATAAGAACAAAAAGTGCAAGAGTGTTGTTGGCATGATCAGTTCTTGCGTTTCTACTAGCTGGAATCACTAGCCAAATCACAATCTGCAATGCAAAGTTAAAAAAAAGAAATTATTAATGATTGAACAATTACAAGTCGTGCTTTACAATCCTAAAGAACGTTGGACGATTCCATATCAATATTTATCCAAAAAAAACAAGTCACATAATGATGACAATTTCATGCAACTTCTGGTTGTTTTACTTCTGTTAATATAAAAAAAAAACTCAGGTTGTTTTACTTGGTGAATTCTATGGCACTTCAGATATCCTGCTTAGGTGGTCAATCAAAAGGTGAAAATCATTTAAAATGACTCATTGACATAATTGAGATAGTGCATTAAGACATAATTGACATGACCCTGACTTTTACAGTTCTGTTTAGTGGGTGCTAGAGAATTCATTATTTTAATTAATAGTTTAAATTAACTTTATTTAAACATTATGACGAAGTTGTAAGAATCAGCTCAAATCACATTTGCAGTTTAACCCCAAACAAATAAGATAAGATCATGAAAATTGAATTATAAAACTTGTCCCCACAGCTAGTACTAATAGTTTTATACAGAAAACAATCCTAATTGTTTTTTTTACTAAAAAAAATGTGTATTTTGTTTGGGAATAAAATTGTGCCTGATCCCATCACCTGTTCAAAAAATATATACTGGACAAATCAGAAAGAATGATGACATTTTTCTTGCCTGTGGAAGTGGGATGGTGGCTGCAAGGTCGATGACAAAATCAGACTTCAAGTAGCGCATAGCAATTTCGCGACCATCCATGACGAGTTCACCGCGACCGACGATTCTAGAATTTGGTGCGACAAAGGCAGTACGGAACTTCATGACCATATGGAGAACATAAAAAAGGTCTGCAAAGGAACGAAGGATAGTGACCAAGATGCTGAGTTTGGGGTCTGCTTGCAAACATGCAGGGCCACCCACTGTGGGGAGGAAGAAGTAAAGAGGGTCGACGAAAAGGGCGAGAAGGCTGGTCACAAGGAACACCCTGTTCCAATATGCTACGATGTCGCTGTCGGGGTCCAGGATCTGGTAGCGCCATAAGATGTGGTGGGCGTGTTCCTCGTCGGTCGCCGCGGTGGGTTTTCTAGAGTGGAGTCGCCGGAACTGGCGGAACTTAGAGGCCGGCGTGGATATTATTCTATACATCTTCCATGGCGGATTCCGGGGTTAACGGATTCCGCGGCTGAGGACGGAGGAATGAAAGGGAAGATGATTGATTTAGGTGGGAGAACAAGAAGAAGGAATAATAAGGAGGGGACCAGAGTTAGTTAGGGTTGCAGAAGAGAGAAGGAGGAGAATGGTGACAAATGGTGATGATGTGGTAGTAGCCATTTTTGAACGTTGAGAAATTCGCGGGAGATTGAAGGGAATGCTTGATCGTAGGGAATAAAACGTGCTGCATGCGTGTGAATAATAACGGAAGAGAGTGGGCAAGACAAGTTTGGACTTCGGAGGGAGCTACATTGCTAAAAATTGGTATTGATCATTGCTCTTCACGAAATGGGCTCTCGCAATATTACGTGCACGTTACGAATGTTGTAGCATTTTGCTCATGACTGACAGAAATCAGAATATGTCCTCTCATTCACTCTCTCCGAATGTTTTGTTAGCTCCATGGAGTAGGGGTCAGAGTAGTATCCAGTGACATTGACATTGAGTCATATACATTGCATTGCATTGCATGGCTATTGATATTTACATTTACTGTTATACATCGTTGTATTGTTGAGGAATGCCTTATATTATGCTGTTAAATGTTTAGCATGATATTAAGATGTTGACTGCTTAACATGATTTATATTGAGAACCTTTGTAAGCATGTTGGGTAGGATGTTACCCGGTGAGTCGTCCCGTTTTTACTACTGCTGTTTTGTTGTGTTGATGAACGGGAATCTCACCCATATCTGTATGTTTTCTGCTGGTACTTGTTGTTGCTCCTTGAACATATGGACGTGACGATGGTTCAGTTCAGTAGTCTCCTTGAGCCCGGAGGCGGACTCTTTTTGCTGTTTTAGTTTTGTTGTCGGCCAGACTATGTCAGTTTTTGAAGTACCTTTTGGGAGCTACGTCTCCTAGTACTTATTGTATTTTCTTATGTCAGTTATACATTAGACTTATGTCTGTATACAGTAATTTTGACGTTTCTATTTCTGTTTCTGTTCTGTGTTTATTATACAGCATGTTCTAGAAATGTATGGCGAACCTAAGTTCGTTTATTAGTATTATTTACCTTTACTAAATCCCATTCCATCTTGTGAAAAGAAAAAAAAAATCGTATTTTCCGCATTAAATAATATTTTCGGCCTTATAAACGTTTGGGAATGTGACACTCGGGAAAGGGTGTTGCATTATTTGGTATCAGAGCTGACCGAGTCTTTTTGGGGTTGTAGGTTATGGTCTGTCTTGTTTGTGTTGTGTTCTCTGTGTGTTTCTCTGTTGTTTGCTTTAGTTTTGTTTTGGTTTCTTAAGTTTGACAGTTCTGGTTTTGAAGGTAGCAATGGCTGCTCAAAACCTGACTGCTGCTGTGAACGCCATACGGGAAATGGCTGCTGTTATGGTTCAACGTGATGTACGAGCTGCCGGAGGTAGAGGACTAGACGAATTTCTTCGTCGGAATCCACCTCAATTTAAGGGCGAATTCAATCCTGAGTTAGCTGAACGCTAGATCCAGACGCTGGAGAAAATCTTTGGAGCGATGAGATGTACTGAGAATGACAAGGTTGTCTATGCAACCTATATGCTGGTGGAGGATGCTGAATACTGGTGGGAAAGAGCCCGTCAGATGCTGGTGCATGATCAACAAGCTGTAGACTGGAATGCTTTTAAGGAAAAGTTCCTGGAGAAGTATTTTCCTGCGAGTGCAAGACACGAGAAAGAGATGGAGTTCCTCCAGCTGAGACAAGGGGGAATGACCGTAGCTGAATACGGGGGCCAGATTTGAAAGTCTGGCAAAGTTTTCAAATTATTTTCTGGACAACCCAAGAGAGGAGTGGAAGTGCAGAAAATTCGAAGGAGGTCTGAGGATCGACTTGAAGAGAGCTGTAGTTCCATTGGAAATTTCTGTTTTTCCAAGGCTAATGGAAAAGTGTCGTCTGATCGAGAGTTTGGAGCCCAAGGACAAGCTGGTACAGAGTTCTGGACCGAGCAAGTTTCAGAGAGGAAGCAGTGGTCGAGACAACAAATCTCGATGGAAGCTGTATGCAAAGCAACAAGATCGACAACAACGTTCTGTTGGAGGAAGCAGTGGGAGTTTCAGTCAGTCTGGAAACACCCCAACCAAGTGCATGAAGTGTGGGAAGAGCAACCACATCACCAGAGACTGTTCGATCAAAGGGATTATCTGCTTCAAGTGTGGGAAGCTGGGACATATCTCACGGGAATGCATGCAACCGAAATTGGAACATTTTGTCAACAATGTCCAAGCTGCGAGGCCTAAGGCGAAAGGCAGAGTCTACACTATGGGAGGCGCTGAAGCTTCTCAAAATGAAGACTTGATCCAAGGTCAGTGTGTCATGGGAGGTAAAACCTTAATTGTACTGTTTGATTCAGGCGCAACGCATTCCTTTATTGCTTACGACTGTGTGAATCTGTTGGGATTACCTATGTCTTCTTTACCTTTTGATTTGGTAATTTCTACGCCTACTGCAAAGCCTGTTGTAACTGCAAAAGTTTGTTTGAATTGTTCTATTTCTGTTAAAGATAGAATATTTTTGATTGATTTGATCTATTTGCCTCTTTCGCAATTGGATGTAATCGTAGGAATGGATTGGTTATCTTCTAATCATATCCTATTAGACTGTGCAAAGAAAACCTTAGTTTTTCCTAGTTGTGAGAATTCTGAATTTTTGACTGCCAACCAAGTAAACGCTTCTTTGAGAGAAGGAGCTCAAGGATACATGTTACTATCTTCTTTGGAGGTCAAGAGTGAGCTAGTCTTAGAGCGCGTACCTATCGTGAACGAGTTTCCAGAAGTCTTTCCTGAAGACGTACCAGGTTTGCCGCCAGTTCAGGACATCGAGTTTGTGATCGATCTTGTGCTAGGAACAGGGCCAGTGTCTATGGCACCGTATCGTATGGCACCTGCTGAGTTAGAAACTTTGAAGGAACAATTGGTAGACTTATTGGGGAAACATTTCGTTAGACCCAGTGTGTCGCCGTGGGGAGCACCTGTGCTGTTGGTGAAAAAGAAAGATGGAACATCTCGCTTATGCGTGGATTATCGCCAGTTGAATAAAGTTACTATTAAGAACAAGTATCCACTTCCGAGGATAGAGGACTTGATGGATCAATTGAGGGGAGCGGCAGTTTTCTCCAAGATTGATTTGCGATCGGGTTATCACCAGATTCGTGTGAAGGCAGAAGATGTACCGAAGACAGCGTTTCGAACACGCTATGAGCACTACGAGTATCTTGTAATGCCGTTTGGTGTGACGAATGCTCCAGCTATATTCATGGATTATATGAATAGGATCTTTCGTCCATACCTGGATAAGTTTGTCGTTGTCTTCATAGATGAGATACTTATCTATTCGCGAGACCAGGAAGAACACGCTGAACATCTTAGTGTAGTTCTTCAAGTTTTGAAAGAGAAACAACTGTATGCAAAACTGTCTAAGTGTGAGTTTTGGCTCGACGAAGTGCAGTTTTTCGGTCATGTAATTTCAAGGGAAGGAATTATTGTTGATCCGTCAAAAATTGAAGAAGTTCTTGAGTGGGAAAGACCAACCACAGTGACTGAGATACGCAGTTTTGTGGGTTTGGCTGGGTATTATCGGAGGTTCATTGAGGGATTCTCTAAGATTGTAGGACCTCTTACCCAATTGACGAGGAAGGATAAAACGTTTGAATGGATTGAAGCCTGTGAGCAGAGTTTTCAGAAGCTGAAAGAGAGGCTGACTACATTGCCAGTGTTGATATTGCCAAATACAAACAAACCTTTTGAAGTGTACTGTGACGCTTCATACCAAGGTTTAGGCTGTGTTCTGATGCAGAATCGGAAGGTGGTAGCGTATGCCTCGAGATAGTTGAAAGTGCACGAGAAGAATTACCCAACTCATGATCTGGAGTTAGTAGCAGTAGTCTTTGCGTTGAAGATTTGGAGGCACTACTTGTATGGTTCGGCGTTCAATGTCTTCAGCGATCATAAGAGCTTGAAGTATCTGTTCGATCAGAAAGAGCCCAACATGAGACAAAGACGGTGGCTGGAATTTTTGAAGGACTATGATTTCCAATTGCAGTATCATCCGGGAAAAGCTAATGTGGTAGCGTATGCGCTGAGTAGAAAAGTGTTACATGTGTCTGCCATGATGGTTAAGGAACACGAGCTGTTGGAACAGTTCAAGGATATGCATCTGTCCATGGTTAGTATGCAAGGAAGACTATGTGTGGGTATGGTTACAGTATCTTGTGATCTGATGGATCAGATTCGGGAAAAACAAGTATAGGACCAGTATCTGGAGAAAGAGCGAAGGAATCTAAAGTAAGGGATGACGTCGGAATACAAGGAAGGAACGGATGGAATCCTAAGACGAGGAGAACGGGTTTGTGTGCCAAACAACCCAGAGATAAAAAGGTTAATTCTGGACGAAGCTCATAGAAGCAAGTTGAGTATGCATCCAGGGTCAACCAAGATGTACCAAGACCTGAAGCGGTTGTTTTGGTGGCAAGGCATGAAAAGAGATGTAGCTGATTATGTGGCGTCTTGCTTAGTATGTCAAAAAGCAAAGGTTGAACATCAGAGGCCAGCTGGAATGTTACTTCCGTTGGATATCCCAGAGTGGAAATGGAACGGCATAGAAATGGATTTCGTAACGTGTTTGCCAAGAACACCTAAAGGACACGATTCCATTTGGGTTATAATTGATAGGCTTACGAAATCAACTCATTTTCTACCGATTAATCTCAAGTATTCTATGGAAAAGCTTACTCAGATTTATATCAGTGAGATTGTGAGACTGCATGGAGTACCTTCAAGTATCATATCGGATAGAGACCCGCGATTTACTTCGCGATTTTGGCAAAGTTTACATGAAGCTTTAGGGACAAAGTTACGATTAAGTTCGGCTTACCATCCTCAAACTGATGGAGAATCGGAAAGGACGATTCAGTATTTAGAGGACTTGTTAAGGGCGTGTGTGTTGGAACATGCCGGAAGTTAGGAGAATTTCCTACCGTTGATAGAGTTCACCTACAACAACAGTTATCATTCGAATATAGGGATGGCACCCTACGAAGCTTTATACGGACGACATTGCAGAACACCTTTGTGTTGGTACCAAGATGGAGAAAGTGCTTCATTAGGACCTGAACTAGTGCAACAAACAACCGAGAAGGTGAAACTGATTCAAGAAAAGATGAGGATAACTCAAAGCCGACAGAAGAGTTATGCGGATAAAAGACGTAGGCCACTTGAGTTCGAGGAAGGGGATCATGTGCTTTTGAGAGTCCTTCCGATGACTGGGGTGGGCAGGGTCCTGAAGTCCAGAAAACTCTGTCCAAAATTCATTGGACCTTATCAAATTCTTCGTCGGATAGGTCCAGTAGCTTACCAAATAGCTTTACCGCCTTTTCTATCCAACCTTCATAATGTTTTTCATGTTTCGCAATTGCGAAAGTATATTCCTGATCCCAGTCACGTCATAGAATCTGATTCAGTACAGCTAAAGGATAACCTAACCTATGAGACATTGCCGGTTAAGATCGAGGACAGAAGGATAAAGAAACTGCGAGGGAAGGAGATAACTCTGGTCAAAGTTATCTGGAACGAGACTACAGGTGATGCTACCTGGGAAAGAGAAGAGGACATGCAACAACAGTATCCGAGTTTGTTTTAAGAGGTACATATAATTTCGAGGACGAAATTCTTTTAAGAGGGGTAGGAATGTAACGCCCCGATTTTCACGTTTTCTAATTCTTCAGTATTTTAATGTTTTTATTTTATTCGAGGTCTTAGGAATGGAAATAAAATATTCCGAGACCATAGTCATGCTCGACGATATCGTAGGAAGCTACGATTAAGTTTTGAGTCAAAAACTCAAACGGAGTCCGGTCTGCGTTTTTACACTGACAGTATGATTTTACTGCTCAAAAGACCTCAGATGGACCCGTGAACGAGACAGTAAGTCTTAGAATTCGATGCTCTATGTTTTGGTTAAATTTCGTAAAAATTTTAGAAAAATCACTTCATGACCTTCGTTCGGGCGGAATCCTCAATCGGGTGACGAACGAAGCCACATATGGATTTATCGGGACTCGCCAACAAATAATATTGATATCACATCATCCCAGGACACTTGGGAGAGTATGCCAGAGTCGTCATGACGTTCGGAAATATCTGGACGCAAAATGACCAAAATGCCCCTAACCTTAGTCTTTTACACTTTTACCATTTTACCCTTTTGGGCAAATGACCTTTTTACCCTTAAGTGAGCTCTTAAGAGGCTGAACTCAGCCCCTCACTCTCTCATTTTCGCACAGCCCCTCCAAAGATAGAGCTCCATAGTTGTTCTTGAGAGAAAACACCATTGTTGGTCTTGAAGCTCCTTGAGTTCTTGTTGGAATCACTTGATTCCTTGAGCAATCTTCCTTCATTTCAAGGTAAGATCACTTCTATGACCTCTTAGCTTCTTGAATCTTTCTTAATTTCAAGATCAATCTTCATTTTCATGAAAAGAATTTCTTAGATCCAAAACTTTGAAAATCCATAGGAAATTGTAGAAAAATCCTTTTGAGGTAAGACCAAGTTCTTTAAACTCATATCATCAATCTCTACCTAAACCCAAGAACTTATGATTCAACTCCCATCATAGCCCAAAATCCCTTTTTGGCCGAACCCTACTTGATGATGATGAATAGTGTTTTCATCAATTTTTGATTTCTAACACTTGATTTCATCCTTAGCTTTCCTAGTGCCTTTGAATCCATGAAATGGAAAACCAAGATCAATTCCTAACCTTTTAACCTAGGGTGGCCGAAATCCTCTTTGTTAGAATTGTTGGGATTGGCTTTGATTGTTGTTTAATGTTTGATTGTTATGTTGTTGTAGTTGTTGAAGATTGCCAGGAGGTTCACAAACCGATCAACCGACTTTGATCCGGGAATCTGCTCATCAACAGGTATGGGGGGTGAACCTCATTCACACCAAGATGGTGGTAGTGAAGATGGTTGTTTAAGTTATGTGTGGGTGAAACCCTTTAGTTTGGGTTCACTTTTAATGGTTAAGTTGTGTTAAGTTCTCTTGGAGAACAATGTGTGATATTTGTAGTTATGCTTGTATGCCTTATCATGTGTTTTATGATGATGTTGTCAAGGTGAGCAAATGATTTCTTGCATGATGAAAAAACCTACTTTGATTACTAGATCAAGTATGGACTTTTGTGCTTATGTGCTTAAGTATGGACTTTTGTGCTTAGGTGCTTAATTATGATGCAATGTTGTGTGTTATTGTTGATCATAATTGTGTAAGTTTTGTGAGCCATGATTTGATTAGTTGATGAAGTAAAACTTCACATTGGTTCCTAGTTGGCTTTTAGCCATGACCTTGAGAAAAGGAGGGTAATGTGTAGTTCTTGAATCATTCAAGTTTTGATGTAAGAAAAATGTTTTTAGTGGCTTATGCCTTAAACAAAAACCGTAAATGATTTTGATCCAAAGATCAGACAAAGTTTCAATCTCAAAGTGTTTTCACCAAAGTGAGACATGTTTTATACCTTATCCTTATTTCATCTAGTTAATCAAGTAACTTAAAAGTGGATTAATGAAATTTTTCATGAGAATCAATGTAGTTCCATAAGGCTTTTCTTTAACAAGGTTAATGTCTTGTTTCAAGGCAATTTTCGCTAAGCGAATCCAATTTCGCTGGGCGAAAACAGAGAAAATACAAGTTAGGCATCACTGCCTCCTTTTCGCTAAGCGAATGAAGCGAATTTCGCTGAGCGAGCCATTTCTCGCCCAGCGATACAGGAGAGTTTTCAAAGAGGTATTACTGCCTCATTTTCGCTAAGCGAATTTAACTCCGCTAAGCGAATTTCCTGTTTTCAAAAAGTGCTAGAAATAGAGTAAGTGGTTCAAAAGTTGTTTCAAATCAAATGAGTTTTCAATTGAGAAGTTGTTTTGGTTTACAAAGGAGTTTTTAACTCAACTCGTAAAGTTTTACGCATTAAAAACCTAAGTTAAGTAATTGACTTAGAGTCGAAGACAAGGGATAATTAAGTATGGTATGTGGTGGAACAAGACCATATACTATACCATTGATGACCTAGTACATCAATGACTTCATAAGACATAAACACAAACATGAAACATTTTGGGTTTTGAAATAGTAGTTCGACGACAGACCGGTGATTCGGACCCCGATCAATCGTTCAATTGTTTTAGTCTTGTGATGACTCGATCCCGGAGGGATCACGAGATTTATCCGGTGCATAAAGGTTTTGTTTTTCAAAAGACGCGTATAGTTCCTAAGGAAGAGAACCTTAGTAGACTTCGAGGTTTATCCGGGGGATAGACATTGCTTGATCGCATCTGCTTTGTGTAAGCATTGGCATTTCATTTGCATAATTGTAAGCCCTTGAGCCTAGGAGTTGAGCTTACACCTTGATGCGGGTGCGAATCTTACGGTGACGATCTTCAATGGTCTTTTTGGAGGTATCAGGGTTGGAAGGGCCGACATGTGACCAGCTAGTGATTCTTCTGTGTCGTGGCTAATCCGTGCAATACACTGATATTCTCTACTAGATGCCGTACTTTTCATGTTTGGTCAAGAGTGTTTCCGTAAAGCCAGATACGTGCACGTTATGAATGTTGTAGCATCTTGCTCATGGCTGGCAGAAACCGGAACATATCCTCCCATTCACTCTCTCCGAATGTTTTGTTAGCTCCATGGAGTAGGGGTCAGAGTAGTATCCAATGACATTGACATTGAGTCATATACATTGCATTGCATTGCATTGCATGGCTATTGATGTTTACATTTACTGTTATACATCGTTGTATTATTTAAGAATGCCTTATATTATGCTGTTAAATGCTTAGCATGATATTATGTTGTTGACTGCTTAACATGATTTATATTGAGAACCTTTGTAAGCATGTTGGGTACGCTGTTACCCGGTGAGTCGTCCCGTTTTTACTACTGCTGTTTTGTTGTGTTGATGAACGGGAATCTCACCCATATCTGTATGTTTTCTGATGGTACTTACTGTTGCTGCTTGAACAGATGGACGTGACGTTGGTTCAGTTCCGTAGTCTCCTTGAGCCCGAGGCGGACTCTTTTTGCTGTTTTAGTTTTGTTGTCGGCCAGACTATGTCAGTTTTTGTAGTACCTCTTGGGAGCTACAATTCCTAGTACTTATTGTATTTTCTTATGTCAGTTATACATTAGACTTATGTCTGTATACAGTAATGTTGACGTTTCTATTTCTGTTTCTGTTCTGTGTTTATTATACAGCATGTTTTAGAAATGCATGGCGAACCTAAGTTCGTTTGTTAGTATTATTTACTTTACTAAATCCCATTCCATCTTGTGAAAAGAAAAAAAAAAAAAAAGAAAACCGTATTTTCCGCATGAAATAATATTTTCGGCCTTATAAACGTTCGGGAATATGACACTCGGGAAAGAGTGTTGCACCCGCACCTTTCGTTCTATGGCTTTTCCCCCACTTTTCGATTTGTCCAAGCTTCATGTTGCCGGTCCTCATGTGGCCATTCGGCCCATCAAGAAATAGGGTGTTGCAGTTAGTTCGGTGGCACAGTACATCGAGATGTTCAACCCTTGGAAGGCCAAGATCAAAGAGTTGGGAAAAGTTGTTGACACTGAGTTGTGGTAGCTAGCTTCGAAGTTGGAGGAAAAGGTAAAAAATCGTTGAGGCGGTGCAGCGGGCGGCCAAGGAGGCGAAAAGGTTGGCGGAAGAAGCGAAGAAGGCAGTTGAGGAAACCTTGAAGGCCAAACAAAAGGAGTTGGATGGTGCCAAGGCTAAGGAGGGAAAAGTGCAAGAGCGACATGATCTAGTTGTCTAAGAGTTATACTGCCTCACCCAGAGTCTCGAGCAAATGAAGGAGGACCTTATGGTCTCCCAGGAGGAAATGTAGTAGTACTCGACTTGGCTTGAGGAGTTTGCGGAGGAATCCTTTAGCAATGCCATTGCTTAGATTCAATTGTTGAATTCAAGTGCGGAGTTGAGGACCGACCTACTGTAATACCACTGCGCTTGATGAAGGTGTCTGAGGATGGTTCAAAGACCGAACTGTTCCTGGGACTTCTGGTCCTTCCTATTAAGAGCCTGCTAAAGAAGAGTCTTCCTTTGATGGCACCGTGTAGTTCTCCTTGTATTCTTAGGACTTAGCTCTTTTTCCTGTGTACTTTTTGCCTTTTTGTTTTGTCTTTGTAATGACTATCTTTTCTAATGATTATGGATTTTGTTGAAGGAAGCTGTCTTCCTTTTCTATTCTGCTTCTGTTCCTTTCTCCTTCGAAGAAATTTCTCTAAGTGTTGGTACTTGCCCGGATATTAGAAAACTTTCTTTATGTACTTTGTTTAGCGAAATGATCAGGTCGAGTTGACTTTTTGCTTTTTCCCAAGGAGATTCCTGCATGGAGGCCTAGCAAAGGCCCTATGTTTGCAAGGAATTCAACCATGGTACACCTTTGCCTACATGAAGTTGTGTAGAGAAGTGGAGGATGTTGTGTTTGCTATGATGGAAAGGGAGGTCTTGATGGTGAAAGGGCCTTGTGGGCTTTGATGATGCATGTTGTGCCTACGGTGAGCTTTCGTGAGGCTTATTGTGGGCCTTCGTCTGCCCATTGTAGGAAGTGAGGAGGGAGTGGAGAACTCCCCAAGCTCTTCTGGGTGTAGGTCTCTTGAACAAGCCCAGAATGTGTTGGTTATGACTTCAAACTCAAGAGGTAGTGAATTGAGTTTTCAAACTTTTTCGAAAACTTTTGAAAAGAAAATTAAAACAAAATCTTTATGAAGGCTGGATCACAAATATGAATTACTTATATTTGAATACCACAGTAACTACAAAACATAATTCAATAACCAATATCGAAAGCACTTAAAAACAGAAATTAAAAAAAACTTGAGAGAGAGAGAAGAACACGCAAATCGATTTATCCTGGTTCAGCCACCAAACCATCAGTGACCTACGTCTAGTCTCCAAGAACCGATTCTCAGGATTTTTTTCACTATAACCCAAGCTTCAACTAGGAGCTTATAGAAACGAGCACTTTTCACCTTTGGGATACTTCACCCGTGTGAACAAGCTTCAATACAAATCTCAATTCTTCAAAACCTCTAAGGGATGGCTCACCCTTACAAAACAATGAGATACCTCACTCTTTTATGAGAAACTACTGATTGAATTCGTAAGAAAAACTCTCAAAGTATGATACACAAATTCAAGCTCTATGAGAAAAACTTTTTCTTGCACAAAGATAGCTCAATGAATCAAACCTCTTTGATATGAAGTTTTCAAAATGATTTCTGATTCGAAAATATGCTAATTTAATCCCTATTTATAGAGTATTAAAAATATGAACGTTAGGATTGATAATAACAAACTCCCAAAACTTAGGAAAGTTCATTTTCCAATTTTAGAACATTGTACATCGATGTAAATCGATGTATTAATCAAGAATGGATTGTTTTCAACTTGTGTATAGCGTTGTATATCTTGTGTATATCGATGTAGTTATTGTATACATCGATTTATTGAGCCTTTACATCGATGTATAAATGAAGTTAGAGAGGGTGTTTCAAATATGACACGGGGTACATCAATGTATTCTTTGTTTCCCCCAAAAAAATAGCTTCTGACTTATTACATGGATGTATTTCATGATACATCAATGTATTTATCAATTCTTTGAAAAAAGGCTTTCCGATTACCAATATACATGGAAGTATATCTTTGATACATCGATGTATATGCTAGTTTTCAAAATACAAGCTAACATTATACATGGATGTATAAACCAATAGATCCATGTATTACATGATTTTTCAAATACATGACTTCTGACTTATAAAATATACATGGATGTATAAAACTTGTCAGAGTGTTCATGCATAACTTGTTCTTCAAAATCATTTTAATGCAATGATAAGTTGAAACACGTGGAACCTACAAGTCATATATACATAGTTTTTTATTAATTTGTTGACTTCTTTCTGAATATAGTGAAACAATTCTGAAGTGAATTATTGTGATTGAGTTGGTTTTCTTACCGTAGAGCTGTGATGAAATTTACCGTGGCATTATATTATCACCGAAAAAATCCTCCTATCATTTGATAGCATTAATGGCGGGGGGGGACAAAATAATGGAAGTGGACAACTTTAGCTAGCACAGGTTTAATAAAATTTGGTTTTCGTGGACAATTGTTGGCACAACTGATAAGAATAAATGATGTTAATTAATTTGGCCAGGATTCTAATCTTCAAATCTTTTCATGGTTCATTATAGATAGTTATCTGTAAATAGTCTTGTAAGCGCATGTGAGTATGAGACATTACATTCTAACCGTAGATGGAACATCACTGAACCAAAATGTTTTCAAGCATGTTCTAAATTTATATGCTTTGGGAACACGAGCTTTCAATTCTTTTTGCTTAAAGTTTATAAGTGTGTTTTCATGCTCTACCCATAGCCATTGCCCCATCATTTCATCCATCTTCTCAATTTAGTTTTTATCCATTCTTTGCCCTTCATTCTCCCCTATCAAACACCAGACCAAACTCAAACAGAATCCTTGAACTCTCACCAAGCCACCAAAATAGAGCGCTCTAGCATCTCAGACAATTTAAATTTCATCACCTCAAGTAAACAAACCAAGATACAAATGTTTTTCCATGGCACACAACCACCATCATGGAGCAATGCTAGCAACATACTCTTCACCACACTCCTTCCAACACACTCTATATTTGGATAGATTTTATGTGGGACCCTCTAAATAGAGAGTGGATCCACGTGATTTAGTAGGTCTCACGTAAAACTCACCTAATAATAGAGTGTATTAAAGAGTGTTGAAAAATGTGCTGCTAGCATTTCCCACTTGTACAAACACAAAGCAGACGATGGCCATATCTAAGCATTCAAACTCAAAGTAGAAAACCCAAGCATGAAAGATATCTAAGAATAGCAAGTTAACTGAATTGTACTGTTTTATTGAATTCAACTATAAGAAATTGCTCAACCAGTATATAGGCTGGAAGAGGTACAAGGGAAATGAGCAATACCAGAGATAGAAGAGAAGGGAAGTTTCAGAAGGGAGAAGGTGACTATGAGAGAGAAATGAGAATTACATCACACATTCCACACTCTCTACATTCTCACACCTTTCCTCATATACTACTCGATTACACATAGTCCCTCCATATGGGGTGGGGTATTTTTGGCCTATAACTTTTCCTACGTCCCTCAATTCCAGCATTCCTAACAGAATGTGGTCCCTTGTGTTCCTTTGTGCCCATGTCATTTGTTTCGTGGCCTATTTCCTCAGCTGGGTTGCTTACATTACCCCCCCCATTAAAAGCAACCTTGTCTTCAAGGTTGAAATTGGGGTAACTATGCTGTATATCAGCTAGATCCTCCCAACTAGCTTCAGTTGCAGGCATATGAGCCCATTGAATTAGCACCTGTGGGACTTGGATAGTGCCCTTGATGATAGTTCTTTGTTGCAACACCTTGTGCGGCTGCACAATTGGACCTTGTGCAGTAGTAGTTAGAGGTAATGGAAGGTAGGAATCAATGACATTTCCATTTTACAATTTGAGCTAGGAAACATGAAACACATTGTGAATGCGGGGCTCAGATGGCAGTTGGAGCTTGTAAGCCACAGCTCCTACGTTGACAATGATGGGGAAAGGACCAAAATACCTCATGCCAAGTTTTTGGTGCTTCCTTAATGCAGCAGAGTTTTGGCGATATGGTTGCAGGTTGACCAGCACTTGATCACCAACTTCCAAGGAAACATGGAGCCTATGTTTGTCAGCTTGTTGTTTCATGTGATTCTGAGCCCTTTGTAGATTGTGTTTCAACTGAGAAAGTAGTAAATATCGGTCTGCCAATTATGCCTATAGGTCAGGGGGTCATCTAGGCTAGCATTGTATCTAATAATAGTTGGTGGTGCTCAGCCATAGAGGGCTTGGAAAGGATTCATGCCAGCACTAGAGTGATATGACGTGTTATACTAGTACTCAGCCCATGGCAATCCTTTGTACCATGCAGCAGGGTTGTGAAATGTGAGGCATCTGAGATACATTTCAAGGCATTTATTGAGCACCTCAAGTTGTCCATCGGATTGAGGGTGATAGGCTGAACTCATGGCTAGTGTAGTGCCTTGAAGCTTGAATAGATGCTACCAAAAGTTACTAGTGAAGACTTTGTCTCTATCTAAGACAATGGACTTGGGAAGACCATGTAGTTTGACTATGTGATTCATAAAAACCTCAGCCACCCCTTTGCTAGTGTAGTCTGTCTTGAGTGGGAGGAAGTGTTCATACTTGGACAATCTGTCAATGACAACCATGATGACAGCGTAGCCAAAAGAATTTGGGAGGCCAGTAATGAAATCCATGGCAATGTCATCCCATGTTTGGTGGGGAATTGGTAAGGGAATTAACAGGCCAGCAGGCAAGGTGGTCGCAGTTTTGGCCTGCTGGCAGACAGGGCACTTTTGCACATATAGTTGTATATCATTTTTCATTTGGGCCAATAGAATTGAGCTCTGATTCGAGCCATAGTTCTAGCAATCCCAGAATGTCCTCCAATTGGTGATGCATGATACTCCTTGAGAATATGGGAAATGAGAGGAATGTGAACAAGAATGGCAAGCCTGTTCTTCCAGCACAACAAGCCATCCTTGACAGTGTGAAATTGGTCCTGCGACTGTTGTTCTGTGCACAGCTTGATGGCAGCTGAAAGTTCCTCATTTTGAGCAAGTTCTTGTTTCAAATCCATGAGGAATTGGTGTTGAGGTCCAGACCAAGCCATACAAAGGACCCTGGAAAGAGAATCAGCAGCTAAATTCTCTTTCACTGACCGATATTCAATCTCGAAGTCAAAACCAAAGAACTTGTGCAACCAAGCCTGTTGTTCTGGAATTTGTAGGGACTGATCCAGTAGGCTCTTCAAACTCGGTTGCTCAATTCTGATAATGAATTGATGGCCCAAAAGATAATGTCTGAACTTAGCTAGAGCTTCAGTAATGGCTAAAAATTCTCTAACATAGGCTGATTGTCTCTGGTTCGTTGGTGCTAACTTTTTGGAGTAATAAGCAATAGGGTGGCCTGCTTGACTTAACACAACTCCAATTCCAGTACCCGATGCATCAGTTTCCAATACAAAAGGTTGTGTGAAGTCAGGCAAGGCTGGTAGTACAGGAGCTGAAGTGATAGCTTGTTTGAGTCTAATAAAGGCTCCTTCAGTAACATTGTCCCAACAAAAAGAATCCTTTTTGAGCAAATTAGTGAGTGGAGAAGCAATATGAGCATAAGAGCGAATGAATCTTCTATAGTAGCCAGTGAGGCCAACAAAACCCCTTAATTGTTTTACATTTTGTTGTGTAGGCCTAGGTAACACATCCTGCACTTTGTTTTTGTCCATGGCAACTCCCTTTCCAAAAACCATGTGTCCCAAGTAATCAACCTCAAGCATTCCAAATGAACATTTGGAAAGTTTGACAAATAAGACATGGTGTTGCAGTGCTTGTAAAACAACTTCTAGGTGTTGTAAATGAAGTGGCCAAGAGGGACTGTAAATAAGTATGTCATCAAAGAAAACTAAGACATACTTCCTTCGGACCTTCTAAAATACCTTATTCATCAAACATTGGAAGGTGGCAGGGGCATTGGAGAGACCAAATGGCATTACAAGCCATTCATAATGGCCATGGTGTGTTCTAAAGTCAGTCTTGTGTCTGTCTTCAGGTTGCATCAGGATTTGATGAAAACCTGATCTTAAATCAAGCTTAGAAAAATACTTAGCACCATAGAGTTCATTAAGTAGTTAATCTACAGCAGGCATAGGAAAGCTATCTTTTATAGTAATTGCATTAAAGGCTCTATAATCTATGCAAAACCTCCAAGTACCATCTTTCTTTTTTACTAAAAGAATAGGTGAAGAGAAAGGACTACTGCTAGGTTGGTTTATACCTTGCTCAGGCATTTCTTGGACCATGACTTCTATTTGTTCCTTTTGGCTATATGGATATCTATATGGTCGTACTTTGACTGGTTTAGACCCTGGTAACAAGGGAATGGAGTGGTTCTGGTCCCTGTGAGGAGGCAGGCTAGATGGTTGCTGCAATACATCCTTGTATTTAGTCAACAATGCAACTAACTCGGGTGCCATATCTGCAGGAAAGGCAATAGGTATTTTTGCATCTGTTTGGAAGGATAAGACCTGAATTGTGTACAAGGCTGCAATAGCATTGGTATGGTGCAGTCTTCGGATATTGTGCAGTTGTGCCTGTGTAGGAAAAAGTGACTTATCTCCCTGCAAGGTAATGAAGTGACCCTGATGGTGAAACTTGAGGCTCAAGGCAGAATAGTTGGCAATGTGAGGACCCAAGGTTGCAAGCCAGGCAGAACCAAGGATCAAGTCAGCACCTGATATGGGAAGCAAATAGACAGGAACCTGCAAAGGATGGCCCTAAATGGACACGTTGAGTTGTTGAACTAGTCCTTCAGACACCATGTATTGACCATTTCCCACCATGACCTTAAAAAGAGGTGCAGGTTCAATTGGCAGTTTGAGCCAATGGGATAGCCTAGGTTGCAAAAAATTGTCAGAGCTGCCTCCATCAACTAAAACCTGAATAGGTAGTCCTGCTATTTGTCCAGTAAACCGAATAGTACCAACATCATTTGACCTTTTCAAGGCATTGAGTGAAAGATGTAGTTCTGAGGCCAAATTCTCAGGGGCCTGCACAGGTTCGTCAATGACTTGCAGGTCAGGTTCCTCATTGGACTCATAATCTGTTTGTAAAATCATGAGACGTTTATTGGGACATTTGTGTTGGAAGGAGAATTTTTCATCACAAAAGTAACATAGCCCTTTATCCCTCCGGAGTTGCATCTCAACTGGACTAATACGTTTGATGTTAGGATTGGTTTGGGTGGGAGCCATTGGTCTTGTGGGAGGGGTGGGTAATAAAGGTGGAAGAAGGCTTTTGTGTGGGGAATTTTGTTGGGAAGATATGTTGTCTGGATATCTGTTTGGGTAGTGGGAGGTGGAAGGTTGGTATCTGCTTGAGTGTGATTTGGGTGGGATTGTGTATTTTTCTTCGAATAGTTTGGCAAGAGAAACAACTCTGAGTATGGAATTTGGGCAATGAGCTAAAATGTCACGGCGCAGGTCAGGTTTAAGTCCACTAATAAAGCAATCCATCAAAGCATTTGTGCTTGGACCATACACCCGATTAGCAAGCGAGGTAAACTCCAGGTAATAATCATTGACCGATCCAGTTTGGGTAAGCTTAAAGAGGGTAGCTCGGGGACACTCATAAACGGAGGGGCCAAAGTCCAATTTAATTGCACAGGTAAAATCATGCCATGACTGAAAAGAGTGAGTTCATTGCATCATGTGTAACCATGTAATGACCTCATGGTCCAGATGCACAGAAGCAATAGTCAATTGTTCATGATCAGGTGTAGCATAGGAATCAAGAATTGTTCAGCCTTAAAGATCCATTCCATAGCTTGTTTACCATCAAAATGGGGAAATTCTAGCTTAACACTGCGCATTTGGAAAGGGCGGTTGTGAGAGTTCACATTACCATGGGGAGAAGATGGCGATGAGTGAGTGCGGTTTGTAATGGTTTCCAGCATGGCTTCCATCTGTTCCATGCAAGCATTGTGAGCAGATGTCTCTGCATCGCGCAGCTCCAGAGCTTCAACGAGCCTGTTGATTTGCGTTTGCATCTCCTTCATTCGTGTGCCATCGGCCAGGTTTCAATGAAAGCACCAGTGAAAGATATCTAAGAATAGCAAGTTAACTGAATTGTACTGTTTTATTGAATTCAACTATAAGAAGTTGTTCAACCAATATATAGGCTGGAAGAGGTACAAGGGAAACGAGCAATACCACAAATAGAAGAGAAAGGAAGTTTCAGAGGGGAGAATGTGACTAAGAGAGAGAAATGAGAATTACATCACACATTCACACACTATACATTCTCACACCTTTCCACATATACGACTCGATTACACATAATCCCTCCACATGGGATGGGGTATTTTTGGCCTATCACTTTTCCTAGGTCCCTCAATTTCAGCATTCCTAACAGAATATGGTCCCTTGTGTTCCTTTGTGCCCATGTCATTTGTTTTGTGGCCTATTTCCTCAGCTGGGTTGCTTACAAAGCACCCAATAAAATAAAAAAAACCTAGCGACCCCTGCCCATCCACCACCGTGCTGCTGTCTCAGCTCCACCTCGTCCACGGGTCTCTGCCCCATCACAGGCAAACACTGCCACAAACAGCAAATCTCAGAAATACCGAGTGCAATTTTCCTAATAAATTACTAAGATAAAAGGATACACCAAAAGTAAAAAGCAAAATACCCTGCAGTTTCCCTCATTTTGGTGGTGGGTGTTGCCATCGGTATCATTGCTGTTGTCCACCACCAGAAAAATAATGGCGGTGGAGTGAGTATCCATAGTAAGGCAGTGAAGAAGGCCATGTGCAAAACACAGATGACCAGTTACTTGGCAATGACGTACTCAACCCTATCAAAACCTCAGACACAAGGCACTCAACATGAGTGATAGGCTCACAGTGGAGCAGATAGCAACAACATCGCTTGCATCAATTGCCGCAAGGACTTGCTGCATTCTGCTATCCACGCACTCCAGGACTGGGGTGTTTTGGTTAGCGAAAACATCATACGCTAGTAAGTTACTAGTCATCCATAACAGATTACGAAGTAAAAGATACCCATTACAAGATTTCATTTCCATCACTGTCCAGAGTCACGGATAATTTATCAACTGAGGTAAATCAATCAATATTTGATAGCCATTGTAAGTCCACATGGCAGTTTACATTTCCTTCAGTGACAGTGATGATGACAACACATATGGCATATAAGAGGCATCAGAAATATAAAGCTGACTTTTCATAGCGCCATCAAATGGAACAAGGAGAAAATAAACAATTAAGAAAAGAACAATTCGGAAGGCTGGATGAAATTGACAGATATACACACAAACCAATAAAGTTTCAGTTCTTCTTCCTTCTTTTCCTCAAAAACGGCATAGCACTAAAAGCTCCCCTGTAGGTTCCACTGTTTTCATGAGCAATCTCTGGTTTCAAGACCCCTATTTCAGAATGATCATAACTCCTAGCATTTAGAAGGTCGTCATCTGGCTCTTCATTGAACTTACAGACCGTCCCTCCATCCTGCATCCCATTTTCAGCTTTTTCAGTGCCGGAAAACAATGTATCTGAACTATTTTTATCCACTGTAGCAGTATTGACATCATCAATTGAATCATGCTTGTTAACTGTGTTACTATCGTCCAAAAAGAATCCACCTCCCATTTTGAGGTAGTCATCATTAGAGTCAGCATCAAAAGAATTATCATGATTGCTAGTTCCTAGATGACTAGTTTCCCCAGCATTCATGCACAAACAACCTTCTGAGTCCAGATAGTCTCTAGGCAAGTTCTCCTTTAGAGGTAGATTTATTTTACTGCTTTCTTTTGCAGTATCCCCACAGCCACCATGAATATAAGATAAATTTTCTTCTGTTGGCTCCTCACGCAAGCATGTCTGATTGCTCTGATTAAATGAATCATCAGCATCTTCAACTTCAAGGTCATAGTAGTTGACAGGTTTCCGAGATCGCATTGACTGGGAAGTACACAAAATGTAAGTCGAACCTTTTCATTCCTTTTGGTTTTTTTGCAAATGAGATCACATGATTACCTAAGGTTAGCAATGTAAAAGAGGGAAATTTTCATTCCTTTTCTGGTTATCGGCAAATAAAAGAAGTGCTTCTGTTTTATAGAGGTAACTGAGATTTATTGGAAAAAAATACAAAGAAAAGTCAATAACAAACAAAAGAAATTTCAAATGCCCAAAGGAGACACTAAATGAGCAACCAAATTTACTTCCTAACAGCACTGTATGACCTTTTTTTTAATTTACAACGTACATAGGGATAAAAAAGACATTTCACGAAGTTGACAGGACTGAAGCACCAAAGTACAGCAATTTTGTGTATCAATCATAAGAATAAAGAAGGAACATTGTATTTATTGTTCTCATGTCATAATTAAGAAACAGAATGAAACTCACCCTTCGCATCTCTTGTGGAATTTTGACAAATCAACATGCACGCTTGGCCCATGATCATCAGTGTCACTACTATTAGATGACGTTTCACATGATTGAAAACTAAGACTTTCCTTTTCCCTTCCTCTTTTTACTCCCACACTTCTACCTCTTCCTCTTCCTCTGCTTCTGCCACTTCTATTCCAAACCAATGCCTTAGCATCACGTTGCTCTTCTTCTGTCTGCATACATGTATGTAAATTCTCCACCTCAGATGTACCAGCATGAGCCGAAGAACCATCATTGATTTTCTTTTTCCTTGACAGTGCCTTAGCAAAAGTATCCCCATCATTCTTCCTTTTCCTTGACTGTTTCGTATTAGATTTCTTCCTACATTCAAGACTCTCTCCAGTTCCCTTTGAATCCTCCAATTTGTTATCCCCGGGTTCAACAGAAATTCCACTCTCATTCTTCCTACTCTTGGACAAGCCTTCCGCAGAATCATCTGTCAAATCTGCAGGCTGCTTACCAGTAATTCCTTTTACAGCTTTTTTGATTCTCTTGCTACGAATTTTTGCAAATCTTTCATTGAAACTGTAAAAGGCTTCCAACCGCAGTTGAGTCTGTATTTAAAGATTCAACTAATATCAGAGATATTCATAATAACTGGGATCACAAAGAAGACAGTAGATAATCAACAATTAGACCACATCGAGTTAACCCTTTTTTTTTGTGCTCCGAATTAACCCTTTATTATGATAAAAAAAAAAAAAACAAGAGTTCAGCATCAGTGAAACAGGAGATCAACAAACGAAGTCTCTAACCTCATGTTTGTTATATTCCTTTAAAACAGGTAATAGCAATTCATCTGCTTTTTGGCTAGTCCACCCAAATTTCTCCCAGCACAATCTGTATACAGCAAGCAACTTAGAACATCATAGAATATAGAAATACATATTCAAAACAGGTTAAAGAATGCAGATTTAAAATACTATAAAGGTGTGATCAATATATAGTCTCAAAAGTTCAGATTTAGAATAAATATGCTGACATTGATTGGTAAGAAGACTGTTCGTTTATCATGTTCTAATGCTCATGCATAGAACAAGGTATAGACTATAAAAGCTCCAAAAGAATCGAAGCTTATTAAAGATTACAAATCGAATTCATCAAGCAACGGGTAGTAGTCCAAAGAAGCACCAAATAGCTTAAAGGAAACCCAAGTTCCCAGAGTCCAACACAATAAAAGCCTGTCCCCACATCAAGCAAGCTGAACTTTCCTAAAATACATACCAACAGGATTAGGCGCTATATAATAATTTGTGAAAGCAAAGACTAAAGCATAAACCCCTTTTTTCTTTTTGTTGTAGGGAGGTCATTGAACCTAACAGAGAATGGGAAATGGGGATACGAGGGATCGAACCCTCTTGATATAACCACAACACCCTGCTGGAAGACAGGAAGAGTAAGCAGCTAAAGAGCACCATCATTAGCTCAACGAATGAGGAGACATGAGACTATCATACCCTCTCTTTTCAAGGCCCATAGGAAGTTGTATATAATCATCAGTGAACCAGTGGTCATTAGTAGAAATAAGGGCTACGGAAAGAAAGAAATAAACATGAACTCACTTGCGAAGAACAAGATGATCTGGCTTTCCCCACGAGAAAGGTTCATTTGACTTGTCAACTTGGGGAGAATAGTAAGCAGATATAACTGTTTCACTTGGAAAAGAAGAAGGAATATGCCAATTCTTGCTAACATTTCTCTATCAAGAAAACAAAAACATAAAAAGTCACATACAAACATGATACGGTAAGTCGGTAAGTGCAAAATTGTCCTTCAATTTATTACTAGAAAGCACATAAAGCAGGAAATCAATTACATGCTTATCTAAGAAAGTTTGCTTTATTTCTGGGATGTAATCCAGAGACTCCTTTTGCTCCTGAGCATGGGACACGTTTTGGTCTGATGCAGACTCTTCAATATTGCTCTTTGAGACATTTATCTTTTCTTCAACTTTTGACCCTTTCTTTCTGGTATTGGATCCACTTTTTGCATCCAACCTTCCAAGTATGGTGGGATCTGGTGACTCAACCCACTGCCGGAATTTCAGGAGGCCATCTTCCTCAGGGAATGCATTTAAAACCTCAATAGCATTAACAATGCCAATCCCACTACATTAGCATACAATACAAAAAGATCTAGTCAAGGGCATAAATGTTGAACCTATATACAAGCATACCACGGAAATGCTAGCACAAAGAAATACAGGTAAAGGACATCTATCAAATATCTCGGTAGTACAATTTGGACAAAGAAATGTCAGAGACAGATATTTAGCAACATCCCCATGCAGAAGCGCGTTTCGCACTAGCCATAACTATGCACTAGAACTAGTAAGGTAATTGACAAACCTTACACCTTCAGTATAGTCACTCCCAAGCAGTAGTGCCATGCGTATTAATTTTTCTCTGGTCAATCCAAGCTCCTTCTCAATGTCCTGAACCAGTAATAAAGGCATAAAAATGAGAAATTATTTACAATAGGAATTTGGGCACAGCCTTTAGAAGAAATAGACCTCCATGAAGTATGTCTCTACATATTTTCGGTCATCAAATATATTCTTGTAAACACTCCGTGCCCCAAATAGAAAGACATCAGAGTCATCAGTCACAACACCATCAACCAGTTTCGTGAGTTCCAATAAAGCACACTGTGCTTCAGCTTCCATCGGAGCAATAATATATGGCAAACCAAACATTTGAAGTAGTTCCTACAGAATATCAGATGCATTAGAAACATAAGGAATCAAGATATTTATGGAAAATCACTGGTCAAGAGGTGTACAATACGTACATGAAATGAGAAAACAATGATCACTCATGCGAGAAAACAAAAAGCAATGTCTATCTACATTCTAAAACCATAGCTTAATCCAAAAACCTTGCAAATGAGTAAAATAACATCAGTAGCCATGATTAATTGTGTTTATTACTAGCATCCAAGTCTAGGCTACTTGGTTAAGTGGTGTCTGAATAGAATCTAGGAAAAAGAATTAAAAAGAACAATTAAAAAACCACTAAATTGAGAATTAAGAAGTTCAAGCTCTAATGCTATATAGCTCATGAATGTTATATGTAATAAACCATACAATGTTGTTCAATTAGATTCAACAAGGTTAAGCTTGTGGCACCTACTTGCACCTACTTAAGCATTAGCTAGCATTAGGACTTTATAATTGCATAAAAAAATTTGGGCGGTTCTAATTATATTTAGTCTCACTAGTATGACATGTTTCAGAGATAAATATCTGAGCATTGGTTCAGTTTGAATTCTACCTTCTTTGCTAGAACTAGTCTTGAGAAAAATATTTCATATTAAACAACTGTCTTGAAACTCTAGTTTAATGTACGCCAGTAACATTTCTATACATGTCCTTCTCTGAAACATAAGGGTTTCATCCTTGTCCTGTCAATGCCAATTACTTGCTGCCCCATTCTTGAAAAAAATAAAAAAAATTAAATACAAGATAGTGTTTTGTATTAAATCAGTGCTGCAAGAATGCATAATACAAACTACACCTTGTTTTCAGTCCGATACACCATAAATATCTCCAATCACAATTACTTATTCAATAGTTTAGCTGATTATTATGTTGGTAGGAAAACCGAAGTGGCAGAAAAAGCATCAAATACTCAGCAACAGCTTTTCTGAAAACTTAATAGTTAGCCATGATATGATACCACATGCATAGACAAGCTTCAGTTCCGCACCTGACATTCTGTGAATAATTCACTATTTACAGATTCTGCATTACGTTCAAGCTTCCTCTGCTGATTTTCTAGGTTGATATATTCTTGACCGAGAACTCGCATTTCTTCCTCCAATCTAACCTCAGCTACATGTGCAATAAAGTCTCTTGGGGTGTTCCCTGCATCTTTGGCAAGGTCACTATTCCTTCCCTCACAGAAACTTCCTTCATTGTCCACTGCAAGCAACTTTGGCTCCATGTTCACATCTTCTGTTGATCCTTTCAAGGATGACTCCGTCAAAGGAATAGCAGGCTTGGTATTGTCAGTAGAATTACTCAATGGTACAGATTCATTAATATATTTCTTTTTCTCCTCTTCAGTGGCACTAAGTGGATCAGCCTTGGACGAATTGATACAACAGAAAGTTACTTTCCCATCTTCTAAACGTTTATCCAATAATTGCTCTGCAACCAAATGGATATCATCCTTCATTGTTACATTTGCATCTGAAGTTGAATCTTCAGACTGAGAGCGTCTGTCCAGTATGCAAGGTTTGTCAATCAACAACTCCATGTTCGTGGAATTAAAAGCCAAAACCCCTGGGGAATCGAAAGTTTGTAGGTTATCTCTAGCCACATAATCATGTTTTTCATCTCCATCTACATCTACATCTACAACTTCAGGTAATTCATTTTGTTCAGTATTGTCTTCCCTAGGCAAAGTGAAATCAGCCACATTACTTTTATTATTAGGGAATCCAACATTATCATTTAAATCCATTGGGCCAGAACAATCCAGATTATCACCATCATCTACTCCATGATCCAACTTGTTCTCATCAGCATTTGAATGCTCATCTACAGATGACATGTGCTTAATTTCCCCATCCCCTATACTCTCAAGACTTCTCCTTATTGCCTCCCGCAAATCAGAGTCCTCCTCCAAGTGCCCTTGAGATGCTGTTTTTCGTGAGTCAGCAGGACATAGTAAGGTGCTTTTAACACCATCATCTCCTTCTTCCCATTCTACTTCACTTTCATCATTGTTATCCTCTTCAGCAACAGAAGACATCAATTCCACCTTTTTATCTCCAGGAAAAATGGTATTCTTACCTTCAATAGTTCCTTCTTCCCAATCACAATCTGAATCAGAAGGTTGTTCTTTTGCTGCGGTAACATCAGCATAAAAGATTGTCCCCGAATTTCCTCCTACTAAACTACCAAATATATCATCCTCACCATCTATAAACTTATTCTTGCAATCATATTCAAAGGATATCTCTATAGGAGTATCCCTGTCAAGCATGGAGTGCTCCTTTGGCACATTCTCTCTAACTAAGTCAACATTTATCTCTTGTGATTGACCAATAAGCTGGTTCCCAGAATTTTCTAATGGACCATTATTCTCTGCATTCAGCACCTTGTTATTATTTGCAGCCCTGTTCACATATGTTCTCTCCTGCTCAATCTCCTTCATCAAATCCAAATTCCTTTGTATATCACGTGTCATAAGCATCCCCATAGCTCTCAATCTACTAACTCGGAATTGACCACTCTCATCTAGATACGTCTGAATACTTTCATCAACAGGCTCACTAGGTTCATTGCAAACCAATCCACTTGAAGTATTAGAATCTTTGCCTACTGCAACTGCAATGCTATTCGCAAGATTCTGTGAAGGATGTGTTCCCCGTGCGTTTTGTTGTGTATCTTTATTTTTCTCCAATCTGGTCGAGGTAAGTTCTCTGCGATATTAAAAATGCAAAGATACGGGAAATTATTGACATGAAACATCCACCAAACATCATGCCCAATATGCATCAAAAGCACCCAGCCACATTTAAGGCTATCATTCATTAGGACTGGCGAGAGTGAGCTTTGGCGCAATAGTAAGGCTGTTGCCTTGTGACCTGGAGATCACGGGTTCAAATCCGGAAAACAGCCTCTCCGCTTGCAGGGTAAGGCTGTGTACATTTACATCTACCCTTCCCAGACCCCACTAGGTGGGAGTCTCGTGCGCTAGGCCGCCCTTTATTCATTAGGACTGGCATCTTATTTCTCAATAGCACAAAATCATTGAAAATAAGAATACTCACTGTTTGTCACCAGTAAAAGATGATGAGAATATATACTCTCTGTTGGCTTCAGAAGCAATCCGTGAAGTCTGTACACCACCTACACCTCTCCCAGAAGCAGTTTTCTGCACTTCATCTATCTCCCGTCGGAAAGCAACAGTTTTAAGGTAAGCTTGTATTTGTAGCTCAGAGAATTTTGCAGGATCCTGCAAGGAGCCAGTCAGATGACATATGTTATTCACATAAAAATGTACAGTACCTGATCGTTAATTCCAGGAATACATTTTGCCTCCAAAATTTACTAACAAGTGTTACAACAGACCAATGTCTGACAGTATACACCACCGTGTGACAATTGCAATTTTCAATTGGGTGTGTGTTACATTTCAATATATCAAAATTAGTTATGAATTATTTCCATCAACCTTCTTGACTTTCTGATACTTTTGTCTGTTCTCTGCAATCAACCGCTCTCTCATCTGCAGAATAATTATTAAATAACTGACATTAGAATAAACTAAATAAAGGTACTTAAGCTAGAAAATACTTTATGAGCTTAGTTACCTGAACAAGGAGGTCCAGTTGCATTGATGGAGGCAAAGAGGCTAGAACAACTGGATCTACTTCACCATGCATTGGTGGCTGCAAAACAAATTTCAAGTGAAACATACACACTTATCTTTATTCTTTATACCTAGAAGACACATCACAATGATTTTTGAGTTTGGAGTTGGGGAAGCATGGATTTGTATTGAAGTGAAGTTTGGAATCATTGTGGTTTTCTATGATAAGATTACCAAATTGGAGAATGACCAAGAGCTGTTGCCTAAACTCTCAGCATAAACCAGATGAAATAACTCAAAGACACAGATGTCTAGAAATGTAGACTCACCAGTATCATCTCTTCATCTTCATCGTAGTCACCATCCTCTTCCTCAATTGTAGGAGCCTCAAGAGAAGTTGATATATTATTTACTAACTTCGCATTCTCCTCCGCAGCAGTAGATGCAGCTAACCTAATAGACTCATCGAAACAAACATACCTAATAACCAATCAAAAACACTGCAAACTTGAAATTAGACTATTCATGCAGCTTACATTTCATCAATTTTGTCTTGATTGTCACTCCTTGATGTCACATTGTCATAACTGGAGCTACATCCTACCATGTCAGTTTCACCAAACAGAATCCCCTTCCCCTTGTCCCTATCATTGACCTCGTGTCGTTTCTGGTTTTCAACATCCTTCACTGGTCCTTCTATTTTCTTTCCTTTAAGCTGTTATCAAACAGTAAATAAAAATATTTTACATTTTAACCCAAAGAAAGCCAATGTATCATATGTCAGATAAGCAAGTCAACTGACAATGATGTTTTCAAGCAAATATTATCTAAACAGCGAGGAAATAAATAATGACACGAGAATCTTGAAAATGTTTTATGTGTTCCCTTATTGCTTGTCATTTAATAAATTAGTTAAAAGAAAAAGCTAATTATAAAAATGATAGGCACCCGAGTGCTAGTGGAGTGGGTCCCAAAAGATTTGGGAAAGTTTACGCACGTAAACTGAGAAAAAAAGGAGGGAACAATTGTAACAAACTCTGCCTAGCTGGCAGAGTGTGATTGGTCATTAAGATTCTAGCAGAGCAGCACGTTTTGTGTATGAGCTCATATAAGAAAGGGGGAGAAAAATAGATCGGGAGGTTGGTTTTGGGTATTGGCCTCTGGGAGAGAACGTAGGCACTCTCTAATTTGCCTGCACTTGTTTTTTTCTTTCATTTCTTCAGTTTATACCTCCTGTAATTCACACTGAGTTGCAGAATATCTCAATATACTACTTGAATTCCCCATTTCTGTTTTGTTTCTTCCTTCCAGTGGATAGTTTACTATCAAAAACAAGAAAAATGATAAAATACATGGCCGAAGACAAAACCATCCACATTCCACAGTATATGTTAAAACTGACCTGAGCAAGAATATCAAGCTGCATTGACTGTGGCAAAGCAGCTAACACAGCTAAGTCGACTTCAGCATTGACTGGTGGCTGATAGGAAAAGGAAAAAATAGATGCAGGAATAAGATGTGAAAAAGGTTCAACAAATTCAGGAGCATTAACAGAGAATATTAGGATGTCACAACTACAATAAAAGATAAATATTAGCCTTATTTAACACAGTGACTATTGCTACATTCTGAGAAAGGTATAAGTTACAAAAAAAATAGTACCAGTATACACAAAAAAAATAGAAAAAAATCACATTGTAATATCTACTTGTAATCATTCCATCCACATTTTCAAATTTACCAGTATCATTTCTTCATCTGCATCACATTCCTCCTCTGAAGGATTAGCTACATTAGATGACGCTGCTTCATTTCTGGATAGTATTCCATTTTCCTCTGCAGCTATAGATGCTGCCAACCTAAATTAACTCATCCAAATATTATAGATAAGTTACTAACCATATTCAAGATACATGTCATGTATTACAAAAATATTTTATGCAACTTATATATAAGATACTCCATGACTTTCTTCCCCCTTCATTTGGGATAAATACATAGGTGGATTACATTTCATCAAGCTTCTCCTGGTTGCAACTTCTTGATATTATTGTTTGCGATGAATTTATGTCCTCCTTAGCTGCAAATTTAGCTGCAGACCTAAATAAATAATTCAAATAATGAAGCAAGCATAACTCTAATAGAAGAAGGCTTCACAGATTTACAACAGCATATGCAGCTTACATTTCATCTAGCTCTTTCACATTACTTCTTCCTAAATCACTACCAGTGAAGTCCATCTGATCAGATTTTTTTTTACTCTCAGTATCACTCTTCTGCTTCAGTCTCTGGTTCTTAATATCATTAGCCAGTTCTTTCAACCTCAATGCCTTTAACTGTCAAAGAAAGGCTCAAAAAAAGTTAAGATAACAGAATACATGTAGCCAGTAAAATAGATTAAATGCACCATCTTAACATGACAGAATTCTCTGTTTGGTAGTAAAATAAATAAGCAGAAACCAAGATTCAAATCATACATTCTCAGATAGCTATTACCCATCATAAAATCAGGAATATTTAAAAATCCGACACTAAGGTTATATGTCATTGAATTTTTTTTCACTTTGCAAGTGCTACAGAATTGAGTACAAGTGTCCCTCTAAATTCCAGAATCAATGCATATTTCCACACATTACTATAAACACAGCATGCAAGTGAGCAAGTGATAGAGACCAGTTAGTAGCGGCCCAAGGAGATGGGCCAAAGTCCTGGAGGAGTCACACTAGAAGAAACAAAAAATTAGGCCAGGACACGTAGGCCATTCTGTTATGTTTCTGTTTTTCAAATTTGCATGTGGGATCCACCAATAGAAGAGGGGAACGTTGGTTATATGGAAGGGAGAGTGGGCTTAGGACATCATGATTACTTTTCGGCTTCTAGCTTGGGCAGGGATTGCATTTCCCTGTGGAGCATAACTCTGGGGTAGGAAGTTGCCATTTTTGTGTAATTCTCCTATAGTTCTCTATTTTTCCCTATTCAATAATACACTACATATCAGTTTCTATCCTTGGGTTCTATCATTGGTCCTACCTGTCGAATCTGCCATGGTGTCCAAAGTTGATGATGTGGAAACCAAGGTAACAGCTCCCAAAGCTCAATTCAAGGAGTTGAGCTTACATCAGCAGAGTTGCAAAGCGCCATAGTCCAAGAGACTAAGGCCGGAATGGCTGAGAACCATGCTAACGAGGTGGAAAGGTGGGAGAAAGCCGAGTTCCGTTGTCTGGTGATGGTGTGGATGCAATTCGGGGAAGGATCCTATCATTCAAGAGTCGCAGATGACGACGAAGCTCCTGGAGCTTCATGCATAAATGGCACTAGAGAAGAACCGAGTCATTCTGCTCGGTTGATACTTCAAGGAGAAGTCCCGGACAAATTCCGTATGGCAGTAAAGAAGGTTGAACTTCCTTCTTTTGATGGCACAGACCCATGTGGATGGATAACCCGAGCCGAAACTTATTTGCAGGTACAGAATACCCGACCCGGGATTAAAGTCCCACTCTCCCAGGTGTCCAAGGAATGACATACTGTGATTGTTATGGGAGGGAGATCCTGAGCTTACGTGGGAGAAACTGAAAGTGGCTTTGTTGGAGAGTCTAGGTGCTTTTACCACTAGGAACCCATACAAACAATTAGTTGAGCTCACCCAGGAGAGTTTAGTCACAGAGTACATAGAGGCTTTTGAAATTCTGGCTTCACATGTACCACAGCTACCTGAACAGCAAGCTATTAGCTATTTCATGCATGGGCTGAAGGCAGAGATTCGTAGATGGGTGAGAATCCACCATCCTGTTGTTGTAAGTCAAGCTATAATAGAAACTAAACAATCATTGAGAAAGAGAGAGAGAGAGAGAGAGAGAGGGAGGGAGAGAGTGAATCTGAGAATTCCAAGGATTGTGTAAAATGAAAAGTTAGTTACATGATAGCTGACTCGGACTATTTATATGTCCAGAGTCAATTATGATAGACTAAAGAGAAAAGCCCTATACTAACTGAATGTGCTGACTCAACAGCATTCAGTTAGGCGCATACTTAGACCATTAACAAAGGCCTAAGGTAGCTGCAGTAAACTACTCTATTAGCCCCCGCAAACTTAAGTTGGTGCTGGAACAGCATCCACATTGAGTTTGGTGCGCATTTCACAGAACCGGGACGGAGGGAGAGGCTTGGTGAGAGCATCAGCCAACTGAGCAGAGGCAAGCACATGAATCACATGAAGGGCCTTAGAGATGACCTTCTCGCGGACAAAATGGATGTCATGTTCCATATGCTTGGTACGGGCATGAAGAACAGGATTATGACAGAGTGGCAAAGCACTCAAGTTGTCACAATGCAGTAGAGGAGTAAGAAAGGGAACCCATAGCTCAATGAGAAGAGAGTGAATCCATAGCACCTCAAAAGTGGTATTTGCCATGCTACGGTGCTCAGCTTCAGTGGTGGAGCGAGCAACTAGCTGCTGCTTCCTAGAGCAACAGGAAACCTCAAGGCCGAAGTAGATGCAGGATCTAGAGGTAGAGCGCAGGTCATTAGGGTCACTAGCCCAACCAACATCACAAAAGGCCAAGAGAGGATAAGGCCTGGCGAGACCAGCAGGTCTGAGGTGCAAACCAAAGTGCATGGAGCCTTTAAGGTATCTCAGAATGCGTTTCACAAACTGCCAGTGACCATCCAGAGGGTGTGCCATGAATTGGCAAACCTTATTGACACTGAAGGCTATATCAGGTCGTGTCAAGGTAGCATACTGAAGAGCCCCCACAATCGACCTGTACAGGTGAGGGTCTGAGACGAAGTCAGTGCCAAAACGACTCAGTTTACAGTTGCTAATCATGGGGGAGGAAATTCCCTTTGCTTTAGTCATGTTGGCGCGGGCCAGTAAGTCCCTGATGTACTTGGACTGGGTAAGAAGTAGGGAGCCATCAGACAGATGCCTAAACTCAACCCCAAGAAAGTAATCAAGATCACCAAGGTTCTTGAGAGCAAAGGAGGAGTACAGTTTGTTGATGAGGTCACTGATAAGAGAAGGAGAGGAACCAGTCACAATAATGTCATCAACATATAACAAGACATAAAGACAGGTGAGCCCTTAGAGTAGATGAATAAGGAGGGATCACACTTGCTAGTAGTGAAGCCAAAGAGGAGCAAGGAAGAGGTTAACCTCTCATACGAGGCCCTAGGCGCCTATTTGAGACCATAAAGGGCCTTGTGGAGGCGACACACAAGGGATTTATCAGTACCCTCGAAGCCTAGAGGCTGAGTCATATAAACTTCCTCATGAAGTAAGCCATTCAGGAAGGCATTGTTCACATCAATCTGCTTCACCTGTTCGGATCGTGGATAGAAGGATCAAGGAACTGCGCAGCCAGCACCATTCCATTAGTCAGAGTGAAGTGGAACTCAGTGACTGGTGATTCAACGTGGGAACGTGAAGCTGAGGTGCGCCAGAGTCATCCTTATCTGTTCTTAGTTATGCGACAGAAATTTCGAGGACAAAATTTTCTGTAAGAGGGGTGATAATGTAACATCCCGATTTTCTGTAACTCTAATCGAGCTGGTTAATCTCGACTAAGGCTTTGGATGATTGTGTGAATTGTTTTGTGCTAGTTTAAGGCCTAGTTGGAAGGTTAGGAATAGGCTTGAACAAGGTTGGAAATGCCTAAGGTGTTAAACGAGAAACTGTGGAAGTCAGAAGTTTGGAAGGCTCTTCCCAGCTGAGCAGCACGCTCAAGCGTGGGAAGGGAGCACGCCCTAGCGTGCCAACACTCAAGCGTTGGCATGTTGCACGCTCAAGCATGCTGAATGCGTTTGCCAGCTGGTGTGCTTTTTGACGCGTGTGCTACACATGTCAGGCCAGGGTGAAGGCGGAGTGGACGAGACTCCACGCTCAAGCGTGGAGGGAACCCCACGCTCAAGCGTGACCAGTGGGTCAAGTTGGATGAGTTTCGTCCTCCTCCTTACTTTGCACGAATTTTTCCTTAAGTAAGAGAGACAAGCTCTGAGACTTTAGAGAGAGAAAGCTTGGATTGTGAGACTTCGAGATATCGGATCAAGATTCTAACTACACGGTTGCAATCACAGCAAGGTTATCTACGACTTTGACGGATCCGTTTCTCGAATCCCTAACACGCGTTCTTCGCGTTCTTAGAGCCTTTACCTTCTTCTTTGATCTTTTGAGTTTGCCCTAGGGTTAACACTATTGCATACATGTTGTGCTCGTGATTAAGGCAAAGTTTGTACTCGTGATTGTTTGCGTTAGGAGCTTGAGGCCACGGCTACCAGAAGGATTCAAAGCTGTCTGTGGCTGAACTTGCGGCTGCGAGTGGAGGAGCTTGTCTTGGAGTACGTGCTACGACTATTCAGGTGGGGAGAAAGAGTGCTGCTGCCAGGAAGGCAAGAGTAGTGTAGTGTGTTTTTCTGCTATGTGTAGGGAAGCCCTAACCCTACTAGTGGTTAAGCCCCGATAAAGTACCTAAACCCTAGGTTTAGCATACTTTGGGCTATCACTGTCAAGTTTGGAAACCCTAGGTTAGCGAACTGTTGATTGAGGATGATCTGCTTCATATGATTGCTGTGATATGGAATTCTGTTGTTGCTATTTGTCTAAGTGCCTATATGCTACTTGGTATGTGATATGCTGCTATGTGCTACTGTTGATGTCATTATTGTTGATGTTATGCTGTTTGTGGTAATTGTCGTGTGGTGGCGTAATGCCTTACAGTTAAGTTTAGCTATGTGCCATGTTGTTATCGGGTTGATACCGTGGATGGTGCCGTTGCTGTTATGCTGACTGTTTGAGGCTGTGGCCGTGATGTTTGAGCTGTGGCTCGTGGACGCGGGGCGTTGAGGCTGTGGCCGTCTGGATGTAGTGGCATCGTGTTGTTCCTGATTGAGAGTTTAGGCATGAGATCCGGTATCAAGCCCGTTGAGGATGTTTGTTGCATGTCATCGGCTGCCAAGTGGCGAGGCCGTATAACAGGTAGTATGGACTGCCAGCGTCATACGAGGTTAGTTGTACCTGAGTGTGGGTACAGAAAGTAGATGGGGCAGTCAAGTGAGTGACCTTGGGGATGTTGCCGATCTCGTGGGCCATTCTGTTATGTTTCTGTTTTGCATATTTACATGTCAGATCCACCAATAGAAGAGGGAAGGTTAGTTATATGGGAAGGAGAGTGAGCTTAGGAGATCATGATCAAATTTATGTTATTCCTTTCGGGTTCTGGTTTGGGCAGGGATTGTTTTACTCTGTGGAGCATAGCTCTGGGGTAAGGAGTTGCCATTTTTATTTAATTCTCCTACATTTCTCCATTGTTCTCTATTCAATGATACAATGCATATCAGTTTCTATCCTTGGGTTCTATCAGCAAGTGACAGAGAAACTTAAACGAGGAATCTTACTATGGTGGAAAACATTTAGGGTGTGCTTGTTTGAGCAGGTGAAAAACTATGAAGCATGGACACTTCAAAATAGTCGTCATGTCCATGTCGGTCACATATCAGTATTGGACACTTCATGTACTTTTGGATACTCCTAACAAAAAAGGCAGCATGGTGCTATAAAGCTCCCGCTATGCACAGGGTGTTGGGAAGCTTTGGATCCACTTTGTGGGTCTATAGTAGGCAGCCTTATCTTGTATTTGCAAGAGGCTGATTTCACCACTCGAACCTGTGACCTTATCACATTTTACAATTTTTACTTTTTTTCTATTTTTTTTAAACAAAAAAAGATGGAAATGTCATATTATTAGCCTTTTATATGTTTCCTATGCCTCATAGTGACTTCTAAAACATTATTTCTCTATCTTAATTTAAGATTTGTTCCTTTATCATAGCCATGTCGTATTCTATAACATATAAAATTTACCATATCCCGCAGTATCTTATCTGTGTTTCTTGTCGTATCCATGCTTAAAAGGTGGAGAATTGGGAGAGAGTGAAAGAAAAATGGAATGAAAAGCTTTTGATTTTCGCTCATGCTGCATAGTAAAGGGTGGAAAATAATTCTCAACTCATTTTGCTACCCCAGATATGCTCAAAAATTGTGGACTGAAATGTAAAAAAAATTGCACTCCACTTTCAACCATCCTACATTTTTCTACTACCAAGCAAGCGCGAAGAAAAATTTCCTTCTAATTTTGCTTCTATTTGAACCCAATAATCAATTAACAACAATAACTGCACCAAACCAAAAAGTAATGAAATTCTTACATGATTTAGAAGCAATTTCTCAGCAGTCTTACGGACTTTGGCCTGAGCGTTTTCTCGCTGCCTACGGCGCGCGATGACGGTGCGGCGCTTAAGGGCGGGGGTTCCACCGTCGAAGATAAATACCGGCTTGGTCCGGAGGAAGAGGAGCTTGCAAATTCGACGGAAGAAGCCAAGCAAATGAGCGTTGCGAACCATTTCGCCCTTCTCATCACGCATTGCCTTCAGAAACTGCACCATCCATATGCTCGCATCTGCCAAAACCGTCACAGGATTATGTATTTATTTATTATGCGATTAATGGGGGGAAATATGTGATAGAGTTAAAGGAATATACCGACGGCGACCGTTTTTCCGGCGAGGGTCTCGACGGAGACGCGGCGACCGACGGGAGCGAGTAGTTCCCAGAGACCGTGGACTCCCATGATCTTGCTGCTTACGCTGCTGCTTCTACTTCGGGTTCAATTATCTTGTCTTCACCTGTTATTTAATGCCGCCAAACCAGGCTTTAGACGACTACGGTTCGTGATTTTAATCGGTCGTTTGCTCAAACGACGTTGTCGTTTGATCTCCTATCCTTTTTTTTTTTCAATTGTGTTATTTGAACATCAAATTTTGGATACCGTATGTAATATCGTATATATTTATCTCTATCTCTCACTTATTTTTTATCTTCTTTTTATACACGTAATTCAAAAATACATCAAAAAACAAAGAGACAACATGTTGTCCCATTTTGTTGTCCAAAAAATATTTCTCTCTCCCTTTCTTTATCTATTGTCTATCTACTATTACTAACTAGCCTCTTCACACCTCTCTATATGATTGGGTTTCTTCAGGTCTAGGGACGGATTAGGGTTCAGAGAATTGGCTCAATCAACGTTTAGGGTCATGTGAGGGACAAGCCCAACTCATCCTACGCTCACCCTTACTGTTCAGTCTATATAAACCTTCGTATATTAAATGGATTTATTTTGTATGCACTGACAGTGGAAACATTTTTTACACTTGTTATCGTCGTGCGAAATTTGGTGTTTAACCGTTTGGTTGGCTAATCCGCATAGTTGATTCCCCTTTGTGTTCAGGCGATTACATTGAGAAAAGGACTCTGTTTCTCAGCTACAGGTTCCTAGACTACTCCAAAGAACGTCTAGTGTAGAAAGTGAACTATGAAACTAAGGTTACATAAAAGAGATAAAAGAAAGCAATAAAGAGAAAACGATAAAGTAGAAATAAATATAAAGACTTGTGTTATTGATTGAGTGTGTTCATATGAACAATATACAACAAGTATTTATAGGCCTAAAACTACCCCTATTAGCCACTTTGTCACAATTGATAATGGCCAACAACAGTAACGACCCACTAACTTCATGGAATATAACCTCCCACTAATTCAACTCTCACTAACTCATGGTTATTGTCATGAATAACTACCCACTAATTCAACTCCCACTAACTCCATGTTTCTATCATAAGAATTATCTTTTGGTGATCACATATGCCCCCTGCATCTTTTAGCTGACAACGGAAGCTGAAAGATGTATTATGTCAGCCGAAATTCCTTCTGCCTGTTGCCCTGAATCTCGGCTAATAGGGCTCTGCTGCATATGGATCACTTAATCTTCTGGAACAACTAGGTTAGCAGATAATAGACTTACAATGTCAAAATAACACTGCTAAATGCCCCCCAGCTTCATATGATCCAATTGATTTAGGAGACTCCAACATTATTAAGACATTGGGTTTGCAGATAGTAGTCTTATGTTGCCTATTTGGCATAGCTAAATGTTCGTCCACTTTGTCTTTATTCAATTGAGATGCTCTTTTGTTCCCATTTCTTATGCATCAGCTATTTCCGTTTACCCTTTGAAATGGTAAGCCAGACACTAAAACCATATAAGAGAATGTAGCTAGGAATAAATCTATATCAGCCGTCATTTCAATTATACCTATGTCAGCTAACTTGGATCTTTCATCCTTCAAAGCCTCTTCGACAACATTTTCCTCAAGATTTAGGCTGCCATGATATTAACTGCCTAATCACCAAGATTAGTATATTGAGTCCTGCTGATAGCCGATTGATTAGCTGTAGTATGTTGAGTCCTGCTGACAGCCGATTGATTAGCTGAGGTAGGTGGAACTGGATTCCATTGCTGCCCCCCAACATAATCATCAGGTGCCCTATACAAAATTTCTCGAGGAGGAATTGAACCCATTTGAACATAAGGTGACCGTTCTGGAGTTAGCCGATAGATTGGTTGATTAGCCGAGGTAGGTGGGATAGTATTCCATGGCTGCTCCCCCATATAATCACCAAGTAGCTTTCTCTGCATTTTTTTTAGCGCCCAAAGTTTGATAAACAGCAGGTCCTTGATTGGTGGCCTGTAGAGTCGTGCCATAAGCTGAAACATTTGGCATAACACACAAAATTCCAATCTGTTTTACTGCATTACTAACCATATCATTCGCCACTATTTGCCCCCTGGGTTAGTAGTAGCAAACGTATTCGGCTGAACCTGTGGTAAAGGTCTTGCCTGAATAGAGTTCGATTGAACCTATGATAAAGGTTCTGCCTGAACATGTGATTGCTCTTGTTGTGCTACTTCAATTGTAAACAATATGTTCACCTTCATGGTCCCACCGGGCGTGCAATTGTTATCGTCGTGCGAAATTTGGTGTTTAGCCGTTTGGTCGGCTAATCCGCGCAGTTGATTCCCCTTTGTGTTCAGGCGATTACGCTGAGAAAGGGACTCTATTTCTCAGCTGCGGGTTCCTAGACTACTCCAAAGAGCGTCTAGTGTAAAAAGTGAACTATGAAACTAAGGTTACATTAAAGAGATAAAAGAAAGCAATAAAGAGAAAACGATAAAGTAGAAATAAATATAAAGACTTGTGTTATTTGTTAGAACCAAAACAGTAATGACTAATGATCCTAAAAGTTTTAATGATTAAAAAAGTTATTATATGTTTATTGAAAATACTCGAAGTCAAGTTTATGCTAATCCATAAGGTCAAATGACCTTTGTATGTTTCTGACTTCAGATGGTTCTCCAAAATCAAAGTTTCACCTAGCTCTTAAAGGACAAAAAGCTCACTACAATATCTTCGTCCAAAGAAATTAAGTGGTAAAGGTTCACGTACAAAAACGTGATCATATAGTATTGTGCGTCTAAATGTTTACATTGCTTTATCGTCCAATTGTTTATAATTATTGTGCATCCAATTGTCTATTTTGTACGTCAATTGTCTTCAATACTTGTACGTTTAATTATCTTCAATGCTTATGCGTCCAATCATCTACAACATTTATGGGTCCAACTGTCTAAATCAATTGTGAGTCCAATTTTATATATGCCTGTGCGTCCACTAACTTCATTCTGTAGATGACGTGGGTCTCTCTCATTCAAAAGTCTTAAATGGTTTTAAGGAAATATCTTTTTCACATAAGACAAAAGAAGGTACGAACGTCATACAAAGCAAACCACGTAGAGCAAAGAATTGCGTAGAGCAAAACGTTTGTCGACCATAAAAGCAAAATCTGTCTGCTACCATTCAAGCTGCTACTACCTCCACATTCTGAAAGGACAATTACACAACGGAAAACAACTGGTATATGATTTGTACCTAAAGGATATTTGATTGAGTCTAAATGGAAAAGTTCTCCCAATATTTTTTGAAATCAGAAGGTCAAGACAAAGCTATAAGAAGACCCTCCTCTGAAGAAACAAGCAGAGAACACACGAGCAAGAAAATATTCAAGAGAATTCATTGTGCAAACAAAAAGGCCTCAAAGCTTTCACTCTCTAGTTTTTGATCTGTAAACCTTCTCATTCTTTCATTGTAAAGTTGTAAACAGATTGTCAAGAGCTATATCGTGTAATACTCTCACTGTTGTGAGTTTGTAAAAAAATCCCTCTCAAATCTTAGGATTTGTTGAGCCTGAAGAGGCTTGTCTGTAAAAGAATACTTGTAGCCTGGAGAGGTGTAGAATACTTGGAGTTGTAGTCTTGGAGAGACTTGGAAACAGCTTGTGAAAAGTGTTAAGAGTTTTAGTGGAAAAACCTTCTGAGGGAAGGGACCGGACATAGCTCTTTGATTTGAAAGAGTGAACCAGGATATATCTTTGTGTGAATTTTTCTATCCCTATCTTGTTAAGTTTTTATTTATTACTAACTTGGGGATTGAAAACAAAGTATTTTAAACGCTTATAACCGTTTTGGTATGTTCTTTCATCTTACCTGTCTTAAGCGTTTGCTTCAAAAAGGTTTTCGAAAATCGGTTAAGAAACACAATTCAACCCCTCTTCTTGTGTTTCCACGTTTCACTTTCATTATTGATTGAGTGTGTTCATATGAACAATATACAAGTATTTATAGGCCTAAAACTATCCCTATTAGCCACTTTGTCACAATTGATAATGGCCAGCAACAGTAACTACCCACTAACTTCATGAAATATAACCTCCCACTAATTCAACTCTCACTAACTCATGGTTATTGTCATGAATAACTACCCACTAATTCAACTCCCATTAACTCCATGTTTCTATCATAAGAATTATTTTTTGGTGATAACAACATTATCAATCAATTATAAATTGACACATCATTAAAAACGTTTGACCTTTATTCTAACTACCTTAAAAGTCATTTATGTACTGGCCGAATGGCCGAGTTGATAAGATCGAATAGTCTAGTTCACAAGGTCGGATAGTCGAGCTCATATGGTCGGATAACCAAGCTTTTATAGACAAATAGTCAGACTCTTATATGTGAACGACCGAATCTCAACCATAACACACGAACTAAACGTGGAGACGTCTCAATAGCACTAACCCACAAAAATTGGGAATAACCGCCCATGATTCATATACCTCTTTTTCGACAACGGTTACATCTAACACTATAAATAAGACAATCCTATCAGAACTATGTAGCTTTGATTCTCAAAGAGGATACGTAGGAGCAAAATACACATATTCTATTAAGCTATAATTCTAAGTAGAGCTGAAGAGTTGGCCCTCTTCTTGGGGGCTCCTCTTCTTCCTTGGGCAGAGCTGGCCCATCAGGAGACCTATAGCTAAGAGCATAAGGGGCTCTTATCATGACTGAATCAAGTTGTCCCAAAAAGGACTCCCAAAGTTGACCTCTCAATGGCTTGGGTCGACTAGCCTCTGATAGGCCAAGGCCAAGGCCTAGAGTCGCCCAAGGCTAGCTCTTCTAGAACTACCATTAATGGCTCTAGGTAGTTATTCATGTCAGGCAACTCAACGAATTGAGGATAAGATCACTTGACCTTTACCGAAACTCCCGGGAACAACAATTTCACTAAAGCAGCACTGAAGGACGGTTAAATGGCTTCACTATAAGACATGTAGAAGCCGAGGAAGAAAAGGCAAGGAAAAACCTTAACTTATATAGATCTGTTCAGGGCTCTACTCAAGTTAGTCCCCTTCGTGAGTGGAGAGCTTGAACCTTTTGTTCTCGGATAGAACAAGAATCCTATAAAATAAGAAGTTATAGTCATTTGTAATCCAACCGTTGGGGATTACTATCTAATATCTATGACACAAATAGGCATTTTCTCAAACTTTGAAGGATTAATGCGTTCAAAGTAACATCCTGGGTTTTCTTAATCTTGTTTAATGTATGATTATAGGTTGATTGTATGTTTGATGTGTATTTAGGATTAGAGTTGTTTGGAGAAAGAAAAAGAGAAGGGTGTAGAGTTCTGACTGGCACGCTTAAGTGTGGCCCAGCCCAACGTTAAAGTGCTGAAATGCTATAAAGCGTGGAAGGCATACACGCTTTTGCGACCAAAATCGCGAAGGGGACGGCGAAAAAACATAAAGTTTAAGAAAACATGGAAGTCGCCACCAATTTTATTTAATTTAGAAAAAAAAAATGGAAAACCTTTAAAAAAAGACCTTTGGAACCAAAACTGAATTCGGAAGCCGGTTGCACACAGGGAAGAATGAAGACTTAGCCTCACAGCACCCTTAGTGTGCCCGTTATAAAAAATGGTTACCCAAATCAATTTTGCAAATTAATTACAGAATTTTAACCTATTTATTTTACCCCAAAAATCATTTACAAGAACATAGAAATAACTATGAATCATTATTTATAAAAATAGAACAAAGCATCTTAGGACAAAGAAAAGAAACGAATAAATCATTTTGTCTCACGATCTATTATATTTTTTATTACTATTTGTATATGAGAATAGGTCCTAAATGAGGATGAACATGGTACATAAGTCCACAGGACAACCTCAAATCTAAGAGATTGAGCATGATGCTCTCATGGAGCAATCCCAAAATATAATTAGTTCGATTTTCAATTAGTTCTTTACAAAGAGTAAAATAAAATGAAATAGAAGAATTTAAAAAATGGATTTATTTTGCGATTATTTTTATCCATTTTTACTTATGTTGGAAAGTCCTGGACAAGGTTGACCATAATACATACGTCCATAGAGCAACCTCAAATCTAAGGGATTGAGCATGACACTCAAGTTCATAGAGCAACCTAAAATAACACAAATTCAATTATTTTAATTAGTTATTCAAAACAATAAAAAGAAACACAAAAATAAAGAAATATAGTTTTGGCTTGACAGGGTGATTAATCTCGCTCCTACGTATTCCCTGCTGTGGTGGAAAACTCAAAGCCACGTAGTTCTTATGAAGATGATTGATTGATTGTTTTTTTTTAAAAAAATTTATTATTTATTATTTAATATATTTTTTTTATTTTTGAAAAGGATTTTTTTTGGACTCAAAACAAGGAACGGAATTTCAATTAGAAGTATTATCTTTATTTTCTAAATTTGATTTTTTTTAAAAAGGTTTTTTTTTTTTAATGAGACTAGACCACTCTAAACTAACAAAAATTAAACCTGACTCAAATCTAACTCTACCCATGAGATAAGAAACCCAAAGAACTAAATTTGCTTTTAACGGGAGAGAAATGACAAAAGCAAAGGGAAAGTCTTCTCGAATTTTTTTTTTTCCTCTTTCGCTATGTATCTCTGTTATATATCTGCAATTAGAATCCTTGCATTTGTTGTTTGTAAATTAATGAAGAAATATTCCCAAATCAATCTTCTTGATTTTGAACTCAAAATAGAAAGAACAATGCTCACCTAATTATCGATCATATCTTTCTTGCGAAATATTTTTTGGGATATTGAGGAAAAATTAGAGATTTAAAATTATTGCCGAGAGGAAAGTTATGTGTTGTGTGACGGCTAGGTTTATGGAAGAAGAAGATGGCTCGTGGGCTTAGAGCAACTGATCCGGGTTAGTCTGATGCAAATGGATTATGGGTCCATAAAATGGCGAGTGGGATGAGTGGTTTGGGCTTGGTAAAAAGGTGTGTCCAGTCTAAAACAAAAACAAACAAGCAAAAATGTTTTCTTTAAAAAAAATGACAAACTTAGCAAAATATTTTTTTGATTTTTCCTTTTTCCAATTTTTTGGGGTTTTCATGAAGTGCAAAACATTTTTATGATATTTCTTTTTTTTTTTTTGTACTTTTTTTTGGTTTTCTAAAAGTTAAAAATAAAAGTCTACTCTTTTTTACTTTTCAAAAGTCAAAATATTTTTTATGCTTTTGAATTTTCTCATTTTTTAAATTTTTGGTAAAACTTAAGTGAAAAACAAAAGGAACCTGATCAAAATGAGGTGTTCACACATGCTCAAGCATTCTATATTGACCAGGTGACTACAAGTGATGAGACATGCAATGACACGTATCGATGTCACGAGCGTGGTCGCATGCAAGTGTTGGAACCAAAGTGGTTATAATCCATAACTCCTTAAGATTTTGATGTTAACAAAAGACTAAATTAGGTTTATCCTAAGTGTGCAGGTATACAAAGTCCAAAGACTTATCAGACTTTGAGTCTGATCGCACAGTCCATCGTTTTGATGTAAACGATAAAATGGACGAAGTCCTTCTTGGACTATAACTTTATCAAAAGTGCAACTGAGTCCAAAGACTCATCAATTGTAAAGTTATCTGTTTATTTCGAAGTCCAATGTAATAAATTAGTTTTACTTTAGTGGACTATGATCAAGCACGCCAAATGTAAAATATAATAGTTTCAAACTATTATCTTTCATGTAAAAGGGTAATATCCCTTAAACAAAAATTCTTTATAACTTAGTACTCTCGAACGCATAAAGCCATTATATTCCAGACACAACGAAATTGACTATCTCAAAAAGAAAAGATAAAAGGCAACTTTCGAATATAAGGAAAAGCTGTTAATGCCACTTTCATCTCTCTCTCTCTCTCTCTCTAATAGTCTACCCTGCTTTTCAGAAGCCCCTCACAAGCTATCAAACTCAACGGGATTAAGCATTTAATGCTCATCAGAACGTTTCTCTTGCCAACCATTGAAGAATCAAGTTTGCTCAAGATATGAATGCTATAAATACCCTTACTCTTGAAGAAGCAAAGTCACCTTCTGAACAATTTCAAAAGCTCACAAGCTATCAAAAGGCATACAAAAGCTCTTAAAGTTTTCTCTAAGTTTAACTTTCATACTACTCTCTATGAAGAGTTGTTTTCAGAGTTCTAGATCTTAAGTTTCATATCCTCACACATAGTGAGTTAGATTTAATCTTAAACTCTTTCTTAAACCAAATATGTGGTTGAGCCTGAAGAGGCTTATCTGTAACATAATACTTATAGTTACCTGAAGAGGTGTTGAATACTTGTGCCTGAAGATGTGTATAATACTTGTTGTAACAAGGTTTTTGTTATAGTGGATAAAGCTCTCACGTAGAGGGGACTAGACGTAGCTCTTGGGTTAAAAATGAACTAGGATAATATCCTTGTGTTATCTTCTCTCCCTTCTCTCCGTCTTTAGTTTATATATGACTAACGCTTGGTATTGAATTTGCTTTATTAACGATCGTCTTTCAAGAAAACGTTTTTAGCGTGCATCCAAAGTCTAGTGTATATGCTTTCAACGTCTGATAAGCATCTTTGTGTCCAAACATTTGCGAAAAGATATCTGCTTGCAAAAAAGATTTTAAAAACTTAAGAAACACAATCCAACCCACTTCTTGTGTTTCCAATAGGTTCCTTCAATTGGTATCAGAGCTCAGCCTCTTGGTTGAGCACTTTGCCATGTTAGAGGAAAGATCCTTACAAGCGGAAATGACAAGTCAGAGCATGCCTAGTGGGAGTCAACCAGTTATGGAGGGAACTTCCATGATGAGACTATTGTTCTTCAACGGAACTCACTACCTCTATTGGAAAGAGAGGTTCAAAGGGTTCATTATGAGTACTAACTCACTTCTCTGGTCCAGAATCACAAATGATCCAAATGTTTATCGCAATGATGGCGGTACTGACTGTGATGCTCCCAAAACATAACCTCACTTTCTCTGATACCTTAAGCATGCAGATACGGTTTAATTTAAACTTAAGCAGATAAATAGTTAATACAGTTCAATATTACACATCAGAGTTTCGCCTAGAAGCCATGGCGTAACGCAACAACAATAAAAACAGACGTTCCACTGGCCGTGGTACAACTCTCAAGAGACTCGGCAATACCTCTGGGGTCTTTCCCTCTCTACTCTAGAAGCGTTGACGTCAAATGGTTGTTCACGACAAAGTTTCACCTCAACTCAGCTTCACTGCTGTAGCACATCCGACAACCAACCAGCACCTCCGCCTTTAGATCACGACCCGAACAACAAGATACATATAAAGCATAGGGAAGCATGCATAGGAGGTAAGAAACACTACAATATCATGCAAAGGGAGATCACGTAGCATATAACACATCAACATGCACAACAGCAGGCACAACCAGCCAACACACCCATCTCTCGAGTTCATTGCAACAGTCAACCTCCAAGTTATCACAACTAGGGATCACCGCTTACTCTACATGCACAACTGAGTCTACATGATTGGCCAATTCTACAACGCACACTCTTACCATGGGAATACAACAGTCAACCTCCAACTGTGAGGAATGACAATCCAAATTCCAACTGCGAGGGTGGATGTTCACCATGTAAGAATGGCCCCTGCAACTGCGAGGAGGCAGAGTTCAGGTAACCGCCTCCAAAGTTTCCAAGACAGTACAACAGTGGTTCCTCCAACTGTGAGGAGCACTGCCTCCCCGAGCCCCTCCAACTGTGAGAAGACCCGAGAAGTTCTCCAACTGCGAGAAAGCACCTACATCCCTCCAACTATGAGTTCAGCCATCTTGGTCGCCCTGGAGTGTCCACCTCGAACACCAACCTCGTGTGACAACCACTCAAACTGTTGTTGCATTTGTACACACGGCTTTCACCACAACAATGCAAATGCTATGATTATGCACCCATCATCTCAACAACATCTTAACAACAACTTAGCCAACGTCTCAAGGTCCACGTCCTCCAACTGTGAGGATGTCGCTCTCCAACTATGAGAGCCACCTTCAACTTAGATCAACTGGCTTACAACATCAACTACGAATCTAATAACACCAACCACTCTATCCTTCTAACAACACACCAACCATCTCCACGGTCAATCAAGATCACATCAACATAACGTAGTATAGCAACATATCATCATTGCAGGCATACCAACTAGCAATTAAGCATGTTATCACAACAAGTATCTCATCTAACACGTTATCATGTACAACATCATTTACTTATGTTTTCAGTTACCACAAATAAGCACACATCCTCAATCAACATATATCATAGATCGATCCTACGGTGATAGCCCAAAGTAAGCTAAACTTAGGGTTTAGGTACTTTATCGGGGCTCAACTACTAATAGGGTTTGAGGAGCCCTACACATGTTAACAATTATATACTACGCCTATGATTCCCAGATATTGGTGGTTTCTTCCTCCTCACATAGTAATTCGCCCTGATATGCTCCTGTATCCACGGACAGCCTTGACCCTCGATCTCACGAGCACCACGAACACGCCAATGACCACCACGAGTGCACCACCACGGCCACTAACATGCGGCTGCCACAACCACCAAGACTCAGCCGCAACTCCTCTTTAACGTAGGAGCACCACCACGTCCTCGAACTTTGCCCTAATCACAGGAACAACATATAGATTATAGCATTAACCTTAATACGAAGCTAAAACCGTGAATAGAAGCTTAAACCATAAGAGAACATTGTATACCTACAATGTAGGTAGATATAGAACCTCGGCTTACCCTTGACGAATCACAGAAGTAAATCGGTATAATTGGAGTAGATGAAGAGCTGATCACGAAAACACCAACAGAACTGCAATCAGATCAACGAACGGATCACAACTCCAAATCAAAGCCTCCACCTCCTTAGCTCCTCTCAGCCTCGAGCTCTCTCTGTAAGAGTGAAGTGGCAAAACTCTCTTCCAAGTGAAAATGAAGAACTATTTATAGACAAAAGGTTCTGCTGACAATGCTTTAGTGTTCTGAAGCTCCACGCTTAAGCGTTCCAACGCTTGAGCGTTGACGTTTCCTCACCTCCAAGGCACCGCCCATCAGGTGCCAGGTGCGACGCGTAACCGACATGTGTCACTTTACGTCTCATCACTGCTAGCCAACTGGTTAGAGCGGCCACGCTTGTGCGTTAAAAGCTCTCCATGCTAGAGCGTTAGCACGCTTGAGCGTTCTTGAGATGACCCGCCATCCCATAAGTAGAACCTAAGATATTAACTAATCTTAATCGCATAATAAACGTTAGCGAGCCTTATTAATACGAAGCGTAGTGGAAAATTTAGCGCGGAAGCAAACAAATGCACGGCACTAACGCTTTAGAGTACACAGCTTTAAAATATAAATAAATATATCACGTACATCATGGCCCCATTAGTAGGGCTACAGTATAAAGTAGTATATGCAGAGTATATTAGTACAAACCCAAAATAAAAGTAGGAAAAGTAGGCCAAGAGACAACTCTCCGGCTAACCACGATCATTGCCCGTCCTTTCGAGGCTAGGGTCTGTGGCACGTCCTCCGGCGTCAGGCTCGTACAGAATGCCGTCCGGTTCCTCAGCAGTTGGTTCCTCTTCGGGATCTTCCCATAAAATAGACATAACATATACAGAAAAATGCGGGAGATAAGAAACATAATTCATCAATATGGGAGAGGGGCATCAGTATAGCATATATATATATATATATATATACATCACACAACACAAATAACATATACAATCACAACATCACCCATCTCTTAAGTCGCCCATCACAATCATCTCAAACATCATTCTCTCAAATAAGCCTATAAGAGGGATACTAATTCCTATGTATATGCTGTCTTCCCTATATGCATGTCGACCGATACATCATGTCCCTAATTGGACATCCCCATCAGGATTACATCACATCACATCCCGCCTCGGGATTTTAAGTAACGTCCCCAATTGGACATCCCGCTTTAGGACCAAATGCTGTGGTATGAAATGATATGAAAATGCAACAAACATCCATCGCAGGTTGATATCGGGACCTCACACCTAAACACTCGTCCACGACTACGACACATCGCATCACATCAACATCAACATAAACATCAATCATCAACATCAACATCTCATCATCAACATCACATCAGCATCAGCATCACGATGCTTTGCGTCTACGAGCTACAGCTTCACGGTCGGGACCACAACGATATCAACCCGAACAACATGACCACTCACCATACTCTCATCAACACTCAACCACCAGTCAAATCACAATAACATTACAACAGTAATTCATCCAATGCAGATATCATCAGAAAATCGAATAATAGTAAATCACACAACCAGTTCAACAAAATAAAATTAACAGATAATCAAGTAAACAATTCATCACATCAACCTCAATCAATTACAATATCCATATTACAAACTTAATGGTGATAGCCCAAAAGTACCTACACCCAAGGTCCAGGCACGACTAGTGATTTCCCCACCTTAGTGATTTCCTCGTGCTGCGCAGCTCCGGCTACGACTCCGCAGCTGTCAGTCGGGTGCGCTGTCGAATGTTCGAGTCCTGTCCGATTCTATACAACAGAACACAACCAGAAATTAATACAACTAAATCAAAAACTCCCTAATTCCTTAAGATTAGCTACTGCCCCTATTTAATTAATTAGGCTAGGGATGTCTAAAAATTCCTAACTCTTGAATCAATGATCCTTAGGTATCCCTAAACATAATCAATGAAGGCATTAGCTCAAAAAGTAAAGATTTCTCCTACTACACTACCCCTAGAGTTTGGCCCTATTGAATGAAAAACATGAAAAATAGTTCGGGAACTCCAAAAATTCTCATTTCTTGGATAGCACCCTAACTAAATGTGGTGACCCTAGATATCAATTTAAAACATCAAAAACCAACCAAAAATCCTACCCTATTTACTAGGGGGTTTCGGCTTCTCTCTTGAAAATATAGATAGGGAGATTTCTTGGCTCTAAGTTCTTGGACCGTACAAGTATGTCATGAACGTAGGCCATAGAAATTAGTTTGGTATTGAAACGATTTTCCTACAATTTTTCATGGATTTTTGAAGATTTTAGGCACAAAACCCTAACATCTATGATCATGAAAAATTGAGGAGATAAAGGAGATATTGGGAGAGATAGAGATGAGATTCTACCTCGTATGATGATCTACTTCTAATTTGGTGAAGATTGCTTCAAGAAATCTCAAGCTTAAAGCCTCCAAAAATGGAGTTTTGATGAAGAGAATGAAGAAATGAGAAAAGAGTGAATATGGGGGTTTGGGAGAGGGAAGGCTATCGAGAAGAAAATGAGGGAGGATAAGAGTGAATGAGATATTTACTTAAGTTAGAGACTTAAGAGTTAAGTAATAGTAAAAGGTAATTAGTAACAAAAATTTAACCAAGGGCAATTTAATCAATTCACGTCTCGACATTTTGAAATCATCACGACACTGGTTTGAGTCCTCAAATAACTTGACACAGTTCTGGCATGAAATTTTTTTGTTCGTGGGTCTCGAAAAACCCTAAACAGCTCGAATCGTCTAATCGATCAATTTTCGGTCCGAATATAAAATATTATTTATATTTTTGGACGTCAGGACACATTTTAGCAAAAAGGTAGAGGATTGAATTTTAAGACTAATGGTTCTGACCGTTAGTCAAAATGGGGTCTTGATAGTAGAAAAACACTATACCTAAAAAACATAGATCGGGCTTCGTTTGAGTTTTCGGCCCAAAACTTAACCATAGCCTCTTACGATGACGTAGAGCGTGACTATGGCCTCGAAATAATTTATTTAATTTTCTAGACCCTACAATAAAATATAATTACTTAATTACTAATTAATTAGAAAAATCGGGGTGTTACATTACTACCCCCCTTAAAAAGAATTTCGTCCTCGAAATTCGACGTACCTTAGAATAGATGTGGATACCGCTGCTACATATCCTCTTCAAGTTCCCAGGTGGCATCTCCTATTGTAGCATCCCACATGACCTTGACTAAAGGAATCTGCTTTTCGCGGAGTTCTTTCACCCTCGTGTCGTCAATCCATACAGGCAACGCTTCGTATTCTAAGTTCTCCCTTAACTGGATTGATTCGGGCTCTATCACGTGTGATGGATCGGGATGGTTTTTTCTGAGTTGGGATACATGGAATACATTGTGAATATTGGATAGATTGGGAGGTAAGGCAATTTGGTAGGCAACTGGACCAATTCGGCGATGAATTTGAAATGGTCCAATGAATCTAGGGGTAAGCTTTCTGGATTTGATTGTCCTGCTGATTCCAGTTCTTAGAGTGACTCTTATAAAGACATGATCACCTTCCTGGAACTCCAAAGGTCTCCTCCTCTTGTCACTGTAGCTCTTCTGCCGATCCTGTGCGACTTTCATCTTTTCCCGAATTTTCTTAACTTGCTCCGTCGTTCGCTGTACCATATCTGGGCCTATCAACTGATTCTCCCTGGTCTCATACCAGCAGAGCGGTGTTCTGCATTTTCGTCCATAGAGTGCCTCGTATGGCACCATGCCGATACTCGAGTGGAAACTATTGTTGTACGTGAACTCAATCAGTGGAAGAAACTCATCCCAACTTCCTGTGTTTTCCAAAACACAAGCTCTTAAAAGATCCTCTAATGATTGAATTGTCCTTTCAGGCTGACCATCCGTCGGCGGATGATAAGCTGAACTCATTCTGAGCTTAGTTCCCAATGCACCATTTAGACTCTGCCAAAACCTGGAAGTAAATCTCGGATCCCTGTCTGAAATTATACTCAAAGGTACTCCATGTAATCTTACCACTTCTATGATGTAAATCTGGGTTAATCTCTCCAAGGAATACCTTTGGTTGATCGGCAAGAAATGAGCACATTTCGTCAGCCGGTCAACAACTACCCAAACTGCATCGCATCTCTTTTGCGTCCTTGGTAGTCCGGAAACAAAATCCATTGCAATGCTATCCCCTTTCCATTGTGGGACGTCCATTGATTGCAATAACCCTGCTGGTTTCTGGTGTTCAATCTTTGCCTTTTGACACACCAGACAGGATTGGACATATTTTGCCGCTTCCTTCTTCATCCCAGGCCACCAAACATTCCCTTTAGGTCCTGATACATCTTTGTAGATCCGGGATGAAAACTCAGTTTGCTCTTGTGCGCTTCTTCCAAAATCATGTTCCTAACTTCACTATCCTTAGGCACTTATATCCTGTCTCCAAACTTCAGGATTCCATCAGTACCCTTCTTAAACTCTAAAGTCTTTCCTTCTTCTACCATCTAGCTCTTTTCCTGCAAGTACTGATCTTCTCCTTGCTTTTTCCAGATCAAGTTCAGAAAGTCGATATTAATAGTGACCATTCCCAAACTTATCTTATCTCTGGATAACTCCACGTCCAGGTTCAGATTCCTGAACTGTTCCATCAGTTCCAGTTCTTTCACCATCATAGCGGACATATGCAAGGATTTCTGACTCAATGCATCTGCCACCACGCTGGCCTTTCCTGGGTGGTACTATAGATCAAATTCATAATTCTTTATGAATTCCATGCATCTCCTCTGCCGCATGTTCAACTCCTTTCGGTCGAACAAATACTTTAAACTGTTATGGTCGCTAAACACGCTGAATTTAGCGCCATAAAGATAGTGTCTCCATATCTTCAATGAAAACACTATTGCGGCCAACTCTAGGTCATGGGTCGGGTAATTCCGTTCGTGCACTTTTAGCTGTCTGGAAGCATAGGCTACCACTTTCCTTTCTTGCATAAGCACACAACCCAAACCTTGATACGATGCGTCGCCGTACACATCGAACGACATTGATGGATTTGGAAAGACTAGTACCGGAGATGTAGTTAGCCTCCCTTTCAGCTCTTGGAAACTAGCCTCACACTCTTCTGTCCATTCGTACGCTTTTCCTTTCCTCGTTAATTGCGTCAGAGGTAACGCAATCTTCGAGAATCCCTCGATGAACCTCATGTAGTGTCCTGCTAGTCCGAGAAAGCTTCTGATATGGGTTACCGTCTTAGGACTTTCCCATTTAACCACAGCTTCTACTTTTGCAGGATCTACTGCGATACCATCCTTGTCGATCACATGTCCAAGGAATTGTACCTCCTCCAGCCAGAATTCGCACTTCGACAACTTGGCATAGAGTTGTCTATCCTTAAGGACTTGAAGTACAATCCTCAAATGCTCTTGATGTTCTTCCTTGTCTAAGGAGTAGACAAGGATGTCATCGATAAAAACAGCGACAAACTTATCGAGGTACGGTCTGAAGATTCTGTTCATGTAGTCCATGAACACTGCAGGAGCATTAGTCACACCAAATGGCATAACTAGATACACGTAGTGTCCGTACCGAGTCCTGAAAGCCGTCTTCGGTATATCATCTTCTTTCACCCTTATTTGATGATAACCGGATCTCAGATCAATCTTAGAAAATACCGTTGCTCCCCTTAATTGGTCCATAAGATCGTCAATCCTTGGCAACGGGTATTTATTTTTTATCGTCAGCTTGTTGAGTTGTCTGTAGTCCACACACAACCTTGAACTGCCATCCTTCTTCTTGACGAACAGCACAGGTGCTCCCCATGGTGAAACGCTCGGTCTGATAAACTGCTTCTGTAGCATGTCGTCCAATTGCTTCTTCAGCTCTGCCAACTCTGTTAAGGACATTCGATAGGGTGCTATCGAAATCGGTCCGGCTCCGGGTGTAAGGTCGATTGCGAACTCCACCTCCCTCTTGGGTGGCAATCCCGGCACATCATCCGAGAAGATATCTGGAAACTCACGCACCACTGGCAAAGCATCAAGACTTGGAGTCTCCTCGGCTTCCAAAGAAAATAGCACCATGCACTCTCTTGATTGTACACCTCCAGATACACCATCACTGGCAGGCAATGATCCCGATTGCTTGGAAAAGCAGAGGGTTTTATTTGAACAGTCTAATACTACATGGTTGGCTAAAAGCCAGTCCATGCCTAAGATAATATCAATCTGCTGCATAGGCAGACAGATTAGGTCCACAAGAAAAGATCGGTTCTCTAACATAATCGGGCATTTTAAACAGACAAATAGAGTTGTCAGGGAATCACCCGTAGGTGTAGAAATAGTCAAATCATATGGTAGGGTTGAAACAGGCAAATTCAAATGATCCATACATGCCAAAGAAATAAAGGAATGTGTAGCCCCCGAATCAAATAAAACAGATAAGAGTCACCCCACAACTAGGCACTTACCTTGTATCAAATCGGGACATTGAGATGCTTCAAACCCTCTCATGGAGAACACTCTTCCCGTTGTCTGCGGCCTGTTCTGATGGCCCACCACTTGTTGTCCAGTCCCAGCATTCTGAGCCCTCCCGGCTTGCTGTTGAACTTGGCCCTTACCAGCGTCTCCCGTTCGACACTTGTTGGCATAGTGGCCCCACGTGCCACAACGGAAGCAAGTGACGTTTGGTGTCTGAACACAATCTTTCACTTGATGCGGCCCGCCGCATCGAAAGCACTTGGAGAATCCTGGTTGCCCTTGACTGGCATTTCTTTTTCCATAGCTTGCTGGTTGCTGATTCAGGCGACTGTAAGGCTTCGCCCTCGGTTATAACTTTCCTCCTCGGCCTTTCTGGCCAAAGCTCCTGGTCGGTCCACTGCTTGTTGCTGGAGTTTGTGCAACTCTCTCTTGATCATGTTCTTCCAGCACGATGCACTTTTCCACTAGTTCAGAGAATGATTGGATGCTCAATGGCAGCATAGCCCTTTTCAGTTCGGGCCTCAGTCCGTCTTCGAGCCTTCTGCACACCAAGTCTTCATCCGGGTGCACTTGATAAAACTGGGAGAATTTCAGTAGAGCCTTGAACCTCATGGCGTACTCTCCCGCTGACTTCTGGTCCTGCTTCAGGTTTAGGAATTCTTTTTCTTTCTCATGGCGGACACTCCTTGGAAAATATTTCTCCAAGAAGCTCTCACGGAACACTTCCCAGGTCAGAAGTCTTCCTTCAGTCTCGAGCAGTCTCTGATTGTTCCTCCACCATGCTTCAGCTGCCCCGACTAGCATAAAGGCAGCGTAAGTAACCTTCCTATCCTCTCTTCACTGGATAGCCACAAAGACTTTCTCGATTTCTTGTAGCCATAGCTCAGCAGCTTCCGGATTGTACTCCCCTTGGAATTGGGGAGGATTCCCCTTCATGAAGGCATTTAGTCTAGTGTTTACCACTTCCCCTCCTCCGACATGATTCTGTTATTGTCTAGCATCCCTCTCTAACTGTCGCTGCTTGAACTGAGCGTTCTGCTGTGTTTGTTGCAGCATTGCAGCGGCCAAATCCCTCATTGCCCTCATTGCTTCGTTTTGATCTCTGTCGTTCCCAATTCCCGAGGTATCCCCACTACTGTCGGGGCTCCCGGTTCCAACGAGTGCTCCCCTTCCTCTGCCACGTCCTCTGGCCATTCTTTCCTGGTAAAGGAAGCGTTAGTTTCAATTCATAAGTCATATCTAGTTTGTTAGTAAGGAAAGAAAATGAAGAAAACAAGAGAAAAGGCAAAAGAAGAAGGCTCTCGCCCCGCGAAACTATTCTCGCACCGCAAGCCAGAAACCCCTTTGGCTTCGCGACTCAAAAATTATGATCGCCTTGCAATCCAGAAGGCCAGACTGATCAGCAAAGAACAGCCCCTCGGCATCGCGACGCGAACCTTTACTCGCGACGCGCTCCAGAAATCTAGCCTGATCAGTAAAGAACATCCCGCCTGCCTCGCGACGCTAACCTTCACTCTCCTCGCGGGCCAGAAGGCCAGACTGATCAGTGAAGAACAGCCGCTCTTCCTCGCGACACGAACATCTACTCGCCTCGCGATCCAGAAAGGCTAGCCTGATTAGTATGGTTCAGTCTTTCTATCTCGCGGCACGAAACCTATTCTCGCCTTGCGAGCCAGACAGAAACGGCCCACCATATCAATCAACAGACATATATATGCCTTACGATCAATGAAGTTATCACACTCGATAATCTTGCACATCAGACACACTACCCTTTTTCTAAAACAGTTGGTACCCAATGTGGATATAACTGTCAATGCTAGTATACTTCCTAAACCTCATAGTCCGATATTAGAATCGAACTTCTATTGTACCAATAAATGAGACAACCCGTCGTCCCATCAGTAGAACCAAAGATATTAACTAATCTTAATCGCATAATAAACGTTAGTGCGCCTTATTAATACGAAACGAAGCGGAAAATTTAGCGCGGAAGCAAACAAATACACGGCACGCAACGCTTCAAAGTACACAGCTTTAAAATATAAATAAATATATCGCATACATCATGGCCCCATCAGTAGGGCTACAGTATAAAGTACTATATGCAGAGTATATTAGTACAAACCCAAAATAAAAGCAGGAAAAGTAGGCCAGGAGACAACTCTCCGGCTAACCACGACAATAGCCCGTCCTCTCGAGGCTAGGGTACGTGGCACGTCCCCCGGTGTCAGGCTCGTACGGAATGCCGTCCAGTTCCTCAGCAGCTCGTTCCTCTTCAGGATCTTCCCATAAAATAGACATAACATACAGAAAAATGTGGGAGATAAGAAACATAATTCATCAATATAGGTGAGGGGCATCAGTACAGCATATATATATATATATATATATATATATATATATATCACACAACACAAATAACATATACAATCACAACATCACCCATCTCTTAAGTCACCCATCACAATCATCTCAAACATCATTCTCTCAAATATGCCTATAAGAGGGACACTAGTCCCTATGTATATGCTGTCTTCCCTATATGCATGTCGGCCGATACATCACGTCCCTAATTGGACATTCCCGTCGGGATTACATCACATCACATCACATCCCGTCTCGAGATTTTAAGTAACGTCCCCAATTGGACATCCCTTTTTGGGACCAAATGCTGTGGTATGAAATGATATGAAAATGCAACAAACATCCATCGCAGGTTGATATCGGGACCTTACACCTAAACACTCGACCACGACACATCGCATCACATCAACATCAACATCAACATCACATCATCAACATCACATCAGCATCACGACGCCTTGCGTCTATGAGCCACAGCTCCACGGTCGGGACCACAACGATATCAACCCGAACAACATCATCACTCACCATACTCTCATCAACACTCAACCACCAGTCAAATCACAGTAACATTACAACAGTAATTCATCCAGTGCAGATATCATCATAAAATCGAATAACAGTAAATCACACAACCAGTTCAACAAAATAAAATCAACAGATAATCAAGTAAACAATTCATCACATTAACCTCATTCAATTACAATATCCATATTATAAACTTAATGGTGATAGCCCAAAAGTACCTACACCCAGGGTCCAAGCACTTTATCTAGGGCTCAACCTCTAGTAGAGTTTATGGGTTCCCCTACACAGATATATATTCTATACTAAGCTTGCCTTCCCGATGATATTAGTTCTTTCTCCCCACCTTAGTGATTTCCTCGTGCAGCTCTGGCTACGACTCCGCAGCTGTCAGTCGGGTGCGCTGTCGGATGTTCGAGTCCTGTCCGATTCTATACAACAGAACACAATCAGAAATTAATACAATTAAATCAAAAACTCCCTAATTCCTTAGGATTAGCTACTGCCCCTATTTAATTAATTAGGTTAGGGATGTCTAAAAATTCCTAACTCTTGGATCAATGATCCTTAGGTATCCCTAAACATAATCAATGAAGGCATTAACTCAAAAAGTAAAGATTTCTCCTACTGCACTACCCCTAGGGTTCGGCCCTATTGAATGAAAAACATGAAAAATAGCTATGGAACTCCAAATATTCTCATTTCTTGGATAGCACCCTAACTAAATGTGATGACCCTAGATATCAATTTAAAACATAAAAAACCAACCAAAAACCCTACCCTATTTACTAGGCGGTTTCGGCTTCTTTCTTGAAAATATAGCTAGGGAGATTTCTTGGCTCTAAGTTTTTGGACCGTACAAGTATGTCATGTACCTAGGCCATAGAAATTGGTTTGGTATTGAAACGATTTTCCTACAAATTTTTATGGATTTTTGAAGATTTTAGGGACAAAACCCTAACATCTATGATCATGAAAAATTGAGGAGAGAAAGGAGAGATTGGGAGTGATAGAGATGAGATTCTACCTCCTATGATGATCTACTCCAAGTTTGGTGAAGATTGCTTCAAGAAATCTCAAGCTTAAAGCCTCCAAAAATGGAGTTTTGATGAAGAGAATGAAGAAATGAGAAAAGAGTGAATATGGGGGTTTGGGAAAGGGAAGGCTGCCGAGAAGAAAATGAGGGAGGATAAGAGTGAATGAGATATTTACTTAAGTTAGAGACTTAAGAGTTAAGTAATAGTAAAAGGTAATTAGTAACAAAAATTTAAGTCCTCAAATAACTTGACACAGTTCTGGCATGAAAATTTTTCGTTCGTGGGTCTCGAAAAACCCTAAGACAGCTCGAATCGTCTACTTGATCGATTTTCGGTCCGAATATAAAATATTATTTATATTTTTGGACGTCAAGACACATTTTAGCAAAATGCTAGAGGATTGCATGTTACGACTAATGGTTCTGACCGTTAGTCAAAATGGGGTCTTGATAGTAGAAAAACACTATCATCCGAAAAAACATAGATCAGGCTTCGTTTGAGTTTTCGGCCCAAAACTTAACCATAGCCTCCTACGATGGCGTAGAGCGTGACTATGGCCTCGGAATAATTTATTTAATTTTCTAGACCCTCCAATAAAATATAATTACTTAATTACTGATTAATTAGAAAAATCGGGGTGTTACAGTTCTCATGGTCCACACTTGAGCGTTCTTCTCTGGATCACTTGTTCTTCATGCTTCTCTTATCCAATTGAAATTCATCCCTTAACAACTTCTAAGCATACTTCCAAGCATAAAACACTCCACAAGCCTAATCACATATATATCCATATATTAATTAAGGTGATGAAAAATGAGGATGTTACACTGACAAAGCTGAAGAGGAGTGGACTTAAGCTAAAAGAGCAAAAATGGAGCAAAATCACAAGGCCAAATACGCCTTGATGTGTGCTCTAAGTCCTAATGAGTTTCAAAATATTCATGCATCTGAATCTGCTAAACAAATCTGGGACACTCTGTCTAATCTTCATGAAGGGACCACGAAGATCAAAGATTCTAAGATAATCATGCCGGTTGGCCAGTATGAAATGTTTACCATGGTAGATGGAGAGTTCGTCTTGGACATGATGGGTCATTTTCAGATGATCATCAATAATCTGAAATCCCTTGGGAAAGTTTACACCACCAAGGAGAATGTTACAAAGATCCTTCGGAGTCTACTTAAGGAATGGAGGTCACTCGTAACTGCAATCACCCATGCCAAGGATCTGTCAACCTTGAATCTGGACGATATGGTGGGCACTCTACAAGTCCATAAGCAAGAGCTCAATCTGGACAATCCTTCCAAGGAAAATAAGTGTGTTGCCTTGAAAGCTCGGAGGCAAGTAGCTCAAAGGCCTTAAAGGATGATGAGTCAAGTGATGATGCGGAACAGACTAAAAACGAATCATCAGACGATGATGAGTTATCCTTTATCACCAGAAAAATATAGAATATATGGAGAAAGAAAAATGGTATGCAAAGAAGGTCATTTCAAAAGAAAAACTTTAAAGATCATGGTGAGTCTAAGGACAAAAGTCCAATGGTCTGCTTTGAATGCAAAAGGCCAGTCCAGTTTAAAGCTGAACTTCATGACCACATAGGGAGACCTTGATTCTTATGAGGAAGATGAAGAGTTTAATGAAGATGCCAATCTCTATCTTTGGTCATCTAAGCAAATTGAAGACTCTTTAGACGATGAATAACTTGTTGTTCCTGAAGAAAGATCTCAGGAAGTTATTCCTGAAAGAAGAATTGTTTGAGGTCCTTCAATAAATGTTTCATCTGTCTTCAATGGAACCGACTTTCCTCACTGGAGAAATCCGTTTGAAACATGCATGAGAGATCAAGAGGATCATCTTGATCTCTGGGATGTTTTCACAATCGGTGACTACCGTCCAACCGTAATCCTTGAGGATGGCTCAACATCATCCAAGCCTGAAGCTGACTGGACGAATGACAACGTTAGGAGATACTCCTTAAATGCTCGTGCCTATTAGTGTCTCATGTGTACTCTGGATAGACCAAGAGAGGAGATGGTCTTGCAGTTTCAGACTGCAAAGGAAAAGTTAGAGATATTAGACGCTCTCTATAGAACAAGGAGTCCACCCACGTCCAACCTCTGCCTGATGGTTAACAACTCTTCGGACGATGAGTCGGACGAAGATGAGATATCAAATTCTGACTCTCTATAAGAGGCTTATGATAAGCTTCTCAATGATTCTTTTTTATTGTATCATCAATACAAAATGCTTAAAACGAAGTTTTCAATTATGAGCAAAGAATTTGAGAATATGAGTACCCAAAACACAAAGCTTATTGAAGAAAATAATAAGCTGAAAGATAAGAATGTCAGTTTGAGTGACAAACTCTCCTCTGAGGCCAATATACCCTTTGAGGTTGTAAGACTCAAACAAGAGGTGTCTGATCTAACTAAGAACATATCTAAGTTATTAGGAAGATCAGAAAAACTTAGTCTGATACTGAGGTATACAATATCACCTCATGACAAGTCTGGCTTAGGCTATGACAAAGAGAAGCAAGAAGTTTTTCATCAAGTATCAAGACCTAAATCAACTCACAAGGTTCCGAAGTTTTACAAACATCCAAAAGAAACCAAACCACAGGCATCCAATATTTATTGCAATATCTGTGGTAAGACTGGTCATTTACATCCAAATGCATACATAGAAAGAAGAATTTTATGCATGGACGAAGACATCAAACTAACAAGAAAGGACCCAAGTCTATCTGGGTACCTAAAAATATGATAATCCGTGTTGCAGATCTTCTTAGCAACACAAAAGAAACCCCAGGCTTGGTACTTGGACAGTGGATGCTTACATCAAATGACGGGAGAAAAGTCTATGTTCCAAGAACTCCGCAGTAAATCTGGTGGATTGGTTACCTTTGCAGGTAATCAGAAAGGAAAAATAGTTGGAATTGGTAAGATTGGAAAACATTTTTCCTTCTATTGATAATGTCTTGTTAGTTGAAGGGCAAAAACAAAACTTACTTAGCATATGACAATTATGTGATAGTGGGTCTGATGTTTCCTTCAATAAAGGTGAATGTATGGTCAAGAACCCTGATGGGTCCATCTTATTCATTGCCAAGAGGCAAAACAATCTTTACAAGATTGACTTGGGGGAACTCTCCAATCGGATTTGGCATAAGAGGCTTAGTGTCTGTTGAGGATGAGAGGCAAAACAATCTTTACAAGATTGACTTGGGGGAACCCTCCAATCGGATTTGGCATACGAGGCTTGGATGAGCAATGGATTTGGCACAAAAGACTTGTTCATGCAAGTCTGATATTAATCTCAAGACTAAATAAGCATAACCTTATAAGAGGCCTACCAATGATTGTGTATAGATCAAACGCTCTCGGTGACGCATGTCAAAAGGGAAAACAAGTCAAGAATCCTTTTGAGTCTAAGAACATTGTTAGTACCTCAAGGCCACTAGAGTTGCTACACCTTGATTTATTGGGTCCAACAAGAACTACTTCTATTAGTGGTAAGAAGTATAGGCTTTTCATAATAGATGACTATACTAGATGGACATGGGTTATGTTCCTTGCTCACAAGGATGAGTCTTTCAAGGTCTTTGTTATATTCTGCAAATATGTACAGAATGAAAAAGGCATATGTATAAGCTCAATCCGAAGTGATCATGGAGGAGAATTTGAAAATGAGCGATTTCAACGGTTCTGTGATGAAAGTGGTATTTACCACAATTTCTCTGCCCCTAGAACACCACAACAAAATGGTGTTGCTGAGAGAAAGAACCGATCTCTTCAAGAAATGGCTAGGGCAATGCTCAGTGATAATTCTGTCTCCAAACACTTCTGGGCTAAAGCTGTAAATACTGCTTGCTACATTCAGAACAAAATATACATAAGACCAATCTTGAATAAGACTCTTTATGAACTATGGAAATGACGCAAATCCAACATATCTTATTTCCACCTTTGGTCTCTAAGAAACAGGTGGCTGAATGCTTTGTGTCTAGCTAAGAAAATGAATTTCATTTACTCTCATGTATTTAGAGAGGGAAACACTTGTGCTGACCTTCTTGCTAATCATGGTATTGGTATTACTGGTTTATGTTGGTGGAATATGATCCCTCATTTCATTAGAAATGAGTTTTTTAGGGACAGGCTTGGCATTACCAACTATAGGTTTAGATGATTTTTTTTGGGTCAAGGTCATGCCCCCCATGTTCTTTTTGTATTATTCTTCATTCTTTTTAATAATATTTTTGGTATGCTACAAATGATGGATAATGCTTGAGGTGACAACCTAGTTGGGATGTCCTGCATTATAGTGATGCCTTTGCATACCAATTTTGCTTAAAAAAAATGTTTTATTTTGAATACCTGAGATCAACTTGGTAAGTTTGTTGCCAAGTTAGACGATGGAATATTGTTAGGATATTCAGATACTTCAAAAGCTTTTAGAGTCTATAACTCTAAGACTTTAGTAGTAGAATAGTTCATTCATGTTAAGTTTGATGACAAGAAGCCTGATAAGAAATTATTTAAGTTGGACTAATCTTTTGCAAATAAGAGTCTAAATGACTCGGAAGATCGCCCAACAATCAAAGAAGATGGATCATCAGACGAAACAAAAAATGCTTCAAACTCATCAATGTCTCAACAAGTGGACAATACCCAATGTACTTTGTAGTTTAGGACTTATCATCCCGAGGAGTAAATCATCGCTAATCCCAGTGGTAGAGTCTAGACAAGGTCAACCGTCAGATAACAAGCTGATTCAGCCTTCATCTCTGAGTTGGAACCAAAGTTAATGAATGAATGATGGATCCTTGCCATGCAAGAGGAGCTCAACCAGTTCCAACATAGTGACGTTTGGACGTTGGTCCCTCTGCCAAATGACAAATCTGTCATAGGAACAAAATGGGTATATAGAAACAAGCTAGATGAATATGGCAAAGTTGTAAGAAAAAAAAAAGTATGGTTAGTTGCTCAAGTCTACTCTCAAGAAGAAGGTATTGACTACACTGAAACGTTTGCTCCAGTAGCTAGATTAGAAGCTATACGCATTTTTCTATCATATGCTGCACATCATAACATCATGCTATATCAAATAGATGTAAAAAGTGATTTTCTAAATGACTTAATTAATGAAGAAGTCAAGTTCATGCAACCAACAGGTTTTGAAGATCAAACCCATCTTGAGCATGTATGCAAGCTTAAGAAAGCTTTGTATGGATTGAAACAAGCTCCTAGAGCTTCGTATGAAAGACTCCGCACCTTCCTAATGGAGAATAGCTTCTCCAGAGGAAAAGTGATACAACTTTGTTTAGGAAAAATGTTAAAAGGAACTTTATTTTTGCTCAAATTTACGTTCATGATATTATATTTGGTGCAACTGATGAATCTCTTGGTCAAGAGTTTTCTGAGCTTATGCAGAAAGAGTTCAAAATGAGCATGATGAGAGAACTCAAGTTCTTCCTAGGATTGCAAGTTAAACAAACATTGGACGGTGTGTACATTCACCACACGAAGTATGTTGCGTTCAAAACACACTTAAGGGCATTGTACCCTGTCGCAAAAGTAATATAGGATGGAATTCTAGATATCGTACCCAAGAGATTAATTTAGATAACTAAGTGATAAAGCAAGTACTGGAATAAGGAAATCCTTATGCTATTTAAACTAATCAAGAACTTAGAAAATAAATAATAAAGCAATAGTAAAAGATAATGAAAGAAGAATAAAAGAGTTTGGAAATCAAAAGTAAAAGAGCCTAGAGCCGTGGTTTCACTTGTGCTTTCGATACCCCTCAAATCGTAATTCTATTCAATATCGTAGTTACTTTTCGAATATCAATCCCTCTACGAAAACTATTAATTGTTTGTCATGCAACTAATATTATTTTCCCCAAATAAACTCAATGGTTGTCAGGCAAAGAGTTTAAATGATTAGAAAGCATAAAGATCAAAGAGGTTCAATGAATGAAAGGAATAAATCATGTTTTCTCAAATCTAGATATTAAACCCCGGTTATCTTATAGATCTACCAATTTGATTGGGCTAGATAGCAAAAATATCAAATAATTGATTAAGAGCATACAAAGGGTGCACAATCCTAGTATGGGGGTGAAGAACAACATAATAACACTATTCAAATTGCAACCTTGAAACCAAATAGAATTGAATTAAATCTAAGACATAGCAAAAAGGGTTTCTACTAATACAAGATCCACCACAACTCTAGTGGTGAATTTAGCTACTCATAGTAATAGAGAAAACCAAAATCAACAATGGAAAACACATCCTGGATAATTGAAGAAGGAGAAGTTGTCTCCAACTTAATCGTCAGGTGCCAAATCCTACTCTAGAAATCAAAACTACAAAGAAAACAAACTACTAAGAACTATTAAAATAAGTCTGCAACTGATAACTGATGATGAGAATGGTACAAAGGCCTCTATTTATAGGAAAAATAGGAGAAAAGCCTTAAAATTTGCTGTCAGCGCCACCAGCACGGCCGTGCTGAATTTCCCTTTCCGTAAAATAGCATCATAGTGCACAGGATAGAGCACGGTCATGCCGAATTTCGAACAGCCATGCCGAATTTCATCTTGTACAGCCTTGTAGATCTTTTCGTAAGCTTTCCAACGCCATCAAGAACGCCTCAATCAGACATCCAGAGCTCAAGTTATGATCAAAACGGTAACGAGGGATACATGTAGAAATCTCTTTTGTATAGGCAGCACGGGCATGCTCATCAGTCAGCACGGCCGTGCTCTTCATTATGTAAGGCCTTGCTCAAATATGTAATCGGCGTTCTAGTGCACGGGCTTCAGTACGGGCGTGCTAATGTTTGGCATGACCATGCTAAATCTTCAAAGGTCAGCTTTAAGTCTTTTTGTAAGGCTTTGTTTGAATGGATGGCTTTGGAGGGTTGGCACGGGCGTGCTCTCGCATGGCACGATCGTGCTAGTCTCAGAACTTCAGTATTCTGCCCAATGTAGCTCTAAAACCTTCATTAATCTTCATAAGTTCATCAAACTGCCTCTAAACGTCAATTCTATTAAAACTTAAGTAAAAGGGGTGAAATACAATAATATATATCATGAAATGCATCGAAAGTTATCCCAAATACCCCCTATCAAATGCACAGAATTGAGGTTTATCAACTTACTACACTTAAACATTGCTTGTCCTCAAGCAATTATCTAACTTAAAATAATTTTCAAAAGAAGCTTCAGATTTAAACCAAGGGAACCCAAAACAAACAGAGTTTTTCAAAATTGCGAGGTTAGTCAAACAAGTATAATTTTCAAAAAAGAGTCAAGAGATTACTCAATTAGAACTTTAAATTCCTTGAAATCACACTTTCCAAAAATACCAAAGATCACTCCACTCACATTCTCTCAATGTATTGGGAGAAGATATAAAAGCACTCAAGATTCTCAAATAAATACATTATCATAGGCTTATCCATTGATCAAATCTCTGCAATATGATCTACATGCATGCAGAAGAAGGAAGGGGTCTTGCATGGGTTGTAATGGGGCCAAGGCATTAATGTTAGGTAAGGTAGAGAAAGAAAGGGATAATTAAAGGGCTAAACCAAGAAAACAAAGTAATAACCTCTTGGAGCATAAAATAACATAAAGTGCATTGGCACCTTTTTCACAAAATATTCAAGGATCTACTACTTTTCTTCAACTCTTCCCTCTTTCCTTTTTGCTATAAGCTATAAGCTTTTTCTTTTTCTTGCCTTCTCCCTAGTTGATTTTCTTTACCTTTTTTTTTCTTTTTGAGAAGAGAGAAGCAATTTTTTTTTTACTGCCAACATGTGTTTAACATTTATTTTTTGAAAGGGATCTACCACCATACATTCCTATTGTTGCTCCATTATACATTCACGAGGTCACCAAAAATATTTTTTACTTTTCAGAATAGGGACCAAAAAAGAGAATTTTCATATAGGCTCAAAATTGGGCAACTAGAGGAAGTGTTTAACAAAACAAATGCGAGCCAGAAAAATACGTCAGAGTGCCCCAACCAAAGTTCCACATGCATATAAGTCAAATTTGCCTCAAGATGGTCTCAGGACAAGTTCTAGAATATATTTACCTGAGAATTGCACCCATCAAAGAAAAAGGGTTAATATAATATTGTCAATGTAACTCAACCCCATAAAAGCCCAAATCTCACATTTAGAAGTTAAGTCTAATGAAAAGTTTTCAATCAAAGAAATTTTCTGCCAATTATCAGTTTTCGAAAGACTAACTTTTTCAAACATAGCTATGAGACTATCAAAACAATTTGTCAAAAAAAAATTGTATAAGGGATTTCCTTAATTTTAAAAGAAAGATAAGCCAAATAATTGGATGCAGCAATATCAAAAATATAAATATATTTTTCCTTCCCATACTTAACTAATGCAGTGTCCTCAATGCCACACATTTAATCATGAAATACAAGTGGAGAGGAAAAGGAAAAGAGAAATTTTTATTTTTTTATTTTTATTATCCTAAAAATAAAATAAACTATCCTAAAAATAAATACAATAAGCTATCTTAAAAATAAAACTAACAAAATAAATAAAATAACTCGGGTTGCCTCCCGCAAAGCGGTGGTTTAACGTCTTTAGCTTGACAGTACCTCAAAAGTGATCATTCAGGGGGTTCTCCAAGTGCAAATTTAGCATCTAACGCATTGCCCCTTTTTAGTTTTCTGATCATGTGGTTCATGTTGTTTCTCCTTTTTCCTTTTGGTGGATGAGTTTCAAAAGACGACGATATTTTTGCTATCTCATCTTCCACCAAAATGTTCAGATCTTACAAGATAAGATTTTCTTTTTGCATCCTTACACACTGAAAGTTGTTAGCAACAACCACATCATTAACAGAATAAGAAGAAATAAAAGGAGAGAAATATTGAGAGGAATTTTTAACAGAATTTAACACTTTTAAAACATCTCTTTCAGTACCACTATTTAATGTTACCTTCTCCTTTTTAAACTCAATTTCAGCATCACCAATGGCTAAGAGAATCTTTTCTGGCTCACTGATGATTTTTGTAGTTTTTGGCTCACCGAGAGTGGCGCACGGTCGTGCTTCAATTGGTACATAACCGTGATCACCATCAGGCTTGCTCTTTTAAGCAGGAGCTTCTTCTTTTTCTGCGGTTCTTTCAACTAACTCTTTAGGCACACTGTCAGCTATGTACGGTTGTGCTTGAGCTTCATAGTTGTCCCCTTCAGTAGGAACTTCTTCTGTGGATGCCTGACCGCCAATAGATGGAATGATACTCATCCAAAGTTGCTCATCTCCAAGCTCCTCATAAGGGATATTTTTCCAAAGTTGATAGTGTAACGCCCCGATTTTCGAGTTTTCCTAATTAAACAGTATTTATGAACTTATATTTTATTGAAAACTCTAGAAAGCAAAATAAAATATTCTGAGACCATAATCATGCTCAACGATATCATATGAAGCTAATGGTCAATTTTTGGGTCGAAAACTCAGACGGAGCCCGGTCTGCGTTTTTCTTTGACTGTAGTGTTTTACTGCTATCAAGACCTAATTTTGACCCATAAACGAGACAGTTAGTCTTAGAATCACATTTCATACATCTTCGAAAAAATCCGTCCTGAAGTCCAAAAAATAAAAATAATATATTATATTCGGCCGTATACTCGATCCGAGTGACGTTTGGAGTCGTAAAGGGATTCAACGAGACCCGCCAACGGATAATCTTGATACCACATCATGCCAAATCACTTGGGAGAGCATGCCAGAGTCGTCATGACGTTCGGGGATATCTGGACGCGAAATGACCAAAATACCCCTAACTTAACCTTTTTCACTTTTACCATTTTACCCTTGAAGCAAATGACCATTTTGCCCTTAAGTGAGTTTTTTTAAGGCTGGACAGCCCTCTCTTTCACGCACCAAACCTGAACAAGAGAGAGCTTCATCTTGTTCATATTCTTCCTTTGAGAAAGCTCCATTTTTCCTTAAGGAAAAGCTTGAAACCTTGAGAGAAAAGCTTGAATCTTTGATCAATCTTCATCCTTTCTTTGGTAAGATCACTTCTATGATCTCTTAGCTTCTTGAATCTCTTCCTATTTCAAGTTCAAATCTTGTTTTCATGAAAATCAAGCTTATGATCCAAAATTTCAAAAATTCATAGGAAATTGTAGAAAAATCTTTTTAATGGGAAACCAATTTCTTTGAGCTCACTTCATCATCCTCTAGCTAAAACCAAGATCTTATGATCAAAATCTCATCCTAGCCTATTTTCCCCAAAGTGGCCGAACCCTATGATCTCGAGTGAATAATGTTTTGTTCAAATTTTTGATTTCTAACATTTGAGTCCATCCTTGTCTTTCCTATTGTCTTTGAATCCAAGTGATTGAAAACCAAATCAATTCCTAGCCTAAATTTCCCTTCATGGCCGAGACCTTCATGAAAAAAAAAATCATGAGTCATGTTTCGTATTTTTGAGTGTTAAGATTTGTTTTAGTGTTAGGAGTACTTAAGGTTCATCCATCCAAGAGAATAGAATTTTGAACATCTCTAGCTTATTTTCACATCTAGGGGCCGAAACCTAAGTCGGTGAGAATAGGAAAGTTTTGAGTTGTTTGATGTTTAATGCTTGTTTGATGATGTTGTTTGTAGTTGGTGACGAGTAATCAGGAGATTCACACACCGATTATCCGACTTTGATCCGGAGGATTTTCATCAACGGGTATGGGGGGTCAACCTCATCACACCAAAGTTGGTGGTGGTGAAGATGGTTGTTTAAGTTTATGTGTGGGTGAAACCCTTTGGTTTGGGTTCACTTTTATTTGTTAAGTTCTCTTAGAGAACAAAATTGTAATAATGAGTTTATGCTTTAGTGTGCTTTAGTGTGCTCAAGCATATGTTTATGACGATGTGATTGGATGAAAATCATTTTCATGTATGTTGAAAAACCTACTTTGATCGCTAGATCAAGTATGGACTTTTATGCTTAATTATGATGCAATGATGTGTGATTGTTGTTTGTCATAATTGTGTGAGCATTTTGAGCTATAACTTGCTTAATTGGTGAAGCAAAATCTTCACTTTTCATTGGACGTAGGCTTGTGGCCTTAGTGAGATGAAATATAAGAACACGTGTTGTTCTTGATCTATCAAAGTTTTGAAGTTAGAAAAGTATTTTCATAACCTATGTTTCAAAGAAAAACAAAAAGTGATTTTGATCCAAAGATCAAATAAAGTTTCAACATTTAAGTGTGTCACCAAAGTGAAAAATGTCTTTTACTTTAGCCATAAGTCATTTAATTAACTATGTGCTTCAAAAAGAGAAATAACGAAGAAGTTAAGGAAAAGTGAAAATAAGCTATTCGCCTAGATAACCTCGTCTCGCCACGCGAGATAGAGGGCCTGTCCGAGCAGTAAGGATACAGCTTCTCGGTCTCGCGACGCGAGACCATTATCGCCTCGCGAACCAGAAGGACTGTCTAAGAAGTAAAAATAGCCTCTCAGCCTCCCATCGCGAAATTGATATTCGCCTCGCGAGAAAAGGTTTTGTTTACAAAGGAAGATTTTCAATTCAAATCGTAAAGTTTTACACGTGAAAAACCTAAGTTAAGTAATTAACTTAGAGTTGAAGACAAGGGATAATTAAGTATGGTATGTGGTGGAAAAAGACCATGTATTATACCATTGATGATTTAGTTCATCAATGTCTTCAGAAGACTTAAGTGAATCAACACTTATTTCATTGATTGAAAATCAAGGAGTAATATCTTAGAAAGGCTTAAAGACTTATCTAAGGGGATTCTCAATCCTTATTCATAATGGTTAGGACTTGAGACATAATTCATAAGACAAACACAAACACGAAACGTTTTGGGCTTTGGAATAGTAGTTCGATGACAGACCGGTGATTCGGATCTAGGCCAGTCGTTCAATTGTTTCAGTCTTGTGATGATTTGATCCCGAAGGGATCACGAGATTATCCGGTGGATAAAAGTTTTGAAATACGAAAACACGTGTAGTTTCTAAGGGAGAGAACCTTAGTGGAACCTTGAGGTTTATCCTGTGGATAGACGTTGCTTTATCGCATCTTCTTTGTGTAAGAATTGGAATTTCATTTGCATGAGTCATAAGGCCTTGAGCCTAGGAGTTGAGCTTACACCTTAATGCAGGTGTGAATCTTACGGTGACGATTGGAATAATCTTGGAGGTATCAGGGTTGGAAAGGCTGAAATGTGACCAGTTGGTAGCTATTCTGTGTCGTGGCGAATCCGAGCAATACACTGATATCCTCGACTAGATGCTGTACTTTTAATGTTTGGTGCAGAGTGTTTCTGTAAAGCCAGATACGTGCACATTACGAATGTTGTAGCATCTTGCCCAAGACTGGCATACACGGAACATGTCCTCCCATTCACTCTCTCCGATGTTTTGTTAGCTCCATGGAGTAAGGGTCAGAGTTTTACCCTGTGGCATATGGCATTGAGTCATGTACATTGCACTGCATTGTATGGCTGTTGATGAGTACATTTATTTGTTGTACATCCTGTTCTATATTTTTGAGAATGCCTTATTTTATGCTGCTAATTGTGTAATATGATTTATATTGAGATATATGATAAGCATGTTGGGTACGTCGTTATCTGGTGAGTCGTCTCGTTTTTACTTCTGCTACTTTGTTGTGTTGATGATCGGGATCTCACCCATATTTTGTATATCTTTTTTGATAGTATTGTTGTTTATGCTTGAGCTGATGGATGCGACGACGGTTCTGTCCAGCGTTTGCTTTGAGTCCAGAGGGGAACTCCATTTACTGTTTAGTTTTGTTTTGTCCAGACTGTGTCAGTGGCTGTAGTACCTTTTTGGGAGCTGTGACTCGTAGTACTTATTATATTCTGTTGCCAGTTAGGCATTGAACCTATGTCTGTATACAATATTATTTCTGTTTCTGTATTTTATTTCAGTTCATCTTTTAGAAATGCATGGTGAACCTAAGTTCAGTTATTATTACTTACCTTTACCAATCCCATTACATCTTTGTGAAAAGAAAAAAAAACCGTATTTTCAGCATTAATATTATTTTAGGCCTTATAATCGTTCGGGAATGTGACACTCGGGAAAGGGTGTTGTAGATAGAGCTGCTCCTCTTTAAGCTTTTCATTTGTTTTGATGGTATCTTGCAAAGTGACATCTTGGGCTTTTTCCTCTAGATTGAGCTCAACTTGAGGTACCAATGGTTTTTGGACTGACTGAGTTAGCAACACAAATAGGATGGAGATTTGAGTCTGTATAGCGTCCATGATTATTGCTCCTCTCCGTAATCTCGTCCCAATCTATTTCTTTCTCTTCTTGTCTTGCCCACTGATTATGCAATTTAGGTGGCTCGTAGACATAATCATATTGCCCCTAGTTGGGATTGCTTTCACAATTAATCCAATCATTGCTTGCTGGCTTCTGCACCCACAGACCACAATCATTGATGGTGAAATAATCTCCAAGAGTTGTGCTATCTTCCATGGTTCTTCTTGCTTCCCCAACTGCAAAATAAGATCAACTAGAAGCACATTGTTTGGAAGACATTAGTATTCAAGGAAAGATAAATAAAAGAAATAAATTAAAATAAAAAGATAAAAAAAAATGTCTAAAGTAACCAGGATTTCTTTTCTTCCGATATCACTAAAATCACAAAATATCACAAATTAATCCCCGGCAACGGCGCCAAAAACTTGTTGCGTTCAAAATACACTTAAGGGCAGTGTACCTTGTCGCAAAAGTAATACAGGACAGAAGTCCAGATATCGTACCCAAGAGATTAATTTAGATAACTAAGTGATAGAGCAAATACTAGAAGAAGGAAATCCTTATTCTATTTAGACTAATCAAGAACTTAGAAAATAAATAATAAAGCAGTAGTAAAAGATAATGAAAGAAGAATAAAAGAGTTTGGAAATCAAGAGTAAAAGAGCCTATAGCTGTGGTTTCACTTGTGCTTTCGATACCCCTTAAATCCTAATTCTATTCAATATCCCAGTTGCTTTTCGAATATCATTCCCTCTACGAAAACTATTAATTGTTTGTCAGGCAACTAATATTTTTTCCCCCGAATAAACCCAATGGTTGTTAGGCAAAGAGTTTAAATGATTAGAAAGCATAAAGATCAAAGAGGTTGAATGATTGAAAGGAATAAATTTTGTTTTCTCAAATCTAGATATTCAACCCCAGTTATCCTATAGATCTACCAATTTGATTGGGCTTGATAGCCAACATATATGAATCAATTGATTAACAGCATACAGAAGGTGCACAATCCTAGTATAGGATGAAGAATAACAGAATAACATTATTCAAATTGCAACCTTGAAACCAAATAGAATTGAATCAAAGCTAAAACAAAGCAGAAAGGGTTTCTACTAACACAAGATCCACCACAACTCTAGTGGTGAATTTAGCTACTCATAGTAATAGAGAAAACCAAAATCAACAATGGAAAACACATCCTGGATAATTGAAGAGAGAAAAGTTGTCTCCAACTTAATCTTCAGGTGTCAAATCCTACTCTAGAAATCAAAACTACAAAGAAAACAAACTACTAAAAACTACTAAAATAAGTCTACAACTGATAAATGATGATGAGAGTGGTACAGAGGCCTCTATTTATAGGGAAAATAGGAGAAAAACCTTAAAATTTGCTGTCAATGTCGCCAGCACGGCCGTGCTAAATTCAGCACAGTTGTGCTCCCTTTCCGTAAAACAACGTCATAGTGCACTGGATAGAGCACGACCGTGTCGAATTTAGCACAGCCATGCCGAATTTCATCTTGTATAGCCTTGTAGATCTTTTCATAAGCTTTCTAACGCCATCAAGAACGCCTCAATCGGACATCCAGAGCTCAAGTTATGATTGAAATGTTGATGAGGGATACATGCAGAAATCTCTTCTACATAGGCAGCACGGGCGTGCTCATCAGTCAGCGCGGTCGTGCTCTTCATTATGTATGGCCTTGCTCAAATATGTAAGGGCGTACTAACTTCGCAAATCGGCGTTCTAGTGCACGGGCTTTAGCACAAGCGTGTTGATGTTTGGCACGACCGTGCTAAATTTTCAGAGGTCGGCTCTAAGTCTTTTTGTAAGGCTTTGTTTGGATGGATGACTTTGGAGGGTTGGCACGGGCGTGCTTTCGCATGGCATGGTTGTGCTAGCCTCAGAACTTCAGTATTCTCCCCAATTTAGCTCTAAAACCTTCATTAATCTTCATCAGTTCATCAAACTGCCTCTAAACATCAGTTTTGTCAAAACTTAAGTAAAAAGGGTGAAATACAATAATATATATCATGAAATGCATCGAATATTATCCCAAATACCCCCTATCAAATGCACAGAATTGAGGTTTATCAAAGAACACAAAGGAGCTTCTGAAACGCTTCAAAATGGATGACTGCAAAACAATGGACACTCCTATGCATCCAACGTCCAAACTGAACAAATATGATAAAGATAAAAAAGGTAGTCCAGAAGGTATATAGAAGTATGATTGGTTCCCTCTTATATCTAACTGCGTCCAGAACTGATATCATGTTCATTGTTTGCCTTTGTGCATATTTTCAATTTGATCCTAGAGAGTCTTATCTCCTAGAAGTTAAATGCATATTTAGATATCTTAAAGGTTCCACTAATCTAGGTTTGCTTTATAAGAAATATGATGAGTACAATTTATTTGGATTTTGTGATGCTGACTATGCTGGAGACCGAATAGAACGTAAAAGCACTAGTGGAGGTTGTCACCTCATTGGAGCCAACTTAGTATCCTCGTCAAGCAAAAGGCAAAGCATAATTACCTTATTAACTGTTGAAGCTAAGTACATTGCTGATGCAAGTTGTTGCTCGCAACTTCTGTGGAACAAATATCAGTTGGAAGACTACAACGTGTTTGTGAGTAACATACTTATTATGTGTGATAATACAGCTGCAATAAATCTATCTAAAAATCCTATACTTCATTCTAGAGCTCAGCATATAGAGATTAAGCATCATTTCATTAGAGACTATGTGCAAAAGGGAATAATTGATATTCAATTTGTTGATACTGACCATTAATGGGCAAATATCTTCACCAAACCTCTAGCTGAAGATAGGTTTACATTCATAAGAAAGCATCTAAACATGCATTTTATAGACTGATCCTGAGTCCAATACATGTTAAAGTCCAATGAATGTAAATCCAATATATGTGCTTTAACATGCTTATCTTTATTCGTCCATAACATTTAATGAACTAAATCTTTGTAGCAAGGCAAATTAAATTCACATTCCCTTAACTGAGTCGGTTTTCATTTCATCATTACAACCGCTGTTTTACAATTTTCAAAATTGGAACAAGTCAGACATTAAATGCGCACCTCTTGTCTCACATTTCTTTTTCTTTCCTTTTTTAAGTTATTTTGAAAAGGAAATGTGAATCGTTTTAAAGCTCGCTCCCTTAAAGTTTAAGGCGTCGTCTACGGTGAAGGCTTTGGCATCTGCTTCATTGGTGAGGCGGTCATTTTCACCGTTAGATTTAATCATTTTTTATTCAACGGTTAGATTTGGTTATCGGCTACCGGATGCGTTTTAAAAGGGGTTATTTTTTAAATTCTAAAATTTTCATTTGTTTGCTGCACACGCCCATCTCTCAGTGTTGTCCAGATTTTGACTTTTCGACCATCCTCTTCTTTTACAGCGTATGTGGAGCCACCAAGCGACGTTCTGTTTGTTTGACCTAGCGGCCATCGTCTCGAAGGATTTTGTTGGTCGTTTGCACCTGGCAGATGCGAATCTCCTTCTTCGTATATTGTCCCTCTCAATCTAACAAGACATCCGGTAGTCAGACGATTTAGTTTCAACAATAGTTCTCCCGTCGGTGATGGTAAGGTTTAGGCATACCAATCCTCCCCACTACATAAATTAGGGTTTTAAATGTCTGTTTTTTTTTCATGATTTAGATTAGATTCATCCAAAGATTAGTTTCAACAATAGTTATCCTCTCGGGGCAATAAATGCTTCAATGGTTGAGGACAGGATTTTCACATTCTGCAATTAGTATTAATTATTTTCGCACTGAACGAGTCAATAGTTGCAGAAACCAACACACAACTATTTCTATGAATTTATTAATAATTTATTAATAAATTATTACTTATTAACTATTACATATTAATTATTATTTAATAATAATAATTACCATTTACACCTATTACCGTTTTCACAATTTTTTCTTAGAATTTATTAATTAAAAATTATTGAATTTTGAGTTAATTATTTATTATTAAATATTATTTAATAATAATAATTGCCGTTTTCGCAATTTTTCTTTGAATTTACTAATTATAATTTATTAATTAATTATTATATAATTATTATTAATTATTGATAACATAACATAAGCAATTATGCCTATATACTGTTACACAGATTTAGAAACGATAAATAGATGATAATTAATTATATTTAACATATATATTAAAACAAATTATACAATGAGCATCAAATTTGATCAACCTAAGCTACTGATTGTATCTCTTGATCATGACCATCTTGTTTTGCACGGATACCTTCATCGGTCCAATCCCAACCTCTTTCATTGATTTAATCTCATCCTTGAGCATATCTCATTTTCGAATATCAAATTACAGTTCTAGAGCTCCATATCTGTCAATCGTTGTTGTAGCAACCTTGCGTTATTGTAACAAAAATAAAAAATAGTTTTACCGGATGCCTCCATAATCCGCCTCATCATTAATAAGGCAATATCTTCTCTTGCCAAGATCACTAATAAGGCAACTTCTTCTCTGTAATCATACCCGAGACGATCCGCTGTCTTATTAAAGAACCTAAGATATTAACTAACGTTAATCGTATTATAAACATTAGCGCGCTTTATACAAGAAACGAAGCGAAGCGGAAAAAGATAAAAGCGAAAACATAACTGACTAAAGCACGCAAACATCAGAGTCACGCAGATCAAGACACATAAAGAAATATAAACATGCAGGAGTTGCCCCATCAGTAGGGCTACAATAATATATACATGCGAAGTACATCAAAACTGGACATAACAAAAAAAGTACATCAAAAGTAAAGAAACACTCATGCTAACAACACTCACCACCCCCACTAAAAATACATCAAAATCCTTATAGCACACTCCTAGCACAGACGCACTGGCGGAAATCCCGTCACCGACAACGGTGATATCCTGAACTACCCTATCCTTCACCGTAAATGCGCCTATAGACCCGCAAGAGCACATACTCTAGTGAGGAACTCACATCCTCCTCTCGTACAGAAACTCAAAGCCTCTTGAGGTTGGGGTTCGTGGCTCGTCCAACGGCATCAGGCTCATAACGGGTGCCATCCAACTCCATGGTCTTCCCGCAAAATAAAAGAAACACACAGAGAAAAGACAGGGAGATAAGAAACATGCATATCATCAAACATAGGAGACAGGCGGCAGTATAACATGTAAACATGTAGCATGCATCACATACAACAATCAACACTCAAAACAGAACATCTCCCGAGTCATACAGCACAACCATCTCAAAAGTTATTCTCTCAGATCAAATCACTACGAGGGATACTAATCCCTATATGCATGTCGGTCGATTTCATCATGTCCCTAGTTCGACATACCCGTCGGGATCAATAAATTACATCTTCATCATTTCACATCATTTCATATCGTCCCCAATTGGACATCCCACCTCGGAATATGTGGTACTCGCCCCCATTTGGGCATCCCCCATTGGGAAATGTGGAACTCATCACATCACATCACATATCTCGTTCCCAATTGGACATCCCGCTTTGGGACAAGTGGAACACATCTCGCCCCCATTTGGGCACCCTTCATTGGGACAGATGGAACATCATCATGCTCTGATATGCAGCAAATTAATATCCATCACAAGTTGATAACGGAACTTCACACCTAAGCACTCAGCCAAAAACATGATGCATTGCATCCACATTAACATCAAAACGACGCCTTGCGTCCACGAGCCACAGCTCCTCTATCAGAACCACGACGGTATCAACTCGCACAACACATCAACCTCACCGTACTCTCATCAACATCAACATCAACCAATCAACGACAATAACATCATCATAGCAATAAGCATGCTAATACAAATATCATCATATAGGCAGATAAACAAATAATCACATAGGCAAAGTAGCATGCATATCACATCAACCTCAACAACAACGTCGTCTAGCCTAGGATATTAACTTAGCGGTGATAGCCCCAAAGATACCTACACCTAGGGTTTAGGTACTTTGCCACAGGCTTAACCTTTAGTAGGGTTTAAGGTTCCCCTACACATGCATACATTCTACATTACGCTTGCCTTCCCGACGATAACAGTTTCTTTCTCCCCACCTTAACTGGCGTCCGTGCGCTTTCGCGTGCAACACCGACTGCGGCTCCGCAACCGGCAACCGTACACGCTTACTAACAATTACAATACTCAGCTCTACACCACTGCTAAGAACACCCCTGGCATGCACATTGGGCCAACAATCGCCTCGAACAGACGCATGGAGTCCAGAAACAACCAAAAACTCAGAAACGATCACGATTTCAACGATAAACGATCACACAACAATGAATAAAGGGAACTCAAGGATTGAACCACGAAAATGGAGAGAAGAACTCACAAAACAGAGGTTGTCCCTTGCAGCGTCAATCCCAATGCGAGTCCTCATACGACTCCTCGAACAATTAATCGGGCAAAAACACCCGTAAAAGCCTAAAACGCCCTGAAACGATTTCGGGATTAAGAACGAGAGTAGAACGAATTTAAAGAGCTTAAAAGGGACAAAGATTGACATTACGACGTCCCGACTTATCTTGAGGAAATTCACATGCAATGGCAGTAGTACGAAGGTGTCACATTTACGAACCCGAATATACGATCGGTTAAAAATTCCGATGACCGAACTAACCGAACCGAGCTGTCAAAGTCTTCAAAAATGGCTTTGTTTGAAAGTGGATTTCTTCACTTCTCCTTGCTGGTCCAGGAGCATAGAATGGAGGAGAAAGATGAAGTTATTCTAGTTTTGTCATATTTTATTTAATTAGGATTATTATATTGATTAGTGGAGTATTAGGTGTCATTAGTTTAGGCTAGTTAGGTGGGTTAGTGGGCTAGGTGTCACCGCATGGTCACCTCCCATCCATGCCTTGACACGTGTCCCAAAAGTGGCAGTGTCATCCCCGTGTGTTGTCCCGTTGTCACGTCTGGGTGTTTTCTTCCACATTTCCTGTGTAACTTAGTGCCAGAACTTTTTCTTTATTATTTTAGGTCATTCCTAAAAGCCTATTGTACTCAAGTCCCCATATAATTTTAATATTCCAACCCTCCATTAATTAATTACTTAATTAATTGCTTAATCGATTAGCATTCCGGACCCGTTCTTTGACGTTTTTGCACTTTCTGAGCTCGTTCCAAGCCCAAATTGTCCCAAATTTGAACCATGGCCTCCTCAACACATATGGAACGTAACTAAGCCCTTAAACATGCTTAATTAATGTCCCACACCTTAAACAAGAAAACGGGGTGTTACATTACTGCACTCCTTAAAATAATTTCGTCCCTGAAATTAGTCGTACCTTTAGAACAAGTTCGGGTATTGTTGTCGCATGTCCTCCTCCCTTTCCCATGTAGCATCTCTTATGGTTGCATCCCAGATAACCTTGACTAAGGGAATCTTCTTTCTGCAGAGTCCTATGGGATACATGGAAAATATCTTGGATATTGGATAGATTGGGAGGTAAAGCAATTTGGTAGGCAACTGGACCAATTCGACGAAGGATTTGAAATGGTCCAATGAATCTTGGGGTAAGCTTTCTGAATTTGATTGCCCTGCCAATTCTAGTTCTTGGAGAGATTCTCATGAAAACATGGTCGCCTTCCTGGAACTCCAAGGGTCTCCTCCTCTTGTCATTGTCGCTCTTTTGCCGATCTTGTGCGACTTTCATCTTTTCCCAAATGTTCTGCACTTGCTCCGTTGTTTGCTGCACCATCTTTGGGCCTATCAACTGGTTATCCCTAGCTTCATACCAACAGATTGATGTTTTGCACTTTCTTCCATACAGTGCCTCGTATGGCGTCATTCCAATACTCGAGTGGAAACTATTGTTGTATGTGAATTTAATTAGTGGAAGGAAATCATCCCAACTTCCTATGTTTTCCAAAATGCATGCTCTTAACAGATCCTTCAAAGATTGAATCGTCCTTTCAGACTGACCATCCGTCTGTGGATGAGAAGCTGAACTCATCCTTAGCTTAGTTCCCAAAGCACTGCTCAAACTCTTCCAAAACCTGGAAGTAAATCTCGGATCTCGGTCCGAAATTATACTTGAAGGAACCCTATGCAACCTTACAACTTCCTTGATATATGTAAATTTGGGTTAACCTCTCCAGAGAATAACTCTGGTTGATCGGCAAGAAATGAGCATATTTCGTAAGCCTGTCAACGATCACCCAGATTTCATCGCACCTCTTTTGCGTCCATGGCAGTCCGAAAACAAAATCCATTGCAATACTATCCCATTTTCATTCTGGGACGTCCAGTGATTGCAATAACCATGTTGGTTTCTGGTGTTCAATCTTTGCCTTTTGACACACCAAACAGGATTGGACATACTCCGCTACTTCCTTCTTCATCCCTGGCCACCAAAACATCCCCTTCAGATCTTGGTACATCTTCGTAGCCCCTGGATGAAAGCTTAGCTTGCTCTTGTGTGCCTCTTCCAAGATCATCTTCTTAATCTTCCTATCCTCTGGCACACATATCCGATCTCCGAAACTTAAGATTCCATCAGTACCTCTATTAAACTCTGAGGTCCTACCTTCGTCCACCATCTGATTCCTCTCGTTTTTTTATTGATCTTCCCCTTTCTTCTTCCAGATTAAGTTTAGGAAATCACTGGTGATAGTGACCATCCCTAAACTCATCTTATCTCTAGATAACTCCACGTCTAGATTCAGATCTCTGAACTGTTCCAACAGTTCCAGCTCCTTCACCATCATAGCGGACATATGCAAAGATTTCCGACTCAATGCATCCGCTACTACGTTAGTCTTTCCTGGGTGGTACTGTAGATCGAATTTTTAATCCTTTATGAATTCCATCCATATCCTCTGCCGTATATTCAACTCCTTTAGGTCAAACAGATACCTTAAACTTTTATGGTCGCTAAACACGCTGAATTTAGCACCAGAGAGATAATGTCTCCATATCTTCAATGCAAACACTATTGCGGTTATCTCTAGGTCATGGGTTAGGTAATTCCGTTCATGCATTCTTAACTGTCTGGAGGCATAAGCCACTACTTTCCTTTCTTGCATGAGTACGCAACCCAAGCCTTGATACGTTGCATCACAGTACACATCGAATGATGTCGATGGATCTGGCAAGACTAGTACCAGAGATGTTTTTAGCCTCCTTTTCAGCTCTTGGAAACTAGTATCACACTCTGCTGTCCATTCAAACGTTTTTCCTTTCCTCGTTAATTGCGTCAGAGGTAACGCAATTTTCGAGAATCCCTTGATGAACCTCCTGTAGTATCCTGCTAGCCCAAGGAAGCTTCTGATCTGACTTACCGTCTTAGGGCTTTCCCACTTAACCATAGCTTTTACCTTCGCATGATCTACTGCTATGCCCTCCTTGTTGATTACATGCCCAAGGAATTGTACCTCTTCCAACCAGAACTCACACTTAGACAGCTTGGCATAGAGCTGCCTGTCCTTAAGAACTTGAAGTATAACCCTCAGGTGCTCTTGATGTTCTTACTTACTCGAGGAGTAGATAAGAATGTCATTGATGAAAACAACAACAAACTTATCAAGGTACAATCTGAAGATTCTATTCATGTAATCCATAAGCACTGCCAGAGCATTAGACACACCGAAAGGCATAATTAGATACTCGTAGTGTCCGTATGGACTCCTAAAAGCTGTTTTTCGATATATCATCTTCTATCACCCTTATCGGATGATAATCAAATCTCAGATCAATCTTCGAGAACACTGTTGCTTCTCTCAACTCGTCCATAAGATCATCAATCCTTGGCAATGGGTACTTATTCCTGATCGTTACCTTGTTGAGCTGTCGGTAGTCCACACACAACCTTGAACTACCGTCATTCTTCTTGACGAACAACACCGGCGCTCCCCATGGCGAAACAGTGGTCTTATAAACTGTTTCTTCAGCATGTTGTCCAGTTGCTTCTTCAGCTCTGCTAACTCTGTTGGGGACATTCGATAGGGTGCTATCGAAATCGATCCGGCTCCAGGCACAAGATCGATGGTGAACTCTATCTCCCGCTTAGGTGGCAACCCTGGCACATCATCCAGGAAAACATCTGGAAACTCACCTAGCACCGACAAAGCATCTAGACTCGGTGCCTCCTTGGCTTCCAAAGAAAACAACACCATGCATTCCTTTGATTGTACACATCCTGACACACCATCACTGGCAGGCAATGATCCAGATTGCTCGGAAAAGCAAAGGGTTTTATTTGAACAGTCTAGTACCACATGATTGGTCGAAAGCTAATCAATTCCTAAGATAACATCAATCTGCTGCATAGGTAGACAAACTTGGTCCGGAAGAAAAGATTTGTTTCTATAACAACAAGGCATTTTAAGTAGACAAAAAGGCTAGTTAGAGAATCACCTGTGGGTGTAGAGACAGTCAATTCATATGGTAAAGATGAAACTAGTAAATTCAAATGATCCATACACGCTAATGATATGAAGGAATGCGTAGCCCCTGAATCAAACAAAACAGATAAGAGTCTCCAGCTACTAGGCACTTACCTTATATTAGATCGGAACATTGAGAGGCTTCAGATCCTCTCACAGCAAACACTTCCTCGTTGTCTGTGGCCTACTCTGCTGGCTCACCACTTGTGGTCCAGTCCCAACACTCTGAGTTCTTCTGCCTTGTTGCGAGGACCGATTCCTTCTATCACTTCCCTGCCTGCAATTGTTGCCATAGTGGCCTACCTTGCCACAGCGAAAGCAGTTAACATTGGGTGTCTGAGGACAATCCCTGATCAGATGCAGTCCTCCACATCGAAAACATGTTGTAAATCCTGTTCGTCCTTGATTTGAACTTCCCTTTCCAAAGCTTGCGGTTTGTTGAACTGGGCGATTATAAGGTCTCGCCCTCCACTAAAGCTTTCCACCCTGACTTCTTTGACTATAGCAAATTGGTCCACGACTCCTTGCTTGTGGTTGAACGAATGAAACCGTTATCACACAAGATAACTCGCGTATCAGACACTACCCAACTTCTAAGCATAGTCAGCATCTGATGTGGATCCAACTAACAATTCCAGTATACTTCCTAAACTTCACAGCCCTCGATTTTTAATCGTAATAACTATGAGGTCCACATAACCCTACAGTCCGGTTTAGAACCGAACTGCTCTGATACCACCAAGTGAGACGACCCGCTGTCCCATTAAAGAACCCAAGATATTAACTAACCTTTTTCATATTCTAAATGTTAGCGTACTTTATACAATAAACGAAGCGAAGCAGAAAAAGATAAAAGCGAAAACGTAACTGACTAAAGCAAGCAAACATCAGAGTCACGCAGATTAAGACACATAAAGAAGTATATACATGCAGCAGTTGCCCCATTAGTAGGGGTACAGTAATATATACATGCGAAGTACATTAGAACTGGACATAACAAAAAAAGTACATCAAAAGTAAAGAAACACTCGTGCTAACAACACTCACCACCCCCACTCAAAATACATCAAAATCCTCATAGTACACTCCTAGCACCGACACACTGGTGGAAATCCCGTCACCATCGACGACGATATCCTGACCTACCCTGTCTATCACTGTAAATGCGCCTATAGACTCGCAGGAGTACATACTTTAATGAGGAACTCGCATCGTCCTCTGGTACAGAAACTCAAAGCCTCTCGAGGCTGGGGTTCGTGGCTCGTCCACCGGCATTAGATTCGTAAGAGGTGCCATCCAACTCCTCGGCGACTAGTTCCTCCAAAGGGTCTTCCCGCAAAATAAAAGAAACACACAGAGAAAAGACAGGGAGATAAGAAACATGCATATCATCAAACATGGGAGAGGGGCAGCAGTATAACAGGTGAACATGTAGCATGCATCACATACCACAATCAACACTCAAAACAAAACATCTCCCGAGTCATACAGCACAACCATCTCAAAAGTTATTCTCTTAGATCAAACCTCTATGAGGGATACTAATCCCTATATGCATGTCGGTTGAATTCATCATGTCCCCAGTTGGACATCCTCGTCGGGATCAATAAATTATATCATCATCATTTCACATCGTTTCATATCGTCCTCAATTGGACATTCCGCCTCGGGACAGGTGGTACTGACCCCCATTTGGGCATCCACCATTGAGACAGGCGGAACTCATCACATCACATATCTCGTCCCCAATTGGACATCCTGCTTTGGGATAGGTGGAACACATCTCGCCCCCATTTGGGCATCCCCCACTGGGACAGGTGAAACATCATCATGCTATGATATGCAACAAACATCCATCACAGGTTGATACCGGAACCTCACACCTTAGCACTTAGCCACAACCACGATGCATTGCATCCACATTAACATCAAAATGATGCCTTGCATCCACGAGCCACAACTCTACCATTAGAACCATGACGGTATCAACTCGCATAACTCATCAACCTCACCGTACTCTCATCAACATCAACATCAACCAATCAACCGTAACAACATCATCATTGCAATAAGATTTCTAATAAACATATCATCATATAGACAGATAAACAAATAATCGCATAGGCAAAGTAGCATGCATATCACATTAACCTCAACAACGTCATCTAGCCTAAGGTATTAGCTTAGCGGTGATAGCCCCTAAGATACCTGCACCTAGGGTTTAGGTACTTTGCCACGGGCTCAACCTCTAGTAAGTTTTAAGGTTCCCCTACACATGCATACATTCTACACTACGCTTGCCTTCCCGGTGATAACAGTTTCTTTCTCCCCACCTTAACTGTCGTTCGCATGCTTTCTTGTACAACACTGACTGTGGTTCAGCAATCGGCAACCGTACACGCTTCCCAACAATTACAATACTCAGCTTTACACCACTGCCAAGAACATCCCTGGAATGCACATTGGGCCAACAATCGCCCCCAGCACACGTATGGGGTCTAGAAACAATCGAAAACTCAGAAACGATCACGATTTCAACAAAAAACGATCACGCAACAATGAATATAGGGAAATCAAGGATTGAACCACGAAAATGGAGAGAAGAACTCACCAAACAGAGGCTGTCCCTTGCAGCCTCAAGCCCAACATGAGTCCTCGTACGACTCCTCAAACGATCAATCGGGCAAAAACACCCGTAAAAGCCTAAAACGCATTGAGACGAAGTTGGGATTAAGAACAAAAGTAGAACGGTTTGAAAGAGCTTAAAAGGAACAAAAATTGATATTACGACGTCCTGACTTACCTCGAGGAAACTCACATGCAATGGCAGCAGTATGAAGGTGTCGCAGTTACGAACCCAAATACGCGATCGGTTAAAAATTCCGATGACCGAACTACCCGAACCAAGCTCTCAAAGTCTTCAAAAATGGCTTTGTTTGAAAGTGAATTTCGTCACTTCTCCTTGCTGGTCTAGGAGCATAGAATGGAGGAGAAAGATGAAGTTATTCTAGTTTTTTCATATTTTATTTAATTAGGATTATTATATTAATTAGTGGAGTATTAGGTGTCATTAGTTTAGGCTAGTTAGGTGGCTTAGTGGGCTAGGTGTCACCGCATGGTCAACTCCTATCCATGCCTTGACACGTGTCCCAAAAGTGGCACGTGTCATCCCCGTGTGTTGACGGGTGTTATCCCGTTGTCACGCCCGAGTATTTTCTTTCACATTTTTCCTTGTAACCTAATGCCAGAACATTTTCTTTATTATTTTAGGTCACTCCTAAAAGCCTATTGTACTCAAGTCCTCGTCTAATTTTAATATTCTAACCCTCTATTAATTAATTACTAAATTAATTGCTTACTCGATTAGCATTACGGACCAGTTCTTCGTCGTTTTTGCACTTTCTGAGCTCGTTCGAAGGTCAAATTGTCTAGAATTTGAATGATGACCTTCTCAACACATAGGGAACATAATTAAGCCCTTAAACATTCTTAATTACTGTCCCACACCTTAAACAAGAAAATGGAGTGTTACAATACATACCTTCTATTAGTCGAACCATGTGACTTGCCGAATCTTGAGTAAGGTACATAGCCAGAGCGTCTACAACTACAAGTTCTTTGTCCCACAGACTTCAAAACTTTCTGTTCATCCACCGTGTCTGTAACACCCTGATTTTTCACTGTCTTTATAAATCAACAAGTTATATAAGTAAGTTTATATTTTATTCAAGGACTTAGAAAATGAAATAAAATACGAAGCTACGATTAAATTGAGCCGAAAACTCAAACGGAGTCCGGTCTGCGTTTTTACACTGACAGTATGATTTTACTGCTCAGGAGACCTCAGATGGACCTGTGAACTAGACAGTAAGTCTAAGAATTTAATTTCCTACGTTTTTCTTAAATTTCAAAGAAATCACTTCCTGACCTTCGTTCGAGCGAAATCCTCAATCGGGTGACAAACGGAGCCACATATAGACTTACCGAGACCCGACAAAGGATAATATTGATGCCACATCATGTCAAATCACTTGGAAAGGCATGCCAGAGTCGTCATGACGTTCGGAAATATCTGGACGCGAAATGACCAAAATACCCCTAACCTAACCTTTTTTCACTTTTACCATTTTACCCTTGAAGGAAATGACCATTTTGCCCTTCAGTGAGTTGTTAAATAGGCTGGTCAGCCCCTCATCCACGCCCAAAAATCTGGTCTTGAGAGCTCCTTCACACTTCATCTTCTTCCTTGAACCAAAACTCTATTTTTCCTTAAGAAAAAGCTTGAAACCTTGAGAGAAAAGCTTGAATCCTTGATCAATCTTCATCCTTTCTTTGGTAAGATCACTTCTATGATATCTTAGCTTCATGAATCTCTTCCTATCTCAAATTCAAATCTTGTTTTCATGAAAATCAAGTTTATGATCCAAAACATCAAAAATTCATAGGAAATTGTAGAAAAAATCCTTTTAATGGGAAACCAATTTCTTTGAGCTCACTTCATCATCCTCTACCTAAAGCCAAGAGCATATGAGAAAACTCTCATCCGAGCCTATTTTCTCCAAAGTGGCCAAACCCGATGTTCTTTGATGAATAGTGTTTTTGTTTAAATTTTTGATTTCTATCTCTTGATTCCATCCTTACCTTTCCTATAGTCTTTGAATCCAAGTGATGGAAAACCAAATCAATTCTTAGCCTAGTTTTCCCCTTCATGGCCAAGACCTTCGTGTGAAAAAAATCATTAGTCATGTTTCATATTTTTGGGTATTAAGACTTGTCTTAGTGTTAACCAAGTTTATGAACCAACCATCTAAAAGTTTGGAACCAAATGAGATCCCTAGCCTTTTTATCTTTTCTTGGCCGAACCTTGGACCTTTTTTGGGAAGAAAATTTATGTTTTGATGTTGTAACTTTGCGTTGATTGTTGTTTGAATTGAATTGTGCTTAATTGTTTTAGGCGACGCGGACGAAATCGGAGTCGGAGCCGAGGATCGTTCGGGATTTAATTGAGCAACTTAGAGAGGTAAAGAGAGGTATTTCATTTGAGTTTGATAGCTTCATAGCATTTGATTTGTTATATGAGATGTGGTAGTGTTGATTGATGATTGGAAGTTGTGAATGATTGACTTATGTACTTGATAAAGTGTGTACTTGAGCATTTGATATAGAATTGTGGCATGGATGCCTTTGATGAATATTATTGTGATATTGGACTGTTTTGATATATATATATATATATATATATAATCCTGGATGAGCATAGGACTGGCTATGACTCGATAAATAATTAAAATACTCGAAAACCGGAATCGAAGTTTTGAAAACTGAGTTTTGAAAAGCAAATAGGTGCTTTTGGGAAATCGTGTTGCTTTTTCAAGAAAAAATAGCTTTCCGTTCTGAAAAGTTGATTTCCTTTTTAAAATAAGAAGCCTTTAAGGAAAAGTCAACGTAAAGTGTTTTCCTTTTTGAAAAACGTTTTCAAAGATAAAGAACCTTTAGAAAACGGTTTGGTTTACGAAAAAGTGCTTTTCCCCCAGAAAATGTGTTCTTGGAAAAAGATGTTTTAGTTTAAGAAAACGAAATTGAGTTTTGTTTTCCAAAGTTATTTGAGAAAGTATGATCGAAAGAAAAACGATGAATCTTTGAGATGAATGTAAACCTAGTGATCGAGACGTTGGACTAGCATTTTGTGGATTGAGCACTCGGACTTCTTGTCCTGTGTTTTGATTTGAACGGACTTAATGTCCTTTAAAACAAGTCATGAGCTGTATGTCTCGACAATGAAAGAATGAACGAAAAGAAAACATAAAATTTCTGTGCACATGCATGAACCGGCAGATGTGCCATTTGAAAACAAGCTACAACTTACATAGTTGAGAATTGAGCCAGTTAAGACCACTAGGTCTATAGGGACATTCTGTGTTTGAAACTCCACAAGTGGTCGGTGGCGTAGCAACCCCATGCCATGGTAAATTGGTTGCCCAACACGAATGGACTCAATCAAAGACTGGACTATTCAGGATATGGTTATGACGCATTTCCCTGGAACAATTGGAGTTCGGACTTGAGAGGCCGACTCATGAGAACAATTGTGTTACAGGTGTATTTACGGCCTATCGCTCGATGAAGGGTACTAGGAATCTCCGGAGTACATGAATTAGAAAGATGATATTGAAGTCTCACGCATTATTATAACTCACGATAGTGTTTGAGATATTGTTTCATATGAATAACTGTTATTATAATTGTATTTATGTGTGACTGTAACTGTTGTTTGTCGCTTGTGCGGCTATCGTGATAAACTTATAAAATGAGTATCTCACATTTTCCTGTACATTTTGGACACCCTGTTATGTTTTTGAAACATATGTACAGATGTTGATCATAGGTCCCCGCGGACACGTGTGGACTCGGATGACGGAACCTTTTGAAGAAGCTGACTTTGGGGTTGTTCCCAATGGTTGCTTTTAACTCGGCCAGCATAGGAATCTTTTTTTTTTTAAACAGTCTTATATTTATTTACTGCATGAATGTTGACTATGTCTTTAAGTCTGTAATATGATATATTATACTGAACTTACGTTATGTTTATGTTTTTATGAACAATGAATATCGATGTATGTGTTATAAGAGTTATTCCTTTGTTTTGAGTTGAACTGCTTATGCTTACAGAAAATTTTTTTGAACCACTTTTTTTGAACATAGCTATTTAATTATATTATTTTCCGAAAGCAACCAACGTTTTATTTCCTCGATATTTTCCACAATTAGAGTCCGAGTATGTAGCACCCGAGGGGGTTGTTACAGTGTCTGAAAACAAGCTGAGGATAGAGGTTATTTAGTAAGTCGATATTTTCACATTAGGCCATCTATTGAAGACAACTGAGTCGGGTGACGCGTGAGGCCCTCTATCGCACATGAGAAACCGGTTCTTAGCGCGTTTACCTATTATTGCAGGTATTTTCGATGACACCCACTATCCTGCATATAAAAATAATAAAATACAACATGCAAGTTAAATAAAACTTAACATAAAAGGTATCGAGAATCACATGATCCAAAACATTTAAAACATAATGTTTTAACTGCGAAAAAACAAAGAAAATAAAACCCAAAACCAGATGTCACATTTCACAGCTGGTATACAAAAACACCGATAACACATCGGATAACAACTTAAACATAAACTAACAACCTAACTACAAGTAAGCGATCTCCTCGGGATCACTCCTCATCAGCTGGCTCGCCCTCCTCCTCTGCATAAACAATGGTACGTGCATAGAAACAACAAAGATAGGGGGTAAGAAATAGTACGTATGAATGTAAAATCGTAACGAAATAGTTAATAAGATGAGCATAAAACACACATCCCTACAAACATATTATATCGTGTTAATGAATGCGTGCTATGCGATGCAACATCACTACTCCATGCATATGTGGATCCATCAACTCTAACTCTGGAAAGGCGATTATGAGTACATATCCATGTTGACCATCCTGCATCAATGTTGGAACACTAACTAAACCATGGGTGACGTCCGTGGATACTCGCACACTAATCCTGATAACGTATTGTGGCTCGTCAGGGTAGTCAGGTTGTGGATAGGACATTCCGTTCACGGGCTGCAAGTCCATGCCATAATGGAACCTCCTTACCCAACTCTACCCTTAAGGCCGGGATAACACTCATCGTGGCTTCTATCGTCGCGATTCATTGTTTGCTTTCTGCCCAAACTAACATCTTATGCAATGATGCATGCAATGTTCAACAAACATGCAAACATATCTCCAACCATCCTCCATTATAACCATTAACAATGATTATTAAAATGGACCATCAACAATGATCATTATCAACACAACTTGACCATCAACGATGATCATTAGTAACATCTGACGATAGCTCATCGTTACCGTCTTCAACAACATCATCACTAGGAACACATCGTTAATATTAACAACTTCATCTTTATTAAGCGTTAGATTTAATCTTACTATCACAACCATAAAGTCTTTATTTAATTCATTATCATAGTTCATTAACCTTCCTCAAGGTCACATTCTGTATTCTTATTTATCATATTTTTATCCCAAAGGTTACTTAAAGCTCTTTTCAACTCAATATGAGAAGTATTCTAAGATTACCCAGTTGCACGGGCGTGCACGGTCAGAGCACTGGTGTGCTCGCTTGCAAGGGTTGAGGCGCGGGCGTGCACAACTCGGGCACGACCTTATATATTTTAAGCATGGCCTTACATATTTTAGCGGGGCCTTACATATTTTAAGCGCGACCTTAAACATTTTAGCAGGGCCTTACATATTTTAAGCGTGGTCTTACATATTTTACCAGGACCTTACATATCTTGTTCTTTCTCATATTACTTGACTAAAGACTCAAATCGAGCCTAATTGTTCTTGACTAATCCCAAGGGGTTATTAATCTCACCTCTCATATCTATTTTCAAGTCATATGTATATCAATAAACCTACAACTATGTTTACATGGTTTATGGTTAAACCATCAACAACTCTATGTTGTAAAATCATCATAGCCAATTAATAACACATCATCATCATAGAATATACTATATTATCATCAACATACATCTTCACAATATATCATGGTGCATCTAAATAGATTATCACATATAGATTAACATACAAAAATGTCAATCAGGATTCAAACATCAAATACATCATGTGACAATATACAAACTTGCCAATCAGGATTCAAACATCGAATACCTCATATGACCACACACAAATAGGGTCATGGGTGAACCCTTCATCTTATGCTACCCCAAAACCTATATATTCATATTGACTTTTCCCCTTATTCCTGGTATGATTATCTCAAAGAGAAGGGAAGTAGAAAGGTCCATAGGGTCTTGTCTCACGAATGCTCGATCTCACGAATGCTCAACCTCACGATCACAGCCTCGAGAGATTAGGAACAAAGGCGAGAACCAACCATTAAAGCAACCACGACAATAGTGATGTGCCTCAAGCGAACAACGATGAACAACTGAGTTGATCTCCTTCAAAAATCCTTGGAAAAAGGGTCTAGGAATCCTTGTTGGAGAGAGAGGAGGTAACTTTTCTGAGTCTAAAGCGTTTTTGACAAGTTTAGGTCGAAGGTGTGGGTATTTAAAAGGATTAGGCGTAGGCGAAGTGGGCTGAACAAAAGCCCAACTTACGTTTTTGCTGCGAATGAAGCAAGATCGTACTTGCCTGAAGCATGGGCGTGCACATCGGAGCACGAGCGTGCCAGCTCGAGCACGGGCATGCTCGCCCGTCAGGTCCACTTATTTGGCCCTTATCTAAGGCCAACTACCCCAAACACAATCCTAGACATCTATAACAACTATAACAACTATAGATAACATACATAGCAACACTTTACAACAAGTAAGCGAAAACTGGGGTGCTACAATTCCACCCCCTTACAAAAATTTCATCCTTGAAATTTTTATAGCCTTGACTTGGTTAGCAGATAACCAGTCCATAACTTCCTACATCGTCTAAAGCAAACCACTTAACATAGAAAGTTAAGCCAAAATGAACACCAAACTCTTAATACTCTATATGATCGTCAGAGGCAACCACATAAGAGTACACAGAAGAAAACACAACAAACACATATCCCGGCCTTTAGGACAGACCGGCCTTGATACTCATTACCCCGCATATAAAAAAAATAAAATACAACATGCAAGTTAAACAAAACGTAACATAAAAGGTAGCGAGTACCACATGATCCAAAACATTTAAAACATAACGTATCAATTGCAGAAAAACATAAAGAAAACAAAACCCCAAAACTTGATGTCACATATCAGAGCTGGTATACAAAAACATCGATAACACATCAGATAACAACTTAAATATAAACTAACAACCTAATTACGAGTAAGCGATCTCCTTGGGATCACTCCTCATTAACTGACTCACCCTCCTCTGCATAAACAAAAGTACATGCATAGAAACAACAAAGATAGAGGGTAAGAAATCGTACATATGAATATAAAAAAGTAACAAAATAGTTAATAAGATGAGCATACAACACACATCCCTACAAACATGTTATATCGTATTAAAGAATGCGTGCTATGCGATGCAACATCACTACTCCATGCACATGTTGATCCATAAACTCTAACTCTGGAAAGGCGATTAGGAGTACATAACCATGTTGATCATCCTACATCAACGTTGGAACACTCACTAAACCATGGGTGACGTCCGTGGATACTCCCACACTAATCCTGATAACGTATTGTGGCTCGTCAGGGTAGTCAGGTTGTCGATAGGACACTCCAACCACGGGTTGCAAGTTCATGCCATAATGGAACCTCCTTACCCAACTGTACCTTTAAGGCCGGGATAACACCCATTGTGGCCTCCACCGTCGCGATCCATTGTTTGCTTTCCACCCAAACTATCATCCTATGCAATGATGCATGCAATGTTCAACAAACATGCAAACATATCTCCAACCATCCTCCATCATAACCATTAACAATGATTATTAAACTTGACCATCAATGATGATCATTATCAACATAACTTGACCATCAACGATGATCATTAACAACATCTGACGATAACTCATCGTTACCGTCTTCAACAACATCATCACTAGGAACACATCATTAATATTAACATCTTCATCTTTATTAAGCGTTAGATTTAATCTTACTATCTCAACCTTAAAGTCTTTATTTAATTCGTTATCATAGTTCATTAACTGTCCTCAAGGTCACATTCTGTATTCCTATTTATCATATTTTTATCCCAAAGGTTACTTAAAGCTCTTTTAACTAAATATGAGAAGTATTCTTATCCCAAAGGCGTGCACAACTAGGGCATGACCTTATATATTTTAAGTGTGGCCTTACATATTTTAACGGGAACTTACATATCTTAAGCATGACCTTACACATTTTAGCAGGGCCTTACATATCTTAAGCATGGCCTTAAATATTTTAACCTTGGCCTTACATATTTTACCATGACCTTACATATCTGGTTCCTTATCATATTACTTGACTAAACACTCAAATTGAGCCTAATTGTTTTTGACTAATCCCAACGGGCTATCAATCTCACCTCTCATATCTATCTTCATGTCCTATGAATATCAATAATCCTAAAACTATGTTTACATGGTTTATGGTAAATCCATCAATAACTCTATGTTGTAAACTCATCATAGCCAATTAATAACACATCATCGTCATCATAGCGTATACTATATTATCATCAACATACCTCATCACAATATATCATGGTGCATCTAAACAGATTATCACATATAGATAAACATACGAACATGTCAATCTGGATTCAAGCATCAAATATATCATGTGACAAAATATAAACTTGCCAATCAGGATTCAAACATCAAACCTCATATGACCACATACAAATAGGGTCATGGGTTAACCCTTCATTTTATGCTATCCCAAAATCTATATATTCGTATTGACCTCTCCCCCCATACCTAGTATGATGGTCTCAAAGAGAATGGGAAGTAGGAAGGTGCATAGGGTCTGGTCTCACGAACGCTCGATGTCACGAACGGTTGACCTAACGATCAGCCTCGAGAGATCCGAAACAAAGGTGAGAACCAACCATTAAAGCAACCACGACAGTAGCAACGTCACTCAAGCGATGAACGACGAAGAACGATGAACAACAGGGCTGATCTCCTTCAAGAATCCTTGGAAAGGGGTTTAGCAATCCTTTTTGGAGAGAGAGGAGGCAAATTTTCTGAGTCTAAAGCGTTTGTGACAAGTTTAGGTCGAAGGTGTAGGTATTTAAAAGGATTAGGCGTAGGTGAAGTGGGATGAACAAAAGCCCAACTTACGTTTTTGCTACGCATGAAGCACGATGGTACTTGCCTGAAGCACGGGCGTGCTAGCTCGAACACGGGCATGCTCGCCCATCAAGTCCACTTATTTGGCCCTTATCTAAGGCCAACTACCCCAAACATGATTCTAAACATCTATAACAACCATAACAACTATAGATAACATACATAACAACACTTTACAACAAGCAAGCAAAAACTTGGGTTTTACAAATCCACCCCGTATAAAAAATTCGTCATCGAAATTTCTATAGCCTTGACTTGGTTAGCAGATAACCAATCCATAACTTCCTACATCGTCCAAAGCAAACCACTTAACATAGAAAGTTAAGCCAAAACGACACCAAACACTTAGTACTTTATATCATCGTCATATACAGTCATATAAGAGTACACAGAAGAAAACACAGCAGACACATACCCCGGCCTGTAGGACAGACCGTCTCTGGTACCACTAAATGTGACACCCACTGCCCCGCATATAAAAATAATAAAATACAACTGCAAGTTAACTAAAACGTAATATAAAAGGTAGCGAGTACCACATAATCCAAAACATTTAAAACATAACATACCAACTGCGGAAAAACTTAAAGAAAACAAAACACAAAACCCAAACCCCGATGTCACATATCAGAGCTATTATACAAAAACACCGATAACACATCGGATAACAACTTAAACATAAACTAACAACCTAAGCGATCTGCTCGGGATCACTCCTCATCAGCTGGCTTGTAACATCCCTGTTTTCTAAAAATTTTAATTAAGGTGGATAACCTTGATTGGGTGTTTGTATGGTTGTGTGAATGTTTATGTGCTAGTTTGATGCCTAGTTGGAAGTCTAGAAATAGGCTTGAACAAGTTTGGTAGTGCTTAAGGCGTAACACAAGAAACTAGGGAAGTTAGAAGGTTGGAAGTCCTTTCCCAGCTGAGCAGCATGCTCAAGCGAGGGATGACTCCACGCTCAAGCGTGGAAACGCTTGGACGTGGAAAGTTGGCACGCTTAAGCATGCTGAGTGCGCTGTGTCAGCTGTTCTGAGTTTGGACACGTGTGAGACACGTGTCAGGCCAGGGAGAAGGTGGAGTGGGCGAGGTTCCACGCTTAAGTATGGAGAGAGCCCATGCTAAAGCGCGGGAACGCTCAAGCATGTAAATGTTCCACACTTAAGCATGGACATTAGGAACTATAAGTGGTGTTTCCACTTTCATTTCCACACTTGCCCGAATTTGGGAGAGCTTTGCTACAACCTTAGAGCCGAGAGAGAGAACCCAGAGGTTAGGGACAGAAAGCTTAAGTTTGAGGGGTCTTGGAGCATCGGATCGAGATTTCGACTACATCATTGTGGTCGTAATTTCATTATCTTCGATTCCGACCGATTAGTTTCTCGATTCGTCAAAGGTAAACTCGAATCCCTAACATGTGTTCTTCGAGTTTCTACCTTTTTCTCTTTGATCTTTGAGCTTGCCCTAGGCTAACACTATTGTCTACGTGTTGTGCTCGTGATTAGGGCAAAGTTCGTGCTCGTGACTTTGCACGTTGTCGAGGTTGAGGTCGCGGTTGTCTTGGAGCTGCCATTGGAGAGGAGTTACGAACGAGGTTGAGGTCGCGGTTGTCTTGGAGCTGCCATTGGAGAGGAGTTGCGAGCTTGAGTTTGGGGAAGACGTGATCGCGTTGGTGTTCGCGCTACGACTGTTCAGGTGGGGAGAAAGAGTTACACACGTCGGGGAGGCAAGAGTAGTCTATGTAGCTCTGTTGTATCTTTTGTGTTGTGTAGGGGAACCCTAAACCCTACGTGAGGTTGAGCCCTGACAAAGTGCCTAAACCCTCGGTTTAGCCTACTTCGGGCTAGCACCGTTGTGTCGATACCCTAGGTTAGAAGACTTGTGTTGATTGACGTGACGTATGCATTGTTGCTCTGTGAGTATCTGCGTATCTAACTGTGATATTTGCAATATATGAGATATATGCATGATTTGGTAGAATGTTGATAAGTTGGGATGTTTACTACTTTACTGAACATGATGAACTATTGCATTTTATCTGGAAATGTGTTTGTGCATGAGACTTGGAGGTTCAGTATGATTAGGGCTTTGACTTATTGTGGACGTTTGAGTTGATAGCTGAGATTCAAGGTTATAGTTGGAGCTTGGAGCTCGTAAGTTTATGATAGGAGCTTAGAGCTCGGATGGTTACAGTTGGAGCTTGGAACTCGTGTTGCCGAGAGCAAGTTTGCAAGTGTTGTGATATCAGCTCAAGAGAGATGGATGACATGCATAGCATATGCATTTGATGCTAAGTGGTGAGCCGTGTGCCGGGAGGCATACGAGGTTGGTGCACCGAGTGCGGGTGCGAAAAACGGAAGGGAAGGTTTGTGTGACCTGGGGATATACTGGACACAGGTGTACCCACATGAGACCGGTATGATAGCTCCTATCGTATCGTGGCGGTCCTGGGCACGTCCTAATATCCCAATTGGACCCTGAGTCTTTTCAGTTTCTAGTGGATCTTCCGAGGAGGCCCAGATAACCCTCTATGTCTGGGACAATTGAGCGGTGATGAACTCTTATGGGTCACAGCGAGCGGAACCGATTACCGGAACAAACTAACTTGAGGTCCGATGAGCGGACATGATGTTGCCCTTAGGATGGTGTTTAGTACCGATCGGCAGGCATAGAAAGAGTATGTGTACATATAGTTAGGGAATGACCGTGGTGTCGAGACATTGAGAGATGGTTATGTTTGCTATGTATTCTGCATTGCATCATCCTTGTTATAGAAGTGCTGTATATATTATCTCCCTATTTTTTCTTGTATGTGTATGTTCGATTCTCGAGCAGACGACGAACCAGCAGAATTTCAGGATGGACTCGAAACTTCATCCATTTATCATGGGGGCACCGCGGATGCCAGTGCTAGGGGCCATTGAGATTGTCTATCATGATGAGAGGGGATGGCAAGTGGACCTCTCGACTTTCTTGGTTGTTTACACCAGACCCGTCAGCTTGATCTTTTAGAGCGGTACACCACCGCACGTGGATATCATAGGACACTACGACGTGTACCAGTTTCTTCCTTTCCCTCGGATATTGCGTCCACTGAGGCAGAGAAAGCTGGACTACTCGTGGGTGGCACCACTGTCTTCAGCGGTACCTAGCAGGCGAGGCTTTGTCTACCGAGGCCAGCTCAGACGCAGGGAGCAGTATCTTAGAGCGTGTCAAAGGCACCAGATTGTCGTGTCGAGTTCCTCATCCAAGTACAAGCCTATGCGGGTTTATAGGCATACCCATGGAGAGGGGCAGGGTAGTTCGCGGCATCCTCACCACTGATGGTGAGAGCCAGCCAGTGCGTCCCTAGGACCGTGTGGAAAAGTTTTGATGTATATTTTGAGAGTAGGGGGAGTGCTGGTGAATGTGTTTATGAGAGTTTTGGAGGTCTTTGATGTACTTGCTTTTATTTTCATCTTCTAAAGTAATTGTGTATGTATATGTACCTAGCCCCACTGATGGGACAACCACCTGTATATTTCTAGTGCATGTATATATGTTTTATCTTTCTCGTTGTGTCTCACTCTTATGCATGTACGCATTTATGTTTTGGACGTTTGCTAACGTTTGATTTAATAAGCGCGTAACCTTATCGTTAAGTTATAGTTAATAATAATGTTGTAAGTGGGTTCTGAGGCTAATGGGGTGACTTCATGTACGTGGGGTCGTCTCATGGCTCACCCTCCTCTGCATAAACATAGGTAAGTTCATAGAAACAACAAAGATAGGGGTAAGAAATCATACATATGAATATAAAACGATAACGAAATAGTTAATTAGATGAGCATATAACAAACATATCCATACAAACATATTATATTGTGTTAAAGAATGTGTGCAATGCGATACAACATCACTACTCCGTGCACATATAGATCCATCAACTCTAACGCTGGAAAGGCGATTAGGAGTACATATCAACATTGACCATCCTACATCAACGTTGGAACACTCGCCAAACCATGGGTGATGTCCGTGGATACTCTCACACCAATCCTGATAACGTATTGTGGCACATCAAGGTAGTCAGGTTATCGATAGGACACTCCAACCACGGGTTGCAAGTCCATGCCATAATGGAACCTCCTGACCCAAGTGTACCCTCAAGGCTGGGATAACACCCATCATGGCCTCCACTGTCGCGATTCATCATTTGCTTTCCGCCCAAACTATCATCTTATGTAATGATGCATGCAATGTTCAACAAACATGCAAACATATCTCCAACCATCCTCCATCATAACCATTAACAATGATTATTAAACTTGACCATCAACGATGATCATTATCAACATAACTTGACCATCAACGATGATCATTAACAACATCTGATGATAACCCATCGTTATCGTCTTCAACAGCATCATCACTAGCAACACATCGTTACTATTAGCATTTTCATCTTTATTAAGCGTTAGATTTAATCTTACTATCTCAACCTTAAAGTATTTATTTAATTCATTATCATAGTTTATTAACTGTCCTCAAGGTCACATTCTATATTCCTATTTATCATATTTTTATCCCAAAAGTTACTTAAAGCTCTTTTCAACTAAATATGGGAAGTATTATCATATTTGCCTAGTTGCGCAATCGTGCACGGTCTGAGCACAAGAGTGCATTACTGAGCACGGGTGTGCTCGCTTGCAAGGGTTGATGTGTGGGCGTGCACAACTGGGGCACAACCTTATATATTTTAAGTGTGGCATTACGTAGGGCCTTAAATATCTTAAGCGTGGTCTTACACATTTTAGCATGACCATAAATATCTTAAGCGTGGCCTTACACATTTTAGCAAGGCCTTATATATTTTAAGGATGGCCTTACATATTTTAGCAGGGCCTTACATATCGGGTTCTTTCTCATATTACTTGACTAAACACTCAAATCAAGCCTAATTGTTCTTGACTAATCCTAAGGGGTTATCAATCTCACCTCTCATATCTATCTTAATGTCGTATGAATATCAATTAACCTAAAACTATATTTACATGATTTATGGTTAACCCATCAACAACTCTATGTTGTAAACTCAACATAGCCAATTAACAACAAATCATTAGCATGGCATATACTATATTATCATCAACATACCTCATCACAATACATCATGGTGCATTAAAACAGATTATCACATATAGATGAACATTCGAACATTCCAATCAGGATTCAAACATCAATTACATCATGTGACAACATACAAACATGCCAATCAGGATTCAAACGTCAAATACCTCATATGACAACATACAAATAGGGTCATGGGTTAACCCTTCATCTTATGCTACCCCAAAACTTATATATTCATATTGACCTCTCCCCCATACCTGGTATGACGATCTCAAAGAGAAAGGGAAGTAGGAAGGTCCATAGGGTCTCGTCTCATAAACGCTCATGTCATGAACGCCAACCTCACGATCACAGCCTCAAGAGATTAGGAACAAAGGCGAGAACCAGCCACGAAAGCAACCACGACAACAGTGATGTCCCTCTAGCGAAGAACGACGAAGAATGATGAATAACAAGGTTGATCTCCTTCAAGAATCCTTGGAAAGTGGTTTAGGAATCCTTGTTAGAGAGAGAGGAGGCAATTTTTCTGAGTCTAAAGCGTTTGTCACAAGTTTAGGTCGAAGGTGTGGGAATTTAAAAGGACTAGGTGAAGTGGGCTGAACAAAAGCCGAACTTAGGTTTTTGCTATGTGCGAAGAACGACTGTACTTGCCTAAAGCCCGGGCGTGCACACCAGAGCACGAGCGTGCTGGCTCGAGCACGGGCATGCTCGCCTGTCAGGTCCATTTATTTGGCCCTTATCTAAGGCCAACTACCCTAAACACGTTCCTAGACATTTATAACAACCTCAACAACTATAGATAACATACATAACAACACTTTACAACAAGCAAACGAAAACTAGGGAGTTACATTTTCTAGTGCCTCACCGGTGAAGCACATGAGAAGCTACTTCACCGTAGACGGCGCCAAAGTTTAAATCCTTTACTAAGATTTTTCCATCTTCAACCTTCTCTCTCCTTGAAATCTTTTGGAAAAAACCTCTACCATCTTATCTCTGCAACAATGGCCGCTTCTGGTCCTGCAAAAGGAAAAGGGAAAGTCTTTGGATGTTCAGAATGCTGAGATTCTCGTGGAGTACAAGTTCGACCTAAAATTCTTTGCTGACCATGAAATTGACATCTCCACACACATCCAAGCAGCTGGATGGAATAACTTCTTTGAAGGTTCTCCAGTGATTTATCTTGCACTCATAAGGGAATTTTGGACGAACCCTACCATAAGTGCAAGAGAAATCAGAAACAAAGTTGTGGATACTGAGGTGATAGTATCGGAGGCAACCATCTCCAATGCTACCGGCTACGCTCAGTCTAGGATAACATATGAGGATGATTGGGAAAAGGACTTGGGAGGACAAGAGTTCATCAAGAGCTGTTTGTTGAGGAACATCACTGACAAGCTAATTGGGTCCAAAATGACTGACAAGGCTAGGGTTCTACATTAGTTTTGTCTAGTGCATCTCTTGCTGGATAGATAAGTTTTCCTTCCTCACCTTCTCTTCAAAATCTTCAAGGCCACCATTCAAGGGTGTGGAAAGAACACAACCATTCCCTATGCTGCGTTGTTGTCAAAGATATTTGAGAAGTCTCTCATTTATCCAAGTCTGAAAACCCTATCTCCGGAACTCAAACAACGCTACTTTGGGGTTCATGGCATTGAATGTTTGATTCAACCTGTGTTTGGGAAGCTTAGTCTCATGAAAATGAAGCTAGATACAGTAACAACCTTCTTGGAAGAGCAAGCCAAGAAGAAAAAAGAAGATTAGAAGAAAAATGCCAGTACAAGTTAGACGAAGGATGAGTCCGATGATCGTCCATTGGCAACTGGATGCAAAACTGGGCAAGTTGGACCAGCCGCTAAAAGCCAACCTTCTGTTCGTCCAACAGTTCCTTCCATCCAACAAAAATGGAAAAGACAAATGGTTCTTCAGACTATACCAGAAGAAGAAGATGATGATGATCAACCTATATCCAAGGTGATCAATGCTCCGAAACAACAAACTCTAGCTAAAGCACCAAGGCCAATTATGACTCTGAGAAGGCCAAGGTCTTCAAAGACCAAGGACACTGCGTCATGGTTGGAGGTAATACTGAACACCTAACTCCATCTGGTTCAATTATTATTCCAATTGTTGAACTACTCGCTATGGTTGAAAAGATTGTATCTAAATTTCAACAATGTATAGGCACCTTACCCTCACCCCCTACCCAAACAATTATCTCTCCTCCTCAAACACAAGCCTCACCACCCCAAACAGTATACTCTGCTCACCAATCACCACAAACCTTCACCTCCTGAACCTCTAACCTTATCCTCTTCTGACCAACACATAGACACAATCTCACCACCATCTAAACCTCAAGACTAGTTCACACCTTGGGGTGATAAACCCTTCATGTCGTTCGGTGCAATATCCTAACCCCAGATACCCAAAACAGACCTTTCCATATATTGATCCCACACTTCTCTATGAGAACCAAAGCTCGTATCGGGTTGTGGTCAAAAGAAAATTCCATGTTCTTTTCTTTAAACACTCACCCCTTACCGTCATAGAAAACCTAAGGGTCCAATCGCCCCACCTGAGTATGAATATGATCCCCCATCACCTCCCACACCTCCAGGATACATCCCTCACCCCTACCAACCCTCTGGTGAGCCCCTGCCAAGTAAGCACTACTCTGTTCATGGATCGTTGCTTGTCCACCTTGGCCAAAAAAGGTTCCCACCTAGGAAGATTTATCCAAATATAATCATGGATAAAGCCTTCCAGTGGTGTCACTACAGTGTTGCACGCCACATCATTCCACCGTATGATCAGAAGTGTGGCTAGACAAACTACAATGAAAGAAGGTCCAAATCTTTTGGGTTTCCATAATTCATCTTGGACAGAGATGTTAAGTTTATTCTTGCTCATCCCTCGGCCTTCAGAGAATATTCTGATGTAAGGGATCTTCTCCCTTATCACGCTTGCAAAAATGAGATTGATATGCCTAGAGAAGCCAATATTGCTCACAATCTTCCAAGAGGCTGGTGGAAGACTACTATGAAGACAAAGCTGGGAGTTGTACCTCCACGTGCCTATCCTAGAATTCTAATGCTAGATATGAATAACAATAAGGATGAAAGAAAAAGGCTGTAACGAGATGTAAAGCCTTATCCCTTTGCCTTCAACACCATGTTCTGGACGATGCCTCATGATGACGAGGCAATCTTTCCAAGTATTATGAAGAAATAGCCATGGGAGCGTGGAGATCATGATGCAAGAACTTTCTGGGAAAGGTATATCTGGCAGTGCGCTGTTGAGGCTTCTTCGTTTGGTCTAAGTGAAGAAGACAAATCCAAGACCCCCACCATTTGAGGACAATTTAGAATAACTGATGCCACTTTCATGATTCTGGATAACCTTTTTTGATTTCCTCTCTACTGCACAGAAATTGAGGATAACTTTGATCCTCAATGGGATGAGTCTGTTGCACCAGAGCCTTTGCTAGAAGAGATGGTCCAAGAGGAAGTTGGAGACTCTTAGAAGAACCTGTCTGATCGTGCAAGCACTTAGCCAGTGCCTATCTCGATTGTACATCCTGCTGACCCCTCTCCATTATTAGCTTTAAGTGGCATCGCTGGACAAGAGAATGTTGAGGCAACCAAGGCCACTGCTGAATGTTTGGTCTCTACGGTTCCTCCTGAAATTCAAGATTTCATCCAGAGGTCCATATCAGCTGCTCTTCAAGATAATAACACAAAATTGCTGTCACAAATGGCTATCATGATGCAGAGCTTCTTCCAATAGCCCCCCAAACCTCCTCCACCCCTCCCTCTTCTTAGTTTCTTTTTCTGTCTTTAATTTTTTTTTTTTTTTGTTATGACTGTGATGTTCTAACTTCACCTTTTGTATGATGAAAAAAGGGGGGAAAAGAAAGGGAATTGTGATTAAAACATTAAAATCATTATATGAATTACATGTTTGCTTTTATATGCTTGATATGCTATATCTGATATACCTGTTTGTTAGCTATGCTTATGTTAGACGCTGATAAAATGCTATTCTTGATAGAAGCTTTTTCTTAGGGGGAGCCTTCCAGCTCTTTAGAAAAACTTTGTTCAATCAAATTTAGTATGTTTTATCATCATAAAAAAGGGGGAGATTGTTGGAATCAAAGTGGTTATAGTCCATAACTCCTTAAGATTTTGATGTTAACAAAAGACTAAATTAGGTGAACAAAGATATGTTATGGTCTAACGGGTTTATCCTAAGTGTGCATGTATACAAAGTCCAATGACTTATTAGACTTTGAGTCTGATCGCACAGTCCATCGTTTTGTTGTAAACGATAAAATGGACGAAGTCCTTCTTGGAATATAACTTTATGAGGAGTGCAACTGAGCCCAAAGACTCATTAAGTGTAAAGTTATCTATTTTATTCCAAAGTCCAATGTAATAAGTTAGTTTTACTTTATTGGACGATGATCAAGCACGCCAAATGTAAAATATAATAGTTTCAAACTATTATCTTTCATGTAAAAGGGTAATATCTCTTAGACAAAAATTCTCTGTAACTTAGTACTCTCGAATGCATAAAGCCAGTCTGTTCTGACACAACGAAGTTGACTATCTCAAAAAGGAAAGACAAGGAAAGACAAAAGGCAACTTTTGAGTACAAGGAAAAGCTGTTAATGCCACTTTCAGCTCTCTTTCTGATAATCTTCCCTACTTTTCAGAAGCCCTTCACAAGCTATCAAACTCAACAAGATCAAGCATTTAATGCTCATCAGAACAACACTCTTGCCAACTGTTGAAGAATCAAGTTTGCTCAAGATTCAAAGACTATAAATACCCTCACTCTTGAAGAAGCAAAGTCACCACAACTACAACAATTTACGAACAATTTCAAAAGCTCACAAGCTATCAAAAGGCATACAAAAGCTCTTAAAGCTTTCTCTGAGTTTAACTTTCATACCACTCTCTGCGAAGAGTTGTTTTCAAAGTTCTAGATCTTAAGTTTCATATCCTCACACATAATGACTTAGATTTAATCATAAACCCTTTCTTAAACCAAATCTGTGGCTGAGCTTGAAGAGGCTAGTCTGTAAAAGAATACTTATAGTTGCCTGAAGAGGTATTGAATACTTGTACTTGAAGAGGTGTAGAATACTTGTTGTAACATAATTTTTGTTATAGTGGATAAAGCTCTCACGTAGAGGGGACTAGACGTAGCTCTTGGGTTAAGAGTGAATCAGGATAATATCCTTGTGTTATCTTCTCCCCCTTCTCTCTATCTTTAGTTTATTTATCACTAACACTTGGGATTGAATTTGCTTTCTTAACGATCATCTCTCAAGAAAACGTTTTTAGCATGCGTCCAAAGTCTAGTATATACGCTTTCAGCGTCCGATAAGAATCTTTGTATCCAAACGTTTGCGAAAAGATATCTGCTTGAGAAAAAGGTTTTGAAAACTTAAGAAACACAATTCAACCCCCTTCTTGTGTTTCCAACAGGTTCCTTCAGCAAGGGTGGTGCCCTTACCATTAAGATACCTCAACGCTCATGCGTGGGAAGGAGCCATCGCTCAAGCGTTGGAACGCTCAAGCGTGGAGAACTCCCAACGCTAAAGCGTTCTCAGCATAGGCCAACCACTATAAATTCCCTTATTTTTTTCAAGCTCGAGTTTCATGAGTTTTTAAGAGTACAGAGAGCGTGAGAGAAACCAGAGAGCATGGTTTCAAGTCTTTAATCTAGTTTCGATCATTTCATTTGTCTGATTCCAATTCTGATTGTGTTTTCGGATTCAACTCGACTTGTTCTTCAATTCCACTCGATCGTTTCTTTGATACGTCGAGGGTAAGTCGAGGCTTCGTACCTACCTACATTGTTGTTCTTCTATGTTCTTCATTCATGTCCTGTATGGATTCTTAGTTTCGATTCGTTTTAGGGTTTTTGGTATAGCTTACGCATTGTTTTCGTGTTTAGGGCAAGATTGAGGCAACAAGCGTGTCCGTGGTGGTATAGCAGATTTGCGAGGGCAAGATTAAGGCTGCAAGGGGATAGTTCGTGAGTTCGTTCGTACACTCTTTGTCACGTGGGGAGAAAGAATCACACATTCGTTTGGAAGGCAAGAGTAAAATAGAATATATTGACATGTGTAAAGGAACCTAAACCTACTAGAGGTTGAGTAACCGACAACACCTAACCTACATTGGGGACTACTACATAGTATGTACATATTAGGGTTTAGGCATTGTTGTAAAACCTGGTAGGGTTCAATGTGTTAAGTTTTGATTATGCCAAATATTGTTTGTTGAAATGCCAAATATAAATTATGATTGTTTGATGATATATTTAATTATGTTTTGATAAATTAAAAGACATATACTAACTATAAGCATGCAGGACAAAAAGAAAATATAAATTACAAGCATGCAGGTACTCAAAAGTTGGCAAAACAAGAAATGAATAAGCAAGAAGTATCAAAGTTTCAAGCATCATAACTTCAAGCAAAGATTGGGTAAATATACTAGGTCTTAGATGTTAATGTAAGAGTATGATAATTAAAACTTGTTTTGGCTCACTTAATAAAATATAACTAAAACACTACGATTTTGGGTAAAAGATTTTTAATCAAGCATTTGACTAGAAAAGATTTTCAATGAAATATTTTTTTAATTAATTGTATAATTAAATTGTTTTTAATTAGTCAACATGTAAATCTTTCTTTACAATCAATTGACCAAACTTCCAAATCTATATTTATTGAAATGATATTTTAATTATAAAAGTTTCAAATCAATTCAAATGCTGCATTTCCTTTTGAAATAAAGCTCTAAATCAATTACTGTTGGGAATTAACGTACAATGGACACTAACTTAAAAATTGTACCTTCCTTAGATATGGCTCCAATGTTCCGATTTACAATGTTATAAAGGGGTTTTTGGAGCACGAAAGTTACACAACAACAATCACAAATATTGATCATATTCATTGAAATTATTTGAGCCAAAACTTATGTTTTTATCATCATACTTATAAGCTTCAATTTGTATACTTGCACTATTGAGAGAGTGCTTCTATTCTTCTATCTTTTTGTATCAATTCAAAAATAAGGTGAGATATCCTTAGGTTGAGGGTGAGGTATCCCTCTAGTTAGAATGTGAGGTATCCTTCTTTCGTAAAAATGTGGAGTATCCCTTTTGTGGGCGGCTTTAGGCTTAGAAGTGCGGGTGAGGCATCCCAAAGACGCGAATGAGAGTGCTATAGGTCGTTGAGGCTCTTACACGTGGGTCAGGCATCCCGGAAGACGTGGTTAGAATGCTCTGTTGTATAAAGGTATTCAAGCACCTTTAAGCTTGGTATTAGTAGATAAAACCTAGAAATATATTTGGGAACGTAGGTCAGTGACGGATCTTGACTATAATTTTAGGGGGAGCCACTAGTTACTAATTAAAATAATATAATTAAAATTCATATGAAACATATATAATTTTATCAATTCATAAAAAAAATATATAATTTTATCAAAGTTTTAAAATAACATATTAATACATAGTAACAATAAAATATATAACTTTTTTACTCCATTGCTCACTAAACATGTGATTTAATTCTTACAATTGCTTATCAATTGCAACTAAAAAAAAAATTAACTCTAAAATGATTTTCCACTCTTATCTGATCCTTTTGATGAAGAGATTGTAACTAAAAAAACTTGACAAATGACAACTCTTATTAAAGCCACTATAGGAGAAAACTTTAACTCCCTGGGCCAAATCCACTCCAGCCCAACCACATCTAAACCTAAAACAAATAAGTTAAGAATAATAGAATAAAAACTAAGAGGATGTAGGGTCGCTAGGGCTATGCTAACAAGCTTAACAACAACGCTATGTTACAAGGGGAAAACACATAAAGAAGGAAGACAACAGGAAAACAAGAGGAGGAGCGCGCAACAGCACTAGTTGCAGAGGCTAACAGGTCGCACTGTGTCATGGAAGCTATGGAGGAATGTGATTTGTGGTGGCGCTGTGGTGGTGGACAGTCTGCAAACAGAAACTAGAGTTTGGGTGTTGCAGAGAAGGAAGGTTTTTCTATATTTAAAAAATTGGTTAAAAACTGTTGCGGGAAGCCGTTGCTCCCTCTCGCTCCAACAAAGATCCGCCACTGACGTAGGTCACCAACGTTGGGTGGCTGAATCAAGATAAATCCAGTTTGCAAGTTTTTCTTCCTTATCTCTTTTATTTTATGATTTAGTGTTCATCCTATTTTTCATTATTTCGATTATTTTCATTATATGTGCATTAAGTTTTAATAGAGAAATCACTTTCATTAAATAAATCTATAAAATTTTATAAACCAATTCACCCCTTCTTGGGTAGTCATTGCTTGGGCCAACAATTATGGGTTTATCACCATAGGAATTATGCACCCTAGGTTAGACAACTATTGCCGGATGTATGATTGATATGTTGATATGTTTGGTATGCTTATACGTTTGGTATGTGATATACTTGATTGTTGGTATGCTCGATGATGTGACTATGTTTGTGGAATCTCGTGTTTGTGTGTCATATTGATATATCCTTACAGTAGATATTATGCGTGCATGTTTATTTGATCATAGTGATAACGATGGAAGTGCCATATTGCATATGTTGAGATGAGATGTTGTGGATACCGTGGTATCGTGGATGAGATCATATGATGAGATAATGAGAGTTGGATGACACAATGTCATGCATTTCATAAGGCATTTGCCAAGTGGCGAGCCGTATGATAGTGGTCATACGAGGTTAGTGTACCTGAGTGCGGGTACGAATTGCGGAAGGGACGATCTTTGTGACCTTGGGAATGTAACCGTACTCGACCCGTGTCACAGTGACCTATAGTTAGCTCCTATCGATGTTGTGGGGGTTGTTCAAGCATTGTTATCTCGAATGGACCTTGAGTATTCTACGTTGCAGGTGGACATTCCGATACGACCAGGATAGCCATCCCTATCTAGAATGGGGGAAGGTGATGCACTCTTACTAGTCATGGCATGCGGAAACGATTACCTGAACAAACTAACTAATGTTCTCCGAGATTGAGAACGAGTATTGAGATATCAATCGATATGCATCTAGGGCCGAGATACATATAGCATTTGGAGATGATTGTGAGCTACAATCCTTGGAGATGTTTGTATATGTGCTCTGGTGTTGTGTGTGATGTTATATATATATATATATATATATATATATATATATATATATGATTTCTTTCCCATAAATGATGTTTGTTGTAGATTATTATCTCCCTATTTTCTATATGTCGTATGTCATATATTTCGTGAGAAGACTCTGTTGAAGACTTGATTCTTAAGGAGCATGATATTCCCTATGAACCCGATGCTAGAGGAAGAGCCGCTGATACCGATGCTGGGAGACTCGGAGTTTGAGTACCATGGCGACCATGGGTGGCAGGTTGATCACTCCACCTTTACCACGATATATACTGGCCCTGCTAGTATATATTTCCGTTTTGCTAGTGCACCGAGATCCACCATGGTAGGACCCTTCAAAATTTTGCAACGTCTGCCTTTTGATATGTTTTGGCATCCACCTCCAGATTTCTAGCGCACATGGGACTGCCCTCAGTGTTCACGTGCAGAGAGCCGTCGTGGTTTTGTGTATAAAGGTTCACGCACCCGTAGTGAGCGCTATTGTCAAATGTGTTGTCGCCGATGCATGCTGATTTTCCATAGCTGTTCCTCAAAGTGGGAACCTCTGCATGTATATAGGCACAGGTTTGGTGAGGGAGAGGGTAGCTCTAGGACACCGTATCATTAATGATTCGGGGTCAGCCAATGCGTCTTTAGTAGGACTATGTATTGGTGAGCTTTTGGTATTTTGATGTATTTTGAGAGTGGGGTGGGTTGAGAGAGAGAAAGTAGTCGTAGTAAGTTGTGGCTTGTGTTCTTCAGATGCACCTTTGGGATCTTTAGTTGTGTATGTTGAAAGTTGTAGCCATACTGATGGGGCCATCTTGTGTACATATTGGTGGGCATAGTTTCATATATGTTAATATATGTATCAATGTACCTTATGCATGTGTTATTTGTATCTTAGAGTTTTAAATTTTTCGCATGATTTAGGATTAGATGATTAGGTTACTTAATGAGGCAATGGGACGTCTCATTCAAACTTCAAATGCAATGTATTCTAAATTATTTAATAATTTTGAATATCATTTCTATTTCTTATTGTTATTTTGAATGATTTAAGTTTTGTCTATAAAAAAACGATTTAAGTTTTGTTTGGATATAAAAAGTCGTGTGTTCGTTCCAATTGGATTTCATCTTTGTCTTATGTGTTAGCAGGTGCCATCTACCGTGCACCATAAAAAAGTTGTGCATGAATGCACCCTTCAAAATAGAAGGTTTCCTTGTAAAATAGTCAGTTTCCCAATTTTTTTAAGGTGTTGATATGGCAAATGGAAGGCCACATCAGCATTGCTAGTTAGACAACATGTGGGTAAGTGACAATCACGTGACCCATTCTTTGTTCACCCTTTCCCAGACGATAGATAAGAAAGTAGAGACCATCAAATGGTAAGAAAGACCATATCAGACGGCTTACCTACTAGATCAAGTGATAGGAGAGAAGACAATTATATAATATAAGAGAGACCATAATAGAAGTCTGACTTACCAGATCAGACGATATGATAAAAAAGACCATCTGACGATAGGAAATGAGAGACTGTCAGAGACGATAGGATGGGGTCACATGATGTCACTTACCCGTGTGTCATCCACGTGATAGCGCTGATACGACCTTCCATTTGCCACATGATGGTTTTTGTGGTGACTGGCGCGATGGTGGGGTGGGGCGGGACGAGGATGAGTAAAGACAAAGTTGTCATTTTAATATTTTTGGCTACTTGTTCAACCACTATCCGGTTTTAATCTCAACTGTTGATATAATATTTTAGTAAATCAATGGTCAAAGTTATATGGTGCATACATGCACCACTTTCTACATGGTGCATAATAGACGGACCCTGTGTTTGCAGCTTCTTGTTTCAAGTTCCCATGGACAAAGTATTTTACTTGCAATAATAGGCCTTTCGCTGGAAAGCATTTATTTTGCTAAATTCAGACATGGAAAGTTGTCTCATGCTAAACAAGTTCATTCCAAGTGGTCGGCGGAAAGCTTCTCTCTTTGCTTAGACAATTTCAGCAAGGCTAGAAGAACAAGAAAATGACACCTTGTTTTTTCCTTGCACATTTTCTGTTAAGGTTTTTTCACTGCACAAAATAACAATAATCCACATTACTCTGCCCTTAAATTAAGTACTATTTGATAATTCATCTCCAATTAATTATAATTTTTTTCTACGAGGGTTGGTTCAACTTGTAAGAATGAAGATCCAAGCACTTTGCTTCTAAGGCTTAGATTTAATTCCTGCTGCCAGCGATTCTTTGCTTGCAAGCAATTTGTAAGTACAACTATAAGCTCTTAGTAAAGGCTCTTGCATATGCCTTAACTTTGAAATAGATAGTCTCATCTCCCCCGTAAGTTATTATTAACCAAAATTATAATATTTTCAAGCAAAAACTCTTCTTGTTTGAATTTCTCTAACTAGGTTTAATTCATGGGGTTTATTATATCTTGCAGTAGCTTAATAGAAGCTCATTATGTCAATATTCTTGCTATGCAAGCACAGCATGCAATGCCATATGAAAGAAATTAAGGTGATGACATTACTACTTCCAACTCTTTTAGCTGCCGGCCTTTACTTGTCAAATATTTGTTAGAGCAGCATTAGGATTATTCTTTTCTTATGAATGGTATTCACGCCAACTAGAAAACAAATAGTCATTGTAGTATCAGTCAATTGGACCAGTTCCATTTCCGGCCAAAGTCCCTGAACATAGGATAGGAACTTTCTTTTGACTTCAAAATCTATTCCACTCAAAAACCATCTCATATTTACTACACCCACTTCTAGCGACATAGGTGATTTATCCTCTTAAACTTCTGCATCAAGCCCCATATTCCGCCGAAATGGAAAGAATTTCTATATGGGTAGTTTTCCTAACATCTCTTTTCCTCCTGAACATGACTGATTGTGTGGAGGATGAGGTGAAGATAACACTGATACAATTTCTTGCACAACTGTCTGATAATAATGCCCAACAGAATTCCACTTTGGTTTGGAAACAAGATTCTGATCCCTGCAAGGACCTCTGGCAAGGTGTAGACTGTGATGCTCAAAATATGTCTGTAATGAGGTTGAATCTTGACAGATTAAATTTTGCTGGAACTCTTGATGTTGCTATGCTTTGCAACTTTCAATCCCTGGCTGCATCTCTCACCATTCTTAGTCTTGATGGCAACAACATTAGTGGAGGGATAGCAGCTGAGATTGCAAACTGCAAACAGCTCACACGCTTGCACGTAAGTGGAAACCAACTTTCTGGAAACCTTCCTAATTCACTAGCCACGTTAAATAATTTGAGAAGACTTGACATTTCGAACAACAAGTTTGCGGGACCCTTGCCATTCTTGTCCAGAATCTCAGGGCTGAATATGGTCCTTGCACAAAACAATCAGCTAAGTGGAGATATACCTCCATTTGATTTCTCCAATTTTGACCAATTCAATGTCTCCTTTAACAATTTCACTGGCATAGTTCCGGATGTGCATGGCCATTTCTTTGCAGACAGCTTCCTTGGTAATCCTGAACTTTGTGGGGATCCACTACCAAAAAATTGCTCTGGTCTGCCTCAGCCTGTTGCTGAAGTATCAGAAGAACCCAAAGGATCAAAGGGTTCTTCTAAAGAGCAGATTCTATTGTATTCAGGATATGCTGCATTGGGTGTTGTCTTTATCCTTTTCATAGTCTTAAAGCTGTGTAGAAGAAAGAAGAAAGAAAACAAAATTGAAGCATTGAATGAGGTAGTGGCAACTGATGGTGGTCTTGAAAAGCCTAACAATGTTTCAAGTGAAGAGAAAGAAGGGGTAACCAGATCTGATTTTTCAGTCACTTCTGAAAGTGGGATGGTTTCACAATCACTTATAGTTCTTTCAAGTCCCATGGTAAATGAATTAAAATTGGAGGACTTGCTGAGGGCTCCTGCCGAAATGATTGGAAGAGGAAAGAATGGCAGTCTTTATAAGGTGATGCTTGATAGTGGGAGTGGGATAATGGTGGTTGTAAAAAGGATCAAGGATTGGACTATTTCCAGCAGTGATTTCAAGCAAAGAATGCAAATACTTAGCCAAGTAAACCACCCTTATGTACTGTCACCTCTTGCTTTCTATTGTTCCAAACAAGAGAAGCTTTTGGTCTATGAATTTCAGCAGAATGGAAGTTTATTCAAGCTTCTGCATGGTAAATACCTTATCTTCCCTTTGTTTATATGTATATTTCACTTTCTTTATAACAAGAAATATCATATCCAAATCCAACATTTTTGATAAATATCATGCTTGCTTGGAACTTTCTAAATAGTGGAAAAAATTCACAAATTCTTATGTCAATAAACTCGTGTATGAATCGACATGTGCTGAAGTACTAGATATGCTTTTCAGGTACTCCAAAAGCCTTTGACTGGAGCAACAGACTTGGAATTGCAGCTACGGTTGCCGAGGCATTAGCTTTCATGCATCAAGAGCTGGGCCAACATGGTATTGTCCATGGTAACCTGAAATCCTCCAACATCTTGCTAAACAAGAATATGGAGCCATGTATAAGTGAGTATGGTGTTATGGGTATAGGTGATCAACAAAGTTCACCTTTAGCTAGTCCAATTGCAGCTGGTGCATCAGAAGTCTTCAAGGGAGATGTTTATGGCTTTGGTGTTATTCTTCTTGAACTACTTACTGGAAAGTTAGTGAAGAGCAATGGGATTGACTTGACTGATTGGGTTCAGTCAGTTGTCAGGGAAGAATGGACAGGTGAAGTCTTTGACAAGTACCTAATATCAGAGTATGCAAGTGAAGAGAGGATGGTCAATTTGCTTCAGGTGGCTATAAGATGTGTTAATCGTTCCCCACAGGCTAGGCCAAGTATGAACCAAGTTGCTCTCATGATTAACACTATAAAAGAGGATGAAGAAAAATCCTTGATTTATGAAGTTTGATATAATTATTTAATTAGTATTCATGCTTATGGAAGCATATAAATCAAACAAGAAACAAGTAGAGAGCCTTTCTCAAGTGAAATGTTCTTATCTCATCTCTATGTTCCTGGAATTTCATCCTTCAAATCAAGTTCTGTAGAATATTTCTATGAATAACCAGGTGGGTGCTGCATTTAGGGATGTAAAGTACTATCATGTGAGAATTACCAAATAACAGTAGTGTAGACTAAATTATTGTTCCTACTTGTATTTTTTTTTCCGGATGTTTAATTCAGATTTTTTCTACCATATACATATAGACACACGCACGTACGTAGAACTTAGCCTTTTTGCAGGAGTATTTGTTTTCAATATAGGGCCTATATGAGTGTTTATAGTTAACAATTTCATTTTAATATATATATATATATATAAGTTTAATTGTTATGTACTGACCGTGTAACTTTACACTGTCAATCAATCAGAAATTGTCACATCAGCAAAAATGATTGACTTTTATCCTAATTAGCTACCTTAAAAGTTATTCAAACCATGATTTCTTATTGATTGACAGTGTAAAAAACTTTACACTGAAAGTGCATAGCAATTAAACTCTATATATATTACAAAAAATTGTCCCATAATATTTTCTAATTCTGGATGCAAAATCAAGTTGATGAATTGGAAGCTAGTATTTCATAAATATACAAAGGTTTAAGAACAATTTGAAAGCCAGATCACGTCTTCAAGCAGGCTTGCAAGGCACTTCGACACTTAAGTTGTGCAGAAGGAGAGATGAATGCATTAGATATTAATGAAATATAGTTTTGAATAATACTCTTCTTTGATTGAATGAATTGATTACACTGCAGTACTCTAATTTATACTGCTTCTCATAACAAACTATCAGAAAGAAGCTTCTTATAACTAAAAGACCTTTCACAATATCAGCCCAACTAACTAACTGATAACAACAACTATAACTAACTAGTAGACTATGAGATAACAACTTAATAGGAAAAACAAATCCCAATACTCCCCCTCAAGATGAAGTGTGAGGATTATGAACACCAATCTTGAAGGATAACTCTTGAAATAATTTTCCTCCCAAAGCCTTGGTAAAGATGTCAGCTAGTTGTTGTTTAGTTGGCACATATTCAGCAATGAGAACTCCAACTTGTAAGTGTTCTGTAATGAAGTGGCAATCCACTTCGATGTGCTTCGTTCTCTCATGAAACACAGGATTAGCAGCAAGATGGAGGGCTGCCTGATTATCACAATAAAGTGTGGTAGGTAAATCACAATTAACTTGGAGGCACTGGAGCAAACTTCGCAGCCATAGAATCTCACTGGCAGCATGAGCCATGACTTGGTATTCTGCTTCACTAGAGGACCGGGATACAGTGGTCTGCTTCTTGGTTTTCCAAGAGATAGGAGCATCTCCAAGCTTCATTAGATAACCAGAAACCGATCTTCAGGTAAGGGGACAAGATGCCCAATCGGAATCACAAAAGGAAGTGAGTCTGAGATCATTTTCCTTGGATAGAGTTATGCCTTGCCCGGGAGTGGACTTCAGGTATCGAAGCACCCTCATACAGCATCCCAGTGACTCTGTCTTGGTGCCTGCATAAATTGACTCAAAACATGCATAGAAAACGTGAGATCTGGTCGAGTAATAGTAAGGTATATGAGGCGACCAATTAACCTTCTATATTGTGAAGGATCAGAACAAAGCTCCCCTATATCAAGAGCCAACTGATTTTGTTCCAAAGGGAAAGTGGCAGGTTTACAGGCAAGCATGCCACACTCAGTTAAAATGTACAAAGTGTATTTTCTTTGGCATAAAAACAGACCAGAGGGACCTCGAGCCAATTCTATGCCAAGGAAATACTTAAGAGGACCAAGGTCCTTCATATGGAACCATTTTCTTAAGTGTTCTTTAATACTAGCACAAGCAGTAACATCATTTCCAGCTATTATTAGATCATCTACATACATTAAGACTGCTAAAAAAACAGAATTATGAGAATAAACAAATAAGCTACGATCGGCTTGTGATTCTTGAAATCCATATGCAATAAGAGACTGAGATAGTTTGGAATACCAGTTTCTTGAAGCTTGTCTTAAACCATAGAGAGACTTTCTTAGTCTACACACCATACCCTTTTCTGGAATTGGATATCCTTGTGGAGCTTCCATATAAACCTCTTCATCAAGCTCTCCATGAAGAAAAGCATTACTTACATCCATTTGATGTAGTTCCCATCCCTTAGCTACTGCAATTGAGATCAAACATCTTATAGTTGTCATTTTTGCCACTAGTACAAAAGTTTCATTGAAGTCTTCTCCTTCAATTTGAGTATAGCCCTTTTCCACGAGCCGTGCTTTATACTTTTCTATTGCACCTGAGGCTTTATATTTGAGTTTGTACGTTCATTTGCAACCTACTGCTTGCTTGCCTTTAGGCAGAAACATGAGTTCCCAAGTCTTATTTTCTACTAAAGCTTTTATTTCTTGATCCATAGCTTCTCTCCATTCCTTCTTAAGGACTTCTTGCTTGTAGGTTTTAGGTTCCTCTTGATCAGTAATGGCTGAGCTGCATGTGAATCTAGGGACTTATATGCAAAGTTTTTCACAGCTGTGTGACAGTAATAATCCTTTAGGTAACTAGGTGGTTGCCTTGTCTTCGGTTCAACAGGTGCCTCTTCATGAGGTAATTCATGATTCTCCCCCTCACTCTGAACCTTATCAGTATAAGGAATGATATCAGGACTGGGCATATTGTGTGTTTCCAAGTCTCTTGACTGATCCTGTCTTGACGATTCAGCATTAGTGTCAGGTGGAGAATCTACCTCTTCCAAGTTAATTGTGGGCCAACTGTTGGAAAGTAATCATAGAAGAGTCCTTTGCTGTCTCTTCCATACTTTCAGCATAAGGGAAAATGTCCTCATAGAAAATAACATCACGAGAGATAGAGAATTCTCTTGTTCTCAAATTATAGACTTTCCAACCCTTTTGTCCTAGAGGATAGCCTACAAATATACATCTCTCTGCCCTAGGATCAAATTTGTCTCGATGCTTGGAAGCATTCTTTACATAACATAAGCAACCAAAAACTTTAATATGATCATAGGATGGTACTTTATTAAACAACATTTCATAAGGGGTTACACCTTTATATGCAACAGTGGGGGTTCTATTAAGGATATAGGTTGCTGCAAGAACACACTCTCCCCAGAACTTTAGGGGAAGATTACTTTGGAATCTTAGTGCCCTCGCAACATTAAGAATATGCCTATGCTTCCTCTCTACACTCCCATTCTGCTGTGGTGTTCCCACGCAAGAGGTCTCATGAACTATTCCTTCTTGTTGAAGGAATCTTTTGAGAGTGAAATTAACAAATTCAGTGTCATTATCGCTTCTTATCCTCTTGATTTTTCTATTAAACTGAGTTTTTATCATGAAATGAAAGTTTATCAAAAGGCTACTGGTTTCAGTTTTCTCTTTTATTAAGTATACCCATGTTCCACGAGTATAATCATCAACAATGGTGAGGAAAAAATGAGAGCCATTATGTGATGCAGTGTGATATTTTCCCCAAAGATCACAATGGATGAGATCAAAAGGCTCTTCAACTTTATTACTACTTTGATTAAAAGAAGGTCTACATTGTTTGGACTTATGAGAAATATCACAGCAAGACACTTCATTGAAGTCAAAACTACTGCTAAGTAAATGAGGAATACACTGTAAAGATTGTGGGAAGGATGTCCCATTCTAGTATGCCATAGAGTGGTGAGATCGTTTCCAGTCACAGCTGAAGATGACCCTGCTACTGCCATATCAAGCACATAAACCCCATCTTGCATATTACCTGATCCAATCATTTTCTTCGTGACTTGGTCCTGTATGTGACAAGAATCCTCATGGTAAGTCACTAAACAATTTAAGTCAAGTGTTAATCTATGAATTGAAATCAGATTGCAGTTAAAGGAAGGCACAAATAAAACATTATGCAGTCTAATATGCTTGTTAAGAGTAACAGTTCCCATTGTTTTCACCATGACTGTGTAACCAGTAGGCACAACAATATGAAAAGGTTTGTCAAAATTCTTTACTTCCTCTAAGAGAGTAAGGGAATGGGTCATGTGATGTGAAGCACCACTATCAAGAACCCAATTTTCACCTTTATGCATGCCTACATTACTAGCCATATTTTCGTGAATATCAGTGCATTTCTTCATACAGGTTCCATGCAGAGCATGTCCTGTTGTGGTGTTTTCTGAATCCTTCTTTTGGATTTTATCAACACAAACAAGATGGACACCATTTTGTCCTCTAGATTTGTTGGGACCTCGCTGTGTTCTGCGCATGTCCCAATGAGCAGGGTAGCCAACTATCTCAAAACATTTGAACTTCACATGACCAAGTTTTGCACAATGGTCACATTTCAATTTTTGTCCATCGCGCGCCTTTTGTCTGGTACTGCTATTGGAGTAAAAGGCTGAAGCTGATTCAATCTTGGTATTTCTTTCCTTTTCTACCAAGAAGCGTGATTCTTCCCTTAGAGCATAATTGAAAGATGAACGCAGGGAGGGAAGAGGATCTGAATTGAGAATGGTGGCTTTGACATGAGCAAATTGTTCATTGTCAATGCTCCCAAGAAATAGATGGACCCGACTCTCCTCTTCTCTTTGCATCAAGGCCTTAGATGCACCACAAGTGCATTCTGGCAATGGTTGCAATTCGCTAAGTTCATCAAGATAACTTTTGAATTGGGTATAGAAATATTTTACGCTTACTCCTAGTTCTTGCTGTATCAGACAAAGTATGCGCCATAGCTAATGGACGCGAGGTGCATTGGTTTGAGCAAATCGTTCCTCAAGATCTTCCCAGATGTCCCTTGCAGTGGTTGCATGAGAGATACTGCCATGAAGGCTTGGATCCATGGAGTTAATGATCCAAGCCATCACCATCGAATCGGCCTTCTCCCAGTTCTGGTAGTTTGCTGCCTGAGGTGATGGTTTCTTGATGCTTCCATCAATGAAGCCTAATTTTGTCTTCGCACGCAACGCCATCTTCATTGACCGTGCCCATGTGCGGTAGTTGTCTCCATTAAGCGTCGCAGCCACAAGAGGGGTTCCAAGGTTATCAGAAGAACTGAGGAAAAGGATGGATTGATAGGTTTCTTGTTATCAGAGGTATCTTCCTTCCCAAAGAACTCTTTTTCTTGCTTTGGATCGTCTTTCTCTGGTGCCATAATGAAATACAGTTTTGAATAATACTCTTCTTTGATTGAATGAATTGATTACACAATAGTACTCTAATTTATACTGCTTCTCATAACAAACTAATAGAAAGAAGCTTCTTATAACTAAAAGAGCTTTCACAATATCAGCCCAACTAACTAACTGATAACAACAACTATAACTAACTAATAGACTATGAGATAACAACTTAATAGGAAAAACAAATCCCAATAGATATAATTCATATATTAGAGTGGATTTCTACCTGATTTTATTAGGGTGGATTTATACTTGAGTGACTTATTCCTATATTTAGGAAATGTGTTTACTTCTCGGCTAAATATTATTTTGAAGAGATACTTTTTCAAATATAACACAAAAAATTACTGGACATTCGATCCTAAGTATGCTCTTTAAATAGGAATTATGTTATGAAATGGGAATTTCCTATTATATAAAGTAAGGGTTAAATATGTTTTTGGTCCCTACAAAATAGTGAGAATTCGTTTTTAGTCCCTCATTTTCAAAAAATCCTTTTTGGTCTCTCAATTTTTAAAATAGCTCATTTCTTGTCCCTAACGTTATCTTAATTGTGAAATCATCTTTTATAGGGATCAAATATGAGCTATTTTGAAAATTGAGGGACGAAAAAAATGACATTTTGAAAATTAGGGACTAAAAAAGGACGTTTTAAAAATGATAGACTAAAAACGAATTTTCATTATTTTACAAGGACCAAAAACATATTTAAATAGGTAAGAACAATTTGATAGGTAAGTAAAATTTATTTATAACATTATCATTTACAAGTTTATCTGTAAATTTTTCATCCTTAACAAAATGTATTTATAATTATATTTTTTATATTACTTTAAATTATTAAATGAATAATTGACAATGATAATTTAAAAAACAAAAATACGACATTGAGGTGGAAAATCATTTTTTATAATAATATGGATGAATAATACAAATTCTCTCTATTGTGTTAGGTTTTATTGTTTGAGTTATGACACATTGAATTAAAATAAATCTATCATTATGACTAGGATGTGATTTTTATATTAGTAATAATTATTATAATTCTTAATTATAAATTGAGGTAGGTAGGAGTGATATATAATTGATAATTAATTTAAATAAATTATTTGATAAAGGGCATTTCTGAAAAATAAGAAAAAAGCTAGATGAAAAAGAATGATAATAAATATTCCAAGAAAAACTGGAATTATCATAATCAAGTAAAGGATAAAAGCAATAATATATATATATATATATATATATATATATATATATATATATATATATTATTTTTTACTACTTAAAATTTAATAAGTTTATCATATGGTTATTTAATTTAAAACTCAAACTATATAATAATTGCATTATATGATTATTTATTATTCGTTTAGAACAATTACGAATTATATATCTTTTTTATTAAATTTTACAAAAAAAGTATTGAAGAAGAATATTATAAGGGTTAAATATATTTTTGGTCCTTGTAAATAGTGAAAATTTGTTTTTAGTTCCTCATTTTCAAAACGTCCTTTTGTGGTCCTTCAATTTTCAAAATAATTCATCTTTTGTCCTTATTTTGAAAATTGAGCTAATGTTAGGAATCAAAAGTAAGCTATTTTGAAAATTAAGGGATCAAAAAGGACTTTTAAAAAATGAAAGACTAAAAACGAATTTTCACTATTTTATCGGGATCAAAAACGCATTAAATCCTATAAAGTAATTATAATAGTAAGTTGGCTGACTTCCTCCGGGGAACTCGAGCAACCCCTAGGTAGGTTAGAATCCTACCTGACGAAAGGCCCTGGTTCCCGTGTCTATCGAGAAAGGACGAGAAGGCTGCAATTGGAAGGTGCGGGCAGGATTGCTCGGCTGCCTTAGCCCTTCCGCTTCGTCTATTTCCTGGAAAGTTAGTCATTTTTTGCGTCTTGAGTTTTAAAATACTCTTTCAGCTACTCGCCCTCTTATTCTTTCCCCCTAATTTCTTCTCGAAGGCAAGCAATCTCTTCTTCAAGATCGTTCATTTGTCCTCAACTCGTTAGAAGCTCCTTTTACCTCGTGGTTGACCTTGAATTTTCGTTGGCCTTAATGGATACTTTGGAGCAATAAGTTTTAAGTATCAAAACTCCCATATCAGTTGAGCATATGAGCAAATGGTTAATTATAATAACTTGGACAACCTCTCTTTATAAACTAGTTTTGAAATAGAGTTAGATCTAATTATTCTAATAAAAAACATCTTCCAAACAATCGAAAGCACTAGGGCGATATAGGCTTCCTTTTGAAGTACCGTAGGAAGCCAAAATAGACCAACATTGAGAACCTAGGAAGAGAAGGGGACTTATGTGTAACATCCTAGATTTTACCTCTTAGCTAATGATTCCATGATGTAATAAGTATCAATGATCTTATAAAATAAAGGGTGCTGCTAATTGGTTAAGGAATCCATTAAAAATAAGTTTTCATTAAAAAACTAAATATAACACTTCTTAAAATATTAAAAACATCACATCTTAGTGACAACTTTTTTTTTTTCTTGATTTCTTAATCAATGCCTTAAGGCACTTGTTAGCATTCTCTTAAAATAATGCTTAAATAATGTAATAAATCACCAAATTAATTGTGATATTAAACTGTAAGTCCTAAAATGAATTAATTGAAGCCTAGAATGTATAGATATAAGTTTGAGACCCTTAGGACCTTAATAAATATGCGACTCCGTAAGTGCTAAAATGAATAACTTCGGAAAATTTAATAGCAACCAGAACTTTAATTGAATCAAGATTTATGAGGAATTGAAATTAGAAATTTAAGAGGCTTCCTTGATGAGCCAAGGAGACCTTCTAATAATGGTGAAACCTAGCTAAAATGGAGTGATATGATCTTATTAAAATTATTGCTTGAAGGTGTATGGTTGAATGTCATTATTCATCATCATCTTCAAAACCTTTATCATCATATGCTTCTGACTTGAGACGACCCCACTTGCGTAGGATAATCCCATTAGTTTCAGATCATTCTCAATACTCTGATACCATAAAACCCCGCCGGAAAATTCATTTTCATTTCACAAGTTAAATAGCTAGTAACATATTATATCAAGATTTTACATCAGAGTTCGGCTGGAAGCCATGGCGTAAAACATATCAACAATAAACATAGACGTTCCACTGGCCGTGGTACAACTTACAAGAGACTCAAAGATACCTCTGAGGTCTCTTTCTATTCGAGAAGTGTTGACACCAAACGTGTTACTCACAATAGAGTCCACCTCTAGTCAGCTTCACCCGCTGTAGTGCTTCCGAAAACTAACCAGGACCTCCGCCTTCGGATCACGACCCGAACAACCACATACATGGAAATATGGGAAAACATACATAGGAGGTAAGAAACGTTACAATATCATGCCAAAGGAAAATCACGTAGCATATAATATACCAACATGTACAATAGCATACGATCAGCAACCACATCCATCTCTCGAGTTCAGCATAACATTCAACCTCAAATTATCATAACTAGGGATCATCGCCTATTCTACAACAGTCAACCTCAAAGTATCACAACTAGGGATCATCGCCTCTTCTACATGCACAACTAAGTTCCTGGCCCTTGGAAATACTGTCCTCCAACTCAACTGTGAAGTAGTCCTTTTCCAAGGTAGGAAGTCACCCTCCAACTATAAGGGCATAGAGTCGGTAGTCCAGGTTATTGGTTCCCAGGACGTCTCCCAGAACGTCCACCTCGACCTCATGTGACAGTTACTCAAACTGCTGTTGCAACTGTACACACGGCTCCCTGTACACAACCACTCAAACTGCTGTTGCAGCTGTATACAGGTACCAACTCATATGATAGCCACTCCAACTGCTGTTGCAGCTATTCATACAGCTCCTTGTGACAACCACTCAAACTGGTGTTGCAATTGTCACAAGTCCCGACCTCGCGTGATCACTGCTGGCAAGCTTCTGTGGCAAGTACACACACGTAACGCTATACACAACCACTCAAACTGCTGTTGCAGTTGTGTACCCGCATATATGATTGTAGTTAGTCATATAGTCCCCTTGTGACAACCACTCAAACTGCTGTTGCAATTGTCACAAGTAATCCACCTCGTGTGATAACTGTTCATACAGCTGTTGCAGTAAATCCCGCGGCTTTCCACCACAATAATGCAAATGTTATGATTATGCATTCATCATTTCAACAAAAGCCTACATCTTCCAACTGTGAGGATGCCGCTCTCCAACTATGAGAGCCACTTACAACATAGATCCACATTCTTAGTTCCATCAATACTCATTATCCTATAATCGGATCAGCATACCAATCATCATCCTTTAATCCCTAACAACATACCAATCATCTCCAAAGTCACCCAAGATCATATCAATCACAAACACATCACATGTCATAGCATGCAGTATAGCATTCTTATAAACATACCAAAACGCAATTAAACATGTTATCACCACAAACATCTCATTTAATCATATTATCAATCATCACAAATAAACACACATCCTCAATCAACATATATCATAGCTCGATACTACGGCGATAGCCCAAAGTAAACTAAACCTAGGGTTTAGGTACTTTATCGGGGCTCAGCCATTAGTAGGGTTTGAGGATCCCTACACATATTAACAATTATATAATACGTCTACCATTCCCAGATATATGTAGTTCCTTCCTCATCACCTAATAGTAAGAGTATGATAGCAACGTTCACGAACTCACGAGCACGTTCTCACTGTCACAGCCTCGCTCCTCCAACTGGTAATTGGACACCATTTAGAGTAGTTGAACACGTTCTTATCCTTCACAACAAATCATCATCAAAATTAGTAAAATCAAACAAATCTCCCCTAGTTCTTATGAGCTAGGTTTCGGCCCCTATGTAGTAAAAATGCTAGATGTATTAAAATTTCACAAACTCTTGGATCTATGATCCTTAAGCATAAAGAATACTTCTGTAAGTCATTTTTCTCAAGAATTTGAAACAAAACTCAAGATACACCAAGTATAGGGTTTCGGCCATGACTTAGAAAATTAGGGTAAGAAAGGTTTTTGATCATGATTAATTGAATTCAAGGACATCTAAGTGTAATAGAACTCAATTCAACACTTCTTTAAGCAAAACATTGAACAAAACTTCATGGATTCACTAACCTAGGGTTTCGGCCATCTCACCCCAAATGGGTTAGAGAGCTCTTATGATCACAAGCTTTTAGATTATGAAATAAGACATTGAATCTAGATCATGAAAATTGGTTTGACATCGAAATGATTTTTCTACAATTTTTCATGAATTTTGAAAGTTTAAGAGTAACCATGAACACATAGAATTTCAATGGATGAAATTGAAGATTAAGAGCTCAAAGATGAGATCTCTACCTCTTGGATGATGGAGAAGATGATTCTAAGCAACTTTGATTCTCAAAGGTATTGAAGAAACCTTGAAGAATGATGAGAAAATGGAGGTAGAAGCCTTGAATATGTTATGAATGCTTGAGGTGAAGAAGGAGAACGAAAATGAGAGAAAGAAATGGAAAAAAAAGTGGCGTGAGATCTATATTTATAGGAAGAAAAATATAAGGAAAGGATAAGTATAAAATTTACCCAAGGTTAGAATGGTCATTCACTTAAGAACCTAATTGGACTTTCATCAAAAGTTGTTCTAGAAACTTCAACACTTGAACTTAAAGAATACAGTAAAGGAGAAAGGAATATGACATAGGAAATGTATATATGAATGGCGTGTAAGATATATGAAGGAAGGGTAAGGATTGTATAAAAGTTACTTAAGGGCAAAATTGTCATTTCCTTTAGGGGGCAAAATTGTCATTTTCTACACCATCATCATTACTATGGTGAGTCACCTATGTGACTCACCCTTGGCCATCATTATCATGGTGACTCACCTAGGTGAGTCACTATGTAATAATTGCATAAGGATAAGATAAGGTGATGTGAGTCACCATGTAATAATTGCATAAGGATAAGATAAGGTGAGGTGTCCCCTTGAAAGTGACCTTATGCTTATCCGTTACCGGTTCCTGTGATCCCATATGCGGACCGGGTTTCGTTTGAATCGTCAACCCAAACCCTAACCATAATTCTCTACCAGTAATTTAGAGTAAAAAAAGATCTGGGTTGGAGTCAGAAGTGGACAAGTAGAGACAAAATCAAACATTAGACGAGAGACGCGGTTCCTGAGGGTGATGAGTGTGATGAGTCAGTGGATGAGTCATCGCCATGACTCACCCATGTCATGATTACCTTTCTCAAATATCTTGATATTTTCTAAATCAAAGTCCATGAAATTATAACTTTGCCACTGTGACTCAGATAAGATTCGTATCATATATCGATTGTAGAAGCAATAAAAATTGGGGTGTTACATGACTCATCTGATGATTCTTATACTTTGAGAGCTTTTGAGGAAGTTGCCTTGCTGCTTTTCTTGTCAAACTTCGCATTAATGGATTTGCTCTTTTTGTTGTTATTTTCCTTATTCAATTCTACTTCATGGATCAATAGAGTTCCCAGAAACTCATGTAGCTTCATGGTCTTCAAGTCCCTTTATCTAAGAGATAGCAGTCACCAGAGGTCTCCATTGTTTTGGTAGACTTCCCATGATTTATTTCATTTTCTCCCCTGTTTGATAAGTCTTGCCAAGAGACTTTAGACACAATTTGTAATGACTTGAAATCTGCCAAACATTTTATCTATAGATTCTCATTCTTCTATCTTGAAGAGTTTATATTTTCTGACTAATATGATGATCTTTTATTGTTTCACTTGGTCAATTCCTTCATCTGTTGTGGCTAGAGTGTCTCATATTTCTTTACCTAATCATAACCGCATACTTTATCATACTTTGATAAGCTCAAAGCACACATGAGATAGTATTTTGACTTATCATTCAGCTTCTATATTGTATTCTTATTAGTAGTCGATCTAACCTTGGGAATTACATTTCATGAATCATCATGAGGTATGAATGGACCATCTTTAGTTGGAAGCCTTGTTACTAAAGTTCCTTTTGTGATGTAGTTGCTTGTGCTTGCTTCTACCGCCATTTCTGATTAGGATCTTTTCCTCTTCACTTGTTAGGTGCTCAATCTAGAGGATGAGCAACTATGCCAACTGAAATAGAAGTAGAGTTTTTGTGACACTCGTTATCCCGCATACGATAAATATAGAAATATATCATATAAAATCAAATCCATAAATTAAAACCAAAGGGTAACAAGTACAACATGATCCAAAACGTTAAACATAAGTAACAACTGCGGAAAACATAAACATAAAACAACTCAAACCCCGATGTCACATATCAGAGATGGTAACCATTACCGATAATACATCGAAAAACCAACTAACATAAACTAAACTATACTATGAGCAAGCGATCTCCTCGGGATCACTCCTCAGCTGTCTGCTCACCATCCTCTGCATAACCAAAGATACATGCAAAACAACAACAACAACAGTAGGGACTAAGGAATTGTACATATAAACATAAATGGTAATAGAGCAGTTAGCAAGATGATTATGCAGCATATAAAACATCATAATATAACATGTTATAACACATTCCATCATATCACATTATAAACATGTTATGTGATGCAATACTACTCCGCTACTTCATATGCAATGTGGATCTAATAACTAACTCAGGAAGACGATTTCGGAGTTACATATTCACATTGGCCAATAGGTACCAACGCCGACAGTTTACCAAACTCACGGATGAACCCCTTGGATAGCTGATCCACCTTACTCTCGGATGGACAACCACGAATGCGGTTGATTCACCTAACTCTCGGATGGATCACCGCGAACGTCCAGTTCGCCATACTCTCGGATGAACTCCCCAGTCATCGTAACTTAACCTAAACTAACAACATCATGTCATGATGCATGCAATGCTAACATACAAACAACATGGCAACCACCTCCTCCATCAACACCATTAACAAGGCTATCAACTTTGACCAATAAGCATCAAAGTGATTTATCAACATCAAACTTGACCCACAAGCATAAAAAATGATTTAACCAGCAACATTGGTAACAGTATGTCGTTACCAATAACGTCCTTATCTTATTAAATAATCTCTTCCTTAAGTCTTCGTTATTACATCTTTCCTCATTATTATCCTAGTTCATTAATTATCCTCAAGGTCAAGTTTTATAATCTCTTATGTCATATTTTTATCCCAAAAGGTTATTAAATCTCTGTTTATTTAAAACAATGAAATTTTCTTAATTCTAACAATGGCACGGCCTGAGCACGGGCGTGTTGACCAACTGGCACGGGCGTGCTAAACAGCGTCACTTTTCTCATTATTCCAACACGGGCGGTGTGCTGCTAAGAGCACGGTCGTGCTGGCTTTACTAGGCATAGAGCACAGGCATGCTAAAATTGAGCACGGGCGTGCTCAACGCTATTGCAGCATTCTCAATTCTGGGAAACTTGGCGTTTTCTCTAATATTCAACACTCCAAATTAATCCTAAGGTTCTTGACCAATCCGTTGGCATTAATCTCAACTCTCATCGACATCTTTATGTTTTATACACATCAATTAGATTAATCATAGTTTTGGGTTCAACGCTAACATCCCTATGTCTTTTATTAATATAGTTTGACAGTAGTTTCAAAATACCAATTCATATGATTATGGCACACCAACAAACATCATCAACAACATCATACAATTCATGCCAGAGTCATATAAACCAATTAATCGATTAATATCATGTATAAACAACTATAACAAATTCATACATCAACTAAGGCATATAGCACACAAATAGGGTCATGGGTTAACCCTCATCTTACGCTACCCTAGAACCTATATGTTCATAATAATCCCTTCCCCCCATACCTGGCGTGCCGATTCCATCCTACGAGCCAACAAAAGCGAAGTCCACGCTTGATTCCTTCGAACAGGTTTGAAAGGTTCAGCGGGCTTTGACCAAGAACGCCAAGGCAAAAAGGATAAGTTAATTCCCCCAAACAAGAAAAAATAAAAAGAAATTAACACAAGGGTTATAAACATACCTTGATTAGATCCTTGGGGAACTAATCTACTAGTTGTCGTTCACAGCACTGACGCACGAACAATGAAGTCTGGTTTGATAAGGAGGAAACGGTTCAACACTAAACTCAAAGATTCAAAGAAAAGGATGAACAAGTTTGGTTACCTTACCTCGGAGTAACATTAAGCAAGCAGCTTATCCCCAACCGCAACGAGAAATACCACAAGGTTGTGTTCTTGACGAAGAACACTCAATAAGGATTGGAGAACGCTCAAGGATTCAATGGGAACATAAGAGGAAGGTCAATGACGGCTGTTTCTAACTCTATAAATGACGGCTATGAGTTTTAGGTCGAGCAAAAGAGGTATAAAAAGGATTGGGGCGAAACGGGTCAACCTAAAGCCCAAAACGCTTTTCTGGTGTGTGTGTAGAGCACGGGCGTCCTGACCTTGAGCACTGGCGTGCCGACCAACTAGCACGGGCGTGCTGCACGAGAGCACGGGCGTGTTGTCCTGTTAGGATCACTTATTTGACTGGTTTTAGGGTTAATTCCCTAAAACATGTCCTTAAACATCTCACGCAAGCATAACATTACATAACATATATATAATAAACATATACAAGCATAGAGGTGAAAAGCAGGGTGTTACAGTTTTCAAAGACTAAGCTTCTTGATGGGTCTAGGAGGCTTGTTGGCAATTGTCTTGATTCTTCCTTTACGTTGACGAACAACTAGTTCAACAAACAAACTTGTTTGCCTCTAAACATCAGTTCCAGACCTTTTCCTTTTGGGGATAACCACTAACTTCAGATGCTCCCCCTGAGTCTTAGCCTTACTTATGACTTCAACAGCAGAGTCAGATTGAGAAGATTCCTTGGTTTTCTTCTTTACAGGCTCATCCTCAGACACAACAGTTGTCTTCCTCTTGATAGGCAACTTACTTCTTTTGTAGACAAGAGATTCATTATCAGAATCTTCTTTAGTAGCAGACGCTTCCACTGTTGTTGACTTTAGAGCTTCTGCTAGCATAGGGGTCACCTCTTCTTCCACATACACCTCAATGGTTGTCTCTCCATCATTTTTCTTGAGACCAATCTGAGATAAGGTCTTCAGATTGATGGTGGTGGCCAACACCACACCACTAGCACCCAGATTGAAACCTTTGTTAGCCATTATCCTAGTCATCATCATGCCATATGGATAAGATGTATTGGTCTTCTAGTTTGAAATATTGATCATGTATTTGAAGATAAGATTGTTGACGTCAATCTTTATTTTGTGTATCAGGTGATACAGAGCAAATTTGTCTATCTTGCTCACATTATCTCGTGATCCACTCCTCGGCATCACATTGTTGATGAGTAAGACATGGAGAAATCTGCCTTTTGGAATCAATTTGGATGCAGTAAGGCTTTCAGGACAAGAAGTGCCATACAAAGCCACATTAATGGCTTCCTCACCAACGGAGTCTTCCCCGTCGTCCTCATAACCAACTCTTTCTAGTGGGCAACCGGTAGCCAACTCTAGGGACTGCAAAGTGATGAACAGCTTTCTGTTGAACATATTTCCATCAAATTCAGTAAGCTGAGCATTCTTCATCACATACGCAGATCTCAAGAACTATTTGAGAGATAGAGGGTGAACTTTCTTGTTTATTGTAAAGAAAAGGGTCCATTTAGAGTAGTTCAACCCCTCAAAGATGTTCATCCCAACTAATCTTCTAGTGACAATCCTTCGAATTTCACTAACATCTATTTGGAGCAAGTCAGTAGCATTAGAAATAACTTTGGTTGGAGCTTTGGGTGCCATATTTCAGAGAGAGAGAGAGATTTTGAGAGAGAGAGGGAGTTCTTAGAGTTTTAGAAGCAGGAAATCAGGAGAGAGTTTGTGAAAACAAAAGAGTTTTACTTTGAGCAGATGGGAGATATACAAACGAAAAGTGATTCAGAAATATGAAAAGTTTGTCATAAAAGAGAGAAATTACTTTTTGAAGAGAGAGAATGTGACACCCAACTACCCCGCATGTTATAAAAGCATTAAAGAAGAAAAATAAAACAATAAAATGAAGATGTAAAATAAAACATGCTACCTTTCATAAAAAGGTTCACGTGTAGAAAGGTACCACATGAACTAGTTCTCACAACGCGGAAAAGATTAAACCAATATTTAAAATAATAAGGAAAACATCAACATAAAACGAACCCAACCTCGATGTCACAATTCAGAGCTGGTACAACCGTTCCAGAAACATCCTCGGAATACAACTAAAAACTAAAGAAATAAAAGCAACTAAGCTGAAGGCCCTAACTATGAGCAGTGGCTTATTAGAGTCACTCCTCTCCGGGATGCTTGTCATCCTCTGCATAAACCATACATGCCAAACAAGAAAACAAAGAACGGGGAGTAAGCCAACATGTAAACACAACGACATGGAGATAGGAATAAGATGATCATACATCATGGCATAACAACAATCATAAGCATACACATACTTATATACACATCATCTCAACATCATAAATCAACCGGGTATGCTATATGATGCAATGCAACACTACTCCACTACTCCATCAATGCATGTGGATCCAACTATCTCAGGAAGAACAACTTGGAGTTACATATCCACATTTGCCACTAAAGGTACCAATGCCGGCAGTCCACCAAACCATGGGTGAACCCCTTGAATAGCCAACGCATCAAACCATGGATGCCTCATCACGGGGAGCCATGGTTCACCAAACCTTGGGTGAACCTACCGTGGATGGCCAAATCGCCGTACTCTAGGACGACCTCCCTTATGTTGAACTTCCCTTAACTAACATCTCCAATGTGATGCATGAACACAACAACAAACAAGGTAAATTGCTACCTCCGCTCAGGCCACTAAAGACACCCAAGAGTATCATCCTCAACATTGGGCCGTTAAAGGCACCCAATTATAACATCATAACATTGGACCACTAGAGGCATCCAATTCCATCATCGTGCGGTAACCCCTAGGCACCGACTTATCCAACTCATCATTCCTCAATGTCATAATTAATATATAATTAAGTTATCTAATTTCATCATTTGTTTGGTGTATTATTCTATCATTACTGGGAACATTGGGGGTTAAAAACCCTATTAAACTTTGAACTTCAGATTTTGTCCAGAAGGGTGGCACGAGCGTGCTTAACCCCAGCACGGGCGTGTTGTCATATAAATGAAGCACGGGCGTGTTCCCTTTCATGCATGGCCATGCTCATCTGCACGATCGTGCTCTCTGTTAGGCACGACCGTGCTTAAAGCGCGGCCATTTCCAGAATTCAAACGGGGAGCATGGGCGTGCTCCCCGTTCAGTACGACCGTGCTGATCGCACGACAGTGCTGTTCTGGGCAGAGTTCAACATTTTGATTATTTAACCAATTAGATCCTAATACTCTCAAAAATCATTCCTAAGGTTCTTGACTAAACCATCAGCATAAAAATCTCACCTTTTACAAATCCATATCTTATGAATACTTTTGGGGAACAACAGTCCCTTTATTATTTGACCAATTAAAATTCTAATTAACCAATTTAGGGTTATATTAGTAGATTTATCACAATAACAACCATTCAACCATTAACATCATATAACAACATCTCAACCAACAATTATGATATAAACATACCATCAAGTACCAACATAACAAGCAATGCATATAATATTGGCATATTGAATTTAACCAAAAACATGTTAATAACAGTAAAGAACATTTATAGCAACAGGCATGTTAAACATACAATATTCAAATAACTTCGGGGTGATGGGAATCCCTCATTTTACACTACCCCACTGCCTAGTGGTTACACTATCCTTCTCCCCATACCTGGTTCGAAGGTTTCAACAATAATAGCCCCAGACAACAGAACCGGTCACGTACTCCAAAGCGGCTCAGTCTGAATCCAAGCCTTGGTCAACTAAAACAATAACCAAGTCAATTTCCAATCAAATAACAGGAAAGCAACTAAGAAAGGGAAGAAACGTTACCTACACAACTGGCAAAGCTTAACAAAGCTTACCAAAGGTCTCCAAAACTCCAAAAATGCATTGAGCTTGACGGAGATAGGGAACGGGACAGGTCTGGCCGCACTAGGGTAGTAGCAACTACCAAATGAGGGTTAAAAACGTAACCCTCGATTTCTGTGCCCATATATAAGCTGCGTTCATGGCACGGTCGTGCACTCCTTCGGCACGGTCGTGTTGAACTTAGTGTCAGCAAGACGCGGTCCGCACTCAAGCACGGCCGTGCTCACTAACAGCACAACCGTGCTTGTGACTCAACTGGTCACAAGACACGCGGCCAAGCACGGGCGTGCTGTACATTAGCACGATCGTGCCTATGTTCTAGAAAGGGACTTTTAAGCCAAAAGTCCCACTTAGCCCTTAACCAACAATTATAACTTAACCAAACAAACTTAAACAGCCAAACAAGCTTATATAAATTACTTAACAAAAAACAGGGTGTTATAGAGAAAGATACATTTCATGATGATTGTTGATGATTATGGTAAATATGTAAATAGTATCTCCTGATTATAAGAAAATTAGGTAATTAGAATAGCACGTTTCTTCTATATTAATTAGTCATTATTACCATGATTGTTTATTGATTTATTCAGAGTCTGTATAATACAAACTTCGTTGTGTAGTTGAGACACATGGGTTATGTAAAATAGCCTCTTTTATCTTAACTTTAAATGGTATCTAGCCTCTTTCGGTGAGCTTTCCGACCGCCATTTTTTGCGTAGTGCTCGCCTCTCTCTCCCCCCATGGTTCTAGTCTCACCTCCTCCATTAAGGCCTGGTGCCTCCTTCCCTTCCACCGCCACTGTCAGGAACTCGTAGATTCAGCTTTTTGGTTTTGTTTATTGATCAATGGTTGGTTTTAGACCCTTAGATCCTCCAAAAGACTCCTCCAAAGTTGAAACTCCTATTTTCACCAATTATGTTAGTTAGGTATGTTCATCAACCAATCCAATCCAATGGCAACCGCAACCACCGAACATACGTTGTTTATGTTGTTATTTATATGTTAGGTGTTGTTATGCATGTGTTAGATGTTTAGGACGTGTTTTAGGGTAGTTAAACCTTTAAAACGAGCCTATAAGTGATATTGTCAAGGTGGCACGCCCGTGCTCTTGTGTAGTGCGCCCGTGCCAGTTGTTCAGCACGCCCATGCTCCCGTGCAGCACACGCGTGCTCTTCGCGCGCTTCAGAAACGCGTTTTGGACTCTTTTAGTAAGCTCGTTTCGCCCCAATCCTTTTTTATACCTCTTTTGCTTGACCTAAAACTCATAGCCGTCACTCCTAGAGTTATAAACAACCATCTTTTACCTTTTTCTTGGGTTTCCATTGAATCCTTGAGCGTTCTCCAATCCCTGTTGGGTGTTCTTCGTCAAGAACACATCCATGTGGTGTTTATTGTTGCGTTTAGGGTTAAGCTGCTAGCTTAGTGTTACTCTGAGGTAAGGTAACCAACCCCATTCATCCTTTTTCTTTGAATCCCTTGAGTTAATGTTGAACCGTTTTGTCCCTGTCAAACCAGACTTCGTGGTTCGTGTGCCAGTGCTGTGAATGACAACTAGCATATTAGTTCCCCAGGGATCTAATTGAGGTATGAGCATAACCCTTGTGTTAATTCCATTCCCTTTCTTTGTTTGGGAATTAACTACCTTTGTTCTTTCTTATTGTTCTTGGTCAAAGCTCGCTGAACCTGTTGAACCCGTTTGGAGGAGTCTCGCTTGGACTTCGCTCTTGTTGGCTCCTAGGCTGGTATCGTCATGCCAAGTATGGGGTGAAGGGATTAGTATAACATATAGGTTCTAGGGTAGCGTAAGATGAGGGTTAACCCATGACCCTATTTGTGTGCTATGTGCCTTAATTGTTGTATGGAGTTGTTATGAGTATTTATATATGTTATTAATTGTTTAATTGGTTTGTATGATCTTGGCATGATATTTATGATGTTGTTATGATGTTGTTTATGATGATGATGATGATATGCCATGATTGTATGAGTTGGTATGGTGGAACTGCTGTTAAATCTATGTTAATAAAAGACATAGGGATGTTAGCGCTAAGCCTAAAACTAGGATTAGTGTAATTGATGTGCATAAAACATAAAAAGATGTTGATGAAAGGTGAGATTAATGCCAATGGATTAGTCAAGAACTTTAGGATTGATTTGGAGGGTTGAAATCTAGAGAAATTGCTACGTTTCCCAGATCTGAACGCTGTAATAGCTTTCAGCACGCCCGTGCTCAATATTGGCATGCCCGTGCTCTCTGCCAAGTAAAGCCAGCACGCCCGTGCTCTCATGTAGCACGCCCATGCTAGAAAAACGAGAAAAGTGACGTTGTTTAGCACGCCCGTGCTCTCACACATCACGCCCGTGCCAGTTAGCCAACACGCCCGTGCTCAGGCTGTGACACTGTCAGAATTGAGAAAACTTCATTGTTTTAAATAAAAGATATTTAATACCCTTTTTGGAATAAAAATATGATATAAGAGATTATAAAACACGACCTTGAGGATAGTTAATGAACTAGGATAATGATATGGTAATATGTAATAATAGAGACTTAATAAAGAGATTAATTAATGAGAGATGATGTTATGGGTAACGACGTACTGTTGCCGATATTGTTGGTTAAATCATTCTTGATGCTTATTGATCAAGTTTGATGTTGATAAATCAACTTTGATGCTTGTTGGTCAAAGTTGATAGCCATGTGATGGTGTTGATGATGGATGGTTAGACATGTGTTTGCATGTTGGTTGAACATTGCATGCATCATTGTATAGAGATGATAGTTTGGACGGAAAGCAAACGATGAATCGCGACGGTAGAGGCCACGATGGGTGTTATCCCGGCCTTGAGGGTAGAGTTGGGTAAGAAGGTTCCATATGGCATGGACTTGCAACCCGTTGCCAGAGTGTCCTATAAATAACCTGACTACCCTTGTAACACCCCGATCTTTTTAATTAATCAGTAATTAATCAGTAATAAAGTAAATGTATTTTATTTGAGGGTCTAGAAACTTTAATAAATTATTCCGAGACCATCGTCACACTCTACGCCATCGTAGGAGACTATGGTTAAGTTTTGGGCCAAAAACTCAAACGGGGCCCGATCTATATTTTTTCGGATGATAATGTTTTTCTACTATCATGACCTCATTTTGACTAACGGTCAGAACCATTAGTCTTAAATTTCAATCCTCTACCTTTTTGCTAAAATGTGTCCTGACGTCCAAAAATATAAATTATATTTTATATTTGGGCAGAAAATCGATTGGGTAGACGATTCGAGTTGTCTTAGAGTTTTTCGAGAACCTTGAGCCAATGATTTTCATAACAGGGCTATGATAAATCATTTGGGGACTCCTACAAATGACGTGAGGATTTTCAAATTATCGGGATATGAATTGACCAAATTGCCCTTGGTTAGTTTTTACTAATTACCTGTTATTACCTTTACTTATTTCTTAAACCTTAAGTCACCTATTTAATACCCTATCTTGACTTTTTCTCCCCCTCATTCTCGCTGGTCTCTCCCTCTCCCCTGACTTCTTTCTTCTTCTTCTTCCTTCTTCTTCTTTCTTCTTCCTTCTTCTTCCTCCATTTTCAACTCCATTTTTCTCAAGCTTCCTCAAGCTTTTTCAAGAAGGTTTGTGAAGCAAGGTTGCTCCTCCCATCCTCCTCTATCACCTAGAAGGTATAGATTTCATGCTTGAGCTCTCAATCTTTATTTTCTCCATTTATTTTCATGAATTTCCATTTCTAGATCTAAACTTCAAAAATCTCTAGAAAATTGTAGAAAAATCATTTTGAGACCAAACCAATTCCTATGAGCTAGTATCATCCCCTACTATCATAATCCAAGAGCTTGTGATGAAATAAAATCTCTAGCCCATTTATCTTTTAAGGGCCGAATGTATGGGATTTTGGAGGAAAATGGGTTTTTGTTCTTTGTTCTTGATTCCACATGTTGCATCCCTTAATCATGTAATCCAAGTGATTAGGAGGCCAAATCAAACTCTCACCTATTTTTCATGGTGATGGCCGAAACCCTACCTTGTGAGTTTAAGGGGTTTTGGTTCAAATCTTTGATAATTGATCATTGATTATGCATTAGGTGTGCTTAAGGATCATTGATCCAAGAGTTGGTAGAATTTCAATATCCCTAGCCTATTTAATTAATTAAGGGCAGTAGCTAATCCTAGAGATTAGGTAGATTATGGTTTCATTATTTTAATTTCTGGTTGTGTTTTGTTGTATAGAATCAGATAAGATTCGAACATCCGACAGCGCACCCGACTGACAGCTGCGGAGTCGTAGAGCTGCTCGAGGAAATCACTAAGGTGGGGAGAAAGAACTAATATCGTCGGGAAGGCAAGCTGAGTATAGAGTATATTTATTTGCGTAGGGGAACCCTTAAACCCAACTAGGATTGAGCACTTCGAGACTTTTGATCACAAGTCGATTTGAATGATGATTGATGAGGTTGGTTGTGTTGAATTATAATTGAGATTGGATGTTTGATGTTGTGAATTTATGATATGTTGGATCTTCTGTTGCGATGTTTATGTGATGTTGTTGATGTTGATGATATGTGAGTGTTGATGTTCTCGATGTTGTGGTCCCCTCTCCCGTATGCTGATGTGATGTGATTATGTTTCGATGTGTCGTGGTCGTGGACGAGTGTTTAGGCGTGAGGTTCCGATATCTATGGATGTTTGTTGCATGTATGTCCAATTGTTAAGTAAAATCTCTATGATGTGATTGATGTGGAAGACCCCGACATGGGGAAGACAACATATACATAGACTACCATAGTTATTCGAGAGAACAATGTTTGAGATGATTGTGATGGGTGACTTAAGAGATGGATGAGGTTGTGTTATATATGTTATCCATGTTGTGTGATGTATATATATATGTTGTACTGATGCCCCTCTCCCATATTGATGAATTATGTTTCTTATCTCCCGCTATTTTTCTGTATGTGTTGCTCTTATTTTATGGGAAGACCCCGAGGAGGAACCAGTTGCTGAAGAGCTGGACGACATTCCTTATGAGCCTGACGCTGGAGAACGTGCCACGGACCCTAGCCTCGAGAGGTTGGGCAATGATCGTGGCTAGCCGGAGAGCTATCTCTTGGCTTAGCTATGTATTTTGATTTCAATCTGTACTGATATATACTATGTAGTACTTTATTACTATAGCCCTACTGATGGGGCAATGCTGTATGTGATATATTTCTTTATATTTGAAGCTGTATACTCTTAAGCGTAGCGTGCCGTTTATTGTTTTGCTTTCACGCTAAATTTCCCGCTTCGCTTCGTTTTAATAAAGCGCGCTAACGTTTATTATGCGATTAAGATTAGTTAATATCTTAGATTTTACTGATGGGACGGCGGGTCGTCTCATTTATTGGTATCAGAGCAGTTCGATTCTAATATCGGACTGTGTGGTTTAGAAAGCATATTAACATTAACAGTTATGTCCACATTGGGTACTAACTGTGTTAGGGAAAGGGTAGTGTGTCCGATGCGTATGTTATCGAGAGTGATAACTATTCTGCTCGTATGGCACATGATATATATATCGGTTGATTTATATTGAATGTTGCTTTATTCTTGTTGGAAATAGCTAAGGATCTAGGGAATTTCGCTAAGCGAAATTGAACTCGCCGAGCGATCCAGAGAAGTTCCAATCCCTGTCTCAATTTCGCTCCAGAGAAGTTCCAATCCATGTTTTAATTTCGCTAAGCGAAATTGGTCTCGCTAAGCGATCCAGAAGAGTTTCAAATGGTGCATCACTGCCTCAATTCCGATAAGCGGATGGATCCTCGCTAAGCGAAATTCACCCAATTTCGCTAAGCGAATGGAGCTTCACTAAGCGAAATTCACTCAATTTCGCTAAGCGGATGTAGTTTCGCTAAGTGAAACTTTGTTTTTGCCTTTTCTCTTGTTTTCTTCATTTTCTTTCCTAACTAACAAACTAGATATGATTTATGAATTTAAACTAATGCTTCCTTTACCAAGAAAGAATGGCCAGAGGACGTGGTAGAGGAAGGGGAGCACTAGTTGGAACCGGGAGCCCCGACAGTAGTGGGGATACCTCGGGAGTTGGGGGTAGCGGAGATCAGAATGAAGCGATGAGGGCCATGAGGGATTTGGCCGCTGCAATGCTGCAACAAACACAGCAGAATGCTCAGTTCATGCAGCGACAAGAAGAGAGGGATGCTAGACAACAACAGAATCCGGTCGGAAGAGGTAAAGTTGTAAACACTGGACTGAATGCTTTTATGAAGGGGAATCTTCCCCAATTCCATGGAGACTACAATCCGGAGGCTGCTAAGTTATGGCTGCAAGAAATCGAGAAAGTCTTTGTGGCTATCCAGTGCAGGAAGGATAAGAAGGTTACTTACGCTGCTTTCATGCTAGTTGGAGCAGCTGAAGCATGGTGGAAAAACAAACAGAGACTGCTAGAGGCTGGAGGAAGACTACTGACCTGGGAGGTATTCCGTGAGCGCTTCTTGGAGAAATATTTTCCAAGGAGTGTTCGTCAAGAGAAAGAAAAAGAATTCCTAAGCTTGAATCAGGACCAGAAGTCGGTTGGAGAATACGCAATGAGGTTCGAGGCGCTGCTGAAATTCTCCCAAATTTACCAAGTGTACCCGGATGAAGACTGGGTGTGCCGAAGGTTCAAAGACGGACTAAGGTTCGAGCTGAAATGCCAGCAAACTATGGAAGAGGAAATGCCAGTCAAGGGCAACCAGGATTCTCCAAGTGCTTTCAATGTGGCGGGCCGCATCAAGTGAAAGATTGTGCCCAGGCACCGAATGTCACTTGCTTCCGTTGTGGCACGTGGGGCCACTATGCCAACGAGTGTCGAACGGGGGACTCTTATCTGTTTTATTTGATTCGAGGGCTACACATTCCTTTATTTCTTTGGCATGTATAGATCACTTGAATTTGCCTGTTTCAACCCTACCATATGATTTGACTATTTCTACACCTACGGGTGATTCCCTGACAAATCTATTTGTCTGTTTAAAATGCCCGGTTATGTTAGAGAACCGATCTTTTCTTGTGGACCAAATCTGTCTGCCTATTTAGCAGATTGATATTATCTTAGGCATGGACTGGCTTTCGGCCAACCATGTAATACTAGACTGTTCAAATAAAACCCTCTGCTTTTCCAAGCAATCTGGATCATTGCCTGCCAGTGATGGTGTATCGGCAGGTGTACAATCAGGAGAGTGCATGGTGTTGTTTTCCTTGGAAGCCGAAGAGACTCCAAGTCTTGATGCTTTGCCAGTGGGGCGTGAGTTTCCATATATCTTCCCGGATGATGTGCCAGGATTGCCACCCAAGAGAGAGGTGGAGTTCGCAATCAACCTTACACCCGGAGCCGGACCGATTTCGATAGCACCCTATTGAATGTCCTTAACAGAGTTGGCAGAGCTGAAGAAGCAATTGGATGACATGCTGCAGAAGCAGTTTATCAGACCGAGTGTTTCACCATGGGGAGCACCTGTGCTGTTCGTCAAGAAGAAGGACGGCAGTTCAAGGTTGTGTGTGGACTACAGACAAGTCAACAAGGTGACAATCAAGAATAAATACCCGTTGCCAAGGATTGACGATCTTACGGACCAATTAAGGGGAGCAACGGTATTTTCTAAGATTGATTTGAGATCCGGTTATCATCAAATAAGGGTGAAAGAAGATGATATACCAAAGACAGCTTTCAGGAGTCGGTACGGACACTACGAGTATCTAGTTATGCCTTTTGGTGTGACTAATGCTCCTGCAGTGTTCATGGACTACATGAATAGGATCTTCAGACCGTACCTCGATAAGTTTGTCGTTGTTTTTATCGATGACATCCTTATCTACTCCTTGGACAAGGAAGAACATCAAGGGCATTTGAGGATTGTACTTCAAGTTCTTAAGGACAGACAACTCTATGCCAAGTTGTCGAAGTGCGAGTTCTGGCTGGAGGAGGTACAATTCCTTGGACATGTGATCGACAAGGATGGTATCGTAGTAGATCCTACAAAAGTAGAAGCCGTTGTTAAATGGGAAAGTCCTAAGACGGTAACCGAGATCAGAAGCTTTCTCGGACTAGCAGGATACTACAAGAGGTTCATCGAGGGATTCTCGAAGATTGCGTTACCTCTAACGAGGAAAGGAAAAGCGTACGAATGGACAGAAAAGTGTGAGGCTAGTTTCCAAGAGCTGAAAGGGAGGCTAACTACATCTCCGATACTAGTCTTGCCAAATCCATCAATGTCGTTCGATGTGTACTGTGACGCATCGTATCAAGGTTTGGGTTGTGTGCTTATTCAAGAAAGGAAAGTGGTAGCCTATGCTTCCAGACAGCTAAAAGTGCACGAACGGAATTACCCAACCCACGACCTAGAGTTGGCCGCAATAGTGTTTTCATTGAAGATATGGAGACACTATCTTTATGGCACTAAATTCAACGTGTTTAGCGACCATAAAAGTTTAAAGTATTTGTTCGACCAAAAGGAGTTGAACATGCGGCACAGGAGATAGATGGAATTCATAAAGGATTATGAATTTGATCTACAGTACCACCCAGGAAAGGCCAACGTGGTGGCAAGTGCATTGAGTTGGAAATCTTTGCATATGTCCGCTATGATGGTGAAAGAACTGGAACTGCTGGAACAGTTCAGGAATCTGAACCTGGATATGGAGTTATCCAGAGATAAGATAAGTTTAGGAATGATCACTATCACTAGTGATTTTCTGAACTTGATCTCGAAAAAGCAAGGAGAAGATCAGTGCCTACAGGAAAAGAACCAGATGGTAGAAGAAGGAAGGACTTCAGAGTTCAAGAAGGGTACTGATGGAATCCTGAAGTTTGGAGACAGGATATGTGTGCCTAAGGATAGTGAAGTTAGGAACATGATCTTGGAAGAAGCACACAAGAGCAAACTGAGTTTTCATCCCGGATCTACAAAGATGTATCAGGACCTAAAGGGAATGTTTTGGTGGCCTGGGATGAAGAAGGAAGTAGCAGAATATGTCCAATCCTGTCTGGTGTGTCAAAAGGCAAAGATTGAACACCAGAAACCAGCAGGCTTATTGCAATCACTGGACGTCCCAGAATGGAAATGGGATAGCATTGCAATGGATTTTGTTTCTGGATTACCGAGGACGCAAAAGAGATGTGACGCAGTTTGGGTAATCGTTGACAGGCTTACGAAATGTGCTCATTTCTTGCCGATCAATTAAAGGTATTCTTTGGAAAGATTAACCCAGATTTACATCAGAGAAGTGGTAAGATTACATGGGATACCTTCGAGTATAATTTCAGACAGGGATCCGAGGTTTACTTCTAGGTTTTGGCAGAGTCTAAATGGTGCATTGGGGACGAAGCTCAGGATGAGTTCAGCATATCATCCACAAACGGATGGTCAGTCTGAAAGGACGATCAATCGTTGGAGGATCTTTTAAGAGCATGTGTTTTGGAAAACACAGGAAGTTGGGACGAATTCCTTCCATTGATTGAATTCACATACAATAATAGTTTCCACTCGAGCATTGGCATGGCGCCATACGAGGCACCGTATGGACGGAAGTGTTGAACACCGCTCTGTTGGTATGAAACCGGGGGAAATCAGTTGATAGGACTAGAGATGGTACTGCGAATGACGGAGCAAGTTAAGAAAATTCGAGAAAAGATGAAAATCGCACGGGATCAACAAAAGAGCTACAGTGACAAGAGGAGGAGACCTTTGGATTTCCAGGAAGGTGATCATGTCTTTATGAGAGTCACTCCAAGAACTGGAATCGGCAGGGCAATCAAATCCAGAAAGCTTACACCTAGATTCATTGGACCATTTCAAATTCTTCGCCGAATTGGTCCAGTTGCCTACCAAATTGCCTTACCTCCCAACCTATCCAATATTCACAATGTATTCCATGTATCTCAACTCAGAAAATACCATCCCGATCCATCACGTGTGATGGAGCCCGAATCAATCCAGGTAAGGGAGAACTTAGAATACGAAGCATTCCCTATACGGATTGAAGACACGAGGGTGAAAGAACTCCGCGGAAAGCAGATTCCCTTAGTCAAGGTCATATGGGATGCTACAACAGGAGATGCCACCTGGGAACGTGAAGAGGATATGCAGCAGCGATATCCACATCTATTCTAAGGTACGTCGAATTTCGAGAACGAAATTCTTTTTAAGGGAGTAATAATGTAACACCCTCGATCTTTTTAATTAATCAGTAATTAATCAGTAATTAAGTAATTGTATTTTATTTGAGGGTCTAGAAACTTTAATAAATTATTCCGAGACCATAGTCACACTCTATGCCATCGTAGGAGACTATGGTTAAGTTTTGGGCCAAAAACTCAAACGGGGCCCGATCTATATTTTTTCGGATGATAGTGTTTTTCTACTATCATGACCTCATTTTGACTAACGGTAAGAACCATTAGTCTTAAATTTCAATCCTCTAACTTTTTGCTAAAATGTGTCCTGACGTCCAAAAATATAGATTATATTTTATATTCGGACAGAAAATCGATCGGGTAGACGATTCGAGTTGTCTTAGGGTTTTTTCTCACCTTGAGCCAATGATTTTCATAACAGGTCTATGATAAATCATTTGGGGACTCCTACAAATGATGTGAGGATTTTCAAATTATCGGGATATGAATTGACCAAATTGCCCTTGGTTAGTTTTTACTAATTATCTATTATTACCTTTACCTATTTCTTAAACCTTAAGTCACCTATTTAATACCCTATCTTGACTTTTTCTCCCCCTCATTCTCATTGGTCTCTCCCTCTCCCGTGACTTCTTTCTTCTTCTTTCTTCTTCTTCTTCCTTCTTCTTCTTTCTTCTTCCTTCTTCTTCAACTCCATTTTTCTCAAGCTTCCTCAAGCTTTTTCAAGAAGGTTTGTGAAGCAAAGTTGCTCCTCTAATGCTCCTCTATTACCTAGAAGGTATAGATTTCATCCTTGAGCTCTCAATCTTTATTTTCTCCATTTATTTTCATGAATTTCCATTTCTAGATCTAAACTTCAAAAATCTCTAGAAAATTGTAGAAAAATCATTTTGAGACCAAAGCAATTCCTATGAGCTAGTATCATCCCCTACTATCATAATCCAAGAGCTTGTGATGAAATAAAATCTCTAGCCCATTTATCTTTTAAGGGCCGAATGTATGGGATTGTGGGGGAAAATGGGTTTTTGTTCTTTGTTCTTGATTCCACATGTTGCATCCCTTAATCATGTAATCCAAGTGATTAGGAGGCCAAATCAAACTCTCACCTATTTTTCATGGTGATGGCCGAAACCCTACCTTGTGAGTTTAAGGGGTTTTGGTTCAAATCTTTGATAATTGATCATTGATTATGCATTAGGTATGCTTAAGGATCATTGATCCAAGAGTTGGTAGAATTTCAATATCCCTAGCCTATTTAATTAATTAAGGGCAGTAGCTAATCCTAGAGATCAGGTAGATTATGGTTTCATTATTTTAATTTCTGGTTATGTTTTGTTGTATAGAATCAGACAAGATTCGAACATCCGACAGCGCACCCGACTGACAGCTCCAGAGTCGTAGCCGGAGCTGCTCGAGGAAATCACTAAGGTGGAAGGCAAGCTGAGTATAGAGTATATTTATTTGTGTAGGGGAACCCTTAAACCCAACTAGAGATTGAGCTCTGGATAAAGTGTTTGGACCCTAGGTGTGGGTACTTTTGGGCTATCACCGCTAAGTCGATATTATGAATGATGAGACTGATTGAGGTTGGTTGTGTTGAATTATTTAATTGATTACCTGTTGATTTTATTTTGGTGAACTTTTTGTTTGATGAACTATTGTCTGAATTTATAATGATAACTGTACTGGAAAGATCTTCTGTTGCGATGTTTATTGTGATTGGTTGGTTGAGTGTTGATGAGAGTATGGTGAGTGTTGATGTTCGGGTTGATATCGTTGTGGTCCTGACCGTGGAGCTGTGGCTCGTAGACGCAATGCGTCGTGATGCTGATGCTGATGTGATGTTGATGATGATGTGATGTTGATGTTGATGTGATGCGATGTGTCGTGGTCGTGGACGAGTGTTTAGGCGTGAGGTTCCGATATCAACCTGCGATGGATGTTTGTTGCATTTTCATAACATTTCATACCACAGCATTTGGTCCCAAAGGGGGATGTCCAATTGGGGACGTTAAGTAAAATCCCGAGGCGGGATATGATGTGATGTGATGTGATGTAATTCCGACGGGGATGTCCAATTGGGGACGTGATGTATCGGTCGACATGCATATAGGGAAGACAACATATACATAGCGACTAGTATCCCTCCTATAGGCTTATTCGAGAGAACAATGTTTGAGATGATTGTGATGGGTGACTTAAGAGATGGATGAGGTTGTGTTATATATGTTATCCGTGTTGTGTGATGCATATATATATGTTGTACCGATGCCCCTCTCCCATATTGATGAATTATGTTTCTTATCTCCCGCTATTTTTCTGTATATGTTGCTCTTATTTTATGGGAAGACCCGAGGAGGAACCAGTTGCTGAAGAGCTGGACGGCATTCCTTATGAGCCTGACGCTGGAGGACGTGCCACGGACCCTAGCCTCGAGAGGTTGGGCAATGATCGTGGCTAGCCGGAGAGCTATCTTTTGGCTTAGCTATGTATTTTGATTTCAGTCTGTACTGATATATACTATGTAGTACTTTATTACTATAGCCCTACTGATGGGGCAATGTTGTATGTGATATATTTCTTTATATTTGAAGTTGCGTACTCTGAAGCGTAGCGTGCCGTTTATTGTTTTGCTTTCGTGCTAAATTTCCCACTTCGCTTCGTTTTAATAAGGCGCGCTAACGTTTATTATGCGATTAAGATTAGTTAATATCTTAGGTTTTACTGATGGGACGGCAGGTCGTCTCAACCCTGACGAGCCACGGTACGTTTTCAGGATTAGTTGAGAGTATCCACGGACGTCACCCATGGTTTGGGGAGTGTTCCAACGTTGATGCTGAATGGTCAACATGGATATGTACTCCTAATCGTCTTTCTAGAGTTGATGTTTGGATCCACATTGCATATGGAGTAGTGGGGAAGTTATGCATCGTATAGCATGTCATAATGTGATGTGATGGAGTATGTTATGTTATATTTTGTATTATGATGTTTATATGTTGCATGATCATCTTACCAACTACTCTATTACTATTTATGTTTATAAGTACATTTCCTTACTCCCTACTGTTGTTGTTGCTGTTTTGCATGTACCTTTGGTTATGCAGAAGATGATGAGCTGCCAGCTGAGGAGTGATCCTGAGGAGATCGCTTGCTCATAGTTTTTAGTTTACGTTTAGTTATGTTAGTTATTTTCCGTTGTAATGTCGGTAGTAGTTACCAGCTCTGATTATGTGACATCGGGATTTGGGTATTGTTTATGTTTATGTTTTCTGCAGTTGTTGTTTATGTTTTAAATGTTTTCGAATAATGTGGTACTTGCTACCTTTTATGTTAAAGTTTTATTTAACTTGCATGCTTTATTTAATTTTATTGTATGCGAGGTAGCGGGTGTCACAGTCGTTGTCTCCCTTCCACTGAGCACTGTGAAGACCGTCGAGCATCGTCGCTGCGTCGCCACTGTGAAGAACGTCACACGTCGTTCTCTCTTTGCGTCGTGTGGTTTCCGTCAACGCAGGTTACCCTCTAATTTGGTTCTCCGATGGCTTTGATTTTTCTTCTTCTCTGATTGGATTCTCTGATTTGGTTATGTGTTGGTTTTGATTTGGTTCTCTAAAAAACTTAACAAGTTGCAATTCCTCGTGAATGGCTGTGATTTGGCTTGTATTTGGTTCTCTGAGATACCTGTTATTTCTGATTATTTGGGTTTTTGATTTGGTTCTTTGATTTTTTCTGATTTGGCAATTAAATTTCTGATTTGTTCTCTGCAAATTCATTCTCTGACAGTTAAAATTCATTTGGGTTTTTTCTGATTTTTTTTTATTTGCCATTTAAGAGCATCAAGATTAATCAAGTTGGTCATCCCTGTTGCTGTTAGCTAACTAACCAAAAATATCTGAGGTAAGTTTTTTGCTTATTTAGTAGAATTTTACTTTGAGATCAATGTTTAATAACATTCTAATTTGCTTATTTTGTTTATGCAGACACAAAATGCTCAAGATGTTGAGAGAATTTGTCAAAATGTTGAATCCATCAAGTCTTCAAACGAAAGAAATGAGCCACAAACCACTTCAAATAACCCAAATGTGCCCAAGAATGACAAGAAGAGGAAGGGAACTTCAGTCCAAGAAGAAGATGATGCAGGTAAGAGGAAATCTACCAAACCTAGATATTGGACAAGGGTTCATTTTATTAAAGAATTTCCTCCTAAGTCAAACAGCCCTAGAGCTAGATGTAATTGGTGTGGGGCATCTTATGCATGTGATACACATAAAAATGGCATAAGTAATTTGAAGAATCACTTGTTGGGTCAATGCAAAAAGTTTCCAAAAGCCTCCAATTATCCTAGTCAAACAATTCTTTGTCTCCACCAACTAAAAAAGGAAGATGGGAAAAGGGTCGGTAATACTTTTGCTGTTGTTACATTTGATGTTGAAGCATGTAGACAAGCACTTGCTAGGATGATTATTGTTGATGAGTTGCAATTCAAGTTTGTTGAGGGGGAGGGATTCCGACATCTCATGAGTGTTGTGAAACCTAGGTTGACAATTCCCGGAAGAATCACTATTGCTAGGGGTTTTGGGAATCTTTATATCAATGAAAAGAATAAGCTAAAAACTATATTTAGTGTTCAAATCAAAGTTTTTGTCTAGCTACTGATTGCTGAAGTTATGTACAAAATTTGAATTATTTATGCCTCACTGCACATTTCATTAACAATGAATGGAAGTTGCATAAAAGGATACTAAATTTTTATTTGATCAAGAATCATAAAGGTGAAACTATTGGTAGGAAAAATTGAGAAGTGTCTTTTCAGTTGGGGGATCTCTAAAGTTTTCGCTCTTACGGTTGATAATGCTAGTTCAAATGATATTGCTATTTCTTACTTGAAAGTTAGAATGGACGATTGGAATGCTCATCCATTGAAAGGTGAATTTTTGCATGTTAGGTGTTGTGCTCATATCCTAAATCTTGATGTTAATGATGGATTAAAGGAGTTGCATGTTTCAATTAATAAGATTAGAAATGATATTAGATTTTGTGCGTGCTTCTTCTGGTCGTATGGATAGGTACAAAATTTCATAAGGGAATGTAGGATACAGGATAATTGCACAGTGCAATTAATGTCTCCACTAGATGGAACTCCACTTACCTTATGCTTAAAAGTGCTCTGAAGTTCGAAAAGGCATTTAAAAGGTTGGGAGAGCAAGACACGAAATTTGCATTGATGTCAAGTGGTATTCCAAAAACTGAGGATTGGGATAATGCACGAGTGTTTGTGAGGTTTCTGAAAATCTTTTATGATGTCACTAAGAAAGTGTCAGTCTCTTTGTTTGTGACTTGTTCTCAATACTTTCATGAATATTGCATGTTATTGAGTATTTTAAAAACTTGGGCAAATAGTTTAGACCCATTGCTTGGAAGCATGGCTGAAAAAAATGAAAGCTACGCATGATAAATATTGGGGGAGTATTAAAAATATCAACATGATGATTTTTATTGTTATGGTACTTGATCCTCGCTACAAATTTTCATTTATGGAGTGGAGTTTTGAGAAGCTTTATGATAAGGAGGATGCTGAATTTTTAAGTGGAAGAGTAAAGAAGACTTTCCTCAAAATGTTTAATAGTTATAGACTTTTTTTATGGAAATGGTAAATCTCAATCTACACAGACTGCACCTGACATGGAAACTTCTGATCCAGTAGTTGATAATACTTCATTTGCAACGAAGTTTGTGAACCACATGAATAAGAGTGAGAGTATGAATAAAAATGAGGTGGATTTGTATCTCATGGAGCCGTTGGAGAAGAAAACTTAGAATTTTGATATCTTGAATTGGTGGAAGGTGAATTCTAGTAAGTATCCTACTCTTAGACTAATTGCTAAGGATGTGTTGGCTATGCCAGTATCCATAGTTGCTTCAGAATCCGTATTTAGCATCGGATGAAGAATTCTTAATAATTACAGGAATTCCCCTACTCCAAAGACAGTTGAGGCTTTAATTTGTACACAAAATTGGTTCCGGTCCACTCCAGTAACAACTGATATTGAAGAACTTCTGGAAGAATTTGAAAAGATGGAACCAGGTAATTTACTGTATTCTAATTACTACTTTTCTAATTTTACCATTATTAACAAGTTTTTATTAAATCTTTAGATCTAATGCCTCCTACACAACCAACTGAAGACGATTCTAGAGCCAAGTCTAATTAATTTGATAATTTATTGCTGTTGCTGCTAGTAAATACTACATACTATCTTTTATGTTTGATGCACTCACTGCACCTTTTATATTTGATACTATATATTGCCTTTTATGTTTCTGGTAAATACTATATTGCTGCTGGTAAAATTATTGAGTTGTGAGTACTCACTGCATCCTTTTGTGTTTGATGCTTTGGTAGGTGAGTACCTGTTGGTGTCTGGGTGAAGTAATTATAGTTGCTGCTGCTGCTTTCAAAATTAGATGGTTGTTGATGATGTTTCTATAGATGGCTGTTGATGATGTTTGATGTTTTAAAATGCAGAACGCTCCTGGTGGAACAAGTTTGATGATTAGTTGTGTAGCATAATCAAATCCACTATTTATCCTTCTCTAAAGCTGATCTTCCATGCCCATATCACTTGTGAGTCTGTTTGGGGCAAGACAAAGTCCTTTACACCAACGCACACGTCTTTATGGAGTCTGCCATCACCTCATGAATGTCATTACTCCTCACCGGATTGATGGTCCTATTTCTACTTATCTGGATAAGGTTCATGGTGCCCTGCATGATTTCAATGAATTGCTTCCCCCATTCGACACTCCTGCTAAGGAACTTGAACAATGGAGTATCTTTTTCATGTTGTTGGCCCTGTATGGTTTGCCTCTGCCTTACTCTGCCACCCGTGATCAGATTTTGGGGTCTCCTACTATCCCATCTCTGACCATATCTTGGTCCATTTTACTTTGAATCCCGACCAAACCGTCTGCTGACACTAGGTTGCCTCCTGCTCTAGTTGATGCCTTTGCTCTTGTATCCCAGGGCGGTGGTCGTGGTCGTACTCGGAGTGGTCAATCTTGTAAAACTCGCCCGAAGTGTGATTATCGCCACCATTTGGGTCACACTATTGATAGGTTTTGGACTTTGATGGTTGTCTTGCTCGTACTGCCAATGTTGCATAGGTTGATCCACAAGCCCCGTTTGAGCCAATCCACCTAACCAACTGCATCGCCCGTAGCCTATGCTGATTTTCTTAAGTGTTTTGAAGAATGTCAAGGTGCTGGTTCCACTTCCTCTGTTGCTCACACTGGTAGATCATTTGCTTGTTTCTCCCGGTCATCCCTAAGTCCTTGGGTTTTGGTACCATTGATCACATCTCTAGTAATAATTCAATTTTTTACTCACTTTGTACGTCTATTATTTACCCACAGTTACATTGGCTAGTGGTTCTAAAACACATTCCCAGGGGGTTGGCACTGCCCATCCTTTCCCTTCCCTCTTAGTCGATAATGTGCTTTATGTCTCGGGTTCCCCATTGAATTTTCTTTCCCTTGGTCACTTGACATGTTCTCTTGATTGCACAATTTCTTTCACTAATTAAGGATTCTATTTTTCTGTAGGACCAGAGTTCGGGACGGATGATCGCCGTCGGATATGAGTTTAATGGCTTGTACCAGCTCTCACATCCTTCTCGGGTTTGCGCTGTCAAGGATTCCCCTATTCACATTCAAGCTCAGTTTGGACATCCCAATCTTGCCAAGCTCCATCAGTTGGTGTCGAGTCTGTCCAAGCTTACGTCTTTATCTTGTGAGTCATGTCAACTAGGAAAACATATCCATAGTCCATTCTTCACCTTCTTGTCTCTCATCTCATTCTTCTCCTTCTTTTGGAGTGCTGGACATTCAAATTTGATATGTTCTGGTTTACTACACTTATAGCACATTATTGTAGTAGAAGATTATCATAGTACATTACTTATTGGAAAGAACGAATGATAATCTCATAGCCTCATAGCACAATAAATGTCAACTATAATAAAGGGCATTTTTTCAACACTCAAGAGAGATTATCATTCGTTCCTTCCAATAAATGTATTCATTCCCATTAAAAGTCAAGGGTCGCCCAAGGGAAGCCCCTTCATTAAGAAAATCATTTTGAAGCCATTCTCTTGAAGCTATTATGCCTTAGACAAGACTTTTAGCTCCAATGTCACTTGTTGGATGTGGCTTCAAACTCAAGAAATGGGTGAATTGAGTTTTCAAAGCTTCTGAAAAACTTTTCGCAAAACCAAACTAACAATCTTTATTAGGGTTGTATAATGAATATGAATAACTTGTGTTTACCAACAATAACAACAACAGAAATTAACTAACAAATTAAGATAGAAAGCACTAAAATCATAAGGTTAAGAAGTTAGAGGGAGGGAGAGAGAGAGAGAATAACATGCAAACCGATATTTATCTTGTTTCAGCCACCAAACCACCGGTGACCAACATCCAGTCCCCAAGAACCTCTTCTCAGGATTTTTCCACTCATAAACAAGCTTTAACTAGGTGCTTGCAATCTTTACATAAAAGATCACTCTTCACCTATGTGATTCTTCACCCTTATGAACAAGCCTCAATACAATTCTCAAATCTCAAAGGGATACCTCACCCTACAAACTTTCTCAAGCACACAGAGAGATACCTCACTTTCTTCTACAATTAGTAGATGAATTTGTATGAAAAACTCTCAAAATAAGATTTACAACTTGAAGAACTATGAGAAAAAAAACTCTCTTTCATAATGATAGCTCAATGAATCAAAATTCTTTTGACATGATATTTTTAATAAGATTCCTGATGCGAAAATATGCCTTTTCAATCCCTATATATAGAGCATTAAAAATGTGAACATTACGATTGAAGATAAGATTGTCTTAAATCTTAGGAAAGTCAATTTTTTTCATTTACAGAATATTGTACATTGATTTACATTCTTGTAACTTGATATATTAAACCAAGAATCAACATTTTCATCACGTGTACATCGATGTATATCTTGAGTACATCGATGTATATTTAAACTCAGAATGTCTGATTCAGGTTTTCATAACAATGCATTGATTTATTGATGTTTTACATTGATGTATAAGTGAAGTCAAAATGTGTGATTTGATTTTTATCTACGTACATCAATGTATTTCTTGAGTACATCGATGTATTTCTTGTTTTCACATTAGCATAGTTTCTAACTTAAGCTTATATATGGATGTAAAATTTGGTACATCGATGTATTTCATTGATTTTACAAAATCAAACTCATTGACTTTCATTATACATGGATGTGCAGATGTGTACATTGATGTATGCTGTCATTTTTCAAATACTTGATCTTTTGTTTGGAAAGATACATGGATGATTTAATTGATACATCGATGTATTCCATATGTTCACATATACAAGCTTCTGTTCTGATTTATACTTGGATGTATATATTTCTACATAGATGTTTAAATCATCAGAAGCTAGTTTTCATGTAAAACTTGTTTTAAAACACATTCTTATGAAATCTATGTTTATGCAAATGTTCAAAACATATTTTCATGCCATTTCAAAGAGCTATTTTGTGAGCAAACTTTTCTCTTACACAAACATATAAGACCTAAATATATATCTATTTCTTTAATTGGCCTTGATGCTTTGAAACTTGATGCTCTTGTGAAAATGATCTTCACTTCATTGCATTGAAACTTGCATGCACAATTTAAATTATCATGTATATTTGGTTAATATATGATCATTCATTAATCACATGTTTGTCATACATAAAAACTTAATTGAGTATATACTTGCAATTATCAAACAATGTGGGAAAACATTGTTTTGGTAAAGAAACAGAAGTGAAAAACATTGTTTTGGTAAAGAATAAAGAATAAAGTAACCCATAAGATGGTTTTTATTTTTTTTATAATTATTTTAAGTACTTACAACCTAGAAAGAAGGTGAAAGTGGGGATGTTACAAAAGGGGCAAGAGATGGGTTTTTGCTTTTTTTTTATGTTTAGTGACGTGGACAAAATCATCCCCTTAGGTTGTGTTTGGGAGGATGGAATGAGATGGTTAGTAATGGAGTGGATTGGTAGAAAAGGCTTAACTTATTGTTTGGAGTTTCTTCATTAATGGAGTGTGTTGCTGCAGATAAAGAACACGAACAAAATTAACAGGCTGAGTCGTGGACTAGGTCGCTCTCTTTAAGACGTTTCGTGGCTCTGCCTAGAATGTGCAACATTGTACAGCCTCATCGTCTCCATGATAAAACAACCTCACCAAAAAATATGATTCTCCCTGCACAAAAAAGAACCATCAATACACACTCTTACACTAATAGTGCTCGGAAACGCAACAAGGGGATTCTCAGAAATTTTGGAAGAAAACTATATCAATATAACATTTTGTGTGTTTCAAAACCTTTTCCAAAACCTTAATATATAGCCAAAAAGTCCAATGGAGATGAAAAAGAAACCTTATCAGAGTTTTAATCATAGTTTAATCAGCTAAAACGGCTAAAAAACGGATAGGGAACGAAATTTTCCACGTGTACATCGATGTACTATTAGAGTACATCGATGTATATAAATATTTTCATCAAAGAACGTGTTTTTAGACCTATACATCGATGTATTTAAAATGTACATCGATGTACTAAATTATTTTGGCTAGCAGGAGTTTTTAGATCGATGTATACAAGTTTACATCGATGTATCCAAAAAAACATTTATGTACATCGATGTATTTTCTTTATACATCGATGTACCTATGGTTTTATAAAACATTCAACAAAGTGGGATGGCTGAGGGTGGGATCCAAACCACTCCATACTCTTCATTTGTCAAACCATCCAAATTGGGGGGTTTGAGATCTCCTCCAAACTTCCAAACAATGGAGTAGTATAAGTTTATCTTTCCACTCTATACCACTCTATTACTAACCACTCCACTTAATCTCCTTCAAAACTCCCAAACATAGCCTTAGTTTAGTGGGTAACAAAAGAAGTGAATTTTGTGCTTCCCTCAAGTAATTTTTTGTGTTGTTGTTTGACTAGTTCAAAAAACAAACAAGGTACAATTGTTTTTATGCTATATTATCATTTTTGTAGAATCAAACGCACTTTAAGTGTCAAGCTTATTTAGGATTGGTTTGTCAAAATTATGAAGCAGAGGATGCGATATGATCCCATGTGAGGTCGCTTGAGTGAAAACGACAATGTTAATGCTAGAGGTTATCAAAGCTAGACAGGGCTATTAGGCGGAGGTCTAAGGGCTTTTTGACCAAACTGACCCTGTTTTAGAAACTATTTACCAATATAACCTCATTTTATGACTATTTACCAAACTAATCCAGTTTTTGCCAGCATGATATTTTTTTTTTGGACACCAAAGACGTTACTTTGACTAGTGTCTTTGGAAAACGCTAGTCAGAGTAGCGCCTTGACCAGATATGTCATGTGGCATTATCTGGTTGGCCCAAAAATAAATAAAAAATAAAAAAATTCAGTCCCGGGATAGCTATTGCTTGAGGCGCCACGTGGCGCGCTCTGGGCAAAGGCTGTCCCCCTGCCCCCTTCCAACGGCTATAAAATCTCTCCCACCTGCAACAACTATATCCATCCTACTTCTATATATACATACATCCTTTTCATCCTTTATTCACTCACACTCTACACTTCTCTTTCTCTACTTTTTCTCAACCACTCTCCTAGTTTGCTGTTGAAGGTATTTATATTATTAATTTTAATTTTATTAGTGTTATTATTGTTGTTAATGTGATTATTTTATTATTAGTATTATTTATATTTTTCCTTATGAATCATATAATTAGTGTTATTAATGGTTATAATTTTTCTAACACTTTTTTAATATTAGTGTTATTAATGTTGTTAATGTTAACACTTTTTAATATCAGTATTTCAAAAAAAAAATTAGTGTTGTTATTGTTGTTAATGTTATTATTTTATTATTTTATTATTAGTATTATTTATATCTTTCCTTTTGAATAATATAATTAGTGTTATTAATCATTATAATTTGTTTAACACTTTATTAATATTAGTGTTATTAATGTTGTTATTTTATTATTAGTATTATTAATATTTTCTTATTTTGTTATTAGCATTATTTATATTTTTTCCTTGTGACTAATATAATTAGTCTTATTAATCATTTATCATTGTCTTGATTATTAATTTTGTAACACTTTATTAATATTAGTGTTGTTAATGTTATTATTTTATTATTGTTAATATTAGTGTTGTTATTGTTGTTGTCAATGTTATTATTTTATTATTATTATTAATATTGTTTTCATTATCAATAATATAATTAGTCTTATTAATCATCTATTTTTCTGCTATGTTAGGTAAAATGGCGGCAAATTCATCTTCACAGCAACCACATGTAATTAATCCTGATCCGGAGGAAGATTTGTTGTTGGGGTTGCAAGAATATCATGTTTCCCAGCATGTATGGAATGACGAAGCTGATCGGTTATTGAAGGTGAGGCGAGTAGCACAGTTTCATGACCGAGTTGGAGATGTTCCAGAGGCCATCAAAATCTATCTTAAGCAAGCCGGTTTCTTGGGGGTGGCACAACTTGGATCATGCCGTGTGGATCATGCACTATTCAGTGCTTTAGTAGAACGTTGGAGGCCAGAGACTCATACCTTCCACATAGCATGTGGAGAATGTACTATAACTCTACGGGATGTTGTGATCCTACTTGGCCTATGCGTAGATGGCATGGCGGTGATCGGTTGCACTTATGGTAATTGGATAGGATATGTGACAGAAATATTAGGTGTGGAGCTACGCCCCCAAGATATTAATGGAGCTCGGTTAAGTATGTCATGGTTGGAACAACATTTCAAAAATGTCGATGTTGACATGCACGACATATATACAGGGTAGAATTAAATATATGAGAGCTTATATACTGAGGCTTTTTGGTGGATTGATGTTCACTGATCACTCCGGCAAGTACGTACCATTGAGGTATCTGACACTGTTAGAGGACTTTGCTGTAACCGGTCAGTATAGTTGGGGTTCGGCTGTGTTAAGTAATCTTTATCGTGAGCTTTGCAAATCCACTGATTATGAGAAAAAGGAGATTACTGGGGTGACTCCGTTGATTTAGCTATGGGCATGGGAAATATTTCCGTTCATTGCACGGTCCATCCCAAATAAGGATCGACCAGATGGATCACTGTATGGTGCACGGTGAGCAACATTTTATCTGTAAAAAATTATATACTTAAATTATGATACTTGTTGAATTTAAGTACTAAAATATTGTTATATTTAGGTGGTTGAACAACAGGAACTATTCTAGACGATCAAAGGACTTGCAACATTATCGATTAGCTTTTGACAAGATGAAGCCTAAAGATGTAAGTATCTATTAGTTTTATCCTTGACAATTTGAACCAATTATTGATTGTTTGTTTATATTTTCTAGATTATTTGGGAGCCATACACTCCGGCGATCATGACCACATTACCATTTATCTCCCTTGAAGGTTTAAATGTGTGGAGGGCAATTGTACCGATGATATGTTTTCACATTGTGGAGTGGCATCAATCGAATCGTGTAATGCGACAATTTGGCATGTCCCAACATATTCCTTTGGCTCCCTCCTAACCAGAAGGTCTTCACGACATGACATTGAGGGGAAAATGGATCGAGGATTGGACAGTTAGGTGGGGACCATATATCGACCAATGGACCTTGGGTTTGGACGAATCCACCCCTCAATCGACCTCTGGGAAAGAACTCTGAGTACATGATGTGGTACCGACGGCATACATGTCGTTGGATTAGCAGACTTGGCACACAAAAAGGGATTGTGGTAATATATAATAGAATATGATTTACCTTGTTCATTGCATTTATGGTTATGGTATCGTTGTTGATATTTGATATATTCTTTAATCATTTATCATTTATAGGTGGATGGTGTCGAGTACATAAACTACATGTGCACGACCTCTGGGAAAGAACTCTGAGTACATGATGTGGTACCGACGGCATACATGTCGTTGGATTAGCAGACTTGGCACACAAAAAGGGATTGTGGTAATATATAATAGAATATGATTTACCTTGTTCATTGCATTTATGGTTATGGTATCGTTGTTGATATTTGATATATTCTTTAATCATTTATCATTTATAGGTGGATGGTGTCGAGTACATAAACTACATGTGCACGTCGGAGGGGCAATCGTCCTTCTCGTTTGATTCTGTCAAAGTCGAGACTGAGCGAATTCTTCTGGCATTGGACGAGGTAGACTGCATCACTGAAGCTACTGAATACGCTCCAGCACCAACACAAGAAGTCCCACCGGTTGAGGCGCCCCCGATCCGTGGAGGTAGGGTCAAGGGTCAAGGACTACATAGGCGAAGAAGACGGGTACGAGAACAACCATTCCACCCTGAGCAGCTACCAGAGCGCCAAGCCGGCATGTATTACGTACCCTACCAATTCCTACACACTTCACAGCAGCCACCTGCAACATATTTTTATCCAACATTTACTCCATCACCACAGGCGCCAACACCAACAACATACGCGTCATCGCCTTCTTTCTTGCCTCCTTATCCACCACATCTATGCTACACACCATCACCATTTACTCCATCTTCTCAGACACCTGTTGCACCGGTGCATTGGATTCAGCATATGCAAAACCAGCCACTGTTTTCTCCTGGAGCAGGTGGTCTTGGCATTGACCTTAATGCTGACTTCTATGCCGAATCGAGTAGTCAAGGTCCCATGACCGAAATAAGTGATCACACCGCAACTGAGGACCATGATGAAGATGTCCGAAGGAACCCACACCGTGCAGCGAGGGATAGACATCGAACATGCATACTGACTTCTGAGACCGACGATGGTTACAGACACTAGTGGTGTATCATTTATGGTTGTTTTGTGTATTTGTTTAGGATTCTGTGTATCTTTAAATTTAAATATTATTTACTATGGTGGGTCGATTCTATTATGTCTTATTACTTTTTGTAATTTTTTATGTTGATCTTCAATTTTAAAGATATGCCATAAATAATAAATAAAAGGGACATTTTAACATTTCAACATAAAAATGTAAAGGTACTTTGATTCAACACATTTCAACATCAAAGACTAATAACATTTCAACACATTTCATACTTTGATTCGGTACAATTAGAAAGGGACATACGCGATGAAACTAAAGGCAATCATCTATATCATATGCTTCTCCACCTGATCCTCCTGCTCGTCGAGGGCAGAGACGCATATTATGTCCTTGAGATCTGCAATGACTACATCTTTCGGATGGTTGTAACTCTCTCCAGTCCATTTCATTCCGAAGGCATGTTGATTTAGGTCTTCCCCTTGGGATATCTTTGGGATAAGTTGACGCTCCACGAATGGTCTCCTTTCCGAGTCACCGAATTGAATGCCTCTTGAACTTCAAATCTTGTGCGTTGTATGTCATAAGGACGAACCTGGTGTGAAGAAGCTTCATCTTGTTGTTTCTTAATCGCATTTATTAACTTCTCAGTATAATACTGACCTGTAGCAAGTTGAGTTCTAGCAGTTGCACCTCTCTTCACAAAATATTCGACCATCCTGCCATATGTGCATTTCACCAGAGTTGTTATTGGCAAATTACGAGCACCCTTTAAAATTTTATTAATCACTTCCGACAAGTTTGTTGTCATGTGGCCAAACCTATGACCATCTTCGTTATAGCCCATTTCTCTTTTGAAATCCAGTCAATCCCATTACTCTTACCACTCGGTTTAAGAAAATTGGGCACAACATATAAATTATTATATGCTTCTAGAGTACCAGTAAATGTATATTGTAGGAAGATCTTCACTACTAAATTTAAGCATATTTATATATCTTTTAAGGATAAAACTATTGACACTTTAATTACAGTGGGTTCCGAATAAAAAAAAACTATTGACACTCTAATTATCTATTCAAGCTCCTTACTTATCAATTAAATTTTATTTTTTAAAAATTATGATAAAAGTATGATTAGACTATTGAAAATGCTAATATAAACACTCAAATTTAAACATTCTAGTATAGATTATCATCAAACTCCTGATAAAAAAAGATTATCATCAAACAAGCATTTATTGCTCTTGTAAGAGCATGTTAGACTTTTTCTACGTTATATCAATCTTTTAATCTTTACCATTTTTCTCGATTTTAAATAGGACAATACAGTTTAAAAATTATAATTAAGTCCTTATATTTTAAAAAACTTGTAAATAGATCTATGCATTTAAATAAATTTTTTTATTAAAGCCCCACTAATTATAAAATTTTGTAATTAAGTCTATAAAACTTGTGTTAATGAGAATCTTTTTAATTTTTTAAAGTATAAAAACCTAATGGTTAAAGTATGCTTTTGGCCTCTACGTGTGACCCTCATTTTCAACTTGGGCCCGTACAAAATTTGTTTTTTTTAATTTAATCCTTGTATATATAATTATTTTCATTTTGGTCATCGTTATTTATTGTTATTATAACACCCTTTGTTGGAGTTAATGGATAATTACCAAATTGAAGATGATTGTCACATGTAGGGACCAAATATATACTTTTTTTATGTGATAATCTTTTTCACTTTGATTCTTGTACATGATAGTTATTTTTAATTTGGTCCCTATACTTTAACTTCAACAAGCGGTATTATAATAACAATATACGACGAGGGTCAAATTGAAAATAATTATACATAAAGATTGAATTGAAGTTTTTCATCCGTATGGATTAAGTTAGAGAAACAAATTTTCAACATCATAATAGGGACACCATACGGTGTCCCTTTGTTTTTATGATGTATTTTTGAGATGCATGTATATAAAGAAGATAAAAAATAAGTGAGAAATAAAGATAAACACATACGATATCAGATATGATGCCCAAATTTTGTTCAAATAACATAGCTCTTAAGCTAAAAATAAACATAATATATAAGAGTACAATTTAACCAAATCTAATTAAAAACTTTTAAATTATGGAGACATATTTTAAACATTCAGTAAAATTATATGGACCAAAATAATTTAACCATTTTCTGCTGATCAAACTGTTTCACACGCGCCGTTTTGACTAGTTTTTGTCATCCTTGACCTCGCACTTTGGAAACAGGTGCAACTTTCTTTGGCTTTGGCTCTTACCAGAAACATGACAACGACATGAGGGAAAGAGGTAGAAAAATATTTGGGTCGAGAGAGAGCCCAGAGAAAAGCGTTTCACACATCACTTTCCTCTCCTCTCTGAACTCTATTTACGGCTTAAGCAACTCAAAAAGCCTGCAACTTAGGGTTTATTCTGGTACTAGCCAGTAAGCCTCAGGACAAAGAAAGCAGAGACCATTATCCATCAGTTTCACAGTTTCAAGAGCTTTTTTAAAAGAAACACACAAAAAATTGATCCGATCCCCCCGAAACTAGTTAGGTGAGTTATGTTCCATATATTATATTATGCTTGAAAAAAAAAAATACGCACGCCTGTTTCTCTCTTATTATTGCTCCACCGTTGGTTTTCCCTTTCATTTGAATTGATTTGCTCAATATAAAAATAAATAGAGTTGATAGTGCTCATAGCTTCTTTTTCCACAGCCATCTGCTACTTCTTTTTGGTGCATATATTTTCACTGGAGCCTGAGGGGGAAAGCTGTGAGTTTAGTAGGGACTTGGTCACGTGGATGTTGCAAGTGTTGATCTTTTTGTTCTGTGTAGTGTCAAAATGTTACTAGAATTGTGTTGGATGAAGAGGAGTTTAGCAAGACCATGGTATATGGGTCTGTGAGAAAAAGCATGTATCATAAGTGGTCTTTTGACCATGCTCATTTGAAGATGGCTTGGATCCAGCATCACATCCAGAAAAAAGATGGATATATGAGTTACCCTCCACCTGTTTTGCCTTCATCTTCATCCCCAAGTTCTGGTGCTTTCCACAAAGAAGTAATGTCTTCATCATCCGGTGCAAGGATTAGTCCTGCTGTTCTTTTAATCATAGTGATTCTGGCTGTTCTATTTTTCATTTCGGGTCTGCTCCATCTGCTTGTTAGATTTCTCATAAAAAAACCTTCTTCCTCAGTATCTGCTCAATCTAATAGACACCGGGAAATTTCTACCTCTGATGCTCTTCAAAGACAGCTGCAACAGCTTTTCCATCTCCATGACTCTGGTCTGGACCAAGCTTTTATTGATGCACTTCCTGTTTTCCAGTATAAAGAGATAAAAGGACTGAAGGAACCATTAGACTGTGCTGTTTGTCTCTGTGAATTTTCTGAAAAGGATAAGCTTAGGTTGCTCCCTATATGCAGCCATGCTTTTCATATCAATTGTATAGACACCTGGCTTCTATCAAACTCCACATGCCCACTTTGTAGAGGAACCCTCCTTACTCCTAGCTTTTCCATCGAAAATCCAATATTTGATTTTGATGATTTGAGGGATGATGAGGGCTGCACCTGCAATGGAGAAAATGGATTCACTGCTAGACAAAAAACAGTTGAAATTGAAGAAACTGTTGACAAGGGAGTTTTCCCTGTAAGACTTGGTAAATTCAGAAGGCTGGATGTGGAGGCAGTGGAGACTGGAGGAGGAGAGACTAGTAGCAGTAATTTGGATGCAAGAAGATGTTACTCAATGGGATCTTACCAGTATGTGCTTGGCAACTCAGACCTCCGGATAACCTTAAACCATGACCGGCAAGGTGGTGATGCAAAGCTCGCGAATGTAACAGAAAACTTGGAGAAACTTTCAGTTGAGGGGGATATGGACACAAGGAAGATTAGAAGTATCAGTAAAGGTGAAAGCTATTCTGTTTCTAAAATCTGGCTGTGGTCAAAGAAGGGAAAATTTTCAGTTTCTTCTGATGCCCAAATGGGCATGCCATCTTCTCTTAATACAGACTTGCCTTGGATGAGGGAAACAGAAAGGACATGAAAGGTATTCACAGTGTTTTTTTATTCCTTCTTTCACTTGAATTCATTTTAATCCATTGATTAAAGCTTTTGCCTTCTCTTGGAATTTCTTCAAATTTTTGATCTGCTAATCTTGAAGTTGTGATGATTGATTGCTGTATATTAATGTATTCAATTCTATGTTAAGGAGGACAGAAGAAACACATTTTTATCTTGCTTCAAACAGATCTGAATCCTAGGAGTGATGAAACCGTATATGTCACTAATCCATAGTTGATTCATGATAGCAAATGTTGATACTATTGTTTGGATCGGCAAACATCAACATACGATTATATCATTGCTAGGAGAAGCAAGGGTTAACTACCAGCTAGTCTTCAATTCCATTTTGACCTCCTAACCCAACAAATCTGTACAATTCACTCATCAAAACAATTACAATGCACAGATTTATTGTACTATATTGAATTTGGTTGTGTAGGCTAGCCTGTTTCATAGCCTCCGTTGTCATTTTCTGTCTCAAGCTCTTGTCTCATTTTCATGTATCACATCATGTCCTAATCAATAATATCTTGTCATGTATTCTACTTTTTCAATATTAAATAAAATTTTAACTTACATGGCAAGATATTATTGGTTGGGATATGGTATGATACACCAAAATGGCACAGAAGATCCTCATCAAATATAGACATCATTATGTCCACACGATCATTGGAGGGAGCCAAGTACCTTTTCTTTCTTGGCTTTTGAGGTGCTGGATTTTGTTTAGGCCATATGGTCCGGCGGTGGCGGCGGTTGCCGGCCGGAGGTGGCCGGACGGCGGCAGTGGCTATGTTTCGCGCTTGAACATGAGAGCAACCAAGAGAGGAATTTCGAAATTCTCTTTCCTAAGGTGGAATTCTAAATTCCCAATTTTACATAATAAAAATACCTCATTGAAATATTCTGGATTTTTAAAATACTGTTGTTTTTTAATCCAAAGAAAGTAATGTGAGGTATGATATTTTAAATATCCATCGAAACACATGGGTGATGTTAGAGGGTAATATATTTTAAGAGAGTAATTGAAATACTTTGAATTGAAATATATTGTTTGGATGTTTTATTATAAAGTATTTAAAATTCTTGAAATTTAATGGGGCATTTATTTTAGTTTAAAATAAAAGGAGGGAATTTCAAATTCCACCTATATTATAAATTTTTTTCATCTCAACCACTATCCATCACATCCAACTATCACCGGACGGTGGTCGGACCATCTCCGGACGACCACCCACTGCCGCCGTTGGCCAGTCACCACCGTTGCCTCAAGCTTTAAATTTTGAAAAATAAAATTTTATAATTAAATGAAATTAAAATTATTTATCCAAATAAAAAATTTTAAATACAAGGAATTTGAACTACTCTATCTAAATAAAATATTTTCAAAATAAATGTAATTTAAATAAAACATTTCAATTGCGTTGTATTTTAAATGCACTGAAATTTTGAAATAATCCATCCAAATAAAACCTTAGTCTCTTCTCGTTTATTATTGCATGTACTTACTTAGATAGTGCGAATACAACCTTTTATGCTTAGTTCTTTTAGGTTGGGCAGTTGGGTAGTGATGGTGGGATCCATGATAGCGGTGTAACTCTGACAGAATCTATCCATCTAGTGATGAGTTTTGATTCAAAAATTGGCTGTAGTTGTAGTGGTGTGGGGACACATTGTACACCTCCCATGTGTCCATTTTGAAATTAAGGATAGAGATTCATGAAATGTCAATGATGACGATCAACTAGTCTCAGAAATTAACAAGGGATAGTTCACGGATAAATGATATTAAATGAGCACTTGCACTTGCAAGATTATCTTTTTTTTTTTTTTTTAATCATCATATAGGTACGAAATATCTATCACCGTTAGCAGTGATTAATCTTTATCGAGAAACCTGTTGGGCACACAAGGTGCATGAGTTCTCCCCTCCCAATTAGGTTTTTTTTCATATACAAGAGTTAAGATTCGAACCCTTGATCACTTATTTAATATGTTCGAATCCTTTATCACTCGAAACAATCACATCCTGATAGATTACCTTTTTTTTTTTAACTATGCAATTGGGAAGATTACGACACTTACAAACGAACGCAACCGTTGTGTTGGCCAATGATTTGATATACTATAAAGTATAAACCATACAATGTTGTAAATAGTTACTTCTAACATTCATAAGCCATGTTTTTCTAAAAAATACCAGTTGAAATTCAGCTTTTAAAAGGGGTTGAATTTAACGTTTCTACCAAAAATGTTTGTGAAGAATCACTTTTTTTGTAAGTCTAAACAGATGGATCCAGCTTTGTTAATTGTTTGAAACACCATAAACCAATTAAGATGAGGTAGGAAGATATTATAGTGTAATTACAAAAATGGTGCATGTCTATGTGTCGTACGGTACATTTCATTTTTATTTTTCTATCTATAACACAAACCCTAAGGTCAGCAATTGTTTAACTTGATTTAGTGATAATCCAATGATTATCTAGTAGAATAACGGGAAACAATGATAAAATGGAAATTTTAAAGAAAAGTTTTTTTTTTTTTTCAATAAGTAGTTATTTTATTAATATCCTAACCAAGGTTAGGAGAATAGAAAACAGGTCAATACAATCCAAAATCAAGATCAACCTATATCCGTTATCTTAAACCCCTTTCCCTGGTACGAGCCAAGAGACTTCGTTAAAACCTTCTGATGCAAAACCTTCCTTAGGGATAAAATCATCAAGAAGGAAAAAGAACATCCCTACGGCTAATACCCATACACGTCTAGTACTCCCAATACAGGTAGAAATATCCTTATGACAACACATGGCTAAAACTTTAGCATCACAGTGAGTGAACTCTACCCACCTTCCAGGAAGGGTTTTAGAGCACTCACTTTATCATTTGCTAGACTATTAGACTCGATCATCTTACATCGCAATACTAAACAGAAGCACCAAAGATAATACAGGTGAAGTGCCCTAAAAACACCAACCAAAAGAGTGTATTTGCAAGCATTCTTCTTTTCCTCAGTTGTCCTTTTGATACAGAAAAAGCACCTATTCTTCAGTCCCTATTCCTCCTTTTCTATCGCTGTCATTAGTCTTCCTTCATTTTGCTTTTCCTGCAACATAAAAGGAGCAAAGCAAAAGAGACTCTAAAGCATATATAACCCACAAGAACAACATATTCAGCAGATATATTTTCAGTTCACAATAAGGAAATCTAGTCTTAAGACCTGCCCAATCAGTCTCTGTTTTCACCCTTCTAATTCTACCTTTAAGTCTCCTATGTCTATACTACCCAAGGTTCCCCCAAATCAATCCCTATCTTTGCTAGAGCATCTGCACACTGGTTAGCCTCCCCATTCCTATGAGAGAATACAACATTTTTAAAGGCATGCAGTATGTTATGCAATTTGTTGCAATGGAACCTCAGGTTCCAAGGACATTCTTCCTTTTTCTTGATCCATGCTAGGGCATTTTTAGAATCTGATTCTACAATTATCTCTAATTCTTTCATCCATTATTTTTGTGAGGACATTTCAAGGGAAAAGATTATTGCCATGTATTCTGCCTCATTTGAGTCTTTTGCTCCTATCGGTGCTGCAAAATACGCCTTAACTGCCCCTCTATTGTCCCTAAGAACACCCCCAATACCTGCTGGACCCGATTTTCCTTTAGAGGACCCATCAACATTCCATTTAACTACATGAAGTGGCGGTGGACACCACTCAATGGCTCTTCTCTCTTGTTTATTATTATTCCACATTTTGACCACTTCTAATCTAAAAATAAATTCATCTGGACTATATGGGCACTCTGGGCACCATCCTTTGGCCCAAAAGCCCAATCTCAACTTAATAAGAAAATGTAAATGGCCCCAATCAGTTTGTGCACTTTCAAAAACAAAGTTATTTCGCTGCTTCCATATTGACCAAAACACTATGTATAGCAGAGATACCCAAAGTTTCTTTTGGAAACTTCCCTCCTTAATGCCTAATAGCCAACACTCAAGCCATTGATCGGGAGTTTGGGTAATTGGTATTTGATTCCCCCACCAGTCCAATATATTCATCCAGGTCCTCCAAGTATGCTCACAGTGCAAAAATAGGTGCCTAACTGACTCTTCTTCTTTCTTGCAGAAAAGGCATAAGTCCTCGATTCCACTTATTAGGTTCAGCTTTATTAATCTATTCCTAGTGTTCAGTTTTTCTTGTAGCACAAACCAGAGTAATAATTCCTCCCTAGGCGGTGCTACTCCTCTCCAAGCACCTCTCACATTGTTCGTTATTTGGGATTGAGCCCAAATCTGACTAGTAAACGACTTGACAGTGGAACAACCCTTGTTATGGTGCTTCCACCATACCCTATCCTGCACCCTATTTGATAATTTGGCATCCTGTAGGCTTTTTAAAAGTTCCTCTAGTTGCTGTAATTCCCACTAGAAAAGGCTTCTTCTCCATAATAAATTCCAGTGCCATATCATACCATCCCAAAATTCCATTTTTACAACGATGTCATCCTTTTGTAGGGACACAAGGAAAATCCATGGAAACTTTTCTTTTAGAGAAGAGCTACCTATCCACTTATCTTTCCAAAATCTAGCCTTCATTCCATCTCCTACTCTTATCCACCATTCCTGTTGGATTACCCTTTGAACATTTTCTCCCAAATTCTCCACTCTCATAATTTTATCCTATACACCCCCTGGACTGAGTTCCTTTGTTGCTGGATCAAAGGTGCATTTGAGTCTAGCCTGTGGATGGAGCAAATAACTTTCTTACAAAGGGGATTCCCTTCTTCCGAAAATCTCCACCACCATTTAAACAAAAATGCTGCATTTTTAATTATAATGTCATCTACCCCTAGTCCTCCCAGGCTTCTTGGTTTCTAAATGGTTTCCCATTTTACCAAGGGCAATACCCTCCTATTGCCCGCCCCTTCCAGAAGAAATCTCTCTGGATTTTTATAATCTAATTCACGACTCCCTTAGGAATTTGGAACAAACCCATGTAATATAATGACATTCTATTGAGGATAGACTTGATTAACACTAATCTCCCTGCTCTAGATAGGTCCTTCGTTTTCCACATTGCTTGTGACACCCCCTTCAATGGCACCACATGGTTACCCGTTGCGAAAAATAAACTTTAATTAATTGTGCTGGTTTACTTTCGGAAAATAAGATTTTCTAAGTATTTAACTTCTTATGAAAATCCGTGATAAAATTTTTCTTCTAACTTAGCTTACCATACCTCAACGTTACGTAAGCACGCATGTAAATAATCATCAAACAAAGTATACATAATAAGGTATCTTAATGTACTGCATAGGTCTTAAACATACGGTCATTCAAAACAGTCATAGCTTTCAATAGCCAGAGCAATTAATTAGTTGTTATTCAAAATAAAATAGGACATATCCTATAGCTAGTCGTACTACTACAACATGGTGACTTCTCGTACGTCACACTCCTTCCGTGCCCTCAAGCATCAGGGAAAGGATCCTCAAATGTTCCGATGGCATCTTGGAACTCATCTAAAGATGTAAGGGTGAGATACCAATATATGGATTCACACACGATAACCACATATATTACACATCAACAACACATAAGCATGTATAATTACCATGTATAAAGTTCTACTAGATAAACAAGTAGTATATCATAGGGTCTCATGCCCAGCAGTCATCGTTATTTTCCAAAGAAATGCATGACACTTCGATATTCATCATCTAATTCCTTACCTAATCTCCAGAGATACCAACACCGTTTTATAGAAATTAAGTTGATCAAGCTCGATTGCCAAAAAGGCACACCGTTGTTAAAATCATTGCGCACTGTCCAACACAAGGCACAGGCGATCACCATTTATGATTTTTCATTGTCCATCAAGGCACAATGATATATACACCGTTTGAATATCCTGACCACCAAGATATCCAGAATAACACCGTTGGCACGTCTGCCGAATTTTAATGCATGGAAAAACGTTTCAAGTTTTGTCATTTTTCTTTGTGTTCGTTCTTTCGTTGTCGTAGCTCAAGGCTTTCGACTATTCATCGTTTACACCGTTTTAAAACCTTTCACCGTTAACACAGGACGAAACGTCCGAGTGCTCAATCGCGGATCCCTAGACCGATGCACCAGCCCAAGGTCCGTGGTAATAGAAAACATCATTCGCCTTTAATCGCGTTTCCTCATAATAAGAGGAGGACACATAGTCCATAACACTGTTGCACGGCTTCTCGTGCTGTTTTTACAGAACACTAACATCCCGATGTCTCGTATGCTAGGTTCACGTTTTCAGCGTTTTTCACCGTTTTTCGTTCTGTGCAACACAAATCCAAAATGAAAACTCCGCAACTCATCCAAGTTGTTGGTTTTTACACCGTTGGGAAAACTCGTTTTACAGAAAAACTTTTCTGTTTGAAAACGGTTTGAAAACCATCGAATTATGGTAAAACTTAACTTTTGTCGAAAGTACCTTTCCCAAAAAAGAAATTTTTGAAAGGAAACAGTTGAGACCAAAACGTCGTCCCAGAACAGCATTTCTGTTTTTGAAAACGTTTTTCGTAAATCTTTTCGGAAAGAAAACATCGTTTAAAAACGTCCTCAGTTGAAAAACTTGACTTTTTCCTCTTAATGTTATTTTTTTCTCATAAAGATTAATTTATTCATAAAAACTAACTTTTCCTACTAACTTCATAAATTACTTTTGTATCAACTTTTTCTTTAGAAAAACAGCGTTGTTGAAAATACCAAACGTCTTCTCAAATAAATCTTTATTATTTAATACAAAGCTTTTTAAAGCTTTTATCCCCATTAATTAATTGAGCACTGACCACTGTCAGGCTTCCCAATCAACAATCAACATCATAATATGTTTATAGCAGATAATACAGTTAAAACACATATTCAACTACTATAATACATATAAATCAACAATTATCAACAAATCAAATAATTGCCGAAAGTAAATAAATTAATCACCACACAACTTAATTACATATATACAAATCAAATATAATGGCATGTAGTCATCGGGAGAATCCCTCAAGCATTTCCCCCTTACCTCTTGAAGTTCCCGGTAAGCACAAAGTTGTCCGATCGGTCCACGAACTCTCCCGATTCCTTGTCCGATTACTCGTCGGCAACTACACACAATCAATCAATCAATACAACAACTATAAAACACAAAAATTCTCTCCTAATCCCCCCTCCTAGCTTCGGCCATGGGTAAGAAAATATGGCTAGGGAGTTCCAAAAATTCTCATCTCTTGGATTCCATCCTTATTAGGTGTGGTAAGACTAGATCAAAGTCTATTACACCAAAACTTGAACCAAAACTCCCTCCACTCATCAATGGAGGTTTCGGCCCCTTTTTTCCAATTGAGCTAGAGAGCTCTTTTGGTTTCCAACTCTTGGATCATGGTAGACAATCATGAACTAGGATCAAAGAAATTGATTTCACATAAACATGAGTTTTTTATGATTTTCTAAAGATTTTTGAATTTAGAACTTTAGAAGTTTTAAACAAGAACTAAGTGAAGAACAATGAAACTTATGGATCAAATAGAGTAAGTATTAGAGATTTTACCTCTTGAAGCTTGAAGAAAAGTGAAGAAGAAAGCTTGCACTTGAAGACAACAATGGAGGTTTGAAGAAAATGATTAAGGGGAAGAAAAATGTGTACGAAAACAAAGGGAGGGAGGGTGTATTTATAGGAGGAGTAACCGCCCCTCCTTGGTGGGCTTTTTGGCCCACGGCCCAATTTGTAGATATTTATGGCAAAAGAGTAATTTCTCCTAGGGACAAAATTGTCCTTTCAACAAAAGATCTCATAAATATCGAGATATTTTCAGAAAATATCTAGATATTTTCAAAAACGTAATGATGACAGTGATGAGTCACTGGCACGCCATCCTAGGCAATGTGACTTCATGTTCATCCGTTTTTAGTCCCGTTACTTTCACGATTTAGTATTTCATCCCAACAAAGTCGTGAAAACTTATTTATTTTAAATTTTTTTTAAAATCGCCAATAACGTTCGCAATTTTATTTAAAGCCTAATCGTTTCGTTGACAAGTCAAAATTAGATCATCTGAGCAGTAAAATAATACTGTCAGTGTAAAACGCAGATCGGGCTCCGTTTGAGTTTTTGACCAAAATTTAACCATAGCTTCCTACGATAACGTAGAGCGTGACTATGGTCTCGGATTATTTTATTTCACTTTCTAGACCCTCAAATAAAATACAAACGGATAAATACTGTTTAATTAAAACAGAAGGCTCAAAAGCTTGAAAAAAAATCGGGGTGTTACATTGCTAGTTTCTTGTGGATCTAGTTTATCACTGGGGTCCAAGTGGTTAGGCTTTTGGTTTTAGCTCCTAGGGGTATTACTAAATAGACAATGGGTAGATCTATTAATTGACACTCTAACCTTTCAGCCATGCATTCCCCCCATTCTCGCTCTTTGCCCATTATAATCAGACTAGAATTAGAGAAGTTTATTTTCAGTCCAGTCAACAAGTGGAAGCATTCCAACATTCTCCTCAAATTTTTAATGTGCTACCTCTTAGCCGGGCAGAAGACCAATGTGTCATCCGCAAATTACATATGGGATACATTGACTTCATGGGGTCCAACTTCTAGCCCCTGGAAAATTCCTTTCTCTATAGCTATCCTCATGATTTGATTGAAAGCTTCTGTGGCCAATACAAAAAGGAAAGAGGATAGAGGATCCCCCTGTCTAAGTGCCCTCTCTATCTTGAACTGAAAGGGGCAGTGGGGCATCCGTTAACCATAATGGATATTGAAGCTGTGGATAAACATTTCATAATCCGGCATCTCCATTTAGTCCCAAAGCCTATGATATCCAGTATGTGATCTATAAAACCCCAATTTATTGTATCATAAGCCTTCTGGAAATCTAGTTTTAGTAGGGCTACTTGTTTTCTATTTTTTTTAGCCCACTGCACCACCTGATTTGCTATTAAGGCCCCATCCAGGATCCGCCTTTGCATAACAAAGGCTGATTGTGTTTCACCAACCAGCAAAGGCATTACATGCCTTATCCTTTGGGCCATGATTTTTTCTATGATCTTATAGATACATCCCACCATACTGATGGGTCCATAATCTTTGAGTTCAAGTGCTCCTTCAATTTTGGGGATCAAGGCCACCCATGTTGTATTGACAGCCCTTGATAGCTCACCCTGTTCAAAGAAGTCAGTTATCATTTTCACAAACTCATCTCCAATTGCTTCCCACATCTTCTTAATAAAGCCTAAGTTAAACCCATCATATAGCTTGGTGCTTTGGACGATTCACATGCTCATACTGCACTCTTTATCTCCTCCTTCGAGGGGATAGTTTCAAGTCCATGTGCTTGTTCCTGAGATAACCTAGGAAACCCTTCCCCCACTAGTTTCAGGCAGACAGACCTGTCATCACTATACAAGTTTCTGAAATATCTAACTATCTCCTTTTTGAAGAAAAGTTATTATTCTTTAAAAAGAAGGTATTATTCTATTAGCGTAAAAAGTAAAGGGAGAAAATAAATAAAAAGCCTTTAAAAGTAAATGGATTAAATGAAAGGTGCACTGGCAATGAAGGTGTCCAAAAGCATTTAGGATCAATTTAGCGAAAGGTAATTCAGAATATTTTTAGTTTTAATTAGTATATTATTTTACATTTTCACTTTTATGCAATGTTAGCGAGACTTTTTTTTGCACTAATATTTAATTTTGTGGTGGTACATTATTTAATAAGTTAAACTATGTTTGCATTATTTTTTGATATCTCTATATATAAAAGTAAGTTAGTCAATAGTTAACTAGGGGTGATTTTGCAGATTATCTTCGGGGTAGTTTGGTAAACTCAATAATTATTATTAATCTTTTTTTAAAAGTCTTAAAGTAAGAAAATAAAGTCAATTATTTTCTCAAAGATATTTTAGGATTAATTAGAGGTAATTTTGTACATTATCTCAGGGGTAATTATTAATCTTTTTAAGAAATCTTAAAGTAGGTAAATATAACCAATATAAAAGCAAGGTATCTTTATATATAAACGTAAGGTAGTCTATGGGTAATTTTGTAGATTGTCTTAGGAGCAAATTGGTAAATTAAATAATAATTGTTAATAATCTTTTTTTTCAAAAATCTTAAAGTAGTTAAATAAAACCAATATAAAAGGAATGTATCTTTATATATAAAAGTAAGGTAGTCTAGTGTTAACTAGAGGTAATTTTGTAAAGTGTCTTAGGGGCAATTTGGTAAATTCAATAATTATTATTATTAGTATTTTTTTAAAATCTTAAAGTAGGTAAATAAAGCCAATATAAAAGTAAGGTATCTTTATATATAAAAAAATAAGGTAGTCTAGGGTTAAGTGGAGGTAATTTTGTAGATTGTTTTATGGGCAATTTGGTAAATTGTGTCACCCTCAATCTGGCATCACATTTGTTACCCAAGACTTACAAAGCGTGAAATAAAATCTTGCTGGTTTACTTTCGGAAAACAGGTTTACTTCACTTATATCTTCATTAAGTCTCGAAAAGCGTGATAAATTTTTTTTTCTTATTGCAGCAGTAATAAACGACAACTCCAGTATATATAAGCATCAACAGTTAGGTATATACAGAAGAATGGTGGACAACATGTCCCTTTCAACAGAACTAGCAGTAAAAAGAAACTACTAACAACTCTAAAAACTGGGTAGCGGTAACTCTAAAAACTGGGTAGCGGTAGTCTAGAAACCATATCACTAAAAATCATGGCCATCAGTAGCCGACAACAGACTACCCAAAAATCGCTATCCCAAAAGAAAGTCTAACACCCTACGCTGGTCACTGTCTAGTGGAAACTGTTGGACAGTCCCCCAAAGGAGGGCCCAACATTCCCATCAGAAGAAAGATCAAGGAATCTACATTCCCATCGATCAACCCCGCACCTCCGGCTCCTCCAGCCGGAGCATCCCCCTTCTCTAAAGGATGATACTCAGGTGTCTCCTGAGGGTCCTCCTCAGGATCCTCCTCGTGTACCATGGGTACCAAAACAGAAGAAGGGGGAGGAGTCAATGGCAGCTGCTGTTGAAGGGGCTGAACTGCCGAGATCTCGTGCTGCAACGACCCCTAATCAACTAGATAATACAGTAACATCCAGACTGGTGGCAAAGGGATCTGGATAGTTTCCACTGTATGTACTCTCTCCTGAGGTCCGACCTCAGTATTCCCTCGAAGGGTGCAAATTGGTCCTGTGTACGCTGTGCTACTGGCGCCCGAGTGGATGACCCACGCACCCGGATCTTCCCAATGCTCAAACGTGAGGGAGCCGACTCCTGAGTGAGCCAGCCCTTCGCTCCCTGATTCCATTTGTACATAGAATATATATATCCAACAGGAACACAGAACAGTCCATAAAAATAGCAAGGGTGAGAAACCAATATCTGAATCCAAAAACGACAACTATATACCCCAAACACAAACAACAAGTTCATATAGGCATGTCTCACATAATCATCAACATGATAAATTCATCACAGGATATCATAATACTGAAAGTAAAACACAAGGGTCCCGTGCCCAACAGTCGTCGTTATTTTCAAAACGTATGCATGATACTTCCATATATATCATCTAACGTTCAATTCTTAATTTCCGGAAATCCCATCACCTTTCAACGAGCTGATCAGGCTCAAAATTCATTGGCCCTCAGGCAACAATGACTAGCACTAACTTGCTAAACATAAGAACATGAATCCCATGAGATCTCACATGAGCTCACAAATAAGAGGTACTTACAACGTAATCTTGCCAAACTATATTGTCCAACTCAAGGCACAATACGTTCTCATAACACGTATGACATCATTGTCCATCAAAACACAATGTTACACAATGACGTAAGTCATCCCCAGGTCAAGGTCCCCTCATTTCAACGGCACGTCTGCCAAAAACATATATGCATGAGAAAACATTTGTTTTCGTATGTTTATCTTTATCGTATCATTATTTCCTTGTTGAAGTATCAACGCTATCAACCACCATATGTTTTAGACTCCTTTAGGTCTTTACAACATTTCCTCAAAAACAGGACACTCAGTCCAAAGCAGCTTGAACCCAAAAATCCCTAACCGATGCACCAGTCTTGGATTTTGGATTCCAAAGCTTATAAAACGTCTACAAGCCTACAGGACCATAGAGAATGTCCACAAGCTTACAGGACCAACACATTAACACGAATCCTTGATCCACGTGTTCTGCAGAGCCCTAGAACCCCGATATCTCGGTTTCTACGTTCCTATCAAAAACCATATTTTCTCTTTTTGAAACCCGAAAACCAAAACCCATATCTCCGAAGCTTACACAAAGCCTTCGGGATCGGTTTTTCATAAAAACAACTCATGGTTGAAAACCACCTTTTTCTCTTTCATAGTATTTCGATAAAAGACAATACTTTGAAATACGGTTCGTAAAAAAAAACCCTTTCTCTTGGATAAAACAATTTATCTTGAAAACCATGTTTCCAAAAACACTTTTGCTTGAATTGGCTCACTTTATTACCTTAAAAACGATCGATGTCTCCAAAACGGACATTTTGCCGCAAAATCTTACTTTTCTCAATTAAAGTCATTTTTCTCCATTATACCCTTTATGTCAACTCACCTTTAGTAAAGTAGAACTTACTCTTCTTTATTTCTAAAAAGGCATTAGTTTCCCTTTTTACTTCCAAAAACCCTTAAAACTTTATTCCTTTTATTTTCTTATCCAACATTCCAAGCTTTTTAAAACTTTTAACATTACACAATTTGGATCCTAACCGATGCTAGGTCCTTTAACACAATAATCATCACGATAAGCATAATATACATCCATACATCATGATCAAATGTCATACAATAAAATCAAGCATAATCAGGTAATTTCAGGCATAAGCAATTATGAGTAGATAAATTTAAATCGCTCCACAACAATCAAGCACTGATAAATAATTACAATCCATATACACAGATACAACATACAGCTGTCGGAATTGGAATTCCTCAGGTTTTTCCCTTACCTCTCGGAGTTCTCGAAATAGCGGTAAACCTCCCAGTTGATTCGAAAATCGTTCGATCTCTCGCCCGATTACCCGACGATCACTGCACACATACAATCCATCAATACATCAACATTAAATCACAAAATTTTCTCCTACTCTCTTCCTCCTAGGTTCGGCCATATGCTAGAAAATGTGGCTAGGGTGTTCCGAATATTTCCATCTCTTGGATTCAATACTAACTAGGTGTGACAAAACTAGATTAAGGCTTAGAATACCAAAATTTAGCCAAAACTCTACTCACTCAAAAGGGGGTAGGTTCGGCCTATGAATTGTGATAGAGAGCTCCTTTGGTTTCAACCTCTTTGATTGTGATAGAGGACCATGAATCTAGTCCAAAGAAAGTAGTTTGACATTAAAAGGATTTTTCTACAAATTTTCATGGATTTTTGAAGTTTATGCTTCAAAACTTAACTTTCCATGATTCATGAAATTGAATGGAGGAATAGAGAGATTAAGAGATCAAGGATGGAATTTATACCTCCTTGATGACAAAGCTAGGTGAGAAATCAACTTGCTTTCACAAAAAGCTTTGAAGTTTAGAAGAAATTTGGAGAGAAATGATGGAGGAAAGTTTGAAGAAGAAGAAAGAAAATGATGAGTAAAAAAGATGAAGGAGGGGCGTGAGAATGAGGGAAGAGAGATAAGGGGGTTCACCTTTTTTTGTTAAGGGTAATTAGGTCATTTCACCATAGATTTTATGGTGATTTCATGGAAACTCAAGGGCGTTTTGGTCATTTCGCGTTCAGATATTTTCTGAAAATCATCATGACACTGACACGCATTCTTAGGTGACTTGACCTGATGTGACTTCGAGATTATCCATTAACGGGTCTTGTTAAATCCATCTACAACTCTGATCGTCTCCCAGTTCGAGTTTTTGTCCGAATAATTTATATTATTTGCAATATTTAACGTCAAGAACCAATTTTAGCAAAATTGTAGAGAATCAAATTCTTAGACTAACTGCCTCGTTCACAAGTCAAAATTAGATCTTTATAGTAGTAAAATACTACTATCAATGAAAACGCAGACTGGGCTCCATTTGAGTTTTCGACCCAAAATTTAAATGTAGCTCTCTACTATCACATAGATCATGAATGTGATTTTAGTTTTCCCAAAATCATTTTCTAAAACACAGATAAAAATATAAATTCATTAACAGAGTTTATTTTTCTTAGAAAGCACGAAAAATCGGGATGTTACAGAAATTCAATAACAATTATTGTTAATCTTTTTAAAAAAAAAATCTTCAAATAGGTAAATAAAACCAATATAAAAGTAAGGTATCTTTATATATAAAAGTAAGGTAGTCTAGGGTTAATTAGGGATAATATTAAGTAGATTGTCTTACGAGTAATTATTAATATTTTTTTAAAAATCTTAAAGTAGGTAAATAAAATCACTATAAAAGTAAAGTATCTTTACATGTAAAAGTAAGGTAGTATAGGGTTAAGAAGGGATAACTTTGTAGATTGTCTTAGGGGCAATTTGATAAATTCAATAATATTTATTATTAATCTTTTAAAAAAAATCTTAAAGTAGGTGAATAAACCAATATAAAAGTAATGTATCTTTATATATAAAAATAAGGTGGTATAGGGTTAACTAGGGATAATTTTGTAGATTTTCTTAGGGTCAACTTGGCAAATTCAATAGTAATTATTATTAATCTTTTTTTTAAAATCTTAAAGTAGATAAATAAAACCAATATAAAAGTAAAGTATGTTTATATATAAAATTAAGGTAGTCTAGGGTTCACTGGGGATACTTTTGTAGATTGTCTTAGGGGAAATTATTAATATTTTTTTTTTAAATCTTAAAATAGGCAAATAAAACCAATATTATAGTATGGTGTCTTTTTTTAGGAATTCATTGGGTTTTTTGCAATTACATCTATTGATGTTTTAAGTTAATTTTTGAAATTGTTTCTTTATTGAAATAACCAAAGTAAATACAAAAAGGAGAGTTGAATGGTGTTTACCTAAAGATATTTGGAAAACAGAAACTCTTTTCGAAACATTAAAGGATAAGACGGTTGAAAACAACGAGTAGACGCTTGGATGCGTCTGAAGACGGTTTAAACATTTGATTAAAACACAGAGATAAAAACAGCAAAGAGTTTGTCTTAGATAAACAGTTTTAACCCCTGGTTAGATGTAAGTTAAAAACAAATAAATCAATATTTAAGAGTTTAAGGTAAGAGAGAATCACATCCAATAATTTATACTGGTTCACCCTAAACTTTGGGTTACGTTCAGTCCTTAGCTAAACCAAGAGTTTCACTATAACTAATCATGTTACAGACGCAAGTATTCTTTGCATATCTAGCCTTTTCAAGCTCAACAACAAGATTATTGTTTGCACACCTAATTTCTCCAGGTTCAGCAAGTATTCTTCTGTCAGTCTCTTTAGACTTCACAAATAAAATAATTTGTTTTGAAGCAACAACTTCATTTTGCAAAGGCAAATCAATCAGATTACAATCAAAGAGTGAATATGATATAGTAAGGGTATGACTGTGCAATAACTTCTCTTAAAGATTACAAATGATTGAGAAGTAAATGAAAGAATGAAGAATAAAGCTTTGACAAATAAATGATAGTTATATAGCTTGTTGTTCTATATCTTCAAATCTTCAGCGTCTTCTATATATATTCTTCACAGCAATAAATCTGTTGTGAGACTTCTTTCTTCAACACTTGCTTTATTTCAAGTCTTCAGAGAAACCATTAATGAAATAGAGTCGTTCTGATGAAGCATTAAATGTTTTGAAGATGTTGAGGGTATTCTTGTACTAAAGTACATTCTTTTAGCATAATCTAGATGTTCCATTTATGTCTTTAATATATTTTGCTCTTCTTGCTTCTATCAATCTTCATGGTTATGATTGATCTTGAATATTAGGTCTTAAATCTTTTTGACTTCATAGCTTTGCTTAAGCTGAACTTTTCTATGATATTTCTCATAAAGCATATTAGTTCAAGATATAATATATTTCACATTTAATTCCATGCATAAAGTCATATATGATATAAAGATATATTTTAAGATAATATTCCAATTAATATTCCTTATGTCTTTATTTGAATGTGATCATATAATATCAAAAATATAATTCAGATTTATGCTTAATTGATCATCACATTACTTTTCAATATTTAATATTCCTTAGGCATGTAATAATATCAAATGTAATTTCTATGCCTTTTAATCTCAAGTAAATATCAAGCATTTGTCATATGTGTATTTACTAATAAATCATATCAATCCTATAACACAAGTATATAGACATTTAAGCTTAATACAATGATCAGTTGTGTTATTTGAACATCAAGTTTTGGACACCGTAAGTGACACCGTATATGTCTATCTTTATCTCTCACTTACTTTTTATCTTTTTTGTATATACACAATTCAAAAATACTTCAAAAAACAAAGAGACACCATATTGTTGTCCCATTTTGATTTCCAAAAATCATTTCTCTCCAATGATATATCATTTGACAACATCAAAACATGTTCTCCCACTAATACTCTATTTATCAACATCAAAACTTATATGTCAATATGGTTCAAAATATGAAAGAAGTTCATGTTCATTACTTGAAGAAGATGAAGAAGAAAGTTTGTAACACCCCATTTTCTTGTTTAGTGTGTGGGGTATAAGTTAAGCATGTTTAAGGGCTCAATTATATTCCTTATGTGTTGAGGAAGCCATGGTCAAAATTTGAGACAATTTGGCCTTGGAACGAGTTCAGAAAGTGGAAAAACGTGAAAGAATTGTTCCAGAACGCCAAGAAACGGTAATCGAGTAATTATTAAGTAATTAATAGAGGGTTAGCATATTAGAAGTAGACGAGGACTTGAGTACAATAGGCTCTTAGGAATAGCTAAAAATATTACAGAAAGTATTCTGGCGTGGACTACGTGGGGAAATGCGGAAGAGAACACCCAAACATGACAATCGGACAACACGCGATAATACATGTGAGTAATACGTGTCATGATGCATGTGTTGGGGTAAGCCTTAGTGGCCAATCTGCTTTGAATTTTGAATAAATAATCATTTGCATCATGACTTTGATCATATATTTGATATATGTATAAGGCATTTATTTGTTATGTTATATTTGAGGATCATATCTATAGCATAATAAAGTCCTTAGAATAGGTAGTTCATTTAATGAAATGTCAAGTATGACTTTGTTGGAACCAAAGTGGTTATGGTCCAAATAATCCTTTAAGTTTTGATGTTAACAAAGGGGTAATTTAAGAAGAACAAAGATTTCTTATGGACTAATGTTTTATATTAAGTGTGCAGGATAAAACTTATTTGAGTCCGAAGACTATCTAAAGTCCAAAGACTTTATCTCGTCCAACCTGGTTCAACAGTGATTTACGTCCTTCTTAGACTGGACGGTAATAAATAGAACCATGAGTCCAAAGACTCTTTCTGTTACTTTTGTAATGGCTAGTCTAATAGTGCTTTTATATTTTAAGCGCGAATACCTTGTAAAAGTATTTGAATTTATTATTTCCTGTAAAAGGTTTATATCCTTGGGACAAACATTCTTTGTAATATTCGTTCAAACGTAAAAGCATAAGCCAGAATGTATCTGACACATAAAGAAGTTGACCTTCTTCTTTTAGAAAGACTAAAGGTAACTTTCGTTCTACACAGAAGATATGTTAGCACCATTTTTAGCTATCCCTTGATAGTCTATCCTGCTAATCAGAAACTTCAGAAGCTATCAGAGTCAACGGATCAAATGCATTCAATGCTCATTAGAACGGATCCTTTTCCATCCGTTGAAGATCAAAGTTGATCAAGGCTCAAAGCTGGCTATGTATATATACCTCTCTTCTTGAAGACACAAGGCAGAGAACTTGCACAATAACAAGTGAAGCAATACTCAGTGATTCAAAAAATCTCTCAAGAGAAAACAAGCAAACAACTACTCAAGCTATCAAGAGAAAATCTCAAAGCTTGCAAAGCTACTATGATCCTCATTTCTATATCACTCTCTGTGTAGAGTTTTTAAGAATCTAAGCTTTAGTTTCGAATTCTCACATTTAGTGAGTTAGTAGAACAAATTTTTTTTCAAAACCTTAGTTAGTTGAGCCTGAAGAGGCTTGTCTGTAAAAGAATACTTAGAGAACCTGAAGAGGTTGAGAATACTATCTGAAGAGGTGTTGAATACTTTGTAACAAAGGGTTTTTGTTATAGTGGATAAAGCTCTCAAGTAGAGAAGACTGGACGTAGCTCTTTGGTGAAGAGTGAACCAGGATAATATCCCTGTGTTCTTCTCTCTCCCTTATCCTTGCTTTAGTTTATTATTTAACTAACTAACTGGGATTGAATTGCTTTTTGCCTACATTTCTTTCTTATCTTAATCAAACCAAGTTAGTGTCCAACTTGGTGTTTGGAAGAGCTCTCTTTGCTTTTAATCTTTTTCACGTCCAACCTTGTGAAAATTATTATCTGCTTACGAAAAGATTTTAAAATCTTAAGAAACACAATTCAACCCCCTTCTTGTGTTTCAAACAGGTTCCTTCAATTGGTATCAGAGCTCAGCCTCTGGGTTGAGCACTTTGCCGTGTAGAGAAAAAGATCCTACTGTAGATATGTCTGGACCAGGTATGCCAAGCGAGAGTCAACCTGTTATGGAAGGCACTTCCATGACCAGACCTCCGTTGTTCAACGGGCTCACTACTTGTACTGGAAGGAGATCCTCAAAGGCTTCATCCTAAGTAATAACTCACCTCTTTGGGCCAGAATCACAAATGGTCCTAACGTTTGTCTCAACTCTGACGGGACAGAGAAAGCAGAGGATGCCTGGACTGATGCTGAAAGGGCTAGAATGGAACAGAATCATAAAGCAAGATATGCTTTAATGTGTGCTCGTAGCCCTGACGAATTCCTGAAGATTCACGCATGTGAATCAGCCAAACAAATATGGATGGGACACCTTGTCTAATCTCCATGAGGGGACAACCAAGGTGAAGGACTCTAAGATCATCATGTTGATTGGCCAGTATGAACTATTCACCATAGCTGAAGGAGAGTCCATCCTGGACATGATGGGTCATTTTCAGACGATCATCAACAATCTGAAGTCCTTTGGTAAG